>OY756944.1:2500-2851250 GCA_963580275.1 Crataegus laevigata
CTAAACCCTAAACCCTAAACCCTAAACCCTGAACCCCTAAACCCTGAACCCTAAACCCTGAACCCTAACCCTGAACCCTGAACCCTGAACCCTGAACCCTGAACCCTGAACCCTGAACCCTGAACCCTGAACCCTGAACCCTGAACCCTGAACCCTAAAACCCTAACCCCTAAAACCCTAACCCCTAAACCCTAAACCCTAAACCCTAAAACCCTAAAACCCTAAACCCTAAACCCTAAACCCTAAACCCTAAACCCTTAACCCTTAACCCTTAACCCCTAATCCCCGAAACCCTAACCCCTAAACCCTAAACCCTTTCAGTTGTTCTTTCAATAAACCATGAATCTCAACACCCCAAAGCCATGAACATATTTGTAAGGGTTTAGGGTTTAGGATCTCGAGACTACGGCGGGCATGGATCTCGAGACGATGTCGGGGCACAAATCCCTTGACGACTACGATGGAAAGAATCTCAAGGTGGCAACTGGCATGGACCCCGAGGCTGTGGCAAACCCTAAAACTGAGAAGTCGGCGGGCATGGCAAACAAAGGGATGACTTTGCAACCTTGTGCAACTACCTTTTAGAATGTTATGAATGCGAGGACTAAGCAACATAATGCAGTTACCTTTCAAAATGTTATGAAGAGCAACCACAAAGCAACCTAGTGCAACTACCTTTCAGAATGTTATGAATTTAAAAACCCAACAACCTAGTGCAACTACCTTTCAGAATGTTATGAATTTAAAAACCCAACAACCTAGTGCAACTTAAAGCCTTCAAAACAAACTTCTTAGCACTAGCGTAATTTCTTTCTGCAAACTTCTTAACACTAGCATAATTTCACTCTGAGTATGGACTTCATTTCTATGCAGATGATCAGTTGGCAAGGATTTTTTTGGAGGAAAGAAAAGCACTTTTAAGTTCTGAGCTGCTTTTTTGTTTTGGAGTTTTGAGGTTTTAGATGTACTTTTACATTAAGCAGATAATATATAGTGCCAAAAATTAATTTAAGGCAATTACCGGTAAAAATGCCCAACTTCTCGTGCCATTTCTTTGAGGAAGAAAACTTCGGCACCCCAAACGCCCAAAACAAACTTCTTAGCACTAGCATAATTTCTTTGAGGAAACAAACTTCGGCACCACTAGCATAATTTCTTTTTGCAAACTTCTTCTCAGCAAGTTCTTCAAAACAAACTTCTTAGCACTAGCATAATTTCTTTCTGCAACCCCAAAACCCCAAACACCGAAACTCGAAAATCCTAGACCCAAAACCCTTTACCCTAAGCCCTAAGGATATAAACTGAACGATGCTCACCCTTACTTTCTATCAGTTTTTTGTGTCATTATAGTTTCTTTTGCAATTTTCTCTCTTGGTTCTCTCTCAAGATTTTTTTTTTTATCACATTTTCGTTTAGCGTTTTTTATTTCACTTCCCTTACTTTTATTTTTCCTCAACACAGGGCTGTGGCACATTTTTCTTGAAGATTTTTTTAGATTTTCACGGTTTCCAAACATTGTATGTAGGCGAACTTTTGAATCTTATAGTAGATATTGTCAATAAGGTTCTATCTCTCATGCCGATTAAAGACGATGCTTGGACCAATGTCTTGTCCCTGATTTGGCAATTTCATTGGAGTAGAACTCTCGTTCTTGAATTCAATTAGGAGACTTGCCCTTACATCTTGACGCATTTAGGACATGCGGTTGTTACGAATCATCATCTTATTATGGACTTTATTTTTTATGAGCAAAAGCAAAACACCAAAAGATTTTTGCAATGGGTGGACGAAATTATGAATCAACATAGGGATATGCCTCTAGCAAACACGATTAAGATATATTTACCAATCAATGTTCAGTTCTCTGCATCCATTGATTGGTGGATGCATTTTTTTCTTGAGGAAGAAGGTGAACACCTCAATCTTGAACTCATAAGTCTGTTATATTTTTTGGATACCGAGATATTGACATACAATTCCTATACATTTTTCTTCTTCTAGTTCAAAGATGCACTGGAAGGTATCGTTGAGAACTCTGAATTCTCGTGGCCTATTGTTGGGCAGAGAGTCTACTTCATTAAAGTATCAATTAATGTAAGAGAGGTAATATTGTAAACTTGTTCTTTCTTTTTTTGTTTTTCACATATATGACCATGTCGGCTATTAGAAAAGTTACCATATATAACACAAAACTTTTCCTCTGATTCCTTCTAGTTGAGCCTTTCGGTCTATCATTCTACCGAGAGAAGTAGAAAGAATTAAATGACAAAGGTGTAGTTCTAAGATAGAAATATGTATGATATGGTTTAGAAATACACCCATAATTTAATTCTCCATCCTCGAAGGTATGTAGGCAGTCTGATGTGGATGTGATTAACATTTCCTCAATAAACCTCATTCATCCCTTGCCGGTGTTCACTGGCAATTCCGACTGAATGATTGCCTCTACCTGCGGATGTGCGTGATCTTGGTTCCAACAAGAGGACTTGGTGAAAAAGTTGAGGGGATGGTTAGGTAGAGGACAACTACGATCCTCATCTTCAGACGACGGCATCGGTGACTTGGTGAGTTTCGAGATTGGTGACAACCCAAATATCTTCCATACCCAACAATTTTATAAAAACCTTCAAACCGATCTCCATCTTGTAAAGCTCTCCACCATCTCCATTATCTTATTCATCTCCATCTGCACAATCCAAATACTTTCCACACCCACAGCAACTCATGAAAGTTTCAAATTCCACACCTAACTTTTGTAAAGATGTATTGGGTGCTTCAGATATTGACAAGTGTACGTAGATTAGGATGCTAAGTAGTTAAGCTTGTTATTAGAAGTTAGCTAGCTTAGTGACTAAGAGAGCTTTGTCTATATATATGTGAGCAGTAGTTGTATTGGTTAAAGTGTTGATAGTTCTAATACATACAAGATAATTTCTTTCTCTCTGAATTGCTATTCTCTTGAATCTCTCTCTCTCTCTATCTCTTTCAAGAACACAAGAATCCCTTAGTATTTTGACATGGTATCATCGCTGGGGATGCAGATTTCTTGATCCTGAGCATTGATCATGTGCAGTTTTTGCTTCCGCATTTCTACTCAAGCTGTTGTGGTGTGAATTTGTTGCTTTTCTCTCTTTCTCCATTGATCTGTGAGTTTGTGTATCTGTGAAGTTGATCTGTGATATACATGATTGATCGTGCACATCAAGTGTTCGATTTATTGCTTCTTATACGATTTGTTTGGTTTGCTGTTAGTTTTCACGATCTCTATCAGTTGAATTCTTTGAGATTGTGTCCGATTCTTTCTGAAACCCTAATTTTGTGATCTTTTTCACGAATTCTTCAATTCTTGCATCGTTGTCTCTGCAAATATGGTAACTGCTGCACAATTACAAATTGTACAGTCTCCGATCACGAATCTCATTCCGATTGTCTCTAATTCTGTTACTGTGAAGCTTGATGATACAAATTATCTTGTTTGGAATTATCAAATTCGATTACTTCTTGAAAGTCATAGTATATTTGACTTTGTTGCTGGCAATCGTCCATGTCCTCCTCGGTTTAAAGATGATTCCGATGTTGAAGGTGTTGAAACTGAGGAATTTCATATTTGGCGAATGCATGATCGTGCTCTCATGCAATTAATCATTGTTATGCTCTCTCCCACAACCATGTCTTGTATTATTGGTTGTCTCACGTCTCATGATATGTGGACTAATTTGAAGGATCGGTTCTCCACCATCACGAAAGCTAGTATTTTTCAGCTGAAAACTGAATTGCAGAATATCCAGAAAGGTTCTGATTCAGTCTCTCACTATCTTCAAAAGATCAAAGATGTACGGGATCATCTCTCTGTTGCAGGGGTAATCTTTGAAGATGATGACATTGTCATTTTGGCACTTAAGGGCTTGCCTGCTGAGTATAATACTTTTTGAACTGTTATACGGGGAAGAGATAATGTCATTTCCCTCAAGGATTTTAGGTCTCAGCTATTGGCAGAAGAAGCTGTTGTTGAGAATCATTCTGTGAGTGAAACCTTTGTGTCTGCCATGATGGCGACTGACCAAACAAATAAAGGAAAGGCTCTGGTGTTGGGAGAGGGGTCTAGTCAAACTAAATCACAGAACTATACTCCTATTGGATCAACTAGCACTGGTTCCTATAATGGTGGCTCTTCTAATTGGTGGGTACAGTTCTAATTACAGAGGAAGAGGTAGAGGCAGAAATCACTATAATACTGGTCACCGGTTCAATTCTGGTTCTTCACATTCTAGTGCAGGACTTCTTGGTCCCGGAAAACCACATATTTCTACATGTCCTGATCATGGATTTGATATTCCCACTTGTCAGATTTGCAACAAACGTGGTCACATTGCCGTTGACTGCTTCCAGCGACATTCATCCTCTACTCCTACATCCTCCAAGCCACAGTGTCAAATTTGTTGGAAATTTGGCCATACTGCCTTGCAATGCTATCATCGAATTGATTTCTCCTATCAAAGAAGGGCTCCCTCTCAGAATTTATCTGCTCTGCATACAACTTTTCAACCATCTGCCCCTTCAGATCAGTTTTGGGTGGCTGATACAGGTGCAACCTCTCATATGACTTCTGATTTGGCAAACCTCAATCTTGCTACTCCATTCTCTGGCACAGATACCGTAACCACAGCCAGTGGTTCAGGTTTGCATATCTCCCATATTGGCTCCAGTATATTACGCACCCCTAAATATGCCTTTGAATTGAAGAAAATTCTGCATGTTCCTCATATATCTCAACATTTATTATCCATTTATCGCCTTTGTAAGGATAACAAATGTCGATTTATATGTGATGAGTTTTCTTACTGGATTCAGGACAAGGTCACAGGGAGAATCCTTCTCTAGGGACTGTGTAGAGCTGGCTTATATCCACTTCCTTTTTCTATTCCACCACCTCTCATCAATCATGCAACACAACCATCTGCCTTCACTTCAACACAATCATGTTTCCTTGGACAACATGTCAAAATAACGTTGTGGCACCACAGGCTAGGTCATCCTTCCAACATTGTAACCTCTACCATGTTAAAACAATCCAATATACCTATGCTTGTTTTTCCTGTGTCTTCAGTTTGTAAATCATGTTTAGAGGGCAAATTTACAAAGTTTCCTTTTGTTTTTCCTGCTAATAAAACTATAACACCTTTGGAGGTGATACATAGTGATGTTTGGGGACCTTCCTCTACTGTTTCGGTTGAAGGTTACAAATACTATGTTACATTTGTGGATGAATGTACCAAGTTTACCTAGATTTTTCCAATGATAAATAAAAGTGAAGTGTTCAATATCTTTGTTCATTTCTATCAGTTTTTGACTACTCAGTTTTCTGCCCAACTTAAAGTCTTTCAAAGTGATGGAGGAGGTGAATACTCCAGTCATCAGTTCAAACATTTTTTGCTTGCCAAGGGTATAGTTCATCACAAATCCTGCCCATATACTCCTGAGCAAAATGGTCTTGCAGAAAGAAAGCATCGACACATTTTTGAGACTGCTCTCACTCTTTTACAAAATGCTTCCATGCCCTCTAAGTACTGGTTTCATGCCTGTGCTGCTTCTGTGTATCTTATTAATCGCATGCCTTGTCAAACATTGCACATGTGTTCACCATATCATTGTCTTTTTAGTCAGCCTCCTCGGATTTCTCATCTAAAAATCTTTGGTTGTGCATGCTATCCTTGTTTAAAACCCTATGATTCTACTAAGTTGCAACCCAAAACAACTCAGTGTGTGTTTATCGGGTATGCAGGCCAATACAAAGGTTACTTGTGTCTTAATCCGCTTACTGCGACAATCATGGTTTCTAGACATGTGTTATTTGATGAGTTTGATTTTCCATTTTCAAATTCTTCCCAATCATTCATTCATTCTCATAACACTTCATCTCAGTCCCCGGTCTCTGTCCCTACATCCCTATCCTTATTACCACTGGTCACTTCCCAAAACAAGGTCATTTCTCCTCAACCATCTTCTTCACCTGTTTTATCTCCTACAGCCATAGTGTCTTCCCCTTCCATATCCACTAGCGCCACAGAATTTTTGGATTCCTCTCACCATAATCCATCTTATGAGCCAGCCTCTTAGAGTTCTACACAGTCTTCCATCCATGTTGATCCCGATTTTCAAACAGATCATCTCCCTGTTGATCCCATTCCCTCCGTTAGTTTGCATCCTATGCAAACTCGCTCCAAAAGTGGAATTTCTAAAAAGAAAGTGTTCACAGCCACTGTTCAATCATCTGCACCTGTCATTGCACCTACTTCCTACAAATCTGCTAGTAAGGTTCCTGAGTGGCAAGCTGCTATGTAAGAAGAGATAGATGATCTTCATGCTCAGAAAACTTGGAGTCTGGTTCCTCTACCCTCTGGGAAGAATTTGGTTGGGTGTAAGTGGGTGTATAGGATTAAAACACACTCTGATGGTTCTCTAGCTCGCTTCAAAGCTCGATTGGTTGCAAAAATCTATAGTCAAGAGGAAGGTATTGATTATAGTGAGACTTTCAGTCCTGTCGTTAAACCCACCACTATGAGGTTGATTCTTGCTTTGGTAGCCCAGTTTCATTGGCCCTTGAGACAATTAGATGTCCAGAATGCATTTTTGCATGGTGAGTTACATGAAGAAGTATATATGGCTCAACCTCCAAGATTTCAGAGTGCTATTCATCCTGTTCAGTATGTGTGTAAGCTAAATAAATCGTTGTATGAGTTAAAGCAAGCTCCCAGAGCTTGGAATGAAACATTTACAAGCTATTTGCCTGGTTTGGGGTTTAAGCCCTCTTCTGCTGATCCTTCCCTGTTTGTTAAACATAATGCTGCTGGTACAGTTGTGTTGTTACTCTATGTGGACGATATTATTCTCACAGGAAGTTCCTCTCCACTGATTAATGATGTTATTATGGAGCTCACCAAAGCCTTTGCAATGAAGGATTTGGGCCAGTTGCATTACTTTCTGGGGTTGCAGATTACTTATCATTCTGGTGGTTTGTTTGTCTCTCAGCCCCAATATATCAAGGAGTTGTTAACCAAAGTTGATTTGCAAGATTCCAAGCCTTGTCCTACCCCTTGTTTACCATATCACAGACTTATCAAAGATTATGGTACTCCTTATCATAGTCCAGACCAATACAGGAGCATTGTTGGAGCATTGCAGTATGTGACTTTTACACAGCCAGACATTGCCTTTTTAGTCAATCAATGCTGTCAATTTATGCATAATCCCATGACTTCTCATGTTGTTGCAGTAAAGAGAATCCTTCGATATCTCAGTGGCACAATAGACTATGGTCTCTCTTTCAAACCTGGAACATCACATCTGCAGGCATACAGTGATGCCGATTGGGCAGGCGATCTTAATGATCGTCGCTCAACTTCTGGTCATATTGTCTATTTTGGTTCCAGTCCCATATCTTGGGCTTCCAAGAAGCAACACACAGTGTCCCGCTCTTCAACTGAGGCAGAATATCGAGCTTTAGCTATTGCCGCTGCAGAATTGGCTTGGATTAGACAATTATTGTGTGATCTTCATGTTTCTGTGTTCACTGCACCTGTGATTTACTGTGATAATATTTCAGCAATTGCCTTATCTTCTAATCCAGTGTTTCATTCTCGAGTAAAGCACATTGAAATAAATTATCACTTTGTCAGAGAACGGGTCATTCGAGGCGATTTGAGTATTTGTCATGTGTCCTCTAAAGAACAGTTTGCGGATATTCTCACCAAGGGTCTTGCTGCCCCTTTATTTCAGTCTCATTGTTCCAATCTAATGCTTGGTTCCTTCAAGCATGAGATTGCGGGGGAATGTAAAGATGTATTGGGTGCTTCAGATATTGACAAGTGTACGTAGATTAGGATGCTAAGTAGTTAAGCTTGTTATTAGAAGTTAGCTAGCTTAGTGACTAAGAGAGCTTTGTCTATATATATGTGAGCAGCAGTTGTATTGGTTAAAGTGTTGATAGTTTTAATACATACAAGATAATTTCTTTCTCTCTGAATTGCTATTCTCTTGAATCTCTCTCTCTATCTCTTTCAAGAACACAAGAATCCCTTAGTATTTTGACAACTTTACCCTTGTATTTCTGATGAGTGGACCAATTTGCTTTGTCTTATTCAAAATATTTTACTTTCAAATAGCCATGGCCATATGGCATGGCGTGGGCGTTGAGGTGGACGGGGACGGTTGGGTTTCTACAACAACTATGCAAGAACACCACGAAGAAGGATGAGAGACATCGGGACCTAGGTTTAGAGTTAAGGAGTTTGTTGAAGTCAAAAACTGGTCTGCAATGATGCCTTGTGGTTTAGGAGCTTCTCAATTCAAACGAGAGAAATGTGTGATGCTGATGGGGGGAAGAGAGTGATTGTGGCTTTTAATTAATTATTTTAATATCTAACTAATTTTTTAAAAAACATTCATACAAAATTTAGTTTTTTATTAGTTATTTAGATGTGTGACGCAAGGTTGATAGCCACATTAGCACAAATATAGAACTCACTGTTATTAAGTTATTTAACTTAACAGATTTATTAATAGATATATGAAATTGAAATAAAATAATTAGTAAATGTATGATATTGAAATGTTTTAAAGGCGTGTTTATGCCAAGAAAATAGAAGACGGAAATAGGAATTGCACTCATTCCAAAAATATGTGAGACCCACATAAAATGGGGAATCTGGAACCATATTCTTAATATTGAGATAGTATTTAGATTCCTTGCAATGAAGCTCATTACGAATTCAACTTTCGTACTAGTATTACCCCCATTGTTTTTTTTTGCTAATTCCAGAACATTTATTTATTTTTATATCTTTATAAAATCTTGTTCAATTATTTTATTAAATACCTACTTTGGTTGAAATTAATTTTATGAGAATATGTGTAGCATTTAAAAAATATTTATTAAAAAACAAACAATTTTGTAATTAAATTGATTTCAATTTTGATTCATGTAAATAAGTAAACATCTTACGTGAAATCTACGTCAATTCTATTCTAATTTTTGGCAATCTAGTAAACAATTTCAACAAAAATCTAATTATGATTTCACCTTAATTCAATTCCTTTTTAATTTAATTTCTCTTGTTTTAATTACAGATTAATAAATCAACTATAAAGATATCACATGAAGTTGCAATGATACTCAAGTTTAATGGGTAAATTTTTTTTTTTAAAGAAAAAAGATGACAGTTGGTGACAAACATGGTTATCTACCCCTACTGAATTCGACGAGGTTACAAGGAATTTCACAATGGCCGTGGTCAGGGTCGAGCAAACTCAACAATTTGGAGTACCCAAAACCTCCCATACCATTTTTGTTTATTGAAAAGCTACAATCTAGGTCCTTTATCACTGACCACTTACCGAAACAGGTGAAAGTGGTTTTTAGAGAGAAAAACCCTCTCACGATAAAAAGGAAAATAAAACCAAAATAACAAAAACTTGTCATCAATTTCTTAAGAGGGAGAGAAGCAGCAATGGCGCTCTCGGCGTCTGACCTGCCAGCCATGTACTCGCTGCTGACCAACTCTTTGAATGGCGACGAAAGTGTGCGAAAACCGGCGGAGTTAGCGCTCTCGCAGTCGGAGGCAAGGCCTGGTTTCTGCTCTTGTCTGATGGTAAGCAAAACAGCAGCTGTTTTTTTTAATTAATTAATAAAGAAATTAGGGTTTTAGTTTTTGGGGGGCAGGAATGCGATCGATCTTAGTTTTTTGCTTTCTTGGAGAGATTTCTGAGAAAATAGAATGAATGCTTGTTATTGTTATGCAGGAAGTGATAACTGCCAAGGATTTGGTAGCTCATGTCGATGTTCGCTTGTTGGCTTCAGTGTATTTCAAGAACAGCGTTAATCGCTATTGGAGGCACCGGCGAGATTCGTCGTAAGTCTCTCTCTTCTATCTCTCTCCCATTAGCAGCAAAGCAAACCCTTGACCTCTATGTGGTGTGTGTGCTGAAACGTGTGTTTTCAGGGGAATCAGCAACGAGGAGAAAATGCATCTGCGACAAAAACTCTTATCACACTTTGGAGAAGAGAACGATCAGGTGTTCAATCCTTCCCTCTTGTCTTTCATTTCTTCTTTCTTCTTATAACATTGCAAGTTTTTGTTATTTTTAATCTTCTGTTGAAAAAAAAATGAAAATACCGTAAGCAATTTCAAGGCCGATTATCTTTACTGGTATCCTTGAGCAAGATTAGACCCATAGTTACTAGAATTGGAAACAATATTGTACCAGTTTTACTTTTTTAACTTCTCTTTAATTTGTTAATTGCTTTTTTTTTTTAATTATTTATTTTTATATTTGGACTATTGCAAATTTTGCAATTGCCCATCCATTATGTTATAATTTCACATCTTCGAATTTGATAGGACTTTCTTTTAGTTGTTTTAGTTTAATACGATACAAGCTCTCCGTCTCTCCCTCCCTTACTCTCTAAGTTTCAGCATTTGATGATTCAGAAGTTTACTCAAATTTAGCTGCTACTGATTTCCTGTTTTCTTCTTCTTTCTCTTTTTCCCAACACAGATAGCAAAAGTGTTGGCCGTGCTTGTTTCCAAAATTGCTCGTATTGATTACCCCAAAGAATGGTATGAGTTTAATGTAACTTCAGCTTCTATGTTGTCTATTTAAAATGGACCTTGCAGGAAAGTTATAAACTTATAATCTCGTTGAGCTTTATGTTACTTAAGATTTCTCTCTTTAATCAATTCATAAGAAATGTGAACTGGGGGAAAAATTTGAAAAGAGCCACATGTCTCAGGTGTATGATGCAGAAAGCCAGAATGGACATGGATCCCATTTTTTGCTTTGTTTGACGGAAAAGTGACCCCAGAGAGAACTGTATGGGGAAATAGATTTTTTACTGTTGAGATGAGATTTTTGAATGTATCATAATTAGGATAAACTGATGGCTGAATTGTGATAACTTTAGAACTTTAGAAGTGAGCATCAACTTGTTTATTTTGATTTGTTTTTTCCATACTTGCAGACTTTTATGCCTTTTCCCCTTCTTTGAATGTTCCTATATCAAGTGCATAACTTGTGCTGATCTATCAACATAATGACATGTTCAGGCCGCAGCTCTTATCTGTTTTAGCACAAAAGCTTCAATCAACAGATGTTCTTTCTTCCCACAGAATTTTTTTGACCCTCTTTCGAACTTTGAAGGAACTATCCTCTAAGCGTCTTATCTCAGACCAAAAGAACTTTGCAGAGGTATACACTACTGTACACTTTCCTCTTTTTATTATTGTTTATTTTTAGCTTTCCTACAAATGCAAGTTGCCTTCCATTTTCTCTAATGGTCTTATTGTAAAATTAACAATGTGCTGAAATTGTTTCTGTTTCATTCCTTTAATTGTTGAATCTAGATATCTTTTTTTATGGTTTTCATTTCTCTATAACTATAAAACTTGCTGATTATGACTGGGTCGCGGTGTTAAAGCCTTAGTGGTATGGTTAAGGAAGCTTGTGCTTTATTTATTTATTCTCTGTATAGCTTTATAGCATGTATGGGGTTAAGCTAGATATGCTTTTTCTTTAGTTTAATTCCTGTTTAGTTAAATATTTTCTTATGGTTTTCATTCCTCTACAACAATAAAATATGCCCTGAGCTGCTAGAGTATCTTTTATGGAGCAATCTTTTGTAATTGAGATTTCAATCGCTGTTAATCTTTATAATTTGGTTGAGGCTCTGAGTAGGCAGTGCGTACCTTTAATATGATGCCCGTGAAGGAGCCGAAGTTTTGCTGAGCCTGGTTGTATGGTCTCGTGAAAGTTAACAATCTTTCAATAAAAATTTATAGTAATTTCAGATTGATGACATACATATTTTTCTTTTCTTACTACTGAGTTCAAAGCTGATTTCTTGAAGAATGTCTTGATTGACTCAATTTCTAAGCTCTATCCACCTGTCATATGACGCAGTGTTTTTAGGGGTGTGGATCAGGTCGAGGTGTAGAGAGATATATTTATATAAAAATATATATACATATATGTTAAATATAAGTTTATATGTGCAGTAGAAAATATTTTTCTCCATTTTTGTTGACACAACCAGTGCTTCTTTTGTTACCATTAGACCAAAAATTGCAGACAACTGTATGAGAATTATATATTTTTACAAGCCTTTTAGCAAATAGGTATTATTTTATTTGGTATTGATTAGCCTCTAATTAAGTTTTGGCCTATTTCTATAATTTGTTAGTGGCTTTTAGTATTATTTATTCATTTTTATCAAACTGATGCTGACTTTTCTGAACAAAAAAAAAAAAAAAAACTTTCAGCTAACAACTTTTCTTTGTTAGTGATCACGGGACCTTATCATTTATTTTCGGTTGGCAAGCAATGAATGCAGTGTAGCTTTGTGCCAACCACATACTTAAGCAGCCAAATGGACTTGGCACAGAGCTGCACACCTGATGTAGAGTAGAGAGATTTTATTGCTGTTGAAAAATTAGGGGGTGCCACAATCTTTTTTGTTTAAAAACATTTGAACATCCAGCAAAAACAGACTATAGTTCAAGAGTTCTATGCTTTCTCTGCGAATGCGCATTTAGAGCACCAAGTTTCTCTGAGGCTTAATTTCTTCAGGACTTTCGGGAAACTCAGCAATGTCCAAGGCATGTTGGGATTGCCTTGCCCTGAAATGGCATTTTGGGCAGTGAGAATCTTGAACCTCATACTGTACTTCTGGTCCATCCTCACTATTTGAACATAATTTTTAGTGAATTTTTCTGTCTTTTCGTGGGGACTGACTCGAGTTCACTGAGCTGGGCCCGTCCAGTCCATGAATCTCACTGGACCCTTCTTTTTTTCCACCTATGCAGATTTTGGACCAAAATTTAAGGGCCAGGTTGTTGTTGGCGGTTTGATCTCCTAATATATTTTTGTTTCCAACTACCGACTTGCTTAGTGCTCTGTACGATCTTTACAAATTTGATTAGTTGATAAATAGTTGTTACTATCAATATCAACACATTGACATAAAAGCAAGAAGACATTTTACTAGATACAATCTCATTGATGGGTCATTGTGTAGGCCTGTTGTTTATATTTTATAACTGATTTAAAACATAAGGCCATCTCCAAACTCAAAATTTTTACCCAAACCCTCATATTAAGTGGTTCAAACTTGTCTTTCATAATGACTTACATGGAATAGGTTCATTACATATTAACTGTGTATTCAGTTGTTTCTTTGTAGTGAATTTTGAAGCTTAGTGGTTATTGTCAACTATTAGTGGATTTGCTCTTTATTTTATGGATGATATTTTACTTGTATAATTTATAAACAATCTTGTATGAAACCTTAATATTTGCTGACATCTTTTGCAGATATCAGCTCAGTTCTTTGATTATAGCTGGCACCTTTGGCAGAGCGACGTGCAAACAATTTTACATGGTTTTTCTACAATTTCTGAAAGCTATAACTCAAATGCATTGGAGCTACATCAGGATGAGCTTTATCTAACTTGTGAGCGATGGCTGCTGTGCTTAAGGATAATATGCCAGTTAATAGTTTCAGGGTTTCCAAGTGATGCAAAATGTTTGCAGGTAGTTAAAACCACACCCTTCAAAAGAAATGAAAATTGGTGTTGGTGTACACCAACGCCTTTCATCAATATGGCTGTACACAAATGTCATAATTAACTGATCTGTGTATTTCTTAGGAGGTCCGGCCAGTGAAGGAGGTCTCGCCCTTGCTCTTGAATGCCATTCAGTCATTTCTCCCATATTGTGAGATACTGTTCTCCTGTCCAATTTTTTAACAGTTATTGTGGTTTCTATACAAACTTTGTGTAATTGTATGTGTTTGCCAAATGCCTCTGTAGCCTCAAGTTCGTCACCCTATGTTTGGATAAAGGGATTTTCAAAGTACCGAGGCGTTAGACTCGATCATAAAAAAATGCACTACAAGAACACTACCAATGAACTACTCAAGCACAACAAAGCTAATCCTAAAGCGCTAAAACTACACTACAAAGACACTAAACAAGTGACTTTCAAAATGACTCCTTGAAGTCATTTAAAAATTCTCTCAAATATTTTGCATCTAGTCTTTCAAGCCCCTCTATCTAATTTTGGTAGTGCATTTCTAACAAATTTAGCCTAAGTTCCTTGAAACTTTAAAGTCCCTCATCCAAACATAGGGCAAAGGTCTCAGTATGTCAACTGCTGTTTAAGATCCATTAATTTGCGTTATTTAATCAGTTTGACTTTTTACAGCTGTCAATTTCCCCTTTCCATGTGTATATAATGTTTAAATATATATTCAAGGTTGCAATATGTTTTTGCTTAACATTTTTCTGAAGCGTTTCCTTTTATAACAGATTCTTCCTTTCAGAAAGGACATCCTAAATTTTGGGACTTTATAAAGAGGGCATGTACTAAGTTGATGAAGGTTTTAATTGCAATTCAGGGCAGACATCCTTACTCATTTAGTGATAAAAGTGTCCTTCCAACTGTAGTGGATTTCTGTTTAAAGAAGATAACAGATCCTGAACCAGATGTATTATTATTTGAGCAGTTTCTGATTCAGTGTATGATAATGATTAAGTGTGTCTTGGAATGTAAGGAGTACAAGCCAAGTGTCACTGGTCGGGTGATGGATGAAAATGGGGTTACACTGGAGCAAATGAAGAAAAACATATCCGGTGCAGTTGGTGGTGTCTTGACTTCACTTATGACAAGCGAACGAATAGTATTTTTGTGCAACATATTAGTAAGAAGGTAATGATATTCTAACCTCTCTTTCATTTTATCTACTGCTATGGCATCATCTTGCTTGGTTTTTCCTTGATGTTTGAGATTTGGGGGGCAATGGGAGAGTGCTATATTTTGGAGATGTCTTTGGTACTTCACTAAGTTGAATAGAGACGTGTATGATGAAACGATACACTGATTTGCCCAGTACTTTGGGCTTCTGGTTAAATTTGTTTAGGGAAATGGTTATTTACCAGGATAATCCCAAGAGACTGTTTTCCTTCCTCAAGGAAACCCATACTTTGTTTTGGAAGGTTAAGAAAGCTAAGGATTATGTGGGGTTGCAAGATTCAGGCTTTGCTTTGCGTGGTTTGGTTGGATAGAAGAAACAAAAGGATTTTTGAAGATTATGTCAGAGTTGGTTTAATGGAGATGTGGGACAGAATTCCGGTTTTTGTCAGCCCTTTGGGCATCTGTGTCTCTAGAGTTCAATGGAATTTCATTCTTCTGAATTTGGCATGATTGGAAGGCGGCTACCTTCTATTAGTTTTAGGGCCTTTCCAGATCTTCAGAGCTGTTTTTTTTTTTTCTCCTTATTTCAAATTTTCAGATTGTTTCCTGTTGTTTGGGGTGGTTTGCACCCCCATGCCCCCCGTGTTTTTTTCTCTATCCATTAATACGGCCGTCTCTTTATTATAAAAAAATGCTATTTGTAAGCTTATTTGGGTAATCTGTTGCACAGGTATTTTGTTCTTACATCAAGTGATTTGGAGGAGTGGTACCAAAGTCCTGAATCATTCCATCATGAGCAGGATATGGTTCAGTGGACAGAAAAATTAAGGCCATGTGCTGAAGCTTTATACATTGTTCTATTTGAAAATCACAGCCAGGTTGGTACATGTTTATACGTGGTTTTGTTAAATTATTGTTCCTAAAAGAAAATTATATTTTGAGTTTTAGAATGGTGCTTATGTGTTCTTAGTTTATTTATTTTAGCTCCTAGCTCCTGTAGTGGTTTCCATCCTTAAAGAGGCAATGAATGGTTGCCCAACTTCAGTGACTGAAATAACTCCAGGGTTGCTTCTAAAAGATGCTGCTTATGGTGCTGCTGCATATGTTTATTACGAGCTCTCAAATTACCTGAGCTTTGAAGATTGGTATGCCTATTCTATGCAAGAATATCTATTAATTTATGCATTTGTCTTGCATTAGGTTATCCAAAATTTAGGTACCTTCAAATTGTTGCAGCATCTATTATGGTGGTCCTTTGTGAAATTGATTTATTTCGCAGAACTCACATACTGTAGTATTTATTTGGAGTGTAGCTTGTGGCCTCAAGTATGTATGCAATTTTGATTTGCTCGATTAGCACTAACTTTGAGAAAATTGATTTTTGGTAGGGCAAGTTATTTTTACTTTTCCTTGATTTGTGGAAGTTACTTTTCTCTTTTGTTAGATAGTTGCACATGTCAATCTTAACATGTTTGAGTGCGATACTTGTTCTATGTTTTTCAAGCTGCAAAATAGGGTTTCCTATGTAAATAAAAAGGGGATGCAAAATAGGTGTAAAATTAATGGAAATGAAACACCAAATTCTTGACTTGCTTAGGCTTGTAGCAGCTAGAGTAGCATTGATAAAGAAACTTGTACGGGCAGAAGTTGGTGGGACATAACTCTTATCGCTGTCCGTTTCATTATTACAAGTTACTACCTTATTTTTTTATGTCAAAGACCAGAAGCTACGTGCAATTCTCATAATTTTGAGCTCTGCATGTGATAGTATGCTGTCATGTTTTCTCTTCCTTTTTTCTGTTTTCTTCTTAATATATAAATTTTAGTGAACTTTGACAATTTTTCTGGATGAACGATTGAACAATTGCAGGTTTAATGGCGCCTTATCCCTTGAACTCTCAAATGATCATCCAAATATGCGTATCATCCATCGGAAAGTTGCACTAATATTGGGACAATGGGTTTCTGAGGTAGCAATTTATCTATATATCATTAATCAACCATATTTTCTTGTGCCAACATTACTAGTTTTGTATTCCTTAACCTTTCACATTCAACAACGAAATTGGGATAGATAAGGAGAGATATTTAGTTAATAATGTTCTCTGAAGGAGAAGAGGTGCATGTACTTAATGAAAATTTGATATATGTTTCAAGCAAAGTTTGTGCCATCAAGTCTAGTTAGCTTCTAATGTTTACACTTATGAATAGGGATATAACATTGGTCATGAACTTTTTGTATCCTTCTGTTTTGATGTATACTGTTCCCTAAGTAAATTATAGAGCCCATAGCAAACAAGCATTTATGGAGAGAATAATAGTAGGACTTGTTTTCTTCTGTTTCCCCTTGATATTATTTCAACACCAGCAAATTAGCTAGATTACAGAATTCAATGGTAGCTTGTGAACTGTATATAAGTTATGGAGGTATAGGGTGTGGTAGACTCCTCTGATGGATTTTCAAGAATCAATGGAATCACTCGCTCTTGTGATATTTATTATGGGAATCTGATCCTTGATTCATTTATATTCCATTTTGTATATCTGTTAGTCATTCTTGCCCAAGTGTATCTACTAGCTTACAGAAAATGAATCAGTTTTGTTTGTTTTGCTTTATCGGCAGATTAAAAAGGACACAAAAAGGCCAGTTTACTGTGCTTTGATCAGATTGCTACAGGACAAGGACCTATCTGTACGGGTATGTGTATTCTTCTTATGTAGATATTCTCCCCTTCATTGCTTTGAGGTTACTAATGCTGCTAACATTTTGTTGGTGTTGCTTGTTCAATTTCTTTAGTGTGCTTTTCTTGTTTTAGTTGGCAGCCTGTAGGTCTCTGTGTTTGCATATTGAAGATGCTAGCTTTTCAGAAAGAGAATTCATCGATCTTCTCCCTATCTGTTGGGATTCTTGTTTTAAGTTGATTGAGGACGTTCAGGAGTTTGACTCAAAGGTATGTTCCCCTTTTGCTCTTCCAAACATCTGCTGTTTCACTTGGAAGCAACCTGCTTGAATGCTTTTCAGTTTTCACCTTAAATCGATTACATTCACTACCTTTTGCGGTGGCTGAGTAGTCACTGTGGGGTGAGCAGTGGCAGCTTACCCCACTGAAGATGTTGCTTTCATTTAGTGTTGCAGGGTGAATTATGCGTCCGACCCTAATTTTTTTTAGTTTGTGGGTGGGGAGGAACAATTTGCCGAGATGCCTAGAGGGCACTCAGCTGTCCTTTCTCATCATTTTTTTCATCCTTCCTCTCATGTTTTTTCCGTAATCTCTTTCATACATAAGAAAAAACCCTAAAAACCATAAATGAAGGTGTACTCTAACGGGCCCGTAGTATTGATCTTTCTATATTAGAGTTGTTGGTGGACATTTTGGGTATCTATCGTGGGAGCTGATTTTCACACCCCTCTTTATTTTTCTGGCAATCGAATTGAATAAATCAAACAAAAACCACAAACATGATTCAAGAGGAGAAAAGGTGTGTGTTTATCATTTCTCTTGTTTTATAATGGCTAGTAGGCCCTTATTACTTATTTTATGTTACTTGGGTTTATAATCAGTGTTTTAAAAAACGGTGCGCTCGTAGGCGGGGCGGTGGTGAAATCGCCTCTGCCCAGTGGGAGTAGGTAGAAGACTCACCTAGACGGGGTCGAGGCGTGCCTGTGGCGTTCGATTGGGCGTCATTTTTGTTTAAAGGTTGCCGGAAAATGATTTTGGTTCAGTTTTAGTTGCCAGATTTTGTTTAAAAGTTTTGAATGAGTTCAGGGATTATTCTCTCTCATTTAGTGTGGGATATATTAGCAGCCATAAAATGATTTTGGTTCAATTTTAGTTACTTGTAAATAGATCTACTTGAGAGGTCTAAGCTAGTTTTGCTAGATGGTGGATTTCTTATCCACTATTTTGTAATTCATGGTTTGCTTTAATAAATTGTTATCGTTTTTCCTCCAAAAAGAAAAAAAGAAAAAAAAAGAAAGTTGCCCGAATCTGGAAAACTTTCAGATGAAGATGAATGCCACGGCGTCGTTTGGAGTGTTTTTAAACTGACCCATGATAGCTGTACCCCAGCTGTGAAGCATAATCTCAACTTTCCAGCATATTCGTTAGTATATTCTCCCAGCATGTATTATTCTATTAGATTTTATTTTTAATATTGTTTTATCGATTTCACACACAAGTAGAAACCTGATTGAGAGATATGTTGCCTGCTAGAATTAAGGGGTATTAAAACAGAAAACTTCCTTTATAAGTTTTCAATTGTATTGACTGAATAATGAATTGTACACTGTGAAGATATATATAGGCTTTGCCTATTTACATAGATACCCCTAACTGCCTTAGCTAATCTCATAACTACTCTAGCTAATCACAATCATTAGCACAACTAATTACATTTAGTTTTAATACTATTTAACAGTAACTGAAATGGATGACTTGTCATTCTCTCTAATACACCCCCTCAAGCGAGAAGGAGAATCATAAATGATTCCAATTGGAAGCTTGGAACACAAATAGGTGAATTTGCTTTTAGATAGGAACTTGGTGTGAAGATTAGCTAATTGGTCTTCACTACAAACAAACTGCACTTTAATGAGATAGGATATTGCTAAGATGTTGTCACACCAATGCGTAGGCAGTGTAGGTAGAGGAAAGTGAAGATCTTTGAGAATTTTGCAAACCCAAGTGATTTCTGCAGCTGTGTGAGCCAAATAGCGATAATCAGCTTCCGTAGATGACCGAGCAACAGTACTTTGTTTCTTGGCACTCCAACTAATGAGATTAGAGCCTAGGAACACACAATAGCCCCTAGTAGAATGCCTATCAAATGTGCAGCCAGCCCAATCAACATTAGAGTATGCTGAAAGGTGGATAGGACCCTTTGTGAACCACAAACAATGTGAAATAGAGCACCTACAATGGAATGATATTTAGTGGGATTGGACAAGAGAGGCCCACTGTGATCTAGTTTCTTGGAACTAAGAGGTGTGCAGCAAGGTTTTGCACCCTCCATGTTTGTTTTCTTAAGAAGATCAAGTAAATACTTGGTTTGATGAAGAAAGATGCCATGTGAGGATCTGTTTACCTCTAAGCCCAAGAAATAGTGTAAGGGACCAAGATCTTTCACTGAAAATCGAGAACTGAGTTGTTGAATAAAATATTGAGAGAGTTGAGAGTTTGGGCCAGTGACTAGGATATCATCAATATACACAAGGACAATAACCAAGTGAGGGCCATTGAGAACAAACAAGGAGGCATCAGAGGAAGATTGTTTGAACCAAGAGAATGAAGAGCTTGAAATAGTTTATCAAATCAAGCTCGAGGAGCTTGTTTGAGTCCATATAGAGATTTTCTCAACTTGCAAACATAACTAGGAGAGTTAGGAGCAACAAAACCTAGAGGTTGTTGCATGTAGACATCCTCCTTTAAGTCTCCAATTGGTTAAGAAACCAATTATATTGAACAACAAGGGTAAGAAGAATTAGAATTGTAACTGGTTTGGCAACCGGACTAAAGGTCTCTTGGAAGTCAATGCCTTCTTGTTGATGGAAGCCCTTTGCCACAAGACAGGCTTTATACCTATAAACAGTGCCATTAGGCTTTTTGTTAACCCGAAACACCCATTTACATCCAACTATATTTTGGGAAGAATGATGGGGAACTAGAGACCAAGTAGCAGTAGATATCAAAGCATTTTATTCATCTTGCATTGTAGCTCGCCATGAGCATACTTAGAAGCTTGCAAGTAGGTACTAGGAACATATTCAAGATCAACTGGAAGAGGATGCTTTGTTGCTGCATAAGCCTGAGACTTAGACTTGCATATGCCAACCTTGGATCTTGTAATCATGGGATGGGAATTAACAGTTATAGGAGGATGACTTGGCAGACATGGTGGCAAAGTTGAGGGTTCGAAAACAGAAACATAACTAGAAGAAGTAGGTACTGAGATGGTTCCAGTAGAAGATGAACTTGAAGGAATTGGAACAAGGGCAGAAACATATGGTGGTGTTGATGATGCACTGCTAGTGGAGATATGGGGAATATATTTGCCAAAGTGAAGATCCATGGATGGAGAACTTTCTGAAGACAAATCATCTTGGTTTGAACTTTGGAGCTGCAGTGATTGAAATGGATAGGCACTTTCATCAAATACAACATGCTTGGAGATGTAGATTCTATTTGTGAGGGGATCAAGACACCTATAGCCTTTATGTTGAAGACTACATCCCAAAAATACACAACTTTTTCTCTTGGCATCCAATTTATTATGAACATAAGGTTTGAGCCAAGGAAAGCATTGGCAACCAAACACTTTGAGTTTAGAGTAGTTCGGAGGTTGATTGAATAGCAGTTCCCATGGTGACTTTGAAATACCAGAGATAGGAAGTCAATTAATTAGATATATGGCAGTGAAGAATGCTTCAACCCAAAATATATGAGGAACATGAGAAGCAGCAAGTAAAGTTCGAGCTCTATCTCAACAAGGTGCCTGTGCTTTCTCTCGGCACAACCATTTTGTTCAGGAGTATGGGGACAACTGAAGTGATGTAAAATGCCATGTTTACTGAGAAATGATGCAAAAGAGTAACTGGTAAATTCACCCCCTGAATCTGAACGCAGAAATTTGATTTTATTTCCAAGTCAATTTTCTACATAGGATTTGAAGACAATGAATGTAGAAAATACATTCGACTTGGATTTCAAAGGAAAAATCAGCTATATTTGCTAAAGTCATCAACAAGAAGCAAATAGTACTTGAAACCATTATTGGAGATAACAGATGCAAGACCCCACAGATCATATTGCAAAAGTTGAAGACTTTGAGTTGTTGAAGAAGCTACTCCAAAAGGAATCTTATGATTCTTTGCAAGTGCACAATCTGAACAGAAAAAAAAAACAGTGGACTTGCCTTGTAATGCAAGTTTATTAGTAGATATTACCCTTCTGAAAATAGAGGAGGAAGGATGACCCAAACGCTTGTGCCAAACTTTAACAAGAGCTTTAATACTGAGCAAAGCTGAATGTGACGGAATAGAAGAGTTGCTGGAACCTTGAAGAGGATAGAATCCATCTCTAACCGGTCCCTGCAAAAGCATCTTCACCAAAATATAATCCTTGATAGGATCCATAAGGGTTAAGTGTCAATGAACAATTATTATCCTTAAGAAACTGATACGCAGACAAGAGATTATGTTTCATGTGAGGAACATGTAAAACATTTCGTAGCTGAAAAGAAGTATGAGGAGTGTGCAAGGATGATGAACCCATATCATGAATAGAAAGGCCTTTACCATCGCCAATATACACTTTATCCTCGCCAGTATAGGAAGTAGGAGAAGAAATATTGGCAACATCGTTGGTGATGTGAGAGGTGGCACCCAAGTCAATCAACCAAGATTGAGAAGGTTTTGCAAAGTGATATGCACACATGGCAGCGAGTTTGGCTGGAGGAATTCGACCACAGATATCCAGATTCATGTGATCAAAGCAATCAATCGCCTCATGATTGGTAGATCCACATATCTGGCAAAGAGCTTTGAAGATGGAAGAACCTTGAGTATTGCAAATGCTTTGATAACTTCGATTCCAACGATTGTTGGAGATATTACACGGTTGTTATGGAAGTTGCAATTGTTGAGAGTTGTCCCACATTGGTGAGGGACAAGGTTTGCTATGTGCTTATATGGTCTTGGGCTACTCCCCATATTGCCAATTGGTTTTATGGTGGAACCTCAATTTCATCATGGTATCAGAGCAAGGTTGTCCACGTGTGAAGCCCAACGGCCACACGCGCTCCACGTCACCCAGTTGTTGTCCACGTGTAGGCTTGAAAATCCGCCACACGTGCGGGGGCGTGTTGAGAGTTGTCCCATATTGGTGAGGGACAAGGTTTGCTATGTGCTTATATGGTCTTGGGCTACTCCCCATATTGCCAATTGGTTTTATGGTGGAACCTCAATTTCATCAGCAATTGCCTCTAATAAAGAAGAAATTGCCCCGAGTGTTCTTGCCACGATTGTTAGAGTTCGGTTGTTGCCGCTATTGGAGTTGGTGCTGAGCAGCAAACACAGATGGAGTGGGTAGTAGAGGGGGCTGAGATTGCACCGAGAAAGCTTGGAAAGGCTTAGCTGCAGAAGATGAACTACAGTTTTGCGTTGAGCCATAGACAATTCTTTTGTGAGTAGGAGTCCATGGGGTTCATAAGGGATGTAGAAGACAACCGAAGCATGATAGAGTCAATGAAAGACTCCAATTCATGAGGCAATCCATGAAGTGTGGCTGCCATAAGATCGCCATCGAACACAGAAGCACCAGCTGCTTGCAAGGAATCTGCAATTTCCTTAATTTTTTGAAGATATTCAGAGGTGGAGTGAGATCCTTTTTTAATTGATCGAAGGCGCGATCGCAATTGATGGATGTGAGCCTCTGAAATTCCACCAAATCGTTGTTCAAGCTTCACCCAGAGCTCTCAAGAAGATGAAACCCCAACCATAAAAGGGATGATTTCTTCAGAGAGCGTGGAATTGAGCCAGATCAAAAGATTTTGATCTTTTTCATACCATTCCTCAAAGGCAGGGTTTATGGTACGATCGGGCAAGAATGGCGGTGGACAGACTTTAGTACCATCAATGATGCCAAGAAGCTTTTAGCACCTGAAAATTGGGCCAAACAGCACGCGCCATAGTAGATAGTTTGATCTTTTCAGCTTAATCGGCACCATGTTGCCGATGTTGTGAATCGTGAGAGAGGTGTAGGAATTCAGAGGGCTTGGATTGCAAGAGGAATTAGGGTTTTGAATCGATGGAGAAGACGATCCAGTCGGTGGCGAAGATGATTGAGCTGCCATAACTTGCAAAAATAAAGTTGCAAGAGAGATCGGAGATGAACAATCGAAGAATCAGAGGAGCAGGAGAACAAGAATCGATCAAGAATCAATCAATCGATACAATCGAGCAAAAGGATGGATCGATGCTGTTAAGTGAAATGGCGAGATAACATAATAAAACAGAAAACTTCCTCTATAAGTTTTCAATTGTATTGACTGAATAATGAATTATGTGTATATATGTGTATATATAATATATGTGTATATATGTGTGCATATATATTTATAATATATGTGTGCTCGGGGTGATTATTGATTAATTATCTTTTTTTATATAATATTTGTGCACCCTCAGTGTATATATTAAAAAATTTAGGTCTTGTGAGGCTTCGCCTCATGCCTAGGCCAGGCTATCCCTCGGCCGCCTCGCCCACGCCTCACACTTTTAATACATTGGTTCACACTTAACATGTGTATCGTGCTAAAAGGTGTTATAATTCTAACTCTCCTCTATTGTGTCTTGCTCTTTGATGTATCCAACAATAGACTATACTTATAAAAATTAGGGTATAACTAGAAACACACAAGATTTATACCGGTTCGGCAAAACGTTTGCCTACGTCCAGTTGTGATTTCTCTGGTTAGAGAAACCACGGCTTCATAGAGCATACAGTACTTTTCCAAACCCTAGAAGTAATTTCTCTCTCCTTTCTCGGCTGTCTCTATTTTTTCTTTCTGCTTTTCAGCCTTGCCGCACCCTATTTATAGAAATAAGGTGCGGTTTACTGAACCCTCTGCATATGTTCAGGTTGAGCTCTAATTTGGCATATATATTTTAATATTAATCTGTTTATCTCTTTCCTCATAACATTGATAGAGAATTAAAATATATAATTTAACTATGGTTGTATTAGTGGACAGATGTCAAACTTTGAATGTGATGGTGATCATACACCATAGTTTATAGTGGGGAGCAAAAATGCACCCCCTTGAATAACATCTTAATGTTTTCATGAAAGAAGAAAGAAAATAGTAAAAGTACGGGGATCCCATTCCTTAGTCAGTACCAGGGCCTCCTCGTGAGCAATAGTGATAGTGTAAGCATATAAGTTAGCCTTATCCTATCTGAAGCGCACGCACCCATCTGACCAACTCAAGCCCTTCCTGGTTGCAGGGAAATCAATCCTAAACAAACTAGGTCGCTAACATCAACGAGCCAATTCCTAACAAAAGGATAGGATTGGGTGTTCTTTACTGTTAAATTTCTGTTATTTTGAAGTACATGTGCATTAATTCTTGCATTCAGTCGTGTACTGGGTCCTGTAAATTTAAGTATGCCTTTTAACAGATTGCTCATGGCTTAACCAAAGTCTCTGTTCACTTTCGTTTATTTCCAGGTTCAGGTTTTGAACATGATTTCTGTTCTTATTGGCCATATGAGTGAAGTTATGACATTTGCAAACAAGCTGGTTCTATTTTTCCAGAAGGTAGGAGAACATTTCTTTATTCTTCAGTGCTATTTGTTCTCCTACTGTTCTAAATGTCACAATACCTAATGTGCTAGGACAGAATGATTTTTTAAATGGATTTTGTAAACGTATAAAATGTTGAGTTAGGTTGAGCAACTTCATTGTTTTGAGGTACACAGCAGATGGCTGCAGATTGCTTCAATCCTCAGTCTCATTTGATATTGTTTCTTTTGTTTCTTTGCAAAGGCTTGGGAGGAATCTTCCAGTGAATGCCTTCTGCAGATTCAACTTCTTGTTGCTTTGAGGAACTTTGTAGTTGCACTTGGCTATCAGTCACCCATTTGCTACGACATATTACTGCCCATTCTGCAAAAGGGAATTGATATAAATAGCCCTGATGAGCTCAATCTTCTTGAGGACAGCATGCTGGTTTGCCCTATTAAGTTGGTCTTATTATTTTACCAGCTGGCATCATCCTTTTATTTAATATGCTAAATGCAGTTAGCTTAATTGTGCAGTTATGGGAGGCCACACTTTCTCATGCCCCTACTATGGTGCCTCAACTACTTGCATACTTTCCCAATCTTGTAAAAATCATGGAAAGAAGTTTCGATCACCTGCAGGTAAGAAATCTTGACTCTGCATGGCCTGTCTGTTATATTTTTTTGGTTTTTTTCTTATAGTCTGGAACTTCTTTTTTGTTATTTGATCCTTCAAATTTTACTCACAATCTGCCAATGAATGGATGCTTAATATAGCGTAGGATAGAGTGCATTACACAGTTATAGTAATAGCTATTCACATTGGTTTCAACATTTGGATATGGATTTACATCGTGCATTATCAACATATCAAGAATTCTTTGATGAAAGAAATATGGTATCATCAGATTTTAGTGAAGCTTCTGTGCTTGTGTACCACAGTTTAAAAATTTATCTCATGGGTGAATTCTGTGGGATATGCAGCTGCGTTGTGTTCAGTATAATGCAATCTTATTGTTTATTTGCTTGGGATATTTGTGAGTTTATGATTGAGTGATCCCGTTTTTAACTGAAGCAATTTATGTTCACATCGTTGGTCATTCTCTATTATCTGCTATATAGAAAATGTTTCTTTTTTTCTCCCATTAACTCTTACTTTCTATGAGACACATATACTTAGTCAATGAGTTACGGAATAGTGTGCGGTGGTTGGCTTTAGGGTATAGAGTCTACAAACCATTATATTTTACTTGTGTTCTCTAAGGCGTTTCTTAGGTGCCGCTCATAGTTAGGCAAGGATTCAATTGCCTCTGACGTTAAGCTGTTTAGCCATTTACCATAAAGATGAGTGCCGTTTTCATGAAGGCTTATGCTTCTGGATGAAAGGAGAGAAGCACAATCCTACAGGAGCCTCTGGGTTTTTTTCCCTTTCTAAGCACGTATGTGCTCTGAATGATTGTGGGCCAGTAAATCCCACTCGAGAGGAAATGTTTAAAGGTGTAAAGTCGATGGGCGAGGCACCACAACTCCACTGGACTGAAGAATTGAAATGGACATGACACAGCTTGAGCATCAAGTATGCCGGGAATAGGCACCCTTGTCATGCTAGGTTGAGAAATTTGGCCCGTCGTATATGACATGATATGGGATTCTGTTAGGAAATGGCACAGACGACCTTATGCGAAGTACATGCACAGCACAGTTTACTAGGCACGACCTATTTGGCATTATTAAATAACTTAAAACATCTTAACATTTGACCATTGTTTAATAGGAAAAGTAATGAAAAAGGCTTGAAAACTTTGAGTTTTAACGATAAGGACAAAATAAAAGGTAAAGTGAATAGTACCAGGATTGACTTTTAGTGTAAAAATGTGGTTTTTCATTAAAGTGAACAGTATCAGGAGCTTTTCGTTAAAATTCTCTTGTTTAATCCAACGGATATATAACCACCTTCTTGGTTTTGTTATTTTTGTTGCAGTGTTTTTTTCTTTTGCTATAAATCCAAAAGTAAATGAATTTATATAAAATGATTTTTATTGACTCTGTTATGATGGATTGTATTTTCGTTCTTCATTTTTGCAAACAAGCAATTTCAGAACTCTACTTTTTACTACCTTAGTAACTGATTAATTTTATATTAAAAAAAAAACATCTAAGAAAGCAAAGAAAGAAAATTATACAAACACGTGGGCCCATGGGCACTATACAGGCACGTGTTTCTCATGTGCCTAGCCTAGAGTGAGGACACACCACAACAAATAAATGGGCCAAATTTTAAGTAAGCTATTTCACATCGCTAGAAATCCCTTGTACCACTTAACAGAGCCGCATTCTTCTTAATTGAATTTCCATCCTGCATGCCTCCTGTTACTCGGGCATTTTACTTACTAAGCCTGGTATTTGTGATTATTACTTTTCAAGTGGAAACATAATGTAATGCATGGAGATGAAGGCAACACCAAAATCATTTTGGGGGATGTACCAATGATATGGTGGTCAGTATGCCACCAGTGAAAGCAACATGTTTAGTCTTCCATTGTAGAGCCATTAACGTACCCTCAGTTTGAAGTAGTTGCCCTGAGCTCAATTATAGTCTGTTCCAGAACAAGCCTTAGTCATCCTTAAAACAACTAGCTGAGTTGACATCTTTATTATAACACTATTAACACCATTTCTCTCAGCTCCCTGTATACTTCATTATGACTTTACCTTGAGCCACCACACTTTTGTCAACACAAGCTATTCATTAAGGAGTATGAATCTTATTGATGGACTTCACTTTTTGTCACCATAAGCTATTCATTAGGGAGTATGATTCTTATTGATGGCTTATATAACAGAACTTGAAATGGATATACTCCACTCTTGAATTTTTCATGAATTGGGATTTAAGGAATAAAATATTTGAAAACAAAAACACCCTTGGGAAAATTACAACAGAAGTTGGTTAAACGGTTGTTTGAAATATAAGGCAAAACAAGGTTTAATGGGTATTCTTATGACAAGAAATTTGACATCGTTTCCCTAATAAAAGTCTAATAGTTAATATTGTTATATTTCTGAATTGAAAAGATGTATCCCTGATTTTTTTTTTCTTGCAGTGAGTTAAAGTTGATTTAAGATGACTTTTATATGTCTCTAATGATGGTATTGGCTGCTGTTCTCCATTTATCGAATGCTGACACCCATATTATTCGTAGCTTGTTTTGCTAAATAATATTCAAACTGAATCTACCAAACTTCTGAGGATGGAAAATGGACAAGGAATTATAAGATATACTGCTGTTGTAAAATTTACTTGTAGGAACCCAGTTCAATTTCTGATCTTATCTATACGCGGAGTCCTGTTTTGAGAAGCTCTGTTTTTAGGTGCACATTTTGGGAAACTTTCTCAAATCTCAATTAGTTTAGAGTTTTCAATTTGTAGGCGTTGCCTCTATTATCTTGGCTTCTGTTTTTTTTTTTTTTATTCAGAAATTTTCCCTACAAATATTTCTGTTAGGACCCCCACTTTTTTAGCATTTATTATCGTTAAAGGTAGTTTGGTGATCATGCATTGTTATGTTTGTCTGTTGTAACTTGTAATATCTTGACTCAAAATTATTGGCAGGTTGCCGTCGATATAACTGAAGACTACATTATCTTAGGCGGATCCGGATTTCTTAGTATGCATGCTTCAAGTGTTGCTCAAATTCTAGATCTGATTGTTGGAAATGTGAATGATAGAGGACTACTTTCAGTTCTTCCTGTCATTGATATTCTATTACAGGTAACTGATTAAAACTTTTAAGTGAGAGTAGACAGTAGATTAGCAGGCCATTTAGACAATCAACTAAGGTGTTGTGAAATTACTATAAGCTTTGTAGTAAAGATGGAACTGCCAAAGCATTCTATACAGAATATATAGTTATTATGTTATAGAAGCATGCTTCTAGTTTTTAGAACCATCATGGACTTCACTATCTTATCTTGCTTTGCAGTGTTTCCCTATAGAAGTGCCCCAGTTGATCAGCAGTACATTACAAGTGTGGTTCTTTCTTTTTAGCTCTTTGATATTCTTACTTTATAGTATTTCATGTTTTTGTCCTTAAAAAAAGTTTATCATATGATGCCTTTTGGAGCGTGTCTAAAGCTGAAATTCATTTCTGTTCAATGTTGTTAGAAATTAATTGTTGTATGTTTGAGTGGAGGCGACGACCAAGATCCTCCTAAGACGGCTGTTAAAGCATCTGCAGCTGCCATCCTGGCAAGAGTTTTGGTTATGAATACCAATTACCTAGCCCGTTTGACGTCAGAACCATCGCTTTTGTCGTTTCTTCCGAAGTCAAGTGTCCCAACTGAGGACAATGTACTTCTTTGTCTTGTTGACATATGGCTTGACAAGGTTAGTACAGTAC
The DNA here is from genome assembly GCA_963580275.1 of Crataegus laevigata. Taxonomy (NCBI): domain Eukaryota; kingdom Viridiplantae; phylum Streptophyta; class Magnoliopsida; order Rosales; family Rosaceae; genus Crataegus; species Crataegus laevigata. The sequence goes on from OY756944.1 coordinate 31,925, forward strand.
AACATACATCTCCATTGCAAGGATACTTCTCAGGATTGTTCAGTTTTCCCTGTCTTCTTGTATATTATCAGACCAATACACATGTGTATGTTTTCAGACACCGAATTTAGATTTTTTATCAATTTGTGTGTATACATGCATAGGAGGGAAGTCCCAACCGAAAAGGATTCAAATTTTTTACAACCCAACCCTCACTAAAAGAAAACATGAGCTGAGCCAACCCTTCCCAATAAAAAACAGGTCAGGATGTGTTAAAAATTGGGTTATAATAGTCTTTAAATAAAATATTGCTTAAAAAGCCAATGAACTTACTAAATAGGTTCAAGAGCCCTTCTTTAAAAATTAAAAAAAAATCCTACACAACTTCAACAAGAAATTGCAAGACACTTTGTGTTTGCAGACAAGTAAATGTTAGGATTTGGTTCGTCTTTTGTTAAAGTCCTGTTTTGTTTGGATTGTATTAGGAAAGCCAAAGGTGCACATATTCTTGTCCTAGAAGGATTAGGAAAGAATTAAGTTTTTTTGTACAATTAGATTAGGAATCCTAAAAGCAGAAACAAATTAGGAATGCAGATGTGTTTTCATATCCCAATTAGATTAGGAGAGTTAGTCAGTAAATAGGAATGTAAGCCGCACCCAATGTTTTAAAAAACTCACCTCGGGGCGCGCCTAGGGCGCCCTTGAGGCTGGGTGCCATGACAAACGCCTCAGTTTTGCTGGAGTGGGCGAAGGGCTTCGTTGGAGCCACCTAGGCACCGCCTCAGCCACCTAGGCGCTGCCCAATGGGTTTTTTTTTTTATTTTTTTTTTATACTCCCAAACCCAAATTTTGGGTAGGATTTTATATAATGGATGTGTGTGCTGTCTACGTGCATTGTTATATGTGTGCTCATTATGCTTTTCATCCTCTATTTTATACATATATAATATAATATGTATATATATGTGTGTATATATATATTTATAATATATGTGTGTGCTCAGGTGATTATTGATTAATAATCTTCTTCTTTTTAATATAATATGTGTACGCTCAGTGTATATATTAAAAAATTTAGGTCCCGTGAGGCTTTGCCTCACGCCTAGGCCGGGCTTCCCCTCGGACGCCTCGCCCACGCCTCATACTTTTAATACATTGGCCGCGCCCGATACTTTTTAGAATCCATGGTTTCTCTGCCCAGATAAATCACAACTGGACGTAGGCAAAAGTTCTACCAAACCAGTATAAATCTTGTGTGTTTCTAACTTTTTAGTTATTCTCTATTTTTGCTAAGTTTATTCTATTGCTGAATACATCAAAGATCAAGATCCGGAGGGGAGTCGAAATTCTAACAGTAAAAGCTCCTAGGTCAAATCTGACATAAGCCTGCTTTTAACCCCAAGGCAGCCCCATAGGTGAAATAGGACTGTACATTGTTTTACTCACTAGTTTATGCATATACAGTGTCACCGACTCACCAGTTATGTCGCTTAATTGGAAAATCACTGTTAGTATGGAGTTTCCATAGATGTTTCTTTTTCGGGTGACTTTTTTGTTGTTTTGCTGATTGCTTTTTGTTTTAACCTTGTGGCATCTTGCACTAGCAATAAATTTTTGTTAAAAAAAAAAAAAATTATGTACATTAAAAATGTTAGTCATATTTTCGGGAAGAGGAATGAGGCTTTGCTTGGAAAGTGGTTGTGTAGATGTCAAACAGATGGTATGCTGTAATCTGAAGTAAATATTGGCTGCAGGAAAATGGGCCATTAATTTTATATATTCTACTGAATATTGTTACAATATTATAAAGTTTATGATTCATATTAACACATTTTTGTTAAAGTATAGTACACTGGAGTTATATAGTGCCAAGACAACCCTAATAAGAGTTATAATGTCCAACATGATCCACAGTACTGAATATTGTACTTGTTGAAGCGAATATAATGTGTAAACATACTGCTTACACATACGGACATAATGAACAGGAGTACAATTTTCATCATTTTTGTGTGTAGTGCCATACACACAGTAAATAGAGATTTTTTTTTCTGCTCATACTTGAAGCGAACAATGAAATATGTTCTTATGGAAAATGGATAGTGGGAATGAGTTGGATTTTCTGTGAGTTCGTTTTTTATTGCCTTTCTGGTGTGCTTACCATATAAATTATTTGGTCACAGGTAGACAATGTATCTTCCATCCAAAGGAAGACATATGGCCTAGCCCTTTCAATAATTCTGACATTAAGACTTCCTCAAGTCCTCAACAAACTTGATCAGATCCTGAGGTATGAGCTTCACTATGAATTTGGTCAATCATCTGCTTCCTGATTAATAATCAGTGATTATTGATGATCTTTCTGCATTGTGAAATGATGCTTATTTACACATGCAGTGTGTGTACGACAGTAATTTTGGGTGGGAACGATGACTTAACAGAGGAATCGAGGTTAGATCCCTTATGATTCTACTTTGATGTGCTTGCTCATGTCTGAGAACTATTTTACTATTTAATTTTTCCTAATGAACAACAGTGGTGATAACATAAGCTCGAGCGGGTCCCTTAGCAAGGGTACCATTCTGAGTAAAGAATTCAGAAGAAGACAGGTAAACAACTCCTTTCTCCTTTTTGGTCCTCTTTGATATTACTTATATTTCTGTAGTCCAAGTTTATATGAATCCATGTGGGGTACTATTTCCTGATGAAGAAGTTATATCCCACTGCAGCTCAAGGTTTCAGACCCTATCAACCAAATGTCTCTAGAGGCTTCAGTGAGGGAAAATCTCCAAACATGTGCTACCCTTCATGGAGAATCTTTTAATAAGGCGATTGGTTGCATGCATCCCTCAGCATTTTCACAATTGAAGCAGGCATTAAAGATGGAGTAGCTGGCATTCTTACCTTTTTATTTTCCCGATCGATTGGTGGTTTCATACTCATGCTCAACGCCCTTCAGATTCTCTGTTCTCCAAATATTGGGTGAGTTCTTCTACAAGGTGAAAGGATCTTTCCACCAAAAGGTAGGAAATATTTAGGGGGATGGAAGTATCGTTATGGAAGTAAATAATGTGTTGAGCTGATCTCAATATTGTTTTAGATGCATGCCTTTCTAGTAGTAGTGCACATAAACGGCGATGATCATTGTCAACAAATTTGATATATTTCTTTATCAACATACAGTTGTAAAGCTAGTGTCTAATGCCATATAAATTCCTTTCCATTCCAGGTGAATGAAGTTTGAAGCGCGTGATTACTGGTCCCCGTATTCATTGGTTTTCATAGTTTCTTGGGCTCGATTTTGATGTCCGTTTGTGTCTTGAATTTCATTTGCATTGCTCTTAGGCAACAAGAGAGACTATATAGATTGCCAATCTTGTTACTGCATGTGAGAAGCATTCATTCACCGAGGGAAAAAAACACATAGCAAGTGATTCATTCTCGAGTAACCAATCCAGCTCTGATACGATGATATCCCCTTGTTATGCGCTGCCTAGAAAAGATAACCTTTTCGTTTTTTTTTTTTTTTTTAATTTGTTATTTGTTAGAGATACATGTGAGGGCTTTGGGAAAGGCGTGGAAAATTTACACGGAATCGAATTATACTTTTAAATTTTTAAATTGTTTTCATTTTGTATACTATACAAACTATATTATTTGTTCCACATCCTTCGTCGCAACTCATACGTATTGAATGATTGAACGTTAGGGAAAATTTAGAAATGTTGCGGATTGTCATTTTTAAGAGACTGTCTTCCCACCGTTAGGGAAAGATAAGAACCTCAACATTTCCAAAGAATGATGCAAATTGTAGTGAACGAATTTGCTTTATCTCATATAGATCTCCTTACGTAAGGATGGAAATTTTTCCTGAAAATCCCAAACCAAACCAAAAAAATCTTGATCTAATATCGAAAAATTCTCAAACCAATAATATAGAAACTTTCCTTACCTAAGGATGAAATTTTTTCCAAAAATCTCAAACCAAAGCAAAAAAATCTTGATCCAATATCAAAAAATTCTGAAACCAATAATACAAAAAAATTTGGGAATCTATATCAAACTAGTCTTGAACCTTTCGGTACGGGAATTGGGATTACATATTCAATGATTCGGGAATTCCGAACTGAACCGAAATATATATATATATATATATATATATATATATATATATATATATATATATATATGAATTTAAGTAGTTTGATAGTAGGCTATATTAGAAATAGAAGCATGAAATTAAGTAGTTTGAAACTTTGGAACATCAATTTGACTTGGTATGAAAGAATTGGCATTTAAATTGGTACGAAATTTCAAATTGGTATGAGGTAAAAAATCTAAATTTCAATTGATATGAAATTAGGTAACAAAATTTTAGACCAAAAGTCCAAATTTTAGCCCATACCCAAAAATCTCAAATTTCAGCCTAAAAGCCCAAAATCTAGTCCCGATCCATCTCGAAATAAACATTTCGGGAATTAGGGTTAGTTCGGTTCAAAACGGTTTGGTTTTTTGCCAAAACCGAACCCAAATTTTGATTCGGTTCATTTTTTTCGTTTTATTTTTTTTTTGCAGTTTTTTCTGGTTCAGTTTCGATTTTTTTTTTCTTCAAAATATGATGTAAATGGAAGGAACCTACCTATCAACCTCCCAGTTCTCATATATCAGAGAATTGAGAGCCTCAAAATTCTAAATATATTCAAGTAATTCAACTACTTATGATCAAGCAGATCGAATTCAAATTTTCAAAACTTAAGCAAATACAAAAACATATATTCTTCAAGGAAATGTACATTGCCAGGATTCAAAATTCTAAAACTTTAAAATTTGCAATATCATGAAATAATTCAACAAATTAACTTATTGATGCAAATTGAAACAAAAAAAAAAACAAATGGGTTCGTCTAAATGCCATAATCAGACTCCAATATCACATGCCCAATGCCCACATTCAAATTCATAGGCAAGTCCACAATAGATCTAGAAAATTCCAAAACATATTCAGAGAAAAATACAAACTTTTCCACCTTAATTACATAAATTTCAAATGGGTAACCATAAACTGAAAAATAAATAAAACCCACAACCTTTGCTATGATATCGCCATGATCGTCGCAAGCTCTTACAATTCCTCTTTTCATTGGGTCTCGTCCAGGAAAACTGTTTTGGAAACAGGTGGAGTGGTGGATATATCTGAAGCAACCAAGAAGTACTTTCATGAATCTTCTTACCCTTTAATGGTAAAACTTGAAGGAAAGAGAGAGAGACTGAGGAAGCAGAGAGGAAGAAAGCAGCGGAAGGGAGAGATGGAGTGTTTGTGAAAGTGAAAACTGAAATGGGAATGACGGCTAGGGTTTTAAACTTTAGAAATTTTATAAAGCATTAAATATTAGAATACCTATAAATAACTTACTGGTACAATTATAATAACACAAAGCCTACAGTTAAGTTGGTTTAAACCCTGATGGCAACATGTTTTTTAGTATTTATATAAGTTTTTTTTTCTTTTCAGTTTGGTTCGGTTCTATTCGGTTTCTGGACCTCAAAAACTAAAACCGAACTGGCCAGATTCGATTCGGTTTTGTTTGGCAGTTTCGGTTCGATTTTTTCGACTTTGGTTCGGTTCGGGTTTCAGTTTTCAGTTTTTTGAACCAACCCTATTGGGAATACCAAAATTTTGATTCAGGATTGGTCTTTAAATTCTCGTCTAGAAATTTTTTTGGTTTGGTATTTGGGATCCATACCGAACCACCCATACCCTTACCACACTGTCTAAGACTGAAGTGTGACGTATCCTAGATCTTTAGAGCATTACTCAAAGCATGCTTGGTGCTTTTACTAATCTAGTGAAAGTGACGAGATCACTTATAGCAACTGCAAACATGCCTTCAAAGATAAACATACCTAATAGGTGTCAAACCACTATCCCAAAATGATGGGAAGCTATTAATGTGTATCGGACATCCCCCGAAAGTAGGTAGCCGCACCTAATGGTCAATTCTAGTATAGTGGCTGGCAGCTAGCCATTCATATGCTCCCACCTAAAAGCATGGAAAACCTGTTGGTTCAAAGAATTCACAACCTCATAAAACGAAACAATGGCACATACTAGTGAAACTAGTGTGGATTTGACCATCACCTACTCGTCATATCCAATGCATGAGGCTATTCTAGATTTATAGAAGCATCCTTGAAGAAACAAATTCTCCTCTTGAAAATCGAGAGATTTTGGTCCATTATGCTAGCTTAGATGAGGTTTGGAATATGAATGAGATGATAGTCGACAATGCATTTAGATGTATAGTAGCTACTAATATCATTTTGAGAGGAGGTTACTTGTCTGACCCACATAAGACATGTTCTCAAATGGGTTATGTTTTTACCGTTGGAGACACCGCAATATCTTGGAGGTCAACCAAACAAACCTTAGTTGCGACTTCTTCAAACCATACCAAAATTATCGCCCTACATGAAACCATGCATGAGTGCTTTTGGTTGAGAGCTGTTGTTGAGCATATTCAAAGTAATTGTGGGCTTTCTTCCATCGTTGATGTCCCTACAACGATCTATGAAGATATCTCTGCATGTATGGAACATATGAAGAAAGGATACATCAAAGGAGACAACATCAAGCATATTGCCCCAAAGTTCTTCTCCTATTAGCAACAAAAACACCAGAAGATTGAAGTCAAGCAAATATGATCCCAAGACAACCTAGCTGATCTCTTCATAAAGCCTAATTAATTCTCAAGACATCCCAGAAAATTGAGGTAAATTATACACCCAAATTTTATTCAAAACCTAATTAGTTATTTATATATATTTTTTATTTATCTCTATTGCTTGGATTTTAAACTATGATTGGTTTTTGTGAGAAATGAATGATAAAAAAATTAAAAAAAAATCAAGGGGACATCCTTATTTTTGGATTTTCTCACAGAGAGTTAGACCTCAAATCTTCTTTTTGAAAATCAAGGTATTAGTGGATACATTTTTTTAACCTGGTAGTTATATTATTGCTTTTATATGTATTATTGACTCCCTAAATTGGTATACAATCGGAAAGGAGAATGTATATAGCATAAGTGGTTGATTATAATTTTGGGTTTTGTTCTTTCAAAGTTTCGGACTTTGTACAATTGCTGCTCCCATTACCTGGTGAGACATTTCAATCTTTTTTCTGCTCAACTTTTTAGTATTCATTCTCAAAATTTTGCCTTCCCTGCTTCTTTCTCATGGTCCTTGTACTCAAACACGTGCGAGTATGTATTTTTCTAATCGATTATACTATTGGGAACTTAGTTACTTTTATTTTTTGTATATATATATTTTTGTTGGGTTTGTTGATTTTCAGAAAATTATTCAAACTCTCTATATAGAGTGTTAAATGAGTGTATGATTTTGAATTTCGCTTTTGAAAGGACTGTTACAAGTTTTGTGTCAATTTGGCTGTGATGGTAAGATTACTTTATGAAATTTTTGTTTCTGGTTTCCTTCTCAATGTTAAGATGTTCATTCGCAAAAGAAATGAGCTATGGAAGACTTCATGATGGACTGATGCAAAAGATTAGTGATATATATTCTTTTCGAGCAATTCTACCCATAAAGACTTTGCGCCAGCACATAACCCATTTAATCCACTCAGTGAATAGTGATAGACTCCAATAAACAGTAATAGGCTAATGCATCTCCACCCCTAACAAAAAATAGCCTAGTCAATTTTATTAAAATATTATTATTTTTATTATAAAATAATAATTTTATTTTAAATTTTTTACTTTATAAAAAAAATATTAAAATGTTTTTCAATTTCACCGCTACACCCTTGCACTTCCTTTCTCAACTTCACCGCTGCACACCCTTGGACCCCTGCACTTCCCTCCCATCTTCCAACTCTTCCCCTCCTTCTCTACTGTCATCAACAGGCTCAGGCTCAGACCCAACTCCAACAAAACCAAAAAGATTCAATCTTTTTCAATCTGAACGAACAAACAATCGAATCCGACCCAACCCATTTTCCCAAAATGCATAAACTAGCAGCCGTTTAGTAGTATTTACTCACTCTTGGTGCCAGCTCTACAGAGCTTGGCATCGACGACGATGGGGTTGGCGTTGTCTTCCCCTGTGGGGAGTCGTTTGGTGGAGAAGAAAGAGAGGAGGGTTTTCCCCCTTGACCTGACCTGGCGCGAAAAAAAGGAAGAAAAAAAAGGTGGCTGATGTCATGCCGGCGTCATACGAGACAGTCCATGCCCCTGTCGATTTTGGGCTGGCCTGGAGACCAGCTTGGGCTGGGTGCTAGGCAAAGACACGGGCTGGAGAGGATTTGCTGAGTGCCGGGCTCTCTTCTTCCTGGTGGAAGTGCTCATGCACAAACCATAAGAACCCACTTTATTAATAGAATGTAAATGCAAACTGAACTACTTATTTTGTCTAGATTGCTACATTTGAAAATGCGATTATGTTGCTGCTGCCTTTTGAGTGAATTTTTCTGTCAATATTATTCATGGTTGTTATAGATTATAGTTTGAAAACCCGCAGCAAAGCGCAATCAATTTTTCTAATTAAATCTATACTAAGAAGACATTCATGGTGTAGCAATCAACATTACTAGTGTAATAAACAAAACCTTTTTACAACCTCACCATTATTGTTTAACGTTGGAGAAGAAACTTATTATTGTTTAACGTTGGAGAATAAACTTGACGATTAAAAAGTAATTTAGAATTTCTGTTCACGGAGTAGTGTAGAATTTCTCTCAATTATAATGGAAAATTCCTCCCCTCGCCTGTATGTATGACAAGAAATTAATTAAGGATACAAATGGATACGAAGCAGAAATGGAACTATTATTACTATAATTTGAAGAAACGGTGCTTCTTAAAGAAAAAGAAAGAACATACACGTAGATCTGCAACAAAGAATTGTGATTCTTTTCTATCCAACAGCTGCAAATTAATTAATCATTGGATTAGTAGTAGGGTATTGCTGGGGGAGGAGGAGATGCATATGACACTCCTATAACTGGAGGAAGTGGCGTGTTTTCGAACGGAGTCGGGGGAGGAAATTGTTGATTTGATGGTGGTGGTGGAGGATGCCAATGTTGTTCTTTCGGAGGTGATACTGGTGACTGGTGATGGCTTGATGGTGGCGGTACGAAGTTTAATACCGGTGATGGATGCTGGCTTGGTGGTGCTGGTGATGGTGATGGTGGAATCACACAACCGGTGGGTGGCAGAGGAGTCACCGGATGCGATGGCTCACTTGGTGGAGGAGGAGGAGATGGATGATTTGGGGGTGGACTATTTATACCTGTGCTTGTGTGTGGTGGTGGGGTTTTTGATGAATAATGCTCGTGTGTGGGTGAAGGAGGTGGTGATGTATAATGTTCGTGTGTTGGTGGGGTTGGAGATGCATATGGTGATGGCAGTGGAGGTGGCGGAGGTGGTGATAAAGGTGGAGGCGGTGATGAAGGTGGAGGCGGAGGCGGAGGCGGTGGACTTGTGTAACTATGATAGCTTGGAGGTGGTGGGACGTTGGTTGAGTATTGTTGAGGTGGGGGAGGCGTGTGGGGCTGATAATCGGGAGCTGCTGCGTGCTGTGGTGGCGGCGGCGAAGCATAATTGTAATGATAGCCTGGAGGCAACGGCGGCACCATCTCATGTTTAGAGTGAGGTGGTGGGGGCGGAGGTGGTCTTAGATGGGTACTTGGTGACACCTCTTGGGAGGGTGGTGGTGGCGTCAGAGTCCAATGACTATGACTACTGGATGGAGGGGTAGAGGGTGGAAGATGAGTCCTGGGTGATACTCTTTGATTAGGTGGTGGCGAAGGTGAAGGTGGTGAATGGTAAGTGGGCTTTGTATGGGAATGGGAATGGGAGGGAGGAGGAGGTGTCATATGAGGCGCTACAGGCGAAGGAGGAGGAGGAGAAGAAGAAGGCTGTGATGGTGGCGGCGGAGGATGCGATCTAATCGAAGGCGATGACTCTGAAGTCGGGGGCGGGGGCGGGGGCGGGGGTGGGGGTGTTGAAACCCGAGGCCTTCTTTGAGCAGGCGGCTTATTCCGAACGGGCGGAGAGGGTGTTGAGACCCGTGGAGGCCTTTTATTTGAGCCGTCGCGGCCTCCTGGACTGCTGCCTCCGCCTCCACCGGGGTTGCCGCCGCCGCCTCCAGGACTGCTGCTGCTGCATTTGAGCTTGGTGCAGTCGACGGGACGTGCAGCTGGGGAAGCACATTCCCTTGCAGATCTCTGATCCGACTTGCCACGAATGCAGTTCTTGCGACCATGGATTACATTATTTTTGTTAGAGATGGCAGCACAAGCAGGAGCCTCTCCGGTGAAATAGTTGAAGGAATAGGTGAAGTTCTGCAGCTGAGGCAGCTGGCAAACACTTGCCAGTATGACGCCGGTGAGTCTGTTGTGGCCGACGTCGAGCTGCTCCAAGCTCTTCATATTTTTGCCAACATTGGAGGGAAGAGGACCCTGAAGCTGGTTGAAGCTGACGTCCAAGACGGTGAGATTGGTGAGGAGGCCGATCTGGGGCGGCAAGCAGCCGGTGAGGTTGTCGTTGAGGAGGATGATCTCGTTGAGGGTGTTGGCCATCTTTCCAATGCTGGCGGGGATGCAACCTCCGAGTTTGTTGTTGGCCAACACCAGCACAGAAACCGGGGAGTTGCCGAGATTGTGGGGGATGCCGAATCGGAACCTGTTGTCGTTGAGGAAAACAGCGTCGAGATCCTTGTCGAAGAGCTGGGAGGGGACGGAGCCTTCGAACTCGTTAAAGCGGAGATCCAAGTACTTGAGGGAAGGCAGAGACAGCACTACTTTGGGGAAATCTCCGACAAAACGGTTGTTGCTGAGGTCGAGCTCATGGAGCAGCTTCAGGCGGCGCAGGGTGCTTGGGACAACGCCACAGAAGCGATTGGAGTTGATGTGGAAGAGTGCAAGGTCCGAGAGGAGGCCAAGCTCCGGAGGGAGGTAGCCGGCAATGTCAGCGTGGTTGAGGTCAATGCCAGCCACCACGCGTCCGCCGCGGCCTCCAATTGAATTTGGAGCAGGAGCGCAGTATACGCCCATGTAGGAGCAGACGTCGGAGCCATTCCAGGTGGCGGTGAAGTTGAAAGGGTCGGAGAAGATGGAGGACTTCCAAGCTTGGAGGGCAATGTAGGCTTGGCGAAGCCTTGGGTTCTCAAACTGGAGGAGGCTTGGATCTACTGCTTTGACAACTTCATCAGTATCAGTAACAGCAGTACTAGTACTGGCGGCTGCGCAGGCCAACAAAACAAACAGCAGCAAGGAGGAGGAGGAGGAGGAGGAGGAGAGGTGCCTCCTAGAATACGGAGGAGGAGACATTGGCATTGGTGAGTGAGATGGAGCAGATGGCAGGCAGACAGTCAGTCACATGTGTCTCTCATCTCCCCATGTTTTGTGGTTGTGTTTATAGAAATTTCCTTTTTTCTATTGGCCTGCCCCTTACAATTGAGACTTTATATTTGATTTGAGATGAATTTCTTCCCTTCATTTTATTATTATTATTTCTTTTGGTGAACATTTTTATTATTTATTTTCAAACTTACCTTGGGGTTTGGTTTGGTTTGTCATTCATTATCATGTTCATTTTATGCAGATGCGGACTACAGTGGGGTGAGCACGGCAGTAAGTAGATATGCAATAATGGTTGGTTACAGACTTACAGTGGCTGTGAATAAAAAAATAAAAAAATAAAAAAGATTATCAGCCAGGGAAAGTTGAACATTTGATTTGAAATTTATGTGATATGTAGGGGCATATGAAATTATGAAACATGACATGCTGGCACGTCTCTCAGATCGATTTCTTTTAGAGAGAGAGCTTCTTTCTTTCTCCCCTGTTCTGTCCTGTATGGAGCATGGTATGCAATTTGTAAAGTGTAGACGAAGTTGTGACTTGTGAGTCCAGCTAAAAACAGTGTTGATGGTGGTTGCAGCATATTTACTTACTTTACGTGGAAGTGTTGAAGATCACCACTAATCAATGTGTTCTGCTTTTGCTTGACTTGCTCACAACGTGCCAGCCACCCCCACCCCACCCCCACCCCCATAGGCTTTTTTCAGGGACGGCGTCGGCTAATGAAAAGTACCTTAATAAAAAATAAAACAAAAAAATTATCCAAAAAACATTTTGACAATTTTTCTTATTATTAAGGATATTTTTATATTGTAAAGACAGTAAAAAAAAAGTAAGCTTTAATGAAACGAGTTTGGACCAACAAATATTTAACCAAACATTATCTCAAAACATTATTTAACTAAAATTGTAACAACCCGTCCCGGAATTTTTGTATCGTTGATGTGAATTGACGAAAATGCCCTTGGACGTTTAATTGTGTTGTGTGGTTTAAGTCTTGTTTTTGGGTCAATCAAATTAAATCCAAATTGTTTGGACCCAATAGGAAGAATATATTTTCTTAGTTGTGATTGGCTGGGTGCACTTGGACCACACACTCTCACTCTCTCTCTCTCTCTCTCTCTCTCTCTCTCTCTCTCTCTCTCTCTCTCTCAGACACACTCACTCTCTCTCTCCTTCCATGTTCGTTCGGACCTTCACCAAAACCCATTCAAACCTTGCAGATCGAGGAGTCTAAGGACACCATTGTGTTCCTCGTGGTGCTACGAGTCGAGTGGTACCAATTTCAGGTAAGGATAGCTTCGAAATCACATGGAAACCTTAACCTGTTCAAATGCACTGTTCATACACTAATTCATGCATGATTTTTTGGAGAATTTAAGCTCACAGGGAGTCTTAGAAGGTCTTCACGAAGCTCGGGGTGTCTCGTTGGGTGGTTTTGGACGTCGAAAAACGTAGAACGGAGAAGTTGCAGAGGTGGCCGGATTTTCGAGGGTTCTCCGGCGAGATCCAGTGATCTTTGGAACTTGAAATTGGTATGATCTTGTTCCTTAGGTCTTAAGCTTCATTTTGGTATAAATTACGTGAAATTTGGTGAAGAAATGACGAAGTTATAGTGTTTTAAACTTTTTCCTATTTTCCGACGACAGCGACGGTCGCTAGAGACTGAAGGTTGAAAGCGACGGAATATTCTGTCAAGTCTGACAGAATATTCTAACGCCGTTAGTTAGATTTAACGGAATATTCTCATAATATTCTTGACGGCGTTAACTGACGTCGTCAGTGTGCCTAGCACGTGACTGCGCCTGGGAGCGTGTAGGGCCGTGCCCTTGTCGGCGCGTGAGAGCTCGAATTTTTTTTCTAAAAATATGGGGATGTTCCTGAGGTTGTGTAGATCACGTTGGTATATTCAAATACCAAAATTGAGCAATGTATGAGAAGTTATTTTACGAATCTCGTTTATGTGCTTTAAATAACGTTTATTCAATTACTTCTCATATAGGCGAGACCTAGTCGGAGGACGAGCGTAGCCAGGTTAGGCGGAGGGGTTACGACCCGGCTACATATCAGTGAGTGGGCTTTTGGTTTTCCGTGTATACCTATATACTTACTGTTTTTCCCAGAAAATGAATTTGAATGACTATACGATTTGAAACGCCATGCAAAGTATCTGCCTATTTTATTATGCGTTAAATGTTGCATATATTTATGATTGGTGCTGCGGACGCACAGGTAAGTGTCAAGTAAGTTTATTTATTGGTTACGATGAGAATGATGTGATATGATGAGAGCTCATAAACCTGCACCTTGATATTAGTGCTCCCACCCAGAGTTAGGGCACAGTCCTTCACGTGATGTTCACCTCCCGCACCGTATGCTCGCCTTGGATCCAAGTTAGGTGCACAGTCCTATCGTATAGACCATTATAAGTGGGGTCGACTCGTAGGTGACCCGCGATTATTCGTACAGTCTTCACGTGATCATAGCACTAGAGCATATTATTCTATATTCAATTATGTTGTGCAGACCACTAGAGGTGGTGTTGATTTGTCTGCAGGATATATATGATTTGATTGAGATTGAATATAAGCTATATATTCAGCCGAGGGCTGATTTGATACCTGACATTTGTACTTAGTCATTGATTTACGTTTGGTTTCCAGTAGAGATACTTTGGCATGACATATTTTCCTAGCATGATTTTGAGATATATATGCATATGAGTATAAACTTATTTCTAGGAAATATTACAGGTTTTACGGAGAGGGGTTATAACTTTTGAGAAATGAATGGTTTTGAAAAGCTTTGTTTTTGCCCACTCACTCTTTTGTTTTTCGCCCCTCCAGGTTTTAGGTAGTGTTCGTCGGTAGCTACGAGGATTCCAGCGGAAGTTCTGACAGACCACTTCTTATGTAGAACACCATTTGGTGTTATGTGAACTTATTACTTTCCTGCTTGACTGCACTTAGATTATTTATGCTCTGGTTATGTAAACACACTTAATTTCCACACTAGCACGTTATCTTAGCTTGGATTGGTAGTTGTTTGGTTTTAATTCATTCGTATTCCTCTTATTAATCTTGCTTCCGCACTGTGCACATGGTGACGTCACGCTCACGTGACGGCCAACATGCCTTGATTTTAGGTCGAGGCGTGTCAAAAATGGCTCAAAGTTTAATAAAAAATAATTCAAAACTATTGTCCACATGCTTAATTTACAAGCCCAACCCACTACAAAACTACAATTTCGTAAATACCCCTATATGATTCAATATTCTCTTGGACTTTTCACCAACCTCAACCTTAGCACGAAACCGCCATTATAACCTCCCTCTTCAAATTCCCCCATTTCAAAAACAATCAAATCAAAGTTGAAAAGGAAGCATTCATCGGAATAAAGCTGCCGAAACAAGTTTAGAGAAGTTCAATGGCAGAAACCGGCGAAAAAGTGGTGCAAAACTTACCGTATCCTCCGTGTGAACAAACCAGAGAAAAAGAAGTCCAAAGTTTACCATAACCTCCGTCGGAACAAACCGGAAAAAGGGAAGTCCAAAATTTACCACAACCTCCGTCAGAACAAACCAGAGAAAAAGAAGTGCAAAATGCACCAAAACCATCGTCAGAACAAAGTGGCGAAAAAAGAAGTAATAGTCTTAATGTTAAACATATCTAGGAAATAATATGATTGTTTTGCCACTTTTTTAGAAAACAATGCGACTTGTTATGTTTTAAATCCATAAACAATTTGCTCCCTTGTGCAAAAACTAACACAGTCTCTAGAGAAAAAAAAAGAAAAAAAAAAGGGAACCAAAACACAATTGTTTCTAGAAAACCCAAAACATAACAGTGTTTCTGGAAAAATATTAGATACAGTGTTTGTTTTGATTATGTACAAAGAAACACTGTATCTAGAAAAGAAAAGAACCAAAATATAACATTGTTTCTGGAAAACCAAAAAATATCTCTGTTTCTGGAAAAAAAATTGCATACAAAGTTTGTTTTTTCCTTTATATTGGTATTACAAACACTATATCTGGAAAGAAAGAAAAAAAACATTGTTTATGAAAATAAAGAACTAAAACCTAGCACTGACTCTGAAAAATCCAACCAAAAACAAATAATGGATCCAAAAACAATGTGATTGTTTGCTACTTTTCCAGAGACAATGTCCTTTATTATGATTTGAATCTAGAAACAGTGTGATTATCTGCTACTTTTTCATACACAATCTACTTGATTTTGATTTGAATCCAAAAATAGTTTGATTTGTGTAAATACCTGACCTTTGACTATTTGTTTTCTTCAATCCATATTTTGCTTGTTCTTCTTAAACAGTTAATTATAATTCCCAAGCTCTGCTCATTTTTACAAATATAGGTAACCAATAAAATCAGAATGAAAACTTTTCCACACAAAACAACAATGAAGAAAAAGAAAACTCTAGTGGATAAGAAGAAAACTCCAGATTCAACTGAGAAGAAGAAAAGATATCGGAGTACATATCTCCAATATCGGTGCAATATGACCGGGTTTTTAGACTCAATGAAAACATACAAACCAATGCTTGAAGAATGCAAAGATGTTTGCAAACAGTTGGAAAAGACACCGTTCTAGAGTCTTAATAAACTATACATGGATGAGTTCCTTGTTGTCACCAAAAGGAAGAAGAAGTCCGATACAGACTTAATTAAGGTTATAAAATGCTACGAGCAAAAGTTCAGATTTAGAGATCGCGATGCAAGATGGATAACACCTGATGATGTTGCCCTAATCTTTGGATTGAACAATGATGGAGTGGAACTGCCAAACACTAACAAATCCTCCAAATCTGGTAAGGATGACAGATTCATTGATAAGCACTTTCATAATGTTAAACGAGTGAAAAAAAAAACCACATTCTTCTAGCATATCAAAAATCACTCATTGACCAAACTCCTGAAGGTGCAAGAGATAGAGCTTCCATCATATGTGCACATCTTATCTAGTAGCTATTGTTTGCAAACTATGGCTCATATATCACATGGAGCTTCCTGCAAATTTGTGGGAAGTTGGACGAAATCAGCAAATATAATTGGACCAAAGGTGTAAGAGACTACCTCTTCAAAATGATTGACAGATCACAAACCAAGAAAAGGAAATGAGAAGATGAATCAACAACCAGCAATTGCACTGTTCTTATTTTGGTAAGAATATAAGAATTCTAGTTTTAAAAGTATGAAATTTTTGTTATGATTCTCAAACCGTAACTATTCTCACTTTTCTTAATTTGTGCAGTATTGGATATGTCTTAAATCAAACCTTGTTGAGACAATTAAAGGCCGAGCAAACTTGGTCTCGGCTATAGGAAGATGGGACACAACAATGATACACTAAGCAATCAGAGATGTCAAAGTTGAAGATATTGAGGTAATAACCAATAATCAAAATCATTTTCACATAATGTTTAAATTTTACATTTCTAGAAACAATTCAACTTTCAAAAAACTATAAGCAACCCTAATGTGTGGCTATGTGCAAATTGCCGGTGCGATTCTTCCTACTGAAAAAAGAGATGACTATTCCAAAAATGGCGAAACAAAGATAACGACAAAGAAAAGAAAGAAGACAAGTGCTCAAAAACATAACCAAGGTGAAGACCAGTAAACTTTGACATCTGCATACTTTCTATTGAGGTAATGACCAGTAAACAGAAACAATAACTTATAATCTAGAAACTTTGATATCACTATAAATTCCAGAAACAGTGACTTATAATCCAAAAACAATTACTTATAATCCAAAAGCTGTTACTTATAATCCAGAAACTTTGATATCTGCATACTTTCTTGCACTATAAATTCCATAAACAGTGACTTATAATCTAGAAACAGTGACTTATAATCCAAAAACTGTAACTTATAATCCATAAACAGTAACTTATAATTCATAAACAGTTACTTGTAATCCAGAAAGAGTGTTTCTTTCTTACTTTCTAGCACCATACATTCTAGAAACAGTTGTTTTACATTCCATAAGCTGTGTAATTATAATTCATTTTGAAAATCCAAAACTAGGAGCACACTAATAATTTGAATTAATAAGTTATACTCGTGTAACTAATAACTATGTGCAGATTGCGGATCCTACTACTGAGAAAGTAGAGGATTCTTCCAGAAAGGCCAAAGAAAAGACTGTGACAAGGAAAAGAAAGAGGACTGTTGTTGCAAAAGATGTGATGGAACCTGATGAAAGAAGTAAAACAGATGAAACCCATCAGTGCAGCACCTTTGATGAAGCCCAACAACAGTTTGACAAGTTGTATAGTGAAGAATTTCTAAAGCTTGATCCAAATTATCAAATTCACATCCACGGTATTAAGACAATAATAACCGATGAGATGTTCAACCAATTTGAAAAATGTACGAGAATGGAACAAAAAAGTTATATGATGCTTAAGCATATGATAATGCATGCAAATGACAATCTGCAAACAACTTCTATAGTTTCTGGTCAAACAACCAGAAAACTCAAAAGAGACATTCAAAAGCTTCAAGAAGAAAAAGAGTTAAACAAGAAGAAAATTAGTGATATGGATGTTGAAATCCAGCAGTTGCAGTTGAAGAACACTAAAGCTTCAAGAAAAGTGAATCTACTTCTCAATGACATTAGAATCCTGAAGAATAAGCTACAAGAAAATCAAACAAAAGTTCCAGAAGTTCCAATTGATGATCAAATGGAGAGTTGAGAAGAAGCCTCTAAAGATCAAATGGAAGATGTTCAAATAGAGGTTGAAACTAAAGATGTCAAAATTGCCTAACAACTAGAAGTGATCACTAGAAAAGACCAAGTTTAAGTTCCAATTGATGTTCAAATGGACAGTCAATATGTTGAAGCTGCCAACCGAGAAGATACCTCTAAAGTTGAAGCTATGAATAAGGATTCTTCTACTAACATGGCTACTCCAGAAGGCAAGGATACTAACGATGGACAAGAAGAAAATGCCAAAGCAAAAAAACAGACAAGAACTTTAGTCATATATATTCGAACCAGGAAAGATCGTAAAACAAACATTCTTTCGAAGTTTGACTATGTTCCTGTCCAGAGAAACCCAAGAAAGAAGGCCAAATTCATATATAATGTTCGTGACAATGAAAGTCCTTTCATTGTTATATCACAGCCGGAGCAGAATTTGGAACCAATTATTGAAAGAAAGAATGAGAAGCGAATACTTGAAGAACAAGAAACTGAAAAGAAGAAACCAGTGGTTGAAACTCAAAAGAAGAAGCCAATGGTCGAAATTGAAAAGAAAAAGCCAACGGTTGAAACTAAAAAGAATAAGAAAGTGCTTGACAAAGAAAAGGTGAAGCCAATTGTTGACAAAACACAAAAGAAAGTACTTGAAAGGCCAATAGCTGAAACCGAAAAGCACAAGCCAGTGGTCGAAACTCAAAAGAAGAAACCAATGGTTGAAACTGAAAAGAATAAGAAAGTGCTTGAAAAAAAAGGTGAAGCCAATTGTAGACAAAACAAATGAGAAACCAAAAGTGGTAAAAGCAAAGCTGATTGCAAAAGAAACAAAAATGAAGCTTGCAAAGAAAACAAATGCAAAGAGCTCAAAGACTGATAAAGGCAATTACCTTCCTGCGACAACAAACTCTTACAAGTTCCTTAACAATGTGACAAGAGAGAAAATCAAGGAATATTACGAAAAAGATGAAATGTAAGTTTTGGGCAACATTAACTATGAACTTATATTATATAAATAGTATGCTTATTTTCTTAAAATCCAGAAACTTTGATATCTGCTAGTTTCTAGCACTATAAAATCCAGAAACAGTGACTTGCAATCTAGAAATAGTATATCCAGAAACTTTGATATCTACATACTTTCTAGCACTATAAAATCTAGAAACAGTGACTTACAATCCAGAAACTCTGATATCTGCATACTTTTTAGCACCATAAAACTAGAAATAGCTACTTATAATCCAGAAACAGTTACTCATAATCCAGAAATAGTGAACTTATATTTCATAAACAATATTCTTATTTTCTTAAAATTCATAAAGAATGTGCTTACTCCACAAACACTGAACATATATATATATATATATATATATATATATATATATATATATATATATATATATATATATATATATATATATATATATATATATATTTAACACTTTTAATTTTCTTACAAATGGATTATTTTTTTGATACAACCAAAGAAACAGAACATGTTGCCAGATTTGACATCATTGTTTATCGATGGTGCAATTGACTCGAACATAATTGATGCGTCCTTCTTCATCATGTCAGAAAATGAAACAAATATGGGACAAGAGCAAAATTTATATCTTCTTTCCTTCATCTTTATAAGTGAAAACAAATTTATTTATAACAAATTTTTGTTTGTCAATTTCATAAACAGTAAAAAAAAAAAAAAAAAGGTTATGTTATTGTTTCAGAATGACATAGAGAAAACAAATTCGGAGAGTGACTAGCAGCATATTGATCGAACATTGAAGAGACTCTTGAAAAAAAATGTTGACCAAGTGGGAAAGGTCTTCATGTTAATAAAGCATTACTTCCACTTCACCCTGGTAGTTTGGGATATTAAAAATGGAAAAATGACACACTACAATTCCAAACTACCAAGGATAGAAGGCAACTCAGACATATACTTTAAGCATGCTGTGCAAATGGTAAGAAAAAAAAACTTAAATCAATCACAAACTATTCTACTATGGTAAGAAAGACAAATCAAATTTCATTATTTTTTTTTTCTATCTTGCAGATGGACAAAATAGAAGCACTGTATAAGGATTTCAAGGCTGACCAAACCCTCAAAATAGAGATTGAAAGATGCTTGACTTCTGCACAGCAAAGAGAAGACTCGTAAGTACAAAAATATAGTTTCATGTCATTATTTGGCTTCTTTTTCATAAACAATGTGCTTATTTTGCTTTGGATCCAGAGATAGTGTGATATGTGTAAACATTTAGACAACACTTTACTGTTTTTCTTCTTCATAAACAGTGCCTGTTTTGCTTAAAAAATCATAAATAATGTCTCTATTTTACTTTTTAATCCATAAACAGTGTAATATTTAACATTTAACTGCTTATTCAATTCCCTACATGTTTTTTTTTTAGCTTTTTTTTTCGTAAACAGTTTCATAAATGTAGATCCATTTCATTGTCTATCTGTCATCTAATGTTATAAATTTACAAACAGAGGTAAAAAAAATTAAAAATTAAAAAAAAAAAACACACACACACACACGCACATAAACTGTTTCTGGAAAACCCGAACTAAAAGATAAAACTGTTTCTGGAAAAAGTAAACAAAAACTTAAACTGTTTAAGGAAAAAAGAACCAAAACATAAAATTGTTTCTGGAAAACCCAAACCAAAGGATAACACTGTTTCTGGAAAAAGTGAACAAAAACTAAAACTGTTTATGGAATAAAGAACCAAAACATAAAACTGTATCCGGAAAAAAACTGAACTAAGAGTAAAAATTGTATCTTCAAAAAGAGAAAAAAACTAAACAAAAACAAAAAAATTGTTTCTGGAACGAGTGTTCGTTGTTTCTGGAAAAAAATTCAAATTATCATTAACAAACCAAAAAAATGAAAAATATAACACTAATATTAGGCGGCAACTTAAGGTCATTCTAACAAAAGAATGAAAATATACCATTTTCATGCTTGCAAAACCTGAAAACCCATATACTTTTCAACTTCCTTGAGCAAAACTCATCCATATCATTCTTCGATTTCAAAAAATCATACGATTTTCAATTCCGGCGAGCAAGTGATCAACTTCACTTCAATCAAGCATATACAAACAGAGGTAACAAATTCTTACAAATTTTCTCACATAATTTAAGAATATCATTTCACTGTATATATAAGTTAGATCTACTTGAATCAAGCGTATACAAAATAACATGCATGACATTAATATTATTCACCTGTAATAGAAAAAACACTTTTACAAAGCTCATGAAAAATTGATCCCCCAAAATTTTCTTAACCAACACTAAATGTTAAAGATCTAGAAAATATATTTTTCATTTGGTTGAAAAAGTATTGAATTGAGAAAAGAAATGTACAAAATTTAGTTAGAGCATGTTTGACAGTGATTATAAACTACAACTATTACATTTTTCAGTTGCAAAAACATTGTGTTATTCTACCCCATTTTCATAAACAGTTCACAAATTTAGCTTAATTGTGTTGTTTAGTACAAAAATATAATGATTTTAACAGTATTCATGCATAATGTGTACTCTATTTCAATTATAGGAAAAAAATAAACATTTATCAAGTGATATAGTGTTTTACAATTACAGATACAGTGCTCCATTTTTGTGTTACTTTAAAAAACAATGTGTACTCATATTAATTTATATTTGCTTATGTACAAGTTGCATTCTAATAAAACTATATTAGCAGATAGCTTCACTTAAGATAACTATACAAGTGCCAAACTCAACAAGAACTAATGTCAAAGTGATATCGAAAACAGCCAAAAGTACAAAAAAGAGGAGAATGCTTGGAGAAGTAGAAAGAATATCATACACAGAAAGAAACTATACATCTGTAGATTGAAAACAATACATAAGAAGATATCATTGGAGACACAATGCAAAATACATAGACAAAAAGGCAAGGGCAGCGGAAGAGAAAGACAGAACCTAAAGAAAACAATAAATGCAAAACAAAAAGGGAAAAGAAAAACTCTTAAACACTGCAACCAACAACATCGATAAAGAGGAAGAAAAATGAAACAGTCAAATTTGTTTCACAATCAAATAAAGAACAAATTCAAGAAGACATGCCAAATGATGACAAAATTGCAAGACTGCAGAACAAAAAATGTTCATCAATGGCAAAAGAAAAACAGTAAGAAGAGGAAATTAAAGCTCCGAAACACAACAACCAAATGCAAAAATATAGTCCTACCAAGCACTCCGTCATTTAGTCTAAATTTAAAAGACAAGAATTCATTACAGCCCAATGACTTTCCAGCAACAAATCAAACATATAGTGGCGTGAACTTGACACAACTTCAAGTAAACAAGATGCTGCAACCAGATGAAAGAAGGAAAATAATTCAATTCTACTCGACAGACAACATGTAAGTTCTACCAAAAAAAAAAAACTCTTAACTAATGTTTCATTACAGACTCCCAGAACTTTATAAGCACTAAATAAATATAACATAACTAAACCTTATGCACTGCAGCGATGAATACTGGATTGCTGAAACAACATATTTCAATTATTCAAGAATAATGGTGTTGAAAGAAGACCTAGACAGTTTGATGTCAAATGGGCTTATATCAACTCAGATTGTTGACTCTTTCTGCTACCTAAAATAACAAAAAGAAAACATCAATAAACAAAAGAACCTCTACATCTCTACAGTAATCTTTGTAAGTATATAACTAGTTTTGCATCGTATAAACTTTTTGTTAACTGCATGTTTTATAAAGTTAAAAACATAAGACAACTAATTTCTATGAATATGTGTATAAATACATGTGACAATAACAAAACGTTGTGCCCTGTCATATTCTGTATCAATGAACAGTGTAGTTACGTGGTACTTTTGGAGAAACAGTATGGCCTATTATGATTTCGATCCATAAACATTGTGCTAATTTTGATCAGAATCCATAAGCAGTGTAGTTTCTAGTTGGTTATTTTCCAGAAACAGTATGCCATATTAGTTTCTAGTTGGTTAGTTTCCAGAAACAATATGCCATATTATCATTTGGTTTTTTTTTCAACAGAACAACATCAATGAACAAAGCATTCAAGGAACTGTCCAAAATAAGGAAATGCTCTACAACCAATTGATGGACCAATGTGGAAAAGTGTCGAAGATTTTCTTCCCATTATTCCATTACAACCATTTCTCATTGGTAGTTTGGACACAAAAACTAGAGAAATGACTCATTACAATTCAGCTCGCCAAAACTCAAAAGATGAAGATCTGGAATGTGATTGCTACTACGAAAATGCAGCAATGGTGGTAAGCAAAAAAACCAAAATCACAAATCTCTTTCTTATATATTGCAAACTTAACTTTGTTCAGTATTGGCTTGATAAGGCAATGGAATCAACAAGCCATTCAAAACTTAAGGATTCAAACCAAGAAACAATAAAGAAAATCAATTCCATAAAAAGTGATTTTGAATTCCAAGTCAAGGAGGACAGAATCTGTGCACAACAAAAACCAACAGCGTACGTGAAAAATTTTAAAACAATTTTACTTCAATATATAGTTTATGTTTTGTGCATTTTCATGAAACCATGAACTACTTATCTCTTACATACTTTGTTTGCCTTTAATACTCGTGCTCATTCAGATTAAATTGCGGCTTATACATGGTTAGCTTCATTGACCAACTCTCAAAGAATCAGAAAATTCAAGAACATATACGAGATTATCAAGTTTTAAAAGCACGAAAAGATATCCTCGTGGATTTGATGAACGATGAGTTCAGCTGGACAAAAGAACAATAAGCTTACGTACCATTCTTACAGAAATTGAAAAGCATTGGGCATTAGAATCAAATTTGATAATATAGATTATATGTAATTCTCAAGTGAATGTACTTCTTAAGGTTTACGATTTACTTTTACTGTGGTTTAACAAATATTTTTGTCAAACATGTTTGATGCTACTCAATATATTCTCTTAAAACAGTTTCTTCCCATTATGATTTTAAAACAGAAACAATTTCTCCCCCTAATGTAAAACTAACACTGTCCCTGGAAAAAACAACCAAAACATAACACTGTTTCTAGAAAAAAATAACCAAAAACAAAACACTGTCTCTGCAAACTAAAACTGATCATGAAGATAGTAAGATTATACCAACATTCTTTCTGAACAAAAAAAAAAACAAAAAACAAAACACTGTATCTTAAAAACTAACACTGGATCAGAAAAAAAATTGTGATTATTTGGCACTTGTTCAGAAGCTAAAATCTCCTATTATGATTTGGTTTAACAAACAATATGCTACAGATGTGTAAAGACCAACATTGTTGCTGGAAAAACTGAACCAAGACATTACACTGTATTTGGAAAAAATAATCAAAACATAACATTGTGTCTTAAAACGGAGCAAAAAACCAACACTGGATCCAACAAAACTCTGTGACTGTTTGGTAACTTTGCAGAAAATGGTGGCATATACACTTTTTCTGGAAAAGAAATCAAAACCAAACATCGTGTCTGAAAAATTGAACCAAAGCCGACCATTGTTTCTAAAACAATTAACAAAAAACTAACACTGTGTTTGAAAAACTGAAAAACAAACTAACACTGAAAGAAGTAAATTGGTATAAACCAAAAGTTATATAATCTAAAACATCAATTGAAAACAAATGAGCAATCTCCAAAGATTAAAATTTGTTACATATCAAAAATAGCTCTCATCTAGGAAAAAAAAAAGAAGAAAGAAATTAATCTTCTTGGATAATAACTTTGCTTGAAACCTTGTTATGTCTCGAACCTCCACATCTGCTACAAGTCATAGTCTTCTTCGTCCCACTAATTTCACTGGCAGATTAAATCCTAATCTTCTTTGGTCATCCAGACGGAACCTTAGTAGTAAGAGACCTCACACCATTCATAAAATTATTAACATTTGGCTTATCCAAATCTGAAATTGGATTCATAACAAACTAATATGTTTTCCCATAAAAAGACGTCTTCCAGTAATCTTCAAGATACTCAAATACATCACGATTATCATGCTACAACACTTGCAATGCATGAGAACATGGGAAACAATTGTGCTGCCATTAAACACAAGAGCATGTCCTATCATCCAAACAAACAACAAAATGATTCCACTTAGTCCTAACTTCAAAAACATCTATGTTAAAACGACTAATCCATTAATTCATGCCCTCTTTCAACAGCAACTTCAGCTTATTTTCTTTCTTTGGACATAAAATTGTATGAATATTCTAACCGAATTTTTTTTTCTTAGCCATATTAACCATCAACTGAACTCTGATGTCTTCGAGAAGATCCATAAGTAGCATACAATGACTATTCAACACCATGGCATTAAAAGACTTTGAAAGTGCATTACTCATTGATCCCCATCTCCTACCAAGAAAGTGAGCAATAAATAGTTCTCTATAGGCAAATCAGCTAAAAAATTCTTCACATGCTCTCTCTCGTTATCCATAAATTCAGTAATGCAATCATCAAAATCAGTGCATGCATAAGTATAGTTTGCTAAAAGATTCATCATCTTCTTATTTAGTCCATCACCAGCACCCTTTGGAAATAAACTACTAACATTCTATTTTAAATGAACAAGAAAGTATGAATGTGGAGATTCAGGGAAAATTTCAGGAATGCACCTCAAAATTTCATCATGTCTATCCGACATAAATGTGATCACCCTCTCTTGAGGCCTCAATATACAAGATAATATTGACAAAAACCATCTCCAATTTTCTATTCTTTCTAAATCAACAATAGCATAAGTAACCTTGAAAATCTCTGCAAAAACAGAAAATGAATAATACTGTCAGGTGTAATAAAAAAGTTTCTAGAAAACTTGATCCAAAAGATAACATTGTTTCTGGAAAAGTGAACAAAAACTAAAACTGTTTATGAAAAAAAAAACAAAGACACTGTGTCTGGAAAAACTGAACCAAAAGCTAACACTATATCTTCAAAATGATAGAAAACCTTCTGCAATTCATATACAAAAATTGAACAAAAACTGTTTCTGGAAAAACTGAACAAAAACTAAACCTATTTCTCTGTAACTATAATAAATTGTTTCTGTAATTGTCATTGAACAATTTCTTTAACCTAAAATGTGATACAACTTATTATGAATTTTATGTACTTATGCTTACATAAAACATATAACATCAAATATAAAATCAAACTATCAACTCACCATCATTGTTATTTTTTGCATATCAGGATAGAAGTGTGCCTTTGTATTTGCTCTTGATGAAAGTGTCATCAATGAATAACATTGGGCGACAAAACATGAATCCTTTGATCCATGCATCGTAAGCGATGAACAATCAAAGAAACTTGTTGGACTCTGGTACAACTTCAAGCTCAAATACAGATCCATGATTTCTTGCAAAGTTAGATTCCCAAGGCAACAACTTGTAAGAATCAACGTCGTCGTTTAGCTTAGAATTGCCTTCTCTTTACCCAAGTATGCTGTAGAATAATCAATATCTAGTCCGTAAAACTGTTTTAGGTTTGAAATGATTTCCTTCGGTTTGATAAGTGGATTTGACTGAACCTTCTCCTTAATGATAGAAGCAACAAACTTCCGACCAACAACTTTGTTTTCCTTCTTTCAGATAATTCCCTTACATCTATGCACATTGTGCAATTTCTGAATAACAAAAAAAATCATTAATCGAACACTTTGATGCATATACACACCAAAGACAACTATTAGATTCTTTCCTAGAACACTCAACGCTAATCTGACTCTTATCATTCTTCAAATATTTCAACTCAAACTCGTAGTCAACAGAGAACTTATTCAACTTATCACGAAAATCAGCACAACCTCCTTTAAAAACTTAACCCACGGATTCAATATAGTTTTCCCATTCACAAGTCATGTAGCTATGAATACCATGAGAACCGTACTTCCCTAAATGATAATTTTCACTAACAAGTGTTGTAGAATCTGATGTATAGCACGAAGAAGATGCACTATCTGTATGTAACTCAACTAGATCACCTGCGCATTTGTCAAAAACCAATATTTCTACCAGAGATTTTCCAACAACACCAAAAACTAACAACAGGTTCTTAACATTGGCATCACAATCCAATAGACAAGTAGATCCTTCACTCAAAGAATATCTCAACTCAAAACAACCTGGTCTCAAACCTTTAAACCTAGAGCAAAGATCAACACAAATCTGATTGAATGTACATGATGATGAAATAGAACTAATGACGGATAAACCACCATAAGTAAACTGAGCTAGTTTACCAATTTCCATAACTATACAACACAAAATAAACAAAACAAAAAATCAATACACAAATATTAAATGAACATATATAACAATAACACTGTATTTGAAAAATAAACAACAAAATAACATTCTTTTCTGGAAAAGCTGAACAAAAACTAAAACTGTTTATGGAAAGAAAAAAAAGAACCAAAACATAAAACTGTTTTTGAAAAAACACTAACCAAAAGATAACACTGTGTATGGAAAAACTAAAACTGTTTATGGAAAAAAAAAACCAAAACATAAAACTGTTTATGGAAAAATCGAACCAAAAGATAACACTATATTTGGAAAAATGAACAAAAACTAAAACTATTTATGAAAAAAAAGAACCAAAAACATTAAACTATTTCTGGAAAAACCGAATCAAAAGATAACACTGTTTCTGAAAAAACTAAAACTGTTTATGGAAAAAAAGAACCAAAACATAAAACTGTTTATGGAAAACCCAAACCAAAAGATAACATTGTATATGGAAAAACTAAACAAAAAGCTACACTGTACCTTCGAAACGAGAAAAAACCTTTTGCAACTCATAAAATTATCAACAAAATAATATGAAATTGAATAACATGCAGATCTCAAATTTAATAAAGAAACACAAATTGAATAGCATGCAGATCTCAAATTTATTTTATGCAGAAACAAACGATAAACTCCACTGACAAAAAAAATTAAAAAACAGTATCTCGAATACACTATGAATAATGGCGATGATCACATTTAACGAAATAATACAAAACATAAATTAAATAGTATGACAATCTATATTTTTGTTTCAAACAAAAAGAAGAAGGTCTGCAAAACAACAACGAACTCCATTAACGACGAAAATCTAGAAGAAAAAAAACCTCGAATACAGTATGAATAATGACAGACGACATGAAAAGCAATGATCACATTCAATTTGATCAGCACTTCAAAAGTTAAAACGATTATCACTTCATATTGATAAGAATTCGAAAGTCTGGTTCTCAAAGCCTTCAACCAACCTCGGCAAAAAAGAGCTTAACAAGAAAATCAAAATGAACAAATTTAAAACAACTCAACCTAAAATGTTAGGGGTAAAATCGACAAATCAAAATTTATTATAGTTAGGCCATTTTTAGTTGGACTACTTTAGTATGGACTTTATATTAACCATCAAACAAAGCTTAAAACATGGTTTTTGGTTAAAATTAAAATCTTTTAAGCTCTCTTTTCATTAGTTTTCCTTAAAAAAAATTGGAATCACTCTTCAGAAAGGTTTTTGTTGAGAGTATAAATTTTATATTAGAAAAAGAAGAGACATTACATGTACTTATAAGTAATTGGCTACTACTCATACCGTTATTTGATTTTATAGTGAAACATCAGCTTCCTTCAGTTTTGAATAAAAGAAAGTTTTGTGACAAACTTCTTGTTAATTTTTTTTTTTTACTCTACATATAAAATAAAGTGATAGTGTTGGTTTTGGTGTTGTATCCGAACTCAATCATGAAATATATCTTAATTAGATTGATCCAACTTATAACATGTTTATTTAACAGAAGCCGAAACCGGAGAATTTAAGAATAAAGAAAGTATAGTAGGGAAATCAAATCAACTACTTGATTTCATTACTTGTTTAGATTGCGAGTATTGTATTGGATTACTAATTTGAAAATTTAAGGGCTGAAACTCATGTATTCTCTTTTTAATTATGTATGTACGTGATAGTAAAAGTGGCGCAAGTTCAATTCCCTTTCTTGTCATGCTGATTCATGATATGCTCCCTATAAGAGCAACTCTAGCGGGATGAATTGCTGGAGGGACAGTGGGTGAAACAGGGCCGGATCGCCCGAGGGAGAAAAGCCACCGTTGGCTGGCGAGGGAGCTAGAGCAAGCCCGAGCGCCAGACCCGTGGATTGGTGCCGGCCCTTGAGCCCGAGATGGGTTTGACGTCAACTAACGTCAGACGCCTTTATTATTTTTTTTCTGTCAGGTGCATGGCGTTCAAGTGCACGTGGGCACACATCAGGAGACACAAAATCAGAAAAGGGGCCCGCGGCGCAGATTTTTTTTGTTATCGTTGGGGAGCCACGTGGCTTCCCCACGCCCGTTGGATTTCCAACAATAATAAAAATTAAAAAACCTTATTTAATATCAGCCGTTGGATCTGAGATCAACGGTCCACGTAATTCAACTATAAAATTAAAAATAAACAATTAAAAAATTAGAAATGTTACAGTTGTGCCACGTGGCACAATCTGGAGTGTTGGAATTCAAATTTGTTTAAATCCAACGGTATAGATTAATTAGGAGAATAAAAAATGTAAAAAATTTAATAAAATCCGACAAAAAAAATTGGGTAAATGACAAAAAACTACCTCAACTATTGGTGTCACGACACTTTCATACCTCATCTTTAAAACGTGACAATGTCATACCGCATCTTACGAATTTGTGACAATGTCATACCTTCGTCAATTTTTCTGTTAGTCTTTCTGTTAAGTGCTGACGTGGCAAGATATGGGGACCACTCACTAATACAGCTGGATTAAAAAATAATTAAATATATTTTTAATAATTAAAAATTAAAAAATTAAATTTTTTTAAGAGAGAGAGATTTAATATAAAAATAATTTTTTTAAATTTTTTTAATTTTAATTATTAAAAATATATTTAATTATTTTTTAATCCAGCTGTATTAGTGAGTGGTCCCCATATCTTGCCACGTCAGCACTTAACAGAAAAACTAACAGAAAAATTGACGGAGGTATGACATTGTCACAAATTCGTAAGATGCAGTATGACATTGTCACGTTTTAAAGATGATGTATGAAAGTGTCGTGACACCAATAGTTGAGGTAGTTTTTTGTAATTTACCCAAAAAAATTTGAAAAATTAAAAAAAAAATATTGATTTTATTTTCTATAAATACGTTCTCATTATCTTCTACCTTACACCACAATTTCATATTTTGTCAACTATTTTCAACCATATTTCTATCTTTCTCTCAAAGTTTCAATCCAATTTTTTTCCAACAAAATGACAAATGATGCAGGTACGAATTGGACGCTTATTGAAGATGTTACGTTATGTACTAGCTAGGTTGAAGTTACTCACGATCCGATTACAGATAATGAGATGCAGTTGCGAGAAATGCGAGGTCTTATTCATACCAATTATCTTGAGGAAATTGGTGGGAAAAGAACCAAAGAATCTTTGTCCAGTCGTTGGAGACTACTCAGCAAATCGTTTAGTGTGTGGAGAGACGCCTTGGCACAAGCTAGTAGTAATATTCGAAGTGGGGAAAATTTAGCGGATCAGATAACAATATATATTTTTATTTTTTTGTATTATACCCAAATTTACATTACCTACTTTGGTAATAATTATTTCTTCTCCCGCATTGTGTAGCAACTTTAGGCACAAGCTTGGTATAATGCTAAAACCACAAGCAAAAACAAATTGTTCAACCGGTGGGAGTGTTGGAATATTGTTAAAGATTGTCTTAAATTCAAAATTGTGCCTATCAGTCCAGAAGTGGTCTTTAATAGCACCCCTCTACACTCTACGTCGGATCATGCCTTGTATGATCATGAAGATGACGCATAAGAAGTGCCCGAAATGCCCCTCCCTGAGCAAGCATCGAGGTCGACCCATTATCCAATTAGACCTCAAGGTAAGAAGGCTTCAAAGAGAAAAGGGAATGCTTCCAAGAATGATTATGCAATGTATATGGAAGACCTTGCTCGCCAAGGTGAATTGACTTCGGCGCGGGTAATGGCTAAATTTGAGGCTAATAAGGCTAGAGATGATGCAAAAGCTGCAGCTATTGAGAAAGAATTTCAAGCTGCTGAGAGAGAAAGAGAAGTACTTAGGCAAGAAAAGGAACTGGTTAGAGAAGAAAGAATGGCTCAAAGAGATCGTGACATTATGCACACGTCTTTAAAAGGGAAGTTTCTGAATTCTAAATATTTTTGGAAGTCGGAGAAAGCAAACATGGTGCGAATGAGGTGTGCAAGAAAATCTAGAGCAAGAGGAGATGGTCCTAGCACAACAAGAGAAGATGATCCTAGCACCACAAATTGGTTAGGTGATGATGATCCATTCATTAGCCCATAATTTTCCAATTACTTTGTTTGTAATCAGAGCTCATAATTTTCCAATCACTTTGGGTTGTAATTTCTTATTTATTGAATAGAGTACTTTATGTTGTTTCTAATTTATTGAATTTAGTACTTTAGTTAAACTAAGAGTATATTTATTTAATTTGGCAATTTATTTATACTAAGACAATCTTTATTCAAAGGACATAAATACACCAAATAAAATTACATCAACATACCTAATAATAAATAAAATGACTCACTAAATGAACTTAAAAAAACACACCTAAGAAAATTAAATAAACACACTAAATGAACTTAAGCATCTTCAGCTTGTTTCAATTCCCATTGGTGCTCTATCAAGTCAATTTGCCAGACATTGTGCATATATGGGTCCTGAATTGCAGTATATCGTTGAATGAGCCTTTCATTGTAACATCCATCCCTTTCTAATGGGTCGTGTTACACGAGTTCTTCAGTGCCGTCATGGGCACAATATATTTGTGTTCTGGAATTATTCATCGTGTCTGGCTCATATTCATCAACGGCATCATAATCGTACTCATCTTCCACAATCATGTTGTGAAGAATGATGCACGTCATCATGATGGATCGAAGCGACTCTACATCAAACATTCTGGCAGCACCCCTGACAATCACCCAACGAGCTTGGAGGATACCAAAACAACGCTCGACATCCTTCATGCACCCCTCTTGACACCTTGTAAAGTGTTTTTACTTTGCACTTCGCGAATGTGGCACTATTTTGACAAACGATGACCATCTTAGGTAAATGCCGTCAGCTATGTAGTATGGCCCATGGTACTTATGCCCGTTGACGTGGTACGTGCACATTGGTGCTTTGCCTTGCAGGACTTCGTTGAACACTGGGGATTGTGCAAGCACGTTGAGGTCATTTTGAGCTCCCAGAACCCCGAAAAAGGCATGCCAAATCCATGTATCAAATGATGCTACCGCCTCCAAAATGATACTTTTGTGCCTTTTCTACCCTCATAAGCTTCTTGCCATGCACTTTGACAGTTTTTCCAAGTCTAGTGCATACAGTCGATGCTTCCAATCATCCCAGGAAAACCTCGCATCTCGCCTTTCTTCAAAAGCCTTTGCAAGTCCATTTCAGTAGGTTTCCTGATGTACTCTGCGGTGTAGATAGATTCGATTGCGGAGCAAAACCTCATCAGGGACTCAAGAATGGTTGATTTTCCCATCATCGTTATCTCGTCCACTTGGTCAGCAGATGCTTCATATGCCAACATCTGCAAAGTAGCAGTAATTTTTTGCTCAAGTAGGAGACCCATAGCACCAAAAACATCATTCTTTTGCACAAAGTAAGAATCATGGTTGCAAACAGCGCCCATGATTTTGTTGAAGAAATGTCATTCCATTCTAAAATGACGTCTAAAGTACGTATCAAGGAATGCACTGTTACGAACAAAATAATAGTCCAAGAGATCCTTACCTAGTTGTTGCCTCCTTCTATCAATGTTCCCAGCACGGCTGGGCCTGTAGATCTGAGCCACAACTTGGATGATCAACAAGAATGTGAGGCTTTTGCCATTCTTTATTAGTCATCTCTTCATCTACGCTCATCGTCGTCTTCCCTCTCATTTTGGGCCCCCTGTCGTTTGAACATTCCTTCTGATTGGTTAAACAATTCTTCCACTTACTAATCGATTTCCCACATCATCTTTGAAGAAGAAGAAGAAGACATCGTAAGAATGAAGCAGAAACTATGAATAATGATAGAGATTTTGGTGAAGAAGGAAGCAAAAACTGTGAATAATGATAGAGATCTTGAGAAAATTGGTGTGAGATTTATGAGGATAGATAGTGGATTATATAGAGGATTCAGAAACGATTAGGTTGTAGATAATGTCATGTAGCATGCTGTCATTCATTAAAAACCTGGTGGAAATCTATCCTTAAAGATTGTAAATAGATTGTGACACGTGACGCAACGTGATTGGTTAAAAATCTTATCGGAAATCCATCTCTAATAATTGTCTTTTCAGTTAATGACACATGGCACGACGTGATTGGTTAAAAATCTTATCAAAAATCCATCTCTAATAATTGTCTGTTCCGATAACGACACGTGGCGCAACGAGAATGATTACAAATCTTTTCAGAAATCCGTCACCAATAATTGTCTTTTTCGATAATGACACGTGGCGCAATCAGAACGATTAAAAATCTTATCGGAAATCCATCACCAATAATTGTCTTTGTCTTTTCCGATAAATGACACGTGGCGCAACGAGAATGATTAAAAATCTTATCCAAAATTACAAATAAAATTATTTTGTATTATTTTATAAACAAAAATAATAAAAAAAATTATTGTCAATTGTCAGGGCTATTCAAGTGTAATAGTGAAGACGCAAAAAGCAACTACTGTTTATTAGGGCAGTTACTGTTCACTAGGTGGATAGCATAGTGGATAACCCAAGAGAGCTTCCATCACAGTGGAGTTGCTCTAAACCAAACAGTTTCTTTGAACTAAAAGGAAACACAAAGATTTTAGGGTTTTTATTTTTATTTTTATTTTATTTTTTGTTCTTCTTTCCTAAAGATTAGCAAGTGTACTTTGGGCTCCAAATCTACTATCCCGTATTCCATGTCTCATTTGTGTCTCTTGTTTAATTTTATGACAAGTGTCCCCTACTTTACACCCACATCTAACACTGTTAAGTTAACTTAACAAAAACACTGTTAACTTTTTATAAAATTCTTTGAAAATAAAAAAAATTAAAGAAAGCAACTCTCGAGACCCACCCCAAGACTTTTCATCTCTTTCTCCTTCTCTCCCACCTGGGAATTCTTGTTGGAAGTATGCCCACAAAGCCACTCATTTGATTTAATAGCTTTTGGAATACTTATTGTGTTAAACTATAATATGTTTAATAGAGAGCAAAGTTTATTGTTAATCACTATTTATTGTATTATGTGTTTAAGCAATAAGGGAATCCAAGGAATGTATTTAATCTAAGAGAGAAGTGATCTAAGTGAGTTGGATTAACGAAACCTTTCTCTTATGTTCATTCCTAAAACGTTCCTAGCCATAGGATTGCCAATTGGGCATTGACGATCCGCTAAGGTTAGTATGTGTTATGTTAACTCAAGCGTGAGTATGACTAGTCTCAAGTCATTTAGTGTTGGACACTGAGACAAACACATAAGTGCTCAAAATTGAGTACATTGAACTACGATCAAAATAGAGTTCGAACATACATGTCATGTGAAAACTCGTAAGTTGCAATATGCAAAGTAGTCCTTTGACCTGAGGCATCATAGATGTCTAATGGTTAGGTCCTTGATCTTTGATTATGTCAAAGACATTCCATCGAGAGTGTCCACGACATTGTTGGGGTCAAGCTATCTAGTCATGTAGGCATATGAATGCACAACAAGGGATCTCTAATCTTCCATGGTGGAAGGAGAATACTCTGAGATATGATTCGAGAGTTTTTGGCCAAAGCATACGAATATGACTTAGGTAGTTTGTTCCAAATCATATTCAAATGAATCATATAGAGAAGTATCACATTGGATAGTAGACATGAAACAAACTATCAATTAAACAATGTGATCAAGAGTATTGTATTAGAGAAGGACCGTATTGCGTTGTAGTTGTAACTGGATAGGTTCTCCAACCACTTTTACTTAGCTTGGGTAGCCATGACATACGCTAGGTGTCACTCATGGTTTGTGGAAGCCTTGAGGATTAGCAAACACTAATCTTCATCAAAGGGAGAATTGAAATGTAGTTTCAATTCACAATCGATCGTTAAGAGTAACAATCGCCCATTGCCTCGCTAAATAGAACCTAATGGATCGTACACCGAGTAAGAATGAATGTGAAGATATAAAAGAGATGGATAAACAATTAAATGGTTTAATTGGGAATGGTCAAGATTAATTAATTAGTTAATTAATTATACGGTATGTTCGTATTAGGCTTTTAAGTTGGTTTTGGGTTTCGGGGCCCAAAAGGGTTTTTGGTCCACAAGGCCCATTGAGTTTAGGTTGTGTGACAACTAAAACTAAATGGAAATTAACCCAAAAATAAAGCCAAAACCGGCCTAGGGTGAGTGGCAATGTTCTAAAAAACGGCCTAGGCGGCCGCCTAGCAACCGAGGCGTTTTTGGGAAAATCGGGTGGAAAAATCGGATTTGGCCTAGGCGGGCTAGGCGGGTTAGGCGGGCTAGGCGGCTAGGCGGCCCTAGGAGGTTTTTTTTAATATTTTTTTTTAATTAATTGTGTGCTTTTTTTTTTTTGGTTTCATGGTAGTATACTTATGGAAATGGTGTATCTAATTTGCAAATTATGGATTTACTACAAGTTCATCAACTACTTATGGAAATAGTGTACCTAATTTGTATTTTATCATTATTTTATTATCTATACAAGTATAGTTTTTTTTTTAGGTGTCAATATGCACTTATTTACAAGAAATACAAGAAATTTACTTAAATCCGCCTAGCCGCCTAGGCGCTAGGCGCTAGCCCGCCGCCCGACTAACGCCTAGCGTTTTTTAGAACCTTGGTGAGTGGTAACAAAACTTGGGTTAATTGCAAGTTTGCCACTCACATGGTATAAAGGCAACTTTATAGCCATTCTCTCACAAGGGTTTTCTAGAGGCAAAGAAGAGAAACATTTTCTCTCATTTTCTCCATAGAGGCCGGCCACTTAGGGGGTTTTTCACTAGCATCAAAAACTCTCTAAGTCATCCATCTTCTCTTCACACTACCTCCTTGGTGTGGAGACTTAGAGACACCAAATCTTTGGTGTTCTTGGAGATCCTTTCCTCACATCCTCAAGGAGCAAAGGAGCATCAACAAAGAAAAAATCACAAGGAAGATCCAAGGAGCTAGGAGGTGACTTGAAGGCCCTCCACTTG
Source organism: Crataegus laevigata (assembly GCA_963580275.1). Taxonomy (NCBI): domain Eukaryota; kingdom Viridiplantae; phylum Streptophyta; class Magnoliopsida; order Rosales; family Rosaceae; genus Crataegus; species Crataegus laevigata. Next base: position 68,317 of record OY756944.1, read on the forward strand.
GGTGAATCCTTTGTGTAAACAAGGATGAGCTTCAAAGGTAATGAATCTCAAATCCTTCCTTCTCTTTAATGTTGTTAAAGAGTCTTATGGTTCACTATTCTCTAGGCTTTGAATGTCATGGGTTTTAGAATTGTTTTTGAATGCATGCCTACTTTAAAGTGTTATTAGTTTGCATATGCATTCAAATGTTCTCACATGTTCTTAGCTAGGACAAAAAATTTCCTTCAATTCTTATGTTGGACTGTGATTTAGAAGTCAGGTGTACATAATTCAAATAATGGTTACGATGAGGGGTGCCGTCAAGCACAAATTCTCTAAAGAAATCAAAGATCTGCATACCATTGCTATCATGATTGATCAGACCTGGAAAAAAAGAAAACAAAAAAAATTCAGAGCTTCGACCCTTTCGCTCCCAATCGTAGCGTGTGGGCTCCGACCTTCTTGGTTGACCGATCTTACCAGTCTCTTCATTCAGCAACCCATCATCGTCATCTTCTTCTTCTTCTTCTTTAGCTTGATTTTCTAGTTTTTCTGCGATAAGTTCAGTTTGCTCATTGCTGGGTTTGCAATTGCGAGGCAGACGAGCACAAAAGCCGAATGCTCTCTTTGTGTTGGATTTGCCATAGATCAATAAGAATAGACATTCCAGATTAACCCGTTTGGTTTAACTTTTGGTTTTTATTTATTTTTAATTAGTTTTATTAAAACTTAACTGTGTTAGATGGGGGTGTAAAGTAAGAGACACAAATGGGACATGAAATCTGGGATAGCAGACCTCAAGCCGCTTTACTATGCAACTGAGTAATAAGTCACTAATCAGGACTCAGAATGATTAACATGTAATTGATTTTTTGTCCGAATCTGAGACATCACCAAACCATCTCTCTCTCCTTCCTTCTATGGTCCATATAATATAATATTATATAATAATAGCATAGAGTAGGGGTTGGCAAACGGATCATGGACCCGCGGGTCAGGGCGTATACATGCGGTTCGGGGCGAGTACGGGGCGGGTCCAAAAATTTGAAACATAAAACGGGGCAGGTCTAAGAAATTAGCGGGGCGGGATAGGTCCAAAAATAAGAAAGAACGGGCCCCCAGCCCGTTTGTAGCATGGGATAATGTATTATGGATTAAAGCGACGCAATGGCCTCGACTTACAAGGTAGCCCACCAAATTAGACCAGATTTGGGAGGCCCTCAAGAAGGTCTCTAGAACCATCAGATCATTTAATTAAATCAACTCTCTAGCATTCTCCCATTTTCCATTCATTCACTTCACAATTCCAACGATAAAATCGTATCTGGATCTCCAAGTTCAACAAACACGAACTCATACTTTCCACTTTCCCTCTCCCTACAAAAATGGCAGCCAAATTGGGTTCCTTTAAGTACAATTTCCAGGAGAAGATAGAGCGTTTGGCTACTTCAAGCTCGGCTTCGTCCACATCGATGAGCAAGAGCCGTCGGGGTCTCCCCGCTGCTGCACTCTCCTATCAGTCTCCGGCCAAATCGTCGGCTGGTGCGGAACCGTGCAACATGTCTCAAGCCGGGTGGTTTAGATGGGTCAGTCCGATCTGCGAAAGATCGTCTTCGCGGGGAAGATGGGTCTAGCGCTAATGATCGTCTCACTGCGCATCTTCCTCAAAGAGCCATTCAAGCAACTCAGCCATTACTGTGTCTGGGCAATTCTTACCGTTGTGGTGGTGTTCGAGTTCAGCATAGGTAAATTGCTGTCTGTATTTGGGTCTATTCTCTTCGTTTTTGAGTTTATTTAGCAATTTTGTCATCTGGGTCCTCGTCAAATTCGATTGCACGTGTGAGTTCACACTTGAGAGCTTGCGTCGAGTTCTCGACAGCAGTCACCTAAACATCTCACGACCACCACGACTGCACCGTTCTCGAGCTCTTGCTGACGTCGCTAAACCATCAGATCTATATCGTTGACCACCCAATATGGTCCGACTCAGGCGATTCCGCGGCATTCTTGACTCGATCAACTACCTCATCGCCACGATCTAGGATTGGGATAGACTCACATGGCAGCCGACTTGTCCGTCGCTGTTGCGCATGTGGGTTTCTTTTATAGCATGTCACTCTTCCTCTCCCTAATTTGTCTTCTTCTCTCTCCTTGACTCGTCTTTTCTAGGTTTTTTTTGGTTGGGTTTTTTTATTGTTCTGATTTGTCGTCTTCTCTTCTCTCCCAGACGACTAAAGAAGACAGCTTGAATGGTCTGAGTTGCATATGCGTTGTCACAGAGGAAACGGGCTCGACGACTGAGGAAGACGGCTTGAACGACGTCGTCCCTTTTTGTGATGACGAAAAAAAAATGTAATAGGAATCATGGACCAACTCGGAACCAGCCCGTTTGAAACGAGTCGAGTTAGGTTCGGTTCTAAAATTCTAAAGCTCTTTACCCGGCCCGCCTGATAGGAGCATATTTATGCACCTTAGTTAGCTAGTTCTTATGCATTTATGTTATGTTTCTTACTTAATTTAGTGTTTAAAGTCATTTTTCGTGTGTTTGTAGGTTTATATGTCAAAGTATGCAAAAAGAAGCAATTTGGAGCATTCTAGAGCAATTTTGGGCCAAGATTGGATAGTGCAAACATGGAGGCTTGAGGATGGACGAATTTGATGCAAAGAAGCCCAAGAATTTGATGCAAAGAAGCCCAAAAATCTATTGCAATGGGCCTAAAAAAATGATGTAATGCTTAGTTCACCATGACATGTGAAGTGGATGACTCAAAACCTACCACCACCAATAAATCCCACTTATTGCCATGACTTTCCTTTTAATTCCCACCAAAAAATTGAATTAAACAAGTCCATCCTCTCCCTATAAATACCCATGGTAGCAACCTCATTCAAATCATCCAAGAATAAACCATTCTACAAGCCTTTCCTTGCCTCTCCCTACATATCTAAACTTCCCTCATCCATTCCTCCATAAAACCAACTCTTCAACATCATTCAAAGCCTTGTGCCGCAACAAAGAGAAGAAGAGGAAAGTCCTTGGAGGCGCTTGGATCGTTGGAAAGTTTAGGTGTTTTCTTTCTTTTGCTTTTGTTTTTCAATGTTTAATTTAAATTGTTGTTCAATTATGTTAAACATGTGGAACTAATTTCTTTTTAGTTAGAGGTGAATTTGAAACCATGGATATATGTTTATTATAATTTGATTTACCCCAGTTATGAATTTATGAATGTTGGATGTGGTTTACTTTTCTGTTTTGATTAAGAACTTGTTTATGTATGTGGGTTAAGGGTCGACACTTAATTTGCATGCCTAAACTTGATGCTAGGATATAAGGGAATTTCACCTAATCGTTATGAACTTATATTCATGAGTAGTAAAGATCGCTAGTCACGATTGTGTTAAGTAAATCCTTGGCATAAGTTTCATGCAATTCATAGTAACAAGTGCCTCGTCAATGCTTATGGTTTTCATAGAACTTAATGATTCTTGCTTGTATCTCTATTATGCAATTCATGTAGGGAACTTGTGGGGAATGTTTTGGGTTGTCGTATGCAATCATCCAATCTAATGACTTTAGGAAAATCTGAAAGTTAATTTAAGCGGACCTAATTAACTTGGAGCATTGTCATTCATTCGTTTGTTGAATTCATAACTGGGAATCAAATTATATGCATATGTTCATGTGTGGATAAGGAACCCTCTAACTAGTTTCTCATCATTCTATTTCATCATAATCTATTTTGCTTTAAGTTTGTTTTCTAAGTTTAAGTTTTAAAATTCAAAACAAAACCCCTCCCTTTTAAGTCTTGCTTTTAGAGTCAAAACTTGTTTTCTTTAAATTTTTTGAGTCTTTTAAAGTTATATTTTCGTCCAAATCACTTGTTAAGTTTAGAATTGAGTCTTTTTTATTATTATTTGTTGTTTTGAGTGTTTTAAATTAGTTTTGAGTTTATAGAGTCTAGTTTAGTGTTTTTGAGTCTTATATTTATTGATTAGCATCCCTAGTTAATCCCCGGTCTAGAACGATCCCTACTTGCATCATTACTACAATTGTCATCAATAGGGTTTAATTTGTGTGTCAAGTAATTCTCGCACCAAATTTTGGCGCCGTTGCCGGGGATTAGCAAATTTGCTAATCCCTTGTTTATGTTTTTGTTTATGTTTTATGTTTTTGTTTGTGTTTATTTATTTTATTTTTTTTCTTTTTATTATTTTTGTGTTTTACTTTTGATATTTGATTTAGTTCTCTTTCTTTGATTTTAGGTACTAGAGAAGTAAGTCATGGATTTTGCTAGCATTCACGCTCAATTGGCAAATCTTACTTCTCAATTGTCTCAGAATGCCGGAAGGTCTACAATGCAAAGTGTCCCTACATATGGTGGGCAAGATCATTCCAATTCTATGTGGTGGGAAGCTCAACAAGTTCAACATGAAGCATATTGGCAGCCAAATGAGGAGTTCTATCAGTGGCCATATGCACCATCACAGCCTCCACCACAATCTTCCCAAACAAATTCAGGTACGTCAATGGATAATGACCAAATTGTTCAATTACTCACCTCTTTGACACAGGGAGCAGAAAATCAAACCAAGAGGATGCAAAATCAAGCCAAAAAGATAGATGGATTAGAAGAGCAAGTTGGGCAGATTGTGGAGTTCATGGCACAAATTCAAGAACAAAGTGAATTCTCCAACGCAAACATTGTAAATTCAATAGAAGATTTTGAAATTACTGAAGCCATCACTTTGGGAAGTGCTATGGAGGTTGGAGATGACTTAAAAACATCCAAACACAGCCAGAAGATGGATGTACTGCTGATGCAAGAAGAAGAAGAGGAAGTGAAGCCCATGGCAAGAGAAGAACAACCCTTGCCGCAAGCCCTTAAAGCTTCCATGCCATGCAATTCAGGACAAGTCATAACCATCATAATAAATCTGGCCAAGTCCAACATTCCTGAAACTTTCAAAGAAGTGGTGTTTGTCATTAAGTTCATGTCGGAGCACATAGGTAAGCCACCTCCCCAAATTTCAATATTGGTTTATACTAATATGTTGTTAATGATTCAGGCACCCAATCTTGAATTTAAACCATTGCCGGATCATTTCAAGTATCATCTCCCATTCAAGGATCAATTCCATGCTATGGGACCTAGGGGAGCTTAAAAGAGAAGCATCGTCCGGCTGCAAGACGTTAAAGAAAGTGCTTCTTGGGAGGCAACCCATGTGTTGAAACACGAGAGGAAGGAACTTTCACTCCAAACCCAGATTTGCGTCCCTAACCTGTCTCTTTATTGCTATTACTTTCCCATTTGTGTTATGTTTGCGAGTTGTGTTAGTTGATTGTTTTTGTGTTTATATATGTTTTGAAACATTGAGGACAATGTTTGGTTTAAGTGTGGGGGGGGTAAACAAGCTGTTATTGCATGAAATTTGTGGATTTTTATCACCTATCACTTCACATGTTGTTTCTTACTGTTTTAAAGTGTTTTTAGTGTGTTTTGATGTGTTTTAGTGTCATATAACAGAAAACCCAAGAAAAATTTGAAAAAATTTTGAAAAATACCAAAAAAAAAAAGAGTCGTTTTTGAGTCATTTTTGTGTTTTAGGGTACCTTCCAACAAAATGATGGGGATTTGGTTTTTAATTGCATAACTGTTGAAGTAAGTTACAAACATGGATGAAAGTTTGATATGCTCTTTGGTTTATGCTTAGTTGTAATTATAGTTCATGAATTCACATGAAATCAAAAGAAAAATTAGTTTTTGTAACATGCTTGAAGGAAGAAACTCAAATTAATGCTATAACCCTGAGAGACTTGAGCTTTTAACGTTCTTTGGAGAGTTAATAATTTGTGCATTTGTTGTCTTCTAAAGTCGTTGCATGATCTCATTATTCTTTGCTTGGTTACTACTTAGAAGGTGTTTCATCATTTAGTTCCAAAGACTAGAACTCATGCCCGTTTCATTCAAAGCATAAAATTGATTTGCATAACACATAACAAGATGAAGTTGTTAGTAAACCAAGAACCAAATAGCCGTACCCCATGTTCATTTGTTTTGTAGGTTTAAGCCCCGTTGAGCCTTGTTTAAACTATTTTGTTTGTTAAACCACATCATCCTCACCTATCCTAGATTAGGACTATCCATACCCTCGTTCTTAAAGTATAGTAAGCATAATTCAAATTGAATTCCTTTTGATTAATGTGGGCAGAAAATAAGTGTGGGGGAAGTATTTATCATGTGAGTTTGAAAAAAAAAAAAAAAAAGGGTCAAGAAAGAACTCACAAGTGTTGGTTGTTGAAGAAAATGGTCCAATAAGTTAAATTAGACCCTAAGTATTGTGTATTTCATTCCCTTGTATCTAAGTGATTTTCTGCACGCAAAAGTGAATTCTAAAAGTGTCAAGTTCATTACTTGTTTGCTATCGCTTTAAGAACTTTTGTTTATCCTTAACCTTTCTTTGTTAGCCATTACCCCAAGCCCCGTTACAACCCTTAACTTCTATCTTAAGTGTTATGTGTTTCAATTTGTGGAGTTTGAATTTGGTATGAGCATATGGTGTCATTGGTTCTCGCATCTAAGTAGTAGCATTCCATTCATGAGATCATATCTAAACATGTTTATTAACTCCGGAAATTGCATTCTTTGAGATACATATATGTGAGCATTCGTTTTTATATCCACATCAATTCGCTCACATATAACTAGTATAGGGTGTGTAGTTAGAAAATCTGTGTGAAAATAAGAGTGTATCCAGTAAGGAAATGAGTGGATTCTCTAAGGCATGTTACTACGTCCATAATGTTATATTAAACGATTAAATGTGAGCTAGTGAATGGTAATTATGATTAAGTATATGCTCAAGAGTATGGATGACTAAAATCTGTGGGAATAATGATCTTTGGCATGTTATGTATCGTTGGAAATCCCTGTAGCAAATGTTGGAAGGTTAGGTTATGTTTTGTTTTATTTTGCTCGAGGACTAGCAAAAGCTAAGTGTGGGGGAATTTGATAGGAGCATATTTATGCACCTTAGTTAGCTAGTTCTTATGCATTTATGTTATGTTTCTTACTTAATTTAGTGTTTAAAGTCATTTTTCGTGTGTTTGTAGGTTTATATGTCAAAGTATGCAAAAAGAAGCAATTTGGAGCATTCTAGAGCAATTTTGGGCCAAGATTGGATAGTGCAAACATGGAGGCTTGAGGATGGACGAATTTGATGCAAAGAAGCCCAAGAATTTGATGCAAAGAAGCCCAAAAATCTATTGCAATGGGCCTAAAAAAATGATGTAATGCTTAGTTCACCATGACATGTGAAGTGGATGACTCAAAACCTACCACCACCAATAAATCCCACTTATTGCCATGACTTTCCTTTTAATTCCCACCAAAAAATTGAATTAAACAAGTCCATCCTCTCCCTATAAATACCCATGGTAGCAACCTCATTCAAATCATCCAAGAATAAACCATTCTACAAGCCTTTCCTTGCCTCTCCCTACATATCTAAACTTCCCTCATCCATTCCTCCATAAAACCAACTCTTCAACATCATTCAAAGCCTTGTGCCGCAACAAAGAGAAGAAGAGGAAAGTCCTTGGAGGCGCTTGGATCGTTGGAAAGTTTAGGTGTTTTCTTTCTTTTGCTTTTGTTTTTCAATGTTTAATTTAAATTGTTGTTCAATTATGTTAAACATGTGGAACTAATTTCTTTTTAGTTAGAGGTGAATTTGAAACCATGGATATATGTTTATTATAATTTGATTTACCCCAGTTATGAATTTATGAATGTTGGATGTGGTTTACTTTTCTGTTTTGATTAAGAACTTGTTTATGTATGTGGGTTAAGGGTCGACACTTAATTTGCATGCCTAAACTTGATGCTAGGATATAAGGGAATTTCACCTAATCGTTATGAACTTATATTCATGAGTAGTAAAGATCGCTAGTCACGATTGTGTTAAGTAAATCCTTGGCATAAGTTTCATGCAATTCATAGTAACAAGTGCCTCGTCAATGCTTATGGTTTTCATAGAACTTAATGATTCTTGCTTGTATCTCTATTATGCAATTCATGTAGGGAACTTGTGGGGAATGTTTTGGGTTGTCGTATGCAATCATCCAATCTAATGACTTTAGGAAAATCTGAAAGTTAATTTAAGCGGACCTAATTAACTTGGAGCATTGTCATTCATTCGTTTGTTGAATTCATAACTGGGAATCAAATTATATGCATATGTTCATGTGTGGATAAGGAACCCTCTAACTAGTTTCTCATCATTCTATTTCATCATAATCTATTTTGCTTTAAGTTTGTTTTCTAAGTTTAAGTTTTAAAATTCAAAACAAAACCCCTCCCTTTTAAGTCTTGCTTTTAGAGTCAAAACTTGTTTTCTTTAAATTTTTTGAGTCTTTTAAAGTTATATTTTCGTCCAAATCACTTGTTAAGTTTAGAATTGAGTCTTTTTTATTATTATTTGTTGTTTTGAGTGTTTTAAATTAGTTTTGAGTTTATAGAGTCTAGTTTAGTGTTTTTGAGTCTTATATTTATTGATTAGCATCCCTAGTTAATCCCCGGTCTAGAACGATCCCTACTTGCATCATTACTACAATTGTCATCAATAGGGTTTAATTTGTGTGTCAAGTAATTCTCGCACCACCGCCCCGTTACATTTTAAAACGGGTAGGTTCAGTTCCTTCAAATTTGGGCCCGGCCCGGCCTGTGCCCAGCCCTAGCATAGAGCATGATACGATATTAATGTAGTCTCCCGTAGAGGATTTCTTCCTGCCCTTTGTAGTTGTTTACTTGTTTAGTTGCTAATGAAGAAGGGGTGAAGGTACAAGGGTGGGTCCGCTCCCCTTGAAAACACAGTCTGCACGATCTATAGTACCTGTTCGAGTAAGAGTCTTTTCCCAAACTAAAAAGCTTACATTTCAAAACGCGTAAAGGACGTGCCACCATGATTCATCATTCTTGGCTCCTCATCTTTGATTTTTTTTTTCTTTGATTTTTTTTTAATAAAAAAGGTCGCAAACATGATTCCTCATCTTACTTTTTCATTACTTAAAAGTATTTCGTCCTTCACGCATATCTTCTATTGAGGTCATTATATTAATTATTTGTCGTCTATGACTACTTTAGGGTGCGTTTGGTACGCGGGACGGGACAGGACAAGACGTTCCGTCCCGCGTTTGGTACGCCTAAAACGAGTGGGACGAGGCATTCCACGGGACAAGTTTTGGATGATTTTTGGTTCCACCTCCCCCCCATGGAACGGGGTTGTTCCACGTCTGTGGGACAGAAATTTTTAACATTTTAGGACAACAATGCCCCTTGTCTTTTTCAAAATTTACAACATCCGTCCCGTCCTGTTCCATCCCGTCCCGTTCCGTTCCGTTCCGTCCCGTCCTGTCCCGTCCCGTCTGCGTACCAAACGCACCCTTAAGTACTCAACTCAAGAAGAAACGGAAACTAATGACAATATTTACTTACCATTCAGCATTTGGTACAAGAAAATAAGTATACTAGTGATGCAATTGAAAGATACTACGTAAGCATTCAATGGACAAATTAAACCCTGACACTATGCATTACTTACTTCAAGAGAAAATCTCTCGATGCCATGAGTTCCAATCCTTGATTGGTAGTCGTACTCCTATAAAATTGAAGTAAAATTTGCCATATGGGGACCAAAATTTCCTTTCTTTCGTGGCAAGGATGGGAAAAACAAAACTTCAATGGTGAGACTAAGAAACCGCAAATATGACCACCATAAAAAATTTCTAAAAAATATATATTTACCATTGCAATGATTGATCTAGGATATCATCACAATAAGAGAAAATTGTATTAAGGACCTTTAAATTTTAAAATAATTGAAGTAATGGTCTCTCAATTAAAAATTTATGACCATTGGCCCCTTAACTCTTCAAAACGTACAGCTATGGTTTTTTTTGTAAACTCTGTTAGAACTTCCGTCAAAATGAATCACGTGCCACACACGTAAGGCTGAATCAAGAGGTAAATATGGAAAACGAAATGAGAAAAATTGTAATAATGGTCCCTTAATTTTAACTCAATTAGATAAATAGTCCCTCAACTTTAACCAAATTGAAGCAATGATCCTGCAACTTTAACCCAATTAAAGCAATAGTCCTTCCAACATTATTCATTTTGACGAAATTTTGACTGACTTGGCGAAAAAAATCATAGATGCACATTTTGATGAAAAAAGAGACCAATGATCATAAATTTTTAGTGGAATGACCATTATTCTCATTAAACTAAAATTAAATAACCATTGTTACAATTTTCTATCACAATTAAGTCTCATTTATAAGCATTTTCTTTAGGTTTACTCAGTACCCACTTGCTACAGCTTAGGGATGCCACGCAAGCATATAGCACCGGTGGGAAATTTAAGCGGCTTTTGTCTTCTTTTAAGAAACATAAAGGTAGTGAGTACAAAAACAAAATGTCAAAATGTAAAAATAAATAACTGAAAACCAAATGGCTAAGCCTCCGTTCTCAGCTCTTCATGGGATTGATGCAATTTCTAGCCGATGCAATTACATGAACAAACAAGATTTTAACTAAATTTCCCAATCCTTTTTTGGCTTATGTAGGTATGGGCAAAAAACACTGCTTTGGCATACCACATGGAAGCGGACATGGCAAAAAGAACAAAACAAGTCATACGGAGGCACTATTTTTGAATAATATGTATATGACAACGATGTTGTAAGCTAAATTCAAACATACAGAAGAAAATCATGAGCCTTGGCACAGCAAAACTTTAGCCATACAAGAAACAGACTCGTTGACAAACCTCACTTGTTGATAGCTTCTGTTAATACAATTCGTTGCTTATGTTAGTGTGACAAGCTGTGCTTCTTGTAATTATCATTTAATCAATGTATTGAAATCTTCAGTCTCTCTACATTTTCTCAGCATCCAAACAGATGCACAGTTTAGTTTTCTTCACTAGCAAGTGACATGAGTAACCGCTGTGCTTGTACTGCTCCTAGCCACAACTTACAACTCAACCAGTGCCTCTGGTGGTTCTTCTTCGGGAATCTGGGGAGAAAGAACAAATTACCCCATATATCATGCTTCAAAAAAATCAGCAGTAACAGCCATGTTTACTTGTTGCATTAACCGGTCCGGAATTAGGTGTAGCTATATCACAAACTCAAGCTTCTACTATATTAACGGGTATTTACTTGAAGCATGATTCTCCCCCGCACATCATTTTTCATGAGTGAGGGGCTGAGATTAAACGGGTCTTTTGATGCTTAGGAAAGCAAAGCTCTTTACTCTAATGGTGCTACTAGTAATTCGATTTTCTGGGTAAAAGTGGAAGGCCAGCATCCCAAAACAAACAAATGGAGGCCTTGTAATAGGAGGAGACTATCCTTTTAACTTCACTATCTTTTTATTTTTTTAGCTTAAGCATCAAAGAACCTTCATTATAATTTCTCAACGTGGACAATTAAGACTACTATCCAATCATCATAAGGCTCTGCTTGGAAATACATTATATATTAACAAATGTCGCAGCATGATATGAGGAGAAAAAAGAGAAGGGGTGGCGAAGAAGATAGGTATTAACAAGATTAAGCATATTAAATGCACCACGGTGCACATGATACTCTAATATTAAATGTCAAGTCTCAACTTTTTACTTTTTAAGTCCATGTATCTAAAGTAAAGAAAATACAAGCTTATTTTTACCTCTCCAGGACTCCATATCTTTTTCAGCCAAATACTTGTATTCCCGGAAATCTTCTCCGTTTGCATGTTAGTTCTGTAAGATTGACAAAAAAGCGGGATATGAATATAACCAAAAGCAGACATCATTGAAACAGACGATACAAGAGACCCAAAACACAGAATGGTGGAATTTAAAAGACGAGAAACATATATGTCTAAGGATATATTGATAAAAGAGAAACATAAATGAAATGACTAATAAAGTACTTATACAGGCTGGCTCAAGTGCGGACTCTGAGCGTTCAAACACTCACTGGATTATCGCACCACATTGTGGGATAAGATAAATGAAAAGTCCAGGCAGCAATCAAGTAAGAAAGAGATGGTTGAGTGCGGGAAATGATATAACATACACGAACAAATAAGACTCCTTTATAAAAGATACATGATAGAGCAAACTTTTTTTCTTCTGTTAACATAACTTACAAGAACTCAACTTCTGTTGTTGATTGTCCAACAATGGGTGACTGGCCAGTTGTTGCACTAGGAATTTGTGACACTGCTAAAGTAGCAAATGGGTTGGTTTGAGGTCTTATGATGCCAGTGTTGATGAATCCTGTATTTGAGGGAAAACCATTTCCATGTGTAGCGGCAGGGAATTGGCTGCCAACTGAAGTCACCGTCTTAAAATTAGAAGAAACGTTAAGGAACTGCAAATGGTAATGGTATTACTGAATTGAAGAAAAAAAAACTCTTACCAACACTTCCAGAAGGAAAATTGTTTGTTCCCACACCACTCGGAGTCTGGGAAGAATTAGGAAAAGGATTCAGCTGTTGAAAACCATTATTTGATGGTGCAGATGGCCTGAGAAAGAATTTCGCAACACATTTATAAAGCCCAGCGGAAATCATGGGAGCAGGATTACAATATATTAATAAGGATTACAACAACTAGTGAAGTGAGACTTGCCTTGGTCCAAAACCCGTGTTGAGGGATGTGCCCAATTGGGTAAAGCTTGAGACTGAAGGAGCAACACTATTTTGAGCAATCTGCAAGAATCCATTTGGACTAGCTGATGGCGAAGGGTTTTGGCCGGCAAGGGTAGAGTTTGGTAAAGCTGTGCGAGGCTTGCAAAGATTCTCAAACTCAAGCAACTTGGTATTGAGTAAACTTCTCTCTCTTTCAACCTGTACAGAATGTATTTAATTAGCAGCCCACAGAAGAAAGCAAGGTTTTTATTTTTTATTTTTTTAGTTCAATCAAAATAACAGCAGAGTAGTTAGTTAGAATGTTGTTTCCTATTCCTAATTACTTTGAACAGCGTCATTAGAACAATTTTCACATTGAGCAGCAGCGCAGAAGTCAGGACTTAGCTTCTATTTCTGCGAAAAAAGATAACCCTACTAAAATTCGAAAACTAAGTCCCATCAAGTATTGTTTTTCATGACACTGATCCTTCACCTGGTATTAAATTACAAGACTAAACTTAAAATTCTATTTTCTCTAAACTAAATGCAAGAATAAATAACCAATAAAGGAGCAGCAGTAACCATGTCTCAATAGATATATACTTTTAATCACAAATGTTTCACTAGGCTTTCATTCTCGGTCCTTTTACTAGGCTTTCATTCTTGAGCCAAAAGTTAAGAGAAAATTCAAATTTATGAAAATTGAATAATAACCAATTTGTGATTGCAGTTTGGAAATGAAACCAGAAAAGCCAAAAAACAAAAAGAATAAATAGATAAAATTGTGTTCTCCCCTTGTCTGTCCTGGAAACAGAAAGCAAGAGAGTTGGATCATACACCCCACAAGGAGTCAATATTGTATGCAAATGAGAGAGAGACGAAAAAATGGAAGCCAATTCACTGTAGGTCTAGGCATATCGTTTACATTTATCTTATTATTAAAGAGGCTAGAGGTACAACTGTATAAGACACTTCGCCTTTAACTTTTTGATTATTTCCTTGGTATCTCTTTCCTTAAATGCAGTCTGAAGCGTACCTTTAAATATTGATTAAGTTACAAAATTGAGCTATTGCTTCCAACTTGTGGGAGACAAGCATCAGGCAACATTCATTGAAACACAAACATAACCATAGAAAATATATGATCATGGTATTACAGAACTAATTGTCTTATATCTTTGATATAATACAGAAATAGATCTAAATGTGATATGTCAGACTATCTTACTATTGACTGCAAATTCAACCCACAGTTGGCATCATCGTATGCTGCTGCCCTCAATTCTTCGTAACTAATATCACCAGCAATGTCACAAGGAGAACTGCAAACAATTGGATTATACTTGGTGGACAGTTGGATCGGCCAATTAATCTTAATCATTTCACAAAAAATGACTAAAAGTTCTACTGCAGAGATCTGGTGGTAGACTGAAGAGTAAGTTCATACAGATTAGTATAATTTATGCCTAGTGAATTCTTACATATAAGAAATTATCCGCTGAAAATAAAACATAGAGAAAATATGACTCTTTCTTTTTCTCTTATCGATTTTCTCATCATGACAAACCCAGAATTCAAGTTTGTGTAACTGTGGATAAGACTTGTTTAGTAAATCAGACATGTTCAAATAGCACAAAATAAATAATATATGTACAGCCTTGGAATTGATTTCATTTACTCTGAAGGTGGAGGATTTTTTCCACATGTTGAAGTTTTTTTTATCGGTGGTTACTCAAAACATACTTTTTCCAGTGACCATAGCATGTAAGCTTCCAAAGTGGTCTCTCATGCTTAAAATCATCAACAATTATACTTCTGCATGACTCGGGATCTGTGCACCTTCAGATACAAGGATTCATATGTGGTCAGATATGTTATTGAAGTGTAACAGAGAAGATAAAAGTGGCAGCGCAAAGGTAGTAGCACTGCAAACGGACAAGCATGTAAATCGTCAATCAGTAACTTACGTATGATTTATTGCCTGGGCCTGCTTATCAGATTTCTGTGATGATGGGGCAGCAGCTGCAGTTGCAGAGGAGAAACGAGACCACTTGTTTTCAAAAGGCTGGTCAAAGGCAGATCGATTAACCATAGCAATAAGCATAATTCTATGACAAATCTTTAATAGCATTAAGCAATGTGTGGATAGCTAGGATGTTAACCAAAGAAAATTTGAAAGCCAACATCAGCAGTAACCACAAGAATAGTAAATTCTTTAGTACAATTAACTTGTTAGCTTTCAGAAAATTTGAAAGAAATCTTGTCACTTGTCATTCTCATTCTCAATAAGGAGTAGGGACAGTTACAACTTAAATAAGAAAAGACTAAAGATGTAAGAAGGGAAAAAACCTTATTCTGGCTTTGTTTGGGACCAAAATCAGCAGCCCCTTTTGTCTGAGAATTGTTTTGAACCCCAAAACCATAAGGGTTGGACCTTCCCTGTTGGTCGGAGCCAAATCCAAAGAGATTGGACTTGTGCTGTTGGTCGGAGCCAAATCCAAAGGGATTGGACTTGTGCTGTTGCTGAACCACATGAAGATATTTGCACCTATCTCCAAACTGACAGCTGAACGGAAAAAAAAACGCATCTTACACTTTGGTGGTCAAATACAGAGCTAGTGCTTGAGTGAACAACTCTGCAATGAAAGGGAAGCAAAACTAAAGGAAAAATATTAAATATGCACAAAAGCATGTGCAAAAGAGAAATTTGAAAAGATGAGAAGAGCATCAGAAGAGCAAGTGGCATCTATTAGACGATTCGCACATTGTTTGGAAAGTGCAGTATCAGTATGTAAACAGATTGGAAACCATTTCTGTCACATCTTGGCCCGGGCTCGACTCCGCCATAGCACATATAAGGCTTACAGGATCCTCACCCCTGGGCGATGTGGGATCTTACAATCCACCCCACTTAGGGGCTCGACGTCCTCATCAGCATACTTCCGGCCCAGGAGTGGCTCTGATACCAAATTGTCACATCCCGGCTCGGGCTCGACTCCGCCACAACACGATATTGTCCGCTTTGGACCCCTACCACACCCTCAAAGTTTTGTTTCTGAGAACTCACACGAGAACTTCCCAGTGGGTCACCCATCATGGGATTGCTCTCGCCCGAACTCGCTTAACTTCGGAGTTTTGACGAACTCCGAAGCCAGTGAGCTCCCAAACCAAAAGGCCTCGTGCTAATTAGAGGTGGGAATGTAATCCTCACCCCTGGGCGATATGGGATCTTACAATTTCCTTGAAGGCAGTTTTCATGGATAAAGTTGTATTTGTGTCAACAGATAAGATATGGTATAGCCAATTAGGTTGGGTTGCCAGGCGTGGAGGGTGTCTCCACTCGATCCTGGTGCTGATGCTAAGGGAGAGTGTTAACATTTTCTTTCCTTTTCTCGTAGTGAAAAAAAATCGTCATATCCTGATAAATTAATAGAGAAAAACTAACATAACCTAACCAGTGCTGCAGTGCATATGCTCAAGAAGCAAGCAATAGGCAAGGCGAAGCATGAATGAATAAATGAACGAAAGAATCACCAATTAGTTAGTCATAATTATTTTTGGAGCTGCTCGCCTGCCTAGGGATCAGGTAGGTTCAAGAATGATTTCTGATTTCTTTTCTACCAGAAAATAAAATTAAGTTGATATTTGCAGCATTCAACAAAAAAATTCAACATAAGAGATGAGCAACCGACTTACTTGCCGCGCTGAAAGAATTTGCAGGGTTCTCTCTTTACAGGCATCCCTCCCTCCCTCCCTCCCTCTCCCTGCACTGCCCAATGACAATGTCCAAAAGGATGTCCAACGTCGATGAACCAACCAACACAGCAGAAGCAACCTTTACCCTTTTTTTCTTTCTTTGGTTAATTTTTGGTTCCTTCCTGCCTCCTGCGTAAATTAAATTAAATTGACAGAGAAAAGAGAGAAAATTTGGGCCAACTCAATGTTGGGCCCTCGGATGGCGTTGAACTGGGCTTGTGGGCCAAAATATAGCAAAGGGAAACAACTAGGGTTCCCTTCGATT
This sequence comes from Crataegus laevigata, assembly GCA_963580275.1. NCBI lineage: Eukaryota > Viridiplantae > Streptophyta > Magnoliopsida > Rosales > Rosaceae > Crataegus > Crataegus laevigata. Next base: position 84,997 of record OY756944.1, read on the forward strand.
TGTAACGTATTACTACTGGCGCTGGCGCTGGCGCTGGCAGATAGAAGGGAGAACTACAGAGGGGAGGAAGAAGAAGGAGAGACGTTGTAAGTAGACTGAGTAGTTAATTGATATACAAAACAAAATTCATGTATAGAAGAAAAAGTGAATCTGAACCTAATAGTTTGCAAAACAACAAGGAAGAAGAAACAGAAACAGATGGAGATGGAGGAGGAATGATGTGGATTCGGATACATGTTGGGGGATTGGGAGGTACTGTGACGGAGGTGGACCTGCGTCGGATGTTCTCCGGCGGAGGAACCGTGGAGGGAGTGGACATCGTCAGAACCAAAGGTCGCAGCTTTGCCTACGTCGACTTCCTCCCTTCCGACGACAAGTCCCTCTCCAAGCTCTTCACCACGGTTGCTCTCTTTCTCTTATTTTTTTGGTCAAATTTCTCGTAATTCTTTTTTTTTGTGTGGGTAAATTCCAATAAATTATCATGAAAATTGTATTGTAGTGATAATTATTGTGTAAATTACAATACAAAATTACAGTACAATGGGTGCGCGTGGAAGGGAGGGAAGCTGAGGCTCCAAAAGGCTAAAGAAGATTATCTTGTTCGCTTGCAACGCGAATGGGATGAAGATGCTGCTCGACTTGCTGCTGCTGCTCCTCCTCCAGATGATGCACGTGATATTAAACATTCACTATCACACTCAACCAACGCCAGCAGCAACAACACGAAGCAACTTCGGATTTTCTTCCCTGCACTAAGAACCGTAAGTGAAGAAGCAACACACACCTTCCTTCCTTCGTATTTATTTGTCTATTTTAAACCAACAACATCATCTCATTCATTCCTTCGTTTATTCATTAATTTGTGTTCTTGTCCTCCTGCGTACTTGTGTTTTTGCATAAATATAGGTGAAAGCTTTGCCCTTTACTGGAACTGGCAAACACAAATACAGCTTCCAGCGTCTTCAAACTCCTTCTCTCCCTGTCCATTTCTGCGACTGTGAAGAGCATTATGTCCCCGTCCCTTCTCAACCTACTACTACTAAACCTAATCAAACTCAATCCGACAATTTATTATGTGATAATGGGATCGATGAGCAAGAGCGTAATATAATGACTAAAGTCATGGACAGGCTATTCCAAACTCAAAATGAAACAAATATCGATCATGATGGTACTCATCAACAACCCCATCAACTGCATCTTCCTGCTGCTACTTCCCCTGACGAAGACAACCTTATCATCAACGTTGTCTCCAGCAACCAGGAAAAATTGGAAAAACTATCAGAGTTTCAGGTATATTCCTTAATCTTGAATTTTCTCTGAGACTCAAGTTTGCTTCTGTGCTCATGCGCACAATGTCTACAGCTTTCTAGCATCATCACATCTCTCTTTTTTCTATATCTGGTAACTAGGAATTTAAATCCACTGAAACACAAGCTCTGAAAGGAAAGAGATCATCACCAAGTGAAGCGCAGATAAATATTAATGAACCTCCTAAGAAAAAGAGGAAATCCCTTCCCAGTGATTACAACCATCAAAAGGAATTGGAGGCAGCTCTTTCTGGCAGCAAGAAGAATTTGCCAACCCAGTCAAAAGCTTCAGGAAAATTCTTTGGAGCACAACCAGATCAACCAGAATTAGGTCAGCAACTGGTTTCTTGGTCTCAGAAGTCTTCGTGGAGACAACTTGTCGGTCATAGGGGAAGCAGTTCATTCAGCGTTTCACATGTACTGACCGGCATTGCTCCTTCTGCTGACCAAGTTGAAACAAAATCTGGTAGTTCAGAAGTGTCCCTTTCTGATAGCGAAAACCAGGATTTGGAAAGCAATGGAAACTCGGAAGACCAGCCCAGTGAGATGGAACTGGTGGAACCTACCAAGTCAGTTGTAGTTTCAAATAAGTTGTCTGGTAGAGGTGCTTCTTCCACTGACCAAGTTGAACCAAAATCTGTTAGTTTAGAAGTGCCCCTTTCGGATAGTGAAAACCAGGATTTAGAAAGCAATGGAAACTCGGAAGACCAGCCCAGTGATATGGAACTGGTGGAACCTCAACTTACCAATTCAATTGGAATTTCAAATGAGTTTTCAGGTAGACGTGCTTCTTCCACTGACCAGGTTGAACCAAAATCTGGTAGTCCAGAAGTGCCCCTTTCTGATAGTGAAAGCCAGGATCCAGAAAGCAATGAAAACTTGGAAGACCAGCCCAGTGATACGGAACTGGTGGAACCTCAACCTACCAAGTCAGTTGTAGTTTCAAATAAGTTGTCGGGTAGAGGTTCTTCATGGTGCCAGCAATCCTCATGGACACAGTTAGTTAATGATAATACTGACACTTCATTTAGCATAAAACAAATTGTGCCAGGTTTCACTTCTGAGCAGCAGGTCCTTCCAAACCCCAAAGGTGCTGATCCTGTGAGCTCCACTGATGGCAAGCCTATGGAGATGGTAAAACAAGATAATGACAAAGGCAGGTCTTGTTTAGGAATTGGAAGAGAAGACAGTGTTTCACTAGGTAGGCTAGAAGATACTATAGTAGACAATGATGGTGCTTATGATCCAGATGTGGGGAAAATTTGTGATATAACACCAAAGCAAGCATCTGTGGCAAATATTGAGATAGGTGAAACTTGCTCATTTATGAGGACTGCTTCTTCGTTGAAGGAATGGGCGAAAATCAAGGTTGCTATAAGTGGATCATTGAAAAAAAAAGAATGTTGAGAATTAGGTGGCTGTTATTGAAGTAATAGAAGCTTTGCAACTGATGGCATCAAGTCCTGTTCTGAGATGGTACCTCTTTCGAACGTATATTAGCTTTGCCTTCGATCAGTCCCTGCAGAGTCCAAACCAGAGTTTGCATCCGTCACATCTGTCATTGTTACGGCTTTCTTCTGCAAGAGATTTGGTTAACAGGGAATTATGCAATTTGTTAGGGACTTTGTATTTTTGTTTTTTTGAAACTGTTTCAGTATATTGGTGCTCGATTCAGCCAACTTGCTTTTCAGTTAGAAATGGATATTGGGTTGCATTCGGATCAGACCTGAAACTCCGGGGCGATCCAATCTCTTTTACCTCTTTGAGACTGAAAGCTGCAAAGAGGTCATGCTGGTATCGGATCTGATTTGAATTGAGTTTTCTGTTTTGAAAGCAAAATTTTAATTCCGAAGCCTAGCAATGCATTGTCGTCGTCCTTAGCTTAGTTACGCAGCGTCATCCGCAGCTGCATTGCCCGGTATCAACACTGATAACAGTTGTTTACAGAGTGGATTGTATTTACGACATTGATGCCTAAACGGAGGAAGTAAATGGAGTATGATATTCATCGATCGTTTTTCAATGTGAGGCCACAATTTAGCACGGAAACCCATAAACCTATCTTGGTAGCGGGCAAGGCATTGGTATAGGTCTTAGTAAGGAATGGACTACAAAATATGGACGAGTAATTATAAATACATTGTATACCAATATAAAGGTATGTAAAAAAGAATTACACGAGGAATATCATGCTGAGTTAAAATGAGGAATTTCATTTTCATTTCATGTTTGGTGCTGGAATTGGATTAGACAAAGGAATACATTCTACGCATATTGAAAAAATAGAGGTACACTTGTATAAATTTATCCCAGCTGAAGGAAGTAATCCCTACCATGTTGGGGCAGGGATAAGTCCTTTCATGATTTCAATTTTATTGCTTGAACATACCATGACAAGTTATTCCATCAATTCTAATCCTAAGCACCAAGGAAAGTGATCTACATGAAAGGGGTTAACTACCACTTGACATTCCAATCCAATAATACATTACCATATAGAAAAAAAAGGCCTTGCATGTGCCAATGCATTATTGGATGGGGAACACCACATGATGGTGAACCCTTAAGTCCAAGTTAAAGAGTTACTCTACATAGCTTGACTTGAGAATGTCACCTATTTAAGAAATTGAGAGTTGTCCTACACTTCAATAAGAAAAAATGCTATCCCAATCTTTTTGAAATAACATATTTTCATAAATATTTTTAAACATAAAAATTAGCATATCTAAAATCAAATTGAGCATTTTACACTAAAATCCACCGTTTAAAACACAATGAACAGATGTTCAGTGTCACAGTTGATGATTACTAGTGCATAATTCAATACACTCACTGAGTCCACTTGTTAACAAACATAACGGTGTTACAAGTTCTAACCCTTAATGGAAAAGGCTTTTGCCTCCATCTCAACTCTCCATTACATGCATTGGAAATAATAGTTTCCAGTTAAATATGAAATCAAAATACAGATAAGAACCTTGGCTATTGCCCTTAACAGAACTGAAGCTGCCACTCTTCTAAATTTCTTTGAGCTCCAGTTCAAATTGAAGCAATTTCTCACGAACAGGCTGCAAAAATAGCTTCAAATCCTGGCTAACACGTAACTTATCTTGACGTAGAAGATCCTTCTCTTCACTCAATTTCACCTCCATCTACATTTTACAATTAACCAAAACAACAAAAAAAAAAAAAAAAAAAAAAAAGGACTGCAAATCATTAGCCGATGCTTTGTAGAGAAAATTAATGGCTTATATAAATACAAGTTAAATATCAGAACGACATTGTGCGTTATGACAATTCAATGAGTACGGACATCTTACAGTTAATTGAAATATTCACAATGTCATCTAGCTGACTGCAGCAACGTTTTCATATTACTGACTAAAAACACATCAAGCCCCAATTTAAAGTAAACAACAGACAACTTAAATTACCGTTTGATTTCCTCTTACACGACAAATGGAGTTTGGAATATGTAGTACCACCTAGATCCCGACATGTATCCCTCAAAGTTAGGAAAACTAAAGATGGCAATGGATATTTTGTAATCCAATAATTGCTTACTGCAGAGATTTTCCAGCGCAGGAAACAATGTTGGAAACTTTAAGCCGATAAATCATTTGCTTCTAAAACGTTTTAGTCCTTGGGAAATCGAAAAATAAACCCCCAAAAGAATCAGCAAGACGTCAGAATCAAGGTTCAAGATTTTTCTCGAAAAAAAATCCCTTCACAACAGTGGCAATTCAATGGGAAAGTCAAGCCTTCCTCAACTCGAAAAATCTTCCATAAAGCAAAATATTCTAAGCTCACGAAGGACTCACCCAACCAAACATATATTCCCCCAGTATCGACATCCATAAACCAAGTCCTAATCATCTGCTGGATTACCCAAGGGAAGCTCTACAACCTCACCTATCATACGTTTTTTCCAAATCAATAAAAATCATGTGCAAATTGTTTTTCATATCTCTATGACTTTCCATCGATCTTCGTAAAGATAGATTGCCTTCATGTTTGAACACCCTGACATGAATCCGAATTGGTTGTTTGGGATCCATGTCTCTTGCCTCAGTCTATGCCCAATTATTCTCTCCCATAGCTTCAATGTATGACTCATTAACTTTATACTCCTATAGTTCATGCAATTTTTTACGTCGCCCCTATTCTTGTAGATAGGCACCAAAGTGCTTTTTCACCACTCATTTGACATTTTCTTCATTTTCAAAATCTTATTGAAAAGGTTTGTGAGTCATGCTATACCCATCTCTCCCAAGACATTCCACACTTCGATCAGTATATCATTTGGGCCCACTGTTTTTCTATGCTTCATCTTTTCAAAACTACCACCACTTTTTCTTTCCTAATTTGGTGGTAGGACTCATTTCTATTCTTTTGAGTTACTCAACTCCCCCAAAGAAGTACTCCTTTTGTGTCCTTCATTAATGAACACTACGAGAATATACTAAGGTGATAATTCATAGTCACTACACAATAGTCAACAAAAGTCTACCCCTTCCTACTAGGGACATTTTGGTCATTTTAAACTTTTAAGTGCGTTTGTTGCATGGGACTATCTTGGACTAACTTCAGAGACTAAGTTGGACTGACTTAGAAAAGACTATGTTAGACTAACTAAGTGAGGCGTTTGGTGTAGTATCAGACTACAAGCAGGATAATTAAAGTCATTCTTTTCTTTTTTTTCATGTTCTATAACCCTCTCCCTCTCCCTCTCTTGTCGCCCTCTCCCTCTCCCTCTTTTTTCCGCCAAACCCCATCTCCCTCTTCTCACAAATCAAAAACATAGATCCCAATTTCACATGTTTCTCACAGATCACAAATACCAAATTTCACAACTTGCTCCCTAATTTCACAATTGAAATCGAAATTGCCGCTAGGTCTGTCATAATCTCGACAGTGAAGATTCTGAATTTATAGTGTCTGCGACGCTCAACTTCTTTCCCACCTCCTACGAAAACCCCAAATGGTACTTAGGCATTTGGTACGCTCTGATTTTGATGCAAACTAGAGTCTAGGTCGTGCATGAACGCAGAGATCAGCATCAAGATTCTGATGGTGGTCTGGTGGTTGCAGTCGAGCAAGAAAAGGAGAGAGGGAGAGAATGGTGATTGTCTGATGGTGTTATCTCGCAGGAGAGAGGACACGGAGCAAAGAGGGGCGGAGTAAGAGAGAGGACAAAAAACAAAGAGGGAATGCTAGCAAGAGAGGCAGAGACTAAGCCACGATCTTAGCTAATCCCATGGTTTTCAAGGCCTCTTGCTAAGAACCTCTAGCGACACCCTTAGTCTGGGCTAGTCCCGGCTAATCTCATTAATGTTTGTCCTGCACAGTAACAAACACGGGACTAGACTAATAGTTAGTCCAATCTAATCCAATGAGAGTGAAGGCAAACAAACGTCCCTTTAGAGATTAAAATATTCCAATTTCGGGGATGGTTCATAATAGTGACGATTGTGGTGGAGGCAACAGTGGTGGTGGTAGCGACAGTGGTGATGTAATGTTAGTGGTTGGTAGTGACAGCCACTTTGTTCTCCAGTGGATAAAATATATGTAGAAGGATAAAGAAAGTCATTTTTAAAATGAGGGCCTTACATGAATTAAAGATATTCATTAAAGGCTTAGCTCGGCTTTTTATAAAAGCATCTTTTAAAAGCAACTCACGGGCTGCTTTTATAAGCTATTGTCTGGAGGTCATGAGTCATGACTTTAAATATATGCAGGATATTTATTTTTACCAAACACTTTTTTATTGTTTAACTTTAAAGTGAAGCAGGTTTTGGTGAAAAAAAGGCGATGCCAAACGGGGTCATTTGGATGAAAAGAAAAAATGAATCTTAGATGTTTACAGGGGACAGGGGAGGAGGACTTCTAGTGTATGGTAGCTTTTTAGTCATTTTTTGAGCATATATTTCAGTTGATTAACTTGCTTTTAAGCGTGTAAGTCTTCCATCCACTTCGTCTAATAGGAAGTCATCTGTTAGAGAGTCTGTAGATTGTACTTCAAGAGTGGACTCCTTGACCATCAATATTAACACATGAATTTGTAATCTAATAGAAACATTAAATATTTGTTAAATTTAAACCATCTACACATAATTGCATGATGAGATCGACAAGGCACATAAAAAGACTGTTAAAGCAAAACCATATTAAATAAAAACATTAAGTCTCTATTGTCTATCATATTTTCCACATTTACTTTTTTGTAGAATTGAACATGATTATTATATACCTGCAAGTCATCTAGCTCCCCAAACGAGAACTCTGGGATATCTATCTGGCCCTTGATCATCTTTTTCTCCTCCTCAATTACCCACTCCCCTGATTTCATGACAATACAGATTAAACATATTGAAATAGGAATAGAAACAATTCTAGAATGCAGAAAATTATTACCTTTGACTTTCAAGGTTAGTTCATAGGTGTAGCCAACACGTTTCTTGTTTCGCACCATCACCAAGAATGCCTGATCATTCACTAATGGTCGCAATGAGTCTATTACCGTATCACCAAAGCAACAAGAAAACAACCCTATTCACAACTAAAGAAGAACAGATTCAAAGATAGATGTAATATGATTGAGGCTTGGGCGTTACACAATGGAACCTAAAAGTTGCTCCTCTATGAGCATGATTAGGGTTTTGGCGATTTTTCTACGAAAAACTTACACACATTGGTGTGGATGAAGTTGAAACTTCACTAATTAAGGAGCTAAGTAAACTATTCTACAAAACGTCTGTGGGAGAAAAGATATGGGGACATTCAAAGAGATGAACATTGGTATAAAGCTTGAATTGGACTACAGTCATACGACAAGGGGGAAGAGTATGACGAGACACACTACTTCATCCTAGCTCTTATATTTTGAAAATTAGATGAGGTCATGGGTCAGTTAAGAAAAGTTTGGTCCATTCATTCCGCATTGTTTTATTCATTAATTTTGAATTTTTCCTACACTAAAGTATCACAACAATCAAACCTTCTCAAATATGGAAGAGAGAAAACATTGGGCAACAAAAAGATTAAGAACTCACATCTCCTACACATTTAGAGACATGTGATATTTCTGCTATACCACCTGAGAACTCCAAGGAACCCACCGATGCAATCAACTCCTGCAATAAAGAGAGGGATACAAAAAGGAAACTGTAGACCACAATCGCCGGAGAAATATGGGATTGTACAATCGGCAGGGAAAGAAGAGAACAAACCTTTATTCTATCGGTTGCCCATTTATTCACATTCTTCTCCTCCCAAGTTCCAGCCTGGACAAATCAGTCCCAGTCACTCAATCTTCACCCAAATCATATAGTATTAATCTATATACTTGGAAGAAAAAAAAAAGAATTTTTTGTACCCGATTCCAGAGAGAACCGAGGTTGGAAGGGTGGGACTGGGCGGAGATAATGTCCTGAGGTGAGAGCTTTCGAGGAACTGGGAGAGGCGCCGCATCCTCCGTCACTTGCCTCACCCAATAGGTGTACGACGCTCCCTGCTGCTCTTCTTCTTTTCTGTTCTCCGACGAAGACGGCGGTGACAATGCTCCTTCGCCCTCCATCCTATCCTTCCTTGTTATTATTCTTAATCTTATTCTACTAGGAAATTAATTTTATTAATCAAAGGGCGGAGGGCAAAGGGCAGAGACTCAGGGTGGTGGAGGTAGGAAGGAGCGGCGGCCGACGACAACAGGAACAGGAAGCTCTTAATTGGGGTTGGGGGTTTAGGGTGAAACTGAAACGCAAACACTATTAATATACCAGTTATATGCCCACACGCTATATTTGTCTATTATTTGTTATAAAAATATTTATATCACTTTTCTTTTCTTTTTCTTTCTTTTTCGATTTCTACTCGATTGACCGATAAAAACACAACTATATTATTTTAAAAATAATTTCTGTTTTCTTTAAGCTTTCTTTTAGGGGTGTATTTAATTAGAAATTTGAGAGATTTTAATAGATTATAAATCCATGAATTTGTATGGAGTTTAATTGATTTGTAGAGATTTTATATAAAATTTTGATTCAATTCCTGCAAAATCTCTTGGGAATAGGTGAGATTTGTATATGTTTAAAATACACTACAAAATCTCTCAAATTCTCTCTAATTCCTTAACTTTTTCAAATTCTTTAAAATCAGATTATAATTGAATACACCTGGAATGTTATAAACTTCTTTAAAATCTTAATTGAAGACAGCTGGATTTCTAAAGATTTTAATAAACTGTCTTAAAATTCTGATTGAATACACATTGAATTTTAAAAAATTACTTAAATTTCTGATTAAATATCCCTAAATTCATTAAAAGAATTAAAATCCCTCAAAATTCTAATTGAATACACCCCCTTAATTTCGCTAATGATTAATTAAAACTCGGACAACCAAAGACTCTTCGCAATCTTTCCATTTGATTCCCCCGAGTTGGTTCTTTCAATTCAAGTTTCGTTTATCCATTTTAACATAATCTCCAATAGCAAAATATAAATTCGGTTTATACACAAGCTGTTTTTTAAATTGACTAACATCATTAATATGGTCTGTAAAATTAAAAATCGATAAATGTAGTTTTACAATAAATATCTCAAATCATGGTGATCTTGACACACTCTGGCCGGAATTGAGACATGTTGGCCGTCACGTGAGGGTAATGTAGTAATGTGCTCAAAACGGAAGTGATAATAGTATAAAAATGTGGGTAAATAAAAACCAAACTAACTAATTTACATTAGAGATAAACATATAAGATGGAGACACATTTTCAAGGAAGAAAATTTTGTTATGGATGCCATCGCGTCGATAGGATTCATGAAATAAGAGCTTTGTATTTGGGATGCTTGCATCCCAACAGAGGCAAACATGACTTTGCTATTTGACTGTAATGGTTCTGGGTGTCCAAGGGGTTCGTCTATTTATTGCATTTATTTTCCTATAAAAAAAAAAATATATATATATATATATATATATATATATAAAAGTGTGTGGAAGTGTCAAAGGTAGAGATACAAATATTCAAAGCATATGCAACCTAGGTGCAGTCCAACAAATTAAGTGTTGATTATACAGAACGTGAAAGAAAAATAGAAAATGTGAGCTGTACGACTGAACCTATAGCTCATGAATACTTGACACGCCCCAATCCCGATGTCTTGTAGACATCGGGATAGTCACGTGCTGGCCGACACCCGAGGGGTGACGCAAGCCATTTAGAATGCATAAAAACGAAAAATAAGAATTTAATGAACATTAATAAGCATTTAAAGAACGTGTTCAAATCATACAACTAATTAGAATACTAGAAAAGAAGTGATATAAAATAATAAAGACCAAAAGAAGTGGGTCCTACACCAAGGGGACTCGAAGATGCCGATGCGGAAGTGCCTTGATGTCGGGATTGTATGCCTCGAATCTAAGCCCTGAAGGGGGCGCAAAACAAAGGTGAGTGGACCAATTTGATATATATATAATAAAACAGTTATCAACATACTAACCCCCAGATTTTTATGAAAACAATAGCATATAATTATCATGATAAACATAGGTTTTTCGAAACCTAGCATGTCATGCCATATCTCATCTCATAACTCGCATATATAATAAACACTAGTTTCAAATTTCCACATATATCCCTCCAGGCCCTATGTCATCTCCCCGTTCCTGAGCATACAGTCAGAGGAAATATCACTTCAGGCCCTATGCCAGCTCCATTGTCCCTGTGCTAAATAGTCAGAGGGAAATACACTTCAGGCCCTATGCCAACTCCACCGTCGCCCGAGATGGACCGGAATCTATCTATACATCCCGTAGCGGAAATTGGGACCACTAGGTAATACAGAATCATCGCACATACATTTATTGAAAATCAACTTTATAGTATAAAGTCGTCTATCATCTATCCTCTATACTATAAGAGGTGTTCGAAACGTATTATAAATATCATATCATTAAGCAGATATTATATAAAGAATATGGCTTATAGGAAAAATAGTAATAATTCAAACTAGCCTCAGTAAGCATGTTATCTCACAAAACGTTTCATAAAACATAATCATCAAATCATGCTTCTCATGTATGCAATTTTACTAATAAAACATGCTTTTTAGAAGGGGTCCACTCACCTTTGTTTTGCGCCCCCTTCAGGGCTTAGATTCGAGGCATACAATCCCGGCATCAAGGCACTTCCGCATCGGCATCTTCGAGTCCCCTCGGTGTAGGACCCACTTCTTTTGGTCTTTATTATTTTATATCACTTATTTTCTAGTATTCTAATTAGTTGTATGCTCTGAACACGTTCCTTAAAATGCTTATTAATGTTCATTAAATTCTTATTTCTCGTTCTTATGCATTCTAAATGGCTTGCGTCACCCCTCGGGTGTCGGCCAGCACGTGACCATCCCGATGTCTACAGGACATCGGGATTGGGGCGTGTCAGATTGGTATCAGAGCCAAACCATGGCCGTGGTGTGCCGACGAGGACGTCGGGCCCATAAGTGGGGGTGGATTGTGACATCCCACATCGCCCAAGGGAGTGATCCTTAAATGTATATTCCCATCCCTATTTAGCACGAGGCCTGTTGGGAGCTCACTGGCTTTGGGTTTCGTAGGAACTCTGAAGTTAAGCGAGAAAGGGGCTAGAGCACTCCCATGATGGGTGACCCACTGGGAAGTTGCTTGTGAGTTCCCAGAAACAAAATTGTGAGGGTGTGATCGGGGCCCAAAGCGGACAATATCGTGCTACGGTGGTGGAGCGGGCCCGGGAAGTGATCCGCCCCGGGCTAGGATGTGACAATACTAATCCCTCACTGTAAAACCCGTATAATTTCTCAAAAAATAATATTACATACGTATATAAAATTATGTTCAACGCAGTGAAAACCAAAGTATGCCATGTCAAGGTATCTCAACCATAACTATGTAAAGTAGGTGAAATAAATCAATGTAAAATAATATGTCAGCCGGAGTCACCTAACGTGACATGTACAACTGAACCTATAGCTCATCAATTTATTCATGCACACGAGTTGGAACCACCTATTGTGGTCTGTACGACAGGTTGGGTGTAAATAGGTACGCACAAGTGTTATGATCACGTGAAGGTTGTGCGATGAATCGCGGGTCACTTACGAGTCAAAACCACCTATTATGGTCTGTACAACAGGCTGGCACCAGACTTAGATCCAAGGTGAGCGTGCGGTGTGGGAGGTGAACGGTCACTATGTGCCTTGGCCTTGGGCGGGATCACTAACACCGAGGCGTAAAATAATGAGCTCTAAATGCATCTACGCATAACCATACACAATGCAACCAATACCACCATAGTGTACTCACCTGAAGCTTCTCTGAGCCCCCGCATCATCATTCAATATTATGCATAACTATACTAATGCAAATACTAAAATGTAACGCATCCATGACATGGCATTTAAAACATAAATTCATTTAAAAACAGTTTCTGGGAATCGTAAAGCATATATACATATATATAGAAAACAAAAGCCCACTCACTGATATGTAGCAGGATTGTAGCCCTCAAGTCTCGCCTGGCCATGCTTGTCCTCAGGGTACATTTCACCTATATGCGAAATAACTAATTTAATGTTAATTCGATAGCACATAAATAAAACCTAAGATTAACTTCTCATACGTTGCTTAATTGGAGTGTTTGATTATACCAACGTGACCTACTCAATACCACGAACACCCTCATTTTTTTTTTAAAAATTTCCAATGTCTCACACGCCAGCCACGCACAAGCACGTGCCTGGCACGCTGATGGAATTCCTACGCAGTTAGGGAATATTCCGTTAAAATAATAGAATATTCCATTAAAGTTACCTAACGCTGTTAGAATATTCCGTCAACTTTGATAAAATATTCCTCTTCTTCTCTGGTAGACCTCGCTAGAATTCGCCGTCCGCCGCCGTCTGTACTCACTGAAAAATGGAAAATTTTCTAAAGCTTATAACTTCTTCATTTCTCAACCAAAATTCATGAGATTTATATAGATTTGAAGCTCTTGGAGAGTAGAACACAACCATACCTATTGAGGTTCTAAAACCGACAAAAAGTGGTCTGAAAAATTCTTAAAAAATCTGGCCAAACTAGAACTTCTCGAACTAGTGTGTTTTGACGTCCAAACTTCTCCAAAACGAATCTAAAATACTAGAGGAGTTTTGTGGGTACCCTCTTGAGCCTCAAAACCAAGTAAATCATTCACGATCACGTCGGATGAAATTGGATCCCTCGCTGAAGCTCGGGTTTCTCGAGTTCTCGACTTCTAATCCTTGAACAACTTACACCACCAAGCTTGTAAGTTCACGAGGAACACAAAGATGTCACTCATATGCTTGATCTGTGAGGTTTTGACAAGTTTAGTGTAGTGATCGTACGGGTTGTACGGACGGGGAGAATAATCGAGAAAATGTCTAATAATTGGTCCAAAGAAATGATAACCCAAACAATTAATTGGTCCAAGAAAATAGGAACTAAGGTAATTGGTGACTAAGTAATATGCAACCCAAAATTATATATTTTCACGTATCTACACATTTGTTTATTCGTAATATTTTCGTTACGAATCTGATTCAACCCTAATTCGCGTCGACGTGCTAGTGACGTCGAGTACGATTTAATTACATTAGGAAGAAAAATAATTTAAATATGCATATGTACATCCACGTCACTAGACCACGAGGGCATTATCGTCACTTAACACGCTCGGGGAGAAAATATATATAATAATTTGGGAAGGGTCGTCACAGATCTTTCCTTCTTAGTTCTATCAAAAAATTTGTTATGTGATGATGCGACATATAAATGGACCTACAAGTCTAACTAAATTTAAAAAAAATTAGAAATAGCTCTAATAATTTAATTATTAATTAAAAAAGTTGTGAATCCAGAAACTCAGTCCCACAATTACTTCTGATCCCAACCCATACTCCACTACCTCCATTATATGGTAGCCTTCAACGTCTCTTATGTTAAAAAAAATCTCGAGACATTCATCTTTACACCCTTCATCGAATTGGATCAGGATTGAGACCACCTTTGGTGATGACTTTTTTGAACCCACCATCAACATTTGGGTGATCAACGGCCTCACAAATTTAATCTTGAAGAGCTTGTTAGGCGCTACCCCGTTGATGTTGGTGATTCGGAGAATTCCAAGCTCTACCTTGAGATAATATCACTGTGCAAAAAGGTGTTTTGACAATTTTTTTTTAAAATTAATTATTAAATCACATCACCACATAACATAATTTTGAGATAATTGTGACAGAATGATCACATTGATTTGTGACACTTACTTTCAGGGACCATCTTGATCGTGTGGATCAATTTTAGAGACTATTTGTTATAAAAAAAATTAAAAAATTAAAAAAAAAACTCTTAAATCTTGTGGGCCCTGTTTATGTGGTACATCAGCACATAACATAAGTTTTGACAAAATTGTGACGGAAGAACCATATTGATTTGTGACACCTATTTTCAGTTACTACATTGATCAAATTTCAAGAACTATCTTGATGATACAGTCAATTTCAAAGACCATTTGTGATATAAACCCTATAAATTATTCACTTTCGCTAAAAAAATGTAGGGAATTATTATACCCATCCACATTTCTTATTTTTCATTCACATTATAGTGTTCCAAAAGGATCTTTCCTTTACTATATGAAAAAATGAGATTTTTTTTTGTCAAGAAAAATAAAATATTTAATACAAACAAACTAAAACTGACAAATTATCTGTTCTTGGATACCGACATCCCCTAAACGATAAAAACCACAATCGTCCCCCAAAATCACAAGCTCACCCACCACTACCCAGAACACCTGCTAGTATATCCTAGCAACTTGGGATCGACCTTGACTTGCAGCAATTGAGGTTATAGAGAGAAAGAGATAACAATTGAAAAGTATTTGTTTATTCATTTCTAAATATGATTGTTGCCTCCACAATAGTAAATGTATGGAAAGAGATCCTCTCCAGATCTTTTCCACCAAGGCCACCAGATCAAGTAATCCAAACCCTTGAAATTTGATTCAACAACTAAAAACAGGGGTCCCATTAAAAGTTATAATAACTTTAATGAGATCTCAATTTTCTTTTTTGACAAAAATGAGATGGATGTAAATTGAGATCTCATTTACTAAAAATGTATTCGACTAGAGAAAGAGAAAAAAAATTGAGATCTCAATTTTCTTTTTTTGACAAAAATGAGATCTCAATTAAATTTACTACAAGTAAATATGAGTTTTATTTAAATGAGATCTCAATTTAGGTCTCTCTCATTTAAATAAAACTAATATTTATTTATTTAATTTTTACATTTTAAATTTGCATTTTGCCTATTGGAGATGCTTTAGAGTGATTCTAAACCAACCCAACTAAATATATAGTTTGAAATTTTGAGGGTGCTAGTTTGGATGAGTGATTTTCAAATACAACATAAATTAGAATAAGTAGTAAATGCTTAAACACAATCACTTAAATTACTAGATGTAACTTTTACAAAAAGCTTTTGTTAGGAGAATGTTGAAACTGTTGTAGGTCTATTTGATTGAACGATCTAGGGTTTAAAGAGAGGGGGCCGACCACAATTAGAGAGAAGAGAGTGATTTAATTGTGAGGTGTGTTTGATTCACCCCATTGTGCCTTTATTTATAGTAGTAGGATAGGCAAAAACTTTTCCCTTTAGGATTACAACATTTAATAGGTAATCAACTCCTAATAGGAATATAAGATACATTCTCATATCTACTAGGATTTACACAATCACATTCCTATTCTAAATATTACTGCAACACTCCCCATTGAGTGTGTAAATACTCAACAAACCATCGCATCAAATCTTCAACAGATAAGGTTGAATAGTTGATGATGTCATCGACACAACGGGTGATCGCGAGTCTTAAATTTAAGAAAGTATGCATGCATTTGTAATAAAACTCACAAAACCTCGCTATGGTAAAACTCAAGGCATAAGGAAAACCCATAGACTAAGGAGAAAAGTGAGAAGTATGCACAATGTCTAAAATAAACGTCAAACAGAACGAGAGTAATGAACTCAACGGAGAATGATCATCCCATGATGGGTGTCTCGTTAAAGCCTCGTTAGGTAGCAAAAACCCAGTGGGAAAAATGCTCCTGATCGTAGGAAAAAAAAAGTACATTAAAATCACATGAGTATGCTTCTAGATACTTCCCTTGAGTTAGACATAACTTCTAAATAAGAGAACTACAAGCAATTCAACTTAGATAATTTACGCATACCGATTCCTTGGACGAGCTTCTAAAATGTAAACTTGGGCAATGGCTTGGTGAAGAGATCAGCCAGGTTATCCTGGGAACGGATTTGCTTGACTTCAATGTTCTGATGCTGTTGCTGGTGTAAATAAAAGAAATTTGGCGCTATGTGTTTGGTTTTGTCTCTCTTGATGTATCCCCTCTTTAATTGCTCAATACATGTTGCATTGTCTTCAAAGATCGTCGTAAAAAAGGTCAACGACTGATGTAAGACCACTAGTGCTTCGAATAAGTTCCATAACTTCTCTCAGCTAAAAGCATTCACGCGATGCTTCATGCAAGGCGAAAATCTCAGCATGGTTCGACGAAGTCACAACTAGCGTTTGCTTGGTAGACCTCTAAGATATAGCGGTGTCTCCAATGGTAAAGACATAACCCGTTTGAGAATGTGCCCTATGTGGATCAGACAGATATCTAGCATCTGCATAACTAACAAGGCAAAAATCAACCCGAGAACCATAGGGGGCGGTAATACTCAGAGATTCAAGGTTATAGAACAAGCCCAAATTCGTAGTACCCTTAAGGTAGCATAAAATGTCTTTAACACCATTCCAGTGCCTGCGTGTGGTCGCATTGCTGCACCTTGCCAAAAGATTAACAACGAAGGAGATGTCGGGTATATTGTACTGAGCCAAGTACAATAAAACCCTAGTTGCACTTAATTAAGGAACTTTGGGTTCTAAAATCTCTTCCTCGTCCTTCTTTGGACTGAAGGGATCTCGTTTAGCATCTAGAGTCTGAACGACCATGTGTGTAATCCAATGCTTCGCTTTATCCTCATTAAAACGACGCAACACCTTTGGGGTGTAATTCGATTGATATACTATGATTCCATCAGAACAATGCTCGATCTCCAAGCCGAGACAATATCGAGTTTTCCCAAGATTCTTCATCTCAAATTTTGATTTTAAGTGTGCAACAATTTCCTCAAGCTCTAGGGGAGTCACGATGAGGTTCATGTCGTCGACATAAACTGCAACGATTTCAAATTTGGAATGTGACTTCTTTATGAACACGCATGTGCATAATTCGTTGTTCACATAACCCTGACTTGCCAAATATTCACTCAGACTATTATACCACATCTGCCCGAATTATTTCAATCCATAGAGTGACCTCCTTAACCTAATTGAGAGAGTGTTCCGTGGTCTAGAACTATTTGAACCAGTTAATGGAAGTCCTTCTAGAACTTTCATGTATATTTATATATCTAGATCCCCATAGAAATACGCAGTTACCACGTCCATAAGCTGCATATTCAGTTTTTCTGAAACTACCAAACTGATTAGGTAATGGAACATTATAACGTCTATTACGGAGAAATATATCTCCTCGTAATCAATCCAAAGGCGCTGAGAGAAGCCTTACACTACGAGGCATGCTTTGTATTGCACTATTTCATTTTTCTCATTACGCTTGTTCACGAAAAACCCACTTATAGCCAACGGGCTTCACGTGTGGTGGTGTAGAAACGATAGGTCTAAACACTTTACGTTTCACAAGCGAATCGAGTTCAGCCTGGATTGCTTGTTTCCAATTTGACCACACATTCATCGACAGAACGTGATTTAATGTAATCGCTAAACATGATGTCAGTAGCTACTGAGTACGCAAATGCATTGTCGACGATCATCTCATTCCTATTCCAAACTTCATCCAGTACTGCGTAATGGACTGAAATCTCGTGATTCTCAGAGAGCCAGCATGTCTCGTTTGAAGCATCACCATAACCTAGAATAACATCATGTGTTGAAACGGATGAGTGAGCAATGGTTGGATTCAAACTAGGGTCACTAGTTGGTGCCATTTTCCTCTTCCAGGGTTGTGAATCATTTAAACCAAAAGGCCTGCCACGCTTCAGGGTCAAAGTAGATGATTGGCTAGCCACTAATATACCTTGCCGCGTAGAAAGTGCGGCCTCCCCACCTTCGGGGACTATCCGGCCTTCCCATTCAAATTATTGACGTACTCAGGGTACATTTATTCTTGTAAGTGCATTTATAGTGGGTATATGTGATCTTGTCACCTTTACTAGATCATTACAAGTATATGGCATGCTTTGAGCAATGCTTTAAAGATCTATAATTCGTCATACCTCAATTTCAAACTGGGCAGTGTAGGGATCTAAATGAGATATAGTGGGAGTATATCATGACAATTTGCGACATTCTACAGGAACGTTAACATGCTTATCTCCCCCTAACGACTGGAAGACTGTCTCATCAAAGTGACAATCCACAAAACGTGCAGTAAAGAGGTATCCTATCAAAGGTTATAAGTAGTGAACAATTGATGGTGAATCATAATCGACATAGATTTTCATTTTTCTCTGAGGACTCATTTTGGTACGTAGTGGCAGTGTTGTTGGCACACAAATGGCGCACCCAAACACTTGTAAATGCGAGACATCAAGCTCGTATCCAGTGTCTAACTGTAACAGTGAATGTGGTTGAGTAGCAGTGGGCCTCAGGCGGACCAACATAGCTGCATGCAATATTGCATAGTCCCAGGCAGATACCGGTAGTTTGGTTCTCATAACCAAAGTCTGAGCTATTAATTGAAGGCGCTTTATGAAATCTTTTGACAAGCCATTTTGGGTGTGAATATGGGGTACATGATGTTCCACATTAATCTCTACTGACATGCAGTAATCGTCAAAAGTCTGTGATGTAAACACTCCAACGTTATCCAGTCGAACTGACTTAATTTGATAATTAGGGTGGTTAGCCCTTAGCTTAATGATTTGAGCTAGGAGTTTAGCAAATGCGGCATTACTTATCGATAATAGGCAAACATGTGATCATCATGTCGATGCATCAACCAACATCATAAAGTATCTAAATGGTCCGCATGTTGGTTAGATAGGTCCACATATATCCCCTTGAATCCTCTGAAGAAATTTAGGGGGTCATGAATAATCTTTGTATGTGAGGGTTGAGTATTCAACTTCCCTATTGAACACGATTTGCATGGCAAAACTCCAACATAAGGATGTAACTTATGCCCGTGTGAAGATTTGAGGATACGGCGCATCATGTCATGTCTAGGATGTACCAAATAGTCATGCCAAAGTAACAAAATGTCATGGAACTCAGGCATAAAGTCGGGCACACTGTGGGCTTCAAATGCCGCAAATAGTTGTGATGTATAACCCATTCGGCAGATGTTCCAACTTATCATGAATACGTTTCTAGCCATATTTGTACGAAGTGATACAAAGAAATTCAAAACCATTATCTTCAGTGGTTTCAATATGATATTGATTATCTTGAATATCTCTAAAACTCAGCAACATTCTTCCAGAACATGAAGAATAAAGTGCCTCCTTAATGGATAAGATAGTACCATTGGACAACATGATACGTGTTTTTCTGTATCCTTTAATCAGGTTGGATAGGCTTGAGAAAGTTGTCAAATGAGCTTTCTTGGGTATTAAGTTAGCAAAATAGTGTCGTTCACGCAATATGGTGTGCGTGGTTGCACTATCTGCCAGACAACTAACTTCCCCACTAGACATACCTAGAAATAAATTGATTGAATTGATCATATGCATAAAAATAAGTCCATTCATTCAATTAAGTAATTCGAGAAAATAATATCCATTCAAATAACAATCCATAATTCAAAACAAACCAAAACCAAACAAATTATTCAAATACTTAGAAAAATTGTTCAAAATTAAACCATAAACTTAGAAAAATAGGGGGTAGGGGATGGCCACTCCCAGTGGATTCAGCCACTAGAGGTAAACACCCTAAAAAACATGTCTAATTTATTCATCCATATGAGTTAATGCCTCCTGAAAATCCGACATCTCTATTGATGTAGTAGCATCTTCTGGATGATCCACATGTGCAAAGTTAGACTAACGACGGGAATGATACTTGGCAATAGCCTCAGGGAAAGCTCGACATATGCGTGACCAATCATCTATTGATCCACAACGGTAACATATGTCTAGTTTAGTAGAAGCAGGTTGAATGAGAGTTTTGCCCTTGTTCTTGAATTTTAGGGCCATAGGGGCGAGTGGTAAATGCTGCTGGGTCACATTTCCTCCCTTAGGTATGGCACTTTGTTGACCTTAGACCGGTGGTGGGGCTTGCCGCTCATTACCACAGCCACGATGATTCTTTCATCGTTTATGGCTACTAAAATTGGTCACATGCGCTTCAGGCGCGACATTCGAGCCAGTGGGTCGAGCTTGATAATTCTTCATCAAAAGCTGGTTCTACTTTTCAACGAGAAGTAAAACAAAGATCAAATTCGAAAACTTGGTGAATTTATGTGCCCTATATTATTGTTGCATGACAATATTAGTGGCATGAAAGGTCGAATAGGTCTTTTCCAGGGGAATTGATTCGGTTAGTTCCACTTTGCAGAATTTCAGCAATGAATGGATTCTATAAACTTCAGAGTTGTATTCATTCATGGACTTAAAGTTCTGGAAGTGAAGGTGCTGCCAGTCGTGTTTTACTTTAGGCAAGTATATGTCTTTCTTGTGATCAAAATGGTCGGTCAGAGCAAGCCAGAGGGTGCTCGGGTCCTCCTCAGTGAGGTACTTGGTCTGCAGTGCATCATGGATGTGTCTTCGAATAAAGACCATTACATTAGCTTTCTAAGCTTCATCAATAAGTTTGTTGGCATGGGGTGCCTTGATAGTGACTCTAATACCTTATGCAGTTAAATTGAGCTTCACGTCTTGAAACCACTTCAGATAATTTCTTCCGAAGACTTCTAGAGTGAAGAAATTGAGCTTGTTCAAGTTCAACATGTCCCTAAAACGAAGGGAAAAAACATGATTAGTCATATAGTAAGCCATAGAAATATGTACCGACCCTCCCAAGTTCACTATTTTAATAATTTTAATAAGTGAATTTACAAAAATGCCATTCGAGGCAAATGCGTTGACTTTGTTTGACTACCTTATTGTGTCATGTAAGATCTATTTTCTTAATGTATCCTTGTAGTATTCGCTGCTATGAACGCGTGAGCGTAAATGAAACGTAATTTGGAGTTATAACGAATGAGATATTAACGTTTAAAGTCATGGATATTTCGGTAATTTTAACCTTCTTTAAAAGATTCCATAAAATTTGGAGCTATGTGCTATGCCACGTGTGTGGCTGAGATGAAAGGAAAAGAAGAAAGGAAAAGAAAAAAGAAATAAGAGATGGACGGTTGGGATGAGAATGAGAGAAGATAAAAGAGGAATGAAACTGGCCAATGAGGAAGAAAGGAAATGAGGGAAATGAGGGAAGGGAGAATGAGAGAACTGGCCAAACCCAGTTTTTCCATCTGACCTGCCAACTTGACCCACTCATATCTCCTTCATATAAACTCCATTTTAGGTGATCTTAGTGTTCATGGAAAGCCCTTGACGAGCCCTACATCTCTATAGTGCTAGATTTCTTAATTTATTTCCCATTTTTCCAATTTGAAGCCACAAAGCCCACGACCTTTTCGGTGGCTCCGGCGAGCTTCATCGTCGATGACCACCACCAAAATACTCATCTCAACCCTAAGAGCAAGGCTCAAGGCTTGGATGAAGCATCAGATTTTATTTTGGTGATGAATCAACAACTACCCAAATCAAGTTTGTTCTACTCTTTGAGATCTTCATTTCTGTAAAATTTGAAATAGTTGATTTTTTCGACAAGTCGGGGTGGCCGATCGTCACTTGCGGTGGCGCGTGTGGCGGCACATGGGCCGAGGAGTCCCTTAACCTTCCTAAGTTAAATTTAACACTCCATTTGCATATGTGAAGCCCAATTGATGAAATTTCGTCGTTTAAACTTAGTTCCATTAAGGTCCGCCACTTGAATAGTATAGCAATCGACGATCCGACCGTTGGATCTTCACTAAAATTTAATATATTATGGTACGTAATATTTGAGGATCATAAGAACTTATGGATTGGGAATCTGATGTATGAATCTTCCCGAATTGGATTTGTAAGTTCATAAAATAAAACGTTGACCGCTACTTAATTTTGGCAATTGGCGGAGATCCGACCGTCGGATCGTGGTAAGATTTTAGTATGTTATTCTAGAAGCATAATTTTGATTTTTGGAAGTTATGAATCGAAAATCCGAGGTGCGGACCTTCTAGATCAAGTTACATAGGGTTATGGACCCTACCGTCGACCTTTGACCGACTGTTGACTTTTAGTCAATGAGTTACAAATAATTCTATAATGTCCTTGGGGATGTGTTTTATGTAAGTTATGTTTTCTATTGATAAGAATTCTGAGACGTGATTTGATAATTGTTCTAGGCGCCGATCATTCATGACGCCTCGATATTCGTGCTAGAGAGTTATAGTACGAACTCCAGGTGAGTCGGTCTTTTCATTTTTATAGAATATATATATATATATATATATATATATATATATATATATGAATGATAGTTTCCACAACTACTTTTGAAATTAGTTATGCATTGCATGCCATGTCTAAATTGTGTTATACTTTAAATGTTGCATTAGTATGAATTATATTTATATTGAATGATGTTGCAGAGGCTCGTGTAAGCTTCAAGTGAGTATATTGTGATGGTATTGGTTGCATTACATAGATGCATTTAGAGCTCATCATGGCTACACCACGGTATTAGTGCTCCCGCCCCGAGCCAGAGCACAACCTTCACGTGATTGTTCACCTCCCGCACCGCACGCTCACCTTGGATCCAAGTCCAGTGCCAGTGTGTCGTACAGACCATAATAGGTGGTTCCGACAAGTAGATGACCCGCGATTTATCGCACAGCCTTCATGTGATCGTAGCACTTGAGCGTACATATTTATACCCAGTTTGTCGTACAAGTCACATTAGATGACTCTGACTCGTGTGTTAACCTAGATTGATGAGCTATAATTCTAGTCGTATAAGTCACGTTAGGTGACTCCGACTAGCATGATATTTTATATTGATTTCACACTTGGCTTATATCTTTTAGTGCTGAAACGTTATGACATGGCATACTTCAGTTTTTACTAGCCTTGTGCATTGGTTTCATATATATATATGTGTGTGTGTGTGTGTAGTATTATTTCTGGAAACTATACGAGTTTTACAGTGCGGGGTTATAATGTTTTAAAAGGTTTTTATTAAAACTTTATTTTCAGGCCCACTCACCCTTATTTTTCGCCCATCTGGGTTTTAGCTGTTGAACGTTTGTATCGACGAGGATTCTTGGTGAATCTCAGTATAGGTGGCTACCTTTGAAGATATAATTCTTACCTACTCTATTGTATTTTACTTATGCTCTGACGTCACGTGTGAAATAGGTTCATTCCCGCTCACAGCGCACTCTTGTAATTAGAATTTATTCACATTTTCCACATCACAACACTTTATGGCTTCATCACCTTCTAGGTGTCGGCCAGCACAACTCGATTCCTTGTGGACATTCCGGGTCTGGGTATGTCATATATATCGTTGAATATACAGGTTCTATAGACTTATATTAGTTTAATTTATGCATAAAAACTACAAGTTTCATGTCGTATGTTTTGAATGAAAACTTTGAGTTTCAAAGGCACCAAATTTGAAACTACAAGTTCAATTTAGTTTTATGAACAATTAGTTCATAATGAGAGGTTCTTGCAAGAAACACAGAATGTAATATACTAATTTAAATATAGTGGATTTGAGGTTCTTCGAGAACTCAAGTGTGAGAGCTTCATTACTACGAAAGTATGTTATGGTTCAAAGTATAAAAATAAATTATTGAATCGTTAATGTCCAAAAGTGATCTTCAGGTCAATAATTTTGGATTCATTATCAGATTAATGAACTGCAAGTCACTTTTAATTAATTCAATAAATCGGGCCATACGGGGTTGATTGTAGAAACTAAATAATATTAAAATAATATTATTGGATAAAAAAATATAGCCCCAAAAATAAGGTTGTGTGCCGTGAGTGGGCAAGGCCCAAAAAACCTCGGAAGTGGACTGCAGGCCACGAGCCTGGGTGAAGGAAAAGTAATAGCAACCCAAGTTTTTGGTTTGGGCTTAAAGGAGGTGCAGGTCAAGGCCCAGCGAAAGTTGGCATGTGGGTTGAGGCACGAAAGGACAAAGCCCCTGTGGGCTGGCTTGGGGTTTCGCATGTAGAGCCTAGTCGCATGGGCTGGCTACCTATGCTGCAAGCCACAAAAACTAAGCTCAATCATGTGGGCTAGCATCGAAGGGAGCATGTCTTCATACCTAGGTGCGCGCGAGACAAGGACCTAGCAAGCAAAGCTTGCCGTGGGTTGTGCTGCACAATGTCCAAATTGTTCTCCTTGTTTTCGAAATCCCCTAGGTTTTAGGAAACCCTAAATATGTTTCTAATTTATTTTATATAATTTGACTCACAAATTCAACATAGCAATTTAATTGTGCGATGCATGAAACAAATATATATATATTGACAAATATATAAACATATACAATATATATATATATATATATATATATATATATATATATATCGTAAGGAAAATATAAACATTGAGGGGTTCATGCATCATGGGGAATGTTTTCATGCTTTGTGGACGTTTCAAATATCTTCTTTTATTTAAGCATACCTGATTAGCAGAAAACAAATATAAGCCTTTGAATTTTGTAGAAGATAGCCTCTTCTTACGGTCCATTAGTTCCTCGGCTTCTAGCAATAACGTGCTGATAACGTGTTGTAGGCCTATTTAATTGAACGATCTAGGGTTTAGAGATAGAGGGGGTCGACCACAATTAGAGAGAAAAGAGAGTGATTTAGTTGTGAGGTGTGTTTGATTCACCTCATTGTGCCTTTATTTATAATAGTAAGATAGGCAAAAACCTTTCCCTTTAGGATTACAACATTTAATAGGTAATCAACTCCTAATAGGAATATAAGATACATTCTCATATCTATTAGAATTTACACAATCACATTCATATTCTAAATATGAATGCAACAGAAACTACTATTAAATTATGAAGTGTTTCTTTTTTTTAATACAATACTATATTTATACTAAAGGGGTGAGGAAATAAATTAGTTGCAAATTAGCTATTTTCAAAATTTGAATCTAAAATTTTTCACTTACAAATAAAGAAAAATATCATTAAATTGGAATACTAAGTGTCATTATAAAGTGTTTCCTTAAAAACAAAACACTTAATAAGCACATTCTGGGCTAGTTTATTATCACTTTCAGATATGCTATGTGAAAAAATTGCATTGAAGGAAACCAGTTAAGCATTGGTAAACTTTCTATTTAAAGTTGTGTGAGAATAAAGTCATATTAGATAAATTTCAATTAAAAAAAGCGTGATGAATTCAACTGTGGAAGTGTGTAAGGGGTTTAATGGTAGACAGGAGGATGGAAAAGAATACATTTATTAGGAGTGTGTTTCGGAAGGATTGGATCGGAAATAGTGATTTTAATTTTCATTCCACAATTTAAGAAGAGAACTGCTAGACCCAACCCATAATCCTATTTCCCCACCTCACTCAAAAGGTAAAAAAGAAAAGGAGTTTTTAAATCTTAGGCCTTGCAAAAGATTAAAATTAAAATTTAAAAAAAAAACTTGGTGCTAGATAACATATTCAATTTAATCCCTTAAAGTGTACTTTTATTCAAATTTACATTCAATTTTTGTTATTTAATGTGTATTTTTATTTAATCTCTCCACCTTAAATTTTAATTTTATTAATATGCACATATTTAGTTTTTTAATTATAAATGAACGTAAATGAGAAAATATTAAAAAAAATTTGTGATACAAAAATATATAAATACATAAGTGTACAAAAATGACTGTGCCGAAATATATAAATTTGACTTTTTTGTATTGAAATATTTGTACCTATATGATTGTATCAAATTATATTATAATGAACCAAAATGTACGTACCGAAATGTCAATATCGAAATGTACGTACCTAAATGTCAATACCAAAATATATGTACCTAAATGTCAATATTGAAATGTATGTACCAAAATATACGTACCTAAATGTATGTACCGAAATATAATATATTGAATTAATGTACCTCAAAGTCAATACTCAAATGTGTGTACCAAAATGTACATAACAAAATGCATTGTCACATCCCGGCGCAGGCCCCCACCACAACCCGGGCTCGACTCCACCGTAGCACGATATTGTTTGCTTTGGGCCCTGAACACGCCCTCACGGTTTTATTTATGGGAACTCACACGAGAACTTCCCAATGGATCACCCATGGGGGAGTGCTCTCGCGCGCTACTCGCGCAACTTCGGAGTTCCCATGGAATCCGAAGCCAGTGAGCCCCTAATAGGCCTCGTGCTAAGAAGAGGTGGAAATGTACATATAAGGCTTACATGATCCTCTTCCCTGAGCGATGTGGGATGTTACATGCATTATATTGACCGAAATGCATTATATTGAGTCAATATACCTATATGTTTGTAACGATGGATATACCGAAATATTCAATTGTAACATCCCACATCGCCTAGATGAGAGGATCTTGTAAGTCTTATATGTATATTTCCATCTTTACCTAGCACAAGGCCTTTTGGGAGTTCACTGGCTTCAGGTTCTGTAGGAACTCCGAAGTTAAGCAAGTTTGGGCTAGAGCAATCCCAGGATGGGTGATCCCCTGAGAAGTTGCTCGTGAGCTCTCAGAAACAAAATCATGAGGGCGTGGTTGGGACCCAAAACGGACAATATCGTGCTACGGTGGAGTCGAGCCCGAGTTGTGGTAGGGGCTCGGGTCGGGATGTGACACAAATGTATTAATGTACCTAAACGAAGAACATACAAAATTGTCATCAGAATATATATTATAAAAAAAATTAGTTGCCTAAACGTAGACATTAAAATATATTATCATGAATGAAATAAAAATTACATTTAAATGTAATTAATACATTAAAATAAAAATAAAAAGATAGATAAAACATCAAAATATAACTAATAAATGATATGATTAAATGTACTAAGGACTAAAATTGGATTTTAATCTTACACAAGTTTATAGTTTAAAACTCATCTTTTTTAAGAATTAAAATGAAGTTTTCTAAAAAGAAAAACACTCTTTTCCCACCCACTGATATTCCTAAACTATCCTTTACAAAGAAAATTAGCCACCACCACACATCCACCCACTCGACAGCAAACAACCCCCTTTCTCACCGTCATCCAACTTTGTCTCTAGTTTGATTAAGTCTATGAGGATGAGCAACATCCTTGGTCGACCTCGTAGTCGCTCTCTGCAATTACAACTCAAGTAGAGGAATAATCTGAGAAGAGGGGTATCAAAATCACGTCAAAAAGAAAAAGAGTAAGGTTTCTTAATGTAATTGTAATGGGTCTAGGGTGTTTGATGAAGATTTCGAATGGATGGGAAGGAATTGACATAAGAGATGAGGAAAACGGTGGTTTTAACTTGGTTGGTGCTGTGTGCGGTGGTTTCAACTTGCTAGGCTCATGTTTTTATTCCTTATATTTTCAGAATTTAATACAAAAACAAAAGAGTAAAATAGTTAAAGATGACTTTTATAAGTCATTTTGCAAAAGTTTAGAATTGTCATTAAAAGTATCATTAAAAAGTGGGTGGAGAAATAGTGTTGGTGAGTGGATATATCATCCCCCTTTATGATTTTCAAATTTATAATTTTTGGCATATTCAAATTTTTTTGAATCAAAATAATCTTAAAAATTTCAGAACATAAATAAGAAATTCATATATATTTTATACACTTTTTTAATATTCTTTAACTTTTTCGTGCATGCAATGTATTGTCTTTTTCTTAATATTTGGGATATGGTTATGTATAAATTCAATTAATTTTGCAATATACTTGTATGCTTATCATTTTTAATATATAAATGTATGTTTATTATAAAAATAATGAACAAAGTGTGTCCAAAACTAATAATAAAATACATAAGTTGATTACAAAATACAATTGTTGCAGTCCTAATGGTGTAGGAATATGATCGCACAAATTATATTATATCTCGGGTATTCTTGTGGGATTCTATCATATTTTGTAGATTATATATAATCCCATTAGAGTGGTAATCTTATTGGGGTAAGAAATTTACCTAATCTACAAGCTTTGAGTTGTAATCCTACAACCCTCCCAAGCCCGCATACCAGCAAGCTTTTTTCAAAGCTTTGTTGGGCTTTGCTTCAGACTTGGCCCAAAAATCGAAACCAGCAACTGTTGGGCTTCGCTTTCATTCCTCAACGCACCAATAGTAGCCTCATGAACTGGTAGGCCCGCCTGAATTCCTCAGCCCAAACCTGCAACAAGACCGTAGCTTGCTATGCAATGGACTTGGCTACTCTGTACCTGTGTCCCCAAGCCTAAAAAGCCTGCAGTCGCGCTGCAGGGTCGTGTAACACAGTAGCCAACCATTATGTGTTGGGGTGCGATTTTTTCGA
Source organism: Crataegus laevigata (assembly GCA_963580275.1). Lineage (NCBI taxonomy): Eukaryota > Viridiplantae > Streptophyta > Magnoliopsida > Rosales > Rosaceae > Crataegus > Crataegus laevigata. The sequence continues at coordinate 114,041 of OY756944.1, forward strand.
CCCAACACCATATTTTTGGCATTCCTCGTTTCTTAACCACACCTAAATATTTTGGGATATCCTTGGTTAAAGTCATACTAGGCAATATTTTCATAATTGCTTGGCTTGTAGCCAACCAAAACTAATATTACCCAAACATTATTATTTTGCTTCCACGATCGAACCCAAATGGTTCTGATCTATTGAATTAATCCTTATTTTTACACCCCCTGAAACTCAATTTTAACCTCAGTTTACTCCTCGTAATTAAAAAATCGTCACTTTACTCCTTGAAACTCATAGTTCGCTCCACTTTGCCCCCTCAAGCTATAAAACTCATAATTCGCTCCACATTACCTTAGATCTGTCAATTCTTATATGAATTTGATTTGGGTATGGTAGGCTAATCAATTTCTTTTTCATTTTTTTCATCTCTTCAATTCCTTTTAAACTTAATATTCTTTTGAATGTTGAATGTTCACACATAATGAAGAGTTATAATCAAATTTATTGCACATATGACATATCCTTATTGAGTGTTGGGTCCTACATATGTTTCAGAGGCAACTTATAAGTTTAAGGAAGAAAAAGGAGTCGACAAGTCAAAGTGGAACGAATTTCAAGTTTTAGGGAGTAAACTAGTGACTTTTGAGTTATAAGGGAAAAGTGGGTTCAAAATGAAGTTTCAGGGAGTGTAACTAAAAATAAGCCTTGAATTAATTAAAGTGACTAGCAGTCCATTAATTCGACAAAATTCCAATTTTTTTCGCTTGAAGTTCCATTTTTGGCATTAATGATCCAATATTTTATTCCTTTCTTTGAACCGTTGACATCCTTTTTTAGTCCCGAATCTATTCACACTTGGGTTCTTAAAGCAAACCCCATACTCACTACACTTTAGTTGTATATTATATTTTTTGTTCTTGCAAAAACCTTTTTTATGGACCAAAAGTTCATACTAAAATCGAACCTGCAGTTTCGAATTTAGCACCTTTGAAACCAAAAAATTTCAATTCAAAATATACACCATGACCTGAAGTTTTCATGTTAAATTAAACCAATACATATCTGTACAACACGAATGTTCTAATTGTATGTCTACGACTTTTTATATGACTAACCACGTTATTGCTTCATCTGTTATAGGGATATGTTGAACTTGATAAGCTCGATTTCACCGCTCTAGAAATATATGGAAAAAACTACCTAAAGTGGATTCAGAAACATGAAGCTCCACCTCACTGTCAAAAGTCTTAGAGCCATTATTGAAAAGGCTACGGACGTTCCGGTTGGTGAAGTCGATGAAGCCATCGCCATAATCTTCATCCGAAGACATATGCATGATGCACTACAAACCAAGTACCTTGATGAAGAGGAACCATGCACTCTTTGGTTCGCTCTAGCTGAAGAGGATTCGAATACATCTTCTTGCTTGAAGCAAGACACAACTGGCATCACTTACGCTTGCAAGACTTTATGTTCGTGAATGAATACAACTCCAAAGTTTGTTGAATCCGATCACTGCTTATGCATGTCATGAGGACTTGACCCAACAGGATCTCCTGGATAAGATATATTCGACATTCTATGCCATAAATATTGTCTTGCAACAACAATATAGGGCACATAAGCTCACCAAATTTTCAAATTTGATCTTTGTTTTACTTCTCCTTGAAAAGTAAAACTAGCTGTTGATGAAAAATGATCAAGCTCGACCCATTGGCTCAACGTTATGCCTAAAGCGCACGCGACTACTTCTAGCAACCACAAACGATGCAAGAACTGCTTGTGGATGTGGAAATGGGGAGAAATCCTAACCACGAGCTTAAGGTTAACAGAGCAGACGCCCTACCAAAAGAGAAAATTTGACCCATAAACGCAATTATCTCGCTCCTAAGGCCCCTAACTTTAAGAATAAGAGAAAAGCTATTGTTCAGTTGAATTCCGCTAAGCTGCACGTATACTATCACTGTGGATCAATGAAACATTGGTCACGCGTATTTCGAGCTACATAAGGCTATTGCCAAGTATCATACAAGTCGTGAGACTAACTTTGCATATGTGGAAAAAATCCAAAAGATAATACTATACCACCATGGAGATTTCAGATTTTCAACAGGCATCTGCTCCTATGCAAGAATAAATTTATTTTTCCAGACATGTTTGGGAGGGATTTCCCCTAGTGGCTGAACCTAGTAGGCTTGGCCAAACCCCCCTCCCCCAATTTTTTTTTTGTGGTTTAATTTTCGAACAATTTTCTAAGCTTTTGGATAATTTGTTTGGTTGTTTTGTTTTAATTTTGGATCATCAATTTATAAATATTATTTCTCGAATAATTTATTAAATGAATGGAATTATATTTTATGTATGTAATCGATCCAATTAATTTATTTTTAGGTAAGTCTTGTGGGAAAATTAGTTGTCTGGCATGTATTATAACTGCGCACGCCACTTTGCATGATCAACACTATTTTACTAACTTCATACCTAAAAATGCACCTCTGACAGCCACCTCAAGCTCATCCAACCTAATTAATGGATATGAAAATGCCCATTTAATGTTGTCCAATGGTACTAAATTAATCCTTAAAGAAACCCTCTATTCTCATTGTTCTAAAAGAACATTGTTGAACTTTAAAGATATTCAAGAGAATAAATACCATATTGAAACCACTAAAGAGAATGATTCCGAATTTCTTTGTAGCACTTATTACGAATATTGTAATACCTTGAGGGTGCGTTTGTTGCACCTCCTTAAGTGGGACTCGCTTGGATTGGCTTAAGTAGGATTATAATCCTACGTTTGGAAGCGTCTCGGACTACAATAAATGAGAATCGCCTTGACTAGGAGGCGGTCCGTGCTTTGCTAAACCTCGTTAGTGAGTCCCAAGCTTTCGCTTGGTATTAAGCTGGACTAGCCGCTAGCAACACCCAGGCCCTCTCGCTTGCTAAACCCTACCATCCAGTCCCTGGGCTTTTAACTTTTTTCTTCTGCAACGCCGCCACTGTGGCTAGGCAGTTAACAGTGCTTGCTCTCCTATGGCCCGACCTGGAGGAACAGCTACAGCTCACGGCCGATGCGGCCACATCCACCACTTAAATGTCAAAATTAAACACAGCCCGCCATCCATACCCATTGCCGAAATCTCAAAATTTTCTTTTTTTTTTTAGTGCAGAGTTGTAGATGGCGAAATGAACCACCAAAATCCACCCAGATCCATATCATTTGCCATTAGTTAAGGAATGAATAGACAAATTGATAGAAAAATGGGAGAGAAAGTTGTTATGGGGACGAAGAAAAGTGGAGAGATGGAAAAGCAGAAAAAGGGAAATAAAGACCGAACAGAGCCAACGAGGAGTAAGAGAAGTTTCCATTGCGGGATTTTTTTTGAAAAACAAGGAAAAAAGTTGAAATAATAATAAAATATTAATAAATATGTATTAAATAATAAAATACTGTAGTTTGTTAACTATATGGCATTTTAATTCGACACTGCACCAAACGTTTCAGTAAGTCAGTCCAGCTTAGTCTATTCTAAGCCAGTTCAGCTAGTCTATTCTAAGTCAGTCCAACTAGTCTATTCTAAGTCAGTCCAGCTTAGTCCCTGAAGCTAATTCGGTTTGAGATAATCCGGTGCAACAAAAGCATCTTGATAATTTAAATATATGAATTAGTTATTCATAATAATGAATATGTGGAGAAAACCGAAAGTAATTTCATTTGTGGTTATGAGAATTTAATAGAGAAATTTTTTAAAATTTTATTTCCAAAATTTATTATAAATTACGTGGTAAAATTTATCGATAAGTGAAAAGGACGAAAATACCCTAGGTGGCTCGATATTTGAGGATGTATTTTATCCTTATATATTATAAACTATTTCTTGGCATATTTGGATAGAGCTTGGTCCCACGAGCGTGTATGCGAAAACCATGCGCCAAATGGAGTTATAACGAATGAAATAAAAACGAACGAAGATAGAGGCAAAATGGTTATTTTGCCGTGAATCTGGAATGCTCCATAATTTGCTGGAGCTTTGTTTTGAGTAGAAAAGCCACGTGGTGGCTGGGGTAAAAAAAAGGAGGAAACTGCCCAATCGGGAGGAGAAAAGAAAAGAAAGAAAGGTGGAGGACTGCCCAATCGAGGGGGGAAGAGAAAGCAGAGTGACGAATGAGGGATGAGGAAAGAAAGGGAAGGGAAAGAATAGGGAGGCACGGAATCATGATCCCTCACCCACCAACCTGCATGACCCGACCCGTCGGTTTTCCTACGCGTTTTTCGTCAGTTTTCCAACGAAATGAAACCTCATATCGCCACTACATGAATCCCCTACCTCTTATCTTCAATTGGTGAAGAACACCCCGATAGGACCCACGGGTGTGATACGACAATTTTGCCGTTCCTGAAGCTACCATCAACAACCACCACCACCAAACTACTCCTCTAGGGGCCATGAACAAAGCCTAACCAACCTTGGAGGTGGCGGAGCACCGAAGGTGACGGATCGAAGCCACCAATTTCTAGGGTTTCTAGCGGGGTTGAGTGAAATTGGGGCTTTTCCCGGCTAAATTAGATTTCAGCCTAGGTATGAAAATTCTTTCCTTCATTATGTTCTACAACCCTGTAAAATTTGATAATTTTTTGAAATAGTTAAATTTTCGGACGAGTCGAGGCGGCTGACCGCCGCGTGGGTCGAGACCCCACCTGACCTTCTTAATTTAAGTTGGATACCCTGATTCCATATGTGACATCCAATTGATGGAATTCCATTGTTTGGGTATAATTTCGTCAAGGTCCGACACTTGAATGTTATAGCAATTAATGATCCCACCGTTGGATCATCACTAAACTTTAATACGTTATAGTACTTAATATTTGAGGATATTAGAAACTTACATATTAGAAATCCAATGAATAGATCTTCCCAAATTGGTTTTGTAGGTTCGTAAAATAAAATGTTGACCGCCACTTAAATTCGTCATTGGCGGAGATTCGACCGTCAAATCGCAATGAAATTTTAGTATGTTATTTTAGAAGTGTAATGTGGGCATTGAGAAGTTATAGATTAGAAATCTGATAAGCGGATCTTCCGATTTAGATTTCTAGGTTTGTGGACCCTACTATTAATTTAGAGTTGACTTTTGGTCAATATGTCTCAAAACGTTCTAAATACTAAAATTAGTATTACGGGGGACTAAGTGAAGTCTAGTGGGTCTACATTGGTTAGAGAGTGACTTGAATATATATGATACAGTTATTACCTTACTTTCTTATATTGATATCGCTTGTGAATATGACTTGGTTTTATAAATATGATTTCTATTGAAATGTGATTCTTATATGTTTAGCCATAGACCTATGTTTATTAAATATGATTTGGCTTATATACTGATGATGATTATGTTATATGTGTGCTTAATTATCTTTTTAGTAAAGTGAATGGTGAATCACGAAGGGATTGATCCCGCTCAAGTGTACGTAGGCAGTCTAACAAAGGTTAGATGCAACCATAAATAATCGAGAATTAAAATATGGATTTATTTCTGTGAGGAATTAATAAATTTAAATAAAGAATTGTGATTAATGGTAGTTAAATAAATAAGAGTTTAATTTGGCCTATCACGAAAATTATATTCCGAAACAAATGCTTTGGGTAGAGCGTTATAAATATGGTTAGAAGCGTACTCACAAGAAGTTGGAACGTCTTGTGAGTGGGTTTTACATCATGACTATTCGAGCCATTAAGGCCTACCATGTGACCGACCCTGTGCCCTGGTTTTAAAGCATTTTGTTACTTTGGCACAACCATTTGGGACGTCCAGGACGAGATATGATTCACCGTATCCTTAAAGTATTAGATAAAAATCCTCTAACTAGCAATTTGAGCTCTTATCTTGGATATTTGTCTTGCAAAGCATACTCAGATACTTTATGGTGTTAGCTAATACATCAATACGTTGGTCACTTGTCTGCTTACTGTCCACACGCAATGCTGTTTTTGCGAAACTTCTAGCTCAAAACATTAAGCTTAGGGCTCACCATCTTGATTATTCGATTAAGTCGATTCGATTGGATAATGGTGGAGATTTTATGTTAGAGTCTTTCAACGATTATTGTATGCCTATTGGGATTGAAGTTAAACATCCAGCACACCATGTTCATACAAAAAATGGCCAGACATAAGCTTTCATAAAACGTCTTTAATTGGTAGCTTGAGCCTTGGTTACGCGAACAACGTTGCTGGTATTTGCTTAAGGTTATGTAATATTGTATGCAACCCATGTTGTTCCGCTGAAACCCACCGTTGCCCAACCTCATTCACCGTTATAATTGGTTACTGGGTACGAGTTTGACGTCTCACACTTACGTATGTGTGGGTACACAGTCTATGTGCCTATATAGTGCTCATTTGTGCCGAAATTCTTTTATACACATTAGTAACAATTACATCAGAACACTGAAGTCAAGCAAATTGGTTCCCATGACAAAATGGCCGATCACTTAACAAAGCCATTACCCAATCCTACTTTTTAGAAGCTCGTCCAAGGAATCAATATGTTTAACTTTCTGACCTGGATAACTTGTAGTTCTTTTATTTGGAAGTTTTGTCAAACTCAGGAGAGTATCAAGAAGTATACTCACTTGATCTTCATATACATTTTTTTCCTAGACTAGGAGCATTTTTCCAACTGAGTTTTTGTTACCTGACTAGATTTTAATGAGGCACCCATCATTGGCTGGTCATACCCTTGTAAGGTTTCTTACTTTTGTCCTGTATGATGTTTAATTTTTGAATTATGCATATTTTTCATGTTTATCCTTAGTCTATGAGTTTTTCACCTATATTGGGTTTTACCAACGTGAGGTTTTGTGAATTTTATTACCAATGCATGCTTTCGTTAATTTGAAACTCGCATTCGCTCGTTGTCCTAATGGTTTAGGAATGTGATCATGTAAATCCTATTATCTTGGGATATCCTTGTGGGATTCTACCATATTTTGTACATTGTATATTATCTTATTAGAGTTGTAATCCTATTAGGACAAAGAATTTACCTTCCCTACTATTATAATAAAGGCATAATGGGGTGAGATAAGATAGATCTCAGAATTACACATCAGTCTCTTTTCTCTTTACTATGTCTCACCCCACTCTTTGTCCTTTAATTGTTCAGTCAAATAGGCCTACAACAAATTGAGTAAATAACTATAAAAATAAATAAAAAATATTTCAAAAGCTTTTATATTAGAAAAATTTTGGAAAAATTTTAAAAAAAATTGAATTAGAGAGTCAAAATTTTTGAAATTTCTAACACTATGTGTGGATGAGGAAATTTTAAAATTTCCAACAAATTCTAAAGTGATAGAATTTGACATGATGAAAATTTATTTTCTATAATCAGTGTATTTTCTTGTTTGGCTAAATAAGGACATTCCAATATAGAATTTAATGTATATCTAGAGATATACATGCGAGAGATGATAGTGACGAAATGTACTAGTGGAGGTGGCAGTGGCAACGATGATGATGGTTGGTGATGGTTAGATATGATGGTAATATGCGACAGTGGTGGGCGGTAACAGCAACGACGTTGATGATGATGAGTGATAGGTTATAGTGGCAGCAGATGATGATAGTTGGAGTGGTTGCAGCAACCGTGGTAATAGTGATGATAGGAAAAATAACAGTAACAATAATGATGCATTTGTTGTAAAATCGACGATGTGTGCAGTAGAATAAATAAGCAAGACACAAAATTTACGAGGTTCCTCTACAGTCAGTGTGACTGGAGTACATCCTCGGGGCAGCAGTAGTGCTTTCATTTATAATCTGGAATAATGGGAGTACAAAGATAACTCTATCATCTCTCCTCTCTCTTTCCTTTCTTTTCTCTCTTCTTCCTCTCTCTCTCTCTTCCTCTTCCTTTCTTTTCTCTCTTCTTCCTCTCTCTCATTCTCTCTTTCTCCCGTGAACTTCTCTCTCTTCCGTGCATCATTCTTCCTCTTCTTCTCATTCATTTTATAATAAAAAATAACACTATTCACCTTACAAATTTTCCACAAATGAATAGTGAAAATAATGTGAATAAATAGTAACAAATTATTCATGTGGGCCATCCACATACTATTCACAACACTCCCCCTTGGATGGCCACAAGTCTTCGATTGACTCGTTAAAATCTTAATCTGTTTTGGATGCTCCCCCTGATGAGTATCTCCCCTGATTTCAAATCATTTAGGCTGATCGTTGATCATTCTGTTTCGATCTTTTAGCGAGAAGAGTTTCCAACAGAAGTGCTTTACTGGTAGTTAACTTTCCACAGGCTTATTCTTGAACAGGGCTGGATGGCCTTTTTACTTACAAGCGATCCTCAGCTTAGTTGAGGATGAATCAGCACGTTGTCTCCACATGTTTCAAGTAATCGGATCTTCATGTAGGTCTGGCATCTTCTTTTGCAGTATTTTTCCTTAATGCAAAAATTCCCATGAAAGCAATTAGAGATGCCGCTCCAAAACATTCAATGTGGAGATTAGCTATGCTGCAAAAATTCCCATGAAAGCATCAGAACATCACTTCTCAGCGACTCATCATGTTTTCCAGCTTCCAACATCAGTTGAAGATGACTGCTCGAGAGCAATGCTAGGTAAGCAATCAGGGAAGGGTTCCAGACAATCAGTCCCAGATCGGAAGCTTGACTCCAAGTGGCGACTGATCGCTCTCTTTCTCCTTGTCTTGCAAGTGATAACAAAGACAAAGAAAAGGACATGGAGAAAGCATGATATGAGATACTCTTGCTTTCGACCCTGATAATATAAGATACTCTTACTCTGGATGACTAAGTTTGTAGAGGTACTCCAGGGGATGAAGAACACTGAGTAACTCGAGAGTTTTCTTTTGGGAATACATTTTCGGAAATGAAGAAGTGCTGAGGGAGTTTGCCTTTGCTAATGGAAGGCGAAGGTAGACGTTTATAGGAATAATTCTTCACAACCGAAACTATTCCCTTACCCCTGTCGGCAGCCGGTGGATGGATGAACAATACAAGTTACGTGCTTTCTGACAAAGCTGTCCGTAATTTCCGCAAAGCTGACAGTGCATGTGACGAGTGACAACAAACTGGAAAAGCTGATCGCCTCGTGATGCTGAGCAATTCCGACTTTTGATAGAGGAATGGCTCTTTTGAGACAGGGATCCGGCCTTTGAGAAAGGTGTCCGGCTGTCTCTTCGATCTGCGAGGAGCTTCTCTTCGATCTCTGAGGAGCGCCTCTTTGATTTGCTTCTTTTTATAGAGGCACGAATTTTGTTTCACCTCACACTTGAACTCCCTTCTGTAAACACTCCTTTCTTGCACTTCTGCAATCTTAATCTTTCCGAACTCTTCCTCCTCAACACCTTCTAAAAAAAATGTCTTTCCCTTCCGACCGTCGCCTAAACTTGAATGTTGGGGAAGACGATGACCCGTCTTCTCCGAACAACATTTGGAATCCGTCCTTCATATCCCCCAATGGTCCTCTTACAGTCGGGGACACAATGATGAGGAATGAAATCATCGCTACGGTGATAGCCAGAAATCTGCTCACTCCAAGGGACAATAGGATGTTATCCAGGCGGTCGGACGAGCTGGCTGTTCAGGAATCTCTAGCTCTCAGCGTCCAAAGTGCAGGCTCAGTTTCAAACATGGGTCAGCGCCTACTTGCCCGAACTCGTCAGGTGGAGTCGCTGATGGCGGAGGTGGAAAGTCTTCGGCAAGAGATCAGAGGACTCAGGCACGAGAACAAGGAGTTGCACATGCTTGCAACTAGTTACTCGACCAGCATGAAGAGGAAGCTGGACCAGCTACAGGAGTCGGACGGTCGGATCCAGAGTGATCATGAAAGGTTCATGGCGTTACTCCCGAGGTTTATGTTGCCTTCGTCCTCTGGAGTAGCACCAAGTGTTCCGGCTCCGGAGATTCCAACTCTGGCTCTTCGTCTTTTAGGAGCTCCATCGACTGCTGAGGCTCCACATGAGCAATGAAGGCTCCTTCATGTTTATCTGCACTTTGTATATATATATTTTTTCATAATTGTAGCTCATGTGTATGCACATATCTGTAATTTCTTTGAAATATCAATAGATAAGCTTTATTTCATTCAGTGTATTGTGCCAAATACAATAAAGCATATTCTTCACTAAGATGTGGTACTTCTGGACCAAATATCAATTTATCTTTACCCTCTCGAATATAAATGATCATCCTTAGTGTCTAAATCATTTGAGTATTCAACTCATAATCTTCAATCCATATGATTCTTTAATATCATAAACATCATGGATAAGATTCGTGTTGGCGTATTGTTCGATCTGCAGTTCGAGATAATATCTCTCTCAACACTTTACAAATTTTCTTAACTCTTCAGGAGTCCCAATTTAATATCATCAACTCTTCAGGAGTTCTAATTTAATGTCATTGACTCTTGCAAGAGATTTTAGTATGTTGCAACAATATTATAATGATAGTACTCACTAAGGCAATTTATACCATCCATTGGTATTGAGTACATAATTTATGCTTTATCCTTCCAGGACTTACTTCAAGCAATCTGAATCCTCTAGGGATTTTCTACACTTCATGACACATTTTCATTTGGAATTTATACAGAGCAATTTGCTCCCATGTATACTTGAGGGATTTACTTATGGAGATATGATGTGGGCGACTCATAACCCTTCGTATATAATTCTCCATTCATATGAACTCGTTTACAGGAGTATAATTTCAGGTTTCAATTAGTAACCTTGTGTCATATCATGTGAGTGTAATTCACTGTATTACAAATGCCCATATGTAACCTCTTTGGTTCAACATCTTTTGGCTATTTGTATTATATTCAAATATATATAGATCCATGTTTCCACGTTCTTACAAAATTGTAATGGAATTGCCTTTCTCCATTTTTTGCCAATAATTTTTCCTTTCGTCGACGAACAAAAGAACGTGACTCATTATCAACACAGCTTATTGATGAAATTTAGTAGCTACTTATAAAAACCAAATTTACCATTGGTTATCATCAATTCGTGATCCCATATTCTCATGTGCATGCGCATGCATAAAAAGCTTTTCATTTCTTTGGATATCCATTGCCTCTTTAAGGAAATTACACTATCTCTTCCAAGATAGTCATAATTTAGAGAATGCGGATCATAACCTCTTCTTGAGCGTTATAGAGCTTGGATTTTAATCTCCACTTCCGGGAGTTGAGTTATTGGAGTCTATACGTCTATCATGCTTCATGCATGAGACATCAAAATTCCCATGTCCGCATATTGTCCTTTCTGGGACGTGTATCCATGCGACAACTGTCATGCTTCCGGCATGCAACAGTTATGCTTCGGGAATGCAATAGTTCAGTAGTGCCATATTCTTCTTCTTTCGAATGACTGAACCTTTTGAGTCTAAGGGTTTGCCACGCTTCAGGCGTGCAACAGATAAATCATTTGCTACGATATTATTTTGTCCAATAGGGACATCAATTCTTGTAGGCACATTTGCAGCAAATATATGTGATTTTATCACTTTCGTTACATCATTCAATTATTCTTACTTCATTTTCTCATTGATTGCTTCGTGAATCAAAATAAGACAAATTCTCTTCGTTCTTCTGGAACGGTATTTTCTCATCATTCTTCTACAACGATGTTATTTTCTCCCCCTAATGGTGGGAAAACTGTCTTATTAAAATCATAGTTTGCAAATCATGCGGTAAATATATCCCTAGTCAAGGGTTCAAAATATTGAATGATGGATGATAAATCAAATCCAACATAAATTCTCAATTTGCATTCAGGCCTCATTTTAGTACGTTTGTGGCATTGCAATAGGCACATAGATAACATAACCAAAAACTCGTAAATGTGTAATGTTTGGTTAGTGCCCAAACATGAATTATATTGAGAAGTATTAGTGGTTGGCAATATGTCTCAACCAAGCTAATAATGTATCATGTAACATGGCTTTTATTACAATTAAGTTGTGGCACTTCGGCTCTTCAAACTTAAAGTACTCATCAAGGAACTTCATGTCTGATTTCTGAGGATCAAGGATCTTCATGCCCAATCTTTTTGTATGATGGAACTTCTGGTCTAATCATTTTATATTTGCATGATGGAACTTCTGGTCCAATCATTTTTGTATGATGAGGATCAAGAAACTGCAGGTTCTAATCTGATCAAGGAACTTCGGGTCCTTGTTATACTCATCGTAACAAAAGAAGTACAATAAATTAAATTAAAGAAATAAGCGGTAATACCAACCATGGTAAATAAATTACTTTTAAGTAAATAAAGCTTGTGACAAGGGCTTTGATTCAGCACCATTCACATAAATCAAAACTTAAAGCAGTAGGCGGTAAAACCGTCCATGATAAATAAATTGCTTTAAAGTAAATTGAACTTGTGAAAGTGTTATAAGCCAACACCATTCACATAAATAAAAACTTAAAGCAGTAGGCGGTAAAACCGTCCATGATAAATAAATTGCTTTAAAGTAAATAGAACTTGTGAAAGTGTTTTAAGCCAACACCATTCACATAAATAACAAACTTGATAAAGAAAGAGTAAACTTCCAGTACTCAATTTCTCCTTATTGCCTATGCACTGAATTATTCACCTGTCTCTATGATTGTTTATTTATTTATTATTTTATTATTATTAATTTTCTTTGTCTGCCATAATGACCATTTCCCACATATTTTTTTGTTTATTATTATTATATTCTTTTCTTTTCTTTTCAAATGGTGCAACTCACCATTCCAAAACTTTTTCTTTGTCTGCCACTTATAAGAAGATCAAACCGTTTCAAATTTTAATATGATATGGATAAGAGGATACCAAACAACTTTCGTGAAGAAACGGTTTCAATCTGAGCAACTGAAAATGGCGTTTTGGTACTCATAAGATGGCTGTCCAGTTTTCTACGGAAATTGGAAACTGGTTTGGTATTTCAGACATCTGTGACGATCGCACCGTTAAAGTTTTCTGAAATTTTAATATGTTGTAGATACTGGGAGGATGGACAACTTTCAAGAAGAAAGTTTTTCAATCCGAGGTCTGCAAGTTGGAGTTCCGAGGCTGTTTCCATGGCTATTAGATTTTCTACGGATTTTGAGTCCGTACCATTTTGCTTCTGCAAATGATGATATACAGTTATACAACAACATATACATATTTGCTTCAAGAAAATCAGTAGTACAAATATTTTAAGATGAAATGAAAAGATTTTCTTATCTGTGAGATTCCAGGCGACATAGGTGAACAAGATTTGTGGCGTTGTGCTTTCCACTGACACGAGAGCTTCTCGTGCTGATAACGTGTTGTAAAATCGACGATGTGTGCAGTAGAATAAATAAGCAAGACACAAAATTTACGAGGTTCCTCTACAGTCAGTGTGACTGGAGTACATCCTCGGGGCAGCAGTAGTGCTTTCATTTATAATCTGGAATAATGGGAGTACAAAGATAACTCTATCATCTCTCCTCTCTCTTTCCTTTCTTTTCTCTCTTCTTCCTCTTCCTTTCTTTTCTCTCTTCTTCCTCTCTCTCCTTCTCTCTTTCTCCCGTGAACTTCTCTCTCTTCCGTGCATCATTCTTCCTCTTCTTCTCATTCATTTTATAATAAAAAATAACGCTATTCACCTTACAAATTTTCCACAAATGAATAGTGAAAATAATGTGAATAAATAGTAACAAATTATTCATGTGGGCCATCCACATACTATTCACAACAGCATTGGGTTATTTGGGACATTCTTCTTTAAATCCAACAATTTGGCTCAAGTAGGTCCAAAAAAACAATTTAGCTTGAGTAGCTTGGTTAACTTTGTTAGTTCTTGCCCCACGAGCTTTTTCTTGTCACTTTTTTAATAGTTTATTTAATTATATTAGTAAATATCAAAGTGAAATATGTGAGATATTAAAAATGACGTATGAAGAAAAACATGTAATTTTACACGAAAAGAGATTCTTTCTTCCACCAAGGCCACCAGATCAAGTGATCTGGACTTTTGAGTTTTCATCCAACGACCGAAAATTATTATAGCTTTTAAAAGATCAAAATAGGTGGGTCGTTGGATGAAAATTCAAAGATCCAGATCACTTGATCCGATGATATTGGTGGAAGAGATCCGGAGATGGATCTCTTTCCCTTTTACAACAATTACCTAAGAAAAAGGAAAATGCAATGCAAATGACAAAAGATAAAAATGCAGGATACTTGTCAGCTCTAGGGGTGGGCAAACGAATACATGAACCACGGGTTGGGGTGGGTAATCACAGTTCGAGGCGGGTACGGGCCAATTTTTAATATTTTAGAGAACAACTGGGGCAGGCCAGGCTGGGGCCTTTTCATTTACGGGCATGCCGAGTCCAGATACTTAGAAAAATGGGTACCCGAACTGACCCGTTTCTAATTATAATGAACGGCCGAGATTGATTGATAACCTATCATCCAATCTCAACTGTTGGTTTCAACCTAAGTCCAAGGTTCCAGAATTCACTATCTCAGTCTCAGCTGCCTCTCTATCTCTCATAATCTCTCTTTCCCCGAACCTTCATCTTCTTCAAGTTCTTAATCCTAGCTGGGTTAACCAATTCTTGATCTTTGTCTCTAGAACGTTCTAGTCCATTTTCTAAACATGTGAGAGCGACCTTCTTCTTGAGACGTTTCATGGCAGTTGCATGAGATTATGAGCTCAAATGAGCTTCTCGGCGCTAGTGGTTTGGGAAAGATCTTCTGAAACTTGAAGATCACATCTATTCATGGCGCCACGCCTACCTCTATCCCCACCATTTAATTATTTAAATTTTTATGTGTTTATTCATTTATTTGCATATTAGGAATTGTTTGTTGATACTTTCTGCCTTTTTGTTTTTGGGTTTGTTTTTAGCTGGAATAGCCGACAGAAGCCACCATTTCTGTGATCCTTGTTTTCAAATCTTTGCTGAGAAGGAGCTGTTGATGGCAGAGGAACAAAGCGACGCTCTTCAAAATTTGGCAATTCTGTAACCGATCTTGAGAGAAATAGATCACATCTTGGCAGTGTGAGTGAGTGAGATTTAGGGAGTGATTTGACTGAACAAACACTCAGTCAGTGGAGAGTGGTGGAGAGAAGGGGCACAACGTGGTCAACTCAAGCTTTCCCTCTCTGGTGAGGAAGTTGGATCTATGCAGCCTGTGTTGCTATAATTTTTTTTTAAAGACTTGTGGATCTGGCCCGGACCAACCCGTTTAAAACGAAACGGGTTAGATTCGATTTTTGTATTGAAATATGATGTACCCGGCCCGACTCGGCCTTTTTTTTTTTAATCCAAGTCCAGTCCGGTTCTTTCAAAATTGGGCCTGGCCTGGCCCATGCCCTGCCCTAGTCAGCTCCACGTCAACGCATATATATATATATATATTTTTTATCAAATCAACGCATACATGACGGGTACTGACTAGACCATTTTCTATTTTCTTCTAATGCGAAGTTATTTTTCCTTTCTTGGTTAATATTTTTTATTTGGTTCGTCTGCGTCTGCGTCTGCGCTGCGTGGGCATTTTTCTCCGGAGTAGCAAATCTGTTTGGCGACGGTAGCCGCCCGTAATTCAATTCCGGAAGAGATGGATTCTCGTCTTCGTCTTTGTTTTCGTCGGGGATCGCTTCCTCCTCTGCCTTCAATCATCCTCATGATTTCCACTTTTGTACTGGTCTGTCCTCTCTCTCTCTCTCTCTCTCTCTCTCTCTCTCTCCACACTCACTCTATGCATTTACAAAGCATTTTTTTTTGTATGTATTAATCTCTTCTATGAGACTAGGAAATTATTGATTTAATATGTAGATGGTTAAGGGCTTGATAGTCTTACTGATTTGCTGATTTTAAACCCTAAATGCTAAACCTAGAAATGAGAGAGAAAAAGCAAATCTCTATTTGAAATGCTCAGCAGCCCAATTAGTGACATTAAATTTATACAACAGTGTGAGTGTGGGGAAAACATAATATATTCTTAGTTGTGATGGACTTAGAGCATCTGTGTATGTGGAGATGTGTAAACACACATATACGTCTCTTGTTGGCTGTAAAACTCTCCAATTGGGAATTTCATCTTGGCCGGAATATAAATGTTTATGTAAACTTACATCTCCAAGACAGAAAAGAAGGCAATAGCCCTGTGAGTTGAATAAGAGGCAGACACAAATTTAAATTTACATCTTCCCACTGGAGCAAAACCCACATGTACATCTTGTGAAAATGTAAATGGGATGTAACTTTTGGGAAGTTTACAACAACAACAAAGCCTTATCCCACTATGTGGGGTCGGCCTACACCGCCATTGCGCTCGGTACTTTGCCAAGTCTCCCATAAGTTTCAAGTACTCCATGTTTCTTCTCAAAATCTCCCTCTAGGTCTTCTGTCTCATAATCGCATTTTCTAACCTGAGCATCTATAGGTCTTCGTTTTGTCCAAACCACCTCAACCAATTTTCTCTAATCTTATCTTGTGTGCCCACACATCCAACGAAACATCATCATCTCTGCTACACTCTTTTTTTTACACGTGTTGATGCTTGACCACTTAGTGCCATAAAGCATTGTTGGCCTTATTGTCGTCCTATAAAACTTTCCCTTGAGCTCTTTTCAAGATGATATCCTTTGGTGTATGCTTTCCGTATATGATATAGTATTGGTTGATCTGATTGTATAGCTACCCATAATTACTACCTCTGAATAACCATTGGTTCATTTATCTTTTTCAATGGATTTCTACAGCTGACTAATTTCAATGAATATCATTATGAGTTATAGAAGCTTAAATTTCTTTTAAATAATAGCAGATGAATGTTAAACCCACACATTCTCTCTCTCTCTCTCTCTCTCTCTCTCTGTGGTTGGTCTAAAGGATAAGATTATGCATGTTATCCTGATTGTCGGTGTCATTTTTTTTCAGTTCTTGGCTTCTGCATCTGCTGGATCTCCCTCTGGAATTGGTAAAAGCAGCAAGTCATCAGTCTTCTCTTTATTTAACCTTAAAGAGAAGAGTAGGTTTTGGAGTGAGGCTGTCATACGTGGTGGTAGGACTGCTTGTTCCCTTTTATTAAACACAACTTTTGCTCAATTATGTTAAGGAATGGCTTGCTTTATTTCCTTTAATGTCATTGTTTTTGTTAATTTTCAGATTTTGATGATTTGGAATCTTCCAGTCCTGGAAAAAAGGGTGTTGCCAACTTCACTAATGCAGGTAGGAGTTAGAAAACTTCTATAGTGGCCCTTGTTAGCAATATTTATCCACACATGGTCATTATTGATTGGTAGTTTGGGTAAACTTTGGATAGGGAATTGTGATAACTTCTATAGAGGATGGTTCATTGTCGATTTAATTTATTTATATTCCATAAGGAAAATAGTTATGATATTAGGATGAAGTAGAACAGCCAGCATTCAGTTGAAATAACAGCGAATGAGATAATCATTGGATTTTGTTTTAAAGCCTACTAGACTCTTGGCAATTGACTTTTTTATTTTATTATTTATTTTTCTGTATGAAAAAAAAAATGAAAGCAAAGCAATAAATAATATATTTTAATGAAAAATAAAATAATATATTTATAGATACTCTCTCTATGTCTCAAGTTTGCAGGTTTTTTATTTTGTGTATTGGTTTGAAAGTTGATTAAAGGTTTTTGGGGCAGAGAAAATGAAAGAAAGGAGTTCTTTAAGTTTTATGGGTCCTGGATTTGAAGACAAGGCATACTTTTAAAGTGATGTTTTTTTTCTTTCAAACTTTTAGAAATAATGAAAGTTATTTGCCAGTGGCATATTCAGCGATTTCGTGTCTGTTGATAACATAATTAATCTTGTTTGAACTTAGGTGCCAAGTAATTCAATAATTGATTACAGTTGCTTTTAGAGCACACAGTTCTATGATGGAGTGACATTTAATGATCGGCATTTATTTTTATGGTTTTACTTTTATAAGAAAAGGTGATAGATCCCATGTGTCCTTGAGTCATGTAAAGCTAAGGAGCTGGGATGTTGAGTTATAGAAATGAGTTTAGGTTTCAAGTCTTGAGGCTTTTGTAACTTAGCTCTATTTGAGAGGTCTGGTTTTGTATTGTAGGCTCAATTTTCAGATTGTAGATACCATAGCATACACGTTGCAATAGAAGTCTGTTTCTTTTCAAAATATTATATAGAAACTCTGTTTTGTCTATGAATGTTGATGTGGTTCTCCATATCGTAAGCCCTAAGCACATCAAGCTATTTTTCTCTTCTATTTCAACAAAGAGTCGTTGACCTGATTTGGTGGACCACTAGAGAACAAAGATAAGAACTTTCGTCTCTCAGTTCTAAATGAAAGTATTAATCCATGTCTCTTTTTTTTTTATTTTTTTATTTTATTATTATTATTTTTTTAATCTTGTTCCAGGGAATATTGCAAATTATCTCAAGCTTCTGGAAGTTGATTCTATGTACCTCCCAGTCCCTGTGAATTTCATTTTTATTGGATTTGATGGGAAAGGAAACCAAGGTATATAAATTCGGTGTTCATTTTCTTCTTTTATGTTATCAATTTTGTGTTTCTTTTGTTTACTAAAATGGTTGCATGTTCCTTACTGGTTCTTCCTGTCAATATATTTTTAGGTTTCAAGCTTCACCCTGAGGAACTTGAGCGGTGGTTCACAAAAATTGATCACATCTTTGAACATACACGGGTTCCCCAAATTGGAGAAGTCCTCACTCCGTTTTACAGGATTAGTGTTGATAAAGAACAACGACACCATCTTCCCATTGTCAGTCACATAAACTACAAGTAATACCTCTTGGTACTTTTTATCTGCTTTGTAGGAACTTATGAATTTTAGTTATTGTTGTTATATGACAAATCGATGATGAATGTGATTCTTACAGTTTTTCTGTTCATGCAATACAAATGGGCGAAAAGGTTACTTCAATATTTGAGAAAGCCATAGATGTTTTCTCTCGTCAGGATGATGCATATGGTAACAGGTAATTTCATCATCCTATATGTGTTCTTTTTCCTCGTACATCTGGCTGCTCGATTTGAGAAGGATTGGGCTTCCTTCTGTATTTCTTTTCTTATTAATCTGCATATTTGTGTAAAAGAGTGTTTTACTGTATATCCATTTCTTCTTTTAGTTCAATTGGTTTGTGTTGAACTAGCATGGTTCAGATTGGTTTGGCAGCTTTGAGTTTTCTCTTTATTGCTGATTGATTCATATGTTTTTATTGTGTTCAGGGATGACAGTGGTGTTTTGTGGCAAGTAGATGTGGACATGATGGATGTTCTTTTCACTAGCCTTGTTGGATATCTTGAACTTGAAAATGCATATAATGTTTTCATCTTGAATCCCAAGCATGACTCAAAAAAAGTTAAATATGGTTACCGGTGCGTATATTAGGAATTACTTATATTTTAATGTTCAGTAGAAGTGAGAGCACTGCAACTCATACATAAACCTGACCTACCTCAAGCTTCAAAGTTGACGTCTTTTACATGAGGTCTTCTTGGTGTCTTTGGGTTTCAGATTGACATAAAGTTGTCATGAAGTGCCTCTAACACAATATAGAGATAGTTTAGATACTTGGATATATATGATGGCTTATTTGTTTATATAACCAAATTTTTTGTAGGCCCTAATCAAATATTAAAGGGACTGTAGACCGAAACGTAAAACATCTGCTTTACAACATAATTGAGTGGAATATCATATGCTGTAGAAGAAATGAAGGAATTGTTATGATAATCATTTCACTTCCAGTATTAATGCAATCATGGAACAGAACAGTTTTCTTCACAAAGCTAGAATGATGTACATTTTTCCTAATCCAATTCCTTTGGGGGGGGGGGGGGGGAGAATTTCTTGATTGCGTTGTTCTTGAACCATGGGTTAAGATGTGGCTAAAGTATCTCCAACCATACTTGTGGGCCATGTGTCTCCCTTATTCTTTATACTGGACATGTAATCTTCTTTTGAAAGAAATAATGAGGGTCTTAAGCTTTGTGGTGATAGAACTACTCCTTTAAAACTTTTTTCCACCTTCGACTCTTCCTAATATCAATTAGTTAGATTTATATTGTGACATTGTGTTAGTAGTAGTACTGAATAACTGAATAGAAGCTTTTCAATATCTTTGAACGACAATTTCTGCTCAAACTGGAGTGAGCAATGAACATCTTAATTCTTCTCTGGGTCAAGTTCGTATTAGTAGAGCTGCATCACAGTGCTAAGTCCTTCAAGTCTCCTCTTTTATTCTGCGTTCATACCTTCTATTTATTTAAACACTCGTGGCTTGATTTTCTTACTTTCAGTTATTTTCAATTTTGCAGGAGAGGTTTATCGGAGTCAGAGATAAAATTTCTCAAAGAGGTGTACTTTTTATTCTATTTCTTGGCTTTATTGTTTCAAATGTCATTCTTCTAACATGTCTTATACATCATTCTTCTTTCGATGAGATAGTTCATGCTCTCTTTGACTCCTCTGATGGTTCCTTAATATTTTAAGGAGAAGCTTTAATATCTTTTTTCTTTTATAGAACAAGAATTTGCAAACCAAGATTCTTCAGTCGGGAAGCATTCCGGAAACTGTTCTTGGTATGCTAAACCTATGTTCTGGAGTTGTATGCAACCTTTTTTTTTATTTTTTTTATCTGCAGATTCAATTTTTAGTTTTCTGAATAAGGTTATTCAAAATTTTAATTTTGTAGCTCTTGATAAGATTAAGAGACCTTTGTACGAGAAGCATCCAATGGCAAAGTTTGCATGGTCTGTAACTGAAGACACTGATACAGTATTTCTCTCTCTCTCTCTCTCTCTCTCTCTCTCTCTCTCTCTCTCTCTCTCTCTCTCTCTCCCCCCCCTCCCATTCCCCTTCTCTTGCATCTCCTGCTTATATTGATGAAAGTAGTGGCACTCACTGTAGTTTGTCTGACTAGGAATTTTTTCATTAGAGTTTTGCTAGTTAAATAATTGGAACCTAAGGATATGTTGTTTAATAATAATAGAGAAAAGGGAAGATGATCAGGTATTTGTCCTTTGGTAAAGGGTAGAACATCCTAAAATTTCAGATTTATTTTATTTGGGCCCTCTGTCTGCTATTGTCTATTCCCACACCATACAAATGCAGTACAAAATTGAGAAGTCTAATCTGCTACAGGCTTCACTGAATGGTTTTTTTTTTTTTTTGAGAAGAAACAAACATTTTATAAAAGAATAGAGAAATACACATAAGTGGATAAGAAATTCACCAATACAAAAGCAAGAAAATCTCTCAAGAGGATTTGACTATAGCAACAAGATCTAAACCTAACTCACTTTACTGCTGCTAACAAATCCCACGGTAACTGAGAGAGTAATTATTAAAATCATTTGAAACTGAAGCTCAGAGGGCTGCCCAGTATCTTGCTCTTCCCCAAAGTACTTCTACCCCCACACTTGTATAATCCTGAAAAATTCTTTTGTTACGCTCTAGTCAAATGTTCCAAAAAGCTGCCGAGACCAGACAACCCCACAAAAGTTTTAGCTTTCCTTCCAATTCCTAGGGCCTCAAAATTGGTGCTTAGAAGCTCGAAACAACCTTTTGGAATGACCCAACTAACTCTAACCTCCTCAAACAGTATCCACCACAGTTGAATTGTGTAAGAAAAATGGAGAAAAATGTGGTTTACACTATCCTCCTTAGCTTTGCACAAATTGCACCAGTGGGGGGATAAGCAAATAAAAAGGCTTCTCCTTTGAATTTGGTCACAAGTGTTGAGCTTCCCATTAGCCACAAGCCAGACAAGAACTTTGACCTTCGGAGGAACTTTTGATTTCCAAATCTGAGAAGAGGGTGGAAAATGTTGCACAATCCCATTGTTACTCAAGAAGGAGCGATAGGATTTGCACGTGAACAATCCTGATTCGTCCAGTTTCCACCTTCTGTTATCCGTTCTTGATTGAGACAAGCAAACATTTTCCACTTTCTGTAATAATCTAGCCGCCTCTTCTATCTTCGCCTCATTCAAATTTCTCCTGAAATCAAAATTCCAACTCAAAGAATTGATAGAAAGATCCACAAAACTTGAGATGTTCTGATTGTGCAATCTCAATAGCAAGAATAATCTAGGAAATTGCTCTTTCAATGGTCCCCCTTCCAACCATCCATCCTCCCAAAACCTCACCCTCTCTCCGTTGCCCACCTCAAACTTGCAGCAATGAAGAAACAAATGGGAACCACACGAAATATCTTTCCATGGGCTGCTGCTTGAACCCCTCACCGGAGGATTTACTTTCCATCCGTTATTCTGCAGCCCATACTTGCTTCTTATCACCTTGTGCCAGAGAGAATGTGGTTCCTTTGGGAATCTCCCCAACCACTTAGCCAGTAACGCTTCATTCCGATTCCTCAAATTCCCCACACCTAAACCTCCTTCCTCTTTGCTTTTAATAACTATCTCCCATTTTACCAGGTGGTTTTTCTTTCCTTCCTCCACACCTTCCCAAAGAAACCCTTTTCATTAGTTTTTCTAGGTGTCCAATCACCCGCAAGGAATTTTGAACAAGGACATGTAGATTGGCAATATATTTTGACATATATTTTGAAGTTTGATTTTGTGCCTCACGTTTGACTGATACGCAAGCCGACCTTTTCCTTCTGCTGCACTTTAACAGTTTCTTGTTTTTTCCAGTATCCTTGAAATCAAACTGCTCCACAGCGTCTAATTCTACTATATGATGTGTCTGAGAAGGTGCCTCATCCAACGTTGCCTTTGTTTCCAAGGTTGTATTTGTGAAGAGGTTGTGAACCATACCGTTGAAGCGTTCAAGAACATCGAAGGGTTCTTTTGTCTTGTGAAGAATCACCAATCTCCTCTTCTGAATCTGATGATTGTGACATGTATTCTTCTTCAACACAATCTGACAAATGAGAAGAATCCAAACCAAGAACCTCTGTCCGCTTCCTCTTCTGAATCTGATGATTGTGACATGTATTCTTCTTCAACACAATCTGACAAATGAGAAGAATCCAAACCAAGAACCTCTGTCCACCTCATCCTTTGTCAGATGCTTCCTCCTCAGTCGACCTGTCGGGTGGCCGAACTGAATTTTCCTCAACATCACTCTCCTTTTCTTACTCTAGTTCACAAACAGAATCTAAGACGGTGTGATTGGGAGATTGAATTTCCTTCAGTTTAGGCTTTTTGAACGGAGTCTGATAAGATTCGAACTCATGTGGAAGAAAATGCTTCTGCCTTTTTCCAAGTTTATCAGGTTCTCCGAATCTCACAAAGAAATTCAATTTGAAACAAATGGGGCTTCTTTTTGGATCACCATCGAATTGAGCTTCCTTAGCCCGCAATCGGTGTGATAAATTCTTTGATGAAAGCTTTGGTGTGTTGCTTCCTGATGTCAGCCAATTTGAAAGCTTTGGTTCCGCCAATAGGGATGTATGCAAAAAAATAATTCACTTCCTAGTTGAAGATGATATCTTAGCCCATTAAAATTTAGGATAAATGGGCCTAGACATGTCCAAGCAAAAATATTTTGTGGGTCAAGACCCACTAGCCTTACAAAGTCACTTAGACAAATATCCTTGTCACCGAGGGGCCCATGCACCTCCAAAACTTTTTCTTTACTTTTGAGCAATGTATAAAAAATCAATAATATTGGCGATATTTCGCCGATATTATTGTTTTTGTGAGAGCTCGATATTTCTTCACCTATCCAATTGATTTTCGGCAAAATATCTCGATAATATTGCGTCCTTCTTGAAGGCGACGCTGATGGAGTAGACGGCAACAGGCATGAGGGCCTTGAGCATCTGGATGAAGGAGACGGAGAGGCGGAATTGGAGATCCAGGAAAAAGGCGTAGAGGGCGCCGATGGGGCGGAAGATGCGGACGAGGAGGAAGGCGAGGGAGGAGCAGAAGACCATGTGGGAGAAGGATCAAGAGACTGAGGTCTCTGTGCGTGTGTGGGAGAAGAGAGAAGGATTTAGAGATCTCTGTGTGTGTGTGTGGGAGAAGGGAGAAGGGAGGAGAGAAGGATCGAGACTAAGGTCTCTATGTGCGTTGACACCATTTGCAAAGAAGAAGAAAAAGAAGCACTTTTGGATTGGTGCGTTGGCACCATCTGAAAAGAAGAAGAAAAAGAAGTGGTGCGTTGGCACCATCTGAAAACAAAAGAAGGGCTTTTGGATTGGTGCATTGGCACCATTTGAAAAGAAGAAGAAAAAATGTTTGCCAAAAAAAACAAAAAAAAAGAAATAATAATAAATAAAAAAAAGGTTTTGGAATGGTGTGCTGCACCATGTGAAAAGAAAAAAAATAAAAATTTGACTATAGAAACTTTTTTCTCACCTAAAAAATACTGAAATAATAATTTTTTTCTCTAATTTATTAAAATATTAAAGAAAAATATAAGAATTAAGATAATTTCATGTAACAAGAATTTTACTATTTCTTTTATTTCTTCACTTACATGTTATCAAAGCATGTTCCTAATTTAAAAAATAAATAAAAACCCCCACGTTTTTTTCTCTTTTGGCTTCTCTCTCACATTTTTCTCTAACTTCTCTCTTTCATATTATATTTTTTTTCTTTTCAATTTTTTTTATACTACGCACAAAGTAATGTATAAAGTGTAAAATATTGTACTAATTCATTATATATAAATGATTATGGTGTGTTTAAATTTCTTTAATTAATTACTACATATTTTCTACTCACAATGTTTGCCAGCTCGCTATATAATCAACTTAAATCAGTTAAATTCATCATGCAATGCATTTCCTACCAATTTTTTGTGATAAACTAATAGATAATTGACTAAATAAACATCTTGCAAAGTTTCAATAAAAATTTCCAAGTTTTTCTTACAATTTCCGTGGTTTTTATTCAATTTTTATCAATATCGATAATATCCCAATATTTCCATCGAAATTTCTGTGTTTTTGGACTACCGATATTTCCGATATCATCGATATTTTATACCTTGCTTTTGAGGCTAACCTCCTTTTTTGACCTATTAAAATAAAGGAAAACTAATGAAAAGGGCTTGAAAACTTTTTTTTTAACGAAAAGCCACTTTAAAGGTATAGTGAATAGTGACAGTTAAAGGTAAAAAAGTGGTTTTTCGTTAAAAGTAAACAGTATCGGGGATGTTTTATTAAACCTCCCTTAAAATAATACCCAATTGTTGAAATTTGTGCTCCTTCGGTGGAAATACCGCTGCTACCAACTTTCCCACATACCTTCAAGCCCTTGTCTTTTTCCGAAAAGAACATTTCTCTGTGACTTTCTTTCCTTTTTGAATTCTTAAAATAATCCGTAGCATCTGCAATTTCAGCTCCTTCTGTGAAGCTTGCCGATTCCGTCAGACTTTCTACTCGAAGTGGCGTCCCATGCTTTCTTACAGAAGAAGTAGAGTTAGGAGTTGCAGACACCTCAAACCCCGCACCCTCAATCACGTGCCTACTCAGACCTTGCTTTCTCTCAGATCCGACAATGACAGAGCATTCAAACTCACCAATCCGGAAGCAGACACATGTCCCCGGAGAGTGGGCTGACTGTTGAAAAGCTTCCTTCGCCGGAGGGAAAACTCCGGTCATCCTTTGTAACGTCAGATTAGTCTTCAAGGATCTAGTTGGTGATCTAGTTACGCCACAATCTTCAGCCGGAAGATTAGGTCTCTTTGTTGGGAAAAGTTGACGGATTTTAACCTTGAAAACTGATTCTCCATCTGCCACATCAATGAACTCTGGAATGAAGCCAGAGTTGTTGGGTTTCAATTTTAATTTTGCTTTAAGCAGAAAACCAAAGTTAGCGGTTCTTCGGTCAATTTCTACCAAACCGCTGCAGGCCTTGCCAATCTTCTGGAAAAAATCTTTGGTCCAAAGGTGTGGCGGTAAGCCTTCTAGAGCAACCCATCCACCATATAACTAACCACCTTTCTGTGGTTTGATTTGATAGTGTCCCACCATCCAAACCATCCAGAAGATTTCGAAGTGAGGCCTCCACCTCTCTCCAAGGCTGATGCACCACCTGTCTCTGGCAAACAACTTTGCTCCCCCAACTGTAGGATTCCTTGGAAATGTCTCTCTTATTCCAGATTTTCTTCATCCATATTTCCTCTTTGACATTTCGAATGGGTACCTCATTTGTTGCCCTCTTACCTCCAAGGACAGCGTCCCTATACGAAACCTTAAGGCCAACGCCCAAATGACTGCTCTCAAACTCAATTCCATTCCTCTTCACTTTCCTCTGAGGAGCCCCCGCTCTTTTTCCCCCTCAGAGGATTTCAGACAGTAAGTCCTCCAAACTTCTCTAGTCGAAAAAGTTAATTCCTTCAGGGTGCGTTTGGTACGCGGGACGGGACGAGGCGTTCCGTCCCGCGTTTGGTACGCCTAAAACAAGTGGGACGAGGCGTTCCACGGGACAAGTTTTGGATGATTTTTGGTTCCACCTCCCCCTCTGGAACGGGGTTGTTCCACGTCTGTGGGACAGAAATTTTTAACATTTTAGGACAACAATGCCCCTTGTCTTTTTCAAAATTTACAACATCCGTCCCGTCCTGTTACGTCCCTTCCCGTTCCATCCCGTTCCGTCCCGTCCCGTCTGCGTACCAAACGCACCCTTAGGGACGAAAATATTTCTGATAAAACCTTCCTTTTCTGTTTTGGACAGAAAAAGGAAATCCCCGTTTTTGTTGTGACATCTTTCAACCCAAAACTGATAGTTATGTCCTCTATATTTTCTGAAGAAACTCTGATCGCTTGTAACTACTGCCGCCTTTACCTGATCAACGAGCCAAGCAGCACAACCCAAATCGAAAGAAATCTGGTACCCTCTGATTCTAGTTCTCTCAGTTACACGAATCCTTTCGCCAAAAGACGTATCTTCAACCTCTAAGATGAAAACCTTTTGCTCAACTTTGAAATCCCTGGATAAATGTTTGTAGCTCATCTTGGGGACTTTTACAGTTTTCGGTGACTGGCCTAATTCACCTGCAGCATCTCTCAGACCTGCCAAAGACCTTCCAGCTCCATGAGATGATCTAATTAACACAATTTGTTGTAAACAGATCAGATTGGATTGGATGAAAATGTTTGTTTAATGACTGGTGCCATCGTAACCCAAGTACTCTATATGTTTCTGTATTTTCTAAGCATCAAAAGAATGGGAACACTCTCTTGTTACTCTCTCAGCTGAAGAGAGAGGCTGGAGTGAGTAACTAGATGTATCATGATCAAGAGGAAGAAACCTAAATATCCCAATTATCCTAAGTATTTGTTGCAACAGTAAAAAGATAGTGATATTTCCAAGTAACAAAATGGTGTATCTTAATCATTTGGGATATTTATGGGAGAAAAAGAACTTTTTCCTTGTTTAAGTAACATTATGTTTGCTGTTAAATGATTGTAAAATAAGTTTGCTTTTGTTTGGATCAAGATGGAATCTCATTTACAAAAATTCTAACCTCATAAGAACTTTTTCCTCCAATTCGTGTAATGAGTTTCCAAAAGATATGGTTAGGGAATATTGAGTATCCTCTGAACTAAAGATGCTTTATAAAATTTAGTTCAAGTTGAAGTTCATACTTACTTTTTGTGCACTGTTCACCATGCATGTCATATTTCTTAAATATAGATTACGTATTTCTCCATTGCTTCCTGCAAGGGCTATTATTTAACTAGCATGATGCTGAATTTTTACTAGCATGTATCTTTTTCTTCATTGTTTTTAAATTAGCTCGCTAAGGTAATTTACAGTATTATGGTTCACCTATTTTCTTCAGGTGGAATGGTACAATGCATGCCAAGAGGCATTGAATAATGTGGCAAAGTTGTATCAAGGAAAGGAAACTGCGGATATCGTGCAGAACAAAGTTTTACAGGTATATATTCCTTTTTCTGGTCCTATGAGTGTACTACTAAGACAGCAAAATAAAACTAAAACTTGAGAGATTAAATCTTTTTGACTATTTCGTATACGCGTTTGATTAGACTGGTTTTTCCTATTATAGTTATTGAAAGGGAAGAATGAAGATATGAAGCTTCTTTTCAGTAAGGAGCTAAAATCTGGAGACGCAAATGTTCTTCATGGTGAATGTCTTACAGATATATGGATTGGAAAGGAGAGGTAAATCCCTGTGTCTCTGTGTGAGTGTGAGTGTGTGTGTGCGCGTCTCTCTCTCTCTCCCTAATGCATATCCAGATGTCCAAATGCAGATCCATACATGAACACTGGAATAAATACACACCTTCATCATACTCATGCTAATTAATAATATATTCTGGATCAGGTGGGCTTTTATTGATTTAAGTGCAGGTCCTTTCTCGTGGGGACCAGCTGTTGGTGGGGAAGGTGTTCGGACAGAACTAAGTTCTCCCAATGTGCAAAAAACAATTGGTGCAGTTTCAGGTACTGCAAATCTTTCATCAGTAATTATCAAATTATTGTGCTTTATCATGTGGTAATGTTTAATATGGGTGTGCCGATCTTTACTGCTCATATTTTAAAAGATTAATATTTTAGGTCCCCATTCAAGCATCATGCTTGCAAAAACAGAAGAGCCAGATGAGAAATTATTTAGTCATTAATTTGTAACTAATAAAGATGTGAAAACAGGGTTTAGCAATTATTTTTGTTTGGATGAATTACATTCAGTAACGCAAAAGTTTGTTTTGATAATGAAAACACCTTTGATTTATAAAAGTTATGAAAGGAATTTACGGCATAGAGGACACATCTTTACAAACTTTATTTCATAAATTGAAGATTAGGAAAAATTCTTGTGGCCCTGTATTCTGTAAGCATGACCATTATTTTATCCTGCATCCATATATTTTCATTCTTTGCAGATTTTCATATTTTATTCTTGCCCTGTTTGTATTGAATATTCTGTTGGGTGTGCAGAAATTTCAGAAGATGAAGCAGAAGATCGCTTACAAGATGCTATTCAGGAAAAATTTGCTGTATTTGGTGATGTATGTGCTCTGTGATAAAATGATTTTATCTTCTTTTTTTTTTTTCAATTTGAATCTCATTTATTCTTGGGTAAAGTACAAAAAACTACCTCAACTATTGGTGTCACGACACTTTCATAACTCATTTTTTAAAACTGACAATGTCATACCTCATCTTACGAATTTGTGCCAATGTCAGACATCCGTCAGTTTTTCTGTTAATTTCTCTGTTAAATGCTGATGTGGCCCGACACGTGTCCCACTCACCAATCCAACTGGATTAAAAAATAATTAAATATTCAAAAATTAAAAAAAAAATTTATATATATATATATATATATATCTCTCTCTCTCTTCTCTCTCCCCTCTCTCTCCCCCTTTTCTTGCCTCTCTCTCTTCTCTGCATCCCAGAAGACCCAAAACCCCTTCCCACCCGACCCCCACCCCCGCGACCCCTTCCCACCCGTCCTCCACCACCCTCTCTCTTCCCTCTCTCTCGCCTCTCCCTCTCCTCTCCACTGTAATCTCCTTCCTCCCCACTTCTCTTTCTCGCCGTGCCCAGAACCGCCCAAACCCACCTGGGGTTTTTTCATCCGCCAAACTCTTGCCCATTGACCCGTCCCCCCAAACTCTTACCCATTGACCGTGTCCCCCCCACAGACTCGGACTTCGTCACAAATCAGACCGGTTCCCAGTCTGAGTTCAAGTTAACGCCATCATTTTGGGCGTCCAAGTGCAGATCGAGGGTGGCAAAGTGAGGGAGGCGCTAGTCGAGGAAGATGATGCCGTGGAACGGCATCGTTGCGATCTCTAGATCGAGGGTGGTGGAGTGAGGAAGGCAGAGTGGTAGAGCAATATTGGGTTCTTCGTTTTGGGATTTTTGAATCGCGGCAACAATTGCTGCAATGGGAAGGTGGCCTTTGTTCCTCCGGGGTCTCGGTCTTCTGGGATGCAGAGAAGAGAGAGAGGCGAGAAATGGGGAGAGATAGAGAGGGTGGTGGAGGACAGGTGGGACGGGGTCGGGTGGGAAGGGGTTTTGGGTTGCAGAGAAGAGAGAGAGGCAAGAAAGGGGGTAGACAGAGAGAGGAGAGAGGTGAGAGAGATTTATATATATATTTTTTAAATTTTTGAATATTTAATTATTAAAAATATATTTAATTATTTTTTAATCCAATTGGATTAGTGAGTGGGACACGTGTTAGGCCACATCAGCAGTTAACAGAAAAACTAATGGAGGTCTGGCATTGGCACAAATTCGTAAGATGAGGTATGACATTGTCACTTTAAAAAAATGAGGTATGAAAGTGTTGTGACACCAATAGTTGAGGTAGTTTTTTGTAATTTACCCTTTATTCTTTTGTGCATAATATTTCATTTTGACAATTCTTTTTTGAACTAAAAGGAGAATGTTGCTGTTTTTTAACCAACTAATAAGTTGTCAGATTTATGTTTTGTAATCCCAACTAAAAGGAGAATGATGCTATACTCTTTCCCTATATAGTTTTGTGTCTGGGAGAGAGGGAGAAAGCAAGAGAAAGAGAGAAACTAGCTATGATTCACATATATGTGTGTGCGTGGAGAGGAAGGAGAGGGGGAATGAACTATAGGATTTTTTTCCCCACTTTGAGTTTTAATTGGTGGTGCTTGTGAGATTTGCAGAAAGATCATCAGGCCATTGATATTCTTCTTGCGGAGATTGATATATACGAGCTTTTTGCTTTCAAACACTGCAAAGGCAGGAAAGTAAAACTTGCTCTGTGTGAAGGTAATCCCCTTCTTTTGAAAGATCGCATCCTTGAAGTGTAACTGTGTTTCTTCTTTAAATTACTTATTTTTCGAGACATTGGAACTTCTTTAGTTTACTTACAACCTAAAGTTATAAGAGATTTACTTTTCTGAGCAACATCATAATGCACCAGTTTCTTTTTCTTACCAATTATGTTTGATATTACTACCATATAGCATGGTGGTGTTTGCAATGTGAGAGTTGTTTTGCCCTAGGATTGTTATTTTGCTCAAAAGTAAGGATTTTTGTACCTTTTCTTTGCTGATTTCAGAACTTGATGAGAGAATGAGGGACTTGAAAAATGAGCTCCAATCATTTGAAGGTGAAGAATATGATGACAGTCATAAGAGAAAGGCAATAGAGGCATTAAAGAGAATGGAGAATTGGAATTTATTCAGTGATACTCATGAGGTATGCCATTTGGTTTATCAAGGAGGGGGTGTTGTGGGTTGTTTTTCCACTGGGGACTTCAGTTAATCAGTTATTTCTACGCTGAACACTGAATTTCCCTTGGATAATGAATATTTTATTATTTATTTATTTATCTTTTTTCTTTGTTAAATGTGAAGCGATTTCTTATATAATTTTATTTATTCTTGTGCAGGAGTTTCAAAATTACACAGTTGCACGTGATACTTTTCTTTCACATTTAGGTGCAACTTTGTGGGGGTCCATGAGACACATCATATCACCTTCCATCGCAGATGGTGCATTTCATTATTATGATGAGATATCATTTCAGTTATTTTTCATCACACAGGAGGTATGAGTATCTTAATGAGTTCAAAGAAGCTTCAACAATTAGTGCAGAATTTTTTTTCAACCACTCTTCCTAACTACTAATTTTTGCAGAAAGTTGGACATGTTAAACAGTTGCCTGTGGACCTCAAGGCTCTTATGGATGGACTTTCCTCTTTGTTGTTACCTTCTCAAAAACCTGCTTTCAGTCAGCACTTGTATGTAACTAATATTGTTCTTTATCTGTCCAAATTAGTGATAAAGTTTGTCTTGCATTGGATTTCTAGTTTATGTCAGATACTTTTCTTTTCTTGCATGGGTAATCCTTTTGTATATTGGTGTTATGTATTTGCTTTCATATGCAATCAAAATCGGAATTTTAATGTTGGTTGGGACTTTGTTGTGGTGTCTTTTTCTTCCATGCAAGTTCTTTGTGGTCATAATTGTATTAATGTGGAAGAGATTTGTAGGTTACCACTTTCAGAAGATCCTGCTTTGGCAATGGCCTTTTCAGTGGCACGAAGAGCAGCAGCTGTACCACTGTTGCTAGTTAATGGAACTTACAGGAAATCTGTCCGTACCTATCTAGATTCCTCCATTGTTCAGCATCAGTTGCAGAGACTGAATGATCATGGCTCACTAAAAGGTTAAATATGTATTAAAATAATCTCCTTATGTACTTTATTTGGAATTCTTTAACTGAAGATGCATTTTCTGAGTCATTTTTTTTTAGGAAAACTAACGAAAAGTCCCTGAATAGTGACAGTTTTAATGAAAAGTCCTTTTTGAAGGTATAATGAATAGTGACAGTTAAAGGTAAAAAAGTGGTTTTTCGTTAAAAGTAAACAGTGCCAGGGGTGTTTTATTAAAGCTCCCTTTTTTTTTTTAGAAGAAACAATTTTATTAAAGAAGAGAGAAATACACAGAAGTGGATAAGAAATCCACCAACTACATTAGAAAGAAAATCCCAATAGGATTTGGCTACAGCAGCCATTTCTAGACCTAACTCACTTAACTGCTGCTAACAAATCCCACAGTATTTGAGAAAGAGAGTAGTTATTAAACTCTTTTGTGACCGAAGCCCAAAGAGCTGCCCTACATTTTCTGAGTCATTTTTCAGCTGCCCTTTTCATGCATAACCTGTGCAATCTGTAGTGATTGTCTTACCTTTGCCCCAGGCTCTGTTTGTCTGGGGTTCATACAATCTTGATTCAGAAACCTCTCAAGTACAGTGCGATATGACAACTTCTAAAACAAATGTTTTACATTTTAGATCACACTTTTATATTAGCAATGAATTTAGGTTCACATGTTATTAAGGAAGTTTTCTAATTCTAGATGCTTATTGGTAGAATAATGTTGGTAACAAACTGTATTGGTACTGTTTTTTAGGCAAAGCAATGGCTATAATTGAGTCTTTATATTTTATTTTAATTTCACAAGATATTCAGTCCTCCTATAGTACTGACCAATACTTGGAACACACAGTTTTCCTGTTTTCTGACGTGTGCTCATTAGTTCTGGGGACATCTCTTGATGGTGACCCCGAGAGGTTTTTGTAACTTGGATATTGGACCATTGCTTTTTAGCATGACACATGCCCATTGACCCAAACGCTTGAGATTAGCTCTGATTCACTACTCTATGATAGAGCATAATCTTGACCCTTGTAGCTAAACGTGTGTGTGTGTGTGCTCACTCACTCATTTCCTTGTTTGTTTGACAAATGACCTCGTGTGTATACTTGTTCTAAAATCTTTTGAGATGATATTCCAATGCATTTTATGTTTTGAAATTGACATGCATTCTTTTTTTAACGAACTATGTAGGAAAGCTTGCCCATAGCCGGTCTACTCTAGAAGTTCCAATTTTTTGGTTCATTCATGGTGAACCATTGTTGGTGGACAAGCATTATCAGGCAAAGGCTCTTTCTGATATGGTTATTGTTGTTCAATCAGAGCCTTCATCCTGGGAAAGCCATTTGCAATGTAATGGGCAGCCACTTTTGTGGGATTTGAGGTTAGAATTTTATTTCAGGCATATAGTAATCTCTGAATCTTCAACCCTGCTGGTAACATTTCTCAGATTTCTTGGAAAATCTGTAGAAAATGGAATGTTTATGATAGGAAAGTTATACTTTCATTTCATAAGAGAATAAGATTACATGTTTGGTGTGTATATATATATAGACACACACACACACACACACACACACTAGTGACTCAATCACTTGTGCTAACAACTAATTACATCCTTATCTAACTAATCGCTAGCTAATTACAAAACTGTTATAGCAAACTCAACTGTTTACAATTTTACCATTATTATCCCCCCTCAAACCTAACTGAGGTAACCAAAGAGAGAGTTTGTCCCTAAGAAAGAGAAATATGTGCTTGGACAGTGCTTTGGTGCAGATATCTGCAACTTGATCCTGAGTACGAACAAATAAAACAATCACTTGTTTTGCTAGCACTTTTTCCCTGATATAGTGGTAATCAATTTCCCCATGCTTAGTTCTTGCATGGAAAATAGGATTTCTAGCCAAAGAAATGGCAGAAATATTATCACACCAAAGCTGGGGGAAGATGGAAGAACAAGACTAACATCAACCAACAGTTTGCAAATCCATGTCAGTTCTGCTGCAGTATTGGCAAGTGATCTATATTCAGCCTTGGTAGAAGATCTAGCCACAGTAGGTTGTTTCTTTGCACTCCAACTTATAAGAGAGAGTCCCAAATAGACACAAAACCCACTAGTAGATTTTCGATCAATGCTATACCCTGCCCAATCTGCATCTAAGATGGTAGTGAGGGTGAGAGGCTTAGAACATTTTGGAAACCATAAATCAAGGGACAATGTGCCTTTTAGATATCTGAGGATGCGTTTGACTGCTTGAAAGTGTGATTGTCTTGGACTTTGTATGAACTGACATACCAAATTCACTGTAAAGGATAAATCTGGTCTGGTCCAGGTTAAATACTACAATCCACCAACCAAGGACATGTATTCTTTAGGATTATCAAGTAGAGGAGACTCATGATCCAATTTAGTTGTGTTGAGAGGTGTAACACAAGGTTTGGAGCCTTCCATATGAGCTTTTTTTAGTAGATTTAGGATATACTTGTTCTGAGATATGAATATACGAGAGTGATTTCTTGACCTCAATACCAAGAAAGTAATGGAGTGAGCCTAGATCTTTAATAGGAAATAATGCACTGAGCTGAGAAATAATTTCTTGACAAGGTTGAGTGCTGGGACCAGTGACAATAATGTCATCAACATATACCAAAATGAATACCAATGCTGGATCCTTCTTTACAAATAAAGAGTGATCATTTTGTGAACCTGAGAAATCAAGAGACTTTAAAGCAGTTGTTAACTTGTCATACCAAGCCCTGGGGGCTTGCTTCAAACCATACAAGGACTTGTGTAAATGACAAACATGATTAGGCTTGATAGTATCTTCAAACCCAGGTGGTTGGATCATAAGCACAGGTTCAGTTAAGTTGCCATGTAAAAAGGCATTACTTTCATCAAGTTGATTGAGAAACCAATCAAACTTGGCAACCAAAGTGAGAAGAAGCCTAATAGAAATTGGCTTAGCAACTGGACTAAAAGTCTCAGTGTAGTCCAAGCCTTGTTGCTAATGAAATCCTTTGGCAACAAACCAGGTTTTGTACCTGTCAATGGTACCATCAGTTTTTCGTTTGATTCTAAATGCCTATTTTGCACCAACTAGATTTTGAGAAGTAGCAGCAGGGACTAGAGACCAAGTTCCAGTTTGAATAAGGGCATTAAATTCTTCTTGCATTGCTTGCCTCCAATGAGAGTATTTAAATGCTTGAAGGTAAGTAGATGGTATATAATCTGGAGATGTATCAGAATGGAGAGGGTATTTGGTTGCTAGAAGAGCTTTTGGTTTGAAAATACCAGACTTTGATCTGGTTTGCATAGCATGAGTATTGAGAGGTAATGAAGGTTCATCAATGGGAATAGGTACAGAGATAGGATTAGATTCAGACATTGATGGAGGATTAGATATATGGATAAGAGAGTGTGGGTAGAGATGAGATGTAGGTAGGGGTGTAGGGGGAGGTGGAGGAGATATAGTGGGAAAGGTTAATGTAGTTGGAACGGTATTGTTATGCTGCAATGGAGCAGAACTTGAACTTGAACTTGACTGCTGAATAAGATCCTTTTGAACAAAAAGAAAGGTAACTTCATAAAAAATCACGTCTCGAGATATATATTATGCCAGTGAGAGGATCAAGACACTTGTATCCTTTGTGATTCAAACTTAACCCAAG
The DNA here is from genome assembly GCA_963580275.1 of Crataegus laevigata. NCBI lineage: Eukaryota > Viridiplantae > Streptophyta > Magnoliopsida > Rosales > Rosaceae > Crataegus > Crataegus laevigata. The sequence continues at coordinate 149,839 of OY756944.1, forward strand.
AAGACATATTCCTTGCTGTTGGGATCAAGTTTAGAAGTTGTATAAGGCTTCAACCATGGGAAGCATCTGCATCCAAATATTTTTCAGAGATGTGTAATCTGGAGATCTGTGAAATTAAGATTCCCAAGGAGATGGTTTTGTAGTTGTTGGCATCCTGTTGATTAGATAGATTGCTGTGGTAAAAGCTTCAACCCAGTATGATTTTGGAACCTTGGAGGCTGCTAGAAGAGTTATAGCAGTTTTAACTAGATGCATGTGTTTGCGCTCAGCACAACCATTTTGTTCTGGTGTGTGAGAGTAGCTTAACTGATGTGAAATACCTTGCAATTGAAGATAATTGATGAACTCAAGACTAAGAAACTCTCCACCAGAATTGGACCTCAGAGTAACAATTTTGGAACTTAACAAAATCTCAACCAAAGCTTTGAATTGCACAAATGTATCAAACACAGATGATGTAATATCGATATCCATTGACAGAGAGAAGTGGTGCAGGACCCCATACATTAGTGTGCAGAAGCTCTAAAGGCTTACTTGATGTACAAAAAACAGGAGCAAATGACAACTTTGAACATTTGCCTAGAGCACAACTAGAACACACATTTATTTAAAGAACTTGAAACTGAAATACAGGACTTAGATGCTAGCTTATTTAATATTTTGAATGCAAGATGGCCAATCTTTGATGCCAATAGCAAATGGCACAAACTTTGATGCAATAGCAAATGGCACAAACTTGATTTCCAGCAATAGTAGATGCATGAAATGGGTACAATTCAGCTCTCACGGGACCTTTAAAGTGTGTTTTCTTTGAAGAAAGATCCTTCACAGGGAAGTGAAAAGGATACAAATAAATAGAACACCAATTGTCAAGTATGAATTGGTTTGCAGAAATCAAATCGTGCTTAAGATGAGGAACATGCAAGATATTTTTGAGATAAAAACAATGAGAGGCAATATTAAGTGTAGATGAACCAGAGTTGAGTATTGGCAAACCTTTGCTATCACCGATATAAACTTGCTCAACTCCATTGTATGCCTCGGGGTTTTGCAGATTGTTGTAGGAATTAGTCATGTGAGAACTAGCACCAGAATCAAGAAGCCATGTAGGAGGAGTGGTTGCATTGTATGGAGTTTGAGAATTCTTGGTGCCAAAAGTTGGATTCATGCGCTGAGGGCACTCTGCAGCTTCATGATCCATTTGGCGACAAATTTGGCAAGAGATCTTTCTGGTAGAATTGTTATATTGAGAACAAGAACCACAATTGTATCGGTGATTACCTTGATTGCCTCAATTAAACCTTTGATTGCCCTGAAAGCCTTGGTTATACCTCTAATTTTCACGATTGTGATAATTCCTAGGGTTGGAGAAATTGCCATGATGTTGAGAACCATAGGAATTAAAGTTGGATCCACTCTGAGTATGAGAACCTAGGAAGAAGACCAGTAGAAGAATTGAAGGCTTGAATTGATGTCGACGAAGAGGTTTTCTTGCGAGTAGTTAACTGAAGCTCCTTGCTCAAAAGAAGGCCATGGAGTTCATCAATGGTTGTGGAACCAAGCCGAAATTGGATGGCATCAATAAAACATTCATACTCAAAGGGCAAACCATGTAAAATCACAAAGATCAACTCAGGGTCTTCGATCGGAGCTCCGACATTTGCAAGTGCATCAGAAATTTCTTCAGTTTGTTGAAGATAGATCGCAGCCGTAGAATCACCCTTCGTGATGTTACGAAGACGAGAATGGAGCTCATGAATGTGCGATTGCGATGCAGTCGCGAGTCATGATTCTAATTTTGACCATAGGTCACAAGCTGAATTGACTCCAGCAGTGTATGGAATGAGAGAATCCAAGAGTGTAGAATTTATCCAAATAAAAATGTTCTGATCATTCTCAAACCAAGTAACATACTGAGGACTCAGAATAGAGGTGCGATTACCAAACGAGTCAAGAAGAAATTTTGGTGGAACAGTCATCGTGCCGTCAATGACTCCGATGAGATTGTACTGGCGAAAGATCGGAGCGAACAGAGCACTCCAGGTGAGATAGTTCGTTGTGGTGTGCTTAATTGGAACCATACATCCAATATTCTGGATCATCATCGACGAAATTGTCGAGGAGGTTGAAGAATTAGGGCAAGGATTCATCGGAGCAGGATGAATTGGAGAAACAGATTTAGAGGAAGAAGAGCTAGAAGTCACCATGGCTGGATTTCTAGGGTTTGAAGCATCAAGAAGAAGATGAGTGGAAGTTGGAGAAAAAGGATCGAAGGTCGTGAGACTTAGGCGAGAGATACCATAATAGGATAGTTGTACTTTCATTTCATAAGCGAATAAGATTACATGTTTGGTGTACATATATACTAGTGATTCACTCACTTGTGCTAACAACTAATTACATCTTTATCTAACTAATCACTAGCTAATTACAGAACTGTTATAACAACCTTATAACAGACTCAATTGTTTACAATTTTACCCTTATTAGTTTAATAGTATTTCTTGTTGATTAAACATTCTACTTTCTATAGTTTTAAATGGTATGTTTAACCAAGTGTGTTCTGTTGTCGGATTCTATGGGGTCAGCACCTGATTTCTGGCAAAGTGGGTATTTTTGTCGGAAAAACTAAGAGACGGTCTCTTTAGTGTGATTACACTGGAGTGGAGTTTTGTAATAACTGTGGCTTACTTGTTTCTTTCTGCTTTTGTTCCATTAGAAGTGTGGCTTTGGTTTTTTGTTTTGTTTTTTTTTTCTTTTTCCCTTGGATGAACTTCTTGTCTGATAGTAGACTTATAAGCCCATTGTATTCAAAGTGTGTTTTTTTTTAGTTCTTGAAACCAATTGGCTTATGCAAAAAAAAAAAAAAAAATTGTAAAATTGCAAACCTGCTGGAGCATCTCACTGACGTCTGTATCTGAAAAAAGTGCTTCTAACTTCCCGTTCTTAAAGTATGTGTTAAGATAATGTAATTCATTTCTGGAAGTGCTTTTCTGCAGTAGTATGCCTGATTATCTTAGATGGCATTTGAACTCTGAACGAATTTGAAGTCATTACTCTAAACCAAAGTCGTTACTTTAACCAAGAAAGGATTGACATATAATATTCATGGCCTATGGTGCCGTATGCAGGAGGCCCATCAAAGCTGCTTTGGCTGCTGCTTCTGAACATCTAGCTGGTTTGCTTCCCCTTCATCTAGCTTACAGTCAAGCCCATGAAACTGCAATTGAGGTAAGCCACATTGTGAAAGTAAAAATAAAAAAAAAGCTTTTCTCCTTATATTCTGCTTGATAGTGTAAACAGTCATTTTGTAAACGTCTGTTTAATCTTGACATAAGTTACTTGTGCTCATTTATAGTGGATGCAAAACATTGAGGTATAGTGCAGTCGAGGGATTTGAATGGCACCCATGACTTAACAATGTGACAGTTTTCTATTTTATTATGCAGTATCTATATGATTTATATTGTAAGTGTTGTGACTTGTCCTATGTTATGTACAGTTTCTAATGCTTTGTACTCGTGTGAATTATTTAGTCATAATTTTTCTAATAATGATGGCTCGAGAACTCAAGTGAATAATTTGTTTAAAAGACATTTTATGCATTTGGTTGGGACTGAGTGAAGTCTATAATGAGTTTATGAATTATTTAGTCATAATTTTTCTAATAATGATGGCTCGAGAACTCAAGTGAAGAATATGTTTAAAAGACATTTTATGCATTTGGTTGGGACTGAGTGAAGTCTATAATGAGTTTATGTTACCAAATTGTTGAAGTTCTAACTGCATTTTTATGCATGTTTAATTACATAGTTGCTTAATGCTGTTCACCATGCTGTTGTATGCTTCATGACAGGATTGGATGTGGTCAGTCGGATGCAACCCATATTCCATCACTTCTCAAGGCTGGAACATTTCACAATTTCAGTCTGATACAATTGCTCGGAGCTATATTATCACAACTCTGGAAGAGTCAATACAAATGGTCAATTCAGCCATTCATCTTCTAGCCATGGAGCAGACAAGTATCCTTGTGTATTAGTAATTGAAACCACTCAGTTTATCTTTTCACTTTGTTTGCAATATAATCAGTTAATGGTGATTAGGAGTGGCAGCATTCTGGAAATCTCATAAATGTGGTTATCCTTGTACATAATACTGTATTGTTCAATCAACACTTGTCCGATTTTGTTGGAACATGAGTACATAGGATTGCAGACTTGACTGAGACTAGCTGAAAAGACCTTTGAACTTGTTCAGTCTCAGGAGGGCGAGCTAGTTAACAAGTATAATTATGTTGTCAGCCTGTGGAAAAGAGTAAGTAAAAGAATCTATTACCTACTGTTGTACGTCACAATCTAGTCTCTTGCATTTTCTGGAGTCATCTAGTTTACAATCGGATAATGTTTGTGTTTTCAGATATCAACTGTTACCGGAGAATTGCGATATGCGGATGCCATGAGACTTCTATATACCTTAGAAGATGCCTCAAAAGGGTTAGCTATCCAAGACCTTTTATTTTTTTCAGTAGTTCAGTTATGGATATTGATAAACTATTAAACTACAAATATCTCTGTCCGCATTATTACGTTTGTATTACATGGAGACTTGGACCTAGGATCTCTGCCTTCACTTCTCCCATCCAATTCAACTTGAGCTATGGCTTATGGTCCAAATTATTATTATTGTTTTCTTTTGTGAAAAAAAAAATTGTTCGATAAAGTTCCGGTCATTAACAGAAGTTTCAAACTGATCCAATTAGTCCAAATTGATACCCTGAATGTTTGCCAAGTTGCCTCTTCTTTTGATATGGGAAAAGGGGAGTGCAAGTTGGATTGAAATCCTAATCCCAACCAAAAATTTCCATTCCGAATCTGAACATTTCCAAATCTAAAAAATTTCGAAAAATTTGGATGGCAATTGGAATATACCTATAACCTATCCGATCCGAAAATTTCTCAAACTTAGTACTCTTAGAAAAAACCATGCATATCCTTATTTTATCAATGCTTATTGTTATAATTAGATATGCTTTATTTGGTATTTTGTATATTTAATCATACTGTTATATATTAAACATGAAGAGTATGATTATACATACTATTTTATCTTGTCTAATAGGATTTTATGTCAACACGTATGTAACAACATACAAATATCGCAAAAATTCAGAAAAAAAAATGGTGGATATATATTAAAAGTTTTCAAAGTCTTGCATAATGTAGGAGATCTGAATTATATTTTGAAAATTCCAAAATAAAACAGATTTTGTATTTTCCGATAATCCAAAATTCCGAAATTGGAGCTAATATTTTGATTCCGAAACTTTTTGGATTGGTTGGAATGCTTGTTACCGATCCGACCGAATATCACCCCTCATACTCATTTTCTGTTTATTTTTTCCCTTCTCATTTCTGTTGCAGGTTTGTAGATAAAGTAAATACAACCATCGCTGTTCTCCACCCAATCCACTGCACAAGAGAGAGAAAAGTGCACGTGGTGTTTAATTTGAGTACGATTCCGGCTTACTTGGTTGTCCTTGGTGTACTGTATCTTGTATTAAGGCCAAGACGACCAAAGCCAAAAATCAATTGAAAATCCTGCAAATGTGATCTATGGTACGATCGGCAAAGGATTCTGGAAATGCTGTTGAGGAGAGTGGTTTCTAACGTCTCCCTGTGGCTAGTTTGTGGCAGTGCATCATCTATGTCCAAGTGATGAGTGAAGAGCAGATTTAACTGAAACGGTGACCACGTCTGAAATCAGGTGACTTTTGAAGTCGTGAAACCTCTTCTCCCTTGCAACTATAGCTGACAGTGCAATTTACTCAATGTAGCCTATGTAATCATTTGGTCTCTAAGCTCTAATTTGTATCTCTCAAGGTTGTGTCTTGTGCGATACGGAAACTGAAATTTAGCTTGCCATAACATCTTTACGGTCGGGACAGAGGAGAGAGGTTGATTGAATATTTGTGATAACTTGCGAAGAGGAAATGTATTTGTGATTAAAGCTCGTGTTTGTTTTGTATTCTAAAAAAAAGATAGGAATTGTTATTAGCACTCCAAAAATCTCATTCTATACTCCAAACTTTCTATATTAGAAAAAAAAAAATTACACTTATCAGGAGTGTAGAATGAGATTTTTAAAGTGTCAATAATATTTTCCAAAAGATATTATCACAAATAAAAGGTGTAATTTGTGTCATTGACCCACCTATACCTTCGCTTGCATTTACGAGAATGTAAAATGGTGGGGCTTTTGGGCTTTAGTTATTTGGTTACGGTCCTAAATTTCATGGGCTAAAAGAATGGGCTCGATGGTTGTGATGAGTTCTCTGCTGGGGGAATTGGCGTGGAGGGGATGCAGTGGTTGTAGCTAGCTGGGTTAGTCCTTTGTGGTGTGGACTCCGCAATTTGCCAAGGCAAGCATGCCTTGGCGGGGTTGGGTTTTTGGAATTTAGAGCTATAATCTCTCCTCATTTTCATTCATTAAGTGCTCTAATGACTCCTCAGGGGTAGGGGCACAAAATGTAGCATGAGCTACATATTATTCTTTGCAAGAGTAACATTGTATGCGTGTGGAGAAAGATATACACAATGTGTATTGCAGGTAAGTTACTCCATTATCGTGGCACTATCATAGGGTGTAGCTTCAATGCTATGAATTAATTAGTTGTTAGATTTGACTTCCACAACTTTTAAATCTTCTGTTTTTCATCTGAGTCATTTATTCTTATATCATTATATTTCAATGATACGTAGTGTATCATAATAGGTCTTTTAAAAGTGTGATGTGGTGGTGGGAGAAAATTACTGAATCTGAGAGGCTAAAAAAGGATAGCCGAGTGCGGAAAGAAAAAAATATAGCGCAGAATTCAATTGTTAAAAAAAACAAAAAAAAAAAGGTGAGTGTCAAAGCTGGATTAATGAGAATTTCAAATAGAGTGAGAGTGAGTGAGTTGCAACGGGTGTAGGGCTGAAAATAGCCCAAAAATCGTCTCTAACTGAGGACTAGGCCAGATGGCTCGTGGGCTCAACGGAATCTCAAAGGGTCAAAGGGCTAGCCACTTCCAACCAGCCCCGGGCTACGTCAGCTAGCCGTTAAGTTTGAATTTTTTTTTTTACAATTTTATTTAATTTTTTTCATTTACAAAATTTTCCATATAACTTCTATTTTTTTCTATAACTTCTATTTTACAAAATTTGTTTCATATATTTTTTTTAATTCTATTTTTTCTATTTTTTCCTACAACTTCTATTTCACAAAATTTGTTTCATATATATATTTTTTAATTCCATTTTTCCCATAACTTCTTGTGAACACAAAAATTTCCTGAAAACAACAAGAACACGTGTACAAAATAATATTTGTATTTGATGATTTTGGGTTACAATCTCTATTTGTTCCTCTGATTCGATCTCTGTAAGAATTTGATTTGTGGACTTGATCCAAGGGCCATCGAGGCTTTGATTTTGAATGAACAGGGAAAAGTTTCTTCAAGGGCCGTTGGGCTTGATCTTGAAGTTTGGCGGATGAACATTTCTTCAGGGGCCTTTTGGACTTGATTCTTGAAGTTGGATGAGCGTTTCTTCAAGGGCCGTTGGGGCTTGATCTCCAAGAACGATGAACAAAGAACGAAGAACGAAGAACGAACTTCAAGAGAATTCTCTTCCAATTTGAGAGTAGAGAAATGTATTTGTGAATTGGTGAATGGAATGACTTCCTATTTATAGAATTCCAAAACTTGATTTTTGGATTTAAATAATCAGATGAAATAAGTCGTTTCTGCCAGGTGTTGACACGAGTCCTGTTTGATGGCTTTCCCGACTCTTTTCGATTTTTTGTCGAGTCATACACTACGTGTAAAATTTATGTGACACGTGAGCGTTGAAATTTTAATTATTGGTCAACATTTATTTTACCGAAATTTCAATATCTACAAATGCCCCCACTTTAAAGCGTGTCGTATACATGTGCTTGTCACGTGTAGAAGATGCGTTTTGAAGTCCCTTAATGTAGACGTCAATCCAAGGGCCGTCAAGGCTTGATCTTGGATCGAGCTGGGATTTCCTTCAAGTGCCATTGAGGCTTGATCTTGAATTGGGCTGAGATCAATTCAACTTTGCTGGGACGAATCGGCACGTGCATTTGTTGGGCTTGTTGACTTTCCACAGGCTTCATCTTGAACTGGTTTTGATTCAAGGGTGATGGACACTTGATCTTAAATTGGATTTGTGATTTCTCCAAGGGCCGTTGAGACTTGATCTTGAAGGTTGATTCAAGGGTGTTGGACACTTGATCTTGAATCGGGTCTTGATTTCTCCAAGGGTCGTTGAGGCTTAATCTTGAAGGCTAATTCAAGGGTGTTGGACACTTGATCTTGAATCAAGCTTTTGATTTCTCTAAGGGCCGTTGAGGCTCGATCTTGAAGGTTGATTCAAGGGTGATGAACACTTGATCTTGAATCGGGCTTGATTTCTCCAAGGGTTGTTGAGCTTGATCTTGAAGTTTGATTCAAGGGTGATGAACAATTGATCTCGAATCGGATTTGTGATTTCTCCAAGGGCCGTTGCGGCTTGATCTTGAAGGTTGATTCAAAGGTGATGGACACTTGATCTCGAATCAGATTTGTGATTTCTCTAAGGGCCGTTGGTGGCTTGATCTTGAAGGTTGATTCAAGGGTGATGGACACTTGATCTTGAATCAGACTTTTGATTTCTCCAAGGGCCATTGAGGCTTGATCTTGAAGGTTGTCGGACCACAAGCGGCTTCATATGGCAAGCGATCTTCGGTTTAGTTGAGGATGAATCAGCATGTGCAGTTGTACGACCCATGCTGCATTATTCTCTGCTTTGTTTCTTTTGCATTGCAAGGAGTCACGAGGTATAGGTGTTGGTCTGTTTCTCTGTTCAATCTTTCCAAGTGCCGACCAATCGCTCTATTTCTCCTTGTCCCGTAGGCAAGAGCAAGGGTAAAGGAAAATCATGCCATGAGATATCTTTGCCTTTGACTCTGATGATATGAGATACTTTTGCTTTTTGAAGAAGTATCTTTCCACAGGTTTATTCTTGAACTGGGCTAGAGAGTTTTTTTCTTCTGCTAGATTTTCTAAAAGTCTGAGCTTACCTATTTATCTAGAGTTGAAGTTGATTCAAAGGTGGTGAACACGATCTTGAATTGGACTTGTGATTCCTTCAAGGGCCGTTGGTGGCTTGATCTTGAAGGAAATGGAACATGAGCGACTCTGCGAGCCGACTCAAGAATTTGAGGGTCAAAACAAGTTCATCAAATCCAGAGTACGTCAGATCTTGATGATATGAAATATTTTTTCTTTTGAAGAAGTAGCGGACGGCTCGGCACATGTTTCGTCGTGCTTGTTTCTACATGCTTCAATGTATCATTTTCTCTTGCCTTATCTGTTTCCCTTGCAAAAGCAGTATCTTCTCTGGTTTTCTCCCATGCATGTGTGGCATCTTCTCTTGTAGTGTTTGCCTTATTGATGCAGGAGTGGAATGCAAATGCTAGGTAAGCAATCAGGGAAGGGTTTCCAGGTAGTCGGTTCTGGATCGGAAAGTTGATTCCAAATGCCGACTGATTGCTACAAGGATTAAGAAAATGAAAGGAGAAAGCGTGATATGAGATACTCTTGCTTTTGAAGAAGTGGTGACGATTTGCCAACGTTGCACATCGAAGCTTTACTCTTCAGCGACGGTGCTAGCTTATCGTTGATCATTCTGCTTCAATCTTTTTGCATAGCAGAAGTGGTGCGCAACCTTTGCATTTGAATGGTGAGCCACACCGTATCAACTGCGCTAAAGTATTTGACGAAGGAATTCGTGACCTTGACAACAACTGAGGATGAGTGCTCGAGAGCAATACAAGGTAAGCAACCAGGCAAAGGTTCTAGGCAATCAGTTCCAGATCGGAAGTTTATTTTCAGGTTCCGACTGATTGCGTTATTTCTCCTTGTCTTGCAGGTGAGAACAAAGAAAAGGAAAAGGACAGGGAGAAAGCGTGATATGAGATACTCTTGCTTTCAACCCTGACGATATGAGGTACTCTTGCTCTGGTGTGGCTTGTTTGCAGAGGTATTCCAGGGGATGAGGAATACTGAGTATTTTGAGAAGCTTTGTTGGAAATGCATTCTCGAAGATAGGGAAGAGCTTGGCATTTTTGCAGGTCTGCCTTACCGTAGAGGATGAAGGTCGACAGATATAGGACTTTTCCCAATAGCCGGTAGTGAGGCTGTTTGTTTACCCATGTCAGCGACAACGAGTAATTTTGATTCACGCGTTTTTAGACTTGTTCGTGACTTCTGCAAAGCTGGGATAGCATATGAAGGGCGGCGACAAGCTTTGATTTTATCTGTGGCTTCTGCAAAGCTGAGACAGCAAGTGAAGAGTGGCGACAAGCTTTGATTCAGAGATTCCATCTTTTGAAAAGGTGGCGCGTCTTCGATTTTCAAACAAAGCAACTCTTCGATCTAAGAAGCCCGGCTTTTGAGGTCTGGGGGATGATGACAAACCCCTTTGATTTTTGTCCGTGACTTTGGAAAAGCTGAGATCACGTGTGAACAATGCTAACAACTTGATCCAGAAAATTCGGCTTTTTGAAAAGGTGGTGCCTCTTCAATTTCTGAACGTGCGGCTCTTCGATTTCTGAATGAACAGTTCTTCGATTTCTAAGCAGGCGACCTCGTTGCCTCTTTCTTTTATGGAGGCACTAATTGTTTTCCGAAGTACACTTGAGAATTGCTACTTGTCGAAGTTCCCATCTTGTACCTTTGAGATCTTGATTTGTCCGACCTCTTCTTTTCTTCAAAACCTTCGGAAAATGTCTTGCCCATCTGACCGTCGTCTTGATTTGAATACTGGGGAAGAGGCTGTTATGTCTTCTCCGGACAATATATGGCACCCATCCTTTTTATCCCTGAACGGTCCTACGGTTGGGGATTCGGTGATGAAGAATGATATAACAGCCACCGTGGTGGCCATAAATATTCTCACCCCAAAGACAACAGGGTGTTTTCCAAGCGGTCCGATGAGCTGGCTGTCTAGGACTCCTTGGCATTTAGCGTCCAATGTGCGGGCTCTGTATCGAACATGGGCCAACGCCTTCTTGCTCGTACTTGCCAGGTTGAATCCTTAATAGCTGAGGTGGCGAGCCTTAAGCAGAAGATTAGAGGGCTTAAGCATGAAAATAGGGAGTTGCACATGCTTGCCAACAGCTACTCGACGAGCATGAAGAAGAAGTTTGACCAGTTGCAGGAATCTGATAGTCGGATTCAAAGTGATCATCAGACGTTTATGGCTTTGTTCCAAAGGCATCTTTTGATGTCGTCCTCTGGAGCTTCGCCAAGTGTTGAGGCTCGGGATAATCAAACTCCGGCGCCTCGTCTTTCTGCAGCTCCGCCAAGTGCTGAGGCCTCACGCGACCATTCTTGAAGAGTCGCTCATGTAGATTTGTTTTCTTCTTTTTTTTTCTTTTTTTTCTTGGCATGTATGATGCCAATTTGTGTAATTTTCCAGATAAATAAATAAAATGGAATTTATTTACAAAATGCTTTATTTATTTATTATTATTATTATATATATATATATAATTTTTTTTCTTTCTTTCTTTCTGCACATAGTGCCCATGCACCTCCATTATTATTTTTTCTTTCTTCACGTGGTGGTGATGCACCATCATTTTTTCTGTATAAATTTGGGCGATGCGTAGAAGAATTTCCAGGAAAGACGATGGACAGAAAAAGGACTGGAGTTTGGGGCAGAGCGAAGCGTCGAGCTTCACGACCGGCTAGTCGTTTGACGGCGGTCGCTTTGAAGTTTTTCGACGGCTTTGACCATGGTGGTGAACCTGGTGGACGCGCAGCTGCTGTGGTGGAGGTGCAGAGGCAGCTGGAGCTTGAGGTGGAGCTTTCGTGAGCCGGAGCAAGGGAGTTGGGTTTGTCCATGCAGCTGTCGATAGTGTCAAAGTAGAGGATATCCTTGAATCCGTTTATTTTACAGATGGCATTGCTGTGAGATCTTCGACGATGTTGATGGTGATGGCTGTGGGTTCCGTCGACGCTGAAGAGCAAATGCCGTTGTCTACTTGCAAATCCATCAGTTTCTCGGTTCTTATCAAGTCATCATCTAACCGACTGCGCTGGAAGATCGATCTGTACTGATCATTCTCGTCCGTACTACCAAACGCCGCAAAAAGCTCGAAGAAGGGATTTGAAGAGTCGAAACCGAGTGCTATGGTGAGTGTTGTGGAGTTTCCAATACGGTTGACGTCTTTGTTGACTGAAATCTGAGCAGAAGCATAAAGGGTGACAGTGGGTGCCTTTACCACAAGAGGCGGCGGAGCTGGTGCCTTATTCTTGAATTCCTCATGATCATTGAGTGAGGACGCCACGCATGCACATGCAGCAGTTGAGTTGAGTGTGACGAATTACCGGTTGTCACCAGTGAGGAAATGACATGACTCTCTGACTATGCGGATCTGGGATAGCACAAAATGGATCATGAACATCACAAATCTATTTTTTTTCCATTTTTTTTGAACCAGAAATGATCGTCTGGCTGCTGTACAACGAGGTTCCCTTTAACTGCTACGTGTTTCTTTGCAACTTAGTGTGCCAAGTGGGTGATGATGATAATTATCATACTCCAGCCACTTGTTAACGCACTCGGTGTGGAACACGTGGCAGCAGGCGTCACAGAGGATGGAGCAAAAGAGCTTGCAGAGGACTAGAGAAGTTGATGAGCTGCTGGGTTCCTTGGTACCTCAAGCAGTAGGGATGGATGTTAGTGCGGTCGGGCAGAAAATGGCGAGGAAGTCACGGAAGCAGCGGAGATGATGACTTTGTAGCACTTGACTTTCTAGCAGACGTTGCCGATCTCAGACGTAGACGTATACCGGGATGTGGCCCTCGGGGACCACTGGCTGGCGAGCAGAGGATCTCCGGCGTCAGAGCTTCACACGGAATGACTCGTTTCTGCGCGGGTGGGAGGCGGATGAGCTGCTTCATGGTGTTTGTTGTTTTACGAACGGCGTGAGGAGATGAAGAAGGCAACCGTTTCTAGGCTTCTAGAGAGAGAGACTTGGGCCTGATGTGCAGATGGTTGTGGAAGGGAGATGACGAGTCCTCGTCGTTCTTGATGAAGGAGAAGACGTCTTTTGCGCGACGCCGTCAACACCAATCGGAAAATTCCTTCAAATCTCGATCTTTCCCATAATTCCCTCAATGGGTTGCTCTACAGTCGCTCTTCAGTACCACAGAGCTTCGGGTTCACATAATTTGATCTCTGCGAGCTACCCAGCAGGTTCGAATCTGATTAACGGCTCTTTGCCGTCTGATTTAGGCGGTAATAGCCTGCGAGATGTTTGGATATATATGGTGGTGACGGGAATGCAGATGCAGTGGAAGAGCTTTGCGGTGTTGACTCGGTGGTGATGGAGGTCGATTCATGGGACTCGGGCGAGTCGCAGACTTGGAGCATGAAGACGATTAGGCCCATCGAATCGGAGAGCAGGTACCGACAATGTTGCGCTGGTCTTGGTGAGGCGCTGAAATTCCTGGGTGCCTTGATCAATTTCTGGGATGTGACCACGGTGTCGCTGTCGTTGGAGAGAAAGGTGGTGGAGCACGAGGCCAGTGCCATGCTCCGGTGCTGAAGCGGTGGTGGTGGATCTGGGAGAAGAGCTTCTCCAGATGGGTATGTGGGTCAGACTGCCGGGGTGGGAGAGGCAGGCAGAGACTTTGGGGACATTTTCTGGGCTTGGACAAATTGAAGTAGGCTTGTGGGCCTAGACCTTAGCAACGGGCTCCATCTGATGGGCTTTCTGTTCTTCATTTTCCTGTTTAGGCTACACTATAGATACTAAGGATTCTTTGACAGGCTTGAGCGTTTCAGAGGTGACACTTCCTCCCGCCTGGATTTGGGCTAGTGGAGTGTTTTCTTTGTTGGATTTGGGCTTGTGGCTTGAACCCTTTGTTGCTGCTGGGCCGAGACACACATGCATATGTATTTCATTTTTTTAATACATAATAATAACATATGTATTTTTTTATAATACATAATAACAACATATGTATTTCTTTTTTTTAATTTTTTTAATTTTTTAATTTTTTTAATTTTTTTAATTTTTTAATTTTTTTTAATTTTTTAATACATAATAATAACATATGTATTTTTTTTCTTTTTTTTAATACATAATAATAACATATGTATTTTTTTTATAATACATAATAACAACATATGTATTTCTTTTTTTTTTCTTTTTTCTTTTTTTTATGTAATGAAATTGACTTTCATTAATAAGACATATATTTTTTATTTTGATGTGACTGAACTCGAAATTAAATGTTCGAGCTGCCTACGTACCCTTCCAAAGAAAGAGATTAAGTCAAAACGTAGTTCAAAATACATATTTATTTTTTTGGTATTTTTTTTGTGTCGTTTGTAGTTTTAACTCGTGCAAGCAAGAAGCCTTGGTGTTGCCTTTTATGCTCGTGCAGACCAGGAGTATTGATGTTGCCTTTTATGCTCGTGTAGACCAGGAGCCTCGATGTTGCCTTTTATGCTCGTGTAGACCAGGAGCCTGTGTCATGCAATTTGGGCTCGTGCCGGCGAGGAGCCTTTGTTCATGCAGTTTAGGCTCGTGCGAACAAGGAGCATCCGTTCATGCAGTTTAGGCTCGTGCGAACCAGGAGCAGCTCGCGAATTTGTTGAGCCATTTTGGAGAAGCGTTCCTCGCAATCTTCATAGCAAGAAGCCTTGACCGAGTAATTGAATAATTTTTTGAGGAAGAAGAGTTTGTGCATGGACGATCTTTGTGTCGAAATTTCCTTATCTTCAACACTTTACCATTGCTTTCAAAGTTGACAAAAGCTGCTTTGCCCCCTTTCCATTTGGCAAACTTGTGGTGGAGACGTAGGCTTCATGCGCCTTTTCTTTGGGGTGACATGAATCCATCCTTCAACTTCACTTGATTCGGAGCATGCCCCCAGCGGCGGCAATGAAGACTTCGAATCAAATGTGCCGGAAGTGACGGTGGTATAATTTGACTTTACCACATCGTCGAGCTATGATGAGATCTTTCAGCATGAAGCATTTTCCTGTCGGATGATTGACGAAACGGTGGTACTTGCAGTACCTTGGGTTGTCGGTGCAATTTATTCTTCCGGCCATCGACATTCGGGTAAATTGATCACCTTCTTCTCCAATAGGTCATCCAGTATTACAGCCACGTCGGAGTCTGGAAAAGGATACGTCTTTTGCTCTAGTTCCCTCAAGGTATTTTTGTACCTGTCTTGGGTGCGAGAAGACTCTCATCTCTTTATCTCCCTCGTTTTGTACTTGGACGAGATTTTGACGGGCGCATATGAGATTTTGATGGGGGCAGTGTTGACGGTAAAAGCTTCTTTGGCTGGCTTCTTCCCAGTCTCGTCCACCTTTGGAGCAAACACTTTCTCTTTAAAGTTGGTGGTTAGCTCATTTTCCCATGGTTTGCGATGCTCAATTCCATGTCATGGGCGCGAGTCGTTAGCTCTTCGAAGGTTCGCGGTTTGATGCCTTGAAGGATGTAATGCAATCCCTATTGCATGCCTTGGATGCACATCTCGATCGAAGAGCGCTCCAAGAGTTTATCTTTGCAGTCGAGGCTAAGAGTGCGACATCGGTTGATGTAGTCAACAATTGGCTCGTCCCTCCACTATTTTGTGCTTGTCAGCTCCAGTACGCTGATTGTGCGGCGGGTGCTGTAGAAGCGGTTGAGGAATTACCGCTCAAATTGCTCTCAGATATTGATGGATTCGGGCTCGAGATCGGTGTACCAATCAAAGGCGTTACCTTTCAACGAGCGCACGAACTGCTTGGCAAGGTAGTCCCCTTCAGTGCCCGCATTGTTGCAAGTTTCAACGAAGTGGGCGACGTGCTGTTTCAAGTTTCCCATTCCATCGAACTGCATGAACTTGGGTGGTTGATATCCCCTTGGCATCTTCAAGGCATCAATCTTCTTGGAGTAAGGCTTGAAGTACAACCCGGAGGTATTTGAGCTCCTTTGGTACCATGCCTTGATGGTGTTGGCGATCATCTCTTGCAACTGCTTGATGGAGAGAAATGTCATGAATGTCGCTACATGGTCTGGCTTTAGGTTTTCTTCAACCTTTTCCACCGGAGGCTCTTCTTCTTCGTCACCATTTTTCTTGGAATCGAAGCCAGATCCTTCATCATGCCTTGCCCCCAGTTTGCCCAAGAGCATAGCGATCTTCAAGTCCTTTTCTTCAAGGGTTCTTGTCATCGTTGCTATCATTTCCTTCATTTGAACAAGCCGTTCTTCCATGGAGGTAGCGCCGATGACTTGTTCCTTATCTGAAGACATCGTTCTTGAAGTGTGCTTTGGTTTTCTTGAACAGAGAAAGAGGTGAGAGGTAGAGATAGTCCCACTAGACGTGCCAAATTTGTGAACACGAAAATTTCCTGAAAACAACAAGAACATGTGTACAAAATAATATTTGTATTTGATGATTTTGGGATACAACCTCTATTTGTTCCTTTGATTCGACCTCCGTAAGACTTTGATTTGTGGACTTGATCCAAGGGCCGTCGAGGCTTTGATTTTGGATGAACAGGGGAAGTTTCTTCAAGGGTCGTTGGGCTTGATCTTGAAGTTTGGCGGATGAACGTTTCTTCAGGGGCCTTTTGGGCTTGATTCTTGAAGTTGGATGAGCGTTTCTTCAAGGGCCGTTGGGGCTTAATCTCGAAGAACGATGAACAAAGAACGAAGAACGAACTTCAAGATAATTCTCTTCCAATTTGGGAGTAGAGAAATGTATTTGTGAATTGGTGAATGAAATTAATGGAATGGCTTCCTATTTATAGAATTCCAAAACTTGATTTTTGGATTTAAATAATCAGATGAAATAAGTCATTTCTGCCAGGTGTTGACATGTGTCCTGTTTGATGGCTTTTCTGGCTCTTTTCGATTTTTCATCGAGTCATACACTACATGTAAAATTTATGTGACGTGTGAGCGTTGAAATTTTAATTATTGGTCAACATTTATTTTACCGAAATTTCAATGTCTACACTTATATTTTACAAAATTTGTTTCATATATTCCATTTTTTCCTATAACTTCTATTTTACAAAATTTGTTTCATATTTTTTTTAAATCCTATTTTTTCCTATAACTTCCTAAGACATTATACAACATTAAATTAAATTAAGTAACATCAAACAACATTAAACAATATGAAACAACATTAAATAACATTACCCAACATAAAAATTATGCAACATAAAAAAACATTTAACAACATGAAACTTAAACAACATTTTTAAAAACATTTAACAACATAAAACTTAAACGCCTACTCCATGCTTCTTGTGGCCCAAATATGTGCAACAAGATCTTGTTGCAGGTACTTGTTAACGGCACGAAAACGTATCATTCTATAGCGCCTCATTTATAGAGATACTACCAGTTCTTGGATTGAAAGGCAAATTAGGCCCATCATATATTTTTGCACGAGCCCTTCTTGACGTATTTAGATCTTCTTGGTTGTCATCGGACTCTCCATCAATATACCCATCTCGCTCATCCTCCACTATCATATTGTGTAATATGGTTCAAATTTTCTCGACTCCACCCTATTGCCGGTTTGCTGATGATCTTCCACCATGCTTGTAGAATACCGAAAACTCTCTCAACATATTTTCGGTATACCTCTTGGTGTAAGGTAAATAACTTTTTCGCGTCATTCCTAGGGTGGCTCTGTTCCTTAGTTGGTCGACACCATGGCCGCAGCCATGCCTGCTGCTCTGTTTTGTTTGTTGCGCCTTACTTGAACTTCTTCATCAGACTCCTCATCTTGTTGTCTCATTTGCGCCCATTTGGATAAGGACCCCCAGTTGGAATTCATTGCAAACTTAAATTGAAAGAGATTGAATTGAAATAGATTGAATTTAAAGTTGTGTGAATTATAGCCCAATATCCACCCTATTTAAAGCAAAAAAAAAAAAAAATCAAATCCAATGGCTAGCTGACGTCATGCTGACATCACTTAACCGTTGGATTTGAATTTAAGTTGTAGTAGTTTTTAAATTTAAATAATAAATTATGTTTGGCCATTTGGCCCTCGGTTAGAGACCGTTTTTTGTGACAAGGCTAAAACGAGCCATTTGGCCCTCAGTTGGAGATGGAGGCAAATATAGCCATGTACTGTTCAATAAAATATTAATATATTGGAGGGCCAGAGGGCTAAAATGAGCCCTCTAGCTAGCCCTCAGTTGGAGATGGCCTTAGCATGAGATACTACTATAGGGGCGTACATGTACCAATAATACTAGAATATGTATCCACTTTTTTCATATTACTTTGTGTTATTAACATGAGTGTCAGCGTAGCGATGTACCGGTACCATACGAATTGTTCCCCAATCATGAGTTATGGGCCATTTTTAGTTTGAATTTGTGCAAAATTTGTCTTCAAACCATCTAAAGGAGATGTCTGTTGCACCTCACCCCCAAATATCTGTACAATTTCATAAGATCCTTAACATTTTATCGAAACTTCAATTTAGTCCTCTATCTTAACCGAATCTGGACCCTCTATCTTGATTCTCAAACTCCCTCGAGTTGCCACATAGTAGCACCCCAGCACTCCCTTTCTTTTCCTCACCCCGAGACCTATCTCTCAGCCCTCACTTTCTACACGCTTTCTCTCTAACACTGAAACACAAGCACTCTTTGGAGCTCCGAAAGCTTCCATCCTTCTTCCTCTTCGAAACTGTAATTAATCGAAAATCCCTCAACCACAAAACCTTAATCCCTGAGACAAAAGGAACTTACCTAAACCTTTACATGCACCATCGGGGCAATAGGCAGTGATCTTCATGGAATCAGAGAGCTTTGAGCTCTAGTTTTCCATATCAGGTGAGATTCACTTTTTCCCTTTCTTTGTAGACTCCTAATGGTTATCGTGATGGTGATTTTGTTGAAATTGATCTCAAGCTCGTGTGTCTAAGCTTGGTTCTTAGATGAGAATTACGTGTGGTGATGTTTTGGTTGTAGAAAACACCCTATGGAAATTTTCCCAGTTTTTCCGACGAGCTTCGTGACCAAACCTGGCTAATCTCGACTCCAGTTGTTACTCACAGTGGTAGAATCTTGTTCCTTTTCATTTTAGCATCATTTTCTTGCTTAAATTACAATTTTTAATGGAGTTTTAAGTCGAGATCGGAATCGGGACGAATCCTGGCCAAATATTCTGGTGTTCTCCCTCGAGGGGTCCGGTGACCCATGTTTTAACTTCGGGTCGACTCGACCCGTATGTGATTTTCAGCCCAAGTCCTAAACCCAACTTAAATTTCCAGCCCATTTATTTTGAACTTAGGCCCACATTCCTTTAACCCTAACCTGTAGTCCATTTAGTTAACCTAGGCCTGGATTTAAATGGACTTAAGCCCATATTTATTTGAACCCAATTGTTTAAACACTAAACCACTAATCCTAACCTAGATTGAAGACCCTCAGCCCAACCCAACATAATTGGTCCAACTCATCAGACCATTAACTTGACCTGACCGTTGACCCGATCCGTTGACCGTTGATTTTCTTGTTAACGTTAACTTTTGGGTTGACTTTTCGGGTTTGGGTCGGGACTCCTCCTAGACAAATTTCAACGTTCTGATTCCAAATCTGACGCTTGTTTTTCCAAACTCGACCGTTTTAGTAGAGTTTTAATAAATGGCCTCTATATATGTGTTTAGGTATGTTGGTGGGAAGTGGCACCATTTTTGTTAGTTGTGCGACTCCTCAGCAATTAAATATCTGTGAGTGGACCCCTTCTAAAATTTGCATAATTTTATAGTTTATTTGCATAAATGAAATGCATGCCTTACGAGTTTATGAACTGATTTTATGTTAAGCATGTTTATTGAAATGTTTATTATCGTTTCTTTATTTTGTAAGGAATTAATTGTTGGCCTATATTGAGCTATATTTTAATATATCGTATTTTCTATAAAAACCATGAACTGGTAGACTATCTGATGGATGACGATAGGATGCTAGAACATGTTTTCAAAACCCCTCTTTATAGTATAGACAATGGATGACTTTATACTATGAAGTGGTCATATTGAGAGGCGTAATTTTTTATGCGTATCCAGTGGACAGTATGCCGCCTGGGGCGAGGATCTGGTGTTGACAGTTAGGCCGGGAGAAATAATCCCTAGCTACGGGCTAATGGACACAGAGCAGGCATTGGGCTAGGAGTAAGTAATCTCTGGCTACGGGCGCAGAGACCACGGTGATGGCATAGGGCCGGCAGTTATATTTATTCAGTGATCTTACTGGCAGGACACCACGCTTACGAGACGATCTGTGAGACGATTGATGTTTTGATTTTAGCGATGTTTTTCCGTGATATGTCTTTTGAGATGTTTTTGGCATGCTAGGGTTTTCAGTAAACCTATTACTTATTATGCTAGTAGTTTTCTTTATATAAACAGTGGGGGTTAGTATCTTGATAACTATTTTATTATTATTGTATATATCAACTTGATCCACTCACCTTTGTTTTGCACCCCTTTCAGGACTTAAAATCAAGGCATACAATCCCGACATCAAGGCACTTCCGCATCGGCATCTTAGAGTCCTATCGGTGTAGGACCCATTCTTTTATTCATTAAAGTTTATATGATTTATTTTATTATTCTAGTTAGTTTTATGCTCTGAACATGTTCCTTAAATGCCTATTCCTTATTCTTTGATACTTATAAGTCTTATTTATTCCTTATTTTCAGCATTTGCACTCAATAAATGGCTTTCGTCACCCTCGAGTATATGCCAGCATGTGCCTTTCCTGGTATTCGGGGAATATCGGGATCGGGGCGTGTCAATGTCAAATTTGAACGTAAAATTTAAATTTTGACAGCTTATGTTTCTTTGACATCTTTTAAGTTTTGTTCTCCAACCAATATGTCAAATTAAATTATTATTTTATTATTTTGTAAAATAAATTATTAAACCAATTAAAATTTAATAAATAACATTTAAAGTTTAATCAGTAATTTGTTCAACTTACTTAATTGAAAAGAAGAAAAAAAATATAATAATTGCATCGGTTGCGACGACCTGTCCCTGATTTTACGTTTTATGAATTTTAAAAGCATGAATTTACGAAAATGCCCCTAGAGGCAAGGATTTTGACTTCCGTTGACCATTGTCAAGAGAAGTGTATGACTTATTCTTTTAGTGTATTCTCGTAGTACTCATCACTAAGAACGCGTGAGCGCACGTTAAACTCGAATCAGATCTGTAACGAAAAAGTTACGCTCCGTTAAAGTACGTTAACTACTAGTATTTTGTACAACCGCGTACAAATTTACAGCGTAGTTTTGGCACCGTCAAAGAGGCAGATATTGTACATTTTAAATTGCACAAATCCATCCAATTCCTAAAAATGTGGATTTGGTCCCCTTTTCACCAAACAATCACAACTTTTCCCTCAAGATTGGCACCAATCAGGGATCCACTTTGATTCCCTTACCATCAATCATATAATGACTTCACACTTTCTCCTTCCTTTTCTCTCTGTAAACCAAGATCTCTCTCTTTTCTCTGCAAACAAGCATAAACACATGCGTGGTCATCATCAAGCTCACCATCTCAATGAATACCAACCTTCCAACTTGTTACATAATGGGAGAAAAACTTCAGCACTTGTACATCAGTTCAGGAAGAACATCAACTATCACTTCCCCTTGTCATTTTCACGGCAACTCCCCACCATGCGCAACTAAGGTGATTTTGGAAACCCCTGATTTCAATATCTCTTATTTTGATTCCCTAATGATGTTTCTAATCTTAATTAGGAGGTTTTGGGGTGATTTAGTGTAGAAGATAGCTCGGGAAGAACTTCCCCAAATTCTGAAAAACTCTAAAACCGTGGTCATCCGACCACTTTCAGACCTATTTTTCGACCAGCACAAACTTCGATTGTACTTTATTTTGCTATAGATTCTTTCTCCACATTCCTAATTTTTATTTGGCTTTTGAATCATCAAGTTTGGCTAAGAATCGAGTTAGATATCGACTCTGGGAGTTAGGAACAAATTCTAAGTTTTCTGGGAAATAAGTAGCCGTGGTCGTTTGGCCACTTTTAGGCCAAATTTTTGAACAACACGGACCATATTCGAACTTTCTATGAAAGTAGATCTATTCATCACATTCCTAGCTTCATTTTAGTTTTTGAATCACGGATTTTGGTCGAGAAACAAGCTCGTTTGAAGCTCTGAAAGTTGGACCAAAAATCTGGAAAAACTGCAGAAAATCGTGGGGAAGGCGCGTGGGATACCGCGTGGGTGGCGCGTGGCTGCTGGCGCAGCCACCTTGTGGCGGCGCGTGCGTGGTCCAAATTGGATTATGAAAACTTGTGTGTGTCCGTGACGTCGAGTAGATCGATTTCATATATTTAAACTCTATGTTTGGACAATCTACGAAGATTTTATTTACGTTTCCATTTATGTATTATTAAACTAAGTTAATTAGAAATTTCACGTATAGGGAAACGTATTCCGAGGACGTACGTGATTAAGCCAAGCTAGAAGGCTTCGTTTCGACTGCGTATTTGTGAGTGGGCAGTTTATTTCTATATATATATATATGGTTTATAGTTTCCCAAAATGCATTTAAATGTTTTATGCTTATTATGCTATTTTTAGTTTAAGTTGGTAAATGTGCTTAGTAGAGTTACTTAATGGCTATGGCATGTTTATACATATGTTCACCTGCTTATAATCATGATGTTGTGGTAGAATACCAAAATGATTCTGTAATACGCATAGGTGAATTCAGTAAGTTCAATATATTGATTTGAATTGTGTAGCATACATATTGTATACATGCTCATCTTGCTGCACCTTGGTGTTGGTACTCCGCCCAGGGTCAGGGCCAGTCTTTCACGTGTATGTTCACATCTGCACCGTTCGCTCACCTTGGATCCAAGTTTAGGTGCCAGTCCTGTCGTACTGACTGCATTAGGCAGTTCCGACTCGTATGTGACCGTGCTTAGCACCAGTCTTCACGTGATTGTAGTACTAGAGCGCATTATTACACCCAGTCCTGTCGTACAGACTTCACTAGGCAGTACTTCCCACTCGTGTGCTAGCCTAGATGATGATCAATTGTTTATACTAGATTATCACATGATTATATTACTGTGGCATCGAACTTATCATGACTTGGCATACATTATCATTGAATCATTGATTATAGTATTGTGGATACTTACTCATTTACGTTGTATGATCTTTGCAATGGAAACTATACTTGTTTTTACGGCGAGGGGTTAGTATATTCAAAACTAAAGGTTTTTGTATAAGTTTGTTTTGCTGACCCACTCAATTTTGTTTTTCGCCCCTCCAGGACCTAGATAGCTGTTCTTTCGTGGCATTCAAGGAACCTTGGCAGTTTTTGACATTTAGTTCGGCTTTTGATGTATGAACTTATCACCGAGTGTAATAAGTGTACTTTAGTTGCTTGACTACTCTTCAGTAGTCGTCCTATCTTTATGCTCTGAATAACTGTAGTGGGTCACACCCACGTTTGTGCACTCTATCACTATCTTTATTTGAATTAGTTCTAGTTAGTTTTAAATTTACGCACTTTTTACATCACTTACCCTTATGGTTACGTCACTTCACAGTGATGGCCAGCATGTATTGACCCTCCCGGGGTCGGGGTGTGTCATCGGTCAATTCAACATTAATTATAATAAATAATTAAACTAATTAAAAATTAATATAAAAAAAAACATTTGAAGTCAATGTCAAATTTGACAGTAACCTCTTTTGCTGCCAAATCATGTCATCGTTATACAGAATTTGGCATTCCGGTTGGAGAATATTAATGTGACCTTTGTTTTACTATTATAACTGATGTGTACATTTTGACATTTCTTTTAAAAATACTCTCAGACAAATTTACCCAAGATACTAGCTACATGTAACGGGACAGTGGTAGCTTTCAAACTTTTCACCCCAGCATGTGCAATTCACTGCATAATTGAAAGATGAAAATGTTTAATTTTATAATATTTAAAAAAAATTGAAGGACAAGACAGTCAAGTTACCTTTGTCCCTATATGACGGAAGACATCGACTAAGCAATTGCAACAGAGACGATAATAACGTGCTGTCATTTAGAAATAAGATATAATAGTATTTTTAAGTGATAATTTTTAAATTCAAATATTGTGAATAATGAATTTGATATCAAATTAAATTACTCATATATTATTTAGTTGAAATTTTTTTAATGTAAAAATATTAATTTATTCAAAAAAAATTAACAAAGTGATGTCGCAGTCAAAGTAATCGCCACTTGAGCATGCACCAGTGCAGTAGTGTAGTGCAAAAAAAAGAGGAGAGAGATGCAGCGTGTAATATTGTGAAAACTGACACAGAACACAACGAAACACGCTTAGCTTTGGTTTTTTTTTATTGTTGCATCTCTATCTTCTATGTCCTCCTGTCCCGTCCAGTATAATAATGATATGACATCTTTGCAGCTCCTTTACTTTACTCTTCACTTTCCTTTCTCTCTCTTCACTTTCTCTCTCTAGCAAGTATAAGAAGTAGCAACAGCGAGTGTAGGAAGAAGGATGTATAGCAAGTAGTAAGAAGGGGTAAGTGATGGATTGTTGAGCTTATCTATTACATTATATTAGATTAGATTACAAAATCCATCGCCAAAAAGAAGGAAAGACGAAAGAGAATCAATCTTCATCGCCTTTGCCCCAATCTCTCTCTATTCTAGTGCGATTTGTATTTTTTTTTCTTTTTCTAGTGGGTTTTGTATTAATCCTATCTATCCTGGGTTGGCTTTCCTTTCCTTAGAAGAGGGCCTGGCTGGCTCGCTGTTGGTTTTAATTAGTTGTTGAGTTGTTTCTTGTCTGTCTAAATCTTCCAGAACTTCACCATATCTCATCTGGCTGAGCTGTCAATCACAAATATCATGCAATGATTTAATGACTGATTCATTTCTGGGTAAGAGTAATAGTTACTTGTATGTTTTGATCTTCCTTTCCTTGTTAGTTAATTAGTTGTTAGATTAGAAATATCACTCTCACACCAGTATCTACTATCCATCAATCTATCTGTTGACCCTAAAAACTAAAAATGGGGTCCAAACACTATCTAACCACTGCTTTTCTGGGTTTTTATTTGTTGTACATTTATTTTGCTTATAACTGACTGATTACAAAAAACTCTCATCATCCATAGACAGTGTTTGAGTGAGTAATTACAGCTATTGAAGATGATGGGGATGATGAAGATGATGAGGGTGGCCTGTTTGGTAACAATGATAGTGGTGCTCATGTGGAGCAGCAGCACCAACACCAACAGCAGACTGAGAATGGTGAGAATGGTGAGCGGGATTGGAGCCAACTGGGGTACACAGGCATCCCACCCTCTGCCCCCAGACACCGTAGTCCGGCTTCTCAAAGACAACGGCTTTCAGCGGGTTAAGCTTTTCGATGCTGACTACGACACTCTCAACAGTCTCGCTAAGTCTGGCATTGAGGTCATGGTCGGCATTCCGAACGATTTGCTCGCCTCTCTCGCCACCAGCGTTAAGGCTGCTGAGAAATGGGTTTCCAAGAATGTCTCTGCCCACATCTCCTCCAACAATGTCAAGATAAGGTCCCTACTTCCTTTCCCCTTCCCCCTTCTTTCTCCCCCCTTCTGTCCATTTCATTTCTTACTCTCAATCAATCATTTTCTCTCTTACTGTTTCTATGTTTGGTGGAAAATTGAATTTTCTCTATTATTATTTGCAGAATATATAGTTATAATGAAAACAAGCTAACTCTTGGTCTGTTGGTATTTCTCTCCCATTTATTCTAAAAGTAAAAAAAAAAAAAAAAGGAAGTTGAATTGTTTCATCGTTCCATAACAGCAATGCCCCCGGTTTTCGAAGAATGCTCATGAAGTAATCGAATCTTCACTTCAGTTTCTGATGAGCTTACTTCCTCGACTATCCAATCTTAACTTCAATTTATGTCCTATTTTTTGTTTAAACTCATCAAAACTCTCCTGAAGTTCTGGTTTTTCTAAATTACATGGTCCCTTGTGTTCTAAATATCTTATCTTTTTCCACCGTGCATGATGAAATATTACCTATTATAATCCCCAGCTTAACCACCTTGTGAACGTATGAGGTTTTATCTTAAGAGGCCTGGGTGAATTTAAATGAATTCTCTATGGTTTTATCCGAACCATTAACTACAATACCACTTCTTTTCTTTTTTTCGTTTTTTCTTTTTTCGCTAGTTACAATGCCACTTCTTGATGACCCACGTTTCTTGCACTTTCCTACTTAAACCACCTTTGTAAGCATTCAATGGTGGGGCTTTATCTTAGAAGGTTTTGGTGCAACAAATCTCTCTCTTAATACATGATCAGATCCATTTGCTTCTACTCCGTAACATTTGTACTATATAAGCTCCCAGCTTGTTGTGCCTGGACCACTGACCACTGTTATTTTTCTTGTCTTACAAAGATAACCGGATGTTTAACTTGTTTGGATTTTAGTTATGTATTGTGATTCTCATATGTCGATGCGTCACATACTTAATGCCACGAAATTATTAAATCTCCTGTCTAGCAACTCAGCAAAGGCAATCAGGAACTTATTTTTTTCTGATTTCTTGATTAATTTTGTATGTTATGCTTTTCAATGCTGTATAATGTGCAGAGGAGCCTTTTATTCTTCTACTTCTTGCAAGATTTGCATAGTCTTGACCTCTTTGCATGTGTTCATCCTATTTCTTCAGGTACGTTGCAGTTGGAAATGAGCCTTTCTTGGAAACATACAACGGTAGCTTCCTCAGAACAACCTTCCCTGCACTGCAGAATGTCCAGTCTGCCCTGATAAAAGCTGGCCTTAGCAACCAAGTAAAGGTGACTGTACCCCAGAACGCTGACGTGTATGCGACTTCAAATGGAGTTCCATCTGGTGGTGACTTCCGAACTGATATCCATGATTACATGATTCAAATTGTGAAGTTCTTGAGTGACAATGGTTGCCCCTTCACCGTGAACATTTACCCCTTTATAAGCCTTTACATCGACTCCAACTTCCCTGTTGATTATGCCTTCTTTGATGGCAATGCCTCACCTATTACTGATGGTAGTGCAACATACTATAATATGTTTGACGCAAACTATGATACTCTTGTGTGGACCCTGCAGAAGAATGGCTTTGGAAATTTACCAATCATAGTTGGAGAGATTGGATGGCCAACAGATGGCGACCGGAATGCTAATCTAGTTTATGCTCAGAAGTTCAACCAAGGTTTCATGTCCCACATATTGGGTGGCAGAGGAACCCCAATGAGACCAGGGCCAATTGATGCTTATCTGTTCAGTTTGATTGACGAGGATGCTAAAAGCATTGATCCAGGAAACTTTGAACGACACTGGGGAATATTTACTTTTGATGGGTTAGCAAAATACCAGCTTAACCTTGGTTCCACAAATTCAGGGGCATTAGTTCCAGCAAAAGGTGTGCACTATTTGGAGCGTAAGTGGTGCGTGATGAAGCCTTCAGCAATTCTTGATGACCCACAAATAGCACAAAGTGTGAGCTATGCCTGTGGACTTGCAGATTGTACTAGCCTTGGTTACGGGACATCTTGTGGAAACTTGGATGATCGAGGAAACATTTCGTACGCTGTTAACAGTTACTACCAGAGGAATAATCAACTTGATGAAGCTTGCAAGTTTCCAAACCTTTCAATGATCACCAAAACAAACCCATCTGTCGGGTCATGCAGATTTGAGATAATGATCGAACCATATTACGGAGCTGCAGAAAGGAGATCCGGACATCTCCAAAAGCCTCTGAGCCTGGTTGCACCTTTTGTTTTCTTTATGCTAACACTTGTGTGAGTTCCAAGGTTTTGGATTCATGAGGAACCACATTTGATGTAGGATAGCGTAGTGGAAGGTAATGAGCAATTGACAATTGCATAATTGTAGTTCAAATTTGTCAGCAGTCTGCATATTTGAAACTAGAACTGCTTTGAATTATTGGTTTACCATGGAGAAGGTTTTGTTAGCCAGCCACGTCTTCTTCTTCACTAGTCTATTGGGTGATCAAAATGTATTGCTCAGTGCTCACTAAAATTAGGACTCGCTGTTGATGGGATTAAGAGTAATTCCAATAAAAACCCTAAGTAATACTGGGAAACTTTAAATCTGTTTCATAATCATTACTGGTGTCATTAAACAAAAGTCAGCAGTTTTGTTATTTTTTATGTTAGGCGTAGGTTTTTTTTGCGTCGTAGAGTTTTCCAGTAGGATATTTAGGGTTGCAATGTGGCAGTATTTTTTATGTTAAGCGTAGTTTTGCTTTGTATTTGTGTTTTTGTTCTGGGACCTTTGGTTTTTGTTGGTGCTAATGGTGACTCTGTCGACCCGAGTGATGGAGGCTAATGGTGACTCTGCCGACTCGAGTGACGGAATGGCAAGGTGCACGGTGGATGTGACGGTGACGACTTGTGTCAACGGACTAAGTTGATTGGGTCATTATGTGCTTTACTTAGGGTTCTTTGCCCTTTTAGCCTAATTGCAGCTTATTTTTATATTTATCATATGTAACCCGATCGAAGCCACCTACACACGTCCGGCCGAAGCTAATATAAATATCTTCTGCCTATAAGCACCAACCAAACGTCCAGCCAAAGCCATATAGTATCATTCGCCCGCAAGCAGTATCGTTCGCCCGTAGGCAGTATCATTTGCACGTAGGCAGGACTGTTGAGTAACCACTAAATAAGCACATAAGAACATTAACATAATATTTCATATATATATATATATATATATATATATATATATATATATATATGAAATCGGAGCTCAAAAACTAAAACGTCATATCGTAAAACCACATTCATAAGTAGGTATATAGTCATCAATCATATATACCTCAAAGAACGTAAAGTCAATAAAGCATGATAATATAACATCAAGTGTAAATTCAATTTACTCATAAACGTTTCATATAACGTAACCATTGAATCATGCTTTTTATGTAATCATTTCTAATAGTAAAATATGCATTTTAGAAGGGGTCTACTCATAGATACTTCGCCGTTGAAGAGTTGTGCAAACTAGCGAAGACGGAAATGCCATAAACAATTGCACCTAAACACATAAAGGTACCAATTAATAAAACTCTACCATAACAATTGAATTTCGGAAAACGGATGTCAAAAACAGATTTAAGACGTCAAAAAACATAAAAAAGGACCTTAGGTACCTCCACATGCCTCCGCACGAGTTGCCACGCGCCATTTTGGGTTGCTGAAAAATTGGCTAGAAAAGTCGTCGGCACAGCACCTTTGGTAGAGGCACGTGTGCTCTACAAGCCGGCCAAGACCTGCGCTCACGCATGCCCACGCACGGACTCATGCGTGGCCTGGGTTCAAATGGTTTGGGCTTAAAGGGCCAAGGTCTGGGTCGAGGTTATTGGCCCAAAGATCTGGGCCGGTTTTAACTTGGGTTCTGGCTCGAGACATTTGGGTTGGTCTAGGCACCCGGGCTTGGGCCCAGGTTTGGGACTTTGGGGTAAATGTGTTTGGGCTAGACATTGGGTCAGGTTCCATGGCCCATGAGTTGGGCTGGTCGTAGGTCGGGTTTAACCTATTCTCAAGTTAGTTTCGACGGAGAAGAAAGCCTGAGCTTCCCAAGCTTCGGCCGACCTCGATTCTCAACCATTTTAAAGGATTTAAAAGCCAAATTAAAGGTAGGGAGATAATGAATGAGATTGTACCTTCGTGGTCCATTGCCATGGCCGGAGCTGGCCAGGAAGTGACCTGGAACTCATTGCATTCTTGCTGGAAAATTAGGGAGTGTTTTTCCCCGAGAGTTCTTCGTCCAAAAACCACAAAATTACTCAGAAACGTCTCAATTTCACACAAAAGCACAATCCAAGAGATTCAAGTGGCTTCAAGGTGTTGATGTCCATTTGTCATTCCAGGTTTCGTGGAACATGCAGATCCAAAGGGTGATGATGGTGAATGGAATCAGATAAGAGAGAGTTTGCAGAGAGGGAGGGAGAGGGAGGGGGTGTATGAGAGAAAAAGAGAAAGTGAGGGGGATAGAAAGTGTGTGAGTCACGAGAAGGGGGAGAGAAAAAGATGAGAGTGGGCCGGAGGGGGGACAACAGTGGGCCGGAGGGGGGACAACACCAAGGCAAGTGGGCCTTATGAGCATACACATTAAGTCCCAAAAATAATTTTAAAAATAAATATACCAAACTTAGTGAAATTACAAAATACCATTTCGTTATGTAAATTTCAGGACAGGTTGTTACAGGTGGCACTGCTAATCCATTTGTACAGCTTTGCGATATAAGCTGTTAAATTCATGACCGGACTTCTGAGGTATTCGTATTCCGATCCGCTTTACTCCGACCCTAGAAAATGATGGTCTCACAGTTGCCTCTAATTATGTATTTGAAATAACGGTTCCCCTTGAAGATTAATAGTTATCCAAAGACCACGCCTTTCAAAGTAAAATCAGAAGTCGGGAGTGAGGTGGATCGGAACACGAATACCTCAAAAGTCCATGTATGGACTCAACAGCTTCCGCAATGGAGCTGCACAGATGAAGCATCGATGCCACCATTATCATGTTCCATAGCAGTGGGTGAAGTCACATAACTTTGCTGAGATTGTCATGCTTGTTACGCAGAACACAAAAACAAAATTTAGTGAGGAATCAGCAGGTTTCTTATATTCGTAGAATCCTTACAATCTAAAGATTAGCATGCCCCACAAGTAATCGTACTCCTAAGAAGTAGTATCTAATCCTAGATATCATTTGGGATTCTCTTGATTTAATACGAAT
Source organism: Crataegus laevigata (assembly GCA_963580275.1). Taxonomy (NCBI): domain Eukaryota; kingdom Viridiplantae; phylum Streptophyta; class Magnoliopsida; order Rosales; family Rosaceae; genus Crataegus; species Crataegus laevigata. The sequence continues at coordinate 180,761 of OY756944.1, forward strand.
TTTCTATCCTAAAAGGTCTCTATCTCGACTGATATAAATACAACATCTAAGGTTCATCTTTGATATAATCACCACATGCTTATAATCTTGCCTAATGCTTGAGTCTCATATATTTTCTTACTAACTTGGCCGTCAAAAGGCCTTTGGTCAACATCCATCAGTCTTTGACTACTTACAATTGTCTGTTATTTTATGGTTCTTCATGATGCATGAATTTGGTTCAAACAATTAGTATTTTCATAAAGAGTAAACCCATATTCCTTCCATCTAAATCACTTTACCAAAAACATGTCTGCAGAAGAAAGTTATGTTAGTGCTAACGTTAGCACGACTACGGGAGAAAATCTACTCCCTGATTCCTTCATCACTCCTACTAGGAATAACCTAATCCCTGACATCTTCACCGCTCCCTATGTGAACAACTAAACCCTGATACTAAAACCATCACAGGGAACGATAAAGTTCATGTCACTAGACTTTCTCCTCCATGGAACAGACTTGGGAGACTCCACTGAAGATTAACATTGCTGTTAATAAGTTGCAAAGAGCTTATACGGCTTTGCGAGTAGAGAATCATGTAACTTCGTGAACATTGACAAATAGATAAAAGCTTTGGAAAAATCTAGTGGGACCAGTCCACAAACCTAGGTTTCAGTCTTCAACTATGGTAACATGAGTACCATAACTCTAGAGAGGCAACCTGTCATGTCGATTTCTACTCTCACCTTAGTGAAAATTGTTAATCTCATTACGAGCATCTCGCACGAGGGATAGATTGTCAACAATACCTCTGCATGTGGGATATAGATCAGATGTGACCCTGATCCTTTGAACATTGCACGAGTACCAAAGATGGAACCCTATCATTTAAACTTCGATGACCCAGAATCCTCGGAAGAGCAAGAGTGACACTAACCCCTGAACCCTGACAAAGCTGGGAATGCACCAAGGGAAATTCAACCTTGCATCTCCAGTGAGATTGTCGCCAAAGTTAGGAGCCTTCTTTCTTCAACAATAAAATTGGCACTCTGCCTGAGAAGTTCTCTTAACTTTGGTTTAAGAACATCTGTGGAGATTTCGACCCAAATTATCACATTATGTACTGTTGGAACACCTTGTTGTTGTACATCAATATTGATGCTTGGATATGCAATATATTTCTATCCACCTTAGAGGACCTTGCAATGAGATGGTTTTCGAAGTTACCAGCCCGTTCGATAGGCTCCTTTGAAAGCCTGGCTGACATTTTCACGAACACCTATTCGGTGTTTCGTTATGTTTGCAAACATCATGAAGCCATATTCAGCATGGTTGCCCAAAGTAAGGATGAAAGTCTCAGGGCATAATTGAAGCGATTTCACTTAGAATTAGCCAAGGTACAGATGATAAGCTAGCCACTATGGCTTTTAAGCAAGCACTCTATGTCCACTCACCTCTCTCCCAAAAGCTAAACAAAAAGAAATACGACTACACTACCCTGGCAGAATGCTTTGATGTGGTAAATGGCCTTACTAATTAGAACGACAAAGCCAAGAAGAAGATCCTCGATCAGGACCATATCAGAAAATATAATTGAAAAAGGAAGGAAAGATCGTGATACCCCACCTACTTCTCCTCGTTGACATGATAAAAGAGGACACAAGGACAAACTAGCTTTGTCCAAGCCAATGTAACTCACAGTCTTAAACACCACTATCAATAATTTCCTCATTAGCATCAAGGACCAAACTTTCCTTAAGCAGTCATAACCTCTCCCAAAACATCTGGCCAAGAAAAGGCTAAACGATTGCTGCTTTTTTCACTAATGTTGTCACGCCCCGATCCCGACATACGTTCAGGATCGACACGTGAAGTCACTAAATACCCATATATCTAACATACCCCGCCTCCGGGATATGTACAAAGCATAGATCAAGATTCGAATTTCATAGCATTTTTCGTACATTTTATGGCTGCATCTAACTTTCTCGTTAGACTGGCTACATATCCTAAATAGAGATCAAGCCATTCGTAGTTCACCATCTACTACATATCGACGTTTATCATAGTGCATTCAAGCTGAAAGACATAACATTCCTCAATCAGTCATTAGAATCGAAGATGCATGATTATCAACATTTAACTATGCTATTTAATCAATAAGGTCCCATATCAATTCACAAAATTTAATAAAGAAACCCTACATAATTCCCTACCTAGATTCCAAGTATTAATATGACAAGTCTAATTGATACACAATGTCTACTGTGAGTAATCCATATTTACTCAAATATAGGGTCGGACTACCTTTATGGAAATGGCAAGAGTAGGGATTCTGAACCACTCAACGAAATCCAACCATATACCAAGCGACCTCTTGTAATATCTTCAAACCTGACATCTGTACAATCAGTGCCTACACCATGGAAATGATGCATCAGCAACAAGAACCCGAATAAGCTGCAAATCTCGCGTGAGTAACAATAATACAACATATGTGATAATCAATAAAAATAGACCATCGACCACAGTTTATAAACTTCAAATATAAGATCTTTTTTTTTTTTTGGAAATCATAGTTAGGTCACTGAAAACCTCGAAGGAGTCACCTAAACATCCAACGGTTTTTCTAATTCAAACCACAAGATTCTCAAAAACCATCGTTCATATGTGCATTAAAAATTAGGGCTCAGTTCGGCCGAAGCCTACATAAGTAACCAAACAGGAAGTGGCCCTTATCGCAGATTAACCAAGCAGAGTCACTTCTACGCATCTGTTAGGAAGTGATCACCTATCGTGGATTAACTAAGCATGATCACCCCTAAGTGTGTGTGTGTGTGTGTGTGTGTGTGTGTGTGTGTGTGTGTGTGTGTGTGTGTGTGTGTGGCCATACCAAATATATAAGGATCGCTTATCACAGATTAACCAAGCACGATCCATAGAAAATACGGTCCCTCTATTGCGGATTAACTAAGCAGGATCATGGTCCCCTATTACGGATTAACCAAGTAGGACCAAGATAACCAAGTAAGTAGTGACCCCCTATCATAGATTAACCAAGCAGAGTCACACCTACAAAACTTTTAAGCAGTGATCACCCATCGCGAATTAACTAAGCATGATCACTTTTAAGTATGTATGGCCATAAGGATCGCCTATCACGGATTAACCAAGCACGATCCATAAATAATATGGTTCCCTATCGCGGATTATTCAAGCAGGACCATTAGTGACCCCTTATCGCGGATTATTCAAGCATGACCATTAGTCCCTTACTAGCCCTCAATTTAACAAACATTTTTATATGCAATTCGAATCACTTTTTCACAAATATTGCCAATCCATGAATCAAATCACATTTAATAAAAATAGATCGTTGACCAATTATAAAAGAATCATATTTTAACATAAAACACATTTATAAAACTAAGTCATATCCACAAAGGATATTAATATAAAGAATCGGGTAATCACCATATCATATATATTAAAGTCATTCACCAAGATAAGCCCACATAGCCTCACTGAGCCTCTATTATACTAATTTTAGTTTTATAAACAATTCGAGACATGTTGACCAACATTTAACTCACGATCAACAGTGGTGCCCCACAACACTATGTAATTCGATCTGAAAATCCTGCATATTGGATTTCAGATCCGTAACTTCTAAAGACCCACATTATGCTTCTAAAATAATATATTAAAATTTCATTATGATCCAACGGTCGGATCTCCGCCAATCACCAAATCAAGAGGCAGTCAACAATTAGTTTTAGAAACCTAAGAATCCAATTCAGGAAGATCCGTACGTCAGATTTTCGATCTGTCAGTTCCTAACATCCTCAAATATTATGTTCTATAATTTATTAGAGTTTGGTTACGATCCAACGGTCAGATTGTCGATTCATATATTGATCAAGTAATGTATAATAGTGAAATTAGGTTCAAACGATCAAAACATGTCATACGAATATCAAATAAAAAATCAGGGCATCTAATTGAACTTAGAAAGACATCATCGGCCCACTGTCCATACGCCGCCTTGGGTGGCAGTCGACCTCCCCGACTTGCCGAAAAATTCAACTATTTAAAAAATTACCAAATTTTATAAAATTGTAAATCTCAATGAGTAGAGTAAGTTTCATATTTGAGACCAATGCCAATTTGGCCAAGAAAGGCCTCAATTTCACATAAACCAGCCATAATCCTAGAAAAGGGTATGCTTCGATTCGGTTTCCATATGAGCTCCGACGCCTCCACCATTGCTTGGGTTTTGTTCCTGGGGTTGAGGGGAGTCTAATGGTGGTGGTGATCAACATTAATCGTTGTCAAAATCACCGAAAAAATGAGAAAATTGCCAGAAAATCGTGGACTTTGTGGCCTCGGTTTGTAAAATTGGGTTAGAAATTGAGAAATATAATATCACATAAATGTTGAGCTTGCCGAGAGCTTTCCATAAACACCAAAATCACCTCGAACGGACGTCGAATGAAAGAGAAACAACTAGGTCGGGTCGGGTTGTGGTGTACGGGTCAAGGGGAAACAAGGTCTGGTTATGTGCTTCCTCATTTCTCTCCTTTCTCTCCCTATCCCTTTTTCTGATTCGGCAAGCCTCATCCCTTCTTTCTCTTCCCTTCTCCCTAATCTCAGCCACACACGTGGCGCCATCATTTTGCTCCAGTATTTCTGGGACCTTCTAAATGATGATTAAATTTATAAAAATGTCCATAACTTTAATCGTTAATAACTCATTCGTTATAACTCCGTTTCATAAACGGCTTATGCCTACGCATTCGTGGGATCGAGCTCTATTCAAAAATATTAATTGTGATGTTGAAAGATTTACGTATTTTAAATAACTAATTTCCAAACTTCAAACTTCTTAACTAGTTTAATTAAAATCTAAATTCAAATAAATTAATATAAATTTCCAAAAAACAATATAAAACCTCAATAATACAAATACGTAGATTATAACAGTGAAATTCAGAAACGGAATTTCACAAATGCACTGGTCACACCACTCGAAATTGTCGCACATTGAGATATTATATTGAAGAGTTTTTCGACCGCATGCATTGCATGGAATTTGTTAGAATCAAGAAAGAATTTAGGGGTTTGGTAAGGTGAAAGATTGGATATGTGTATATGTTATATAATTGCCTCAACACGACAGAAATTCGATAAAATACGAGTCATTACAAGTCTGACTAAGTATTATGGATAGAAGTCGTACAATGGTACAAGATAGGTTAGGGTGCACAAATATGGCTTTACTAAAAGCTTGTCAAAATTTTCAGTGTCGTCTATGAGAAATTCCATTGGATTGCGATTACTACACGTTTGAATAAATGGAAAGCCTATTTGTTAAGTATGTAGTTTTTTTTTTTATAAAGGGAAGTGATTTTCATACTCTTTTTATTTTTTTTTTTAAATTTTTTTATTTATAGAAAATTGAATTAAATAAATAAAACACAATTAACGGAGAGTGATACTAGATCTACCCCATTGTTCTATTTTCCCACTCCATTATAATCTCACCCACTATATAAATTAAAATAAATTAAAATCCTATTTTCCCACCCACTATTATTCCTAAAGTAACCTTTATCACACCACCACCCCATCATTATCCTACTTCCACCCCTAATCTATCTGGAACTTCCTTTAGCAGCAAAATGCATTACTTTGGCAACCCAAAACACCAGAATCCAATACCTTAATTAAACTTGTAATCAAGAATTTTAATAGACTAAGATTACCTTCAACTCAACAACGCCCATAGGGAAATCAGTATTAGCAGACGTAAAGCATTCCATGATTATTTAACAACTGACATATACACACTTGCATCAAGAAAATCGGTCGACGGAGGTCCAAGTAGAAAAGAAGATGAGTAACCTTGCAGTTCTTCTTCTCAAATTCTATTTTCTCAATCTTGTTCCACAAGCTATGAATCTCTAGATTCTGTATTACTGCAACAAATCAATTCATTTGCACTTGTAGCAACCATCAACCAATGAAGTTCGAGGTCAAAAGAAAGAAATTAAAAAGTTGATTAGTGATTACCACTGTGATGACGCTCTCAATCTCGATGATACCATTCAAAATCAATGGAAATTGAAAGTTAAGCTCCAAACGAGAGACGTGATGTGGCCAAGAGGAGAGGACCATCCCTCTTGCCCTTCCTCCATCACAACAACTCTGTCGTGCTCTCCTTGATACTCTGTGTTTCCGGCCGTGGTGGTCGGTGCAAAAGCCGAGAAGAGAAATGAAACGGAAGATAGAGAAGAATAGATGAGCGAGAAACAGGGACCCAGAGTGAAGGGGAGAGAAATGGGGTAGGTTTAATAGTCTTTTTTATTTATTTATAAAATGATAAACATATTACTAATACTTTTAAGATTTTTACTAAAACATAGGTGGGAAAATAAGATAATGGGGTGAGATTATCAACACTCTTTAACTGATAAGAGTAAAAGTGGCGTTTGAGATAAAAAAAAGTTTGTGTTTATTATTATTATTTTTTGGGTAAAGATTTGTTTAGACCATCTCCAACCCTTGGGCTAAAAGCCAAATTTTTTAGCCCGAAAAATTTAGGTTTTAGCCCAAAAACAGTTTTTCTGCTTCAACCCTTATGGCCTAAAATTTTAGCCCGGGATTATTAAAGAATGAACTTAGGCTATTTTTTTTCTTAAATTAAATTTAAATAAATAAATAAATATGAAGACTATCGTAAATTAATTTTATGAACATTTTAATCTAAAAATATTTAATTTCTGATAAATATTGAAAAATCACTAAATTTTCCACAAAGCAAGCCTTCAACTTTCACCCAACTTTCAATTCACCAACTGTTTAACACCAAACTTTCTATTCACCAACCGTTCAACACCAAACTTTCAACTTTCACCAACCGTTCAACACCAAACTTTCAATTCACTAACCGTTCAACACCAAACTTTCAACTTTCACCAACCATTCAACTTTCATCAATCATCCTCTATATAAACATATGTCCAATATTAGTTGATCACACAACCTTTCAACCTTCAATCATCCTCCATATTCACCAATCTTTCAACTTTCAAAAAGTTTTTGTTTCCTAAAAATCCTTAATATCTCATCAATGGGTGATAGAAGAAGGCAAAGCATGGCAATGTAGATGGCACAATACCAAGCAAGGATTGAGATTGAGGGTGCAGAATTGTTCAATGTCGAAGCTAAACTTGTAAACTCGTTTATGCAATCTGAGCACCATGGCGAATCTAGCCATCGTGGTTCTATCACGGGGTGTTCATTTGTACAGCGTGATAGAGACAGTGTTCTAAAAAACGCCCTAGGCAGCGCCTAGGCGCTGGGCGCCCAGCAACCGAGGCGTTTTTGGGCAAATCGGGCAGAAAATTTGGATTGGGCCTAAGCGGCGCCTAGGCGGTCTAGGCGGCTAGGTGGGCTAGGCGGCTCTAGGCGGTCCTAGGAGGTTTTTTTTATATTTTATATTTATTAATTGTGAGTTTTTTTCTTTTTTGGTTTCATGGTGGTATACTTATGGAAATGGTGTATCTAATTTGCAAATGATGGATTTACTACAAGTTCATCCAATACTTATGGAAATAGTGTACCAAATTTGTATTTTATCATTATTTTATTATCCATACAAGTATAGTTTTTTTTAGGTGTCAATATGCACTTATTTACAAGATATACAAGAAATTTACTTAAATCCGCCTAGGCGCTAGGCGCTAGCCCGCCGCCCGACTAGAACCTTGGATAGAGAAGAGTGTCATGATTGAATGATGAAAGATTATTTCATCGAGCATCCAAGATTTCCTGCTCATGATTTTCGGATGCAGTTTCGAATGAGGAGAAAGCTTTTTTAAAGCAGTTGTCAATCATGACCACTACTTTGTAAGGAAGATAGATGTCGCAGGCCGACAAAGTCTATCACCTCATCAGAAGCTCACATCTACTTTTTGCATGCTAGCTAATGGGTGCTCTGTAGACTCAACTGACGAGTATTGCCGACTTGCAGAGGGTATTGTTATAGAGAATCTGAAGCGCTTCTATAAGGCAATTCAAGCCATATATGGAGTCACATACCTCCGCAAGCCAAATCTTGAAGACTTAAAGAGGCTTCTACGCAAGGCGGACAAAAGAAGCTTCCCTAGTATGATAGGAAGTCTCGATTGTATGCATTGGGAGTGGAAGAATTGTCCTACTGCTTGGGCTAGCCAATTCAAGGGCCATCATAACAAGACAACTATCGTGCTCGAGGCTGTGGCATCTTACGACACATGGATTTGGCATGCTTTCTTCGACACTCTTCGGTCAAACAATGATATCAACGCTCTTTGGTCTTTTCCTCTGTTCGATGATGTTGTCAATGGATGGGCATCTGAATTTCAGTACAAGGTAAATAGTAGTAGGTATGAGCTAGGTTACTACCTAACTGATGGTATTTATCCTAGTTGGTCTACCTTTGTCAAAAGTTTTTCTCATCCCGATAGTGCAAAGAAGAAATTATTTTCACCGAGGCAAGAGTCTTACAAGAAGGATATGGAGAGAGTGTTCGGGATCCTACAAACTCGATGGGTCACTGTTAGAGGGCCTGCATGATTTTGGCAGACCGAAGGCCTCCATTCAATCATGATGACATGCATAATTTTGCACAATATGATTGTGGAAGATGAATACATCGAAATTGAAGAAGATTTAGATGAAGATGTGGATGATGACCAACCAACACATGCGAGAGCTATTGCAAGAGATGTTGAATATCTCGCTCCAACCACATATGAGACCTGACATGATAGGGTCACCTTGAGTGAGTATATGAGATGTTTAAATATAATTCAAGCTCCTTAATGTCATGACACACTCTGCAAGGATTTGGTTGAGCATGTATGGCGCCGAGAAGGTGAACGTTGATGATGTTGGTTAAGCATTTATGTAATAATTTTAAGTGTACTATGTTGTTATTTTCTAGTAAGAAATTTAAGTGTCTTCTTGTGCAAAGTATTTTGTCTAGGATGGATAAATTATTGAATGGAGGTTGAATTATTGAAGGCATCTATTCTACATCAAAGTGTGGAATAATAAGTACAATAATTATTGAAGGCATCTAGATTAATAGATTTAATAATTAATAAGACATAAATTTAATAAAGTACATAAACCACATAAACTTAATACAACCGATAATTCATAAACCACATAATTAATAAACTACATAAATTTAAGCACATAATTCATACACTACATAAACTTAATAATCATATCCACCATCTTCCCTTAGTGATGGACTTCATACAAGACTTGGGATATAGGGTTTAGAGGATTCATCATCTTGAAACATACTCATTGAGGCAGACTTTCGCAAAATTTCCTTTTACTTACCACATAAGAACTTCTTCTTCTTTGGAGTGTATTTGTTGAGGTCCTCCATCATGAAATTAATTTCAAACATATCTTGCTCCCTATCCGAGATTTCTTTCATTTGCAAACGCATTTGGGCCATTTCTTCTTGGCGAGCGCTATGGGGTTCGTTCAATTTTGCAATTTCGGTAGCAAAGTGTCCACTCATTTGATCTTGGGACTTTCCTTTTCCCTTTACTTCCTTTTGCTTATCTCTTCCCAGGGGCATTGCAAAAGAAGGAGATGGGGTCATTTCATCGACACATTCATCTCCGGCATTTGTTTGTGCGGCTTCACGTTGAAATAATCTTCCCCATTGTTGGTCCGCATCGGTTCCCCACCTCGCACAATCCTTGAGGACGTCCTAAGCATGTTGCAACTTAAAAACTTGATTTTTTGGTGTTACTCTTGTCTTGTAAATTTCCATTGCTTTGTCACCCTATGCAAAAAATACATAAAAATAATTAGTTGCAAAATAATATTATGTACATGACAAATAAAATATCAAGAACAAAACTCACAATTTCTGTGGCGCTCCTTCTACTAGCCATGCCAACCACAACTCTCTCTAAGCTTCCCTTCTATAAAGTGCATGCTTTGTTGATAGTCTTCCACCGATCATAAACACCACCACCGTCCAGCCCACCGCCATTGCAGCTTTCTTGAAACTTTGCAATGATTTTATCCCACAAAATCTTCTTATTTTGATTTGTGCCAACTACACCATCTTCGCTAACAGAAACCCATGCTAAGCATAAAGCAACATCTTCCTCATAGGTCCAATTACAACCTCTAATATGCTCTCTTGTCATGTTGAACAATTTAGAAATGGAAAGAAATGGTAGAAAGATAAATTGGAAGAATTGTAGAAGAAAATTGAGTTTTGTGTGGATGTTTGAACAAATACATAGGTATTTATAGAGCTTTTAGGTGAATTTTGAGTTAAATATTTTTTTAATTATCCGTTGGATTTAAATTTGGGCCGTTAGATCTTTTTTTACCGTTAGATTTGATTATATTTGATCTCAACTGTTGGATTCAATGTATTTTAAAATAACATATTCTAAAAAAATAAAATTTGAATCTGGACCGTTGGATCAACCAAAGGTCCAAAAAACCCAGTCGTTGGATGTTAAAAATAGCCGTTGGGTTGGATTTGGTGGCCGACACACGAGTTGACAGCAGGGCCCACCTTGTCGGGAAACATTTGCAAGCCTACCGTGTGTGGCGCATTGGTGTGTGGGTGGGCCGAGAGTAGCCCAGCTTTAAGCGAGTCCACGCGTTTTGGGGGGATTTGGCCCAACTTTAGCATTTGGGTTTTAGCCCAATGTTTTAGTTTGAATTGGGGGGAATAAAAGAGGTAATTTGACTTTTAGCCCATGATTAGAGAGTCTTATTATTTCCCCTTTAAAGGAATGGAATAAAAATTACTTTGGACTGAAAAATAGAGGAAGAAAACATATTTAAAAGTGACTTACATGCTTGGGAAGAGTGGATGCTCTGCTCACACGCAAGACTTCCCTCTCCCTCTTGTAATAAAACGTAAAAAAATAAAATAAAACATATTATTGAAAAATAGGAAAACAGAAAAAGAAAAAGGAAAGTAAGAGAGAGACAGAAGAAAGGACGACTTGGAGACTGAGAGGAAGAAGAGGTCTTTGTTTCCTGCGTCCTCGATTCCGTTCGATCTTCCTCAATCCGACTGCTGCCCTCGATTTAGATTGATTGAGGTACGTGCTTCTCTCAGCTGATCATCCATCATTGGAATTATCCAAGTACATGGGTTTCCTCGAATTTTGATGCCAGCTTCTGAATCAGTTTCCCATTTTTTTGTGTGTTTAGAATACTTTCATGCTGTGTGATGTCCTCTCAACCCCTTTCATTTGAATGAGCTGTCGATTCTGTTCAGATTCTTTCTTTAAATTGGTTTTGGGTTTGCTGTTGTTTGATTTCACATATGTTGGCGTATTATTTTTAACAATTAGTATATTTCCCTAAATATTTTTCTTGATTGAGTTGATTTGGTGGTGTTAATCAACCTAAGACATACTAATCTTGGTTCCCTTAGATTTCGGGATTTCATCCTTATTAGATGCTAGTCGTAGGGAGTCCTGTTCTGTCCTGTCGTCTGCAGTACATATTCCACATATATGGTATTGAATTGGACGTTACAGTAATCATCGTATAATTCTATATATATTCTTCCAAAACAAAACCCAATGATGGGCTCTTTGCTCCTCATTTGATTAAACTTGGAAAACCGTCTACTTACGATATTTTGTGGGTGGATCTTGGTTTCAGGGTTGCGAAAGAGACAAGGGGGTATTGAGTTCGAAATTTGATATTTTGTATGTGGAACAAGTAGGGCAACTTTGAGGAATTTGCTTTTCTGAGAGAAGAAAATGTTGGATGGCGGCGCCAAATTCACTGGAATTATTGGTCTAAACAACCATGATAACAACTATGACGATTTGTCACAAGGATTCTACCTCAAACTCCAGGAGGGCGAGGGTACCAACATGTCCATCGACAGTATGCAAATGAGCAATGACGGAGGCTCTGTGGCCATGTCTGTAGACAACAGCAGCATTGCTTCAAATACTAATGATTCCCACACTCGAATCTTGAACCACCAAGGGCTGCGGCGACGTACTAAGGATAACTACTCTGTGCAACAGAGTGTTAATCCCCGAGGAAGAGTCACACATGCTCTAAGTCATGATCAACTGGCTCAAGCTCTATTGGACAGCCATTCCTTGACAGAGGGGCTTGAGGATTATGAGGACTGGACAATTGACTTAAGAAAGCTAAACATGGGTGAAGCTTTTGCACAAGGTGCTTTTGGGAAGCTATATAGAGGTACCTACAATGGCGAAGATGTTGCCATCAAACTTTTGGAGCGGCCAGAAAATGACCCAGAAAGGGCTCAGGTGATGGAGCAGCAGTTTCAACAGGAAGTCAAGATGCTGGCTAATTTGAAGCATCCAAACATAGTTCGTTTCATTGGTGCTTGCCGTAAACCAATGGTTTGGTGCATTGTAACTGAGTATGCTAAGGGGGGTTCAGTTAGGCAGTTCTTGGCGAAGCGGCAGAGCCGATCTGTTCCATTGAAATTAGCAGTCAAGCAAGCTTTGGATGTCGCGAGGGGGTTTGCGTATGTTCATGGGCTCGGTCTGATTCACAGGGACTTGAAATCTGACAACCTGTTGATTTCGTCTGACAAATCTATAAAAATTGCTGATTTTGGAGTTGCCCGTATTGAGGTGCAGACAGAAGGAATGACTCCGGAGACTGGGACATACCGCTGGATGGCACCGTAAGACTTCTAAATCTTTAGCTGAAATATCTTATCCTTTGTTGCTGTCATTGGTTCATCTACTTGATATTATCTTCTATTGAATTCTCAATTCTTGGTCTGGCCTTTTTTTAAACAACTTTAATTTCAGTATGTGACAGTTGTATGAAATCCTTCCAGCTAAGTATACTTCTTGTTTGGCAGATATAAATGTGCATTAGCTTCTGGTTACTAATATTTGTTGTGTTCTCTGCTTTGGTCTTTTGTCATTGCTTGTTAGTAGGCATGTACCCTGTATCTGATTTTGCTTCTATTTTTCTCGTGTTTTTATTTTTATTTATTGGGTCTCTTTGTTGCTTGTTAGTAGACGTGTACCACATTGGAAACATTTTAAAAAGTTTTGTGTGGAATTGTACGTTACATAATTTAAGTAAAAAGATTTACTGACAACTTTTTTTAACATTGACTGAAATGGGTTGTCTATGAAAATCATGCTAGCAACTCTCACATAATGAGGGTTCATACTTAATTGGTTGTATGATGAGTACTTTTCCATGGAAACGGCAGAAATAGATTTTTAGTTGAAAATTTTCATATATTCATATAGGATCATGTTGGTTTGCTCCTATACACTATGATAACGAGTGATTCATTTTGTGTCATTTCGTTCCCCCAACTATCCTTAACCTCTTATACATGAAAAACTCTTAGTTATGAGAATATTTTTGTTTTTCCATACTCAAAAAAGAACCTGATACTGTTCTTTGATTATTTCAATATTTTGTTTAATTCCCCCCCTCCTCTTCTCTTTCTTCCTTCCCCGCAGATATTGTCTCTTTATCATATTATTCCTTTTCTGTTACTTTATATTTACTATGCCCTGTTGCATGAAACAAACAAAGTCACACGTGTCTGCTTTTGCCCCTCTTGTTGGTGGATGAATAGTTCAGATTTTGCTTGCATTTCTTGAGATTTAGATTTAGAGTGTCTTTGTCAGAGAAGTTCATGAAGTTCTATTGGAGAGTACTTGTCTTTTTCCATAATGCGCGATACACTAAGGTTCTTTGTTTCTTTTTTTCATTCTGGACAAATAAATTCACATCTTTGAAGTGAAAGACATTGACTAATATGTGTTTGTGTCTCTCAATGATTTTCATTGTGTTAAAGATTTTCCTTGTGTCTCTGCTAGTGTTTCCTTGAACTAAATACTTGTTCAACAATAGCCTGGCAACGCATTGGTTGCCTCAACAACCCTTTGGCATTTTTGATACTATAACGAGACTCGATCTAATTTATGACATGTGAAAACATGTACACTGTAAAGAAGATACCCTTTTTGATTGCTGTCCGTTGTACAAAATAGTTGCGCATAACTCAAACTCATTCAAAACCTTTCTGCATCCCCTCCCAAAAATACAGAAATAAGAAAAGAACCAGCCTAGAATAACTTTTTCCAAGCAACTCATAAGACAATCAACTGAATTTGAACCATAATTTGGTTCCAGAACAAGTCAGAATAATAATGGGGCATGGAGTTCATGCATAAGAGCAGTTTTGGTGCGTCATTCATCTTAGTATCTTACAACCCTGAGTTGATGTGGATACGTGGGTTGTGAATATAGGTGAATTGTGAGTCAATCATGCACTGTTTGAGGACCATCAGTTGAACTCAGAAAGGTACCAAGCACAATGTCAGTGTTCCTGCCCTGGTTCCCTGGTGGGTCATGGTGCTGGGTAGTTTCTCTTTCTGCTACTGTTGTAGTCACTCGTGGGAAAGGTTGTATGGAGAAGAGCTCTTTAGGTTGAACTTTGGGTTCTTCTCATAGCACAGGAGGGCATGTGTTAAAACTCTCTCGATGATGGAGACACATGTGATGCATCTTTGGTTGTGCTCTTATGGTGTTCTCTTTTTAGAAAAAAAAAATGGAAAAAGAAACTTGCGGTTAGATGGAAACACATATGATGCATGTATGGTTGTGTTAGTGGGAACGTATTGAACTGTTGAATGGATTATGATTGCAATGGTTGTGACATGTGGACGTGTATTTTGATTCTGGAGTCTATACCGTGTACTCAGGTGTTGGAAAATAATTTGACTCTCGAGTCTATAGTTACATGATTAATAAGTGATGCACCGTTTGAAATATATAGATATTAATTTTATATTCTGAAGGTAGCTTAAGTGCTGTAACCCTTATTTTTTCTGCATATGATGGAATTTAAAATTGATGTCCACTTCCATAATGGTTTTGTTGTTATAATTTTTTTCAGGTTGTCCTTTTTAATAATAATTTTGATTTTACATATTTTAGTTAAAATAATTCGTTTTCCTGCTGGGCAAGAAGTGTCTCCCATATGAAAATGTTGGTATTAGCAATTAGTATCTATGAAACTAGGATCGATTAACTAACTACTTAATTCGTTTTGCTACTTAATCATGGCTGGATGTTATCAGTTTCATTAATACATAGGTTGTTGGCATGGATACCCCTATAAACGGCTACACAATTGCACTCATTGATTTTTTGTCTGTGTGCAGGGAGATGATCCAGCACAGGCATTACACACAGAAAGTTGACGTTTATAGCTTTGGGATAGTTCTTTGGGAACTTATAACAGGGATGCTTCCATTCCAGAACATGACAGCAGTACAGGCAGCATTTGCAGTTGTTAATAAGAGTGTCCGCCCTAACATTCCGAATGACTGCTTACCTGTTCTTTGTGAGATTATGACGAGATGTTGGGATGCAAACCCTGATGTGAGGCCATCCTTCACTGAAGTCGTGAGAATGCTCGAGCATGCAGAGACTGAGATCATGACGACTGTTCGCAAGGCCCGGTTCAGGTGTTGCATTACCCAGCCAATGACAGCGGACTAACCCCAGAAGAAAGACTGGAAAAGAAAACAGTAATGAATAGCAAGATAAAAGAGGAAAAAGGAAATGGAGAGAGAGAGAGAGAGAGAGAGAGAGAGAGAGAGAGAGAAGGTAATTATATTGTAAGCCTTGTGTATTTATCAGGTTTCATTTATTTGTTAAGATAGATAAGGAATTGGTATTAAAAAAAATATTTGGTTTTTGAGGTTTCTATTTGGGTTGAGCGAGTTTCTGACGCTGAAGCATGAGTAATAGAAAAGGAGAACTGAATCTGATCGTGTATATGATTGTGGCATGCATTGTATTCCCCTGTTTTGAGTTTTCTTTAGATTCATGTTGTAATGATTGTGGCATGATTTGATCGTCCCTTTGCCATTGTTGCCCCAACTTCTCCCTAATTCAATCAACTCCTCCTCCTCCTCCTCCTTTGACATCATTGATTAAGTTGGCGCACAAGCTTACAATGAAGCGATAACATTTCAAAATTGATCACATCATTGAACGCCAACTTATATGACAACACTTTGAACCAAAAAAAAAAAAAAAAAACTTGTATGATAACACAAGTAGAGGGGAGGTTTTTTTATTGCTTTTTTGTTTGTGGGGCGCAAAGACCAACTCGTTGACGTCCTTAATAAGGTTGTGTGTGTAGTGGTGTGTTTTTCAATTCGCTTAACAAGTTAGGCATGCATGACATCTTTGCTCCAACTTGAAAAAAGTGTTTCTAGTTGTATGTATATATTTGTTAAGTTGTAAATAGGCTTATTGTTCCATATCAATAAAATACCATGTAACAATACTAATATCCCTATATATACTACACATTAGGGAATAATAAGATGAATATAATTCAACTAAACTCTATTAGCTTTCCATCCTTTCTATTTGAAAACGGAACATCATTTTCCAAAAACAACATAAAAGATCATGTACTAACCTTTAAACAGCACATATCAAAGTTAAGCCCAGACATAACTTCCTTACGCACAACCAAATAAAGAGATGATCATATTTATCATCTAAATTAGTAGTTTACTCTATCCAGCTATCAATTAACATTTTTTTTAAAGTAGCTTTCATAGGAATGGAATATTTGGACATAAAAATAGAGAGGCAGAAAACATATTTGAAGAAAGTTGAGTTTGATGCATGAAACGTGTGCGTGCTCACACGCACGCTGACCCTCTTGTAATAAAAAAAAATAGAAAAAAGGAAAGTGAGAGATAGAGAAGAAAAAACGACTTGGGAGACTGGGAGGAAGAAGAGGTCCTTGTTTCCTGCGCCCTCGATTCCATTCGATCTTCCTCCATCCGACTGCTGCCCTCGATTTTGTTTGATTGAGGTACGTACTTCTCTCATCTGATCATCCATCATTGGAATTATCCAAGCACATGGGTTTCCTCGAATTTGATGCCGGCTTCTGAATCAGTGTCCCCCCCCCCCCCCCCCCCTTTTTTTATTTTTGTTTTGTTTAAAATACTTTCACGTTGTGTGATTTCCTCTCATCCCTTTTCATTTGAATAACCTGAGCTGTCGATTCTGTTGAGATTCTTTCTTTAAATTGGTTTTGGGTTTGCTGTTGTTTGATTTCGCATATGTTGGTTGGCAGTTGGCGTATTGTTCTTAACAATTAGTAAATTTCCATAAATGTTTTCTTGATTGAGTTGATTTGGTGGTTTTAGTCAACCTAAAACCTACTATTCTCGGTTCCCTTAAATATCGGGATTTCATCCTTATTAGATGCTAGCCGTAGGGAGTCCTGTCCTGTCTTTCGGTAGTTTCCACATATATATGCCATATACTATGTGGTATTGAATTGGACGTTGCAGTAATCATCTCAGAATTCGGTAGTTTTACTTCCAAAACAAAACCCAATGATGGGCTCTTTGCTCCTCATTTGAATTAACTTGGTAAACCGTCTACTTAAGGTATTTTGTGGTTTGATCTTAGTTTCAGGGTTTCGAAAGAGAGAAAGAGAGGGGGGGGGGGGGGGGGGGTTATTGAGTTCGAAATTTGATATTTGTATGTGGAACAAGCAGGGCAACTTTGTGGAATTTGCTTTTCTCCGAGAGAAGAAAATGTTGGAGGGCGGTGCCAAATTCACCGGAATTATTGGTCTAAACAACCACGATAACAACTATGACGATTTGTCGCAGGGATTCTACCTCAAACTCCATGAGGGTGAGGGTACCAACATGTCCATCGACAGTATGCAAACGAGCAATGATGGAGGCTCTGTGGCCATGTCTATAGACAACAGCAGCGTTGCTTCAAATACTAATGATTCCCACACTCGAATCTTGAACCACCAAGGGCTGCGGCGACGTACTAAGGATAGCTACTCCGTGCAACAGAGTGTTAACCACCGAGGAAGAGTCACACATGCTCTGAGTAATGATCAACTTGCTCAAGCTCTACTCGACAGCCATTCCTTGACAGAAGGGCTTGAGAATTATGAAGAGTGGACAATTGACTTAAGAAAGCTAAACATGGGTGACGCTTTTGCACAAGGTGCTTTTGGGAAGCTATATAGAGGTACCTACAATGGTGAAGATGTTGCCATCAAACTTTTGGAGAGTCCGGAAAATGACCCAGAAAAGGCTCAGGTGATGGAACAGCAGTTTCAACAGGAAGTCAAGATGCTGGCTACATTGAAGCATCCAAACATAGTTCGTTTCATTGGTGCCTGCCGTAAAGCAATGGTTTGGTGCATTGTAACTGAGTATGCTAAGGGGGGTTCAGTTAGGCAGTTCTTGGCGAAGCGGCAGAGCCAATCCGTTCCATTGAAATTAGCAGTCAAGCAAGCATTAGATGTTGCAAGGGGGTTTGCTTATGTTCATGGGCTCGGTCTGATTCATAGGGACTTGAAATCTGACAACCTGTTGATTTCTTCTGACAAATCTATAAAAATTGCTGATTTTGGAGTTGCTCGTATTGAAGTGCAGACGGAAGGAATGACTCCGGAGACTGGGACATACCGCTGGATGGCGCCGTAAGACTTCTAACGCTTTAGCTGAAATATCTTATCCATTGTTTCTATCATTGGCTCATCTGCTTTATTTTATCTGTGGGCACATTTCATGGCTTTTATTGGCTTTATCATCTTCGATTGAATTCTCAATTCTCAGTCTGGTCTTTCTTAGACAAGATTTATTGCAGTGTGTGACAGTTGTATGAATTTCGTACAGCTAAGTGTACTTCTTTTCTTGCAGATATAAATAAGCGTTAGCTTTCCGTTACTAATATTTGGTGTCTTCTCTGCCTTGTTCTTTTGTCGTTGTTTCTTGTAGACATGTACCCCGCATCTGATTTTTCTTGCAACATTTTTTTATTAATTTTCCGGTCTTAGAAAAAAGAAGAAGCATATAGTGTATAGCATTTCAAAAAGTGGAATTGTACGTTACAGAACTTAGGCAAAAAGATTTACCTACAACCTTTTCTATCATTGGCTGAAATTCCAACAATTCCTAAAACCTATTCAAGCAACCCGAATGTTCCAATGATACGCTCTTTCCATATTTTATCACAAAATACTTTTAAGGTTGAATGTGAATTTTCTTGCGTCGTCTCTTGCCAATCGTCTACCATTGTCTTTTCTCTAATTTTTGCCACTTTAATCAATCTCTATTTTGTCCTACATCAGGTTGTCTACGAAAATTATCCTAGGATCCTAGGAACTCTCTTCACATAATGAGTATGTAGTTTTGGGTTCAAATCTAGTTGGTGGTATGAGTACGTTTCCATGTAAACACTAGAAAGAAAAAAGAATTTAAGTAGATGAAAATTTTCATATATTCTTCTACCATCATGTTGGTTTTGCTCCTATACACTATGAAAATGTCAGGTTCATTTGGTATCTACCACTTTGTCTTTCCCCCTACTAACCTTAAATTCTTATACGTTGCAAACTCTTAATTATGAGGATAATCTTTCATTTTGCATACTGAAAAAGAACCCAGTACTGTACTATGATTATTTCAATATTTTATTTAATTTACCGCCACAAAGTATATCATTATTGTCTTTAATTGATTTTATTCATGTTATTCCTTTTTTGTTACGGTATATTTACTATTCCCTGTTTGAAACAAGAAAAAGTTATACCTGTGTCCACTCTTGCCTTCCCTTGTTGGTGGATGAATAGTTAATATTTTGCCTGCATTTCTTGAGATTTAGTTGTGTTTATGTTTATGATGTTCTTGAGTTTACTTATATTAGAGAGTACTTCTCCAAATGAGTAAAATCAGCGTTGAACTAATTTTGGAATGTTTCAAAAAAATTAATGAATTTGCCATTTTCCAATATCAGCTTATAATAATTTCAATCATATATGACGTTCTTTTCTTGTTCCATAATGCGCAATACATTTAGGTTCTTTGTTTTCTTTTTTGTTTTGGAAAAATAAATTTGTGTTTGAATTTGAAATGAAGGACATTGACTTGTATGTGTTTGTTTCTCTGCTGCTTTTACCTTGTAAAACTAAATACTTGTACAACAATATCCAGGCAACAATTTACTTGCTTCAACAACCCTTTGATATTAATGATACTATAGTAAGATTTTTTTTTTTTTGAGGAAATCTTACTATAGAAAGATTTTGTCTAATTTAGGACATGTAAAAACACGTATACTGTAAACTGTAAAGAACATACCGTGTTTGACAGTAACCAAGAGAATTTCACTCAGCCCATGATTCGTTGCTGTATGTTGTGAACAAAATAATTTCACATATCTCAAATTTCATTCAAAACCTCTCTGCATCCCCGCCCCCCTAGAAAAAAGAAAAGGAATCAGCCTAGAATAACTTTTTCCAAGCAACTCAAAAGTCACTAAATGGAAATTGAACCATAATTTGGTTCCAGAGTAAGTAAGAATAATATTGGGGCATGGAGTTCATGCATGGAAGTCTGATGGTATCATGCACTGTTTGAAAAGAGGTATGAGGATCATCGGTTGAATTCAGAAAGCATACTAAGCTCAATGGCTCATACCGTTGTCATCACTTCTGGGAAAGGTTGCATGGTTGAACTTTGAGTACTTCTCTTAGCACAGGAGAGCATGTGTTACAGCAGTCCTCGATAACTTACTCTGAGTTGTATGGTGTCCTTTTTTAAGAGAAAAAGAGGAAAAAGAAACTTGTGGTTAGACGGAGACCCATATGATGCATGTGTGGTTGTGCTAGTGGCAACTTACTGATCTATTGAATGGATTATGACTGTAATGGTCGTGACAATGTGGATATGAAGTTGGGGTCAAGTAATTTGACTCTGGAGCCTATACGCAGATGTTGGAAAAGTAATTTGACTCTGGAGTCTATAGTTATATGGATAATATGTGATGAACTGTTTGAAATTTTTAGGTATTGATTTTATAATTTTAAGGTAGATCAAGTGCTCTAACTCATCTTGTGTTTGCATATGATGTAATCTACAATTAATGTCAGATTCCATAATGGTTTATTCTTATAATCTTTTTCCCTTCTTCCTAATAATTTTTTTACCTACATATTTTAATTAAGATAAGTCATGTTCCTGCGGGGCTAAAAGCGTCTCCCATTTGAAGACGTTAGCTATTAGTATCTATAGAACTAGCACCTGTTAACTATCTACTTCATTTTTTTATTTTGTTTGGCATGTTGTATGCCCTTAAAGTGTATCATATGAACTATGGGTATTATTGCACCATTGTTTATTTATTTTATTTATTTATATCTTAGCAATTATTACCAGCTTCTGTGCTCGTTTGCAACTATAGCATGGCAGGATGTTTTGAGTTTCCTCAATACATACATTGTTGGCATGGATGCACCTATAAGTATTTTCGTGTGGGCTTCTTAATTGCATTGTTTGATTGGTTGTGTGCAGGGAGATGATCCAGCATAGGAATTACACACAGAAAGTTGACGTTTATAGCTTTGGGATTGTTCTTTGGGAACTTATAACAGGGATGCTTCCATTCCAGAACATGACAGCGGTACAGGCAGCATTTGCAGTTGTCAAGGGTGTCCGCCCTATCATTCCAAATGACTGCTTACCTGTTCTTTGTGAGATCATGACGAGATGTTGGGATGCAAACCCTGATGTCCGGCCATCCTTCACTGAAGTCGTGAGAATGCTCGAGCATGCAGAGATAGAAATCATGACGACTGTTCGCAAGGCCCGGTTCAGGTGTTGCATTACCCAGCCAATGACAGCGGACTGACCCCAGAAGAAAGATTAGAAAAGAAAACAGTTATGAATAACAACATAGGAAAGAAAGGTGAGAGAGAGAGAGAGAGAGAAAAGGTACCGTAATTATATAGTAAGCCCTGTGTATTTATCAGGTTTCATTTCTTTGTTACGATAGATAAGGAATTGGTGTAAAAAATATTTTGGTTCTGAGGTTTCTCTTTGGTTGAATTCTGACTCTCAAGGATGAGTAATAGAAGAGGAGAATTGAATCTGATGGTGTATATGACTATGGCATGCATTGCATCCCCTGGTTTATATCAATTACTGTTTCCAGACACATCGCAATTCCGCTTACGTCGAGGCCAACACTCGGCCCTAAGACGTTCATTTGCGTTGTGCGAATCAAATTATCAAGCTGAGTAATTAAAACTTGTGGGAGCTATGCTGATAAACAATTGCAGGTTATTAAGCTTTAAGCTAGAACAACTAGAAACACTAGTCATTTTGTCCTCTTTGTAATCTTGCTGCCATGCATAAGAGTTAAATCTACCTCGTCAAACCATGGGCTCTGCTTGGGTGTCCCAACATTCTTAAGAGCCTTCCAAACGACGCTGTTACACTTGAACCCTGAGCCGAAGGTGAGCTGCCAAATCCAACCACCCCTCTTGATCTTTGAAGTTGCCTCTGAGTAAGCGAGTTCGTACCATACTAGAAGTGTTTCCAAATCGCTCCAGGGTTTTCCTGGCTGCCTCCATGTACTCCTCCATAAGCTCTAGGTTCTTCTGTACTTCGTCGAGCACCTTCTTGCTAGTTGCCAATATGCACACGTGCTCCTAGGCAAGCTTGTAGTCAGGAATGTAAGGCTTGTAATTAGTTTTCTTCTTCCTGAAGAGCAAATTGGTGAGGAAATGGAATTGTTCGCTGACGGGGAGAACGAGGGGGCCGATAGTGGTGATGTTGGCCTTGAGTGCACGGCCGCCAACCTGAATCACGTCTTTGCTCATTGACACTCCTTGTGTGCCATCTGCATCTTCCTTCAAATGTATGCTGATGAAGCTCCTCTCATCCATGCCTTTGTGAGTTCGAACCAGCTGCATCGATCGCCCGCCATTAAGATCAAATCACTAGAATCTTAATAATCTAGACGGATCAATGAGTCTGTACGTACGTATATACATATATATATATACCTGTTTGAGTTCATATTTTGCATGCCATCGATCGAGACGGGAGCTAGAGAGCAGCATGGCGGCAGCCCCTATTCGAAAGAAGCAATTAGAAAGGAGCAGATCGCAATCATTGCCTTTGTACTATGTATAGCACACAGCCTCCGTGTTTTGGTTATGATGAAGGGAATCCGAAAACAGAATATATATTTCCTGTAGGGGAAAACAGTTTTAGGTGGTGCATCCAGAATTTTTGAAAAACTAGATACTGACAACACCAAGTTATGGCATATGAGACTTGGACATGTTGTTGAAAAAGCTCTTCAAGCCCTTGTGAAACAGGGACTGCTGAAATGAGCCAAAACTTGCAAGCTCGACTTCTGCTAGTATTGTATTTTGGGTAAGAAAACCAGAGTTAAATTAGGTACTGTTGTGCATCAAACCAAGGGAATCTTGGATTATGTGCATTCATATGTTTGGGGTCCTATCAAGATTGCATCATTGAATGGTAAGCACTGGTTTGTAACTTTTGTTGATGACTACTCTAGAAGAGCTTGGGTTTATACAATGAAGCACAAAGACGAGGTGTTAAATATTTTCTTAAACTGGAAGAAAATGGTTGAAAACCAAATTGGTAAGAAAATTAAAGTTATGAGGTCAGATAGTAGTGGTGAATACACCTTTGATCCATTTTGCAGAGTTTGTATAGAAGGTATAATAACGCATTTCACTATTCGTAGAACTCCCTAACAAAATGGAGTTGTTGAAAGGTTGAATAGAACGTTACTTGAAAAGTTTAGATGCATGTTGGCTCAATCTGGTTTAAGGCATTTTGGGCAAAGGCAATTACATATGCTTGCCACATTATCAATCATTTACCTTCATCTGCAATTGAGGGTAAAACACCTATTGAGAAGTGGACTGGAAAATGAGTTTGTAATTATTATTTTCTTCATATTTTTGGTTGTCCCATTTATTTCCATATGACTCAAAGTAAGCTTGATTCGAGAGCCAAGAAAGCTATTTTTGTGGGCTTTAATAGCGGTGTCAGAGGTTACCGTTTGTGGTGTCCAGATTTGAAGAAACTTGTAATCAGCAGAGATGTGACTTTTGACAAAACTTTTATGTTACAAATCAACTCAAAGACAAATGTTGATACAACTCAAGTTCCTAAGAGAAGGTCAAGAAGATGAATATGTCTCTTCCCAGGATGTAGAGTTTGAAAAGATTGTTACCATTACTCCACTGCCTGTTTTGATTAAACAAGAAGTAAATGAAGGTCAAGAAGATGAATATGTCTCTTCCCAGGATGAAGAAAAGACTCGTACCCAACAACCTCCAGTTATAGAGTGCATTGCTACAAGCAAAGGCAAGAGAAACATAAAGAGACCAGTACTATATAATGATTATGTTGCTTATGCTCTTCCTATTATTAATGCAGAAAGCCCAAAAAGTTATAAGGAAGTCATGAACAGCTTTGAAAATACAAACTGTGGTAAGGCTATGGATAAAGAAATGAATTCTCTTGTAAAAAAACAACACTTGGGAGTTAGTTCAATTGCCTTCCAGCAAGAGAGTTATTGGCTGCAAGTGGGTGTATACTAAAAAAGAAGGTCATCCAGGAGAAGACAATGTGAGATTCAAGGTACGAGTGGTGGCAAAAGGATATGCACAAAAGGAAGGTATTGATTATAATGAAGTATTTTCTTCTGTTGTGAAGCATTCATCTATTCGTATTATGTTGGCCTTTGTTGCACAATTTGATCTTGAACTAGTGCAACTTGATGTTAAGACACCTTTCTTGCATGAAGATATTGATGAAGAAATTTACATGTCTCAGCCTGATGGGTATCAGGTAATTGGAAAAGATAAATGGGTTTGTAAATTGAAGAAGTCTTTGTATAGATTGAAGCAATCTCCAAGACAGTGGCATTTGAAGTTTGACGAATTCATGAGAGGTCAACACTATTTAAGAAGTCGGTATGATCATTACGTTTATTTCAAAAATTTGCAAGATGGGCATTTCATTTATTTATTATTGTATGTTGATGATATGTTAATTGCATTGAAGAATGTTAAGGAGATTGGAAAGTTGAAAGCACAGATGAAGTACATGTTTGAGATGAAAGATCTTGGTGAAGTGAAAAAGATACTCGATATGGAAATTACTCGTAACCAAGAAAAATGCTTGGTGTATCTCACACAAAAACAATATTTTTGTAAATCGCTTCAACGTTTTGGTGTTAATGATGCCACCAAACCTATAAGTGCTACAATGGCTCTTTACTTTAAGTTGAGTGCCTTGTTATTTCTAAAAAACAATGAAGAGAAGTTGCAGATGAAGAATATTCTATATTCTAATTTGGCTGTTTGCTTGATGTATATTGTGGTATGTTCTCGACCAAATATTGCTCATGCCATTGGTTTGGTTAGTCGCTATATGCATAATCTAGGAAAGAACATTGGCAAGCAACTAAGTGGATTCTAAGATACCTACATAAGACTAGAGATGTCGGCTTATGTTTTCAGCGAAGTGATAGTAATTTTGAGAATTTTGTGGTTGGATATGTTGATTCTAACTATGCTGGAGACTACAGTCCACAGTCACTTTGTCAACAACGGAGTCCGAATATATGACTATTGTAGAAACCGTAAATGAGGCCATTTGGATACATGGACTAATAAAGACTCTAGGAATTTATCAAAAGCAGGTGAAGCTACATTGTGATAGTCAAAGTGCTATTCACTTGTCTACATACCAAGTTTATCATTCGAGGACAAAGCATATCGATGTTTGGTTTCATTTTATTCGTGAGATTTTGTCCAAAGAAAGACTATTCTTCATAAGTTCCAACTGCGGATAACCCAACTGATATGTTAACGAAAGTGCTCGGACCTGCCAAGTTTGAGGATTGTTTAAACATAGCTCGTATACTATGTGCCTAAATATGTTTGCGATTATGAATCTTGCCAAGTTGGAGATTGTTGACATGTGGCTCGATAGAAACATTGGTCAATTACTTTGTATTGGTTATCTTTGTTTTTCTCGCCATCACAAACTACATTTATGGCTTTACACATTAGAAGGGAAACCATTTGTTTCGTAATAAAATGAGCTCGCGTAGAAATAATTTGTGTGAGCCAAATTTGTGAGATTCTCTTTGTACATTTGTTACGTCAATCAGTTAATAAATTGTGAGTTATTTATTTCATTTTATTTGTTCCATTTGGTGCTTTAGCACAACATATGCCTGATGAGATAACTGTAACCAAGCTTCACCTACTTCAGATTAACCAAACCAACAAAATCCGGCAACCCCTGCCAAACCTTCACAGAGACAAAGAATGATCCTGCGGCAGAATTTGGATTCGAATCAATGCCCCGGTTTTCAATCTCTGCTGAAAACAGCTCCTTCTGTTCTCTTGCCATATATTAGTTTCGAAGTTTAATGGTCAGTAATTCTGGGATTATATAAGAGAATAACTACAATACATATGCATGCACGCTTGTATATATCTGTGTGTATGTATATATATATATGGGCTCTTTATGCAAAATGATCTCCATTTTTTTTAAAATAGAGATTAGGTTTGGGGCCCACTCCATACTGAACCGTCCATTTTGTAAGTCTCGATTCATAGATCATCCTTACAAAAAATCAATTCAATTTGAAACCATTTGCCTATTTAATTATCAAGATAAAATTTTATTGTTTTTTATATAACAAAATATTCGTTAATTTCTTTGAACTCAATTAGATGTCTTAAACATTTCGAATTTGGCTAATATTTTGCAAGGATGATCTATGAGATGTGTGACATCCCACATCGCCCAGGAGAGTGGATCCTGTAAGCCTTATATGTATATTCTCATCTCTACCTAGCACGAGGCCTTTTGGGAGCTCACTGGCTTCGAGTTCCATCGGAACTCCAAAGTTAAGCGAGTTTGGGCTAGAGCAATCCCAGGATAGGTGACCCATTGGAAAGTTGCTCGTGAGTTCCCAGAAACAAAACCGTGAGGGCGTGGTCGGGGCCCAAAGCGGACAATATCGTGCTACGGTAGAGTCAAGCTCGGGTTGTGGTGGGGGCCCGGGTCGGGATGTGACAAGGTGCAACTTGAAAATTAGACAGTTTGGTTCATTAAATTTCGATGTGGTGTGAACCCTACAACTAATCCTCATTTTTATAAATAAAAAAATAGGGATTCCTTCCCTTAAAGGTTTCCTACACACACGCGCGCGCGCGGAGGGTATGGGGATACAAAAATAATATATTATAATAAAGACTGAAGAATTAGTTACGTTAAGAAGTGCATTGCATTGGAGACTTAAAAGGACTTTTCTTTCAGTTTGAGGGTTCTTCTCACTGTCTATGTGAGAGTTTCAAATTTGCACAGATCTGGTGGCGCCTATTTTTGCTTCGACTGGAGTGGGTTAGCCGTTCTCCCTTTTCTTCTCGTTGTCTCTTTTTCCACCCTTTGCTGCGTTTTTCCCTGCTCTCTATTTCGATTTGCCCTTTTCTTCTCATCACACATGCGTCCCTCTTCCTCGTTCATCCTTACTCCTATCTGCAGTTCTGCTTTACTGAGATGATGTGTAGAGCTTCAGTGCTTGCACAGGCTCGGGTGTTCCTAACACTACCACCTTCTCATCTCTGTTTGCCTTCACCGGGTAGTGTTATCCGTGGGTTCTCATGGGCTTCTTTCTTCTGACAGCTGGATTTCTTCATCCGGTTGTTGGATTTTTTTTCAATTGAGGCTATGTACCTAGTGGTGCTTGGAGTTGGATGTTACGATCGACGAGCTGACGTGAGGTTGGAAGAGTGGAATTGGACGGATCGTGCTGGAATGTTGTAGTTGTAGCTGTAATTGATTTCTCAGATTGTTGTTTTATGTTCTGGGCTCAAAATGTTGCTTGAGCTATGCTTTTGTTTGTTTTCTTTGGTCCATATTTTGCTTGTTCATATGCTAGCTTTGGGCCTTGGTTTGTGTGTGTGTGTGTATGTTTGTTTGTTTTTTTTTGGTTGTAAAGTTTGTGTTTTTAGTTTGTAATAAATGTTGCTCTCTGGGGCTTTGACCAAAAAAAAAAGAAGTGAATTACATTGTTATCGTCACTTTAAAATTTCTTCCAAAATATTTAACTTGTGAAACCACCATTTACCCACATAATTAGGTAAGCAAACAAACAAAACAAAAGGTTCATGACCAAATTAATGTTGAGAGGGTTTTTATAACAAAAAGTCCCTGAAATTGACCCTCACCATCAAAATGGTCCTTGAAATTGAAAATCAATCAATGTAGTCCATGAAAATAGGTGTCATAAATCAAGGTGGTCATTCCGTCACAATTCTATTAAAAACTCTGTTAAATGTTGATGTGGCGCATAAATGGACCCCATAAGTTTTTTTTTTCTTCTTCTCACAAATGGTCCTTGAAATTGACCACAAAATCAAAATGATCCCTGAAATTGACCCGCAATATCTAAATGGTCCATGAAATTAAAAATTGATCAATGTAGTCCCGCAAGTGTCTCAAATCAATGCAGTCATTCCGTCACAATTATGTCAAAATTATGTTATATGCTAATGTGACACATAAATGAGTCACACAAGTATAATTAAATTTAAAAAAAAATTACAAATAGGCTTAATAATTTAATAGTTAATAAAAAAATTGTCAACCAAAAACTCAGTTCTACAATCACCTCCAATCTTTGTCCACATTTTTCTACTTCATTTGCTCTATATTCTCTATAAAAAAAATCTCAATACAATCATCTTTACACACTTCAACACCCTTCATCGAATTGAACCTGGATCGAGATCACCTTTGGTGACGGCTTGACCCATTGGCAACGACTTCTGGGGCATCACTGTTAACATTTAGGCGATCAACATCTTCACAACCTTAATCTTGGAGAGCTTGTTCGACGCTTCCCTAGTGGTCTAGTGATGCAAAGAACGGGGAGGTCTGCCTTGAGATAATAAGGTTATAATCGAAGTGCGTCTATTGTTGGTTGAAAACTGTTTCCACACCCCCTCTTAGGCCTTGGTTAAGCATTGTGCCTTTAAGAATTTATGGAAGGGATCTCTCTTTGGAATTGGCCCCACTATAAGAAGAAAAAAATTCCATTGTGCAAATAGGTATTTAGACAACTTTTTAAATTAATTATTAAACCCAGATCAGCACATAACAAATATTTTTACAAAATTGTGGTGGAAGGATCATATTGATTTGCGACGCCTATTTTTAAGGACTACATTAATTGATTTTCAATTTCAGGGACCAAATTGATGGTATGAGTCAATTTCAAGGACCATCTTGATGATGTGAGTTAATTTCAGGGATCATTTGTGATAAAAATCTATAAATCTTATAGGACCCATTTATGTGTCATATCATCACTTACCGGAACTTTTAACAAAATTGTGACGGAAAGACCACATTGATTTGCGACACTTACTTTTAGGGACTACATTGATTGATTTTTAATTTTAGGGTTTGATGGTGATGGTCAATTTCAAGAATCATTTGTGATAAAAACCCTTCATATGGAAAATCTCAATTTATAACCTATTACATTTTTTATTCTTTTATGGTCGAAATAGAACTTTATTAATGTAAGAGAAATTACAATTTATGAAAGATGGGCCTAGGTCCAAACAAAACACAACCCAACATAAAACGAAGCAAGACATAAAAGATAAAACAAACCCAAACAAGGTAAAGCGACGCAATGAGAGGTCCATACAACTTTAAGCCCTCAGGGAACAAAAAAAAGCAACAACAAAAACTCTAATCTCCAGTAGCCAAACGACCGACGCTGCTTCTACTGCAAAAAAAGTCATCGCCCCAAAATAAAAAGAGTACCCTAACCATAAATTCGATCAGAGCAGTAACCCAAGACCAACTGGGTCATCGATTTGGGTCCATTGTCGGATCTGGTTGCGACCGAATTGGAAATTGGGGGTCCTGAGGATCAGGGACGAAGCCAGAGATTTGTGTTAGTGCGAGCATCCACAAACAACAAAGTCACAGTTGAAAAAATTAAAAAAAAATTATTGAACAAAATATTTTTAATTCACAAAGTATTTAACACAAAACACTTATAATCATTGTTGGCAAAGTCAATCATATTAATACCAAGAGAAATGCTAAGGAGACTTTCTCAAAGTGGGCTCTTCCATAGACTCTCTGTCACTTCATGTTTTTTTGCAAAATGTTTTATAATATTGGTACAAAATTTGTGCTAAAAATATGTGGTGACGGAGAGTCTATGAAGAGGCCATTTTAAAACAATCTCCTTAGCATTTTCCCTTGATAGGAAAAATTAACAAATAAAATTTAATTGTATTGTATTTAGGGTTGGTCATTTGGATGCAAAACTATAACAAATTTTTTGCAGCAACCAAAAAAAAAAAATGAGTGGGGGCATCCGGTTTGGGTCAAATCTGGTAGTGGGGTCGTCGAAGAGGAGAAAAAGGTTGGGTGGGTGGAGTCGAAGAGGGAGGGAGAAAGGTGGATGTGCAGAGAGTAGAAGAGGAAATGAGGGCTGGGTGTAGATAAGAAAAGAAAGTGAGGGAGGAAATGGGTAGGTGGAATTGAATAGGGAAAGGGAAGGGTAGATGTGCAAGGAGTAGAAGAGGGAATGAGGGTTGGGTGGGTGGGCATAAGGAAGAGAACAAAGGGAGGGAGGGTCGGGGGGAGGTATGAGACGGCCAAATTTATTTTTATTTTTATTTTTTAAAATTTATATTGAATTTTTAGTTTTTTAATATTCGTGAGCCCCATATGTACACGTGGTGCCCATCATTGTATACGTAGGTGTCATGTCAGTAGTTAATGGTCGATTTAATATTAACCTTAACAAATGTATGAGAGTGTCCTAAAAATATGACTTCAGGTACCACTCTGGGATAAAAAAACTTAGATGTACCAAATGTTAAAAACCAAAAAATTTCAAAATAGTAAACTGAGATTAATCCAAAAATATATTAACCCATGTTAGGAACTGAGTAGTTTTGGCCAACAAACTGCATGCAAATTAAAAATTAGAAACTAAAAGTGGACGCATTGCAAGCACTCCAAAGGTTGAAAATAATGGATGTTTGAAACTCATTGCTTTGATAGATTACCACATGCAATTTCAAGGAAATTTAGTTTATACCTCTTATATCACTACCTTGATTTTTATCAAGGTTGTTCACTCTAAGGGAGGGCCATCATCCTTTCTTTGCATGTGTTGACTACAAAAATCACCTAGCCTACGTGGCGCGCAAGCCAAGTAACTAGTAGACTAACTAAGTCTTTCGAATGTGTGCGGGGCGTGCCAACTCGTCGGCCGAGCTCGACCGATAAGTAAAAGTGTCTTGATGTGGTGTGGATGCGCGCGGCTGACTTCTGTGTCTTGCAACTGTAGCCGAGAAAGGAACACGTCTCGGCTTCTGGGTCCTCAAGCCTGAAGACAAGGCTACCAATTACAAAGTTCACGGCTCGTCGTCGTCTGATTCGGCGACAGTCACGTATTGGTGAAGGTAAAATCACGCCGAATCGACACTAGAGTATAAGGGCACAAATACTCAAAGCGGATGAAGGTCTTGATAATGAATGTGGTTCGGCCGTCTAAGTGCCGAACTCTGAAACCCACTTGTGAATATGCGATCATAAATAACTCGGCGTTGAGGCGCCGAGCCTAAGTATTAGTAACACCTCACTTCGCCGAGATGGCTGGTAAGATGACCTCTGTCGACGGGGATCCGAAATCCCTTGTCGGCCGAGACTTGGATAGATAACCCGTCGACCCTATCGCAGTGCTGTTTATCCAAACTAAAAGTGCTTCACAGACGGCTGGTTCTACGGCAACAGTGCTGTTTATCCAAACTGAAGGTGTTTACCGGTTGCCTTCACAGTGCTGTTTATCCAAACTGAAGATGTGAAGGCGAAAAAGAAAATAAAAATCTCAAGGGAGTTGAGAGGTTTCGCGTAGAGCGAGAAATTGCGCAGGGCAGGTTTGTGTGTTGAATTAGAGGTCTCTTGAATGTTGTACTTCCCCGATATTTATAGCAGCAAGAACCTCCATGGACGGGCTAGAAATACATTTCGATTAGAACTCATCAACCCAATCAGATTAAACTTCGACCAATCCTAATCTCCATAGAACTTTGAATCAAACCTCCAAAACAAACCAGGTTCGTCTTTATGTCTTAGTATCCTTATCTATCTCGTTTAAGAATGTGCCAAGATAATTCATATTAAAAGATAATTATTATGATAAAAACCACAATATTATCCTTTAAAAAGTAAAATTATCTTTACTTCTTATCCAACGGTTGAGAATTATGCCCATTCAATGATCTTGATTGCGCGGGCTGATATTGTAAAATCGGGTCCAAATAGCATGCTTCATGTTCAAGACCCATTGAACACCCTTAGTACAAAACTTTCAATTGTACCTATTTATCGCTTGCATAGGTTGCCTACGTACTTTGTCTCCAACAAAGATCAAACTGTCGTAGTTCATCTTTAGAGCTAAGGTGACAATGAGTTTGGGCCCTGTGAATCTCCGCAACTCCCAAAACTCTTTCAAGGACTATTTTAGACGTACAACCATTATAATAATTAATTAAATAAATAGAATATTATTTCCTCCATTTTATCAATCCAATTGATTATTTCATCACATTGTGATACCTCGGTCTAGTATTCTAGCATATATTATGCAATCTTATTGACTTCTCGTTGACGAGGTTGTGAGATGAATTAGACTCCTCTAATATTTTGACGGATTTGAAACTCCTTTTAATCCACCTCTTTATGAAGACAAAAATTAGCGTCTTATAGGATTTCATAGACTATGGGGGACACCTAGTTGCATGCCGAATGGTTAAGGAAACTAAGCATTTTGCATTTGAATTTGGCCACCACTGAGTACTTCTGCCGAATCGATAACTAATCATTTTGCCCAGCGGATGAGTAAATGGCAAATAAAATTATTTGCTACAACCATTCCTGGCAGCTCAGCTTGTCACCAATGTCAAGAAACGTTGAAATTTGGCCAAGGTCGAGAAGCCTCAAGGGGTAGAAGAATTAGACCGAGGTCGAGAAAAATCTTCCTTTTATTCATCTCTGCCGAGGCCAAGGCTGTCTTTTATTGTGATCTAGATTTGGCCATTTTAGCCAATTCGGCTTCGGCTAATATTTTTTTTTATAATTATTCTCGGCAAGATTAAGTATGAGCTGCCGAGTATATCACTCGTGCCCCCCTTATTTTTGTAAGTATCGGCCCATAAAGCCGAATGGTCGAGAAAATAACACTTTTTTTTTTTGTAAAGTAGCCGAGACTTACTCTCTTGGTCGACTGGTCGACTTCGGCCTAATCTTCTCGACCTCGGCCTAACAATTAGTCGAGCACACCATCTTGTTGCCCCCTATTTTCTCATGCATCGGCCCATAAAGCCGAATGATCGAGAAAATAATTTATTCTTTTCGTTTTAATAAAAGAAAACGAAAGTGACTAATAAAGAGGAGGAGGCCAACGATGTTTTATTTCAAGCCGAGATAAGTGTATATCAAGCTTTTCAAATTGATTTCGCTCTAGGCCGTATAAAGGATTTTCTCCAAATATTTTTAACTTGGCAAAAAAAATTTCATTCCCGGCTGCCGAATGTGTTGAACAGTTATTATGCCCCCAGGCATAATTTCGGCTTTTAACTCGAACAACTTAACCGAACGGGATTTCTCCATATCGGTTTTATCACCAATAATCATATCGATTGGCGTAGTTTTTCCTGCTAGGCCTGTGTATCGGCTTTGTTCGTCATCGGAGCACTCCTCTGACGAATCTTTTTTTGAGTTGATTTTTCGCTCAGAAACTTGAATATTTTCTTCGAAGCCTACCACACTTTCGGTCTCGACCGAAATAATTGGTGGCCTAGGTGTTTCTTCGGCCGTGTTAACAATTTTCTTAGGCCGAATTGTGGTCACAACCGGAGCGAAAAATTGCCTCCTGGCCTCTAGCCTTTTTCCAATTTGATGCAATCTCTCATTGGATGCTTTTTGCTCCTCTAATAAGCGATAAATCCCATCCAATGAAGCCTGATCGAGATATATCATGTGAACTTCGTAGTTTCAGCACTAGGTCCCACTGGGCGTGCCAAAATGTTGACTACAAAAATCACCTAGCCTACGTGGCGTGCAGGCTGAGTAACTAGTAGACTAACTAAGTCATTCGAATGTGTGCGGGGCGTGCCAACTCGTCGGCCGAGCTCGATCGATGAGTAAAAGTGTCTTGATGTGGTGTGGATGCGCACGGCTGACTTCTGTGTCTTGCAACTGTGGCCGAGAAAGGAACACGTCTCGGCTTCTGGGTCCTCAAGCCTGAAGACAAGGCTACCAATTACAAAGTTCACGGCTTGTCGTCGTCTAATTTGGCGACAGTCACCGTATTGGTGAAGGTAAAATCACGTCGAATCGACACTAGAGTATAAGGGCACAAATACTCAAAACGAATGAAGGTCTTGATAATGAACGTGGTTCGGCCGTCTAAGTGCCGAACTCTGAAACCCACTTGTGAATATGCGATCATAAAATAACTCGGCGTTGAGGCGCCGAGCCTAAGTATTAGTAACACCTCACTTCACCGAAATGGCTGGTGAGATGACCTCTGTCAACGGGAATCCGAAAACCCTCGTCGGCCGAGACTTGGATAGATAACCCATCGACCCTGTCGCAGTGCTGTTTATCCAAACTGAAGGTGCTTCACGGACGGCTGGTTCTACGGCAACAATGTTGTTTATCCAAACTGAAGGTGTTTACCGGTTGCCTTCACAGTGCTGTTTATCCAAACTGAAGATGTGAAGGTGAAAAAGAAAATAAAAATCTCAAGGGAGTTGAGAGGTTTCGCATAGAGCGAGAAATTGCACAGGGCAGGTTTGTGTGTTGAATTGGAGGTCTCTTGAATGTTGTACTTCCCTTCTATTTATAGCAAAAAGAACCTCCATGGACGGGCTAGAAATACATTTCGATTAGAACTCCTCAACCTAATCAGATTAAACTTGGACCAATCCTAATCTCCATAGAACTTTGAATCAAACCTCCAAAACAAACCAGGTTCGTCTTTATGTCTTAGTATCCTTATCTATCTCGTTTAAGAATGTGCCAAGATAATTCATATTAAAAGATAATTATTATGATAAAAACCACAATATTATCCTTTAAAAAGTAAAATTATCTTTACTTCTTATCCAACGGTTGAGAATTATGCCCATTCAATGATCTTGATTGCGCGGGCTGATATTGTAAAATCGGGTCCAAATAGCATGCTTCATGTTCAAGACCCATTGAACACCCTTAGTACAAAACTTTCAATTGTACCTATTTATCGCTTGCATAGGTTGCCTACGTACTTTGTCTCCAACAAAGATCAAATTGTCGTAGTTCATCTTTAGAGCTAAGGTGACAATGAGTTTGGGCCCTGTGAATCTCCGCAACTCCCAAAACTCTTTCAAGGACTATTTTAGACGTACAACCATTATAATAATTAATTAAATAAATAGAATATTATTTCCTCCATTTTATCAATCCAATTGATTATTTCATCACATTGTGATACCTCGGTCTAGTATTCTAGCATATATTATGCAATCTTATTGACTTCTCGTTGACGAGGTTGTGAGATGAATTAGACTCCTCTAATATTTTGACGGATTTGAAACTCCTTTTAATCCACCTCTTTATGAAGACAAAAATTATCGTCTTATAGGATTTCATAGACTATGGGGGACACCTAGTTGCATGTCATGGTCCCTGAGTCAGTGTAGTGTTTACGAGAGAACTTATTTCGTTGCAATTACAACGCAATACAGTCATTCTCTAATACAATATTCTCGATCACATTGATTAGGCTATATTATGTAAAGTACCTTAGTGAACAACTTGATAAATTTGGAACATTCCAAATCACAATGTTTTGACCAAAGAAATTCTAAATCTTGTCAATGAGCATTCTCCTTCAATTATGAAGCTTAGAGATTCTTTTTTGTACATTCACTTGCCTCCATGATTAGGCAGCCTAATCTCAATGATGTCATGGATACCCTCCCGTATCGGAGTGCCATTAACATAATCTAATATCAAATATCTAATCACAAGACAATTTTAATGCCTCAGGTCCAAGGGCCAATTTGCATTATTGCAACAACTGAGTTCTTATTGGCATGAGCATGTATCTAGTATATACTCATAAGATCTCGAGACTTGATCGCATTTAGTGAATTTAATCATTATTAAGCATTTACACACTTATCGTATCGACTCTCGCTAATGACTTGAAACTGGCCATGCATCCCATCCTACAATTGTGCAAAGATCGGATTATAAGATAGGGGTGTGATATCCACACACCCTTTTTTACTTCTCACACACCATTTTAATTTTCGACCATCGGATCGGATGAATTGAAAAATATCAATGGACATAAATTAGCAAAGGGTGTGTAAGAAGTAAAAAGGAGTGTGTGGATAGTACACCCCTATAAAATAACATGGACTCACTAATGAGATTACATATGCATATAACTGTACCATGGACTCACTAATGAGATTACATTGGTAATCTGCCTATAGTGATCTTGCCTACTGTATTACCTTAGGCAAAACCACTAATCTTGATTGCTTTTAAGGCATACATCCAACAATCTCCCATTTGTACTAAAATGTAATCAAGTGAAGATCTAACTTGATGTCATATGCTAGGCGATATATGTGTAATTTGTTATATGTATTGGAGCTTCCAAAAACAACATTGCCCATCATGTTTCAACCTAAACGTAGCACCAGGCATTACCACTATGGATCTTGGCAAAAAACTGACATTGAAAAAGCTGTACAGGAGTTATTGTAGTCAGGTTTTATTCGACCAAGTCATATTCCTTTCTCATTTCCTGTGTTACTTGTCAAAAAGAAAGAAGGGACGTAGAGATTGTGTATGCATTACAGGGAATTGGATTCAACTTACTATTAAATACTAGTATCCAAAATCTTTGATTGATGATTTATTGGATGAATTATTTGGTGCAAAATTCTTTCCAAGCTTGGTTTAAGATATGGTCACCACCAAATCAGGATGGATCAATAAGATGTGGAGAAGATTGCATTCAGGAGACATGAAAGACATTATGTGTTCCTAGTTAGGCCCTGTGGACTCACAAATGCAGGCTACATTCCAGAATTAGATGAATGATGACATTTTTAGGCTTTACCTTGGGGTAGTTTATTCTGGTATTCTTTGATGATATCTTGGTACATAGCAAGTCTTGGGAAAATCATTTGTCTCACTTATATATAACATTTGAGCTGCTGAAAGGTAATCAATTATTTGTGAAAAGGAAGTGGCGGAAGTAAAGTGAAGTATCTGGGACATACTGTTTCCAGGGAGGGAGTAGTTGCTGATCCATCAAAGCTTCAAGCTATAATTGATTGGTCTACACCTGCTAATGTGAAGGTTTTGAGAAGATTCTTGGCACTCACTAGATATTACATGAAGTTGTTCCTGGCTATGCCAAAATATGTCAACCTACAAGTTGACTAAGAAAGATGGGTTTCAGTGGTCTCAGGGTGTAAAGAAGCTTTCCAGCTAGGGATGGGCAAAATACCTGCGGTTATGGGTAACCGCGGTTACCCGCCTATTTAAATTTCACGGTTACGGTTATGGGTAACCGTTTAGATAATTAAACGGTTATGGGTATAACCGTTTACCCGTGAAATTTAAATGGGTGGTTATGGGCATTAACCGCGGTTATAAACGGGTAACCGTTTACCCATTTATTTTATATATGTAATGTTGATAAAAATAAAAATATATATACATATATATATATATATATCTATATGTATATATATATATATATATATATATATTATATGCGGCTGTTGACAGCCGTTAAAAAGTATTTAGCTTATGCTTAAAGGTCAAACCACCAAAACCAAACTGCCCAACACTGGTTTATCTTCTCGCATTAGCTCAAGCCCAATCAAACTGAAACACACGATAGTTGTTGGACCATAGAGTGAAACCGATCCAAACTGGACCCAGCCTATCCCTAACCATATGTATGTATATATATATACACACACACACACACACATACATATATATACATACATACATACATATATATATATATATATTATGTTAATTGTAAAAAAAAAATTTATGACAATTTTTTTTTAAAATTCAAGTTGTTAAAAAAAATGTACACGAGTGAAAAATGGGTAATGATAAAAAGACAAAGGATAAACGGGTTAAAAAGGATAAATGGGTAAACGGGTATTAAACGGTTATGGTTAAATGGGTATGCGGTTATGGGTACGGTTAACCGTTTATAAACGATTATGGGTATGGGTATAACCGTTTAGGCAATTACCCAACGGGTAAACGGTTATGCGGGTATGAGCATAAACGGTTATGGGTAAATAACCGCGATTACCCGCCCGCCATAACCGTTGCCCACCCCTATTCCCAGCAGCTCAAACAAGTCATGACATCACCACAAGTCTTGGCTCTGCCAGATTTTACATTACGATTTGAGCTTGAGTGTGATGCCTTAGGCAATGGAATTGTTGCAGTATTACAACAGAAGAGAAGGCCAATTGCTTTTACCAGTCAAGATTTGGGTCCTAGGAATCAATCATTGTCTTATGAAAGAGAACTCGTTGCTATTGTACATGTAGTCAAGAAATGGCAGAATTATTTGCAAGGGCGCCATTTTGTGATTAAACCGACCATAACAGTTTCTAGTATTTGCTCAATCACAGGGCACCAGGACTATCTCTGAAATTTTGGAAACCATGTGCAAAATTAATAAAAAGGCCCCTATTTAAGATAGTTTTAAAAAAGGTAAGACAATGTATTGATGCTAGAAAGTAATCACTTAAATCAAAACAAAGTTTAGTACTCACTAATTGTAAGTTTAAAAATGTCATTAATAATAAATAAAAAGAGTTACAAACATAAAGTTTATTAAATAATCAAAAGCAGTTCAATTTTAAATAACCAAACAAGAAAAAAAACTTCAAAAACTCCAACTTTAAAGTTTCACTTGAATATATAACATTATTATATAATAAATTGAAAAAATACCATTTTAAGGTGTTATTATTGCCATTAAAAGTATCTCATTGTACTCCAAATTTTTATATTTAGAAAGGAAAAAAAATTGAAGCTTATAAAGAATACACGATGAGATTTTAAAGTGCTAACAAAAACAATTTTTAAATATAGAACATTATTACATATAATATTAGGTGACAAAAATTTTAGGGGCCCTTTCAAATTTGAAATCATGTGCGACTGCACCTTTCGCTCCCCCTCAACGCCCCCTTTGCAGGGCACACACTCTATTCAGCTAAAATAGGTAGCAAAACTATTGGGGTACGACTATGAGAGTCAATACAAACATGGATGCATTGTCTAGGGTATCATGATCAAGTCAACCACCTGAAAAACCACTTGAAACTTCTTGTATCCAAATGCAGTGCACATCCATTTCTTATCCTTATTTTAGATGCTTGGATGAACTTAGAAGACACAATGAACCAGATGAAAGGATAGTGGAGAAAATTCAAGAATAAGTTACCAATTCTTTTGGTAATGATATTGCATCTGGGATCAAATGCTACACCATTATCAATTCCGCCAGTGGTTACAGAAAATGGATTAATGCAGCAAAATCCTCTGTCAGTTTTTCAGAGAAGGATGTACAAAAAGGAAAATGCAACTGGAGTTCAATTGTTGGTACACCGGGGGGAAAACAATGCGGAGGAAGTTGCTTGGGAAGATTATGATGAATTCATTGCCAAATTCTCAGATTTCAAGTTTTAAAATAGACCTTGAGGACAAGGTTGTTCTTTGAGGGGGAGTAATTATACGAACTGTGATTGCCACCGAGCTTGATAACATAGACTTGTAACTAAACTGAGAATTAAAGTGATTAGCTGTATGATTTATGAGTTAAGTGGATAAATGATTCATTATCAATTCGTGTTGAAGTCTAATTACACGCACGCAAAGCCCTTACATTAGTAGGACACACTCCACCTTCAATAGCTGGGTAGCAAACCACCTTAAAGGATCTAATGGCAT
The DNA here is from genome assembly GCA_963580275.1 of Crataegus laevigata. NCBI lineage: Eukaryota > Viridiplantae > Streptophyta > Magnoliopsida > Rosales > Rosaceae > Crataegus > Crataegus laevigata. The sequence goes on from OY756944.1 coordinate 220,801, forward strand.
AAACGAATAGGAAAATGGCATACACATAATATAGGAAAATGATAAACACGTCTCTTTTTTAATCTCTCACACACCCGTATTTAATCTTGTCACTTGTTTACATTTGATTTATTATCCAAATAAAAAGAGTATGAAGAGTTAAAACTAGTATAAAAATCATTTCCCATAATTTTAATGTTCAACTCAGAGCCTATAACTTCAACTGCAAAAGCTTCACACACTCTTTACTAAAAAGGTTCACAAGCAATCGATTTTTTTTTAATAATAGCATGGAAAATGCTAGGTAGATCAAATTTTTAGACCATCTTTTATATCCACATAATGTGGTGCTTGATGATAGAGCTCTTTTTTAATGATTTGAAAAAATAGTTCAACTATCAACCGCCACATCATATGTTCAACTTTCTATAAAAAATGGTCTAAAAATAGTATAGGTATAGCCACTGTCTGTTTAATATTTATGCATGAACTCAATTGTTACCATGCAGGGATACACCTGAAGATATAACCTGAAAACATTAAATCCTTTAAAAAACCAATCAATAATATCATGCATCACCATGTGACTGTGATCAGGCGGTTCCCGTCAACTCCAAGCCCCGCATACACGATCTCAGCCCTTAACTTTAAAATCAAAGACTTGGTTTCCAAGGGATTATATGACCAAACCCTTCATCTATACAAACAACTCCATCCCCATGGCCTTCATGCAAACACCTCCATTCTTCCTTCAATCATTAAAGCTTGCTCCTACGCAATGTCCCGCCACTTCGGCCTTCAACTTCACTGCGTCGCTCTCAAGTCAGGCTCCGACTCAGACCCGGTCGTATCCAATTCTCTCATCTCCATGTACGCCAAATTTACAACTGTTGAAGCAGCACGTCAGGTGTTTGATGAAATGCCTGAAAGAGACACCATCACCTGGAATTCCATGATAAATTGCTATTTGCAAAATGGGCATCTTGAAAAAGGTCTGCAAGTGCTTAAGCAAATGCATTTTTATGGTTTTGTACCGAAAGCAGAGTTGATTGCCGGCATCATGTCAGTTTGCGCGAGGTCAGGAGAGTTGAGACGACTGGGCAGAGAGATTCACGGGCTCGTTGTTGTTCATGGAATGATTAAGGAGTCGGTGTTCTTGTCGACGGCTCTGGTTGATATGCATATGAGGTTTCGCGACTCGTCGATGGCTTTACATGTATTTTATCATATGGAAGTTAAAAATGAAGTTTCTTGGACTGCCTTAGTTTCGGGATGCATTGCTAATCACAATTATGGCACGGCCCTGGATTGCTTCCGGGTAATGCAGGTTGAAGGCCTGAAACCCAACAGGGTGACTGTGCTTGCCATTTTACCAGCTTGTGCCGATTTGGGACTTGTAGAACATGGGAAAGAGATTCATGCATATATCTTTCGTCATGGGTTCGATTCAGATAATCATTGCTCAGCAGCTCTCATACACATGTATTGCAAATGTGGGAAAGCTTTGCGTTCTGCCAAGTTAATTTTCGAGAGGGAAGCTGTTAAAGATGTTGTGATATGGAGCTCGATTATTGGGAGCTATTCTCAATGCGGGGATTACACAAAATCTCTGAAACTCTTCAGCCAAATGCGAGCTGAAGGAATTGAACCCAACTCTGTAACTGTATTGGCGATCATTTCTGTCTGCGCTTCCCTGTCTTCACTAATCCTTGGCTGTGGAGTCCATGGCTATGTCTTAAAATCTGGGTTAAGTTTTGACACTTTCATTGGGAATGCACTCATCAATATGTATGCAAAGTGTGGTTGTCTCAAGGATTCACATCAGGTTTTCAAGGAGATGCCGAGCAAAGATTCTGTTTCATGGAGCGCACTGATTGGCAGTTATGGCCTTCATGGGGATTCCGAGAAAGCTCTGCAACTCTTTGGTGAGATGCAAGAGAGAGGGGTAGAGGCTGATGCAGTTACTTTCCTCTCTGTTTTATCTGCTTGCAACCATGCCGGCCTAGTGGAAGAAGGAAATAAGATCTTTAAGCGTCTGATAGAAGGTAATAAAATAGAATTAAGCGCGGAGCACTACGCTTGCTTTATCGATCTTCTTGGAAGGACGGGCAAGCTTGAAGATGCTTATGAGCTTGTGAGATCAATGCCCATGACACCAAGTACTAGAATTTGGACTTCTTTGGTTACAGCTTGCAAGATTCATGGAAGATTAGACAAGGCGGAATTTTTAGCACATGAGCTTGTTACCTTGGAGCCTGAGAATGCTGCCCACTATACCTTACTGAGCACGGTTTATGCTGAAACCGGAAACTGGCGTGGCGTGGAAGAGGTGAGGAGAGCCATGAGAATACAAGGATTAAGGAAAGGCTATGGATTCAGCCGAATTTAGCCAGAAAACAAAAAGGGTTGTGCCATAGTACTCATCATCGACCACGCAAACGCTCAATTATCAACTCAAATGGTTGTAGACTCGTAACCGGAAAGAAGAAAGAAAAGGTTGTAGACTCCATGAGTTGAGTTTTTCTAGCCTCTGGCTTCTTTGCGAGACTGAATTCTTATGTCTTACGTGGATTTCAATGGGTTGATAAACACTTGTTGTAAACCAATGCTAAATGCAAGAGCCAAAAACTAGTGCTCCATTCGTCAAATCAAAACAATTGTATGCTTCTACCAAACGCAAAAGGGTAGAGAGTAAGCGGATTATATGTAGATTAGACAAGCATCTCCAACAGCTCCTTTTGGTCAAATTTAATGCATATTTGGCGATGCTTTCAGAAAGTTCAAGCGCTTTCTGGTATCCAAAAATGTTCCACTTTCCAGTAGCGTTTGGGCATACAACAAACAAAAGCACTTCCAGCGATTAGCGTATGGATTTTAATAAGAATGTCGGCGTGGTTCTATCAAAAGTGGTTATGAGGAGAATTTCTTCCCGAAAATATTCCATTTAGTGTCAGCTAGAAGGACAAACGCACAGCTCAAGCAATTCCTTATCCAAACAAATATCATCTCAAACATCATATCGTTTATTCATGTACCAACACTTGAAAAGAAAAGCCAAGTCATTAAAAACACACAACAGTTCAAAAAACAAACAAGTATCCTTTCTTAGGTATGGGGAAAGGCGAAGGGAATCCGTCTAGATCAAAAAACCAAGGGAGGGACGCGGTGCAACGCGACTATTTTTGGAGTGTTATTAACAAATCCCAAAGTTTATGGAATGGAAAGGGAAAACAGCACAACTGATATAGTCATTATAATACGGCAATTGACAAAAACTCTTAAGACTACGTTACTGACAGCAGCTGACCAGACTTCATATATGAAAACACAGACACACACACACAGACATATGCGCATGAATACCTAATGAAACTCAGCTATCCAATCTGTGTCTAGCACGAGGGAATCATCCAGTTGTAAGTTCTCTGGTGAAGTAACAGCTGCTCCAGTAGCACAGCTAGGGGTAAATGAACCACAATCCACCTCATAATCAGTTGCCATACCCATAGAAATCAGTAAATTTGGAGAAGCTGGTTTATCAGACGGTACCTGGGTTGTCATCGTAGGCGACACAAGAGTAGAGACTGATACATCAGCTGAAGAAAAATATGTTGCAATAGCCTGGATATCCTTCATCCTCACGTGAACTGCAGAACTTGTAGGGGGCACTGGCCTTTTATTTTCTGGAAAATTGAACTCTGCACTAGCACCATGAATGCAATACACAGCAGCATTGTAGGCTTGAGCTGCCTTGTCTGGGGTATCATAAGTGCCCAACCATATCTTGTTCCCGGACTTTGGAAGCCTGATTTCGGAAACCCATCTACCCCAAGCCCTCATTCGAACACCCTTATAGCGTCCTGGGGCTCTCTGTTGCCGAACCTTTTTCAAAGTAGAGGTTCTCCCCATATCCATTGGAAAGGTGACTCACAAAGAGAAAGTCTCAAGATAGTGGAAGAGTAGGATATGCAAAGAACTACTGTAGGAAGCCATTTATGGAAGGAAGATAATGGATGTGAATAAGATCCAAAATGAGGATCATGCATTGAGTGCAGGTGGAAATGCCATGATGGTGGCACATGATATAACAAGATGTACGTGGCAGAAGAGATACCGCCACGTGGGCGAGTTTGCTATAGACATGAAGCTTCCAAATGCATAGAACCGCAGTTGGCAAGACACGAAACAAAGCACTTGCTATGTTTAAGCCACCTTCTAAAGGAGATATAGATACATCAATGCATATGCACACCTATTCTCATACATACATACGTATATATATAGACACACACACACACATTACACACATACATAAATACATATGTAAATAGACTTTGTAGAAATCCACGAAACATCTCCAAAATAATACACAGCTCAATGATCAAAATGATATCCACAAGTTAGCAATATAGATACCTTAGTTAATGAAACACTGAAACTATAGGCTTTATTCAGAGTATCTGATGAGAAAATTCAGTAGAGAATTGGACATATAAATCTCTCCTAATTAGGTTTTAAAGTATTTTGAAGAAATTACAAGAAGTTGCTCTCGCTAAGCCTAACGTCATGTCAGCCTCTCAGATGCCCTGCGTAAAAGCTTCCCCTGCCAGAAGAAAGTGAAATCACAATTATACAACTTGCATTTGGTTGGGCTAATGTCGTGTTCAGTTAAATTGTCTAGAAAACGTAGAAGTTAGCGGTGTTACACTAGACGATTTAAGGTTAGGAGTCCTGTGGTTGGAGATGACAATAAACGCATACAAACAATATTGATTAACATAAAAACCCACCAACGAGGAAAAAAGAATAAGAAAAATGCAATACAAATAAGCAGATAAATTGCAAGGCTCGTAGAAGCTTGCATTTGGGAGGCAAGATTTTGTTTAATTCAACCTATTCCGTCCAGCTATGAGAAGCAATACAATTATACACGCGCGCGCCAAGTCTAATGGGAGCAGACATCTTTAACGAATTTCCAAGAGAAGTGCATCGTATCCTATCCAATCTAAATCCAGATACAATTACAGCCAAAACATCAATTTGTTGCCTTGCCTGTATTAATCAATAATAAGGAATCTGTTAAAAAAGAATCAAGATTTGGAAAATGGGTATGACGATCGTTAGATTATACGGCTTAAATGAATCCCAAACAATCACACTCGGGCATTGATACGAAGAATAACAGCAAAGAAAGAAAAGGAGCTCACTTTATACAGGCGTACTCGGTCGTCGCCCAAACCGATGCATGTTGCGGTGATTCAGTTCAAGTGGTTATCGATGGATGTTGCAGCGTCCACCGCCAGCCACCACCACCGACTTCTGCAGCTTATTCGAAACCACCATACCCGCCACCGTCTCCATCTCTCTTTCCCTCCTCAATTCAACGTCACCTAGACTAGTCTAGACTCAGAGAGAGAGAGAGAGAGAGAGAGAGTATCGTACTTCAAAAATATAATAATCGGGTCCATCCGATCCGACCTCTTTAAATCTTTTTCCAATTTAAATACTGGGGATTTTATAAACATTTGCCCCTTCAACTTTTGGGTTCTTTCACTCGTAGAGACGTTGTGCTAGTTGGCTCGGGTTATAAGTATAACTTACAATGCATCCCGTTGCTAATTTGCTTAAAATTGAATCCTTACTAAACACACTTGTAACTTGTAAAGTTTAAGAACTGATTTGGAAAACAAAAAATAATAAGAAGCAAAGAGGATAAGGCAAAAAGTTGAGAGGGCAAATATATAATAACCCAAAAGATTTATTATTATGATATTAGCCCAATAAAATAAAAGAATAACTAAACCAACCGTTATCCTCTTTCCTTCCTTGATGTGTGAAGAGTGAAGAGGCTCTTTATCCACCAAGTAGTTTTGATGTTCATGTTTGAATTCTTCGATTTTTGCTTTGAGGAGCTGAAAGATGTGGGCTTACTATTTTAATCATGTCCTCCTCCGCCGTCTTCTGCAAAACCTTTATCTTTGTTAACCCCAAGCTCAGGCTGCTCAGCCGCAACTCCTTCATTCTGCACAGAAATTGGTCGACGGCACTGGTGGTTGATACAAGGCGGTGGAGGTCTGCCGCTGCGGGGCACATTCCAAATGCTGGTGGCAAAAGGAAAAAGAAAAGGACTTGGTGGCAAACATTCTTTTTCGACGACGACGGGAATTGGCTTGGTTTGAAGGAGGACGACATGCTGGCGGCGGAGGAGGAGGACTTGGATGGATCCTCTGCAGCCGCCGCCACAGAAAAAGGTGAAGAAGCTGAGAAATTTGAGGCGTGGAAGACGAGGGCAGAGGCAATCGTGGAGCTGAGGGAAGCACAGCAGGATTTGACCAACGAGGAGAACCGCAAGTGGGAGGATTGGCTTGTGGATTCTAATCCTAAATCTACTTCCTTCTGGGAGGCATCTGTAGAGTCGGATCCTGCTGAAGAAAGGGGATTGCTTTACTCTCTCAGGAATTTCGTCCTCGGAAAGGAAGAAGATGATGATGAGGACATGCTGTATGAAGACCGTGTTTTTCGCTATGCCTCACTCAATTCGGTAACTAGAACTAGTACAAAAACAATGTACATTTTCTTTGCTTTGAGTTGAGTGTGTGGTTTTGTTTGTGTGATTGTGTTAACTGTTAAGCCACATTCAATAATTAACAATTCTGGTGGAAAATACTTTTCGTTGATCGTATATAAGAGAGCAATTGCAATATTCTAATTTATCTATTGCATTGGTCTTTCTGTTTTGGACGTTATTACGACACGCAACGGAGTTACATTACGTGGCTTGAGTTGTTATTTTCTGTCAGCCAGCCTGCATTTTTCCCTTTAGAAATACTAATCTTGTGCTAATTCATGTTTCGATCTTCTTCTATTGTTAAAAGGGCTGATTGCGCTAATTATAAGCCACATTCATCCTTTTTACAGGCTAAATTTTTAGCAGTATTAATAATCATACCCTGGGCCTTGGATTTTGTGGTTCACGACTATGTTCTGATGCCCTTTTTAGACAGGTAACCATTATCTCTTTGCTTATCAGATATGTGAATTAATACACACACACATTTCAAAAGAGGGTGGTGTACGGTGTGTGAATGTTGCCTTGTTGAATTTCCAAGTGAACGCATTTAAATAGAAATATCCAATCCTGTGTCTTTGGAATTTAAATCTACTTTCCATATATATATATATATATATATATATATATATATATACATTAACTTCATTATGCATTTCCTTCATTCCACCATTCCTAAAGGATAGCTTAAGGAAATTATTCAACAAACTTCCAGGGTATATTGATGCCTGAAAAGAAGACTGCATCAGAAACGTATTTTTAAATAAGTGGCTGCCATAAATTTTCTTCTTTTAAAGAAGGGCATGTGTGCATAGTGCAATTGTGTGGTGTAGACTGTAGAATTTCACATACTTCTCTACTCCTCCTGGACCTCCTTAACTTGGAACTTTCCTGTTGGGTAGGTCAATTTCCTAGGGAAATATTTGATGCCTCTGGAGTTAGGTTGGTTCTATTTTGCAAGCTTTAAATTTCAGTAATCATGTCAAAAAATTGAGTTGGTTTTTGAACCACTATAGTTAGGCTGTTTCTATTGTAATATACATAGTCCTTGTTGCATTGGACCTGGTATTAACTTCATTTTTAACCATTACTTTTACCTCTAAAATTATGAACTAATGGATCAAGCACCCACTTGCTTGGGAACAGATATGTGAAGACTGTACCACTTGCAGCACAGTTGCTTGATGTCAGAAGAAATCAAAAGCTTCAAATGATTGATGAATTAAAAATGGAGAGAGCAAGATTTCATCTTGAGATGGAGATTGGTAAATCTCCACCGCTTTCTGATGACGAGGTTTGGTGGGAGTTGCGGCATAAAGCGTAAGATTGCCACTCTTTGGTTCTCCTCTGGAAATAGCCTCCATAACATTATTGTTTTGGTCTTTAATATGTATCCAATTTTTCATTAGGTTCACAAAATCACTACTGAGTAGAGTGGGTAAATTACAATGAAATATTCTATAAACGAGCTAAAAATAGTCACACATGCCAAGACTTGAGCAGTATAGTTTATGACTTGTGACCCTAGAACATATCACCACATAAAGGAACTTATTAGTTAGATCATTACATCAATGCCTAGTTCCAATGTGTAAACCTCCATAAGTTATAACTGTATTCAGGATGCTGAAAGCCTTTAAATCGGATAAAAAGTTAAGAGTGAAGATTTAACCCAGGACAGTTATAATCTATCTTAAGTAATAAAAAAGTAGTTGGGAATTCAACATGTAGTCTAAGTTTTTTGAGAAGAAACATGTAGTCTAAGTTATGCCACTACATGGGTACTAGGATAGCAGAACCACTGTCCTTCAGAGAAACTGTACCTGCAATCTTAGTGGGGTTTACAATAAGGTACAAGGTAGAGGAGGTGACACACTAACATATGGAAGAACTGTACAGAGTATGACCAAAACTGGAACTTTAGAAGTTCAAATTAGAGGGCTGGGAAAGATATTGATATATGTTTGCAGAAAAAAAGAAGGAAGAAAATCTGAACTCTTGTAACATAGAGTGAAAAGACAGGGAGAATTGTACCAGGAAGGAAGAAAGAAAGAAAGGCATTTTTTTATTAAAATGAATGCGTTATTATTGTACAACTAATGTGTAAGTAATCCAAAACATAACCAGCTAACTCTTTGAACCTATAAACACATGACACCTGTCATTAGAAAACAGATTTTCTTTTAGCTGGAATTTTTTCATTTAAGGTTCTCGTGTATATGATACTATGGTGTAAATTTATAGCTGGGCTTTTTTCTCATTGCACACTTGGACATTTGGATCTTCATAACAAAAATATCTCTCATTTCAGAGATCCATAACTCTAAAAGGTTATCAAGTATTCAAAAAGTACGGGTATAACTATAACGGAAGACTTGGCCCAAAACCGAGCGCAATGGCGTTGTAGGATTCATACAGCCGACCACTTAGTGGGATAAGGCTTTGTTGTTGTTGGCTAATAAATTTTCCTATGTGAATGATTTCATATTTTTAATTACAGTGTAATGTGACAGAAATGTTGAAAGTGAGTATTATTTCTTGAGATAATATTGGAAAGTTCCCTTTATGTTTTAATCTTCTTAAGCTAGATTTTGGACTTTAGTTTCAGTGACGAATGTCATCCAAATTACTTTTCTTATGGCTTCAACAGATTAGAGCTGAGAGATGAATGGAGATTAGAGAATCGTAAAGCATTTGCCAACATATGGTCAGATATGATATTCGGGATCTCATTGTTCATTCTTTTATACAGCAATCAGAGTAAAGTGAGTTACTATTACCTTGTTTATGTGGTGTACTTTCATGTATGAAATCTTTCCTCATTATGATCATAATAGCATTGCCTAAAACTGAATGTCCTTGGAATGTTACAGTTAACAACTCCATTTGTCTTGCATAAATAGTAGTATGATCAGTTATTGTATGAGTGTTTGTTTTTCTTAGCCTTTTCTCAATTGTCAATTTGTGATCCATGCGGTTTTTTTGGTCTATTTATCATCTATTTGGTTAGAATGATGAATATGCACCCTCATTGCTTTCAGAATACTTGTCAACAAAATTGTGAAATTGTGATGCCTTTTATCTGATCAGGATTATGCTATCAATATCAAAGTAAATATTGACAAAAATAAATCTATAGTAGGTCAAAACTATAAGACATTTGATGTCGAGATTGGAGTGGTGACATAAGAAGCAACACATATTAGGTCTAAGTAATTGGAATGAAGCAGATAAAGTTAGGAAAGTACGAAAGCTATATCATTTCCTATCAGAGGTGAGCTTTAAGAGTTTATGGTTAATATTCATAGATTTGGAGTTCATGTTGGTTCATTACTTCATTCTCATAAACTCCTATACTATAATCTCAATAATAGTATTGCTTTGTATGGACATAAATTCCAGTCATCAATATTTGTTACATAAAAGTAAGAGAGAATTTTCCCAGCTATTCGTTGGAGATCATGTTGTTTGATTATCAGTTCGGCAATGAAATTATAGCTTAACTTCATGGAGTAACCATGAAGATATACTTTGTAGTTACTGTCACAAGGAGCATACTTGTTTTCATGGAGACTATTTTGTTTCTGATTTAAGATGTCTGCACAGGTATGAACTTTAGCCTAAGAACTCTGCACTAAGTCTTGTTAAATCGATTGTATTCCGTTTTTTATTTGTTATCTTCCTTTTGCAGGTAGCATTGGTGAAGTTTACTGGTTATAAGATAATAAATAATATTTCAGATACCGGGAAGGCTTTTCTAATTATACTTACCACAGATATTTTTTTAGGGTAATAAACTGCTCTTTTGTTTGGTACTGTGTTTTTTTCTGTTACCATATTCAGCATACAATACAGTGGCTATTCATATTTGCTTACTACTATGGAAAGCTATAATATTAAAGACATACACATATGGAATTTTCTCTTGCCAGATAACTTAGTATGTTATATTGCTTGACTGTTAATATGGACCACTGATTAGGCGGGCTCTTGGGATACAGTGTAGTCCAGATTCACAGTCTCATATATATATATATATATATATATATATATATATATATATATATATATTATTGCATGTCAAGGATACACAGTGCCCCTTAGGGAAGCTGCCCCTTGGGGAAGCTTTTGGGATGATGGTATATATAATTTCATATTTGAATGCCATCTTTTAGTTCCAATTTCTTCAGTTTCATTTCTGTGATCGCCATCTTACTCATCTTTGTGTGACCAAAATGTGTGCATATCAAACCTTTCTGATTGCGATATACAACTGCATACCTGCAGGTATCATTCTGAGTCTGGTTGGCAAACATTGATAGAAATTTTTGTTGAGCATTATGGGCTTGAGGTTGATCAGTCTGCCGTAACCTTTTTCATTTGCCTGATTCCAGTTATCATGGATGCATGTGTCAAACTATGGGTATGTTTTACTCTACTGTATAGTAATTTCAGTTTCCGCATAAGTTACAATTTTCATGGCTATGCTTACCAAGACTTGTGAAATGGTATATACTTGGATCCCCTCTATTGTCTTTCCACTCAAAACTATCTACATGCTTACATATTAACTTCCAATTTCTAAGTACCAAAACTAGTTCTCCAGGCTGCAATGCTTTGTTCATTTCACTCTGGCTGTGCCTCATATACGGATGTGCTAGAAATATTTATGAACATACACAGTGATATTCATTTTCGTACACGCTTTACTGCTTGTATATCTTTGCAATTTGATAGCATTGTTAAATGTTCGTCTACCATTGTATTTGTGTGCAGCTGTTTAAATTCCTTCCAAGATTATCCCCAAAGGTGACAAACATATTCCGGGAAATGAAGCGTCACTAGTAAAATTCTTTATCTGGATTTTCTCTGGCATCTAAGAGAATTCGGAGCAAGATAGCATGTACCAGTAAGATTACATTTTTTTTCCCTGTCCTTGATTTATCGTATATACAGGTTTAGGACATTGTAGTTGTTGGGATATCATTCCTTCATACCCATAAACGATAAATGTGGTATAAAAACAGCAGAAGATGTTGATACATAGTACGTACGATCAAATCTACATATGTGCTTCAGTTTTGAAATTTGTATATGTTGGCATGCGGAGCAAGGCTCGGGCCAAGCTGAGTAGGAGAGAATTCAACTCAACAGTTGTCTACTTCAATCTACAAGGAAGGAATTGCTTGTAGATTGAATTCAACTAATACAAAAGCAATTCTTGTATTTTGGGATTGTTGTGAAACAGACCTGGATTTTGCTTTCAATACTTTTTACTTCCATCCTGTAAGGGAAGGACCATTTTACTTTTATGAAAAGAAAGCTTAACTATTTCGTTTTTGAGACTCCTCACTCTCACCGGGTCAGGTCAGGTTAGTTGAGGTCAGTTCAGGAAGCCAGTCGGGCCTTCACTGACTAAAATGGCATGCTTACTCAAGGCCATTCACCAAACCACGTCAAATGTCAGGCAGGTTTGCTGCAAACGCGACATTCACCAACCACGTCAAAAGATCAGGCCTTGCTTTTGCACTCATTGTTGAAGAGCCTTGGTGAAGAGGAATTCATGAATTCATCCGTCCGCTAGGAGTGGCGGATGTAAGGTACTCAAAGAAAGAGAGCCTTCTATCTCGGCAAGTAAACTCTGTCCATAACCAAGGAGCTGCCGATTCCTTGCCCAAACAACTGGGTATGGTGTGGGTTGGGCTTTAGTATGTATCAGTCTAAGTTGTTGATGGATGTATATTTGCGCCCAGCCTGTCAACTAGTAGACTCCCAAGTGCGGACCACGTGCTCCATGAAGCCACACGCACACGAGCAATACATCTCCAAGCCCTACCCACCATCGCCCCACATTTTATATATTGGGTTATCTCCGAATCCGAGCCCTACCCAGTACCCACCAGGTATCCCCCCATTTTTTTGCGAGAGAATGACGCATTCGCTCGATTGTATGTTAGACTTCCTCCTCCCTGACGGACCAATGTATACGACATGTCAGAAATGTTTCAAATGTCTGGCTAATGATTGGTTAATATAAGAGATCATTTTCTTTTTTTTTTCTTTTTTTTTAACAAACGATATCATTTACATTAAGAAATTACGTTTTTTCATATTTTTGCTAATGCATTTTTGTTCACTCCTTTCTAAGTTTGCCCTCTTAAATTAAGATTGAATTTCCTTCAAGTAAATTATTATGTGATCGAAATATAAATAACATTTACAACATCAATAATCATATGAGAAGTATAGAACAACATTATAAGTTTGTGAAATGTAAAGAGGAGTAAATTGTATGGAAAATAATTTATGCAGACATTTTTCTTATTCTATACTCTTCTTTATTTAACTGTATTCTAGACCAGAAGAGCAAACAAAAAATATGTGAAAAAGAAAAATAGTATACGGAATTTACCTTCTAAATATAATTAGCCCGTGATTAATCATAAGCTAAACGAGCCTAAACCAATTATCCCACCAAAATTCAAAAGGACAGCCTTTATCAGAAAGCCAAATTAATATAAATTTGATTAATTACAGCACCCAAATGAAATCGTCCGGTCCTCTCTCTATCTCTCTCTCTCTCTCCTGTTACAAAACCTAAAACCCTCTTTTATTATTTTTCCCTCTTTCAAAACACCAAAAACCCCTCTCTGTTTCTCTCTCCCCTCCAACATTTTCTCATTGTTTTGAAATTTTCCTTTCGTCGTAGCTGCTTCTCTTCTCATAGATCCCTATCTTAGATATATGGACAAGCATCAAGGCGAACAAGATCGGATCGTCTCCACTGGTATCTCTTGTTTTTTCCAGTTTATGTTTTTTTTGGGCGGAAATGTTTGATGTTCTCTGTCTACTGTGTTTGGTTGTTTGTTGATATTCAATAAGAATTTGTGGGTCGGTGTTGTTTTCTGTCATTCACGTTGATTTTGGTATTTCCAGATTAGTTTGATTTAATGAGAATTCTTTGTTGGTCCGCTGCCCAGTATAGTTTGCGGAATGCATTGTGTTTCAGGTCATTATTCTCGAAAAATTTATGGTGTTTCCTGTGTTTTAGTTGAATTCCGTTTTGTTCCATGGTGATGTTTTTGTTGTGTCTGTGCTTCTATTGTTCATCTGTTATACTGAACATCTGCAATTATGGGTGCAGGAGAAAGACCTGTTAAGTCAGATGTCTTGAAAGGGCAGGTAGTTGGTTGTATATTCATTAAGAATGTTGTATCTGTTTATTTATTCCTATGTATTCAAAGGCTTTGGTAGCTGTATTTTATTGATTTTGTAATTTTTATTCAGCCACTTTTGCCCGAAGATGAAAGAATAGTTTCAGCGAATCCTTCTCCAGCTGCAGTCATCATAGGGCCTTCAGGTGATGTTACAGAACAACCCATGTCTTCAGATGTTAGTGGAGCACGAAGCACACCCCATCTGCTTAATTTGTATTCATCTCATGAACGGAACATTTATGGTGGTTAGTTTGTTCACCCTTTTCTGCTGTCTTTGCTTTAGGAACATCAGGATCGGCTAAATAGTGGTGGTTTGACGTTAGCTATAGTCTGATTCCCATAAACTCTCAAGTGTTGTGACAGACATTGCACTTGCACGTTAAGTCAAATTCCGAACTTTTGTTTCTTTCTCCAGGAGTTCATGATGTAGTGGTTTGATGTTAGCTGTAGTTTGATTCATGTGAACTCTTAGCGTTGCTTCTTTCTCTGTGGGATTTCATGAACTATGTTTTAAATGTCATGATTCTTTTCGGTGTTCCCCATAAGAAATAAAAGCTTTTAGTAATAATGACAATGTTCTGCTACTCTTCTCATAGCATATAATTAAAGTTGTAAGGATTCAGATTTTGAAGTTCCGTCTGTTTTCAGATTATGGCAATAACACTGGTACTTGGGATGGATATTCTCCATATAATGCTGATGGAATGCATGTTTTATCACCAGTGAGTATATCTTCATTTGTGCAATTCTTCTGAATCTCTGATTTCCTTTTGAGCCAAACCTTCCTGTGGTTTATTTTTCTGTTGTCTTTTCAGGTCATCTACAATGATAATCTCTCTCTTCTGTTTCACTCTGGTTATGGCTTTAATCCTGAAATTGCATATGGACAGTATTCACCAGTCGCTACTCCTTTGCCTTCTGTAATGGTAGATGGCCAACTTTATTCTACACAACAGGGCCCTTTCTCTCCATCTTACTACCCCCAGCCATCTGAGTTGATGACATCAGAAAGTAGTAGCACTGACAACATGGGCTATGGGCCAGGATCAGGTTACATGGCAAATTATAGATCATTTAGTGGAGATCTGTCTGGACATCTTGGTTCTAGTCCTTTAGCATCAGCAACAATTTATTCTCCACCAACGGGCATTTTTGGGTCATATGAACACAATGCTGGGCAGGTTTGTTTTCTTTTAACTTCACTATATTAATTCCTTGATAAAGAGATGTTCATAGACTGGAAGAATTGCTATAGTGCTACTAGTACTGTTAGAAATCTAAAAACACATTCAACTTTGGTCATACTTATATGTTAAGTATAGGAGGCATGTTTTTATGTTATGGTCAGCACCATAGTTATAATTCCCATGTGCTTGGTGATCAGAATACTACTTTTGTATTTATAAAAGGCATATAGTATCATTGCACCCACACTGGTGATACACATTTACATGTTCTTGGTGTAATTCAAGATTTCAGAGATATGGCATGTTAATTATATTATATTACATTCTTTTAGTCTTGTTTTTCGCCTTCTCTTTTGGGGTGGGAATTTTGGTAGTTTTTTGTCATCCTCGGACATCATTTGGACTCTTTCTTCCTAGAAATGTGGTAGAGGTTGAAACACGTCGTGGTATGAAAAAAGATTATGGGTTGCAATTGGTGTACGACTGTTTTTGATAGGGTTTTAGTTACTCATGCTACTAGTTGGGCGAGACAGTGCTGCCCTTCCATGAGTCAATTCTTGAATATTTGAAATGCTAATTATACTTCGGGGTCATTCCTACTATCATCTCATTTAAGGCTCGTAAGATTTGGCATATTATCTCTAATTGCATCTCAGTTTGGGTTTTATAACTAAAATGTAAAATGAAATCTATGGACTCTGTTGATTATTTTTTATTTACTCTAATGTTTATGAAGTGTTGAATTTCCTTTTTAGACTTGAACCATTGCCATGCCAACTTGATGCACTTTTTATGGGGATGACTAAGAGATGATCTATGATTTACTTTCAGATTTCTCATCTACAGAGACCAATGCATGGATATGGATTGGTTTCAAGTTCCTTTGGTGGACGCTATCCTCCTGGTAGTTCTTATCAGAGCTCAAACTCTGGTGGTGCTTCATATTCATTTGGAAATGACCAGAACCGACCAAATTTTGACAAGGCCAGAAGAAGAGAGAGGGACTGGGATTCAGTTTCCACTTATAATAATTCACATGATATCTTCAATGACCGCAATCGTGGACCAAGGGCTTCGAAGATGAAGGGAAAGAGTACTTCCGACCAGAGTTCTTCATCTAGTGTTAGGAAAATGGATCTATCTGCTTCTGGAATTAACCTTGATTCATTGAACCGGCTAGATTTTGTCACAGAATATGAGGATGCAAAATTCTTTATCATTAAGTCTTTCAGTGAGGACAACGTTCACAAAAGTATTAAATACAATGTTTGGGCTAGCACGCCTCATGGAAACAAGAAACTTGATGCTGCTTATCGTGAGGCAAAGAAGATAAAAGGCAGCTGCGCAGTCTTCCTATTCTTTTCGGTATGCTTCTTTGATAACTTTTAGAATCTGTCCCTATCTTCCTACCTGTTTGAGCAACTGGGCTGAGGGGGTCCTAGTCGAAAGTGGGTGGGTATATGATTGGTATTGGCATCACAGAGCATTAGATAGAATGATTGGGTGTTGGTCCCCATAAGATCCAGGTGATAACTAAAAGTTTTAATGTGGCAATCTCTCTTTGAGATTCATTCAGTAATATAAACCGTGCAAATTCCCGTATATGTCATTCCTTGGACCTAATAACTGTTTGCTAAAATGCTTTTGTGGTTTCAAGTGGTCATTTTTCTTTGTTCACCTTTTTTCTTTTAGGTTTAGTCAACTAAACCTGCTACAGAATATTGTATGTATTCCTACTAGATGAAGGGAATAAACTGACTTTCATGTTCTTTTCTGTAGAAACACTATAGGTGCTTACAAGAAATTTGTTGCCTGTGATAAAGTTAGTCTATATTTGTTGGTGATATGATCTTAACTATATGCTCTTTAGTTCTGGAAGTCCTCATAGATTTTGTTGGTTACAACTCACTACAGGTTAATGCTAGCGGACAGTTTTGTGGAGTAGCGGAAATGGTGGGACCTGTAGATTTTGAGAAGGATGCTGATTACTGGCAGCAAGATAGGTGGAGTGGGCAATTTCCGGTTCAGTGGCATATTGTAAAGGATGTTCCTAACATTCGGTTCCGTCACATTCTACTTGAAAATAATGATAATAAGCCTGTCACGCACAGCCGAGATTGTCAGGAGGTAGCATATCTCTCTCCATCTTTGTAACTTTCATTAAAATTCCATTTTCATTTACAAACTAAAACAGTTTAGATTTGGTGTTCAAGTATGCATAGTCAATAATTATTTGGTTTTTGTGGCCACTATGACCCTAGAGAAGCCCTAGGATACCGGATTTGTGATTTGTGATTTTCAACTATGCATGGTCATTTATTATTTTATTTGCGATTTTAAGATTAGGTCAGTATACTGGAATTTTGTATACTTCATGTTCATTCTGAAAGCATGATGTATTGCATGACGTTTTCTTTAGTTTTATTTAGGAGTTACCTTGTCCTCTCAAAACCTCTCAAGTTGGTGGGCCATGTTGGGTTTATCTTGTCCAAATAATAAACATGCCAAGTTTGAATTGGAGTTGAGAAGGCTTATTTGAACCCATTTAGAATCTAGATGTAATTGAGCACTCTTAAGTCTTAATGGGTCAACCATAAAAAATCGCTTTCCAAACTATTTTTGGTTTATCCATTATTTCTCTATGGGTGGGTTACATGTGGTCTAAAATCACTCTTGTATGAAGTGATCGAAACATTAATCTTGTGTAGTAGACAGTTCAGATGCGTTGCATTCAATCTAATTGCTTTTACCTTATTGTCTTAGTTTAAGTTTGGCTCTTATGTTGCTTTCAAATAAAAAAATTTTTGGCTCTTATGCGGATTCAGAGCTTACATCTGCCTTACATTTTATTTCTTGATGATGAAATATTCTTAGGTGAATCTCAAACAAGGTATTGAGCTGTTGAAAATTTTCAACGATTTTGATGCACGAACATGTATTATAGATGATTTTGAATTTTATGATGAGCGGGAAAAATCCTTGAAGGAAAGGAAAGTTAAACAAGAAGCTAGTTCGACTACAGATGCTTCTGATTCAGTTGCCATTGATTCTGTTAAGGAAAATTCCATTAGTTTTGATCAAGCCCTGCAGTTGAAAGGAAGTAGTAGCAAAGAAGTAGCAGAAACTGAACATGGCATTAGCTCAAAAACAGATGCTGCATCAGTCATACTTGAACATGATTCCTCCGTGGACCAAATATCTGATAACTTATCTCAAGTATTGCAGTTGGAAGAGGGTGAGAAAGAATTAGCTCTGTCATCTGAAAGTAGTAAAGGTGGAGACAACAGCAAGTCGGTTGACAGGAAGGCAACAGTTGTATCAACTACTAGTGCTCAGGCATTTTAGGCATGCATGCAGCGACAACAGAGTGTACTTTTGTGATGTTTAAGAGTAGTTCACTCACTGACAAAGTATGAGGAGGTAATTTTGTCATCTCAAGCAGTCAGGATGCAAGCTGACTCCGTTTTTAACCTTTTTTTCTTTTCCAGAGAAATTAGGCGGTACTCCGAGCGGGTGTGCCTGGCAGGAAGGCTGTTCGATTTTGTATTTGAAGCTCATTTTGTGTTTCTCCTCGTTGTAGGGTTAGAGTTAGGTTGTTGGTTTTGGCGATGTGGTGAATGCAATGCAGGTTGTATCTGTATACCATTGTCCGCCTGTCTGTCTGAGATGCCTTTTAGTGGTTGTAATTTTAGGGTTGTCTTACTGGTTTTCTGCTGGCGGCTTGGCTGGGTAACAGAAGAAGAAGAATCTGTCGTGTTGCCCTTCCATTTGGATTTGGGATTGGGAGGTTGATCAATCGATAAAAGAATGAATGAATTCAGAAAATGCATTTACTTTTACACAAGATTTCTTTTTTCATTATCTGACCCATGTGTCGTGTGTGTGGAGAATGCTTAAAACAAACTCTCTGAGGGGATTTAATGGTTTGGTCTTTGGTGATCTGGTAACATACTGAACATGTTTGATAATATGCAGCAAGTATCAATTTGCCCAAATGGGTATTTCCAAGGCACTCGCTCAGTCGTACTAACTAGGCTCAAGAGTAAAATGGCCCATGGGTCCCACCACGAAGACAAGTTGAAGAAATTAGAATCCCACTAGGTGTACTCAAGGAAAACAACTTACGCGACACCGCCATATGACATCATGTGCTAATAAAATAAAGACGCAAGACGTGGACAAAAACTTCTTACACGTCTTTGTTTCATTGAGACAGAATGCCACTGAGTTGTTCTCCTAAGTGAGAAGACTCAAAATCCACCAAATCAGTAGCAAATGAACAGTTCTCAAACGTGTTAGTTAAACTGAGAAAATGTGGAAACCTCTGAAATCTATAGCAGCATCTGGTAACAAAAATTACATCCATAAAAGGGGTGAAAACAATAGCCATTCTATTCTTCTGGTTACAGCCAAACAAGTAACCTCTCCGTCCTGTATAATATATTGATTCATTCAACCCCTATACTATTATTACGTACGTACACGAGTAGACAAGCAGCCGATACAAACAACACACTCGGAGATATTCGACCAAATACTGGCTCTGTTTCTTTTAGTTACAACAACAAAACCACAAAGCCAAGAAAAGGTAAAGGAGAACGAACACCGGTCAATACACTAATTGATTCTCCAGGGAACTCCCCCACTGCTCGAACTATTAATGTATTTCGACACTCAAGAAACTAGACGCTGAAAACTTCCAATATTCGAGCAGCACCGTGACTTCTCAAAACCAGACAGCCATGTAATAAGGCTGTGCAGAACAACAAAAGTGGACCAAACTTGCTTGTACAATCTGTAATTCAAGACTGATTAACGTAAAGGACGGGGACCAGCCCAGCCATTTTTCCATCCCTCCCAGGGCGTTTCTTCTTCACCTGTAATGAGTGAAACTGCACATTAGCAACAGCCATGAATACAATATCATGCCTCACCAGCAAGCCAACATCCCTTCAAAGAGTAACTAGGTAGAAAAATTGCTCCAATGAAAATGTGATGAAGCAAATTGTTTTTTGTTTTTTTGTTTTTTTTTTTTAATTTATAATTTTTGTCTGGGACAAGAAAGAGTGATTTACTTGCTTCCTAGATATAGGAGTACTGAAGCACAAAAACGAATTTTCCTTTTTCTTTTTGTCTTTATTTAATCCTATTCTCTATGTACAACAAATCCTATTCTCTATGTACACTTACATAAAACCAGCCATCCACTTCGTACTCTATTACAACCTCTTCTCCTGCTGTTAAATTTAGCTGCATGGACAGAAAACTCATGTCAATCACCTCCATATTTCCTTTGAAACTGCTCAAAATGTCTTACTGAAAAGACCAAGAAACTTAATCCAGTAAACTTATGTATCATTCACACAAAATGCTTGCTGTAACGTTAGGAATGATACACCCTTAGGTCATAAAACATAACTTTAAGGCCAAGACTAAATCACTACAAGTTCACTTACCTCATCATCTCCACCAGCAGTGAAGTCATAAAGTGCCGTTCCATTTTGAGGATTTCCAGAAGAAGTACGTTCGTCATCTTCAGATCCAAAACTCTGGGATCCACGCCCAGCTAATGGATTCTCGAATGACTCGTATCTTTGCGTGGCAGGTGATGAGTATGGCGGAGGCTCTTCTCTAATCTGGAAAGAAATAGGAGAATTACAATTCTGACAGAATCATAAGGGGAAAAAATAGCTATAAGAGAGGCCACGAGCACTAACTGGAGATCCTAAACCCTCACTGAATGAGGGACCCCCTGTAGATGGATTGCTAAATCTGCTCCCTCCAGACCTCTCCTGTTACAAATGATTAATTCAACAAAAAATTATATCCGAAATACTAGGAGATATAGAGTATGTTTAAGTACAAATATATGACCCAGTAATTTTCTGGACATCAATCAGGCAATATGTTAGTTTGGGTAAAGAACACATTTGATCTTAGTTCTTATAAATCAGAATTGTCAATCAACCCTTTGCGAGACACACTATGTCAGAGAATGACCACATATCCTCGGTTTTGATTTTTCAGACACAAAAAGTACAAATTTAGAACTCAGGTGCTTCTTTTGTTTTGTTCTTGAAAAATCAAAAGCACATCTTTGCACAGATTATAACATTATACAACTGATCAAACGTTCATGTACACATTTTAACCACATATCTAGGATTGCTTACATGCCTCATATCTAGACAATATTTAAATCAATTCTTCATGAGCTCCAATTACCATTTCATACTATGTGCACCAGCTGTGGTCCATCATACTCCACCAAAACATTGCAAACTAATAAATTTTGGTAGAATTTGACAAAATTGTCAAGCAAAAGAAATTTTACAAATTAAAAAAGCTAATTGGTCCAGACTCTCCCTAATCCATTTCTCCCCCTCCTCCATTAGTTTCCAAGACAAAAAGAACTGCATCAGATTAGGTCACCAAGATTATCAAGAATTGCTCTAACACAGTATATGAGGCAGAGGGGTAAATGTGAAAAGTGAATAATTCAATATTACACTCCCCCAGCCTAATTCAAAAATTAAATCTTAAAGACAAAGGTTACACTTCCATGGAGTCAGGATTGTAACAATTTCATATAGTCAGTACCAACAAAAAACAGAACGATAAATTTAGCATAAATTTACTAATGACCCTTCTTAGCATATGGTGATTACTGCAAGATTGCTTAAAGTATCTTGCCACCTTTTTATTTGCCCAGTTTTTATTGTTTAAAACTTAAGAACTAGGCACTTCATTAAAGTTCTAGAGCCTAAAAAAGCAATCCTAGTACAACTGTACTAGAGTAGAAGTCTATAAAAGAAGCCTAAATAAAACTTCAACTTGACCAATGCATCTCATACCGGTCGCGAACTGAAAAGTGAAGGGTAGTTCATTCCACCAAAGTGAGATGATATCGAAGTTTCAACTGATCCTGTTGATTCTGGGGAAGATGTCCCAGATGACCTCGCATCATCCTCCTACATGTCAAAAGAATAATCAGCAACAACCTCCTCATTCTATACATGATAACTGCACCTCTATTACATTTCATGCAATGCCATCTGAGGAACGTTAACACATACCTCCAACTCTGAACTCTCTAAAAGGGTCTTTGCCCACAAATCATCATAACTAACTGAAGGCCTCGAGATTATGTTTTCTTCATCAACATCAGGAGCATCAGTTCCAGCACCAGCAAGAAATTCATTAACCTAAGAGGAAGTAGAAGTGAAATGATCATCCATTCAAAGTGGATCAAGTTATAGTTATACTGTAAGCCAACGGTGCATGCAAGTTAAATACAAAATTAATGATAATAGAGCCAAAATTCCAATTTTCTATATGAAGAGCTTGAATCAATACTAGCTCTGAAAAATATCATTTAGCTGACAAATACACATGGACAGTACTACAGGAAAAGGGATACCCTTATAAAGCTTAGAGAGGGATGCCCAGAAAAGCTAGGAATAAAATTATGTGCCACAATGAAGCCAACTCTTCTATCATCAAAGATTTTTTTATTCCTTTCCACCACAACACCCAAATAGAGGTCAATACAGCACAGTGCCGCACGGTTGCAATTCTTCTAAACTCCTTCCCTAAGAAGAACCATTCCACAAGAACTGGAAGTACCCACTCCAAACGATGTCAGAAGTAAAAAACCATACATTTCGGAAGTGAAGAAGAAATGTAAAAGAAGAATATACAGTTGGAAGATTCGTTGACACGACTGTACAGACGCACCACTGAAGAGATAATGAAGCTTAGGACCTTTCTCTTTCGAGCCATATCACAGGTATTGATTTTACCATCAAACAGATAAGCAAGAAATTGAAATTTTAGTAGGCACCCAAAACTTTCAAATTACTTTGTAGAGAACAAAGGTGGGAAATTTTGGATTAGCAATTAACCAAAAAGAACAAAGATGGGAAAGTTTGGATTAGCAATTAACCAAAAAGACGTACAAGAAAATGCCTCATGTCGCTAAATAATAAGTCTTAAGAAAATGCCTCATGTCGCTGAATAATCAAAGTCTTAAGTCTTTGAGCAAGATAAAGACATGAAATCATAAAATTCTACATATTCCCTCTCTTAAATTCCAGCTGAAAGCTAGATAATAAGATACAACATGGGAATGATCTTTTCTAAGTTCTGAAAGGCACTAGGCACTAGTCGGGCGACTAGTAGGGGCCTAGCACCTAGGTGTAGGGGGGCCTAGGCGGTTTTTTTTTTTAAATTTTAATTATAGGCTTTTTAGCAAAAATGGTCCCTAAGATTTGAAATCACTAGAATTTGTTCTTGAGTTTGTCCACCATCAATCATTTTGGTCATTCCGTGAAAAATCTCCATTAAATAAGAATAAAATGACCAAAATACCCTTAATTTTTGTCATATCATTTTGGCCTATTGTTTATTAAATTGAGGGTATATTTGTCATTTTGATCCTTATTTAACATAATTTTGCACGGAAAGACCAAAATAATTGATGATGGACAATCTCACGGACCACTTCTATTGATTTCAAAACTCAGGACCAAAGTGATGTTATGCAAATCTCAGGGATCATTTTGACTAAAAAGCCTTTCTTATATCACAATCACATATAAATAAATGTCTACTTAGACTTAAAAAAATACATAATTCTATTGAGATACATAATTGCAAAATAGAATTATATAATAGATTATAAAGTATTAGAATATATTGAAAACATGGGGCACCAGCATATAATGAGAGTTCATCCAAGTATTCAACAAGTCTCTTACTATTTACTAAAAAAACAAAGTGCAAAATAATATTTTCTGTCTAAGTGAGAGTTGCAACCTAGGTAGGCCAAGGCGACGCTCGGCAGGGATTTTTAGAACAAATATCTAGAGACCTCGCAAATTTAAATTATATAAATAATGGTAGTTCTGAATTCAGCATGTGTAAAGCCGCATAAGAGTAAAATGCCTAAACCTAATGTCCCACTTTAATTACGACCAATGCACTTAATAAACAATTTCAGCGTGATAGTATTCTAAAGACAAACTAAATGTTTAACTTTAATGTTAAAGCAATTAAATCTATTACCCTGCTCATTGCCGGTGCATTGTTTCCTAGCAGTCCGTCATCACCAAGGTTAGCTGCCCAAGCATTTACAAGGTCATCATCAAGCACATCAGGTTCTTCAGCTGTTGGTTTGGAATTGTACATAAGGTCAGAAATCCCGGTAGCAACCGCTGGATCACTTAAACCAGCTGATGCACTAATATTGTGCCGAGTGCGGTAGATGTCAATCAGTTTTGCACTGTCATAAGATTGCAAACGGGAATTAAATAAGAAATAACGGTAGAAATAAGGTGAAACCATACAAACAAGTAATCACACTCATATATATTACTCTCATCAAATTTTAGATCAAACAATTATTGAGTCATTAACACAAAGAAATGATTTGTGCAGAGAAAATAGTTGTAAATTACCCTCACTCTTGAATAATGCTTACACTTAGAATGCTTAGTCAAGGATCATACTAAAATTTTCTTCTATATTCACCTCATAAGTATATGGATAACTAGTTTCATAGTTACTTAACTACATAAATAATTATATCCTAATTGTATCATGCTAAATATTTTATTTAAGATTAAAAGGTTTCACAACGGAAATTTTTTGCATGTATACATTTTTTTCTGATGCTTCCACCAATTTCTTCAAAACTTGGACTACAAATATTTCCACCAACATCGACAACAACCTTGGTCAATTGGCATGCCAGTTATGCATGAGAAGAAAGAGCATGGGAGTAATGGGAAGAACAAAAGCTCAATAAAGGGTCAATATTCTTCTGGGAATTTTCTAAATGAACTAGACAATTGCATCTCCAATTTTGGAACCAAATTTTATGTATGAAAAAAGAAGACTTCTTACTCCTCTTATTCTTTCAAATACAACACAAAATAATCATCAAAGCACAGAAAGTGACTCTCTACCTCACGGGCCCCAAAGGCAGATACTTCGCTCTAGGAACATAACAAAACAGTGAAACAAGATCAAGCAACCTTTCATGAGTTTCATATAATTTCTTAAGTTCTTCATCTGTCCACTCCTTACTAGCATTGTCATGGTTGCGTATTTCCCTGATTGCACAACAACAAACTAATGTGAATACTAAAAATTTGAAACATGTTAGGAAGAAATTTCTTTTATCGCTTTTGTTTTCTTTGGCTAAATTTTGTATCACTTACTTAATCAAATCATCTTGTGCTCTATACATCTCATCAAGAACGTTTATCATGGGACTAATTAAAACTCCAAGACCTGTGCCACTAGCTCCTTGATCTTCCCCATTACTGAGATGCATCTCAGAAAATTGGGACTGAACTCCCCCCTGTGCTAATGTGTGCAAAAGTTCATAAATCTGTAGCCTAAACGGCTCACCAGACCTTATTGCCATAGTTGTAAGAGCTTGAGCAGCAATAATTCGAACCTGGAGAAACCAACAGGACCAGCAATATATAAGAATCAAACAAGCAGCAGGTGAGTTCACATGTTAACAAATTTGTTTGTACACAAATACCAATGTGAAATAAGTTCAAAAATATTGTAGGATTAAGAAACAAGATCCCACAAAAAACTGATTTACTCCTGCATCCATAACAATGTTTTAACTACCATCGTTCCAATGCTTTCGAAATCATCCCTCAACAGATCATTACAATCCTTAACTGTGATTGCCAGACCCATGCCAGTAAGGGCAGGATGACCAAAATTTGTATTTAATTCACCCTCTTATCATTCCAAGATAGAGCCAATAACAAACGACAAATGGTTGACACTGAGTTGGAGGTTAATACCTCCCAGCTGCCGCTGAACGCGCACCTCTGAAGCCTAGTCAATGCACCAGCAAGAGTAGGATTACGAGAACTGGCAGCAGCAACCATTTTATCTGCATCTAACATCATCAATGCAGTACCAGGAGGGGTTGCAGATTCCCAAGCATATTCAGAAGCAGCATAGTTTGCATTTTCTCCAAGAAACCATACCTAACAATACAATTACTCAGCAATAAAGAGAAAAGGAAATGATAAAGAACCAACTGATTAAACAAATGCTTACTGCTGCTTGTACTAATCTCTGTAATGCGAGAGCTGACTTTGGATCAGACGCAGATACCATATCTACTGATGTGAAGCCCAACATTGACCCAGGTTGTGGTGGTGGTAAATCAAGAACTATGGTAACCGCTTCTAATGCAGTGTGTTTCCCATCCGGACCAGCTCCAACAAGACAGGTCTGAAATTGCAAATGGTCCATAGTAACAATCAATCAAAACAATCACATATACAAGATGTCAATGACCTAATAAACAGGGCTTCTTTTGAATATTTCAGTATAAGCAAGTTGTTAAAGGAAAAGGATACCAAGGATAACAAATGTAAAATGGAGACAGTCTTTCAACTCTTCAAGAGGTAGAAGAGGGTACTAAATCCAAAAGGTTGACTGAAAACAGAGAAACAGAACTGGGATAGAAAAAAAGTACAAGACCCAGCAAAGTATAAAATACAGAAAAATAAAGGGAAATGGAAAGAATAACATTCAGGTTTACAATATGAACAACATAAACAAGGTTCAGATCGACTTCACTTCTTTCTTGAGAAGAAACATTTTTCGACACAAACTCTGATGTTACAAGCGGTGGACAAGAGTCCAGTCTTAAGTACAAAAAAAAACAACCACCAGAGCATGCCAACCATTCTCACTACCTAAACACCTAACCAACTGCCTTTCAATCCAACAAAACAGATTAAAGATTTACACAGCTAAAAGCACCTCACACAGATGCCCAGTTCCAGTTCATGGACCCCATCTATTTTTTCATAAGAAAATAACACTAGCTATAACCCATTCAATAATAATGGGCCCCGGCTATTAATAACTAACTCCGCCACATGCTACTTTGCACTGCAATATCATTGCTACGGTGGTTACCAGACTAAATCATTAAGAAAGGAAAATAGAAAGAAAATCCTCACTTAACAAGTCTGTAACTGTAAGAATGGACTGAATGGTATGCCTCTCACTTAGGTTCAATTTTTTTGAGATGAAACACAAACTTTATTAAGAACAATCTGTACAAAGAGTGGGGTTGCACCAGAAGTCCATTTTAATATTTGAAGTATCTGTTAAACCACCTAAAAGAAAAACCTTGAAACAAAGAAGAAAAAACAGAGTATTGCAAGTTCTTAACTGAAATTAGCACACAGCTGACTTCCAATCTCACTAGATATGTTAGAGAAAGAAAGGTCCTTATATTCTGATGTAACCACCTACTTGAATAATCCAACTCAGTTTACCTCTCTACACAACTCCACCACAAATTTAAGGTTAATAGACAATGCAGGGGGTATATAATCTGCAATTTCCCTGAAGGAGCCATTTATTAAAAGAAAAAAATAAGGTACCCACCATATCATCATACACCACTCAAGCCTATAAAAGTAAAAACAAACATGAAAATAAAAAAAGTACGAAATATAACTGACTGACTAGTCACATAAGCAGCAATGGACAAACATACGGAACCATAGACTTCACAATAAGGAATGCACGAAAAGGACAAGACATACAGAATGACATTTTAGAAAGATAAGAACTACATATAGTGAGGTTTAAAGGAGTTTACCTTCCACAGTAGCTGTAATACATCAGCATCAATCTTGCCTGGAACTTTAGTTGCAAAGATCCTTGCGATTTCAAGAAGAGTTACAGCCATATCTGGGGTTGCCTAAGAAAACAAATTAATAACTTATTTAGACTTGATAACTGGCATGCACAACACTAAAGAAATTAAACAAAACCCTAACGTTTGGCAATAGAGTTATCTTAGAGATCTTTGTCCATTATCAATTCTACTGGCAGTAAGACTAATTGGACATGGTATGGTTAACACCCCCCCCCCCCCCCCCTTTCCCTTTTTTCCCAAAATCCCATCCAATTACCAGTGCTCCATACTTTTATTTTCAAAGTTCAGTAAAAGAAAATATAGTCCAAAATGCAAAATCCAACAGATAGATAAATTTGATGATTTCGTGGTCATGTATGGACCTGATGTTCTTCTGATCTCCTTTGATTTCAGGTTTTATTCTCTTTGATTTTTTCTTGATTAAAATTAACAATCAAAATGATATTCTTAACACAGCCTCGTACCTTTTTCAATAAATTTCCCAAAAACTACCATGATAAGCAGCGGGAACAAGATGAAGTTAGTTAAAATATGCAGGCGTATATACGTTAAAATCAGATTTTGGCCATACACCTTTCCTCCTATTATCGTCTGATTGGGGAGCAGCAGTTAGCTAGAATTGGGTGAGAATTATCTTTAGTGTTTGGATTTATATATATATGTACATTGTTTCTCCTACACATGTTGCCTTCCAAACAAATGCCATTTACAATCAAATACTTTCTTGTCAACTACATACCTTAAAACGAGCATGCAAAGTGAGTAAAATGTCATTCAATAGAGTAGCTGGCCAAGATGGATCAGAAAGCTCTGATGCAATAATAGATTCTAGTTGATCAAACGAATCATGGGGGCTTTGCATCCAGATCAGCGCCTTAATTACCATTGCCCGAACATAAACACACTCACACGCCACAGTTGTCCTCACAACTTCCATCAATGAAGCTAACAAACTAGCAATTGTATCCTTTCCACCTACTCCAGCAGATAAAGAAGTTCTGCGAATACCTATGTGAAAAGTAAAGGAACAGTGAAATAACTTCTACGGGTTTCTTCTCCTTTAAAAAGAAAACATTAACAGGTTTCAGGACATCGCATTCATTGGATTTGCTTTTTTTTTTCTTTGAGCATTTGTATTGGTAATCCACAAGACAAATATATAATATTTAACTTGCTGTTTGTTCCTCAACAACCACAGCAAAGAGACAACATAACTTTATCAGTTCTCCACTGCCTCTGTACATTTGTTCAATAATAAAACAAAAGAAAAAGCCCAACACCAAAGTCTTACCAGTCACTCCAAAAAGAACCCACACCTTAGTTTTCCATTAATGATAATTTCAGCTCAAATGTATTGCAACAAAAATGAAATATTTCCAGTGACTAAAATAAAGCTGCATAATCAACACCACATACATATCTCAAAAGACCATTCATTTTTTGTGCTCCCAAGAATTAATAAAGATGCTATGGAAGACATGAAGCAACAACTAAAAGCTTGAAGGATTCTTGTCAAAAATAAAATGTAAAAAGAATTACTTTCAGGATGTGAGGTTTCATTACTATCCGAATCCTGTGAATCGAGAGTCTCGGAAAATGTATTAACATGCACCGTTTCATCTATATCCTGTATGCCTACAGAAAATGCAGCAGCCCGACTTTTCCCCATCTCTTGCACAACTCTTGCTGCGGCATGGAGTACTGGCCTAGAGAAACTGCGGAAAGAACTCTCCAACCTGAAAAGACCAGGAGGATTAAAACAATCTCATTTGAAAATCTGAGAAACCAGACTTCTGTATATGAAAATCTGCTTCGAAAACAACCTTAATTTTCAGCTCATTTTGATATCAAAATGAACAAGACAGACAGACAGAGAAAAAGAAAATCCTTAAACCTTCTCATTACAAGTTTAATAAGCGGTTGTGGACGCCTTGTCTTCTGAGTTTTATCTTTAGAGGAATCTTTTACAGAAGGTGCTTCTGGCAACTTGAGAATTTCCCTAGTTAATCGGTACCATCCAGCAGCTCGCTCTTCGGAACTACATTATGGAAGTGTAAGCTAAAAAATTTATATATAAACAAATGTAAGAAAACTGATATCCAAGTAAATGAGTAGGTGGGTACAGCACTAGTTATACAACCACCTACCATCCACTATAACTATGAAGTAACAAAATATAAAAGGAAGGTATAAACACCTCTCTGTGTTATCGTGTTTTCCTAATATACATAAGATTGCCTCAAAACAGACTCTTTCACTGGGATCCAGGAGAAGTTGATAAAGCACAGAATTGAACTGAGATCTAATATCAGGCCTCTCTGTAGACATAACATTAAAAAAAAAACATATAGCATAAATCAAACAATTTGTCAGGAAACAAATGCATCAAATAGAGAAAAAAATGAAGAATCATCATATAGAGTTACCATCCAAAGCTCGTGCTCTAGAAATTGTATAGCACAACCTCGCTAGAGCAACTCTAGCGAGAACATCATGCAAATGGAGGACATCCTGCAAAGCCCCTGATATATAGAAACAAGCAAGACGCCACAAAATGCAGTAAGAGAAATGATTTAACATATTAAGATAACAAACTAACATTATAATTTGACTTCGTAGGCAAAAAAGCTATCTGATTGGCATTAAACCAGATATGTCCAGAAACCATTTTATTCACAAAATTCATAGTAAACAGTAAAACATATAGAAGAGGCGAGGGGGTTTCTTCAGGGCTCGAGAGAGGGCTTCATTGGAATAGAACAAGTCTTATTTTTCTTTCATTTTCATAGTTAAAAAGAATAAAAATAAGGTGCCAAACATAAATATCAGATATCTAATAACTCATATTAACTCAGCTCTAGTTGCTAGGACTGGCCCTGTCTCAAACTATAAGCATTGCCTTTTGCCATGATAATAATTAGACACACCGTCTCAAACTAAAAGCATTTCCTTTTGCCATGATAATAATTAGACACACAGGCACACGAGGTCAACAAATCAGATGGAATATTTAAGTGCAACCCTGTACTTTGAACTAGGAACAAAGCCAAGATTTTAAAAACGTTTTGCTATCAAATTTGGCCTCAAACTAGAAATGTTAAAACAAAACTTTTTTATGTAAATATCATACATGCCACTTTGAACAACGAACTCTTCATTAATAAAACAGTAAGAATAAGACAACAAAATTAGGAAGAATACCTCCAGGCTCTGCATGTTTCCCTGCATAAAGGTAATAATTTGCAAAGCATTAGAAGCATAAACACTACCAAAGGTTAGTTATATAATTACACTGTGATCACAAGTAAAGACAAAGCTTTGAAAGGTTAAACTTTTCAATAACCTAAGCCCATTGCAACTGCATAAGGATCTTTTGTAGATAGCTCAGATAGAATTTCCAAGGCATGCCTTACAGCAACAGGATCAGCAAAGGAAACCCTGAAGTGAAACACAAATTTGTTTTACTTAGAGAACCAATTTCATAACACAGGCGCAATTTCTAAAGATAACCCTGTAATCATGAAGTAGGTAACAAAATCAAATCAATGCTGCCAGTAGAAGGATAAGTAAAACAGATTCAAAGCATAAAAAGGACATGAGAAAAACAGAAACCGAAAATATAAAGATAAATCGTTCGATCATAACAAAGTTCTCCAACTCAAACTCATGGATTGTGAAATACATACATGACAACAAAAATTCCGGACAAAATGGATATGTTCCACGTTGAGTGTATAAGAAAATTGATTTAGAAAAATATTCCCAAGAAAAAC
Organism: Crataegus laevigata; assembly: GCA_963580275.1. Taxonomy (NCBI): domain Eukaryota; kingdom Viridiplantae; phylum Streptophyta; class Magnoliopsida; order Rosales; family Rosaceae; genus Crataegus; species Crataegus laevigata. The sequence continues at coordinate 252,246 of OY756944.1, forward strand.
TTTAAGCAATAAAAAATTAACCAAGATAGTGAACGAAAACATACCCTTGAATAGCACGATATAGAAATGCTGGGTTTCCTGGATCCAACGGAAGTCTTCTCAAAGCACTTAGGGCGCCATATTGCAAGTTACTCCGGATGATGAACTGAAGTGGAAAACAAAAATTATTTTAGCTTAAATGCAACAAGTAATCAGCTTAGTTTTGGAGAAACTCATCGACTACCAACTAAGGAACAAGAAAAATGCAGGTGCATAATTGAAGCATTTTTTAGAATTATAGTAGGGATGAAGAGATCTCTTGGAGAAAAGTCAGGATCTGAGCATCCTCGTGGGCTCCTCTGTCTCCAGCCAGTCAAGTTATATAGTCTTAATAGTTCATGGAGCTGCTGTAGGTTAGTTTTTACATAACCACTTACCCGATAAGGGTTTGCTATATTTCTTCTTGTAGCTTCTTAGTCAAATAATTTCAAAGTTACTCCACTTAGTTTGATTCACTCTGATTTGTAGGTGATATTTCGAGTGAATTTTGAGAATTTTTGCCTAGGTTTTTTGCTTAATTGTTTGGACTTCTCATCTGTTTTGTGTATCTGCTTATTTTCTCAATGCAGGCTTTTATCAATGAGGTGTGAAGTGTGTACACAATTTTCAATAATTTCATAAGAAACAACGCTAATACCACCAAGTAGGGGAATCAACAAACAAATACAACTACAAGCCTGCCAGCAGAAAATAAAATATAAAAATTGACTAGATGTGTTTTACCTCCTTATCGCCACCTTTAGTCCCAAATACACCTTTCTTGCGTTTTTGTGAGCCATCAGCAACCTAGTATTTAATATCCATATAAAACAGGCATTACAATTTGGAACTTAAAAGCATTATAGATCTGTCAAATAAGAAGAATATCATCATGAAATCAGAAAGAAAGGAAAAAAAGGCGTTACACAATATCTTGATAAATATTCTCAACAGAAAAATGTTGCACATCTACCAAACAATACTTATTATTCTTAAAAGTTAAATCTTATCCAAGGCCATTTCAATCTGCGACATATCAACCTATATATTGCAACATTAAACACTGGGGTAGCATTCATGAACAAAACTGTTCACGATGAAAAAAAGACCAGCCCTCTCAATTTTCTTTTGAAATACAAATCCACCAGTCAAACCATATAAGATGTTCAGCCTCACAACCACATTTTGATATTGGAATTTCCTGAATGCATAAACACAGGCAAAAGTAATAGTCACCATCACAACAGAGCTTCATAAACTTGGAGTTCCCTCTTATATATGATCCTTTTGTTCGGCTTTATTTGGTTGGATGGTCAATTTTTGTAGATACTAAATTACTCTTCTTTACCAAAAAGAACAACATTCCACAGATAATTCAGACATCAGCCTATAGTAAGAAACATTCGAGTTTATATAAAAGACCCAAATGCATACCTTATCAAGAATGCCAAAGACAATTTCATACAATTTGGACAATATTTCTGAATTGGTTGAAGGAGCATATGTAAGGGCCTTCAAAGCTTGCAGTCTTCGTGCATGAACTTCAACAAAATAAATAGTTTACATTAATAAACAGAGCCTATATTGACACTTCAGACATATTGGCAATTACTTTTCCCTTTTTAAGAATCTATTACTTTTTCCCACCTTTTTAAAGAAAACAATACATGAAGAGATATTGGCAATTACTTTTTCCCTATTTAAGAATCTATTGCCGAATTCTCTCCCTTATGTCAAAGTTCATAATTAAAAATTAAAAATAAACAAAGAAATCAAGATTGTTTACTCAAAAGAATTAACTTTTTAAAACCATAACCCACACAATTAATGTACCAAAAGTAAAGAAACTTTCAAATTCATACGTCAAACCCACTATCTACAATGTGAGAACACCAACGCTGGCCTCACATTTTCAAACTTAAGATAGAATTGGAGCAACGGTCCCTGAATTTTAAGCCAATTGGAGCTTTGGTCCCAAAACTGAAAATCCATGATCAATGGTCCCTAAACTTGTCAAAACGAGTAGCATTGGTCCTTTTCATCAACCCGGTTAAATATTCCATGCAAATTAACTGATTTGAGGGGTAAATAAGGAAAATAAACCACCTGCTCCACCACCACATCAGATCTGATCCCAAATAACACCCCAAACCCCCCACCCCACTTTTTCTAATTTTCTATCCTTTCAGCCATCACTTTCTTCCCAACCCCTCTGAATTTTTAGGTTGGTTAACCTATTCCATTTCACATCTGTTTCAAATACTGTATACAGACTTCAAATAGATCTAGTGTGCCCTTAGTATGCTGGAACATGGACCTTTGTACAGTAAGTTCTCTTAGAAGAAAACATACAACTCTAAACTACTCCAAAAATGGAGCAACCATGACATGCAGTGATAAAAAGAAGCTCAAAGCATTAGAGCATGTCTAGTGAAAAGGGCAAGGGCCACGGTGGCCTCTCAAAATGTCATTATTCATGAAATATAGTCCTCTCAAAAAAAAAAAAAAAAAATTGTTCTAATGGTGTGAGAGGCTAGGGGCTAGAAATGTTCAATGGCTAGTTTTCATTGGCTACCAATTTCTTCCTAAGTTGACCCTTCAAGAGCCTTGAGCAAGAGCAGGGGCTAGACTGGCCCCTTGAAGAGCCCTGGGGCTAAAAATTGAGTTTTGTCATTTGGGGCTAAATAATACTTTTTCCTTCTAGTTTGCATGCATTAGATATGCTCTTATTAAACAAGAATGGTGTAAGAAATAACTCTACATTCTGGATCAGCATTTGAAGCCTCTGTTGTTAGCTGATTTACTATTCTTGGTACAACATCAGCTCTAGTCACCCCTCCACCAGCATCAATGTCAGCTAGCGCATCCCAGTTTGGAGTTGGGATCCCACCACCAGTGCTTACACCTTGTGCGCCATTATCTGATAAAATTCTGGCCAGGTAATAATAGACATATCGCAAAACAGTCTTATCCTCACACTGCTGATTAAGCTGCAGAAAGAACGAAGACTTATCAACAACATTTCTTAGAACCATGCAATAGATTTTTCTACACTATTAAGGATTGTTCTCAAAGAAGCTATCCAGAAAATAAAGAGACCTCTGGAAGCACTCTAGCAGACAGAATATTTTTCAAACAGATATGCAGGGCTCATTTCAAGGCATGGTAATAAACTGTAAAATGTAAAGTCACACTTTTATCTTTCCGGAACCTCCAACCCTCTCCATTATGTTCCCTGTCTATAACTTTAGCTCTAGAAGACATATCCTCCCGGTGGAGCACAATCTCAGAAACCTTACACAACATTTAGAACTACCCCACAGACTGCCGCTCACACACGGAAACTAAGATTAAGTTCCAACATTGAGAATTCACAATGTCTGGCCAAATGAATTCATGTGCTGAGTATTTTGTGCATATAAATATGTGCTAATGGACATGATAGAGTAATCAAAACTCAAAAGAATCCCAATTGAAAATAGCATACCATATGTAGAAGGAAAGTTTTCACAAATAGCATGTAAAAGAGAAACATACCATGAGAAGGGAAGGTGCGACCGAAGGGTCAACAGAATTGTACACGGCAAGCTTGGGAAAGACGTGGTTCACTAACTGCTTCTGGGAGCTTTTCTATTAACAATGAACAAGGTATACAAATGAATAACCAAACTTGTTTTGAAAAATTATTGAACAAGAGTTAAGTGAAAACTGAAAATATGGGAAACGGTTTACTTGATCGGATGCAGCAGCTAATTCGTGAATGCTCCTCGTCAGTTGCGCATACGAAACAGGCTGCAATTCCACATTACCATTACTAACCAATTTGAGAACGATAAAAAAAGGAGGAGGAGAGAGAGAGAGAGAGAGAGAGAGAGAGAGAGAGAGAGAGAGAGAGAGGGTTGGGGGGGGAGGATGGTTGTTTGGTTTTGGGGGATTGGTTTGGACCTTCTTCTGCTTTTGCTTGTGCTTCTGGGGCATGATGCTGTTCATGTTGATGTTGGTGCGTACGGGATTCAGCGCAGCTTTAGCGGCAGATATGGTGTCGTTTTGGATCTGCATCAGCGACGCCCTCTTCGACCTTTTCTCGCCGGCTGGCTTCCCCAAAGCCGTCGGGAGACCGGAGGAGCTGCTGCTTTTCGGTGGCGAAGCCGCATAACCAGAGGACTGAGCCGGCTGAGTCGACGCCGACGACGACGTCGTTGTGGAGGCGGAGGCTGATACTGTGGATGGGTCCGCCGTGATCAGATCCATCAGCGTCATCCCTGACGAGTCCTGAAGAAAAAGCGCCATACGTTTTCAAATTGATAGAATCAAAATTACAAAATTATGAAAGTCTGGAAGTGATAATGGATCTCGGAAACAGGACTTACCGCCATAGCTAAAGCTATTGCAATTGCAAAGAGAGAGAGAGGGAGAGTGAAACTCAGAAGGATGGCTTCCGGTTCTTCTAGCTTCCGCTTCAGATCTTCTGTAGCGGATAATTGCGAGAAAAAAAAAGGCCCCCCTCTAAAGGGCAACTCCACCCAATGTGAATCCCTTGGGAGATAGTCCATTTAATCCCCTTCCCCACCCAAAAACCCAGTCCACCCCTCTCAATCCACTGGGCTACGAGGGAGCCCAGTTTCTCAACCAGGCATTTATCCACTGACCCAATATCAAGCTCTCTTTTTTTGCACCAAGAGCGTAGGAAACACCGCGACTGGGCTCGCGTTCCTGACAGAATGCAAAGCGGGACTCGAGGGCTTCAGTAAATGGGTGAGATGGCACAATCTCGGTTGTTGGATTTCCAACAACTAGTTTTCTAGACCGTTAGATTTTCAACAGAATTGAATTTAAACCTCAACGAGTATTGACATGGCACAATCTAGACCTTTTGATTTTCAGATCAATAATTCAGGTTTTTCAACCTTAAAATATTGGAAAAAGTCATAAGTGTCACCGTGGGCCATGTATCCAAATTTACGCTATTGGATTTCAATCTTGAAGTCCAACAGTCTAAATTAATTAAGTTAATAAAAAAAAGTTAAAACAATACATTCAAATAAAAAAAATTTATAATTTTTTTTAATCAATGTCTAACCATTGTCTTTCACCGTACACCAAATTTCGTATTTATTATAATAAAATAATATTAATAATATTTTAATACGAATTGTCTATGAAACAACCCGTCCCGGGATTTACGAAACAAAAGGGTATTTTTGTACTTTCACCAAGCTTGGGGATATTTTTTTTCCTTTTAAAAATGATTTTTGTGTCTTAATTGGTGAGCCCAAGGGGCCCACCCCCTGATTTGTTCCCCCGATTCCCTTCCCCGTGAACTCATCTCTCACTCCTTCACTTTTCTCTTTTTTTTCTGTCCCCCAAAAACTCTCTGTAACTCTCTCTTATCTTCCCTGAAAAGCAAACACACACACACATACACACCTGTGCCCACACCCTAGCAACGATGACAACATCACCATCATCACCACGTTAGCTCTCTCTCTCTTCATCTCTGTGGAACACAGAGAAACTTCGGCGAGTTCCTCGTCTTTCCTTTTTGGGTAAGCCTCAAAACACTCCAAAGGCTTCTCTTTTCATCCCTATAGTTCTTTTCTAACCTTGTGGTTATGTTTTGGAAGTCAAACCACGAAGAAACACATCAGGGAGACTTCTCCAGATTTCTGGCGAGAAACCGACGACTTTCGAGGTGTTTTCAGCCAAACCATGGCGAGTTAGATGGTACGAGGTACCATTCTCTTCATCTCTTTGAGAACTACAACTTTCATTTTTGAATCACTAGATTTCATTGAGTATTGACAAAGTTATGAACGTTTAAAGTTTGTGTAGCTTTCTGGCCAAATTCCGGTCATGGGGTCCGCACGACTCACCAAACCCAGGCTCTTTGGGCCGTCCCTGGGCAGCCCAACCTAACCCTTTTTATTTCATGTTTTATTTATTTTTGTATTAAAGGCATTTGGGCAATTGCTGTGAGGGCCTTTGGGCCATTACTGTGAAGGCCTTTGAGCCATTGTTGTGAGGGCCTTTGGCCCGTGACCCAAAACCCAAAACCCTTAGGCTAACAGCCTTTGGGGACTTTTAAACCAAGCCCAAGAGCCTAAACCAGTTTGACCTGGTCCGATCCTGACCCATACCCCGTTGACCGATCCGGTTTGACCTTTGACTCGGTCAACGGTCAACGTTGACTTTGACCATCAATGTTGACTTTTAGGGTTTCGTTCAAGACCTCTCATAGACTAATTTCGACGTCCTAGACCCGTTTTTGAAGTCTGTTTCCCCAAATAAATTCATGTTAATAGAGTTTGACTAAGTTGGACCTTTTATGTGCTTAGGTGCATATATTGTGGCATTTATATCTTCGCTAGCAACGCGGCTTTCGACGGCGAAGTATTGTGAGTGAACCCCTTCTTAAAATGCATGTTTTGATAGTAGAAAAGCATACATGAAAAAACATGATTTGATGATTACGTTTTATGAGATAACATGCTTACTGAGGCTAGTTTGAATAATTACTATTTTTCCTATAACCCGTGTTCTTATAGGATATTTGATAGATGATGATATGATATTTAGAACATGTTTAGAACACATCTTTATAGTATAGATGATGGATGACTTTATACTATAAAGTTGATTTTCAAACGTACGTATGTTTACTGGTTTTGTATTTACCTAGTGGTCCTTATTCTGCTATAGGATGAAGGGATAGATTCTGGTCCATCCCAGGCAATGGTTATGGTGTTGACATAGGGCCTAAAGTGGTTTTCCTCTGGCTATTAGCACAGGGACGGGGAGATGGCATAAAGCCTGGAGGGATTTTTAGATATTCACTAGTGACTATGTATATATATGAGTTATGATTCAAAACAGTGCACAACATGTTAAGTTTCGAAAAACCTATGTTATCATGATATTTGTGTTTTCATAAAACCTGGGGGGTTAGTATGTTGATAACTATTTTATTATATATGTATATCAACTTGGTCCACTCATGTTTATTTTGCGCCCCCTTCAAGACTTAGAATCGAGGCATACAATCCCGATGTCAAGGCACTTCCGCATCGGTATCTTCAAGACCCCGTGTAGGACCCACTTCTTTGTCCATTCAATTTTTATACCATTTTTTTTCTATTACTTTAAATTAGTTGTATGCTTTGAACATGTTTTGTATTTGCATATTATTACCATGAAATTCATAAGTCTCATTTAATTCTCGTTCTCATGCATTCTAAATGACTTTCGTCATTGTAGACATCAAAATTTCGATAAATAAAATGTTGACCGATGGTAAAAGTTTCGACGCTCCTGTATTACATAAATTTTACAGGTAGTGTGTGATTCGACAGAAATTGAAATGAGTCAGAAAAACCGTCAAATAGGACACGTGTCAACACCTGGCAGAGACGACTTATTTCATCTGAGATATTATATTCAAAATTAGGCCTTGGAAAATTCTATTAATAGAAGGCTAATTCATTCATTTCATGGACCAATAAACCAATTCACAAATACATTTCTCTACTCCCAAATTGGAAGAGAATTATCTTGAAGTTCGTTCTTCGTTCTTCGAGATCAAGCCCCAACGACCCTTGAAGAAATGCTCATCCACCTTCGAGATCAAGCCCAACGGCCCTTGAAGAAACTTTGCCAAAATCTTTGAAGAATCAACAAGCACTTTGGTCACGTGCCGATTCTTCATCCAAGATCAAGCCTCGACGGCCCTTAGATCAACACAACTGTTCTTCAAGATCAAGCCCAAAAGCCCTTGAAGATCCATTCATCGTTCATCCGCCTTCAAGATCAAGCCTCAAAGGCCCTTAAAGACGCCACCCTTCAATCGATCTCTTCAGCCGTTCTTCAAACCCACCAGTCTGGTCCCGATTCCAAACTCACCCAAGTCGAAAAAACTAGGATTCACATATTCTCGTGGTGGTCTCCTTCTACAAGTTCGTCGATCTTCCTGACCTCTCTGATCTCTCCTTCTGCGGGGCTGTGTCGACGTCGGCCTTGCCGTTCAGAAGACGTTGATTATCGCAGATGGATGGGACTACGGTTGCTGTTAAGAAAGTTATAGAATTTGATTTTCAAGGATGCTGAATTTTGCAATGAGGCTGAGATTATTAGCAATTTGAAGCACCGGAATCTTGTCCCGCTTAGAGGGTGTTGTGTAGTCGAGGGGGAAGATAGTTACGAGGAGAAATGAATCACAGATAAACGCATCACTTTGATTCCTCTACTCCCCCAGTTGCACAGAGGTGAGCATGGAGAAATACGAGCCCACATTCAGTATAAATTCTGCAACTTGTATGGATTTTCAGGATGTTTGGTGTGGCCCCGGAATTGGGTTCTCGACAAAAACAAAAAACAAAACTGCCGGCTCGAAAGATTACGTGGTGGCGAGGAGGAATGTATTTGGAGAAGCATATAATAACTTCTCAGCTCTGGCTGAGAAATTGCGTTCTGATTATGAAATTGGTCACACCCTGGATGTCAAGCTCCTTCATCGTGGCGATTCATCAATGTATGGACCGTTGACCACCTTGCCTCGATCCAAACCTTCAAGGAACAGGCATACTACATCTACTCTGCCGTATGAAACCCCCGTCAAAGCTCTCTTCGGCAGAATCTCCTACCGTTGTTACTATTCTTCGCCGAATTTGGTTCATTTAGATGAAATCAAACAGACCGGCCCAAAAGTTGCTGCTCAAGTCCATTAATTTCTACCCATCTCTCTCGCCTAGCTCCTCAGTCTTCGAGTTGTTCGGATCGGCGAGCTTGCGAATGCAGAACGCCAGCGACTTACAGCTCCAAAAGCTATAAAGAAGAAGGCTTTGTTGTCGCTGTTTCTGTTCTTGGCAGTGAGAACAAAGATGATCGAGTTGTGTATGATGGAAAAATAGATCTTTAGTGTAGCCCGTGTATGGTGGATGTTTTGAGTATTTGGCCATGGCAGAGTCTGGGTTTTAAATAGAGGCCTACCAAGATGGCGTGTATCCAGATATGATGTTGAATCTAGTGCCTCTGGTGATGCAATTTTGAAAGCTAGTGTTGCCAGTGACGCAATAGAGAAAATATACAAGGGACAAGCTCACCGCATTCCCATGCTCCCCGATTTTTAGTATCATCAGGGATCCCAAGCTTCCACTTCTACCGTTTACAACACTTAGGGTATGGCCTCTGCTGCTGATTTTGCAAATACTTTGGGACGAGGAAGTTGAAGAAATAAGAGTCTTGGTTGATCCACGTTTTCTCCTTGTTGACTGCATTTGCACCTTCTCTATGCCCACCAAGTCCGAGCGCCAGTGGTTCGTCGCCATCGCCTTCTTCGTCCATGCACGTCCACCAGGTTCGCCATCACGGTCAAAGTCGTCAAAAAAACTTCAAAGCAACCGCCGTCAAACAACTAGCCAGTCGTGAAGCTCGACGCTTTGCTCACCTCTAGCGCACCTCGGTAGTCTTCGTCCTTCCTAAAAATTCCTCTACCCATCATCCAAATTTATACAGAAAAAATATAATTAAAAAAAATGATGGAATTATGGTGTATCACCACCACGTGAAAAAAAGAAAAAAAATGATGGAGGTGCATGGGCACCATGTGTAGAAAGAAAGAAAAGAAATTGTAAAGAAAAGAGTGGACAGAAAGCAAAAGAAAAAGAAAAAAAAATATATATAGCTAAAAAAACAGAGGAAAGGTATCCAAAGTGTGCTCAGATGCACCGAAAGCAGAAAAAAAAGTGGATCCATCCACAAAAAAAAAAAAAAAATGCATCCAGTAATAAAAAAAAGGGGGGGTCTTCTCATGATGGGTGTGCAAGTAGTTTTCTACTCTGCCATTTCCTTGTGGAACCTTCTGTTCACACACCAACCCACTCACAATAAGTGTAAAAAAAAAGGAAGCATTTAGTGAAATAAAGTCCATTTTATTTATTTCTCTAAAATCTTACATAAATTTGCATTATACATACCGAAAAAAAAAATTCATAAATTTGTATTTACAAGAGGAACTTTTCAAGGACGGTCACGAGAAGCCTCATTACTCGGCAGAGCTGCAGAAAGACGAGGCGCTGGAGCTTGATTATCCAGAGCCTCAACACTGGGTGAAGCTCCAGAGGACGACGGCAAAAGATGCCTCTGGAACAAAGCCATAAACATCTGATGATCACTTTGAATCCGACTATCAGATTCCTGTAGTTGGTCAAGCTTCTTCTTCATGCTCGTCGAGTAGCTGTTGGCAAGCATGTGTAACTCCCTATTTTCATGCTTAAGCCCTCTGATCTCCTGCTTAAAGCTCGCCACCTCAGCCATCAAGGATTCAACCTGCCGACTACTAGCAAGAAGTCGTTGGCCCATGTTCGACACAAAGCCCGTGCACTGGACGCTAAAGGGCAATGAGTCCTGGACAGCCAGCACATCGGACCGCTTGGAAAGCACCATGTTGTCTCTAGGGGTGAGAAGATTTCTAGCCACCACCGTGGCTGTTATATCATTCTTCATCACCGAATCCCCAATCGTAAGATGACCGTTTGAGGATAAAAATGATGGGTGCCACACGTTGTCCGGAGAAGATATCACAGCCTCTTCCCCGACATTCAAGTCAAGGCGATGGTCAGATGGGCAAGACATTTTTCGAAGGTTTTGAAGAAAAGAAAAGGTCAGACAAATCAAGATCTCAAAGGTGCAAGAGGGGAACTTCTGCAAGTAGCAATTCTCAAGTGTGCTTTGGGAAGCAATCGATGCCTCCATAAAAAGAAGAAGCAACGAGGCCGCCTGCTAAAAAATCGAAAAGTTGCCTGCCCAGAAATCGAAGAGTTGCTCGTTCAGAAATCGAAGAGGCACCACTTTTTCAAAAACCAAATTTTCTGGATCAATCTGTCAGCACCATTCGCGTGCAATCTCAACTTTGAAGGAGTCACGGGCCAAAATCAAGAAAGCTCGACACTATCCTCCAAACCTCAAAAGCTCTGCCACTTGTTCAAAAATCGAAGAGTTGCTTACCCAAAAATCGAAGAGGCGTCACCTCTTCAAAAGCTTGTCGCCACCCTTCCCGTGCTGTCTCAGCTTTGCAGAAGTCACAGACGAGTCTAAAAACGCGTGAATCTTACTGTTCTAGTTACCCACTGTCACTGACAAGAGTAAACGAACAGTATCACTACCGGCTACTCGAAAATCTCTATATAGGCCAATCCTCATCATTTACGGTTAGGCAAACCTGCAAAAATGCCAAAGCTCTTCCAAGATGCATTTCCAACAAAACCTCTCGAAATACTCAGTATTCCTCATTCCCTGGAATACCTCTGCGAATAAATCACACCAAAGCAAGAGTACCTCATATCATGAGGGTCGAAAGCAAGAGTATCTCATATCACGCTTTCTCCGTGTCCTTTTCCTTGTCTTTGTACTCACCTGCAAGATAAGGAGAAAGAACGCAATCAGTCGGAACCTGAAAACAAACTTCCGATCTGGAACTGATTGCCCGAAACCTTTGCCTGGTTACTTACCTTGCATTACTCTCGAGCATTCATCCTCAGTTGTTGTCAAGGTCACGAATTCCTTCGTCAAATACTTCAGTGCAGTTGATATGGTGATGGCTCACCATTCAAATGTAAAGGTTGCACACCACTTCTGCTATGCAAAAATATTGAAGCAGAATGATCAACGATGAGCTAGCACTGTCGCCGAAAAACAAAGCTTCACTGTGCAACGCTGGCAAATCGTCACCACTTCTTCATAAGCAAGAGTATCTCATATCACGCTTTCTCCCTTCCTTTTCTTTGTCTTTGTTCTCACCTGCATGACAAGGAAAAAGAGAGCAATTAGCCGGCATTTGGAATCAACTCTCCGATCCAAAACCGACTGCCTAGAACCCCTTCCCTGATTACTTACCTAGCATTTGCATTCCACTCCTGCATCAGTAAAGTAAATACTACAAGAGAAGATGCCACACATGCATGGGAGAAAACCAAAGAAAATGCCGCTTCCGCAAGGGAAATATATAAGGTAGGGGAAAATGATACATTAAAGCATGTAGAGACAAGCAAGACGAAACATGTGCCGAGTCGTCCGCTACTTCTTCAAAAGCAAAAGTATTTCATATCATCAAGATCTGACGTACTCTGGATTTGATGGACTTGTTTTGACCCTCAAATTCTTGAGTTGGCTTGTGAAGATCACTTGCCACGTAGAGCCACTCATGGTCGTTTTTGCTTCAAGATCAAGCCACCAACGACCCTTGAAGGAATCACAAGTCTGATTCAAGATCAAGTGTTCACCACCTTTGAATCAACTTCAACTTCGGATAAATGGGTAAGCTCAGACTTTTGAAGCAAGTCTAGCAGAAGAAAACCCTCCAGCCAGTTCAAGAATAAACCTATGGAAAGCTGCTTTTTCAAAAGCAAAAGTATCTCATATCATCAGAGTCGAATGCAAAGATATCTCATGACATGCTTTTCCTTTACCCTTGCTCTTGCCTGCGGGACAAGGAGAAATAGAGCGATCGGTCAGCACTTGAAAAGATTAAACAGAGAAACAGACCAACACATTTACCTCGTGCGTGCCTGCCATGCAAAAGAAACAAAGCAGAGAATAATGCAGTATGGGCCGTACAACTGCACATGCTGATTCATCCTCCACTAAACTGAAGATCGTTTGCCATATGAAGCCGCTCGTGGTCCGACAACCTTCAAGATCAAGCCTCAACGGCCCTTGGAGAAATCAAAAGATCGATTTAAGATCAAGTGTCCATCACCCTTGAATCAACCTTCAAGATCAAGCTGCAACGGCCCTTGGAGAAATCACAAATCCGATTCAAGATCAAGTGTCCACCACCCTTGAATCAACCTTCAAGATTAAGCCACAACGGCCCTTGGAGAAATCAAAAGCTCGATTCAAGATCAAGTGTCCACCACCCTTGAATCAACCTTCAAGATTAAGCCTCAACGGCCCTTGGAGAAATCACAAATCTAATTCTAGATCAAGTGTCCAACACTCTTGAATCAACCTTTAAGATCAAGCCTCAACGGCCTTTGGAGAAATCAAGACCCGATTCAAGATCAAGTGTCCAACACCCCTGAATCAACCTTTAAGATCAAGCCTCAACGGCCCTTGGAGAAATTGTAATCTTGATTCAAGATCAAGTGTCAATCACCCTTGAATCAAAACCAGTTCAAGATAAAGCCTGTCGAAAGTCAACAAGCACAACAAATGCACGTGTCGATTCGTCCCAGCAAAGTTGAATAGATCCCAGCCCAATCCAAGATCAAGCCTCGACAGCCCTTGGATCGACGTCTACATTGAGAAAACTTCAAAATGCACCTTCTACATGTGACAAGCACATGTATGCGGCGCGCCTTAAAGTGGGGGCATTTGTAGACATCAAAATTTCGGTAAATAAAATGTTGACCGATGGTAAAAGTTTCGACGCTCATGTAAATTTTACACGTAGTGTGTGATTCGACGGAAATTGAAATGAGTCAGAAAAGCCATCAAATAAGACACGTGTCAACACCTGGCAGAGACGACTTATTTCATCTGGGATATTATATTCAAAATTAGGCCTTGGAAAATTCTATAAATAGAAGGCTAATTCATTTATTTCATGGACCAATAAAACCAATTCACAAATACATTTCTCTACTCCCAAATTGGAAGAGAATTGGTCCTTGAAGCTTTGAAGTTCCGAAGCTCTCAAGCATCCAGGTTTCCGAAGAATTAAGGAGGCTCTCTTCGTTCTTCGTTCTTGGCTTATCGTTCTTCCAAGATCAAGCCCCGACGGCCCTTAGATCCACACATCCGTTCTTCAAGAATCAAGCCCAAAAGCCCCTTGAAGTTCATCTATCGTTCATCGTTCTTTGTTCGTCGTTCATTCATCTTCAAGAACAAGCTCAAAAGCCCTTGAAGATTCGTTCGTCATTCAACGTTCATCCAACTTCAAGATCAAGCCCCAACGGCCCCTGAAGATACGTTCATCCAACTTCAAGAATCAAGCCCAAAAGGCCCCTGAAGAAACGTTCATCCGCAAAACTTCAAGATCAAGCCCAACTACCCTTGAAGAAACTTCCCCGTGTTCATCCAAGATCAAAGCCTCGACGGTTCTTGGATCAAGTCCACAAATCTAAGTCTTACGGAGATTGAATCAGATGAACAAATAAAGATTGTAACCCAAAATCATCAAATACAAATATTATTTTGTAGACGCGTTATGTCCCTGTTGTCTCTCATTCGGGAATTTTCCGTGTTCACAGTCATCCTTCGGGTATCGGCCAGCACGTGACCAGATTGGTATCAGAGCGTGGTTTATTTAGAGCATACGTAGGATCTTCTGTTATTGTTGTAGGGTGTCAATCATGACGTCATTTGGATGTCACAACTTCCAGATTTGGTGTCGTTTGGCACAATTGTGCAAATCTTTCTCTGTTTAAATTGTTATCTTTTGGTTGAATTACAAGAATTCAGTCAAGATTGTGCCTCAGCAGTGACGCATTGGATTATCGGATGACTTTCAACATTAGACCGATACTCTACGACTTGTATTCCTTGGGAATTACGGGCAGAGTCGGCTCTACATTGAAATCTTGGGAAACGGAAAAATCTTGGCTGTACAAGTTGGTTAAGGCCAACTGGAATTGTGAAATAGTGATATCACTCTACAACATGCGTTCCCTAGAAATGGCGAGCAGAGTCATGTCTTAGTGGTAATTTCTCGAAACTTTCGAAATGCGGGTTAGAGAAAGCGAGTAAGTGCTAGTTGTAGCGACGGTTGGTAAGTGGTAGTTGGTGGGAGTAAATTAATGTTCTCAGACTCATTACCACTGAAGAAATTTGTGTGGATCTTTAGAACAATTCTTAGTGATTGTTTTATCGATAACCTTTTGGTTTACTCCAATAGCGAAAATCCAGTCCTGCTTGGATAAACAGACTTCTTGAATTTCACATGGGTCTGGTACTCGGCGTTAAACCCTAGTTCATTGTCCACGTACTTTCAGTAGAGGTGAACTTAGCCTCTTGCTTATAGCCCAACTGGTCAGTGCTCTTGTCCACTAACTGTTCAACTTTGTAATTTTTAGTGTAATGGCTTGAGACTCCACCATATTCAGCATTGTACAAAGATCGAGCTTTACTTTGAATTTCTCTGGACTCATTGAGCTTTGATGTGCTCAAAGGCATCACTTTAAGGTAGCTAATTGTGCCATTGCATGCATACGCATGCTGCTTTGTATCTTTCTTCTTCGCCATTATGGCGATTGAGAGGTTCTATGTTTAATTTTTGAACTTTGAAACAGCTCTCACAAAATGTGGTGAATTACAAAATGTCTTTGGCCCCTTCAAATCTTATTAGCAGCTCTTAACTATTCTTAAGCTTAGACCTATTTTCCTTTTGGTCTAAGAAGCTAGTCAGTTTTGTTGCGACGCTGAAAGTGAACATAGGTTCTGATAACGAAGTGTTATGTCATCTGATCGTAGTTCTTAAACTTTTCGAATTCTGTGGTGGTATATTAATTAAATGTTTGACTGCACGGTGACGCAATAGGATCGAGTCAAGCATATGCCTCTTGATGATTAGAACTGCACGATGTGAATCATCTTATCCTGGAGTTAGAGATGGTATCGACCTTCCTGGTTGAAAAATGGGGTGACGTTTTCTCTTTAGCGAGAAATGTTGTATCCTTGTTTATCCGAGTACATAAATGTCTACGATTGCACCATCGTGTACCACCCCGATTGTGCAAGCGCAGTTGCAAAACTCCTCAGTAGAAAAACTTACACACATATCTCACATTGAACATCTGAACTTAAACGGACAATTACCCAGTGAGACCGTATTGGATTAGAAAAGCTGAAAAGCTAAATTTACTGAAATCATATAAGTTTGTTAGGAGGTTCAAAACGTCAAATTATTTCACGAGTTGTCAAACGAAATTGTGTGACCAGTGATGTTATTAGGTGTGTGACATCAGATCTTAATGGAGTTGTTTTGACCCTCAAATTCTTGAGTGCTCTTTCAGCCTTCTCGACATGGTTTCTCACTCAATCAGTGAGGAATTCACGATCGATCGATTCAGTGGAAGTGTGCGCCTAGTTATTCTCGTTTCGAGCAGGAATGTTAGAAGCTTAATCTTTTCACAAGCTTACCAAAATTATTGGAAAGAGTTCCACGTAGACATGAGGTTTAAGTCGTCTTTTAGTAAGAGTTGGATGATGGTTTTAGTACAAAAGGTCGGCGGATTGTATCACCATCTCACATCGTTTCTTTTCCAACGTTATGTGTTCGCCTCAACGTATCTTTCTACCACTTCACTTCAGGACCTTGTTGTTGGTGAGTACATTGATACCTAAACACTTCTAGTAGATCTGTTTGGTGCACTCCGGAATGGCACGACAACACGATCGAGCGAGGATTGGAAAATATTTACACTTCTCTCGAAAGGTGTGTGCTTTCATTAAGTTTTCAGGTTGATCACTTATAGTTCTTCTTCTTTCCACCAACTTTGACCTTGGTTGATCAGAATTTGTTACTAAGCAAAAATGAAGAGGTGGATTGAACATTGCACCAACTCTCAAGAAATACTGCTTTTTGGGAAAAGTGAATTATCGTTTCCTGCTTGCTTGGCTCGAGCTTTTGGGTTTGTTACTAACATGGTAGCCATTTCTCTTGAAATCCAAGATACCATTTTCAAATAGGTTCTTTAAGGGTGAAACTTTGGAGTAGTTTGTCGCATTTGGAAGAACTGAGGATGATGGAATATTGGGTGTTGGATAGATTTTTTACGACAGTTTTTGTTTTGTTCAATTTGGATATAACACTTTTTACGACATGGTACGAGAGTTTTATACAGGCAACATTTGGTTGGCAGATGAGTAATGTGGACTAGTATTTAGAGGATCAAATTTGCGTGTGAAATTGTGTACCATCAGGAAATTACTACTTGCTTATCGAGACAACGAATGTGTGATCGATATTATGGGCTGCCGACTGTTGTATCAATAACTTATTCGTTGGGTTCATTAAGCAAGTGGGCAGGAAGACCCGTCTACGGCCGTTGTTACTGATTTCGTTATCGTTAGGACTTGACCCAAAAAAAAAGCATCTGTTCTTGGAGTACGTGACATTAGGCGAGACTTACTCTCATCTCCTATTTGGTTTCCAGTACTAGTACTTTAACTCCCTTTACTTTAGTTTTTGTTTTGACGTTACAAACGTTTTGGGGAAAGTATTTTCGTTTTCAGTTTTAAGTTCAGCACGAATTTTCGATCTATATGTTAGTACATATCTATTTTGGTGTTATCGTATTTTATGTTCTTACTTTTGACCTTAAGCTATCTTGTGTTTTCATTTTTATATCATATTAAAGTATGTTTCTGCTTTTACACTGATAGGGAATAATGTAAGAGCTTGGAGGCATGATAGAGGATTTTGCAACCCGTTTGCGACGGTGTGGCATATTCTCTTTGATGCACCCACTCTGACTTGATTTCTCTTTATACATATACGCTTCTTTCTTTTTTTCGAGTTTTCAGTGTAGCAAATTATTTTAAATTTCGGGACGAAATTCTTTTAAGGGGGTAGATTGAAACAACTCGTCCCGGGATTTACGAAACAAAAGGGTATTTTTGTACTTTCACCAAGTTTAGGGATACTTTTTTCCTTTTAAAAATGATTTTTAGGTCTTAATTGGTGAACCTAAGAGGACCCGTTTTTGAAGTCCGTTTTCTCAAATAAATTCATTTGAATAGATTTTGGCTAAGTTGGACCCTTTATGTGCTTAGGTGCATATATTGTGGCATTTCTATCTTCGCTAGCAGCGCGGCTTTTGACGGCGAAGTACTGTGAGTGGACCCCTTCTTAAAATGCATGTTTTGATAGTAAAAATGCATACATTAAAAGCATGATTTGATGATTACGTTTTATGAAACATTTTATAAAATAACATGCTTACTGAGGCTAGTTTGAATTATTACTATTTTTCCTATAACCCGTGTTCTAATAGAATATCTGATGGATGACGATATGATATTTAGAACATGTTTAGAACACATCTTTATAGTATAGATGATGAATGACTTTATACTATGAAGTTGTTTTTCAAATGTACGTATGTTCACTGGTTTTGTACTTACCTAGTGATCCTTATTTCGCTATGGGATGAAGGGATAGATTCCAGTCCATCTCGAGCAACGGTTATGATGTTGGCATAGGTCTGAAGTGGTTTTTCTCTGGCTATTAGCACAGGGACAAAGAGATGGCATAGGGCCTAAAAGGATATTTCCTCTGACTGTATGCTCAGAGACGGGGAGATGGCATAGGGCCTGGAGGGATTATTGGACATTCATTAGCCACTATGTATGTATATGAGTTATGATTCGAGACAGTGCACAGCATGTTAGGTTTCGAAAAACCTATGTTATCATGATATTTGTGTTTTCATAAAACCTGGGGGTTAGTATGTTGATAACTGTTTTATTATATATGGATATTAACTTGGTCCACTCATGTTTATTTTGCACCCCTTTCAGTGTAGGACCCACTTCTTTGTCCATTCAATTTTTATACCATTTCTTTTCTAGTATTTTAAATTAGTTGTGTGCTCTGAACATGTTCTGTATTTGCATATTATTACCATGAAATACATAAGTCTCATTTAATTCACATTCTCATGCATTCTAAACGGCTTTTGTCACCCTTCGAGTGTCAACCAGCACATGACCATCCCGATGTCCCTAGGACATCGGGATCGGGGCATGTCAGTCTAAGCAATTCTATTTAGGGGTGGAGATGTGGTTAGACTGTTACTATTCATTACAGGCAATTACTATTTATTTGGGTGGATTGAATTGACTATTACCCAATAGTTTGACATATGTCCAGAAGACATAGCACTATAACTTGTTAACATATTTAATAAAAGGGTGATGCTAGGAAAACTAAATTCGGAGACACAATTTGCAAACTAAATGATGTGTCACCACTAAGAATGAGCACGTATAAACCAATCATTAATTTTCATGTCCTTTAGTTTTCAAATTTTTTTTACAAATTTATTCTCCCTAGCATTACTCTTAATAAAATAAACAAATAATGTCAGGTAGACTAAATTTGTAAACTAAGTTTGCAAACTCAATGATGCACCACCAATAAAAAATAACCACGTTAATCAACACCAAAGTAATAATTCAATCATCAACTTCTATATCATTTAGATTACAAAATTTAATCTACAAATCTAATCTTACTAGTATTACCCTTTAGTCTACAAATTTAGTCACATAATATTACCCATAAACAAATAACAAAAATATAAAAAAACGACAACCCCAACAATGGAGCCCAACTACACCAACTCCAACAAGCTCTCTCCCAACCACCCAATTTCACCGACGACAACCCTCTCCAATTTTCACCTCCATCCAAGCCTCCTCATTCCCCATTTCTCTCCCTCTTCTTTGAAAATGATTTTGTCATTTATCTCCCTCTTAGTTTGATTGTTATGCTTGCTAAACCCAAGTGCAGGTGTCGCATAACAGTATAAACTCAAAGTCCGAGTGTTGTATTCCTTAGAGAGTTGAAAATGAACGCGGAATTTATCAAAACTGAAACAAAAAACAATATCAAATGAGATGTAACTTATAGAAGAAAAATTCAATAATTAAAAATAGTAAAGCATCAGGGTTCCACCCACATACTACTATGAAATTTCACTATTTCGATTCCCTTTCATAACTCAACTGAGTTACCAACAACGAGTGCTCTCAACCGAAAAATATAGCAATTAAGTTTTCCTCATATAAAACTACTTGAAAAGTTATTTTCATTGTAGATATTCAAAACAAAACACCCATTCAATTCCTTATAGAAATAATCGCAAATATAATTTGTATCTACGGCAACAAAATATTAAAAAATTAATCTATTGGAATCGTACCAATCTACTAATTTATTTAATTCACTAAAAACATGAACGTGAAACAAAACTATATGAAAAACATGATTAAACCTATGCATCATAACCAACAATCACAAATCCGAAAATAGTATAAATAAAAAATTCCATTAAACATCTACAATGTAAAATTGACATTAAAACTCCGAAATAGAATCAAAACAATAAAACTACGTAATCATAATATATGTTTCTCCCCTAGCCTTTGCTAGGGAGATTATTTCTCCATATTAAAAAAATAGAAAAATATGAAAACTCTAAAAATTATGAAAGAGCCACACCATGGAAAACAATCAAATGGAGATTATATTGAGCTGTTGCTGCAGCCATCCTCCAATCATATTCTTCTTGAATAATGGTCATTCATCAACCCATTATTAATATATAAATGCAAATAGCAATTATAACTTAGCCGTTCCTTGTTCTTTGTCATCTCATGTGGGCTTCATTTCGCTCCCGTAACCGACAAAAGCTTAATCACCAATTTATTGTCTTGTGCCTTATCCTTTAATTGCCTTGCATCATTCTTATGGCATTGTACATTAAAATTAATATAACACAAGTCAAAATTAATAAACAAATTAGATATAAAACCTACTCGACTAGTTATACATAATAAAACGTTAAGTCGATAAATTACTAGAGTAAAACATTTAACAAGTCGTAAACAAAGCACATTAGACATGCACTTTTGAGCAATTATCATATTGTTTAGTTTCAAGTTCCCGCTACCAGACTCGACCCAAACTCATAACATTCAAGTGTAATCAAATTTCCCAACAAAACGAAAAAGATTAATCTAATTTTTATCGCTCAAAAGTATATGTATTTCAAAGCTTGTAACATGAATCTCAAAATCGTACATAAACATGTTTGGTATCCTTCCTGTATCCCTTTTTTTTAATGATGAAGGTTGCTAGATTACTTAATATTTATTACCCTAATAGTCTGAATCCAAGAAGGATACCAAATAATCACTAAAGATTGATAATCAATAGCGAGAAAAATGAAAGTTTAAATGTAGTTGTTTGATCATACAAAATAAAAGTTCACTTATCTTCCGTTGGAATAGAGTCTTTCTCTTGCTCTAAGAGTCATTCTCACTTTGTGTTAGTATTCTTCGTTTCATTTAGACCTGGCAGTTTCTTACACGACATGAAAATAACGGGTTTCAGGTCAACACGATAACTAATCGGGTCGTTATTGGGTCACACGATAAGAACCCGTTAATAACGGGTCCTTAACAGGTTTACACGAGAGTGACACGCTGTCACATCCCGGCCCGGGTGCAACCACCTCCCGGGCCCGCTCCACCACCGTAGCACGATATTGTCCGCTTTGAGCCCCGACCACGCCCTCACGGTTTTGTTTCTGGGAACTCACGAGCAACTTCCCAGGAGGTCACCCATCCTAGGATTGCCCTAGCCCTCTTCTCGCTTAACTTTGGAGTTCCTACGGAACCCGAAGCCAGTGAGCTCCCAAAAGGCCTCGTGCTAGGTAGGGATGGGAATATACATTTAAGGATCACTCCCCTAGGCGATGTGGGATGTCACAATCCAAATCGAGAGAAGAAGAGGTTTATACCTTCAAAACCTCGAAAAATGTCAAAAAAATCTCGACGAGAAATTCTTCCAAAACAGGCCAATCCTAGAACCAGTGATCCCGTTGTCCAAATCTTGCAACCGAGGTACTCCGAGCCTCGTGGGAACCCCTAGAGTGTCGCTATGATCTTATTTTTCCCTAAAACACAACCATGAAGGAGTTGATGAACAATACTCAAGTGATAGCTTACGGTATAAGCATGTTTTCGAAGGTTCCCAGTCCTAAAATCAACATATCTACACTCAACAAGTCTCAGGGATCATGCACATACTTACCTTAACTTTGATCCGAGTCGAGATGGCGTGGTGTGTGTGTGTCCGTACAAGGATATGTCGAGGGGAGGACGAGAGAGTTCGAGAGAGAAGGAAGAAACAGAATTAATGCACGTGTACGTGCATGGTGCGTGTGTATGTATATATAATTTGGAGCCCACAAATCATCAGCCCAAACTATTGGGCTTGATACTTAAGACACCCAAGCCCAAAACAAAACTACAACGTACCCGTTAGCTTATAGATCAAAGGTAGAATCGTCCTTTCACATCGCCAATATTATAAAAATAGGGACGGGATGTTACAACCTACCCTCCTTAATAAAATTTCGTAAGTTTTGGGTTAGAAATGAGCTAGAATGAGGGGTTTGAAAATTTACCCAGTTTCCGGCACCGGCGACGGTAGCCGGAGCTGGAGGTTGATGGTGACGGTATATTCCGTCAATTTTAACGGAATATACTAACGCCGTCAGTTAAAGATGACGGTAACCGTTGGAAGATAACGGAATATTCCGAGGAATATTCCTGACGCCGTGACTCATTCCGTTACGCATGTGAGGCACGTGCCGCGTGTGGCCGTGCCTTGGCCGGCGCGTGGCGGCGCGTGCGGAGTCCAAAAATGATTCTAAAAATTTCTACGTGTCCGTGACGTCATATAGGTCACGTTGGTATATTCATATACCAAAATTGACCTTCGTATGAGAAGTTATTTACATAGTTCGTTTATGTGCTTTAAATAATAGTTTTACAGTTGTTTCACATATAGGTGAGATGTATCCAGAGGACAAGCGCATCCACGCTAGGCTCGGGGGATACGACCTGTCGACTTACCAGTGAGTGGGCTTTTGTTTTCAATATATATATATATATATATATATATATATATATATATATATATATATATAACTGTTTCCCAAAAACTTAATTTAAATGATTTACGAATCGAAGTGAATTCATAATTGAATTGCCATGTCGTATGCCAATGATATTTTATAATTATGATTGTTATTGCATTCTTTATGCTCCGGCACTGTGGATGGCCAGGTAAGTCAGGTGAGTTTGATAGCTAGTGATAGTGATGATGCCGTTTGTGATATAGCTCATTTACCTGCACCTCGGGTGTTAGTGCTCCGCCATAGTAGGGCTTAGCCTTCACGTGATCGTTCACCTCCCGCACCATACGCTCACCTTGGATCCAAGGCAGGTGCACAGCCTGTCGTACAGACCACTATAGGTGGTTCCGACTCATAGGTGACCCGCGATTCGTCGCACAGCCTTCACGTGATCGTAGCACTGAGCGTAATCTTATACACCTAGCCTGTCGTACAGACCACTAAAGGTGGTTCCGACTCGTGTGCAGGATAGTGATGGATTGTGATTGATGAGCTATAAATTCAGCCGTACAGGTCACTAGAGGTGACTCCGGCTGACAGGATAATATTGATGCATATTGATTCATCTCACCTGTCTGATATTGTTTACTTTTGAGTTGGTATATCGACATGGCCTATTTCTGAGATTTGATGATGAGTATTGATTTCCGGACGATGTTTTCGTATATGAGTATATATACGTATTATTTTCTGGGAAATTATACTGGATTTACAGTGAGGGGTTATATACGGATTTTGTGAAATGGTTTTGGAAAGTATTTGTTTTTGCCCACTCACCTTTTCTGTTTTGCGCCCCTCCAGGTTTTAGGTAGGGACGACGTGGACGCCTATCGAGGCACTGAAGCAGTTCTGACAGACCACCACCTATGTAGGGTTTCTTCTGTTATTATAGCGTCTTGTTTAATTCAGACTGCACTTGGGGTTGGCTCTGTGATAATTAACTACTTCACTTTCGTTCTACCTTACTCTTTATCGTATGTATATTATCGACTTTGATTCTCACTGCTGCACTTCATGCATAATTACTCTTCCGCTGACGTTTTGGCTACGTCACTCACACGTGACGGCCAGCACGCTTCGACCTCTGGGTCGGGGTGTGTCACACGCGGGTAACCTGTTTTGACACGAAAAGGAAAAAGTTATTTTGATGATTTTAATTTTTTTAATTACTAAAAAAAACTTACTATAAAGTACAATAAATATAGTGGATATATATATATATATATATATATATATATATATATATTGTTCATTAATTATTATTGTATTATTATTCTAAATAAATTTTTAAAATTGAAGTTTTATTTATTTATTTTATAAAATATTATGAGCAAAGAGTGAGATTAAAAAAATTATAAAACACATTAAAAATAAAAACATCAAGTAATTTAAAATTTCCAAATACATTTAAATATTTATAATAATTAATTTACAAGTGCAAAAAATGTGAAAAAATATGCAAGCACTCTTAATTGCATCCTCTACGCTTTAAATGTGTATACATGAATTTTTAAAACTATACAAACCCTCATGTATTTTTAAGGAAGTTCAAAATAAATAAAATTCATAATCATTAATGTATAAGTCTGAAAAATGTGAAAGCATATATAAAGGGGTGTGATATTCGCACACACTCTTCTAATTTTCGATTGTCGAATCGGATGAATTGAAGAAAATTAACGGATAGAAATTAATAAGGGGTGTGTAAGAAGTAAAATGGGGTGTGTAGATAGCACACCCCTATATAAATGCTCATGATTGCATCATCTACCCTTAAACAATCGTTACATGGTCGTTTAGATTTTTAAAACCCTCCAAATCTCATGAATAATGTTTTTTATAGTGCAAAATTAATAATATTGTAGAAATGTAAAAAAAAGTAAATAAAAAAAAAATATATATATATATATACACACACAATCACATGTAATCACAAATTTTACAACTTTCATGAAGGGGCCAACTCTGAAATCTAAAACCATAATCCATAAACCTTGTATTTAAATTTAATCGTCCATTGTCGTTTACACTTTATTCTACTCACCAAGTTTCATTTTTTTAGATTTTCCTTTTTCAAAAGTGTTTTTTTTTACGGATGTAGAAAAATGAACGGTTTAGATCGTTGATATAACATTTCGATATTTACGGTTAACTAAAATATGTGTGACATCCCACATCGCCCAGGGGAGTGATCCTTAAATGTATATTCCCATCCCTACCTAGCATGGGCCTTTTGGGAGCTCACTGGCTTCGGGTTCCGTAGGAACTCCGAAGTTAAGCGAGAAGGGGGCTAGAGCAATCCTAGGATGGGTGACCTCCTGAGAATTTGCTCGTGAGTTCCCATAAACAAAACCGTGAGGGCGTGGTCGGGGCCCAAAGCGGACAATATCGTGCTACGGTGGTGGAGCGGGCCAAGGAGGTGGCTGTGCCCGGGCCGGGATGTGACAATTGGTATCAGAGCCAAACCCTGACCGTGGTGTGCCGACGAGGACGTTGGGCCCCTAAGGGGGGTGGATTGTGACATCCTACATCGCCCAGGGGAGTGATCCTTAAATGTATATTCCCATCCCTATCTAGCACAAGACATTTTAGGAGCTCACTGGCTTCGGGTTCCGTAGGAACTCCGAAGTTAAGCGAGAAGGGGGCTAGAGCAATCCCAGGATGGGTGACCTCCTGGAAAGTTGCTCGTGAGTTCCCAGAAACAAAACCGTGAGGGCGTGGTTGGGGCTCAAAGCGGACAATATTGTGCTACGGTGGTGGAGCGGGCCCAGGAGGTGGATGCGCCTGGGCCGGGATGTGACAATATGAGTTCATGTTATATAGTTTCTAGAAACTTTATAGACTTCGAGCTATATTTTCACAAATGGTAAAACTCTCATCGTAATATAAACGACCCAAACGATTCATCTTCCTGCATTCTCTAAGAGATCATGTTTTCAAAAAAGAAAATCCGAAAAAAAAAAAAATTGGTGTGAAGAATTGAATGTAAATGTAAACGACAATCAACGATTAAATTTAAATCTATAGTTTATGGATAATGGAAAACCTCAGTGAAAACATCGTCAATAAGTTCCAATACCATTTCCCTCCGTGATTGATGAAACTTGAAGGATTTTATTGTAAAAAATGTACAAGGTTCCTCAATCTTGAAACATAACTCTGTTCATTTTGCATATCTTTGAACATTTGTATTTTGTAGTATGCACTAATATTTTTTCATTAGACTCTTATTTTGGGGTATGTAAACTTGAAAGAAAATTTATTTATTTATTTATTTATTAATGTTTTGAAGTAGTATTTATGTGACAATGTGGTATGTATATACTAATTTAGTATTATGTTTTACATTTTTTTGGGTCAAATTATGTTTTTCATTTTCATTATTTATTGATTTAAAATATATTTGTCTTAACGGGTAACGGGTCGGATCATATTATCTGATAATATTAACGGGTCGATTTCGGGTTAGGTTATATTACCCGTTTATTTCAACAGGTGTTACACGACATGACCCGTTAAGCTATCAGGTATGACACGAAAACGACACAAACACAAGAAACACAACACGAATGCCAGGTCTAGTTTCATTGTTTCGTTCAGTGGTCAGCTCTAGTTGTAGTCAGGGTTGGTGGCAGTTCTCTTTCTTTTCGTTTTCCTCTCTTCCCCTTTTTATTAGTCTATTTTTCCCTCTGCTCTTCTGCCTGATTCTCCCTATCCTCCAATCTTTTTTATCGTCGATTTAACCATCTTTGACCCTTGATCGGGAAATCATCATTTCTTTCATACCCACATCTTCTGATCCCTGCTGATCTTTAACATCCTTGTTTCTTATCAATCATTTTTTCTATCTATCGCAATCGGTTGAATCTTCCCTTGATCTCACAACTTTTTTGATATGCATCCATTTCTAACTGTCATGATTTATTGCAGCCCTATCGAAAGGTTTTGTATAGCTCTAGTAGCTACATCAGAGAGCTCGGGCTCAGATGTTTACACCACCATCTTCTCTATATTTGAATATTTGACACTGTTGCTTGTGGGATGTCTCGTCTTACTAGCTTCCTTTCCTCTGTGGCTGCATCGACAATCTTTATGGAGGAAGTTGGAGTCTTTTTCTTCTTTTTCGATTATAGGGCTTTTAGTCTGATCTCAAGCATCTACTAGGGTGCTCCAGTGGCAGCAGAGTCAGTAATCTGCTAGGGTTTCTCTGTTTTAGTCTTCAAACCTTGCATTGGGCTCTTTTTTGTGGTGCTTTGGGGTCCATTCTGTTGCTTTGTGCTTCATTTGTGGTTGGACCTCCATTTGTGTAAATTTGTTGTGTTGGTATCTTTTGAATTTTACATTTCACAAAAAAAAAGTAGAAAAGGCATCTATAGCGTTGTGGCCTATATTTGACTGATAGAGAGAGAAAGGGCCGGCGGCACAAAGAGAAATGTGTTTGTAGGGTTATATAAATGATGTGTTATTCCCCCTACTCAGCGCCTTTATTTATAGTAATAAGAGAGAAAAGAAATCATTCTCCTCCAATGAATACAAGTCCTAATAGGAAAGAATAACCAGAATAAAATCTAATCTAGGATTTACACAATCACACTTAAATAAAAAGTTTATAACACTCCCTCTTGAGTGTGTAAATACTCAAGTAGATTCAGCATCATGTAGAGGTTGATGAAGTCAACTCGTCGGCATTGATTCTGAGAACACGTTATTCTCAATAAGGTAGAAACTTGCATAAGGAATTAAGTCTCACAAAAAAAAAACCCTAAGGTTATGGTAAAAACCCAAGTAAGGACAAATTCCATAGTCTAAGAAAAAATGTGTGAGTAATGCAAAGTTAAATGAAGCGTCTGTAGGACGTCATCAGGGATATGATCAACCCAAGGTGGGTGCCTCGTCAAAACCTCGTTAGGTAACAAAAACTCATTGGGAAAAATGCTCCTAATCGTAGGTAAAAATAGTACATTTAAGATCAAATAAGTACACTTCAGGATACTCCCCCTAAGTTTGATACAATTCTAAAGAGAATTAGCAATGTTACAACCCAGAAAATTTACGCATACCAATTTCATGAACAAGCTTCTGAAATGTTGCATTCAATAGTGATTTGGTAAACAGGTTGGTCAGATTATCTTGTGAATGGATTTTTTGTAACTTCAATCTTGTGATGCTTTTGTTGTTGATGTGAAAATAAGAACTTCGACGCAATGTGCTTAGTGTTGTCTCCGTTAATGTAACCCTTTTTGAGTTGTTCGATGCATGATGTGTTGTCTTTATAAATCGTCGTCGGGACATCAACGACGGGGTAAAGATTGCAAGAGCTTCGAATATAGTCCACAAATGCTCTCAACCAAAAGCATTCCTGAGTTGCTTCGTGTAAGGCAAGAATTTCAACATTGTTAGACAAAGTGGCAACTAAGGCCTCTTTAGTTGACCTCCAAGAGATTGCGGTGCCTTAAACGATAAAGACATAACCTGTTTGAGAACGTGCCTTGCGCGGATCGGATAAGTATCATCCGTCAACATAACCAATAAAGCGAGAATCGACTCGAGATAAGGGGTTATGTCATTACTGGAGGATCTGTAGGGATAGAACAAGCCCAAATCTGTAATACCCTTAAGGTAGTATAAAATGTCTTTAACGCCAGTCCAGTGTCTTCTTGTTGATGCATTACTGTATCTTGCCAAAAAATTAACAGCGAATGAGATATCGGGCCTAGTGCATTGAGCTAAGTACAATAAAGCGTTTGTCGCACTTAGATAAGAAACTTCAGGCTCCAAAATCTCTTCATTATCTTCCTTCAAATGGAAGGGATCTCGTTTTGCATCTAGCGATCGAACGACCACAAGAGTACTCGAAGGCTTTGCTTTATCCTCGTTAAAGCGATGCAACACCTTTTAGGTGTAATTCGATTGATGTACTAAGATTCCATTTGAACAGTGCTTTATCTCGAGACCCAGATAGTATCGAATAATTCCTAGATCTTTCATCTCAAATTCTAACTTTAAGTGTGCAACAGTTCTTTCGAGTTTTTCAGAAGTTCCAATAAGATTCATATCATCGACATATACTACAACGATCGTAAAATCGGAATGCAACTTCTTAATGAACACACAAGGGCATAGTATGTTGTTCACATATCCCTGACTAGTTAAATACTCACTCAAAAGGTTATACCACATTCTTCCAAATTGCTTCAAACCGTAGAGTGAACGCCTCAGCCGAATTGAGCGCGTGTTCCGAGGTTTGGAAATATTTGATCCAGTCAATGTAAGTCATTCAGGAACTTTCATATAAATTTTCTTATCAAGATCCCCATAGAGATACGTAGGTACTACATCCATCAGCTGTATACTCAGTTTTTTCAGAAACTACCAAACTGATCAGGTAGCGAAAAGTAATCACATCCATAACAGGTGAATAAGTTTCATCATAATCAATCCAGGGGGTTGTGACAAGCCTCGCGCAACAAGGCGAGCTTTGTAACGCACATTTTCGTTCTTCTCATTACTTTTCCAAATGGAAACCCACTTATAGCCAATGAACTTAACATGTAGGGGAGTATGAGCTACAGGTCCAAACATCTTATGTTTCGCAAGTGAATCGAGTTTGACTTAGATTGTTTGTTTCCAGCTTGACTAATCGTTTCAACATCGATATTCATTAACAGAACAGGGTTCAATGTCATCACTCAACACGATCTCAGTAGCCACTACATATGTTAATGCATCGTCGAAGCTCATCTTATTTCTACACCAAACATCATTCAAGCTAGCATAATGAACCAAAATCTCACGATTCTCGAGTGGTGGATTCGTCTCTTCAATGACGCTTTCGTAATCTAGAATTTCCTCATCAGTTTGATAGAATAAGTAGGTGACAGTAAGATTCATGGTAAGCTTTTTAGGTGCATATGGTGTGGGTTTCCTCTTCTGGGTGTGTGAATCCTTTGAACCAAGTGGTCTACCACGTTTCTATGTAGGGGCAGAGGATTGGCTAGCTGATAATATGCGTGGATAGGCCAAAATGGCATTCCAGACTTCCAGGAGGCAAGTCTATCATACATTTGGTACATCCATCTTTGCAGGCATATTTGCAGCTAGAATATGTGATCTTGTCACTCGCGCTAGATCGGTGAAAGCGGGATCACGCCCAAATCGACATCCACAGGCCTTTTCGCCCAAATCGACATCCACGGGTCCTTTTTGCCCAATTCAATATTTCTTAATTGCATATGTATAATACAACTTTTACATCTAGTTGTCACAATTTCACAATCATCTTAACGTTCAACATTTTCATAATCTATATCATAATATTAACTCAATTCAAGATTAATTTGAAACTTTAAATCAAACGCTCATTCTTAAAGCTACACATAAAATATGACATTTTAAATTTTTCTACTCTCAATTCAGTTCACTTTACAGTGATTCACAATATAAGCATTTCACATAAATTCATCATTAGTCAAAGAACTTATGAAATAGTGCAATATCAATGCAATTCACAATTCACATCCACAACCATCAATAATATCTCACATTGTAAGGTAGGATCATTTGCTCTAATACCATTTGTAATGCCCCGACCCGAAAACTTTGTTTCAAAATTTATGTTTAGTGGTAGGCCAAAAATGTCATTGTTAACCTTTATGTTAATAACGACTCTAACATTTCTTTCTTTAACGATTTTTCACTAAAATTTAATCTCATTTATTTTATGGATGCATCTAACTTTTCGTTTGACTGCTTTCGTACCCTTTGAAGGGATCAAACCAATCGTAGTTCACAATTCACAACCGTAGATCAAGGGCAATAAAATAAAATAACAATTCAATATAAATCACTTATATTATAGTCACTCGTACGTAAATCAAGACACCTGCCATCGCAATAAGCCCACTAAGCTCCATGAAATGTCAACAACACTATAAGTTAAACGGCAAGCTAGAAACTCGGTTTAGTTGACTATAAAAAGTCACCATCGATCAAGATCGAGGATAGGGTTCACAACCCTAGAAATCTAAACCGAAAGATCCACCTATCATATTTATGATCCGTATCTTCTCCACATCCATATTATTCTTCTAGAACAACATACCAAAATTTCATTACAATCCAACGACTAGATCTCCGCTAATCGCCTATTCAAGTGGCAATCAACATTTGATTTTACAAACTTAGAAATCTAATTCGGAAAGATCCGTATATCAGATTTCTGATCCATAAGTTTCTATTGTCTTCAAATATTACGTACTATTACGTATTAAAGTTTGGTGACAATTAAACGGTTGGATCGTCGATACCTATAATGTTCAAGTGGGGGTTATTATCAAAACTATAGTCATACGAAGAGATTTCGTCAATTGAACGTCACATGTGGAATCAGGGTCCAAATTAGTCCAGGAAGATCAGGTGGGGTCTCGACCCACTTACCGCCACTACGCGATGGCCGCCCTGACTCGCTGGAAAAATTAATTCAAAAAATTACCAAAGTTTACAGGTAAGTAGATCTCAGTGAGGGGAGCAATTTTCATCCCTAGACTGAAGACCAATTCGATTGGAAAATACTTGAAATTACCCACAAACCGCCGGAAGCCTAAAATTGGATGTGCTTTGATTCGTTCTCAAAACGAACTCTGACGCCTCAACCACTGCTTGGGCTTTGTTCCTGAGGTGGAGGGAAGTATTTTGGTGGTGGTAATCAATGAAGTTACCTTTGGGATTCACAGATCGCCGCCGTGGAACCACCGCACCCACCGATGCATTTCCTGCGATTCCAAGGCCAAATTGTATGAATTTTGGGGTGAAATTGGTAGAAGGAAGGCTATGGAGTTGTTTCCAAGTGATGGATGACGATGATTTACCATGAAACACTGTGAATGGCGTCGAGTTTGCTTGCTGCCAGTCGGGTCAGGAAGAATACATGTTTCCCCCTTCTTTTTTAATTTTCCTTATCTCATTTCCCTCATTTCTTTCCCCTCTGATTGGTCCATGTCCTTCCATTTTCTTTCCTTTCTTTTCCATCACAGACATCTATCTATCTCATTTCTCTTCTTTTCCTTTCATCCCAGCCACACACGTGTCACATCTTATTACTCCAGAAAATCTGGATCCTTCTAAATTGTAGGAAAACTACCAAAATGTCCTTAACTTTAAACGTAATAACTCATTCCTTATAGCTTCGTTTCACGAACGTTTTTTGCCTACACGCTCATAGGATCGTTCTCTACCCAAATATATCAAGGAATATAATAAAACATGTGAGGACAAAATACTTCCTTGTATAATTATATTAAACCAAATAAGGACATTTTTTCGTCATTTTCACTTATAGATAAATTTTACGACTTAAATTATAATAATTTCCGGTAACAAAATTTTAAAAGTTCCCAATTAAATTTTCATAATCTTAAATCGATTTATTTTCGATTTTCTCCACATATTCATAATTATTATGAATATCAATTTCATATACTTCAATTTTTCAGGGTATTACATTCGATCCTCATTAAAATAAATCTCATTCCCGAGATTTCTACCGTCGAATAACGAAAAGGAATTTAAAGCTAATCCCATTTATAGTGAATAAAAATCATAACCTCAGTCTACGATTTTATTCAAGCTCAAAATAAATAAATCATTGTTATTCTCACCCATATACTTGTATTCCATGAAACATTTATTAGCAAAAAAAAAATATAAGAAATTCTAGCCATACACATTGTCAAAAATAAACATCAAACATCAAGCCGCAATCCTGATGATTATCAAACCACATCTACCATTAGCTAGATGAATACTAGCATAATAACCATAATCATTGGTAAAACCACTTATCATCATTGGCTATACTCAGCCGTTACCATAATTCTTCCTCAAAATTTCTAGCCACACTCATTGGCGATACTAGACATAAAAAAAAAATTGCCCTAATCATTTTTAGGCAAAACAATTATCATATATTCCCATCGTAGCCATCATCGGCCAAATAAATATCAAAATTTCAAGCCATAATCATTAGTGGCTAAGTAAATATTACAATTTCAAATCAAACCAACAGAATTGGCAACCCAAATGTCAGAAATTCCAGCAAGTATCATTGGAACTTCTAATCACAATCATTGTATAAAAATGAGGAATTTAAAACCAATCCGCAATTTCCGTTTATATTAAACGAACTCAAATTCTCATTCTATTATTCATGTGCATCAATAAATCAATAAATGAAGAAATCTCTATGGGTTTTTCCACCATTCCAATTATAATGAACCATTCATAACTTCGATTTATAATTTCTTTCTCGTTCTATAAATTTCATCTCGACTTTCATAAATATTAAAATTTCGAACCGTAATAATCATTGGCTATAAGGTTTTAAAATTTCTAGCCATAATCATTATTGACAGAACAATGATTTTATCATCTTTTTCTTTTATCCCAATCAGTGACTAGTAGACTGAAAAAGATTGCAATATACATGGCCAATACACATCACACATTTTTATCACTTCAATAATTCATTCTTGCAGCCCACACATGGTGCTTTCTGCTGAAAACATTGGGTCTTTGTGCCAATTCAATTATTTCTCCACATTTCACGGGTCATTTCGCCCAAATCAACATTCACGGAGCCACTTTGCCCAATCAAACATCCACAGGCCCTTTTTCCCAAATTAAACATTTCTCCCATTCCACGGGCTATCACGCCCAAATCAACATCCACGGGCCTTTTCGCCCAAATCAATATCCACGGGCATTTTTTGCCCAATTCAACATTTCTCAATTGCACAGGTATAATACAACTTTTTCATCTACTTGTCACAATTTCACAATCACCTTAACGTTCAACATTTTCATAATGCATATCATAATATCAACTTAATTCAAGATTAATCCGAAACTTTAAATCAAACACTCATTCTTAAAGCTACACATAAAATATGACATTTTAAAATTTTCTACTCTTACTCAATTCAATTCACTTCATAGTGATTCACAATATAGGCATTTCACATAAATTCATCATTAGTCAAGGAACTTATGAAATAGTGCAATATCAATGCAATTCACAATTCACATCCACAACCATCAATAATAACTCACATTATTAGGTAGGATCATTTGCTCTAATACCATTTGTATTGCCCCGACCCGAAAATTTTGTTTTGAAATTTACATTTAGTGGTAGGCCATAAATGTCATTGTTAACCTTTAGGTTAATAACCACTCTAACATTTCTTTCTTTCACGATTTTCCACTAAAATTTAATCTCGTTTATTTTATGGCTACATATAATTTTTCGTTAGACTGCCTATGTACCCTTTGAAGAGATCAAACCAATTGTAGATCAATATAATAAAATAAAATAACAATGCAATATAAATCACTCATATTATAGTCACGCGTACATAAATCAAGACACATGTTGTCGCAATGAGCCCATTAAGCTCCATGAAATGTCAACAACACTTTAAGCTAAATGGAACGCAAGAAACTCGGTTTAGTTGACTATAAAAAGTCAACCATCAATCAAGATCGAGGATAGGGTCACAACCCTATAAATTTAAATCAAAAGATCCGCTTATCAAATTTATGATCCGTAACTTCTCAACATACACATTATTCTTCTAGAATAACATACCAAAATTTCGTTACAATCCAACGACTGGATTTCCGCTAATCACCCATTCAAGTGGCGGTTAACGTTTGATTTTACAAACTTAGAAATCCAATTCAGAAAGACGTGTATATCAGATTTCTAATCCGTAAATTTCTATTGTCCTCAAATATTATGTACTGTTATATATTAAAGTTTGGTGACGATCCAACAGTCAGATCATTAATACCTATAATATCCAAGTGGTTGTTTTATCAAAACTATAGTCATACGACGAGATTTCATCAATCGAACGTTATATATGGAATCAAGGTATCCAAATTAGTCTAAGAAGATCAGGTGGGGTCTCGACCCATGTGCTGCCGCCACACGCTGGCCGCCCTGACTCGCCGAGAAAATTAATTCCAAAAATTACCAAATTTATAGGCAAGTAGATTTCAGTGAGGGGAGAAACTTTCATATCTGGACCGAAGACCAATTCGGCCGGAATACCTGAAATTACCCACGAACCTGCTGAAGCCTAGAATTGGGTGTGCTTCGATTCGTTCTCAAAACGAACTCCGACGCCTCAACCACTGTTTGGGCTTTGTTCCTGAGGTGGAGGGAAGTATTTTGGTGGTGGTAATCGATAGAGTTACCTTCGGAATTCATAGATCGCCGTCGTGGAACCATCGCACCCACCGATGCATCTCCCGCGATTCCAATGCCAAATTGTATGAATGTTGTGATGGAACTGCTAAAGGGGAGGTTAGGGATTTGTTTCCAAGTGATGGATGACGGCGATTCATCGCGAAACGCCGCAAATGGCGTCGAGTTTGCTTGTCACCGGTGGGGTCGGGAAGAATACTCATTTCCCTCTTCTTTTTTTTCTTTTCCTTCTCTCCTTTCCTTCATTTCCTTCCCCCCTGATTGGTCTGTGTCCCTCCCTTTTCTTTCTTTTCTTTTCCATCACATATGTCCATCTCTCTCATTTCTCTTCTTTTCCTTTCATCCCAGCCACACACGTGGCCCATCTCATTGCTCTAGAAAATCTAGAGCCTTCTAAATTGAAGGAAAATTACCAAAATGTCCTTAACTTTAAACATTAATAATTCCTTCATTATAGCTTTGTATCACGAATGGTTTCGCCTACACGCTCGTAGGATCGTTCTCTACCCAAATATATCAAGGAATATAATAAAATACATCCTCGTATAATTACATTAAACCAACTAGGGACATTTTCATCATTTTCACTTCGATAAATTTTACGACTTAAATTATAATAATTTCCGGTAACCAAATTTTAAAATTTCCCAATTAAATTTGTATAACCTTAAATCAATTCATTTTCGATTTTCTCCACATATTCATAATTATGAATATCAATTTCATATACTTAAAATTTTCAGGGTATTATAGTTAGGCCAATGTATCTCCGATATCTAAGTTAGTTTATCTGAGAGAGTAAAGTGTTAAGACATTTTTAGGATGGCAAAAGCCTCTGAAATTTGGTAGAATGTGGGGTATTTATAGAGATAGGGTCGGGCATAGTGTTAGGGTTTTACTCTACATGTGGCGGCATCCTATTGGCCATGATTTATGGAGAAATATTCTCAAGATATTAAATAGGAAATAATATCTTGAGATAATGGAGTAATTATCCCTAATTGATTTAAATTGGGATTACTTACTTAATTGGAGACAATCTTGAATTGGGAATATATTAAAGATAGGATTTGAGTAATTAATCATTATCTTTAATACTTTGAGTTTTCCTTGCCAAGGGCATGTGAGCTGTGGACAGTCGTATTCAGCTGCTGAGACTTTCAGGGGTGTGAGCTGCTCGTGGGAGCATCTGAAAAGTCTGCCCATTTAATGAGGGCAATCTTGACTTTTTATAGCAAGAGTCCACGTGTCGCTTTTAGGTTTTTTGAGATTATTTTTGGCTCCACAATCACCATCTCGTTGTTATTGTTCAAAAGAAAAATAAACTTCCCACACATCCAAGGGTAATGATAATTCCAAACTGAATTAATCTAATTGGGTACAGATTAATTAATTAATTAATCTAATGTAGTTGAAAACGATTTCAGATCTCTAATGAGATAAATAAACTAAAAAAGTTCAAGTGGTTCCAAATAAGGGGATGTTCTGTTTTATGAGATCACTAAAACATGACAAAGGCAAAAGCAAGACTGATTGAATTTCTAACCTGGCTAACTTTGCTTGTGGAAATGTAAGCATCCAATCTAAACAAATTAAAATAAGTGGTAAGACCCATGATTTTAAGCACTTAAAACACTTGACTGTGTGATACTCTTAAGAAGCCTTCTCGGTGGCATATATATATATTCAATTTTTTATTAGGCGAAGTGAGACCGCATGTAGTCATTAAGTCTATGAGCAACATATATATTTTGATACCATGTTAAAATTTGAGCATTTAGCGCTTGTTTGATTGTCTATTGAATGGAGACATGTACAAGATCTTCTAATTAAGCATTATATACAAGACTTTCAGCTATTAAGAATGTGAGTATCAACAAACAAAAAAACCAATTGACTTTACGTAGAATTGTTTAAAACTTTACCATCTGTGTTTACAACATAGAAAACATAGTCAAAATAAGACAAATAAAATAATGAGAACTTTAACGAAAAGCTTCCGGTACTGTTCACTTTAACGAAAAATTACATTTTTACACTAAAAAGTTTGTGGAGCCAAAAATAATCACAAGGCGACACGTGGATTTTTTACAAAAGAAGACAAAACAACCATTGGGGCGTAGTGGGATTCCTACGCACAAGCAGCAGACAATTATCCCTAAACCAAGTCAAAAGTGCCCAAAATAGGTATCAACTTAAAACCTAATTTATTCCATATATTTCCTATTTCATTATTTAGCTAATCAATTAGCTAAATAATATATTTATTCCATATTTCCTAAAACCTTCTTTTTAAAACCATAATAATTGACCAATTAAGAGATTAATTACCTTATTAATCCCCTAATTGGCAAACAAATCATCCCAAAACCATCAAAGGGCCGGCTCACCATTCTCATCCACACCTTTCCCATTTACTCTATTTTATTACCCAAATTAAAATAGCCATTTATTTTTATAACCACCCATTTATGCCTTTCTTATTTAATTAGCCAATAAATTGGCTAATTAAATCAAGAATTGAACCCAAAAAGCCATGGAGTGGCCGGCCATCACTTCTCAAATTAGGGCAAAACCTAGCTCTATAAATAGGATCCTATTCTCACCAAAAAAGGAGGAGGCAACACTCTTGCAAAACTCTAGAAATTATCCAAACACATTTTCTCTCTAAAATTCTAACTTTGGCATCGGAGGTTCTTCGGCCAAAGCCCCCCCCCCCCCCCATTCATCGTGGGCGCGTGAGGCTTTTGGCCTTGATCAAAGGTGTTAATTGTTTTGTAGGTGCAACTTTGTCCAAGAAGAAGAAGGAGAAAATTTGCATCCACAAATTGGTGCTTTCATTGAGAGTTGAAGATCCATACTCTTAGAAGACTCTCGCATAAAAAGGTTTTTTTTTTCTTTCTATTTACTAGTCCATTTGAATATTTTTCTTACGTTCTTATTATTAGAATTTTTTAATTTGCAAAGATTCTTTGATAAAACGTGAAAGAAAATTCATACGTTCTTATTATTAGAATTTTTAATTTGTAAAAATTCTTTGATAAAACGTGAAAAAAAATATAATGGCTATAAATTTAGAAAATTCCACAAGTGAAAATTCTCATATTCAACAAATGGAACCGCGACGATCCATGAGGCTAGATGTGGTCATGGGTGGAGTGGCACCACCACAAAATTCCACCATGGCAACCACCCACGGCAAGATCTATGGCACCACCATCATAGCCCAAGCCATGTCATCCAAGCTTGCACGGGCCCGAGCCCAAGCCTCGCACTCACATGCATCACGCACTAAGCAGCCTACTCCCGCCAAGCAGCCCACTTTCGTGGCCCTGCCTGCCCACGCAGCCCTGCCTGCTCATGTGGCTCAGTCTGCTCACGCGGCCCAGCCTGTTCCCGCCGAGCAGCCCACTGTTGTGGCCCAGCCTGCTTCCGTTGAGCAGCCCACTTTTGCGGCCCAGCCTGCTCCCGCCGAGCAGCCCACTCTCGGGGACCAACCTGCTCCTGCCGAGCAGCCCACTCTCGGGGCCCAGCCTGCTCCCGACGAGCAGCCCACTCTCATGGCTCAGCTTGCTCCCGTGGCATTCCAAGCAGCCCAAATCGGTCCAAGACTATCTCAACCATCTGGACCAACCATCAAGCCGGAGGCATTTCCACCACGTTACTCCGCAAATTTGACATTTCCCAACTCAAATTTCACGCCCGGAGTCTACCACACTTCCACTGCTCAAGGAGATACATTCATTCCAAGCTCTTCCAACCCAAATGGAGAACAACACTTGTCTCGACAAGTCATAGAGTTGACGAGCGCCATCGCACAGCAGACGACCTTGGTGAACCAACTCTTGCAGCGCACCGAGATGCAACGTGCCCTAGGTGTGGTGTCCCGAAGTAGGACAAGAGTAGGCGAAGAAACTCTCCAACAGCGTTCTGGCAAGCAGGTCATACATTTATACTATACATTTATACCAGTAATATAGACGTATTTCTGTCGGTTATAACCGACAGGAATTCCGACAGTTTAAAAAAAATAGCCAGCCAGGCCAGCCCTCTAGCCCTCTTCGATTTTGTGGGGCCCTCCCAGATTCCACAGCTCTCTGGCCTAGCCCTCGGTTGGAGACCCTTTTTGGGCTATTTTCGGCCCTCTGGCCCTCTAGACCCTTCGGTTGGAGATGGTCTTGATGTTTTGTGATTTAAACGACATTTTTAACTGGTATTCTAAGACCATCTCCAACTAGGGATGACAATGGATCGTTTTGAAGACGGAAATACTGTGGATGCAAATTTTCGCCGCTTTTTTCTTAGACAAAATTGCACCTACAAAACAATTAACACCTTTGGTCAAGGCCAAAAGCCTCACGCACACACAATGAATTGGGGGGCTTTGGCTGAAGAACCTCTGATGCCAAAGTTAGAATTTAGAGAGAAAAAATATTTAGAGAATTTTTGGGAGTTTTGCAAGAATATGAACTTAGGTTTTTGGAGAAAATGGGGTCCAATATATAGAGTATGGCCAATCCCCTTTGGAGAAAAGGTGGCCGGCCTTTGGGGTGATTTTTGGGTGCATTTTGTGGTTTAATGTGTGAGTTATTTAGCAATTAATGGATTAATTAGGTAATTAATCCATTAATTAGCTAATTAACATATTTTTGGAATGAATATTTTGGAGGTTAAATAATGATGGCTAATTGGTTGGCTAAAAGAGGGAAAAATGAGGTAAAAGATATATGGAATGAAATAGGTTTTAAGAGTTACCTTGTAGAAGGAGTTTGATGAGATAACTTTGAATTTGTTACCTTCTTTGGGCATTTTTGACTTGGTTGACAGATGATTCTCCACTGCTCACGCGTAGGAATCCCAGTATGCCTTAAGGGTATTTTTGTCCTCTTTTATCCAAAAGTCCACGTGTCACATTGTGATTACTTTTGGCTCCACAAATGCACCCACACCTGTTGGGCTACTAGTAGGAAATGGCAGCAGGTGTAGAGATCTTCTTGCTTTAGGAAACTTTGAATTATTTCCTTCTCTGATGCAGATTCTCTCTTTAATAGGAAATCAAATCCTTCTAGGAAAGGGAAATAAATTTTTCTCAAAGCCTATTTATGTCCACCTTAAGTGGGTTATTAAATCAACTTTGAAGAGCAATTTATTCTTCCCTACAAGAGAGAAAGAGCTTAGAGGATATTTGTTCCCCCTTCTCTAGTAATCTTCTACATCTTGCCCGTGCAAAGGACCGTCTTTCATTGCTTTCTTCGTCTTCTCCATGTCGCACCGATGTAAGAAAAATTTAAGTTTTCTTGTCTTCTTCTTGGATAGTGCTGTCGTGGGGCAGCCGTCGGGGTGGTGTGGCACGTCGGCTAACAGGGGCCAGGAATCGGCTCGCATGGGCCGATGAGGTGTTGTTGTAGGGACCACTGCTTTAGGCTGCTCTTTTTGGCTAAAGCCATGGGCAGCTTGTGCGGCTAGGGCCGTGGATTGTGGCGTTGAGGTGCAGTGCTAGGCGAGCCACAAAGCTTATGTCCTTTTAGCTCTTTGACATGGGCCAAGCCGGCGATTGGGAGAAATGAGGAGGTCGCGGCCTTC
The DNA here is from genome assembly GCA_963580275.1 of Crataegus laevigata. Classification (NCBI taxonomy): domain Eukaryota; kingdom Viridiplantae; phylum Streptophyta; class Magnoliopsida; order Rosales; family Rosaceae; genus Crataegus; species Crataegus laevigata. Next base: position 292,818 of record OY756944.1, read on the forward strand.
ATGGGTTGCTGGAATACTGGGCATGCAGACCTCCTGCTTGCTAGTCTGGAAAAAATGTGAGCTGCTTCTAAGAGAGGAAATGAATAGGATTAAGGCGGATGCATTGGCTCGCCCAATAGCTGTTGTGGATCCCACTGCAAATGGATGTGGGAATAGAGATCTTCCCTGCCTGCTCAAGAGATGCCGACTGAGAAAAAACCAAAGACTTTTTTCACTGTTCACGAAGGTTCGCCGGCTGCCCTCAAGCTTGTGATTGACTTGACTTTTTCCATGGCGATAAAAGATGGAGTTGCTAGATCTGAGCCAGTGATGTCTGCCATGCCAAAGATGGCTAGTTCGATTGCTGATAAGGTTGCTCAGCGTAGAGGTCATGTTATGCCCCTATCGTCGAAGTCTGTACCAAGACGTCCATTGGAAGCTAAGTCCGGTTCACCTTTGGAAAGGCTTGGTATTATGAAGAGCGATAATGTGGACACTGCTGCTGAAGTGGCATTAAGGCCCATTCCTCCTGCTGCTGAGACTGAATCACCTGCTGGCAGGAGGAGACTGCTCGAGTGGGCAGCTGTGAGAAAACCACTAAACCTGCTTCTGGGGAAGCTGCTGAGATCTGTGCACTTTTGAAACCAAATCTGCTTGACGACATGGACGCTTGTGCCAAGTTTATCGATGACATCAAAGGATTTGTTAACCCAAGTTCTTTTGCGAAGCACACGACCGAGTATAGGAGGATTGCTCTGCTGGCCATGATGCAGAAAATGGAGATTCTGGCAGCCGAGTCAATGTTCCTTGATCAAGAGGATACCAAGGCTGCCAAGGAGGTGGCAAAGGCTATGACAGCTGAAGCTTATTCTTATGCCGAGAAGATCAAGAGGTTATAATTTGAGCTCGTCGCTTTGAAGGGGTCTAATATTTATGCCCCCACTTCTCTGCAGCTTGAGACCACTCACCAAGAGGTCCTTGACTTAAAGACTAGGCTTAATGTGATCCAACTTTAAGTATGAAAGTGCAGAGAAGAAGATCATATGTCACATACCTCGGATTCAAGATCTTGAGCATGCTCTTTTTTTAGCTTTGTTCCGCTGCTTATGCAAAGGATGAAGAGTTGATTGCTTCTTATAACTAAGTGATCCACTTCAAGAAGGTTGTTGATAGGCTTGAACCCTAAGTGTTGGAACTCTAAGATGCACTGAAGATTAATGAAAGTTTGAAAAAATAAATGGATGAGCTATAGCACGTCCATGTTGGTTTGCTCGAGGAGATCGGGCAGCTAAAAGGTGAGAAAACTAGACTTGAGGCTCCGCTTATTCAAAGTGAGCCCGATTTGTATAAGTTGGGTTATGTAGATCATCTCTTTGGTAGGCCATCTGACTTCAAGTTTGTTAAGAGAAACTTCGAAACCTTCTCTATTTCTGTGGAAGACTTACTTGTCTTTACTTTTAAGGCCTTCATTGGTGAAGTAGCCTGAGATACTGGTGCTCAGGCTGGAGCAGCTAGGGGTGAAGCGTTGAATGATGTCGCTACTAAGAGCGTCATGGCTACTGAAGGTATGGCGACCACGTAGTTGTGGGATGTCTAAGTTGTTGAAGTGTAGTATTCTGGGTAGCCTTTAGGATTTTCTTTGTTTTTCCTTGTTGTTTTGCTTGAACTTCTTCAACCTTTGCTAGTTGTTTATAAACATGTTTCCTTCGTTTTTCTTCATCTTCACTTCTTCTGTTCATGCCCTAACATTTAGACTTTATAGACCCGTGGCAGGCGTGCTACTTTTCTATAAGCAGACAGACCCGCGTAGCCGATGTAGCTATAAGTGTTGTTGTAGAACTTGGCAAAGTTGAGTCTACGTGACCACTAGGCTGTTAACCTTGACTTTCTCCAATTTCATAGGTTGCATAACAAGTATCACAACACTTTAGAAATTGGTGTAGATTGTTCCACGCTTGGCAGAGGTGAAGCTTATCAACTACGTAACATGTCGGCAGTGGATAAAGCATCGTATATGCACACTAGCTTTGTTTAACCTTTCACAAGAATGTGCGATTGTATAAGTCTAGCGCTACTTTACTGCTCGAAGGGTAAGTCGTAGGCAGTTTTCTGGAAACCATAGGCTACCTTAGTGCACTCGGTAGCAACTTTAAGGTTCTAGGGCAGCCATCTCTAGGGCGTACTGCGTAATGTGCCTCATCCGTCTCTAGGGCTCGGTTCCCTACGAATTAGGCCAAGAGACCCAAAATCCTTCAGTTAGCTAAGCCTTGAAAAAGACCATTGTGGCTATTTCTAGGAATCCCGACGCAAGTCATTGTGCTTCTAGTTATACTAGGGCAGCCCAGCTCATCCACGTCTGGATATTCGGAGTGTGGAGTTTATCCTCCCGCTTTGGAAAACAGACTCATGTGGGTGTCGGGGAATTGGTTTACCCTCTCGCACTAAAGAGCATGGTTGGTCCCTCGGGGGGTGCAATTCTTGCGATGAGTCCCTAAGAAGAGTGCAGTCTTCTTTCGAAGTGCAGGTATGATCAGTTGTTGTAGGCATGTAGTTGAGCCAAGTTGCAAATTACTTCTGAATTCCTCATTGAAAAAACAAGTGAAACGAACGAATAACATTAGCTGTAAAATACTTCATAACAACTGGATAGTTCTCGACTTGGGAGGTGATGCTCGTTGAGCTACTTCAGTCTCTGGGCTTTGATGTAGCGGTAGGTCTCACATGGTAGTTCCTTAGACTGTAAGCGTTCCACGTCTTTTTGATCTTTCTGTCATTTCATGGTGGCGTGGAAGTAATTGCTCTTACCGCCTAGTCTGCTGATTTTGTATGGATTTTCCCATATGGGATCCATCTTTTTGGAGCCTTATTCTACTTAATGCTTGGTAGTAGAGCAGTGATACTTCACTTGATGACATTGGGATGAATGATTGCTTTTGAGCTAAATGCCAAAGAGAAATGAGTCTCACTAGTTGCTCATTTTTTGGTGGTTTGATATACCCATAGACATTCGGGGAGTTCGTCTGGCCATTTTCCCTTCTTGTTGGTGAGGGATTTCTTGAGGCAGTCGAGGATCGTCTTGTTGGATGCGTCATCGATATGCAAATACTAGAAGTCTCTATCAAGTGGAGCAGGTGCGGCTAGGGCGTGCTCAACTTGTTGGGCCGCTCTATTGCATCGCTAAGCTAGGCGTGAATGCGCAGTAGAGAGCTATAGAGCTGGGCCATGTTACACGTAGCAGGAGATGCTCAACTGCCGGTATTGGGCCACTCTAGATTTGAATTATAGAGTTAGGGTCGGCTGGGGACGTGTGACACGTAGCAGAAGGTGGTGTTCAACCGCCGGTACATGTTGCTCCTAAGTAGAATCTTTTATGGCAACGAGGATAAAACTTGCTTCCGAGTGTGTCCTTTTAGTGTTCGTCTGCCATTGGCGCGATTTTTGGGCCAAATTGTTGCATTTGTAAAAAAACTTTGTATCCGCTAGCGTCTACGCCTTTATCGTTGCGTGTCTAGATTAGGCGAAATAGTGCGTCATAAGGATGACTGCTAGCGTCTGAAGGTAAAACTTGAGCTTTTGGGTTGCAATAACTATTGCTAAACCTAGCTTTTGAATTATTGGTAGCATCGATGAGAGCTTTTGAACTGTGAAATACAGGTAGTCGGGCCCCCAGCTCTTCTCATATGATGATAGAGCTTATTGCTACTTCTGAGATTGCCAAATAAATGTATAAGTCATCTGCTACTTCTGGCTTGGATAGTAAGGGAGGTGATGTGAGATACTTCTTCAGGTCTTAGAAAGCTATTTTGCATTCTTCATCTCATTTGTCTTGTTATGCCCTCTTGATGGCTTTGAAAAAAGGGCTTGCATTGATCAGTGGACCGCAAAAGAAAGCGGTTGAGGGCAGTTACTCGTCCGGTCAAGCTTTGGATCTCCTTCAAGGTAGTGGGAGATTTCATCTTTAGGATCACTCAGATTTGTTGAGGATGTGCTTCTATTCTTCGTTGGGTTACTAGGTACCTTAAGAATTTACCTGAAGATACTCCAAATGTGCATTTTGTGGGGTTAGGATCGAGAACTTATAGTAGTTCTTGGTCGTCGAGCCTCCTCTAGTTGGGGATCGGTGCCTATGCTTGGCCCCCTACCTGCTTTTGTTGTTCAGCTATTTTCTGTCTTCCTTCTTTATTGCTACTTCTTTTTTAGGCTGCTCGGGTACCTTGTCTGCTCGCCGAGCTTCGTCCCAAAGGGCGTGTTTCTCTACTAGAACGAATGAGTCTGCTAAGGTTAGATCTTCTTTCATGATCAATTCTCCGAACAACGGGTGGTCTACTGGAAGTCTTTTTTGGAAGGCTACTCTAGCTATCAAGTCGTTGCATCCGACTATCCTTACCTTCTCTAATTTGAACCTCTTCACATAATGGCGAAACGACTCATTTGGGTTCTTCTTGACGTTGAACAAATGGTTGGATTTCTTCTTGATCGAGCGATAAGATGAATATTCTTTGGTGAAAACCAAAGAAAGTTTGTCTTAATTCCAGATGGATTGTGGCGGCAGGGTGTAGAACCAATCTTGCGCCTCGGCTTGTAAAGTGGTGGCGAATATCTTGCACATGAGATCATCGTTTTTTTGATAAAGGATCATTGCACTTCGGTAGTGCTTTAAGTGTCTCTCCAGATCTTCTTCCCCTTTGAAATATGTGAAATGTGGCATACTGAACTCGCATGGAGGTTTTGCTTGCTCGATCTCATCCGTAAAGGGATACCTGCTTATGTTGGTCATGTTCCGTCGATGACCTCGTTGCGTCGAAAATTGCACAATCGCTTAGTCAAAAGTCTATTTACTTCTTCCTGAATTTTCCTTTAGGGTAGCAGAGCTCTCGGCTGTCGCCAATCATGACTTATTAGTCTAGGCTACTATTCCATGTGTTTAGCTCGTCTATGCCGCAGATGTAGTGCTTGTGGTGCGTTCTTAGCAGGCGAGCGAGTTCTTCGAAGGCTGCTGGTTGAACTTGAGCAGGATCAAGTAACTGTTTTTCTCCGTCCGTTGTGCTGCCTACTTTGATGTGAAGTGGATGATGCTCATTGCGGGCTTAGCCGTGAATAAACACTTTATCTGGAAGGTTGCTCATGTTGACTATCAGAGTGTCACCCCAACCGTGAATATATGTTCATTCGTGGGCTTAGTTGAGAGTGCACGCTCCTCCGCGCTCTAAGACGGGAGTATACATTTTCTAGAGGGCCCAGTCAGGAATGTACACTCCCCGAACGCTCGGTTCGTGACTGGTTGAGTGGCTGCTTTTCGGGACGCTGCCGAAAAGGTTCTTCATCTGCCTTTGTCCTACTTCGGGACACTTTATCTAGGCCACATTACATCTCGGTGCGCTGCAATAGCTGGTTCACCAAGGTCGTCTCTTGTGCGAGGGCGCTCGTCAACTCTGTAAGTTGTCGAAACAAGTGTTGTTCTCCATTTGGGTTGGAAAAGTTTGTGAAAGAATGTATCTCCTTGAGCAATGGAAGTGTGGTAGACTCCGGGTGCAAGGTTTGAGTTGGGAAATGTCAAATCCGCAGAAAAAATGTGGTGAAAATGCCCTTGGTTCGATCGTGGGTCCCGAAACTTGGAGTCAAGACAGTTGTGCTACTTTTGAGCCGTCTTGTGTTGCTTGGGAAGCCAGAGGAGTAGGCTGGGCCGCGGGAGCAGGCTGAGCCTCAAGAGTAGGCAGGGCAAAGAGAGCAGGCAAGGCCGCAGAAGCAGGCAGGGCCGCGAGAGCGGGCTGCTTAATGCGTGATGTATGCAAGTGCGAGGCTTGGGCTCGAGCCCGTGCAAGCTTGGTTGACATGGCTTGGGTTATGATGATGGTGCCATGGATCTTGAAGTGAGTGGTTGCCATAGTGGAACTTTGTGGTAGTGCCACTCCACCCATGACCACTATTAGCCTCATGGATCGCCGCGGTCCCATTTCTTGAATATGGGAATTTTCACTTGTGAAATTTTCCAAATTTCTAGCCATTAGATTTTTCTTTCACGTTTTATCAAAGAATCTTTGCAAATAAAAAATTCTAACAATAAGAACGTATGAAAAATAGTCAAATGGACTAGAAATTAGAGAAAAACTTTTTTAAGTGAGAGTCTTCTACGAGTATAGATTTTCAACTCGCAATGAAAGCACCAATTTGTGGATGCAAATTTCCGTCGCTTTCTTCTTGGACAAAATTGCACCTACAAAACAATTAACACCTTTGGTCAAGGCCAAAAGCCTCACGCGCTCACGATGAATTAAAGGGGGGGTTTTGGCCGAAGAACCTCCGATGCCAAAGTTAGAATTTAGAGAGAAAAAATGTTTAGAGAATTTTTGGGAGTTTTGCAAGAGTACGAACTTAGGTTTTTGGAGAAAATGGGGTCCAATATATAGAGTATGGCTGGTCCTCTTTGGAGAAAATGTGGTCGGCCTTTGGGGTGATTTTTGGGCGTATTTTGTGGTTTAATGTGTGAGTTATTTAGCAATTAATGGATTAATTAGGTAATTAATCCATTAATTAGCTAATTAACATATTTTTGGAATGAATATTTTGGAGGTTATGTAATGATGGCTAATTGGTTGGCTAAAAGAAGGGAAAATGAGATAAAAGATATATGGAATGAAATAGGTTTTAAGAGTTACCTTGTAGAAGGAGTTTGATGAGATAACTTTGAATTTGTTACCTTCTTTGGGCATTTTTGACTTGGTTGACGGATAATTCTCCACTGCTTGCGCGTAGGAATCCCAGTATGCCTCAAGAGTATTTTCGTCCTCTTTTATCCAAAAGTCCACGTGTCACCTTGTGATTACTTTTGGCTCCACAAATACTATATTCATCTCCATAATCACGAAAATTAATCATATTTATAACTGCAAATTAACCATCGGGTATCATCCATAACCATACCCACTGGATAACGAATTCTTCATCGGTTAACGGTCATATCCATCTTTATCGATACAAAAAATATATTCGTCTAATTGACGCATTATAATTTAGTAAATATTAATTTTGTCATTAAATATTTGATGTATAAAATAATTTAATTAATGGATCTTGTGAAGCATAAAAATTAAAGCTAAACATTGATAATGTTGGTTGATCTTTGATATCTCGCATAAGTACTATTGAATTCTCACAGATTTTGATTCATATCAAAACTTTTAAACTTTGCCACAAAATGCAACTCACACAATACAATTTTTGTGTACTCAAAGTTAGATTCGGTGAATAATGAATATATATATATATATATACATATATTATATAATACTTTAATATTATATATTATTAGATTCGAATTTGGGTACGAATATTGACACACCCCGACCCGAAAGTGGGGCGTGCTGGCCGTCACGTGAGTGTGACGTAGCCATGTGCACGGTGCAGAAGCGAGAATCGATAACTAAGTACGAACTAATTAAAATCAAAACCACTAGCAACCTAGGTAAGATAGTGTACTAGAGGCATAATAAGGTACTTATACATAATCAGAGCGTTCTAAGTTCGAATGCAGTCAGGCATGGAATCAGTTTAGATAACACCATCGGTGTCATACATAAATGAATGTGTCAGAACTGCCGATAAGCCCTCGCGTCCACCAAAAGAACCTCTAGCTACCTAGTACCTAGAGGGGCGAAAAACAAAACTGAGTGGGTCAGCAAAACAATTCCTTTCAAAACCAATCTTTACTCAAACATATAGCCCCTCACCGTAAAACCTGTATAATTTCCCAGAATCAAAATATATACTCGTATATACATATAGGTTCTCAAAATCATGCTGAAAAGTATATGTATGCCATGCCAAAGTATCCAAAACAGAAACTCAATCATAAACTGTTGATGTGATCAAATGCCAGGTAATCATCTTGGCCTTCGGCCATCTAATCTCATATAGCTCTTAACATCATATATATCAATACTGCACAATCATCGCTACCACATCTGGTGGTCTACTCATCATCATGTATATCAAGTAAATATGCTCTAGTGCTATAATCACGTGAAGACTGTGCGAATGATTCGCGGGTCACCTACGAGTCGAACCCACTCAAAGGTGGTCTATACGACAAGACTGTGCACCTAACTTGGATCCAAGGCGAGCATGCGGTGCGGGAGGTGAACGACACGTGAAAGACTATGCCCCTAACTCTGGGCGGGAGCACTAATATCAATGTGCAAGTATATGAGCTCTAATCACATCATATCACATCATTCTCATCATAACCAGCATATAATCTTACCTGACACTTACCTGTGCGTCCGCAGCACCAACATATGAATATGCAATCATTAATGCATCACTAATAATATATGAATACTTTGCATGGCATTAAAATCACATATACGTTCATTTATCGTTTTATGGGAAAAATAATAATAACATATAGGTAAATACGGTAAATAGCTGCCCACTCACTGATAAGTCGCTGGGTCGTAGCCCCCGCGTCTAGCCTGGCTACGCTCGTCCTTGGTATATGTCTCACCTATATGAGAAATTACTATAAATACGTCATTTAAGCACATACACGTAACTACGGAAATAACTTCTCATACGTAGCTCAATTTTGGTATTTCAATATACCAACGTGACCTACTCGTCGTCACGAACATCCCCATATTTTAAAAATATTTTTTCACTGTTCCACGTGCCCCCACGCGTCTGACGTGGCATGGACCCACGCGCCCCCCACTCACGGTCACGCGCAGTGCACACTGACGGCGTCAGTTGATGCCGTCAGGAATATTCCTTCAACTTTAACGGCGTCAGTAACGACGTTAGTTAACGGCGTCAGAATATTCCGTCAGAGTTAACGGAATATTCCTCCTCCGGTTGTCTTCTCCGGCAACTCGCCAGCCGCCAGCGACTGTTTCGCCGGAATTTCTGGGAATTTTCAAATTGTCCTATCTTGCTCATTTTTCATCCTTTTTGACCCACTTTTCTTCCTATGTGCTCCAAATTAAGTGTAGAACATGAATATACCTTCAAAAACCTTGAAAAAGGTCTTAGATTTCCTCGGGGATGAACTCCAAAACCGGCCACCTTCGTTCTCGACGATCCCGACGTCAACGCTTAGCAAACAAACGTCCCCGAGCCTCCTTGGGACCTTCTAAGACTCGTAGTGAGCTTAGTTTTGCCTAAAACACAACGTAAAAAAAGTTTGTGAACAGTACCTAAATCGGACCTCGTGAAATCAACGTGAAAACGTTAGAAACTTCACCTGAAATGGGTGTCAAAGTACTCGTAGGAACCTCAGGAGTCGAGTGGTGGTGTTGGATGCCTCGATCTGTGAAGATTTGGGGGTTTGTGGGTGTGTCCGTACATTCGAGGGTAGAGAGAAAGAGAAACTGTCGGTGGGAGGGTGAGAGAGAGTGAGAGTGAATGACAGAGAGTGACCACGGGAGAGGGACAGATTTGGAGTGTGTGTGTGGTCTAAGTTCCAACAAAAATCAACAAAAGTTTCTATTGGCACCAATAATTGAGGACCTCAATTAATTGGTCCATTACACACACACATGCACACGTATCAAATTCCCGTAGGGGTAATTTTGTCATTTCATAATTAATAAACCAATATAATCGGGACGGGTCGTCACAAATATAGATTGAGGACCCGTGTAGCCATATCCAAAATCATAACCGAATAATATTTACGGTTTTTTCCCATACCCAAAATATACCCCGAATTTTCATACCCATATCCAATTCATTCAGAAGGTTATCTACAGTTATCGAGTTTAACGGTTAGAATTACCATCCTTGTCTTCAACCCTTGGGCTAAAACTTAAAATTTTTAACCCAGAAAATTTAGATTTTTGCCCAGAAACAGTTTTTCTGCTCCAACCTTTCTGGCCTAAATTTTTTAGTTTAAGATTATCAAAGAATAAATTTAGGCTAATTTTTTTCTTTTAAAGTAATTTTTTTTTAAAAAAAATTATGTACAATATCATAATTTAATTTTATGAATATTTTAATCCAAAAATATTTAAATTCCGATAAATATTGAAAAATCACTAAATTTGGGTGAATTTTGAGTTAAATTATTTTAGCCGTTAGATTTATATTTGGGTTGTTAGATTTTTTTTTTTTTTACCGTTAAATTTGATTATATTCGATTTCAGCCATTGGATTCAATAAATCTTAAAAGACATGCCTATGTAGGTGGGGTCCCGCCGGTGGTGCCTACACCATTTTATGAGCTAAATCTTGAGGGGAATTTAACTTTTGTTTGACTTTTAGCTTTTAGCCCACACATTTAATATGGGTTAAGTTGGGTTGAGTTTGGAGGGAGAATAAAACCTAAAAAATATCATTTAGACCAAGTTGGGTTTTAGTCTAAGAATGTGGGAATTATGAGGAAAATCTTCCATTGATATCTTGATGATAATAGTACACAAAGAGAGCTATTTTCATACAGATTGGATAACCCATCAATTTTAGGCAAGTATATACAAGATGTTATACACACACACACACACACACACACAAATTAGAACTCATCCATTCTAGGCAAGTGTATACACTTTAATTTCGTCAATATATTGGGATATTATCGATAATATTGTCGTGGTTTGGCCAGAAAATGCCTCGATAAGATTCAAATGAGTATAACTTCTTCAATACTCAACGAAATTAGGTTAAACAAAAAGAAAAGTTGTAGTACTCAACGAGACAAAGATATTGATACCTTGCACGTCGGCCAACTCGCTGTGGTTTGGCTGGAAATTACCTCAAAAGTGACGGTTCTTCGTCGGAAAATCTGGGAAAATAAACCTCCAAGTTGTTTCTCACTACAACCTTCACCAAAGCACCTAAAATGAGTCCTAACTAGAGTTTGATCGATCTAAGAGAAAGATTAGAGAGAGTTCCGAAGCTCACCAAGGTCGAGGGACGAGAAATCTCGTCGGAGAAGGAGATGCACAGTGGCAACGCCACGGCACCATGAGAACGGGGAGGTTTTGGGTGTGCTCCATCATTGCTCCAAGTTTCCTAGATCACATAGGGAGGTTTTGGTGAGGGTGGATAAGGTGGTGACTGTCAAGGGGTTTGTGTGTGTGTTTTCGAGGAAGAGGGAAAGAGAGAGCACAGATAGTTACAAAGAAAAACAAAAAAAGAAAGAAGAGAGGGGGAACCGAGAGAGAGGGATGGAGTACGGGAAAGGGGGACAAAATCAGGGGGTGGGCCCCTTGGGCTCACCAAATAATAAAAAAAAAGGTGGGGTGTAACATAATGGGACTTTGTCAAGTCAATAAGATGACTCGTTATCTATAACTTCAGACTCTGTTGGAGTGGGAAGTAGTAAATATGGTTATACCCATAACCAACCATTCCCCTACCCTTCATATCCCATTCCTGTTGGGATGGAATCGAGCGATTCATGGAAAGAATCTAAGACTCAATCTTCAAATGATTTTGCTTATGGACAACGTCAACCAATCTCAGATCCATATGGGTGGCATGTTAACAATTACAGGCAAAACTATTTTGGGGATTTATCATTTGATGACTACTCTTCACAATACACTTACTCTACACATAGAGATGATGAAGATAGTGAAAATTTTGAACCTCATAGGAACTCTATGTGGTACTAAGTCACTCATGTATCTTACCATGCAATGTATAAAGTGAAAAATATTGTATTAATTCATTATATATAAATGATTATGGTGTGTTTAAACTTCTTTCATTAATTACTACATATTTTCTACACTCACAATGTTTGCCATGTGACATCCCACATCGCCCAGGGGAGTGATCCTTAAATGTATATTCTCATCCCTACCTAGCACGAGGCCTTTTGGGAGCTCACTGGCTTCGGGTTCCGTAGGAACTCCGAAGTTAAGCGAGAAAGGGGCTAGAGTAATCCCAGGATGGGTGACCTCCTGGGAAGTTGCTCGTGAGTTCCCAGAAACAAAACCTTGAGGGCGTGGTCGAGGCCCAAAGAGGACAATATCGTGCTACGGTGGTGGAGCGGGCCCGGGAAGTGGTCCGCCCCGGGCCGGAATGTGACAATTGGTATCAGAGCCTAACCCTGGCCGCGTGTGTGCCGACGAGGACGTCGGGCCCCTAAGGGGGGTGGATTGTGACATCCCACATCGCCCAGGGGAGTGATCCTTAAATGTATATTCCCATCCCTATCTAGCACGAGGCTTTTTGGGAGCTCACTAGCTTCGGGTTCCGTAGGAACTCCGAAGTTAAGCGAGAAGGGGGCTAGAGTAATCCCAGGATGGGTGACCTCTTGGGAAGTTGCTCGTGAGTTCCCAGAAACAAAACCGTGAGGGCGCAGTCGGGGCCCAAAGCAGACAATATCGTGCTACGGTGGTGGAGTAGGCCCGGGAAGTGGTCCGCCCCGGGCTGGGATGTGACATGTCAGCTCGCTATATAATCAACTTAAATTAATTAAATTCATCATGCAATGCACTTCCTTTCAATCTTTTATGATAAACTAATAGATAATTGACTAAATAAATATCTTGCAAAGTTTCAATAAAAATTTCTAAGTTTTTCTTACAATTTTCGTGGTTTTTATTCAATTTTTATCGATATCGATAATATTCCGATATTTCCATCGAAATTTTCGTAGTTTTAGACTACCGATATCAGCTATATTTTAGACCTTGATACCAACTACAATCCCAACAAGATTTTTATTGAGACTCATATCTTTAATAGTTGTACATTTTATATTCTACTTAATGAATACTGTACTTTTCTGAAGAAAAAAAAAATTGATATGATCCTACAGGTATGGATGATGCGTGCAGATGCAGTATTGTTCTTAACAGTTAATCAGGTGCATGGTATTTAATTTAGGAGTTGCAAGTCACATCTTGCCTGCCTGGCATGAAGTTGATGCCTATTAGTCTCATAATAAAAGTGATATAATTAATGGACCGTACGCGGTTCAATAAATAATTGACCCTTCAAAATAGATGGATCGATCAAAAGCAAACGGGAAGCTCAAGGCTTCCACCTAAAAGGGGCAAGAATGACCTGTTTGTTAGACTGTTACTAGTACTGCTCTCTAAGGCTGTTACATACCAACGATGCATATCCACCGGTGAAGGAGGTGTTCATTTAATTACGATTGCAACTGATTGGATTTTTTTTTTAGAGAACTTGCAACTGATTGTTTGTAAGGAGAACTACGTACATAATACAACTACATCGTTATATGGCGTTTTATATAAATAAATAAGGTTATTTGAATACAAAATTTATACATGTATGTTGGCACGAAATGTTATTAACAGTGTACCTGTATCATGTATATTATTATCAATTGTAATTTTAAACGAGTCACCAGACTTAATTGAACTCAAGCCTTGAGTCCCTTTGCCCGTATAGATATGCACATCAAAGACATAGTTTTGTTGCCGGTGCACTATTCTGCATGTGTAAAAAAATTGCTTTACATCTATTTTAGGAGAAATTAGGATGTGTTGCCCGTGCGTTGCTGCGGGATGAGAAAACATATAGATAAATATGGATAAAAAATTATAAAAAATAAATTGAGTATAATTAGTAAGTTTAAAACTTTGTAGTAGCATAATATTGATTAACTAAAACAAAAGTATCAAGAAATAAAGAGTGAGTGGAATTTAGTACTTACTTGGGTTGAGAATCTGAATAATCTTTGTTCATTGTCTGAGTTTGATTAACACCAAAAAAGTTGAGTTTGTTGTAATTAGCAACAATAGTTATATAAGAGTTTTTTAAAAAAATTAATAGAAACTATAATACCATTGAAGAACAGTTAATTTCTTAATATTATAATTTAAAAAATAAAATGAAATGAAATGAAAATGCATTCCAAGACGGATCAGAATTATGAGAAGTGATAATCTCAACCTTGATTATTTGGAGCAATGGTCATCATTTTCGTCTTTTCTCTTCAGAGGAATTAGCCATTACCAATTTATACACACTTACTTCTTCTAATCTATTATGAACACATAGTTAATTATTTGTTTGTTCATCGATAGAATTAAGATAAACATTAAACGATAATACCATTGTCGTGCTGATAACAAAAGGATACTAAACTTTTATTTCCTCACAATGTTAATAACTATTTGGCCACTCAAAGTTCATTCTTTGTTCTTCCATATCCGTTTGTTCATTCCACCCACCATTTTGGAAAAGGACTATATATTAGCAAAAATTTGTTAATTTTTGACATGATGAGAACAAATTGTTAAAGCAAGAGTGACAAAGCACAACTGTCACATCCTGACCCAAGCCTCCACCACAATCCGGGCTGGACTCAACTGTAGCACGATATTATCCGATTTAAGCCTCGAGCATGCCCTCACGGTTTTGTTTCTGGGAACTCACATGAGAACTTCCCAGTGGGTCACCCATCTTGGAATTGCTCTCGGGCGAACTCGCTTAACTTCGGAGTTCCGACGAACTCGAAAACCAATAAGCTCCCAAAAGGTCTCGTGTTAGGTAAAGATGAAAATATACATATAACGCTTATAGGATCCTCTCCCCTGGACGATGTGAGATATTGCAACAACAGAAAAGAAAAAAAAATTATTATTTCTCTTCATTTGTTTCATCCACCTGAACAAAACACAATATACAAACACATCTATTTAATTAAGGCTCACCCATATTATAAAAAGACCATCCAAACAACTGAAAAAATACACTTAACATGTATTGAACGTCTAATAAATGATTACCATGTGATAAAATGATTACACAAAAGAATCTCTCCCGTAAAACCATCCTAACAACCTCATCCTGAGCCATCCCTTTCCAACCAAACCTCTTGCAGACCCTACATACCATTGGTTCAATAAATTAATAGCCAACTACACTTAGTGCATAAGATATTTAAACTATGTTCTTCGCGCACAACTGAAATTAAAAGGCATGCAAGTGAAAAATACATAGCAACATATAATAGGATCAAAACAAACTATTGTAAAAAGATAAAAGCAAGCTAACTATTATCCATTATGAAAAACTAAAGACGACTTGAAGAGCAGGAGAAACTAACCTTTAGACGTAGTTGAATGAATGCAGCTTCGTGGCACTATCTGTGGAAGCACTGGCGGATGCATTAAGGGGCAAGGGGGGCCAGTTCCCCCCCCCCGAACTTCAGTGAATGCCCATGGACATCTTAGGTGCTGACCCTCCGAATTTTGGTGAATGTCTATGGATGACTTGAGTGCTGCACCTTTAAAAGTTGGAGTTGTCCTTCATATATGTCATTCAACTGCTTGATAAAATGCATTAGAGAGGTGCTGCCCCTTTATAGTTTAGTCCTAATATTATTTACCTCTAGCTTGTTTGTTGGTTGTAATTACAATTGTTGGCAGAAAAAAAAAACCGAGTATAAAACTATCAAAAAATGCAAAGTAAATGAAATGGTGATCTCAGAGAATAACAAAGTATCATCATTCTTGGACAAACATATTAATGGGATGCAATGATATCAAACATTATTAGTGTATTCAAGATAAGTGTGTTTCTTTGTTAAGCATTCATATGAGAGCAACTTTGGAACATGTTAGTTACCCACGCAAATAAGGCATTAACAGGTGTGCAATATGCCTTTCCAAATGACTTCAGGCCTACCAAGACTCAATGAAATGACGATATACATGCTATTTCTGTTTAAAAAAATTTGCGCGCTACGCGCCCTATTCTTATTAACCCCCCTAATATTATTTCCTGAATCCGCCATTGTGTGGAAGCACTCAAAAGTTTCAAAAAAAAAAAACACATGTATTTATGTCTTTGAGGGAAATCAAATTACCCAATAGAAATTTGTTAATCAAAGGCTTGAACCTCGTATTGAAAATCAAAGCAAAAACATGTAAAAAGCTGTGACATACCAGTGGAGCTCTTGAGCATGGAAAGGCTTTGTTTTTTTTTTTTTTTTAACAACGGAAAATAAAATAAGAAACCCGCTGAAAAACTCGAAAAACTGGACATCGGCTTACCACTGATTCACCTAGACCATAACAAATCGAGGCATGCAAATGGTAGTTTTTGTTCATGAGATGAAAGGGAGACGATAGTAAAATTCAACACAAAACTAAAATCAGAAGGAGGTATTTTAAGTTTGCAAAAGTATTCACATAATTGGATTTCACAAATTTTAAGTTAGATGGGAAGTTCATGAATGTTTGAGAATAATCAGTGAGCAACATGAAACTTGTCATGTTCTTTTGGTGTTGGCCCTCCATACAAAAGCTTAGATAATGTTGTTTTGGTGTTGGCACCTAGACTGATACTTGAAACCTGTCATGTTTGGTTGCTTGACAACAATAATATCATGCATGCAACATGCTTACGAACAGAGTCCAAAAAAAAGAAAATAAATTCAGGATTATTCATGACTTCAATTTTTGACAGATCAATAGCTTATTGCATGATCGGAAATTCTCAGAATCACAGCCATGGCCATACCTCCCTCATGCTCCTTTTCTTTGTTTCCAAATCAAGGAAACAGAGTTCATTTCAAGAGTTCTAGGAATTCAAATTTTTTTTTATAATAATTATAAAAGAATTACATATCTAATCTCCAAATTTTAGTTTTTTTTAATCACAATTTAGAGGTAAATTTCAGTTTCAGTAAATGAATTTGTAAAAAGATTCATCAGCATCGTTGTAGTTGGTACTTATGCACTTTATAGGCAATATCACAGAGCATCAGCAGAAGAACGGTAAATAGGGTTTATGGACAATATTTCCAATTTCCAAAATTAAGATTACTTTGGTGTGAATTATGCGCTTCCAAAATTGATTCAAACCCAATATTCCCAATTTTCCAGTACCCCAACACATCTATCAAACCCTAATTGAAACTTGTGCTCTAATCAGGCGAACAAAGAACCTCTCCAATTCATATTATTTTCCAATTTAAAGATCGTAACTTTGAATAAATCAAAATTGAGATTACCTTGGTGTGAATTGGCGTTTGAGGTTGAGGAAGCTGCTCTGATTCACGTCTGAAAACGCAATAATTGAAAACAAAACTCAAAAACGTACAACATAAAAAATGTCACACCCGCCCCTCAATTATATTTTAGTTTTAGAAATTTACCTCCAAATCATTTTCAATTATGCAATTTGATCCCTAAAGTTTTTGCAAATGTTTATTTTGGTCCCCATTCCCCCTCCTTTTAATTTTTAAATTGTTTGGTTCCGTAATTTAGGGAGCCAAGGGGCCCACCCCCCTGAAATTGTGAACCTCTTTCCGGTTCACTCTCTCTCTCTCTCCCTCAATTCTGTCTAACCCTCTCTCCCGTATCTCCCTCATCCCTCACCCTCCTGTGAACACACACGCTAGTCACCTTCATCTCCCTTATCACCACCATCACCCTGGTGCTCTCAAAAACGAAGAAAGAACACCCAAAAACCAGGCTCCGACGACTCCGGCGACTTTCGAGCCAATTTCCGGCCAAACCACGGCGAGTTGGCCGACTTGCAAGGTATCAATCTCTTCGTCTTGTCAAGTACTAAGATTTTCCTTTTTATTTCACCCAATTTCGTTGAGTATTGAAGAAGTTATACTCATTTGAATCTTACCCAGTTTCCGGCGAGTCCGACAGCTTTCGAGGCGATTTCCGGCCAAACCACGGCGAGTTAGACGTCGTGCGAGGTACCATTCTCTTCGTCTCTTCGAGAACTACAACTTTCGTTTTTGTTTCACTTGATTTCGTCGAGTATTGGTAAAGTTATAGACGTTTGAAGATGGTATGGTATTCCGGCCGAAATTCCGGCCTTCTTCTCCGTTCAACCCAAGCCTTTGGGCCGTTTCTGAAACTCCTTGGGCCTTAGGCCCGCAGGCCCAAAACCCCAGCCCAATTATTTTATTTAGTTATTTATATTTTAATTTCTGTTTTAATTAATTGGGGCCTTGGGCCCGTGTAGACTAAGCCCAAAACCTTATTGGGTTAAAAGTCCAAAACCCAAACCCATATTAATAACCCAAAATCCTAAACCCAACCCAGTTGACCCGTGGACCCAACCCGTTTGACCTTGACCCGACCCGGTGGACTGACCCGTTGACTTGGTCAACGGTCAACGTTGACTTTGACCGGTCAACGATCAACGTTGACTTTTCGGTTGACTTTTTCGGATTTTGTCCGGGACCCCTCCTAGGCTAATTTCGACGTCCTGGACCCGTTTTTGAAGTCCGTTTTCCCAAATAAATTCGTTTGAATAGAGTTTGACTATATTGAACCTTTTATGTGCTAGGTGCATATATTGTAGCTTTACAAGATTCGCTAGCAGCGCCGCGTGGGATGACTAAGTACGGTGAGTGGGCAGTTTTATTTTCCGTATATATATATATATATATATATATACTTGACGTTTTCCCAGAAATTGAAATTGAATGAAAATATGCTTTAAATGCAATGTATAAAAGTATATGAAAAGTATGTTTTCAAATGCCATGCGTAGATTCATATGAAAATATGATTCGAAATGCCATGCATAGAAGTATGTGAAAAGTATATAGAAATGTGAATCGAAATACCATGCATGAAATGATATGAAAATAGGAATTGATATATGATGCATATGTATGAATTGGTGCGGTGGACGCACAGGTGAGTATCAGGTGAGTATATATTACTGTTATGATGATGTTGAGATATGTTGAGCTCATAACCTGCACCATGGTATTAGTGCTTATATTATTCATCGCATCGCACGCTCGCCTTGGATCCAAGTAGATGCTAGTCGTACAGACCACAGGAGGTGGTTCTGACAGGCCAGTCGTACAGACCTTTAGAGAGGTTCCGACTGGTGGGTGACCTTAGATTATGTGCACAGATGATTGATGAGAAAAGCACTAGAGCGTAATATTAACCATTAAGCCGTACAGACTACATTAGGTGGTTCCGACTTATGTGCAGAAGGTCGTACAGGTCACAGTTGGTGACTCCGGAAAGATGAGATTTTGAGCTATAGATTCAGCCGTACAGGGCCATTAGAGGGTCTCCGGTTGATTAGTTTCTTCCACCTGATTTATAATAATACATTCATACTATACTGTTGAATTTAGTCATGGCATGGCATATTGTATTGAAAATAATGTTGAGATAGTTATTTAAGTTTTGAGAATATATATGTATATATATGTTGATATTTTACATTTCTGGAAAAGTATACAGGTTTTACGGAGAGGGGTTACAACGTTTTGATAAATGTTTGGATTTGGAAAAGATTGGTTTTACTGACCCACTCAACTTGGTTTTGCGCCCCTCCAGGTTCAAGATAGCAGAGGTGTGGTGACTACGAGGAAATTCAACGGGGTTCTGACAGAATGGACAAAATTAGGTCTCACCTACGGGTGTTTCATCTTAGAAGTGATATATTTAAAGCTTCCGTATTGTGTAAATGGTTACGTCACTCCCACGTGACGGCCAGCATGCCCTCCTTCGGGACGGGGTGTGTCAAAAAACACATACACAATATACGACTGAATAACGTACCTCGATAATTTGTGCAGCAAGAACAACGCTGACAAAATAATTGTACAAAACAACGATTTCAACAATCAGAAAGGGTTCAGATTATAATCACCCTCATTAAAAAAAATTGACAACACCCTAAATCCTCCTAAAACTCCTTATTAGTCTATACCAACTCTCCCCCAAAAATTTAGCACGGATAACAAACAAACAAACGACAGCAAACGCAATATATAGGCCAAAAAAAAAAAATCCAAAGCCAAAGAAAATTCAGAACACCAAATGAAATAAAACCTACCAAGGATGCACAAACGCGTGGCCAAAGAAGAAAAGGTCGGCCATCAGCGTTGTCTGAAAGAAGAAAAAGAACACTGGAATCAGAAGAGAAATCAGTCAAATCGAATAGGAGGTGCGCATGGAGGAGGATTGTCAGCCCTCCTCCTTTCTGTGCCCTTCCGTGGCCTCTTGTTTTGTATAGTCACGATTAAGTCAGGTCAATATTTTATATTTTTTTATAGAGATAACAAGACAAAAATAAATAGTAATATAAAATGTTGACATGGCTTAATCATGACCACACACAGAAAGGCACGAGAAAATGAGAAGGGGACAGTCCTCCTCCGGTGCGCATAATGATGAATGCGTGGGCAATAAATGAAGGAACCGCGAGCAACGATGTGCAAAAGAAAGGAAAGAATGTTGAAATCAAAGAGGGAGTCGAATGAGAAAAAAAAAAAAAAAAAAAAGGATACCCACGATGATCAACACGTGGCCAAAGAGCGGAAGAATCCCGAAAAAATAGAAGGGGAACAATAAGGGCAAGAATGCCATTTTTCCACAGCATAGAGGGTAAAAAGTAGGGGTGGGTTCGGTTTAATTCGGTTCGGTTTTTTGCCAAAACCGAAACCGAACCGAAATTTCGGTTCGGTTCGGTCCATTTTTTTTTCGGTTTTTTTCGGTTTGGTTTCGGTTCGGTTTCGGTTTTTTTCTTTTCACATCACGGTTGGATTTTAAAAAAAAACACAAGTATACACAAGGTCAATCCTTATTTGGTTCTTGAGAAATTGGGTTTAAAAAATAAAGATATTTTAAATTCTCTTTTTCTTGGTATTTTTTTTTCACATCAAGCAAACAAACAAAGTATACACATGGTTAATCCTTGTTTGATTACTATGTGATTATTACTCCAAATCACTCAAAATTTCAGTTCAAACAATAAAAATACAAACAAAAAAGAACATAATTGATCAAGAGACAAATGGAAAGCAATTGCTTTAGTGATAAAACAAACAAACCATAAAAAAATTAGAAGTAAAATTGGAGTGTGAGAAAAATGAGAAAAGGGTAGTAAGTTTTTGGCAACACATTGGCTTACAAATTGGGTTTAAAAAATGGTACCCAAAACAAATGATTAAACAAAAAAAATTGGGTTTAAAAATATTACAAATTGGGTTTAAAAAATAATACCCAAAACAAATAATTAAATAAATAAAATTAAAAAATATTAATTTAATTAATTCGGTTCGGTTCGGTTTGGTTCGGTTTCTAGACCTTCGAAACCGAACCGAACCAAAAGAATTCGGTTCGGTTCGGTTTTTTCAATTTGGTTCGGTTTTTTCATTCGGTTCGGTTTTTTCGGTTTCGGTTCGGTTTGGTTTTCGGTTTTTTTCGGTTTTCGGTTTTTTGAACCCACCCCTAGTAAAAAGGATCGCCAAGGAAGAAATGGGAGGGTAGATTAGGGCATTCACTGTTGATGAACAATAGCTCCTCTCACATGATGAAAAATAACTTTATGCTGAGTTTTAGTAGATATAAATTTTATAGTATGCCAGGAACACGGTACATTAAGTGTCATAATATAATTGGTTAGAAATTTTTTTTTTAAATTTCCAACCAGTTCTATTATTACACTTGATATAGTGGGCAGTGTTCCTGACCTATTGAAAAATCTCTCCTATAGAGTTTAGGATTAAGCGTTGAAAAGACATGACTTCCGTTGAACTTTTTTTAGCTCTAATCTCATTAATTTAATTTACCGGCAGTTGGATCGAGGTCTAAAAATTTGAGCTATTGTTGGATTTAATCGAGTTTTCTTATTTTTCAACTTTAATTAAATTTCTTGATTTATACATTTTTATTTAAATTTTTAACTTAAATATTTAAATATAAAAATCTAACCGCTTTCATGAAAAATAGTTAAAAGAAAATTTATATGTCATCATATATGATACTTAGACCATATATTAAAATCATTTAACTAAAAGGAAGAAACAGTTGTATTTCTATCTTAATTAATGAATTAGAAATACAAAACAGTATTTATACACTTGTCAAAATAAAGCTTAGTGACTAATGAAGCCTAATGAACTCACTAAATTAGGATTAATTACAAAACTGTTATAACAACCTACAACTGCACTAACAAACTATTAAACAGCAAAGTATGAGTTGTTCCTTTAAAGCCCTCTAGTTGAACGGTGAAGGACTAAGTGACAGCCTAGATTGAAGATACTGAAATAGCTTTGGACAGTGGCTTTGTATGAATGTTTGCCAGTTAATGCTGAGTGTTGACATATTGAACCTTGAGTAAATTAGAAAGGAAAAGCTCTCTAATATAGTGGTAATCTATTTCAACATATTTTGTTGTCCTAGCATGAAACACTAGATTAGATGCCAACGATATTGCATACACATTGTCACACCATAGTTTAGGAATTTGATTAAGTGGGAAAGCAATGTCTTTGAAAATCTTGCATATCCATGTTAGTTATGTAGTAGTGTGGGCAAGAGATCTATATTCAGCCTCTGTAGAAGAATGAGCAATAGTGTGTTGGCACTACAACGAACTAAAATTTGTGCCTAAATATACACAATATCCATTGGTGAACCTTACATGAAAAACAGAGTCAGCTCAATCTACATCAAAGAAGGCAGTGAGATGTAGAGGGCCTTGTTTGAACCATAAGCCTTGATCCACATAACATTTCAGAAATATTAAAATTCTCTTCATAGCTTGAAAATGGGAATCCCTAGGACAATGTAGGAATTGACAGACTTGATTTGCAGCAAAAGAGAGATTTGGTCTAGTCCATGTAAGAAATTGAAGAGTTCTTACTATGGACCTGTATTCCTTTGGATTAGACAACAAGGTTCATGTGTGATCCGACTTCTGAGTAATAAGATGAGTGCCTCAAGGTTTATAGCCTTCCATGTTAAACAAAAAGATCCGGCGCATATTTATAGGAAAATGCCATATGTGGTTTTTTGAACTTCTAAGCCAAGGAAACAGTGTAGAGGACCTAAATCCTTGACAGGAAACAATTCACTGAGTGTTTTGATAAAATATTGGCAAGGAGAAGCATTAGGATCAATAACCAATATATCATCAACATATACCAATACTATCACGAGATGGTTCAGGTTTCACAAGCAATGAGCAATCAGATTGAGAGTTTAAGAACCAAGTGAGAGTAAAGTATGAAATAGCTTGTCATAACATGCTCTAGGGGCTTATTTTAGACCACAGAGAGAGTAATTTAATTTGCAGACAAACAAAGGCTGAGACGGATTGAAAGATGGAGGTTGCTGCATAAAAATAATTCGAAGAAATTTGATCTTCCACAATTATAAATCCATATTATTGCATATGTTGATATATATATAGTACCTATAACATAAATAAGTTAACACAGTTAACATGTGATGGATGTAGAATACAAATTTAAGATGCTAATTAGGAGTAGGAAAAAGGAGAAACAATATTTAATTCTTATATTTAATCTTAAAGTTGAGTAAAAGATAACCTATAAATAAGACATGACATTTATCACAATTTAATAAAATAAATAATAAAAAAGTTTATGTGGATAATCAGTAGATAGACTTAACCCTACAGAGTCAACTAAATAGAATAATGACTCACAAATTAGACTTATATCAAGTTTACTCCTTAATTCCATTAAGTATTCATTAACATTGTTGATTATTTACAGTGTAGAATCGTCATTTTCAAATTGAGAGTTCTAAGTCACGAATCCGTTAATTGCTCAGATCTTAGATTATAAGACTTAAATTTGGGATCCCAAAATCTAAGTTAAGGAGTCATTGAATACCCCAAATAATGAACTTTGTTTCACGTACTTTAAGCTCTAAAAGCATCTCTAAGAGTTATTTTAAAAAAATTTAGTTTAGCTAATGAACAGTATCAACAAGTTATTTTAGCTAGCTAATTTATTTTATTTTCAACAACACTCTCTATTTTAACAATCTTTAAGTATTTTTTTCTTTAACCATTCAATCTCTTTGAATATTTAGGGTAAATTACAAAAAACTACCTCAACTATGGGTGTCACGACACTTTCATACCTTATCTTTAAAATGTGACAATGTCATACCACATCTTACGAATTTGTGACAATGTCATACCTCCGTCAAAATTTTCTGTTAGTTTTTCTGTTAAGTGCTGACGTGGCAAGATATGGGGACCACTCACTAATACAGCTGGATTAAAAAATAATTAAATATATTTTTAATAATTAAAAAATTAAAAAATTAAATTTTTTTATTTTTATATTAAATCTCTCTCTCTCTCTCTCCCCCTCCCTCCCTCCCTCCCTCCCTCCCTCAATCCCTCTCTCTTCTCTCTCCTTCTCTCTCCTTCTTCTTCTTCTTCTTCTTCTTCTGGGCCGAAACTGATTTCACTTTTTTTTTTTCGTTCTTCTTCTCTCTTCTTCTTTTCTCTCTCTCTTCTCTCTCTCTCTCTCTCACCTCTCTATCTTCTCTCTCCTTCTTCTTCTTCTTCTTCTTCTTCTTCTCTTCTGGGCCGAAACTGTTTTCACTTTTTTTTCGTTCTTCTTCTCTCTTCTTCTCCTTCTCTCTCTCTCTCTCTCTCTCTCTCTCTCTCTCTCTCTCTCGCCTCTCTCTCTTCTTCTTCTTCTTCTTCTTCTTCTTCTTCTGGGCCAAAACTGATTTCACTTTTTTTTTCCGTTCTTCTTCTCTCTCTCTCTCTCGCCTCTCTCTTCTCTCTCCTTTCTCCTTCTTCTTCTTCTTCTTCTTCTTCTTCTTCTTCTTCTTCTTCTCCTGGGCCGAAACTGGATGTCACTTTTTTTTTTCTGGGTTGCAAGTAAAGGGAAAAGGGGATGAAGATGAAGATGGAGAGGAGACAGAGAGGGTTCTGGGCAGAGAAGAGAGAGAGGCGAGAGAGAGAGAGAGAGAGAGAGAGAGAGAGAGAGAGAGAGATTTAATATAAAAATAAAAAATAAAAATTTTAAATTTTAATTATTAAAAATATATTTAATTATTTTTTAATCCAGCTGTATTAGTGAGTGGTCCCCATATCTTGCCACGTCAGCACTTAACAGAAAAACTAACAGAAAATTTGACGGAGGTATGACATTGTCACAAATTCGTAAGATGCGGTATGACATTGTCACGTTTTAAAGATGAGGTATGAAAGTGTCGTGACACCAATAGTTGAGGTAGGTTTTTGTCATTTACTCGAATATTTATTATTCAACCTGTGTTTTAAGAGATAGAGTGTGAGTTTTAATAGTTTTTTAATATTTAGCTTTTGTTAGTTTCTTTCTCCAATTCAAAAAATTTAATTTAAGAAGTTACTATTCATTTTGTTTAGTTAGAGCGTCCTTAAAGTTAAGTTGAAGAGTCTCTTGCCTTTAAACTAGCATTTCAAGAGATTTAAGGAGTCTCCCAGAGATGTTCTAATCACTTATTAAGTGAATGCTCAGGCTAGTTTTGAAGTCCATGCAAAACTTGTTTTGACTGAAAGATTGTAAGGAACAAATGCTATTAGAGTATCTCCAAGAGAAATTCTAAATTTTTGCTAAAACGCAAGTAAACAGTGTCAGCAAATTATTTTAGTTACTTAGTTTAGTTTTCATCATCAATAACACTCATTATTTTAACAAAATTTGAATATTGTTGTAAAAACGACGATGTGTGTAGTGGAATAAATAAATAAGACACAAAATTTATGAGGTTCCTCTACAGTCAGTGTGGCCGAAGTACATCCTTAGAGCAGTAGTGGTGCTTTTATTTATAATCTAGAATCATAAAAATACCAAGATAACTCTCCCTATTATCTCTCTCTATTCTTTCTCTTCTCAGCCGTTTGGTTTATCTCCTCATTCGTATCTCACCTCCTTCTTCACCTCTCATTCATTTTATAAGCAAAGAGAACACTACTCACTTTACAAATTTTCCAAAAATGAATAGTGAAAATAATGTGCATAAATAGTAACAAACTATTCATGTGGGCCATCTATATATTATTCACAACACTTCTCCTTGGATGGCCACAAGTCTTCGATTGACTCGTTAAAATCTTGATCTGTTTTGAATGCTCCCCCTGATGAGTAGTAACAGATAAGTTGTACTTGTTGACTTTCCACAGGCTTTGTCTTGAACTGGGCTGGAGGATCTTCTGCTAGACTTGCTCCAAAGGTCTGAATTTACTCCTTTTTTTTTATAGAACTGAATTTGATTCAAGAGTGGTAGACACTTGATCTTGAATCGGACTAGTGATTTCTTCAAGGGCCGTCAAGGCTTGATCTTGAATGAAATGGGACCACAAGCAGCTCAATGTGACAAGTGATCTTCGGCTCCGTTGGGGATGAATCGGCGGCATGTGTTTTGCTATGCTTGTCTCCACGTGCTTCAATGTATTATTGCCTTATCTGTTCCCCTTGTAAAAGTGGTATTTTTCTTGGTTTTTTCCCCATGCTTGTGTAGCATCTTCTCTTGTAGTATTTGTCCACTGATGCAAGAGTGGAATGCAAACATTGCATTTGAATGATCCTTCAGAACATCATTTCTCAGCGACTTATCATGCATGGTAGCTTCCAACATCAGTTGAAGATGACTATTCGAGAGCAATGCTAGGTAAGTAATCAGGGAAGGTTTCCAGAAAATCAATTCCAGATCGGAAGCTTGACTCCAAGTGGCTACTGATTGTTCTCTTTCTTCTTGTTTTGCAGGTGAGAACAAAGACAAAGAAACTGATAGAGAGATAGCATGATATAAGATATTCTTACCCTCGTCCCTGATGATTTGAGATACTCTTGCTCTAGTGTGACTTGTTTGAAAATATATGCTCAGAGACGAAGAAAACTAAGTATTTCGAGATGCTTTGTTGAAGATGCATTCTTGGAAAGGAGGAAGAGTTAGATATTTTTGCAGGTCTGCCTTGTTATGGAAGATAGAGGTCGACATATATAGAGATTTCCCAATAGCAAATAGTGGTGATGTGCCTTTACTCTTGTCAGCAACTGTGGCGTAATTAGAATAGTAATTAGAACTGTAATAAGACGAATTCTATTCGTTCTTCTGGAACGGTCTTTTCTCATCATTCTTCTGGAATTACATTTTCTCCCCCTAATGGTGGGAAAACTGTCTTATTAAAATCATAGTCCGCAAACCACGTGGTAAACATATCCCCAGTCAAGGGTTCCAAATGTTGAATGATATATGATGAATTAAATTCAAAATAAATTTTTAGTTTGTGTTGATGCCTCATTTTAGTACGTTGTGGCAGTACAAAAAGCACATAGATAACACAACCAAAAACTCATAAATGTGTAATGTTTGGCTGGTTCCCAAACACAAGTTATACTGAGAAGTATTGATGGTTGGTAACAAATTTCAACTGAACTAATACTGCATTATGCAAAATAGCATGTACTCATGTAAAAACTGGCAATTTTGTTGTTATGAGCAGAACGCGAGTAATTAATTTCATCCGCTTAGTAAATGCTTCTGCTAAACCATTTTGAGTATGGACATAAGGAACTTCTGGCCCTTATTTAATAGTTTGTAGACTGAGACTCTAATAGCTTTTATTGCAATTAAGTTGAGGCACTGCGGCACTTCAAACTTACTGTACTCATCAAGGAACTTCATGTCCTGATCTTGAGGATCAAATGACTTCATGCCCGATCTTTTTGTATGATGGAACCTTTGGTCCAATCATTTTTTTTATATGATGAAGATCAAGAAACTGCAGGTTTTGATCTGATTAAAGAACTTCAAGTCCTATATATACTCATCATGACAAAGAGAAGTACAATAAGTAAATTAAAGCAATAGGTGGTAATTCTAGCCATAGTGAATAAATTGCATTTAGGTAAATAAAGCTTGTGATAAGGACTTTAATTCAGCATCATTCACATAAATTAAAACTTAAAGCAGTAGGCGGTAATACCGTCCATGATAAATAAATTGCTTTAAAGTAAATATGACTCGTGAAAGTGTTTTAAACCAACACCATTCACATAAATAAATATATATATTTTGTTCTTTCTTTTCAGTGGTATAATACCATCCAAAAACCTTTACCCTTTTATTATTATTATTTTTCTTATTCATTCACATACTACAACTTTCCAAAAACAAAAATCTTTACTTTTTTTCTTTCATTTTACATGGTGCAACACACCTTTCCAAATTTTTGGCCCCATTTCCCTTTTTATTCTTTTCTGTGCACAGTTCCAACACATCAAATGAGTTCTTCTGGAGCTTTATGGCGCTAGCTTTTGTTTGCCCTGAGCAGAAAACCATCCTACTTAATTTTCTCTCAACTTCTTGTAAGTAATGGTGAGCTCTGGGAATTTTTTAAGCTTTATTTCAGAGGACTGCAACGCCATCAAAAGACGGCGGTCATGGGCGCTGGGCCAAGTAGCGTAAAACTCCATGAGTCTTCGAGATCCATCGAGAACGATGCAATCTGGGTTTCCAAGTCTGATGAGATTCTTCTGGATCTCTGGAAACCAGTTGTCAAATACGAGTTTTCTCATCTCATGACGACTACAGGTCGTTGTAAATTTCAATTCTCACCGAAATTCGATGGGGCGCTTCTGGCGCGTTGGGAAAGACGAAAAATAGACATACCTTTTATTCTGTGAGATTTTAGTTGACAGAGGTGAATTGGATTTGTGACTTTGTGCTTTCCACTTGACATGAGAGCTTCTCATGCTGATAACGTGTTGTAAAAACGACGGTGTGTACAGTGGAATAAATAAACAAGACACAAAATTAACGAAGTTCCTCTACAATCAGTGTGACTAGAGTACATCCTCGGGGCAATAGTGTTGCTTTTATTTATAATCTAGAATCATAAAAATACAAAGATAACTCTCCCTATTATCTCTCCATTCCTCCTCTCTTCTCAGTCGTTTGGCTTCTCTCCTTATTCGTATCTCACCTCATTCTTCACCTCTCATTCATTTTATAAGCAAAGAGAATACTATTCACTTTACAAATTTTCCACAAATGAATAGTGAAAAATATTGTGCATAAATAGTAACAAACTATTCATGTGAGCCATCCACATATTATTCACAACAAATATGTTATTATTAACAATTCAAATCCAACCCACTTATTTTTTCAAAAATAACCTTCTCTCTCTTCCTTTTCTCCTTGCTCAAGGTTTCAAGGTTGGAGAAATTTTTCATTGTGATGGAAACATAAGTAGTACACCACATGTTTTTATGTAAGTAGTGGAAAATTTTATTTTTTAAGTTATTGACTTTTTAACACACATATCTCATCATTTATATAGTGACACGTGGTGTACTATCTCGTGTGACGGTCACACTAAAAAATCTCTCCCAAGGTTGAGTGTAGTTATTTGTTTAATATTTAGTAAGTGAATAGTTGTTCTCTAAATTTAAAATGATTGTTCATTTTGCTATAGTAGAGATTTCTCTTACTGCACCTCTTGGAGATAAATTTTTTGAGTTCGACTCTTTAAAATAGAGTTTTGATTGTTTCTTAGAATAGAAATTGTATTGGATTTAATGGTTGTTTTTTATTTTCTTTCTTCTTCTTTTTTTTTAAAAAGGAATTGAAGGTACCTTTAGTTAAATTTACCACACTGATTATTTCTAAGGAAAAAAAATTAGATCAGAAAGTCATGAATGAATTTGAAAGGAAATGAGTGTAAACGCTCAAAACTTGCAGGTTAACAAACTAAAACAATTAGCCCTTTTAGGGGCTTGGAATTGAAACTATAATAAAATAGACTCAGGATTTAAGCGGTTCACTCATCAAAAGTCAAAACTAGACTACATCCAATGTGTTGCTCGGAATATATAATGTTACTAATAACGCTCAGCTAAAACAAGAATTCACTCTCATTCCAGTCGCCCGACCCCTTGAAGAAGGGTTCCCACCTCTTTATTTAGGCCCTCAGTGAGCACATCAATCCTTAGGCTTGCCTACTTTTACTTTTCTGGCATTTAATGCATCACTTACCTAGACTAGCGTGCTGAAAATCTTTTTCATCATCAGTCGATATTTGACGATAAAAGTGACATTTTCTCAGTCGAAATTGCATATCCTTCAAGATTAATGTGTGCTGAGTGACTGGCTCAGCCCTGATTAGTCAATGATGTCACTCCCGAACAATGGTCCGACTATCTTTACATCCCATGTTAGACTCCTGCTTTTGAATGGTGATTGATATGTGGCCTAACTAGCGTCTGAGCAGGCCTGCTCCTAAATTTTTGTGCCAGAAAGTTCTCAGTCTCCTCACTTATACTTGACGTCGAAGAGTACTTTATGTTGCTTAATCGAACTCGGTTAGTGGGCGATCCCCTCAACGCTTGAAAATGTTCCTCTCCAATTCTATTGGGCCCTGGATTTCCTTTCTGTCTTTGAGCCTTTCTTGATCTTTATCCCGGCCTTTTACTATTTTGAGGGTAAAAAAGGACCGTGCATTAACAGTGAGGATGAAAATGAATAATATGAAATAAAAAAAATTCTCTTTAATTCATGAGTTTTGTTTTCGAGTATTCTAATATGCGATCTACTTAATTTTTAATTCATTCTAGCAAACGGATGATACATTGCTAAAAAAGTTGACAAGTTATAAATAATATCCAAAATGAGGTGAGGTGAAGTCTTATCAGTGCCTCATTAGTTGTAGCCACCGATTAGACTTCGTCCATCTCAATTTGTAAATTTATAATAATAGCAATTTGTCAAAAAAAAATTTGTAATGAAATAAAAATGATGCACCATCTAGTCTATCTTTGTACATTTATTTCTTTATAAATAAACATGTTATCAATACGTTATTATTTTCTCCTTGATCTTTTAACTTGTCCTTAACAATTATTTATTATGAATAATATTAAGTACTTATTAGTAAGAATTATATACATTTACTGTTTATTTTGACTCAATAATATCTTAACACATTTTTTTTTTGTTTTATAAATAATAAACATGTCAATTAATTTTTTTAGACTTTAAAAAGTAATAAATGTGCGACATCTTTTAACTGGTTCGAATGTGAGTATATAAAATATTCACATACCACAACCTAAATATTATCGACTGATTATTGTATTCCGCAGCACACCGAATTTGACCTGGTTACACTCAAGTTAAGTGAGTACACCTACCACCATCTGCATATAATATCCATGTTGATGATTTGACATATCTTTTGATTACCCCCAAAATGGTTGTGTAGCACTTTAGATGAAAACGATTGACGTATTCGTTTGTTGAATTGTTTATCATACTTAATTCATTGAAATGTTAGGATTGATTAGTTGTGCACATTTTTATAGAGTTGTTTTATTAACATTCAATATTTTATTGACCACACCCAAATATTGAAAAGACCTCACATTTACTTAAATTAAAAGTTATCTTAATCTACCTCACGTAATTTTCTATGTTACTCTTACCCCACAAGGAAATAATAAAGGTTGTTGCTACCTGTTGGGAGATTTATCCAGTGTTAGAAAGAATTACTTCTGTTTGTCGAATTCCAAGAAATAAAATGAGCATAGGTTATAATGTACTGCTACCTGTATAATTTAGTTGTTCTTGTTTGGTTCTTGCTCTAGTCTCTGACTTGGCCTCTTACATTTTTATCCTATTTTGCTCTGGGATTTCAAACTTCAGCTAGTTTTTCTCTCTTGAAGTCTCTCCTTTCAACCGCAAAATGAGAAATGAAACTCTCTTTTCCAGACATTCTTAACTGCCAAATGGAATCAATTTCTGATTCATAATTAATGATTATGCATGTATCAACATCAATATATATTTCCTTTACAAAAAATCTGATGGGTTCCTTGTAGCATTTGCGATTTTGATCGCGATTACACCCCCAACTTATGAAAATTATCTTTAAAAAAGTGATATCGGAGTTTGCATAAAATGTTTTCAAATTTGAACTCTTTGACTGCAATTGGAAAACAAGAAAAATCGATCTCAACATGTTCTGGAATTATTATTAGGCTTTGCTGTTAAAAGAACTTATGGAGTGTACTATTGTAAGATCCCACATCGTCCGGGGTGAGGATCCTGTAAGCCTTATATGTACATTTCCACCTCCAATTAACACGAGGCCTTTTGGAAGCTCATTGGCTTCGGAGTTTGTCAAAACTCCGAAGTTAAGCGAGTTCGGACGAGAGCAATCCCAAGATGGGTGACCCACTGGGAAGTTCTCGTCTGAGTTCCCAGAAACAAAACCGTGAAGGTGTGGTCAGGGCCCAAAGCGGACAATATTGTACTATAGCAGAGTCGAACTCGGTAAGTGGTCGAGCCCAGGGCGGGACGTGACAACTATTTAAGGCTTAAATAGTCATTTTATATCAAGATATATTAGTTATTTATTATTAAATGTTATGTGGGGTGTAGTCAATAAAATGTGGGGTGTTAATAAAAAAAACCATTTTTATATACTGAGAAGTTTTTTAATTGATCCGGAACACAAGTTGGTTCATCATGTGTATGAGATTATATATTTGGACTTTTGATACGTGGCACTTTGAGTAGCGAGAATGACCGAAATGTCTATAGCCAATAGTGCTTAGGCGATTGAACTAGTCAAGTTTCCCAGTTAGAATTTGAATAAGCTATTCCGACGGACTGACTAACCGAAATGCATGATCAAACAACCTTAGTCCGACAGGCTAGGCTTAAAAAATATTACTTGTTTCAAGGTTCTAAAAAAACGTTAGGTGCTAGTCGGGCGGCGGGCTGGCTCTTAGCGCCTAGGCGATTAGACGGGATCTAGGCGGGCGCCTAGGCGGATTTAGGTAAATTTCTTGTATATTTTGTAAATAAGTGCATATAGACACATAAAAAATTATACTTGTATAAAATCCATAAATAAGATAATAAAAGAATAATAAAATACAAAAAGAATATCTAACAAGTCTAAAATTTAGAAACACATTAAGCATATATGCCATATAACTTAAGATATTTTGAATGATTATATCCAATTTTTCAAAAATAAAAATAAAAATCTCGCATATTGTGGTTCATAATAAAACTACTAAGAAGGCATGCCAGGCATCCCCTAACCAAACCACATACATTGCTATCATCAACGAAATCCTCTTTCTTTGGAGCACCAAAACCGATCAGAAAAGCATCCTTCCCCATTTCAACCACCACATGTGTGGTGTGACCCATCCCCTCCACCCTTAGTTCCCATCACTCACATTAGCAAGAGACTCACAAATAGAGATCATCTTTTATTCTTTTTTGTTCTTTCCTTTTCCCCATATTGAATATAAAAATTTAAATAATAAATATTAACTTGATGTTAGGTATTGACAACCCATTTTTCCTTTTTGGAAAGGTCAACTTAATGGTAGTTGTCCAAACTTGATAGGATGAAATTATAAAATAAATTAAATGGGAAAGTTTGAGGATGGTCACGTTAGAATGAAAGGATGAGAGAAACTCATCTTCTTCTTCCTTTCGTCTTTGCAAGAGCAAAACCTGCAAACTTAGAAATTCCAGAACACTGCACTCATCATTTCTCAAGTTTGAAAACAGAAAAAATTGAAATTCCAAACTGCCTAGGCCAACCAGTCGGCTGCCTAGGACGCACAAGGTCCGCCCAAGGCGCCTCGGGGCCCGCCTAATTCCTTCCCCGATTTTTCTCCCGATTAGAAGTTAATCCTGGCAGCTGACCACCGCCCAGCGCCTAGGTGGTCGCGTAGATCGATTTTTAGAACACTGCTACCAAATAAGGAAACTCTAATTCATGTCAAATTAAGATCTCTTGGAGATTCGACAATGTAATCATAATCATATGAGAATTGAATATCTTATTCTAGATTCCTTTCTAGATAGTTTCCGATTAAATGTGGATTACTAACTCTAGTATGGGTATTTATCTCGGGACAAATATCTTTGGGATCTCCAATTACTTCCCTTAGATCATCTAATCAACACATATATTCTCTACACGCCGTCTACAAGTAGACATGGATGGTTCGCGATGGTATCACACAATTCATTCTCTAGAACTACACATGTGACTTGATTTTTCAAATTCAGATATATGTAGGTAGTCTGATCATGGATTTAATATCACTCCTCAATCAACCCCATTCATCCCTCGCCGAAGATCATCGTGGCTCCGATCAAATATTGCCTTAGTCTGCGAATATGCACAAATTTAGTTCCAACAAATAAAAATTCTTTTTATTTAAATTATAACACATAATGTATTTGCTTGTGTTTCAGACATAAAAAAAATCACATGGTACAATATGTACTGAGGGGACGAAGTGACCATATATAATATCCAAGCGTACAGTGAAATATCGAGAAAGAGGCATTAGGAAGCTGCGCTAACTATATATTATTTGATTGAGATTTCCATTATAAATTTTTATGTCTCGAAACATGATCATCAAGTGGCCACGTACAACGGTACAAGATTTTGTTACAGAAGAAGTGATTGCATTAAAAAAAAAAGGAGGACGTACAGAGAATCCGAAGAACGAATACAATAACCAAGAGAAAGAAAAAAAATACAAAGCCGTGTTTGATGGTTTTTTACTTTCAAGTGTAAGCTTGGCTATATAATTAAGCTGCGGCGGTCTTAGGGTGAGGGAAAAGGCGGACAGGGAGTCCCTTGGCGGGCATGGGCAGTGGGTCCACTACGATCTGCTCGTCGGGAAGGACTTTCTCCCATTTGAACCTCTTCACCAAGTTGTGCATGAACACTAGGATCTCCAATCGGGCGTACTCTTTGCCGGGGCACATCCTAGGACCTCCTCCAAAGGGCACAAACGTGTATGGTGCTGGACCTTTTCCTTCGAATCTTGAAGGGTCGAATTTGAATGGTTCCGGGAAGTAAGCTGCGTTCTTGTGTGTTGAGTTTGCGCTCCAATATAACTGCAATATACCACACAAAATTAAATATTAAATTCCAGCTCAAATCTCACAAACGAAAGTTGTTGAATTCGAAAAGAACAAAAAAAAAGAGGTTATTATATGTACCTTCCAGCCCTTTGGAATGGTGAAACCATTGAAGACAAAGTCAGACAAGGCTTCCCTGAAAGCTCCCTGAAGAGGTGGAGCCAATCTGAGAACTTCCTGAGCTACGTTCCATGAGTATTTCATCTTCTGTAGGTCATCCCAATTCAACAAATCCCCTGGGGCTTTTGCGCTTAGGACCTCCATTTGCTCTGTTCATTATATTAATTAATATTATCGTAAGTAATCAGTAAGTGCCAGATGGTATTAAGTTATTAAAATAAAAATATGTTAAATATGTAATTGCAGGAGAAGAATCAGCAAGGCCAGCCCAGCTGATCTTCTTTGACTATTATGGGGAATTGATAATTACCCTTGTAGACTTCGTCATAAATATGAGGAAGTTCCGCAAGATACTTGACAATAAAAGTGCAGGTAGCGCTGGCGGTGTCATGGCCACCAATCAGCAGCCCCAAAATCTTATCGGCGATATCGTGTTCTTTCATGTGACTTCCGTGCTCGTCGCACAACAACAACATGTGTGACAATATGTCTTGCGTCGGCGACGCCTTGCCCTCCGCCAAGTCTATCTTCCTCTGCTTGATGATCTTCGTCAGCTCCTCCCTGATGAAGTTGGACGCCTTGATTGCTTTGTAAAACGGAGTTCCCGGGAAATCCAGAGGCATCGATATGATTCCAGAGGCCAAAAGTGCGAACGGGTCGCCTAGCTTGGCGATCTCAACCGAGTCCTCCAGGCTCACAAACAACCGTGCAGCAAGCCAAAAGGTGTAGCTGTTTGTTCAAACATGCATAACATCCATGATCAGATACTAATATTACATACTGATACATTATGTTATTGTTATGTTATTAGATTGTTAACATAAATCACTTTCTAATAATAAAATACTAGACGAAGACTTACTTCTTGGCGAGGGGGAAAACTTCAACTTCCTTCTTGTTTTCCCAGCCGTCGGCGAAGTGGCGTCGGGCGACGGTGTCCATGATGCCGATGTATCGCTGGAGAGCTTCGGGCTTCATGAAGTTGGGAAGCATCTTTCTCATCTTCTTGGCCTCCTCCTTGGCGGAAGTCTCCATAGAAGAAGGGAAGACCTTGTTGACGGAGCTGGGCCACCATGCAGTGACGAGCTTGTTCTCGTTGGAGAACAAGAACTTGTTGCAGGCTGCGCCGCAGAAGATGGCGGCCTTCTCGCCCATGAGGGAAGTCTTGAACACTTCGGAAGAGTACTTGGTCATGCGGTCGAAGATGAACTTCTCTGGGTGACCTTTCCATCCTGTTGCCAGGAACTGGTAGGTCTCACCGATCACCGGGTAGCCAACTTTGCCAGGCGGCAGGTTGGTGCCGACGAACTGCGCTCTGTGCCGGTAAAAGAGTACGGAGAGAGAAAGAGTGATGAAGGAGACAAACCCTAAGAGGAGGGTCAGATAGAAGTGTTCCATTTTGTGGACGTTGTTTGAGTTTGTTTGTGTGATGGAGGTGGATGTGTTGTGAGCCGTTTATATAGGCACATTTTCTGTAATGTGTAAATGGGGTGGAGGGAGAGAGGAGAGAGAGTGTGGGGGAGTGGCTATGTCAAAGTCAAATTAAGCTGGCTCTTACTTGTTGAATTATATTTTGGTGGGCTGGCCAAAGGGGCATTGCAATACTGCCAATTATTATTATAAATTTGTTTTGTTATGTGCCAACAGGAACAAGAACAAGTCCAGTCCCAATTGCACACCTATATGAGTGTATATAAGTAATGTTACGCAGATCAGTTTTTAGATCACGTTGGTAAATTATATGATGTGTAACTAATAAGAAATAAACACGATAAATATTAAGTAGTAATATAATTATCAACAAATATGTCATACGAAATACAAATATAAATTAAATTAATGGTTCCGTAGGAAGCGTATATATTTCCTAATTTAATATGTCAACATGTTTTATCCTATTTTCTATCTTTTTTTTATATACCAAACAAGCAAGAGAATCAATATAGGTATATATATGCTAGGGTTTGTTGTTTCATGTATGTTTTGGAGGCTTTTAGAGTACAACTGTACCGACCTTATACCTTATGAGTCATATGATAAATTCCTTCCTAAATTTGTAGTCTACATCGATGGTTCAGTGGTCAAAATCGTCATTTTCAAAGTAAAATCGCAATATTTTATCTGTTCTTTAAAGACAGGAATTTAGCCATAACTAAAGTTTGGGGAGTAATTAGGTAAAATTAAAGTTTAAGAAATAAATTAGCAACGAGTTACAAGTTTATGGGAGATTTTGGCAAATTACTCTTGCACTATGTTTGGATGAGGAAAATAAATTAGGAATTTAGATAAAAGTCAGAATTTATAAATTAACATGCACCAATTCCTTTGTTTGGATTCATAAACATTGAAATTTAGAATTTCCACATTAAAAAAAAACTTGGAATTTGGGAGCACTTAAAAATAACAAATTTCGTATTCAATTCTATTGTTTTTTTAGGTTAACCAAATAAGAAAATTCACAAATTCTATAAAATAAAATCTGTCATTTTAATTTTCTTCATTTTAAATTTTTTTAATAATCTTAAAAAAAATTCATCCAAACATAGTGTTAATTTATTTGTTTCCTAATTTCGCATGCAAGTGCATTACGCTCTTGATTTTGGATGTTTATACTGACAAAATAAAAAAAGCGCACGCCAATAAATAGTCATTTTTTTAGGTCGGCTAATAATTACTATATTATTAGATGTGAATGATTATAATATATTCCAGGGAAGCGGAAAGGCACTATGAAAGCTTCAAATGATATTTAACTCGTGCAAGTCGTGTTTAAGGAGTCAAACCAATGAAATGAATCAGTCTCGTCAGACCTGCACGCACTACGCTCCACCCACTTCTCTCAAATTTAGAATTCAAACTAGCAGGGTATCTTTTCAAACCTTGTATAATCTCTTCAGCTCATATAATTTACGAACTAAATATTTTTAGGGTTAAGTAAGAATAACCAGTCGACTTTTAAGGGTGATTCTAATCAATTCTATTCTACTTTTAATACATTTTAAATAGTTACCTAACGTGTTAAAAATTGGACATTTTTGCATCACTTTAATGATGACGTCATTAGTGTTAAATACCAAAAGCTGGTCTTCTATGGAGCAATGAAACTCCAAATTGACCCTTTTTTAGAGGAAGTACGATATTCATTAATCATTGAAAAAACCGTACAAACGAGGATATGGTGAATAACAAGAGCCTCAATAAAAACTTTGTCAAAGCTTTCAATCCGATCGAAAGAAAAAAGAGTGTTCCGCACCAAATTAAATATTAGGACTATCCTCCAGCAATAAATCAGAAATTACATCAGGAGGTTCTTCGAACCAAGAAACAGGGTGACCAATAGTTAAACTAAACCTTGCAAGATGATGAGCAACCTTATTCGTTTCTCTACGACCAAAAGTAATTTTTCATTGTTTGAACTCTTTTAGAAGCTTCCTTGTATCCTTAAACAAGTGGTCATATTGACCGTGAGATGCCGCACCTGCATTCTGAATTGCAGAAATCACCAACAATGCATCCCCTTCCACCTGAACTTGTTCCGTGACCCATTTGTGCAAAAACAATGATGCTGCCCATGCAGCAACAGCCTCTGCATGAAGTGCAGAGCGCACTCCTTCCTCGCGTCCCACCTAACCCGCCAAAAAGCCATTGTCCGAGTCTCTAACTATCAAACCAAAACCTTCAATTAATCGTTGTTCATCCCATGCAGCATCAAAATTACATTTTATCCACCCCGAATCCGAGGTCTGCCAATGCCTTATACGTACCGAGGAGTGCTGTGGTACAACCTTACTCCATTTTCAGAATTCGGCCAGCCACGCATGTGCTTTAATTTGAGTATCCATCAGAGAAACATCAATACCATTCCAAAGAAAATCATTATGTACCTTCCAAATGCTCCAAACTAGAATAAGGAGTTCAAAGCTGTCTTTAGAAAGCTGATGCGCCATATGCTCCAACCACCCACCAAAACCGTCCTCACTTCCAATAAAAGATCGAATTCCCAACGAACTTCCAAACCACACAGTTGCCACTCTAGGACATATTAAGAATGCATGTTCAATTGTCTCATCTTCTTGACCACAAAAGCCGCAAATAGCCTCCGTAATTACTCTTCTTTTTTTCCAGATTCGCCTTGGAAGGCAAAGCATTCATAAACCCACTCCAAACACAGATTTTGACTTGCCCTGGGACATTGGCAAGCCATAAAACTTTCCAAAGAAACTTTGTTTTCTCATTTACCATGGACTCCATGGGCTTATCACCACCTAAACCCGAACACGACCATGCCACAAAATAAGCACTCTTAGTAGTGAACATCCCCTTCGGTTCTTTCGCCCACATCAATGAATCAATAGGATGAAATAAACTTAAAGGAATGCTCAAAATCAATTCTGCTTCTTCCTGCAAAAACCATCGATGCACCAAGTTCGAGTTCCACCTGACTCCATCATCCTCCACCATTAAAGATCTTAGTGTAAGAGATGGGTGCACCCCCGTCGGTATGGGGCCGAGGACTTGACAAAATTGCTCCTGTAGCAGCCACTTATTCCCCCAAATTCTAATTTGTAAACCATCCCCCATTCTCCACCTCACACCTCTAGAAAGAATTATTCGAGAAGCAGCCACACTCCGCCAACAATAAGAGGAGTTGGGTTTAACAGAAGCATGCATAAACTTAGATGTTGAATAATACCGGGCTTTGAACATTCGTGCAACAAGGGAGTTAGGATATTGTAATAGACGCCAAATTGACCCTTCTTAGCCAAGTTAAAATTTTAATTTACTTAACCAAAAAGAGTCAGTTTTGGAATTCGTATCACATCAGTTTTGGAATTCGTATCACATAGATGACGTGAAAATTAAGACAACTTCAACACTTGTCTACATCATCACTTAATAATGGTGACTTAACATATGTTTAATTTTCAAAAAGTCTAGTACGAGTAGTTATTTAGAACATTGTTTTAAAATCTTGTGACTAATTTGAAATCACCCCTAAAAATGGAATACTTATATGTAGTTTTAACTTTATTTAAAGATCAAATGGAATTATCACTTAGTACTACTGTCTAGTGGTATTTCTTCTTACTTGTAAGTAAGAGGTCTTATGTTTGATTTTCGCCAAAGGTAAATTTGAATTACATTATTGCTGGCCCATTGTAAGGGTAAACTCACTTTCTTCCCTTTTAACATAAATAATATTGCTTGTTAAAAAAAAATCAAATGGAATTGGTAATGATTTTCAGAAGATTCTTACCTCACCTCGAATTTATTTTTATCTCAGTGTGAATAATGTCAAATGCCGTGAGTCTGGACTCCCAAGGTGTACAGATTATTGGGCTTCCTTGTTCATCTTCTTACACGACGTCAACGTCTACTCGTACGTTGTTAACAATGTATTCCTTTTCTTTTTCTAGTGTATATATTCTCATATTCATATTTTTGTCATAATAGCTTTCCTATTTTTGTTAACGATTTATGTTAAAATTGATTTAACAGCAGCTCAAACATCTGCATAGCAGAAACAAGAGGGTGCATAACATGTGTAATTAAGGTTCTCAAATATAAATTATAGCAGTTATTATATCAGAACTGAGTGAAGGAAAATGATCTTCGCCGAATCCTTTTTTTGGAGATCGTAAGAATCCCGCAATCATGTCTATTCATTGTACATCGTACGGTCAGAAATTTTAAAATTTTAAATTTTAAAATTCAAATATAAATAGTACTTAACAAAAATTGACCGCACAATGTACGATGAGCAGACACGATTGCAGGATCCGGCGAGGATCCTCTAATGCGAATTATTTCTCGATTTATAAGTGTCATCCTCAAAAATCGAGAAATGATTCTTATTTAGTCCAATATCTTAGTAGATATGGTGTTGGATTTATATTCATGCATCTCGAGTTCGAAACTCTTTACTCTCTTCTATTATTATAATAATTTTGAACAATGTTCTAAAAAACGGCCTAGGCGGCGACTAGGCGCTGGGCGCCCGGGGACCTTGGCGATTTTGGGCAAAATGGCTAGAAAAATCGGGTTTGCTCTAGGCGGCGCTAGGCGGCTGGGCAGTTTTTTTTTTTTTTTTTTTTTTTTTTTTGTGAAATTTGTTTTAAGTTTTAACTTTATGTCTTCTCTTATTGCTCTATCACCTTAAGGTCACAGACATTTTCATTCACAATTGGTCCTCCTTATATGGCATATATGCTTAATGTGTTTTTGAATTTTGGACTTGTTGGATACTCTTTTTGCATTATATCATTCTTTTATTATCTTATCTATGAATTTCATATAAGTATAATTTTTTGTAAGTGTTAATATGCATTTATTTACAAGATATACAAGAAATTTACTTAAATCCGCCTAGGCCACCTAGGCGCTAGCCCGCCGCCCGACTACCGCCTAGCGTTTTTTAGAACCTTGATTTTGAAACCTTCTAAAAAAAAAAAATTCAACTGATATATCTCACTAGTCAAACTTTGGTCCTTGGAGGAGATTATAGAGAAAAATATATGATTTTTCAATATAATTTAATTGATGACCAGGTTACACTCTAACTGTTCTTTAAAATGGTCAACTGTGGTTGGCTTACCATTATTCAGATATGGTGGGCTACTATTTGCATATCGTTCAGATATCATATTGTATAGATGTGTAATTTCTTTACAAATATTTTGGCCGTAGAATATATCAATATAACACATAATAGTTAGCATTCCAAGAAACCGATATTTTGCTTTCATGTGTTCTTTCTTTTGTTGTTTTCAGTAATCCCTTCATCTCGGATGAAATACACATCA
This sequence comes from Crataegus laevigata, assembly GCA_963580275.1. Lineage (NCBI taxonomy): Eukaryota > Viridiplantae > Streptophyta > Magnoliopsida > Rosales > Rosaceae > Crataegus > Crataegus laevigata. The sequence continues at coordinate 334,387 of OY756944.1, forward strand.
GTTTTGTGCGATTGTTATTATATGTTGTCTTTGAATTTGGACATTTTTTTTGGAATTTGGAACATTGATCAGCTTAGTTTTTAATTAAAATTTGTGGCACAGATCCTCAGTTAAAATTTGTTATGCTAGAGAATTTCGCTAAGTTTTCTACAAAAATGATTTTTGCTTGAATTCTTAAAACACCTATCATCCCTTATAAGCCCGTCATCGGCTTTGAAACTAGTTTCATGTACTAAACGTTGTGGATTTTTACTATTGAAAATTTCAATTTCAATTTTTGTTTTTTGTTTATTATTACTATTCTGTGTGAAAATTACTCAGTCTTTATACTTTTGTAAGTGGTAGATTAATCTAGTGCTTATAATTATTCTTTTCAACTGATTGCATCATGGGTTTAGACATTCCCCTTATCCCTTAGGTTAATTACATATTTTGGAATCTATTATTGTTTTATCATATTATCAAAATAATAGTTAATAGTTTAACATAATGAGTATTTTTAAAATATTACATCATATGATTAGCTTTTAGAACATACTATAACCTGATATTCTTGACTAATTACAGAAAATCAAACTTAGTAAATAAACTAAAATTCTAAAATTAACAAAAGAAAAGAAAATCACGCAGTTTTGAAATACGAAAATTAAAATAGTGAAATCCGGTGACAAAATTTCTTCAGCCAATCCAAGCTTGTGATGAAATGCAGTGGTTAAAATTTTGGTTAAGTACAATTGTTAAAATTTCCCACGATGGCATATTGTTTGAAAGATGGCTCACAACAAGTAATAATGGGAATTGCAGATATAGAATCCTCGAGACTACTCCAATTCAACTAACCAAGTCGCGTTGAGATTGAGATTCAATCACACATCTTGCTATTGTTAGCAGTCCCACATCGGTGGGGGTAAAGAAAAGTAATGACTTTAAATAAAATTATCATACTCTAACTAATACCGAAGTCTTTTGTGGTAAAACTCCATACCTGATGAATTGGGCATGTGGTAAAATTGAGGACAATATCGGTGTGATTAGAGAGAGTAGGACCTCCCAAACCTGTCGATCTAAAAAATTTCAACAAATAAAAAACCCTATTTGTTCTCAAAATTGACACGATAACTCGACCTAAAACCTTCTAATTCTTTCAAAAAGGTGGTGGGACATTAGTTTTATAATGAAACCTCAACTTTTTGTCACGTATCTACCCGCGAATAATGACTATTTATGAGCTAGAGTGTGAGTCATATCTTAGCTATAGAAATAAATTCTACAACCAAGACATGGTGGAAAATAAAATTAAATGACAACGATTACACCGTACAACATATAACAAATCTTACATAATAAAAGCTTGAGTTTACCACATATAATTTACTGAATATGCAGGGGAAATAAAATATTAGTATACAACCTTAATTCATAACAAAAGTGCCAACTAAAATAATAATAGAAATGAGTAGCTCTTGCAAAAACATAAAATGTATGCATTGAGATACATGAATGAACTCACTCCCTTCCAGGGCCGGCCCTAAGGGTAGCCCAAGTAGGCGCCCGCCTAGGGCCCCCACTTCGCAAGGGCCCCCAAAAAATTTTTATGTCCTGTAATTAACATATAAATACAAAAAAAGTAAGAAATATCATAATTCATTTGTTAGTGCAGTGGAAATGTTGGCTTCATTTTTCTTTGGGTGTTGAGTTCGAAACATGAAGTTGCCTTTCAATCACTAGATTTTTTTTGCTTTCAAATTTACTGCCAATCCATTTGTCCAACTCGCAATCCATCTGTCCAAATGCATATAAAGTTATAAAACTTAAGTCTCTTTGCAATCTTTTTTTCTTTCAACTTCTCCTTCTCTCCATTTATTTCGAATGTTTAAACCAACTTCCCATTCTCTCCATTTCTATTGAATGTTTAAACCAACTATCATATGGTCTTAAAATTGTACTTTAAGGTAATCAAAACTTTGAATTTATATTTTTCTTTTCAATAACTTTTTATTCAATGGATTATTTTAACATTCAATTCATTAGTGTGATGTTGATTTTAGAAGAAAAAAAAGCACAAGAGAAACAATTGGCGTTGAATTTATTATACTCGTCAATCAAGTTTTATTGTTATTTACTCTCTTGATCATCAAGTTTTATTGTTCTTCACTCTCAATCTTAGACTCTTGACTGCGAACATTTAGTACATTTGTGTCTAAAAACGTGAATCGTGTAATGTTTAAATAATGTTTGTATATTTATCTTATTTTGATATTAATTTTTAATGATATTTGATGTGAAACTAGAACTTTTTTTTATGTATTTAGGGAATTCTTTTTTATACAAATGAATATACAAAGAACCGGAGATCAAATAATTTTAGGGCCCCACTTCGAAGGCTCGCCTAGGGCCTCCAAATTCTCAGGGCCGGCCCTGCTCCCTTCTAATCCCATCAACACATACCTAAGTCACCCAAGCCTGCACGTCCCATACCATGCTTATACCACTTAACTCCGAATACCTTAGAATATGAGTTAACTCCCGTTTATCCCTTAACCTAATTTTTGTAATTAAACTCTCAGTTTCCACTTTATTAAACAGGCACTTCCCACGGCGCCTAATTGTATATTCAGGACATTCCCCTGACGCCTGACATATACAAGATTTCATTATTTTATAATCAACCAATCTGTATACTTAAACCCTGCACCATATGCATGACATATACAAGGTTCATTATTATTCAAGGCAAACTTCAGCCCTTGAATATCCTCACAACTTAAACACAACTTAACTGTCTTTTTTGCTTTGCAATGCATATATATGTATATGTCATGTGCACACAGATATCTATACTCACATTTTCTTTAACAAGCCTGTAAACTTTAACATAAATCAAATTAGTTAGTAACAATAGTAATATAATCATAATATTGACAACAAAGTAATAATCTTTAACATCAACATAAATGATAAACAATACGTTACCATTTCCTCATCTTTTTATTGTTTCAATTTCATTTCCTCCCTTTTGTTCTCTTTCTTTCTTCGCCACTTCCTCTTCCTCTTTTGTAATATAGCTGAAATTTTACATATGTAATAGGAGTTGGATTGCTGAAAAACTTCCATGAAAGTGAGCGAAAGAATAGACCATGCAAAGAGGTTGACGGAGAAGGCTAGCTCAACTGAACATCATCTGTTCGAACTGGGGTATAAGTCAGCAATTAGATTGGATTGTCGTGGTTTTCGGTTATGTTATAGAGGAGATGATAAGAAACAACTTTTGTGAAGGAATTATTTTAATCAGAGCTACGAAAAATGGGGTTTTGGTACTCATAACATGGCTATCCAGTTTTCTGGGGGATTAGAGATTGAGTTGGTATTTCAAACATATCGGACGATCGCACCGTTGGATTTTCCTGAAACTTGGGTATATCATGGTAGAGAGATAGATGAACAACTCTTATGAAGAAAGTACTATGATATAATCTATGGATGTTGGTGTTATAGTCTGTTAAATAGGCGGAATTAATTTCTAGTTTTTGTATATCTTTCTTTTGATAGATGAAAATGACGGTGAGTTTGGTGAAGAGATTTGTTGGGTAAGGTCTCATGTATTTTTCTGGAATTTGTCTCACACATTTTGTACATCATTCTCAATGAAAATAAATGGAGATTTTCAATGGTTTGGTGGGAGTGCTCTCATAACAAAGGTCTCAAAATGTAAATGCATAAACAACGCAAGATTTAAGTGGTTTGCCAAATCGACTACATCCACTGGGGTTTGCTTTCATTGTATTTCACTATATATGACAAACTTACAAATACAATGAAAGATGGCTTAAAGCCTTAAGAACATGTAAGAGAAAGATAAGGAGGTAATTTGAAAGGGAGAATGACTTTTTGTTGGAGTTGCTCTTTTTCTTCCGTTTTTCTTCTTCTTCCTCTCACTCTTCTCCTTCTCCTCCGTTGGTTCTTGCTCCTTCCTTTATAAAGATTGCAGGACATCTTCCTCTCCAAAGAGTCTCCACAAGTGTGCCAATAGAAAGAAACCAAGTGTTGTGCCAATCATTAGACATAAAATGAGTTCCAATAACAAAGTAACAATTGTTGTCCTAATCATTAAGAATGATAAGTGATCAAGTGGCAAAGCAACAAGTGTCAAGTTAATTATGAACTAATGAATATCATGCAAGATGTTCCTTGCATCAAAGGCCATGTCCAAACCCTAAAGGATGAATCCTCACCAATTATCAACCATGATATGTTGTCTAATAGAAAGAAAAAAAAAATGTTAAACTAATCATTAGCCATATTATGTGTTCCAATAGAAACACACCAAATGTGAAGTTAATCATTAACAATAGGATGTGTTCATATGACAAAGCAACATGTGTTAAGTTAGTCATAAACAAAAATTATCATGCAAAGTGGAGAAATACCCAAAGGCCACATCCATACTCTATAAGATATAGAATCCTACCTCATCCTATCTAGAGTAGTGGCTAACTCCTCCTCTTTATTCTCTAATGGTTGCCAAAATGCCATTTAGCCTTTGTGAGAAAAATCAAGCCAAACTTATCATAACCCCCTTCTTCAATTCAAACTAACAATATCTCTAATTACATATGAACATGAAATAAATACTAGCTAGTTTTTGAAATCATTTGTAGCAAAAAGGATTTTACATTGAAACTATTTTACATATTGAAAGTAGGTTCTTGCACAAAATAAATCTAATAAAATTATTACGTAAAAATAATTACTCACATACACACATATATATAACCATTTTTTTAAAATACAGAGTATTACATTTCTTCATTGTATCAGACCATGATGGCCCACGTGTAAAGTCCAACAACCACATGTGCTTCACTCCACCTCAACTTTTGTCTTGTATCAAAGTTGTCCCACACATGTTCCATGTCACACTATTTGTGTTGTCCATATGTTAGGCTCGAAATACATCACACATGAGGGGATGTGTTAAGAGTAAATCCCGCATTGGGAAAAGGATGGACTTTGCATGTGCGTATAAGCAGTTGGGCTACTCCTCACATTGTCAATTGATTTTAAGGTGAAACCTCAACTTTCTTTAGGCCTTACCTTATTTTCACGTTGATCTAACAAAATGGTACCCTAAAATGCCATTTAGGATGAAATTACTAAATTGCCCTTCAACGTCAACACATTAGGCAGAATAACGGAATATAGGCAAAGTGGATTAAATTCAAGTTCCATGGAGCATGCCAAAAGGTAAACCTGGCTCTCTCATGGCTTTATCTTGCTTTATTTCATTTTCCTTTTATGCTTTCAAGTGTATTTTCTTAAAGTTCATTATTAGGGTCAGTATGGGTTGGTTTGGTTCGATTAGAGCACTTCTAGTGTAGGAAGGCTCCTTGGCAACAGACAATTCAATCCCCTTAAATAAACAGTAACTGTCTGCAATGAACAGTAACTGTTCAAGTGCATCTCCACTCCTAAACTAAATAGCCCAGACAATTCGTTTTCAAATATTAGTATTTTTTTTTATTTTATAAAATAATAAAGAAAACTTTATTTTTAATTTTGGATAATAATAAAAGATTGGTTGAAAGCATTTGAAAATATTGAATTGTAGTGTAAGTGGAAGAACATGGTTAGGTATTTATAGAAAAAAAATTATACATTTTATATATTTTTAATTAGTTTTTATTTATTATGATTTTTAGTAGTTTCTATAATTTTTTAATAATTTAAATTGTGAATGATGTCACATAGGCTGGGCGTTAAAATAGGCGATTATTGTCTGACTTCTCAATCGGGCTCGCCTTGGGTCCAATTGGCTGAGTGGGCTAGAATGTTTTGGGGAGGGGGGGAGAGTGGATTGGGTTGCTTATCCCCAAGACAATAAGCAATGGTAAAGTTGCTCTTACAAAACCACCATCCGAGCCGCCTCCTTTGACGGAGACAAATTTGGCATTGACGCCGGCATCTAAGAGCTTGAACCAATAAACCAAAAATTCTGTAGTTGTGGTTTGGTGCGGCGAGAACCCAAGGGATCGACGAGATTTGGAGAAAACTAGTGCGATGGAGCGACGAGATCTGCATAATAGTGTGCATAGAGAGAGAATTGTTGCGACTAAGAGGAAATGAGAGGGAAAATATGAGGCAAAAATTAGAATGCTACTAATATTTTAAGTTTTTTAAATGAGTAATGCTAGAAAGATTAAATTTGTAGACTAAATTTTATAAACTCAATTATATGGAAGTTCATTATTGAATTATTACTTAAGTGTCGATTAAGTGTTTAAGTAGGTTAAATGCTCTTATGTTTAAGTAGTTAATGTGTGCATTTAACCTACTTATAGTTTAGGTTCCTTATACATCGCTTATATATAAAATAAAAGAAAAGAATAAAACTAACCCCTGCACACATTACCTACCCAACCTACTTATTTCGCTTGTATAATAATGGAAAAAGGCTTTAATTATATGTAATTTTTACTTGCATATCAAGGAATTTAAATTAGAATAATAGTTAAAGTAGAAAGTAGAAACCCAAAATTTTCTGTTTGACATATAAGGACAATATATAGCATTAGCAGCACAATGGCGAACACTAATAAAGAATCCAAACATTTTCTCATTTCCTTTTTTTATTTCTTTCTTATTGGTATGCTTGTTATTGTTATATGCAGTTGACATAGATAATTGGATCAAAATGGACAATTCTCTAATTTCAAGGTATATAAAAGGAAGTGAACCCCATGATATAGTCAGCACCCGACTCTTGTGAATCCCATGCTTAATTAAGAGAGATACTTGGCTCTACAAAATTGTGGAGGAATTTTTCTTAAGATATTTCATGGCAGATTCATAAAATTTTGTACTCATAATTGAAGTTGTTCAAAAATTATAAAACACTATGTTAAGAAACTTTTGCAAAAATCAATTAAAAATAAGGTAGTTTAGTGTAGCAAATAGATAGACAGTTCGCAATATTTTTTACCGATTCCAACCATATGTTTTTATAGAGTTCGACGACCAAACGACATCATATTCATTGATTTTCGCATGAATGATTTTTACATAGTGATTCATAATGTGATAAACGCTTTAGGTCCGTCATAGCCACCGCCACCTTCATCGATATTGTCCCCAACTTAATTACATATTATTAGGTATGAAGTTTTATCTTAAAAGATCTCAATGATATTAACCATATAAATTTTATGAGAATCATAAAATTTATATATTATTTAGTCATACTTTCGATGTGGAACTCTATTTTCCAAACTGTTTGTTCCGTGAATCAACCAGTGTTTTGTTAAAATCCTTCTACAATTTCGTTTAGCCACTCTTTGCACTGGTAGTAGGCTGATCAAGTTTTAACTTCAATTAATAGGCCCCAGGTCATTGCTCTAAACTTTTATTAATATATATATATATATATATATATATATATATATATAGTCGTAAATAGATAGCAAAAATAGTCTAGGTAATGTTTTGCTCTTGCTATTTAGTAATACTGTCAAGTGACATTTCTCTTCACTTATAAGTAAGAGGTATTATGTTCAATTTTCATAAAAAACGATCAATTTATTATGGCTAGCCTATTATTAAGCTTAGTTCACTCTCCTACTTCTAATGCAAATAATATTGTATATATTAAAAAGAAATGTTTTGCTCTTTTACTGTCTATGTACGTTGTTTTATTTGTTCCATTTTCAAACTATTTAAGTTGTCGAAAAAAAGTTGTGACATATTAACAATAGTGTCGACTAATTTGATGCAGACATGCGAACGTTCAGCCTAATGATACAAGATATCAAAACAAATCTTTGGATGTACCATTTTCAAACTTTTAAGTTGTCGAAAAAAAGTTGTGACATATTAACAATAGTGTAGACTAATTTGATGCAGACATGCGAACGTTCAGCATAATGATACAAGATATCAAAACAAATCTTTGGATGTAAAATATATATATATATATACATGCACATACATGGGCTGGGACTTAGGGCACAAAATTTTGACGCATATTTTGATACACATTTTTATGGACATCATTTTATAATGTCTTTCAATTATTCAACTGACTATATTTTATATCTTACCTCAAAGATCATGTCTACAAAAAATCGTCCAAATTCGAAACTATATAACTGTGAGATTAAATTTAGTATTTCTTTGTAGAACCATATTCGTTCATTTTCTTCATTACAATGATAATCTATGAATATGTACTAAAATGTCGAACATTTGAATTGTTGAAATAGATTACGAAATAGATTCTACAAAATATGTGTCAAAAGCGTGTGTTCTCGAATTCTAATTATGTGTGTGTGTGTGTGTGACTGACAGGTTAGTCCGTATAAGTACATAAGTTTTAATTAATGTGGTTTCAAATCATGCAAATGCTTGACTTAGTCTACTTTGTTACACTTGAGGGTGGGGGTTCTAAGGCATTTGATTCTTAAATTGCACCTATTGTTTGACTTAGGATTTCGGACGTGGGATTGAATCCATTGATGCGAACGTGGACATTGGTTGCAGACATGATTGACAAAACGAAATAGCTTCAGAAACTGATGTAATTTTAATAAGAGTAGTGCTTATCATTTAAACTATTTTTAAATTATGTGGGGTGTCGCGTTACAGATTCGATTTCCCTGTAACACGATATTGTTTGTTTTGGGTTCCGGCCACACCCTCGCGGTTTTGTTTTTGGGAACTCACATGAAAACTTCCCAGTGGATCACTCATCATGAGATTGCTCTTGCCCGATTTCGCTTAACTTCGGAGTTCCGATAGAATCTGAAGCCAGTTAGTTCCTAAAAGGTTTCATGCTATATGGAGGGGAGCATATGCATACAAGGCAAATTATCTCCTCTCCATTGGTTGATGTGGGATGTTCCAATCCACCCCCCTTAGGGGCCCGACATCCTTGTCGGCACACTCGCACCACACGGCAGAGTGGCTCTGATACCATTTTGTTATGTTCGACTCGACTTCGCCGTAGCACAATATTGTCTGCTTTGGGCCCCAACGACGTCCTCACGGTTTTGTTTCTAGGAACTCATACGAGAACTTTCTAGAGTCACCCATCCTAGAATTGCTCTCGCCCGAACTCGCTTAACTTCGGAGTTCCGATGGAATCCAAAGTTAGTGAGTTCCCAAAAGGCTTTGTGCTATGTGGAGGGGGCATGTATATATAAGGCACATTACCCCTCTCCATTAGTTAATGTGGGATGTTACATGGAGCGGTTTGTTGATAGTTATTATTTAAGTATTAATTAACATGCTTATTATTTATTGGTGACACATCATATAATTTATATATAGTCTAATAGCATTATTGTTTTGGTAAAGATAACAATTTTTTATGGTAATTATTATTAGCACTCTAAAAATCTCATTTGGCACTCCAAACTTTCTATAATTAGAAAGAAAAATACACTTGTAAAGAGTGTAAAATGAAATTTTTAGAGTGTTAGTAATAATTTCCTTTTTTAAATGATATAAGCATATGAATCAAAACCGTTTTGAAGCTTTTTTAAAAAATAAAAATTAATGTTCTCTAGTAAAATCCTGTGAATTAGGTAAATAAATGAATCCACAGTTCAACCAATCATGATTAAGTTAGTTGAACAATTCAATAATTTAATTAGATTCTGAGGGAGAACGCATTGGTGACTATACTACGTGAAGGCTGGAAAAATGGTGGTCAGCGTGAGGTTAGGGGGATGGGTCGTGGATGAGAGGGGAGGGGAGAGAATTCTGGGATAGGGGAGAAGAGGAAGAGAGGATGAGAAGAAGGGCTAGGAGGAGAAATGGGGAAGCTGCCACCGGCCCCCAGCCATAGCCAGAGGTCGGGGGCTATAGAGGTAGGAGGCTCGGTGTCACACCCCGATCTCGAAATATTTGTTTTCGAGGATAAATTTTGTTGATAGGCTCAATTTTTATTCTTGTTAATTTAAGTGCTAAAATTCACGACTCTTTACTTAAGTTCCTTTATTTCACAAGTTCTACAACCATAATTCCTTAACCAAAACATAATTATTATATACTCAATTTACTACCCTTTTACTTCTCTTAGACAAATTTTTCCTATCTAAGAATAGTTCTCAACTAAAATATAATTTCCATTTATTTAACCTTACTTATTTTTATGGCTGCATCTAACTTCTTGTTAGACTGCCTACATGCCATAGACAGGGACTAAGTCATTCGTAGTTCGCAAATTCAAATTCAATTAAACTTCTCATTTTCTCATTTTTCTTTCTCCCCTGCCACTCCCGTTGACACGCCCCGACCCCGATGTCCTGTAGACATCGGGGTGGTCACGTGCTGGCCGACACCCGAAGGGTGACGAAAGCCATTTAGAAAATATAAAAACGAGAAATAAGAATTTAAATTGCACATTTAATAAATGTTTCAGGAACGTGTTCAGAACATACAACTAATTGGAAATATTACAAGAAAGAATACCAAATTTAGTACACCAAAAAGAGTAGGTCCTACACCGAGAGGACTCGAAGATGCCAGTGCGGAAGTGCCACGACGCCGGGATTGTATGCCTCGTATCTAAGCCCTGAAGGGGGCGCAAAACAAAGGTGAGTGGACCAATTTGATATACATATACGAAAATAGTTATCAAGATACTAACCCCCAAGTTAGAAAACCAAAACGTGATATATAGGTAAGTTCTCCTAAACCTACCATACAGTACAGTATCACAATCACAACTCATAACCATACTCATATCTTATCGCACAACATCCCAATTCAGTTTAACTCGTAAGGAAATACCCAAATAACAGCTCATAAGTATAGAGTCATAAACATATCAGAATAATCGCTAGTGAATGTCCAATATAACACTTCAGGCCCCATGCCAGCTCCCCTCCCTGAGCATACAGTCAGAGGAAACCACACTTCAGGCCCAATGCCAGCTTCCCGTCCCTGTACTCGAAAGTCAGAGGTAACACACTCCAGGCCCTATGCCAGCACCATAACCGTCGCCCGGGATGGACCGGAACCTTATCCCTACATCCCGTAGCGGAAGTGGACCACTAGGTAGTATCAGATCAATGCCACATATATTTATTTAATCTCAACATTATATTTCAGCATTTAATACTCAAACATCGTATCACACTATTCTATACTCAAGCATTTCATTCAATTAATTTCTTAAAATAACGTAAGTAATTTAGAAGGGGTCCACTCACAGTACTTAGCTGTCCAACGCTGCACTGCTAGTGAATCTAGAACAATCCCACAAGTTGCCCCTAAGCACATAAAGGGTACAACTTAGTCAAACTCTATTTTAACGATTTAATTTGGGAAAACGGACTTCAAAAACGGGTCCAGGACGTCGAAATTAGCCTAGGAGGGGTCCCGAACGGAACCCGAAAAAGTCAACCCAAAAAGTCAACGTTGACCGTTGACTGGTCAAAGTCAAAGTCAACGGTCAGAGTCAAAGTCAACCGTTGACCGGGTCAACGGTCAACCGGGTCGGTCAATGGTCAACGAGTTGGGTCCACGGGTCAAGGTCAACGGGTCAGTCAACCCGGGTCGGGTCAAGGTCCACGGGTCAGGGTTGGATCCGGGTCTGGGCTAGGGTTTGGGCTTGCGGGCCTAAGGCCCGAGAGGGTCTGGGTTACGGGTTCTGGCCCAAAGGGCTGGGTTGCGCCTGCCTGAGAGACAGAGGAACGCCGGAGCTTCCACAGCTCCGGCCGGCTACCTACGGAGGTCCAAGGCCCCGATCCATGTACGAAATTAAAGTGCGAAGTGAGAGGAGGAGTTTGGTACCTTCCAATCAGTGAGGAGTGAACGGGAAGTGACCGGAGAAGCCTCGAAACTTCACGGGTCCGTCGGAAAAAGGGGTGCACTCACCCGAGCTTCGATTTCAATCTAAAACTCAGAAACAACCCCCAATTAATTCCTAATTTCTAACCTAAAGACGAATAGAGTGAAAGGGGGAATAGATTTTAGCTTACCTCGTCGGGGAAATTCGAAGGGGACGCCGGGAGTTCTCTGGGTCTTCTCCGTTTGTCACGGTGGCGCTGCGCGGGAGGGAGAGAGGGACGAGACGAGAGAGAGGGCGAGGGTGCGAGTGTGGGTGTGTGTGTGACAAGGTCGAGCGAGAGAGAGAGATCGGGAGAATGAGAGTCACGGGAGAGAGCAGATGACACGCCCCGACCCGAAGTCCTGTAGACCTCGGGCGGATCGCGTGCTGGCCGACACCCGAAGGGTGACGAAAGCCATTTAGAGGGTATAAAACGAGAATTTAGAATTTAAATTACACATTTAATAGATATTTCAGGAACGTGTTCAGAACATACATCTAATTTGAATTAATACAAGAAGGAATATAAAGTCGAATACACAGAGAAATAGGTCCTACGCCGAGAGGACTCGAAGATGCCAGTGCAGAAGCGCCTCGACGCCGGGATTGTGTGCCTCGAAACTAGGCCCTGAAGGGGGCGCAAAACAAAGGTGAGTGGACCAATTTGATATACATATAAGAAAACAGTTATCAAGATACTAACCCCCAAGTTAGAAAACCAAAACATGATATATATAGATAAGTTTTCCTACACCCACCATACAACACAGTATTCCAATCACGACTCATAAACATAATCCTATTCTATCGTACAATATCTCAATTCAGACCAACACGCCAGGTAATACCCAAATAACAGCTCATACGTATAGAGTCATAAACATATCAGAATAATCACTAGTGAATGTCCAGTATAACACTTCAGGCCCCATGCCAGCTCCCCGTCCCTGAGCATACAGTCAGAGGAAACCACACTTCAGGCCCAATGCCAGCTTCCCGTCCCTGTACTCGAAAGTCAGAGGTAACACACTCCAGGCCCTATGCCAGCACCATAACCGTCGCCCGGGATGGACCGGAACCCTATCCCTACATCCCGTAGCGGAAGTGGACCACTAGGTAGTATCAGATCAATGCCACATATATTTATTTAGACTCAGCACCATATCACAGTATTCAATACTCAAGCATTTCATTCATACAGTTTCTTAAAATAACATAAGTACTTTAGAAGGGGTCCACTCACAGTACTGAGCCATCCAATGCTGCGCTGCTAGCAAGTCTAGAACAATCCCAAAAGTTGCCCCTAAGCACATAAAGGGTACAACTTAGTCAAACTCTACTCGAACGAATTTATTTGGGAAAACGGACCTCAAAAACGGGTCCAGGACGTCGAAATTAGCCTAGGAGGGGTCCCGGACGGAACCCGAAAAAGTCAACCCAAAAAGTCAACGTTGACCGTTGACTGGTCAAAGTCAAAGTCAACGGTCAACGGTCAAAGTCAACCGTTGACCAGGTCAACGGTCAACCGGGTCGGTCAACGGGTCAGTCAACGGGTCAACGGGTCGGTCAACGGGTCAACGGGTCGGTCAACCCGGGTCGGGTCAGGGTCCACGGGTCAACCCACGGGTCTGGGCTAGGGTTTGGGTTGCAAGGGTTTGGGCTTGGGTTTTAACCCAAAAAGGGTCTTGGGTTTGGGTTTGGACCGGCCCAAAGGGGCATCTGGGTTTAAGGTTGCACGGGCCTAGGGCCCTAGTCTAAAGAAACCCAAAAGGGTTTCTGGGTTATAAATCAAACGGGCCAAGGGCCCTGACTTTGCTAAGGCCCAAGGCCTTAATTTAGATTTAGGAAAATACAAATAAAAATGATACGGGCTGGGGAATTGGGTTCGGTGGAATCGGGCCTAATGCCCAATTACAAGGCCCAAAGGCCCGAAGGCCCTAATTCCTAATTAATAATTAAAAGGAATGGGTTTGGGCTTGGTTACGGGCTTGAGGCCCGAGAGGGTTGGGTCTGGGTTCTGGCCCAAAGGGCCTGCCTCCCCCACACGGCCTGAGGGGCCTGGGTTCGAACGGAAGAGAACACCGGAGCTTCCTAGCTCCGGCCGACCACCACACCTAGTTTTAGGGTCCGATCTAAGTACCAAAACAAAGAGCAGAGGAAGGGGAAGAGGTTTATACCCTTGGATTCGTCGAGAGACGACCGGAGACGGTCGGAAAGTTCCTTGAAGCTCCCGGGTTCGCCGGAGAATGGGTGTACACACCCCCGAGTCGATCTCGACCTAAAACTCACAGAAAAAACTAAGAATCACTCCTAGATTCTCCATAAAACCACAAATCGACGCAGAGGGAGGGATGATCGAAGGCTTACCTCGTCGGATTTTCAAGGATTTCGCCGGGGGGGGAAATTCTGGGTTCCCACTGCCCTTTCGTTGCAGCGCCGCGAGAGAGAGAGGGAGGAAGAGAGACAGGTGCAGGTGATGGTGTGCGTGTGTGGTGAGGTCAAGCGAGAGAGAGAGGGAGAGTGAGGGTTACGGGAGAGAAGGGAGGGCTCGAGAGGGTTGAGAGACTGAGGGAGACAGCGAGGGAGAGAGAACAGAGAGACAGAGGCGTGAGAGAGAGCTCGGGGGGGGAAACCAAACCGGGTGGGCCCATTGGGCTCACCATTTAAGAACAAAAACAAATTTTAAATTAAAAAGAGGGGTAGGGACTAAATTGAAAGGTTTATAAAACTTTTTGGGATTAAAATGAATAACAGAAAACATTTTGGGGATTAGTTTATAGGTTTTAAAATAACTCGAAGGGCGGGCGTGTCAATTCTACCCTCCTTACAAAAAAATTTCGACCCCGAAATTTAAATCACTAGTAAGTTAAAATACTTGAAAATAGTAGGAAGAGTATAGGTATGTAATGAGAATTCAAATTAGAGGGGGGTGCATCAAAGAGAATATGTCACACCGTCGCGAGCGGTTCACAAAATCCTCAATCATGCCTCCAATCTCTTACTTTCTTCCCCATCAGTGAAAAATAGAGATATAATTTATAAAAATATAAAATTAGAAACATATATTAACATAGGGTCAAAAGTAAATACGTAAAATACGTTTAAGGTCAAAATAGATACGTACTAACATATAGGTCGAAAACTTAAGCTGAAATCAAAACCGAAAACGAAAATACTTTCCCCCAAACAAACATTTGTAACATAAAATAAATACCAAAGTAAAAAGAGTTAAAATACTTACACTGAAAATTCAAAACTGAAAACGGAAATGGTCTTGTCCAAGCATACGCAACGACACGTGCTTCGAGAACAGAGGTGTCTTTAGGTCAGGTCCTAGCGATAACGGAATCTATAACGGCTACTATAAACGAGTCTACCTACTCACTTGCTTAACAACCCAACGAACAAGTTATCGGTACAACAGTCGGCCGCCCGTGATATCAACCACTCATCCGTTGTCTTGATAAGTAAGCAATAATTTTCGATGGTGCACGATTGCACACGTGGCGAATTCGTTCCTCTAACTACTAGTCCGTAATACTACTCCGCCAACCTATGTTGCCTGTAGCAACTCTCCTATCGTAACGCAAATCGTGTCGTACTCGACTGAACAGAACGGAAACCATCGTCGTAAAACTCCATCCAGAACCAAGCGCTCTATCGGTATCAGTTCTTCCAAATGTGACCAACTACTCCAGTGTTTTGCCAACTTTGAATCCACTTGGAAGAGTAACTTGGGATTCAAGAGAAGTGGCCACCATGTTGACAGCGAAGTCAAAAGCTCTGGCTAATCAAACGGCAAAGGAGAAGTCTCACTCTCACGCTAATCACGGTTTGATAGTTGCTATAATTCCCAATCCTTTTCTCAAAGCTAAATACTTCCATTTGACTGATTCAGTAATTCTTCTTTAGCGATTCTATTCCTCTTCTTTTACTTTCTCGATACCGTTTTGTCTTACCACCATGTTAGTAGCAGATCCAAAAGCTCGAACCAAGCAAGTGGAAAACGAGAGTTCATTTTTCCCAACAAGCAGTATCTCTTGGGAGTTGTTGCAGTGCTCAATTCACCTCTCCATTTTTGCTTAGTTGCAGATTTATAGTCAAACAAGATTAATGTTGGTGGAAAGAAGAAGACCTGCTAGATCAACCTGAAAGCACCATGAAAGCACACGCCTTTCGAGGGAAGCGAAAAGATCTTCAGATTCCCTTCTTGATCACGCCGGGATGTCACATCAGAGAGTACTAAATAGATTTGCTAGGGATATTTGGATGTCAACGTACCTACCATCCACAAGGTCTCGAAGAGAGATAGTGGGAGGGTACGTCGAGGGGAACACACATCATTGGAGAAGGAAACGATGTGATGCCTATAAATTATAGTAAGATGACGACACCATCCGCCGATCATCTATACTACAACTTTCATCCAACTCTTATCAAAGGCGGCTGAAACCTCACGGTCACGTGGAACTCTTCCTGGTAAGTCTGGTAAACTCTGGCGAAAAGATTATGCTTCTAATGTTCCTGACCAAAACGATATGAACTAGGCGTATACTTCCGCCGAATCGATCGATCGTCAATTTCTCACTGATTGAGCGAGAAACCATGTCGAGAAGGCTAAAAGAACACTCAAGAATTTGAGGGTCAAAACAAGTCCATCAAATCTAGAGTACAAGATATCCGGATTTGAATAACCACTTTGATGCTCGAGTTCACGGCCTAATTTGATCGTTAAGGATTAATAACAATTCAAGATCTGATGTCACACACCTGATAACATCATTGGTCATCAACTTCGTCCGACAACTCGTGAAATGATCTGACGTTTTGAATCTCCTGACAAGCTTATATGATTTCCGTATATTTAACTTCTCCGCTTTTCTATCCCGAAACGATCTCGCTGTAGTTGTCCGATTAGGGTCAGTTGCTCAAAATGAGATTTGGGTGTGAGTCTTCCTACTGAGGAGTTCCGCAATTACGCTTGCAAAAATTAGGGTAGTACACGATAGTGTAACCGTAGACTTTTATGCATTTAGGTAACTAGGGTGCAACATTTCTCACTGTAGAGAAAACATCGCCACATTTTCAACCAGGTAGGTCGTTACCATTTCTAGCTTCAGGATAAGATGATTCCCATCGTGCCATTCCAAATGTTAGGAGGCACAAGTGTGACTCAATCTTACTGCATCAACGTGCAGTCAAACATTTAATCAATACACCTCCGCAGAATTTGGAAAGTGTAAGAACTACGATTAGATGAGACAACACTTCGTTGTCAAAATTTTCTTTTCACTGTCAGTGTCGTACCAAAACTGACTAGCTTCTTAGACCAAAAGAAACATGAGTCTAAGCTCAAGGTTAGTTAAGAACTGTGCATGAAGTTTAACGAGGCCAAAGACGTTTCAAAATTCACCAAACCTTGGGAGAACTATCACAAAGTTCAAAAATTAAACATAATACCTCTGAATTAACAGAATGATAAAGAAGAAGGATACAAAGCAGTCTGTGTATGCATGCAGTGACACGATTAGCTACCTTAAAGTGATGCTCTTGAGCAAACCAAAGCTCAATGAGTCCAGAGAAATTCAAAATTAAACTCGATCTTCGTACAAAGATGAATATGGTAAGTTTCAAACCATTACACTGAAAGTACAAGGCAGGACAGGTAGGGAACAAGAGCACTGATCGGTTAGGCTACAAGCAGGAGGCTAGGTTCACCTCTACTGAAAAGTACGTGGATAAGGAGCTAGGGTTTACCACCGAGTACCAATCCCAGGTAAATTCAAGGAGTCTGTTTATCCAACCAAGTCTGGATCTTCATCATCTGACTCAACTACAACAACAGCAAGGATCACAACTCCGTTTAGGAATTGGTGAGATTATTCACTGTTGCCGAGGAGTTTCTCAAGAAAAACAATTAATATAACGAAGTCAACGCCCGAAGGATTCGGTGTAAAGCTGGCGGTCACAGCTTAAGAAACTTGACTTCATCGTTGGAGCAATTAAGAAGGTCATCGATAGAACAATCACTGATGACTTGTTCCAAAGATTTACACTGATTGCCTTCAGCGGTAATGAGTTCGGAAACATCGATTTGTGCCTACCAAATACCACTTACTAGTCATCGCCTCGACTAGTACTTACTCGCTTTCCCTAACACGTAATTCAAAAATTTTCAAGTAATCATCACTAAGGCATGACTGTTCGCCAATCCAGGAAGACACATGTCGCAGAGTGATCACCGTTTCCAGATTCCTAGTTGGCCTGAACCAACTCGTACTGCCAAGATGTCCGTTTCCCAAGATTTTCAATGTATAGCCGACTCTGCCCGCAATTCCTAGGGAACGCATGTTGCAGAGTGGTATCGTCATTACCGATCTACAACTGGTCTTGACCAGATTTCCACAAGCTGAGATTTCTAAGGCACATCGCTTTCAAGAAATACCGACTCCACTTGCCATTCCCTTGGAAGGCACGTCGTAAGGTATCGCCATATGCTGAAAGTCGTCCACCCACCAAACACGTCATCAATGAGGCACAATCCCGACACAAGTTTTAGTATTTCATCCCGAAGATGATAATTCAAATAGAGGAAGATTTGCACAATTGTGCCCGATGGCACCAATTTCAGAAATTACGACATCCAAATGACGTCATAACTGACACAATACTACGGTGACAGAAGATCCTAAGTATGCTCTGAATAAACCACGCTCTGATACCAATCTGACACGCCCCGACCCGAAGTCCTGTAGACCTCGGGCGGATCGCGTGCTGGCCGACACCCGAAGGGTGACGAAAGCCATTTAGAGGGTATAAAACGAGAATTTAGAATTTAAATTACACATTTAATAGATATTTCAGGAACGTGTTCAGAACATACATCTAATTTGAATTAATACAAGAAGGAATATAAAGTCGAATACACAGAGAAATAGGTCCTACGCCGAGAGGACTCGAAGATGCCAGTGCAGAAGCGCCTCGACGCCGGGATTGTGTGCCTCGAAACTAGGCCCTGAAGGGGGCGCAAAACAAAGGTGAGTGGACCAATTTGATATACATATAAGAAAACAGTTATCAAGATACTAACCCCCAAGTTAGAAAACCAAAACATGATATATATAGATAAGTTTTCCTACACCCACCATACAACACAGTATTCCAATCACGACTCATAAACATAATCCTATTCTATCGTACAATATCTCAATTCAGACCAACACGCCAGGTAATACCCAAATAACAGCTCATACGTATAGAGTCATAAACATATCAGAATAATCACTAGTGAATGTCCAGTATAACACTTCAGGCCCCATGCCAGCTCCCCGTCCCTGAGCATACAGTCAGAGGAAACCACACTTCAGGCCCAATGCCAGCTTCCCGTCCCTGTACTCGAAAGTCAGAGGTAACACACTCCAGGCCCTATGCCAGCACCATAACCGTCGCCCGGGATGGACCGGAACCCTATCCCTACATCCCGTAGCGGAAGTGGACCACTAGGTAGTATCAGATCAATGCCACATATATTTATTTAGACTCAGCACCATATCACAGTATTCAATACTCAAGCATTTCATTCATACAGTTTCTTAAAATAACATAAGTACTTTAGAAGGGGTCCACTCACAGTACTGAGCCATCCAATGCTGCGCTGCTAGCAAGTCTAGAACAATCCCAAAAGTTGCCCCTAAGCACATAAAGGGTACAACTTAGTCAAACTCTACTCGAACGAATTTATTTGGGAAAACGGACCTCAAAAACGGGTCCAGGACGTCGAAATTAGCCTAGGAGGGGTCCCGGACGGAACCCGAAAAAGTCAACCCAAAAAGTCAACGTTGACCGTTGACTGGTCAAAGTCAAAGTCAACGGTCAACGGTCAAAGTCAACCGTTGACCAGGTCAACGGTCAACCGGGTCGGTCAACGGGTCAACGGGTCGGTCAACCCGGGTCGGGTCAGGGTCCACGGGTCAACCCACGGGTCTGGGCTAGGGTTTGGGTTGCAAGGGTTTGGGCTTGGGTTTTAACCCAAAAAGGGTCTTGGGTTTGGGTTTGGACCGGCCCAAAGGGGCATCTGGGTTTAAGGTTGCACGGGCCTAGGGCCCTAGTCTAAAGAAACCCAAAAGGGTTTCTGGGTTATAAATCAAACGGGCCAAGGGCCCTGACTTTGCTAAGGCCCAAGGCCTTAATTTAGATTTAGGAAAATACAAATAAAAATGATACGGGCTGGGGAATTGGGTTCGGTGGAATCGGGCCTAATGCCCAATTACAAGGCCCAAAGGCCCGAAGGCCCTAATTCCTAATTAATAATTAAAAGGAATGGGTTTGGGCTTGGTTACGGGCTTGAGGCCCGAGAGGGTTGGGTCTGGGTTCTGGCCCAAAGGGCCTGCCTCCCCCACACGGCCTGAGGGGCCTGGGTTCGAACGGAAGAGAACACCGGAGCTTCCTAGCTCCGGCCGACCACCACACCTAGTTTTAGGGTCCGATCTAAGTACCAAAACAAAGAGCAGAGGAAGGGGAAGAGGTTTATACCCTTGGATTCGTCGAGAGACGACCGGAGACGGTCGGAAAGTTCCTTGAAGCTCCCGGGTTCGCCGGAGAATGGGTGTACACACCCCCGAGTCGATCTCGACCTAAAACTCACAGAAAAAACTAAGAATCACTCCTAGATTCTCCATAAAACCACAAATCGACGCAGAGGGAGGGATGATCGAAGGCTTACCTCGTCGGATTTTCAAGGATTTCGCCGGGGGGGGAAATTCTGGGTTCCCACTGCCCTTTCGTTGCAGCGCCGCGAGAGAGAGAGGGAGGAAGAGAGACAGGTGCAGGTGATGGTGTGCGTGTGTGGTGAGGTCAAGCGAGAGAGAGAGGGAGAGTGAGGGTTACGGGAGAGAAGGGAGGGCTCGAGAGGGTTGAGAGACTGAGGGAGACAGCGAGGGAGAGAGAACAGAGAGACAGAGGCGTGAGAGAGAGCTCGGGGGGGGAAACCAAACCGGGTGGGCCCATTGGGCTCACCATTTAAGAACAAAAACAAATTTTAAATTAAAAAGAGGGGTAGGGACTAAATTGAAAGGTTTATAAAACTTTTTGGGATTAAAATGAATAACAGAAAACATTTTGGGGATTAGTTTATAGGTTTTAAAATAACTCGAGGGGCGGGCGTGTCAGCAGAGGGAGATAGAGGGAGTTCGAGGGAGATGAGAGACAGAAGAGAGGGAGAGGATTCGGGAGAAGGGGACAGAGACAGGTGGGCCCGCTGGGCTCACCATTCAAGAACAAAAACAATTATAAAATTAAAAGGGTTTAGGGACTAAATTGAGAATTTATAAAAGTTTAGGGATTAAATTGGTATAATTGAAAAGGGTTTCGGGGGTAAATCTATAGAATTAAATATAATTAAGGGGCGGGCGTGTCACCCGTGGCCTTCCTCTTTTTTATTTTTCTTCTTTTCCTCAGCATATTTCTATCCAAAAACAAAATCTAGAACCTTTCTGAAATCATGGCAAAATGACTATTTTGCCCCTACTTTCATTCGATTCTATTTTATTCGTTATAATTTCGTTGAATGAACGATTTTCGTCTATGTGCTCGTGAGATCGAGCTCTATCCAAATATGCCAATAAATACGATAAAATATGTGAGGGTAAAATACGTCCTTGTATAATTACATTTAGTCAACGAGGACCATTTTCTTCTTTTTACACCTATCAATAAATTTTACAATGTAATTTATAACAATCTCGGGGACCAAAACTTTTAAAGTTCTCAATTAAAAAAATTTCACAGCCATAAATCAATTTATTTTTTATTTTCTCCACATATTCATACATTTAAATTTTCAGGGTATTACACTAGGGTTTTTTGAAAGGAGAGAGATGGCTCTGTAAAGGAGAGTTCATTGACAAGCATAACCTTCCTTGGTACAAAATTACAAATTCGTCAAAAACAAATTTGTTTAAACAAAAATGTTTGATTGATTCATCATCTAACTAAGGAGACAATGGTTTGAAAAAGAAAACTCTAATATATATATCAAACGATAACTTAATAGCTAAATGATGTAGATTAATTACTCGAAAAGAAAGAAACGTGTGAAGTCAAGAGTACATATTTGACTCACTAGATGTAGACTCATTTTATTTGTAAGTTGTCAATGATATATATAGTGTGAAACTAACTTAATTAGCACTTAAAAGTATAAAGTAGGTAAAGCTAAACGACATGAGGTCGGTGCAATGCAATAAGTCAGACATACAAATTTTGTAAAACAAAGCTTCCCTTCATGTCATGCACGGTTGGCGATTGCGTACACGAGAGAGAGCCATTTGGGATTATTTCGACTGGTTTGGAAGATCCACGATTGGCATCTTGAGAATTTGAAATTTAGGAACTCCAAACTACATTCGCTTACAAGCAAGAAAAATTCTATTTGACACTCAATAATTTCTCTGGACAATCGTTTTCTTTAAACAGGGATAGAGGGAACCACTCGTTCAGGTTTTGAGGATTAAAAAATAAATTAACATAAAGGGGACCACTTGTCCCCCAATTAACTCAATTCCATTGGCTGCAAGTGCAGCATTTCAAAATCGACCGTGTTGTTCTGGAGATCTATCTGCTTGATATGAATCTGTGGTTGGGCATCGACTTGGCTCGATGGATCTCAATTCGGTACGGTTTCTGGAGAAGGAGCCGGACATTGACTTGGCTTGATGGGAATCGACTGGACGAGGGCCTTCGCCGGAGAAGCAGTCGAGCATCTCTGAGAGACGTCGTTGACCCCATTTTGCAGTGTGGCGGAAGAGGGCTGCTGCTTCTTGTTGATTCCTGGGTATTGGAAAATTTATGAATTGTGTATATGAAATTTTTGTGGATTAGGTGCCTGTTGGTAGAGCCACCCTTGGCCGGATTATGAACGTTATCGGAGAGTCGATCGATGAGAGGGGTGATATAAGTAAGCAGCAGATGAAGCTCTTAACTTTTTAAATTTTTTTTGCATTTGGATTATTTGTCAATATTATTATGTTAATAAATGTTGTAAATAAGTGTTGTACTGTTTCGATTCATCAGAGGCCGATCATTTTCTTCCCATCCATAGAGAAGCTTCGGCTTTCGTTGAATAGGCAACTGAGCAGCAGATTCTTGTCACTGTAATTAAGGTATATCAGTGGTGTACTAAATAAATATTAGGTATAATTCAAGCTAAATATTGGTGATGCATCACTAGGATTGCCAAACTCTGGGAAGATTTTCGGTGTCTTTTTTGTTTATCATGGCTATTTTTAGTATGCTTTTTGTTTTATGCATATTAAGTGATCTCGGCATGTCTAATCTTTATCAAGGTTGTTGATCTTCTTGCACCTTAGCAAAGAGGAGAGGAAATATTGGGCTCTTTGGGGGTGCTGGTGTCTGAGAGACCGTGCTTATCATGGAACTCATCAACAATGTTGCCAAGGCTCATGGTTGGTTCCATTTAGATGCTTTTTAGTTATCCTCTGTTGAGTAATGATCTCTCGGGTTATAAAATGTTTCATCCTCCCAGTTTCGATTCCAGCCCTCTTAAGCATTTATTTTAATATATCTTCTTGTATTAAAAAAGGCACATTTTGAACGTTCGTCCCGTGCACCAAAAAACTTAGGACCGGCCTTGTTTCTCAGCTTCGGCACCGACCACCACGGCCTGAAGTACGAAGGATCAGGAGGAGCACGGCAAAGTTGTGGTGGTGGATGAAGGGCAAGAGGAGTGCTCCTCTCCTTTGGGGCAAGTCACTTCTCGTTTGGGGCTTTAATTTCAATTTCCATTGAATTTGAATGGTTGTGGAGATTGAGAGCGTCATCACAGCAGTAATTAACTTTTTAGTTTGCTTTATTTATTACCCCGAACTTCATTGCTTGATAGTTGCTACAAGTGCAAGTGACTTGTTGCCGTAGTACAAAATCTAGAGATACATAGCTTGTGGAATGGTATTGGATTCTGGGATTTTGGGTTAGCTAATTGACGCGTTTTGCTGCTAAAGGAAGTTCTAGGGGAGACTGGAGGTGGAAACAAGATAACGATGGTGTGGTGCTGGTGCTGTGATAAAGGTTTTATTTGGAACAATAGAGGGTGGGAAAATAAGATTTTAATTTTTATAGTGGGTGAGATTATAGGAGTGGAGAAATAAGACAATGAAGTGAGTCTAGTAGCACTCCAATATCATAATCGACTATCTATGGATGTGGATGTATTCTTTAAAATCTATTAATATGTTAATTTGACAACATGATGATTTCAAAATCTTTTAAAATCATCATTTAAAATCTTAATTGACCATAACCCGATTTTAGACTCTATTGAAATCGTATAAAATCCTGATTTGACTACACCCTTCTTAGATATTTTTTTATTATCAAAAACATCATAGAATAGTACAATTTATGGCAAAAAAAGACAATTCAAAATACAACGTGAATATCCACTTGATTGCAGCTCGCCATACGGTGGGGTTGGTCAAGAGGTTTAACCCACCTAACATCAAGGTAAAGTTGGAAGGAGATTCTAGTGTGGTGATGGCTGCTATGAAAGAAAAAAGGGATGCTGATTCCGTTTGGGGCTTTGTTATTAATGATTTGAGATTCTTTCTTAAGGAGTCGCCTTATTCGGAGTGTGGCCATGTTCAAAGGGAAGGCAACTCGGTAGCACATCGACTTGCTCAGATGCGTCTCAGTTGCCTTTAGGAGGTGGTGTGGTTTGAGGAGCCTCCGGATTTGATTCAAGATCTTTTATTTGAGGAAGGCATGTAAACTCAATTTATATTGTTCATTTGAGGATATGTTTATCGTTGTGCGGGACACTCTTTTCTTTAGACCGGGTTGAAAATCTTGACAAAGTTTTTATCGAGGCCCAATAAGCATACTATCCTGAGTTTGTACAAATTCTAAGGTGCTTTAATGAATATTATACTTCTTTCAAAAACAAAACAAAAAAACAATGAATATCGGAAATAAAGGTTGCATCTTAAAAAAAAAAAAAAAAACGCTGCCGATGGAACGAAACAACCAAAAAACAAGTGGGCCTCTAGAATAAACTTCCAAAAAAAGACACATGAAACAAAACTTTAGGGTATAGACATGACACAAACTAGAGATCAAAAGAAACGCCCAACGGTTTTTCTATCTGCACAGCACAACTCTGCTTACCGACGGCAAGAGCCTATGGCCCATCAGACCAGGGCACCAAATTGTTTGAGTTGGGCTATATGCATGTAAATATGTAGGCCCATCAGACCAGGGGTTGCACAAACTCGTGTAGCATGAAATAAAGCAACACCAAGTTTTTTATTAGCACTCTACATATTGTTGAATCTGCCCCACATAAATATGTATTATTAAATCACTCATGTATCTTAACATAAAATAACTATTTAGCCCCAAAAAAATTTAACAGAAATTGAATACACAAATTATTTACCAATATGAACCCTAACTCTAAATTGGTTGTCTAAACCCGAACCCTAAAATCCTAAAACTCCTAATTGAGAAAAAACCCCAAATTGATAGAAATGTAAACCGTAAAAATAAAAAATGTTACAAATTCGTAACCAGACATACTTCATGGATTTTGTAAGAACTACAACATTTTTTGTTATCAAAATCTATAACTACTCCAAAACAAATTTTTGATTTCTCAATTTAAAAAAATAAAAATAAATCCATTATAATATAAACAATTTTTTCTCTAAGTGGTAAGCGTGGCAGTTGGCACTACTTTCTTTTAAGTTTTGTACAGTGAAAAGAATTGAACCCATGTTCACCAAAAAAAAAAAAAGAAGAAGAAAGAATTGAACCCATTATAATTTTGAAATAAAATAAAATAAAATTCACCAATGTCCTATCATTCTTTTTTGGGTCAAAATTTTGTGAGATTGACTCTAGAAGAGTAATAGAGAAGGATACCAATTTTGGATTTGTACTTTATTAGAAAAATAAACCAACAATCAAATGTCATATAATCGACCTCATAATTAGCATTTACATGTTTAGCGAGAATCTTGAAATGTGGAGGTGTGGTGAGAATGAACAACGAGAGAATGTTGAATGTATGTGAAGAATGTAGGGTGTATGTAAAAAGTTTGGGGGTGTGAGAGTAGTATAAGAAAGTATGTGAGGTGTACTAAGATAAATTTTGATCGAAAAAGTAGATGTGTGGTGCATTTAGTAATATGTAGAGTTTTAATAAAACAACCCTTCTGTTTATATGGATATATTTCATGTACGTTTTAAATATATTTATGAGGCACGGTATACTAAATTACGGAGGTTATCGAAATGTCTTTTCCCATATGGGCTCTCGGACAAACTCATCGACGAATTT
Organism: Crataegus laevigata; assembly: GCA_963580275.1. Taxonomy (NCBI): domain Eukaryota; kingdom Viridiplantae; phylum Streptophyta; class Magnoliopsida; order Rosales; family Rosaceae; genus Crataegus; species Crataegus laevigata. The sequence continues at coordinate 360,570 of OY756944.1, forward strand.
TACTTTATATATCTTTAGCTAACTGATCGAGGGATAAAGAGCATAGTTTGTAAAATAATGTTCACCCTTGTCAACAAGAAAATAAATAATGTTTCCCTTCACTGGATTATTTTGAAAAATAATTTCCACTCCAATTAAGCATGCACGTTGAATACTTTGAAGTTGGAATTTATCTCACCACTCTTTAATTGCAACTTTCATCTATGATATTTTTTTGTACTTGTAAGTGAGCGATTTTAGATTCGATTCTCGTCAAAAGTAAATTTGAACCACATTATTATGGTGTGAGACTTAACTCACTCCTTTACCTCTTAGTGTAGATAATATTATTTATGTAAAAAAAATTGCAACTTTGACCTTTTAAATTAGGATAGTGGTTAAAAAATCATCCACACATAGTTTCTCTCTCTTTCCAGACGACTATGCAGTGGACCGCTCTGACGACAACCTTCCGATCGGCTGTATCTAGGCTTTATAGCCTCTGAATTCAAAGATGGCATGACATCTATAGACCTTAACCAATGTGTCCTAGAACAAAAAAGATTTACCAAATAAAATGAACTTTTACTTGCAACAATAAAACGAATGCCACTCACAAAATAATTTTCATTTGTCATAATTATTTATTGCAATTTACACACTTGAACTTGATTTGTCATTTTAGCTCAACAAACCGCCAAATCCACGGTATCCACCCATGGCAGGACATGTTGGGTCGGTTTTGATTTTATAATTTATTGTATTAAAAGTTATAATCCACCCACCCAGCTGCCTCTAAACTATTCAGTTAGCGGTGTTAACACATTTAATTCATGGAAAACTGACATGTCCAAACTCACTAATGTTAATAGAGTTAATGCACACAGAATCAATTTATATTTAGATTAGATCGTCTCTCAGATATTATTATTTTTTCTCCCCACAATCTCTCCCTTTTCTTGTCTTAGGTTTCTTTGTAAAGTTTCGTAAGATGCTGCTCTAGCCTCATGTTCAACTTCATGTCAGCCGCTCCAAATCCAATATCCCTATTTCTTTTCCAAGTTTTAGTTGCATAGCCTTCATTTTTAGTCCCCGAAAATCAAGGTCACAAAGTTTTTGGTTTGATTTTTTTTTTAAAGTACATCGATATTTGTATATTAAGAGAAAAAAGAATTCGACAGATGATAACATTTTTAAAACTCTAATTCATTAGTAACCTGCAAATCCGGGCAACTCGAATTGAAATTAAGTTTTCATGGTTGTCCGGTCGGCAATAGATTCCATCAAACGATAATTCAGGCAATCTCTGAGGCTTACGGGCTGTTAGGCTTACGGTCCAAGTGCACGCTACCCGTAGCATCGCAGGAAATGAATGGAAAGGAAAGGTTTGCCAATTGGCAATTGTAGTAATTAAAAACCCGCCAACCAAGCAAAGCAATAAAAGTTAAAAAACAGCTTCCCTTGGCTTGGCATCCTGCCACGTCTTCCTCCAATGGCCAGTAATGAGTAGGTCCTTCCAACGCCTCTCAATATTTAATCTGCCAACCAACCACAGCTCACATTTTCTGAGTCCACTTCTTTCTTTTCTGCTCCGCTTCCACACACACACACACACTCACTCACTCTCCCTCTCTATCAAGAAAGAAAGAGAGAAGAGAAAGTCTCAAATCGGTTCCGCCCGATGGACGCAGCGCCACAGCTGGTCTGCAGCGGAATCGGCATCTCCACCTCCAAACATTCATTTCCAAACACAAACACTAGAATTCGCATTCCCAAACGACTTCACCGTATTTTGGCCGTTGCCACCGACCCCAAACCCACTCGCTCCGGGTCGCCAGGCTCCTCCAATGGCTCCTCACGCACTCCGCCATCGAAATCTCTCAACAGCGTTTCCAACGCCTCGCTGGCCAAATCTCCGCCTCCAAACTCCGTCAACGGCTCCAAACCTATCAATGGAGTTGGAGTTTCCACGGTATTAATCAGCGGTCAAATCTTGTCTTTGCTTTGTTGGAATTTTCTCTTTCGTTTCTTGATCGAGTTGGTCGGTGATATTCAGTCATTCAAATGTCTGTTTGGTTGATGAGAAAGTGGAAAAGAAAATGAACGAGGCATATAGTTCAATTCAGTCTGGGGGAGTGCAATTTCATGTTTTCTTTAGACAACTCTGGATTTAATTCTAAATTTTGGTTAATTCTTTACTGATAGATGATTGATTTTGGAAATTGGCAGAGAATTGGAGATGTTTCAACTGAAATCAAGAGAGTGAGGGCACAGATGGAAGAAAATGAAGACTTGGCAATACTCATGAGAGGTCTTCGGGGACAAAATCTAAGCGACTCACAGTTCGCTCAGGATGACGTTGAGCTTCGCCTTGTTGAGGTATTATTATATGAAATTGGTTGAAAATACTAAGTGTTGATGTCCTTTGTACTTAAACAACATCATACTCTAGAAATGGTGCTGAAAAAAGTCATAAGAAGAATACAACAGCTGGATACCTGGTGGAAAACTGCAAGTGTTATTGAGTCATCACTTGCTATCAATGGATGTAATCACTTTTCTGTTCCTTCATGCTCTCTCCAACTGAAGCCATAAATAGCCAAAGCTTTATTTTTGGAAACTTGGTGTAGCTGTTGTATTGCTATATGTTGGTTTTTACTGCAATGTAATTTCTTTTTGCATCTATAGGTAGACGAAAGCAGTGAGTTTTTGCCTTTGGTGTATGATCCTGATAGTATCTCTGCTTATTGGGGAAAACGGCCACGTGCTGTTTTGACACGTGTAACCCAATTACTCTCTGTTGCTGGGGGTTTTCTCTCACGTCTTGTGTGGGATATTATAAACAAGAAGGTCAAGGAGGTGAGTCTTGCAGCTCTACTTTTCAGATATTGTTACTTGCCTTTTGTAAAATTTTAGTTTGCATTTGTGAATGTTCAATCTTTACCTTGATTTATCAATATTTTCTTAATCAGAATGAAGTTGCTAGAGCCATTGAATTAAGGGAAATTGTAACCTCTTTGGGTCCTGCATACATCAAACTTGGGCAAGCTTTGAGCATTCGACCTGATATACTGTCACCTGCTGCAATGACTGAGCTACAAAAGCTTTGTGATAAGGTAAGGGCATTTCTTCTTAAACCTTTTTAATATTTGGAGCTGGCATTGTTACTTTTCACAAAGTTGCTGTGGGTGCATAGGTGAATGTGAATGTGATACATTTAGCAATGTCATCATATATATAGTTCATGGTATGTTTTTCATAGCTGATATGTCCAATTGATGATATATGAAGGTTCCTTCGTTTCCAGATGATATAGCTATGGCTCTCATTGAGGAGGAGCTTGGTCAGCCATGGCCTAACATCTACTCTGAGCTTTCCCCTTCTCCAATTGCCGCTGGTAGGAATCATGATACTATTTAATTATAAGAAACGACACAAATTTTTTTTTTCTTTTTTTTTCTGGTGATTATATCTACAACATCTAGCTTCTGGAGTTCCATGCTCTAATAGAGTTTATCTTCTTGTGGAATATCTGTTGCAGCATCTCTCGGGCAAGTATATAAGGGACGGCTGAAAGAAAATGGAGATCTCGTGGCTGTTAAAGTGCAACGGCCTTTTGTTCTTGAAACAGTGACTGTTGATTTGTTTGTCATACGCAACTTGGGTTTGGTTCTCCGGAAGTTTCCTCAGGTGCATCTCCAATTTATGGTGTTGTTGCTTCTTCCATAGATTTCATAACTTTCTTTCTAAGGCTGTGTGATTTCCTCCTTCCCTTATCTTGCCAGATCTCGATAGATGTGGTTGGATTAGTTGATGAATGGGCAGCTCGATTTTTTGAAGAGCTGGATTATGTTAATGAGGGTGAAAATGGAACAATCTTTGCTGAATTGATGAGGAAGGACCTTCCACAGGTGAGTCTGATAAGCTCTAACATCGTTTTGTTATGCACCCCTCTTCCCCCCATCTCAATACACGCACGCAAACAGACATACACTACTGTCTTGACTAAATAAATAGCACTTTCTTCCAAAGAAGGGTGGAATCGTAGTCTCTGTATATTCTTGCACTTGCATCTTCACTATATATGCTAAGAGATGGCTTTAGAATCCCTTAAAATGTGTAAATGTGTGAGCTGGCTTCCATAAATAGCACTTCAGGACCTTTTCCAAACAAAATTTATCTCCCCTCTCTAGTTGTGATTCTTCTTATATTATATATAATAGTATCTGCTTAAGAATGTGTAATACTATTATGCATTCATGTTTTTCAGGTAGTTGTGCCAAAAACCTACCAGAAATATACTTCAAGAAAGGTTCTTACTACAGGATGGATAGATGGAGAAAAGTTATCTCAGAGTACTGAAAGTGATGTTGGAGAACTGGTTAATGTTGGAGTCATATGTTACTTGAAGCAGGTAAAGTACTATTGCTAGATTTGCCGCTTTTGTATTTCTGGAGGCAGATAATTATAAACAGACTTTCAGTTTCAGTTGACCTTTTATACTTCATAGTTAAGCATGGTCATGAAACAGTTGCTTTCTTCCTGCAGATCTTGCAGTATTCTTTCCTGCTTGATTAACCTGCAATTAACTTTTGTAAATTGGTTTTCTACGTATTTGGCATGTGACTTTATCATGCTGTTTACACAGTGATGATTTTCATAAGTTAAGGTTTTGTTGCTGTATTTGTTTAGAAATACCGCTCCAGTGTGGCTTCACGTTTCCTTTTTCACTTTTTAGAGTAATTTTTGGGCATGGAAATGCAATTGCATGCTACTCTTTTTTGGATGGGCGAAATTAATGTAAATGATAGTTAGCACCCGTGACGTCTACTAGCCAAGTTTTTTAAATTGTCATTCTTCTACAGTTGCTTGATACTGGAATGTTTCATGCTGATCCTCATCCGGGGAATATGATTCGCACTCCAGATGGGAAGCTTGCCATACTTGACTTTGGTAATATTCTACTCATTGCAGTATTTTCCTAAAGGCCATGTTTCCATTTGGTTTGAAACATCACCTGAATACTGTATTAAATTATTTGGTTCAAATTGGATTCATGTGCTTCTGTGAACTATGTTTAAACTTTTATAAGTAAAAGAAATATATGATTAGAGAATATACCTATGTCGCATATCAATAGATAGAAAAAAAAATTATGGTAAAAGATAACACATCATTTTTCTTCCATCCAGTGGAGTTTCTTCTACTTTGGTTTATCATGATTTCACCTTACTATAATAAAACTCAGATCCACTCTTAAGTCAAAGTAGACTGAACCCTACAACTGTTAACCTTAAACTAGGTATCCTATTACAATAAATTTTGAAACTTTTACACGAGAAAAGTCAAAGCATGCCGACTGTGAGGTCCATTAATCTTGCAACTGAAGTCATGAACTAGCAGGAAAATAGACATGGGACCACTAAATCAAAAATTGAATGATAGATTCACAAATACCCTCATTGCTTATAAAACCGTCTCCTTAAAATGTGGCGTGCTGACCTAATATGCGCATATGTTTTATAACAAAGGATTCATTCCAATTTGTGACTGTGATCACCTATTATGTATGCTTTTTCTTCAGTTCATCGTCATTGGTTGGCTATTTATCTTAATATAGAAATAGCACTGCACATGTACAGGTCCGACACATTTTCGTGCCCTATGAACATAAGTTGCATAACTATTAAGGAAATCCTGTTGGTTCCTTGACATTGTCCTATCTTGAACACTCCAAATGAAACGTTGTACAGAAATGTTACTAACTTCTAGCTGTCAAGTAGAATTCATGTTTCCTAAATATCACTTTTGTTGTAATAGGTCTCGTCACAAAATTAACCGATGATCAGAAGTATGGAATGATTGAGGCAATTGCTCACCTTATCCATCGTGATTATGCTGCCATAGTTAAAGACTTTGTCAAGCTTGAATTCATTCCAGAGGGGGTTAATCTAGAACCTATTTTGCCTGTTCTGGGCAAGGTTTTTGATCAGGCTCTTGAAGGTGGAGGAGCAAAAAATATCAACTTCCAGGAGTTGGCATCAGATTTGGCTCAAATCACATTCGACTATCCATTTAGGATACCCCCTTATTTTGCTCTTATAATTAGGGCAATTGGGGTCCTGGAAGGCATTGCTTTAGTGGGAAATCCTGATTTTGCCATTGTGGATGAGGCCTATCCGTATATTGCCCAGGTATTGCTCATGTATCTGATTATCCTTTGGCATTTAGCTTTGATATCACATTGATTAAATATGCTAATGGTGGTGTAAATGGTCTCTTGGTCGGTAGTAAAATTATTCGCTCTTCCATATTTTAATCTGCGCATATGTCATAAATGAGTGTTCGTTGGACCATGCGATTATATGAAAAACCTCTAGGGATGCCTGAGAAATGCTCCATCCTTTTCTGAGAAATGCCTGAGAAATGCTCCATCCTTTTCTGATTATTCGCTCTTCCATTTTATCTTTTTTGTTTTATGCTAATGGAATGCTCCATCCTTTTCTGATTTTGCGTTCTTTTTGTTTCATCATTAGAGGCTCCTGACTGATGAATCCCCACGGCTACGGAGTGCGTTGCGTTATACAATATATGGGAAATCTGGAGTGTTTGATGCGGAGAGATTTATTGATGTGATGCAAGCCTTTGAAACTTTCATAACTGCAGCTAAAAGTGGAGGTGGAGAGGAGCTGAATGGTGATATGGCTGAACTTGGTATTCTGCAAGGTCAAACGGAGTCACCCTTGCCCGGATTTATGTCAAATGGCCAACCAATACAAACGAGGACGGCTTTAGCATTTTTACTGTCTGATAAAGGGAGCTTTTTCAGGGAATTTCTTCTGGATGAGGTACTTCTAGAAGTTACTTTTAAAACAAACGAGTATCATTTGATTAGCTTCCTATCCTATCCTTAAACTGTGCAAATGCTGTTGTTACTTTCCGAAATTGATTGCAGAGTTGTTTCCCTTTTTGCAATAATATGCAACGGAGAATGTTAACAAATCAAGTCTTAGAGACTGAGATTTGTTATTGTATTTCCTTTAGTTAACAGCTATCTTGTCCAATGCTCTGACAAACTAGAGGTCTATAGCTGTGGTCTCTTAGTAGTATGCACATCTAATGAGAGCAGTGCGCGGTTTGAATTAGAATCTAGTTTGCATAAAATGCTTGTAAAGCATACTATCTGTATAAACTATTGTATTTCACCTGCAATGCAGATTGTGAAAGGCATTGATGCAGTTACGAGGGAACAATTGGTTCGTACAATGGCTATTCTTGGATTGGGGAATCCAACCCCAGTTTTCGGCATGGTTCCTACCTTCGGGCTGTTCAAGCCAGCAGGACTTGTACCAACAATAACCAAAGAGGATAGAGTTATATTGAACAACGTCCAAACAATACTGGAGTTCCTGACTGCGGGAAGTTCCATGTCAAGGATATCAAATCAGGTGCTTAATTACAACCCTTGTGCTTGAACACCTGTCAATAGCTTGTCGCATATGACGTTCCTTGAGGATGCTAATTTTTATTGTGTGCTGTATTTATGTGGTTTTGGGGACATGTGCAGGGTTTGAATGTGACCCAGGTTATCCAAGAGCTTCTTCCAGTTTTGCCGAGCATCTCTTCCAATGTGCTCCCTGAAGTGCTCAGTCGATTGTCTTCGCGGGTATTGGCACGCGTGATTCGAGATACAATTTGGTAACAAAACTTTTTGTAGGCTACCAGCTGGAACCCCTGAATTGTGCATATATTAAAATGTATAAGATACAAGTCGAATGTCTAGTCTAACCTTGTCTTAGGTGCAATTCTTATGCACAAGAGTAGCCAAACACCGAAATTGATGTTGTATATAATATTTTTGGAAGAAATGAAGGCAAACTAAAAGTCGGGTTGAAACCGAAGGACAAGTTTCTATGTGATAGTTGAAAAGAATCTATTTGGTATCCGCGGAGTTCCTTGTGGTGAGCTAAATCAATCCTCGCTGACCTCATTTTTGGTGACTCCGACTTTGACTCTGACTCCTCCCTTTCTTCAATTTGGTAACCCATCTATATTCTGACGGAATTGCAAACGGGTCTTGAAGAGGGCTCTGGCAAGGAGCTCTTGTCGAACCTGGGCTCTCCCTGCCAGTGGGGCTTGATGGCGGTGTTGCAAACTCATCCGTTGACGGCAATTCTTCAAGCTTTACGAAGGTGACAATTAGTCTGACAGTAGGAACCACTGGGATAGCAACCTAGATGTAAACACACAGAATTAGGCATTGCCACCGAGTTAGTTCAAGAAAGCATCAATTGATGACCTAAATAAGCACGACAAAAGTGATAATGGGAGGGTGGCACTGGCATACCTTGACTGGAAATGTACCCCTTGGAAGTTTGGTTGTAAGCAGCTCCCTCAAACGACGAATTGCCTTAATCTTGTTTGATAAAATATCAAGTAACGGCAACAGTTCCTCTGTTTGTAATGGAAAGCTTGGGGAAAGCCACAGTACCGGCCTTAATCCTTTCTTACACTCGTTCTCCTTGCTAGCATCCTTGTTACGATTCTCGTTATCAGGACTTGCCGAAGAAGATGCTTTCATATCCCTTCCTCTCCGGTGATCACCCCCCTTCCTCCGTCCACCAAACCATCCTTTCTTTTCCTGCTTACTCTCTCCATTTCCTTCACTGCTAACATCTTCGAGAGGAATCTCCCTGTGCTCATAACAACCGCCTTCAATACTCCCCTCACCATTTTCGCTTGATAATTCTGACGAAAGTGCATTTTCAAGTTGCCTCATCTCATCCTCTGTCAGAATATCCTTGAACTCCTCGCTTTCTGTTTCATTTTCATCGCAGGACGAGACGAGCTTGTCATCTGTCATAGGCCCCGGAGCCCTTCTGGATTTCATACTCACAACCACATTACGCATGTCGTATGCCACAGCCTTCCACGGGCCAACCATTTCTGTTTTCTTCTGCCGCTTCCAGGTCGTTTGAGGAAAAAGTACTGCCTGAGTCACATCAATCCTACCCCTGGACATCACAGTCCGAGACATTGCAACCACCTTTTGCCGAACCTTTTCTTCTGTTGGTTGAGAACTAAAACCGGCCAAAGCATTCACCACCTCCTTATCCTTGTGCGAGGCCATGCAAAGTGACCCGGGAGGCACCTTACCATCCTCAGACCCATCACCCAGGAAAAGAACACTCTTCTCATGACGCTTGATCTGCAAACCATCATAACCAGCCAACGACATATCTGCTCTCAAATTTGCACCCTTTTTCCAGATCTTGTAAGTATCTGATGGGGCAATCCTCGAAATGAATGGTACAACACAACTCTCGAAGTGGAATGTAATTTCCATGTAGAAATCCCTCATCCTCCGCATTGTTCCAACTAAACGAGGTAACCTTCTGCACCACTTTGCCCAAGACAGTGCCCGGGAGTGCCTGACTATGGTCATGGCAACTGCTTCCTCTCTATTGCAAATTGCTTCCTGGAGTGCACTCCATCCATCTTTATTTAACAAGTTCACATCTGCCCCGGCAACCATAAGCATTTCGGCCGCTGTCTGGTCACCAAGTTTTACAGCCAAGTGAAGAGGGGTCTCGCGGTTTGGGACATCTCGCCGATCAATGACGGCAGCAATGGCATCAGCCTTCTCTTCCTCAGCTAATGAAACTAATTCAGATCGAATCTCCGCAGGCTTACAAAGCCGCGGGAGATCAGATAGAATCCTCCTGAGACCGGCATAATCCCTCGTGACTATGGCCTTGTGCACAGGGCTATGATCGTACTTGGACGCATGGATTCCAGCCATGCCTCAGGACTAATACACAGAGCCAGTAACCCAATCAATTATCCAATACCGGAAACACATTCAAAACTTCAAAATACCCTACAGCATAACCATAACCCAGAACCTAATTGTTGATTATAAGCAGTGACCCCCCCAAAAGAGAGAGCCACAAAACCCACCGCCCACAACTCTCTCTCTCTTCCTCACTCTTTCTCTCTCTACAATTACAAACACCTTACGAGAGCCATTTATATACCAGATACTAGTGGCTTTCCCTTATTTGAGGTAAACCGTTAACAAATTAATATTAATGAGAAAATCAAGGAATAACTATTAACAAATTGTTGTAAAAGAGAAAATTAAGGATTAACCTCATGCATGCAAGCAAGACATCAAGAATGAAAGAATGGAGCGAGATTCTTAGTTACATGTATATTCAGGCGCGTATGAGCTATGTTCATATTCAAATTTGTGTTTTCGTTAACATATCAACTGGATTATCCACAGTTAGAATTTGCTAAAGATTTTTTTTTTTGTTGACAAAATGTCACGAATAAAATGAAACTGAAGATCAATATGTTTCGACCTCGAATGATAAACTTAGCATTTACACAAGTGAATAGCACTTTGACTATCACAATGCAGCTCAACTTGCTTATGATAAATCCCTAATTCTTTACCAGCCCATGTATCCAAATCGCCACCTTTACGGCTTTTGTAATAGTCAATATTTGGCCTCCCTGGTTGACAAAGCGATTGTCAACTGTAGCATGGACCTCCAACTAACTGGTTGTTTGGCCATAGTAAATAAATTGCCGATAGTTGATCTTCTTTTATCCAAATCTCCAGCATAGTCTCAACATATCTAACCACAAAATTCTCAAAACTAATATCACTTGGCTAAAAACATAAGCTGACATATCTAGTCCCATGTAGATATCTTAGCAGCTAACAAAATCAGCAGCATCAACGATACCTGGTCGAGAACATACCATACTATACATCAAGCCACCAACCAAATTAGAATGTATTCTTCCTCTGCAATAGGTTTTCGAAGATAACACAACACTCAACTTAAAATGAAGAGCCAATGGAGTACTTACAAGGTTGGTGTCATCATGAATATCGAAACATTGAAGCAGTTTACACAAATATTTTGTTGTGGGAGATACACCAAGTCTTTCTCTCGATTATGAGTACTTTCCATACTGAGTATCTTTTTTGCTTCACATCTAACATGTGTTATTCATCTATGCTCTCAGCTTGTCAATCTTTTAAACATTTTTCAATGCAATTAACTTAGCATCAACATACAATAATAAATAAAGGCTTTTTAGCCAAAATGGTCTCTGAGATTTGCATAACTTCTCATTTTGGTCCATGAGATTTGAAATCGATAGAATTAATCCCTGAATTAATCCACAATTAATCATTTTGGTCATTTTGTGAAAATTTCCATAAAATAAGGATAAAATAACAAAAATGCCCTCAATTTTTGTCAAATCGTTTGAGCCTATTGTTTATTATATTGAGGGTAATCTTGTCACTTTGATCCTTATTTAACATAATTTTTCACTAAATGATCAAAATGATTGATGGTGGACAATCTCAATGACCACTTCTATTGATTTCAAATCTTCAGGACCAAAATGAAGAGTTAGGCAAATCTCAAGAACCATTTTGGCTAAAAAGCCATAAATAAATAAAAGATCCATTTTGTAACTCTTGGAAATAAAAGCAATGATACTTACTTCTTAAATAGTGTTGACCTCTCATTAATTAATCAAACTTCAAATATCACTATCTTGGAGATTACTTCAATTCATATAATGAATTTTTCAATTTTTCAATTTCTCTTTTCCAGTCAGGTTGACAAATGTTTCTTTGTCAAAATCTCCATGTGAGAAATTCGTTTTAACATAACATCAGGCCATCTCCAACCGACCGGCCAAATGGCTAAAAATAGCTTAGAATGACACAAAAACCGTCTACAACCAAAGGTTAGGCCAAAGGACTTGTGGGCCCCACTAGGCCAAAACCCCTAAATCAGGCCAGTGGGCTAGCCATTTCCAGCCAGCCTTCCAGCCCAGCCCTCCAGCGGCAGAATGTCAAGCTTGACTTTGTAGCAGGTGCAACAATACCACGCTTTCTTCGTTATTGTGGCAAGTGACACTCAAAATACGTCAAAAAAGCTTATTTTAATATGGTAGTTTAATTAAATTAACTATATTAATTCAATTAAAATAATAAATTATTGAGGATGTTATGAATAAAATACCCATTCGGTTGGAGATGATATAAAATATGGTCTGATATTATTCATTAAAATATAATTTCTTGCAGGACCATAGAGCTAAACATGGCCTTTGGGCCCTCCTTTGGTTGGAGATGGCCTCAAATTGCACTATCTTTAAGTAATCTCTAATCTGCTCATCCCAAAATCATGATTTTGAAATGATAAAATTTCACAAATTCCTATTTTTTCCAACATTTTGGATTCTGAAAATCTGCATATAATTCCGTCTGAGTTTTGTTCAAATTGATCAAAAACCCAACTTTTGTGAAGGAAAGAATTGAAGGAGGTGATCAATCACCTGATTGTAGGGAGAAGGTGGGTAGGCAAGACGAGTGAGGATGACGAGTTAGTAATGAGGATGGCCTTGTCGTGGAGAAGAGTAGGGAGGGGCAGGATACAGGCTTGAAGAAATGGAGGTCGGCGAAGGTGAGGTGTTGCGGAACCACATGGTAGGGTGGCGTTGGTTCATTGCGTTGTGTTGTTGAAATCAAATTCGTGCACATTTGCGGGCGAAAGATCAAACTTGTCAGAACTGCCCATGAACAACGTGAATGGTTGAATAGGGTTGATTGGGGGTGTGATTGAATCTCAATCGAGCTGCCTACATATTTTTGGGGAGGAGAATCAAATCACTGGTGTAGTTTATGAAAGGAATACGTATGATGTGTGCAAAATCAGAATACATCCTTAATGAGTAGTGTATCGCGGGGCTTGTGGGGGATGCCTTTTCATGTCTACGCATATGTTAGAGTATTTATAGAGATCTTAAGAGTTCTTGTAGAAAGAGTAATTCTATTAAATTTGAAGACTATAAAGGAGGAAATCTAGGAAAAGATATCTAATTTCCGTAAAATTATGACTATGTTGCCCAATCACTAAGATATCCTAATTTAACATGAATTCGAGTTTCCTTACTTGGAGAAAAGTAATATCTTCAATGGACTTTGAGTTTAGTATGTCAGACTAGGGCTGTCGGAGTACACTTCTAACCAGCCACCCTGTCTGGTTATGTTTGGCCTATGTCCCTTTGGCTCATTCGGCTGAAGTTGGTATAAAATATGACCTGATACTGTTTATTAAAATATAATTTCTTGCAAGACCATAGAGCTAAACATGGTCTTTTGGCACTCCTTCAGTTGGAGATGGCCTCAAATTGCACTATCTTTAAGTAATCTCTAATATGTTCATTCCAAAATCATGATTTTGAAATGATAAAATTTCACAAATTCCTATTTTTTCCAACATTTTGGATTCTGAAAATTTGGAGATGGTTCATTGCGCTGTGTTGTTGAAATCAAATTCGTGCACATTTGCGGGCGAAAGATCAAACTTGTCAGAACTGCCCATGAACAACGTGAATGGTTGAATAAGGTTGATTGGGGGTGTGATTGAATCTCAATTGGGCTACCTACATATTTTCGGGGAGGAGAATCAAATCACTGGTGTAGTTTATGAAAGGAATAAGTATGATGTGTGCAACATCAGAATACATCCTTAATGAGTAGTGCATGGCGGGGCTTGTGGGGGATGCCTTTTCATGTCTACGCATATGTTAGAGTATTTATAGGGATCTTAAGAGTTCTTGCAGGAAGAGTAATTCTACTAAATTTGGAGACTATATAGGAGGAAATCTAAGATAAGATATCTAATTCTCGTAGAATTATGACTACGTTGCCCATTCACCAAGATATCCTAATTTAACATGAATTCGAGTTTCCTTAATTGGAGAAAAGTAATATCTTCAATGGGCTTTGAGTCTAGTATGTCAGACTAGGGTTGTCGAACTACACTTCTAACTAGCCACCCTATATGATTAGTCCGATTGTCTAAGCTTCATGAGCTATGGACATTCTTGACATTCTTGCCACTTGAAGTGCCACATGCTCTGGTGCCAGAAAATTATAGTCCCACAATTGCCCCTATTTATGCTGCTGAGAGTACACTCTACTGAAGAATGAATGCTTACTAACGGACAATCTTTCTAGAATAACCGTTTCAGAATGAGTACTAGAATGACCTTTGAATTTCTTGTCGATCCGGAGCTAGCCTAGTCTGGCTAGTTATATTTGCTTGTCTCTTAAAGATCAGATCTTTCGAAGTTCTTAACCATATTGTAGACCCCTAGTTGGAGTTTCGAATGCATAGCTAAAAAGCGGGATGAATGGCCTTCCCAAATTGCTTCTCGTTCTCTTTCTTACAATGGATCATCTTATGATGATGGCTTAACTATATTTTAAAGTTGAACATACCTCTTGAGAAGAAATTTAACCAAAGTGTAAAAACTGGAGAGAAAAAAAGAACAATTGACTAAACAAAAAAAATAAAAAATGACTCATCTGCTGAATTAATACAAGGTTCTGCTTCCATTCCAAGAGTATAGAGCAGCCACTATTGACTGTTGAGTATGTTCTGAATCAACCCCCATATATGCAAATCAAATGAATTAAGGTAATCAAACCGTATGTAGCAAGAATCACAATATTTTTCCTAAGTTTTGTTCCCACCCCCACAATAATTCCAGTACAACTTTTCACTTGTCAAATGACGGCAACGATTCACTTGGATACCAACCCAAAGCCTTCTCTAACAACATCAGCCTTTTTTCTCTCCTTACAGTATGGCATGAAATACTTTTCTGTCTATTTGGGATCTTCTGAGTTCCTTTTGGTGGGCTAAATCAATCCTTTACACTTGGGTCTTAGTCTCCACCTTCACTGACATCATTTTTGGTGACTCTGACTTTTCCCTTTCTTTGACTTGTTCTTCTCCTGCATTTTCTTTTTCTTTGCTTCCACAGAAACCCATGTATATTCTGACGGAATTGCAAACGGGTCTTGAATACTTTCTATCTTACTGAAAGAACCAGTAGGGGACGTGCTAGGGCGCTGGTAAGGAGCTCTTATCCACTGAAACCAAGATGAACTTGACGATTGCATTGAACCTGGGCTCTCCCTGCCAGGGGGGCTTGACGGCGGTGTTGCAAACTCATCCACTGGTGGTAATTCTTCAAGCTTTGTGAAGGTGACAATTACTCTGATAGTAGGAACCACTGGGATAGCAACCTTGATGCAAACACAAAGAGAATGCTCAGAAAATGGATTCAGTAAAGACTTAATGACCAAAATATACAGTTAGATCAAATCCGCAAAAATCAACATCCACCACCACAAAAATGAGACTTAAATGACCAAAACATACGGTTAGATCAAATTCACAAGTTATGCAACAAAATTTCTAAATATCGTCCTAAATATCGTCCAAAAATAAGGATAAGTGCAGAGTTGAATATAGGTTTATGAAACAAAGCACGCAGCCAAGAGGCTCCTATCATTTTGCCATATGCTTGAAAACACTGCAGTAAATATCCTTCTTATACAAACTACAATTACATAAAGTGGTTTCCAATCGCTTATCAAAAGCAGTAATTACACAAGGAAGCTTACTACTCTACATATGCATACATGGCTTGTTCGCGTAGAAGTCCAATAAGACCCATGCCATGCTCAAAGTTGTTGGATGAACATCCCTTAGTTAATAGAATAAAACTTAACAGTATGTATTTTTTTTAATTAAATAAACAATAGAACATCATTGGTGAACAAAATGTCCACTTCTAAGAAAACACCTAAAATACAAAACTACAGTACAGAGGCTGCCCAATTAAACCAAGTGATAGAAAAAGAAGAGAATTATATAATTTCGGAAGCCACTGATGCCCACAAAGAAACCCAAAATTTTCCCATAAGCACTTACCTTCTCATCCATAACATTCTTAAAAAACTCTCTTATTCCTCTCTCCCCATAGCACCCAAAAATAGCCATGCTGGCACACTTTCTAGCACTACCTCCCTCTTCTTTCTACCAGAAAACTTAAGCTTCTCACATAACAGTATGTATGTTAACAGCATGTTTCCTATTAGTTATTCGATTTTCATCCAACGACTTGCGAAACAATACGTTTTTCACTAAACTACTCAGTAATGGATATACATTACACATATATTCATATGGAACCTACTATTTTAGACCTGTTGATAACTAGAAATGAGAAGAAAACACACTGTAAACTCAATAACTTCATATAACTTAATACTTCTGCTAGCACTTATTTGGCCTTTTCCGATGCAAAATGAATAGTTTATGATTTTTACGCACTCATATTATTGAGTACAGGAAGCTGCAATGGAGTGGTAGTAAGGTTTGCCTTAAAGGCTTAAACTATCAAACCTATTATTGAGTACAAATATTCTGAGTGTGTTTATTACATATAAGATGATCTCATTATAACTCACTAATCTATAAAAATAAGGATCCCTGTTTCCTGCATTAGTCATGGTGTATGCCTCGTGTACCCTTCCACAATTTTCAATTACACATATGGTAAATTTCTAGGAGACACTCTGGTGATTTAACATTTTAGGCACAGTACATGTTGAGAGTATTCAAAAAATATCAAAAGAGAATTTCACAAGAAGGATAAGATTTGATAGCCTCATAGAATTGGGTTCGTTAGTTTATTCTTCTCTATAATATATGGCTACAGCCTTCCAGGATTCTATATGCTATCATTTAATAATTACATTTTGAGTAAAACATTCATGCCTCTGCAAAACATCTGCGCTTTACTGAACAATATTTGCGTTGTTTTAGATATATTATTATCTTAAAGATGACTCTCTAACTTTATCTCGTTGCAGATAGATCTGGCCAATACAAATTTTGGGCCCTGACAAGTCAATTTAGTCTGTTATTGGCACATTTAAAACTTAAGCTCCGATAAGTTGATTTTTCTGATTGCTCAAATATGAAATTATAGGGAAGACACTTGCAGGATCATTCTTTAACAATTAAACATTGTCTACCATTATATTGCTCAATCGTAGACCAAATTCAGACCTAAAAGAAATTAATTATGACAAATGCAGCAGAGCCACTGAGTTCATGAAAGCATCAATTGAGGACTTAAATAAACACGAGTACAAAAATCATATTAGGTTCATTTGGTAAAGGTCAGGTGGTAATCAGACAATAAAGTTCAATTGTCTATGACAAAATATAGATATATTAACTAAAGTTTACAACATGCAGATCTCATATTATGCAATAACTACAATGCGACTCCCCATTTCTTCAAAAGTTGACACATTCTCCTCGGTTAGGTTAACCAAGTAGGTTAAAACATCACCATGTTACCATGGTGCCTCGGGCTCAAACAAAAAGCCCTATAAAAGCTAAGCAGTCCAATGTGAGCACATCATACTCTTACAGTTACAACAGAACCACGCAGGGTAAAAAGGGAAATAACAAAATGTTCTTCAAACAAGTTTGATAAATTGGAAAAGATAACAAAGGCCATCTAGGAAAATAACATAAACCATAAACCAAACAGGGTACAAAGTGACAACGGGGGGGGGGTGGCATACCTTGACTGGAAATGTACCCATTGGAAGCTTAGTTGTAAGCAGCTCCCTCAAACGACGAATTGCCTTAACCTTGTTTGCTAAAATATCAAGTAATGGCAACAGTTCCTCGGTTTGTAATGGAAAGCTTGGGGAAAGCCAGAGGATTGGCCTTAATCCCTTCTTATACTCATTCTCCTTGCTAGCATCCTTGTGACGATTCCTGTTATCAGAACTTGTGGAAGAAGACGCCTTCATATCCCTTCCTCTCCGATGATCATCCCCCTTCACAACAATGTCCACACTATTTCTTCCAGGTCTGCTTTGATTTCTTGAAGGAGAATCCCCTAGCAGATCACTCACCTTCTCATCTACACAGAGAGAACTTCTAGGCGGCACAATCTTTTTCTGCCCTTCACTTTTAGTATCCCGTTTCCTCCATCCACCAAACCATCCTTTCTTTTCCTGCTTATTCTCTCCATTTCTATCACTACTAACATTTTCAATGGGAACCTCCCTGTGTTCATAACAACTACGACGATGCTCAATAATCCCATCACCATTTTCGTTTGACAAGTCTGACGAATCCAATTTAAGTGCATTTTCTAGTTGCTTCCTCTCATCCTCTGTCAGAATATCATTAAACTCCTCACTTTCTGTTTCATTTTCATTGCAGGTTGAGAAGAGCTCGTCATCTGTCATAGCCCCGGGGACCCTTCTAGATTTCATACTCACAACCACATTATGCATATCATATACCTTAGCCTTCCATGGGCCAACCATTTCTGTTTTCTCCTGCCGCCTCCAGGTCATTTGAGGTAAAAGTACTGCTTGAGTCACATCAACCCCAGGCCTGAATATATTAGTCTGAGACATTGCAACCACCTCTTGCCGAACCTCCTCTTCAGTTGCTTGAGATCCAGCACCATCCAAAGCATTCATCACCTCCTTATCCTTGTGTGAGATCATGCAAAGTGACCCGGGAGGCACCTTACCATCTTCAGACCCATCACCGAGGAAAAGAACACTCTGATCAGAACGCTGAATTCGCAAACCATCAAAACCTGCCAAAGTCATATCTGCTCTCAAATTTGCACCCTTTTTCCAGATCTTGTAAGTATCTGATGGGGCAATCCTCGAAATGAAAGGTATAACAGAACTCTCAAAGCGGAATGTAATTTCCATGTAGAAATCCCTCATCCTCCGCATTGTTCCAATTAAACGAGGTAACCTTCTGCACCATTTTGCCCAAGCCAGTGGCTGGTAGTGCCTAACTATGATCATGGAAATTGCTTCTTCTCTATTGCAAATTGCTTCCTGGAGTGCACTCCATCCATGTTCATTCTGCAAGCTCCAATCTGCGCCGGCAACCATAAGCATTTCGGTTGCTGTCTGGTCACCAAGTTTTACAGCCAAGTGAAGAGGGGTCTCACGGTTTGGGACATCTCGCCGATCAATGACGGCAGCAATGGCATCAGCCTTCTCTTCCTCAGCTAATGAAGCTGATTCAGTTCGAATCTCAGCAGGGTTACAAAGCCGCGGAAGACCAGATAGAATCCTCTTGAGACCGGCATAATCCCTCGTGACTATGGCCTTGTGCACAGGGCTATGATCATACTTGGACACATCGATTCCAGCCATGCCTCAGGAGTATATAACAGCAATCACTAACACACAGAGCCAGTAACCCAATCAATTATACTATACCGGAAACACAATCAGAACTTAAAAAACAAAGCCCCAAATTAGAACTTAAAAACACCCTGCAGTATAACCAGAGGTCCAGAGCCAGAACCCAATTGTTAATTATAAGCAGTAAATTCGAGAAACGAAACAGACCCAGTTCAGAATTGGTTAAGAAATTGATGATTTCGTTGCAATATTTTTCCAGAAACGAATCGAACCCAAATCAGATTAGACAGAGATGGCACAAGAAAACCGAAAGAGAGAGTTGATGCCTAAGAAAAGAATCAGGGGTGGGTGGCCCAAGGAAAAGATGAAAGAAGGGTAAGAAATCTCACCTTGTTGTGCCGCTTCTTTATGGTCTTTTGTGACCCCCCAAAGAGACCAAGATTGCACAAAAAGAGACTCAGCCACTTAACCCCACAAACCACAACTCTCTCTCACTCTCTCTTCCTCAGGCTTTCTCTCTCTCTCTTGCGAGCTCCACCGCAAGTTAAAGTATGATCCAATCCAGATCAGAACATGAATGCGTCTGCGTCAAACAAACAAAAATGCTATTAATTTTCCCCAACAAGAAGGAGAAGAATAAAGGGGGGAGAGAGTAAGAATCTGGGGAAAGGAAAAGGCAAAAGGAATAGAGGAAAGCAGCGACGCAAAGGAAACAACAAGAAAGGGGAATCAAAGCCAATTTTTTGGAGCGAGAGTCGAGAGTTTACCTGGTAAAAGTAAGAGGCTCTTTTCCTTTGCGAAAATTGATTAGGATTTAGGAGGAACTGGAGGAGAGAGAGAGCAGCAGCAGCAGCAGCTCTGCCATTTTTCTTTAATTATGTTGTTATTCAATTTGACTGAAACAAACAAAGAAAGATAAGAAGAAGAACGCAAGTGAGAGAGAGAGAGAGAGAGAGAGAGAGAGAGAGAGGGTCCAAACTCAAAAGAGGAAGGCAGCATGTGACCAGGAACAAGGGAGGGAACTTGCTTTCCCATTTCCTCTCATTATTATTTTTCTTCTCTTTTTAGTTAAAAAATGAAAGAATAATATTTATGATTTTCAATTAGTATTGTTTAATTAATTTTATAGAGCCCCATCCAACATTAAAAATGTTATAAAGCTCCAAATCTGGGTATTTATTTAATGCTAATTAAATAGGTTTTTATTTTGATACAAAATTTACTAGTTTTTTTAACGGTGGAATACGGAGTGGTAGGATCAACCTTTTTAAAATAACATACATATTTAAGCTACCTATTAACAAAATTTTCTTTGTTGATCAAAACAGTGCAGTAATGTAATTTTTCACAAATCAATTTGGTCGTCTATCATTAAATAAAATCATTGACAGTAATGTAATTTTGCACAAACTAAATTTTACTGTTTTTTTTAATTCACATATCATCGTATTATATCTCTAATTTAAAATTTAAAAAAATAAAAATTTAAACCTTTTTAACGTTCTTTCTCACCCTCGTTTTTTAAAATATCTCTCAAACTTCTCTCTCTTCCATATGTATATTTAAAATTTTCATATTTACATGTGCGCTTCATCTAGTTATTATTATGGGATGAGGAGGTTCAAAACTACCACATCAATTTAGTAGAATAAGAGTTTCAAACACCAGATGCATTTTTTGTTTTATTGTAATACAAAATTGAATAGTTTTTAATTTATAAAAGATATTTGAGAAATTCTATTTGTACCCATATTTTGTTGTTGAACACCTCATCTTTTATTCACACATTTCTCTAAACACCAGCTTAAATTTACAACTAGTCTTTCTACACATGCTTGCAAAATGTTTTTGTTTTTTAATTACAATGTGATACGCGCGACTTAGATATTTAAATATATTTACCAAAGTAGATTGTTTCACTTTTTTCATTATTTTATTTTCTTAGGAGACAAATAGTTTGTTCATAGGCGCTCTTTCAGAATGCGAGATTTCTTTTTTTTATTCAATAGCGCCCTAAAAGACATGTTACGTTAATTTTTTTTTCATTATAATTTTAAAGACATACTTTTTATTGTATTGTAAATACGGAAAGCCTTATCTTTATCATGCACATTTGAAAGTTTTTGAGAAGTTTTTTTAATTAGAAGCGTAATGTGCGTCTTAAAATTAAGAATTTTCATCGATCTCGCATGCTTTGTGCATCATTAAGATTATTTTTGTTATTTCACGCTTAATGCCTCCAAATGGTGTAACTACTATTAAGCCACATTGTTATGTGCATCTTAAAGTGTATTGTTCATTGTCGCTTCAATAACTTCTTCTTCTTTTTTGAAAAAAATAAATATATATTATCTACACTAAGGAAAGGGAGTGAATTTAGCCTTACAATGGGCTAGCAACAGATGTAGTTCCAATTCGCATTTGGCGAGAATTGAACCTAAAACTTCTCACTTACAAGTAAAAAAGAATATCATTAGACCGTAATACCAAGTGGCAATAACTTGTTATTCTCAATAAACTTTGGTACTAGTAATGTTCCTGGACAAGTGTTTCAAAGCCCGCCACCAAATCTATTAGCGACCAGCACTACAAGAATTATGGCTATAGGACACCAATATTTGCACACTATTTGCAATCGGTGACTATGGATATAAAGAAAGCACGCTTAACATATTTTGATGCCTTTTTAGTTAAATGCCACTGATTTGGTGGCTTTCAAATTTGGGCCACCAACTATTGGTGTGTATTAGATAACTTTATTTCTTAAATTATTTTCTTTTTTATTTTAATTTTATTATCTATCTTTTAGGAACCGAAGTGGTGTTGGTCACAGATTTTAGGGTACCAATGCCACCGAAATGAGAATGTGAAAAGTCATTCTCTATGTGGGAGTCCATATTAAAAGAATGTTTTTTTTTTTTTTTTTTTTTTTTTTTTTTTTTTTGTAAAAATGCCACTGAAATGCTCTCTATAAATCCAATCATGTGGCCGTGTTGGTAACGGGGAGAGGAGTAGACCTGTAAACGGATCGGGTTTATCGGGTTTGGGTCGGGTTGAATCCGACCCGTTAAGCTAACGGATCACCCAAACCCGACCCGTTAACAAATTTTTTTTTTTTTTTTTTTGCATAGAGTTTATTTTTTGTTATTAAGACTTTATTGAAATTACTAAAACATCCTCAACTAACAGGTGCTAACGGGTGTTAACGGGTCTAACGGATTGACCCAAAGTGACCCGTTATTTAACGGGTTCACCCATTAGCGACCCGACCCGTTAAGCATCCACCCAAATACTAATATTAACGAGTTGGGTCGGGTCGGGTTAACGGATCGGGTCAAAAATGCCACCTCTAGAGAGAAGGATAGAGGTGATGCTGACGTTCGCCTTAGTGGGCAAGGTGGTGACGGTAGCGTCTGTGCAATGAAACAGGGAGAGATCGAGGGAGCTTGGTGTTGATCTCGTTTTCGAAGTTTTGGGAAGAGGTAAAGGAATGAGGAAGTGGTGTCTTGTTGTTCACCATGAAACATGGGAACATAAGTGGTCTCGGTGTGTATTCAACAGAGAGAATGAGGAAGAGGTTAGAGAGAGAAAGGGAGGGAGATTGACACGCCCCGACCCTGATATTCCCCGAATACCAGGATAGGCACATGCTGGCCGACACCCAAGGGTGACGAAAGCCATTAATTGATACAAGGACTAAAATTTAGAAGTAAATACGGTTTATTATAATTTAAAACCAATGAGTTAACAATTTAGGAACGTGTTCAGAGCATACAGCTAAACCTAATCACTAAAAGAATTTGGATAAAATTAAATGAATACAGAGGTGGGTTCTACTTCGAGAGGACTCGATGGCGCCGATGTGGAAGTGCCTTGATGCCGGGATCGTAATGCCTCGCTTCTAATACTTGAATGGGGGCGCAAAACAAGGGTGAGTGGACCAGAGTTATATACATATATAATATGAAAACATTTCGAAACATAATAATTCCCCCACCAGTGTGAAAACCAAAAATATGCTCATATACTACGTAATAGGTTTTCTAAACCACTAGCATGCCGATAAAATCATTAATCCAATAATTTCAATGTTTCGAATCAACTCATAATTCAAATTCTCGTTTCAAAAAAGTCATAAGACCATTATAGTATCCATCTCGTAAATCTCATCCAATACAAACCCAGGAAGCATCACAAGTTGTGTTGCTAGTGAGTACACCGAATTAGTAACACTTCCGGCCCAATGCCTGCACCTGAATCTCTATGGCCATCACCATGAGATAACTCCCTCCCGGCCCGATGCCAGACTCCGTGGTCCTTCAGCCTTCCGCTAGGGATTATTTCTCCAGGCCTTTGCCAACTACAAACCTCGCCCTCGGCGGCATGGTGTTCACTAATTTGCACAAAACATATTTCTAAAATACAACTTCGTAGCAAGAGTTCATCCATCCCCCGTACTACGAAGAGGTGTTCTAAAATCATTTAAAACACATTCTTAGCATCCTATCGTCACCGATCAGATAGTCTACCAGAATGTGGGTTATATCAGAAAACAGTTCAATAAAATCATTCTATATCACAAATAATCAATAGTCATCATAAAATATGCTTCCTGTTCAACATTTATAAATTCCAATATAATCGAGGCATGCTATGTATATAAAACTTCATATCACCACATAAATCATATATTTACTTTGGAAGGTGGTCCACTCACAGTACTTAGCCATCCCACGCTGCGCTGCTAGCGAATCTTGTAAAGCCACAATATATGCACCTAGCACATAAAGGGTTCAATATAGTCAAACTCTATTCAAACGAATTTATTTGGGAAAACGGACTTCAAAAACGGGTCTAGGACGTCGAAATTAGCCTAGGAGGGTTCTCGGACGGAACCCAAAAAAGTCAACCGAAAAGTCAACGTTGACCGTTGACTAGTCAAAGTCAACGTCTACATTGACCGTTGACCGGGTCAACGGTCAACAGGTCAACCGGGTCAGGGTCCACGGGTCACTGGGTTGGGTTAGGGTTTAGCCCAAAGGGTTTTTAGGGTTAATGGGTTTGGGTTTTATTTAAAATGGGTTTGGGCTTAAATGGGTTAGCCCATAAGGGCTATAAGGTTTAGGGGGCTACGGGCTTGGGGCCCTGGTCTAAAGAAACCCAAAAGGGTTTCTGGGTTATGTTACACGGGCCTAAAGGCCCTGAAATCCTTGGCCCAAGGCTTTAAGCCAAGGGTTTTGGGTTACAAACAGAACGGGGCGGGGGCCCCAATTTACAAAGGCCCAAGGCCTTTTTACTAATAAATAAAAATATAAAATAAAACAGAAAATAAAATATAAAACTGGGCTGGGGGTTTGAAACGGGCCTAAGGCCCGTGGGTTTCTAAAATGGCCCGAAGGCCTGGGTTGAACGGAGAAGAAGGCCGGAATCGGCCGAAATACTACACCACCTTCAAACGTCCTTAACTTTACCAATACTCGACAAAATCAAGTGAAACAAAAATGAAAGTTGTAGTTCTCGAAGAGAAGAAGATAATGATACCTCACACGATGTCTAACTCGTCGTGGTTTGGCCGAAAATCGCCCCGAAAGTTGTCGGACTCTCCGGAAACTAGGTAAGATTCAAATGAGTATAACTTCTTCAATACTCAACGAAATTGGGTGAAATCAAAAGGAAAGTCATAGTACTCGACAAGACGAAGAAATTGATACCTTGCATGCCGGCCAACTCGCCGTGGTTTGGCCGGAAATTGGCTCGAAAGCCGTCGGAGTCGTCGGAGCTTGGGTTTTGGGTGTTCTTTCTTCCTCTTTTAGAACACAAGGGTGATGGTGATGATGTTTGATGACGAGGAAGGAGAGAGCGATTGGGTGTGTGGGTGTGGGTGTGTGTAGCTCACGGTGAAGGAGAGGGAGAGAGGAGAGTGAGTTCGAGAGAGAGTCTAAAAGAGTGCAGAGAGAAAGAGATGGGAGAGGGAATACGGGAAATGGGGGAACAAAAACAGGGGTGGGCCCCTTGGCTCACCAAATAAGAAACAAAACAAATTAAAAATTAAAAAGGAAGAGGGGATAAGGTTTAGGGACCAAAATGAAAGTTTGCAAAAACTTTAGGGATTAAAAATGTATAATTGAAAATGGTTTGGAGGTCAATTTCTAAAATTAAAAATATAATTGAGGGGCGGGTGTGACAGAGATAGACGTATTGCAGAAAGAGGGAAGAGAAAGATGAAGAAGTGAGGAAATTGGAGGGCTATAAGGGGAGAAAGAGGTCCCGCAAAGGTGGGTCCCACAACACACAACTCAACACAAAAGTCACTGTAACCGAATAAATAAAGAAACTACCTGATATCGAAAACGAGACCTGAAGTGGTGAGAAAACACAGGTGAACATGTGCAAGCCCACATGCTTTGAGGAGTATATAAGTCAAAACAACAGCTGAGGAGGAATTGAATTGAGGAGGAATTGGATTGAGGTGGAATCAGAATCAGATTCCTGTTGAAGTTGTTTGCTAAAACTGTATGGAATCGGAATGCAAATGATGCATATTTTATATTACTATTTACCAATTCACATGAATCGGAATCAAAAGCAGTTTGATTACTAAAATGCCCTCGTACAAAACAGGTATAAATTTTATTTAACTAATTAATAATACAATTCTTTTGTATATAAAAAACCAATACAATTATTTATCCTAAAAAAACCTTTAATTACCATATAAGAAACCTTTAATAATACAATTATTTATCCTAAAAAAAATCTTTATTTACCATGTAAAAATCCCCCACCATATTCCAATTCTATGCACGCTAAACAACGAAATTAATGCAGCCCTCCCCCTCATCTCCTCGCCCTCTATCAATCCCCATCTCCTTCCCTTATGATTCTTACTCTTCTCTTCTAATTATTCTTTCTTCTTTTTCTGATTTTTCTTCTTCCAAATAACTAATTAATTCCAAATATTTATTTGTTATATTGGTCCTCTGTCTTTCTCTTATGTCTGCTTCTTCACTGGGTTTTGATTTGAATGGGTGTTGTGCTACCGGAGACGAGGGAAGCAGATCAAGGGGGTGTTGTGCCACCGGAGACGAGATAAGGAGATAAAGAAGGCACTGGGTGCTGTGCAATCGGAGACGAGCGAAGGAGGAGACGAGGGAAGGAGATAAGGAAGACGTTGGGTGATGTGTTACCGAAGACAAGGGAAGGAGATAAGGAAGGTGCTAGGTGCTGTGCTCCCAGAGAGAGACAAGGGAAGAAGATAAGGGGTGCTATGCTACCGGAGACGAGGGAAGGAGATAAAGGGCATATTGGGTAGAAAAATCTGATTCCGGGTTGTGGCTTTCTTTCGGAATCCAAATACCGCCTATTGGTTGGTAATCTAATTCTATGCAAATAAGGGATTTGATTGTTGAACGGTAATCTTGTCTTGGCCCAAGACAATGGATCCAGCCCATGAGCCCAATGGATGATTCATGAAAATGCTAGAGAATTCTAGCAAAAACATGTAGATTGAATGCATGCATAAAATATCTAAGATCTTTTGTAGAAAGACCCAGAATCTTGTAAAATTGTGTGGTTGTTAAGCATTAGCTAGAAAGTTCTAGCAATGTCAAAGTTGGCAAACCTTGCCTATAAATAGGTGAGGTGCTAAGCTATGTGATGTAGCAACCAAGAGAGCAAGTAGTGAGAAGTGAGAAGAAGCAACAAGGCTTCTAAGAGTGATTGAGTGTTTCCTCTTGTACTAGTTTGTGAGTGAATAAAAAGTTTTTGTGTAATACTTTGAGTGTTCTTTCTTTCTCTTGCCTATCAATTCCTCTGCGTCACAATCTTCTTTGTGAGATAAACATCTCCAAAGTAGTGAAGTCTTTTTAAGCCCCAACATTGATTCCCTATTTTTAGTGGGTCCCATATACAATTTCATTCCACAAATGTTAGTAAACACATGAATCACTTGGAATGAATGCAATTCCTTTTCCTCTCACTCCATTCCCCTTACGTAAACACGCCCTTAGGGTACCAATGCCATCGAAATGAGAATGTGAAATGTCATTCTCTATGTGGGAGTCCATATTAAAAGAATATTTTTTCTGTAAAAATGCCACCGAAATGCTCTCTATAAATCCAATCATGTGGCCATGTTGGTAACGGGAAAGAAGGACAGAGGTGGTGCTGACAATCGCTGGAGTGGGCGAGGTGGTGACAGTAGCGTCTGTGTAGTGAAACAAGGAGAGATCGAGGGAGCTCCGTGTCGCTCTCGTTTTCAAAGTTTTGGGAAGAGGAAAAGGAATGAGGAAGTGGTGTCTTGTTGTTCGCCATGAAACATGGGAACATAAGTGGTCTCGGTGTATTCAACAGAGAGAATGAGGGAGAGGTTAGAGAGAGAAAGAGAGGGTGATAGACGTGTTGCAGACAGAGGGAAGAGAAAGATGAAGAAGTGAGGAAATTTGAGGGCTGCAATGAGAGAAAGAGGTCTCGCGATGGTGGGTCCCACAGTACACAACTCAACACAAAAGTCATTATTGTTAACGAATAAAAAAGAAATTACCTAATATCGAAGACGGGACCTGAAATGGTGAGAAAACACGGGTGAACACGTGCAAGCCCACATGCTTTGAGGACTATATAAGTCAAAACAACAACTGAGAGCCTCATTTCCAAACCCTAGCTGCTTATTTCTTCTCCCTAAGAAAATCCTAGAGCCGTCTCGAGCAAAACCGCTAGAACCTTTTCACTTCTCAGCTTCTCTGCTGCTTCCAAGCCCAAATCCAGCTCCAATCCTCTGCCAAAATTTCGAACCCAAAGTACGGAACCATTTCCCATCGCTATCTTCTGCAAATCAAACCCTAATTTTGTTCATCGACCACGTCTCTGACCCCCAAACTTCATAATCGAACTCTCAGCAAGGCCACAATAATGGTCAACAACATGCAAGAGGGTTCATCACCCATTCCTATAGATCGGCCCTCCATCTCAACACAATCTCAGTTCATTGACCCCTAAAAGTAAAGGATGACAAAACCTCTCATAATTCCTGCAGTTTCATTTCCAGTGCTGTTATATCGTGAAATCCAAGTTCAATCAACTCTATATGTCTATGTGTTTGCAAGGGAACCTCGATCGACGACCGTGGTAGCAAAGGAGACAACCAGAGATGGCGGTTGAGATTTTAAACAGCCAGCCACAAGTCCAGGCTAAGAAGGTATAAAATTGCTTCCTTCTGTCAATTTTGAAACGGGATCTGTAAATACTGTCAAAATTTATGAGTAACAAACACAAGTGTTGAAATACTGTTTGTATTTTCTATTTTTGGTTGAATTATAAATTTTTCAGTTCTTATTTCTTATTTTTGGATTTTGTAAACTCAAGGTTAACTATCTGGTGCTATCGTTATGCAGGTGAATCTGGGAAAATCTGTTGATTATGTAATTGAAATGACTATATTCAAGCTTCTAGAGGATCGTTACTCAAGTTCTTAGATGGATGCAAAGATTGTGGAACTTCTTGGGATTGTAAAATGGCAAAATTTCATCTAAAGCGTGTGGTATTAATAATGGGATTAGTAAATGGGTGCTCAGCAAGCCCCTTTTTTTAAAACACAAATTGCAATTTGGACACCGATGCTAAAATGCATCTTTTCTCTGACAAAATATTTAATATTTTTAACAAACAAATAAACAAAGAGATGCAAATATTAGATCTCTAATGTTCATTTGCACACTGTTTGGACCCGTTTTTGCAATATCGGTTCGAGCAATCGAGACCGTTGAATAAACAAAGTTTTGGATTGTCACATGAATAAGATATCAAGGTGACTTCCAATTATTGTTATGATTATCAGAATCATAATAATTATCTCTCAAATAATTGGGATTATCTTGATATTTTATTTATCTAGAGAAGTGTTCAAATGCAATCACATTTGCGTTGCCAGGGAGATCACGCATGCCAGCTGGCTGATTATTCATTATTTGTTGGACAAAGGATTGAAATGGGTGTTCAAATGCAATCACATTTGCGTTGCCAGGGAGATCACGCATGCCAGCTGGCTGATTATTCATTATTTGTTGGATAAAGGATTGAAATGGGTGTGGAGCAAAAATTGGGATGAAGAACTATGCATGCATTTTAGTTTATTAATAGGATGTGATAAGGCTTTTAAGAGTAAGCATTGTAATTAAATTACAAGTGCTTGCGGTATACGTGATTTTCATGAACGTGGAGGATTTGGCCGCCAAGCAGCATGGAGGATTTGAGATTAACAGGAGTTCTGTTGCACGTGGTTTACATTGGGCATTGAATATGCTACTTGACAAACATCCATTCAGGTTATGATAAGTATTAGCAAAAGATTGGGTTATCAAGAGTCAAAATATGGTGGTAATGTCGTGTGTTAGCACGTGAAGGAAGTTTGATTTTCGGTGGGATTCTACGAGATTATCAAGCCATGTCAAGCAGAAAATATGGATGCTATAAATAGAGAGGTGAGCGCAATGGAAGGAGGACCTCCAACTCAACACACAAATCTGCCCTGCGCAATTTCTCGCTCTACGCCAAACCTCTCAACACCCTTGAGATTTTTATTTTCTTTTTCGCCTTCACACCTTCAGTTTGGATAAACAGCACTGTGAAGGCAACCAGTAAACATCTTCAGTTTGGATAAATAGCACTGTTGCTGTAGAACTAGCCATCCGTGAAGCACATTTAGTTTGGATAAACAGCACTGCGACAGGGTCGACTGGTTATCTATCTAAGTCTCGGCTGACGAGGGTTTTCGGATCCCCATCGACAGAGGTCATCTCACCAGCCATCTCGGCGAAGTGAGGTGTTACTGATACTTAGGCTTGGTGCCTCGACGCCGAGTTATTTTATGATCGCATATTCACAAGTGGGTTTCAGAGTTTGGCACTTGGACGGCCGAACCACGTTCATTATCAAGACCTTCATCCGCTTTGAGTATTTGTGCCCTTATACTCTAGTATCGATTCGGCACCAATACGATGACTGTTGCCGAATCGGACGACGACAAGCCGTGAACTTTGTAATTGGTAGCCTTGTCTTCAGGCTTGACGACCCAGAGGCCGAGACGTGTTCCTTTCTCGGTCGCAGTTGCAAGACACAGAAGTCAGCCGCGCGCATCCACACAACATCAAGACATTTCTACTCATCGGTCGAGCTCGGCCGACGAGTTGGCACGCCGTGCACACATTTGAAGGACATAGTTAGTTTACTAGTTACTCGGCCTGCGCGCCACGTAGGCTAGGTGATTTTTGTAGTCAATACACACTGATGTATAAATGGTGTTGTTTGTTACAATAAAGACTCCTATATAGGACATGAATCTTAATTTAGTGACTGCATGGTGGCAATTGATGTTTGCCACCAAATTCATTGTCCACTGTTTCCAATAGGCACAAATAAGATCGGTGCTCTATGGCTATTTTTCTAGTAGTGCAGCTACCCAACAGTAACCCAAGGAACATATTCTGTCTAGCATTCACTTGCCACTTGCCAGTTAGGGAGACTTCTTACACTCCTCTTGATGCCACAAAAGGAAGAAACTGACTCTCCATATTACAAATCGACCCACTTGCAGTCACCGATTGTAAAAAGCATGCAGAATTGTATAGGTATCATAAATTCACCATTCAGGGGTAAGAACCTTCAGATATATATACCAGGAATGATTTGCCATTGCCTGAACTCGTCTCTAAAACCTCTACATACGCTGCCACTTCTGTAATACATGTAGATAATTGTCCGATATTAGATTAACAAAGATAATAGTCCAATTAATAACCGAGGTAACCTATTATTCACAACATACCTCATCCCTCCAAGTGGAAGTGGAACCCCCTGAGATGCAGATGCCTTGCAACTTCCTGCATGGATTACAAAAGAAATTGTGGCCAAGTTGCAACAACCTTTGTGATGAGATGTATTCACCCAATCGTTGGACATGTCCGTATAAATCATACAAATACCTGTTGTCAAAAAGGGAAAGAAAAAAAATAGCAGTTGACTTCTCTAGATATAAAAAGGTTGAAAGAATTCACCCTTATGTGAGAAGCTTGTTCCCTGATGTATGACCACAAGCGTATACCTAACCTAAGCTAGTATTCAAAATTTCCACGCTACTCAGCGAAAGAAAACCAGTGCAGGGGATACTGGAAAACCGAGCGAAAATGAAAATGTTCCAAACATCTCGGAATGAACAGGACGAATTTATTATTCACTGAAAGAAAACAACTCGCATACCATTTTAATCGCTTCGCTAAATGTAAAAGTAAATTCTCGGAGAAGATTAGCATGGCTGTTTAACTTCCTCCTCCAGGCATGTTCTGGCGGGGCAGCACTATCAAAATCAGACTATAGAAAAGAAGGTAATCAGTTCGAATCAAAAGTAAAGTTAACAACCCGACCCCTTCCAAAAAGTGGAAAGAACGACGAAAGACAATAGCCCAAAATCAGTTTGCTCTCTAAGACAGTAAGAAATAAGAAAGATGCTCAACAAAATTCACAAAGAACAAGAGAATTAGTTTTCATTGTTTAAATAAGGGTTCAGGCAGTTGATGCAATGGATTAGCAACTAATAACAACGGTAAATGTTTTCTTACCTTTAGTCTCAAACACACATTTCCTTGCGTTTTTGCGGGGCATCAGCAACCTAGTATTTAATATACATATAAATCAGGCATTACTGTTGGAAGCTAAACAGCTTCTAAAGTCGAGGGATCAAAGGCAGCAAGAAGCTCCCGAACATTGCTGTCAAACTGATTCTGCATCAAAGAAGAAAGAAGAAATGTCAAACTGATTCTGCATCGAAGAGGAAAGAAGAAGTGAAGGGTTTTAGCCTCCAACGGCCAGTTTTTATTGTAAATGTATGTGTGAGTGTGAGTGACAAGTGTACACTCCAGATTAAATTACTTAAAACTCAAATGAAGGGCTATGATGCAATCTGGAGTAGTAAGGCTAAAATATTTGTTAAGTCTATTGTCAATCACTCTCTCTAAACAAGTATGGGTCATGGCAATGCACCATACCCTACAAACTTTCACCTACTTAATGAAGTAATGGCTAATGCATTCTGCACAACCTTGAAGCCGTCATAAATATTTCTAAAATTCTCTCCATTCTCTGCCATTCTAATCCTAATAATCTAATCCAAACAATCAACTAAGATCTGATATTATTGTTAAATATTATTCCAAGCCTTATCTACCTGCGAGATATTAAGCGACATATTGCAACATAAAATGGTGCTGTAGCATTCATGAACGAACTGTTCACGATGAACAAAAAGACAAGCCCTCTCAATTTTCTTTTGAAATACATGATGAGTAAATTTTATAATATATATTGGGAGATTATATTCACACACCCCAAATTACTTCTCTCACACCTTTTAATTTTTTAATATTTTTCTATTAAGTGTTAGTGGTGTGTAGAAAATATTAAAAAATTAAAAAGGTGTGAGAGAAGTAATTTGGGGTGTGTGAATGTAATCTCTTTATATATTTAACCCTATTCTTAGTATATTTTGGTTAATATTTTGGAAGAATTTTGATACTTTGAATTGTATTTTCAATATAGGACTTTCGACTTACTCTGGAGCAAAGTGTGATCAAATGGACGAATTTTAGAGTAATTCCAGTTGGAGGACATTCGTGAGTCACTTAGCCGGATTGTATCAAAATATCAGATTTTTCTATCTAGCGGTGATTTTCTGGTGACAAAATAAAGGAGCGATGCGCAGTGCTGGAAAAGTGATATTTTGGGCTTGAATTACGTTTTTGGAGCCCAAGATGATCTCGGATGGGTTCGTGGCCTTCTGGAGATGTGTTGAGAACGTTCTAATCTTTAAAACAAGCTATCTTGGGTTGGGTTTGGAGGATATCTGAGGCTAAAACATGGCTGGACGGTTTCTGTGCAGATTATCCTAAGTTAATTAGGACTTTATTTTCTTATTTATTTTATTATTTTTAGTTTCCTAATTAGATAAAAAGACCAATCTAGGGTTTTGGCGTTGGATCTTTGAGGGGGTTTTGAGTGCCCTGCCGTTGCTAGTTAGAGAAAAGAAGCTGATTATTATTCAACTTTGGAGAAAAAGAACTTTGCTAAGGTTTTTGGAGATTTTCTACTTGAAGGTTCATTCCTTTTATTCTTAATGATGTTTTCTATGATTCTAATTATGAATATGCGTAACTAATTCCCGTTTACTAGGGCGAAGCCTTAAGCCTTAGCATGACTATGTAATTTTTATTTAATTGCTTATGATTGATTGCATGCATACTTTGAATTATTGATCACTGTTTAAAATTATCTAATTGTCTTAATGACTGGCCACCATTAGGGTTTTTAGAAAAGTAATTTGATACAATTTTAGTCGGAAGGTTCTCTAAAATTGACGCTGGCTTCTTGTGATTAATAGTTGTAATTTCACTTAAGATGAACACCACGTCTTAAGGGTTGCATGATTTTTCAAGGGATTTTCATAAAGCATAATGAGTCTTTCATGTTCAGATTTGATCCGAACGTCCGGACGGGTTGCATGTTAGATATACGTTCTATGTTTGAGGTTCCAAGTAGAATATATATTAGGAAAATCTAACATTCAAAGTGGCATGTATTGATCATAAGTAATTGATAGAAATTCATAGGATTGCTAGGTGACGGTAGAACCCTAGTGTTTTTTATAAATTGGTATTTGAAACTCTTTTCTTTTTGTCATATTAGTTTTTAATTAAAATTCGTTTTTAATATTACTCACTTTCAAAATCATCTTTCTCAACCTTTAATGTTAAGTAATTGATTGTGAATTGCTTTTGCATAAATTATTAAAATAATCATTGAAGAGAACGACCTTGCATGAGCATCTATACTACAGCTACCTTATATTCTTGCAAGTATTTCATGTGATTTTGCCTCTATTTGCATAGACGGTAAAATCGCTATCAATACATATCCACCAGCCAAACCATATAAGATGTTCAGCCTCACAACCACATTCGGATATTGGAATCCCGGAGGCATAGTAGTATTAAGTCATAGTGATATGGGTTTTGAGGCAAGTTGGAGGACATGACAAGCTCGTTTATTGCGGTTCAAGGGATTACGAGGGTTAATAGAGGAGCCGTTATTGTGGGGTTACGAAGGTTAATAAGGCGCGCTACTGCGGTGTCAAGGGCTTACCAGGTTAATAGGGGTCGATTGAGGACTCGAAACTCCGAATCCGAGTCTGGCTATTAATTGTCGCTTAAGTACTGTCTTTATCTTTTTCTTATTTCAGTTCTTTTCTTTTTCCAAAGAGAATGCTAAGTAGAACAATTTTAGATGACTTTGGCAAAGCATGTGCTTATTCTTAATAGAAAATAAACACGTTAATCAATACTTAAGTAATGGGTAAGAGTAATGTTAAGGAGACTAAATTTATAAACTAAATGATGTGTCACAAATAAGAAATGAACACGTTTATTATCGTTTAAGTAATAATCCAATCATCAACTTCTATATCATTTAGTTTACAAAACTTAGTCTACAAATTTAGTCTTCCTATCATTACTAAATGAATAATGTTAGGGATACCACATTTGGAGACTAAATTTGCAAACTAAATGATGTGTCACCAATAAGAATAAGCATGTTTATCAATGTGTAAGTAATAAACCAATTATTAACTTCTATGTCTTTTAGTTTTCAAAACTTTGTCTATAAATTTAGTCTCCCTAGCATTACTCCTTAAGTAATAATTCAATCATCAACAACTAAGTCATACAGTTTACAAAATGGTTTAAATTGATTGTCTCCTCAACTTACCTTTTTCCAAATATTGAAATAAAGCAGCATATGCCCACACCCAAAGTGTGTGTGTGAACATTTTTAATTGTCGTTTTTAAAGTGAAAGGAGAGAGGAAGAGAGTGAGAGTGAACATGGGAGTGGGGTGAGGGGATAAAAGTGAAATTCCTATAATATAAGTGGAAGAATAAACTAAATTTGTAGAAGATTAGATTATTACTTAAGCGTTGATAAACATACACATTTTTTTATTGATGTTATATCATTTAGTTTGCAAATTTTATTTGCAGATTTAGTCTCCCTTCATTATCCTAAGTGAAAAAATCTTATTTGGCAGATTTGTAGTAGAAACTTGCAAGTAGAACAAACTCAAGCTTTAACATCCTAGGGCTCAAGGGCTCTCTAATGCTTTGATGAATCTAATAAGATGCTTTATATGAAATTAATTTCCAAAGCTCTATGCTACTGGAGAGATCGGCAGTAACTGCTTATTGGGAGGGAAGAAGATCCTCTCCTGAGCTCAGGATGGAGATCCTCCTGATTAGGCCATCTGGACCGTTCAAATTTAATCCAACGGCTTCAAACAGGGAAACCTTCTAAAAGTTATAATAATTGCAACCGTTGGATTAAATTTGAACGGCCCAGATCACGTGGTCAGGAGGATCCCCATCCTAAGCTCAGGAGAGGATCCCCATCCTGAGCTCAGGAGAGGATTCTCTTCCTATTGGGAGATATATATTTGACTTATATACAAGTATATACGAGTCAATATGCAATTAGGAATACCAACTATATATACATATAGCACCAAGCAAAATTAGTCACCAAACTGCAGCTAGATACCTAGAACCAGACTCACCAGACCTAGCACAGTTTGAGACACACGCAATGCTTGAGGTGGGACCCAGATCCCTTCCAGACTCAAATAATTTGAGCCTAAGGATCAAATGATCTGGACCGTTGAAATTTGATCTAACGACTACAAATAAGAGGCTTCTCTAAAAATTATAATAATTACAACTGTTAGATCAAATTTTAATGATCCGAATCATTTGATTCTTGAGCTCATATGTTTTGGGTCTAGTGGGGATTCGGTTCCCTTGAGGTGGATGTTGCTCGCTAGCTAGTTAGTTAGCTAGGGCCTAGGGTTGGTAAATCAGCCGTAATGTTAGAGGAGAACTAATGACATGGAAACTAAAAGGGTTATGGGCTAAGCTGGAAGGATATGTACGTATATGTACATAGTACATTTTTTTTCTTCAACAAACGATATTATCTATTAAAGGGTGGGAGAGTGGGTTATGTCTTACAGTGAGTTAGCCATAATAATGTGGTTCGATTTTGCCTTTGGCGAGAATCGAACTTAAAACCCCTCACTTACAATTACAAGTTAAGAGAAATATTATATGTACGTATTTATCTGAATTAAAGATACGGAGCTGTTGGCAATTCAAAGTTAAAACTGGTAAGCAAATTATGGAGTTTAGCAAACAAAAGTTAGCTCACGGCCTATATCTGCTCTCAAATTCAATGAGATCGATGTATATCTAGTCCAAGATCATATATGCAATGTTCCCCAAACCACGCATACTCGGATTATGATCATAATCTAGTAAAGATTTGCACCTAAATAAGAATACATTGGTGACGAGGATGAGCTAATTAGCTAGCTAATTATATATTCATCCGTTCAGTTTGAATGGATATATATTTACATTAAAGGACAAAGAGAATAAATTGGTTACAAATTCGTTAGTTATAAAATTTAAATCTAAGACAACTTACTTATAAGTGAAGAGGACCATAATACCAACGATTGACTACTTATAGCTATGTGTTGGATAAGTGATTTGCAACTTGCAAGTATCAATATATTTCGGATAAGTATAGTTTACTATGGAGTTTTAATGTTAAGCGATTTTCAGAAATTAATTTCTAATGACGACAAATATTTTATTTTTCTGATCTTACCACAGTGCGAAAAATTATATACAGTACCACCAGCTAGCATTACTGAGTGGTAGTACATCTCTATTCAAATTTTGCCATATTACAATTAATACACGGTTATGCTAGGAGATTAAACGTATAGACTAAATTTTGTAAACTAAATAACATGGGTGTCGCTCGTTGGATTATTAATTTTTTCAAACAAAAATTGAATTAATTACTTAAGTATTGATTAATGTGCTTATTTCTTATTGATGACACGTCATTTAGTATGCAAATTTAGTCTATTTAGCATTACCCATTAGTACATAAGCTTATGTCGTTGATTCTGAGGTTACAAACCAAAAACAAGTAGGGGTGGAAAATTTTGCCATAAACCAATTTATTGACGAAACCATACCATTCGGCTCATAATGGTATGATATAGTTTTGGCATTTTTTCATAATCGGTTTGCATTTTACCGAACCAACAATTAATGGCATGACTTTGGTAATTGATTTTGTAAGCCGGCGGTATGCCATACCTACCTATATATATATATATATATATTTTTTTTTTTTTCTATTTAGATATTTTAGGTTTTTTTACATGCTTGACTCATCAGTTTTAGGGTTTAGAAAATAAATGACTCCTTAGTTTTAGGGTTTAAATTTTTTATGTATATGTATATGATTCATGCCATAATAAATATAGAAAATATTGTTAACAAAATTGATAGCATGATGATTACTGATACCATATATACACGTACACATATATGATTTTGAATGTATATGCGTTGCTTATGTTTAGAATGTGGAGTCTAGCCAATCAACCACTAGTGCACAACATGGATTAACCCAAAAAGAACCCCACAATTCAACCGAACGAGCACCCCAATCTGAAAATCAAAATGAGCCCTTGGAACTGGAAGATAGTGAGGAAGAAGTGGAAACCACCAATTGTGCCATTTACCAACCGAACCAGCCAATAATTTTGGCTGAATCAATTTTTGACAACCACAAAAAGACGGTTGGCTAGCGGTAACTGATTTTCGGTAATTATGTATATGTGGCCGGCAGGTGGCACAAGAAATTTGGCACGGTTTGCCAACCAAACCCAGCCCTAAAAACAGGGTTCACCAGCATATGCTTGCCGCCAACCAAAACCTTGAATGACAGACTGACAGTGGCGAGAGTGGCGACCAAGTTCTTTACGTTTGGAACTGCAATTTCTGTGCAATAATATTTTCAAAGAATAGATAATTAAGAAAGACATCTAGACGATGGGATAAATCCCAAATCCAGTTAATCAGAGACGGTGGTGGTTGCCAAGTCTTTGAATTGAAGGCAAACAACCATCGATGATCCTCAATTCCTGACTATTTCTTCAATTGCTTCAGTTACCATCAAATTCTCTTTAGTCTTCTTTCAGAAAATTCTTAAATTTGAGAAGTAAATCATAAATTTTATGCATAATAATAGTTTGGGACAGCACGGAGAATGATAACACAAGAAAAAAGAGTAATACTTGACTAGGACTTACTTTTTGATATTGTCTAATAATATTTTAACGCATGTTTCATTATTTTAAAAAATAATGTACATGTGATTAATTTTTTTCAAACTTTAAATTTGTTATTAAACCAAATCAGAAAGTGATTTCGTAAAGTACTTACTAACTAGTATCAAGTATTATCGGGAAAAAATTACAATATGTCGGTGTTGAATATTCCTGCATGCATGCACCGAATTAGCACCCCCTTCCCGTTTAATGGTGTTTGGGAGTTACCAACATCATCGGAATTTACTCACAGTTAAAGCCAATTAAGGGAATTTTACGTTATATTATTAATAGTACACATGAAGTGTATGATTTTCAGTTTTGTTGTTTTGTTTCCTTTGGAATTCTAAGCTTACCAAATCATGTATAAATATACCACGTAGATTTTTTCCGACCCTTTGTTTGGTAGGTAAGACGAGAGAACAAACACATCCCAAATCATGCATAAATATACCACGTAGATTTTTTCCTACCCTTTGTTCGGTAGGTAAGACGAGAGAACAAACACATCCCAAATCATGCAGAGGTTAGGAGGCAAAGCAGACCACACAAAATGCACGTGCCAACAAGCCCCCTTCCACTTAGGTAGTTGAGGGTTTCTAACGAAGTAACGGGTCAGGCACGTGATCCTCATCTACCCTCTCTTCTTTTGAACGTTATATAAATATATCCACTGCCCTTAACATCGTGCCACACCCTTTACCTGCTATCTTACTTACCCTTGCAACGTCCACTAACTCCTCTCTTCGATCTTTCTTGACGACCCGATCAAAATGGTGACCGTCGAGGAAGTGCGCAAGGCTCAACGGGCTGAGGGTCCGGCAACTGTTTTGGCCATTGGGACAGCAACTCCTCCCAACTGTGTGGACCAAGCTACATACCCCGACTACTACTTTCGTATCACCAACAGTGAGCACAAGGCTGAGCTCAAAGAAAAATTCCAGCGCATGTGTATGTACCAATTTTTTTTTTTTTTTTTTGGGTTCTTATTTCTCTTTGAATAATTATTTGTTTTGTCATCATTTGTTACAATTTGTTCTTATTTCTCTCTTTAGCGTTTATTTATGATATAAATTCCATATTTGTAAATAATGAAGAAATACAAATATGGCCACAGAGAAACAAAATTCAAAGTAATGGTCATGGCTTTTCTCTCTGTAAACTACTTATATCTGAAGAAGGGGCAATGTGTTAATATAAGTACAAAACGGTACTAATTTTCTTAAGGGGAAAAACAGTAGTGATTAAACATGAATATTATTCCATACAGTAATTTAAAAACAAATGTTTTTTCTCCCTTAGAAAACTTCATATTTGTGATAGTGGTTCGCTTCAATTGTTATATCGTATTCATTGGTACTTGAAATTAAAATATTTTCTGGTCAAAAATAGAAATAGCATGAAGAATCTAGTAACTGGAAAAAGAATAAAACCACCAATTAAAGACGAACAAAACCTCCTTTCTGCCCTGCACAACAACCTGTAAGAAAGGACTTATGGGGAAACCTCATTAATAATTGCATTTATTTATTTTCCATGCAATCAATAAATATACTTAAAGGTCCAAAAAATTGAATCTTGAACACCGTATGGTACGTAACTTTTCAGGTGACAAATCTATGATCAAGAAGCGTTACATGTACTTGACCGAAGAAATTTTGAAAGAGAACCCAACTGTGTGCGAGTACATGGCTCCCTCACTCGATGCTCGGCAGGACATGGTGGTTGTTGAAGTCCCAAGGCTTGGTAAAGAGGCTGCCACCAAGGCCATTAAGGAATGGGGACAGCCCAAGTCCAAAATCACCCACTTGGTCTTTTGCACCACCAGCGGTGTCGACATGCCCGGCGCCGATTACCAACTCACCAAGCTCTTGGGGCTCCGCCCCTCCGTCAAGCGCCTCATGATGTACCAACAAGGGTGCTTCGCCGGCGGGACGGTCCTCCGTTTGGCCAAGGACTTGGCCGAGAACAACAAGGGTGCACGCGTTCTTGTTGTGTGCTCTGAGATCACCGCGGTCACCTTCCGCGGGCCTAGTGACACCCACCTTGACAGTCTTGTGGGTCAAGCCTTGTTTGGTGACGGTGCAGCGGCCGTCATCGTTGGTTCGGATCCAGTGCCCGAAGTCGAGAAGCCCTTGTTTGAATTGGTGTCGGCAGCACAAACCATTCTTCCCGACAGTGATGGGGCTATTGACGGCCATCTCCGTGAAGTAGGGCTTACATTTCACCTTCTCAAGGATGTTCCCGGGATTATTTCCAAGAATATTGAAAAGAGCCTTAACGAGGCCTTCAAGCCTGTAGGCATTTCGGACTGGAACTCGCTCTTCTGGATTGCACACCCAGGTGGCCCTGCTATTCTGGACCAAGTAGAGTCCAAGTTGGCACTTAAGCCGGAGAAACTAGAAGCAACAAGGCAAGTGCTGTCTGATTACGGCAACATGTCGAGTGCGTGTGTCTTGTTTATTTTGGACGAAGTGAGGAGGAAGTCTGCTGAGAAAGGACTCAAAACAACTGGAGAAGGACTGGAGTGGGGCGTACTCTTCGGATTTGGGCCTGGCCTCACTGTCGAGACCGTTGTGCTTCACAGTGTGGGTGCTTGATGACATGAAAATCGGTGTTGATTTATCTATCTGCTGCTTCGTATATGTATTGTTTCCGCCTTTTCTGGTTAGAATTTGGCTCTTCGGATATTGTGTGTGGGGGTGTCATGGGGTTAACTTGGTGCAAGGAAGGACCCTTACTTTCATGTTGTTTACTGCAATAGTGATGAAAAAGGGCCCTGATTGGGCTTGTAACGATCGAGTAAAATATGGATTGATGAATAATACTAGTCTTTGATCTTTCATGTAGTATAATCTCTTAGCTGCATCTCCATTTCAAACATTGCGGTAAAGCCCTGCCCCTGATTTGGGATTCGGGAAGTCTTTGCTCGTGTTGAAATTGATCGTAATGTGTAAAAGGAGATCAATGGAGGGGGCGTAAGGATACTTCTGTGGTGAGCCTTGGAATCAGAGTTTTCATAAAGGATATTCTTCCTAATGCCAGCTTGATCTCATGAAGAAGCGAGGTGGCTCCCGGAGCGTGTATTAGGCTCTTCGCAGTGAGAAAATTTTACGAGTACCGGCACTTGTGCTACATAATGTTCCCAATTTCACACTCAGATATTATTTATTTTCTTTTTAATTACCTAAATTTATGAAAAGAGGAACACCACCTGGCACAAGTGGCGAGAACACATCAAAATTTCTCCTCAGTTTGATCTTCTTGACAGCAATTTCGTGCCTCTAAACCAGAAATTTCCTGAGCTAACCTGGTGTGATTCAATAAAATTATTCCCTTTTATTCTTTGGCTTGATATAAGAGATTGGTCGGCTACCAAGGTACGTAGGATTCATGTAACATTTTGAGTCCCACGAGAATCTCTTCTTTGACTGCTCCTATTATGATGGCATTTGTGTGAAACACCATCCATATTTCACTATTCATTGCCGTATTTTCAAATTATTTTTGTTAGATTCGAAAATTGCAATTTGACTTTTTTTTAAGGGTTTAAGTTGACCTTTATTTATTTGAAATTTTTTGTTAACTCAGTGGATCAACTTTTTGCATAGAGCTCGATTTCACAAACGCATAAACGAAGACTATTCGTAAATCGTAATTACGTAAAATTTGTGAGTTGGAAAAGACAAATAAATTTTAGTCATTTGAATTTACAATAATTAGAATTTTCGCATTTGAAAACCTCATATTTTTTTTGAAAAATAGTTAACTGACCTAAAGGCTCGATAACCCTTCTGCCCGGCAAATTGACCTAGTTTCCTTCGACTTTTCCTGAATCATTTTCCCACGAAATCAATCGTTGGCACCAACCCATATCAACTCCTCTCAATTCCTTTACAAACACCCACCCACATCAATACACTATTTAACCCCTATAGAAGGCGTCTTTTCAAGGTTTTCATCCACCGGCGATTTCGCCCTTTCCGCCGTTTCTAGAGTTTTTATGGGTGTAGTCAAATAACGATTTAGAAGGATTTTAAAAAACTTTAGAATCTTGGTGTAATCAACTATGATTTTACAAGATTTTAAAATAATCCATTCAAATACGGAGTAGTCAATTAAATGATTTTAAAAGACTTTAGAATCCTGATGTAGTCAACTAGAATTTTAAAGGATTTTTATAGAGTCTATACAAATCTATAGGTATTTTAAAATTCATAGATTTTGAAAGATTTCATTCAATAAGAGATTTTGTAGGATATAAGAAGGAATGGTAAGCATAACAAAATCCTACCTCCACCCCTAGAATTTCTTTTCAACCCCTCATTTTCTTTCTCTCTCCCCACACTGCAACTCGAGCTTTCTTTCTCAATCTCTATTTTCTCCGAGAAACCCATCATTCCTTTCTTCTGGTGTCTCATCCACCCACCCCATCCTCTCAATGTACAATCAATATACCATTGTATACAATCGTATACAAAGATAGTAAAGTTGATCATATCCTTGGAGATAGGGGTTGAAGAAGGCGAGAGAGGGGGTGTGGATAATTGAAGGGTTTGAGTTGCACTTGCTGGTGGACTCCTTCATTTTTCCCACCTTTGCAACATCCATTCTTCTCTCTTGTAGTTGCTGGTGGACTCCTTCATTTTTCCTACCTTTGCAACATCCATCCCTCTTCCTCTCTCTCGAATAAGAGGAATCACTTTTTAGAAAAAGTTAAAAAGTCAAAAGCGCTTTCATGAGTGAATGATTATGGTGGAAGGTTTCTGTTGTGGAGGACCATGGACATGGTGGATAGGGGTTACTTGGGAGAACTGGGCACCGTTCCTCATTAACTTTCAAGTTTAATCTTATTTTTTATTTAAAAATAAATTTAAAATGGCAAGAGAGTCTCTCAAAATCCATTCAAATCTTTAATCAAAGTCCATAAGAATCCTTTCAAATCTTTAATCAAAATCCATAAGAATCCTTAAAAATCCATTTGAAAGTTGTAAGGATTCTACAATCCTTTGAAATCTATCACTTAAAAAAGTCTTTTAAAATCATGTGAAATCCAAATTGACTGCACCCCCTAAATAAATAAATAAAATGGAAGTTTCTTCATTTTTCATTATCTTTTTTTTTTATAGTAATTTGACATATTTATTTGCAACATTGATCGACATTTTAAATTTTGATATTTGTTGTAAACTTTCTAGTTTAAGTGTGGTTCTAT
Source organism: Crataegus laevigata (assembly GCA_963580275.1). Classification (NCBI taxonomy): domain Eukaryota; kingdom Viridiplantae; phylum Streptophyta; class Magnoliopsida; order Rosales; family Rosaceae; genus Crataegus; species Crataegus laevigata. Next base: position 404,155 of record OY756944.1, read on the forward strand.
AAATCTTAAATTAGATATGATTCTGGTTATTCTTTCCTATATAGACTTGTATTCCTCGGGGATGAAGGATTTCTTCTCCCTCTTATTGTTATAAATTAAGGCACTACGTAGGGGGAATAACACATCTCTCCCAATCTCTCTTTGTCACTGGCCTCCTTCTTCTTGTTAGTTAAATATAGGCCACAACACGTTATCAGCACGCTCCTACTGCTGCGCTTAGGAATTTGATGCGAAAGTTTTATACATCAAACCAGTTCATCCATATCATCACACAATCAGGTTCTTCCAAAACAACGGTTTTTATCTCAATATTTTTGCAGTCATGATAGCATGAACATTCACCATTATGCATGACCCAACTTCACGTTTTTCGAATTTTAGATTCTACATAAATTGTGTATGCATTATATTCATAATTGTTGAATTATGTGAATTTGATATTGCCATGAATTGCAACAACTATATGTCCATGCATTAAAATATTTGATTGAATATGCATGCATATTGATTAAAATTCCGTAATCTGGAATCAAGAAAAAAAATTTAAAATTAGGGTTTGTTAAAACCCCTCATCGTTGGCTTCTAAAGCCGCGCCGCTGTGCAAGCCGCTAGCAGCCTACGTCGGCTTGGTGAGCCTAGCCTAGCCATGAAACTCAAGGCTACAAGCCCAAAATCAAAACGGTGCATTTGAGGCACCATCGTTCCCGTCCCGACCTTCGGCCTGAAGCCCATATCTTCCCAATTGATTTTTTTCAACAAAACATGACCTGTAGTCGTGTGATTTAGAGGAAACTCATCGTTTTCACCAACAATCTTTGAAATTCCAGAAGAATTTCGTGAGTTTTTAATTGGATTCACTCGAATCCTTTCGGTTCTCACCCTCTGACGTTGAGATTCAACCTCCATTGGCCAATTTTGGTTCTCCAATGAACCAAAGGCTTGCACCGATCATGGAACATCGCCTGAAGCGGCACCGTCGACCATCTCCGGCGGATCCCCATAACCAACGCCGTTTAGGTGGCTTGAAGATCCAGCCCGAGCCCAAATGGGTCTCAGATTCATTTTTGGTCCATTCGCACATCACCCTTGTTATTAGGCCTGCTTGTGCCTAGAAGCCTTGACCCACGTTACCAGCCTTTTGAGCTTTGGTGATAACCCAGCCCGAGAACCAGTTGAGCCCTTTTGGGCTTCTACCGTTTCTCCTATGCTCCTATGTCTGCATCACAGCAGATCCGTACCCTTCATGGCCCCTTATTTTGGGGATTGCGCATTAGCCCACTTATTTTGTGATACTGGGCCAGCCTGCATGCTTGGCCCGAGACCAAGCTTGCCTAATATTTGGGCCTGGGCTGCACGATTTCTATTTGATTAGCCCACCCATGGGTTTTGGCCTATGTTTTTGGACCCTAAGTTTAATTGCCTAATTATTTATAGCCCAATGGGTTTTATATTTTTTCACCCACACTTTAAGTTTGACCTGAAGTCCAAATAATTAATTCAATTTTAATTATAGACCTAAAGTTCTACATTGCATATTTTCTTGTTGCATATTTTTGTATATATATTTGTGTTTGTCTGCAGGAACATATGAACCCGAAGTTCATAATTATTTAGAAACTTGAAGTTTCTAGAAACATGCCTTGTTTGTGACAACCCGTCCCGGGTTTTTCATATCGATAATGTGAATTGACAGATTTACCCTCGAACGTTGAGTACGTAATTGCATTTTGAGTTAATGTACTGGTCCAATTACATAAATTCCTAATCTATTGGGACCAATGAGAAACAAATGAAATTATTGTTTTGATTAGTGGCTTTTAGACCACACAAACCATCATCCCTCTCATCACTCCCGTGTCTGTATGTCTCTCTTAAACTCTCAGAGTGTCTCTCTATCTCTTTCGAACTCTCACTCTCTCTCTCTTCCCTCACGTACGGACACATCCAGAAATCCCTTGAAACCTTACAGATCGAGGAAGAAAAGACTACCATTGTCTTCATCTCGTCACCACGAGTTCATTCATACTAGTTTCAGGTAAGATTTCCATCATTTTCACGTCGGAATCCTAACCCCCGAGATATGTACTGTTCATGCAAAAATTAATGGGTGATCTTTACGGAATTTTAAGCTCATAGGGAGCTTAAGAGGGTCCACACGAGGCTCGGAGTACTTCGTTTGAAGATTTTGGACGTCGGAACAACGAGAACGGAGAGTTTCAATTTCGGCCGAAATTATCGAGGTATTTTCTGGTGAATACCCAGCGAGTTAGGGGTCGAGGCAGGTATGGTTTTGTTCATCTCGTCAAGATCTTCATTTTGTTATAAAGAACGTAGAAAATGGTGTAGAAATGAGAGAGTTAGGACGTTTTGAAATTTCCCCAGAAATCCGGCGACATTGTGGTCGCCTGTGAAACCAGTCTGGCGACTGAGGTTGAAGATGATGCGCATGGGGGTGCATGGTGCCGTGCCCCTCCAGGCGCGTGCGGCCACGAAAAATTATTTTAAAAATTTGTACGGGTTCGTGACGTCGTGTAGGTCACGTTGGTATATTCAAATACCAAAATTGAGCTATGTATGAGAAATTATTTTTGAAGTTCCGTTTACGTGCTTAAATAACGTTATTTCAGTAAATTCTCATATAGGTGAGACATATCCCGAGAACGATTGTAGCTAGGCTAGGCGTGGGGGCTACGACCCGGCTACTTACCAGTGAGTGGGTAGTTGTTTTCCGTATATACCTATATATATTGCTATTTTCCCAGAAAATGAAATTAAATGTTTAAATGATTTGAAATGCCATGCAAAGTATCTATTTATTTTAATGATGCATTAATGACTGCATATATTTATGATTGGTGCTGTGGACGCTCAAGTGTCAAGTGAGTTTTTATGCTATTTATGATGAGAATGATGTGATGTGATGTGATGTGATGTGATTAAAGCTCATTTACCTGCACCTTGATATTAGTGCTCCCGCCCAGAGTTAGGGGCATAGTCTTTCATGTGATGTTCACCTCCCGCACCGCATGCTCGCCTTGGATCCAAGTTAGGTGCACAGTCTTGTCGTATGGACCACTATAAGTGGGTTCGACTCGTAGGTGACCTGCGAATCCTTCGCACAGTCTTCACGTGATTGTAGTACTAGAGCATATTTATTCGATATGCAGTGATGTTGTGCAGACCAGTAGAGGTGGTATTGATGTGTGTGCAGGATATATATACATGATATGATGAGATTGACTATGAGCTATATATGCAGCCGAGTGCTAAATTGATTATTGAGAATGATTATGAGCTATATATATATTCGAAGGCTGAGTTGATTACCTGTCATTCAATCACATTCACAGAGTTATGATTAACGTTCAGTTGAGATACTTTAGCATGACATACATACACATTTCCAGCATGATTTTGAGATATATATATATATATATAAGTATATACTTTATTTCTGGGAAATTATACAAGTTTTACGGAGAGGGGTTATAACTTTTGAGAAAAGAATGATTTTGAAAAGATTTGTTTTGCTGACCCACTCAACTTGTTTTTCGCTCATCCAGGTTCTAGGTAGCTAGTGTTCGTTGGTGGCATACGAGGACCTCATCGGACGTTCTGACAGAATTCATTTATGTAGGACACCCTTTGGTGTTATTCGAACTTATTATTCCTGCTTGACTGCATTTGACTTAGTATGCTCTGGTTCTGTATAAGCATTATAAATTCTCGCTCTGGCACACTATCTTAATTAGGTTGCTAGTGGCTTAGTTTTAATTCGTTTATATTTCCTATCATTAATCTTGCTTCTGCACTGTGCACATGGTTACGTCACGCTCACGTGATGGCCAGGACGCCCCACTTTTAGGTCGGGGTGTGTCATTGTTTGAAAACCTGAAGTTTTCCTTAAAAACATCACCAATGAAAACCCGAAGTTTTTTCATGCGAATTTTAAACCAATACATGTCTATTAGAACCTGAATGTTCTACTTCTATGTGAATTGATTAATTTTCTTTCTCTATTACACTAATCACATCTTGTCCTTTATTTTGTGATAGGAACATGTTGAATTTGAACAAACTCGACTTCATCGCTTTGGAGGTCTCTAGAAGGAACTACCTCAAGTCGGTCCAAGATGTGAAGGTTCACCTCATTGCAAAGAATTTACGTCCCGCCATTGAAGATGAGAAGAATAACCCAGTTGGCGAAGCTGAGAAAGCCACTGCCATGATCTTTATCTGAAAACATATTCATGACGCACTGTAAACCGAGTACCTTGCTGAGAAGGATCCATGAGCATTATGGGTCACTTTAGCTGGTCGTTTTAATCGCTAAAAGGATATCTTCTCGCTTGAAGCAAGACATGACTAGCAGTATTCGCACTTCCAAGAGTCTGTGAATGAATATAATTATGAAGTTTGTCGAATCCAATCACTTTTTGAGTTTTGTAACAAAACTTTGACTGAAAATGATCTCCTGGAGAAGACCTATTTAACCATCTCTGCTACTAATATTGTCCTACAGCAACAATATAAAGCTCATAAATTCACTAAGTTTTTGAATTTGATTTATGTTTTACTTCTCGGTGAAATGCAAAATCAGCTGTTGATAAGAGCAAGTCCACCCCTAAAAAAATGCGCCAGCACCCAGCCTATTTAATTCACTCAGTGAATAGTGATAGACCCTAATAAACAGTAATAGGTCAAATGCACCTTAACAAAAAATAGCCTAGTCAATTTTATTAAAATATTTTTTTTATTATAAAATCATAATTTTTTTTTTTATTTTTAATGTTCATCACTGGATTTCCAACTCCACCATCAAAATTCCACCACCATACAACACTTCCCAAAATCGTAGATAAACTCAGTTGAATTCAATCCCAAGTTTCCCAAACTCCTCTTAAATTTTTTAGTTTTTCACCCAAAAATCCATGTTTCGATCTTAATTTTCCCTTGTTTTCCTTCATTTTCTCGGAAAATTCCTCATGCCCCCAATGGTCGCGATGCTTAGTTCCAAGCCCTCTAGAGACACAGCATCGTCCGCCGTCTCTCAATTCAGGTACTTCATCTTCAACTATATGCATGTCGTTGATTGGCCAGCTCTCACTATGCCCACCGCACCAAAAACAACGACTTGTTCATGAACACTCCCTACCATTTCACTTCCTATAAGACGATGTTGCTCAACGGCAACTTTATTGAAAAGGGTTTGCAGATTTCAATCACCCACGAGTTTCCCAGAGTTTTAGTAAGAAAGAATAATGATAAGAATTGAGGACAGAAATTGAGCAGCAGCAGGTGTCACAATGTTGTGGTGTCGGCATCAATAACGTGGATCTAGCTGCGGCGACTGAGTTTGGGTGCTTGGTGGTGAACACCCCCACAGCCAACACCGTTGCAGCCGCCGAGCACGGGATTGATCACTTCAGATGGCCTAGCTGTTGGGACTGTCGATTATAGGTTGGTCTCTTGCCTGGCTTGGGCTGGGTACCAGCATATTAGGCTGGGGTAGAGTGATTTGGCTGGGGGCAGGCCTGTTTTGGGTGCTGAGTGCTGAGCAATCGTTCCCCAGTGGAACTGCTCTAAAAAAACATCAAGCTCGACCCACTGGGGCGGCTGCTGTGCTTGAAATAGACTATAGCACGAACCAACGCCCAAAATGCCAAATGAGGCGTGGCAGGGGTGGCCATAAGCCACCCCGACTAAGTCAACAGAGCCAAAGTTCATCTAAGAGAGGAAACAAAGCCCAGAAGAGCTCTAACCTCACTCCTAAGGCCCCAAACTTCAAGAATAAGAGCAAAGCACCTGAAACTATGGATATGGACATGTGATATCGCTGTGGTTCAAAGGATAATTGGTCCCGTACTTGCTAAGGTACCCAAAAGGTTGTAGCTAAATATCATTCTCGTCATAAGAAGTTTGAATCAAACTTTGGGTAAGTGGACGAACCGCAGAGTACAAAGATGGAGGTTTCTGACTTTCAAGAGGTCGTTACCCCTATGAAAAATTAGAATCTTAGACATGAACTATTTTTCTAATTGAAATTTAGACATTAGGGCCGAATTCCCCCTAGTTGCCGAACCCCCTTGTACCCTATGTTCGATTGAAATTTATATCAATCTCGTCATAAGAAGTTTATATCATTCTCGTCAAAAACATCAGAAGACTGATGTTCACATCAACTCTATTCGATTGGGTTGAAGTTGAACATCTTGTACCCCATGTTCATATCAACAATAAGAACATCAGAAGACTGAAGTCAAGCAAATTTATTCACAAGACAATCTGGCCAATCTCTTCACCAAATCACTGCCAAAGGCGACGTTTCAGAAGCTTATTCATGGAATTGGTATGCGTAAATTTTATGAGTTGTAACATTGCTAGTTCTTTTTGTAATTGTGTCAAAATGAGGGGGAGTATCCTTAAGTATACTTGCTTGATTTTAATGTACTCTTTTTCCCTACGATTAGGAGCATTTTTTCCACTAGGTTTTAATGAGGCACTCACCTTGAGCTAATCATATCCTTGATGACATCCCATAGACGTTTCATTTTACTTTGCATTTCTCACACATTTTTCCGTAGACTATGGTGTCAACACGAAAAATTCCTGAAACAAGAACGCGTGTCGTACAAAATAATATTTGTATTTGATGAATTTTGGGTTACAATCTCTTTATAATTTATCATCTGATTCTATCTTCGTAAGATATGGATTTGTTGATGGGCTGTTGATCCAAAAGGTCGTTGGGGCTTGATTCTTGGGATGAACGGTGGTATGGATTCGTTGATGTTGTGTTGATCCGAAAGGCTGTTGGGGCTTGATCTTAGGATGAACGAGGATGATCTTCAAGGATTTGACGATGAACGTTGATGTTGTGTTGATCCGAAGGGCCGTTGGGGCTTGATTCTTGGGATGAACAATGGTGTGGATTTGTTGATGTTGTGTTGATCTAAAGGGCCGTTAGGGCTTGATCTTAGGATGAACAAGGATGATCTTCAGGGATTTGATGATGAACGTTGATGTTGTGTTGATCCGAATGGCCGTTAGAGCTTGATTCTTGGGATGAACAATGGTGTGGTTTTGTTGATGTTGTGCTGATCCGAAGGGCCGTTGAGGCTTGATCTTAGGATGAATGAGAATGATCTTCAGGGATTTGATGATGAACGTTGATGTTGTGTTGATCTGAAGGGCCGTTGGGGCTTGATTCTTGGGATGAATAATGGTGTGGATTTGTTGATGTTGTGTTGATCTGAAGGGCCGTTGGGGCTTGATCTTAGGATGAACGAGGTTGATCTTCAAGGATTTGACGATGAACGTTGATGTTGTGTTGATCCGAAGGGCCGTTGGGGCTTGATTCTTGGGATGAACAATGGTGTGGATTTGTTGATGTTGTGTTGATCTGAAGGGCCGTTGGGGCTTAATCTTAGGATGAACGAGGTTGATCTTCAAGGATTTGACGATGAACTTTGATGTTGTGTTGATCCGAAGGATCGTTGGGGCTTGATTCTTGGGATGAATAATGGTGTGGATTTGTTGATGTTGTGTTGATCCGAAGGGCCGTTGGGGCTTGATCTTAGGATGAAAGAGGATGATCTTCAAGGATTTGATGAAGAACGTTGATGTTGTGTTGATCCGAAGGGCCGTTGGTGCTTGATTCTTGGGATGAACAATGGTGTGGATTTGTTAATGTTGTGCTGATCCGAAGGGCCGTTGGGGCTTGATCTTAGGATGAATGAGAATGATCTTTAGGGATATGATGATGAATGTTGATGTTGTGTTAATCTGAATGGCCGTTGGGGCTTGATTCTTGGGATGAAAAATGGTGTGGATTTGTTGATGTTGTGTTGATCCAAAGGGCCGTTAGGGCTTGATCTTAGGATGAACGAGGATGATCTTCAGGGATTTGATGATGAACGTTGATGTTGTGTTGATCTGAAGGGCTGTTGGGGCTTGATCTCGAAGAACGATGAACGAAGAACGAAGAACGGACTTCAAGAGAATTCTCTTCCAATTTGGGAGTAGAGAAATGTGTTGGTGAATTGGTGAATGAAAATGAATGAAATGGCTTCCTATTTATAGAATTTTCCAAGGCCTAATTTTAAATATAATATCCCAGATGAAATAAGTCATCTCTGCCAGGTGTTGACACGTGTCCTATTTGACGGCTTTTCTGAATCATTTCAATTTCTGTCGAATCACACGCTACGTGTAAAATTTATGTAACATATGAGCGTTGAAACTTTGACCATCGGTCAACATTTTATTTACTGAAATTTCAATGTCTACAAATGCCCCTACTTCAAGGCACGCCGCATATATGTGCTTGTCACGTGTAGAAGGTGCGTTTTGAAGTTTCCTCAATGTAGACGTCGATCCAAGGGCCGTCAAGGCTTGATCTTGGATTGGGCTGGGATTTATTCAACTTTGTTGGGACGAATCGGTACATGCATTTGTTGTGCTTGTTGACTTTCCACAGGCTTCATCTTGAACTGGTTTTGATTCAAAGGTGATGGACACTTGATCTTGAATCAGGATTGCAATTTCTCCAAGGGCCGCTGAGGCTTGATCTTGAAGGTTGATTCAAGGGTGGTGGACACTTGATCTTGAATCGGGCTTGTGATTTCTCCAAAGGCCGTTAAGGCTTGATCTTGAAGGTTGTCGAACCACGAACGGCTTCATATGGCAAGCGATCTTCGATTTAGTTGAGGATGAATCAGCACGTGCAGTTGTACGGCCTATGCTGCATTATTCTCTGCTTTGTTTCTTTTGCGTGGCAGGCAGGCACGAGGTAGAGGTGTTGGTCTGTTTCTCTGTTCAATCTTTCCAAGTGCCGACCGATCGCTCTATTTCTTCTTGTCCCACCGGCAAAAGTAAGGGTAAAGGAAAAACGTGCCATAAGATATCTTTACCTTCGACTCTGCTGATATAAGATACTTTTGCTTTTGAAGAAGTATCTTTCCACAAGTTTATTCTTGAACTGGGCTGGAGGGTTTTCTTCTGCTAGACTTGCTAAAAGTCTGAGCTTGCTCATTTATCTGGAGTTGAAGTCGATTCAAGGGTGGTGAACACTTGATCTTGAATCGGACTTGTGATTCCTTCAAGGGTCATTAGTGGCTTGATCTTGAAGGTTGGATAGACCATGAACGGCTCTATGTGGCAAGTGATCTTTGCGAGTCGACTCAAGAATTTGAGGGTCAAAACAAGTCCATCAAATCCAGAGTACGTCAGATCTTGATGATATGAAATACTTTTGCTTTTGAAGAAGTAACGGACGACCCGGCACATGTTTCGTCGTTCTTGTTTTTACATGCTTCAATGTATCATTTTCTCTTGCCTTATCTGTTTCCCTTACAGAAGTGACATCTTTTCCAGTTTTCTCCCATGCATGTGTGGCATCTCTTCAATGTATCATTTTCTCTTGCCTTATCTATTTCCCTTGCAGAAGCAACATCTTTTCCAGTTTTCTCCCATGTATGTGTGGCATCTTCTCTTGTAGTATTTGCCTTACTGATGTAGGAGTTGAATGCAAATGCTAGGTAAGCAATCAGGGAAGGGTTTCCAGGCAGTCAGTTCTGGATCGGAGAGTTGATTCCAAATGCCGGCTGATTGCTTTCTTTCTCCTTGTCTTGCAGGTGAGAACAAGGATAAAGAAAAAGAAGGGAGAAAGCGTGATATGAGATACTTTTTCTTTTGAAGAAGTGGTGACGATTTGCCAGCGTTGCACAGCGAACCTTTGCTCTTTAGCGACGGTGCTAGCTCATCCTTGATCCTTCTGCTTCAATCTTTTTGCATAGCAGAAGTGGTGCGCAACCTTTGCATTTGAATGGTAAGCCACCACCGTATCAACTGCGCTAAAGTATTTGACGAAGGAATTCGTGACCTTGACAACAACTGGGGATGAGTGCTCGAGAGCAATGCAAGGTAAGCAACCAGGCAAACGTTTCTACCAGTTGTGTTCTTTCTCCTTGTCTTGCAGGTGAGAATAAAGACAAGGAAAAGGACGGGGAGAAAGCGTGATATGAGATACTCTTGCTTTCGACCCTGATGATATAAGATACTCTTGCTCTGGTGTGGCTTGTTTGTAGAGGCATTCCAGGGGATGAAGAATACTGAGTATTTTGGGAAGCTTCGTTGGAAATGAATTCTCGAAGATAAGGAAGAGCTTGGCATTTTTGCAGGTCAAACTTACCTTAGAGGATGAAGGCCGACAGATATAGGACTTTTCCCAATAGCTAGTAGTGAGGCTGTTTATTTACCCATGTCAGCGACAACGAGTAATTTTGATTCACGCGTTTCTTTAGACTCGTTTATGACTTCTGCAAAGCTAGGACAACACGTGAAGGGTGGCGACAAACCTCGATCTTTAAACAAGCAGCTTTTGAATTTTCGAGGATATTGCCGAACCTCTTCGATTTTGGCCCGTGAGTCCTTTAGAACTGAGATTGCACGTGAAAGGTGCTGACATATTGATCCAGCTTTTGATTTTTTGGGTAGCGGCGCCTCTTCGATCTTTGAACGAGCGTCTTTTGAAATTTTGAGGGTAGTGCTGAGCTTCTTTGATCTGGCCCGTGACTCTTTCAAAGCTGAGATCGCATGTGGAGAGTGTCGGTAAGCTTTGATTCAGAGACTCTGTCTTTTGAAAAAGTTGGCGCCTCTTCGATTTTCAGATAAGCAACCCTTCGATCTTTGAACAAGTAGCCCGACTTTTGAGGTTTGAGGGATGGTGACAAGCCCTGTCTGATTTTGTCCGTGACTTCAGCAAAGCTGAGATCATGTGTGAACAGTGCTGACAACTTGATCTAGAAAATCTGGCTTTTGAAAAAAGTGGCGCCTCTTCAATTTCTGGGCAGGCAACTCTTCCATTTCTGAGCAGGCGGCCTTGTTGCTTCTTCTTTTTATGGAGGCATCGATTGCTTCCCAAAGCGCGCTTAAGAATTACTACTTGCAGAAATTCCCCTCTTGTACCTTTGAGATCTTGATTTGTCCGACCTCTTCTTTTCTTCAAAACCTTTAAAAAATGTCTTGCCTATCTGACCATCGTCTTGACTTGAACTCCGGGGAAGAGGTTGTGATGTCTTCTCTAGACAACGTATGACACCCATCATTTTTATCCCCGAACGGTCCTCTTACGGTTGGGGATTCGGTGATGAAGAATGATATAACAGCCACGGTGGTGGCTAGAAATCTTCTCACCCCTAGAAACAACAAGGTGCTTTCCAAGCGATCCGATAAGTTGGATGTCCAGGACTCATTGGCCTTTAGCATCCAGTGTGCAGCCTCTGTATCGAACATGGGCCAACGCCTTCTTGTTCGCACTCACCATGTTAAGTCGCTGATGGCGGATGTGGCGAGTCTTAAGTAGGAGGTCAAAAGGCTTAAACATGAAAATCAGGAGTTACACATGTTTGCCAACAGCTACTCGACGAGTATGAAGAAGAAGCTTGACCAGCTGCAGGAATCTGATAGTCGGATTCAAAGTGATCATCAGATGTTTATGGCTTTGTTCCAGAGGCATCTTTTGTCATCGTCGTCTGGAGCTTCGCCAAGTGTTGAGGCTCCAGATAATCAAACTCCAGTGCCTCGTCTTTCTGCAACTCCGCCGAGTAATGAGGCTTCTCGTGACCGTCTTTGAAGAGTCCCTCATGTAGATTTGATTTTCTCTTCTTTTTTTTCTTTTCGAATGCCGCACACACACACACACACACACACACACATATAAACACATACCGCATCATAACCCCTTTTTTTTCTTTAATTTTTTTAATGCAACACATTTATATATAAACACATTCCGCATCATAACTTTTTTTTTAATTTTATGTGTGCCAGATGCACCCAAAATTTAATATATATATATATATATATATATATTCCTTAATAATGTGCCGCACCACCATCTTTTGTTTTCCCCTTTTTATTTTTTTATGTTTTCCTGCACATAGTGCCATATGCACTGCTCCCCCATTAATTCATTTTTTCACGTGGACGAATCCACCATTCCATTCATCTTTTCATTATTTTTCTTTTTTCTTTTTACATTTTGTCTGTCTTTTTGCATAGTGCCACACCAATATGATTTTGTATATATAGGTGTGTGTTGCATGGGATGAAGGGCGGTCACCTGCCGCGGGAGAAGAAGAAGGAGATGTGGCGGTCGACGGAGGCTCGTTGCTCACAGTCCTCTCATGGCAGCAGCTCCTTGTGCAGAATCTCGTGAACCTGCAAAAACAGCTCCCTTGTGGGCACAAGAACCAGCGCGAAAGTTTTGTCGGAGCGCTGAATCCGAGGCTAGTACAGCTGCAGGTGGTGGATGACTGGAGCCAAATACGCCACGGTTTTCCCCGTGCCTGTGGCAGCGTTGACGAGCACGTGGCAGTCTGAGAGGGTGACGCTTGAGTTACAGCGGAGGTACGGCGATGGGCGACGGGCAGGTTCCAGAGCAGCAGAAAAATGGACGAGGGCACGATGGAGAGAAGGCAGAAAGCTGCAACTGAGGCCAAAGTGAATGAGGAGGCGCTGAGCATCCGTGAGGCTGTTAGTTGTTTGGCGGAGGAATAATCAACTTGGGGAGAGAGCACACGGTGGTTAGCTGCACCAGCGAGGGGCTCGTCTAATGTTGCGTTAGTGTTAGAGGACATTGAGTTCATCGTGAGTAAGGGAGTTTCGCCACGACGGCGGCCTTCTCGACTTGCACTTCTCGATCTCCTGAAGTTGAGTCGGGCGGGTTTGCAACTGAACAGCTTCGAGATTATGGCTTCTAGGAGACTTTTTGAATAATGAAGCCCCTGTAATTTTACCTCTTCAACACTAAAGATGAAGTCTCCCACAATTGGAGCCATGAGCAGCATATAAACACGCTAAATAGTATCTCAGTCCCTGGCTCGATTATACAAGTCGATAGTGTCCGTGTGGTTGGGGTCCATACACAGAGATCACGTAGAAGGCGCTGCAGCACCTGAGATTTTGCATCCCATTAACCCTCGACGAAGCGGGTCCAGCCGATCTGCTGCCATCATTGTAGCTCTCTATCTGCGACCTTCCGTAACTGCACGATCTGGATCTGAAATCTTCCATTAAGAATTCATTTGTCTCACACTGTCCCTCTATCTCCCTGTGGACTCTGGAGCTCGACTTTTGGGAACCCAACTTGGTCGTACGTGCCGCCACAATAAGCGCAACGCACGGCTGCCTGTTGCTTGAAGCTAAGTGGATCGTCGTTGGGTAGGGCTTTCATGAGCTCCATCGCTTTATAGAATTTGTCTCTGTAGGCTTTGTCAACGGCGTGAGCCGGTGACCTGATACGGAGTTTGGCGAAGGCAGGCAGCTTAAAGTCAATGTTTTTTTATGGCTGGCGGCGGGCAGCAATTAGTGGCGAGGTTCACTGGGGAGAGTCGCAGGTAGTGATGGACGGCGCTGGTCTCTGCACTTGCAGAGAGGGGTGAGAGAGATAATAGGGTTTATGAAGAGCGCAACAGTTTCTTGGCTTCTAGAGAGTTTGAAGTAGGCTTGTGGGCCTAGACTTTGGTGACGGGCTCATTCTAGTCGGCTCTTTGGTTTTTGGAGAGATAGGTTTGAAGATCCGAGAGATAACTAGGCCTGGGCTTGGAGAAATATATATATATATATATATTAGATGAAACTGTAATAATTTTTTTTAAATACATAAAACATATGTAATCATCACTTTTTTTTTTTGACAGGTGCTCATTGCATTCATGGATTTCCTTGCAGTTTTGGCAGATTACCCGTCTTCACAATTAGTGCCAGAGCGAGCAAGATGTGGGTGCAACGTGATGAACTTCATGATCGACTAGTCGTTTGACGGCGGTCACTAAAGTTCTTCACCAGCCTTGCTGTTTGTGACGGAGCGAGCAGGGCGTGGGTGCAACTGTGTTGAGCTTCGTGACTGGCTAGTCGTTTGACGGCGGTCATTAAAGTTCTTCACCGGCCTTGCTGTTTGTGACGGAGCGAGCAGGACGTGGGTGCAACTGTGTTGAGCTTCATGACCGGCTAGTTGTTTGACGGCGGTCACTGAAGTTCTTCACCGACCTTGCTGTTTATGACGGAGCGAGTAAGACGTGGGTGCAACTATGTTGAGCTTCGTGACCGGCTAGTCGTTTGACGACGGTCACTGAAGTTCTTCACTGGCCTTGCTGTTTGTGACGGAGCGAGCAGGACGTGGGTGCAACTGTGTTGAGCTTCATGATCGGCTAATCGTTTAACGGCGGTCACTGAAGTTCTTCATCGATCTTGCTGTTTGTGACGGAGCGAGCAGGACGTAGGTACAACTATGTTGAGCTTCGTGACTGGCTAGTCGTTTGACGGCGGTCACTGAAGTTCTTCACCGGCATTGCTGTTTGTGACGGAGCGAGCAGGATAGGGGTACAACTGTGTTGAGCTTCGTGACTGGCTAGTCGTTTGACGGCAATCACTGAAGTTCTTCACCGGCCCTGCTGTTTGTGACGGAACGAGCAGGACGTGGGTGCAACTGTGTTGAGCTTCGTGACCGGCTAGTCGTTTGACGGCGGTCACTGAAGTTCTTCACCGGCCTTGCTGTTTGTGACGGAGCGAGCAGGACGTGGGTGCAACTGTGTTGAGCTTTGTGACCGGCTAGTCGTTTGACGGCGGTCACTGAAGTTCTTCACCGACCTTGCTCATGGAGGTGACGTTGCCATGCACATTGACTTTGCCGCTTGCCGTTGCTGCTTGGAGCTTGTTCTAGTACGTCACGTTTACCTTGCAGGGTTGTGCGGAAGACTGTACCGGGGTTTCGTTGTGTAGTGCCTTTTTATCATAGTTTTCCTTCGATGGTGCGCTACCATGTGGACTGTGCAAGAGACTGCACCAGGGCTTCGCTGTGTAGTACCTTTCGGTCACAACTATCCTTGAAGGTGACGTTGCCGTGCACATCAACCTTGTTGCTCAAGCTTCGTGGCTGGTTTCTTCTTCGTCGTTGTGGCTTCGTCATTGTCATTCTTCAACGCTCACGAGATTTCTCTCGCATGTCTTTTGCTCATCTTTGTAACAAACTTTGTAGCCACATCCTTCCTTCAAAGAAATGAAGTATTTACATTGATGATATGACTGTACTTGAAGTTTTGAAGTTTTGAAGTTTCAAGTTGCCTACGTACCCTTCTAACGAAAGAGATCAAGTCATAACGTAGTTCAAGGAGCGATGATTTTTCTTTTATGTTTGCCGTACACAGTTTATGCTCTTGTGGGCTAGGAGCATGGTTCCTTCTTAAGCGTAGTACCGCTTCAAGAACTTACCGTTTATGGGGCCAATCCTCAAGCCATTTTCTTCCATGATCTTGTAAGCACCGTTTGTGTAGACTTCTTGTACTACGTAAGGTCCATCCTACTTTGAGGTGAATTTGCTTCTCGTCTTGTGCGTCGTAATGATAGGTCTACGTAATGCAAGGATAAGATCCCATACTTGAAATGACCTTGGGAGAACTTTCTTGTTGAAGGCCTTGGACAATCGTGCTTGATAACACTCCAAATGCTGCTGAGCTTCGAGACTCTTATCATCTAGCACTTCTAGCACTTGAAGATGTAACTTTGCATTCTCTTCGTCAGTCAGTCCTTCTTGTATAGTCATCCTCAGCGAGGGAATCTGGCTTTCCAACGGCAAAACCGCCTCTACGCCATACACGAACGAATATGGTGTAGCTTGAGCAGGTGTTCGGTGCGTCGTCCTGTATGCCCAAAGTGCTTCGCTCATTCTCTCGTGCCAGTCTTTCTTGCTCCTACTAACGACTTTTCTTAGAAGGTTGCATAGAGTTTTGTTGAATGCTTCTGCGAGACCATTGGCTGGGGCATGATACATGGAAAACTTATGTTGCTTGAACTTGTATTTCTCACAGAGTTCGTCCATGAGTCGGTTGGAGAACTGCTTTCCATTGTCAATAATGATGTAGCAAGGCACACCATATCGGTGGGTGATATGTGATCACTCATATATTTCATGCATTTATACCATCCATTTCTTATGTCTTTGTGATGTTTTTGTATTAGAATGGTTGCATTTTACTTTACTTTGTGTTAGTGTGCAGTTACATTTACTTTAGAGTCAATTTCAAGAAAATACGAGGGTAAGAAGAGAAGCTGATGGCCTTGGTGCTGTTGAAAATTCGTTGCCCTTTGGCTAAAGGCAACAGACAGCAATGGATGGGATTTTAATGTAATAAAATAAGAAAAGAAAGGTAGGAGATAGTGGGACGGAAAAGAATGGATAGAAAAATAAAATAAAAGAAAATAAGGGATAAGGCAATGATGAAATCTGATGGCTGGAGTGGACGGTAGTGGAGAAGAAAAGAAAGATAAAATAAAAAAAAAAGGAAAAGCAAGGGAATGCACGACAAGGAGGAGGAATTATATTAGAGAGAGAGAGGCGAGCAGAAGAGACTGGGGGGGAGCGAGGGGGCTCCCTTGGGACAGAAAGGAATAATCAGAAATATTTAGGGAGAGAGACTGGGGGAGATCAGAGCGAGGGGGGAGCGAGGGGGCTCCCTCGGGAGGACAGAAAGGCTCGGGACAGATGGGGGAATAGAAGACAGAGGAGAGAGGCAAGGAGAGAGGGAGTCACGGTGATAACAGAAAAAAATAAAGAAAAAGTCAGCGAGGGCAGCAGGGATGGACATGCAGGCATAGGCTGCATTAGAGGGGAAGGATGGACTCGGGAAAGCGGCTGGCGAAAGAGGAGAAGGCAGCTTGCAAGAGCTGCAGAGCATGGACAGATGCACAGAAGCAGAGGCTCACGGACAGAGGCAAGAATATTGGAGAGCTCAGATAGCTTCTTTGTAAAAAAGGGTTGTCTCTTTCCTTAATTCTTCATGAATAAACTCTTATGTATTCAAATAATTATGTGTAACTAATTTATTTTCGCTAGAGTGAGACCATGAGCCACAACATGATTATGTAGATTTCTATTTTAATTGCTTAAGTGTTGTAATATGCTTGCTTTGATATTTTCAATTACCGAATTAAACTATCTATGTGTCTTGATGCTTAATCACCATTAGGATATTTAGAAAAGTCATTGGATGCAATTTTGAACGAATATCACGTTAAAATTGGTTGTGCTTCTTGTGATTGAGGATTGTAATTTCTCCTAAGGTAAATATCATACTCTTAGGGATTACATGGTTTAACAAAAGGATTTTCACCAAGATTAATGAATCACTCATGTTTATATTTAATCCAAATGTCATGGATAAATTGCATGTAGTGGTATGCGTTTTAGCTTGAATATCACAAGTAAAATATACATAAGGAAAATCCAACCTTCAAAGCATGTGTGTTTTCAATTACTTAAGCAATTAAATGAGCTATGTATGAGTGTTGTTGGTAAAGGTTGAACTCTAGCGCTTTGTCAATTTAATTTTCTTCAATCATTTATTTCACCTTGAATTTTTATATTTACTTGTTCTGTTTAGTTCGATCGCTACTTCTATAAGCCAATCCCATTTTAGATAATTGTTTTAGTCACTTTCTATAATATTTAATTTTGTTAAATTAGTGAAGTTCTTAGAGTTAAATAAGCAAAATACTCCAAAAACTCTTAAATTGTTCATATCAGTCCCTGAGGAAATTCGACCTTGCTTGAGCCATTCTATACTACAAACGACTTGTTCTCTTGCAAGAATTCTCTAACGGTTTTACCCTTGTTTTACAGGTGGTAAAATCGCTATCAATATGCTCCTTGATAAAATGGACGACAGTTTCTTTCTTAACTTCCCTTTGGGGTATGGCTTCAGCCCACTTGGAGAAGTAATCTGTTGCAGCTAGGATGTAAGCTTCTCCCACAGATGACTTTGGTGCGATTGGTCCCACGACGTCTAATCCCCACGCGTCGAACGACCATAAAGCAACCATAGGGTGTAATGATTCAGGCGGTTGATGTATGAAGTTGGCGTGGAATTGGCAGGCTTAACACTTTTTGGCGTATTCCATGCAATCCCTCACCATGCTTGGCCAATAGTAACCCATTCTTTTAAGCTGGAAATGTAACTTTGGCCCCGATTGATGTGCCCCACATACATCTGAATGTGCTTCTTCCATGGCTTGACTGGCTTCTTCTTCACCTAGGCATCTCAGAAGTACTCCTTCAAAAGAACGTCGATAAAGTGTTCCCTTATAGTAGAGGAAGCGATATGCTCGTCGACGTATTTCAGAGCGGTGTCTGGGATCGTCTGGAAACCTTCTTTGCTCTAAGTAGTCGATCAATGACTGTCTCCATTCTTCAGTGTCAACCAGAAGTACTGAGATGACGTTTGTGTCATTTAGCAGTATTTCAATGGCAAGTGGGATCACCCATCTTTGGCAAACTGACACGTCTGCAACTTCTCATTCTCCTAGTGTCATACTCGAGGCTAGGTTGGCGAGAGCATCTGCCATTTGATTTTCTTTTCTTGGCACATGTTCTAGTGTCATTATCTCAAACCTTTGTAGCAGCTGAGTTACCAGTCAGAAGTAGGGGACGAGATCATCTTTCCTCACATCATACTCGGTCAAGAGTTGATTGATTATGAGCTTGGAGTCGCCATATACCTCAAAGGCTATGATTCCCATATTGATTGCCATTTGGAGGCCGAGGATCAGTGCTTGGTACTCAACGACGTTGTTGGAGCATAGTTCGCTTAGTTGGAAGGAAAAAGGCAGTATTTGCCTTTGCGGTGACATGAATATTACTCCTGCCCCCGCACCATCTGCTCGTGCGGATTCGTCAAAGAACATCATCCATGCTGGGAAGATGTCGATGTAAAACACCTCCTCGTCAGGCAAGTCGTCTGAGATTTTCCAATCGGCTGGGATCAGATGATCAGCATGGAAGTCTGCAAGTGCTTGTCCTTTGACGGCTTTAGCTGGAACGTAGATGATCTCGTGTTGATTGAGAAGCAACGCCCATTTAGCTAGTCGCTCTGTCAAAACTAGTTTGGACATGACGTATTTGACCGGGTCAGCTTTAGCAACCAAGTGGATGGTGTAAGCATGCATGTAATGTCTGAGCTTCTGAATGGCGAATACCAAGGCAAGGCACATCTTTTCTATCGTGGAATAGTTTAACTCGGCACCGGTGAGAGTTTGACTGAGGTAGTAAAGCGCTCATTCTTTCTGGGATTCATTTTCTTATGCCAAGAGTGCTCCTACTGAACTTTCTTGAGCGGCAATATACAATATGAGCGGTTTCCCGGGCATAGGTGCCCCTAAGACAAGTGGACTTGACAAATACCTTTTTATGCTTTTAAAGGCATTACGGCATGCTTTGTCCCATACAAATGGAACATCCTTCTTCATGAGTTGGCTAAACGGTTGACAACGTCCTGCTAGATTGGATATAAATCGTCTAATGAAAGCAAGTCGTCCTTGCAGACTTTTTAGTTCGTGTAAATTTCTTGGCTCAAGCATGCTTTGGATGGCTTTGATTTTTGATTGGTCTACTTTGATGCCACAGTGCTTGACAATGAAGCCGAGGAACTTTCCAGAGGTGACGCCAAATGCACATTTCATTGGGTTCATCTTGAGGTTGTATTTTTGCAGCCTTTTGAACACTATTCGCAAATCCTTTAAGTGGTCTGATCTTTTTTTTGTCTTGACCACCACATTGTTTACGTAACATTCTACATTTTTTGTGTAGCATGTCATCGAAGATTTTTTGCATTGCACGTTGGTATGTAGCTCCGGCATTCTTTAAACCAAATGGCATCACCTTGTAGCAGTATATACCTTTCGGAGTGCGAAAGGCTGTTAGTTCCTCATCTTTAGGAGCCATGCGAATTTGATTGTATCCAGATGAGCCATCCATGAATGACAGTGCCTCGTGGCTAGTGGTTGCGTCCACCATGATTTTGATGATTGGCAATGGAAAATCGTCTTTTGGGCAAGCATCGTTGAGGTCTCGGAAGTCCACGCAAACACGTATTTGTCTAGATTTCTTAAGGATGATAACGATGTTAGAGATCCACTTGGGGTATTGCACCTCTCGAATGAAGCCTGCTTCAATTAGCTTGTCAATCTCAGCCTCAATCTGTGGGATGAGCTCGGATTGATAGCGCCTTTAATTTTGCTTTATTAGTCGCGTTCCGGGCTTGACTGCATGACGATGCACATCGATAATAGGGTCAAGGTCGGGCATTTCCTTATATGTCCAGGTAAAGACGTCTTTGTACTCTAATAGCAGCTGGTAGTACTCTTCTATCTCGTCCGCACTTAGCAGCACACTTACGAAGATAGGCATGGGCTCTTCTTTCGTTCCTAAGTTGAGCTCCTTAAGCTCATCAACTGTGGCTTGCCCTCTATCTTCGAGTTGTGATGGTGCAGCGGTGACATCTTCCTCAGGGGCTTCACTTTCTTTGTCTTCTTGGATTGCGATGTGGAAGACGTCTTAGACCCCTCATTCAGTGACGTCATTTTGGGTGTTAGCGTGAAGATTGGCCGGTGTGGATAATGGTGCGCCTCCTTACTTTCAGTGGTCCATCTATGTCAACCTCCAAGATTGCTTGGCGCTTCATTTTTTAAGGAACAGAGTTTTGGATGTCGTCCTTTTCTGCTAAGTTGTCGGCCTTCTGTTTCTTTGGATTTGTTTATTTTCTCCCTGAAGGCTTCTCAGTTTCTTCGAGTCTCCTCAGAACCGACCATTGTGGAGGGAAGCTAGGCGCGTTGCTTTGTTTCTTAGGTTCTGACAGCCTTTCAAAAATGAAACTTTGGGATGTTGGCGTGTTAAGCCTCTTGAAGACGGAGGTTCGGCTTTGACCACCAATGCGATGAAATGCCAATATTCTAGGTCTTGGATGATTCATCCTATTGAAGACTGATATCCAAGGGGCGGAATTAAGCTCTTCTCAGTTTTGGACGACGCTCACGCTGATGTGGTGAGCGCTAGCATTTTTCGCTTTGCTCGAAATCTTCACAAATGCATTTGGTGTGAAGCCGATTCCTACTTTGCTCTTTCAGCCTCTTTTGAGTCTTGGTGAGGTCACGTTCTTTGTTGTTGACAGTGTCTGAACCCTTATTTCTAGAATTCGAAGAGGGAATGAAGGCGTACCCAGCCTTCGACATGAGTTTGTAGGCGTTTGGATCAAAACCTTCTTCGGTCCTCTTGGTTGGGAGAAAGCTTAGTTCTACTCCTTTTGGCAAAGCTTTTATGAAGCCTTGTGGTGGTCTTGCAATCTTAGTCTCGCCTAGTTGTGTTAGAGGTAAAATTACATTCATCTTGAGCAATTCTACATCATCCTTGCGCTGTTGCATGTCGTTTTGCTTGTCCCCATTTCGAATGGGTTTTGACCCTTCTTTCTTCTCGACATCGGGATGTATCGGAAGACGGGTGTGTTCGGTCCTTTTAAGGGCGTCTCACCCTATTTGGCTGTCACAAGTTCGTCGTTGTTTTTGTTTGAAGACGGCGTGGCTTCTCCTCCTTGCTTTCTTGGAACAGATTGCCATTCTTGCTTTTTAGGCGTCACTTTGCCCATGGATTTTACCTCTTTTGGGAGAGCTTCAGGTATCATGTCTTCCTCCATGTAAAACTTGGCGTCTGCAAAATGTGATTCGGCTTCGGTAAATGGCTTGGTATCGCCTCGAATCACCTTCACTCCTTCCCGGTAGAATTTTAAACATTGGTGAAGGGTGGATGGCACTACTCCATTCTCATAGATCCAAGGCCTTCCTAAGAGCAGGCTGTATGAAGTTCTTGCATTAATCACATCAAATATCGTGCTTGATTTGAGTTCACCAATGGTCATCTCCACTCGGATCATGTCTATCGCTCTTTGTCCTCCTTGGTTGAAACCTTGGATTAGTAGACGGCTTAGGGACAATTCGTCTATTTTGATGCCAATTGTAGCCATCGTTGACTTTGGCATGATGTTTATGGCCGATCCACCATCCACGAGCATACGGTTGACTTTGCTCTCCCTTATGTACCCTGAGACGAAGAGATGGCGGTTGTGAGGTTTTGATCCCAGTAGTAAGTCTTCATCAGTGAAGTTGATTGAGTCTTGGGCGGCACAGCATGTGGCATATTCATATGACCGAAGCCTTGAGCATTCGTCCTTGTTTCCTTGTACTCTATGGCCGTTAGGATTTGCTAAGACCACTATCAGTGCTTCCCGCATCTCTTCGGGTAACAGTAATGCCTCATCGATGCTAACGTGGGTCGGCAAACCTTCTTTGGTCATGAGGGTCTTCACTTCTTCAACGACGATAACTTCACCTCTTAATGGCTCATTTACTTCCACCATGTGACATGCAGCGATAGTGCACCGTTGGAAGAAGTCATTCAGGAAGTACTCGTGCAAGGAGACGGGAATGCATGGCTCTTGTTCCATAGGCTCCCCAGCGTATGTTGGCTTAGCAACTCTTGCGCTTTTTTTGGGGTTCCTATTGTTGCGACGACAGTGCTTTCTTCCTTCTTCTACCTTTGGCCTTGTGGCTTGTGGTTTGGGCTTTTTCGTCTTTTTGCGGGTCACTAAGGTTTATCCTTCATTATCGTTAGTCGGTGCATCCTGGTTGTTTGCCCCCAACGATGGTTGTGCAAAATGGGCCGTGTGACTTAAGCATGGATGAGGATGGTCACACATTATCTGAAGAGGCACATGATTAAAGAACACAAACACGATCGTCGTAGTGTGCGTCGCGACCGTGTCTTCCAGGTCGAGTTAATTCGCCCTTGTTGTGCTAACTTCATGATGAGTTCCTTGAGGATGAAGCACTTTCCGACAAGATGACTCACGATGTGATGGTACTTGCAGTACTTGGGATCGTCAACGCGATTCATATCTTCCGGGCGCTTGCATTCAGGCAGCTCAATCACCTTTTTCTCCAACAAGTCGTCTAGCATTGGGGTCATGTCAAAGTTTGGAAATGGGTATGTTTTCTGCTCCAGTTCCCTCAAAGTGTTCTTGTACCTGTCTTGGGTACGAGAGGGCTCACCTCTTTTTATCTCATTTGCTTTGTTCTTAGAAGAGATTTTGACGGGTGCGGAAAAGGTCTTGATGGGGGTAGAGTCAATGGTAAAAGCTTCCTTGGCGGGCTTCTTTCCACGATTGTCCACCTTTGAAGTAAACACCTTATCCTTCTTGAAGTCTGTGATCGGCTCATTTTTCCCATGATGAGCGATGCTTAGCTCCATGTCGTGAGCGCTGGTGGTTAACTCTTCAAATGTCCGTGGTTTGATGCCTTGAAGGATGTATTGTAATCCACATTACATACCTTGAACGCACATCTTGATTGAGGAGATTTCTGAGAGTCTGTCCTTGCAGTTGAGGCTAAGAGTGCGCCATCGGTTGATGTAATCGACAATTGGCTCGTCCCTCCACTGTTTTGTGCTTGTCAGCTCAAGCATGCTTACTGTGCGACGAGTGCTGTAGAAGTGGTTCAAGAACTCTCGCTCTAATTGCTTCCAGCTATTGATGGATTCAGGTTCTAAATCCGTGTACCAGTCGAATGCATTTCCCTTCAGAAAGTGGACAAACTGCTTCGTGAGGTAGCCTCCTTCTGTCCCCGCGTTGTTGCAAGTTTCGACGAAATGGGCAACGTGCTGCTTTGGATTTCCCTTCCCATCGAACTGCATGACCTTTGGCGGTTGATATCCCCTTGGCATTTTCAGGTTATCAATTTTCTTGGAGTAAGGCTTCGAATGCAACATGGAGGCATGTGAGCCCCCTTCGTACTGTGCCTTGATGGTGCTAGCGATCATTTGTTGCAGCTGCAGGATAGACAGAGATCCCATGAGTGTCGTTGCTTGGTTTGGCTTCTCCTCGATTTCTTTTGTCGGAGGTTCCTCATCCTCACCGCCTACCATTCTGTCGTTGTTCTTCATTTCTAATTGGTTGACAAGTGTGGCGATTTGTAAGTCTTTCTCCTCCACAGTCTGTGTAAGCTTTGCAATCGCTTCATTCATTTGAGCCAACTGTTCCTCGATCGAAGTCGCTTCGGTGGTCATGACTTACATGGCTGTGCTGCTGCTCAAGTCGGTGTCAGAGAGCAGGGACTTGGGGCATTTCCTTGGGATATCCTCCATTGGCGCACTTAGCGAGGCCAGAGTGATCACATGCTTGTATTTTGGGTGTTCATGAACTTTTGGCGAAGTTGATGCAGAGGGGGAAGATACAGCGAAAAGAGCTCTTGCCTTGCTTCTAGTTGTGATGCCAAAAGTGCCACCGCTTATGATGAGGATACTCTTGTTCTTCGTGTTAGTTGCGGGAACAATTTGAGCCTTCATTGATGCCATATGTGCCCTCTTTTGCGGATTTGAAGATAGAGATGAGAGGTAGAGATTGTCCCACTAGGCGTGCCAAATTTGTAAACACGAAAAATTCCTGAAACAAGAACACATGTCGTACAAAATAATATTTGTATTTGATGAATTTTGGGTTACAATCTTTTTATAATTTATCCTCTGATTCTATCTTCATAAAATATGGATTTGTTGATGGGATGTTGATCCAAAGGGCCGTTGGGGCTTGATTCTTGGGATGAACGGTGGTGTGGATTCGTTGATGTTGTGTTGATCCGAAGGGCCGTTGGGGATTGATCTTAGGATGAACGAGGATGATCTTCAAGGATTTGACGATGAACGTTGATGTTGTGTTGATCCGAAGGGCCGTTGGGCCTTGATCTTAGGATGAACGATGATGATCTTCAGGGATTTGACGATGAACGTTGATGTTGTGTTGATCTGAAGGGCCGTTGGGGCTTGATTCTTGGGATGAACAATGGTGTGGATTTGTTGATGTTTTGTTGATCCGAAAGGCCGTTGGGGCTTGATCTTAGGATGAACGAGGACGATCTTTAGGGATTTGATGATGAACGTTGATGTTGTGTTGATCCGAAGGGCCGTTAGGGCTTGATTCTTGGAATGAACAATGGTGTGGATTTGTTGATGTTGTGTTAATCCGAAGGGCCGTTAGGGCTTGATCTTAGGATGAACGAGGATGATCTTTAGGGATTTGATGATGAACGTTGATGTTGTGTTGATCCGAAGGGCCGTTGGGGCTTGATCTTAGGATGAACGAGGATGATCTTTAGGGATTTGATGATGAACGTTGATGTTGTGTTGATCCGAAGGGCCGTTAGGGCTTGATTCTTGGAATGAACAATGGTGTGGATTTGTTGATGTTGTGTTAATCCGAAGGGCCGTTAGGGCTTGATCTTAGGATGAACGAGGATGATCTTTAGGGATTTGATGATGAACGTTGATGTTGTGTTGATCCGAAGGGCCGTTGGGGCTTGATCTTAGGATGAACGAGGATGATCTTTAAGGATTTGATGATGAACGTTGATGTTGTGTTGATCCGAAGGGCCGCTGGGGCTTGATCTTAGGATAAAGAGCGTTTCTTCAAGGGCCTTCGCGGCTTGATCTCGAAGAACGATGAGCGAAGAACGAAGAATGAACTTCAAGAGAATTCTTTTCCAATTTGGGAGTAGAGAAATGTGTTGGTGAATGAAAATGAATGAAATGGCTTCCTATTTATAGAATTTTCTAAGGCCTAATTTTGAATATAATATCCCAGATGAAATAAGTCGTATCTGCCAGGTGTTGACACATGTCATATTTGACGGCTTTTCTGACTCATTTCAATTTCTGTCGAATCACACGCTACGTGTAAAATTTATGTAATACATGAGCGTTGAAACTTTGACCATCAGTCAACATTTTATTTACCGAAATTTCAATGTCTACATATGGATTTTGTCCCTACTTAGGTTTTTGCCATAGCCATAGGGTTTTTTAGTGAGACTTACTTTTTTTATGCAAGTTCCTACCTTATTGAGAATAAGCGTGTTCCCGGAAACAATGTCAATGAATCGACTTTCTCAATTTCTACATGATGCCGAATCTACCTTGAATATTTGCACACTCATGGGGGAGTGTTGTAAACTTTCTAGTTTACGTGTGACTGTGTAAATCCTAGATTATATTTTATTCTAGTTATTATTTCCTATATGGACTTGTATTCCTTGGGGATGAAGGATTTATTCTCCCTCTTATTACTATAAATAAAGGCACTGCATAGGGGGAATAACACATTCTCTACACACACATTCCTCTACACAATTCTACAAACACATCTCTCTCCCAATCTCTCTTTACCGTCGACCTCCTTCTCATTGTCAGTTAAATATAGGCCATAACAATATTCTAATATTTTGATTAAGAAAAGGCAATTTTGATATGAATGGAAATTAAATCAAGTGGAAGTTTTTGGTTTATACATATAGACCTCAGTGTTAATAGTTAAACTCAATTGATTTTTTCAAACAATACAAAATCTAAGTTATTTGAGTTTTTTTTTATTTATCATTTTTATGAATGAAATTCCTGTTTTACCCTCAACTTAACGGAAAAGTTGACAGAGTTAAGCGAAAAGGACCACAAGTGTAATACATAATACAATTCGAGCACTTCAGCAGCTATTATTAAAGTTCCTCGATCAAATTTTAAACTAGTGAGTCGTGATATAATTCAGACAATTTAGCTTAATTTTTTTCTTGAAAGCTCTCTCTAATTGTTTTCTTCATATATTGTCTCTACATAATAAAGGTTGTCTCTCCTTTCTAGTCACTTACTGAAATTAATTAAAAACGGAGTTGATGCGATGATTATGCAAACACACAAATTAAACCCTCTTGTTGACAATTGTAGTATATATGCAAGTAGGGATCGTTCTAAACCGGGGATTATGAGGGATTGCTAATCTATATAAAATAAACTTAGAAACACTAAATAAAACTTTAAAAACACAAATCTAAAATCAAAACACTTAACTAGATTCAAATGATTTCAACTAAACTAGAATAGCTCAAAATAAAACTAACAAATAAACTAAAACAGATTCTAGAGTTGTTTTAGGACGTGAATTGAATTTAAAAGATTCAAATTATGAAAATTAACCAACTCTAAACTAAATTAACTCAAAGAACTCAAAAGAAATCAAATAAAGTAGATTCAAGTCAAAGACATAAATTGTAAAGAGGGATTGGGTTTTGATGAGAATAACTTGAAAATAAACAAATTATAAACTAGACAAATTTAGACACAAAATATGGTTGTTTGAATGGATGATGGATTAGCTAGAGGGTTCTCCTCCACACATGATACACTTGTACATAAACCAATTTTTAGTTATTCTTTCGATAACTTATGAAACTCAATACTCCGGGTTAACCGTGATAGCACTTTTTTAACCTTCAAGTTCTCCTTAAGTTAATGAATTGAATGGGAAAACGCATATAACAATTCAAAACATTCTTCAAAAGTTCCATACGTGAAAAGCACAATAGAGATACAATCAAAGATCATTAAGATTCATGAGAACTATAAGTATTGACGAGGCATTCGTAACTATGAAAAGCATGATACTCTTGCCAAGAATTCACTTAACACGATTGTGGATAGCAACCTTCACTACTCATGAATATAAGTTCATAACGATTAGGTGAAATTTCCTTATATTCTAGCATCAAACTTATGCATGAAAACTAAGCGTGCACTCTTAATTAACATACACAAATAAGTTATCAATCAAATAGTTAAGCGAATTGAAATCACAAATTATTAAAGCACAACCAAAAGTAATTATTCATAATGCAAATGTAATCATGGCTTGAATCCCCCTTAGCAAAAGGGGGGTTTAGTTCCTCATAATTGTAAAACAAAGGTAAATAGATTTATACATCGAAAATAAAAGAAAGAAAACACCTAAACGCTCCAACGATCCTCATTGAGTGGCAAGCACGTCCAAGCACTTTCCTTCCCTTCCTTTGCTACGGCACAAGGGGTGGTTGTGGGTTGAAGGTTTGGTTGTATGGAGGAATGGATAGAGGGATGTATGGTGGTGTTTAGGATGGGTAGGTAGGGGCAAGGCTAGGATAGTTTAGGGAGTGTAGAATGGAAGTGTTGTGTGAATTGGTGTCTTTGGCCTTAATGGAGAAGCCTATTTATAGGCTTTGAGAATGAATCACTACCATCCATTTTCTTGGTGAGAATGAATCACCACCATCCATTTTTGTTGGTGAGAATGAATCACTACCATCCATTTTGTTGGTGAGAATGAATCACCACCATCTATTTTTATTGGTGAGAATGAATCACTATCATCCATTTTGTTGGTGAGAATGAATCACAACCATCCATTTTTTATGCTCCACATGCATGCACTTATTTGCTAACTTTGTTATTTAGAACCTACAAACACACGAAAATAGCTTAAAACATTCTAATAAGATGAAACTAATTAAGTAAATGCAAGGAAACAAACTAATAAAGTCACATAAATATGTTCTTGTCAGGAGTCATTTATGGTCGGTTTGATAATTATTTTAAATTTAGTTTTCAGATTTTATTTTTTGTACTTGAGATATGAGAAAAGTAAGAGGTAAAGTGAGAGAAAAAAAGAAATAAGAAATACTTCATCCCTTGTATTTTTTTCTTCATCATTAAACAACAAAAGTAAAACTAAAATAGCAAAACGAATTGCAGATATGAATTGAAGTCTTAGTTTTGCAAAACTAACTGTACGTTCAAACATGGAAGAGAAGAGTAGCTAAGCGATTATAAATTTATTAGAAAACTTCATTTTAATCCTTAAAAAAGATGAGTTTTAGACTTTAACCTTATGTAAGATTAAAATCCAATTTTAGTCCCTAGTACATTTAATCATATCATTTATTAGTTATATTTTGATGTTTTATTTATATTTATATTTTAATTTTAATGTATTAATTACATTTAAATTTAATTTTTATTTCATTCATCATAATATATTTTAGTGTCTACATTTAGGCAATTAATTTTTTATAATATATATTCTAATAACAATTTTGTATGTTCTTCATTTAGATACATTAATACATTTGAATATTTCGGTATATCCATCGATACAAACATATGATCGGATCATATTTATATACATTTTTACATCAAATTCACTCGTCTTTTCTTAGTTAGTTCGTTATATTTTGAGCTATTTACGTTATTTTTATGTTTTATAAATTTATCAAGTTAAGAAAATAAAAATAGAATAAGTGAAATTTTAAGTGCTAAATTCGTCAAAACTACCTTACTCACTTATTTTCTTTGTTTATGTTTTCGATTCGGTTTGAGTAATTAAAATTGGTTTGGTGTGTGTGTGTGATAATAGGCTGGCAGCTTTGGAGAAATCAGAAGAGAAAAATAAAAAAATAATTAATAAGTGCGATGCCAGCAGGGCCTTTCAAGGCATCTCAGAAAAGAAAGGGCAAGGAAGTCGAAAGAAGGAACAGAATAATTAAGTGGGGGAAGTCGGTGAAAAAGGATGATGGCTGCGCACGCAGCCAGAGATATATATGAGAAGCACCGTGAGGAATGAAGGGGAGAGCTGCCCTCAAGGCAGCAAATTAAAAATCAACAGAAGGCAGGGTCAGAGAGCACGGAATAAGATAAGCTGCCATTTGGGCAGCAAAGGGGAGAGGGAGAGCAGCACAGGAGCTGCGCCATTAGGCAGACCAAAGCTGCCTTAGCAGCTCGGAGCGCCAGAAGGCAACACGGAGGGAAAAGACAGAAGCACGGGCAGCTGAAGAGCTCAGAGGGCAACGGCGAAAACAGAAGCCAATTAGTGGCTCCGAGGGGGGATTAGGCAGCTTTGGGGGCGCTGAAAAATTAAAGAAGAAGGCTGCCCATTTGGCAGCCAGGAAAAGCCTCGGAGAAGGCCTCAGTGCACAGAAAAACCTCTGCACTCCCCGTTTCGGTTTAATCCTCCAACTCATGTTTAATTTCTGTTTTAATTTATTTATAATGTGTAATTAATTTGTGTTTGGCTAGAGGTTAATTCAAAGCCATGATTATATTTGTAATTTGAATTGATACCTTCAATTGTGATTTCTGAGTTGTGAATTTAATTTGCTTAACTGCTTGATTAATAACTTATTTATGTTTGTCGATTAAGAATGCATACTTAATTTACATGCATGAATTTGATGCTAGAATATAAGTGAATTTCACCTAATCGTTATGAACTTATATTCATGAGTAGTGAAGGTTGCTAGTCACAATCGCGTTAAGTAAATTCCTGGCAAACGTATCATGCTGTTCATAGTTACGAATGCCTTGTCAAACCTTATGATTTTCATAGAACATAATGATCTTTAATCGTATCTCTATTGTGCTTTTCACGTAGGGAACTTTTGGGGAATAATTTGAGTTGTTGTATGTTGTTCATCCAATTCAATAACATAAGGAAAATCTGAAGGTTAATTTAAGCGTACCTAATTAATTTGGGGTGTTGAAATTTACAATTTATTGAAAGAACAACTGAAGGTCAATTTAGATTACATTTGTGTCATGTGTGGAGAAAAACCCTCTAGCCAATCCGTCGTCCATCCATTTACTTTAATTTTATGTTTTTGTCAATTCTGTAATTTATTTAAGTTTATTTACGTTTCGTCAAAACCAAACCCCCCCATTATTAAATTGTATTATTTAGTTTGTTTTTATTATTTTTAATCTTTTAATTTAATTTCCGTCCATTTTAATTCTTAGTGTCTAGATTGAGTTAATTTGATTGTTTTTATTATTTTGAGTCATTTTAAGTGTGTTTCGAGTATTAGAGTTTTCAACCTAATTTTGTGTTTTTGAGTCTTGTTTAATATTTTTAAATTAATTTAGAGTAGATTAGCAATCCCTCCTAATCCCCGGCCTAGAACGATACCCTACTTATACCTATACTACAATTGTCAAAAAGAGGGTTAAATTTGTGCGGTTTAAAATCCCGTCAAATTTTTGGCGCCGTTGCCGGGGATTAGCAACTTTGCTAATCCCTTTACCTTTATTTTTGTTTGTGTTTATTTTTAGGTTTGTGTTTATGTTTATATTTGTGTGTGTGTTTTATTTTTGATATTTGATTTATTTTTCTTTCTTTAATTTTAGGTACTAATGGAGCAAGATATGGCAACCATTCAAGCTCAATTGGCGCAGCTCACTGCTCAATTGACTAATAATGCCTAACGGACCACAATGCCAAATGTCCCGACATTTGATGTGCCCTATGGGCAAGGATATCAGACTCATCAGTATCCTCAATTTTCTGCATATGAAGATGATTGGGGATATCAAGGCTATGATCAATCAAGGGGCAATATGTATTCCAACGCTTGCAATTCGGATTGGAGGGATTATTCCAATCAAATGTGGGATGAACCTCAGCAATTCCAACAAAGTGGATATTGGCAGCAAGACGAGTTCTATTCCAGACCTATGCAGCCACCACAGCATCCCCCACAACAATTCCAATCGAATTCAAGTATGCCCGTAAATTATAATGAAATTCTTGAAGGACTAATTTCTTTGACGCAGGGCTCGCAAAAAGAAGAACAATTGCCGTCATCGGAAGAGTTCTATCAGTGGCCATATGAGCCACCACAGCCACCACAACAATCTACCCAATTCAATTCAGGTACATCTGTGAATAATGATAATATTATTCAATTACTCATCTCTTTGAACCAGGAAGTAGAAAATCAAACCAAAGAGATGGGAGAATTGAATAATCAAATGGGGCAGATTGTGGAAGTCAAGGCACAGATTCTAGAGCAACGTGAACTCTCCAACTCACCTATTGAAAATTCAAAGGAAGATTGTGAAGTTAATGAAGCCATCACTTTGGAAGGTGATTTGGAGGATGAAGCTGTTCCAGAACCTTGTGCACCAAGAAAAATGGTTGAAGATATCGAAGTGGCTGGTGCATATCAAGAATACATCCAAGCGGCTGTGCATGAGACAACAAAGGCCCAAGAAATTGAGATTGATGACACGGGACAGGCCACAACCATCATAGTCAACCTGGCCAAGTGCAAAGTCCCCGAAACGTTAAAGGGCGTAGTTTTTGTAATTGAGTTTGCTTCGGAGAAATACAGTAAGCCATCTTCTCCAATTTTAATTTTAATTTATACTAACACGCTAATTTTAATGATTCAGGCACCCACCCGAGTATTTAAACCATTGCCGAATCATTTCAAGTATCACCTCCCATTGAAAGATAAATTCTATGCTTTGGAGCTGAGGGGAGGTTAATGGAAAGATTCGTCCGGCTAAAGACGTTAAATCAAGCGCTTCTTGGGAGGCAACCCAAGCAACCAGATTTGCATTTCTTAACCCTTATCTTTATTGCCTTTACTTTGCAATTTTTGTTTTGTTTAGTTAGTTGTGTTATTTGGTTGATTTTTGTTTAGTTTGTGTTTAAATAAATTAAAGGCCTTGTTTATTTTAAGAGCGGGTAAATAAAGTTTTTCTGCATTAATTTACATATTTTGATTTACATTTATTTTATTTTGCTTAAAATAAACTTTAAAAAAAAAATTTACAATAAAACGAAAACTAATCGCGTTCATTGGTCATTGGTCAGGTGGCGCCACAGAGGTCGACGGAGCTCCGGGAAGACGAAGAGCCAGAGTTGGAATCTCCGGAGCCGGAACACTTGGTGCTGCTCCAGAGGACGAAGGCAACATAAACCTCGGGAGTAGCGCCATGAACCTTTCATGATCACTCTGGATCCGACCGTCCGACTCTTGCAGCTGGTCCAGCTTCCTCTTCATGCTGGTCGAGTAACTAGTTGCAAGCATGTGCAACTCTTTGTTCTCGTGCCGGAGTCCTCTGACTTCTTGCCGAAGACTGGCCACCTCCGCCATCAGCGACTCCACCTGACGAGATCTTGCAAGCAGGCGCTGGCCCATGTTTGAAACTGAGCCTGCACTTTGGACGCTGAGGGCCAGAGATTCCTGAACGGCCAGCTCGTCCGACCGCCTAGATAGCATCCTATTGTCCCTTGGAGTGAGCAGATTTCTGGCAATCACCGTAGCGGTGATTTCATTCCTCATCATTGTGTCCCCGACTGTAAGAGGACCATTGGGGGATATGAAGGACGGATTCCAAATGTTGTTCGGAGAAGACGAGTCATCGTCTTCCCCGACATTCAAGTTTAGGCGACGGTCGGAAGGGCAAGACATTTTTTTTAGAAGGTGTTGAGGAGGAAGAGTTGGAAAGATTAAGAGTGTAGGAAGAGTTCGGAAGGAATAAGAGTGCAGAAGTGCAGGAAGAGTTCGGAAAGATTATGTGTGTTTACAGAAGAGAGTGTTTGAGGAAGGGAGTTCAAGTGTGATGTGAAGTAGAATTAGCGCCTCTATAAAAAGAAGCAAATCAAAGAGAGGCGCTCCTCTGAGGTTGAAGACGCGTCCTCGCGCAAATCGGAAAAGCTGGACGCTCCTTTCTCAAATGCCGGAATCCTTTATCAAAAGCTGGGCGTGACTCAGGCATCACGAGGCGTTCTGTTTTTCCAATTTTGTCGTGACTCATCACGTGCAGCTTGGAGCGTTGCGAAAACCACGAGCCGTACCCGGATTTGAACCCCGGTTTTCAAAAGATCATCATTCCAGTTTGTCGTCACTCGTCGCATGCGCAGTCAGCTTCGCGAAAATTACGGAAGCTTTGTCAGAAAGCGCGTAACGGGCACTGTTCATCCATCCACCGGCTGCCGACAAATAGTGAGGGAATAGTTCCGGTTGTGAAGCCAAATTTCTATAAGTTCGACTTTCGCCTTCCACAGCAAAGGCACACCTTCACAACCTCTCAACCTCTCAACCTCTCAACCTCTCTTCATCTCCGATAATGTCTTCCCAAAGAAAGCTTTCGAGTTATTCAGTGTTCTTCATCCCTTAGATCACCCCAGAAAACAAACCTTCCAGAGCAAAAGTATTTCATATCAAAAAGGTTAAAAGCAAAAGTATCTCATATCACGCTTTCTCTTCACTTTCATCTGAAGAACATGGAGAAAGTGAGATCCTGATTGCTTACCTAGTCTTGCTCTCGAGTACTCATCTCAGACCCCTCCCAACCCACTTCAAAAATAAACCTGTGTTGAGGTACTTCTTCAAAAACAAAAGTACCTCACAGACGAAGCATGAGGAGTCTGAGTTGCTTCGAAGAGCAGATGAGTCTGGGTTGATCCAAGAGTTCAAGAAGATGCCACACCTGCGTAGAGACCGGACTACTTGAAGCATGTGGAGACAACGTGCTGATTCATCCTCAACTAAGCTGAGGATCACTTGCAAGAAAGGAGGCCCATCCAGTTCAAGAAGAAAGCTGTGGAAAATCAACAAGCGACCAATGATCGCCTATTAGTTCTTTTCGTTGTCGTTTATTTTCATTTTCAATTTTTTTCGTTTGAATTTTCTATATTTTCTTGCGTGCTTAACTGATTTAATTCTTTTCTTTGCAGGAACGTTTGGTTATTTTCTCCCTTGAAGTAGATTGCAAAATTTACGCTTGGGGGTCATCGCTTGGTTTTCTGCAAATTAGAGAAGTTTTCAGTCCCTTTGCTTTATTTTGTTTCGTATTTTTTTTATTCATTTTTATTTTTATTTGCTTATTATTGTTTTCTGACATTGGGGACAATGTCTAGTTTAAGTGTAGGGGTATCAAGTATAAAAAATGACCAAATTGAAAATTTTTATACCTTCGACTTTGAACTGGTTTCATTTGTTTCCATGTTATTGCTTTTTGTTTTCTTAATTAGTTTTGTTTTATTTAATTTTTTTTTCTTTTCGAAAATTTTTTTAAAAATCCAAAAATATTGTCTTGTTTTCCTTATTGTTTTAAATTAGATTTTTATTAGTTTCCCGACCCAATGATATAACTGGAAGAAATTTGAACCATGATTATCAAGAACTTAGTTAACATGTGTTTTATGAAATTCCTTGTTCTCTTGTTAGTATTGTACATGTTTGATCATCTTTGAAAAACCAAATGCACATAGCCTTGTTGATGTGAAACTAAAGCATGACTTAAAGCTTCATATGTGAATTTAGTGACTATATACATCCTATGTGAGTTTTTGAGCCTATTGAAAGTGTGTGCATTTTTCATACACTCCTATTCTTTCATGTGTGATGAACTTATGTGAGATGCATCTCTAGAACTTGCGTAACGATCTTTTGAAATATTTGTCATTGATTGCATGAACTTGAAAATGATAGAGGCATTAGGTTTACCACCATGGCCCAAATAACCATGTTTCCCAAAGAAAAAAATGATATCATTAGATTGCCGATTTGAGCCGTATGTGTTGAGCCTTTTATTTCTTATCACCAGATATGTCTACCCTTATACCTCAAACATGTTTACTTACCCTTTCCAAGCGAGCAATTTGAGACTGTCTTATGAGAAATGTTTGTGAAGTACTTGGAAGGAGTTTGGCAAAAGAATAAGTGTGGGGGTATTTCATGTTTGTATTTATTCTTAAAAAAAAATTAAAAAAAAGAGAAGAAAAAAAGAAAAAAGAAAAGAAAGATTGTATTCAACGAAGAAAATAAAAAGTTTCTAAAGTTTCAGTTTAAGGGTGTGATGGGAGGTGTTAGAAGAATCGCTAGAAAGTTTGAGTTCTTATAAATCTCAACTAAAAGAATCGCTTGCAATATAGCTTGGAACTTGTGTTTTCCTATTCTTTCGTTTCAATAGCCCTATCCCTAAGCCTCATTACATCCAATAAAAGTCCTCTTGATTTAAGTTTTGCAATTATGATTGTGGAGAAGTGATTTTTATGCAAGCTTATGGTAGATCTTTCACATTTGTTTCTTTGAGCGAAACACATTAAAACTAAACACATGTGTGATTGAGTGCATATCCCGTGAGAAGGTTGCTGGTTTGCATATGGTGATTTTAAAAATAAAAACTTGAAATTGCATTAGCATGGCTATCTCACACACTACACTTCAAGGATGATTTAAAGATTACTGCTAATATTTGAATAAGGAAGATGAACTTGGATTAGTTTGTTTGGTGCTAGCTATGGTTCTTGCTAATTTATGTTCTCAAATGAAATTCTACGAGGGTCAAATAGGGGGAAGCTAATGTTTTTCATGTTATTACTTTTTCTGTTTTCTTTGTTTTGCTCGAGGACTAGCAAAAAGCTAAGTGTGGGGGTATTTGATCGGATCATATTTATATATATTTTTTATATCAAATTAACTCGTCTTTTCTTAGTTAGTTCGTTATATTTTGAGCTATTTACGTTGATTTTGTGTTTTATAGAATTTGTTAAGCAAAGAAAATAAAAATAGAATAAGTGAAATTTTAAGTGCTAAATTCGTCAAAACTACCTTACTCACTTATTTTCTTTGTTTATGTTTTCGATTCGGTTTGAGTAATTAAAATTGGTTTGGTGTGTGTGTGTGATAATAGGCTGGCAGCTTTGGAGAAATCAGAAGAGAAAAATAAAAAAATAATTAATAAGTGCGATGCCAACAGGGCCTTTCAAGGCATCTCAGAAAAGAAAGGGCAAGGAAGTCGAAAGAAGGAACAGAATAATTAAGTGGGGGAAGTCGGTGAAAAAGGATGATGGCTGCGCACGCAGCCAGAGATATATATGAGAAGCACCGTGAGGAATGAAGGGGAGAGCTGCCCTCAAGGCAGCAAATTAAAAATCAACAGAAGGCAGGGTCAGAGAGCACGGAATAAGATAAGCTGCCATTTGGGCAGCAAAGGGGAGAGGGAGAGCAGCACAGGAGCTGCGCCATTAGGCAGACCAAAGCTGCCTTAGCAGCTCGGAGCGCCAGAAGGCAACACGGAGGGAAAAGACAGAAGCACGGGCGGCTGAAGAGCTCAGAGGGCAACGGCGAAAACAGAAGCCAATCAGTGGCTCCGAGGGGGGATTAGGCAGCTTTGGGGGCGCTGAAAAATTAAAGAAGAAGGCTGCCCATTTGGCAGCCAGGAAAAGCCTCGGAGAAGGCCTCAGTGCACAGAAAAACCTCTGCACTCCCCGTTTCGGTTTAATCCTCCAACTCATGTTTAATTTCTGTTTTAATTTATTTATAATGTGTAATTAATTTGTGTTTGGCTAGAGGTTAATTCAAAGCCATGATTATATTTGTAATTTGAATTGATACCTTTAATTGTGATTTCTGAGTTGTGAATTTAATTTGCTTAACTGCTTGATTAATAACTTATTTATGTTTGTTGATTAAGAATGCATACTTAATTTACATGCATGAATTTGATGCTAGAATATAAGTGAATTTCACCTAATCGTTATGAACTTATATTCATGAGTAGTGAAGGTTGCTAGTCACAATCGCGTTAAGTAAATTCCTGGCAAACGTATCATGCTGTTCATAGTTACGAATGCCTTGTCAACACTTATGATTTCATAGAACATAATGATCTTTAATCGTATCTCTATTGTGCTTTTCACGTAGGGAACTTTTGGGGAATAATTTGAGTTGTTGTATGCTGTTCATCCAATTCAATAACATAAGGAAAATCTGAAGGTTAATTTAAGCGTACCTAATTAATTTGGGGTGTTGAAATTTACAATTTATTGAAAGAACAACTGAAGGTCAATTTAGATTACATTTGTGTCATGTGTGGAGAAAAACCCTCTAGCCAATCCGTCGTCCATCCATTTACTTTAATTTTATGTTTTTGTCAATTCTGTAATTTATTTAAGTTTATTTACGTTTCGTCAAAACCAAACCCCCCATTATTAAATTGTATTATTTAGTTTGTTTTTATTATTTTTAATCTTTTAATTTAATTTCCGTCCATTTTAATTCTTAGTGTCTAGATTGAGTTAATTTGATTGTTTTTATTATTTTGAGTCATTTTAAGTGTGTTTCGAGTATTAGAGTTTTCAACCTAATTTTGTGTTTTTGAGTCTTGTTTAATATTTTTAAATTAATTTAGAGTAGATTAGCAATCCCTCCTAATCCCCGGCCTGGAACGATACCCTACTTATACCTATACTACAATTGTCAAAAAGATGGTTAAATTTGTGCGGTTTAAAATCCCGTCAACATATAGGTACATTGATTCAATATAATGCATTTCGTTAAGTACATTTTGGTACACATATTTGAGTATTGACTTTTAGGTACATTAACTCAATATATTATATTTCGGTACATACATTTTAGGTATGTATATTTTGGTACATACATTTCAGTATTAACATTTAGGTACATGTATTTCAGTATTGACATTTAGGTACGTAAATTTTGGTACATACATTAACGTATTGACATTTAGGTACATTAATTCAATATAATACATTTCGGTACATACATTTAGGTTCATTATAATATATTTTGGTACAATCACGTATGTACAAATATTTCAGTACAAAAAAGTCAATTTTATGTATTTCGGCACAGTCATTTATCTACACTTATGTATTTATATATTTTTGTATCACAAATTTCTTTTAATATTTTCTCATTTACGTTCATTTATAATTAAAAAACTAAATATGTGCATATTAATAAAATTAAAATTTAATGTGAAGAGATTAAATAAAAATACACATTAAATAACAAAAATTGAATGCAAATTTTGATAAAAGTACATTCAAGGGATTAAATTGAATATTTAATCTTGCACTAGGTTTTTTTAAAATTTTAATCTTTTGCAAGGACTAATGTTCAAAAATAAAGAGAATGAAGATTTAAATTCAGGATTTATCCCACTAATAATAAAATAACTTCCGCTAGTCCAAGAATTTGGGTAAAAAAATTAAAATGCTTGACCGAAAACTTGCTCCCAAACAAATAAAACCAATAAATAGAAGTTTTGTCAACCTTAAGTTACGTTGGAATTGTAGTTTAACAGTCCGATTAAGGATGATTAGTTAATATAGTTGGCAGTTGATTAGTCTAGTAGTCCTAGCGGATTAAACACAAGAACAAGTGAAGTAGATTCACCACCAGACCGTCGAGTGGAGATTGTAGTGAGTAGTGGAGTATTAGGTGGCATGAATGAGGGATGGCAAATATGCAGATCAATCAAGCAGGGGGGGAGCCATCTTAAGACCACAGTAGGCTTAGGCCTACCCTGTTTTTTTTTTTTTTTTTTTTTTTAATTTTTTTTTTTTTTAATAGCAATCTCTACTATCTGTCTACTATTGATTAATTTTATAATATCACTATTAACTTGAATTTGTTTTCAATCCAACAAATACAAAGCCTATAATTTTCACTTAACAATCCTATAAGAATATTGGTTGATCATATTCTCTGTTTCTTGTTTATATGCAATTTTTTTCCTTTGTTTGCAGACTGTTATTTTTGTTAGTTTCTTATTTCCCTCTATATCATCTATGAAATCAAGAAGAGAAAAAGTTTTTCTGTGATAAAACCTTTCAAAATTCTCTTATGCCTTAATGTTTTTACATGATCACTCATATTTGAATTTAATAAGAATGTGCAATAAATAGATATGCTTTTAATGTTTTATCTCCACCCTTAATATGAAATTCACGAGTAGTTGATTATGTATCCTTGGTCACAAGGTGACCAAAAGAACAAGGCTACGTTTCTATATGTATTATGCCAATTTCAGTTTAAAGTGTGCCCCTTCTAACATAAACTTTTAGCTCCGCCACTGCAATCAAGGCCACCTGTCCCACTGTGGCGCCGGATTTATTATATGTGAAAATATTACGTACGGTCCGTTGCTTTGTACTTTGTTTTGTTTTGTTTTCTAACAACGGAGTGCTCTCTGGACTCTGGAGAGATGGAGCCGAGAGAGAGAGAGAGAGAGAGAGAGAGAGAGAGAGAGAGAGAGAGATATATATATATATATATATATATATATATATATATATATATAACTTCATTTTAATCTTTAGCAAATATTACTTTTTGATTAAAACCATGAGTAAGATTAAAATCTAATTTTAGTCCCTTGATACATTAATAACCTTATTTATTAATTATATTTTGATTTTTTTAATTATTTATCTTTTTCTTTCTAATTTTTAATGTATTAATTTTATTTCATTATAATTTTTATTTTCATTTCATTCATTGTAATATATTTTTGTTGTGAAAATTTAGATAAACTAATTTTTTTTATACAATATATTTCGATGTATTGTAACTTCTTCATTTAGGTATATTAAATTCATTATAATACATTTCGGTGCATACATTTAGGTACACACATTTTGGTACTAACATTTCGGTGCA
The DNA here is from genome assembly GCA_963580275.1 of Crataegus laevigata. NCBI lineage: Eukaryota > Viridiplantae > Streptophyta > Magnoliopsida > Rosales > Rosaceae > Crataegus > Crataegus laevigata. The sequence continues at coordinate 444,145 of OY756944.1, forward strand.
CACATTTCGGTACACACATTTTGGTGCATACATTTAGGTACATACATTTCGGTACTAACATTTCGGTGTATACATTTCGGTACACACATTTAGGTATATTAATTTAATATTAATACATTTTAGTGCATATATTTAGATACATACATTTCAGTGCATATATTTAGATACATAAAGTTTGGTGCATATATTTATGTACACACATTTCGGTGCATATATTTAGGTACACACATTTCGGTGCATACATTTCAATACACACATTTAGGTACATTAATTTAATATTAATACATTTTGGTGCATATATTTAGGTACATACATTTCGGTACTAACATTTAAATATATTAGTTCAATATAATATATTTCGGTACACACATTTCGATACTAACATTTAGGTACATTAATTGAGTCTTTCAAGTTTGAAGAATGTTAAATAAAATTAATAAATTAAAAAACTCTTTTTTGGTCAAAAAATAAATTAAAATTTGTGTATTAATAAATTTAAATATTTAATGGAAGATATTAAATAAAATGCACATTAATTATTTTGAATTAAGGACACATTAGGGACTAAAAATCAATATTCAATCTAACACCAGGTTTTTTTAAAATTTTAATCTTATTGAAGGATTAAAGTTCAAAAACCCCTAAATTTATAATACTTGATCAGGTGAAGCATGGAAGAGTAGCTCCAATATATTTATTAATTTAGGGATAGTTTAGTTGCGGTATCTGGTCCTTAACTATTATAGACTCAAACCTTATGCATTTTAGATTTTTGATTGAAGTCTCTATTCTGCTATATAAATTACATAATAATAAAAGAGATGCAATAATACCAATAAAGACTCAACCCCTTTTTTTGGGCTTTCATTTACACTTCCAATTTAATTATTCAAAATTGCTTATGGGTTTTGATAAAATAATAATAATAATAATAATAATAATAATAATAATAATAATAATAATAATAATAATTAATTGCTTATGGGTGCATTCTAGATTATAAAAAATATTTTTTTATTTATTATAAAATGAGTACATTTATATAATAAAATTTGGCCATTTTATATATAAAAAAATTGGTACATTTATATAAAAACGTGGGTACATTTGATATAGAAAACAATGGATACATTTTATATTAAAAAAATGGTACATTTTAGATTAAAAACTAAATAGATTTTACATTAAAAAAATGGTACTTACAAAAAAAATAGGGATACAATTTACATATAACAAAATGGTACATTAGTAAAAAAATGGGTACATTATAAATAAATTATGGGTACAAATAAAAGGTTAAAAAAATTATGAGTACAAATAAAAGTTTAAAAAATAAGGGACAAAAAGAAATTAGTATATGGGTACAAATTAAAATTTTAAAGAAAATTGGTACAATTTAAAAAATAATTGCAAATTAAAAATGGGTACAAACTAGAAATAGAAATATATGATAAAAAGTTTAGCCATAAATATAATATATCAAATGTAACGTTTCTAACACTAAATGAATATATTTAAAAATAAAACTTAATTATCTTGACATGTAAATTTTTTTTTTTTGAATAATTAATGGTGTTTATTAAAACCGAAGGGAGTTGATCAAAATTTGAAAAGGAATAAGGTTTTACTCAGTGAAGTAGAAAAAATAAGGATGGAAACTTAATTTCTTCTTAATTTATCCTTACATGCATGGTTCCCTTCATTATGTCTTCAATTCATAAATATCATCTATTTGTATTATTTCTCTAATAGAAGTATGATCCATCAACACATGTGGATTTCATCTCTATTAAAAAAATAATACAAATAAATGATAATAATTGTTGCAGTCCTATTTAGTATAGGAATGTGATTGTGTAAATCCTAATAGATTAGGAATGTATCTTACATTCCTATTAGGAGTAGATTACTTATTAAGTATTGTAATCCTTATGGGAAAGGGTTTGCCCTTTCTACTACTATAAATAGAGGCACAATGGGGTGAATAAAACACACCTCACAATTACATCTCTCTCTTCTCCTCTCTGTTGCCGCACCACCCCTCTCTCTATGGCCACCATAATTGTTCAATAAATTATGCCTACAACACGTTATCAGCACGCTCTTGACGCTACGCTAAAGAGAGTTTATTCTTCAATCAGGAGAGTATTACGTTTTAATTATTCTTTTTGAGATTAATTTATTAATATTTTGAATTAATCTACATGCTATTAATTCAAATTTAATTTTTCTTTGTTGAACGTGATACAACGCATTGGAGACGCGATTTCGGCTTTCTGAGAAGGATCTTCTACAAATTCAAAGGCTTTTGTAAATTTTCTGCCAATCAGGTACGCTTAAAATAAAGTAAGATATTTGAAACGACCTTGAAGCATGAAAATATTCCCCATGATGCATGAACCCCTACATTTATATTTACCTTCCGATATATATATTGTATATGTTTCATATATTTGTCAATATATATATTTGTTTCATGCATTACGCAATTATAAAATCACTATGTGGAATATGTGAGTCAAAGAATCGAAAAAATTAGAAGCAAATTAGGGTTTTCCCCTAAACCCTACAGGATTTGAAAAAAAAAAAAAAAAAAACCAAAAAGGGATTGGATTGGGTGCGGCACCGCACCATCCCTTGCAAACTCGAACACCAGGCTTTGCGCTGGTCTGTCCTTGCTGGGCCTGTAGCCCCATCCCTTTCGAACCACTGCCCGCAAGCTTGGCTTGCTAGGGCCCCACGTGTCACGCCAGCCTTGCGGCTGGGCCTTGTGTCCTGGCCTGCACATGGGGCTTCGCCCTGCGGCCCACATCACGCCAGCCTGATGGCTTGGCCTTTCCCGCGCGAACTAGAAGGCCAGCTTTCGCTGGGCCTCCCCCCGTACACCCCATCAACCCAACCGAGCTCGTCTGGGGGTTTTTATGCCTACCCGTGGCCTGCAGCCACCATCCACATTATTTTGGGGACTTGTTTTACACTTAAGACACCCAAAACCATGCCCAAATTATTTTGGGGCATATTTTTCAAATCCACATGCTATTATTTTAGCATTATAAAATAATTTTAACCCGTCTGTTAATATTATTTTGCTTCTACAATCGACCCCGTTTGGTCCCGATTTATTGAATTAATTAAAAGTGACATGCAGTCCATTAATCTGATAATGAATCCAAAATTATTGACCTGAAGATCACTTTTGGACATTAACGATTCAATAATTTATTTCTCTTCTTTGAACCGTTGACTCACTTTCGTAGTCCCGAAGCACTCACACTTGAGTTCCCGAAGAACCTCAAAATCCACTACACTTAGTTGTATATTGCATTCTGTGTTCTTGCAGGAACCTCTCTTTTATGAACTAAACGTTCATAAACTAAATCGAACCTATAGTTTCGAATTTAGTGCCTTTGAAACCCGAAGTTTTTCATAAAACAATACACCCATGAAAACCCGACATTTTTCATGACACCATGTCTTAGAACTCGAATGTTCTAACTTTGATGCTTATGGATGATTCCTTCCCATAGCACCAATCACAATCTTGTTCCCTCCAAATTCAGTGGATTGTCGAACCGTCACAAGTTTGATTTTCCTGATTTGGACGTTTCTAATAGAAACCACTTTATGTGGGGTACAAGACGTGAATCTCCACTTGACTATCAAGAAGTTGAGCAACCATTGAAGCCAACAATGGCATGGAAAAGCTGAATAAGCCTCCGCCATGATCTTCATTCGAAGACTTATGCCCGAAGCATTACAAATGGAAATACCTCCGACGGAGGATTCCATGGCTCTTTGGCTCGCTTCTACGGACTGTTTAATCATGAAAGATATTGCCCGAAGCATACCATGATTACGTCCATGAATGAGTACAATTCTGAAGTTTATAAATCCGATTGAATTTTGACTAGAGAATACTTTTCTCGTCATTCCTTGTTTCTAACTTGCTCTTGACGCAGCAGTGTAGAAAGTGGAAGCTTACCAAATTCTCGGATCTGATTACTACCACAATCATATGGTAGAATCAGGGCATGCCAAGGTGTGGCATCATGCCCGAAGCATGATCCTTGGCACCCATGATCCTTGGCACCTAAGACCTAAAACTTCAAGAATAAGGGATAGTATTCCCGAACCTTAACCCTGCAGAATCTACTTTCGTCTCGATGGAATAGATCATTGGTTATGCACCTGTTCGTGCCCCTACCAATGTTGTTAAGGCGTACCATTCTCGTAGTCAATATGTGAGATTAATTTTGCTCCACCAAACTCCGTTGGAAAAGCATAATTTTGACATGGATGACCTTATTGGCTGAATCCCCTTAGTAAACCATTTACTTTGTGAACATTTTTCCATGTTCTTGGATTCAAGTTTGGTGTATGTTTTACTTATGGATAATCTTATTGATATTGTCCTCGAATATGAGTTAATTGAATCATGTTTCTTAGTACATGTGACCGATTCAATTAAACACGTGATTAGGCAGGAATGTGGGGAAGTTAGTTGTCTGGACGAATGCGTACTACGCACACTAACTTTACACCTAAATCACATCTCTAACAACGACTTTAGGTCTATCCAACCTGATTAAGAGCATTGGCACGCTCCTCGTTGTATGAATGGTACTGCATCACCATTTAAGGGACCTTGAATTCTCCCTGACGTTGAGTTTTTAAGGATATTTGAGATGACAATGATCATAAATGAAACCATTAAAGAAAATAGAGTGAAATATCTTTGCACCACCTCCAAATATAAGCCTGAAGCTTCGATTTGGGGCCAATGGGTTGTCTCCCAATTGGGAACATGCCACATGTGGCCGGCCTAGAGCTAGGTGATTGAGCAGTTTACTTGCTTTGGCACGACCATTTGGGACACTTAGGTCGAACAATGATGCTACGATGCATCTCCTTAACCGAAGTAAGGATCTTGTGCCTACAAGCACACTTTGCCAAGCCTGCTCATTAAGGAAATTGATTTTCCATATCATTCTTCGCAAAGATACGAAATCACCTCTTTTCCATAGTGGATTCAAGGGAATATATGTGGACTAATCCAATCAAAATGCGGACCATATAAAGACTTATGGTTTTGATTGATGAATCGACAAACTGGTCACATGTTTGTCCACACACATTACTGCTAAACCTCTTGGCCGATTATGGGTTCACCACCCTACTTATCCCTTAAGGTCCTGGAGACTGGATAATGCTGGAGAGTTTATATCGACGGTTTTCGATAAAGTATTGCATGTTGTTTTGGGTTTCTAATTGAACATTGAATTCCCATGTTCACCCGAAATAGCCTCGCCTAGTGATCATAAAGCGCAAATTTAAATGATCGCCCGAATTTTGGTAAAAGTACCAAGTTTTCGGTTTTTCTGCCTAGGGCTATGCAATCTTGTACGCAGTTATGTTGGTCCGCCTTGAGGCCCACTGCCACCCAACCTATATGACATTACAGTTGGTTACTGGGTACGAACCTGACGATTTTCGTATTTACGCATTTGGGTGAGCATTCCATGTGCCCAGTTGCGCCGCCGCAACGTACCACCATGGGTCCTCAAAGAAGGATGTGTATCTTTTGTCGATCATGATTCTCCTTCACACTAGCTCTCTTCAAGCCCTTGCATGCGATCTCTTTACCGCTTATTTGCGGGTTGTCACTTTAATGAGACAATCTTCCCACCGTTAGGGGGAGATAAGAACGTCAACGTTCCTGTAGAACGGCGCGAAGTTGCGTGGACGTTGCCCACTATGTCTCATCTCGATCCCCATACCGCACAAGTGTGATAAGCAAGTGCGATGAATTCTAGATTTCAGAATGTTGCTCCAGACGCATTCCTCTGATCTAGCTAAAGTGACGAGATCATATACCAGCTGCAAACATGCCTGCAAGGATAGACGTACTTAACGGACGTCGAGTCAACATCCCTGAAGGGTGTGCCGCCCCTGTTGGACGGTTTGGAAGCCCCTGTTGGACGGTCCGGTACAACGGCGGATAGCCAATCAATCTGTCTTGGCCTGGAGCACGACAGATCAATCGGTTCGTAGGATTCACTTCCCCAGAAGAGGAAGACACGGCACAACTATGAATCTAAACTCGATCGCTGTCTCAAATCATTTCCATCTCATGAGATTAATCCGGATTACTCCCGAGACATGAAGTTCTTGGTCCAGTATACTAGTTTGGATGAGAAAAATGGAATTGAAATGAGATTATCATCGATGATGTTTTCACTTATATGGTAGCTACTGACATAAATGAAAAGCGACGATATCGAACCGTGTTCCGTTGATTAAGTGACAACGTAGAACTGATTGGACAACTGAGATTACAATCTAGGTCAAATTTCTTACCAAAGTGTGTATTAGACCTGTCGTTCCTACACTGCCCAAGGTAACCCTATTGTGTTACAAGTGGGAAAGGAAGCGTTATGAGATGAATGAAATAGTGCGACATGATGCACGCCTTACGGCGCAAGGTTTCTCTCAAACGTCCTGTGATTGATAGCAGCATTATGAAATGTGGTTAGTGTTTTCTCCATGGGGATATAGATACGGAGATTTACATGTAAGTTCCCGAAGAATTACATGGACTGGTTCAAAAAGTTCCAAAACCACGGAACACCCTCTTAACTTGTTTTGAGGCGTTCACTTAAATCTGACGGATGTGGTATACCCGTCAAAGTAATTGTTTGATCAGTCAGGGATATGAATTATGCCCTTGCGTGTTAAACTATGAAGTCTTATTCCAAATTGTTAGAGTTACAGTTTATGTCGTTAACACGAATCTCACTAAGACTCTGGAAGAGCTTGAGAAAACTGCCTCGCACCCGAAGATGGAATTTGAGATGAAGGATCTTAGGAAAACTCGTTTATGCATTGACCTGAAGTTCAAAGCGTTGTTCTGACGGTACCTTGGTCTACCAGTCAAACTACACTTCAAATGTGTTACCTTTGAGTATACCTTTGATCGTCCATACGTTATATGCAAATGAGACCCTTGAAGAGGTTATGGAATCCGAAATTCCATATCTAAGTTCAACTTTGCGCTTCGTTGTACTTAGCTCATTGTATTTAGACAGGACATCTCATTCGTTGTTGATCTTGGTAAAGATGCAACACCGCGCCTACACGCAACCACTGAATTGGTATTAAAGACATACCCTGAAGGTATTATGAGGGCAAATCCCAACGCATCTTAGTGGATCCGACCCCCCTGATCCTCGAAATGATGCTTGCCTTGTTGTTATGCTAATGCTGGTTACTTATCAAACCCGCACAAGGCAAAATCCCCAAATGGTTATGTCTTTACCGTTAGGGATATCGCAATATCTTGGAGGTCCATGATATGACCTTAGTTGCGAAATCTTCGAATCGTTCCAAGACTCACCTCACTTCACTACGCCACAAGTGAGACATGGTTATGAGTTCTTGTTGAGCATGTTCGAAGTACTTGTTGTGTTTTCATCCATCGTTGAGTCCCGACAGCGATCCATGAAGACTATGCCGCATGTATCCACCCGACCAAGCCATGATACATCAACGAAGTCAACGCGAAGACATATTGCGACTACATCTACATCAGCAAAGCATCAGGAGATTGAAGTCATGCAAGCCGATCCCAGACAACCTTGCCGACCTCTACACGACGTCACTGCCGAAGTCAACCTTCCAGAAGCTTGTCCGAGGAATCGGTATGCGTAAATTATCTGAGTTAAATCGCTTGTAGTTCTCTTATTTAGAAGTTATGTCTAACTCAGGGGGAGTATCTAGAAGTATACTCACATGATCTTCATGTACTCTTTTTCCCTACGATTAGGAGCATTTTTCCCACTGGGTTTTTGCTACCTAACTAGGTTTTAACGAGGCACCCATCCTGAGATGATCATACTCCGTTGAGTTCACTACCTTCGTCCAGCTCGACGAATGTTTTAGACATCATGCATACTTTCTTACTTTTCTCCTTAGTCTATGGGTTTTGCCTATCATGGGTTTTACCATAGCGAGGTTTTTGTGAGTTTTTACAAATGCATACTTCAACATAAATTTGAGACTCGCGAATACCCGTTGTGCCGATGACTTCATCAACTATTCAACCTTATCTGCTGAAGATCTGATGCGATGGTGCTTTGAGTATTTACACACTCAAGGGGGAGTGTTGCAGTCCTATTTAGTATAGGAATGTGATTGTGTAAATCCTAATAGATTAGGAATGTATCTTATATTCCTATTAGGAGTAGATTACTTATTAAGTATTGTAATCCTTATGGGAAAGGGTTTGCCCTTTCTACTACTATAAATAGAGGCACAATGGGGTGAATAAAACACACCTCACAATTACATCTCTCTCTTCTCCTCTCTGTTGCCGCACCACCCCTCTCTCTATGGCCACCATAATTGTTCAGTAAATTATGCCTACAACACGTTATCAGCACGCTCTTGAAATAAAAGTTTAAAAAATAAGGGACAAAAAGAAATTAGTATATGGGTACAAATTAAAATTTTAAAGAAAATTGGTACAATTTAAAAATAATTGCAAATTAAAAATGGGTACAAACTAGAAATAGAAATATATGATAAAAAGTTTAGCCATAAATATAATATATCAAATGTAACGTTTCTAACACTAAATGAATATATTTAAAAATAAAACTTAATTATCTTGACATGTAAATATTTTGTTTTTGAATAATTAATGGTGTTTATTAAAACCGAAGGGACTTGATCAAAATTTGAAAAGGAATAAGGTTTTACTCAGTGAAGTAGAAAAAATAAGGATGGAAACTTAATTTCTTCTTAATTTATCCTTACATGCATGGTTCCCTTCACTATGTCTTCAATTCATAAATATCATCTATTTGTATTATTTCTCTAATAGAAGTATGATCCATCAACACATGTGGATTTCATCTCTATTAAAAAAATAATACAAATAAATGATAATAATAACATTTTTGCAGCAAATATTACTCCAAAGTTTCCCCAAGTCAAAGTAAAAAATCCAAAAACCCAAAGAAATAACCACAAGATATACCGGTGGAAATTTTAGTACAAATACAAAGCAGATAGATAAAAAGTTATTGAAACTTCAACTTCAAGCCGTTAAACCCACGCTATGAAGCACGACGGTCTCCACCGTGAGGCCCGGCCCAAATCCGAAAAGCACACCCCACTCCAGTCCCTCTCCTGTCGTTTTGAGTCCTTTCTCAGCAGACTTCCTCCTGACCTCGTCCAAAATAAAAAGCACACACGCACTCGACATGTTACCGTAATCCGACAACACTTGCCTTGTTGCTTCTAGTTTCTCCGGCTTCAGTGCCAACTTGGCCTCTACTTGGTCCAGAATAGCAGGGCCACCTGGGTGTGCAATCCAGAAGAGCGAGTTCCAGTCCGAAATGCCTATAGGCTTGAAGGCCTCGTTAAGGCTCTTTTCGATGTTCTTCGAAATAAGCCCGGGAACGTCTTTGAGAAGGTGAAATGTAAGCCCTACTTCACGGAGATGTCCGTCGATAGCCCCATCACTGTCGGGGAGAATGGTTTGTGCCGCCGACACCAATTCAAACAAGGGCTTCTCAACTTCGGGCACTGGATCCGCACCAATGATGACGGCTGCTGCGCCGTCGCCAAACAAAGCTTGGCCCACAAGACTATCAAGGTGGGTGTCACTAGGCCCCCGGAAGGTGACCGCGGTGATCTCAGAGCACACAACAAGAACACGCGCACCCTTGTTGTTTTCGGCCAAGTCCTTGGCCAAACGGAGGACCGTCCCACCGGCGAAGCACCCTTGTTGGTACATCATGAGGCGCTTGACGGAGGGGCGGAGGCCCAAGAGCTTGGTGAGCTGGTAGTCGGCGCCAGGCATGTCGACACCACTGGTGGTGCAAAAGACCAAGTGGGTGATTTTGGACTTGGGCTGTCCCCATTCCTTGATAGCTTTGGTGGCAGCCTCTTTGCCAAGTTTTGGGACTTCAACAACCACCATGTCCTGCCTCGCATCAATTGAAGGAGCCATGTACTCGCACACACTTGGGTTCTCTTTTAGAATTTCTTCAGTCAAGTACATGTAACGCTTCTTGATCATAGATTTGTCGCCTGAAAATATTTGCATGTATATACAAAATAATTATGCAACAAATTATAGATCCACAGCTGATGAACTATAAACAAATTGGTATGTATATATTAAAGAAGCCAAAACGCAAGATTAGTAAAATAGGAAAATTGGAGAAGTTAAGGAGTACATACACATGCGCTGGAATTTTTCTTTGAGCTCAACCTTGTGCTCGCTGTTGGTGATACGAAAGTAGTAGTCGGGGTAAGTAGCCTGATCCACACAGTTGGAAGGAGTTGATGTCCCGATGGCCATGACTGTGGCTGGACCCTCGGCCCGTTGAGCCTTGCGAACTTCCTCGACAGTAACCATTTTTTCTGTATATTCGATCGTCGAGAAAGATCAAAGAGGCTAGTTACAGTTGCAATGGTAAGGTAGAAGTTGAGGGTGTGACAAAATGTTAAGAGAAGCGGTTGTATTTATATGAAAATGGTGAAAGAGGGTAGCTGGGCATCACGTGCCTGACGAATTATGTTGTTAGAATAGAAATCCTCACCCTCAACCCACCTACGAGATACGACTGCTAGCGACCAGAGAGGCTCGGCTGCTTCGAGTAGTATATTTGTATTAGTATAACGGTGCAGGTAGGTACAGGATCGCAATTCCTGTGTTCAACTACCAACTTATATGGCTCTAGAATTAGCAAGATCTTTTGGTCAATAAATGTTAGCAAAATTAGATTTTGTTGCATGTGTTCCAATATTTTTTTTTTTTTATAAATAAAGTATTAGGTTTCTACTTACGCGTTATGAGTTTGAAACTCTTATCTCTCCAAAATTATTTCTGTAATAGTTTAGGATTTTTTTTTTTGTTGGTTAAATAAATAAATGTTAGCAAGATTAATATCTCAAAGGGTCCAAGAGTGAAAAACATGCCACGCACCAAAGTCGAACACCTATAACGCAAAGAAGAGTCCGCCATTTTTTTAAAATCACAATTAGGACATAAATTCATGTCTATATGCTAGGGATGGGCAAAAAGCCAGTATGATTCGGCATAAACCTCAAGTTGCACATCACATCAAACCAACGTAACATAATTGAGTCAATTTAACTCGTTTACAAACTTGTTTTGGTCATTTTCTTGATGAGCAATTAAACAAATATTCCAGAGGAAACTTCATTTTGTAAAATTGAAGATTAGTTGAGGAAATTTTGTCATTTTCTTGATGAGCAATTAAACAAATATTCCAAAATCTCTTACATGTATGAGAGGAAACTTCATTCTGTAAAATTGAAGATTAGTTGAGGAAATTTTGAGAGATGACATAATTCATATAATGGTTTAGGATTTTAGCTTTTATTTTTTTATTATAAATAAAACGATATATATTTACATTAAACGGTAGAAGAATTTAAACTAAGTCACATAATGGGCCAACCAAATAAATTGGTTTAAACTTGCCTTCAACCAGAGTTGAGCTTAATACTTATCGCTTACAAGTAAAGAAGATTTTAGTTTTGATATTAAATAGTTGATAGCAACGTGTGTAGAGGTGGAGAAAGAATTGTAAGGTTCGTTGAGGCCGAAATTTAAATTATTTCTTTAGGGTTTTTTTTTTATAAATTATTTTTTTGGTTTGTTTTATAAATTATTCTTTTAGGTTAAGAGCAAATAATCCTTTGTAATTAGGAATATATCACAATCATTTTTTGTTTGGGATTAGTCAATGAGCTTTATTTATTTATTAGCTTTAGGTCAATTAGGCAAACACATGATTTTTACATGTAGTTCAATATTCTAGTAGATAGAATGTTGAGTTTCTATTCATTCGTCTAGGTTCGAAACTCTCTCTCTCTCCTAAATTATTGTAATAATTTTGAACTCTCTCCCCCTCCCCCTAATGATAATATATTAAAATATTAAAAATAAAGGCAAACCCATGAATTGATTTCCATACCCTTGTAATTGAGTAAGAAACTTACACTTACAGATTTACAGCTTGTTTACGCAACTGTAATCGGAATCAACATATAAAATTGAATTCCAATTATGAGATACAATAATATTCACCAAATATTAGAGAATCAAAAGGTTGGTGGGGCCTACACGAATGTTGGAATCCAACTCCAAAATGTGGAGGATTTGAACTCCTTACATTTAGGTGATAATTTGATTCCAGAAGAATGAATGAATCAGGAATCCACTTTTTTTAACATATTATACCCTCACATAATCTCTAAATTTTAAACTTGCCCTTCACTTTAACCCAACAACAATCTGCACGTTCTTTCTTCTCTGTGTTCTTCATACAACTACCGCCCCGCCATTAGCAACCCCCGCCGCCGTTGTACCTTCACCCACCACCGCTGTACCTTCAGGTAAATTAGTAAACAATCCACATGAACGCAATTTTACTCTCATTCGTATTCCAAAACATTTACACTATGTTTGGATGAGGAAAATAAACTTGAAATTTGGGTAAAAGTTAGAATTTATAAATTGACATGCACAAATTCTCTGGTTTGGATTCATAAACATAGAAATTTAGAATTTCCGCGTGGAAAAAAAACTTGGAATTTGAGACCTTCAATTCCCAAGTTTAAATTCCATGTAAATAACCAAACAAGAAAATTCACAAATTCTATAAAATAAAATCCCGTCATTTCAAAATTCCTATTAATCTTAAATTTCTTCATCCAAATATAGTGTTAAGTAAACAATTTTAATAGAAATCTGATTATGACTCCTCATTATTCCAACTCCTTTTATTTTGATTACGATTACGTAAATGAGCCATTAATGATCTAAAAGACTAAAAATTCTAAGTTGCGTGTCAATGAAGCTCAAAATTTACATTGCATTGCAGCCTTCGTTCTCCGGATTCAAATTCAGTATTTGCAATTTCTATTTCATAATATCCAAATTTGTTACAATTAATATTGGTTTGATTAATAAATAGGAAAACTAATAAAAATAAATTTAATAGTTTCATTTTTAATTAAAAACTATGTAATAATTTTATCCAATGATTAGGATAAAACTCAATATCGAACCAACACAATAAAACTGACGCAAACAAATAATTTATCAAGCTTTCAGTTTTCCCCCTAACGTCTCTTGTCCCGTTTATGTACCCGGTGTAAACTTATCGAACATTATCAACCCTCATCTAATCGCAATCTTTTACATCACTAAAAAGCTTTGTGGGAAACCGCCGGTCCGACCTCATGGTAGGCTCTGTCTCTGCATGCCTCAATTTTTGACTTGAAGGGATATGCAGACCCACTGAATATATATATATATATATATATATATATATATATATATATATATATATATATATATATGCCCATTGCTAAGTGATTTATGTCAAGATTCACCTGGGTAGGTTTAGGGTACAAAAACCATTTTATCATCTATATTTGTCCCCGTTTGTGCGGTAGACATGTTTTTACCATTAGAAAAAGAACATATATCTATATATATATATATATATATATGACAAAAAAGACGTAATAGTTTTCAACTTTCCCATCCCAAATTTTCTATGGATACACGCATAGTGATGGTTGTTAAATATCTGAATAATATTGCGTCAAAGGCTAATGATTTTATGGAAGACCATGGGGCTAATTTGCACCTTCAGAAGTTTTTATGTACATGCGGCTTGGCAACCTTCCAATATTGGAGAAAACAATACAGAAAGAAAATATATTATCGGAAACCTATTTGAGAAAAAAAAATTGTCTTCTCGGAAACCCTAAGGTTGGCAGAGAGGGAGATTTGAATGGTGGAATGTGCATTAGAATACTCTGAGCTGACTCCAATAACATGCCACCGCTTTAAGGTTTTATTAGGTTTTAAAACTAAATTTTCCGTTAGGGCGATGGAAAATTTAATAGTTTAAGAAAGTTAGTAACGGCGACGGAACTTAGGGTATGGTATATATATGCTATATGATTCCGTGGATGTAATTTTAATGGTTACGAGACAGGAGATGTGTATGTATGTGTATGTGCTGCTAGCAGCTCCTCATACCTCACGGATGCAGCTGAAGGCCCCCATTATTCCATGTCAGCCAGTGTTTCAATAGTTAAGAGGATGCGATCGATGGACCTCATCAATACAGCATGCAGGGAGGATGTTTGGCCTGTGTTTGGAGGCATTTATTAGAAGCTCATGTCATGCCCAATTTTCCTTTTTCGTCAAACATATCATGTTCAATTTTGGCGGAGTCATGTGTCGATTTCTTTGGAGGTGTTGTAATGACGTGGCTCTTTTGTGGCTGAGTTTGCAACTTTGCATGTAAGGAACGTAAAGATTCATTTACTCTGAAAATTACATTAATTTTTTTTTTAAAGTTGTTTGCAAAAAAATGGTCAATAGAAAATATTGTCGTATAAAGATATATTGTCTTTGTGGATGAACTCGAGGAAGGGCCTAACAGGCTCATCCTTCCTTCTGCGCTATATTAATGGTACACTTGACTTTGGTCTACATTTTGCCCTCAACATTCTTCCGCTACTTTGTCAGCCTACTGTGATGCTGATTGGGTTGGTTGTTCGGACCCTCGGCACTCTATGTTAAGGTGAAATTGGCTATTCTTAAACAAAACGCCCGAGTCTGTAACACCGTAGATTTGTTACATATTTTCAGTTGTAATTGTTTAAGTCCTAGAATGTCTCTCACACTTTCGAAGCAAAGCTATTACGTGAACAAGATATGTATTCAGGTATGTTTGCACGCATGCATCCAACTACATCTCATGATATTGTATTTGGGATAGGACTCGTATTCTTTGTGTGCTTTATCTCCTTAGAATGACTTATCTTTTCTATATTATTTTTAAAACATGCTTTTAAAATAATCTAATTGCATGATGGAACTTATCTGATTACATGGGACTTATCTGATTACATGTTAGTAGAGTTATTGAACTACATGGATTGCTATCTTTATCAGATAGTGTCGTCCATATCATTTGGAAATAGGTGTCGTGCTTTGGGATATATATATGAGGTCAGGGGGCTTGAGAGTTGGAGCCGTATATTTATGTATTGGTAAGGGAGGTCAGGAACTTTTTGATTAAAAAAGAGCCGCATATGCATTAGCCTAGGGTTTTTATGTGAAAAGTTTTTGGCAGCAGCTTTGTGATTTATTAAAGAAAAATTATTTTTATGTTGCTGCCATCTTGCGGTTTCAATAGCATGTGTGTTTAAAGAGAAAACATTATTTTCATGCCAGTTTCATTTGGTTTTTAATTGAATGTCAATTATGAAAATGTGCCTTGTGATTTTTGTAATTGATTGTTTTTCAAACAAACACTTCATCACATAAACATTCTGCATGATCGAGTTAGCATCTTGCAAAGTTCGAGGAGACAGTGATTGACGATCGCAGTAGAGTCGTGCCACTTCCACTCGAAGGCTAAAGAGAGATCGAGTAGCAAAGCGCGGAGACAAAACTGCCTACTAGTATGCGTGTCTAGTTGATGAGTTTTGTAAGTCTTTTTGTACTCATTTCTCTTAGTGTTTGTCCTGGCTTGGGAGCCCGAGGATTTTCCCAGTGGTGGGTTTTGCCTCGTTAAATCCTACATCCTTGTGCACTTTTTGTTTATCGTTTTAATTGCGTATGAGTATGATAGTTTGATATGTGATGTGAATGTGGATTTAATTTGGGAATTGAAAATTAAATTGAAACTTGAATTGGATTTTTAAATTGGAACCTATTCACCCCCCCTAGGTTAAACTAGTACCATCCTAGAACTTTCACTCTATTACAAGTTATCTTATTTATCTTGGCTCCAATCTTATTTTGTGGTGTTCTAAGAAGTAGCCGACTATATCTCGCTCGCGTTGGATATGAATATGGCTCTCTTGCCCATGTCTATGCTTAAGACGACGTGGCTATGTTTTTTTTTTTTGGTGAGCTTGGTGGTCATTTGTTGCACCATGTCTTTGTACATTGTGAATATCAATGCCACTTATCTCGCTGATAATCATGTTGTTCATAATCCCACTCGTCATCTCGAACTTGATTATTATTTTGTTCGTTAAAAAGTGGCTCTTGGCAGTCATCGTGTGTATTACATCTCTTATGTTGATCAACCTGCAGATCTTTTCGAGAAAGCTCTTCATCAAACTCAACACCGCTTGCTTTGCTCCAAACTTGTCCGCTCAGAAGCGTGCAACTTCCCCCAGGGGAGGGGGGGCCTTGTTTGGATTAGAGGACATTAATGAAATCATAACATAGATATTACATATATTATAGGAAGGTAATAGTGGAGGATTCCTAATATACACACACATCACAAGGGGTCATAATTCTAAAGTTCTCATCGTAGTAGTCTAATTATTATCACTCCTTTTCAGTTTAATAGTTTAAGAAAGAAAGGGCGATGGAACTTAGGGTATGGTATATGCTATTGGAATTCGTGATGCAAATTCAATGGTTACGAGACAGGAGATGTGTATGTCTGTTGCTGGCAGCTCCTCAAGCCTCACGGATGCAGCTGATGGCCTCCATTAATCCATGTCAGTCAGTGTTTCAATAGTTAGAGGATGCGATCGGTGGACCTCGTCAATACAGCATGCAGAGGGAGGATGCTTGGCCTGTGTTTGGAGGCATTTATAAGAAGCTCATGTCATGTTCAATTTTCCTTTTTCTGTCAAACATGTCATGTTGTCAATTTCTTTGGAGGTGTTGTAATCACGTGGCTCTTTTGTAGCTGAGTTTGCAACTTTGCGTATAAGGAACGTAAACATTCTTTCTTTCTTTCTTGCAGTTACTCTGAAAATTACATTAAAAATTTAGAAGTTGTTGGGGGAAAAAATGGTCATTAAAAAAATATTGTCGTACAAAGATATATTGTCATTGTGGATGAACTCGAGGAAGGGCCTACCAGTCTCATCCTTCCTTCTATAGGATTTTATTTTATTTTATTTTTAAATTGAGAAGTGCTTTAATCTAATACTAATATTGTTCAAATTCAAAGTAAATAAATATCATTATTCACCCAAAAAAATGGATAAGTTAGTTGCTTAAGCCTTGTTTGGCCACTCGTATAAGACACTGGATAAAACAATTTTATACAAATTCGATGTTTAGGGCATTTTTGTATTAAATAATCACCGGATAAATAAGCGGTCTCATCTTTATTAGTACGCTCCACAGCATACTAACAATCCACTCGAAAAGCCATGTATAATTAGTCGGGCTCAACATAAAATAAAAATAAAAACTAATGAAAATGACTTGAAAATTTTGAGTTTAACGAAAAGCCATTTTTAAAGGTATAGTAAATAGTGACAGTTAAAGGTAAAAGAGTAATTTTTCGTTAAAAGTAAACAGTAACGGGAGTGTTTTATTAAACCTCCCAAAATAAAAACCAAGCCTTGCATCATCTCCACCTCTAGCGAGACCAGCCCTATCGTAGCTGAGAGGGTCTGATCTGACAAACCCACCACTCCTTGTCCATTCGCCGACCCTTCGTTCCCGTCGATTTGTCGACCCACCCTTTTCTCGTCTGCCTGCCCCATTCGGCCATTCCCATGTTCTTTTCCTTCTATTTACCCTTTGCTTTTCCAATTTTTGTTTTTGAATTTTATTTATTTATTTAGTAAAATTTATGGTTTTTAAATAATTATATTTGGTTTTCTCCTCTTTTTTTCTCATTTTAACATCAATTATTCTATAAATTTTTAAGAAAATTATTATAATTTGATGTATTATCCGATACACAGATTAATCTGACACAACACTAAACGTCTAACTAATTTAGTCCGTACTATTAGGTGGCCATTTATCCTATCTGATTGAAATAGTCAATATAGTCTAAGTGATGCGTTGTAAAACAACACACAAATTAAACCCTCTTTTTGACAATTGTAGTATATATGCAAGTAGGGATCGTTCTAAACCGGGGATTAGGAGGGATTGCTAATGCACCTAAACTGATTTTAAAATGTAAAACAAGACTCAAAAACACAAAACAAAACTTCTAAAACAGAAAGCTAAACTATAATAACTTGAAACACATTAGAATAGTCAAAACAACACAAAGCTAACACAATGAATAAAAACAGATACTAAGTATGGATTTAAACGAATTTGGGACTACAAGGACTCAAAATACTCAAAAGACATTAAATTGTACATATTTTAACTAAATAATACAACTTAACAATGGGGGATTTGATTTTGGACGAATTTAAACAATAACTAAGTAAACTTTGTAAAACAGATTTTTAGACAGATTTGAGTAAATCAATGGATGAATGGATGGCTAGAGGGTTTTTCTCCACACATGACATATATGCAACATAGAATTGATCTCCAGTTATGTTTACAACAAACTATGAACGACAATGCCCCAAGTTAACCGTGAACTGCACAAATTAACTCTCAAATTTCCCTAAGTTTATTGAATTGGATGAACTGCATACAACAACTCAAAACATTCTCCAATTGTTCCCTATATGAACTGCATGATAGAGATACATTCAAAGATCATTAAGTTATATGGAAATTATAAACATTGACATGACAATTGTAACTATGAACTGCATGATACTCTTGCCATGGATTTACTTAACGCGATTGTGACTAGCAACCTTCACTACTTATGAATATAAGTTCATAACAATTAGGTGAAATTCACTTATATCCTAGCATCAGATTTATGCATGATAATCAAGCGTGCACTCTCAACCAACATACACAAATAAGTTCTAAATCAAACAGTTAAGTAAATCACATCCACAATTCATGAAACTAAAACTGGAGGAAATCAATTCACATTACATATACATTCATGGCTTTGAATCAACCTCTAACCACAATGAAATTAGTTCCACATATTTGCAATTGAACAACAATAATTGAAATTAAACATTGAAATCAAAGTAGAAAACACAGAACCGCTCCAACAATCCAAACTTTGGATGAATAAGCAAGGCTCCAAATTGTTCTTCTCATTCCTCTTCTTGCAAATCTGCGACACTTTGGAATATGATGGTGTTGTGTGAGTGATTTTTGGTTATGGATGGTATGGAGGGTGCGGTTAAGAGTGGAATTGGACAGAAATTCTGGTGGGAATTATGGAGGGTGCGGTTTAGAGTCGAGGGCTTCTCTGATGGATAGGGGAAAATGTTTTTGTAAAAACTGAAGTTCTCCCCTTTTTTTTTTTTTTCTTGATGTCGAATGCCGAAAAAGAAAGGTGCGGCTAGTTTTTTGGTGTAATGAGTGTGGTGTATGGTGTAATGATGAGGGGTCAAAGGAAAAGAGGGGGTAAAAGGAAAAAAAAAGAAAATAAATGATAAGGAGAGGGAAGGGGTGCGGCTGAAATTGGTAAGGAGGAAGAGAAAGGTTGAGTAAGTAATGATGAAGGGTAAAAGGAAAAGAGAGAAGTGAAAGGGAAAGGTGTGATAAGTTTGTGTTTTTAGATGTCTGTAAGGGTGAATGATGCGGTTGGGAGAGGGGGAAAGGATGAGTGGATGAATAATGATGAATGGAGAAAAGGATGGCAATGATGAAGAAGGGTAAAAGGAAAAGAAGAGGGGTAAAGGGAAAATGAGGAAATGATTAGGGGAGAAATTTGAAGGAAAGTGAAGGGATGGTGCAGCTGCAATTGTAGTGAAGGAAAAGGGAAAGGGTTTTTGTATTTAGGACAGAAAATAGGCAAGGAGAGGATCCATTGATCTTCAATTTCGTCCATCCACTTGGCTCCAAGCATAACCTAACCATCCAATGCCCAAAAATGCTCCAAATTGCACTTTCTTGCATACTTTGACATTTGGACCTACAAACACATGAAAATAGCTTAAAGTACTAAAATAACTGAATTCTAACAACGTAAATGCAAGGAAACAAGCTAGTTAAGTCGAATAAAATATGCTCTTATCAGCTGCCAAACGAGACCTAAGTGGCATACCATTCACTTTAAACAATAATAGTGATAGAGTAGAGCATTTTCTTTGTAGAGACTGTTAAGTATGAGTTTTGAAAACATACGAGGTGTGTTTGTTTCACCTTCTTAAGTGAGACTGGACTAGCTAGGATTATTGTCCCATATTTGGTATGATTAGAGACTAACTTAAGTGAGACTAACCCAGACTCGTGTGGATTATCTCCTTCATTAGGTCGTCTTAGCAAAGCCCCCCAAAAACCACAGGATTGCTAAGACCTGTTTCGTCTCTTTTGCGCCGCTTGGCGCCCTCCTTCTACGAAGACCTTGCTTCATCTGCGTTGCATCCTCTTTCCAACAAGATCACAGCACCACACCAAGATCATTCCCTCGTTTCGAATCTGAGAGAACTATGGCGATATTCTCGGCGATCCAACCAAATTGTAGCTGCATAGAGCTCCAACAATGACTTATGTGCTGCAAACCTCCGAGGAAGGTCCTGCTCTCACCGTAGTCTGATTCCTCTGAGCTCGCCTAGGCCCTAGCCGTTAGGCAAAGAAAGAGAGCTTGACATATTCAAATTTACCCAGTACTCAAATCCCCAAATTCAATTCAAACATGCAAATTTGCAGAAGAATCTTCAATTCTTTGATGAAAGTTCATGTAACGTAATACAATAATGGATATCTTCTTGATCTGGAAATATTTTATTGTGGTTTGCTTGCTGCTGACTACATTCTGTTTCTGCTGGGTTGAATTTTCTGTTCTGTGGGGTATTTGGGTTCTCTTGATTCATTGAAAAGATTCAATTTTGGGTTGTAAAATGTAATTTGAGGTTTTCAAATTGATTTTTTGGTCATGCACATACAAGTGAAAGATTTGATTTTTCTGGAGTGGTAATCATCTAGTTATGATTTTTCTGGAATTTGGATGTTCGGATTTGGATTTTGCAGAAAATGTTGACATTGGGGTTCAATTTTTTTGTATTTGTATAAAATGTTGTTATTATCCTGCATCTTAGTCCGACACTGCACCAAATACTTCACTAAGCTAGTTCAACTTAGTCTAGTCTAAGCCAGTCCAGCTTAGTCTCTGAAGCTAGTCCAATCCGAGACAATCTGGTGCAACAAACGCACCCTACATGTTTTATAGCGAGAGATTACTATTTCACAATAAACAATGATTTTACAAAACTTTATTTCAGCTCACTCACATTTTCTGTTTTGCACCCCTCCAAGACCTAATAGCTAAGCTCTTGTGGAGATGAAAAATAACTGGCATTAGCTGACAAGCACTTAAAAAAATGTAGGAAGTTAATTTCCATTTTGTATAAATATCCATACTACTAGGACGAGAATATTCTTTACTTTATGCTGCACTGATTCTTATGTTTTGAACTTTGCATTGTGATAAGATTTCAACCTTTGTCACATCCCGGCCCGGGCGACGCCACCTCCCGGGCCCGCTCCACCACCGTAGCACGATATTGTCCGCTTTGGGCCCCGACCACACCCTCACGGTTTTGTTTCTGAGAACTCACGAGCAATTTCCCAAGAGGTCACCCATCCTGGGATTGCTCTAGCCCCCTTCTCGCTTAACTTCGAAGTTCCTACGGAACCCGAAGCCAGTGAGCTCCCAAAAGGCCTCGTGCTAGGTAGGGATGGGAATATACATTTAAGGATCGCTCCCCTGGGCGATGTGGGATGTCACAATCCACCCCCCTTAGGGGCCTAACGTCCTCGTCGGCACACACGCGGCCAGGGTTTGGCTCTGATACCAATTTGTCACATCCCAGCCCGGGCGACGCCACCTCCTGGGCCCGCTCCACCACCGTAGCACGATATTGTCTGCTTTGGGCCCCGACCACACCCTCACGGTTTTGTTTCTGGGAACTCACGAGCAATTTCCCAGGAGGTCACCCATCCTGAGATTGCTCTAGCCCCCTTCTCGCTTAACTTCGAAGTTCCTACGGAACCCGAAGCCAGTGAGCTCCCAAAAGACCTCGTGCTAGGTAGGGATGAGAATATACATTTAAGGATCGCTCCCCTGGGCGATGTGGGATGTCACAACCTTGCTCATAGGAGCACTCTTATTTTAATTACGTAAAATTTTAATTTAATAGTACTTTTTCACATCACGGTTACTTTATGACTTTGTTACATTCCTTGTGTCATTCAACATGCCTTGATTGGGAGTGTATTAGTTTTTCGATAGCCAAGGAGATATATTGTTATATCACTAAGTTGGAGTCATTTTTACATAAACATTTTTGTTGTCAAAATGTAAGACTTTATTAAATTTGAATAAAAATGTTCACATCATATGCCAAAATAATGAAAATCAAACTCAGGACCAACAAAATTCTACAAATGAGAGCCGACATGCCTAGCTGCATATGAGGCCAGAAAGTGTGCTGCCCTATTGCTAGCTATCACGATGGGAAAACAAAAACACAAAGAAACTCATAGCCTCATAGTTCTAGCTAAAGCCTAGATATCATAAACTTTTGGTTCAAATTTGTAGAATTATAGAGACTGGTTAAAGACTCACTTCTAACAATACTAATATTGTTTTTAACTTGGTAATTACCACATGCACAATTCGTCGGGTGTGGGATTTTATCACAAAATGTCTCGGTATTAATTGGAGTGAGATTAGAATATTTAAACTCTTCTTTTATCAGAGATACGATCGTTGTGAGATATTTCAATAAAATTCTACATAGAGTAAAACATTGACTAATTTGTCCAAGTCTCTGGATTTGGATCCTCTCACGTGGATCTTCTTTTATCAGAAATTTGAGCCTTCTGACCAAATCACGTGGGCCGTTGGATGCTCTAAACATGGAGTTCTTTTAAAAATTATAATAATTATAATCGTTAGATCAAAATTCAACGGCCCATGTGATTTGGTCACGAGGCTCAGATTTATAAACTCATGAGAGAATCCAAATCCCAAGTCTCCCACCAAATACAATGTTATGTATGCATTATTATTTTGAACAGTTTCCTGTCCCGCATTCTTATATATAAGATTGTTTTCGTGACAAAACTCAACTATCGACAGTAGCTTCTACATTTTCATTAGCTGGATTACTTCATTATTTCGTTTATGAATCCCATCAATTTTTGAATGAACATAATAACATAAACTTTCTGTTTGTCCTCAAGTAATGCGGTTTTTGCGATGGAATCCCAAAGCTACCCACACCACACCTTCTTAATCTCTTTCTCAATTTGTATATTTGGGTCTTTAGTCATCCACTTTTTGTGTCACTCGCCTTCCTTCCTCACCCCAAATTAATCGGTCACACCCTTTTTCCAAAACAAATCGTGCCCGTCAGATAAACAACAAGAAGAAATATATAACAAGAAGGATTGAAATTAAGATTCGCAAATTCTGAGTTTACATGTATCACATCCGAGTTTATATGTAACTAACTTTAGGAGGAGTTGAAATTAGTCCATATCTGTGAGTCAATATAATAGTGGTTGCACACTAATGTCCCAATATATATATATATATATATATATATATATATATATATATATATATATATTTTCTTCTTCTAAGTAGAGCGATATATTTTACACTAAAGAGAGAAGGAGTTTGGCTAACCCACACAATGACCAACCTAATTTGGTATCAAATTCGCCATTACAACGTGACAAAGGAATAAGTTAGTTAATATAAAACTAACGTGCTCCACATCATCCGTGACATTACAACTTTGGGGTAAAGTAATTTTATCACCTCAACTTTGAGTCGCGTGACAATCTTAAAAGGTGAGGACTAAATTTGTCATGCGACCCAAAGGAATAAGTTAGTTTTATATTAACTATCAAAGTTAGTTTTATATTAAATGCACATCAAAGTTGAGGTGATAAAATTTACATGCGACCCAATGTTGAGGTGATAAAATTTACTTTACCCCAAAAATAAAGAAAATTTGGCTACATAGCTAGCTACTAAATTTGTTAGCTAAAGTGATGAAACTTAAGAAGAAATATATTCCATATAAAGAAAGCTGAAATTCCACCATAAAACCAAGCAATATAAGGAGGAGCCAAATTACTTAGGAGCCACATGCAAGGTCCTTCCATTCCCCAACGTGAAATTGATTCTCTCAACAGTCCTCTCACGTGTGATGAATTTTCAAACTTAGTACGTGAAAAACACAAATCGGATGATGTAGAGCATATGTGGCTATTAGATTGGTATTCACACAAAGGATGACCTACTCTATATCACGAAGAAAGTTAAAAAATTTATTATAAAATTAAGTGATAATGTAAAAAATAACTCAATTACTTATAAATACATGCAAAGTCCATTTTGTACCGTGGATAATTGATTGGGCGAATGTTCAGTGGGCAACCATCCACGCCAAACGAAAAAACGCACGTGCCAGCCGGCCTGTGAAGCGTATTATCCTTTCTCCTTCTCTAGGTGGTTGTTGGTGCTCACACTGATGGCTGGCATGTATTGGTCAATCACGTGACCCTCATCTACCCTCTTTCCCCTCTTTTCCCTCTTTTCCTTGTATAAATACAATCCACTTCAATCAACATTTTGTCACAACCTCTCCTCTAACAACACCACCTATAGTTCTAGCTTTAGCTCTCTATCGTATTTGATCTTTCTCGACGATCGGATATAAAAAAAATGGTGACCGTTGAGGAAGTTCGCAAGGCTCAGAGGGCTGAGGGTCCGGCCACAGTCTTAGCTATTGGGACTGCAACTCCTCCCAATTGTGTAGACCAGGCCACATACCCCGACTACTACTTTCGTATCACCAACAGCGAGCACAAGATTGAGCTCAAAGAAAAATTTCAGCGCATGTGTATGTACTACTTAACTTCCTCTCCATATTTATTCCTTCTGAGAATTAATATATTTTGTTTAGTTTGCAATTTGTCTTCTTTTTTTTTTTTTTTTTTTTTTGCTGATCGAGTGCTAAATTGCTACAAAATTGTTAGGATTGAGCAAATTCTAAATTGCTACGCATACTAACTTGATATATATCGAAGTGCTTGACAACTTCATTATGCATATCTGTGGGGTTTGCTGATTTATTGTTTATATTTTTGGTGAATCGGTATAAGATTGATGGACATTTCATTTTATATTAATATTAAAAGCATTTCGTCATCTCAAACAAATTACCCCATCTCAAATGCCTTTTGTTTTTGGGAGTGAATTCCATGTAAAGACCAAACTACAATTATCATACAAATATCAAAACTACAACTCAGTAAATGTAATTAACTTAGATTAGTAGTACCACTTGTCCTAAAAACAAATTGTGTGGTAATTAACTTTTCTTGTGACGTTTATGTAATTTTCAGGTGACAAATCTATGATCAAGAAGCGTTACATGTACTTGACAGAAGAAATTCTGAAAGAAAACCCGACTGTGTGCGAGTACATGGCTCCCTCACTCGATGCTCGGCAGGACATGGTGGTTGTTGAAGTCCCAAGGCTTGGCAAAGAAGCGGCCACCAAGGCAATTAAGGAATGGGGACAGCCCAAGTCCAAAATCACCCACTTGGTCTTTTGCACCACCAGCGGTGTCGACATGCCCGGTGCCGACTACCAGCTCACCAAGCTATTGGGCCTCCGCCCCTCCGTCAAGCGCCTCATGATGTACCAACAAGGCTGTTTTGCTGGAGGCACGGTCCTCCGTTTGGCTAAGGACTTGGCCGAAAACAACAAGGGTGCACGCGTTCTTGTTGTGTGCTCTGAGATCACCGCGGTCACCTTCCGGGGGCCTAGTGACACCCACCTTGATAGTCTTGTGGGCCAAGCTTTGTTTGGCGACGGTGCAGCGGCCGTCATCATTGGTGCGGATCCATTGCCCGAAGTTGAGAAGCCCTTATTTGAGCTGGTGTCTGCTGCCCAAACCATCCTCCCCGACAGTGATGGGGCTATTGACGGACATCTTCGTGAAGTTGGGCTTACATTTCACCTTCTCAAGGATGTTCCCGGGCTTATTTCGAAGAACATCGAAAAGAGCCTTAACGAGTCCTTCAAGCCTATAGGCATCTCGGACTGGAACTCGCTCTTCTGGATTGCACACCCAGGTGGCCCTGCTATTCTGGACCAAGTAGAGTCCAAGTTGGCACTTAAGCCGGAGAAACTAGAAGCAACAAGGCAGGTGCTGTCTAATTACGGCAACATGTCGAGTGCGTGCGTCTTGTTTATTTTGGACGAGGTGAGGAGGAAGTCCGCCGAGAAAGGACTCAGAACAACTGGAGAAGGACTGGAGTGGGGCGTGCTCTTCGGGTTTGGGCCTGGCCTCACTGTCGAGACCGTTGTGCTTCACAGTGTGGCTGCTTGAAGACATGAAAATCGGCGTTGATTTATCCATCTGCTTCTGCTTCGTATATGTGTTGTTTTCACTTTTTTTTTCTGGTTAGAATTTGGCTTTTCGGATTTTTTTTTTTTTTTTTTTTTTTTGTTTTGTTTGAAAAGTGTGTGGGGGGGCGTCATGGGGTTAACTTGGTGCAAGGAAGGACCCTTACTTTCATGTTGTTTACTGCAATATTGATGAAAAAGGGCCCTGATTGGGCTTGTAACGATCGAGTAAAATATTGATTGATGAATAATACTACCCTTTGATCGCTCGTGTGGTATAATATCTTAGCTGCATCTCCATTTCAAACATTGTGGTAGAGCCCTGCCCCTGATTTGGGATTCGGGAAGTCTTTGCTCGAGTGCTGTTCGGATTTGGTGCAGGCCTCACTGTTCATCAACCAATCACTTGATTATAGCAATGTATCAATTAGTTATTATGATTGATTCTCATTGTCAATCTGTATATACTTGCCTAGAATAAACCAATTATAGATTGTGTAAATATAGGTCTCCGTATGCACTACTATTCATCAACCAATCAATAGAGAAAATCTCTCTCAAATAACATATATTCGATGATATGAAACTCTCTCAAAATCTCTCTCAAATAACATAGAATAAGAAGACATCGAACATATGTAATATTTCATGGGACCAAATATGAACAATGTCCAATGAAATATTACAAAAATGAACCATGAAATATTTGATCATATTTGGTCCCATGAAATATCTCATATATGTAATATTTGGTCATATTTGGTCCCATGAAATATTACATTGTTCAACCAATCAATTATGAAAATCTCTCTCAAAATCTCTCTCCGTATAAACTAATTACCAAGTTGGGTTTCAAGATTTTGACATTATTCGATGTCTTCTTATTCTATGTATCCCATGAAATATTACATATATTCGATGTTTTCTTATTCTGGGATTGTTTTTTGCAGCTTCTCATTCTTCTTCTTCTCTTTCCTTTTCTTTTCTTTGGCTCCGAAACTTAGATTAGCTTTTAGGGTTGTATGATGGACAAAAATTAAGGAATTGTGGTTATTTATGGTTTATTTTATTGCTTTTTCTCATTTCCATCCTCCTTTTCTTTTTTTTTTCTTTTTTTGATCTACAACGTTTTTAATCTGTCTTTTTTTTTGTTGCCAAGGAAACCAAATGGTTGGTTTGTAAGGAAAATGAGGATTCACCAAGGAAATAACTGTAGCTTTGAGTCTCATGGTGAGTTTGTGTTTTTTTATTTTATTTGTGTCTTTAACTTCCTTTTGCTATATTGATTGTTTATGTTGAGAGTTTATTTGTTTTCTCTTGTGATTGAATGTTGATAAATTTGTGATTCAACATTGTATGACATAACAAGTGTATGTGTTCTTTTTATAATTGAGTGCGACGCGTTGCTTTAATACATTGATAATCAAAATCATTTTCTTGAAATTATGTCGCATAATAGATTTCTTCCTTTGCACCATCCAATCAACGTATTAGAAATTCATATAAAAAAGTAACAGAAAACAACAAACAACTTCCTCAACCTCAAAAACTTCTTTTAACAACAAAAAGCCTTTCATGTTCACAAAATACTCTAACTTGATATCCAACAAAAAGTGATGAAAGAGAGAACATTTGTCCAACTACTGGTACACAATCTCATCAAGTATCCACCTTAGTTCTTTGCGCACACATTTCATTTGCCCTTGCACCAACATGTCAAATATTGGACAAAGTGTAACACTAAACCGTCTGAAAGATGGACTACAATACCTACTTTGGCAGTTAAGAGCTCAAGAAGGTCATCCACACAACTTCTAACATAAATTAATGGTCATTTTGGGACATGGACTAGTTATTCTTTCTAAGACCACGTGATACTTCCTATAATCTATTTCTTCACTGGTTGAGACCATATACACGAAAAATTCCTGAAAGACAAGAACAAGAACCACATGTACAAAAATATTATTTGTATTAATGATTTTGTTTGGGTTACAATCTCTATGTGATTTGGTCATCAGATTCGATCTCCGTAAGATGTTGATTTGTAGATTTGATGGGCTGTTGATTCGAAGGGCTGTTGGGGCTTGATTCCTTGGATGAACAGTGGTGTAGACTTGTTGATGTTGTGTTGATCCGAAGGGCCGTTGGGGCTTGATCTTAGGATGAACGAGGATGATCTTCTGGGGTTTTATGATGAACGTTGATGTTGTGGATCCAAAGGGTCGTTGGTGGCTTGATCTTAGAGTTGGATGGGCGTTTCTTCAAGGGTCGTTGAGGCTTGATCTTGAAGGTTGGATGAACGTTGTTTCAAAGGCCATTGGGGCTTGATCTTGAAGGTTGGATGAACGTTGCTTCAAGGGCCGTCGGGGCCATTGGGGCTTGATCTTAAAGGTTGGATGAATGTTGCTTCAAGGGCCGTCGGGGCTTTGATCTTGAAAGAACGATGAACGAAGAACGAAGAGAACTTTCTTGATTCTTCGGGAACCTTGGCGTTTGAGAGCTTCGAAGTTTTAGAGCTTCAAGGGTTTGGCCTCTTGATTTTTTTTTTTTGGGGTTCCTTGAAATGGTTGAAATGAGCTTGTATTTATAGAAATTTCCAAAGGAAAATTTTGAATATAATATTCCAGATGAAATAAGTCGTTTCTGCTAGGTGTTGACACGTGTCATATTTGACGGCTTTTCTGACTCATTTCAATTTTCGTCGAGTCACACGCCACGTGTAAAATTTATGTAATACATAAGTGTTGAAACTTTGACTATTGGTCAACATTTTATTTTCTGAAATTTCAATGTCTACAAATGCCCCCACTTCAAGGCGCGTCGGCAGGCTTCATCTTGAACTGGTTTTGATTCAAGGGTGATGAACACTTGATCTTGAATCGGGCTTGATTTCTCCAAGGACCGTTGATGCTTGATATTGAAGGTTGATTCAAGGGTTTTGGACACTTGATCTTGAATCGGGTTTTTAATTTCTCCAAGGGCCGTTGAGGCTTGATCTTGAAGGTTGATTCAAGCGTGTTGGACACTTGATCTTGAATCAGGATTTTGATTTCTCCAAGGTCGTTGAGGCATGATCTTGAAGGTTGTCGGACCACGAGCAGCTTCATATGGCAAGTGATCTTTGGCTTAGTTGAGGATGAATCAGCACGTGCATTTGTACGGCCCATGCTGCATTCTTCTCGCCTTTGTTTCTTTTGCATGGCAGGCAGGCACGAGGTAGAAGTGTTGGTCTGTTTCTCTGTTCATTCTTTCCAAGTGCTGACCGATTTCTCTATTTCTCCTTGTCCCGTAGGCAAGAGCAAGGGTAAAGGAAAAGCATGCCATGAGATATCTTTGCCTTCGACTCTAATGATATGAGATACTTTTGCTTTTGAAGAAGTATCTTTCCACAAGTTTATTCTTGAACTGGGCTGGAGAGTTTTTCTTCTGCTAGACTTTCTAAAAGTCTGAGCTTACCCATTTATCTAGAGTTGAAGTTGATTCAAGGGTGGTGAACACTTGATCTTGAATTGGACTTGTGATTCCTTCAAAGGTCGTTGGTGGCTTGATCTTGAAGGAAATGGGACCATGAGCGGCTTTACGTGGCAAATGATCTTCGCGAGCCGACTCAAGAATTTGAGGGTCAAACAAGTCCATCAAATCCAGAGTACGTCAGATCTTGATGATATGAAATACTTTTACTTTTGAAGATGTAACGGACGGCCCGACACATGTTTCGTCGTGCTTGTCTTTACATGTTTCAATGTATCATTTTCCCTTGCCTTGTCTGTTTTCATTGCAGAAGCGGCGTCTTCTCTAGTTTTCTCCCATGCATGTGTGGCATCTTCTCTTGCAGTATTTGCCTTACTGATGCAGAAGTGGAATGCAAATGCTAGGTAAGCAATCAGGAAAAGGGTTCTAGGCAGTCGGTTCTGGATCGGAGAGTTGATTCCAAATGCCGGCTGATTGCTCTCTTTCTCCTTGTCTTGCAAGTGAGAACAAGGACAAAGAAAAGGAAGGGAGAAAGCATGATATAAGATACTATTGCTTTTGAAGAAGTGGTGACAATTTGCCAACGTTGCACAGCGAAGCTTTGCTCTTCGGCGACGGTACTAGCTCATTGTTGATCCTTCTGCTTCAATAATTTTGCATAGCAGAAGTGGTGCGCAACCTTTGCATTTGAATGGTGAACCACCACCGTATCAATTGCGCTAAAGTATTTGATGAAGAAATTGGTGACCTTGACAACAGTTAAGGATGAGTGCTCGAGAGCAATGCAAGGTAAGCAACCAGGCAAAGGTTCCGGGTAATCAGTTCCAGATCGAAAGTTTGTTTTTAGGTTCGACTGATTGCGTTCTTTCTCCTTGTCTTGCAGGTGAGAACAAAGACAAGGAAAATGACAGGGAAAAAAACGTGATATGAGATACTTTTGCTTTCGACCCTGATGATATGAGGTACTCTTGCTCTGGTGTGATTTATTTGCAGAGGTATTTCATGGGATGAGGAATACTGAGTATTTTGAGAGGTTTTGTTGGAAATGCATTCTGGAATAGCTTTGGCATTTTTGCATGTCGGCCTTATCGTAAATGATGAGGGTTGGCCTATATAGGGATTTCCGAGTAGCCGGTAGTGATACTGTTCGTTTACTCTTGTCAGCGACAGTGGGTAACTAGAACAGTAAGATTCACACGTTTTTAGACCCGTCCGTAACTTCTGCAAAGCTAAGACAGCACATGAACGGTGGCGACAAGCTTTTGAAGAGGTAACGCCTCTTCGATTTCTGGGCAAGCAACTCTTTGATTTTTTAACAAGCGGCAGAGCTTTAGAGGTTTGGAAAGAGATGACAAGCCCCTCTAATTTTGTTCGTGACTTCAACAAAGCTGAGATTACGTGTGAACAGTGCTAACAACTTGATCCAGAAAATCCAGTTTTTTTTTAAAGGTGATGCCTCTTCGATTTCGGAGCGAGCGGCTCTTCGATTTCTGAATAAGTAAGTTCTCAATTTCTAGGCAGGTAGCTCTTCGATTTCTGAGCAGGCGACCTCATTGCCTCTTCTTTTTATGAAGGCACCAATTGTTTTCCAAAACACACTTGAGAATTGCTACTTGTAAAAGTTCCCCTCTTGTATCTTTGAGATCTTGATTTGTCTGACCTCTTCTTTTCTTCAAAACATTCAGAAAATATCTTGCCCATTTGACCGTCGTCTTGACTTGAATGTCGGGGAAGATGCTGTTATGTCTTCTCTGGACAACATATGGCACCCATTCTTTTTATCCCCGAATGGTCCTCTTACTGTTGGGGATTCGGTGATGAAGAATGATATAACAGCCACGGTGGTGGCTAGAAATCTTCTCACCCCCAGAGACAACATGGTGCTTTCCAAGCGATCTGATGAGATGGCCGTCCAGGACTCTTTGGTCTTTAGTGTCCAGTGCGCAGGCTCTGTGTCGAACATGGGCCAGTGCCTTCTTGCTCGTACTCGCCAGGTTGAATCCTTGATGGCTGAGGTGGCGAGCCTTAAGCAGGAGATCAGAGGGCTTAAGCATGAAAATCGGGAGTTGCACATGCTTGCCAACAGTTACTCGACGAGCATGAGGAAAACGTTTGACCAGCTGCAGAAATCCGATAGTCGGATTTAAAGTGATCATCAGATGTTTATGGCTTTGTTCCAGAGGCATCTTTTGCCTTCGTCGTCTGGAGCTTCACCAAGTGTTGAGGCTCCGGATAATCAAACTTCAGCGCCTTGTCTTTCTGCAGCTCCGTCGATTGCTGAGGTTTCTCGTGACCGTCCTTGAAGAGTTCCTTCTGTAATTTGATTTTTTTTTCGACATGTATAATGCCAATCTATGTAACCTTTAGAGAAATAAATAAAATGGACTTTGTTTCACTAAAATACATTTTTTTCTTAATTTTCCTCTTTTTTTTAATGCAACATATAATATATACATATATATATATATATATATATATATATATTTTCTTCTGATCTTTTGGTGGCTGTATGTATTGTAAATATATATATATATATATATATTATATTTATGCACACACACACCACATCAAATTTTTTTTATTTATATTATATATTTTTTTTATTTGCTTTCGGTGGCTGGCCATCACCACTTCCCTTCTTTTATATATATATATATATATATATTGTTTCTTTAGTTAGTGGCCATGCATTATTCCACGCCTTCTTATCATTTTCCTTTTTTCTTTTGCACCGAAAGCTTCTTTTTTTTCTTTTTTTTTCTTTTTTTTTTCTCATGGTGCGCGCACCACAATTCCATCCCCTTTTATTTTTTTTCTTTATATATTGATCTGCTGCAGCAAGGAAGGATGAAGACGGACGGAGAGCCGAAGTCGACGAAGACGGAGCTTGAGGCAGAACAGAGTGTCGAGCTTCACGACCGGCTAGTCGTTTGACGGCGGTCATTGAAGTTCTTCGCTATCATGGTGGCCAGAGTGAAGCTGAGGGACTTGCAGGTATGCTAGAGGCGAGCAAAGTGTCGAGCTTCATGACCGGCTAGTCGCTTGGCGGCGATCGCTTTGAAGTTTTTTCGACGACTTTGACCGTGATGGCGAACCTGGTGGACGCGCAGTTGCTGTGGTGGTGTTGTGCTTGTTGCAGAGAAGCTTGGAGCAGCGGCATGCTAGCACGGAGCAAGGAGGAAAGGGTGGCGGAGCCTTCACCAGGTCCTTGATGATCTTCCAACACATTCTTCAACAGAGAACCTCGGCCCCGACTATTGGTTCTGGCTCGTTGAACGACTCGGGCCCATGAAAACTCCACTACATGACATAAGACTTTGAGAATGAGGAACGAGTTGACTCAGATGATGGAGATAATAGAGGGAACATCAAGATCGAGGTGGTGGTGATGATGGCATGCTCGACTTGCTGTTCGTTATGCTCGTTGCACGGAAGGATGATGTCGTGGATGAGGCGGATGCAAGGCATCTGTGAAGTTGTTGGCGTAGATGAGCAGTTTTTCCATTCTGAAAAGGTTACCAATATCGTTCGGGATGCTTCCCAAGATCTGGTTTGGATAAAGCTCAAGGATCCTGAGATTGGTGAGGTTCATGATGTCATCAATGAGGGGTCAAGAGAGACTATTGAAAGGCAGAGAGAGCTGTTAGAGATCAGCGAAGGATTGGATCTGGAGATCCGAGGGAGATGGGATGGTGCTTGGGCGAGGGCCTGGGCTTGACTTTGGAGATGCAGAAACAGAGATCGAAGAGATGAACCAGGCGTCGTACAATCACCCACGTAATCGTATGTGCGAGACATGAAGCTCATAATCATAGTGACGGTGTCCTCCATCTCTCGCCTTCTCAGCCAGGTTGACGATCGTCGATACAGTCAATTTGCTTGGTTTCATATCCTTTGAAGCCATTTCAGCAGAGAGTGTGAGAAAGAAGAGGTTGTGGATATGGCCACGGCGGGAAGAAAGTTGACTAGGAGGCTCTGGAGGTGGGCAGCGATAGCGATGAGTATCTTGAGGAATTCTGCAATAAATGGGAGAAGTTGGGCTCTTGAAGTCGGGCCTGGGCCTGTGGGAGTTAATGGGTTTCAATGACGGGGATAGAGGTTCGGCGGCAAGGGAGCCGTTAAGAGGAGTCGGATCTGAGGAAATTTGTAGGATAATGAGGGAGTCGATCTGTCGCTGTGCTTAGTTCATTGACTGGAGAAGATGTCAACACCGGCGTTTGCTGTTAGTCAAACTCGGTGAGGAGGGAGTCGATTTGCCTATTAAGATTGCCTGGATCTTAAGGAAGTCAGCGACGGGTACGAGTGCTGATGATGCCAAAAGAGTCTACCACGACTACCGTTAGGTTTCAAGCTCAACGCTGGTTGATCACCTTGCTCGAATGACGATATTGGGGATGCGGAACAGCTCGTGGGGAGGAGCTTGTAGAGAAGCTGCAACGGAGATGATGAAGACGGAGACAGAAGTGAGTGAGAGACAGAGGACTGTGTGTTGGTGCAGTGGGAAGAAGAATGAAGGACAAAGACCATTTATTGCTCTTGGGCAAGATCTTGTCTGGAAGAGGAATAATAGACTTTGGCTTGTTGGGTGAGATTGTGCAGAGTGAGGAGTGTGATTGGGCCAGAAGGAGATGGTGGTCAGATTGGGCCTTCACCCTCAACAAAAACACTCCAGCCCACTATTTTGGGCTTGCCGACATTTTGTTCTCCTTTTTCTTTTCTTTTTTTTTTACATAAAACATATGTATTTATCATTTTTTTTGTAATAAAATTGACTTTCTTTAATAAAACATTTATTTATTTTTATTTTGATGTGACTGAACTCGAAATTGAATGCTCGAGCTGCCTACGTACCCTTCCAAAGAAAGAGATCAAGTCAAAACGTAGTTCGAATACATACATATTTTTTTTTATATTTTCTTTTGGTGCCGTTTGCAGTTTCAACTCGTGCAGGCAAGGAGTATTTTGTTGTCGCCTTTTAGACTCGTGCAGACCAGGAGCGTTAGTGTCGCCTTTTAGACTCGTATGGACCAGGAGCGTTGTGCCATGCAGTTTGGGCTCGTGCCGGCAAGGAACTTTTGTGTCTTGCAGTTTAGGCTCTTGCAGACAAGGAGCACTGATGTGGATTTGTCAAGCCATTTTGGAGGAGCGTTCCTCACAATCTTCATAGCAAGGAGCCTTGACCGAGTGTTTGAAGAAGTCTTTAGGGAAGAAATCGCGCATTGTGATGGGAATGGACGATCTTTGTGTTGAATTTTCATCATTTTCAACAATTTCCCGTTACTTTTGATGTTGACAAAAGCTGTTTTGCCCCCTTTTTGGTTGGCGAACTTGTGGTGGAGGCGTAGGCTTCATGAGCCATTTCTTTAGAGCAACATGAATCCAACCTTCAGTTTCCTTTGTCTTAGAGCATGCCCCCAGCGGTTGCAGTGAAGACTTCGAATCAAATGTGCTAGAAGTGATGGTCATATAGTTTGATTTTGCTACATCGTCTAAATCTAGCTCGATGATTCCTTGCTGAGCCAGCCTCACGATGAGATCTTTCAGCACAAAGCACTTTCCTGTTGGATGACTGATGAAGCGGTGGTACTTGCAGTACCTTAGGTTGTCGGTTCGATTTATTTCTTCCAGCCATCGGCATTCGGGTAGATCGATCACCTTCTTCTCCAACAAGTCTTCCAGTATTGCAGCCACGTTAGAGTCCGAAATGGATATGTCTTTTGCTCTAGTTCCTTCAAGGTGTTTTTGTACCTATCTTAGGTGCTAAAAGGCTCTCCTCTCTTTATCACCCTTGTTTTATACTTGGACGGGATTTTGACGGGTGCAGGTGGGGTTCTGGCGAGAGTAGTGTTGACGGCGAAAGCTTCATTGGTGGGCTTCTTCGCAGTTTCGTCTACCTTCGGAGCAAACACCTTGTCTTTGAAGTTAGTGACTCGTTCCTTTTTTCCATGATTGGCGATGCTTAATTCCATGTCATGGGCGTGGGTTGCTAGCTCTTCGAAGGTCTGTGGTTTGATGCCTTGAAGGATGTAGTGCAATCCCCATTGCATGCCTTAGATGCACATCTCGATCGAAGAGCGTTCCAAGAGTCTATCTTTGCAGTCAAGGCTCAAGGTGCGTCATCGGTTGATGTAGTCAACGACTGGCTCATCCCTCCACTGTTTTGTGCTTGTCAGCTCTAGCATGCTGACTGTGCGGCGGGTGCTGTAAAAGCGGTTGAGGAATTCTCACTCCAATTGTTCCCAGCTGTTGATGGATTCAGGCTCGAGATCAGTGTACCAATCAAAGGCGTTACCTTTTAGTGAGCGTACGAACTGCTTCGCAAGGTAATCCACTTCAGTTCCCGCATTATTGCAAGTTTCAACAAAGTGGGCAACATGCTGTTTTGGGTTTCCTATTCCATCGAACTGCATGAACTTGGGTGGTTGATATCCCATCGGCATCTTCAGGGCATCAATCTTTTTTGAATAAGGCTTCAAGTACAACCCTGAGGTATTTGAGCTCTCTTGGTACTGTGCCTTTATGGTGTTTGCGATTATCTCCTGTAACTGTTTGATGCAGAGGGATGCCATGAGTGCTGCTGGTTGGTCTGGCTCCGGCTTTTCTTCAACTTTCTCCACCGGAGGCTTTTCTTCTTCGTCGCCACCTTTCTTGGAGTCATAGCCAGATCCTTCATCATGTCTTGCCCCCAGTTTACCCAGAAGCATAGCAATCTTCAAGTCCTTCTCTTCAAGGGTTATTGTCATCGTTGCAATCATTTCCTTCATTTGAACAAGCCGTTCTTCCATGGAAGTAGCGTCGATGACTTGTTCCTTGTTTGAAGACATTTGTACTTGAAGCTTTCTTTGGATTTCTTGAACGGAGAAAGAGATGAGAGGTAGAGATTGTCCCACTGGGCGTGCCAAATTTGTAAACACGAAAAATTCCTGAAAGACAAGAACAAGAACCACGTGTACAAAATATTATTTGTATTAATGATTTTGTTTGGGTTACAATCTTTATGTGATTTGGTCCTATGATTCGATCTCCGTAAGATGTTGATTTGTGGATTTGATAGGTTGTTGATCCGAATGGCAACTGGGGCTTGATTCCTGGGATGAACAGTGGTGTAGACTTGTTGATGTTGTGTTGATCCGCAGGGCCGTTGGGGCTTGATCTTAGGATGAACGAGGATGATCTTTAGGGGTTTGATGATGAACGTTGATGTTGTGGATCCAAAGGGCCGTTGGTGGCTTGATCTTGGAGTTGGATGGGCGTTTCTTTAAAGGTCGTTGAGGCTTGATCTTGAAGGTTGGATGAACGTTGTTTCAAGGGTCGTCGGGGCTTGATCTTGAAGGTTGGATGAACGTTGCTTCAAGGGCCGTCGAGGCTTGATCTTGAAGGTTGGATGAACATTGCTTCAAGGGTCGTCGGGGCTTTAATCTTGAAATAACGATGAACGAAGAACGAAGAGAACTTTCTTGATTCTTCAGGAATTTGGGCGTTTGAGAGCTTCGGAGTTTTAGAGCTTCAAGGGTTTGGCCTCTTGATTTTTTTTTTTTTTGGTTCCTTGAAATGGTTGAAATGAGCTTGTATTTATAGAAATTTTCAAAGGCAAATTTTGAATATAATATTCCAGATGAAATAAGTCGTTTCTGCTAAGTGTTGATACGTATCATATTTGACGGCTTTTCTGACTCATTTCAATTTTCGTCGAGTCACACGCCACATGTAAAATTTATGTAATACATAAGCGTTGAAACTTTGACTATCGGTCAACATTTTATTTTCCGAAATTTCAATGTCTACAGAGACATCATTCTCAAAAATCACATCAAAAATGAAATTGAGAATTTGTGAGGAATAGTTGGATGAATAAATATATGGTGTAACATTAATCAAAGGACAGTAAGCATATATACGCCCCTCTACCATTTATTTCTCCAACTCTAATTCCTACACTAAAGACTCAAAACCTTATTCATTGATACTTTTTCCTCAAAACTATCTACAATACAATTTTATTAACAACAACCAACAAAACATAGCGAGTGTGTTTTTATGTGAGTTGGAAGGTCAGGATAATAACCCAACAAAACAAACCCTCTTTCAAGATTTGGCATTGTTCACATTGGGTTCAGTCTCAAAGTTTCTCTAACTTTTGTTGTATATTCGATAACTTCTTATTTTGTGCATCCGATGAAAATTTTGGGGTTTTTTTTTTTTTTTTTTTCATTTGTGGCTCGATCTCTACCCATTTTTTCTCATTGTTGTTCTTCATTCCCTTTCCTTTTCTTTGGCTCCAAAACTTATATTAGGGGTCATTTCCTTTCATTTCTTTTCCTTTTCTTCTAATTCATAATCAACATGTAATTAGCAAAATCTCTTCACTAATCAAGGAATCCAACCAACAAGTCAAATTCAAACTCAAATACAACACCAAACGAAATAGGTAACATAAACCTAATTTTTTTTAATCATCTTAATTTTGAGCCGTATATCCCAACAGGATGACATTCTAATTTACAATGATCATGTTTATATCCCACACTGGTGTCTTGTAAGAGATAAAATCCTGATGGTTTGACCAACTTGAGTCACCAACCCCACACGCAAGGGGCTTGGGGATTATATGATATCAATTCATGTTATTATGATTATCCTTGTGTTTTATTTTCATCGAGTTGCATTAGATTGTTTGTAGAAATGTTTCATCAAGGCTTGGTTCTCTCATTTTCAACGGCATTTGGTTTTGTTGACCAAGAAAAAAGTCAAACAACTGAAAACCAAACTTAACCAATTTAGTTTTGGTTTGGTTCGGTGTTCATGCTTTTGAAACCGACCAAAACCAAATCCAAATCAAACCAACCATATATTCTATTAAATACTAGTTTTATTTATTTTACATATGTCAACGTATTATAAGTTATTTGGAAGTTTTACCTTGCTTGAAATGTGACACACCCGTACCCAAAAGTAGGGCATGCTAGCCGTCACGTGAGTGTGACGTAGCCATGTGCGTTGTGCGGAAGCGAAGATCGATAACGAAGTACGAATAAATTCAAAGCGAATTCTAGCAACCTAAATAGGAATGTGTGCTAGAGATATTACTAAAATTATACATATTTAGAGCGTACTAAGCCAGTGCAGTCAAGCATGAATAAAAGATGTTTAATTACACCCTCGGTGCCATACATATGATAAATCTGTCAGAAAAGGGCCAGAAGATCCTCGCAGTGCCAAACTCGGAAATCAAGCTATCTAGAACCTGGAGGGGCGAAAAACAAAGGGAGTGGGTCAGCAAAAACAATTCTTTTCAAATCAATCTTTTCACAAAAGTCTAGCCCCTCTCCGTAAAACCTGTATAGTTCCCAGAAAATAATACGTACATATATATCTCAATCTTTTCTCAGCATAAAACGTTTCAAAGTATTTCAATGCATGCCGTGCAATGCAATTCAATGCCATCTGAATCTCACAAGTAATGCCATGGTATGCATTTCAATAATCTTATCGCTACTGTATGTCATCTCAGCCCTCGACTGTAAATATAGCTCATAATATCTCAATCTCATAATCATATCTACACTGTACATACATCAATATCTCATCATATCATCATCATCATCACTGTATCAATAATAAATGCTCTAGTGCTACAATCACGTGAAGACTGTGCGTATGAACGCGGGTCACCTACATGTTGTACCCACTCAAAAGTGGTCTGTACGACAAGACTGTGCACCTACTTGGATCCAAGGCGAGCATGCGGTGCGGGAGGTGAACGACACGTGAAAGACTGTGCCCCTATCTCTGGACGTGAGCACTAACAGTATGTACAGGTCTATGAGCTAACAATTCATGGTATCACATCATTTCACATCATATTCGTTCTCAACTATGCATGTACCTACCTGGTACTTACCTGGCATCCTCGGCACCAACATATGCATGAAATGTATAATTAAATACTCATGCATCAAAATCAAGTAATATGCAAGTCGATAAAATGTATTTTCCATTTCAAAAGTGATTCTAGGAAATCATTATATATATATAGGTTATACGGAAAATAATACTGCCCACTCACTGATAGGTCGCTGGATCGTAGCCCCCGCGTCGTGCCTGGCTACGGTCGTCCTCAGAATACGTTTCACCTATATGAGAAATTACTAAAATACGTTATTTAAGCATATACACGTAAATACGGGAATAACTTCTCATACATAGCTCAATTTTGGTATTTGAATATACCAACGTGACCTACTCGTCGTCACGAACATCCCCACATTTTAAAAATAATTTTTCACTGTTCCACGCGCCCCCACGCGCCAGAAACTGCACGGACCCACGCGCCCCCCACTCGCAGTGCACACCGACGGCGTCAGTTAACGCCGTCAGGAATATTCCTGGAATATTCCGTCAACTTTAACGGCGTCAGAATATTCTGTCAGGGTTGACGGAATATTCCAACTTCGGTCGTCTTCTCCAGCGACTGTTTCGCCAGAATTTCTGGGAAAATTTCAAAGTGTCCTGTCTTGCTCATTTTTCATCCTTTTTGACCCATTTTTCTTCCTATGTGCTCCAAATTAAGTGTAGAACATAAATATACCTTCAAAAACTTCGATAACCAACGGGAATCTTGTCGGGAAATCTCCAAAAACCGGCCACTCCTTGTTCTCGACGATCCCGACGTCAAAGCTTAGCAAACAAATGTCTCCAAGCCTCTTGGGAACCTTCTAAGGTTAGTGGTGAGCTTAGTTTGTCCTAAAAATCAACCAAGAAATAGTTGATGAATAGTGCCCATTTCGGACCTCGAGTTTTCAACGTGAAAATGAGAGATTTCCTACCTGAAATCGATACCACTGAGTTCGTATGGTCTTCAGGAGTTCAATGGTGCCCTTGGTTTGCTCGATCCGTGAGGTTTTGGCCTCCTTTAGTCTTGTCCGTACAATTATGGCGAGGAAGAGAGAGAGAGTGAACTGTCGAGAGTGAAGAGAGAGAGAGAAGGCTGAGAGTGATAGTGTCGGTGAGGGAGTGAGAGAGAGAGGGTGAAATGTATGGTGTGTGGTCCAAATTATCAACTCACATGCATTATTAAACTTCCAATAATTGAGGGCCACATTCTATTGGTCCTCACACCACACACATGCACACGTAAATAATCCCAAGGGCAATTATGTCATTTTGCAATTAATAAGTCAATATAATCGGGACGGGTCGTCACAAAATGCCTTTGTGAAATACACATTTTAAGTTGTAATGACTATTAAGCGTTGCCTAATTGAAATTTAGTCAGGAGAGGCTAAAATGTCTTTACGAGTCTTCGCAGCCCCTGTAATGGGTGGATAATCGTGAGTTTCCACCAATTGTCCCCCTTTTTTATTTAAAAAAATTTGAAATTTAGTCAAAATTGATTTGATGAAATTGTATGCTTATGTGAGATTTGAAACTAAATCGTTTGCTAGCATGACATTTTAGCTAATTAAAATTTAGTCCTAATTGGTTTGATGAAACTTTATGCCTATGTGAGATTGGAAGTAATAAATTGTTTGCTAGCATAAGATTTTAGTTAATTGCAACTTAGTCCTAATTGATTTGATGAATTTCTTTCAAAAACTAATCTTTTCTATGTTGGAATTTTTTATTGATATGTTGGAATAGGCTTAACTCCATTAAACCAAACCAAACTAGACCAAATTGTTCAATGGTGGTTAATTTTGTACGTTGTTGGTGTGAAACCAAATCAAACTGAACAATGTCCACCCCTATGAATCAAATATCAACCGTTACCTAAGTCACATAATGAATTACTCTAATAATTTGGTATTAAACTCACCATTAATAATTCGATCAGATATAGGGGATCATGTCTATTAGTCCATATTTGATTCGGTTACACATCGTGATTACACTTTCGACCCTTAAAAGACAAGTTTCAACATAAATCGTTGGGTCCATCGAACGACCCTTAAGGGTGCGTTTGGTACGCAGACGGGACGGGACGGGACGGGACGGAACAGGACGGAACGGATGTTGTAAATTTTGAAAAAGACAAGGGGCATTGTTGTCCTAAAATGTTAAAAATTTCTGTCCCACAGACGTGGAACAACTCCGTTCCATGGGGGGAGGTGGAACCAAAAATCATCCAAAACTTGTCCCGTGGAACGCCTCGTCTCACTCGTTTTAGGCGTACCAAACGCGGGACGGAACGCCCCGTCCCGTCCCGCGTACCAAACGCACCCTAAAGGAGCCAGGCAAAATACATCATTCATCGTTGGGTTGATGACGACTAGGGTGTTTTTGGAATGAGCAAATTAGAAACAAAATTTTCAATTGTCGTTCCAAAATTTAGAAACGGATTAGATCACAATTTTTAAGTTCAGATTTTTTGGCATATTCCGAAATTTTAGAAGTAATCTTGGAATTTTCGGAATATAATTTGAAAATTCATATATTTTATATTTTTTTTAACATTCTCTAGTTTTTTCGTATATACAATTTATTGTTATTTCTTAATATTTGGTATACGCTTTTTCTAAATAAATGAAAAAACCTTTATGGTCATGTATATAAATTTATATAATTGTAGACTAGTATGCTTATCCTTTTTAATATATAAATGTACGTTTAATATTAAAAATAATGGACAAAATGTATCCAAAACTAATAATAAAGTACAAAAATATAATTGGAGTAATTAACTAAAAAGTCAGAATATTTCTATAGTTTGTTATTGGATTAAGTTCGAAACAATTCATATATATTTTGATGGGATATTCGGAATTTTAGGAATCTCTAAATAAGTTTGAATATTAACTAGAAAATTTCCAATTATTCCAGCCATGAAATTATACGATTGTCCAGTTATTTTGGGTTTGGTTCTATATTGTTGCTCGTAAATTTTGAGTACATTGATATTTGGTATCGAATTCGCCATTTACGAGATTCGAACCTAAAACCTCTCACTTTCAAATGAAGAGTAATACTACTTTTTAGAATTTGTGTAAAAGCTAACTTATGTTCGTTAGGTGGTCTTTTGGACTGTTTGATTCAAATCTATTGGTAAATACTAAATATAGTGGTGGTGGGGATGCAATTGGCATATGAACACTGGAACCTTACACGTGAGCTCTAATCAATCGTTCCTAAATTAAAGGCAAGCAGTTTGCATCAAGGAACAACAGAAACGATCTCTACAAGTTATTCCCTTCATTGGAACTCATTTGGTTTTAACAACAGTTGTGAGGACTTGCCCCCCTGCCGTAAAACTTCCCTTCTCCTCAACTATAACTCATACTCCCTTAAGCTTAGACATGGTTGTCTTGTTCATCGAGAAAGTCTGTCGCTATCACCTGGTTCCCTAGTATTCTGAGAAGATATCTTCTCCATGCAATGATTCAATCATCTTCTTTAATTCAACAGGAGGCAATGGCATGCCGGCTGGTTGTGGTGGAGACTGGAGAGCGGTCATGTAAAACGGAGGACGAGGATTGCCGCTTGCTCAAATTATAAACTAAATTTAATCTCCCTAGCATTAGTAAATTATTTAGCTCGGTGATGCTATCGCTCTTGCTCAAATAAATCATTTTCCCCAACTTTTGGGGTTATTTACAAGAGGGGACGAGGAGAGGGTGTCCTGAGAATCAAGGGAAAACCGTTGGATTCATCTAACGGCCCTTAAGGGACCCAGGCAAAATACATCCTCCGTCTTCAGTTTCTGTCCGACCCCTTCGACTTAGAGGAGACAAGCTGATTCGCTTCCGTTGGCGCTCCCCAGCCCCCGGGATTCCCTGGAATTCAATCGTTTGTTGCTTCTGCACTTCTGGTCGCAAACCCCAAATCCCTAATCCAAATCAGAATGGGAAGCAGAAGCAAAAGCAAAAGCAAGAGAAGGAAGCAATTAGAGGACTCAACCGACGACGATTCATATTCATCGCCTTCCTCAAGCTCCGAGGAATCCGAGCGCTCTTCGAAAAGGCACCGTCGCAGAAAAGACGACGGTGGTTCGAGAAGAGAGAAAGAACGGAGAGAGAAACGGAGAAGCAAGCGAGAGACG
This sequence comes from Crataegus laevigata, assembly GCA_963580275.1. NCBI lineage: Eukaryota > Viridiplantae > Streptophyta > Magnoliopsida > Rosales > Rosaceae > Crataegus > Crataegus laevigata. Next base: position 487,972 of record OY756944.1, read on the forward strand.
AAGAGAAGGAAATCAAAGAAGAAGAGGAGGGTTAATGGGGTTGATGACGGCGATGAGTCCGGTTCTGGGAGGAGTGCTGACGATTCAGAGCCAGGCCGGAGTCAGCTCGATCCGCAACCCGTTTTACGAGAATTGTTCATCGAATTTCCCAATGTTGGGAATGATTTGAAACAGGTACATTTACACCACCAAGTAATTTTGTTCAGAATCAGAATTGTTGGATTAGAATTCATGTATCAAATGAAACTCTCAAGATTTGATTAATTAGAGACAACCCCAATCTTTTCCCGCCATGAAACTGATGATAATTTCATTTACTTTTTTTGTTGTTTAGCTATGTGATTAAGTTTGAATATTAACTAGAAAATTTCCAATCTTTTCCAGCCATGACATTCTACTGATTGTCAGTTATTTTCGGTTCGGTTCTTTGGTGTTGCTTGTTAACTGATTTTTCAGTTTTGTGTAAAAACATGCTTATGTTTGTTAGATGGTCGTTTGGACTATTTTATTCAAATCTGTTAGTAAATAACTAAATATAGAGTACAATGATTCGTCTCGTAAACAGTGGTACAGTGGTACAGTGGGCAAGCACTTGGCATATGAACACTACTTATATTTAGTTGTTTTGTACTAACCGATTCATTATATGGTTGTTTATGTTCTACTTTATTTTCGACTTTGCAATGTGCACTAATAAGGTTCTTTATTTTTTTTCCACCTCTGGTTTGTAGTGATGAAATGTTACTGATTACGTTTATTTGATATAGCTTTTAGAAATGATTGATTGTGGGCAAGCAGTTGACATCAGGGGAATATCTGAAAGATCTTTGATTAAGCATCTGAAGAAGTTGTTCCGTTCATTAGAACTCAAAGAAAATAATGGGGTCTTTTTGTTGCCTTCAAATGTTCGTCCCACTTTGGAGGTTGTTGGGCTTATGATTCAAAAGTCTTTAGAACCTAAAACTGGACAGAATGAGGTGCATCCAGAACAACCAGATGAGGAAAACAAACAAGTGGTTGATGAAAATAAAACGACGGTACGATGCATGGATGATGTTGATACTGGTCCTAAAAGAAGGTAGTAACTCTGTTTTCACTCTTTATAGGTCTATCATTGCTTGTTATTTTGATTTATAAAATCACAAGTGCGAGTTAATGTTTTAGTCCAGTTAACGAGAATCAGCCAACTTGTATTAGTTTTTAAATTTTCATAGCCTATTTTTGTGCACTGCTTTATCAGCGTGTTCCATAGAAAACCCGTTGCGGTAATTTGTTTCACTTTGCTTATAACACTTTATTTGATTGAGGTGCTCTATGTAATAGCCAATAATGAAAGGTAAGAATCTATATGCCTAATTTCATGTTATTGGGACAAAGGCGAGGATGATAATGGTGACAACAATGCTGAAGAGTGCAGAACTTGAGCTCTAAGCCAAGTTGAACCTCAGAAGGCAAAAAACTCTCCTCTTGTATAAACATGTGAATATCTAAATGTCAGAATTTTCAAAAGGCAAAACAGTCCAGGATAATTCATTAAATTGGGTGTAAGAAACTTTGCTTAGGTTGTGGGCTACTATGATATGCTAGAGGATCTCTTTTCTTATTGGGAATATGTAATTTTTCGTGAGAAACAGCCCCATAATCTGGGTTCTTCTTGAAAGTAATATATTGGTAAAAGTTTTTAATGTAACCATACTCCTATCTTTAGTTTTACATATTGCATCAGGTACTAATGGGCTTGATATATGTTGATCAAATATCTAATGACACTTATGTATTGCTTAAGAAAAGAACCTTGATTTGTTATTTCATTTTAGGACAATTGGCCCTGCAATGCCATCAGCTGAGTTACTTGCAGCAGCAGCCAAATTGACGGAGGCACAGGCTGAGCTCAGGTAATTTAGCTGACAGATTATTCAGCTGGCAAATTATTTTGAAACAACTTTGCAATTACTCTAGTCTTGTTTATTTTGAATTACAGTTATAATTTGGGTTACCTGCGTGGTGGTGGATTATAGTATTTTCTCATTGTGACTGCTTGAAATGTTGTGGTTTTTATTACATATGTACAGAGAAGCTGAGTTGGAAGAAGATTCTGAATATTTTATAGGACCTCCACCACCTGCTGTGGTTGCTGAAACTGAATCAGCTAATGAAGCTGAGCGGTTTGAAGAGGTATTGTTGTCTTAACTCGCCGACACTTTAACAAAATTAATAAGGAGATTGTATAAAGCCTTAGATTGAGTGAGAGTTTATGTTAAATCATTACATTCATCTCTTCTTAGCCTTCAGTATTGTCCTTCATTTTTTCATGTGCTTTTACACACGATTGTACATGTATAGGCACATGAAATGAAACTGACAGATGTATATTATGCATGGGAAGAGTTTTGATCCTTAAACAAGTAGTTAAAGAGTCGTTGTGAGGGTTACGAAATGAACTCGAGTGAATACGCACCATAACCATATTTCAGAAGGAAATCTCAGTATTTTCCCTTAGATTCTAGATTTCATTGTGCTTTAAGGTTTTGGACGAGATTTTGTATTTAAAATCATGTATCAAAGGGTGTTTGCTGTAAAATCAGTCCATGTGAGAGTCTTTGGACTGTACTTTTTATTTACATCAAGCATGTAGAAGCATTTATTTGTAGTCTTTATAGTGTAACTTTTTCCTTTTTCTGTTCTTATATTGTCTGAACTCATTGACTAACATGTAACCAATCAGGTCACAAGGATCATGGATGCTGAGGATGATAGTCTATATGATATTTTAGGAGCGAACAACAATATGTCTGCTGAGAATATTAAGAAAAGGTATAACAGCTCATATTTGTCTTCCATATTGTTGATGTAATAACAATTCGATGTGCTTGGTGAACCCTATTTTTTACTTGAACTGATCTATGTTCTTAAAAATATATCTGTAACTAAATCTACATTTGGTATTTGATATGCTCTCAGTATTGTCCAGTTTCTTATAATGAAAATGTGGAAATAGTTTGAATAAACTTTTTAACAAGTGTGTATAAAAAAATTTGTCATTGTTTATGAAGGCTGGTCATATAGGGTCCTTCACATCTTTATAGCGTTATGCTTGTTGTATTAGTCTTTACCTGTTTTACATGGTTGTGAACTTCTGAGCTTATGCAATTTGTTATGTTGCCTATGATTCTTATTTATTAATAAACTAATTCGTCCTGACCTTCAGGTACTGGAAGATGTCTCTTTTGGTGCATCCTGATAAATGCTCACATCCTCAAGCTCACCAAGCATTTGTTAAGTTGAATAAAGCTTTTAAGGAACTGCAAGATCCAGATAAGGTGAGTTTTTTTAACAGACATTATATGGACGAGGTATATCTATGTTTTGGATGATCACTGTGACTGATTAGTTCATTGGTTTGAATCTACAAGTTTTGTTTCAGTTACTTTTCTTAATTTCTGTATTTCTTCTGTATGGTAGAATGCCAAGATGTGGCCTGGATTCAGGCGGATAAAGTTTCTCTTCTTCAATTCCCTTTTTTCCTTTTTAGAACATATTTCTGCAGATTTAGACTAAAAAAAAACTACATTTACCTATTAAAAGACAAACAGAAGGATTCAAAGGGACACATCGATGCTGGCTTTGCTAATATTTCTGAACTCGGACAATATTGGCCTCACTCAAGATACTGCTCAATCAGACAAAAGAAAAATGAAAACTTGAATAATTCTCAATCCAATTGGTTGTCCCTGCTTTAATTAGCTTTTTTTCTTTCTCCCATTGAATAATAATAAATATCTAAAACATTTGTACCCTAAACAATCAATCCAGTTGCACACTTGTCACCTTTTGAGGTTACATTCCTTACTATCATTCCTTTAACTAGATACTAAAGAAACTTTGTCTGGGGCTTTTATTAAAAAGAGACTCTACTACGTTTGAAACAATTTAGAGGTATTACAGGTTTTCAACAATGCCAAAGTGGAAGGTAACTCTGGAAGATTTTATCACTTAACCAGTTAAATTATAAGGAGGAGTGCAACAATAGTTGTTAGATTATTGTTTATGATCTCTTCATACATGATGGTAAGATAATACTAGTTTTTAAGCTTCCAAAAACATATTGAAGTTACTTGAGAAGATGAATATAGAGGCCTATTAGACTAGGCTATTTTAAGTGGTTTATATGGCTCTATATTTGTTAAATGTTGAGTACAAGTCTTTCTTTGCTCAAATTGCCCATTTTTATTGTCGGCAGCCAGATGAGTCTCTCCAACAATTTGGAATGCAGATATATTCTGCACAATTACATTGTTCTAAGAAGATGAAAAATTATCCAACCCCTAAGTGTTGCTGTCAATACTGGTTTAGCCATGATGTTGAAAGTAAATTATCATTTAGGAAATGCATTATGTTTGATTTGTGGAACGTGGAGGGAGGCTCTATTGTCTTTTCTTACAATGACGGTGAAAACTCCCTTCCAGGCATACATGTAAATATTTGTATTATTCTTCCATTTTATTCATCATTCATTATGAGGTTTTATTCTAACATTTTCTACAGCCAGAAATCAATTTGAATGAAATGTTGATAATGATTTGGTCAAAAAGCATTGTATATGATATGACATTGCAAGCAAGGCCTATTAGTTAGTATCTCGGTGAATAATTAGCTTATTTTCTATCTATCATTCCTCTAAATCATAGAGGTGTTTATACAAGTAGAAATCACATTAAGGGAAATAGGACTTGATCCACCTAATTATACAACTTACTCCTCTCACATAATCAAAACCTAATTACTGGTTTTAAATTATATAATCAATGCCTGATTGAGTTAAATGATCCTATTCTAGGAAGTTTGATGTGTGGTATGATTGATTTTTATTTGGCACTCTTTTAAACTTTAAGTTTAATATTGGCTTTTGGTGGTTTTTATTTTCCCCCACATTGTCTGTTTGTTGTAGCGTAAAGTGCTGGATGACAAGATTAAACTCAAGGAGGAACATGAAAAATTTAAGGTATGAATTTTCACGAGAGCATTGGAACTAGCTATAATCTGAAAAAGCACCTCTAACTTTGTATCTTTTGCTTCCCTCTAGGTTGAGTTGAAAGCTATGCGCGAGGCAGCACAATGGAGAAGGTTACAAGGTTAGCCAGTTTTTCTTTTCTTTTCTTCTTTCTGATATGGAGGTTTTCATCTGTATTTGTCTTCCAAATTCTCTTTTTAGGAGCTTCCTTCCTCATTTCCACCCTCCCTTAGTGTGTGACTGCATAATACAGAAGGAGGATTGAAGTAAATGTTATGTTTTTCATGTTGGTAAAAGATAATGTTATGTTTTTCATGTTGTAAAAAGATTTGTTACAGGAAGCTTAGCTGAACGAGTAAATGAACTGTAGGATAGATTTAGAGCACCGTCTGATGTGTTCTTATCTTCTAATTCAAGAAAACCCAGTTGCTTATTTTAGTGAAAATTTCTTTTGATTTCCTGCTTGTGTGTGAAGTATGGGTTGACTTGGAGTGATTCCAGTGTGATGCCAAAGGCTGGTGCGGTTCTGGAATTTTCTTTATCTGTTGGAGTGACTTCAATGCACCTTTGGTGTGATACCCAAGGCCGGACCAAGCCTGGGTTTCTCTTCTTCTCTCCAGCTATTGTCCTCAATCCCTCCAACTGAATTTTGTGTGAGCCAGTAGAGTTAATAAGGATAGAAATAGCTTTTTTTTGTGGAATTTGGACAATTTTAAGACTATAGGAAACAAAATTTCCAGAGAGTTTTCTCCTAGGAAAACATCCTCCCAAAACATAATTATGTCCCCATTTCGAACAAGTTCATAACACCCAAAAATGAAGCTTTACCTTGGGATATGCATCTTTCCATGGACTTCTACTTGAGTGTCTCAAGGTTTCCTATGATTTATTTGCATATTTATATATTTGGAGTGTAATAATTCATTCTACCTGCCATATGTTTATCGTGGATATGCTAATACACAGAATTTACATGTCTAATTTATGGATAACCTTTCTTAAGTTATATTGAAAGTTCTATTTTTTAGAAGTAAATTTTGATACTTCCTTTAATCTGGACTTTGGAGTACCAAAATATTACTGATACCGACATTTGTATCCTTGCATGAATCTTCTTCCCTTTCCTGGTTAAAGCACTTGTTAAATTACACTTTGATCTAATTGAAGAAAGTTTTTGGCAGGAATATCCATGGAGGGTGATGATGAACTTCTAGCAGACATGGATGTTAAAGTAGCACCAAAAAGAGATGAGTGGATGACAACGCTGCCACCTGAAAAAAAAGTTAGTGCTTGTTCATTTTTGTTATCCTGTTGTATCAATTCCCTTTTCTATTGCAAAAGCTTCTGGGATTGAGTTCTCGTTGTGGATTGTGACTATGATATTTCCTGTATTATCTCTTCTCTACATCAAAGCATATTCTAAACTCTTAGCAATGATGAAAATACAGGGAAAAATTGTAGTCGCAATTTTCGTATGATTTATAATTTTACTAAATTACAATAAAAGGTGCACTCCCTTATTTGGTTGGTTGCATGTGCCTTCAACGCAAATCTGATACATTGGCATGTGATGATATTATTGGGACAATTTTGACATGGTCCAAACACACCATGACATGAAATGGGTAATTTTTGCAAATTGTTGGTAGCAAGGAGATCATATAAAAAAATGTACTGTATTGTATATGATAATACCCAGAGTGCTCGTTTTAAAAGTACCGACCTTAGTTAAACACTTTGGCAGATCTTATTATCTGTGGTCGAAACCTAGAACTGCACGGTTTGTTGTACTTGTTACAAAGCTATTAATGCCTATTCTTTTTTTTGTCAGCATGGTGTTGTGAGCATGCAATCAACAAGATTCAACAAGAGCACGAAAGAAGGACGTGGTGATACTAGTGCATGGACTGATACCCCTTCAGACAGAGCCCAAAAAGCTAAGATGGGGTATGTACACATGATTTGATTGCTTTGCACTTGCATAAAATAAATATTACATGTATATAAACACTTCTTTAACACGATTATGTTACCATTGCAGTTACTTAGAAGCGTATAATCAGGCTGCAGCCCTTGCTTCGAATGAGGAGGAAAAGAAAAGGCAGAGTTCAGATGCAGATTTGGTGGACAAATACAACAAGGCAAAACGATCAAAATCATTGGTACAAAAGCACAAAGAGGAGAGTGCAAGCCGTTCGAAAAGAAAATCCAAGCAACAGTCACAACAGGCAGAGGAAGAATGGGTGGGGAAACATCCGTGGAAACCTTGGGATCGCGAGAAGGATTTGGCAGGCGGGAGGCAAAATGTAAAGTTGGATTCAGAAAACATGACTCAAGTTTTATCGTCTCGGTTTTCATCTGGCTCGTACGAGAGGAACTTCCTTTAGAGATGAATGGATTAGTTGTATTGTTGTGTAATCAAGCAAACAAATATGCACTCAGATAGTATCTGGTCGTGTGTGTTGCTTTACATTTTACATTAAGTGAAGTTGGAGGGTTGCGAGAATTGGTTACCCAAGTTCTTGGCCCAATACATTTGACTTGTCCAAGCATGCCAAATCTCCTCCCACTTCTCTCGATTGTTGGAGACATTTGCAGAGTGCTTTTTGCATTGTGTGGCCGGAGGATATCTTGTTAATAGTAATGACCAAAATCTGCTTCAAGTGGCTGCGTAAAACATATTCAGCAGAAAGGAGGAGTATGGAAGCAATAAGGGCATCCAGAGCAAGGGACGCTCAAGTCATTCAATTCAAACTTTAAAGCCCTTTGCCCTTGGTTGTTTCAACTCTTTACCTTACTTAAAGCTCACCTGAAACAAGAACCTTAGTATCGATTTAGCTTCTACGACATTTAGAACTTGCTCTAATACCATCACACTCGTAGTATCGATTTACCAGCTTTTAGACAGTTAGACTTTAGCTGCATCCCTTAACCAGAGTTTTGTTGGTTGTTCTAGCTCTATTTACGTATTTACAATATTTCTTACTTATTGTCTTTACATTCAATTATATTATTTGGTAACGAAGGAATGAGCTTATCCTAAAATAATGTAACATTCTCCAAAACGTATGTGAAACTTTGAGAGTGAAGCCTCCCACGGCCACCCCACCCACTCTGAGTGGGTTAGCAATAAAAAAATTGAATAAAAACCTCCCACGTGACTCTCTACTCTCTACTACCCGACGCCACGCACGTGATACATAGAGCGCACGTGCCAGAGTTAAGCCATTTTTAGCTTTCCTCTCATCCATTATTGCGTTCCCTAAAGCCCTTTTTGAATTCCTAAACCCAGACGCCCAGATCAACCACCACACTCCACTCTCCACACTCCGCAGCCATGATGCAAGCCAATCTCCTCACTCCACCTCCACGCCCCACCGCCACCTCCACCGCCTTCAAGTTCCTACCCCCACCACCTCATGGGCCCCGCCACCACCGGTACCCATTCTCCGTCAGAGCCTCCATTTCCGAAGCCGCTCAATCGCCGCCCTCCATCACCGTCGACTCACCCCCGCCCCCGGCCCCGAAGCAGCCCCAAAAGCTCAACAAGTACAGCTCCCGCATCACGGAGCCCAAGTCCCAGGGTGGGTCCCAGGCCATTCTCCACGGCGTGGGGCTTTCCGAGGAGGATTTGAGCAAGCCCCAGATCGGCATATCGTCGGTCTGGTACGAAGGGAACACCTGCAATATGCACTTGCTAGCCCTCTCGGAGGCTGTGAAAGAAGGGGTCCGAGAGGCCGGCATGGTGGGGTTCCGGTTCAACACGGTAGGGGTCAGCGATGCAATCTCCATGGGTACCAGAGGAATGTGCTACAGCTTACAGTCTCGAGACTTGATTGCCGATAGCATTGAGACTGTTATGGGCGCTCAGTGGTACGACGGCAACATCTCCATTCCTGGTTGTGACAAAAATGTAAGTCCTTTTTTTTCAAATTTACTAAATTTCTGATTGTTATTGTGGATGGAAATGTGGGTTCTGTGCTTATTAGTCTCAGAGCATTTGTAAAGCTATGTTTTCGATTTCAATTAGCAAGGATTGTCTTTTTGGACACTAGAGATGCGGTATCTTAAGAGTTCAAGTGTTTTACAGGCACCCGTAAACGTCCCATGATTCTTTCAAGTACTTTCAGTTTTATTTTCTGAAAAGATCATCTTATGCTCGCACTTCTTGCAGATGCCAGGTACAATTATGGCAATGGGAAGGCTCAACCGACCAAGTATTATGATTTATGGTGGAACTATTAAGGTTTGAGTTCTCTATTTGATTTACTGAAAGTGCGAGTTGTGTATTAATTCTTGTTTCGTGTATGATTAGCGTTCTATTTTTCATGTATTATTTGATTCGAGATCAAGTTCTCAATGATTTTTCTGTATCTTTATTTAGGATTGATCTTGCATGAAATAACAGGTTTATGAGGAAAAGCTGTATCATTTACTTGAGCATGTTTTTCCTCCAAAGTCAACGTTTTTTGCATATAAATAGGATTTTCTTCTTTTCTCAATATCATAAGGTGTATATAAATTAAGCTCGTGTTCTGGATTAAATTTCTGAATCTATGTACTTTCTGGATCTGTACTTTGTGTGTGTTGCTACGAAATAATTTCTCTTATTATTGGAGTCCGTGGCACTAACCTACGATAACTTGGAATATATTATAACTTCTTTACTATACTATTATCTGATGATTGATGTTGTGTGATTCTACATCATAGTTGGTCTCAAATTAATCTGCTTGTTGTATATATTCTTTTCAATAGAAAAATATGGGGGTTATCAGTCATAATATTTGTTTTATTTATCTTTCTTTTGTCTTTCTTGCAGCCAGGGCACTTCCAAGGCAATACTTATGATATAATATCTGCATTTCAGGTATGCCCTCTAATTTGAGGCTTGAATACTAATGTCAGAGCTGCCTACTTTTGGTTCTGCGTATAAAGATCTGTCCCATTAACTTTTTTTTTTTTTTTGTATTTCATAAATATGGTCTTGTTTTCTTTTTTATTTTGTTTCTTTAGTACAAGAAATGGTGTGTGTTTTGGCCCTTTCCATTTCCTTTGTGAAGCTGTCAGAGAATATGACAAACTTGAAGAAATTTTTTCTTTTATTCCATTAGATGCTTGAAGGGCCACATTCTGTGTCTTCCACAGTATTTTAACATGTAGAAGTTGATTTCTTTGGTTTTAACATTTCACTTTGGTAAGCGTGTTTCCAAGACCGGTAATATAGTGCGACATGGAAGTTCAGTTAATCGACTAAATCACCCAAATTGTCTAGATTCTAAGTTATGTTTGCATTTGGTACAAATGGCTGTTCTTTCAATGTTCTCATTAATAATATTCCTAGTATCCATGTTAAGATTCATGAAGGGTTATTGGAGAGGGATAGTCACACAAAATATGGTAGGGCAAGCCTTCCGTGTTGGGAATGTTTTTTGGTTATCCAAATAAATAAACTCCTTCCCTGAATGGGGGGCTGTTGAGAGCTTTCAGGGCGGTTTTTTGTTCAATTGCATGTTTAGCATGTCTTTGTTTCCATGAATAGAACAGGATGATCTGGCAACTGCTTGCTGATGCGTGTAAAGTAAACTTCTTTACACTGTTGCTGTAGAATATGTACTTGTTTGAAGGAAGAGTACTTTCTACCTCTTTACCCTGAATATAGAAATTTTGAACTTATTCTTGCTGTTGTGATATTAGGTTCAAAGTCATGGCATAGAATGTCAACCCAAACTTCAGTTTTTTTAGTCGATAATTGCTTATGTAAATGCTTTTTGCCTTTAACATAAAAAGCTGCTTCAGAACATAATTGCTATGTTCTCAATGTGGCAAAGTAAAAAATTATTCGTAATAGATTTTTTTAATACTTTTTACTGATATCGTAGTGTTATGGAGAATATGTAAGTGGATCCATAAGCGATGAGCAACGAAAGAATGTTGTCCTTAACTCTTGCCCTGGGGCTGGAGCTTGTGGTGGGATGTATACTGCTAATACTATGGCTTCTGCCATTGAAGCTATGGGAATGTCTATTCCTTACAGGTAGAGATGCCTTCGGAACAAAATTTAATTTAATATAATTTCTGTAAGCAATCAATTTCTTATTTTTGCCTTTGCTGTTCCCCCCCCCCCCCCCCCCCCTCTTTCTCTAAAAGCTCTTCTACGCCTGCTGAAGATCAATTGAAACTGGATGAGTGCCGATTGGCTGGGAAATACCTCTTGGAATTACTGAAAATGGATTTGAAACCTCGAGATATTATTACTCCAAAGTCACTACATAATGCGATGGTTATTGTTATGGCACTAGGGGGGTCGACCAATGCTGTGCTGCACTTGATTGCTATTGCTAGGTGAGAAGCCAGATTCTCCAGGATACTAATAATTGTCTTGCATGAAAATATCAACTGACACGACTCTTGACAGGTCTGTTGGTTTGGAATTAAATCTGGATGATTTCCAGAAGGTTAGCGATAAGGTTCCATTTCTTGCAGACCTTAAGCCTAGTGGCAAGTATGTCATGGAGGATGTACACAAGGTATCCTTTCTTGCACTCAATGTAACAATTGGTGGCATATGTTATGTGTATATGCCATTTGTTTTATTAGTTATAGGTACATTTGGTACTTATTTCTCTTGACGAACAAGGTAATGGTTTTCTTTAATAGATTGGAGGAACACCAGCGGTCATTCGGTACCTTTTGGAGAACGGGTTGTTACACGGGGATTGTATGACTGGTATGCATGTTCAGAATCTTCATATTATTTGCATCTTTGGAATTAATAGTTTTAGTTGTAATGTTTGTAACATTAACATAAGGACATCTATTCTGTAGTCACCGGAAGGACATTGGCTGAGAATGCAGAAAGTTTCCTTCCTTTGGCTAATGGACAGGTAAGATAGCTCTCTTGTCATAAATTAACTGTGTTTGAATGAAGAGACCAACATTTAACATGGTTGCCTCATGCTTTTCTTTTATATTCTTAAATTTTACCTTTTCCTCTCACTCATTCAGGATATAATAAGGCCCTTGGGAAACCCTATCAAGAAAACAGGCCATCTGCAAATATTATATGGAAATCTTGCACCAGAGGGTTCTGTAGCAAAAATTACAGGAAAAGAGGGGCTATATTTCTCTGGTGCTGTTTTCTGTTATTTGTGTAGTAATTTGTTTTTCTTTTCTTTTTTAATTTAAAATTCCCTTAACTGCTGAGTTCTTTATTAAAAATTCTCCAGGTCCTGCACTTGTCTTTGAAGGTGAGGAGTCAATGATTGTAGCTATCTCAGAGGATCCTATGCGTTTTAAGGTTGATTATTGTTTCATGATTGCAGTTGTCTATGGAAATAATTTGTTCACAACCTTCCAATAGAAAATTCTGGTCTTTGATAAAACAAAAATTCAACATTTCCGTAGTGCTTGACAATCTTAGTGAGGTTTTCTGTTTGAATTCTAGGCATATTACTTTCTGCATCATTGTGTTCTACTAATTAAATTGAATTTGAATGTCGAAAAGGAATATCTAAGTTCTTGTGTTGTATTTATTGTCCTTCAGGGGAAAGTAGTTGTTATTAGAGGAGAGGGGCCAAAGGGAGGACCAGGCATGCCGGAAATGTTAACACCAACCAGTGCAATAATGGGTGCAGGACTGGGAAAGGTACAGCTGTTCAAAATCTATTTTCTGGTTGTACTTGCTTTAGTTATCCAACTGTAATGATTTTGCTTCACACCATTTGTTAGTAGTGTTTTAAATAAAGCTAATGATTATGTTTTATAAGCAATTAATCCCAGCATGACCCCTTCAAGTTCAAGCTACATTGCACTTCTTTAGTTGCTATGTAGCTATTGTTTCCTAGTAGATGTTTCATTGGATATTGCTTTTCGGTCTTGCAGGAGGTTGCTTTATTGACAGATGGTAGGTTTTCAGGCGGTTCGCATGGATTTGTTGTTGGCCACATATGTCCTGAAGCACAGGTGTTTTTAACTTTCCATTAATGTCATATGATTTTAGCTTTTACATCTTGATAGGTTGCGTCTCCTACTTAATCAATTATCTGTATGTGTATTCCTTTGATTGCATTTTTCCGCAAGCTTCATGTTACTGGATCTACATGAAAACTTTGGGTACTTTGATCGGTACTTAATGTGAAATACTTCTTGAAAATGAAAATTTAGTCATCTGTTCCACCAAGAAAATGAAAAACTAATGTGTTGCAGCGATCAAGATGATTTGCAACAAGGAGAAAATTTATTCATCTTAGACACAAGAAAGGGAAATGAACTCATGGAATGCATTGTGAATTATTTTCAGGAAGGTGGTCCTATTGGATTAATTGAGAATGGGGACATTATCAATGTTGATGTTGCAAACAAGAGAATAGATGTCCAGTTAACCGATCAAGAGATGGACAGGCGACAGAAGAACTATATTCCACCGCCATACAAGGCTAACCGTGGAATTTTGTACAAGGTATGTGAGAATCTTGTTGTGCAACCATCCTTCCCGTGTTATGATTGTTACATTAATAGAAATATATCATCTTCTTTATGTGCAGTACATCAAGAACGTGCAGCCGGCTTCAAAGGGATGCGTGACTGATGAGTAACGGTGAAGAATATCCGTAGACGGGGTATAGAGTGTGGTAGCAAGCTCAAATTGGCAAACGCCCTTAGGAGGTGTGCAATTGGGTGTTAGCTTATGGCGGCTCTTGTAGGATATTATGTCCAGACGGCTTTATACAGCCTATCTTTGTTGTATGTTTGTGGCTACCAATTTTGCTGGTTCAAGGGTTTTTCAAGTTATCCTCTAGTTTTTCAGTTTTTATTTGTCTGTCTGCCATCCCCAACAGAATTTTATTGGCTAATAATCAACTTTTAATCTCAATTCGTACCATTGAAAGGAAAGAGAAGTGATTTTTACACCTTTTTTAGCCTCTTATATATCTTGTTTAATTTTGGTCGTATGTTTTGTTTGATTTATTTGATTAGATGACCATAAATAGAGGTGTGTGAGACTCTAAAAATAGTGAAAATCACTTCTTTTGTTAAATATTAATTTCAGGATGTCCTGGGGAGTAGCCAAGTAATTATTTCATAAAAGTTCATTGATATATTCTTTTTAATAACAAAATAATAATTAACCTTTTAGAAAAAATATTAAAAACAAAATAAAATAGCCAATTGGCACGCGTGCAAGTGTAGCAGTAAGTGTGCTTTGTGATAGAAATTGGAGAGACAGTGAGAGATGAGTTTGACCAAAAAAAATTCATCTAGAGAGTATCGAAAGGAAAGTGGTGAAGTGAAAAATTAAGAGTTTATTTGGTATTTTATTAAAAAAATTCATCATTTTTCAAAACATTTATTAAGGACATCTCTTGAAAATAATTTTCTTTTAGACTCAAAAATTTATTTGGTATAAGATTTGAAATTGTTTTTAGATGTTAAATTCATTATTCTTATCATGTTTACTCCAAGCCAAATTAGTGCAACTTAGGTCTCGTTTGACAGCTCGGATTGTACTGATTATTTTAGTCGGATATGATAATTTGTCATCAGATAGTACTGACTAATTAATCGAGCGTTTGGTACAGTATCAGACTAATAGTCGTATTATTTATACTGTATCGGATAAGAGAACTTAGAACTATTATTTTTTTAAGACAAAAAATTAATCATTAATGAAAAATGAAAAAGAATAATAAAAAAAAGTTGTCAAATGCAAAAAGAACCCAGTTTAATGATTAATGGAAAAGAAAAAGAATAGAAAAAAAAAGTTGTCAAATGCAGAAAGAACCCAGCAACCATTTCACCAGCGTGGGTAGATGGTGTCAAGCAACGGTGCAGAGCACAAACAGGTGGGTTCAAGTGGTACAAGCTGAAGCAGAGGGTGTGACGGCAGGTTTCCAAAAGTGAGGTTCTCGGGTCTGGGTTCTAGAAAATGACGACAATGAATTGTGACAGATACGGGGTCTAGGTTATGGGCTTCAACTCAACACAGCTTGGCTTCAGACTTCCAACTTCCACATGAAATCTCTCCCAATTTTGAATTTAATCCCCACGCACCAACAAAATCAATTAGCAATTAAGCCACAAACCCAGATATTCAAATCATGATGCCCATAAACGGAGGTCACAACGCCCAGGAACGGAGGTCACGATGCCTAGAAATGGAGGTTGCAACGCCCAAGAACGGAGTTCACAGTGCCCACTTGGGTTCGATCTGCTACCTCCAATTCTTTGTGCATATTTGATTAGTGTGGATCGTTCGATCTGCTACCTCTAGATCTCTGTTCGTATCTGCTTAGTATTAATCGGAGGTTGCAACCCCCAAGAGCTGATGGCAAGATAGGCCTGAGAAAGTCTAGCGTGATTTTTCTTTGGCAAGAGTCTGACTAATAATACCAAGGTTGTGGAGGGGATAATGAAGCGGGTGGGAGGGGTGTTAAAATGGTAGTTCGGATTAAATAATCTGATGCTTATTTAATACCAAACACTGGTTTCGCATTATTAGTACTTAAATTAGTCTAATCCGAAATAGTATGATGTAACCAACGGGGCTAAAAGATTGAGTGCATTCTAATATTTGGGCCTCCGCATCTCAAAAGGCCCGCCCTGTCGACCCACAGTTTACGAGAGAACCTTAAAACCGACCCGACCCATTTTCCGTGCACAGGGGAAAGAGGGTTAATGGTTCGGTTCATCTCCCAACAGAGACCGTCAATCAACAGAGAGAGAGATTGGCCACGACTGCATGAGTCCATCTTCCTCTCTTCCTTCTTCTCTTCAAAATCTGGGCTTCTCTTTCGGATTTGAATCCAAGACAACGAACACTTCAGGTTTTTTTCTTAATTTTTAATTTTTAATTTATTTTTTGTTTTCTGCGCCTGTATTTTAAGTTTGTTTCTGCCTGATTGTTTCCACTTTTCCCATTAATTCATGTCGTGGCTGGTTTCCATCTGATTGCAATTTTGTATTTAAATTGAAAAACTTGATGTTAAATTAGGTATTAATTATGATTTATTATCTTTTTTTGTAATTGTTTAATTCTGAATTTTCTCCCTTGCTAACTAATTGAGTCTAGGTCAATTTTTTTTTTCCCTTAAAGTTCAATGCTTTATGCTTATTTCATAGAATTTGGTACTATTTTATTTGCCTTCATCTTTATTGATTTATGATTGAGTTATAATTTGTAATTTCTAGTATCATAAAATGTGTATATAGTAGTTATGTTGATGTTGATTAACATGTATTCTGAATTTCGGTGTCTACGAATAAATTATACGGTTCTACACAGTGTTTTATCATAAAAACATGAGACTTGGGTGTTAATATGGATGATCTATTTCATTGGGCACCGGTTAAACCCGTATGACAATGAATTAAGCATTTCATTCTCATAGAGAATGTAAATTTGTTATATACAAGATTATAAATACATTATTCGGTGTACTTTTTTATTTGATCACTCTTTGAAGTTTTGAACCTTTAACAAAATCTTCTTTTTCGGGTTAATTCTAGCTCCTTGTGAGTGTAGGCATGTAGAGGGATTGGGAAGCTCTTTTAACTCTCCTAGTTATTAAACCGCATTCCTTGGTAATGTTCAGTTGGATCCTATTCCTAACCATGAAATATCACAAGCTGGGCCATGAATTCATTCCTAGTTTACTTTTGAAGTGCTACTAACTTTGCCTAATTTTAACTATCTTGAATTTTCAAGTTCATACTTCCATTTATAAAGATATCAAATTTATAGGATCCAGCTTCTCTCCATTTACAATACCTAATGGCAAAGTTAAATCTGAAGAATAAAATTACCATTGGGGCTCGATACACAGTGCCCTCACCTTTTAAAATCTGGATTCAACAACTGACCCTTCCTTTTGCATGGAAAAGGAGGATGAGTCTTTTGACTCTTTTCAAACATCATATGGTTATCTACTAACAGGAGAATATAGCTTCCATTTCCATTCATGAAACCTGTCATTTCTGCCACATAATCTTCAATGACTATGTTGTTCTACGTCTTGGGCCATCACCTATTTTTGTAGTTTCCTTAATCGATATTTTTATAGTATGTAACACTTCTATTCCAATCAAGCTTAATATCAGTTGTCTCAGTCTTTTTAAAATAATTCCCATCAATAACGTGTTCATTTTGTAATTCTGGATCTGTAGTGTACTGCATAAAGACACAAATGTTGATACTGTGTTGCTAAACTTGTCATATAAATGTAACTTCTCCACCTACTAATAGTTATTGAAAATAAAGAAAAGGAAAAAAGAATGATATTTTTTACTTCTGTTCTAGTAGGTTCTCAAATGCTGTGTTTCTTACAGAAAAGGTATCTACAAGCAGGCAGTTAACTTTTTTTTTTCCCCTATGATTCTTACTAATGTTATATGCATACTTTCAATTATTTATAGCATTACAGACAAGAATTTTTGTACCAGTAGCAGGTGCTGACTGATTTGATTTTTTGTTTGTTTTAAACCTGGTGCAGATTATGGAAGACATGGACATCGATCAGATTATGGAAGACATGGACGTTGATCAGGTAGTGGAGGTACCTGACACGCCTGATAGATTATCTTCCAGACACATTCTTGGCAAGGAATCTGTTGGGAAAGCCAGTAATTCATCATTTGTTCATGACTTGAGTAATCCAAACCTTGTGGATGAAAAATATGTCAATGGGCCAAAAATCAGGGATAATGTGCATAGTAAAAGACTATTTATACGTCCTCCGAGAAATCTTAGCAATCTTGACAGTAAGAGTTGCAGTAACTCTAATGTTGACAATTCATCTGCTTCCAATAATACTCACATTTTCCGGAGACCTACAGTAAGCAAAAGCTCCAGTCGTGAAGCCAAACATTCTACTGGAATTGATAATATGGACAAAGGAAAGCCTATGAGAATCAAAATTTCTTCCAAACCATCTGCTTGCCAAGGAAATACCAACTTTTCTGATATGACTAAACAGAATGATTACACTCAATTACCTGAAAAGGATTTTCCACTTGGTGAATCAGACGATCTTGTTGCCGAAGACAAAAGAAAAGGGCAAGTAGTATCAGACAGCAGCTCTTCGTTAAATTGCATTCCAAGTCATTCAGAGAGATCCAGAAATAATCTCAAGGGGAAGGAAAAAATTGATGATAGTACATTTAATGGTCTGGGTTTAGCTTTGGCTCTTGGCAAAGGAGTTGATCCGTCCCCTTATCCTCGACACAGGCATCAAAATCCTGTGCCTCTTCATTCTGTTACCCTTCCAAGAGTCAGTGGCCAAAAAAGGTTGGTACGAAATGGGTGTATTTCCCCCCATAATATAGCAACAAGGACTAAACAGTTAGCTGAAAAGCCTAACAATAGTTCCAAGGATATTGAACAGAGTCATTCAGGGAATGTGGATTCCAATGCTTCACCATATATCGTGGACATAAGTGACATAGTTTCTGAAGACAATAATAGTGAAAGAGCGAAAGGGAAAGGGAAAGGTGTAATAATTCATTCTTCTGAACCAAAGGAGAATAATGCAAGAATTTTTCGTACATCTGGCAGGTATTTTGTTTATGAAGCTATTTTCTTGGTTAGATGCTCTTTAAGTAAATGTTCTGGTTATCTCTTTCTTAATGAGTAAGATTTATATTTCAATACCTGGTTTAAATAAGGCTGAAGAATTTAAAGGGTTGCTGACTGGTGGTTATAAATTTCATTCATTTTGGTTTACTATTTAAGAGTGATGTAAGGGGTTTGCTTCTCAGATTGTCATAACCTTGGCCTTTTGTTATTTTGTTAGTTTTGAAAAACTGCAGTCAAACCGCACTGGAGCTAAATTCTATGTTTGTGTGTGTGTCTACATGCATATATGTGTGAGTGTGCGCGCGCATGTACATTGGCTTTGGTTGCGTGATCCTACAAGGCTACGACCGAAACTTTCTAAACATATGTATATATGTGTCTGTATTTTTATATAAATATTTCTCAGTTCCTGATGTGGCAAACCATATTTCATTATCATTTTCTTCCTTTAATAGTTTTAGGCAATGATCATAAAAACCACAGGAACTCTCGACAAAAATAACCAGATGTATCTCCAGCCGAGCTACATCAAGAATTTCTTTGTATTCTTTTCCTGCTTGATTGTTGTTGCCAACAGTGTTATTACCGGCTTATGCTTATTGTTTGTTTAACCAATATCTTGCAACCTTATGGCATGATATGTTTTTTTGCAGCAGTCTTGTGAATGATAATAAAGAAGCTAATGGAATCAATGATCTTCGTAGTGATTTCAATGGTGGTTGGAGAACTACACGTAATCGTTCAAGGCAAATAGATCATTTCATGCCTTATTCAACCGAGCATCTTCCCAGTAGAACCAATGGAACTGGAAACTTTTTCAACCGACATCAAAACAGGGTAGATAGGAGGGATACTAGGAATCGAGGAAATCAAAGGACTGAAGATTTTGCAGATCTAAATGCAACTCAAACAGATTCAGGGCATGTGTCTGAGCTAGGCCGGATAGCTGGGCCATCTCATGCAGTAGAGACAGTTATTAGAAGGCACAAGAAACGGGGATTAAGTTCAGGAAGTCGTGCTGAATGCTCTTCACCGGTGTCTGGTGACTCGGATATTGTTTTTCTTGGGTCATCCGAGGCATCGGAAAATTTAAAATCATCTAGGATCCAGAGACCTCAATTTCAGGGAGCATCAACTCGAGTTATTGAAGTTGATGACTTGTCACCTGCTGCAGGGCACTCTGTCCCTCAAGGTATCAATTCCATGAACAATGATTCTGATGCAAGGGCAAGACAACTAGAAGCTGATGAGATGTTGGCTCGTGAACTACAGGAACAATTATACCATGAGGTGCCCATTGCTGGAGGTGGTGAGGTCAGTGCTTTGTAGTGGACCGGGTTGTGTGTGTGTTTGTATATTTTTGCATGTGGACATTTAGATGCTTGTCTTTTACGAAGTATTTTGTATCTGTTCACATTGTGGCAGGTTGATGAACATCTAGCATGGGCACTGCAGCAGCAGGAGGAAAACACTTTAAATACTTCTTCTAGAGGAAGTCACAGTTCATCACGTCGTGTGAGTGAGCCTCTCTATTCTCTGTAGTCTGTTTGATAGCATAGTTTACTAATTATAAGTGCATTTATGGTGACTTCCCCGTGATTATTTAGAACTATTTTGATACATATGGTTGTAGAAATGATGAGACATCATATCACAGAGACATGAACAGCTCATTATTTTACTGTGCCAGAGGCCTGGGTTTCCGTCCCTAGAACTGAAAAAAGAAGTTATTATTTCTCGATCGTGAAAAATTCGGTCATTGGGCAAGTGGTTGCATGTGTCGTTATTTGATCTTAATTGACGTTTTTGATTAATTTTCTTTTTTAAAAGCAATGCTTTTGTGCCTTAGAAAATGGACATTTATTTTTCTATGAATGACTATGATTTATGCTGTTTGGTAGTGTTATTTTGTATTAATTTTTTTTTCTTATGTTATGTAGAGAGGCTCAGCAATCTTGCATTCAAACAGACAATCCCTGCCAGAGTCTTTACAAAACCATTCCAATAGGAGAGGAGCCCGGGCTCGAGACTCTT
Source organism: Crataegus laevigata (assembly GCA_963580275.1). Classification (NCBI taxonomy): domain Eukaryota; kingdom Viridiplantae; phylum Streptophyta; class Magnoliopsida; order Rosales; family Rosaceae; genus Crataegus; species Crataegus laevigata. Next base: position 508,590 of record OY756944.1, read on the forward strand.
CTAGCATGGCACAGTTAAGGACTCGCTTTCGCAACCAGTCTAGAGTACCAACAAGAGGAAGAAGTCGTCAATTTCCTTCCGACATGGATCTAGAAATGGTGATTCTTTTTAACCCTTTTATTTCTTAGAGCCTGTTTGAAAAAATTCAAAAGGAGAGGAGAGGAGAGGAGATAAGGAGGAGAAGAGAAATGGAAGAACTTAAAAGGAGAGAAGAGAAACTTTAACACAAAATTGTTTATAAATAAAGCATAAAACAATTTTAATGTTTTGTCATTTATGATTTTATTTATTCACTTCCACTTTTCCTCACTTCTCTTTTTCTCATTTCTAACTCTTCTCATTCTTGTTATTTGGGAACCAAGAAGAGAGATGTTATGAAACGGATTCTTACTGTCTGCTTCTTGGTTGCTGTGTTTGCTGATTAAACATCCCTTGAAGAGAACGGACCCTCTGATTGTCTACTTTTGTTCACTGTGATCTGATAATCAAATTTTCCTTATAAGGGATTGAGTTTTTCTTTTGAATTTTTTGGAAGTGTCATGCGCCCTTGACTGGGTCTTCATTCTAATGCCCCGTTAACTTTGAAACAATCAATGTCCCCCTGAACTTTAGGTTGTCCTAAACAGTACCCTTCGCTGCTCCCTCTTTTGGCTTCTTTTTTTTTTCGTTAAACTAATCTGTGCTATTCAATCCAGACATTTAATGTATTAGAAGCTTTAGAGGCGGCTGTTGAGGACTTTAGTGATGTGGGACTGAATGCTCGCATGCTTCGAGTTCAGAGGGATTTCAATGAGTAAGAGTTTTTTCTATTTAATCAATTTATTTCTTTGCTTATTCCCATCTGAGGGACTTTAAAATGATACTTCTTTTATCAAATGGCTTCTCACATTAAGATTCCGGGCATGGTTAATTAATTTTAAAATCTCAATTCAAATACCAGTTAACTTTTGCATCTTCATTTCTTTTTTTTTCAGCAATGACTATGAGATGTTATTGGCACTTGATGAGAACAATCATCAGCATGCCGGTGCAACAGCACATCAAATTAATAATTTGCCACAATCTACAGTTCAAGTAGGTGGAGTAGAAGTTGAACAATTATTGAAAATAGTAACCTATTTACTTCTAAGCTTCTTGTGGCGGGCGATATTCCCAGCCATCATATCTGCATGTATACTTGCTGTGAAGTAATTGTTTGTGGTTTCTTTGTTGCACAGAGTGACGCTTCTGAGGAAACTTGTGCAATTTGTCTGGAAACCCCAACCATTGGAGAAACAGTTCGCCATCTACCTTGCTTGCACAGATTTCACAAAGATGTAAGCACTCCAAATTCTTGTTTAATTAGCTTTCTCCAAGCAAATGAAGCCGTCGAATATCTTACTCTTGTTTTTGTTGGTTTCCGTTCTTGCTCTCTCTCTCTCTTCCCATCTCATTCCCGTTTCATATTCAGTGCATTGATCCATGGCTCGGTAGAAGGACTTCATGCCCAGTTTGTAAGTGTTCCGTCACCTAGGTTGCACCGCGATTCACCATTCAGGGTACAGCTTGTGACAACAGCATCTTAATTATGTTTTGTGGGGTCAAGGCAGACATCGGTTCATTTTTTGGTTTTCTTCTTAAGGATGTTGTTAACAACTTGTTCAGGTGGTAACATCTGGTCTTCTGCTCATACCATAAAAGAAAGCTCAACTATACCTCTGTAGCTCGATACACGAGCGATTAATTTAATTTCCAGGCCTGATTAGCTCCCCCTCTTCTTTTTTTTGTTGCAACAAGTACGTTTTCCTTATGGTATGCAGATCTCATATTACAATTACTCGGCACTTGGTAGGAAGCCTTGGCTACTAACTAGGGAACCAATTATGCTACAACTTCATCTACTGCACTCAAACGTTTCCACCCCGCAATATCCATGGCAAAATTCCAAATGTAAATGAACATACACGACTAGGTACATTCTGTATTGCTCCACTGTAGCAATACAAATCAAGATAGTTAAAGCACCGAGTGACAAGGAAGAAAACGTATCTGATTCACTAGCATTGAGTGCTGAGGAAGAAACGTATCTCACTCACTCAAGTTCTTACTCAGTCACAGATCACTGTAGATCAAGTGAAGAAATCCATGTCATCCTTAATTTCCTCATCAACTGCTGACATTCACATTCATTAGGCTCTCACTATTTTCTTTGACAATTTCGTAACAATACAAGTCATCTACTCAAGCTAAATAATAGATGAAATACAAGTGATCATTTATGTGTACAAACATTATGATGGTTTTTTGCCTTGTTGAGAGGGGTTAGGCAAATCATGCCCCACCATTATTTTAGTCAAAACAAATGTTTCACTACCCAACAACTTGAATTATATAATTAATTAATTATTGAGCAAACTTAAATAATTAAAAGCCTTACCTATTTGCCTTATCTTTTGAGAGCCCTCAAATCTTTTGAACAACGCAAAATGGCCAGGCAAACCGCCACGTTAGCCGTCAATGTGCAAATTTTCCTTACAATTTTGCAATGCTCTAACAAATTTCACCTTTCCGTTCGACTTCTATATCGCTCTGCTATTTGCTTTGGAATGGAATTGAGAGGTGGTGAATGAAAAATCCAACATTATCCTTCCTTGCAAATTCTCACTTCATATCAACTGATATTTTGGAGGAGTTTTGATTTACTTTCGTGCCAATAGAGAGATAATTGAGTTACAAATTTTTTTTGTAATTTATATGTCCGTCATAAATAATGTGATATTTAACTCGTTATTCATGTGAGTCAAACTTAAAACATTACAACATAACATAAAAAGATGGAAGCTTTAATGAAAAAGGTTTGGACCAATAAATATTTAACCAAAAACCATTCCAAAATGTTATTTAACCAAAATGACTCAAAATTTAATAAAAAAAACCATCTAAAACTATTGTCCACACCCAACCCGCTAGAGAAACAAAAACCTGTCATGCAGATAAAAGTAAAAGGGATCAGGGTACTGGCTGGAAAATAACGAGACCGAATTTTCTAATTGTGGTATGCACAACTTAAATTTCCCTAGACTCTATAAAATAATGCAGTCAACCATGCCAACAAAAACCGTTTCTCAACATAAATGGTAGGTTTTGAATTTTGGTTGGTGCTTCTAGTCCTATGCATGATAGTTGCCATCACTCTCTAAAAAGTCATTATCATAGAGTTCGGCGAAGTGTACGCAAGGACTACTTAACTCATGCACAGAATATACTAAAATAATTTCATTGATCATGAATGCTAACACATACACACACAAATTTGTGAAATTGCAAACCTGCTTTGTATTCCATGTAAACAATGACGGCAAGTTTGCTAATATATTCATAGTCGTGCTGACTAGCATAAAGTGAAAATCATTTTAGTTCATACCAAGCTGTGATTCATTCGTACACATAATCTTCCCTTTTCAATCACCCAACTATCATGGTCACTATAAATCAAAGAAGCAAATCCAAAATTCATGATTCAAAGTGTAACCAAAACATAAAACTGTTTTTGGATAACTCAAAACATAACACTATTTCTGAAGAAAAAAAAAATCAGATACAGTGTTTGTTTTATCTATACACAAACAAACACTGTATATGGAAAGAAAATAACCAAAATTCAGAAACGACTTAAATTTAAGAAACAGTGACTTAAATTCCAAAAACAATCTATGTTTTAACCTTTAACTGTTTCTTTTCTTTCATGCATCAGTTGATTATATTTAAGAAACAGGGTGCCTAATTTGCTTTGAATCCAATTACAGTGAATTTCACTATTTATTTTCTAGTTTACATTTAAGAAACAGTGTGTCTATTTCATTTAGATCCAAAAACATTGACTTAGATTTCAGAAACAGTAACTTAAGTTTCAAAAATAGTGACTTAGATTCTAGAAACAATTTTACTTAAAATCCAAAAACAGATTATTTTTACAGTCCAAAAACAATGGCCCGTCGTTATTATTGAATAGCATGTGGATTTTAAATTTATTTTCTAAAGAAACAAACGATGAACTCCACCGAAGAAAAAAAATTGAAAAACAGTACCTCAAATACATTAGGAATAATAACGACGATCACATTTCAACGAAATAATACAAAGTATAAATTAAATAACATGAGAATCTATATTTTTGTTTCAAAGAAAAAGAATGTCTACAAAACAACGGTGGACTCCATTAACAACGAAAACTTGTAACTCAACTTAAAAAAGTTAGGAATAAAATTGATAAATCATAATTTATTATAATTTGGCCATTTTTAATTAGACTACATTAATATGAGCCTTGTATTAATAATTAAACAAAACTTATTACATAATTTTTTAATAAAACTAAAACTCTTCAAGCATTTTTTTTTAGTTTTTCTTAAAAAGAATGAACACAAACCATCACATTTTAAATACATGAGAATATTTGCTTCACTATGATTTCTCAGTATAGCAAACATTATTTAGAGGAATTGCAGAGACAAACTCTGAACATAAGATAAACAAGAGCAGATATCGAGCCCAAGGAGAAGGAGATCCCGATAGAGTTCGTATCTCATGACCTATGAAAGTAAATAACCCAATATAAAACTGCAGCAACCTTATTGCAACGCTTCATTATAATTTTCGTTCTCAACCATTTTTGATAGGAGCGCGACGATGTTCGATAGATATTCCTTCTACCTAGCATCCTTGGACAAAAGATGAATGTGGGATTCAACTTTGCGCGCATTACACAGTCCGTCAACAGAGTCCCCCCTTTCGAAAACAGCCGCTGCCCCCATCCCTGTGCCTGCATTTTCCAAATAACATCCCTTGTTGATCCTTGAAATGGGCAATAATATCAATGCTCCCGCACACAAAAGAGAAGGGAAAGAATTAGTTACCTATGCACATTGATATCACTCCAAATCGGCAGTCCCTTCCACGTCGCTTCATCTCATGCAATAAAGTGGCAACAGCGCGAGCACCTGCAATGGTCAAATGAGGTCTCAGAACACTCAGACTAACTTTTGCTCGAGTAATTAGATTTCTGCTAACAAATTCAGATTTCGTATTCTGAAAATGCAATTTTAATACAGTTAAATTCATGAATTTTGGTATCTATTAATATGTAAACTTCAAAATTCCATTCCGGACAAATTTAACAGACAATTTAATCTGTTAGCAAACTGAAACCATTCTGTTTATCATTTACAGATACAAACGCTATACAAAAAGCTACAGAGAGGCAATAGGGAAATCTAATAAAAAACAATCCAGGACCTACAAGATCAAAGAAGAGGTAGAAACTAAATATATAGGGTTTAAGCATGGAGCGGCTTCCCATTTAATTGAAATATAACTCCGGTTACTAGTGTAAGAATAAGGGTGCCAAATTACAGTTTCAGAAATAGTTGCTAGAGAAAATTGGGAATTTATTTAAAAATTAAACCCTTCAGGATCCAGTAACCTATAACAATACTGGAAGAAAGTAAAACACAGTGCAGTGAGCCATATAATGTGGAATATCAAGTATGTACCTGTTGCACCAAGTGGATGCCCAATGGCAAGTGCACCTCCATTAACATTGATCTTTTCTGGATCAAGGCCCAACTTGTTACGGCAATAGAGATATTGGGATGCAAAGGCCTGCACAGCGGGGCATTTTTTTATGTCAATTTATACTTGCAATGCCTAAAATCAGATGCAGAAATTCTACACTGATTTAATACCTCATTTATCTCAAAAAGATCAATATCATCAAGCTCTAAACCAGCAGCCTTGACTGCAGCTGGAATTGCAACAGCTGGGCCAACACCCATGATGGCTGGATCCACACCAACAGCAGAAAAACTCCTGCAGAATAAAAACAGGGCAAAGTTATAAACTTTCAAAATAGTGCCAGCTCATTTAGATTAGCATGGGAGGCAAAATAAGTCTTTTCAGAAACTACAATATAATTTTAGAGGAAGTGAGATCCCAGTTCAATAGCCAACCCTCAAGTTCTGAAATCCTTTTCATACGCTTTTAAGTGAATAGAAACTGATTAGCTGTGAGCCTGTGAATTACAAAGACTTATGTAACTTAGAACCGAGTGCCATTTTGGTTTACCCAGAAAAAATTGCTTGATTGAAACCAAGGTTCACAGCTTTAGTAGATATAAAGTAGCAAATCCTATAAGCATACTGATAGAAATAAACTAGCAAACCCCAAAGGTACAGAAAAATATGCTGGGTACTGAGTCCTAGAAGGATAGACACTTTTGAGCCTGCTTGTTGAAAAAGTAAGGGAACATTGGACTCCCCAAATCTTAATTTCACCAGGCCGAAATTGCAGGTTAAACAAAAAAAGGGGAGCCCCTACTGTCCAATAGATGCATGACTTCAACAAGAAGCATACCTGAATATACCCAGAATTGGCAATCCTTTTTGCTCAGCTACGCTTCTCTTCATTAAGAGAACAGCTCCAGCACCATCACTAACTTGACTAGAGTTACCTAAAAAGGGTATAACATATGATGATATTGAATAATGCAATGATACTTTTTAAATAAATTGATTTATCATTTGTCTGAAGGTACCAGCAGTGGTGCTCCCATCTTTCTTAAAGACAGGCTTCAACTTCGCCAGGTCTGCCAATGTTGTGTTCCGAATCCCATCATCAACAGAAATTGTAACAGGTTTCTCCTCACCAGATTTTGGGTCGACAATCTATTGTAATCACTCAAATCAGTGCCACATAAAGACCATGCATGCCCTTGCACAAATGCATGCAAACATAAATCAGCCAAAACTGTACATTACCTTGGTTGCCACGGGAATAATTTCATCTTTAAATTTACCAGTAGCAGTAGCAGCAGCTGCCTTCCTATGAGAATCAACCTAAAACAAGTATTTTGAAAAATCAATAAACATTGACAAAGCAAAATACAATACACCAAACAGAAAGATTTATTCAACTTACTGCAGCCTGATCTTGCTCCTTCCGTGAAACTCCAAATCGATGAGCAACATTTTCTGAGGTGATTCCCATAGGAAGAAGGCAATTCTGGGCTTGTTCAAACATCTTCACCTGACCATAATGCAAATTTATGAATCTTACAATCCTGTTAAAGACATCATCTGTGCAACGAACTATTTTTCTAAAACGGAAACAAAGGACAAAAATGAATGTGCATGAGAGAGAGAGAGGGAGAGGCTACTTTAGGGTTAACTGATCCTTCCCATGCCATTGGATTTGCAGTCATAGATTCCAACCCAGCTCCAATTCCTGCATGACATAATCCAAGAAATGGTAAACTAAAGATAAGGATACTTGTCTGAAGTGAATTGATCTTGTGACAATTACAAAGAAAAACCTTGAAAAAGACTAACCAATATCATAAAATCCTGCCCTTATCGACGCAGCTACATCAGCAACGGCCTGAAGCCCAGATGAACATTGTCTGTTCACGGTTCTAATTGGCACAGTCTCTGCACATTATAGCCATCATGCGCACGAGTAACGATTATCAAACAGTTGAAACACTTAAGGATCATTATATTTGCTTTTGGGGTAATACATACCAGGGAAGCCAGCATAAAAGGCAGCCATCCTGCACTCACTAGCTCTTTGAGATCCTGGAGCCAACACTGTACCCACAACAATATCTCCAATTTCACTTGGGTTCACATTGGTCTTTTCTACAACTGCCTACAGCATAGCAATTATCGTCCCAGTAAGAAAAAAGATATACTTCTTTCTATCAATTCAAGATAACAATAGTTCATGGAATAATACTTGTTCCCATCCAACTTCACCAGAAACAAAACAAGAATGCAAAACCGAAGATAATGGTAATAACAAACCTTCAAAACAGGTGCTAGAAGATCATCAGCATGAGTATCCTTGAAGCCGCCGCGTTTCGCTTTGCAAATCGCAGTCCGATAAGCTCTGCCAGCCAAAAATGCTCAGAATCGTCACCCAAAAACATCTAAAAAATCTCTAGAAATCGTTACACATACAAAATTGAACCTGATCGAGGAGCATCATATCATATCATTTGGTAAAGTAAACAACTTACGCAACAATCACCACATCATCTCCAAACACGTTTGTCCTCGCATATGCAGCGCTGTCCCCAGCCGCACATGCCGATGCCTGATACCAAAAATACGCAAAACAAATCTCCCAAAAATTAATAAACCGCCATTTATTCCAGTAGTCTGTCGGAGAATGAAATTTGAATCCGAAATCGGTTTTATCAAATTAAAGAGCTGGAATTCGATCGAATTCAAATCTTATATATATATGTTTTATTGAATCAAATCAAATTAAGGATGAATCGAACTTTGGGGAAGACGAAGAGGAGAAAGAGAGAGGCTTACGGAGAGAGAAGAAGAAGAGTCGGCGGAGGGAGGGCGGAGGTGGTCGAGCAGAACACGCTGCCTGTTGATCGCTTTCTCCATTTTTGGTGCTTCTGCGTCTCTGCGTCTGGTGTGAAGCTCGAAAACTGGGTGAGATGGTCAGACAAGCAAGCAAATGAAGGGCCGCGTCTGTTTGGTATTTATACAAGTGATAAATGCCGCCTCGGTCCTCGGCCTGGGCGGTTCAGATCTGTCTCGCTCTCGCCCAATGCATAGATGATTCGGTTTTCTCACAATTATCAGATTTTGTTAAATTTTCAGGTGTGACGTACAATTATGCTGCAAGAGTTTCACTTCCACCCTTCCCTTCCGCGCGTGCTTTTGCATTTTACATATTTTTGTTTCTTACGATGGAAGGATCAAGTGGGAATTAGATCTTTTCCATAGCCCTTCACTAGAGATTTCGGAAACCAATGCATAATAACCGTTCATTAAAGATTGTGCAGTCATAATTTTTTTATATTTTTTACACAAAACGACACTGTTTTACTTTTGAAAATATAAAAATCAATCAATTGTTACTGCACGATCTTTGATGAACAGTTAATATGCATTGATCCCCAGAATCCTCAATGGCCACAATTTAATTTTTTTATATTTTTCACGCAAAACAAAGCTACTTTATTTTTTAAAAATATAAAAAGTATTCAATTGTGGCCGCGTGATCTTTGATGAACGGTTATTATTTATTGATCCCCCAGATCCCCAATGAGGAGATTCGGAGAGGATCTAATTCCGATATAAAGTGTATTCAATTACACTACCCTCTTTCCAGCGTGTTGCAATTAGCTCTTTTTTATTGATTGATTTTATTTATTTATTTAGTTTTAATTTTACTTATTTTATGAATTATTAATTTTTATTAATATATTTTGAAAAATAATGAACTTGCTAGCCACTCAGTAGTATGGTCTGGTGGTATTCATCTTCACTTGTAAGTGAGAAGTCTTAGGTTTAAATCTCGTGGATGGAGAATTTGATACCAAATTAGGTTGTCCATTGTGTGGCTTAGCTGAACTATCTCATCCCCTTAGTGTAAAATAAAAAAATAAAAAAATCATCTCCTGACACACCCCGACCTAAATCGAGGCATGCTGGCCGTCACGTAAGCGTGACGTAACCATGTGCATAGTGAGGAAGCAAGATTAATAAGAGGAATACGAACGAATTAAAACCGAACAACTAGCAATCCAGACTAAGATGACGAACTAGTGCGAGAATTAAGTGTGTTTACATAACCAGAGCATAAATAGTTTAAGTGCAGTCAAGCAGAAAGTAATAAGTTCAAATAACACCAAAGAGGTGTCCTACATGAGGAATGGTCTGTTAGAACTTCTGTCGGAATCCTTGTAGCCACCAACGAACACTACCTAAAACCTGGAGGGGCGAAAAACAAAAGCGTGAGTGGGCAAAAACAAAGTTTTTCAAAAATCATTTCATTTCTCAAAGTTATAACCCCTCTCTGTAAAACTTATATAATTTTCCAGAAGTAAAGTGTATACTCATATACATATATATCTCAAAATCATGTCAGGAAAATATGTCATGTCAAAGTATCTACATTGAATGCCAATCGTAATTCAATGACTAAGTACAAATGTCAGGTACCAAATCAGCCATCGGTTGAATCTATAGCTCATACACAATCTCAATCAAATCATATATTATGCACACAAATCAACACCACCTTTAGTGGTCTACACAACATAACTGAATATATAATAATATACTCTAATACTACGATCACGTGAAGACTGTGCGAATAATCGCAGGTCACCTACGAGTCGAACCCACTTATAGTGGTCTATACGACAGGACTGTGCACCTAACTTGGATTCAAGGCGAGCATACGGTGTGGGAAGTGAACATCACGCGAAGGACTGTGCCCGAACTCTGGGCGAGAGCACTAATATCAAGGTGCAGGTTTATGAGATCTCATCATAACCAATAAATAAACTTACCTGACACTTACATTTGCGTCTGCAGCACCAATCATAAATATATGCAACAATTAACGCATAATAAAATAGGCAGATACTTTGCATGGCGTTTTAAATCGTATAATCATTAAAATTCATTTTCTGGGAAAAACAATAAGTATATAGGTATATACGGAAAACCAAAAGCCCACTTGATATGTAGCTGGGTCGTAACCCCCGCGCCCAGCCTGGCTACGCTCCTCCTCCGGATAGGTCTCGCCTATATGAGAAGCAACTATAAAAACGTTATTCTAAAGCACATAAATGAAACTTGGAAATAACTTCTCATACATAGCTTAATTTTGGTATTTGAATATACCAACGTGATCTACACAACCTCAGGAACATACTCATATTTTTAGAAAATTTTCCGACCACCCACGCGCCGGCGAAGGCACGGCCAAACACGCCCCCCACGCGCGGCCACGTGCCAGGCACACTAACGGTAACCCTAACGGCGTTAGGGAATATTCCGTCTGAAACCAAGCATATATCGTTAAATATATAATGGCGTCACCTAACACCATTAGTATATTCCGTCAAAACTGATGGAATATACCCCTTTCTTCTCCGACGAGTCGCTGGTCGCCGGTTTCTGGAAATCTTAAAACCGTCCTATCTTCATCGTTTTGCACCATTTTTTTGAGATTTTTATACCAAATTGAAGCTTACGATGAGTAGAATAAGTTCTTACCACTTCCAAGTTCCAAAAGTCAAGGGATCTTGCTGGAGAAATTCGAGAAAACCGGCCAAGCTTCAAACTCACGATTTCGACATCCAAAATCTACCAAAGAACCACTCTGAGCCTCGTGAGGACCTCCTACAGTTCCCTGTGAGCTTGAAATCCCAAAAAACACAAAGTTTTACGATTGCATGAACAGTACTCAATCGGAGGTTATGGTTTTCACTAGTTTTTTAATGTGTTCTTTCCTGAAAATGGTATGGTTTGACTCCTAAGCTCTCAAGGAATCCAAAGACATCAACCACAAGCTTGATCTGTGAGGTTTTGTACGGTTTTGGAGTTTGTCCATACAAGTTGTATGGAAATAGGAAGGAATCCGAGAGGAAGAGAGAGTGCGTGTCATGAGAGAGAGAGTGAGAAGCGTATGTGTGGTCCAAACTCAACCAACCAATCACAACACAAAAATATCTCACTTCCTATTAGATCCAAAGTAATAGGATTAAAGGTAATTGGCCCAACTTTTAGCCCAAAACATCACTCACAACCAACGCTCAAGGGCATTTAAGACTTTTCACAACGACTATAAATATTTCTTGGAATGGGCTGTGACATTTCCAACCATTAGGTTAAAATTAAAAAATTTTAACCTAGAAACAGCTTTTTTGTTCCAACCAATCTGGGTTAAAATTCTAGTCGTTAATTTTTTTTCTTAAAGTAACTTTTTTAAAAGAAAAAAATTATGTGGAATATCCTAATTGATCAACACATGGGGGCACATAGGTTCGTGCACTCGCCGGCGCGTGGAGGCCGGAAAAATTATTTTGAAAATTTCTGGGTGTTCGTGACGTCAAGTAGATCACGTTGGTATATTTAAATGCCAAAATTGATCAACGTATGAGAAGTTATTTCTAAAGTTCCGTTTATGTACGTTAAATAACGTTTATTCAGTTACTTCTCATATAGGCGAGGCCTATCCCGAGGACGAGAGTAGCCAGGCTAGACGTGGGGGCTACTATCTGGCTATTTATCAGTGAATGGGCAGTTTGTTTTCCGTACATACCTATATATATTGCTATTTTCCCAGAAAATGAATTTAAATAATGAAATGGCTTGAGATGCCATGCAAAGTATCTATTTATTTTAATTATGCATTAGTACTTGCGTATAATTGTGATGGTGCTGCGGACGCACAGGTAAGTATCAGGTAAGGTTCTATACTGGTTATGATGAGAATGAAATGATGTGATATGAATGAATGAAATGATGTGATTAGAGCTCATACACCTGCACATTTATATTAATGCTCCTGCCCAGAGTAAGGGCATAGTCTTTCACGTGTTGTTCCCCTCCCGCACCGCATGCTCGCCTTGGATCCAAGTAGGTGCACAGTCTTATCGTATAGACCACTATAGGTGGGTTCGACTCGTAGGTGACCCGCGAATCATTCGCACAGTCTTCACGTGATTGTAGCACTAAAGCATATTATGTTATATACAGAGATGAGTTGCAGACCACTATAGGTGGTATTGATTTATGTGCAGGATATATATATATATATATAGCCGAGGGCTGAGTTGATATGATAAGATGATGAGATGATTATGAGCTATATATGCAGTCGAGAGCTGAGATGATTATCAGATATTGATTCACATCACAGATTTACAATATGAGCATTCAGTTGAGATATTAGTTATGATACTTTGGCATGGCATACATACAGATATTTCCAGCATGATTTTGAGATATATATGTATATGAGTATATTTTATTTCTGGGAAATTATACAGGTTTTACGGAGAGGGGTTACAGCTTTTGAGAAAAAAATGGTTTTAAAAAAGATTTGTTTTACTGACCCACTCAACTTTGTTTTTCGCCCCTTCAGGTATTAAGGAGTGTTCGTTGGTGGTATACGAGGATCTCCCAGACGTTCTAACATAACTCACTTATGTAGGATCACCTGCGGGTGTTATTTCCATTTAGTACCTTCTGCTTGACTGCACGTAGGCCATTTATGCTCTGGTTTTGTAAAAGCACTATGAATTCTCGCACTAGCACCTTACCTTAGCTTGAACTGCTAGTCATTTGGTTTTAATTCCTTCGTATTCCCATTGTTAATCTTGCTTCCGCACTGTGCATATGGTTACGTCACACTCAAGTGACGCCCAGCACGCCTCACTTTCGGGTCGGGGTGTGTCATTTTTTGTTCCAACCATTCTGGGTTAAAATTTTAGTCGTTAATTTTTTTTCTTAAAGTAACTTTTTTAAAAGAAAAAATTATGTAGAATATCCTAATATAATTCTATGAACATTTTAACCTAAAAATTAACAGATTCCAACAAATATTGAAAAATCAATGACCGACACCATGAAACCCGTGAAACACTATGAAAAAAATATGAAACACATAAAATATATATTTTTTCAATTACTTTACCTATTGGATTTAAATTTGGATTATTAGATTTTTTTTTTACTGTTAGATTTCATTAAACTTGATCTTAACCTTTGGGTTCAATGAATTTATAAATATAAAATTAAAAATATATACATATATGGTGGGCCAATCCCACAAACATTGGGGGAAATCTTGGGCTAAATTTGGCCCATAAATGAGTTTTGAGTTTTAACTCATATTTGCCAAGGGTTGGAGCAAGTTTGGGTAAATTTAGACCTAAAATTTGGATTTTACTCCAAGGATTAGAGTAGGTCTAATATGAGAAGGACAATTTGGGTAACACAAACAGTTTTAGTGTTTGAATCATTGAAAAGAGTATTATAGAAATTATTCCATTTTACTTAATTCAAACCAACGTTCTTCTTGATCGTCTTTAAAATGTTATATACAAAGTAAGTATATTGTGATTTGATGGACATTGACCATCAAATTTTAGGCTTATTTTCGTCTTTCAACTGAAAGTTATTTATCGAATTAATATAACATGGTGTAAAAATTATTGGAAATTTTTACTGAACTAGTTTTGTTAGCTTACATTCATTTTAGTCGAATACTTGCAGCAAAAATGTAAAAGAAAAATAAGTAAAAATTAGGGAAAAAAAAAGCGGAAAAAATAGGAAGTTGCTCCAAAATACGCGCTTTGGACGGGCGTGGGCTTTTATTTTGCAATATGAAAGCGAAAATATGGGAAAGCGTGCCCGCTTAGGAAATGAAAGATAAAGATGGAGATATTCATTTTATCCTTCTAGAAAACAGTGCCATCCCAAACTAACAGCTCAGCATTGTTAGGATACAAGTACCCTTACAAAAACAAAAACAAACAAAAGAAGAAAAGAAAAAAAGAAACGCATGTCGTTTGTGTACTCGTGTTGCTTGAATAGATTTTGAGTATTCAAATTTAATTTAATTTTGTGTGGTTTTGTCAAACTCCTTTCCTTTTCAGTGTTAAAATATCTGTAAAAGCCCTTCCCAAAAAATTATTATGTAATGTTACATTTTCTCCAAAGTTATGTATCCAAACCCACTCTCCCTATCTCTCTTCATTCCCGTGCACTCTCTCTCACAATCTCACTCTCTCTCTTCTCAGCTCAGTACCCTCCTTCTCTCGCAGATCTCTCACTTCTCCCTGATCGAACCCACACCACTATCACGACGTCGGCAACACCACCACCATCACCATCGTTGACTCTCTCACACTCTCCTTAACCTCTGTGAAGCTCGGCGAAACCAAGAACTAGCTCTGGCGAACCCCGCGGGCTTTGAACCCAAATTCCGGTCACTTCTATCCGTTTCATGGCAAATCAAAGGTAAGAATCTCTCCCCATTGTCTCTATCTTCGTTTTACTAGTAAGATCAGAGGTTAAATCAGTCGATCGCCGTTGACCGGAGCTCGGGAGGCTCCGGCCTCCTTCCTTGGTGAGAAACAAAGGCCCGAGGTCTTTGGGCCTAAACCCTTCGAAAGCCCAAGACCAAAACCTTTAGTTTAAATTGTTTTTATTTTTATTTAGTAAACTAAAGGCCCTAGGGCAATTTCGTTAGGGCTTTAGGCCCGTAGACCCTTAAAACCCTAAACTCTGGGCCGGGCTTTCAAGCCCAGGCCTGCTTGATAATCCAGGGCCTCCAGCCCTTTTAAAACCCTAAGACCTCAAACCTTGGGTCGTGAGAAACCGGGCCTTCGACCCGTTTACCTAAAACCCAAAACCCTTTGGGCCTTAGAACCCTAGGCCCAACCCGGTCCGACCCAAAACCCTTTGACCCAGGCCCGTGACCCGTTGACGGACCAGGTTTGACCGTTGAATAGTCACATTCTATTATCTTGCTACAATTTATGTGCATGCTTCACATGTTCGCAGCATTTGCATTCGTAAAAGGCTTGTATTACCTTCAGGTGTCGACAAGCACGTAACCATCCCGATGTTCGTGGGACATTTGGATCGGGGCGTGTCAATATCGATGTACTAAAATAAAAAAAATTAAATCCAACTTTTTTACCTAAAAAGTAATTTTGGAGTTTCAAGTAAAATGGTTGGGTTCTCTGTTTGGTTGCTTGCCCTTGAAGAAACCGAACAGAGAGTCTTTATAATCTTCATCCCGATATCTGTCTCCAAATAGGATTAAGCATTCGTGTCCAAGTAGGGTTTAGAAATATGAATTTTTTGGTGTAAACGAATTTAGAAAATTATAAAACTCCCATGCATGAACATATGTTTTCTTCATTCACCCCCCTCAAAATCTTCCAATACTTAATTGAAAATTCGGACGCTCAATTGTTGATGAACGCTCAAACAAAATACACAAGTATCTAGACAAGGTTGCAAGGTGTAACTTTTATAACTTGGCCGACAAGAAATTTGAGTAAAAATGGCGAAAACCTAGCAGTGTGATTGAGGACTTCTTGGGCATTATAGAATAGAAAATAGGATAATGACCGTAAGCTGTAAAAGAAAATTGCTGAGTGAAAAGGAAAGATCGATTTTCTAAGACATAAACTAAATTGGGGTACACTGTACCTACCCCAAATGAAATCCTGGGCCAAGCTGAACTCTGCCTGGGTTTATTGTCATCACTCCATAAACCGAAAACTCATACCGCCCGAATTTTTGTTTTTGTTGGTGAATGAAGCACCAAAAGCTCTTAATTTCATGAGATATGTTGTGGAGATTAAACTTAAATGTTAAATTGAGGGGTGAAAACCGTGTTCATCATTCATACGGAAGCAAATAAGGGGATAGATTTGAATAGCATTCCAAAAGGAATGCTGATTTACAAGCATCCAAGTATTCCTCCATTACATAACTTAAGCTAAGGATCCATTGCACATGGTGGAGAACATATAGTGATTTAACTACCCAGACAAGGCAAATATATATAAACTATACAACCAATGCGAAATACAAAACCGCCCCGTTCTAAAATGGCTAGCAAAAGAGGACGGGTATAATCTAGGAAGGTAAAGAACTCCAAGAGTTAGGGCAATTTACCAAGACCTTGAATGCCGCATGACATCTGAAAAGCTTCCAGAGACATTCCAAAGCGACTTAGGTACACTTGAAACCGCGGCAAATAGTTAAATATATCATGAGGGCTATGAGAATGAGGATCCCCACGACAATCAGTTTCATCTTCATGTTCTGGAACCACATCTTTCTTTTCATTTTTGTTCCCTGCGTTCTGAAATCTTGGGCCTGCAACAAGCGAAAAATGAGGGAGGGATAAATAAACTGAAGCGAGAGCAAGTGCAGCACCCTGCAGCGTCTGCCTAATCAAATAACCATATCATCTTCCAGCACCCAAACCTAACAGGGCATGGGTTTCCACAAGTTAATCTAGCTCGAGCAGTAATGATTCTTGGACTAACCTGGGAGCGAAGATTATCAGTTTTATCCACCAGCAGCTCAATCTTCTCACCGCGATCAAGAACCTGCACAACATATGAATTTCCACAATCGATGACATATTTACCTACTTAATTGTGATGAGAATGCAAAAGGAATATGAATCATAAATAAAAAGGTATTAGAGTAAGAAGAGTGGGAATGAATATTCTCGTTGAAATGTTTACTAGTTATTTCAAAATGAAACAGGAATCGAGTTGTACCTATTACAATTTACAAATGCTTTTCAGGAATAAAAATAAAAATCATTCGAATTACTTGACTACTTCTTTGTGTAAGGTTCAACTAGTTATTAATTTATTAATAAAACACTCGAATTACCAAAGCACCATATCCATCATACGGGAGTTTCTGATTTCACGTAAAATCAGAAAAATCAGATGTTTCTTGATTTTTTTAGAGAGATTATATTCACACACCTCAAATTACTTCTCTCACACCTTTTTAATTTTTTAATATTTTCTACACACCACTAACACTTGATAGAAAAATATTAAAAAATTAAAAAGGGGTGGGAGAAGTAATTTGGGGTGTGTGAATATAATCTCCCTTTTTTTATTGCAGCGATGGGTTTTGCATTTTTTTTTCTAGTGTACCATTGCTAAAAATTATATAGGATAGGTCGCTAGTGATCAGAAAGAAGTATGCAAAAGTAGGTTATATCGTAGTCGGTCTTAACTTCGAAATTACTTAAAGAACAGTTACACAGAAATATGCTAAAAATAAACAGCAGCAGTTCACTCTACCTTCTCAATATTTTCCATCATAACACCCTTGACCTCAGTAACCTGAGCCTTCACCTTCGCAAGCTTGTTGATCTCTTCAGGGTGATCAACACAGTATTTCATGTGGTCCTTCAGTTTGGGTCTAAAACATCCATACAAGAGTTAAGTGCATTCATGAAAAAACAAAATTTGTTGCCATGAGAAGGACTTCAAGAAATAAATACCCAAACTCTCTGTTCAGTCCATTGGCAACAGCAGTCGCAGCTTTCCCACCACCATATCTTTTGTTGAAATCATCCTTGATTCTCTCCAGGTAGGCAATTGGAATTTGCCTCCCAGCAGATTCAGCAGCAACTACACAGTAGGCTGTAGAATCAAAAATTAAGAGAGTTTAAAACCCTAATCCAATAATCCGTATGGGGATTATGAACCAATTCATAAGCATTCAACTTCGCGGAGTATGATTTTCTTTTGGGTTGGAAGAATTCAAACTAAATACCGTCTTCAAATACTACTAGCGATCTAGCTAGTTATTAGTATATAAATATAGATAATCAACCACCACCAAGAGCAACCACCAGTAAAAAAAATAAAGTACATTGCCTAAAATATCAACATACAACCTTGCCATGCACTGATTCTATAAGATCTGATCAACTAAGTATAGGCAGAGAGAGAGACCAGCAACCTGTTGAATCATAATCTTGTTTCTTGGCCCAAGGAATTGATCCAGCCCATAGAAAACTCATGAAGTGTGCTAGAAATTTCTAGCAAAAGATTGTTGGTGTGCATGCTAGAAAGGTCTAGCTAATTGTAAACTTGTGTAGTGTGATCATACACTAGAAAATTCTAGTGATGGCTTAAGTTGACAAAGCATGCCTATAAATATAGGTATGTGTGTGTTGTGATGCAAGAACTAGGAAAGAGAGCAAGTGAAGAAAAGAGTGAAGAAGAGTAGAGTTTTTGAGTGTTTCCTCTTGTATTAAGTTTGTGTGAGAATAAAAATTTTGTGAATTAATTTGAGTGATCTTTCTTTCTCTTGCCTATCAAATTCTGCTGCGTCACATTCTTCTTTGTGAGATAAACATCTCCAAAGTAGTAAAGTCTTTTTAAGCCCCAACAAAGTGGTACCAGAGCCATGGCTAGCAACGCAATGGCATCCTTCCAAGTTCCAATGCTCAACAACAACAACTTCGATAATTGGAGTATCAAAATGAAAGCCCTTTTGGGAGCACATGATGTCTGGGAAGTTTTGGAGAAAGGCTACACTGAGCCAGAAGATGAAGCTATTCTGTCCCAACCCCAGAAAGAGAGTTTGAAAGACTCAAGAAAGAGAGACAAGAAGGCTCTCTACCTCATCTACCAAGTATTAGATGACAATGGCTTTGAGAAGGTCTCGAGTGCAACCTCCGGCAAGCAAGCATGGGAGAAGCTTCAAACTTCTTACAAAGGAGCCGAACAAGTGAAAAAGGTTCGTCTTCAAGTATTAAGAGGTGAGTTCGAATCTCTACAAATGAAAGGGTCTGAATCAATCTTTGATTATTTCTCAAGAGTTTTAGCCGTTTCTAATCAATTAAAAAGAAACGGTGAAAAATTGGAAGATGTTAGAATTATGGAGAAGATACTACGCTCGTTGGACCCCAAATTCGAGTACATTGTTGTGACGATTGAAGAAACCAAAAACTTGGAAGAAATTTCATTGCAAGCATATGAAGAGAAACATAAGAAAAGGCAAGGGAATGATGAGCAGCTCTTCAAGACGCATGTTCAGCCAAAGAAGAAAAAAGAAAGTTTCAACAACGAGGGAAGCCAATACGAAAGAGGTCGTGGCCGAGGTCGCGGACGTGGGCGTGGACATGGATGTGGACGTGGTTGGAACTTCAACAACCATAGCAACTACGAAAGAGGAGAAAGCTCAACTAAAGGTCGTGGAGGAGGGCGCTCAAACTCGAGGTATGAAAAATCTCAAGTTCAATGCTACAATTGTCAAAAGTATAGGCATTATGCTTGGGAATGTAGAGCTCTAAGCAACAGACCTGATGAGAATGTCAATTATGTGAAAGAAGAGAAAGAAGAGAATGACGTTGTGCTACTGGCATGTAAAAACAATGATGGAGACTAAGACTATACAGGGAATCTTGACACTGGCGCCAGCAACCACATGTGCGGAAGAAGAAACATGTTTGTAGAGCTCAATGAATCGGTGAGTGGCAACGTTTCTTTTGGAGACGAATCCAAAATACCCGTAAAAGGAAAAGGTAACATCCTTATTCCCTTGAAAAATGGTTGTCATCAAATAATTTCAAATGTCTACTACGTGCCTAATATGAAAAGCAACATTTTGAGTTTGGGTCAACTCTTAGAAAAAGGTTATGATTTTCATACGAAAAATTATATCCTTTTTCTTAGAGATGACAAAGGAAGATTAATTGCCAAGGCGAAAATGTCAAAGAATAGGATGTTTCCTATGAATATTCAAAACGATGTTGCAAAGTGTCTCAAGATATCTTACAAAGACACATCATGGCTTTGGCATCTTTGTTTTGGGCATCTTAACTTTGGAGGACTGGAGTTATTATCCAAGAAGGAAATGGTGAGAAGCTTACCGTGCATCAGTCACCCTGATCAAGTTTGCGAAGGATGTTTACTTGGGAAACAGTTCAGGAAAAGCTTTCCAAAAGAGTCGACCATAAGAGCCCAGAAGCCGCTCGAGCTCTTTCATACTGATGTGTGCGGTCCAATAAAGCCAAGCTCTTTGGGTAAAAATAATTATTTCCTTCTCTTCATTGATGATTTTTCAAGGAAAACTTGGGTATATTTCTTGAAGCAGAAATCAGAAGTCTTTGGAGCATTGAAGAAGTTCAAAGCCACTGTAGAAAAGGAGAATGGTTGCAAGATCAAAGCCATGAGATCTGATCGAGGAGGAGAATTCACTTCAAAGGAATTTCAAGAATTTTGTGAAGCCAATGGAATTCGTCGACCTTTGACAGTTCCAAGATCCCCTCAACAAAATGGTGTGGCAGAAAGAAAAAATTGAACTATCCTCGACATGGCTCGAAGCATGCTCAAAAGCAAGAAACTGCCTAAGGAGTTGTGGGCAAAAGCTGTAACATGTGCTGTCTATCTATCCAATCGGTCTTCAACAAGAAGTGTGTGGGGAAAGACTCCGCAAGAAGCATGGAGTGGAAGAAAACCAGGTATTTCTCATCTAAGAGTTTTTGGAAGTATAGCCCATGTACATGTACCAGATGAGAGGAGAACCAAACTCGATGACAAAAGTGAGAAGTTCATCTTCATCGACTATGACACAAATTCAAAAGGCTATAAGCTGTATAATCTGAAAAATGGGAAGACGGTGATCAGTCGAGACATGACGTTCGATGAAGAAGGAGAATGAGATTTTGGCCCACGTGCAGGTGATCTTCACTTCTTTCCTCAATTTGAAGAAGATAATGAACAAACAATAATGGAGCAAACAAGAGATGTTCAACAACAATCCACTACTTCACCTGTTTCACCAACATCAACCAATCATGGTAATTCACTAGCATCAACATCATCAAGTGGGAGTCCAAATGAAAGACAAGTACCATGCACAAGAAGTTTACGAGAACTCTATGAGGTAGCTGAAAGACTTGATAATCCTACACTTTTTTGTCTCTTTGCTGATTGTGAACCAGTCGACTTCCAAGAAGTAGTACAAGATACTAAGTGGAGGAAAGCAATGGATGTAGAAATCGAAGCAATTCAGAAAAATGACACATGGGATCTCGCTATTTTTCCGGAATGACATAAAGCCATCGGAGTTAAGTGGGTGTACAAGACAAAGAAAAATGACAATTAAGAGGTCGAAAGATACAAGGTGAGACTAGTGGCGAAGGGCTATAGTCAAAGAGCCGGAATCAACTATGATGAGGTATTTGCACCTGTAGCTCGTTTGGAAACTATACGATTACTAATTTCTTTGGCAGCTCAAAACAAATGGAAGATTCAACAAATGGATGTGAAGTCCGCCTTCCTAAATGGAGTCCTTGAAGAAGAAGTCTACATTCAGCAACCATCAGACTATGAAATGGGTTAAAACAAGCGCCAAGAGCATGGAATAGTCGCATCGACAAGTACTTTCAGGAGAACAACTTTATGAAATGCCCTCATGAACATGCTCTCTATGTCAAAGTTAAAGATGGAGATATTTTGATTGTGTGCTTATCAAGGTATAAAATATCGATGATATCGGAAATATCGGTAGTCCAAAAACACGGAAATATCGATGGAAGTATCGGGATATTATTGATATCTATAAAAATTGAATAAAAACCACAAAATTTGTAAGAAAAACTTGGAAATTTTTATTGAAACTTTGTAGGATGTTTATTTAGTCAATTATCTATTAGTTTATCACAAAAAAATTGGAAGGAAATGCATTGCATGATGGATTTAACTGATTTAAGTTGATTATATAACGAGCTGGCAAACATTGTGAGTGTAGAAAATATGTAGTAATTAATGAAAAAAGTTTAAACACACCATAATCATTTATATATAATGAATTAGTATAATATTTTACACTTTATACATTGCATGGTAAGATACATTAGTGACTTAGTACCACATAGAGTTTCTATGAGGTTCAAAATTATATATTGACGTAAAATACTATGCCAAGAAAGTTGCCTTAAAAGTTAGATGGCTTTATCTTTATGTCTCCTTCTACCAATTTTTCATAAAGCAATCCATCAGTTTAGTTGGTATATTTCTAGTTTAGAAGGGTCACATCTTCGAATAAGGCCTTAATGTAAAACCCCTCCCTTTAGTTTATAATTTACTTTGTAGATTTTTATTTTTATTTTTATTTTAAAAATTATTGTTTTTGGATCTTAATTAGTGAGCCCAAGGGGTCCACCCCCTTATTTTTGTCCCCGAGGCTCTCATCTCTCATCTCTTTCTCTTCACTTTCCCATGTTCTCCCTCTCTCTACAACTCTCATTCCTTCTTCCCCGAACTCACACACACACACACACACCAGCAGTCCATCATCTCCCTCGTTCTTCTTCTCCCTCTGCAAGTGCAGACAAGGATGGTAGCACCAAGGAAACCGGTGCAAAAGTTTGGACAGTGGAACCCAGGAACTCTCCGCCGAGTTCTCTTGATCCTTCTTCGGTTATGTAAGTCCTCAATTCATATTGCATGTTGTCTGGTGTGGTTGAGAATTGAGATATACTAAGTTTTATCTGGTTTTTTTAACAAGGTTTTAGAAAGAGATCGACCCAGGGGAAGGCACACCCAGCTCCGGCGAGGCCGTGAGGGTCGAGGAACTTTCCGAACACCTCCGACCGTTTCACGGCAAACGGAAGTTATAAAAACATTCCTCTCGTCTTGTATTTCATTTTTATACTTAGATCGGAGTCTAGGGTGCTCCAACGTTCTTCTCCGATTCGCACCAGCTCAAATTTTCGTGATATTATCGGTTATATCGTGATATTATCGATAATATCGCGATATTTTGACGAAAAATAATTGGATAAGTGTTAAAATATCCATCTCTTACAAAACCGATATTATTGGCGAAATATCGCCAATAATATCGGCATTTCAGACCTTGGTGCTTATATGTGGATGATCTAATCTTTATCGGAAGCAATCCAAGCATGTTTGAAGAGTTCAAGAGAATGATGACCAAAGAATTCGAGATGACCGACATTGGGCTGATGGCGTACTACCTAGGCATCGAAGTCAAGCAGAATGAAGAAAGCATTTTCATCTCCCAAGAAAGCTACACAAAGGAGATACTGAAAAAGTTCAAAATGGACGACTGCAAGCCCATAAGCACGCCAATGGAGTGTGGAGTCAAGCTAACCAAGCATGACAAAGGAGAAAGTGTAGATCCAACATTTTTCAAGAGTCTAGTTGGAAGCTTGCGCTACTTGACATACACAAGACCAGAAATTCTCTATGCCATCAGATTAGTTAGTCGCTACATGGAGAATCCCACAACTACACATTTGAAGACGGCCAAAAGAATTCTTTGATACCTTAAAAGGTACCGTTAACTTTGGCTTGTTCTATTCAAGTTCTGATAACTACAAACTTGTTGGATACAACGACAGTGATTGGGCAGGAGATTCCGACGATAGAAAAAGCACTACTGGATTTGTTTTCTTCATGGGAGACACTGCATTCACATGGATGTCGAAGAATCAACCGATTGTCACTCTCTCTACCTGTGAAGCTGAATACGTAGCTGCTACCTCATGTGTCTGTCATGCAATCTGGTTGAGAAACTTGCTGAAAGAATTAAGCATGCCACAAGAAGAGCCAACAGAGATCTACGTCGACCAAGGTATTAAATATCCATAATATCCCGATATTTTCATCGAAATTTCCGTGTTTTTTAAATTTCTATATTTAAAAAAAACACCAAGGGGATTCGAACCCCTCCCATTTTACTCCTTCAATACCTTGACCACCATATCACTTATGTTTTTGTGAAAAAATGCTAAAATATTTACATATTTTCTACACTCACAATGTTTGCCAGCTCGCTATATAATCAACTTAAATTAGTTAAATCCATCATGCAATGAATTTTCTTCCAATTTTTTTGTGATAAACTAATAGATAATTGACTAAATAAACATCCTACAAAGTTTCAATAAAAATTTCCAAGTTTTTCTTACAATTTTCGTGGTTTTTATTCAATTTTTATCGATATCGATAATATCCTGATATTTTCATCGAAATTTCCGTGTTTTTAGACTACCGATATTTCCGATATCATCGATATTTAATACCTTGACGTCGACAACAAGTCTGCAATAGCTCTAGCGAAGAATCCAGTGTTCCACGACATGAGCAAGCACATAGATACCCGCTATCACTACATAAGAGAGTGTATTGCAAGAAAAGGATGTGCAAGTGGAATACGTGAAGTATCAAGACCAAGTCGCCGACATATTCACCAAGCCACTCAAACAAGAAGACTTTATTAGACTGAGGAACTCAATCGGCGTCACAAGACAAGATTAAGGGGGGGGGATGTTGAATCATAATCTTGTTTCTTGGCCCAAGGAATTGATCCAACCCATAGAAAACTCATGAAGTGTGCTAGAAATTTCTAGCAAAAGATTGTTAGTGTGCATGCTAGAAAGGTCTAGCTGATTGTAAACTTGTGTAGTGTGATCATACACTAGAAAATTCTAGTGATGGCTTAAGTTGACAAAGCATGCCTATAAATATAGGTATGTGTGTGTGTGTGTTGTGATGCAAGAACTAAGAAAGAGAGCAAGTGAAGAAAAGAGTGAAGAAGAGTAGAGTTTTTGAGTGTTTCCTCTTGTATTAAGTTTGCATGAGAATAAAAATTTTGTGAATTAATTTGAGTGATCTTTCTTTCTCTTACCTATCAAATTCCGCTGCGTCACATTCTTCTTTGTGAGATAAACATCTCCAAAGTAGTAAAGTCTTTTTAAGCCCCAACACAACCACCCTTCTCTATTGCTCAAGAAATATAAGAAAGTAAAAGAAAATAAACGACTAGATGTAAAATTTCATGACATCTCAAATGCAACAAAATTGAGATCAATCCTCGATCATCCTTACTTATCTTCTCCAAAAGGAACCAGAAAAAATACATTTTGAATCGTCAAATCAAATCTTTTCACATAGTGTAGGCGCAATCAGTGAAATAATCAAAACTAACAATTTAGTTCAACCAAACAAATAATTAACCATAATCAGCGTTTCCAATTTTCATAAACGTAAACTCATATAATCCTCCCACTCCAACAAAACAAATGACAGAACACGCGGATCAATCAAAGCCATCAAATCGAACAAACAGAAGAGAAAAAGATATAGATCAGGAAGAAAATAAATAAATCAAAGTTGACGAATAACGAATAAATTGGAAGGAAACCGTAAAAATGCACGAGGAAATGAATGCATGGGGACTCACTGAAGCCGTTTTCGACGAGGTAATTGAATGTGTGGCCATCGCAATTGTAGGTGAACTTGTTGTTGGAGGAAGGAAGCTTCTGGAGGCATTGAGCGGCGATGGTTGTGAAATTTCCGGTGAACTCTGTGTACTCGGCGAGAATCACAGAGCCTCGAGCGACGAAGCTGTAGATCAGAGATTGCTGCCCCATCTCAATCCAAAATTACAGAAGAAGAAAAAAAAACCTAACTGTAATCCCAATCAAAATGTGGTTGTACGGAGATTCAGAGAAGAGAGAGACGATGGGATGGAAAGAACGAAAATGCTGAATTTACGCAGAGAGAGAAAGAACGAGCAATATACGTATTTTTCTTTTCTTTGAGTTCCTGAATAGGACGACGTCGTAACCTTCGTGATGTAGTTAATTTAAATTTCGCAGTTACAAAAATAAAATAAAATGGAAAATAGAAATTTTATTTCAACCCATATAACTTCACTTTTTACATCCAACTTACTCTCTACACCCATATTACTTTTAATTATACTATTAATATCTCTTAAACTCAAGTTTATGATCTCAATTATCCTCTCAAACTCAATTCAATATGTAAATTTGACCCGTTTAAAAATAAAAATCCAAAATAAAAATATATTTTCTCTCCGCTAATGTTCTCTCCTTCCAAACAGGTATGTTGTGTTTCTTTTCGATTCTTCATGATATAAATAGAAATAGAAATCGAAATAGAAATTGAATCGAAATATATACAGTAACTCAAACAATCGCCAAACTATCAATAGTATATTTCTCCAATAACGAATGCTTCAAGCCTAGGACAAGTTCTTGGCTCTCAATACGCAGAGACATTTGCCATGCACTCGAGGAGCTTGGTTGTTTCGTGGCAATGCTACCTGACTAAATTTCTTTGGAGCTTCGCAGCACCTCTTCAACACGTTGGATGAGTTGTTTGATTTCTCAACTGAAATTAAAGTGAAAAGTGCTTATGAAAAGCCTTACCCTACCGGCTACAAATCCTGAACAAAATCAGATATTCGAACATCATCTTTAGTCTAGTGGAAATGATGTATTTCTGTATGATTTAATCAACTGAATTTCACCATAAACATCGAAATAATTTTAATTTTTTTTACACTATTAATTCGTCCTTTCAAATTTTCCAACAGGTCTGTTGTCTTTAGCAAACAATGAACTTGAATTTAACGCCACTCTGTGCACAATTAAGAAAAAGATTGTGTGATGGTAAGAGTTGATTATTAGGTGTGGGTTCATAGATAAATTTTAATTTTACTGTTAATTTTATTTTGTACCTGATGGTCATTATACAGTAGGACAAGAAAGAGAATTCACATTTAAAGTTTAAATTACGTGTAGAGTGAAGTTATCTATCTATTTATATATAAAGTGAGAAGGCAATAAAGATGAAATATTCAAAATGCCAAAAAATGCCCTTCCCTAATTAAGAATTCTAGAACAAAACAATTTAATTAACAAGGGTAAAATAGTAATACTAGATCATTTTGAGTAGTTACTGGATAAAATTAATACTACAATATTTGACAAAAAAAAAAAAACTAATACATAAACATAATAAATAAATAAAGTCAATTAACACATGCAGGCTAGTATACGGTGGAGAAAAATAGGAAAGGTGCATAGACCAAGGCGGGGAAGGCCACACAGGACAAAGTTGTGTGGTGGTTGGTTGGCGGTTGGTTTGTCCTCCTCCTTTTCCTCCGCTTCTCACCGGTAGAGTAGAGGTGTGGTGCCCCTTCAAGTATTGTAAAAATAGGAAATTCTAAAACACTTATTGCAAGGATGATTCTCCCTCCTTTTGGTTCTTCTTAATTTCATTTGTGCAAAATGTTATATGTTATTATCTTAAACGAAATTTAAGTGGAATTTCACCAAAATTATGTATGAACAAAGATCGGTTGTTTTACTCTGAGACTATAATGAGCTACTAAGAGACTACAATTGTACATTTTTCTTTTGGTGAGCAAGGAGGCTAAGCTCAAAAGTCCTTTTTGATCTTTTAAAGTCAGTCGCTTAAAAAAAATCCCTTAAAATCCTCTAAAATCCCAATTGACTACAATCCTTAGTCAGGTTTAGAAAGGTGAGTAAAGGTTCTCAAAACAAACACTAACAATGCCATGCGGAAGGAAGCAACCTCAAAGAAAGAATGACGATCGCTGGCCCTTAAGTTTAACTATCGAGGTGAATAATCATTTCCCTGTTCTTCGATTTCTTTGTCATTCGTTTGAACACCTGCATGATCGATGTTGATGCCTCGATCAACATTCATCACTGTCATTCATCCACGGGGTGTGAACTATTTGTGCCATCTATTACCGCAGGAGGATAAAAGTGTTAGATATTCAAATAAAACCACCCCACATGCTGCCAGCCTGTTGTTCACTCAAGGTTCTTGCACTAGTCTTATAATAGGAGTTCTTTTGTGTCATCTGAAAACAAGATCACAAAGCAGCAGTGTGCTGCCATGTGGTAATCATCAATTATGGGTGTAAAGCTGCAGTGTGTGTATATCCATAACTGGAGAATGTATGAAATGATGTAAAGCTCATCGGAAGCATCTGTGAAGGTGGATACCAGCTAGTGATTCATAGCTGCCATGCTTCATTGTTTATCATTTTCTGTTTTCGTATAAATTGGTCTTGCAGCTAGGGTTTAAGTTGTATCCCATTTCTCTGATTGTATTCTCTCAGTTTTTCATAAGCTTGTAAGCTTCGGTTGTCCATTAGTTTGTAAACTGGTTACCTATCTATATATCAAGTACGTGTGTTGTGTGTAAGCTTGTCATTTCGATCCTTCCTACACTTGTATGTCCGAGTATATTGAGAGCAAAAGATAGAGGTGTGATAAGTTTGTAAACTTATCACCGAAACATTTGGTATTACTAGCAAATCCTAAACCTAGATTACCAACATTTGGTATCAGAGCCAGAATACCTTCTGGCAAGTGCAGCAGCAATGGCATCAAATCTTGTGTAACTCCAAGTTCCCATATTGAAGAAAGAAAATTACGAAAGATGGTGTATCCAATTCAAAGCCTTGTTTGGATCACAGGAGCTATGGGAAGTTGTCAGTGGTGGGTTTGTTGCACCCACTGCCGTGCAAGAGGCTGCATATACTGCAGATCAAAGCAACACTCTCAGGGATTTACGAAAGAAAGACCAAAAGGCATTGTATCTCCTATATCAAGGACTAGAAGATTCAACGTTCGAAAAGGTTGCAGAAGCAACAACGAGCAAGCAAGTATGGGATACACTCAGCACGATTTACAAAGGTGTAGATCGAGTCAAGAAAGTGAGGTTACAATCACTTCGAGCAGATTTTGAAACTGCTCACATGAATGAAAAGGAGAGCATCTCAGACTATCACACAAGGCTCATTGTGATAGTAAACCAGATGAGGAGAAATGGCGAGAGACTCGATGAAGTACGAGTTGTGGAGAAGATACTCCGGTCACTCACATCCAAGTTCGAACATGTGGTGACTGCCATTGAAGAGTCCAAAGATTTGGAGACAATGAGTGCAGAAGAGCTACTGGGATCCCTCCTAGTTCATGAGCAATGCATTCAGAAGAATGCAAGCCCCACAACGCTGGAACAAGCTTTGGAGACAAAGCTCAGTATTGACAAGCCAAGTGGAGGCCGTGGGACGTGGAACACACGTTGTGGAAGCTCATCCAACCGCAGCCGAGGACGAACTCGAGGAAGAGGTCGTGGCTATGCACAAAATCGAGGACAATCTCAAGAATGGAGATCTGCTCGAGGAAAGGCACATATCCAGTATCACAGTTGCAAGCAATATGGACATTATGCAAATGAATGTTCATATAAAAATGGTGAGCATGTCAACTTGGCAGAATCAAGTGGAAATGATGGTGAGGAATTCACAGTCCTACTAGCACACCATGATTCCAGTAGCCAACAAGAAGTTTGGTACTTGGATTCTGGTGCAAGTAACCACATGTGTGGAAAGAAAGAGTTCTTTGCCGAACTCAAAATTGAAGCCTATGGATCTGTGAGTCTTGGTGACTCATCAAGGCTGCCAGTTGAAGGCAAGGGGAAGATCAAGATCATCCAGAAGAATGGTAGAGAAGAATACATCTCAGATACCTATTACATACCAGGTATGAAGAGCAACATACTGAGCATTGGTCAATTGCTCCAGAGAGGGTACATCATACATATGGAAAATATGTTTCTCACTCTCAGGAATGCAAGAAGAAAGTTTATTGCACGTGTTCAAATGTCAAAGAACCGTATGTTCCCATTGAAGTTGAACACAAAGATTGGGAACTGCAACATCGGTGAAATTGAAAATGAATCATGGAGATGGCATCTTCGTTTTGGCCATCTTCATTTCAATGGTCTAAAACTGTTGTCAAGTGGAGGAATGGTACATGGTCTACCCCAGATTGAAACCACACACCAAGTCTGTGAAGGCTGCATGCTTGGCAAGCAAGCACAGTTGCCATTTCCTGTTGGCAATGCATGGAGAGCAAAGGCACCACTGCAGCTGGTGCACACGGATATATGTGGTCTTTTGGATCCCATGTCCTATGGAGGTAATAGATACTTCATTACCTTTATTGATGATTTTAGCAGGAAGACTTGGGCCTATTTTCTCAAAGAAAAGTCTGCTGCCCTAAAAGTCTTCAAGGAATTCAAGGCTCTTACAGAAGCTGAGAGCAACCACAAACTTGTGGCTGTAAGATCAGATAGAGGTGGAGAGTACACCTCTAATGCCTTCCAAGCATACTGCAATGAGCAAGGAATTAGGCATCAAATGACTGCTGCCTATACACCACAGCAAAATGGGATAGCTGAAAGAAAGAATCGAACCATTCTTGACATGACAAGATCCATGCTTAAGGAGAAGAACCTGCCAAAAGAGTTTTGGGCAGAAACTGTGGCTTGTTCAATTTACTTGTTGAATCGGTGTCCAACAAAGAGTGTCAAGAGGATGACACCACAAGAGGCTTGGAGTGGACACAAGCCGAATGTTTCACATCTAAAAATCTTTGGATGTGTTGCATATGCTCAAGTACCAGAAGCTAAGAGAATGAAGCTTGATGATCGAGGTGAGAAGTGTGTGTTTGTGGGCTATAGTGAAGAGTCCAAAGCATACAAACTCTACAACCCACTAACTGGCAAACTAGTGGTTAGTAGAGATGTCATCTTTAGTGAAGAAGAGACATGGAAGTGGAACAACACAGAAATTAGTAAGGAGAATATTGTTACCACTAATTTGGAAGAACAAGAAGTTGTACCACGAGTCGAGCAACAACCTATTCAATCAAGCACAGCAAGTCCAGTGCACAGAAATGCAAGGAATGGCCCTACATCCAGTGAGGAAGGCAGCTCATCAACTCCAGTGAGGCTAAGGAGTCTCACAGAAATTTATGGACAAGAAGAGGGAGAAGAAACAAACCTATTCTGTCTATATGTAGATCATGAACCTCTATCATTCAATGAAGCTGTGAAGGAGGTTCATTGGAAGAAAGCCATGGAAGAAGAAATCCATGCCATTGAGAAGAATGACACCTGGAAGTTAACAAAACTTCCACCAAATCAGAAGGTTATTGGTGTCAAATGGGTGTACAAAATCAAACGCACTGCAGATGGAAGTGTGGATCGGTACAAATCGAGACTTGTGGCAAAGGGTTACAAACAGAAGCATGGAGTGGACTATGAAGAAGTCTTTGCTCCAGTTGCAAGACTTGACACGGTAAGATTGCTAATTTCCCTTGCTGCTCATCATAAGTGGAAAATTTATCAATTAGATGTCAAGTCAGCCTTTCTAAATGGATTCCTTGAAGAAGAAGTATATGTAGAACAACCGGAGGGTTTTCAAATACAAGGGGAAGAAGATAAAGTCTATCACTTGAAGAAAGCCTTGTATGGCCTCAAGCAAGCACCACGAGCTTGGAACTCAAGGATTGACAACTACCTTCACCAAAATGGATTTCAGAAATGTCCATACGAACATTCGGTTTATATGAAGAAATGTGAGAAAGGGGAGTTTTTAATCATCTGTCTCTATGTAGATGATTTATTGTTTACAGGAAACAATGAGGCAATGTTCCATGAGTTCAAGCAGTCCATGTTCAGTGAGTTCGAAATGACTGACAATGGACTAATGTCATACTTCCTTGGGATAGAAGTAAAGCAAGAAAGTGAAGGCATCCACATCTCTCAGCAAAGGTACGTGAGAGACATATTGAAGAAGTTCAATATGGACAAGTGTAACACTGTTAACACTCCAGTTGCAGCTGGATTAAAGCTGTCCAAAGGAGGAGAGGGTGAGTTTGTAAACTCAACAGTGTACAAAAGCCTCGTTGGAAGCCTAAGGTACCTCACAATCATAAGACCAGATATAGTGTATGGTGTTGGACTTGTAAGTCGATACATGGAAACACCAAAGGAGTCTCATTGTTTGCTGTCAAGAGAATTCTGAGGTACATAAAAGGTACTCTAAACCTTGGTTTATTTTATAATTTTGGAGAAGATGCAAAATTATATGGCTATTCGGATAGTGATTGGGGAGGTGATCAAGATGAAAGAAAAAGCACAACAGGCTATGTGTTTTTCTTAGGTTCAACAGCCTTCTCATGGTCTTCAAAGAAGCAGTCGATCATTGCTTTGTCATCATGTGAAGCCGAGTATGTAGCTGTAGCCTCAACCGTGTGTGAGGCAATATGGTTAAGGAGTTTGTTGAAATCAGTGAGTCATTCACAAGAAGAATCGACCTTGATCCATGTGGATAATATATCTGAAATCAAACTTGCAAAGAATCCAGTTCAACATGGAAGGAGCAAGCACATTGATACAAGGTTCCATTTTCTAAGGGATCATGTGAAACAAAAGACAATTGAGCTTGTCTATTGTCACACGAAGGAACAAGTGGCTGACATCTTTACCAAGCCACTGCCAACTGAATCATTTCGACTGTTACGTGAGATGCTAGGAATGAAGGTGTTTTGATTTGAAGGGGAGTGTTAGATATTCAAATAAAACCACCCCACATGTTGCCAGCCTGTTGTTCACTCAAGGTTCTTGCACTAGTCTTATAATAGGAGTTCTTTTGTGCCATCTGAAAACAAGATCACAAAGCAGCATTGTGCTGCCATGTGGTAATCATCAGTTATGGGTGTAAAGCTGCAGTGTGTGTATATCCATAACTGGAGAATGTATGAAAGGGTGTAAAGCTCATCGGAAGCATCTGTGAAGGTGGATACCAGCTAGTGATTCATAGCTGCCATGCTTCATTGTTTATCATTTTCTATTTTCGTATAAATTGGTCTTGCAACTAGGGTTTAAGTTGTATCCCATTTCTCTGATTGTATTCTCTCAGTTTTTCATAAGCTTGTAAGCTTCGGTTGTCCATTAGTTTGTAAACTGGTTACCTATCTATATATCAAGTACGTGTGTTGTGTGTAAGCTTGTCATTTCGATCCTTCCTACACTTGTATGTCCGAGTATATTGAGAGCAAAAGATAGAGGTGTGATAAGTTTGTAAACTTATCACCGAAACATTTGGTATTACTAGCAAACCCTAAACCTAGATTACCAACAAAAAGTTATGCCTGCTAATGATTTTTGTCTGTCCCGAAAGAAAAGAAAAGAAAAACATGAAAATAAGTAGTAAAGGAGAAGAGAGATGAGAAGAAGAAAGGAAGAATTGAAAATGGTAAGCACGATGTACAGAATAAAACGCAAAAGAAGTTGCAGCATAACTGAATTTAGAACAACATAGGATTTTGTCAAGTCGAAACAATATTAACATGTATAGTCTTTGAAACATTTACAGAGATTTGAAGGAACAGTTATCTAGCACTGCATAGCCATCCATCAGTAGCTCTTGTTATAATTACATTTGCAATGGGTGCCAATGCCATGCACCCCAAGTTAGAAAGTTTTTTTTCGAAGCAAAAAATTCTTGATATTAGTTTGTAATTCCTTGGTTGTGTTATTGGTATTAGATCTGCACGTTTCCACCACCGAAATTGGCACCGTTTGGAGGATTGATTAATACCCAGAGCAAAGATGTAGTGATTGCAAGCAGCCCTGCCCAGACATAGATGATCGTAGGTATCCTTCCTCTCCTTCCCATCAAGCCTTTCATAAATGGGTACATGTGAACCAACACCCAAAAACTAAAGAATAGTCCTCCGAGTAGCTTATTCCATTGCGGTATCACTGCGTATAAGGTCCTTGAGATTCCAATCACAACTGCAATAATGTTGACAATTATGATTGTGAGAGGCATTAAAAAGAGACTTGTCCATTTGACAACGTAAAGGTCTGCATAAATGTCTTCTTCATCCTCAGCAGTAGACTTGGTGGTTAAGGTGAAGCTAATTTCGATCCCAGCTACGACTTTGAGGAGACCCTGGATGACAGCTACAAGGTGAGCACTGGTTCCACCGATGACCCAAAACTGCTCGTTACGCCACCATTCCTCAAGACCGATGCCAGACCATCTCACTTCAAGTAGGGAGAGCAGACAGAGACAGACAGTGATGGTAAGGAGGTAGACAAGGAAGGCGACATTTAGGCCTGCAACTATGAATTGACCTGTGAAGAGGCAGAGTGCTGGGAGGAAACAGTACACAACCAGAAAGATTGACGTGAAGGGATAAATGCCGACATTGAGGTATGCAATACGCTGTAGAAACTTGAGGCGCCGGCATGCAAGAAATGCATTGTTCCTAGAGTAGAAGATTTCCACAGAACCAGTGGCCCATCGGAGTACCTGGTGCAATCTGTCCGTAAGGTTGATAGGTGCTGTGCCACGGAATGCATCACGCTTTGTGAGACAATACACTGACCGCCATCCACGATTGTGCATTCTGTAACCTGTCACAACATCCTCAGTCACAGATCCGTAGATCCAACCTATCCTGTCTCCCCATTCGGTGTTGTCCTCATACCTGTGTGCGCGCGTGTGTATGTGTTCACACGCCCGCAAACACCAATGAATTAGTAAATCTAGTGACCGAATTGCGGTGTTGACTCATGCCGTCTAAAAATGTGCTTCTTTTAGCATGGTTTTTTAATGTTACTTACCAGCAGGAAATGACAGCAACTGCTTCGGCAACAGTGGGAGCATCGAGTGGCGGACGTGGTTCAAGCAGCGCGCCAGGAGGGCGGCCATTCTTTACAGAGATGTGATCCGCAAGAGGACGTCCTTGAAACTCAGTGACAGCTATGGAATCTGTGAACATCTGTGAATTTCCGAACTTCTTTGGAAGGCCTAAGTCCGGGTGATCTGCCAGAGGTTGTTTTTCTGAGTCCGCTTGGTCTGGATCAGACAGTAACTGTTCCTCAATCTCATGGTAATTTGGAGCTCGGGCCTTGATCGTCCCAAACATTCCTAAATACTCATTTGCCCTCGGCGGGTGGAACCCGTACAGTGCAAAACGCCTGAACATGCACCCGGTTCCAACATACACTGGGCCTTGGAGACCATCCAGGGCTCTCATATTTCCTGTATATTGTTTTACAATTAAATCCAACAACTTTCATCACTTACAGTTTCACATTAGCTATCAAATTCAATTAATTAGTCAAGAGCCCTGATCGAACATTCGTATATGTGTGTGCGCATATATACATATATATATGTATATATAATGATTACCGTCAAAGAAGACTGTATTATGATTTGCATAACGGTCAGATGGGTCGATCCCTTCAAATCTCTGAGGAAACTGTATGTAGCAAATCCGGTCTCCACCACGGTCCATCATGAAGCACATTCCCTCCCTTATAGCTAGAGAGTTATAGATATAATGGTCACAATCCAAATTAAGCATGAATGGACCGTTGGACAATATTGCTGATGCTCGAACCATGGCATTCATGGCTCCTGCCTTCTTGTTGTGGTCGTATCCAGGTCGCTTCTCTCGCGACACATAAACAAACATTGGGATTCGAATGTCCACCCCTGTGAAGTCTAATTTTTTCTCATCCGGAAAACCCATTACAGGATCAATGTCTGGGACCTTACTCATTACCTGTATAT
The DNA here is from genome assembly GCA_963580275.1 of Crataegus laevigata. NCBI lineage: Eukaryota > Viridiplantae > Streptophyta > Magnoliopsida > Rosales > Rosaceae > Crataegus > Crataegus laevigata. Next base: position 544,226 of record OY756944.1, read on the forward strand.
ATGTTTAGCATTCAAGTTTTGAATATGAAACAGATAGGGAAAAAAAAAAACAACATTTGAGATTCAAACTTTTCGGACTTGCTCAACACCAACATATTATTAGCTAGTTAATACGTATATACATATCAATCACCTGTAAGATCCCAGCGTGGTCTCCCTTTTTATGATCAGCGCAGGGTTCGAGCCACGTCCCCGGCCAGTGTGTTCCGTCAGCCATCCACGTTGCCTTTGTGACATTCGTTGCCTCCTCTTCCACTGGCTCTGCTCCACCCCCACCAGAGCTTCTCTCCTTGGTAAGCTTCCTTTCCTTCATGTTCTCTTTGGAGTTATACATTTCACTTCGTTTGCGGATTACATCAGGAAGGCCATTGATCCTAACCTTAAATTCATCATATTCTCTCTTGATCCATCTCCGATCCTTGACAAAATCAGGCCGCTTCTTGTTCTTGGTAGGGTCAACTTTGCTGCTAAAGTAACTGTCTGGATTCCTAGGCTCAATATCGTGTTTTCGGCAAAAGGGGACCCAAACCTGCAGTGCACATGTATATATTTAGATGATGTATAGGTACGTGTATAATTCTTCTAGATCTGAATTTTTTTATGTTACAGATCAAATGGTTTGTCTAAGTTCATTATACTAAGCCAGTTACTTCTTTGACCAAAAAAAAAAAAAACCAACTACCTCAGCAAAGTTAACAGCCTCAGCCATGGCCTCAAAGGTGAGAATGGCACCACCATCATCTGAAATGTAAGCCGAAAGCTTTTCCACAGGGTATTGGGCGGCAAAGATAGAGAGGAGGGTATTGGCAGTGACAAGAGGCGGTTCCTTTTCAGGATCGGCAGTGGAGATAAAGACATCAACACCGGGGAGGTCAGACCGCCCAGTAGGGTTGGTCGCAGAAGGTTGCTCAAACTTGTCATGTAGAGCAGCTAAGTCCGTGGCACGATTTATGGGGTTCAGCTTGGGAAGTATGTCTAAAATCCATGAAAATGCAAACCACATCTCACAGACTATGGAGATTCCCCATAGCCACATTGCATCCGGGTTTGGATTCCTCACTCGCCATATTATAAAAAAAAACAGTACCACCAAACGGATAACCACTAGTAACCTGCATAATGTATATATGTTATTGATTAATGGATACAATGATTGAATTAATGGCCTTTTCTTTTCCTTGCCCTTGTGCTTTGATGAAAATCCTTCTTTCATCATATGAACTTGAAACTCTGTGACTTTCTTTTCCTGCTTTTATTTCGTGTCCCATGTTACTCCATTCTATCCAATTGGTGATGAAAGTTTCTAACTTGGCTGTTGTGGAAGTAGAGCCAAAACAAAGAAAATGGCAAGTTTCGAGCAAAATGTTAGTTCCACATCAGCTAAGTAAACGATTTTCCAACCAGCTTATGGAATGGGTTAACATGGCACGAAACGAAAGCACAAAAAGCCTAATGTAATTATTAATTAAGAAGCTCAGTAGATGTAACTTCTTCTTTTTTATATCAATAAAATTCTCTCATACCGCCGAGATTCTAACCAAAAAAAAGGTCAGTACCTGTAAGGGCTAAGAATAGCAGGAGGAACTTTAACCTTCCTGGTGAGTGGCTTCCATGGCTTGTCAATAAAATCCTGCATGCTCATTTCTATTTCCGGACCATACTTGTTCTCTTGCTGATCTGACCAATATGCGTTTCCAATCCCATACGTTCCTTTCGACTCAAACAACCAACGGTTGTGATCAAAGTCCCCAGTTTGGCTTCTCAATAGTATTGATTTGTTATTTGATGATTTCATCACCGACATTCTCCTGTCCATCTTTGCGGCCTCACTGTCGCCACCGCCACCATCAGCACCCCCTCGCCTAGTCTCTGCCCCAAACCTTGATGGTCCATATGGCCCTGGACCATCATGCTTGGGATCCGAGGTTGTTCCTGCACTGGACGACCCACCTGGCTGGTTGTCCGGTGTGGGAGGCATCATCACGGTGTAATTGATGTAGTCATTTTCGCCTGAGAACTCCCCGCTCATGTCCAAATCATCGTCCCGGGACAAGCTCATCACACGTCCGCTGGAAGTTCGGCGAGCAAACTTGACACCCTTGGGCGCTTGGCCGGGAGATGACGATGTTGATTTCTTTGACGAATTTGATGAGGTTGCCATATCTGTATCTCCTGATGATGTCTATGCTTTTCCTAATGTAATTGTGCTAGAAAGCCCTAATGGTCGATCATTCCATGCCTAAATAACTAGAACATGTCATTACGTGTGTTGCTTGTTACGCACGCAAAGATGAGAATTTGGAATTCCGTGTATAAAAAGAGAGGAAGGAGATGGAAACATGAAATTCTGGGACTCAGGAGGTGGAGCAATTGGGATCGACGTTGAAAGTTCAATCAGCTGTTGAAGGAGAGGCCAAATATGGTAATGGTTGATAACTTGAATGGTCCGAAATTGCTTCTCTATTTTTAGGTTTGGCTGCAGCGGATCTCACTCCCTTGTTTCAATCTGTCTTGTTCATATTTAATCTTCGTAATGGATAGATGGACATTGTTTGAGCCTTGTGGATTGGTGGTTGCAGTTTTGTACGCTACACCAGTAGTGGTACTGAATCAATGTCAATCAAGCTTGCATGTTGGGTTTAAATAACCAATATAGTTTTGCATTTAAATAAGTTGCAGCCATTTAATTGAATTTTGTTGTCCCAGCTTGTATATAGTCTTATTTCTCGATTTTAATTGAGAGTTTGTAGTTTTAAACCTTCGCAGCAATATCTATGTTATTACTACCCGTTATTGATTGATTTCACACGCTCTATATATAATCAGTTCAAAGTTGGCGTGAATTGACATTTAATTTTGTATTTCCACACACACGTGTCCCGGGATGAAACCGGAGATTTGTATGGATAAAACCTTCTCAAACAACAAAGTCGTAAATTAACAGGCTAAATAATTTACTAAACAAAATACTTATATATTAATCCATAAAAAATTTCATACAACATATTACAATATACTCGACGCGCACTTTCCATGTTTTATAAGCGTTGCATGGCAACTTCATTACCAATACCATCAAATATCTCTCTTTATAAAATTAACCATATTATCATTCATCTATTGATCACCCATTTGATTTCTCGATTGATTATTCAGAAATTTCATGGCTAAGAATGCTCTTTTAGCATTAGCAATAGAAACTGAAAGAGTTAATGCTAATATCACAAACAAGTAAACTAGTGATACACCTTTTTAATGGCACAAACATGGACATTTTTTACAACAAAAAAAATTAAGTGGGGGCATCCAGCCCCCTAGGCCCAAGGTAGCTCCGTCCTTGCTTGTGTCATGTGTTGTTAGAATGTCGTGTGCTTTGTTTATGGGGTATACTATCCACACACCTCATTTTACTTCTTATACACCCCTTGTTAATTTCTATCAGTTGATTTTCTTCAATTCATCCGATCCGACGCCCGAAAATTAGAAGGGTGTGTGAAAAGTAAAATGAGGTGTGCGAATATCACTCCCCTTGTTTATAAGTACTATTTGTTTGATCTAGTTTTCGGGATTTTACATTTTAGAGTCTTGATTTGTGCGATTAAGTTTTATTACCTTTTTTATTGTAACACAATTGTAATCCTATATGTATCTCCTTACGAAGAAGAATACAGAGATATTGATTCCATGTATCATACACCCTTCGGCCTAAGCTCAATACCTTCCACAATGAGGCCGCTCTTAGGTATGTCACTACTAGTTTCCCTTATACTACATTCTACTGTTGCATTATCTCCTCCTCCATTGAAGAATCCACCAATCTCAATCTCCGTCCACCCGTCTCTTCCACGCCGCCCAGCATTTTGAGGCATATCTTCTAGAGGGTCTAGGATCATGCTATGATCCGCTGCAACTACTCTTTGTTTGTAAACGATATGCAACGTAATTATTGAACAGTTCTTGACAGCTTGTATAGCTGATGTTTGAGGTTGCTTATTATTGGATGTCATGATTAGAAGTAGGGATAAATATTAGAAGAATAAGTGGTGATGGAGAAACAGCTCAGCTTGTGTCACTGCCCATGCTGATATATTCGGTCCTCCCTTTCACCTACTGCACTCATCCATTGCTTTCGGCTATTATTGCTGTAAAGCCAAAGCTGGATAATAGATTAAGTTTAGAGGGATTGCAGGACATCATTATGTTGGCATTAGCTGCCATCTCCCCTCTTTTCTTCTTCGTGTCTTTCCTTACTTATATGCTGCATCTTGTAACTGTTTTATTAAGGAAATATACATGAAATATACATCAAAAACTCAACATGGTATCAGAGCAGGAACCATAGGGTCCTGTCTCTGCTGTTTTCGCTTCTAGCCTATCCTTTTATTCCATTCATCATCTGTTGCGATGGCAGAAGATAATCCACTCGGTTCGGAGGCTTCAAGTTCCTCAAATCCAATACCAGCCAACATGATACACAGTGAAAGCAATCCACACCAACGACTGTGCTCAGTACTGTTGAATGAATTCAACTATCTGCCATGGTCACGAGCTATATCACTTGCCCTAGGAGGAAGATCGAAGCTAGGGTACATCAATGGAACCATTGAGCCTCCAGAGCCTTCTTCAACTGCCTTCGATGCATGGCATTCAAATGACCAGCTCGTTATGTCCTGGATACTCAACTCAATGGAGCCAAAATTGTCTGAGATTTTCAGTTACTCAGATTCATCACACATCTTATGGGAATCGATCAAGGAAATGTACGGCAGTCAAAACAATGCTGCCCGTGTGTTCGAACTAAAAAAAAAACTCGCTGGTATTAAGCAAGGTGATCAAACCTTCATTCAACACCTTGGAAGCATGAAGAATATGTGGAATGAACTTGATCTTTACCGTCCACACACCACAGAATCCGCTGTACTCTTTAAAAGGGCCAATGAAGATAAAGTGTTCCAACTATTGGCAAGCTTGGGAGCCGAGTATGAAGACCTGCGCAGCCATTTACTAATGACTCCTGAGCTGCCATCATTTGCCAATGTATGTCACGCAGTTCAACGAGAGGAGACTCGAAGAAAGGTTATGCATGTTGAGCCCAGGTCTAGCTCAGAAGCTAGGGTTTTCACTAGTAATCACAACTTCACTAGTGAAAGGAGCTTTAATGGAAAGAAGACTGAATGGAAATGCACATTCTGCAACACCAAGGGGCACGTACGGGAAAAATGCTGGATTTTACATCCTGAGCTAAAACCTAAGTTCAACAGAGAAGGACGAATGATCAGGGATGGGAAAGGGCCTGCGCCTAAAGCCTTTCACTCGTCTAGTTGTCCAAATGATGGGCTGACTAACTTCACCTCAAACCCTATCTCCCTGATCAATGAATTTGCTGCCTTTCTCCAGAAGAAGAATGGTGTTGCTGAAGGTGACAATGTCATCACAGAAAATCCCACGGCAATGCTGGGAAAATTTGCTGGTTTCTTGGCAGACTCAAACACAACTGTATCCGACAATATCCCAGGTATCATTTGTGCACTCTCCACGGCTCTCAATGCTCATCTCACACACGATTTTTGGATTGTAGACTCAGGTGCCACTGACCATATTACCAACAAGCAAGCATACCTACATGAGTTTCAGAAATTACCTAATCCTACTCATGTATCTATAGCAAATGGGAAAGGAGAACCAGTTCTAGGAAAAGGAAAGATTAAGTTAATGGGGAGTGATGTAGAGTCTACGGCACTATATGTACCCTCATTTCCCTTCCAACTTCTGTCCATAGGAAAAATCACACATACTTTGAACTGCCTTGCTATCTTTTCTCCTCACTCCGTTGTTTTTCAGGATCGAGTCACTCAGAAGAAGATTGGTGAAGGATTCTTCTTAAATGGTCTGTACTACCTCTCAAAGGAGTTCAATCATGTTAAGGAACCTGTTGCCACCCTAAGTCATGTTCAGAAGCCTCAACTTTGGCACCAACGTCTTGCCCATCCTTCCGAACCTGTGATGTCAAAGTTATTTCCAAATTTTTGTATCAACACACATGAGTGTGAGATCTGTCAATTATCAAAAGCCACCAGGCTTCCCTTTGTATCCTCTAAATCAAGAACCAGTAAACCTTTTGAAGTTATTCACTCAGATATTTGGGGACCTTCACGTGTTGAGTCATTTGATGGGTACAAGTATTATGTTACATTCATAGATGACTACTCTAGGATTACCTGGTTATATCTCTTAAAGTTAAAGAGTGAATGTTTTACTGCCTTCCAAGACTTCCATACTCTAGTAACCAACCAATTTTCCTCTAAAATACATACCTTGCGGTCTGATAATGGCACTGAGTATACATCCAATAATATGACCAACTATTTGAGCAGTCATGGCATATTGCATCAAACGAGTTGTGTAGGTACCCCTCAACAGAATGGTATTGCCGAGCGCAAGAATAGAGACCTATTGGAGAAAACTAGGTCTCTAATGTTTCAAATGCAAGTTCCCAAAAGATTTTGGTCACAAGCCCTTCTCACTGCAGCCTATACCATCAACAGACTGCCCACTCGTGTCCTGAATTCCAAATCACCTTTTGAAGTCATCAAAGGAAGAGTTGTTGATCTAACTCATTTCAGGATATTTGGATGTGTTTGTTATGTTCACATCCAAGCAAAAGATCGTGATAAACTAGAACCTCGAGCTGTCAAATGTGCGTTTATGGGGTACTCGACCTCTCAAAAGGGGTACAAATGTTATAACCCTCACACTGGGAAGATGGTTGTCTCTAGGGATGTGAGGTTCGATGAACTCATTCCATTCTTCAACAAACACTCCCAGCACAGTTCTTAGGGGGAGAGTCCAATGGAAAGTTTTCCTCTCCCCACTCCTGCTGAAATCCCTCCTAACGCTCCTTCATATCAACCGATCGAGGATTCCCCAGATAATGAGATGATTAGTGACGATCCATCTCGTGCCCCAGCACCTGTTATTACCACACCACCACCTGCAGCAGCACCAAGAAGGAACCCAACTCGTAATCGTCATCCTCCGCCACGACTGCAAGAGTACATCACTTACAGTGCAAGGCATCCCATCTCCGAAGCACTCACTTATCAAAAACTGTCAGCATCTCATGTATCCTTCCTAAATCAGATGACCAACAACATTGAGCCTAAAAACTTTCAAGAAGCAGTGTGTACGCCTGTGTGGCGAAAGGCCATGCATGATGAGCTCAAAGCACTGGATGCCAATCATACTTGGAGCGTGGTAGACCTTCCCAAAGGAAAGAAAGCAGTCGGGAGTAGGTGGATCTACAAGATCAAATTCAATTCTGATGGCACTATTGAAAGACACAAGGCCAGGTTGGTGGCACGAGGCTTCACTCAAACCTACGGTCTTGATTACAAGGAGACGTTTGCCCCCGTTGCCAAAATGAACACCGTAAGGGTTCTACTGTCAGTCGCTGTCAACCACGACTGGCCCTTGTTTCAAATGGATGTTAAGAACGCGTTTTTACATGGTGAGCTTGAGGAAGAAGTATACATGAAGCTCCCTCCAGGGCATCCTCAAGAACAAGAATCTACCAAAGTCTGCAAGCTTCATAAAGCTATATATGGGCTCAAACAATCCCCTCGAGCTTGGTACTCCAAACTGAGCTCGGTTCTTGAGATGGCAGGATTTAAAAGGAGCCATGTTGACTCCTCTCTATTTGTTCGCAGTGGTGCCCAAGGAAAGCTCGTTGTTCTTATCTATGTAGACGACCTTATCATCACGGGAGACAATGTAGAAGAAATTGAAACTCTTAAGAGGTCCCTTCACCAACAGTTTGCCATTAAAGATTTGGGAACCCTAAAGTTTTTTCTGGGAATTGAGATGGCAACCTCCTCCAAGGGTTTATTCTTAAATCAACGAAGGTACATTCTTGATCTTCTCGATGAAGCAAATATGGCCAATTGCAAACCTGCTCGCACCCCCTTAGCTAGCAAACTTCAATTGGATGCTTCAGGTGCTCACTTATCTGATCCTAGTGTGTATCAACGCATGGTTGGCAAGCTCATCTACCTCACGATTACCAGGCCTGATATTGCTTACCCCGTAAGCCTTATCAGTCAGTTTATGCACTCTCCGACATTGGTTCATTGGGAAATTGTCAAGAGACTACTCCGCTACCTCAAGGGTTCGATTGGAAGAGGTATACTCATGCAGAAAAATGAGTCTCATCACATTATAGCCTATACCGATGCTGACTGGGCTGGTAATTCACTTGATCGAAAATCTACCACGGGTTTTTGTACCTTTGTTGGTGGAAACCTTGTCACTTGGAAAAGCAAAAAAACAAACCGTGGTTGCACGGTCCAGTGCTGAAGCTGAATATAGGGCCATGGCTGCTACAGCTTGTGAACTCATCTGGTTGCAGCAGCTTCTTCGTGATCTTGGCTTCCACAGCAAGGAACCCATGTTTTTATTCTGTGACAACCAGGCTGCCATGCATATTGCCTCCAATCCCGTCTTTCATGAACGGACCAAACATATTGAAGTTGACTGCCACTACATCCGCAACCAAGTTCAATCCAAAGTCATTGAAACCGTCTTCACTCGGAGTCATGATCAACTTGCTGATCTCTTCACGAAAGCCCTCGATTTTACTCAGTTTTATCGGTTATTGTTCAAGCTTGGATCAATCAACCCTCTTGATCCAACTTGAGGGGGAGTATTGAACAGTTCTTGACAGCTTGTATAGCTGATGTTTGAGGTTGCTTATTATTGGATGTCATGATTAGAAGTAGGGATAAATATTAGAAGAATAAGTGGTGATGGAGAAACAGCTCAGCTTGTGTCACTGCCCATGCTGATATATTCGGTCCTCCCTTTCACCTACTGCACTCATCCATTGCTTTCGGCTATTATTGCTGTAAAGCCAAAGCTGGATAATAGATTAAGTTTAGAGGGATTGCAGGACATCATTATGTTGGCATTAGCTGCCATCTCCCCTCTTTTCTTCTTCGTGTCTTTCCTTACTTATATGCTGCATCTTGTAACTGTTTTATTAAGGAAATATACATGAAATATACATCAAAAACTCAACAGTAATCGGCGTTCCTTCAAACCCCCATTTGGATTCTTCGGGGAGCTTATAGACAAGGTAAGCAGCATACGTCGTTCGCGGGGATAAATTTTTCGTCTCTATGCATCCCTTGATCTCAAGCCACCATACAAGTTTGAGCTCAGCCACTTGGGAGAACCTGTAATGATCCACGGTGTGTGTGTGTATACACATCAAACCTCAATTTGCATAGCCAAATTAGAATTACGTAATTAATTTTATTATAAGTTAAATATTGTGACAGGAGACAACCTGGAGTGAGTAAGAGAAATCCATTCCCAGTAATCTGGATTGTCTCCCCAGGCTATGAATAAATGTCTGGCACCCAGCATAAAACATTTTTTGCCACTAAATTCATCTAGTGCAAAACTCTGGTCAAACATTTTGCACCAATTAAGGAACAAAAAAAAAATCAGCCAACCAAAAGAGAAATAGTAAAACTCCATAGTCCTTTGGGAATAAAACTTAAGGATTATATATTTTGTCGTTTAAATACCAACTTCAAAGAATTTTTTAGCTAACTGGACTTTTGTTTTAACGAAATGGCGGGGTGACTGAAATTACCAAATCGCCTTCGTCAAGGAGGACAGGGTTTCGGCAGAGATGAAGGTAGAGCTCCCTCTTAGAGGGAAAGAGCACAGGAGAAATGGAGCGGGAGATGAGTTCATTGTAATCTAAAGGCAGGAAACGCTCCCAAAGGACGTCAGATAGGGCAGCCGATCGGAATCTAGAGCAGACGAGGGACGACCGGCATGCATCTTTAGGGGACGTGAGGGAAAGAAAATGTGAGATGCACTCCTCCGGTAATGACTCTAACCCCGGCATTGTTTGTCCTGATTGGAAACTAAGAGCTAGCTAGATATATCATTTGAATTTTGAACGAATGTAATTTATGCGTCTTTTTTTATGCATTTAAAAAATAGCACAATGGCTCCTTCGCGTTGCGGTAAGCTAGCATTGTTTTTCGTGTTCATTGATTTACTATTTTTTTTTGTATGTCCTTTAGTTACTCCATGGTAGGGGAGCAGGAAGTTTCTTAGTTGTAGTGTAATTCTGATGTAAACTTAGATTACTTGTTTGTGCGTAAAATAACCATACATATATGATCACCATGACCTAATCCTTTTAAACCACTTAATAGAGGATGAGAAATGCCAAGGCTCTCTTCCAGTCGTCATTAATTGGGCCTAAGCAGTAAACTCAATCCCTTCCACCATGAGGACGCTCTTGCAGCTGTAATCACTAGTTTCCATTAGACTGTACATAACAGTAGCATTCTCTTCTTCGATGACATACTCAACCATCTCAACCTCAATCCAACCGTCGCCTCTGTATCGACCTTTTGGAGGTCTACCTTCTAGTACTTGCACAGGGTCTAGGATCACGCTATGCTCAACCTCAACCTCAACCGCAACAGCGCTTAGTTCATAACTGAAGGGCAATGTGATCGGTGTTCCTGCAATCGCTTGATTGTATCGGATGATAGATGATAGAAAATTAGTTGCATAGGTTGTTTTTGGGGATAAATTTTTAGTCTCTATGCATCCCTTGATGTCAAGGCACCATACATATTTCAGCTCAACCACTTGGGGAAAGCTGCGATTGATTTATGTCCACATCAAAATGTCTAATTGTTTTGGGATCAAATTGTTTGGGCTTGAAATCCTAGATTTGAGCCGAGAGGGAATTAACCTAGGAAGAAGGTACAAATTTTCGGCCCAATGATGAATTACTCGGCCCAATAAAGTGAGATGTGATGGCTTGATCGAGTCCTAGAAGAAATAAGATTGTTCAGATCAGGATGAGGTTATGGTACGATCGAATCCTAAGCCCTCGTTTGGTACGCCGTATAATTCACTTGATAAGATTAATAATACGGATATAGTTTTTTGGTGCACTCTCGTACTAAATAAGCACCCGTTTAATTAACCGATTTCTCAAATTTTATAAAGTTGACGTCGGACTACTAAAACGGCCCAAAAGCTTGGGATAATTAGTCAGGTCCTCTCCATCTTCACGAAGCCACCTTTAACGACTTTGCAGAATAAGCTTTCGAACTTCGGCTTCCTCTCCATGTGATAGAAACCTGCATCAGCCAAGCAATTGCAGCAATGGAGATAGAGAGAGGGAATGGAGGAAGGAAGAAGACGAGCAGAAACTCGTGTGGTAATATTTTTAGTATATTCTCTGAATAATTGTTGTGTGAGCACTGAGGCTATTGCTCCATTTAAAACATCCCAATGGGAAATGCCAACTCAGCATTCCACTCTTTAACTCACTCTCTTACAAAACAAACTACTTTCTTATTTAAAATAAAACCCTCAAAACGTGCATGAAAAACCATTCCTAACACTATGTCCCTTACCCTCCAACTCGTGTCCAACTCCATTGAATTTGAATCCCTCACTGCCACCATCTTCCTCTGCCAAACGCCGCTTTCATGCACCCAGGCCAGCCCTCTTTTCCGCTCCTCCACTACCCACATCTCCCCGAGAAGAATCTCCATCAATACCTTAAGTACCTCTCCCCCAATAGAAAGATCCCGACTTTGCTCACCAATTACTCCCTCACCGTCACTGCCTCCCCAAATTTCCAGGGCTATTTGTCAATCAACGATCTGGGTATTAAACCTATCACCGTTCTGGATGATGGGTCAATGATCGTTTATGCAATTGACGAGTTTTTCAATTTATCCTTCATGGCCATCGACGCCCTTAAAAAACCAATGGCAAATCTGCTATCGATGAGCTCTGTTTCGGGTGTTCAACCGCCGAGCCCTGCTTCGAGTGCGACTGTGAATTACAACATGGAGGAAGACACGCTGAGTTTCCTTCTTCTTTTTTATTTTTTTTTATTTTTTATGATTAATTTCTCTTTTTCTGTTTTCTTTGGTTTTCTCTCTTTTTTTTCATTTTAACAATTATTTTGTGAATTTTTTTAGAAAATCATTATAATCCGACGTATTATCCGATGCGCTAATTAATCTAATACAGCATCAAGCGTCCGATTAATGTAGTTAGTACTATCTTATGATTATTTATCCTATCTGACTGAAATTGTCAATACAGTCCGAGTTGCCAAACGAGGCCTAAAGGAAGTATGATTGTTTGAGGATTGAGAGAAGTTTTTATTTATTTATTTTTATATTTATAAAATTTGAAGGATTAGGTTTGGTTCTTGGATGGATTTGAATTCATCACAAAATACGACTAGATTTGGAATCCTAGCTCATGTGAGTTTAATAGAATTTTGGTCAAATGATTGGTGAAGATAATTCTAAGTATTGCCAGATAATACTAAGAAACAACAATACTATTAGGATTCAATAACTCGGTAAACTTGGGCTTTAGAGAATTTTGCTCCTATATCAATTCAATAAACAAATCAATGTTTTATGTGAACCTTCTCACCTTTTGAGAAAAATACTAACTGTTTTACTAATTGTCAACACAAATATAGTCTGGTTAGACATTGTTGACCCTAAAAACTACTTAGCCTATATGGCACGTAGACCGAGTAATTAATAAGCTAACTATCTTCTTCAGTTGTGTGCTAGGCATGCCAACTCAACGGCAGGGGAGTAAAATATGTTGATCTGGCGTTGGGCGCGCTGCTGACTTCTTGATCTCGCGACTGCGGTCGAGGAAGGAACACATCCCGACCTTCAAGTTCTAGAGCCTGAAGACAAGGCTACTAGTTTTGCGAAGTTCAATATCAAATTCGGTTTTCAGTGTGCCGAATGTAGTAACCTAGTAACACCTCACTTCGCCGAAAAGGCTAATGAGATGACCTCAACAAGGACTTGAAAATCCTTATTGATTGAGACTTGGATAAATAACCAGTCGGTCTCGAAGCAATGCTATTTATCCAAACTGAAGGTATTCCTCAGTCGGCTGATTCTACAGATACAGTGATGTTTATCCAAATTGAAGATGTCGACAATTGCCTTCACATTGCTGTTTATCTAAACTGAAGATATGTTGACGGAAAAAAAAAAAGGGAGAGGAAAAAATCTCAGTGTTGTTGAGAAATTTTGCGCAGGGCAATTTGTGTGTTGATTTGAATGGGCATTTTCCATGTTGCACGAACCCTTATATTTATAGTAATTGAAAACTTACTAGCCAACCTGTGTAGTTCCAGTCGAAGGTAGAACACCTTTTTACGAGATAATTATTACAAAAGCCCTTGCCATTATCTCGATATCTTGAAAGGTTTGGCAATTGCACTTTCCTTCTATTAAGACTAGATACACTAGTCACTTGATAAGGCTCAAATTTGGAATGGTTGCCAACTCCAAATTACCATGTACCACGTGCCATATCTTATCACCCATTCACCAGACCATCATGATAATTCTAGTTTAAACTGGAATATACCATTGCTAGCAAACTAAAGAGTGCGACATCTCCTTTATTTTTGCTTAGATGCATCCATGCATGCAACGCAACTTGCAAAATAATTGCACCAAATTCACTTGCAGTATCCCATCTTTTCAACTAAATGCAGGCCATGAATTATCAAAAGGTTCAATATGATCATATCTCCCACTTTTGCACGCTATCATATCCCTAAATCCTGATAAATACTGTTTTTCCGCGTTGACTAGGCCGCGAACAAGCCAAGCTGCACAACACATGACCAGATAGAGTCCTTATTGCAATGCAACCTCTTTCATTTGTTTGACTCTCAAAATGTAACCGTAAGATAAATCATTATATTAAATTACTAATAAAATAGTAATATATAATATAGTTTCCTTTATCCAACGGCTTTAAATATATGGACCGAGTGCGTGCAAAATTACGACTTCTTAATGTTTGGAGTCATTCGACGACATATAATCTTGCTCATTCAATGGTCTTGATTGCTCAGGCTGATGGTGTAAAATCAGTCACAAACAGACATATTTAGGTTAACAACCGATGGAAGACAATTGCTTGTTTAGACGAAGTTTTCCATAGGCAATCAGCAAATGCGACAATCTGATTAGACATTGGCAAAGTTGAAGAATTGATTCGACTTAGGAGTCTCGACTGCTTGGTTAAACAAGTTTCTCAAGTTAGACTAGTTAACTATCTCAAGTTTCCACTAATGAAGAGTCTTTGATTATCTCACTGAATGAGATTACTTCATTAGCCTTCTTGGCGAAGTGGATTGTTTTATTATTGGATATTCTCAAGTCACGTTCAGAGTTCGCCATAGTGACGACCAAACCACTTCTATAATAAAGACACTCATTTTTTTAGTATCTTTGTCCTTACAATTTGATACTGGTTCGGGGGACTTATATTCTCACTAATATAGTCGAGAGTGCCAAACCCGGTGCACAGGATTCAGAAGTTTGCAGTGAGATGCATAGCCTTGTTTTCAGGTTATAAAACTCAAGACCGAAGTGTTCAGACTGTATAATTTTTAGAGTCAACACATATAAATGATATAACTAGTAGAAAATGGTGGGGAGAATATAATCAATATGTACACCTACACCATAGTTCAAATCCTCGATTGCAAAAGAAAAAAAAATAGGGAAGAATGCGCATAGATTGCAGGCGCAGCACAACCTTTGTGCGCCTAGAGGCTAGCACGCAAGTAAAGTAAGTCATCTCCAACCGAAAGGGCTAAACATAACTCCGTCTAGAATTAGAGTCCTACAAAAAATTATTTTTAAATGAAGTAATTATTGTAGCAGAGGAGCTAGCCCAAAAAAGATTAATGAAGGGCCACACTTAGCCAACCTGATGCCTCTTATTTGGCCAAGTAATGATCTGATATGCTTTATAGAATAATAATCCAGCTATTCATTGGAAAGGCAAATCAGACTATTTTTAACTTTTACACCTCTCTCCATTGGATATGGTCAAGACATTAACAGCCTGACATTTTATCAAGCATAACCAAGGTATTAAATATCGATGATATCGAAAATATTGATAGTCCAAAAACACGGAAATTTTGATGGAAATATCGAGATATTATCGATATCGATAAAAATTGAATAAAAACCACGGAAATTGTAAGAAAAACTTGGACATTTTTATTGAAACTTTGCAGGATGTTTATTTAGTCAATTATGTATTAGTTTATCACAAAAATTGAAAGGAAATGCATGGCATGATGGATTTAACTGATTTAAGTTGATTATATAGCGAGCTGGCAAACATTGTGAGTGTAGAAAATATGTAAATATTTTAGCATATTTTCACAAAAACATAAGTGATATGGTGGTCAAGGTGTAGGAGTAAAATGGGAGGGGTTTGAATCCCCTTGGTATTTTTTTAAATATAGAAATTTAAAAAATACGGAAATTTCGATGGAAATATCGATAACATCAGAAATGTTAGTAGTCCAAAAACACGAAAATTTCGATGAAAATATCGAGATATTATGAATATTTTACACCTTGAGCATAACTCACCGATTCCCACCGAGTCCGAGTCACGACCCACCAAACACCAAGAATCCAGTCGAAACGACATTGGGCCTGACCCGGCCCGGCCACAGAAGAAGTCCACTTAGGTTTTCAATAGTCGTGGGAGCTGACTTTCTCCTGCACCGCCAGAACAAGAACAAACCATAAAGTACCGATTCCCACCAAGTCGGACTCACCACCAACCAAACACATCAAAAACCCTACATGGCCGATTCAGCTTCTAAAACCCTAGAAGACCAACCTCCAAATCAGTCCTCAAACCCCCAAATGGATGCCAAAACCGTAGAAGAAGTAGAAAAGTCCAAGCAAGATGAAGTGAAATCGGAGAACGCGCCAAAAGCAGAAGGGGAAGCGGCGGCGGAGGATGAGGAGGAGGAGGAGGAGGCGGGAGAGTGTGGATTCTGCTTGTTCATGAAAGGCGGCGGGTGCAAAGAGAGCTTCACGGCGTGGGAAGAATGCATCGAAGAGGCTGAGAAGAACAAGGAGGATGTTGTGGAGAAATGCTTCGAGATCACTTCGGTTTTGAAGGAATGTATGATGGCTCACTCCGATTACTACGAGCCCATACTCAAGGCCGAGAAGGCGGCCGAGGCAGAGGCTGTTAAGGAATTGGAGAAGGAAAAGGCTGCTGAGAGCTCCGAACAACGAAATGCCGCCGTCTCCTCGGAGAATTCCAAGCAGCATTCCGGTTCTAGCGGCAAGCAAGACACATAGCCCGGTCAGGTGAATTGCTGATTGCTAGCTTGGTCAGTGATGAGATTTTTGTTTTAATTGCGGAAATAATTAGTGGCAAACTGGCAATTGAGATACATGAAAATCAAACTTATAAATTGTACTTGATAAAACCAGTAACAATCATATTCTTCGATTTTGTTGTATGTTCTGTTGAATTTCTTGCTGTTTGTTATGAAAGCGGTGCTCTGTTTTCGTGTGTCTGGATTGTGGAGTATCGTTACTTATTTTCGCTACGTGCGGACTTGATATGTTTAGTGATTGATATATAGAATGGCTGATCTTACAGTCTCTAGCTGGAGTTGAGAGTTCATGAACGGCTATAACGCATGTGTAGAAGCAGGGTTTTGGGTGTTAGACTCAGTCATTTTGGTGCGATTAGTTTGAGCTACTATTTTGTAAATACCGTGCGCTACAGATACTATAGATTATCAAATGGTTCCCCAAAATATGGGGTTTTGAGTTATCGAGAATATAATGAAGAGGATCATGTCTTTCAAAAGTGTATCGTAACTGAGAGTATAGATATGATGAGTGACATTTACACCATGAATGCAGGCAGTGGTTCACATAGATTGCATCTTCATACTGGGAAAAATTGTCTCAAGTATGAATCTGTTTTCTTCCCTAATGATATGTGAACATTTGGATCGACTGTTTCTGTTGGGGATCATTGCTTCAATGTAAAACATTAGAATGTGTTAGGCCCAAAATATTTAAACATTAGAATGTGTTTAGGCCCAAAATAAATAATATTTTGGGCCGAGGACGCGTTCACCTGGATGTCGGCGTGGGCTGCCCGGTTAGGGTTAGCCGAATCTTATTACGAAGAGGATTGTTTTAGACGAGGATGGGGTAGTCGAACCCTAGTGCAACAAGGACTATTAAAGTTAAGGATGCTCAAAATTAGGGGATGAATCTGGTTCGATAAGGAGCTTGGTTCAACGTCCTATAGGGGGTTAGGATTGGTGGAAACCTGATCATATTGGGTTGAAGAGTTCTAATCCAAGTAAATTTCTAATTCGGCCACAAGGGGTTTCACTATTATAAATAGAGAGGGGAATGCACCATTCAAGGCATCTTCAAATCAACACGCAAATTGCCCTATTGCTTTGCCTTTTGCAGGTCGACTTCGATTTATCTTCTGCTGACAATGAACCCGAGTAGCTTACCTGACAAAGCACCAAAACCCCTCCCGGCTTTCTTTTTCGGATGAAGACGAAGACTGTATTTCCGCAATCTGTCAAACACTTTCTTCAAATTGCAAAGCTTCTCAACAACCCTGAGATTTTTTTCCTCTCTCCCTTTCTTCTCGCCAACACATCTTCAGTTTGGATAGACAGCACCGTGAAGGCAACCGGCGACATCTTCAATTTGGATAGATAGCACTGGAGCCGTAGAATCAACTGACCAAGGAGCACCTTTAGTTTGGATAGATAACACTGCTTCAAGGCCGACTGATTATTTATCCAAGTCTCAGTCAGCAAGGATTTCTATGTCCTTGTTGGTAGAGGTCATCTCATCAGCTTTCTCGGCGAAGTGACGTGTTACCAGGTTACTAGGCTCAGCACATTGAAAGTCGAGTTTTATTTTATGATTGAATATTCGCAAGTACATTTTAGAGATCGACATTCCGACAACTGAACTACATTTACAATTAAGACATTTATATCTTTTGAGTATTTGTGTCCTTATAGTCTGATATCAGTTTGGCATACTTATACTCTCATGAATATAATTACTGAGACCGAACCTTGTGCCGATGATTTGTGCACTTCATAGAACTAGCAGCTTTGTCTTTAGACTCTAGAACATGAAGGCCGAGACGTGTTCCTTTTTCGGTTGCAATCACAAGATCAAGAAGTCAGCAGCGCGCCCAACGCCACATCGACTTATTTTACTCCCCGGCCGAGCTCGGCCAACGAGTTAGCACATCTTGCACACAACCGAATGACGTAGTTAGCTTATTAATTACTCGGCTTGAGCGCCACATAAGCTTGGTAGTTTTTTAGGGTCAACAGAATGGTAAGATAACATTGAGCATGAAAGAGAAACGTTTATACTGTTAAGTTAAAGCTGACGGGTGAAGGGATTGGTTGTGGTGTTGCTACATCTGTTATTGTAGTGTGCCTAAACGTGAATATGATACGTTGTTTGCTTTTGGTTGAGGAAGAATGATGAAAATTTAAATGCGTGGTGTCGAGGTTGGTGAGATTATATGGTGCTGGCGCTGCACTACAACAATTGCTTATAATTTGGTTTGAAGCTGATGGATTGGATATGGTTCATCGTTACCAGTCCGACTGCTTGGTTCATAGCATGTTCATCTGTTATCTGCGTACAGTGCGTAGCATACTCTTCATCTGTACGATTTAGTTTTGGGTACATTTGTCAGATCATTATAAAGTAGAAGCAATGTGGCATTTGGTCAGGTGCCATCCCTAATGAATCAGAATGGTTAAGTTTCTATTAAGGTGGTGGGCATGAATTAAGGGGGAGATAACAGAGGAACCATCCATGACTCTCGGTAGAGTTTGATGTGTAGAAGCAATCCATCGATAGAACGCTAAAATTTAACACTATGTTTGGATGAGAAAATTTAAGACTAGGGTAAATTACAAAAAACTACCTCAACTATTGGTGTCACGACACTTTCATACCCAATCTTTTTAAAATGACAATGTCATACCTCATCTTACGAATTTGTGCAAATGTCATACCTCAGTCAATTTTTCTGTTAAGTGCTGACGTGACTACCTGCGGGATCCAGTTACTAATCCAACTGGATTAAAAAATTATTAAATATATTTTTAATAATTAAAAATGAATTTTTTTTTATTTTTTATTAAATCTCTCTCTCTCCCCCCCTCTCTTTCCCCCATCTCTCTTGCCTCTCTCTCTTCTCTGCATCCCCAAAACCCTTTCCCACCCGACACCCCCCACCCCCGACCCCTTCTCACCCGTCCCATCCCCCAACCTTCCTCCACCACCCTCTCTCTTTCCTCTCTCTCTCTCTCTCTCTAAGAAAATGGAACCTTCATAATATCAAAAAAATTCATTTCCTTTCTCCCACATTTTCTGAGCAACCAAACAAAGCAAAACCATTCAATTTTGCCCAAAAAAAAAAACCCAAGTTGTATTCACAAGAGACTCGCCAGCGGTGGTGGGCGCGAGAGTGCTGCTGCGTTTTGCTAGGCTTGAAGATGGTGTTGGGCTACTGGAGCAAAGGGAGGTGGCAGAGATCGGCGAGGGGTGAGGTTGGTGTGCCGGAGATCGGCGACTTTGATGTCGTCAGTTAGAATGGGGAAGAAGGTGATGGTCGTTGATGGATGGAGTCGACGATGAAGAGAAGAGAAGGGGGTGGATCGGGTTTGGGGAAGTAAGGGTAGAGAGGAGAGAGAGAAAGGCGAGAGAGAGAGAGAGAGTGGTGGAGGAAGGTTGGGGGGTCGGGGGGGGGTGTTGGGTGGGAATGGGTTTTGGGGATGCAGAGAAGAGAGAGGCGAGAGAGAGGGGGAGAGAGAGAGTGGAGAGAGAGATTTAATATAAAAAAATTATTTTTTAATTTTTTAATTATTAAAAATATATTTAATAATTTTTTAATCCAGTTGGATTAGTAAGTGGATCCCGCATGTAGCCACGTCAGCACTTAACAGAAAAATTGACGGAGGTATAACATGGGCACAAATTCGTAAGATGAGGTATGACATTGTCATTTTAAAAAGATTAGGTATGAAAGTGTTGTGACACCAATAGTTGAGGTAGTTTTTTGTCATTTACTCTTAAGATTATTAAAGAATTCTAAAATGGCGGAAATTGAAATGACGAAATTTTCTAAATCTCACTTAAAAGAACAATGGAATTTGAATACGAAATTTATTATTTTTAAATTTTCACACATAGAAATTAGAAAATGATACATATTTACATGGAATTTAAACCTGGAAATCGAATGTTCCAAATTTCAAGTTTTTTTTTTTCACGCGGGAATTCTAAATCTTTATGTATATCAATCCAAACAAGTGAATTGATGCATGTCAATTTATAAATTCTGATTTGTGTTAAAACTTCAAGTTTAATTCACACATCCAAACATAGTGTAAAGGAAAGTATAAATAATATTAAATTTTAATGAAAAATTTATGTTCGTGTAAAAAATGTAAAATCATGATTATCAAGGTTGGATTTTACTACGAGCTAGTAATATTATTCATCACTTATAAGTAAAAAGTTTTAAATTCAATTTTTAGAAAAATCGAATTTGAACAAAAGTATTGCAAGTCCATAACATTGGATGTTCAAAAAAAGGTTTGGGTTAGGTTCCTATTATGTAAGTGGGGTCGTATGATCGCAGCCAAGACATTGAGAAGCCCGGCCCAAGTTGAGTTTTGGTGGGACTGCTTGGAACAATAATCCGTAAATTAAAATTCAAAAGGAAATAATTGCAAAAAGAAGGTTCCGCTGCCGCGATTCGAACCTGGGGAGGCGGTGTTGAATTTTGTTGAGGCCTTGAGCTGATTGCTTACGTCAGCGATAAAATCTCTCATTAGGATTTAGGAAGGCCGAGTGCCTACGCAGCTCATATCTGTAGCGGTGTAGCCCTAACCCAACCCAATTTCGTTCATCTCTCTCTCTCTCTCTCTCTCTCTCTCTCTCTCTCTCGTCACTCCCGCCGTCGCCTCCCTCTTTAGGGCTTTTCATCGGCAGTTGCTTCATTCATATTCTGCTGGTAAGAGTTTGTTTCCACTGGATTTGTGTTGTTTATGTATTCCCCTTGATTGTTTTCGTTGTCGTCTGCCTCTAATGGATTCCATTTCTGTTGTTATTTGCAAATTTATTTATATATTCCTTTGATTTATCTTGTATTATGAAATCGTCGTGTAATTTGCAAATTTAGAGATTCCTTTGATTTACCAGTTGGAGTTGGATAGAAATTTTCGTGTTAATGATTATATTTTTTTTATTTAATTGGATCATAGAGTGGATTTATTTTCCTGAAATCTTTAGTTTTATGAACTAAATTTAACGCCCCGACTCGTGAGAATAAGAAACAATTTTTATTCTGAATTTTAAAAAATGGGTTTGTTTATACTCTGCCTCTATACCTGTTCGTGCTCGAAATTTTCAAACGTTATCGTGAAATAATACTATTATTTTGTTTCTCAGATTTGTTGTTTTCGTGTTTGCATTCACCAGCAATGGCCGAGGAAGCAATGGCTGAGGACGCAGGTATGTTTATGGTTCATCAGACTGTTGGCAGCGTACTATGTTGCAAATGCGGTATCCCCATGGCACCAAACGCTGCCAATATGTGTGTCAAGTGTCTGCGCTCTGAAGTTGATATTACGGAAGGTCTGCAGAAGCATGTCACCATTGTTCATTGCCCCGAGTGTGAGTGCTACTTGCAGCCTCCAAGAACTTGGATCAAAGCCCAATTGGAGTCGAAGGAGCTGCTGACCTTCTGTGTTAAGAGACTCAAGAACTTGAATAAAGTTCGGTTGGTGCATGCCGAATTTATTTGGACTGAACCTCACTCCAAGAGGATCAAGGTTAAGTTGAAAGTTCAGAAGGAGGTTCTTAACGGAGCAATACTTGAACAATCATATATTGTTGAGTATGTCCAACAAGAGCACATGTGTGAATCCTGTTCAAGGGTTCAGGCCAACCCTGACCAGTGGGTTGCATCTGTGCAACTCCGCCAGCATGTTTCTCACAGGCGCACATTTTTCTATCTGGAGCAGCTGATCCTGAAGCACGGTGCTGCTGCTAGTGCTATTAAGATAAAGCAGATGGAACAAGGTATCGACTTCTTTTTCTCAAACCGAAGTCATGGTGTGAAGTTTGTGGAATTTGTGGGCAAAGTTGCTCCAGTAAGGAGTCGCAGTGACAAACAGCTTGTTTCCCATGATTCTAAAAGTAACAATTATAATTATAAGCACACATTCTCTGTTGAAATAAGCCCCATTTGCCGTGAAGATTTGATTTGTCTGCCTCCCAAGGTCAGGTCTAGTTTGGGAAATCTCGGTCCCCTCGTGATTTGCACCAAAGTGACCAACAGTATTGCTTTGCTTGATCCATTCACCCTGAGGCATTGTTTCTTGGATACTGATCAGTATTGGAGGTATTCCTTCAAGTCTCTACATACAAGCAGGGAGCTGGTGGAGTATATAGTGCTTGATATGGAGATTATTTCACCTGAAGTTAATGTTGGTGGCTCAAGATATGCTCTAGCTGATGCACAAGTTGCTCGTGTGTCTGATTTTGGGAAGAATGACACTATTTTCAACATCAAAACACATCTTGGCCATATTTTAAGCCCCGGTGATTATGCTCTTGGTTATGACATGTACGGGGCTAACAGCAATGATGATGAACTGGAGAAGTACAGGAGTCTAGTCATTCCAGATGCAATCTTAATAAAGAAGAGCTATGAAGAAAAGCGGCAGAAGAAGCGTGGGAAGCCTCGTCCCTGGAAGCTTAAATCCCTTGGTATGGAAATTGATGATAAAAATAAAACAGATCAAGAAAAGGTGGAGTCGGAGTATGAACAGTTCTTGAAGGATCTGGAGGAGAACCCTGAGATGAGGTTTAACATGTCACTGTACAAGAATGAAGAATACCAGCCGTCAGAGATGGCATCTTTGACTGATGGGGAAGATGCACCTTCTGTCCCACTTGAAGAGTTGCTTGATGACCTTAAACTTCGTGACTCCAACTCCGACGACGATGAAGATGGGGAAGATGATAGTAGCATGCGGGAGTAAACGGTGGTTTAAACCGAATATTAAGTTCGTCACAGGGTACTTTCTTTAGTTTGGTTTTCCTTTAAAATTGTTTTTCGTATGTTTTTTTCCTGCTTACAACAGTGGCTGTTTGTTGTACGGAAGAGTTGAGCGAACCCTCGTTTGGAGCTTTCTGTGCTTGTTAGTTTTATTATAATAGTGAGTAGTAGGACGAATGCACTTTTGAATTTTTGTCGGGATGGTCGCAAACAGCAAAAATTGTATGGTGCTTTGAAGCATTCGACCCTCCGGAGCAGTATAGAAAATCTCTCTCATGCTCCGGAGCATCCTTCAATTGTTACGTCGTATGTCGAACTGATATACAAGTATAAAATCAACTGAAAACTTTCTTGTTTAAAATAAAAATATTTGAAATTAAATAAAAAGGCTCAAAAGAAGAAAAGCCCTTTCACAAAATGCATAAAACTAAAGCAGCTATTACAAAAAGTAGTAATCTAAAAAATGTCAATTGACATAAGAAAGAGAAAAAAATTTAACAAAAAACTTCTAGTACTGTTTATTTTAACGAAAAATCATATTTTTACACTAAAATGACATGGTAGTAGAGCATGTTGGGTTTCTTTCAAGAAACTGAGACTTGGCATCTGCTCTTCTTTCAGGACGGAGAAGAAAGAAGCGCCGCATTTCGTATTTACCGCTACATAAGCCTGAGAAAGGATGGGAAATAAGGTAAATGAAAACCCAAAATCATAAGGAATGATGTTCAACTTTTCATATTCTAAAAGTAAAAAAGAACAAACAATGTGTTGCATATCAAAAGGCTATGGTTTTAAGATTTTACAACTTCTTCAAAACCAACCTCAAACATGAGCTGTGTGAGGGCATTCACTTCATTCTTGTAAGCTTCGGTCATGCTAATTCAGTCACCTACCCTACCCTAGTACACGGTACGCTACTCATTCATCTTCATTGTCTCAACTGTATCTTGATTAACAAATTCATCATTTACATTAAAGATGCAGTTGAGATAGATGATTCAGTAACGGACCGTTCCAGAACCATTTCACTTATTTTGGTTTTCACTTTTTGTGCTTTAGAACTAATGAAAAACAAAACACTAAAAACGAAATGGGTCCTAAACTTTTGCGCAGGAATAGATGTCAAGCCCTAAACTAAGGATTAACGTAAACCTTGGTTCAGAACGTGAATCACACCTTAATTAATATAATTAAGAATGTGACATGAAATAAAAGCATGTATAACTCGCTTGGAATAAAATTCAACTGAACAACATATCATTATTGAAAGTTTCAACCAAAATTACAACTTATGAACTACTCAGAGTTCACACAAAAGTAGTTCTTTATTCAAACAAGAGAGCAAAAGCCAACAAGCTCATCTTTTTATTTCTTTATACATAGTTACACAACAGACAAGAAGCAGACTTTTAGGTTTCTAGTTTTGTACATGCAAAATTTAGTTTGGGTGAGCTTAAAAAGCTCAGTAGGGACCTATATCTTCATTACTAAAATAATAGAGAATAATTAACATAGCAGAATTAAAACCATAATCAGAATGGTGCGTAAGGATGCAATGCAAACACCTTAACTATACCTGTTAATCCACATAACTAAACACCCAAACCTTGTACGTCCCATTCCATACTTACACCGCTTGATCCCGAGTGTTTAAATATATGAACTAACCCCCATCCCTAAACATCCCCAAACTCCCCTTTTGTTAGTCATCTTGCCTAAACTCTTCATCTCCAGTCCCAAATTATCCTTAAAGAATCTGTGCATTGTGGGCTCGCATGAGACCTGGTACCTACTAAGAGTTTGGCTCAACTACACAAAAACTAATAGTCACTACCTTAGATTCCCAAAGTTCTTTCCGACAATCCAACTTTACTCCCACATCATGGATCTAAATTGCATTTCAAACATTTATACTCAAATAACCTTCAGAAACAATATTCATATTCGATTTGAATTCAATATGTATATCAAACTTGTATGTGTAATTAAGTAAGCAATAATTAAATTAATATATATAGAGGGTTTCCCAAAACCCCCATACCTTGAATTCAATTAATTTTGTTCCTCTGAAGAACCTATTCGGAACACAAAAGTACAACCAAAAGTATAAATACAACACATATTAGTAACCAAACTAAGAGTTTAATCACAAAATTAATATTATCTAAAGAAAGTACATAAATTCTGGAATCTTATAACTCAAATAATGTCACTCAAATAAAGTAAAGAAGACTAGAAATGAATCTGGGAAAAGAAATTAGGTGTGGTAAAAAACAGTACTTTGCATCTCCACAAAATCTGCAAAAAAATAGCACCATTGAACCAAGTTTAGGCTCCTTTTCAAACACTCAAAACTAAACCAAATCGTGTAATGTTACATGGGTTTTGAAGTTTGTGTTTTGTACTTTAAAAGCATATAAAGTTTGTAGAAAACATAGCTCTAAATTGGAAGTTATGCCAAAAAGAAAGATGGAGTCTTGAAACTGGAAACAATTGGGTTACGATCATGGGCATATTTATTTTCAACACTACAAATTTCCTCCAAAGGAGCACATAATGACCTATAAATTAAAAGCAAAATAAGGCTACTTGAAACTTGAGTTTTCTCTGCAAAGAAATCAATTTTCTGCAACTTACATAACAGTCCACTTCCAATTCATATAACAAAACTCGAAATACTTCCAGGTACTCCAGAAGTCATGTATACGACACCCAAATATAACATAACTCAAAATTAACAAGAAATTGACCTTTTGAACCAAACCCTTGATCAAGAAATTTGTTCTACATACTCAATCCGAATTACCCAACTCTAATTCAAGTTCAGATTGGTTCATTGAATGGTAGAAAACCCTAAATAAAACTAAGAACTCCAAATATATCATGACAGTTTCAATTCAACTTAAGAAAATTAAATTCAAAAAATCAAAATAATCAAGGAACAAGAAATTTACCATTCAAATATCTGAATCCTTCCTTCACAATCACATTCTCTAACTCTCAATTTCTCTATCCCTTTTCTATTTCTGATGTTTTCCTACTTCTCTGCAACCCCTTTTATAGTTTCTCTAATCCTACTCAATCCTATCAGAGCCATGATGAAAACCTAGCTTCCTAGGCCATCCACCTCCTGCTTATAGACCTCTGTGGCTCTTCTCAGTTCATCCTCTGCCGAACACACTCCTTGGTGCAATAGGAGATGAACAACTCTCTATAACACACTCCTTTGATCAATCAAAGGTCAACCTATCACAAGATTTCCTAACCTCTATCCAATTCGAGTCTGAAGAAAGAAGAATTTTTCTTCCTAAAGCTGTGGAAGAGCCACCTCCTCCCAGCTTCTTTGTTTCCCTCGCACAAAAAGGAAGAACATGAAAGAGCGTTCTTTTTCTTTCTTTTGTAAAATATATATATTTTTTAAATACCACTTCATTGCTATACCCCAAAAAAAAAAGAATCCTTATTTGTACCCTAAAAACAATTATAATAATAACAGTAATAAGAAATCTAATAAATAAAAAGTATAGTATTAAAAGCTATTAAACAAATAAAAATTAAGCAGACTAAAATTTTGTATGAAAACAATTATAAGCACACTTCACTCTTAATTAAACGAGGGATATTATAATAGAAAACTTTATGACATCGTAAGTGACAGTATCATGAACTACTAACCTCTCCACTAAACACAAATTCAGTTCTTAATGTCTAATGTGGAAGCAAAAGACTTCATAAATGTTTTAAATGCTGCCCATGATTGATGATCCAATAGATTTATGAATCGCAATGCCTACTTGTTCGAGGGGGTTTTCCTTTTGAGATTTTGCTCTTAGGCATGAGTTAGAAAACACTTACAAATTAGGATAGAATTCTATAATTCACCCATTGTGCACCTTAAACATTCATATATAATTTAACAACTAAGACACAAATCCTCAACTTAAGTTCTAACTACTGGAGACCACACATGCACACACAAACACACACATGATATATGTACAGTGCCGGTGCCACAAAGTTACACTGTCAAATTGAATTGTACAACGGTCTCGTGGATGGGACTACTTATAGAGAAAAAGAACAAGAACCTGTGGTCTTTCTGCAGTTTGCTCAATATAGCATCTAAGTCCATGTGCATTCTTAAACTATCCGAAGAAACATTCTTTATCAAGTGTAGTACTGCTGAGGCAGCTTGTTCCTGAATGCAAACAAGTAGATTAAAACCAACAGCTATAGCTGTTTCCTACAAGTAAATAACCAATGGCATTTCAAAAGATAAAAAGAAAAAATAAAGTCTGGATGGATTTCAAAGTTCAAGAACCAAATGAGTAATAGGAAAGAAAAAGTCAGAGACAAATGTATGAATGAAGATGTTAAAGAAGGAATATTTGATCAGACTAGGCAACAAGTTTACAGTAAAGGCAAGAACTAAAGTAATACGAGCAAATAAACTTCATGCATTACTGGTCTAATAAAGTCTCGTCCAACATAGAAACCTGCACTGCGTGTCAATACACAATGGAAGACTGCTCTGAATGGATGACATTGAAACAGCAACGAAAAGTTCCATATTTTGTATAGCATGATGCATCATACATGCTAAGATACTTAGAATTCTTGTAACCATGTAAGATTTCTAATTATCAGCTAAGCTCCATTTACTAAGGTAACTTAATAGCTTCTCGGTTCACAGTCAACCTTCAGGTTAGGTAGTCAGAAGCCAAAAGAAAAGGAGCATTGGAAGATAAAACTGTGTACTATGAACGAAAATAAAATTCTGCCTCTGTCTGTGCAGGGTAAATAGTGTGATTTAAAAATTGTGGCTCAGGAACCTTTTTAATTAAAAAGGTGCGCCTTGGATTTTGAAAATCTTATGAACCAGCAATTCTTATGACTTAACTGTGTTTTTTGTACAGCCCCTCCAGGCGACCAATATCACCACTCAAAACAAAACCTGCCGGGGTAAAACATAACTACAGCCATGTTCAAACAAGCACAGAGGAACTTGGCCTATCAAAATTGAGTAGGGAGATAAAGCAGAGATGAGACACAATCATGTAAAACATTACTGATAAATACTAAGAAATCAATCACAAAATACATAACAAATAATAAAATCATAAACTCGCACCTTTAATCTTGGAATCGAATGTTGGTCAAGTGCACTAACTAGTGCAGGCACAATCCTCAAATGATGAAGAATCTGCATTGCCTCAATCAGGATTATAGGCAGTTGCACAAAATTAAAAGCTGCACAACAGACTCGAGAATGGGGATCTTGGAATGATTTCGAAATAATGGTCGTAACTTGTTCCAAATAATTTTTCATCAGCACCTGCACTAAAGGAATGGGTTGAGACATAACGATGATTTAAGGATCGCATATAATGAGGAAATAACAGGTGCTGGATACATGAGTTTCTAATCACATGTTAAGTTTACTAACACAAACTTGTGCACTATAAATAGCTCAGACTAACAGGAGATCATCTAGCTTTATCATTACCAAACCTTAAACCCCACAGTGTCAGGATAAATGTGCAAAACAGAAAATGTATAAGGTGTGTGTATTATTCCTTCATCTTTTATTGATACTGACAAGTTATGATTTTTAGACTAATTGGTAGCTCAGGTAAACCAACTAACCATCATAGTTAGACAATCTGTAGTACAGTACTATATCACATGAATATTTCTGAATATCAGTAAAAGAAAATCAAGCGATTAACCAGTCATAGAACAATTACCATCTCCCCTGAGCACTCCTTTGCGATCACTGCTAGCATAGAAATTCCTGCATGGCGCTTCTTCCAATCGGAAGAATCCATGTACTCCAAAAATAACCCAAAAGCAATGGGAGTCATTGTCTTTTCACCTAAGGCAGTTGATATTTTTGTCAGGTATGCAATTCCAACATCTGTCTTCCCAGCATTCTCAGCATGCTCGCTTTCCGTGTTGTAACATGCATAGTCATCATTTATACAGAGAAGCAGTTTCATTGGGACCGCCAGCAGTTTAACCAAAGTCTGATACGGTAGCCCCCTCATTGTAAGCGCCAATTCACTTGCTTCTACTACGGTGAGCAAGAATTTGTGAACAAACACTTTGGTTCCCTCTGTCACTTGTTCACTGTCTACTATCTTAAGCATATCAAGTACTAGTTCGTTAAGGTATGGCTTCAAGAGTTGTGGCTCTTCTATGACCAACTTTATTAACTCCTTGAGAGCCCCACGAGCATAGTCTTCTTTCAAGTGACTTAACAAATTAAACAGTCCAACCATCATCCCTCTCAAAAGGTCATGAAACCAATTCCGCCCTAACGAATTTGAAAACAAATGAATCAGACTAACCACAGCACCAAATGTGGCAACCTGAATATCAGCATTTTCCGAATTCAACATACGCAAAAATGCCGAGTGGGTAGGTTCAATGCTAGGAGCTAACGTTTCACAAATAACCGGACGATACACTTTTGGGAAAAAAGCACACACCCACAAAGCAGAAAGCCGAAACCTTTCGGAGTCCGACTGAAAAGACATCAACAAATAGTCAATGAGCTCCGGCCACTCATCACCAGTCCTAGAAATCTCCACTGCCATTTCAGATGCAATGAGACAGAGAATCCTCAAAATGGGCAATGAGCCCTCTTCTTGAAGGCGAACAAGAAATAGATTTTTAAGGTTAATTTGAGCATTCAATGACAACTTAGGCCAAAGGTCACCGAGCACAAACCGGAGAACAAGCGCAGACCTGGTGCGAATCTCCGCGGAAGGCCCGTTCCTAATCACAAAGAAAACCTTGATGAAAAGCAAATCCGGGAAGTGCTTTCTGCAACAATGTAGAAGGCTATAGGCCTGAGATTTCTGGGGCTCTTGAGGGCTGAAGAGATGAGAAAGGAGCGTCTCCATTGGCTGCACGTCGTTCGAACTCAGAGTTCCGTAGGCTTGCATTTGCAATTGCTGAGAAAATGCCGGCTCCATCGTCGTTGTTTGCCGAATTGGGTTTTCAGGAATCGTCATTTCGAATGTGGGTTTCGGAGGAAACTAGAGGCCCGATCGAGAAACCAAAAGTTGGGGGTTGACGGTTCGGTGTACTGATGAATAAATGAGTTTTGGGTTGTGAGACTTGAGACACAAGAAAGGTAGAACCAGAGCGAAATTTGGGAGGGCACAAGGAAGATTGTGAGACAAAAAAAGCTCTGCACTGCCCTATGCAAGCTTTTACAGTTTTCTTTTCGGGAAAAAGGAAATTGTATTATATAACGAAATACTTGAATTTTCCAATTACAAGGTAAATATGCCTTCTAAGCCGCCGGAAATTTTGAGTTTGATTCTTATTGGGCCAGAAAAAGTTAGAAACTGATAAGGATGAGTTTAATAATTGGGTGCAAGTGCACCTTATCTAACTCTTATGAAGACTCTCACATCTATTAATCTTGGCCTACTGTAAAAATAATACCACAAGATTTAAACTTACAAAAGGATGTAGGTTGATATTATTATTTTTACTTTTGATCTTGTGTGTTGTATTGAGGAACAAACATACTTTTATAGATCCGACAAAACCTTACACGCATAAAGAAAAAAATTCATCTCCCTAAAACTTTTTCACTTAAAACTTTCAATGATTGTCGTCAAAGTCCATAATAGTTTGTTTTCTCGTCCAATCGTATATGTGGCATTCACACTACATTTCATAACAATATTAGCATTTTATGTTAATATTATGGATGTGATTTTAGTAGAAACTGAAAGGCCTCCGCCAAAACTCGAAACCTTGCCGCCAAAACTTCAAAAAATAGGGTTTTTAAAGAATATCACTTTCCAAAACACCAATGCGGAACTAAGCAGAGGAAGTCCCGAAGAAAGAAGATTAGCATAGAAATGAGGCCAAAGAAAGCTCCGGTGGCATTTAGGGCGGCGGGGCAGCTCTCACTGCCTTCATTATTCTCGTCTTGCTCAAAAACGCCGTAAGGGAAAAGTCACCAAACCCAACATTTTTCTCCTTTGTCGATTAAATTGGAGCTGATTTTTGTTAGATACAATTGTTTTGCGTGGAATTAGGGCCAAGGTTGCAGAAGAAAATCCAGATGAAGGCTACAATGTGCCACTTTCAGACTCTTCAGAGAGGAAGCTGCTCTGGACTTCTGCAAAATCCACAACAGTAAAGGTACCCATTTGTTACCTTCTGTTTGGTTGCTGAGAAAATTGTGAGGGAAAGAAAGAGATAAATCAAATACTGGGTTTTATATTTTCTGTTCAGATTTACTGTTTTCTCTGATTATTAGAAGCAAAAGAGGAATCTTGTAGGCTACATTTTACCCAAGTGAATCGTACTTTCATGAAAAATTGCAACTTTAAGTTGCCAAGGGCAACTAGTTGTATTGTAAATTACTAAATTATGTCGATTGAGAAGCAATGTAGACACTCATATTTGACCCTCTACCCCCCTCTTAATTTTAACCGGTTGATTCTCCTTTGATTGTTCAATCTAAAGGCTAAAAAACAAGAGAGGTGTGTTGAAATAATTTCCCTTTTCTCAAATTTAGAGCAGATAACGGAAAGTTTGGAACTTGATTATTTCCTTTTAGGTAGTTCCAGGAGTTGGATGTAGCATGTGGGTCTTTGTTTAGATATATAAAAAAAAACAAAAAGGATGTGCGTTTAGGTTTCTGTTTTGATTTAAAATTTGGGGTTTGAATGAAATTGGTTTGATTCTCAGGAAAGGTTAAGGCCCTTTTCATCTGTATTTGGGTCAAGAGATTCAAGTGAGTCTATTGATGAGCAAGCTGGGGCAAAGAAAGGAGGGGAAGCAGAGAAGAATCATGTTGCTGCTTTAGTGGCTCTCGAACATTTCAACCATACTGATCTAGGAAAAGTACATTCTGTAGGTCCACCCACTGCTGGTGAAGTTGAAAGTTCTAATGAAGATGTAGTTCAAGAATCGAGAAAAAGGAGGAACCCTTTTGAAGGTTTGCTTTCGTATCTCAACTTTTCTTGGTGCTAGATTATCTTAGAATGAACTAAGCTTCTCTTGATGATCATTTTTTGGTTTGTCTTCAGAGAGAAATATAATTGAAAACTGAATTGTTTCTTTATATTACACTAATCCTGGGGGAAACTGCAAAACTTATTAAAACACCCTAACTCAACCAATTCAAAAGTCTATTTCTTGTTCAGGACTGGGGTGATGTTTGCTAGATCTTACACGGTATAGAATTTGGTTGTTTAGTTCTTCACAGAACCAACTAGCACAACAAGCAAGTTTAGTGTAAGTTTTCCATTTCTTCCGGTGCTAATTCATTTAGTGCATTACTTTTCAAGAACACGATTAACGTTTATGGAATGTGATTGTGCCCATCAATCATTTGTAGCTTGCTTGGAGAAGTGTACATATAGGGTGGGGAGTTCTAAAATGAGGTGTAGCCAAGGTGTTAAGAGCAGTACTTCCTTGTCCATATGTACTACAGGAGATGCATATGTATGAGTTATTGTTATAGGTATGCATTTGGACTTTCCAGTATGTTGTGCAGGTCTGACTCTCAGTTTTAGACATTTCTTAGTTGGCTCAAATTTAGTCACAGGGATAAAGTTAACTTGTAGAAATGATCTAGTAGTTTCTCCGTGTTGGTATCTGATTGAGTAGCAGTCTGGCAGAACATTCCATGAATGTTTTATCAGTTGATGACTGCTTTCAATTCTGCGTGGAAATGTTTGTGGATATCTGCCAACGTGCGTTACTTACATCAAGCATGGTTCAGGGGATTTCCATTCCATATCATCAGCATGTCTTTTCTTTTGGCATTGGAAGTCTTAGACTCTGGAATCAACTTGGATTTCATATCTTCAACAGACTTTGTCTTTCTTTCTGTAACTTTGTCATACTTGAGAAAAAAAAAAAGGAGTGCCACGCATTGGCCCAGAAATTTGGATTCAAGAGAGAGACAAGTTTGTAATATAAAGTAGAAACATGAGAGATGAGCTGAGGGTCTCAAATTGCATGTAGAGTTGTAGTTAGCATATACACCACAATATGCATCGCATTTGGTTGTTTGAGATCTAGCAGGAAACATCACTCTTGCAGGCAGTTAAAATATTTGGTTATAAATCTGATCCACCTCCTTTCCCATCGCCTTTGTTTTGAATTAGGTGGCGGTTACAAACCAATTGTAAGAAAGAATTTCACAGTGCTAGGAGGTGATCCAACGCCAAAACCGAACCAGAAGAGGAGAAGAGACGAGAGCTTGATCATAGGCAAGGAGAAACCGGGGCCTGCTTATAATCACTGTGAGTATGCTGCTACATAATCTGAGAGTCAGAAACAGTTATTTGTTCATGTTTCTCGTGAAGCTCCACAGATTGTTTCTTTCTTTTTGGTGGTGATGACAGATGCAAGCGGGCGTGGGTGGTGGGACTGCGACCGGGAGGGGATTGACAACGAAGAAGTAGGACTGAATGAGGTGTGGGAAGGAGTCGGATCTACCACATTGGGAGGAATAGAGTGGCATTGATCTTGAGACTCTTGATTTGATGCTACGAATATTTACTAATTTAGTAGATGACCAGATGTGCTTGTTGTATGATTTAAGATATATCATTAAGAATTGAAGATGTCATGTCTACCACTTAAGCTAAGGACCATTGAATTGGATCCCATTTGGATCCACTTTGTGTGGATCATAGGAATTTATATATCTTAATCATTCATTGTATATCGAGCGATTAGAAATTATTTGATTTTTTTTATTTAAAATTAAACATAAATAGTATATAACAAAAATTAACTGCATGATATACAATAAACGGTTAAGATGTGAATTCTTAAAAAGTGGATTAGGAGAGGATCCTTTCCAAAGATCGTGGTGGGATGCTATTAAACTAAAAGGTTTTTTTTTTTATTTTATCAAAGGATGAAAAGTGTTATTATCTAGTTTTTTTTTTATTTTTAACAAACGATATTATCTACACATAAGTGAGTAAGTTTAGCTTTAAAATAGATTAGTAAAAATGTGATTTAAATTTGCATTAGGCAAGAATTAAAACTAAAACTTGATATTTATTAATAAAAAGAATGCACATCTAAGTAGTAAGTGGTCAAAAATTAAAAGTAAAAAATTGACCGAAAAGGTTGAAAAGTAAAATAGTATATGTCAGCACTCAAAACTCACAGTGGGCGTTAAGGAAATGAAAATCTGTTTCCTTTCCGCTCCAGAGGGACCGACTCAATTCCTAAAGAAAAAGGCGGCTTCGTCCTTGACTCCAGGCCTCAGGAGTAACCAACCAGAGCAATCGATTTTCGAGGGGTAGCCATTAATGGAGGTTGACGAAATGGATTCGCTCTTCGAGGGCATGGTCTTGTTTACCCCCAACAATTCTGGTAATAACAATCTACCCCAATTGGAGGATTTGGAGAAGCACCATCTCCCTGATCACGGTGGTCAAGATCCAGCCCTTCAATCTCACCAAGATGGCGATGCTCCTCCACCACCGCCACCTCCGCCAGAATCACCATCGTCCGAGCCTCTTGACGAGAACCTCTTCTCCGACCTCACTCTCCAATTCCAGACCCTACCAGAACCAGAAGATCGACAAACACAAACACACGACGACGTTGTTCAGAATCAAACCCCCGCATCGAAATCAACACCGCCTGCGACAGCATCCAGACAGAACTCCTCCACTTCTAGACGGAAAAAGCGAGCCGCTGGCCTCCGCATCGGATACGCCCGCGATTCCTATTCCAGTTCCAGGGCCGATGATCCCGATCTCGACGACGACTCCCTCTCCTACACCTCCACCACCCCCGTGGCCCCTACTTCCACTCCATCTTCTGACTCCACTCCCCCTCCGCCCCCGCCTCCGCCTGTATCCTTATCAGTATCAGAACCAGAACCAGTACCAGTACAAGTAGAAGTGGTCGTAAATGACAAAGAAGCCCCTCCCGAGCTCCGGTTGGATCAGAGCAAGGCTCTGATTGCCGACAAGCTCAGTCACGCTCGCCAATTGGCTGCCTCCATCTCCGCCGCCAGGAAGGAATCCATTGCCAAGAGAAGGGCAGCAGCCGACCATCTCAACTTGGCGTCTGTCAATGAAGCCAATCTCGAGAAGCAGCTGGAAGAGGCTTGCGAGGCTGAGGATTTCGACACTGCACAAAGGCTTAGTGACAGCCTTGCTGCTGCTCAGAGCCAGAAGCAAGCTCTGTTAGCCGCCCTCAGAGATGCCGAGGCCGAATGTGATGCTGTGGACACCAAAATGCATCAAGTTCTCCAATCCCAAATCACCGCCGAGGAAGAATGTGCTTCTCTGCTTCAACGCTTTGCCACTGTATGTGCCCTCCTCCTCCATCTTTTAATTATTTGCTTGCAGAAATTAATCGTTTTTAATAGCATAGACTACAAACAAAATGGAGATAATGGAATGAATGGCAATTGTGAAAGTTATGACATGACAGTGATGACATGTAGTAATAAGTAATGTGATGATTGTTTGGTTCGATATCACAGGATGCCTCGAATGATGCAGATTTGGTCTTACAAACAGCAGAATCCCACTCTTCAAAAGAAACAGAAGAATGGCTTTCATCGACTGAAGCCTTGCATGCCAAGAAAATGGAACTGGAGATTGAATCCCATATCATCGATGATGCTGGGCTTGTCTTGGACTCTTCCATTGACACTTTGGTGGAGGATGACAAGAGGGAGAAAGAATGTCTCTGTAAGAAAAAGGACGTTCTCATGGACGAACTGGAGAAGCTACTTGCTTTGGTGAAACAGAAGGAACAAGAGATTGCACAAAATGATCATGACATCAAACAAGTTGAGGAAAGGATTAATCTTGCTCTTTCTGGCTTCCAGGACATGCAATCCACCATTCAGGCCAAGTCCACCAACTTCCATGCGGCCCTCTCTAAGATAAACATAGAAAATGAGGCTCTGTCAACAAAAAAGACGGAAATCGATGCCTTCCTCATTCAGGAACAAGAGAGGGAAGCAAAGTTGAGGGAACTGGCCAGGGCTTCTGCAGAGGAAGCAGAGGCATACCAACACGTTGCTGCTCTTAGAAAAACTCTCATGTCCTCTATTTTGAAGTCCAGGGAAGATAAGATCACGCTTGCAAAGACTGAGGAAGAGCTCTCCAAGGATGTTCAAATGCTCCAACAGGATGTTTCTGCCTCAAGAGCTTCACTGCAGGAACTGTCTTCGAAAAAGTCGAGCATTCAGCAAGATATAGCATCCTCTAAGCAGAAAATGATTTTCATAGACAAAAGAATTCCAGAGCTGGAAGCAGAAAAGAAAGTCGCTGCAACTGCAAGAAATTTTAAGGAAGCAGCACGACTTGCTGCCGAGGCTAAGTCATTGACTGTTGAAAAGGAAGGGATACAGAATGACATGGAAATAGCCATCTTAGAGCTCGAGAAGCTCGAGCAAGAGATAAAAGAGACTGTTAACAGATTGCAGGAGACAGAGGGGCATATTCTCTCCAAGGAAAAAGAGGTAGCTATGGCTAGGTTTCAGAGGTTGCTTCTGATATCTGGTATTGCTAAAGCAGAAAGAGAAGCTGCTTTGGAGTTGGGTAACCTTGAAGAAGCTAACCTTCTGCTTGCGGAGGCTGAAGCAGCAGACTCTGAAGCAAATAAGCTTCAACCGTTATACGATCTCAAGGTGGAAGAGGTTGAAAGATTACCAAAGCAGTTCATCTCCGTGGAGCTTATATCTAATCTTGGGAGGAAGCAGTTAGAAGAATTAGCAGCATCAGTGCAACCTTCTCAGGGGTGACAACTTGCAGAGCTAGAGTCGAGGATTGATTTGTTATTGATCTCTGTCGAGATTGGAAATCGTAAGTCTACAAAGAGTTTGATATGAAAAGCTGGAACAAGTTAAGAAGTGCGTTAAATTGGGCATTAAAAAAAAAAGTAATCCTTCTTCATGTACTATTACTAGAAGAGGTAAATTAGAATAGGAAACTGAAATTTTCATTTTTCATTTTTTGAATTGAATATGTTATGTTTTGAGTGTTTTCTTTGTGGGTTTCTCAAATTATGAATCCCCACCAAGCATATTCCGCTGACTTTTGTAGAGTTTCTATATTCCCTGTTTTTTCCTTTCTAGAATTGTGATGTGGTTCTGGATTTGTTTCTTTTCCTTCATTTTATGTTGTTTGTAAACTGTTGGGAGCCTTTGCCCTTTTTTGATAGATAAATGGAGAGGCATTTCCATTTTATTTTATTTTTTTAATTTTTAATCCGTCGATCGCAGACAATGGTCACAATATGGTACCTCGTAATTTGATGACCATTTGTGATAACTTCTTCTGGTGTTCTTCTGAGATTATCATTTCTCCATCTATCTGTTTTCTCTCCTTAGATATTGCGATGTCCTCAGTCGAATTTTAATGTTATTGGGACTGACTCTCTGCCGTTGATCGCGATCGTCACTTTACCATTCTCTTCCTCCCTCTCTCTCCCTCAGATTCTGTCCGCTCACCTAAAATCCCCACATTCAGAACCCATAGAATCAGCATTCATAGAATAATCATGGATTTTTGTTAGGGTAATCTGATTGTTTCCTCCTCCCCTCGATGGACCTTCTTCCTCAGACCTTCACAGGTGCGTTACCTTTCCATTTAAATTAGGATTAGGGTTCTGAAATTAATTTCCCCCCAATTTTCCCTCTCTCTTTGCAATGGATGAACATCCATTGTCTTCCTCATCTTCTTCTTCTGCTGCTGCTTCGACCAGTAGGGATACTTCAGGTGGTGCTGCTGTTGCTGCCACTGCCGCTATGACGTTTGAGAGCTCCGCAAGTTCGGGAGTATTGTGCATTTGTTCATTCATGCTAAAATGATATTTACAACTGTCGTTTGCTCGATGTTGGTCAGAATTTTATTTCTTCATCTTGAATCCGATGTATATAGAGATGGGATCTAACTAATGCTTTTGACATAAAGAAAGGGCTGTGGATCGAGTTTCTTATCTGAGCGCGTACTTGAGATAATGCATCTCATACATTACTTCGTTTCATCCTTGCAGTTCTTTTGGCCAAAATCTCCAGACCAGTACCTATGCATGGGAAGACCTCTTTGCCATTTTTATCTCAATAATTGGCATGCTTCTCTTCTTAATATATCTCAATGGAATTCTGCAGGTTGGTTTTTAGTCCTCCTCCATAAAACAATAATCTTGAATTGTTGCTCTGCATGTTCTCTGCTGTTTTTATTACGAAAACAAAATTAACTTGCTAATCAGTACCGGATCTACTTAGTTGGGTGACGTAAAAGCTTTCTTCGCGAAAATGTGTCTCGTATTGTTCATCGCAGCCTAAAGTTTTGTCATGCATTCTTAGAATTTAATGAACTGATTGATCACCTAGCTACTTGTTCTGGTATACACATATATGCTGTTGTCAACTGAAAGATCAAAGGAGCAAAGGAAGCTGATGAAAATGGAGAGGAAGAGAGGTCCAGCGATAGCATCATGGCTACATAACAATGGCATTCCTTTGAATATCAGTAAGATGATCATGACATGTGCACTACGGGAACTTGAATCAAACAGGGATGTCAATGTCGAGAGCATCCTCTCTATTGGTCTTCCCTCAGAATGTCTCAAACTCATCAAACGCCATCTCTGCTTGGCTACGCTCAAAAAAGTGAGTTTATCAAGAAAGTACGTCGAGAAAGATACATCTACACGTATATAACAAGGTTTCAGTTACATTCTTCGCAAAAGTTTCTGCTATCCAACCTAGTAAATTGAATTTTTCTACATTGTGGTTAACCGCACATTTTAAAACGCAGATATGCTGTCCATATTATTGATATTTTAGATACTTCGACCTTATACTTGTGGATATTATGTACATTAATGATTTGCCTTGATAGATTTATGACCTCTTTATTTATTTTTCTTGGGGAATAATGTATCTAATTCCAACCTTAGGTGCCAGTGCTTCAAGCGATGGATGACGAAGTGTTGGGAAAAGTTTGTGACGGTTATCTCAAGCCAGTGATCTATAACGAGAACAAGTATATTATTGGGGAGATGGAACCAATTGAGAAGATGCTCTTCATCACGCAAGGCACGGTGCGCACCTACAACACTAACAACATTAGTGGAAATGGTTTCTCAAGGACTAGCTGCCTTGAGAGAGGTGATTTTTACGGGGAAGAACTTCTAAATTGGGCGTTATATAACGTTAATGTTGCCTCCTCTTCCGATGACTTGCCCATCTCCACCAGGATTGTTAAGTGCAGCACAAAAGTTGAAGGGTTTACACTCATGGCCAACGACTTGAGAAGTCTCGTCTCTGAATTTTGGACCAATGACATCGACTACCCTCTATCTGTATCGAGCAACCGCTAGGTCATGTCTTACGAAATCAATATGCTAAGACTTTCGTGGCATATTGATTCCGTAGTGTTGAGTGAGGCAATCTTAGGGAATAATGAATGTAGAGTTAATTTGGGTATAAAGATATGTAATCGATATCCTTGGAGATTTGGGATACTTATTTCCTAGTTTGGATGAGATTGTATAAGTTTATATATTCCTCTATGTGAGAAGAATAATAATCATAACGATATTCATCCAAACCTAGAATTTTATCTTGGTACCAGAGCAGGTTTCGACATGTCTCTTCTTGAAAAAAACCCTAAACCCGTATATACCCTAGCCGTCAAAATTTTTTGGTGTTCATCAAACCTTAAACCCAGAAATATCAAAGCTTCGTAGCCTTTGGAATCAGCAAAAGCTACAACAAAGTCAAAATAATTACAACTCTGTCCGTACAATGGCAAAACAAAAAACTTGGGCTATAATTCCCATGCAACATGTGCCTGTCCATGGCAAGTCTACTAACATCAATGCCATTCCTTTTGGGTTTCAGTTAAACGACACGAACTTCAAGGTTTGATCAAAGATGATGGAGGTTCATGCTTCATGTCTCAGTAAGCAAGGGTATCTAACGGGAAAAATTCTGGCAGTAGATGAAGATGATCTAGGATATGTGAAGTGGTCAACGGAAGATGCCATTGTGCGCGGGTGGTTGCTCAAAACCATGGAACCACATCTGCTTGGCCTCTTTATAGACTTGCCCACGGCTAAAGATATTTGGGATAATGTCACCCAAATGTTTTATGATGATTCTGATGAGTCACAATACTATGAACTCCGATGCAAGGCTATACCGACGAGACAAGACGGTTGTCCAATTAATATGTACTTCACTGAACTGAAAGGTGTGTGGCCGGATCTTGACTAGAGACGTCCTCTCCGTATGGTGTGTGGAGCAGATTTTAAAAATCATAAAGAAGAGCTTGCAAAGGATAGGGTGTATGATTTTCTTGCTGGTTTAGATAGTGGTTTTGACCAAGTTCAGAGTGAGATTCTAAGGATGAAACCTATCCCCGAAATCAAAGAATGCTTCAATTTGGTACGATGTGAATCCCAAATGTAGGCCACAATGATGGGAACAAAGACTAAAATGGGAGTACCCCCTATGGCTATGGAAACTAAGGCATCCAGTTCTCGTCTACCGTCTAATGAAATTCTCGATCATTCTGCACCCAGGAGAATATCAATAAAGACAAACTCCATTGCAATCATTGTAATGGAACAAGACACACTGAGGAGACCTATTTTGAAATTTATGGGTATCTAAAATGGTACTGGGAAAGGAAGAAGGAGGTAAAGGCATGAGGGAACAAATGGGTTGGACAAGCCTAAGTGGCAGCCGCTGGATCAGGAACCGCATCTAGTGTAGCAGGGAGCCAAGCTAGGCCCAAAGCCTAGCATGAGAAAACTGATATGGGCAGGGGTAGCTGCTGTTGCAGCTAGTCAACTAGGGCCTAGCCCATCAAGTTAAATAGCAGTATCCCAATATGCGACTTCAGAGGTAGCATCCAAGGAGACTGAAATAGGCACACTCTTATCCTTAATCAATCAAATTTCAATGGGTGACTACTCGGAAGATTTAGGTAAAATCGGTTGTTTTAATAACATCCACCAAAAGAGATACTGGTTGGATACTTAACTCTGGAGCTATAGACCATATGACTTACGATGCATCATTATTTTATCACATGACTTCACCATTTAAAGAAGATGTCATTACAGCCAACGGTGATGTTACTCTTGTAACGGGAGCAGGTTCTATTTCCCTTACTCCATCTTTGTCTATTCAGAATGCACAACTTGTTCCGTCATTATCCAATCATCTATTTTTTGTTGGTCAAGTTACTGAGCAATTAGATTGTGTTGTGTTAATGTTTTCCAATTTTTACCTACTTCAGGATATCCAGACTCAGGCGATAATTGGGCGTGGTAAT
The DNA here is from genome assembly GCA_963580275.1 of Crataegus laevigata. Classification (NCBI taxonomy): domain Eukaryota; kingdom Viridiplantae; phylum Streptophyta; class Magnoliopsida; order Rosales; family Rosaceae; genus Crataegus; species Crataegus laevigata. Next base: position 585,580 of record OY756944.1, read on the forward strand.
AATAGGAGAAGGTTATATTATGTGGATGATGTATCGGCAAGTTGAGTAAATCAAGTGCGTAGTGGTCACCCGAACAAGAATAAGACAATTTGGTTATGGCATGCATCTTTTGAATATTTGAAAAAATTGCTTCCGTCTTTATTTCATGGCATTTTAGTCTTTGATTTCCAGTGTAATGATTGCATTCTTGCAAAAAGTCATCGTTGTTTTTATCATTTGAGTTAAAGGAACAATTCCTTTTGTGTTAGTTCATTCTGATGTATGAGGCCTTCTGTAGTAACTACTAATCATGGGATTCGTTGGTTTGTTATCTTTGTGGATGACTGCACCCGAATAACATGGCTTTATACTATGAAACATAAAAGTGATGTTGGACGGATTTTTCACCAGTTTTACTGCATGGATAAAAATCAATACTCTATTCCCCTTAAGGTTCTCCAGTCAGTTAATGGTAGGGAATATCTCAACACCGAACCTTCTTAATTCTTTCAAGAGCACGACATTCTTCATAAGACTACTTGCCCACACATCCCACAACAAAATGTTGTAGTAGAACGCAAAAAATAGACATATTTTGGAAATCACTCGAGCACTCCTTATTGGTGCTCACTCTCCTCACTCCTATTGGGCGGATGCCGTTAGATACTATGTTTATCTAATGAACCGAATGCCATCCCGAGTGCATACTTTTCGCACTCTTATGGAAGCTTTTGCTGACCATGTGACATTACCATCTTCCCTTCATTTTTCCCCACGTATCTTTGGTTATGTAGCCTGTATGCATCTCCACAAAAATCAGCGTAGTAAGTTGGATCCATATGTAGTTCGTTGTACTTTTCTAGGATTTAATAGTCAGCAAAAGGGGTACCGGTGTTATCACCCACCAACCAAGCATATGTACGTCACCATGAATGTTACATTTTCCCAGAATAAGATGTTTTTTCTCACTGAACACACCTACTATAATTTTCAAGGGGAGATGAGCACAAATGAAATTTATAGTTGGATTGATCTGCCAACTATATAGGTGGATGACACCTGTCGTGATAGCATCTACCAGTCAACCATGAATTCCAGTGGTCTAGCAGTGGGTTGGAGTGCCTGTGAGCTCAACAGCTTGGGTGAGCCACATCTGATCTTGCCGAGTTTGGAAGATAAGATAGGTGGGCCTGAGGGATAACAAAAACACTATTTACACAATGACGAGATGTATAACTCTTTGCTTAACCAAAAGAAATATGGGTTAGTGGTTCTCTCCAAGGTGAGAGCTTATTCTCTCTAACCTGAGAGTATTTCTCACTGCTTTTGAGTCTTTCAAAGTAAGTTTTTTTTGTGGCACTGGCCTTGGCCTCTGCCGGGGTCAATTGTCGTGTCTTATTTTTTATCTTTTCCTTCTTCTGAGTCGGTTGCCGTGCCTTCTCTTTTATCTTTTCCTTCTTCTTTCCTTGCCTCTACTACTATCTCTTCCTAATTTTCACAATGGTCTTCCCTTTTCCTCTTCTCCTAAAGGTAAACCTATTCCCCTAAAGGTAAACCTCTTCCTTGCTCTTCCTTGATCCGATTGTCAACCATGTTTCTTGGGGAGATTGTGTGTAGAGTTCTGGTGTTTACACAGGTTTGGGTGTTACAAACACCACCACTTTCTCCTTGTTGTCTATCGATTTCAGTAGTGTCGTTCGTGAGTGTCCATGAACTGCATTACTCTTCCTTGATCTGATTGTCAACCATGTTTCTTGGGGAGATTGTGTGTAGAGTTTCGGTGTTTACACAAGTTTGGGTGTTACAAACACCACCACTTTCTCCTTGTTGTCTATCGATTTGAGTAGTGTCGTTCGTGAGTGTCCATGAACTGCATACTAATGGTCAGCTTCGTTTACTTTGTTGCCAATTATCCCTTGTTTATGGTTGTGCTCAAGTAGCAATTCGGAGTTTAGAGCTGGCATTTGTGGAAGGATACTGGATGGAGAACTGGGAATCGGCCAATGCATTGGAATTGTTCCTGGGGGTGGAGATTGCAGTTGAAGTTTCTGGCGGCAGTGTGCTGTTTTTTTGGCCTGGCTGTTGTTGGGCTTTTTTCTGTTTTACTTTTGTTCTAGGCGTTTTTTGGTTGTAATTTAAGTGTGTGTTGGGCCTATGCTGTATGTTGTAAGTTGGGTTTTTTGTAATAAAATTCTCCTTTGACCCAAAAAAAAAAAAAACCTCTTTGCTTAAGCCTTTGTATTGTGTGTAGGTACTAATTTTCATTTTCTTCACAAACATGAGAGGCTTCAGGTCAAGGATAGTTCTAAACTCTCTTGTTCTATTTCAATATGTGTTGCGGGTTCTTCGCATCTACTTATCGTGTAAACAGCGTGAGAATCATGTTCAGTTTGTCTTCAAATTCTTTACATTCATCCGTGCAAGTCATGTAAGTTTCAGTCTCCTCTTTATTTGCTTAATGTAGTTACTCTATTAAAATGTTTGTCCTACAAGTCATCCATGAATGATAAACATACATGGTGAAAAAAGAAGTTGCTCGTAGTCTGCATCAATGAATTGTATTTCAGATTTAATGATGTATAACATTAATCGCAAGTGTTAGATGAGGCAATTCTACCAATTTCTGTCTACTTAACGGGTTTAGATTGCAGTCTGATGAGCAATGAGTCACTGCCTAACTGTGACAGTCTAATGTTGCGTGGTATGATGCTCTTAGATCTTCCACAATTCAACAGCCTTGTTTTCTTTTTATTTCTTTGGCTATCAAGATCTGATCGCATTCTTCATTAATATGTTGTGAAGCTTTTATTTCGTGAAAACTTAATAAACGTACTTCCGTCCCCTTCAAACCAGTTACATTTTTCTTACTTTATTATTATTTTATTTTAGAATTTCCTCTAAAATCCAATCATTATGATTAACTAATTTATTGGTCCTTTATAGGTATTTGGGGCCCTTTGTCACTTTTTCTCTAATCAACGAGTAACAGATTGCTGACAATTTGCATGTCGGAGTACAAATGGGTGTGAAGCTAGTTATTTGGACTATGATTTAGAAATATTACACTTGTAAATAATTTATGTCCAATAAATCCACCCAATACAACACTCTTTGATTTTGGTATATTTCTTGATGCCCTTCAATCTGATATGTTGAGATCAAGCGATTTTCCACAGAAGTTCTTGCACTGTTTCTGGTGGGGTCTGCAAAATCTTAGGTATGTAATTGCATATAGAAGGCTAAACTATTTGATCTTGCATATTGAACTATATTTTGGGTGGGGGTGAAAAATTACGCGGGAGATGGAACCAATTGAGAAGATGCTCTTCGGGAGATGGAACGAATTGAGAAGATGTTCTTCATCACGCAAGGCACGGTGCGCACCTACAACACTAGCAACATTGGTGGAGGCGGTTTCTCGAGGACTAGCTGCCTTGAGAGGGGTGATTTTTATGGGGAAGAACTTCTGATGTTGCCTCCTCTTCCGATGACTTGCCCATCTCCACTAGAATTGTTAAGTACAGCACAAAAGTTGAAGGCTTTACCCTCATGGCGTCTCTGAATTTCGGACCAATGACATCGACTACCCTCTCTCTGTATCGAGCACCCGCTAGGTTGCGAAATCAATATGCTAAGACTTTTGTGGCATATTGATTTCGTAGTACACCCCCTCTTGCACTGAATACTGTCTTCCCAGGTGCATCCACAATGTTTAGAGATTTTTCGGTGTACTAGAACACGGGATGGTGATCACGTGTCAATATACAAATAATGGGATATGTGTGTATAAAAATATAAAAAATTCAACACTTACATAAAAACACGTAATGTATCATCCGTATTCTAACACAATGAAAAATTTCTCCACAATGTGAGGTAGATTCGGATAAAATTCTATGATACAAAGTGACTGCTACAATTACATCTCGGGCCGTTAATAAGGCTGTATGAACATAAACTTGTTTTAGTTTGAAAATTTCATGGAAACGGTAAACCCGTTTCATACGAGTCATCCTAAATCTGTCTTCAGCTAGTTTTAGTCAACGGCGTGCGGTAAATGTAATGTAAAGCAGTGCCAACTTTGTGCAGGGTGGCTCGTACGTCCATTTTGATGGCCCGCACCGTGGGAGGGGTAGATGATAAAATACCAAAATATAATCCAAAAACACAGTGATTAGCGTGTGTGACTTGTGGGTGAGTGGTAATTTTATTATTAACAAACGATAGTATTTATATTAAATAATATAGTAATGGACTAAATTTTATAATAGATGAGCTTATAATAATGTGATTTAAATTTATTTTTAGCTATAATTAAATTTACGATATTTCACGTGAAAAAAGAGAGTAAATTACAAAAAACTACCTCAATTATTAGTCGAAAACAGTTTCATACCTCATCTTTAAAAAAATTCAATGTCATGCATTTGCTTACGAATTTGTTTCAATGTCATACCTCTCGTCAGTTGACTGTCAATTCCTCAGTTAAATGCTGACGTGACATACTTTTTATTTAAAAATTAATAAAATATTATTAAAAACTTAAAAAAATATTTAAAATATTAATTAAATATATATATTATTTATAAAAAAAACTGTAGCCCGAAGAAGAAGAAAAAAATGAAAAAAAAAAACTTTTTAATAATATTTTATTACTTTTTTAATAAAAAGTATGTCACGTCAGCATTTAACTGAGAATTTGATAGTCAACTAACGGGAGGTATGACATTGAAACAAATTCGTAAGCAAAGACATGACATTGAAATTTTTTAAAGATGAAGTATGAAACTATTTTCGACCTAATAGTTGAAGTAGTTTTTTGTAATTTATCTAAAAAAATACTGTAATAATCAATGACGAGTAATAATTATTATTAACTCAATTATTAATTAATTAATTGTATGGTTGGTTAAGCTGTGACTGATTGGACTCCCATGCAAACTACGGGTCCAATCAGAAGGAGCAGGACTACCAATCCACCGACCCACCGCCATTAGAGCAACTCCACCGGAGCCTCAAATTGCCCAGCACAAAGTGGAAAACCCCACTGAGGATCTGTCAATTTGCTCCAGCCCGTGGGTTTGCCTGGCACTCAGCCCAAGCCAGGCAACAGGCCAGCCCAATTCGGACAGACCCAGAGACCGGCCTCTATGGCTGGCGCGTGCACCAGACGCGCGAGTGGTGGCGAGTGGCTGACACACAGCCTGCACAACTTGTCAGCCCACTTGCGTGGGAGAGACGTGGCTCGCTGAGAGCCGTTGGATTTCCAACGGCTAGTTTTTCTAGACCGTTGGATTTCCAATGGTAAAAAAAATTTAAATTTGATTTTTAAAATGGACCGTCCGATCACAGATCAACGGTCCAAATTAATTAACTTAATTAAAATTTATTAAAAAATACAGAAAAATTATTAAAAAATACAGAAAATTTTAAAAAAATTATTTTTTTTTCTATAATTTATTTGATGAGTTTATGTAATTTTATTTTAGTGTGTTTTTTTTAAAGTTTATTTGATGAGTATGTAATTTTATTTTAGTGTGTTTTTTTTAAGTTTATTTGAAATTTTATCCGAAATTGGTTAAAAATCTTATCCGAAATAAACTTAAAAAAAAAAACATACCAAATAAATGCGCTGGGTGCCAGCGCATTTTTTTAGGGGTGGAGATGCAGAAGCCTATTACTATTCACTCCAGTCTATTACTGTTCACTTGAGTGGATAAATGTGCTGGGTGCTGGCACCCAGTCTTAGGGGTGGACTTGCTCTTAACATTTTATTTTTGGCACGGACCCCACATCCGACTTATTTCAAAAAATGTTCGACCAGAACAAAACAAATGTTATATTTAAAATTAAATATGTGAGATAAAATAAATAAAATATATGAATGGATCAGGATGCACCAGCAGGCAACCGCCTGATAAAAAAAAATAACCAAAAGCAATCAACATGCCGCTAAATAAAACAAGCACATCAATCAATTACGTTAATGTTAATCATAATTTAGGCGTGATATATTTTCAAATGAAAAACTAAGGTGTGTGTATATATATATATATATATGTATTATGTGCATTTCGACCCATTACAAGGGTGTACATATATATATATATATGTAGATTATGTGCATTACGTGAATTTTAGAGTTTAATATGTCCCACATTACTACAATCCGACTTTACTTTTATTTTTCTGCGTTTATTTTTCAATTTTGACCACTATACTTTTCTACGCATTTAGAATTTTAGAGTTGTCACATCTCGACCTGGGGCGGACTACTTCCCGGACCCGCTCCACCACCGTAGCACGATATTGTCCGCTTTGGGCCCCGACCACGCTCTCACGGTTTTGTTTTTGGGAACTTACGAGCAACTGCCCAGGAGGTCACCCATCTTGGGATTACTCTAGCCCCCTTCTCGCTTAACTTCGGAGTTCCTACGGAACCCAAAGCCAGTGAGCTCCCAAAAGGCCTCGTGCTAGGTAGGAATGTGAATATACATTTAAGGATCACTCCCCTGGGCGATGTGGGATGTCACAAGAGTTGTTGTCACTTCTACAACAATTATATTCCATTTTATTTTTCAAGTGTCAAGCAAACAACTTGTATTCTTTCTATTGCCAAAGAAACATATTTAGTTCACCCCCAATAACTTTCAAATTTGTAGCAAATCATGCAAATTGATCACTTATTTTTCTAGGTTATAAAAGTGACTTGTATAATCTTTCTGATCATAATATGTTTGCTTTCAATGCTCAAAACAATCAGTGTCATATTTCTTTTCTATTATGGTTTTTTCACTTTCCTTATCATTAACATTAGTAATTTTTTTGTTGTAAAGAAGCTAAATACACAATTTTATATTATATATGCATGTGTCATCTGTGTCAGTTAACAACGTGTTGAAGAATGCATTTCACATCTGAAATTCGATACAATAAGTATCTAATTGCACCAAAATCATTCGTTATAAAACTCAAAATATGCAAAATTGTATAAATGATTAAGTTGAATAGTATAAACGTTGTCGACCTGACTCTAAAAATGTTAGATCTCACATCACCCAGGGGAGTGATCCTTATATGTATATTTTCATCTCTACCTAGCATGAGGCCTTTTGGGAGCTCACTGGCTTTGAGTTCCGTAGGAACTCCAAAGTTAAGCGAGAAGGAGTCCGAAAAGTGATCCGCCTCGAGCCGGGATGTGACAAAAAATCTTGATACGAAGCAAGTAAAAGATAATTGACAATAAAAGTAAAAAGTGATGTTGGGTTGTTCCATGATCCATTCCTCTAGAAGACTGGTACCTGAATAGTGGTGGTTGGACATTGACTGACTAAAATGCCAATTACCCACTTGATCAGACCATTCTTAGCGAGTCCTAGCACACCTTCCATGACTCTTTTACGCTCTGATAGAATATGCAGCTCCTTATTTTTGGCCAAGACAAAGTCCACCTTCTATTATTTTAGTATTATTGTTCTTAGTTGTTGTTTGTTCCACTTGTACTTTTCATAATATAGATGAAATTTTATACGAGTACTATATTTATTTTTAAATAATATGTAATTTAGAGTAATCGCATGTATTTTTAAAATATTACAATAGAATAAAGTGCCGATTTAGTCTCTAAACTATCACGTAAATGAAAATTAGGTCTTTAAATTATTTTTTGGGTAAAATAAGTCTCTAAATTCATTAAAATTTGCGAATTTCATCCCTATTATTATATTTAAAGTTATTTTATTCAAGTTTTCTTCAACTTAAGTCACTTCACACCAGTGGCGGATCCAGGAAATAATATTAGTGGGGTCAGTAAGAATAGCCAGCACGCAAAATTTTTTTGACAGAAATAGCATGCATATCGTCATTTCATCAAGTCTTGGTAGGCCTAAAGTCACTTGGAAATGCATATTGCACACATGTTAATGCCTCATTTGCGTGGGTAACTAACATATTCCAAGGTTGCTCCCATATGAATGCTTAACAAAGAAACACACTAACAATGTTTGATATCATTGCATCCCATTAATATGTTTATCCAAGAATGATGATGCTTTGTTATTCTCTAAGATCACTATTTCATTTACTTTGCATTTTTGGATAGTTTTTTACTTGGTTCTTTTTTTTTTATGCCAACAATTGTAATCACAACCAACAAACAAGTCAAAGGTAAATAATATTATGACTAGACTGTAAAGGGGTAACACCTCTCTAATGCATTTTATCAAGCAGTTGAATGACATATATGAAGGGTTACTCCAACTTTTAAAGGGGCAGCACCCAAGTCATCCATGGACATTCACCGAAGTTTAGAGGGTTAGCGCCTAAGATGTCCATGGACGTTCATTGAAATGGGGTCAGCTGACCCCCTGCCCCTTAATGCATCCACCAATGCTTCACACACTTTAGAATGTAATACCGTCATTTTCTCGCCTATAAGGCATTCGCATTTTGTATAGGTTGCGAATCTAACATCTAATTTACCTTCCAAAGTTAACTTACACTTTATTTTTATTTTTATGAAGGCAATAGATTGTATTGATTGGGAAGAAAAAGAATACATCAAAAGGAGTAATAAGGACTCCGAGTAACAGTCTTTAACTTACATTTTTTTAATGAAAAACTATTGATTTACTCTCTAAAATTAACTTTATACACTATTTTTTTATGAAAAATTACCGATCTACCCTCCAATGTTTATCACATACAAATAACGTGACTTATACTGACGGAAAATTGAATATAGTAGCTTCAAATATAATATTAGAAATGTAATTGATAAAATTTTATAATTCAAGAACTGATTTTTCTAAAAAAAATAGCTTAAGAATCTAATTTTCACTAAGATAATAATTCAGAGACTAAATTTGTCTTTCACCATTACATTAATGTTTTCTTCAGTGGGAATATTACGCAAGTTCATGAAGTGGAGCTAAAACGTACAAGAAGAAAAGACAACTTCAATCGAAAAACAAGCCGACACTTCCAATTTGAGTGCAAAAAAGTGATCACCACACTTTTACAATATAATTATGACAGCCATATTCCAATAACAGAATGTGAATTCTCGTATTCGTTCATCGTATATCGTGTAATTAAAATTATTTTAAATATTTTTATTTAAAATTAAATATAAATAGTACTTGACAAAAAATGACCGCGCGATATACGATAAATGGACAAAATTTGAGGATTCTCAAAATCTTCGCAAAGAAGATCAGAAGAAAATCCTCGTTCCCAATAACAAATTTGAGATTGATAGGTACTTATTAGTAAGTGTTTTAGGACTGTTTCCATTCTAATTTAACAAAATAAAGAGAGAAAAAGTTATATCATGGCATAGTGGGCGGATTATGAACTTCTGAATCAGAATAGCAACAACAAATAAACAAATAAAAAGTGATTTCTTTTATATTTCTTTCACTTTCTAGTATTTCTTCGTCGTTGGTCTTCAATTGCTGTAAATTTCGGGTGGCAAATTAGAATACAAGCTACGAAAGCTTTCGACTTTACACGCACGCGCTCTTTCTTTCCACAACTCGTAAAGAAACGGCAGAGAGAGAGCGGAAGGCAGGAAGATAGAGAGCTCCACCTGGCGATCTGGGACGCGTAGTCGTGAGTACCAGGCATTTGGAGTTTCTGACGGCCGACCTGCTCTCCACGAGTCCACGACAAACAAATCCCCCCTTTCTCTCCCACCACTAATCCCTTTCCAATCCAATCCAATCAAATATCAATTTGCCTCTTTCTTTTAATTGGGTTTCCGAATCCAGAAAAGTGTTTGGATTCTGGGTTTCCGATTCGGTGGACCTCCTCTGCCTGGGATTCATTCAAATTTAAGATCTTTTGGGTCCGAAACAAAAAAGCTTTCAGCTTGCTTGGCTGTTGGTGTAAGCTTGGATAAGATTCCGGTAGGCGGTCGGTGTCGTTGTTTGGAGGCGAAGGAAGGTTTCGGTTTGGGGCTTCCCTTATATCAAATTTGGGAGGCTTTGGCTTTTTGATTCGTTAGGAGTTGAGTTGAGTTGATACCTGCTGCTGAGAATTGGTCAACATGGTTAGTGGGCATTTGTTCCATTGTAGAAAGAATTCATGGCCGCCTGAGGAGTATATCAGCAAAAACACTTTGCACCTGGTTGGTTATTCTCTCTCTCTATTTGTTTGTGTTGTTGATTTGGGTTGTGTTTGGTTGCTGAGAAATTGTAAGAGGTGGCAAGAAAACAAGCAAATATGAGTTCCTTACTCAAGAATTTACTCAGTAAATTCAGAGATCATAGCTCTGTACTTGGTTTCAATAGTCAAATTCAAGTGCCTTTCAATTATCTGGCCTTCCTAAACCCTGTTGTCTAATCTATGCGTTGCAATTTATTTGGTGATTTCATCTGCATTTTCTTTAAAGTTTTTCAACTTCGAAGGAATTGGAGTAAGCAGTGGGAATTTTAGTTAGCTATGGAAACAATTTATTTGTTAACGTAGTTTAATCAAATAGCTAGTCCTGCAGATCGAGTGAATCAAAATCCGTGCCATGTTAAAACTTAAGGTTCTACAGTTTATCAAGTGTTAGTTCTACACATGCTTAACCTGTAGGATTTCCTACTAAGATTCATGCTTACTTTGAATGGTTCTTATCTTTTTTTTTTTCTTTTCTTTCTGGTTTTCTATATTGTGAGAACATGACATGCCTGGAATCCTACATCTGTGTTGTAATTCGATATTTGTGTCTTAATTTGACGTTTGTGTCAGTTACCATTGGTGGATTTTGGTTTATTAGTTGCTAATCTATTGTATCTACTCCATGAACCCTTATTAAAAAATAAACAATTCTCGTGTTCTCTGTGAATTTTGTGTAGCATATTTCTTACTTCTTAGCAAGCAAACTGATTTTGGGCTATTATCTTCTGTGGTTCTTTCAATTTTTTGAGGGGGCCATGTTGTTTAGTTTATTCAGACTGATTATTTTTCTTGTTACTTTTGTATAGTTTGATTTTGATAGTGCTGCCCCACCAGAACATGCCTGGAGGAAAAAGTTAAACAGCCATGCTAATCTTCTCAGAGAATTTAGTGTTACATTTAGGGAAGCGATAAAGATGGTAAGCGGGATGTTTTCTTTAATGTTGTTGACTAATAAATACGTCCTGTGCATTCTCATGTTTGGAGCTTTTCTATTTTCACCCAATTTCCAGTATCCCCTGCACATGTTATTGTTCTCTGACTAGTGTGGAAAATTTGAATACTAGGTTCGGTTAGGTATACGCCTGTGGTCATACATCAGGGAAGAGGCTTCTCACGGAAGGGTAAATTATCTCAATCTTCTAGATATAAAAGTCATTTTCTTTTTTGGTCCTTTACAACTGGTTTTGTATGATTTATACCCACCTGTCAAATGAATGGGTGAAGATATGTCGTTACAAAGGTTGTTGAAACTTGGCAGCAAATTTTTTTTATCCATGCAGAAAGCACCTATTGATCCTTTTACTCGAGAAAGTTGCAAGCCATCTGCATCTCAGGGGGTTCCACTTGGAGGGATGGGGTAGGTTGCGAATGAATAGATTGCCTGAGTTCTATGGACTATTTTCTTTGTTAATCTAATAGCGCGCAATTGGCTACATGTATTACAGAAGTGGCAGCATATCTAGAGGTTTTAGAGGCGAGTTCAAGCAATGGCAAATCATTCCTGGTATCTGCAAAGGTTCTCCTGTCATGGCCAATCAGTTCTCTGTAAAATCTCTACCCTTGATCTTATATAGTTGTAATTTAATGTTGTTCTTTGCTTCTTCGTAACATATTTGCTACGCATGTGTTGATATTTTAGGTTTCGTTTATTTTATTTATTGACCTCAGGCTAGCTTGATTACATTTCCATCATCATTTATGTCATTTATTTAGATTTTACCACTACCATTACTTCTGGGTTTAAAATTTGCTCAGTTTCCACACTATCTATATCAAAATTGGCACCCGCGTCACTTTTGATATTGTCGCTCAAACCCACCTTATTACCATTGTTGCAACTTGCAACAATCACCACAGATATGGGTTCTATCACCATTGTTACCACCTCATGTTCAGTATATGCAAATCCAACCAAATCCAAACTGTTCCCTGTCATTGTAATTGGCAAGACCATACTCAACTCCACAACCACATCCACTGTAGTATCCATTTTTTCTTAAAATTAACGTACTTAGGAACTCGTTTTAATTATGAACTGAAGCCAATACTTACAATTGAGTTCAAAAGGTTTCTGGGTTTAAAATTTGAAGTGCTAGAGATTCAGTATTCAGTGCTTAATCATCACCCTAGGAATTGCATATGTGAAATTGTGAATGAGGTAGCCTATTTGTTTTCTTCACTCTAGGAGTGGACATTTTCATGGTTTAACCTCCCACACCAACCAACCCACCCAATAAAATTCAGGTTGGGTCGGTTCTACACTTTTAAAACTTAATATCAGGTGCCCACCAGATGGAGAAGTTTGAAACCAGTTTGCAACACTATGTACCAGTTGAAACTCAACCCACCCACGTCATGTTTAATAAAAGGGTTTACTGTATGCATGGCGTCATTTGATTTGCTAATACTAACTCTAGAAAAATGTTCTGGCCCTTTAACACCACTGGACCATTTGACATTTGAAACCATTCACCTTCTAAATCCTTCTAGTTTTGTGCTCTTTATCAGTTGCCACCACCGCTAAATTGCAAAGCCCCACTCTGTTATTTTGTTGCTGCTCCAAGCTTCTGAGCATCCAAATTCAGCCACAACCACTCCCTCACACTCTTCTCTTTGGTTTATCTGAGTCAGTCCCTCCTCCCAGTTGTGAAACCCGATAAACCTGCTCAACCCAACCTGCAAATGATTGGTCTGGGTGGGTTGGGCATCCAATTTTATTGGCGTGTACCAGTTTGCTAGAATCACCAACCCAGTATCCTTAGATTGGCCAACGGATTGGGGCTTAACCCAAGCCAACCCGTCCGTTGTCCACCCATACTTCCCTCGCTTTGTTTAGTTGGTTATGTGGTCTTCCTGCAATCCCAATTGTTTACAGTTCTGGTGGAGGCACATTGCACATCAATCCAAAATCTAGAATAAAATCTCTTGTCAGCGAAAATCAGACTTTTGTTTTCTGCCTGTAAGTTTACTTGTCATGTTATAGTGTCTCAAGACCATATGGAGAATTGGAGATTGTGATGTTGCTATATGGCTAGAAAGAGGACATCTTTGTAATACATTCAAGAGCAGTGGACAAGGAAAATTTAATTTACATTCTCATGGTTGTTACTGAAATGTAGTTCATACAAACATTTGATAAGGTGGTCTTGAATTTAGAACACAATGAAAGTTTGGATGATGTGTGATGGTGTTGTGAAAATCAATGCCCAACATATACCGGGCAAATTAGTTGTTTAAAGGATGATGAAGGGAAGGGGTTTGAAAATTATGAAAGGATATGCGTTTAAGACTTGATGGCATCTCATAACTTTAGAATCTCTGGGATGCTGTCTAATAGTGTACAGTTCAGTTTGGCTGCTCTTTGCAACTCCAATCTGTTACTGACACTGTATTTAGTTGAGGAATGTTTATGCATTATTTTGTATAATGTACAGGAGAAGTGAATATTAATATTTTATTAGTTGTTTCTAGAGATAGAGCTCATTTCTTTTGTCCTATTTACTTTTTGTCATGTTGTAATTCTGACTGAGAGATTTATGTGATATTGCAGATTTTTATATCCAGAGAAGGAACAAATAAAAATTATGCATCAGTCTTGGCCCCCGGTCATCATGAAGGATTAGGGTAAGAGGGTAGTCGTTAAGTTTAATAACCATCTTCTGTAGTAATTACAATTTCTTACCACTGAATGATGAATTTATCATACCTATACAATTCTTCATGCTTTTTACGTTTGTTTACATATGGTGACTGCAAGTCATGACCAAGCTTGTGGGACCATATGTAATAGTGTCTTCCTTTTATGGCATCAATGGGAATCTAAGAAGTCTAACTGGCAAATGTTCCTTGGGTACCTGGTCTAGTGGTGTGCTGTGACACATCTTCAGGCATATTATAAGGATCAAAATTTATAGAGAATCAGAAATTATTGAAGCATCAAAGAACAATAGACTTATTGTTACACGAGGCAATATTTCATTGTAACTGTAAAATGATTTTGGTTGAGGTTATGTTACTTGTCAATACATCTACTTGAGAGGTCTTAGCTAGTTTTGATAGTTGGTGGATTTCCTATCCATTATTTTGTAATTCATGTTATTTTTTAATAAAGTGTTATTGTTTCTTCTCCAAAAAAAAAAAAAAAATGTAACTGGACTATCGTCAGAGTGTTGCTAGTTTGTATTATCAGAGGGTGTCTCATTAATGCATATCACTTTTCAGTTTTGTTGATGGCTACGAGGAATTTGATGAATAGTGCATGAACTTGGTTTTACTATTTTTGTAGCTCTAAATTTACCTATAGTATTTGAAATGTCCTGATTATTGACATCTTGATTTAATTTGACTGTTTTCACAGAAAAGCTGATGATCAGGGTATATCATCATGGGGATGGAATCTGGGTGGCCAGCATTCAACATACCATGCACTATTTCCAAGGGCATGGACCATATATGATGGTATCATTCTTCTTTCTTTCCTTTTAACCATTGATCACGTAGTTTGCCCTCTATGCTGCTGTTTTAATTTGGGTCGTATTATGTTTCATTTTAGGTGAACCTGACCCAGAATTGAAAATTTCTTGTCGGCAAATATCACCATTCATCCCTCATAATTATAGAGAAAGTAGTCTTCCTACAGCAGTTTTTGTTTACACGGTAGGCTCATCCAACTTGATACCTGATATGTACAGATGAAAAAGTTCATTTTTCCATAAGCTCTTTCTATATTAAGCAAGTGTTAACATAAGGATCTTACACAAGGATTTCAATATAATTTTCTATGATGTGATTTGTTTATAAGAGTCTTCTTTCTGATACAGTTGGTGAACACTGGAAAAGAAAGAGCAAAAGTCAGCCTTCTATTTACATGGGCGGTAAGGTTATATTTTTATTTCGGAATGGTTTCCGAGCAATTCAAATGTTCTTGGATAGTTAGTCATTATTGCTTTTCTGGGTGTAGAATTCAATTGGAGGAGTCTCACACTTGTCGGGCGATCATGTGAACGAACCATTTATGTGAGTAAATTTGGTGGATGTTGTATGGCTAGTTGCCTACCATACTAGTACTGTGTTTTTTAACATATTCTTACTTCTCTGCTTTGACAGTGGCGAAGATGGAGTCTCTGGTGTACTTCTACATCACAAGCAAGTCATCAAACCTTATTAAATTTATTTGACGGTTGGTTTGCAGATTTCTCTGCCGATACACTGTTTTCTAGGCCAAAATGAAGACAAGGTGTTCAAACAACCCCAAACAAGTGAAAGAAGTCAACCATGAGGAAAAATAAGATGCTTCTGCATCAATTTATGAACTTAAAATCAAAATTCCTTGTAAAAATATCAGGAAATGAAATAAAAAGCACAAATAAACAAGTATGGACAGATGTCATAGGATCATTTAAGCAGATATATTTAAAGATTTTAGATAGATTAATCGTCTGGTAAGAGTAAAACTTATTTACTAATTTATTGGAATTGATATGTTAAATGCTAATTCTTTCCTTTTTGAGTTCCGCGTTCTCCTATTTTTACAACTAGTAAGTCTTTTCCAGTCATCAACAATAAGTGCTGTGGAAAATTCATAATTGGTACTAGGGGTCTCCACATTTGTTAACATTGAAAGTGTCTGCTTGTAATCACCTTATTCGATACCTGTTCTTGTTTTTGTTCAACCGTAGGAATTTTTTTACAAATTCTGTTTTCAACTCCTCTTATTTTGTTCAAAATAAGTTATCACTCTGTGATATTGGGAGTCATTCACTATTAAGTTATGGCTCTTGGTAACCCGAACAAAATTATTAAGTTATCACTCTGTGATATTGGGAGTTGTTGTCATTCACTATTTTTAAACTTTAACTCATTACAGTTGATTTTGACTGTTTATAACAACTATGCCTATGTTGCAGGACTGCAAAAGGGAATCCTCCTGTTACATTTGCAATAGCTGCGTGTGAAACTCAAAATGTAAGCGTGAGTGTGTTGCCATGTTTTGGGTTATCTGAAGGAAGTACCACTACGGCGAAAGAAATGTGGAATAAAATGGTGCAGGTATTAAATCTGTTGTTTACTTTCTCAATTCTGTGCACCTTCTTGTTTTTTATTATGTAACGTAATACTAGGTGCGTCATTTTTCTATTTAACCGAATCAATTTGCTGTCCTATCCAGCAAATGCTGTCATTCAACAACCTGGTTTATCAAGTTCAAATTTTGAGAATAATTCTACTTGGATTTTGCCATGGTGTTCCTTCCATTGTTTTACAGAGTGAATTTTTTTCCATTTTTTAACCCCCATCTCTATCTTTTTAGGATGGGAAATTTGATCGTGATAATTTCAATTCTGGACCATGCATGTCTTCATCACCTGGAGAAACACTCTGTGCTGCAGTAGCAGCTACTGCTTGGGTGGAACCTCATGGGAAGTGCACTGTTGCATTTGGCCTATCATGGTCATCTCCAAAAGTAAAATTTTTGAAGGGAAGCTCATACCATAGGTAAGCTTATTGTAATTTACACACGAAAAGCTGCTTCAAAATGATGCATATTTAGCAGTACTGTACCTATATGATTTACAAATGAATGCCTTTAAGAATTGTATTCTAGAAAGCGACCGCAATACTGGTGATGTGCATTTTGGGTTTTTTGAATTTGTAATTTTGCTGCAGGAGGTACACAAAATTCTATGGGACCTCTGAGAGGGCAGCTCAGGATTTGGTGCATGATGCACTGACAAGTATGTATCTCTCTTTTTGTATTGTGACCTTTTCATCAAGTCTCTAATCTTTTGATATTCACTAGATTTAGTTTTTGGCATACTTTTTCTTGTTTAACAATGGGTGCAGCATATGTGATGGGTCCTGATCACTTTTGAAATCTGGACAGATTATAAGCGATGGGAAGAAGATATTGAAAGGTGGCAAAGTCCTATCCTCAGGGATGAAACATTACCAGAATGGTAAGAATGGAAGCATTAACTGTGATTGGTCTTTGTTAAATCATAGTGTTCCATCAGATTATAAATTGGTTTCCTAAGTTGGTGAATCTGCCTAAAAGTACCCTGCAGTAGAATTCTGAGCTTAAGTTTGGAGTAGTGTTGTCAATTCTTGAAAGTTTTGAAAAATAAGTGCACCGGTTCACATAAAGAACGGCTTACATAAAGAAAGATGTTTGCATGAGTGAGCGCGATATGTACCCTTTGGTTTGTTATAATGGATAACGCTGCCTACCTCAAACATTGGAGTCGGTTTTGCATCTCATTTCTTTAGAAATTGTGATGTTAGATACCTTCCTTACTATTCTCAACTAACAGCACACAACTGTGTCCACTGAAATTTGTTTTGAGCTCACTCGAATGATTGGTCTAGTTTCAATGGTCTCTGCAAATATTGTAGTCAATGCATCATATATGCTCATTTCCATTACAAATAGAAACTCCCCAACAGATAATCCATTGAGTAAACATGGAGAAGTTACTTTGCTATGTTTACCTGTCAATGATTAGCTATGAACTTGGTTTGTCGATCTTGTAGCTAATACTTCACAAAATGTTTGCAGGTACAAGTTCACATTATTCAACGAGCTCTACTTTTTGGTGGCTGGTGGAACAGTTTGGATCGGTATTTATCTAATCCTGATTTCCTTGATATCTCACATCTGGAAATAGCATCTAAGAATGTTTTTCATGTGGACACTAGCTCTAAGCCGATTGTGCACTTTTTTGTTAAATATTTCCCTTTTGGCTAATTTTACCGTAAAACTGAGAAATGAGTTATAACTGTTATTGATTCGTACAGATTCTCCCTTGCCAGCAACAAACATTACAGATAATCGACACCAATTGACAAATGTTGAAAATACAGATGTTAAGGTTAGTGAAGCTGAAGTAAATAGCAATCACAATGCAGTTGTTGAGCACACTGCAACTGGTCGCCAAAGGAGTGTGCACCCACAAAATGCCAATGAAGATGTTGGGAGGTTCCTCTATCTGGAAGGAGTGGAATATATCATGTGGAACACATATGACGTACACTTTTATGCATCATTTGCCCTTCTCGAGCTGTTTCCCAAAATTGAACTTAATATTCAAAGGGACTTTGCAAAAGCCGTCTTATCAGAAGATGGAAGAAAAGTAAAGTTTCTTGCAGAGGGTAACTGGGGAATTCGTAAGGTTAGAGGAGCTGTCCCTCATGATCTGGGAACACACGATCCTTGGAACGAAATGAATGCATATAATATTCATGATACTAGTAAGTGGAAGGATTTGAACCCAAAGTTTGTGCTTCAGGTGTATAGAGATTTTTCTGCAACAGGGGATATGTCATTTGGAGTAGATGTTTGGCCTGCTGTTCGTGCTGCAATGGAGTACATGGAACAATTTGACCGGGACAATGATGGTCTCATTGAAAATGATGGTTTCCCTGATCAGACCTACGATGCTTGGACGGTTCATGGAGTAAGTGCTTACTGTGGGTGCTTGTGGCTTGCTGCACTTCAAGCTGCAGCCGCAATGGCCCTTCAACTAGGTGACAGGACCTTTGCTGAATGGTGCAAAGCCAAATTTTTAAAGGCAAAACCATCTTTTGAGGAAAAATTGTGGAATGGTTCTTATTTTAATTACGATAGTGGATCAAGTAGTAACAGTAAGTCTATACAAGCAGATCAACTGGCTGGGCAGTGGTATACGGCATCTTCTGGTTTACCTTCACTTTTTGATGATTTTAAAATCGAAAGCTCACTGCAGAAAATCTATGATTTCAATGTCATGAAAGTTAAAGGAGGAAAAATGGGTGCTGTAAATGGAATGCATCCCAATGGGAAGGTGGATGAGTCTTGCATGCAGTCACGTGAAATATGGACTGGTGTCACATATGGGGTGGCTGCTCTGATGATTCTTGCTGGAAAGGAGAAAGAGGCATTCGCTGCTGCTGAAGGTATTTTTATTGCCGGCTGGTCTGAAGATGGCTTCGGGTAAGTAGAACTTATACTTACATTATTTAGATTAACCTATAGATTATTGTTAATGTGATCCGACGCTTTATTCATGTCATGTGCATTGAAAACCCCTTGGTTTCTAGTTTTTAAGTTGATTTTTTTTGCCTCCGGCAAATTAAGTTATTGAGGCAAACTTGCTATGCTGTTGAGTTATTCAGCATCATGTCTGACGTGACTTTTGCGGAGGACAAATAATATCGCGAATTTTATTGTCACATTCCGTGCGCTCACTTTTTGTTGTCATGGTTTAGTATTAACAAAGTTGTTATTTTGGTTCTACTACCTACAGATACGCTTTCCAGACACCTGAAGGATGGACGATGGACGGCCACTTCAGATCTCTAATATACATGAGGCCACTATCTATTTGGGGGATGCAATTCGCGTTGAACATGCCCAAGGCAATTCTCGAGGCTCCTCAGATCAACATAATGGACAGAATACATTTATCGTCTGTCAGTTCACGATCCTCTCACAACGAAACAGGTGTGAGAAAGATTGCAACCAAGACAAAGTGCTTTGAAAATTCTGTTTTTAACTGTGCATGCTGATATTGTAACATGTAACTTGACTGTATCGTAAAACAAGTGTCTAGTGAAATCTTCGCTTCCTCGAACCCTCTCGATGTGAAGTCATACAAGCCGGGAGAGGTTTGGGGGAAGTCATGAAGAAATAGCCAAATAGGTTATAAAAAAATGAAAAGAAAAAGAGTTGTTTTCGCAGCCTGTTCAGGTATCTAATTCTGAGTTAATACAGAAAAATCTTGAGGAGGATGCCTAAGATCCAAGACTTACAGCTTAAGCTTTGGTTCCAGATTTGCCAAAGCTCCGCAGAGACTTCCCAATGTAAGGTTCAACTGCAATTGGTGGTAATTTATCCAAAAGTTCTATTGTATCCCAGGGTGCCCGGTGTTTTTAGTCGTTAGATTTTGATAATTGTATCTTTTCTATGGATCTAATAACTACAAATTCCGGAGCATACTGGAAAACTTCGTAATTTTTTTACATGAATAAAATCGGTGGTAAAAATTGCCATCTTCCTAATCTCTCCTTCTCTGCATTAACCATGAGCTCAATTAACTGCATGCGTTCTCTCCTGAACAATTGCATGTGCATATTCAATGCCCGACGACTTCTTCACCGGAAAATATACGTTCCTCCTCCTGCATGTAAATCATAGTCTGATGCATGCACAAATAGTTATTTAAAATTATGTGTCAAAATGTGATCCTTGTGCAGTTAGCAATAACAACTATTGAAAAAGGAACAAAAGATAAGTGTCTTAGTGGCGTCACTTGTTCAATCTCCGCTTGCCCTTTATTATGCTTAGGGATTTTTATTTCTGCAGTCCTTTCGCTCACCACATTGAGTGTGCAATGAATCAATCGCACTCAAATCAAAAGTGGTCCTCCTCAGGCCTCAAAGTCCTCACGTTTTGGAAGTTAACTGTCCTTGACGCTTTATGCAAGTTAAGGATAACAATAACGACTTATTGAGAAGAGTAACTTGTATGAAACATGTTTATTATTACGTGGCGTTACAATTCAATAATATCATGTCATGTAAAGAAAAATTTACATATGACATGGTGATGTTATAAGAAAACATCTAAAAGTGAACACGTTTCCATTAAGGAGAGCAGCTAGTATAGAACATGTTTATCGCCAAGTGGCATTACAATTCAATAATGTCATGTTCAGTGAAGAAAAACTTATACGTAACAGGGCATGAAAACAACATAGTAACAATCAACCTGTTCCATTGGAAAATTTAAGCGGTTCAAAATAGAAATGGGAGACCTTCACCACTCATCATTGTCCTCATCATATGTCAAAAAGAGCTCCGTTCCATTCCATTCCCTTCCAAATAAGAAAATAGAAAAAAGATGGTCTTGTCACTCTTTGCGGTGGTCCTGAAGACTTGGTTACACTTTTGCGTCCGCACACATTTTTACCTAAATGTACAACTTGACCAATGAGTTTATAGCCATCACAAACTATGCTGATAATGTTGCTTGAAACCTAGTGTATAAATTTGTGTTCTGAATACACGAAAAACTTCTAAATATCAATCATTTAGTCTATAGATTTAATTTTTTGGTTAAATGAAATTTAAGTAGGGAGTAAATAATGTTGATTGCTATTGATGCGATGTAGAAAGCAAGTATGGTTTTGTGGTTTATGGGTCGCGATGAATGTGGACAGGTACCGGGCTCTATTACATTCCATACTTTGACCATTCATGAGCATCCAAATACTTAATCCCTATTTTAAACTAGGCCTGGGCACGGTTCGGTACGATTCGGTACTGGAGTGGTACCGAAACCGAACCTGTAGTAAAATTTCGGTACGGTTCGGTTTGGTCCAAGTGTAGGTTCAGTTCGGTTTTCGATTCGGTCCAAGTGTAGGTTCGGTTCGATTTTCGGTTCGGTAAAGAATAAGACCTATTTTTCAATTTTTTTTTTAAAAAAACCCCAAATTAGTTCTTTGTCCAAAACTGATTTGGTACGATTCGGTACCGAACATAGAACCGAAACCGAACCGACTAAGTACCAAACCAAACCGATTTTGTACAGATACCGAATGAACCAAAAAAAAGAACCGAACCGACCGGATTCGGTTCGGTTCTCGGTATTTTTTGCCCAGGCCTATTTTAAACATTTTTTTTCCTAAATCCAAGTATTTAAGAATATTTCGATTAATTTAATGTTCAGATTTATTTGGTTAATGCTTAGATTAATTTGAGATCTAAAGATCAATAGTATTCAATCTTTAAAATATACACGAAATTGTATTTTTGTCAAAATTCTCAAAAATCAAGAATTGGTATAAAAATGAGAATGCAAACTTAACTTTGTATCAACAAAATATATAAAAATCAATGAATATCAATGATACCTACTAATTTAATTTTGAAATTTTTTTGCTGGAAACCATTAATATTATTGAGATTTGATGAGATGTTTAAAGATGCAAAATCCAAATTCATTTTGCCCTTTTCTTTGGTGTATTATTATTTCTTCAACTTTATTAGAGTTGATGATAGGACCACAAAGAAAGTTGAAGACAGATTGTCTGTGCTCTCTTTACTCATGTGCACTCAAGGTTAAGTCACGTCAATATTTTATATAATTTTTAATAGAGATAATAGGACAAAAAATAATAAAAATATAAAATGTTGACGTGTCTTAATCGTGACCGCACAAATAAAAAAAAATATAAAGATGATGATAACTAGAGGGCAGACAATCTGCTTAAGACAAGGTCACGACGCATCCACATGCGACATTGATTCGGAAAATAGATACGTGTCAAACCATCTCTTTTGATTTTTCAACTCTACCCCCTTCAATATGTTATTTTAAAAAAAGGGAAATGGCTAAAACATACATCATTTTTCCATTTTTATATGCATCTCTTTAATTTTCTTCCTTGTTTTTATTTGTTGATTCACATTAATAGCCAAGAATAAATAGTAGTGTGTGAGGTTATAAATAATGTGTAAAACTTGGTTTATTTTAAAAAATTGGTAACAAGAGCGTGAAAATCATCTAAATTCAATTGTGGTGATTATAGCTCAAATAAGAGTATTAACTTATATTTCATTTGGTTTTATCACGAATTTACTAGTTTTATACCAAACTATAATAATAAAACTAAATGGATTAAGTCACGAAAAATTATGTAAGAAACGTGTAGTTAAGTCGATTATATAAAGCATTTATCCTCTCCCAATTTTAATTTTCTCTTCCTTCAGTCCAATATAACTTGTAAAAAAGGTCATAGAGTTAAAACTAGGAATATAGTGACAAAATCTGTTTTTTTTTTAAGTCAGACAAAAATTTAAATTTATGTTTATGTTTTTATGGTCACAACTAAATGTGGCAACCGAGAAATATTTATAACCCAAGATCCAGTTCCTTCCTCCCAACGAAACAGCGACGCGATTCACTCGGACTCTGCAAGCAAGAACAATCACCCTCCCATCCCTTCCTCCTATATCGTTGCTTAACAATCTCTCTCTTCTCTCTTTCTCTCTGCCGGTCCGAACCCCAGAAGAAGCCAAGCCACACCAGTCGCATCGCCATCTCCAACTTCACTCCGGTACGATCCATCTCTCCTTTCTTTATTTTCCCCGCGAACTTGTTCTGCTTATTATTATTACTTCTGTGCAAATCAGAAAAACCTATGATGGTTATGTATGTATATATGTATTATTTTTTTCATTTTTGGTGATGAAAGTTCATGCTTTTCACCGCCTTTTTATTTGGACTTTGTTAATTTTGCTTTTCATTATCTGGGAATTTTATTGGGTAAGTGGGGTCGTGTTTTGATTTTAACAAAATCAAAAACTTATTCAGATTTTTTAAAAAAAGTTGTTTCTTTTTATATTGGTTCCTCCACTTTCTCGGCTGCCAAACAGAATGATAGCCTTTCCCCTCTGTACGACTCCTTGAAAATGTGTATTATTTTCATATTTTTATGATGATGATGATGATGATGATGATATTTGGGTTGCTGTAGATTCAGTTTGATTTGCTCTGTAATCATGTCGAGGAAGATGCTAATTGATGGTGAGGTGAACCAACCTAATGAACAAGAGGCCCACTACGACTTCGACTTGTTTGTTATTGGGGCCGGAAGCGGTGGTGTCCGTGCCTCCAGATTTGCAGCTAATTTTGGAGCTAAGGTACATCCATGATGCACAACCCAAACAACGTTTTTGTCGATTATGTTTTCCCTATACATTGCTTGCCTTTTTCTGATAGAGGAGCATATCATGGGTTAATTTCGTTTGATTTCATAGGTTGGGATATGCGAGCTTCCATTTCATCCTGTCAGCTCAGAAGTAATTGGAGGAGTGGGTGGAACGTATGTCCATTAGCAAATTCAATGCTTTCTTTGGCGGTCCTGCCACATTTCCGCGACTATTAAAACATGAAATTTCAAGTTGCATTAAAACATGAAATTTCAAGTTGCATTAAAACATGAAATTTCAAGTTGCTTATACGGGTTTATGTTTGGACATTTGGTTTTCAGATGTGTCATTCGTGGTTGTGTTCCCAAAAAGATTTTGGTGTATGGAGCGTCTTTTGGTGGTGAAATTGAGGTGAGAATATGACATATACATAACTATTTATAGTTGATGTTAAATAGTCTGGTGAATCCGTAACTCAAGCATCTAGGAGGATCTTAGAAGCTGATTTTCTGTGAATGAGCAAGAAGACAAAAACAAACAGAAACAATTTAGTTGACACTCGAACAAATTGATCTGCATAATCTATCGCAATGCAAGGTCTATAGCATCTGCAATGTGTGTGTGTTCTTTTTCCTATGTACTTTGGTATTTCCAGTGGATAACCTGTTTGTTATGTTTGCATTGATATTTATTTCTTCCTATTAATAAAGAATTAATAAAAGACATGGCCTGATGAATTTATTGGTTTTGCAATTGCAGGATGCCAGGAACTATGGGTGGGAAGTGAATGAGAAAGTTGATTTCAACTGGAAGAAACTTTTGCAAAAGAAGGTTGGTTAGAGTAGAGTTTGAGTTGTAAATTCCACCCTCCCTAATACCATGTGATTGAAATATCATTTTACCAGAAATATTTAGATGTGTGTTGCCTTGCAAAATTATTACTGATATAACCATTGTGAACTTCTACTTGCTTGGCCTAATTGTTCTAAAACCCCACAGAAAAAAATAGAGCGTTAAATATGTATTGGCTTTAGGTTTTATTTTACAATTCTTTACTCGGTGTCTGCAATCCGGAAACATTTTCCCCCAGTTCATTTTAAATACCTTTTATTATTCATTAACTGGTGATTACAACTTGAAATTAACATGTATTTGTCTTCTTTTATAGACGGATGAAATAATTCGATTAAATGGAATATACAAGCGCCTATTGTCGAATTCTGGGGTTAAATTGTTTGAAGGAGAGGGCAAGATAGTTGGCTCTAATGATGTCGAGGTGACACAGTTGGATGGCACTAAATTGAGCTATTCTGCGAAACACATATTGATTGCAACTGGCAGCAGGGCTCAACGACCTGCTATTCCTGGTCAGGTAGATTTTCTGCACACTGGGATTCAAAATGATATGCTAAATGTTTAGTTGGTACTTTATTACACTCTCTTTTTTGCACCAAGTGTGTTATGAAATTATGCAGTTATTGAAAAAAAAGGGAAAATTTATTGATCATCATAGTGATAGTTTGTCTTTGATTTCTTTATTCATTGAAAGAAAACATAACAATTGAAAGAAACTGAAGGAGAGTCCTTTATATTTGAAGTACAGCAAAACAAGCTTTTTGTCAATCCTTTTAAGATTAACAGAGCTGGTGTTTATATTATTCAACTGTCCTCCATTTGCAACTCCACTGGCAGTATTGCTTGAGTTTGATTAAATGCTTAAAAATGGTTGCTGCAATTCTACTATGTGCCGTTTGTGTAGTTAACATGTATTCTTCTATTGTTCTAATTTACATTGACATTTCTAGGAATTGGGTATATCATCTGATGAAGCATTGAGTTTGGAGGAGTTACCTAAACGTGCTGTGGTGCTCGGGGGAGGGTTTGTCTTGGTCTCTTCCTTTTTGTTGTTTATTTAATTTTATCAGCTTAGCAAGCTCATTGTTTTTTCCATTATCCTCTCCTCATGTTAGGTACATTGCTGTTGAGTTTGCTTCAATATGGCGTGGGATGGGTGCTTCTGTGGATCTATTCTTCAGAAAGGAACTTCCATTGAGGTTGTTATTTGGACGCTATTGCTCTGTCCATTTATGAACTGTTAGGCTCTTTGCTTTTTATGGTTGAGTTAGTGGGATGGAATTTTTCTGTCTATTATTTAATATTTGTTACGAGTGTCGCACACTAAGGTATTTATTGTGTGCTGAGTTGGATATTTAACATTTTTGGGGTTTTTTTTACTGCACAGTAGATATTTTTATTGTGCTCGAACTTTGAATAAATCAAGTGGGATGACTCTAAAATTAGGAAATAGACAATGAACTGTACATTCTTTGTTAATGAATTTTTTTTTTTGGACCATTAATCATCAATTTCCTAGTCGGTGCACCATTGTTATGACGAAAGGTTTTTATATCTTGCATGATTTACTGAACCTAATGCTCTTTTTCTTTCCCTTTTTGTCCCGTGCTTTTTTTAAAAGAAAAATTGGCTTGTTTCCTTCTTTTTCGTGCCTCTTACAGAGCTTCCTGATCAAAAGAATTTTAAATTTAGTTTTTGATGATGCTCCACTTACCTTGCATTTGCAGAAGTTGTTTCCTTTTCATGTATGAAAAGTCTATTGCATTCTCACTATATCGAGCAATTCTTCTGCAGAGGTTTTGATGATGAATTGAGGGCAGTGGTGGCACGGAATCTGGAAGGAAGGGGAATTGATCTACACCCACAGACAAATTTGACAGAGGTATTCAGTCTCATAGGAACTGTGGATTGACCTTTTTTGCTGTCCTTGCTTTTGTAGTTTATAGGTTTCAACTTCTGTTTGATCTTTGCTTCTCATTGTACTGAGTTATTTCTGAGAATTCAGCTAGTAAAAACAGAGGATGGCATAAAAGTTCGCACAGATCATGGGGAAGAGCTGATAGCAGATGTTGTACTGTTTGCCACTGGTAACTACATACTCATTTAGTTGAATTTCTTATGTGGGGCTCCAAGTTAATGTTACTTACTAATGCTAAAATAAATTTAAACTAAGCACGAAAATAAATGAAAAACCATGAGCTCATACTTATTGTTGTTTTTAGCAATAAAGGATTTCATATTTTGGCATAGGTTGGAGGATGTTACATTTTCCTCGTCAACTAATGTCAATAAAAAAACTTTTCCTCTCCAAGAATCCAACTCAAGTCAATACCACTTGTTAAAGTTTCTCTTCATTGACCTCTCCTAAAAAGGACAAATTGATTGACCCATTGGTCCCAATCCGAATATTGAAATGCACTAGTTTATGTCAGAGGTTAAGTTGATCATGCTTGCACAGAAATTAGGATTTGTTCTATGCATTTATTTTCACTTGCATTTTAATTTATTTTTCAATTTTAATGTGAAAAATACACCAACGTTGATGCCCTTCGAATTGCACCTTGTTGCATATCCCGAGTTTAAATGATTTTTATAATTCCGACTATTGCACTACTTTAATGTTTATCCAGACATTTTGGGAATTTAATATGACTCATATAACAGTCTGTTCGCTAGTAGTATAAACTTGGGTTGTTTCTCATAACTTGGAGCATTTTAGGGATGAACACTGAACTAGTAGTATAAACTTGGGTTGTTTCTCATAACTTGGAGCATTTTAGGGATGAACACTGAACATTGTAATGATATTTTGTGGTTACGGTTTTACCTTAGTTTCTTGCACAGATGATTTTATCTCAGTCTATAAATGACAGGTCGGTCTCCCAATACGAAGAGGTTGAATTTGGAAGCTGTAGGCGTGGAACTTGATAAAACAGGAGCTATAAAGGTTACTAGCTTTGTTTTTTGCTTGTGCTTATTATCATTTCATATTTTCATGTGTCTCAACTTTTGAAATGGATTGTTATGTGCCTGAGTTTAGCATTTTCTAAACATTTGAAGTTATTGCAAATCCGGTAGTAGTATCTTTTGTATCTCCTATTAATTTGTAGTTGCAAATCTGAGAGTTCAATATTTAGTTCGAGTCCCCCTGCCCTTTTACTGTTTGAGAAGGTAAAGGGCTTTGCTTGCACATTTTTGGGTCCCCTAACTACTGTTTGGGTGTTCAGTAATATCTCAATTATCTGTCGTATTGTGTCCCCCCAAACCGCACCCGCCCCCCGGCGGCCTTTTTGTGGTCATCAATGCAACCATTAAAGGCTGACCACGTAGCAGATTGACCAGTTCAATGCATACGCTTGATATGCAGCTGGGGTTTGGAATCATAACTTCTATTTTCAGGTTTCATCCTTGTCAGTTATAGGTGTGTGCCCTGTAATTAAGTGATGACACTGGATTGTTGACTTTGTTAAAAAATGTACGAAGCTGGGTTTGCAAATGTTATGCCACCAATGTCCTATCATATAGAGCCCTTTCTTTTGGGTGGTCTCCGTTAAAGGATGGAGACAGGGATATATATTTCCTCTTTTGTGGAAAATATTGATACCAAATAGAGCATTTTCTTTCAGTTAAAAAACAATATAGGTTTATAAAGTTGATTTTTGTTATACTAATTCGTCTTACCTTGTTTGTCTGTTTCTCTTTTCCTACAGTTTTTTATTTTTCATTTGTCTGATCGTTTGTCCTAATTTAATATTCCATGCTGGCATGACAGATTGCACTTGATGTTTACAGAAATAGTTAATGTTTTACTATTTGAGCAATAATAACGTGTGGGTCTCTGCTCTCTTTTCTCTTCCAGGTGGATGAGTATTCACGTACCAACATACCTAGCATCTGGGCTGTTGGCGATGTTACAAACCGAGTAAACCTTACCCCTGTAGCTCTAATGGAGGGAACATGCTTTGCAGTATGTATTTACTTTATCCATTTTCATTTAACTTTATCAATTGTGTAATATTTTCCCCATAGATTCTGTGCTATCTCAACAAGCAGATGATTTGATGTTGTTATTCGTTTACTTTATGTTCCCTACAGAAAACAGTTTTTGGTGGGGAACCTAGCAAACCAGATTACCGCGATATACCCTGTGCAGTGTTTTGGTAAGAGTTTTTTCTTTTAATAAATGGGCCTTTCTTTGTTTATTTAATTGGTGAGTATTTTGTATGATGGGGGGCTGGTCATGATAAATACGTTTCATACTTGTGTTTGGTGGTTTGCAGCATACCACCTCTTTCTGTTGTGGGCCTTAGTGAAGAGCAGGCAATAGAACAAGCCAAGGGTGATATATTGGTTTTCACATCAACTTTCAACCCAATGAAGAACACTGTATCTGGGTACGTATGTCATTATGAAGTCTTGCTCTAAATTATGTTCATGGTCTAGCAATCACATGCTATCTTTGGATCATAGCATGTCTCCACATCTTTGGATCAACATGAGAGGTCACTTATCAGTTGCACAATTTATACGAAAATTTCTATTTTGTTCAGCGTCTAGTTATAAGCTATATTGTTAACCTTGAGCCTCTAGTTACTCATTATAAGCAAAATTTGTAGTCTTCTCTTGGTGTTTTAAGCACGAACTCAGTATTTCTCATAATTCTTATGTAGACGACAAGAAAAGACAATTATGAAGCTTATTGTTGATGCCGAGACAGATAAAGTTATTGGGGCATCCATGTGTGGGCCAGATGCAGCTGAGATTATGCAGGTATATATTCTGTTACTTGTACAACCTGTAAATATGAAATGATCTGTTCTGTGTTGTTAAATTTAACAGTTTTGAGACGAACCATGCTCTATGATTGCCCAAGATTTCCACGTTTTTACTACATAAGTAATGGAGTAATTTGACTATCAAGGCCTTGAGAGTGTGTGCTTGCACGTGCATGTGGTGCTTGAGTATCATTTCTGGGATAATAGGCTTCTTTGAGTTTGATCTGACAAAGTATTTCATACCAAGGCTTTGACAAGTTTAGGAGATGAGGGTGAGTCCGGTAACAATCTTAAGAAATCCATCAGTGGGGAAATTTTTTGGCGTACCTGCTTATAAGAATAAAAATTCAAAGTTGTACAGGCTCTGGAAGAGCGTGTTTAAAATTGATTTTCAAATAAGGTGTATGGTCTTGCGGAGGAGATCTTAGTTAATGTCACAGGAAAGCTAAAACTAATTAGCTGATAGGAACCGTTAACGTCATAAGATTCATTCCCTATAAAATAAAGCTTCTCAAACCATGTTGCTGAGGTTTTCTGTAGCTTGAATTTATAGTGCTTCTAAATGCTGTCTATAGTAAGATTGATCTCCTTTTAATTTCACCATCTGTTTTGGGTGCCTTAAACAGGGAGTCGCTATTGCATTGAAGTGCGGAGCAACCAAGGCACAATTCGACAGTACAGTAAGTCGCGTATTTAAAGCTGGGGACTATTCAATTTCTGAGCTACACTTTTACTGAATATGTTTTTTCTTTCATTCATTGTGCAGGTGGGAATTCACCCTTCCTCAGCAGAGGAGTTTGTGACAATGCGTTCGGTGACAAGGCGTATTGCTGCAGGTACCAAACTAAAGACAAATCTGTAGGATGCGAACTATAGACGGAAATAATGGTATACAACGTCTGGAGGAGACACTGTTTTGCTTTTACCAGAGGAAAGTCAGGTATATTTGGGAAATGGAAATTGGTCGAATTTTGCCAGAATAAAAGCTTCTGATTAGGGCCGTATAGGTTTTCTGATGACTTATGAAGATACAGAACTGTTCTATTCAAACGCATACATTGCTTTGATCCAACATTTGATATGTATGATTTTGTTGCTGCGTTACGCACCTCAGCTGCGTTATATTCGATATTGTTTAACTGATAGTAAGTTTGATTCTGTTTCGCCTTTTCGATGAGGAATAGGATTCTGTACTTTGTAATGTGTTTATTATACCTTAAGTAAACTGCATCTATGCGGATGTGTAAAACGACACTAAATATGAACATAATCTGCACTGTGAACCGCAGTTTTGTGGGATGATGCGGGGAGAATAAACCATAGATATGCATTTGCTGCCTTTGTATATAAATGCAAAATACATTTACTGCTGAACAACCAAATACATGCACTATAGCATAAAACTGCACATGTACCCAATTATACAAGTACGTATTTCACGCCTAGGCTACTGGTGTCCCGTCACATACGTCGCAAATCGTATACCCGAGACCTTCACAATATGGACACTTTGCTCCCTCCTCCACCCAATCTAAGAACTGCTATCATTCAACCCAATGATTACAAGTTAATCTTGGATAATTCTGGGAAAGTAGGGAGCGAAAAAATAATAATTAACGTAAATCATCTCACCTGTTCTTCGATGTTTGGCTCGCCTGTTCCGTCACATTCTGCACATGTAAGAACTACTTCAGTTACTAAAAG
The DNA here is from genome assembly GCA_963580275.1 of Crataegus laevigata. NCBI lineage: Eukaryota > Viridiplantae > Streptophyta > Magnoliopsida > Rosales > Rosaceae > Crataegus > Crataegus laevigata. The sequence goes on from OY756944.1 coordinate 616,746, forward strand.
CCATGTGTTCAACATTATATTTGGAAATCAAATCAAAGAAAGATATAAACACGGATACGAAGAAGGGTTAAATTTAGTGCAGAAGTTGAATATGGTGAGAAAGTCAGAAGACAGAGAGGGAATACCTGTACACAATAAGCGACCCTCCCCTCTGCAAGTAAGGCACCTTGTTGAGGCACCCGCCGTCTTGCCATCCCCACCTTTTTTCTTGTTGGTGATAAGTCTAGAAGAATCTTCCCAGCGGTTCTCTCCTAGAAGAAAAACTCGATGGTGGGATACCTCTACTTCTGTACCGTCTTCTTCTTTCACTACTGTTTGCTGGACCTCTGTAATTTCTGTTGCAGAAGTAACTGCAGCTCCATTTGCATCTTCCTACGCAACAGAACCCACTTAACCATTACAAGAACCACAATGTGTTTAAGAACAGAACCCACTCAACCATTACAAGAACCACAAGGTGTTTGAGGCAATGATAGTGTCATGTCGAGTTTATTTCTTTGTTAACTACTCGTCTCATGAAGTGGAACTACAAAACCTCGTGTCTCAGTATGCGGAATAGAGTCAGGTATTTAGGTCTGTTTCATCAAGTACTGGTGCTTCTTCGTTGGTACTCGAAGGCTCAATTCACTTCAAGTTGAACTATAAGACGAGTTTTTGGTTCCTCTCCACGCAAACTATTATTTTTCACCTAAGTGAGGAATGCAGGTGATGATTTTCCAAACCAATTATGTTAGTTCTAAGCTTTAGTTCTAAGCATGATTACAGAGCACGATATATTGGTACTGAAACTTAAACATTAGTTTCTTCCTTTTAGTAAAGATTTACGCGGTTTGCTGGGTAACTAATATATGAATGCTGCTAACCTAGAACCTCATGGTTCCAACATACCCTTGGAGTAGTCGCCCTTTTGTCATCTGCACCCTCAATTTGTGGATCCGCAAATAATAGTTCAAGAAGTTCTGCAGTCAGTATTCCGTCTTGAGGAATGTCTAAGGAGGCCTGTCGAACAAGTTATTACAAGTTGAGTAACCAACACAACACTTTCCACTGCCATTATTTTGCTTAACCTTATGCAGTCGCATACAAGGAAATCTGAAACTTACTTGCCAAGTTTTGACAGCGCGTTCTGTTCCGGTTGAGAAGCTGGAAAACTCCATGTCTTCCTCACCCGAGTAAAAACCGAGTTTTAGCAATGCTTCCTGTCATCAACAATTCAAATCACTCGAATATCGGAACATTGCTGAATGCAGAATAAGAAAGACAAAACCCAATTGAAAAATGTTGATGCATTTTGGTTAAACAGAAGGAATCATAGAATCCGAAAAATCAAAACTCGCCTTTCAAAAGCAGACCTGCATTGCTCGGACTTCTTCACCTTCCAATCCCTTCCGCAAAGCACTTCTGCTCCTCCTCCTCGTCTTATTCTCCTCCTGCTTCACTTCCGAAGTCGCAATCACCTCCTTCTCCTGAATCTCCTGAATTTCCCGATGATCCAACTCCAGAGATTTGGAACTCGACCCTGTCTCCGCTATCAGATTCTTCTCCTTGAGCATCTGCAGCAAACCAGCGACGCTGGCGATGGTGTCGGACTCCGACACCACCGAAGCCCCTCCTCCCAGTCCTCCCTGGCGCTCCAGAGCCTGGATTTTGAGTTTGAGCTCCGCAATTTCACGGAGGAGGGCGTCGCGGTCGCGCGCCCAGCGCTGTTCCTCCCGGAGCCACCTCTGCTCCTCGCGGAGCCATCGCTGCTCTTCGCGGAGCCACCGGGACTCTTCGGTTTCGTCGTGGGAAGAATTTGAAGAGAAGCAGATGGTGTTGGGGGGTTTTAAGGATTTGAAGGAGAGGGAAAGTGGGGAGAGAGTGTAGTAGTGGTGGCGCCTGGGGAGGAGAGGAGGAGGAGGAGGAGGGTGAAGAAAGAGAACGAGAGAGGAAGCTGCAGACATCTGTGAGAAAGCACAGGCGAAAATTGAAATGCAGAGGAAGAAGAAGAAGATACGACTGAGTGAAGGAGTGAGCGCAGTGGTATGTATTTGAGTGGATATCAATCAAGTGGCTCACCCTAACTGTCACCATTTGGCAACCGCCGCTTTCAACCGCGGAGCGCATTTTTTGTTCACCATGCTAAATCGATTATTATAAATTTCGAGATTTGTCTAGTAAAAATAGTATATGTCCACGGTGTGAAATATTTTATTTTAGTTATTAAAATTGAAGAAGCAGTGTGGAAGAGAGTGAGAGAGAATGTGGGAGCGAAGAAAGAGGGAGAAGTTGTTTTTAATTTTTTTAAAAACATGTAGATGAAGTTAAAAAAAAAAAAAAAAAAAAAACTGTTTTGTGAAATTACGTTACTATTCTTAACATTTTTGTTGTGATAAAAGATAAAAATGTCTTTTCACCCTCATTTGGTTAATAAAGAAGGTTTTATTAATGTAGTTTTAGATAAAATAGATTAAATCAAATTTATTTAAAGGTAATGAATTTAGTGATGATAAAAAAAAAATCACTTTAGGATGGTGAGCAAAAATATTTTTTTCTCCCTAATATACATTTTAATTTATTTCTATTTTTGAAATACCCTCCCTTACCTCATTTTGATAGTTCGAATGCTCCCTCTCTCTTAATTATAATAAATTTTTCTACAAGTAGTGAAAACGTAACAGCAAAAACTTATTGCCACAACTTTTAAATTACTTTTTCAAAGTATTAAAATATCGTTATAAAAACATTTCACGTGTCATTTTAGGCGCATTATAATTTATAAGCTTCTTAAAGCAAATAGCTCGCATCTAAACATAATCAGCCAAACAGCTGTAACAACAAACTGTCCACTGGACGTTTCAAAATTCAACCGAGAGGGAAAATTGTCACAAAGCAGAGCAATTCGAGTGAGGCGGTGAGCAACTTCATTTGCTTGGCGACGCACCATCAAAGGTTTGGCAACTTCCACAGTTGGTCCAACATAGGACGAATTAGGAGAACCCTCCTGCAAGGCAGCAACAATCTGGAGAGAGTCGCTTTCGATCAAAATATTATGCAAGCCCCTTTCTGTAGCCAAGATAAGCCCTTCTCTAATTGCCAATGCCTCAATTTGAAGACATGGGCAACAACAGGTGGTTAGAAAATCCTTTGGAATGGTTTCGTCTGTTTTGAGATATTCTAGCGTGCACTATCAATTTATATCAAAGATTATTATGGAGTCTCCCAATGATGTAGACAGTGCATCTATTGCAATGTATAAGATTGAACTTATGTTAAAAGTGGGAAGGGGTACCCTGAAATGCAAGGCAAATTGTCAAAGGACTGGATGATGATGAAGAAAGGATTGAATTATTTGCCTTATTCAAAACTTGGAAGACAGAATTTAATACACCAAATACATATATCAGAGAATCTCCTCTGCAACCCTCTAATCCAGATAATAATTGACTCAACATGCCACGAATCTTCTTCCTCATACACCTAGTACCTAAACCATGCTTTACAAAAAACAACCCTGTATCGAACAATCACCTTTTCCATAAAGGTAAATACCCAATTTATGCCAACCGTGCGTAAATGAGCGAGAACCTGATAGGGGCTTGAAAAACCTGGAACCATTTTCAATACCATCGAACAACAGAATCCCAATGACATTTATCAAGGATGCATACAAGAACTCAATTACGTAAAACACATCAGAAAAGGTTTAGTGGCAACCTGGGCCTGAAACATTGATCAAGTAGCTGCCTGCCATGCTCAGTCCAGCTTGACGTTAGAGTAGAGTAACGTATCCCTGGTGACTGGCATATTCAGAAGGAAGCACACCTATATAAAGTAAAGACACAAAACAGGTAAATATCCTTCTAACCACCAAACAGGTAAACACATTATTGACCCACACGAGGTCTAAAATATAATTTAACAATCATTAGATGATTCACTCTTGTACATTCAAGAAAACCATCCGATAAAAAGTGGTTCAAGTAGAATTAGGTTCATTGTTTCATCCTTAAGTCTGTCATGTCCTGGCCAAAGTCCAGCAAAGCATCAGAGGTTACTTATGGCCAATGGGTTTTTCTCCTTTTTCGTTTTCAGCTGCGACTCTGATCTTTAATGACAAGTGAAACTTACCCCCAAAAGAGTTGAAATTATAAGAATAATTCCTGTGATCCAAGCAAGTGTACGCCTAACCAATAACACTTGCACAATTTTTGTATTATTCAGGCCTTCTTTTTCAGCCAACAAACGAGCATATGATCGCCTAGTATACATCACATTCAACATCTTTCCCGACTCCACAGGTGCAACTCCATTGAAAAGGATAGCTCCAACAATTTGACCTGCAAAATTGTTAATTTAACATTATTTCTAAAGACGACGACGAAAAATTTCAACTGAACTATTGAATGAAGAAAATATATATTCATAAAAGAACCAAATATATGGCAGATATATACATAAAATTGGCAACGATGTTTCTAGAAACAACAATTGCTTTAAAAGAACGAGAATTAACTAATAAAGTTTAAAACCAAAATGATCACCTTTGTACGCATTTTCAAGCGAATCAAATATCTTGGACAGTGTAGCAAGTAGTAGCTCCACTCCATGTTGAGCTGCTCCATACTGATCTTGCAAAATCTATCATAAGGTTTTGAAGTTTTTTATTAAGCTATGGAACTCGATGCAGACACACAATAAGAATAAACAAAAGAACACACAGTCAAGAAAGTGCATGCATATGATTTGACTGCGTGTGCACAATTAATATATGCACATAAACCAAATATATGAAGCTTATGGAATGCAGTTTCGATACTATATTTTGATATACTCTTTTCTTCTTAAGGAGAAAAAAAATTTGGATAAATTACAAAAAACTATTGATGTTACGACACTTAATACCTCATTTTTAAAATTGACAATGTCATACCTCATCTTACGAATTTGTGCCAATGTTATACCTTCCGTTAGCTGGGCGTCAATTTCTCAGTTAAATGCTGACGTGACTTGATCTGGGGCCCATTTTCTATTAAAAAATATTAAAAACTAAAAAAAAAAATCATTTAATATTTTTTAAATATTAAAATAATAAAGAAAAGTTAAATAAATAAATTTTTAAAAAAAAACCAAGCACTTAGTTCTTCCCCTCCCCCCCCCCCCCTTCTCTCTCTTCTCCCCATCTTCATCTTTCTTCCCCCTTCCTGCAACTGCAACCCAGAAAAAAGAAGAGAAAAAAAAAAAATCAATTTGTCTTCCCCCCTCTTCTCCCCACACCCACTCTCCGTACCCCCCACCTTCGCACCCACTACCTGCAACCCAAAAAAAAATAACCCAGATCCGATTCCGAAGGTTGAGAACCTAGGTGCAGAGAAAATGGGAGGAATGGGTGTCGAAGGAAGAGGGTGGGGGGGGTGGGGGGGGGGGGGGGGTGGATGGATGAAATGGGTTTCCTTCTCTTTTTTTTTTCTTCTCTCTTCTTCTGCAGATTGGGTGGGTGGGTGTTTGGGGGAGGGGTTGCGGACAAACTGGATTTCCTTTTTTTTTTTTTTTTCTCTTCTTCTTTTGCAGGTTGGGTGGGTGGGTTTTTTTTTTTTTTTTTTTTTTTTGGGGGTGGGGGGGGGGTTTGTTTCTTCTTCTTTCTGCAGGAAGATGGGGAGATAGAGAGAGGAGGGGAGGGACGACTAACATGAGGGTTTTTTTTTTTTAAATTTACTTTTCTTTATTATTTTAATATTTTAAAAATATTAAATAATTTTTTTTAGTTTTTAAAAATAATTTTTTAATAGAAAGTGGGCCCCGAATCAAGCCACGTCAGCATTTAACCGAAAAAATTCACGGCCCAGTAACGGAAGGTATAACATTGGCACAAATTCGTAAGATGAGGTATGACATTGTCAATTTTAAAAGATGAGGTATGAAAGTGTCGTGACACCAATAGTTGAGGTAGTTTTTTATCATTTACCCAAAAAAATATCTTATTGAATATGCATCAACTAAACAAAGTGAAGAAGCAGCCTACAAAGAAAACAAACAGACCTCTAACCAGTAAATTGCTATATATGAAAAACATACAATGCCCAAAAGTATCTTCAATTCAATTAGAAGCACAAACATCCCACAAGCAAACCAAGATGAACTTTAACACTGTGGCCTTCCAATCCACATGAATAATAGAATAGTATATCCCAATCCAGAGGGAGTCAAAGCACACAATGATGTCCAAAAGCAAATTCCACCCTACATACATCCACTGGTATATATTTAGATCTTGTTTGCCCTTGTTCCTAACCACAATTTTCTTTTCTCACTTTTAAACGAGTAGCTGGATCCATAATCCCTAATCACTTTTAAACGAGTAACTAATCTGTAAACTGAAATTACATTATTACACCAATACTCCTTGCTATTTTACACCTAAATTAAAGGACCTACATGTTTCGGTAAAAACATTGCACATAAAATTGACCATTACACGATGAAATAGGTATGTTGTATTTTTGTGTTCGTAATGATGAGTAGGGAGTTGGATGTTAAGGATACATTTTGTACCTCTAGTGAACTACTGGTCCACTGCAAGCATGTTTTGTTTCTTATTAACAAGAACAACACAAAAAAAGAGCATAAAAGCAAACAACCACGCTTCAAAATATGTTCCTTAGGTTATGCTTTCTCCTTGTGGATGCAGGATCTAAACAAAAATGCGAAGTCTGATAGTGGTCTACTATTTTATGATCCTTTTGAAAAAACATATTCCAACCCACCACCCACTCACAAAAAAAAAAAAAAAAAAAAAAAAAACCCCTAAATATATACATATGTACACACAGCAAAAATACTTTTTGTTTGTTACTACTTTGCCACAACTCAGAGCACATACAGCTTTCAAGCTTTGAAATTCTTAACAGTTACATTAGTAACCTAACTTAAATATACATTATATCAAGCTTTAATTCTACCAGCAAGCATATTTGCTGACATCCATTTTAAACTTTGAAGTCAACCAAAAAAGGAAGAAAACAACACCTTGATTCCATCAAAACGGCCTGTTAATAACTCAGCTGGGCTAAGGATGTTGGGTGACAAATCTTGATGCATCTCTGTTGCCCTTTTAAAGTTGCGGATGAGAGACAGAAGGCTAGTTATGAATATCCTATCTGATTCCTGTAAACGTATACGATGCAGGCCTTCCAATATAAGCCACCATTTTACAACATGCATACAATGCATATCAAACAAATGAACATGTTGTAGTGAATCTCTTCTAACCTTTGACATATGAAGCTTCAAGTTGTCACCATTGGCCAAAGGGATGCTCAACTCTCCATTTAGTGGTTCTAGAGTATCAACAACATATGAACCACTCATCCAAGCTGCCTAAAGAAGACAAAAATCTTAGCATTAAAATTAAAGCAAAAACTCAAATTCATTTTCGTGTATACGAGAATAAAAAAACCAGGCATGTGGAATAGATGAACATCAAAAACAAAACATGATACAGAATATCTTCAAGCCAGACTCACAAAATCTCCAATCTCCTTGTCAGTATAATCTGCCGATTGTTCATCCAAAGAAAACACAGAAACTTCACCTTCATCTGCAACAACATATATAATGAACAAAATTTACATAATTCTAAACAACGAATAGACTAATAGTAATGTCCTTGCACTAGTTTCACAAGTTACTCGTTTAGAAAGGTAATATACCTGGAAGCTCGATGTCAGCTTTGCTTGAGCCAAGGTCAATCTTGGAACGATAGGCACTGCTGAACATAACATTGTCTTTGACTACAAGGGCATGATCTGCATGTATTTTGACATACATGTTTATAATAAGCACACAAAGTAATATAATAATGGTAAAAGTGTCATAAGTTAGCATGCATTTTACTATTTTAGAGACAAAGTTATATACCATCAATTCCTCCGACTTCAAGCGCAACAACAGCACGAGGCCTATTGAATGGATTAGGCACGAGAACCTCATTCAACTACCGCAAAGCAACAACAAAATATGATAAATTAGACGTTGGAGTAACACGATGGGGGTAACTAGAGAAAATAACTTCACATTACTTATTATCCACAACACCTTAGCTGAACCAGCAGCTGAGAGCGTGGAAGGTGGTGCAAATCCAAGCAAGACTGACACGGCTGCACTGACTTCTGAGAGCAACATTGAGTCGGGCTGCGAAAGCAAAAGGCAAGTAGTATTAGCAGATAAAGGAAGAAAAATCTGCAAGTATTCAATATCTAGATTAAAAAAAACCCCTTGCAGTACCAAAATCAAATATAACAAAATGAGGTATGCTTAAAATTCGGCCAAAAAAAATCACAGGAGTCCCCTTTTTTTGGTGTTTGTTTGTTGTGTGTGTGTGTGTGGGGGGGGGGGGGGGGGGACAAGAAATTGAGACGATCAAAGTTCTAACAATTTCAAGTTCAATTAGAATGAATTCAATATGTGAAGTTGTGAACTTTATATAATTAAATTGAATTCGGGAATACTGAATAATAAGCAATTGCGGGAATTACCTTGACGACATCGTTTGAGGAAGGGTTACGAAGAAAATGATGAGTGGAGCTATCGATGAAGAAGACAGAGGCAGTACCGTCAGCCTGATTCGAAATCGAACAAAACAGTAATCAGATCGGCGACCTATCACTATCACATAGATATATATATATATATATATATATATAGAGAGAGAGAGAGAGAGAGAGAGAGAGAGAGGCGAACCCTAGCGTTGGAGGAGATAAACGAAGCAATGGCTAGTAAATAGAAGCAGATGGTGCGTGTGAGTAAATCCATGGGAGAGAGGATCTGATCTGTGGCTTTGCTACTTGGAATGAGGAAGGACGGGCGAACTGATTTGTCCTGATGGTTTGTTTACAAAACCCCTTTTTGATTTCAAGAAAGAAGCTGGCTTGAGGAAGCTGCGAGCGACGTCCTATCAGGCTCCTTTTTTTTTCTTTTTTTTTTTTCTCAGGATAGTTTGGAACTAAAATCTAAATCATTAGACCTACTCCGTAAAATTCAAATTTGAGATTTTAAACTTATTTTAATTTGTTCTAATTCTTAGGGCAAATATGAGTTAAAACTAAGATATAAAATATCGATGATATCAGAAATATCGGTAGTCCAGAAACACGAAAATATCGACGGAAATATCGGAATAATATGGAAACCAAGGAAATTGTAAGAAAAAGTTGGAAATTTTTATTCAAACTTTGCAAAATGTTTATTTAGTCAATTATCTATTAATTTATCACAAAAAATTGGAGGAAAATGTATTGCATGATGGATTTAACCGATTTAAGTTGATTATATAGCGAGCTGGCAAACATTGTGAGTATAGAAAATATGTAATAATTAATAAAAAAAAGTTTAAACACACCATAATCATTTATATATAATGAATTAGAACAATATTTTACACTTTATACATTGCAACACTTATTTGTTTTCTCTTCCTCTAGAAGGCTGTGATGTGGTGTTAGGAGTGCAATGTTATCAACTATCAATCTAGTTCTATGAGACTTTCAATTGATGACTATAGAGTTTTCTAAGCATGGTCAACGATTCAAATTGTACCACCATGCCATTGAGAAACCACTAGTGCAGGAAATGAGCTTCCAACAATTGTATAGAGTTTTATGAGTCAAATTTAGGCATGCTCCTATATTCAATCTACCCGTAGAAACTTGAAGCTTCAAGGTTGTTTCATATAAATTTAAGTGAGATGCAGGAACTCTTGGGAGCATTTGAGGAGATATGTGTAGTACCAACTACATTATCTCCAGTGAGGGATCATGATCACAAAATCCCATTGATACAAAGAGCAAAACCACCTAATATTCGACCATATCATTATGGTCCATTGCAGAAAACTAAAATTGAAAAGGTTGTGGAAGAATTGTTACAAGCTGGATTCATTAGACCTAGCCATAGTCCTTTCTATTTTCCAATGTTATTGATGAGGAAAAATGAAGGCACATGAAGGATGTGCATGGACTATAGAGAGCTTTATGCCTTGACCATAAAAGACAGGTATCTAATTCCATGGATTGATGACCTTTTGGATGAATTGTTTGGTTACAGCTATTTTTCTAAGCTGGACTTGAGGTTAGGGTACCATCAAATCAGGATGAGCTCTCAAGACATTGAAAAAAATAGCATTTAGGACTCATGAAGGTCATTATAAGTTCTTAGTTATGCCTGATGCGTTGTAAAACAACACACAAATTAAACCCTCTTTTTGACAATTGTAGTAAAGATGTAAGCAGGGTATCGTTCTATACCGGGGATTAGGAGGGATTGCTAATGCACCTAACTGACTTAAAAATATTAAACAAGACTCAAAAACACAAAACAAAACTCTAAAACAGAAAGCTAAACTATAATAACTTAAAACACACTAGAATAGTCAAAACAACACAAAACAATCAAATTGACCCAAATTAGACACTAGGCACTGATTTGGACGAAAATAAACTCAAAAGACTAACTAAACACAAATCTAAACAGATTCTAGCTAAATTAATATAACTTAAAGATGGGGGATTGGTTTTTGACGAAAATTAAAAGACAAAGTAAATAACTTGCAGATTCTAAACAAAGACATAAAACTAAGTGAATTGATGGATAGATGGACTAGCTAGAGGGTTCTTCTCCACACATGACACACTTGCATACAAACCAATTTTCAGTTGTTCTTTCAATAAACTATGAAACTCAACACCCCAGGTTAACTGTGACAACACTTTTTTAACCTTCAAGTTTTCCTAAAGTTATTGAATTGGACGGGAAAGCGCATACAACAATTCAAAACATTCTTTAAAAGTCCCCTACGTGAACAGCACAATAGAGATACAATCAAAGATCATTAAGTTTTGTAAAAACTATAAGCATTGACGAGGCATTCGTAACTATGAAAAGCATGATACTCCTGCCAAGAATTCACTTAACGCGATTGTGACTAGCAACATCTACTACTTGTGAATATAAGTTCATAACGATTAGGTGAAACTCCCTTATATTCTAGCATCAAATTCATGCATACAAACTAAGTATGCATCCTTAATCAACATACAAGAATAAGTTATCAATAAAACAGTTAAGCAAATTGCATTCATAATTTATGAAATTACAACTGAAGGTAATCAATTCATATTGCAAACATATTCATGGTATTGAATCAACCTCTAGCCAAGGCGAATTTATTTCCTCATAGTCGCAATTAAACAAAGATAATCAAATTTAAACATTTAAAACAAAGATAGATTACACCTAGAAACGCTCCAACAATCTAACGTCTTGAATGGCTAGGCATGGCTCCAAGGTAATCCTCTCATTCTTCTTTTGTAAAGCTGCGGATGGTGATGATGGTTGATGGCTGGTGCGGCAAAGGGGTTGAATAGGTTTAGAGAATATGGAAGGGTGATAGGGATGGATAGGAAGAGAGGTGGATGGAATGGATGGAGGAAGAAAGAAGACTTGTGGCAGAAATTGTGTTGTGAATGTGTTGTGTGTATTCCCCCTTTGTCTTGTGATGGACAAGCATATTTATAGACTTTGAAAATGAATCACCACCACAAAATTTCTTGGTGAAGTGGGTGGATGTTGTAGGTGAAGTAGGTGGATGTTGTAGGTGAAGTGTGTCCATATTTTAGCATATGTTTGAAGCCCTTTCATGCACCAAAACGTCCATCCTTATGCATGCAATCCATTCCACCCCAAAACAGCTCCAAATTGTACCAAAATGCACTTTTTGGCTAACTTTGTTATTAGAACCTACAAACACACGAAAATAGCTTAAAACATTCTAATAAGATGAAACTAATTAAGTAAATGCAAGGAAACAAACTAATAAAATCACATAAATATGTTCCTATCAAACTCCCCCACACTTAGCTTTTGCTAGTCCTCTAGCAAAACAAAGAAACAAAAAGAAACAAAACACAATCTAAACCTTCCAAAGTTACCTCAGGGATTTCCAATGAAAATGTTAAAAATCATTACTTGCACAGATTTTGGCCATCAATATCCTTAAGTATACACTTAACCACAGTCACCATTTACTAGTTCTCTTTTAATCGATTAAAACAACATTTTGAATGTAGTAACATGCTTTAGAGAATTCCCTCAATTCCTTACTAGATATGCACTCATTTTTCACTCAGATTTTCAAACTACACTCCCTACACTAGGTATATGTGAGAAGATTGATGTACACATGAAAACTAAAACTCACATATGTTTTAACAAAGAAAGCACTTTTCTGGAGTTATAAGTGAATATATGAATATGATCTCATGAACGGAATGCTACTACTTAGATGCGAGAACCAGGGACACCATATGCTCATACCAATCCCAAACTCCACATATTGAACACACAACAACCAAGATAGAAGTCAAAGGGTTGTAACGGGGCTAAGGGTATTGGCTAACAAAGAAAGGACATGGAAAAACAAAGGTTCTTAAAGCAATAAAAAGCACAGTAATGAGATTGACACTTAGAATTCACTTTCGAATGCAAACGCAACTTTGAACACAAGGGGAGATTCATGCAACACTTAGGGTCAAATTCAAACTTTTGGACCATTTTCTTCAACAATCAACATTTTTGAACTCATTTTCACTTCTTTTCAAACTCTTTTTCTTTCTTTCTTTCTTTTGACACGTTTTTCTCTTCTTCATTTTTTTTTGAAACACAAAACGTACAATTGAGCTCAAAATCACCAATCCTTCCCCCACACTTGTTTTTCTGCATAGTGTAGATCAAAAGGAATTCATTTTAAGTCATGCTTTACTATCCTTTAAGAACAAGGGTATGAACAGTCCTACACTAGGCTAGGTAAGATTAATGTGGTTAACAAAGAACATAGGCTAAACAAGGCTCAAAAGGGATAAACCTACAAAACATAAGAAACGTGGAAGGTAAGGCTTTTTGGATGTGGTGGTTCACTAAACAACTTCATCTTGATATGGTTATGCAATTTAATGTCATGCTTTAAATGAAACGGATATGAGTTCTAGTATTTGGAACTAAGATGATAAAACGTCTATTAAGTAGCAACCGAGCAAAGAATAATGAGATCATGCAATTACTTTAGAAAACAAAAGCATCAAGATTAATAACTCTCCAAAGAAGGTATAAGCTCAAGTCTCACAAGGATGTAGCATTAGTTTGAGTTCCTTCCTTCAAGCATGTTACAAAAGCTGATTTTATCCTTTTATGATCAAATTTGAATTCGTAAACAACAACTACAACTAAGCATAAACCAAGAGCATATCAAACTTCCATCCATGTTCATAACTTTCTTTAACAATCATGCAATTAAAAACTAACTCCTCATCATTGTGTTAGAAGGTACCTAAGACACAAACACACAAAAACAACTCTTTTTGGCATTTTTCAAAACTTTTTTCAATTTTTTTTTCGTATAATAATTTCAAACACAATAAAACACACCAAAACAGCTTAGAAATAGTGAGAAACAACTTAGCTTCATGTGGTAGATGATCTTTGGTCGCTTGTTGATTTTCCACAGCTTTGATCTTGAACTGGTTGAGACTTTCCACAGCTTTCGAAGAAGTATCTTTCCACAGGTTGATTCTTGAACTAGGTTGGGGAGCTTTTTACTTGCAAGTGATCCTCAGCTTAGTTAAGGATGAATCAGTACGTTGTCTCCACATGCTTCAAGTAATCCATGCAGGTGTGGCATCTTCTCGAGTTCTTGGATCATCTCAGATTCCTCCTGCTCTTAGATGTGACTCAGACTCCTCCTGCATCTTCTATGAGATACTTTTGCTTTTGAAGAAGTATCTCTCCACAGGCTTATTTTTGAACTGGGCTGGAGGGGCTCAAAGATGAGTACTCGAGAGCAAGACTAGGTAAGCAATCAGGATCTCTCTTTCTCCTTGTTCTTCAGATGAAGGTGAGGAGAAAGCATGATATAAGATACTTTTGCTTTTAACCTTCATGATATGAAATACTTTTGCTCTTGATGACTTGCTTGCAGATGTACTCCAGGGGATGAGGAACAATGAGTGACTCGAGAGGCTTCGTTGGGAGATCATTCTCAAAGATGAAGAGAGGTTGAGTAAGTCTGCCTTTGCTATGGAGGGCGAAGGTAGACACTTATAGGAATTTCTTCACAACTGGAACTATTCTCTTACTCTTGTCGGCAGCCGGTGGATGAATGAACAGTAAAAATTAAGAGTTTTCTGACAAAGCTGCCTGTAATTTTCGCAAAGCTGAAGGTGCATGTGACGAGTGACGACAAATCTGGAAAAGTTGATCGCCTCATGATTTCTGAGCAGGCCCGGCTTTTGAGAAAGGCACGCCTCTTCGATTTGTGAGCAGGCGCCTCTCCAATTTCTTCTTTTTATAGAGACGCGAATTTTGTTTCACAGCACACTTGAATTTCCTCCCGTAAAAACTCCATTCTTGCACTTCTTTAATCTTGATCAGTTCAATCTCTTCTTGTTCAACACCTTCAGAAAAATGTCTTGCCCCTTTGACCGTCGCCTTAACTTGAATGTCGGGGAAGATGATGATTTGTCTTCTCCAAACAACATTTGGCATCCGTCCTTCTTATCCCCCAATGGTCCTCTTACAGTGGGGACTCTATGATGAAGAACGATACAACTGCTACGGTGGTTGCTAGAAACCTTCTCACTCCAAGAGACAATAGGTTACTTTCCAAGCGGTCCGACGAGCTCGCTGTTCAGCACTCTCTGGCGCTTAGCGTCCAGTGTGCAGGCTCAGTCTCAAACATGGGCCAACGCCTTCTTGCACGATCTCATCAGGTTGAGTCTTTGATGGCTGAGGTGGCTAGTCTTCGGCAAGATGTCAGAGGACTCATGCACGAGAATAAGGAGTTGCACATGCTCGCAACTAGTTACTCAACAAGTATGAAGAGGAAGCTTGACCAGCTGCAGGAGTCCGAAGTGCGGATTCAGAGTGATCATCAAATATTTGTGGCGTTACTGCAGAGGCATCTTCTGCCTTTGTCATCTGGAGTTGCACCAAGTGTTGAGGCTCCGGAGGATCAAACTCTAGCGCTTCGTCTTTCTGGAGCTCCGTCGACTACTGAGGCACTACCTGACCAATGAATGCTATTAGTTTACACATTATTGTAAAATATTTTTTATTTTATTTTATTTTATTTTAATTTTTTTTTCAAGCATGTTATCATTTCAAAAAAAAATCAATGTAAAAACGTCTACGAAAATCAAAATCAATGTAAAAACTTTTATCCTTTCCCAAAAAAAAAATCAATGTAAAAACGTCCACGAAAATCAAAATCTTATTTATCCTCCCCCACACTTAAACTAAACATTGCCCTCAATGTTTTAAATTTAAACTCACACAAATCAAACAAACAACATAATTAACTAAACATGGCAAAATAAATGCAGGAAAGAGAAGGGTTTAGGAATGCAAATCTGATTGTGGGCGATTCCTAGGCCTCCCTTCTTTATTCAAATGCATAGGTTTATCCTTGAATGGACGGTGGTACTTGAAATGATCTGACAACGGTCTAAGTTCTAATAGAGGTGCCTGAATCATCAAAATCAGATTGTTAGGAGAAAACAAAATTGAAATTGGAGAAGATGGCTTACTTGCTCGTTCAAACTCAATGACAAACACCACATCTTCAAAAGTGTCAGGGACTTTGAACTTGGCCAGATTGCATGTGATGATTGTGACTTATCCTTTGTCATCAAATTCAACTTCTTTGGGCTTGATTGTCTCATGCACAACCTCTTTGATGTATTCTTGATATTCTCCAGCCACTTCATTCTCTTGAATCCCTCTTCTTGGTGTGCAAGGTTCTTTGAACGTTTCAACACCATCGGGAACTTGTTTTGGTGCACCAAGAATTGGGATATCACTTTGCACCTTTGGAAGAGCTTCCACAATGTCTTTTTCACTTTCTTCGATATTTGGAATAAAAAACCTGTGAGGAAAATGGACATTTGGTGGAATGGGGTTAGAATGAATTGAATTTAGAACCTCCTCACCTGAGTTGGACGGCATAGGGACTTGAGGAGCTTGCGGCAAGAGTTCTTCTAAACTGCCCATGTCGTCCTCCTCATCTTCTTCTTGCAACAGCAATTCATCCATGTTTGGGCTATGTTTGGATGGTTCTGGGACAGCTTCATCCTCCACATCACTTTCCAAAGTGATGGCTTCATCGATTTCAACTTCTCCCTTTGAATTTGCAATGTTAGAGTTGGAGAGTTCACTTTGATCTTGAATCTGTGCCATGAACTCCATAATCTGCCCAACTTGCTTCTCCAATTCATCCACCTTGTTGGCTTTATTTTGGATCTCCTTGTTTCAATTTTCTACTTCCTGGTTCAAAGAGGTGAGTAACTTCTTAAACATATCATTATCCATAGATGTACCTGAATTGAATTGGGCAGATTGTTGTGGTGGCTGTGATGGTTCATATGGCCATTGATAGAACTCCTCCGACGGCTGCAATTGTTCTTCTTTTTGTGAGCTCTGCGTCAAAGAAATTAGTCCATCAAGAATTTCATTATAACTCATGGGTATACTTGAATTCGATTGGAATTGTTGTGGGGGAGGCTGTGGTGGCTACATAGGTCTTAAATAGAACGCTTCATCTTGCTGCCAATATCTACTTTGTTGAACTTGTTGAGGTTCTCCCCACATATAATCTGAATAATCTCTCCAATCCGAATTGTAAGCGTTGAAAAATATG
The DNA here is from genome assembly GCA_963580275.1 of Crataegus laevigata. Classification (NCBI taxonomy): domain Eukaryota; kingdom Viridiplantae; phylum Streptophyta; class Magnoliopsida; order Rosales; family Rosaceae; genus Crataegus; species Crataegus laevigata. The sequence continues at coordinate 633,466 of OY756944.1, forward strand.
TTGCCCCTTGATTGGCTATGGCCTTGATATCCCCAAACATCTTCATTTGCAGAAAATTGAGGACATTGATGAGTTTGATATCCTTGCCCATAGGGCACATCAAATGTAGGGACACTTTGCATTGTGGTCCTTTCGGCATTATGAGTCAATTGAGAAGTGAGATGCGCCAATTGAGCTTGAATGGTCGCAAGTGCCATGTCTTGCTCCATTTTTACCTAAAATCAAAGAAAGAAAACTAAATCAAATATCAAAAGTAAAAGACACAAACACAAACATAAACATAAACACAAACAAAAACAAAGGGATTAGCAAATTTGCTAATCCCCGGCAACGGCGCCAAAAATTTGATGCGTTGTAAAACAACACACAAATTAAACCCTCTTTTTGACAATTGTAGTAAAGATGTAAGTAGGTATCGTTCTAGACCGGGGATTAGGAGGGATTGCTAATGCACCTAACTGACTTAAAACACAAAACTAAGCTTAAGACTACAAAACTAGGCTAAAAACACTTATCTAAACTCAAACAACTCAAAATAGACTACAACGACTCAAAATACTCAAAATACATCAAATCGTACAGATTCTAACTAAATAATACAACTTAACAATGGGGGGTTTGGTTTTGACGAAAATTAAAACTAAACCTAAATAAACTTGCAGAATTGAACAAAGACATAAAATTAAGGTGAATGGATGGGTGACGGACTAGCTAGAGGGTTCTTCTCCACACATGACACAATTGCATATAAATCAATTTTCAGTTGTTCTTTCGATAAACTATGAAACTCAACACCCCAGGTTAACTGTAACAACACTTTTTTAACCTTCAAGTTTTCCTAAAGTTATTGAATTGGACGGGAAAACGCATACAACAATTCAAAACATTCTTTAAAAGTCCCCTACGTGAACAGCACAATAGAGATACAATCAAGATCATTAAGCTTTGTGAAAACTATAAGCATTGACGAGGCATTCGTAACTATGAAAAACATGATACTCCTGCCAAGAATTCACTTAACGTGATTGTGACTAGCAACATCTACTACTTGTGAATATAAGTTCATAACGATTAGGTGAAACTCCCTTATATTCTAGCATCAAATTCATGCATGCAAACTAAGTATGCATCCTTAATCATCATACAAGAATAAGTTATCAATAAAACAGTTAAGCAAATTGCATTCATAATTTATGAAATTACAACTGAAGGTAATCAATTCATATTGCAAATATATTCATGGTATTGAATCAACCTCTAGCCAAGGCGAATTTATTTCCTCATAGTCGCAATTAAACAAAGATAATCAAATTTAAACATTTAAAACAAAGATAGATTACACCTAGAAATGCTCCAACAATCTAACGTCTTGAATGGCTAGGCATGGCTCCAAGGTAATCCTCTCATTCTTCTTTTGTAAAGCTGCGGATGGTGATGATGGTTGATGGCTGGTGCGGCAAAGGGGTTGAATAGGTTTAGAGAATATGGAAGGGTGATAGGGGATGGATAGGAAGAGAGGTGGATGGAATGGATGGAGGAAGAAAGAAGACTTGTGGCAGAAATTGTGTTGTGAATGTGTTGTGTGTATTCCCCCTTTGTCTTGTGATGGACAAGCCTATTTATAGACTTTGAAAATAAATCACCACCACAAAATTTCTTGGTGAAGTGGGTGGATGTTGTAGGTGAAGTGTGTCCATATTTTAGCATATGTTTGAAGCCCTTTCATGCACCAAAACGTCCATCCTTATGCATGCAATCCATTCCACCCCAAAACAGCTCCAAATTGCACCAAAATGCACTTTTTTGCTAACTTTGTTATTAGAGCCTACAAACACACGAAAATAGCTTAAAACACTCTAATAATATGAAACTAATTAAGTAAATGTAAGGAAACAAACTAATAAAATCACATAATATGTTCTTATCAATGCCCTTTGGCCTTACTAATGGCTCATCCACTTTTCAAAGTTTGATAAATGACTTGTTCAGGCCTTATCTCATGAAGTTTATGCTTGTATTCTTTGATGATACTAATCTATAGTAAGAATTGGGCAGATTACTTGCAACATTTGAGATTGATCTTTGAAATCTTGCAATTGAATCACTTATTCCTCAAGAAACAAAAATGTGTCTTTGGTTAGAGTAGTATAGAGTACTTAAGGCATATTGTGTCAAAAGAAAGAATTGCTGTAAATCCTAGTAAGTTGAAAGCTATAGCAAATTGGCATATTCCCAAGAATCTGAAACAATTCAGAGGTTTTTTGGGCTTGGCAGGCTACTACAAAAAGTTTGTTCCAGGGTATGGAATAATCTACCAACCATTATATAATCTTACTAGGAAAGATGGGTTCTAATGGAATATGGCAGCTGAAGAAGCTTTTAAACAACTCAAGAATATCATGACATCTTCTCAAGTTCTAGCCTTGCCTGATTTTTCTATCCCTTTTGAAATAGAATGTGATGTTTCAAGAGTGGGGATTAGAGCTATTTTGCAACAAAGAGGGAGGCACATAGCCTTCACTAGTCTAGCGTTGGGGCCAAGACATCAAGCCCTATCTACATATGAGATGAAACTAATTGCCATTCTGTATGCAGTCAAAAAATGGAAAAACTACTTGCAAGGAAGGCATTTCATTATTAGGACTGATCACAATAGTTTGAAGTACTTCTTAAGTCAAAGAGCTAACAAAGCATTTCAGCAAAAATGGGTTTCTAAATTACTTGGCTATGACTATGAAATTCATTATAAACATGGAAGAGACAATATGGTGGCAGATGCTCTATCAAGGGTGCATGGTCCTAGGGATGACATTAAGGTTACTAAGAAGGAAACAAACTTGTTGGGAAAGCTCACTGCCATCACTTACCCATATTTTGGGTGGCTAGACGATTTAAGAAGGGATATTGATGCTGATAAATGGATCAAGCAGAAATTGCATGATGTAGCAGTGCTTCAGTCTCAATAAGAACAAAGTCATAGCTCAAAGTTGTCTAAGTTTCACATAGATAATGGGTTCTTAAAGTATAATTCTAGGATTATTCTCAGTTCAATGTCTTATTGGAATAAAAGAGTCATGGAGGAACACCATTCAACACCCACTGCAAACCATCAGGGAGTGTTGAATACTTATCAAAGGATTAAAAGAGGCTTTTATTGGCAAGGTATGAAGGCAGACATTAAACAGTTTATTGTTAAGTGTCATGTATGCCAGATGAACAAATATGAAACAATTGCTCCCCCAGGGTTGTTACAACCTCTTCCCTTACTAAAACAAATCTGGGTTGATATAAGTATGAATTTTATTGTTGGGTTACCTCCATACCAAGGCAAGACAGTGATTATAGTAGTAGTGGATAAACTATCAAAGTATGGGTATTTTGTTGCCTTAGGTCATCCCTATTTTACAACTATAGTGGCACAATTGTTTGTGAAACACATATTTAAGCTACATGGTATGCCTACAAACATTATGAGTGATATGGACCCAATCTTTCTCAGTAATTTCTGGAAATAATTTTGACACAATATAATGATCCAAGCTGAACATAAGCTCTGGATATCATCCCCAAATTGATGGGCAAACTAAAGTGTTAAACAAGTGTTTGGAAACCTTGATGGGCAAACTAAAGTGTTAAACAAGTGTTTGGAAACCTACTTAAGGTGTTTTGTGGGGTTACAACAAAAGAAGTGGATGCAATGGTTAGCTTGGACTGAATGGAGCTATAATAGATCTTACCATACTGCATCTAAATCTACTCCACTTAAGTTGGTATATGGTTTTCCTCATTCTCACATTGTTGCTTATGAGCTAGGTTCTGCAAAACTAGACATAGTTGAGAAAAGATTATTGGAGAGAGACAAGATGTTGGCTCTTCTAAAAAACAATCTTGAATTGGCACAGAGCCGGGTGAAAATCCAAGCTGATAAACACATGACAGATAGGGAGTTCTCTATGGGAGATTTTGTTTATTTGAAGCTAGTGCCTTATCAGCTACAAGCTTTAAATCTGCATGCTCATCACAAACTACATCCTAAGTATTTTGGTCCTTTTGAAGTACTTGAGAGAATTGGGAAAGTGGATTATAAGTTAAAGTTACCAGCTAAAGCAAAAATACATCCAGTGTTCTAAATAAGAATTTGGGAGAGCAAGTTGTCCCTGCTGTTGCAATTTCAAAAGTGGAACTTGATCTATAAATAGTTCAATGGTTGTGCTGAAAAGAAGAATTTACAAAAAGAGAAATACAGCTGATGTGCAAGTGTTGGTGCATAGGAAGAATCAAGATATCTCTGCAGCTACTTGAGAGGATTATGATGAATTCAAGTCTAAGTTCCCAAAGTTCAAATTCTAACCTTAAGGACAAAGTCTTTTGTAAGGGAAGGGTAAATGATAAGAACCTAAATGTAAATGGTGATTAGCTTAATCACTATTATTAGCTTTAAAGGATTAATGTGTAATTCAGTTTACTAGTTATTAGGCTGAGTTGGTTAAGTTGTTAGAAATGCCACTTGGTAGTAGCTGGATGCTCAAGTTGTATAAAGGCACCAATGTGGTAAGTGGGTTGTCAACGGTTATTTTGAATATAAAAATATTATTACAAAAATAGGAGCTTCGCTCCATCATCTTCTTCCTCCCTTCATTCACCATTTCTAATCTAGCAAACAAGTTAAGGTTGAATTAGGGATTGGGCCATTGAGGTCTTATCACTAAGACCCTAGTTGTTGCTTTCTTCTTCGGCATCCCTTTGCTTTCTTCTTTGCGTTGCGTCCTACACTCACCTAACTCCGGCAAGATCACATAACCGGTCCAAACCACCACCAATCTCTTTCTCTCTCCTCGCCCCAACCTAGAATCACGAATGAGACCTCAGATTCGATCTTCAATCAAAAAACCTACAGGCTCATTTTCCAATTCGAGAGACCTCCGGCGATTTAAGGTTTTCAAATCGAATTTTTGGTCCTGCATATACAAGTGAGCTTGAAGGATTTGATTTTTATGGGATTTAATTTTCCTTACGAAGGATTACAACTATGAAGGGTTTGCAGAAGTTGATTGGGTTATGGGTTGAGTACTTTGTGTTCTTCCTCTTCTTGGTTTTTTTTTTTTTTAAATTTTTTTTACTTTATTTGTTATGTTCTTTAAATTTCAAAATATTTGATGGATTCTGTGAATTGGTTGCATTTGGTTTATGGAGGTAGGCTTGGATTTGTGAGGTTTTTGGGATACCAACTAGTTTTGATCAATTGAACGATTAGGGATTATGTGAATGGAAATTCTATGTGCAGAGGAGCACTAGCAATTTGCGAAGAAGATGCCCCATTTTTCTATATTAATGTTGATATTTTTAATAAGAAAGAAATTAAATATAATAATAATAATAATAATAATAATAATAATTTATTGTTAGTCCAGTTTTCTAGTATGACACTGCACTAAACGGTTCACTAAGTAAGGTTTTAAAAGATGCTAGGCGCTAGTTGGGCAGCGGGCTGGGGCTTATCGCTTAGGCAGCTAGGTGGAGACTAGGCGGGCACCTAAGTTGTGACATCCCACATCGCCCAGGGGAGTGATTATTAAATGTATATTCTCATCCCTACCTAGCACGAGGCCTTTTGGGAGCTCACTGGCTTCGGGTTCCGTAGGAACTCCGAAGTTAAGCGAGAAGGGGGCTAGAGCACTCTCATGATGGGTGACCCACTGGGAAGTTGCTCGTGAGTTCCCAGAAACAAAACTGTGAGGGTGTGGTTGGGGCCCAAAGCGGACAATATCGTGCTAGGGTGGTGGAGCGGGCCCGGGAGGTGGCTGTGCCCGGGCCGGGATGTGACATAAGCGGACTAGGCGGATTTAAGTAAATTTATTATATTTCGTATAAATAAGTATATGTTTATACTTAAAATATATATATAATTACATCATAAATTAAAAAATAGAATGACATATATATTATGAAGTATTAGAACATAATGAAAACATGGGGGGGCATATAATGTGTGTTCATTTAATTATTCAACAAGTCTTTTACAATTTATTGAAAAAAAAAATGTAAAGTGAAAGTTATCTATTTTCTGTCTAAGTGAGTCGCAACCTAGGCGGGTTAGGGTGGGCTAGGCGGATGCCTCAGCAGGTCTAGGTGCTCTTTCTTAATTTTCAAACACTTAGGCATTAATTGAAGCGGTGGCCAGCCGCCTAGCACCTAGGCAGCGCTAGGAGATGATTTTTAGAACAGTGACACTAAGTTATCCAGTGCAACAAATGTACCCTAAAAGTATTTATGTGAGCAAATGCTAGTCCATTACTCTATACTTACTATTCACGAAGAGTGACGATGAGTTTCTCTTCAAGATATCAAATGAATCATGAATTTTGAACTAATGGTTGTAATCGTGTAAAAATTATTTATGCAAAAAATCAATAAAATATGATATCGTTTAGCTTTCGAACTATATAAAAATAGATAGAGGAATCCAATAAAAGAATTATAAACCATTTATTTATTTGCTATAGTTAATTGATTAAACGACTTTATTTTGATTGATTTTTGCAAAAATAATCTTTATAAACTATTCCAATTATAAGCACGTAGTTATGTAAATTAATAAGAAAGTATCTTAAGGACAAACTCTACCTCAATCTTGAAAGGGTCAAGCCTTTCTCTTTCAAAAATACCATTTATGTCCCTTATTATTATTATATTTTATTTTTAAGTTATGACGAATATTGAATGAAATCACTGCGACTTGCAGGCATAAGCTTTGTTTGACACCAACGGGCAACGTGAACCAAACGAGTTTGGTTTAATTTGGAAACTGCCAAAACCCGGAAGTTTCCTCACCAAATTTAGTTTTATAAGCTACATTATTGACGGAGCACGTAAAAATAATCAAAATTTCAAAGAGAAAACGGCGAGGCTACCAGTATTACCCAAATCAATGTTACAAAGTGTTAAAACGTGGGAAGGCGTACCCTGAAATGCAAGGCAAATTCTCCAAGGACTGGATGGTGATGAAGAAAAGATTGAATTATTTGCTTTATTCAAAACTTAAGAGAGAGAATTTAATACACCAAATACATATATCATAGAGAATCTCCTCTACAACCCTGTAATCCAGATAATAATTGACTTAACATGCCATGAATCTTCTTGCTCATACACTAAGTACCTAAACCATGCTTTACAAAAAACAACCCTGTATCGAACAATCAACTTTTCCATAAAGGTAAATGGTAATTACCCAGTTTATGCCAACTGTGCGTAAATGAGCGAGCATCTGATAGGGGCTTGAAAAACCTGGAACCATTTTCAATATCATCAAACAACAGAATCCCAATAACATTAATCAAGGATGCATACAAGAACACAATTACGTAAAACACATCAGAAAAGGTTTAGTGGCAACCTAGGCCTGAAACATTGGTCAAGTAGCTGCCTGCCATGCTCAGTCCAGCTTGACGTTAGAGTAGAGTAACGTATCCCTGGTGACTGGCATATTCAGAAGGAAGCACACCTATATATAGAAAAGACACAAAACAGGTAAATATCCTTCTAACCACCAAACTGGTAAACACCTTATTGACCCACACGATCAGTCTAAAATATAATTTAACAATCTAATTCACTTTTGTACATTCAAGAAAAACATCAGATAAAAAGTGGTTCAAGCAGAATTAGGTTCATTGTTTCATTCCTTAAGTTTGTCATGTCCTGGCCAAAGTCCAGCTAAGCATCAGAGGTTATGGCCAGTGGGTTTTGTTCATGGTTTTTTTCTCCTTTTTCGTTTTCAGCTGCGACTCTGATCTTTAATGACAAGTGAAACTTACCCCCAAAAGAGTTGAAATGATAAGAATAATTCCTGTGATCCAAGCAAGTGTACGCCTAACCAATAACACTTGCACAGTTTTTGTATTATTCAGGCCTTCTTTTTCAGCCAACAAACGAGCATATGATCGACTAGTATAGATCACATTCAACATCTTTCCCGACTCCACAGGTGCAACTCCATTGAAGAGGATAGCTCCAACAATTTGACCTGCAAAATTGTTAATTTAACATTATTTCTAAAGACGACGACGAAAAATTTCAAAAGAACTATTGAATGAAGAAAATATATATTCATAAAAGTACCAAATATATGGCAGATATATACATAAAATTGGCAACGATGTTTCTAGAATTAACTAATAAAGTTTTAAACCAAAATGATCACCTTTGTACGCATTTTGAAGTGAATCAAATATCTTGGACAGTGTAGCAAGCAGTAGCTCCACTCCATGTTGAGCTGCTTCATCAGTTCCATAATGCTCTTGCAAAACCTATCATAAGGTTTTGAATTTTTTTATTAAGCTATGGAACTCGATACAGACACACAATAAGAATAAACAAAAGAACACGCAGACAAGAAAGTGCATGCGTATGATTTAACTATGTGTGCACAATTATATAGACACATATACCAAATATATGAAGCTTATGAAATGCAGTTTCGATACTATATTTTGATATACTCTTTTCTTCTTAAGGAGAAAAAAAATATTTTATTGAATATGTATCAACGAATCAAAGTGAAGCAGCAGCCTACAAAGAAAACAAACAGACCTCTAACCAGTAAACTGCTATATATAAAAAAACATACAATGCCCAATAGTATCTTTAATTAGAAGCACAAAACATCCCACAAGCTAACCAAAATGAACTTTAACACTGCGGCCTTCCAATCCACATGAATAACAGAATAGTATATCCCACATCCAGAGAGAGTCAAAGCACACAAAGATGCTGAACAGCTAATTCCACCCACGTACCCTCCACTGGTATAGTTTAAAAGAAAAATACTGTATTTCGTTCAATCCATACAACCCACAACATAGTACAATTAAATACAAAAAGCTTATTTCCTGGACCAGGATTGAAAGAAGATATTTAGATCTGGTTTGTCCTTGTTTCTAACCACAATTTTCTTTTCTCACTTTTAAACAAGTAGCTGGATTGGAATTTTCCCTAATCCCTAATCACTTTTAAACAAGTAACTAACCTGTAAACTGAAATTACAGTATTACACCAACAATCCTCGCTATTTAACACCTACAATTAAAGAACCTACTTGTTTCGGTAAATACATTGCAAATAAAATTGACCATTATACAATAAATTGTCCTGTTGTATTTTTGTGTCCATAGTGATGAGTAGGGAGCTGGATGCTTTAATTCTACCAGCAAGCATATTTGCTGACATCCATTTTAAACTTTGAAGTCATCCAAATAGGGAAGAAAACAACACCTTGATTCCATCAAAACGGCCTGTTAATAACTCAGCTGGGCTATGGATGTTGTGTGACAAATCTTGATGCATCTCTATTGCCCTTTTAAAGTTGCGGATGAGAGACAGAAGGCTAGTTGTGAATATCCTAACTGATTCCTGTAAACGTATACGATGCAAGCCTTCCAATATAAGTCACCATTTTTTCAACATGTATACAATGCATATCAAACAAAAGAACATGTTATAGTGAATCTCAAAAAACCTTTGACATATGAAGCTTCAAGTTGTCGCCATTGGCCAAAGGGATGCTCAGCTCTCCATTTAGTGGTTCTAATGTATCAACAACATATGAACCACTCATCCAAGCTGCCTAAAGACGACAAAAATCTTAACATTAAAATTAAAGCAAAAACTCAAGTTCATTTCATGTATACGAGAATAAAAAAATCAGGCATGTGGAATAGATAAACATAAAAAACAAAACATGATATAGAATATCTTCAAGCCAGACTCACAAAATCTCCAATGTCTTTGTCAGTATAATCTGTGGATTGTTCATTCAAAGAAAACACAGAAACTTCACCTTCATCTGCAACATCACGTATAACACACAAAATTTATATAATTCTAAATGAGGAATAGACTAATAGTAATGTCCTTGCACTAGTTTCACAAAATACATGATTTAGAAAGGTAATATACCTGGAAGCTCGATGTCAGCTTTGCTTGAGCCAAGGTCAATCTTGGAACTATAGGCACTGCTGAACATGACATTGTCTTTGACTACAAGAGCATGATCTGCACGTATTTTGACATACATGTTTATAATAAGTGCACAAAGTAATATAATAATGGTAAAAGTGTAGTAAGTTAGCATGCATTTTACTATTTTAGAGACAAAGTTATATACCATCAATTCCTCCGACTTCAAGCGCAACAACAGCACGAGGCCTATTGAATGGATTAGGCACAAGAACCTCATTCAACTACCACAAAGCAACAACAAAATATGATAAATTAGACATTGGAGTAACACGATGGGGGTAACTAGAGAAAATAACTTCACATTACTTATTATCCACAACACCTTAGCTGAACCAGCAGCTGAGAGCGTGGAAGGTGGTGCAAATCCAAGCAAGACTGACACGGCTGCACTGACTTCTGAAAGCAACATTGAGTCGGGCTGCGAAGGCAAAAGGCAAGTAGTATTAGCAGATAAACGAAGAAAAATCTGCAAGTATTCAATATCTAGATAATAATAAAAAATAAATAAAAAATAAAAAAAACTGAAAAAAATACCCCTTGCAGTACCAAAATCAAATATATATGCTTAAAATTCCGCCCCAAAAAAAATATCAGGAGTCCTTTTTGGGGAAAAACGAGAATTATATTGACACGATCAATTTCTAACAATTTCATGTTCAATTAGACTGAATTTAATTTGTGAAGTTGTGAAATTTATATGATTAAATTGAATTGTGAACTTTATATAATTAAATTGAATTGGGGAATACTGAATCAAGAAGCAATTGCTGGAATTACCTTGACAACATCGTTTGAGGAAGGGTTACGAAGAAAATGGTGAGAGGAGCTATCGATGAAGAAGACGGAGGCAGTACCGTCAGCCTGATTCAAAATTGAACGAAACGGTAATCAGATCGGCGACCTACAATTGTCACGCATATATAGATACACACAAATATATATTATATATATAGTGAGAGAGAGAGGCGAACCTTAGCATTAGAGGAGATAAACGAAGCAATTGTGAGTATGTAGAAGCAGATTGTGCGTGCTAGTAAACCCATGGCGGAGAGAGGATCTGATCTGTGGCTCTGCTACTTGGATTGAGGTTTAGAGGGGTACAAAATTCCTTTTTTATTTCAAGAAAGAAGCAGCGAGCGCCGTCGTATCAGGCTCTATTAATTTTTGACAACTTTAACGAAAAGTTATCTACATTTTTACACTAAAAATTCAATTATAGTACTATTCAATTTACTCTTTATTTTGTTCTTATTATTAAAACTCAAAATTTTCAAGCCATTTTTATTAATTTTCCTTTAATTTTTCTCTTTTTTTTGTCTGATGGTTTGGGACTAAAAACTAATTTATATATACTAAATCCCAAACTCTCCGGTTACTGTTTTATAATAGTAAAATGTCGAAACTACACCTTTTTTTTCATCTTCGTTTTAATGCTGAGTTTCTATAGTAATATAACTGTTTTGTCCTTCTGGTTCTACGTGTCTTTCATCCTCTTTGCTTTGACTTTGATTATTCTGGATGTCTTTCATCGCTATGTGTCTTTCATCGCTGTTTTTCCCTTTGTTTAAGTTTTCTCTCCTAAATTCCCCTCGCATGCTTCCTTGCATCCATGTCGCGATCTCACCTTCGATTCCAACAAGTGCAATTAGTCTTGCCCCTCAATTCCTTTCATAATTCTCCTTTTCCATGCCTCTGCGTTCTCTCATAATTACTGCTTCTCTCTCACTCACCGTTTCATTATCAACAAATCTCAACCGCTGCCGCACTACAAACCCATATGGACGGAACACCCATGAAGAAATCTTGGTCGTCGGTTGACAACTGGACTGCAACAACATCTTGACTCACCCCAGTATCAGCAGATTCCAGCTTCAAACCCTCTTCGACACTTTTACCCAAAAGAGACATCAACCAGTGCAGAAGCTCTTGATAAGACTATTTGCAGATAGCACTACAAATGAGCACTACAATTTTAAGCTTGATGTTGGTATGTGATTTCCACTCCATCTCATTTTTTTTTTTAAATGTTAGTTTAGATTTCAAACCTTTTGTACATATCAAGTAATTCTCCATATTAAATAGATTGAAAAAAATTAGTTTTTTATATTGAATTCTTACTGATTCCAATTCTTAATATATAGCAAGAGAAAAATTCTGGACAAAACAAAAAATAATATGATGACCAAGAAAAAGATGGTCATTCCTAAACAAGCAAGACCAAAAGATTGACCAGGAAAAATCATAAACACTGAGCAGATGTGCGGTGCCAAGCTTCTGATATGGACATATATATATTTTTCGTATTTGAACAATTTTGATACTATGAACTTCTGTACATGAATATAGCTTTCATGGCATCTCTATCTTTATAACAGTGAGGAATTACACGCTGCCAATCTCTATCCTAGGTATATAAATCTAACTTCAATAAATTATGTTTTCTATATGTACATATTATCAAAATATTTTAAACACCCACAACAACGCTCGTACACTTTTGCTAGTTCATTACTATTCACGAAGAGTGAGGAAGAGATTCTTTGCAGGATACCAAATGAATCACGAATTTTGTACTAATGATTGTAATCTTACATATTACTACTCACACTCAGTAAAAAGTATTTATGCAAAAAATCAATAAAATATGAAAACGTTTAGTCTTCAAACTATATAAAAACATATGAAAGAATCCAACAAAAAAATTACAAATTATTTATCTATCTGCTCACCCTATTTGTATGGAAAACCCATGAAAAAATCTTGGTCGTCGACTGACAACCGGACTGCAACATCTTAACTCACCCCAGCATCAGCAGATTTCAGCTTCGAATGCTCTTCGACCTTTTTACCCAAAAGAGACATCAACCAGTGCAGAAGCTGCTGATAAGACTAATTGCAGATAGCACTACAAATGAGCACTACAATTTTAAGCTTGATGTTGGTATGTGATTTCCACTCCATCTCATCTTTTTTTTTAGGGTAAATTACACAAAACTACCTCAACTATAGGTTGAACGACACTATCATACCTCATCTTTTAAAAATGACAATATCATACCTCATCTTACTAATTTGTGCCAATATCAGACATTCGTCAGTTTTTCTGTTAATTTCTTTATTAAATGCTGACGTGGCTATAGACAGGGCCCGCTCAATCATTCAACTGTATTAAAAACAATTAAATATTAATAAATTAAAAATAAAATTATCTGAAGCCGCCGTCGGGCTTCCCGAAATGCAAGGCCATTCCCTGTGACCAACTTGAAGTCACCTTCCAGACTGTCAAGCTCTAGATCGCCGACCGAGTAGTTTTGCCGGTTGAAAACTCCTTTGATGGGGACGCAGAGCTCCGCAATTTGACGAACCTCGTGTTAGCACCCAATTTCTGGACTCAACCTGAACCTGTGCAATGGAAGTTACAGAGAACTAGAGAGAGAGAGAGAGAGATAAAGAGAGTGAAATGTAATTCTTCATATATGTCCTTTTTCCACTATCGAGAGAGTAATAACAACTCGCTACCTCACCACACATGTGAGTGCAAAGCAGTACAAGCAGAAACATCCTAAAATAGTCCCCCAACTTACTATAATACTCCTAATGCCCACCCAATTACAGTTTTATTCTTAAAACTATTTCCCAATTGCAATTAGATCCACTCCAATGTGATCAAAGTGATCTCCACTGAATCGGGTCATAACAATGCCTTCCCCTTCAAGAACCTTGTCCACAAGGTTTAGAGGTTAAAATCTGGAAATTTCAACTGGAATTCGTCAAAGTCCTCCCATGTAGCTTCAGTTGCATCCTTACCAAGCAAATGCACCAGCACTTGAACGCCGGCTGAACTGCCTTTCTTGTAAATCCTGCGAGCTACCACCTTCTCAGGAACCTGTTGTGCAAGACCATCATCCAGTGTATAGGGAAGCATAGGCTGCACCACCACATCAGGACCTATGTGCTTTTTAAGACAACTCACATGAAACACTGGATAGATCTTACTGTCGGCAGGCAAACCAAGCTTGTAAGGCACTGTCCCAATTTTTTCCAGCACTGTATATGGACCAAAGTACCGAGGCTGCAGCTTGTGATAGTTGTGAGGAGCCAAGGATTGTAACTGATAAGGAACTAGCTTTAGGTAAACAAGATCACCTACTACAAATTGCCTTTCACTGCGCTTCTTATCCGCTTGGACCTTCATTCGATTCTGAGCTAATTCAAGATTGGTTCTTAACACCGACAGCACCTTGTCTCTCTCAATCAAACTTTGCTCAACAACACCAACCTGTGTAGTGCCCAGTTCATATGCTGCGAGATGGGGATGAGGGTATCCATAAACCAGTTCAAAAGGAGTCATTTTGGTAGCCGTATGATAGGAGGTGTTGAAACACCACTCTGCCCAAGCAAGCCATTTAACCCAATTCCGAGGTTGGCCACCCACAAAACACCGAAGGTATGTCTCCAAACACCTATTTAACACCTCAGTCTGCCCATCACTCTGTGGGTGGTACCCAGAGCTCATACAGAGTTTAGAATTTTGCAGTTTGAAAAATTCCCTCCAAAAGGCACTTATGAAGATGGGGTCCCGGTCACTTACTATAGATTGAGGCATGCCATGGAGTTTGAATATATTGTCAACGAACGACTGAGCCACACTGGTAGCAGAGTAGGGGTGTGAGAGAGCAACAAAGTGGGAATACTTGGACAATCTGTCAACAACCACCATAATCACTGATTTGCCCTTACAGAGAGGTAGCCCCACTATAAAATCCATACTTATATCAGTCCATACCTTATGAGGAATAGGTAATGGTTGCAATAACCCCGCAGGAGAAAGTGTTTCATATTTGTGTTGTTGACAAGTGTGGCAATTAGCAATGAACTGCTGGACATCCCTCTTCATGCCTTGCCAATAAAACTGTTTCTTCAATCTGTGATAACACTTAGTAACTCCTTGATGACCTCCTGCAGAGGTTGAATGGAATTCCTCCATGAGTTTAGTCCTCCATGCTGAAGTAGGGCTTAAAACAATACGGTCCTTATAGCGCAAAAACCCATTTGTGAAGGAAAATTTGGAAAGTGGATAATTGCCAATGTTAGAGTGCAAGTGGTCAAAGACTTCTTTAGTTTTCTCCACCACCCATGCATCTTGTTCATTATATCTCCGGAGCTCATCCAACCAGCCACCATAAGGATACGAAATAGAAAAACAGTCCAACAAGGCAAGGGTGCCAAAATTCTCATTAGGAGGTTCACCATGCACTCTAGACAAGGCATCTGCCACAACATTGTCCTGTCCAGATTTGTAGTGAATCTCATAGTCGAACCCCAATAGCTTAGAGACCCACTTCTGTTGAAAATGAGTAGTGGCTCGTTGATTCAAAAAATATTTGAGACTCTGGTGGTCAGTCTTGATAATAAAATGCCTTCCTTGCAGATAATTCTGCCATTTTTTAACTGCATAGACTAGTGCAATTAATTCCCTCTCATATGCAGACAAAGCTTGATTCCGGGGACCTAACACTTGGCTGGTGAAGGCTATAGGTCGATTGCCCTGTTGTAATACTGCACCTATTCCACAACCTGAAGCGTCACACTCAATTTCAAAGGTTTTGGTGAAATCGGGTAAGGCTAACACCTGGGGAGAAGCCCTGGTGGCTTTAAGCCGCTCAAAGGCTGCACTAGCCTCCTGATTCCAGTGAAAACCGTCATTCTTAGTGAGTTGATACAATGGTTGGCAGATTCCACTGTATCCCGGAATAAACTTCCGGTAATAGCCAGTTAATCCCAAGAAACCCCTCAGTTGTTTGACTGTTGTAGGTATAGGCCACTCCTTTATAACCTGTAACTTAGAGGGGTCAGCCTCCACTCCTGCACGAGAGACTAAGTGTCCCAAATATTCGACCTTCTGTTGCCCCAGAGAACATTTGGACTTTTTGAGATAAAGTTGAATGTGGTGCAGAATTTCAAACACAGTTTTGAGGTGCACTAGGTGATCCTCCCAAGTTGTATTGTAAATTAACACATCATCGAAGAAGACGAGCACAAACCGCCGAAGATAAGGTTTAAACAGATCGTTCATGAGGCTTTGAAAGGTGGCAGGGGCATTAGTGAGGCCAAAAGGCATCACTAAGAACTCATAGTGGCCTTCATGAGTCCGAAAGGCTGTTTTAGCGACATCCTCAGGGTGCACTAAAATCTGGTGATAACCAGACCTCAAATCCAGCTTTGAAAAATAAGTAGCCCCATGTAATTCGTCCAACAAGTCATCAATCAAAGGAATAGGGTACTTATCTTTGATGGTTAAGGCATTAAGCTCCCGATAATCAATGCACATCCGCCAAGTACCTTCCTTCTTTTTAACCAGGAGCACATGGAAAGAAAAGGGACTGTGACTTGGTCTTATGA
Source organism: Crataegus laevigata (assembly GCA_963580275.1). Taxonomy (NCBI): domain Eukaryota; kingdom Viridiplantae; phylum Streptophyta; class Magnoliopsida; order Rosales; family Rosaceae; genus Crataegus; species Crataegus laevigata. The sequence continues at coordinate 649,888 of OY756944.1, forward strand.
AACCCGCTGATAGCAACTCTTGAACAACCTTCTCTATTTCAGTCTTCTGTAATGGGCCATAGTGATAGGGTCGAATATTGGGAGGATTAGCCCCAGGAACCAATGGAATGTGATGATCATGCAACCTAGAAGGGGGAAGCTGAGTAGGCGGCAAAAACAGTGCCTCAAATGCATCAGTAAGATGTTGCAGATCTTGTTGTTGGAATGGGGTTAATGTAGGGGGATATTCAAGTTGAGCTTCTATAGAGTATAGAAATAAACCCAGATGAGAGGTACATAATTCCTTATCAAGATGGTGGAGTGAAACTTCTTGAATAAATGGTTCTGCAGAAGGGCTATGGGATAGCTGATAGTGCCGATGATTCTGAGTGAAGTCCATAGTAAGCTGTTGAAAGTCCCACAATACAGGACTAACAGTAGCAAGCCAGTGAACACCCAACACGACATCACAACCACCAAGTGGAAGTGAGTATAGATCCACTGTACAATCATACCCCCCAAGGAAAGAGAGGAAGCATTGAAGCATCCTGAGCTTGTGACCTTACCACCATCTGCAATCATGACTTGGAATGATGGAGTAGCATGAGTCTGGAACCCCCATTGTTTCAAAAGTTTAGAATCGATGAAATTATGAGAGTTGCCCGAATCAAGTAAGATGCGAACAGTGTGCCCATTCACTGTACCATTGACCTTCATGGTATGTACAGTAGGCTTGGCAGAAGTCCCATAGAAGGCACACGCACTTAATGCCATAGATTGCAACTCAAGGATAATGTCCTCATCACCATCAAGCACTTGCCCATGGCCGAAGTCCTCAATCATAAGGAGCTGCTTAAGACCACATTTGTGCCCTGGAACCCATTTATCGGAGCAAAACCAACACTTCACGCGCTCTCGTTTCTGCTGAATCTCGGCGGAGCTCAATCTCTTAATAGGTAAGGAACCTGCCCGAGGCACCGTATGAGGAGTAACCCCAACAGGCTGAGTTTTAGGGGCCACAACTGGCCTAGGAGAGGTGTATTTCAACTCGACAAGTTTAGTGTCCAATTGCACAGCAATGGAGATAACATCATGCACAGTTGCTGGTTTAAGCAATTTCACATCATACCGTAATTCCCGCTTAAGACCACCTAAGAAGCAACTCTTAAGCAATAGCGGATTTAAATCAGTAGTGCGATTAGCCAAACGCCTGAACTCAGCGATATAATCACGAAGAATACCAGTTTGCCGGAGCTTAAACAATGATTCAGCACTATCCTCAAACTCCGATGGACCGAACTCACGGCAAAAGGCGCGGGTAAAATCATCCCAATGCGGAGTAGTGTTGATACAGTTCATCCACTTAAACCACTGCAAAGCCTCACCATCAAGGTGAAAGGAGGTTGTAAGTACGCGCTGAGTCTCAGATATGTTATAGAACTGGAAAAATTGATCTGCCTTATAGATCCAAGCCAAGGGATCATCGCCGTCAATGAAGTGAGGGAAATCCACTCGAGTAGGCCAAGAATGACGCGGGGTGTGACCGCCATCAGTCCAATTAGGGCTGCGCGGGAGTTGAATCGGGTCGAGGTCACGGTGTGGGGGTGGATCTGGGAGAATGGGAACTGAAGAAGACTCACCCTCACGACGGAACGAGAGCTCCCGGCGAAACTGCTCGAAATACATCGGAAGGCGACTGTCAAGATGAACAGGAAGTTTGGAGTCAAAGACATCGGAGACGGCCGTCTGAACGGAAGAGTTCACAGCCTCAGCGATGGTGGCATGAATAGCAGCGAGAGAGGTCTCCAAAGCCGAAACACTAGCATCCATGGGCGGCGCGCGAGCAGCAGCGGTGCGGCGGGTCATACACACAGGAAGGGAACCAGGAAGAATTGGATGATACCAATGTTAGCACCCAATTTCTGGACTCAACCTGAACATGTGCAATGGAAGTTACAGAGAACTAGAGAGAGAGAGAGAGATAAAGAGAGTGAAATGTAATTCTTCATATATGTCCTTTTTCCACTATCGAGAGAGTAATAACAACTCGCTACCTCACCACACATGTGAGTGCAAAGCAGTACAAGCAGAAACATCCTAAAATAGTCCCCCAACTTACTATAATACTCCTAATGCCCACCCAATTACAGTTTTATTCTTAAAACTATTTCCCAATTGCAATTAGATCCACTCCAATGTGATCAAAGTGATCTCCACTGAATCGGGTCATAACACCTCGAGGAATGGTTGGGGTTCCACGGCTCCGTTTTGGAGGGAGGGAAGGTGAAAAAATTAAGAAAATCGCCCTTCTCCTAGTGCACATGGAAGGTTTATCCGTGATGGTCTCTCTGCAACTCATGGGATGCAAAGCCCTGCCACTCCTTCAAGGTATCCAAAAAGTTTTCGAATTTCAGTGAAATTTTAAAACTTTTTGGCTTCTGGGTTCTATTTTTGGTGTGGATTTGTTACTGAATTTGGATTTGTAATTGAATTTATTCCTTTTGGGGCAGATCTGGGTTTGCATGTAATGTGCTCTGAAATTTTGATGAATTTTGCAATTTTTAAAGTCTTGAATGTTACATGATGTTGTTTCATGTTTTAGGTGAATGAAATTTGATTGTGTTTAAGGAGGACGAGGAAGAAGGGGGGCGGAGGAGGGAGTGAGGGAAGACGAAAGAGATGACCGGCATTCTGGAGAGAAAATAAGGAGAGATTTGTTCGATCCCATTTCCCCTCTGAAATCCCATTTCCATTTTTATTTCCCATATTTGTCAAACGGAGGAGGGAGTGAGGGACGACGAAGGAGATGACTGGTGTTCTGAGTTCTGTTTTTGGTGGGGTAGCCGGAGACAAGGACTGGGTTGGTGGTTTCATTGGAGAAGAAAGGAATGGTGGAGACGGGTGGAGGAAGGTAGGGGGAACGGTTGGGGGAAGGGTTTTAGAGGTGGATCCACAATTTTATGTAAAAAAAATAATTTTATTTTTAATTTATTAATATTTAATTATTTTTAAATTTAGTTGGATTAGTGAGTGGACCCAGTTTCTAGCCACGTCAGCACTTAACAGAAAAATTGACGGAGGTCTGACATTGGCACAAATTCGTAAGATGAGGTAGGACATTATCATTTTTAAAAGATGAGATATGATAGTGTCATTCAACCTAATTAAGGTAGTTTTGTATAATTTACCCTTTTTTTTTAAATGATAGTTTAATTTTCAAACCTTTTGTACATATCAAGTAATTCTCCATATAATTGCAGAGCCACCTACAAGACTAAGGTGGGTTATAGCCCAGGGAGGGTTTTTGTAAGGAAGGATAGTGCTATTCATGCACTCATTTTTACTTCTGAAACACATTTTCTCAATTTTCGACTGTCGGATAGGATGAATTGAAGATGATCAATGACAAAAAATTAATAAGGGAGTGTTGGAGGTAAAAATGAGTGTGAATAACACTATTCTTTTGTAATTTCATGCTTATGGGCCATTCAATTTCAATACAGGTTATTATTTCATGTATATTTAGTAGAGGATAGGTAATAAATAATAAGTTTGGGGTGTGCTATTCACACACCCTTTTTTATTTCTCACATACCTTTTTAATTTTCGGCCTTTGGATCAAATGAATTAAAGAAGATCAAAAGATAAAAATTGATGAGGGGTGTGTGAGAAGTAAAAAAAGGTGTGTAGATATCTCCCTTTATCCTATCCTAAAACCCCTCAACAACTAGACTTCTAGGTCTTTCAACCAACTCACTTTGGATATGGTATGGAGTAAAGAAAAACATCATTTACCTTATGTGATTTAGCCTCTGTGCTTCTTGCTCAAGAAAAGAAAAATGTTTTTTTTTAATCCACAAGTAAATCCTTATGTCCGCAATTCCTTGCTTTCCATTGCGATTTTCTAATGAAATCATCTTTGGTACGCTCTTAATCTCTTTATTTACTTATTCTTGATTTAATAAATAGGTTAATTATTTATATTGTCCTTGAATATATCGGCTAGGTTATGATTTTGAGAATAATTATATTCTATTGTTGTTCTTTTATATTGATTACTATATAATTTTATATAAGCAAAAAAAAATAAACATATGATTTTATGGCACTAATTTCAGTTAGCTCACCAAAAAAAAAATAATAATAATTCCTGGCTCTGCCCTTGTGAATAATGGCCGTTTTTTTTCTTTCTCTTTTTTGCTCATCCATCAATTCATTGGTTAAATAGATTGAAAAAAAATTAGTTTTTTTATATTGAATTCTTACTGATTCCAATTCTTAATATATAGCAAGAGAAAAATTCTGGACAAAACAAAAAATAACATGATGACCAAGAAAAAGATGGTCATTCCCAAATAAGGAAGACCAAAAGATTGACCAGGAAAAATCATAAACACTGAGCAGATGTGCGGTGCCAAGCTTCTGATATGGACATCTGTATATTTTTCGTATTTGAACGATTTTGATACTATGAACTTCTGTACACGAATATAGCTTCCATGGCATCTCTATCTTTATAACAGTGAGGAATTGCACACTGCCAATCTCTATCTTAGGTATATAAATCTAACTTCAATAAATTATGTTTTCTGTATGTATATATTATCAAAATATTTTAAACACCTGCAGCAACGCGCGAGCACTTTTGCTAGTTCATTAATATTCACGAAGAGTGAGGAAGAGATTCTTTACAGGATACCAAAAGAATCACGAATTTTGTACTAATGATTGTAATCTTACGTACTTGACACACCCCGACCCGAAAGTGAGGCGTGCTGGCCGTCACGTGAGCGCGACGTAACCATGTGCACAGTGCAGAAGCAAGATTAATTAGAAAGATACAAACCAACTTAAAACCAAGCCAATAGCAATTCAATAAAAGAGAGTGTGCTAGTGTGAGAGTTAAAGTGCTTATACAAATTCAGAGCATACTAAGTCAATGCAATCAAGCACAAAGTACTAATGGAAATAACACCCGAAGGTGATCCTACATAAGTGAATTCTGTCAGAACGTCCGGAAGGTCCTCGTATGCCACCAACGAACACTACCTAGAACCTGGAGGGGCGAAAAACAACGTTGAGTGGGTCAGCAAAACAATCTTTTCAAAATCATTCTTTTCTCAAAAGTTATAACCTGTGACAACCCGTCCCTAAAAATTATAATTTTAATAAGTGAGTTTACAAAAAATGCCCTTTGAGGCACATACTTCGATTGGTGTTGACTGCCTCATAGTGACATCTAAGATTTGTTTTCTTGGCATATTCTTATAGTATTCGTTGCTATGGACGCGTAGGCGCAAACAGATTCGAATTTGGAGCTATAACGAAGAAGTTATTAACGTTTGAAGTCAAGGGCAAAATTGATACTTTCTGAAATTGTTGAGAAAGTTCTAGAAATCTGGGGGGCCAAATGTGTGGCCCAGATTAAAAGAAAAGAAAAATGGACGGCTGGGATGTTTGGCAAAGGAGGAACAGGGAGAGAAATGGAGGAATAAGGAGATGAGAGAGAATGGATTGCCCAATCAGAATAGGAGGAATGAGGGAAAGGAGAGAAGAAAGAAAATGGGGGAAACGGGTCACACCAACCCGTATACCCGCGACCCGGTTCTAATTCTGGTGAAATTCACCAATTTTTCCGACGAATTGAGCCAAACCATCACTTCCAATCCCTATATTGATCTTCCCTCTACCTATTCTACATCAAATTTGGGAATATTTGGCCTTGAAAATAGGAAGAACCGCACTTTGGGTGCCGCAGCCTCCGTGTTCGAGTTCCCCCAAATATGAAACAATTTCTTCCAATTACCACTACCCATAGCATCCTCTTGAGGCCTAGAACAAAGCCCAGTCCTTTGTTGGAGCATCAGAGTTAAATTGGAGGTCGAATTGGAGCACACCCAAACTTAAGGGTTCTTGCGGGTTTTGCTGAAATTGGAGGTCTTCGAGGCCAAATTGGACTTTCTCACACGCGGTGATAATTTGGGATCATTTGGGATATCTTGAGAGTCGTGCTAGGGGGCTGTAGCGTGGAGTCCAGGTGAGTGGGCTTTTGTTTTCAGTATATATATATATATATATATATATATATATATATATATATATATATATAACCGTCGTTTTCCTAGAAACCTGATTTGAATGATTCATGAATTGAATTGATTTCATAATTGAATTGACATGTTGTATGCCAATTATATTTTATGATTATGAGTATATTGCATTCTTTATGCTTCGACGCTGTGGACGGCCAGGTAAGTCAGGTGAGTTTGATAGCTAGTGATAGTGATGATGATGATTGTGATATAGCTCATTTACCTGCACCTCGGGTGTTAGTGCTCCGCCATAGTAGGGCCTAGCCTTCACGTGATCGTTCACCTCCCGCACCGTACGCTCAACTTGGATCCAAGGCAGGTGCACAGCCTGTCGTACAGACCACTATAGGTGGTTCCGACTCATAGGTGACCCGCAATTCGTCGCACAGCCTTCACGTGATCGTAGCACTGAGCGTAATATTATACACCTAGCCTGTCGTACAGACCACTAAAGGTGGTTCTGACTCGTGTGCAGGATAGTGATAGATTGTGATTGATGAACTATAGATTCAGCCGTATAGGTCACTAGAGGTGACTTCGGCTGACATGATAATATTGATGCATATTGATTTATCTCACCTGTCTGATATTGGTTGCTTTTGAGTTGGTATATCGACATGGCTTATTTATGAGATTTGATGATGAGTTTTGATTCCAGACGATGTTTTCGTATATGATTATATATATGTATTATTTTCTGGGAAATTATACTGGATTTATAGTGAGGGGTTATATACAGATTTTTGAAATGGTTTTGGAAAGTACTTGTTTTTGCCCAGTCACATTTTCTGTTTTGCGCCCCTCCAGGTTTAGCTGTTAAGGTTCGTATTGACGAGAATTCTTGGCAAATCTCAAGACTGGTGGCTACTTATGAGGGTATATTTCTTACCCGCTCTACTGTATCTACTTATGCTCTGAAGTCACGCGTGAGATGGGTTCGCTCCCGCTCACGAACACACTCTGATGTTTAGGCACTTTAGGTTTAAATTTATTCACATTTTCCACATCACTACACTTTATGGCTTCGTCACCTTCTAGGTGTCGGCCAGCACAGCTCGACTTCAGTGTCCTAGTGGACTTTCTGGGTCGAGGTGTGTCAATTTGGTATCAGAGCCTAACCCTGGCCGTGGTGTGCCGACGAGGAAGTCGGGTCCCTAAGGGGGGTGGATTGTGACATCCCACATCGCCCAGGGGAGTGATCTTTAAATGTATATTCCCATCCCTACCTAGCACGAGGCCTTTTGGGAGCTCACTGGCTTCGGGTTCCGTTGGAACTCCGAAGTTAAGCGAGAAGGGGGCTAGAGCACTCCCATGATGAGTGACCTCCTGGGAAGTTGCTCGTGAGTTCCCAGAAACAAAACCGTGAGGGCGTGGTCGGGACCCAAAGCGGACAATATCGTACTACGGTGGTGGAGCGGGCCCGGGAGGTGGTCCGCCCCAGATCGGGATGTGACATAACCCCTCTCAGTAAAACCTGTATAATTTCCCAGAAATAAAGTATATACTCATATACATATATAACTCAAAATCATGCTGTAAAAATATCTGTATGTATGCCATGCCAAAGTATCTCAACTGAATGCTCAAATCGTAAATCTATGATGTGATTAAATATCTGATAATCATCTTAGCCCTCGGCTGTATATATAGCTCTTGATCTTTCTTTATACTCAACTCACCCCTCGACTGCATACATAGCTCATAATCATCTCGTCATATCATGTGTATATATATATATATATATATATATATATATATATATATATCCTACACACAAATCAATACCACCTCTAGTGGTCTGCAACTCATCACTATATATAGAATAATATGCTCTAGTGCTACAATCACGTGAAGACTATGCGAATGATTCGCGGGTCACCTACGAGTCAAACCCACCTATAATGGTCTATACGACAAGACTGTGCACCTAACTTGGATCCAAGGCGAGCATGCGGTGCGAGAGGTGAACATCACGTGAAAGACTGTGCCCCTAACTTTGGGCGGGATCATTAATATAAATGTGCAGGTGTATAAGCTCTCATCACATCAAATCATTCATTCACATCACATCACATCATTTCATTCATTCACATCACATCACATCATTGCATTCATTCACATCACATCACATCATTTCATTCTCATCATAACCAGTATAAGCTTACCTGATACTTACATGTGCATCCGCAGCACCATCCTAATTATATGCAATCAATAATGCATGATTAAAATAAATAGATACTTTGCTTGGCATTTAAATCATTTCATCATTTAAATTCATTTTCTGGTAAAATATCAATATATAGTTATATACGGAAAGCAACTGCCCACTCACACACTAAATTCATTTAAATTAAATTTTGATTTTCTTGAATTCATTTACTTTTATTGATTCAATTTATTTTTCTTCTTATGTTGAACGTGATACAAGCTTGAAAATGAAAGTCGAAATTGAAGAAAGAACTTTTACAAACCCGTTCACAATATTCATCACGCAATCTAGGTTCTTCTAAAACAACGATTTTCATCTCGATATTTTTTCAGCCTTGATTGCATGAACCTTCACCATAATGCATGACTCAACTTTACGATTTACGAATTTTAGATTCTACATAAATTGTTTATGCATTATATCCATAATATTGCTATTATGTGAATTGAATATGTATAAATAAGGAAGAAAAAGGGAAAGAAAAAAGAATGTTGAAACCTTAGAATTCGTATTGGGCTTGGAAAACCTAGTCTGTCTTTGACTAGGCCCAGCCTTCATATGGCTAGCCTACAACTTGCGCCAAGCCACTAACCCACGAATGCGCCATCTGGCTGAGCCAAGCTGGCTTCAATTTGAGCCGCCACCCCCAGATGCACATAGCCCAGTTCGAAGCAACATCATCAGGGATGATATGTTCCTTAAACTAAAATATTGAGACCTTCATAGCCAACAGCTATGGCGATGGTGATATGCCCTCCATGACGACGGCCTGAAGTTTCTCGTCGTCTCCTTGATGTCTCCGACATCCTCAAGGACGGATCGTGGGGTCCATACCTAACATGATTGTCTTCGAGTTTCCCCAGCCACTTTTCGCTGTCCTATTTTTTCAAGGATCCACGGTGACGGCCTTGACCTTTGTGATCCATGCTTGCCGTTGTCCCTTGTGACGTCATTGGCCTTTGAGCACTACCGTCAGCAGCGGCCTTCCATTGTTTCCAGACAAAACGCCTACGATGGGTTCAATTCTCCCGCCCTAAAGGCTTTGGGCCTGTATTGCTCTAGGCCCACACCCCACTTACAGCCGCATTATTAGGCCTACAAATCAGCAGCCTTTGCTGCTTTAGTCTAGAAACTAAAAGCCCCAGTTTTGGGCTTAGGATCTCACGACCCGTTTTGGTTTTTAAACCTGTATCAAGCAGCCAACCTCGCAACTATTATAGGCTTTGGGCTCATTGTTTTTTTTTTTTTTGGGATTTTAACTTGTTTATTTTTCTAGTTGGACCTACAGTCCAATTCATGTGAAGAAAAAAAGGTTTTTTCTTTTAGGCCTATTTACTTAGCCTATATGAAACCCTAAACCCTATATATCGGGATTTGGTTTTCACTTTTTCTTCCTTAGCCCATATATGGGCCTGGTTTTTATTAACCCATTTTTTCGCTAGCCTGTAGCCAAGCCAATTAAAATAATATTTTTTGGACCTAAAGCTCCATATTTTTTAGGGCCATTTCCCTAAACTTTCACACAAAGGGTCCCAAAGCTACCCACTATTCGCATATATTCATTTTCTTTTGCTTTATATATTTTTGTTTTGTATATATTGCATTTATTTGCAGGTATTATGAACTTAGAGTTCATACTTCTAAACCCGAAGCTTCAGAAAAGTGCCATAGAAACCTAATGTTTCTTAATGCGCAACACTCATGTTGAGATGTCAATCTGAGGTCTTATTTCGGTTTCATACGTCCACCTACGAGACTGACTTTTGGCTTTCGTCTGAAGTTTTCCATGCTTAAATCCGTTTAAACCAAACCATGTTTTAGAACCTGAATGTTCTAGCTTTGATGTTTATGAAAATTTTATTTCCTAAAACACCAATCACATTCTTGTTTCCGCCATTCAATGTATTGTCGAATCGTAAAAAGTTTGATTTCACTGATTTGGAAGTTTTGAATAAGAAACTACTTTATGTGGATACAAGACGTGACACCCCGGTTGACTACGACTAGTTGCAGAATCATTGTAGCCAATTATGGTGTGGAAGAGCTGAATAAGCCTCCGTCATGACCTTCATTCGAAGACTTATGCCTGAAGCATATCAAATAGAAATACCTCACTGCCAAAGACTTCATGGCTCCTTGACTGACTATGGACCGTTTCAAATCATGCAAAGATGAATTTTTGTCCGAAACAAATCATGATTGAAACTTTTTATGTCCATGAATAAGTCGAAATTTGACATGGAAGGCCTATTGGCCGAACCCCTTTGTCTTTTTGGTTTACTTTATGAATAATTTATTTTATTCTTTGATTTAAGATTGGTGTTTGGATGTTACTATTATTCTTGAATAAGAGTTAATTAACAAAAATTACCACATGTGACTACAATTAACTCATGATTAGGTATGTTTTGTGGGAAAGTTAGCTGTCTGGTTCTATGCTAAGTTCATACCTAATCATCCCCTGACAACCTATCAGGCTTATCCAACCTGATTGTGGGGCATGGCACTACCTTATATTGTCTAATGGTACTAATTTTACCATAAAAGGGAAGCCTTATACTCACTCATTCCGGAAGAACGCATTTTTGAGCTTTAAGGATATTCAAGAGTATTATTACCATATTGAAACCAATGTAGAAAAATGGAGTAAAATTCCTTAGCATATTACCATATTGCACTTCCTACGAATATAGCCAAATACATATTCTAGAGAAGATGGAACGCTTAACGAATGAATTATACCCATTCAAGCCTATATGTGACTGGCCAGAAGCCCGCGGTCCTAAAGGAATTTTCGCCATAAACGAACGTTTGGGATATCTAGGATGATACGTGATGCGCCGTCTTGGGCATTCTTTTACTAGAAGTAAAAACATCATACTTGGAAGCGTATCATACATTAGCACTCTCCATCTTTTCTACAACAGATTCAAAATGAGACATTTGTGGACTAATTCAACCACCATGCGACCACATTGGTTAATGTTTCTACACGTTGGTCATACGTGTGGCTGTTGTCCACAAGCTGCATTCTCCACACCAGTGGCTCAGATTAACAAGCTCAGGGCTCACCACTCTGATTCTCTGATCAAATCTATTTGATTGGATAAGTTGGAGAATTTAAATTGAAAACTTTAACTTTCGATGGATATTGCATGTCGGTTGGATTTTGAAGTTGAACATCAAGTACCCCATGTTTATACCCAGAATGACCCTATAGAAGTAGTCATTAAATGCCTTCAAATGACTGCACGATTAATTGGTCATACGTACCAAGTTTTTGATCTTTGTTTAGGGCCATGCAATATAGCAAGCAACCATGTTGGTCCGCATGAGGCCCGCACGATCCAACCTTATAAATCGCTTGTTAGTTGGTTTCCAGATCTGAACCCGACATATCTAATCTGCGCGTCTTTGGTTGTGCAGTCTATGTGTCATTTTGCGCAGCCCTTACGTACAAAATAAAGAGAAAAATGGTCCTCAGGGAAGGATGGAAATCTATGTCGGTTATGATTTTCCTTTTAATATTCGTTACAAAGAACCTCTGCCAGGCGATCTCTTTACTGCTCGTTTTGCGGATTGTCACTTTTAAGAGACAGTTTTCCGGTCTTTAGGGGGAGATAAGAATGTCAACGTTCCTAAAGAACGACGTAAATTATCGTGGATGTCCCCATTATGTCTCATATCGATCCCAATCTAGATCGTCAGAGTATAACTGGACATTTCCTCTAATCTAGCAAAAGTAACGAGATCACATATACCAGCTGCAAATGTGCTTGCAAAGATGTGTACCAAATGTACAACAAACCTTTGTCCTGAAAGCAGGAACGCCACTTCTGTGGCCAACCCTCGTACATTGGTGGCTAACTAATCAATCTATTATATGCTAAAAGCATGGTAGATCAGTTCGAGGATTCACCTCCTTAAAAATGAAGGAACGTGGCACGAACGAATCCGCCCCTCGATTGTTGTCTCAATCCTTTTCATCTCATGAGATTAAATCCAGATTACTCCTGAGACCTGAAGTTCTTGGTCCAGTATACTAGTTTGGATGAGACATGAAATTGGAATGAAATTATCACAAATGATGTTTCATTTATATGGTAACTGCCGACATAAATGAAAAACGACAATAACGAACCGCATTCTGTTGATTAGCGCCAACGTAGAACTGAAACTAATTGGTCAACTAAAAGAATCAATCTATGACAAATGAGATGAATGAAATAGTGCAAATGACCCCTTGTGGCGCAAGGTTTCTCTCATACGCCATGTGATTGATTGCAACATTACAAACGTGGTTGTAGTATCTCTGGGATTGTGATACGAACCTACATGGAGTTTCCAAAGGACTTACATGTATTGATTCAAATAGTTCTAGACCACAAGAACACCTTCTCGGCCTTCGCTTTACGGATGTAGAACTATCCAAGCAGATATAGTATACTCATCTAAGTGAATATTTGATTAGTTAAGGATATATGCCCCTGCGTGTACAAAATCTGAAATGGCTAGAGCTGAAATACTAACTCCCACCTCAATCGGACTTTAAGATGAATGATCTTGGGACAACTCGACATTACCTCGACCTAAAGTTTCGAGCTAGTTTTAATGGTATTCTGGTCCACCACTCGAACTAGACCCAGAAGGTGTTATGTCTAAGTATACCTAGGGCTGGAAAAAATTCCCAAAAATCCCAAACCAAATGGAAAAAGTCCCGAACTCAAACCGAAAAATCCTAAACCAAAACTATCCCGAAGTTCAGTAATCCCATCCCGAAAAATACTGAAACATTCGGTATGGGATTGGTTTTCCAAATCTCATTTTTTCGGTATTCTCGAAATCCCAAAACCTTTTGTTTTTTTAGGGTTTTTGGCTTTCGGTCCATTCCTCTAGCTTCTTCACATTTTTCTTCTTTTTTTATTCTCCTTTTGTCTGCCATCTTCACTTACCATTCATTTTCTTTTCTTTATTTTTTATTTTTTATTTCTTGATAGCCTCATTGTCTACCATCTTCCCACTTCCATTGACAGCTATCCTCTATCTCTTGTCTCCCTTTACCGACTCCCTCAAATGCACAGAAGGAAGCAAGCCCAAGCTCTCCAAATCGTTTATCAATCTTTTAAAAAAAAGTGAGTGTTACTCTATAGCTTCTTTTTTTTCTTTTCTTGTTTTAGATCCAGAGAGCTTCACGAATTTAGGATTTGGAAACAACCACACATCGATGTCATGGCATCAGAATTCTACGAAGCGGTGTCATCGCTGCTAAGCAGAGTAGCCCTCCTATGGCGATTTTGTTCAGAAAAACATGAAAAAAGCTCACACATCGACGAGGATGGGTACCTAATTATGTTCAATGCACGTCACAAAGTTCTCCGACTCCCGAATGCAGCAAAGACAAACCCAGGAATGAGAATGATGAAGATAAGGGTGGGGAGGTCGACAAATCTGGGACGAGGTGTGGTTATGTGGGCTGGCAAGGGAGTGGGAGGTCCAAGAATCTTTGATTTTAAATTGAGGTTTTAAATTTTGATGCAGGTTCGGTTTGGTTTTGGAAAATCCCGAAATACTAAAAATATTTCGGGAATCCCAAACTTTGGGAATACCAAAATTTTGGTTTGGGATCGGTCCTCAGATTTTTGTCCTGAAAATAAACGGTTTGGGACTTGATATGCTATTTTTGGTTCGGTATGGGATACCGAACCAGCCCTAAGTATACCCTGATCGTTTGTATGCTAAATGCAAATGAGACTTTTACAGAGGGTATGAAGCATAAGGTTTCATATTGGAACGTGAGGCAACCATATTTAAGTTCCATGGGCGTTTGTTGTACTTAGCTCAAATGCACTAGATCGAACATCTTATGTGCTGATAATCTTTTGGCATAAAGCAGCACTGCGCCTACACGCCGCCACCAAATTTGGTGTTAAAGACATTTTTCCGTTACTAGGAATTTTGGCTTATCTATCCTCATGCATCTCATAATAGATCACACCTCCTTGTTCTTCTAAATGACGCCTACCTTGTGGGATTCACTGAATTAGACCATCTATCTGATCGCACAAGGTCTGGTCCCACACGGTTATGTCTTTACCATTAAGGAGCACCGCAATATCTTAAAGGTCAACCAGATAGACCTTTTTGTTGCGAAACCTTTTAAATTGTTCCAAGACTCACTGTATCTCATCGTGTGAGAGATATGGTCGAGAACTCTTATGACGTGTTTACGTAACGGGAATGGAGGGAGTAGAAACAGAATTGCATTCCTTCTAAAGGATTCATGTGTTTACTTGGATTTGGGGAATCAAAATAAAGGTGGGGTCTACCCAAAATGGAGAATTCAATTTCGGATATACCCGAAATTTGATTACTAAGAAATAGGTGGTAATTGAATTTCGGGAGATAGGGACCATCAGCAATCAATTTTTTCTTCCCAAACTACCCTTGTACTTCCTTTGATATCCCAAACACCCCTGCAGCTTCGTTCCCAACGCTGCACCTTACCGTTACACTCTACCATTTGAAACGAGATGAAGCAGCTGAACAGTAGGTGGATCTGCAGCAGAGAAAAATGGGGAAATTTTAGAATGGGATGGGCGGGCAGTAGGTTGGCAGCAGAGAAAGATGGGATAAATATCATAAATTTTAGAAAGGGGGTGGGTCGGGAGAAAGATGGGGAAGAGAAGGAGATGCATTCAGTTACTTAAACACTAGCAAATTTCAAAATTTATAGAACAAAAGCAAAAGATTGAACCTTTAGATAGAGAACGCCGTCACCCAAATCGGGTTTGCCCCGACCGCCTTCGGTGAACTCGAGCCGAGCCTGATTACCAGAAAAGCAAGCCCCTTCTCATCGTCGTGCGACGTTGCTTTGACAATTGCAACCTTGGCGATGTCGATGCTCCTGTGGTCTTAACGGCTCTGATTGGTTTCTGCGTTCATTCTTCTGCGCGGTTTGAAAGTCTTGACGGCTGTGGGCCGTTCTGGGTTTTTCCTTCTACAGGATAAGAAGATGGATGTGGCTTTGTTTATGGCTTTTAATTAGATTATAATTTAATTTATACACCATTAATCAATAATGGACATTTTAACTCTTTACTTTAACTAAATAAATAAAAGTAACTAATTAAAATGCATTTAAACATAAATATAGAATAAAATATTTGATTTGGGACAAGGGCATTTTAGTAATCATTCTGGTTTATATTCCGATTCTGCTAAATTAGTAAACAGCTTTATGGAATTCTATTCCGATTCCAGACAGTTTTAGTAAACAATTTCAATAAGAATCTGATTCTGCCTTATTTCAATTCCTCCTCAATTCAATTCCTCTCAATTTGATTACGGATTAGTAAACACGACATTATTGAGCATATTCAAAATCCCTGCGATTTTCATCCATCGTTGAATCCCAACAACGATCCATGAAAACAATGCATTATGTATCGACCAGATCATTATACATCCATCCAACAAGTCAACACCAAGCATATTGTGTCTACATCAACACGAGCATTAAAAGATTGAAGTCAAGCAGTCCAATTCTAGACAACCTTGTCGACATCTACACGGAGCCACTGCCAAAGTCTACCTTCTAGAAGCTTGTTTGAGGAATTGGTATGCTTAACTTTCTCATTTACGATGCTTATAGTTTAATTTGGAAGTTTTGTCAAACTCAAGGAGAGTATCCAGAAGTATACTCACTTGACCTTAATGTACTTTTTTTCTTACGATTAGGAGCATTTTTCCCATTGGATTTGTGCTACCTAACTAGGTTTTGACGAAGCACCCATCCTGGGCTGATCATACCCTTGTGAGTTCTTCTATTTGCGTCCAGAAGACGTATAGTTTTGACTTAATGCAACTTCTCACTTTTCTCTTTTGACTATGAGCTTTTGTCCCACCTTGGGTTTTGCCATAGCAAGGTTTTGTGAGTTTTACTACCCGTGCATTATTCCGCTTGTTTTGAAACTCGCATTCTCTACATGTGTCGACTAGACGAGACGACTTCATCAACTGCTTCTACATTTGCCTGAAGATCTGATGTGCCATCTACTTGAGTATTTGCACACTCAAGAGGGAGTGTTGTGACATATGTTCTTATCAATATGTGATTGTGTAAATCCTAAGTAGAGATAGAATTAGAATCCTTTGGGATCTAGAAGATCTTTCCTAATATACTTTGTATTACTTGGAGAGCAAGTTTATCTCTTCTTTATTACTATAAATAAAGGCACAAGGACAGAGGAATTATAACACAATTCCTCAAGTCTATTCTCCATCTTTCTCTCTTCCCTTTTGCTGCACCTCTCTATAAAATACAGGCGATAACATTTAGTTAATTAAGAGCATCTCCAATTATATTTTTATTTTTTAGTTAAATTTTAGATAAAATACTAGAAACCTATTTTAGGACTTCCCTTAAACATTCTCAAATAAAAATGAATAGGATTCAAATAAAAAGTGGTTGGAATAAGACCAGAGCTAACTTTAATCCAAAATTCAAACATTATTGACACAGATGGAATTATTGTGTGCACGGTTCCCAATGGGGCCTTTTACATTGATCACCGCACGCACCCGCCCACATCGATCCCACGGCTCAGTTTTATATATGCATATCAGCTACACACTTATTTTAACTTTTTATATATTTTTTACAAAAGTATCAGATGAGTCAAAGATTCATTTCTCACAATAACGATATTGTCCCTAATTTGTTAATTATCACTTGCATAATTTTTTAGGTGTGTGATTTTATTACAAAATACCTCAGTATAAGTTGGACTAGGATTAAGATATTTATATTCTTGATACGGTCAATGTAAGATATTTCAATACTCTTTTTAATTTTCATGCGTCAAATCAAATGAATTAAAAAAGACCAATGATCCAAAATTAACAAGAATATGTGAAAGATTTAATTAAATGTGTAAATAGCATTGTCCAATTTATATTGCTTCTTTAGTGAAAGCTGGTTGTAGAGCGGTTGTATACAAAACCATCATCACTTCACACTACCATTAGGACAATGTGTAGGACAATCATACAAATTAGAGGGAAATTGGACAATCATACAAATCAGAGGGAAACATACAACTATATACAATTATAACGATAGTTAAGTTGGCTAGAAATACTGAGTTTTTGTTTCAAGTTTGAATTCTACTTCTTATTATTTAATTAAAAATTAAATTAAAGTAAATTAAATTATTGCTCGGAAAAAATAAACCGCTATGAACGCCATCGCTCCTTAATTAATAGTCTATGTAAAGTACTGAAAATAAATTTGAAATATGACATGGTGAGGTTATATTAGAGGTTATATTAGAATTTGAAATATGATAAGATTGAAATTCTCTATAGCTAGCTAGCTAATGACCACATTAAGCTTCATGGTGATGACGAGAAGGAAATAACCAGAACAATACCGAAGCTGGAAATAATTAAGAACCTCCTATCAACACATTATATTATATAGCTTCTAAATCTCAATTCATCATTGCAGTAGGTAGATGCAACATAAACTCGTGGTCATATGTATCCTTGCACTCTTTAGTGGCCACCGCCAGCTCCAAATCCAGATCCACCCCCGGCACCACCACCAAAACCACCTCCTCCACCAAAACCACCACCTCCACCACCGCCTAGTCCACCTCCAACTCCTCCGCCTTTCCCAAACCCTCCACCAGCTCCAAAACCACCACCACCACCACCCCCAAACCCACCTCCACCACCAGCACCGCCTCCAAGACCTCCGCCAACACCACCACCAGCACCACCGCCAAAGCCTCCGCCTGCTCCACCACCGCCGCCAAGACCACCACCCCCGCCAGCTCCACCTCCAGCACCAAACCCACCACCACCTCCTGCTCCTCCACCACCACCTAGACCACCTCCATGTCCAATGCCTCCACCTAGACCACCACCTCCTCCTGCGCCCCCTCCACCGCCTAAGCCACCCCCAGCACCACCACCAAGCCCACCTCCGTGTCCTATACCTCCACCTAGACCACCTCCATGTCCAATGCCTCCTCCTAGACCACCACCTCCTCCTCCGCCTAAGCCACCCCCAGCACCACCACCAAGCCCACCTTTATGTCCTATACCTCCACCTAGACCACCTCCATGTCCAATACCTCCTCCTAGACCACCACCATGTCCAATGCCTCCACCTAGACCACCTCCATGTCCAATACCTCCTCCTAGACCACCACCATGTCCAATGCCTCCACCTAGACCACCGCCACCTCCTGCTCCCCCACCTAATCCCCCACCTCCTCCTAAGCCACCTCCTGCACCCCCACCTAGACCACCACCACCGCCAAGCCCACCACCACCTCCTAAGCCACCTCCTGCACCTCCGCCAAGCCCACCACCACCTCCAAGACCTCCACCTCCACCTAGACCTCCCCCACCGCCAATGCCTCCACCAAGTCCACCGCCACCAAACTTTCCACGCCCTAGACCTCCTTTCTTAAACAAGTGCGGGCGGGGACGCGGGAAAAGGTGCTTATCATCCTTAACATTCTTACTGCTAGGGCTAGCATGGCCATCAGCCACAACCAAATCACTCACAAGAGAAGCAAATAATAAGAAAGCAAGCACCACAACACAACCTGAAACACGATGAACCCTCATTACGACGTCGCCCAAAGAAACAAACAAATGAAACACCTGAAGAAAAAGAACCAGCGAGATGTGCACAAGCGAAATGAAAGCACGTGAATATATAGCAGTAGTGAAACTGAAACAGGAGAAAGACGCTTTGATAAAGAGGCTAAAGTCACCCACCTGTGAGCTGTGACGCTTGGATGGAGTAAATTGGGCTCAACTGCATTGGCCAGGTAATTTATTAGGCCAACTGTCCTCCCACTCCAACTCCAACACGCTCAGACATCAAGTCCCGACTCCCCCTTGCTTGTTAGGGTTTTGACTCAGCTGCCTTCTTTTCCACCATATATATAAACCCTAATTTATTTTTCTTTTCAATTTTTTTTCTGTTCTGAGAATGATAGCTAGATATATCCATGCACTGTGTAGAGGAGATCACGAACTATGATACTAAAAAATTAATGATGGATTGGATTTGGAGGTCAACTTTGGTAAATAATGTTGGGTAGCCAAATTTCCAATTTCCAAACTTGCCATCCCGGCAGCAAGTTGCAACTTGATCGATCGATTAGCTAATGTGATTTCATTTGGACCAAAAAATGCTAATGTGGTTTCATTTAATGGGGGCTTTCTGCTGCCATCAATAGACCAACCAAACAACGTCCCGCCACCATTATATCTTCATATACACAGCTCCTTCCCTCTCTCTCTCTCTCTCTCTCTCTCTCTCTCTCTCTCTCTCTCTCTCTCTCTCTCTCTCTTATATAATTTGTGGTTCTCATGAAATGTATAACACAAATGATTTATATTTGCTTTTATGGTAATTTCGTGAGTTCATTAACATACATACATACATACATACATATATATATATATATATATATATATGCCAAATATTGCAGGCTGGAGTGCTTTTGGGCGCCGATTAAAATCTAGGGTTTATGTCACTGAAGATGACCAAACTGCCTTCGCTCTAGTTCAATTACTAAAGTAGACATGCATAGACTTCGTTATTAAAAACGAAGGTACGCTTATATACACTTCTAAAATTGGACATACATATCTAATATTAGAAACTTCTTCATCCTATCATCCATCGTATTCCCAAAGGGAACAACATTTAACACGTATCGTTTAAATACTTTGTGGCGCGCGAGGTTATATATGTTTCTAATTTGCATTTTTATTGTCAAATAATAAAAATTATTTTAGATTCTATTAATTTACATTGGATGCTAATGTATGTGTATGTGTTTTCAACCATATAGGCTCAAACTGGTTCCATCTATGAAGACAACCCTTATGCGTTACAAAAGAAATCACCTGGTGGCAAGAGTTCATTCGTATTCAAGCTTCCGCGTTTACGACCAACAATACCCCATTAAGTCATACCAAATGGAAGATGCCTCCCTCTGGTCGCCTGAAAATCAACTTCGATGGGGCTTGTTGCAAGGATTCTCTAACGGGATGTTTGGGTGTTATCGTTAGGGACGATAGGATAAATTTGTTGCTGCGTCCTGCATGAACTTCCATGATGTCTTTTCTCCCTTGTAGGCAGAAGCTATGGCAACAAGGGCATGTTTAGTTTGGGCGTACTCGAGGAGGTTTCAGAATTTTTTTATTGGATGAAGACTCTCTTCAGATTATGATGACTCTTTGTGATACTTCCACTAAAATGTCATCAACAACTGGGCAGTTAGTATAAGACACAAAGATTATTCTCGGTGTGATCACTAAAGATTTTATGCACCCATGTCCGTTGCCAAGCTAACACGATTGCTCATAGACTTGCTAGGTTTGATTTGAATGTTGGCAGCCAATGTGAGTGGTTTGCCCAACCTCCTAGTTTTACCATTGACGTCCTTGTCGAGGACTCTATGTAACTGGACTATGTACTTTGGTTGAGACTTCTTTTGGTCTTTTCGTGAGTGAATACAACACTATCATTTTTATCAACAACAAAAAAATCACTATGTGTACCATCGCGTCTAGTTACAAATCACGGGGAGCAAACACAAATACTACTAACTTCAACTTTTGTCTAAGCCATTTTATGTCAAATACAATAGTAGTCATTCCATCACATAATCAATTTGGACATCACCCTTAATCACGTCAATGAGAGTTTTCGAATCTTGACTCCACTTCAAATGTTTGTAATTACATTTTATGTAATATTCATTATGTTTTTTGAGTATTTCTTGTTCAATTGTTTTAAGGGTGAAATTTTTGTCGAATTATCGTATTAACAAAATTACCAGTCGTACCATATTAAATTTGTGCCAAAAAATTTGTACCAATTAGTGATGATATAAATTAACAACACTTCTATGAATGGTTATTTTCACAATCTCACAGCATCGTGGACGCAACTGTTGAGGGGAGTTCAATGGCAAGGTCCAAAATCAAGCTATCGAAGCCTTGAGACTACTAAGGAGAACTATCAACAATGCGACGTGACATAAAAAAAAAAGACAAAGCGTTTCAACCTTGACTATCCCAAATAGTGGCGAATTTATGAAATTGGTGCCAAGTCGATGTTGGAAGAGCTAGTTGCTAAAATATTGCAAACCCTCCACGAACCCAAAAAAGTAGATATTTTTGAGTGTGCTGGATGACGATCCAATATACCAAGTGTAATAATATAATTAGTTCAAAACTTGAAAAAAAAGAAATTTCCAACTAGTATATTTATTACACTTGATGTGTGCTAGCTGTATTCCCAACATATTGAAACATTTCTCAAGAGAAGCAAGCTAACACCAAGCAATCACGAAATTAGAGATGTAAGGTGAACAAAGTTCCCAAGTCAATTCCAAATTCAATAGGACAAAAAGTTTTTGTAAATGAATGGAAGCCAAGAAGAATTAAAATAATTTCAATAGCATGTTTTCAACAAATGAGTCTACAAGCCTAGGAATCCTAAAAGAAAATAAAACATATATATATATATATATATATATATATATATATAGATAGATATATAGATATATTTACCTAGGAAAACTAAGCAGAATTTATTCTAAAAGCATGTTGATAGCCTCGAGAGAGAAAAATAGAGGAGAAAACTCGTTGTCGAGGCCTCCCTCTATCGATGAAAATAACTCAACTACAACTTTGATGCTCAACCTCGTATGTTAAAGCCTGTTGTTCAAATACGAGATTGTGATTTTTTTTGGTTTGTGGGTTTGGCAGACTATGAGGAGGATGCTAAACGTTTTACGGTGGTGAGTCCTTGTGAGTGTTATCATCCACATTGGTTCAATGCGACCCTTATGATTGAAGAATTGTAGTGTTTGTGCAAATTTCATGTTTCTTTGAGACCTACATATGACATGTTTATCCCAAGTAAGTTCTCGAATGTGATAAGGCTCCGTTGATTTTGCTTTTTTGTTTTTCCACTATAAACTAGTTCACTTTAAAGTTAAATAGTAAAAAAGTGTTCAGTAAAAGTAAAATATCTTGCTTATGTTAAAAGCAATAGACTCTAGATAGTAGCTTTTAAAAGCAGTTTGTAGGTTACTTTTAAAAGCTACTTTAATAAAAGGAGAGTTGGGTCTTTAATAATTATTTTCAATTATTGTAATAACTTCATTAATTTTTTTTTAAATAACCTTATTTAGCCTAGAAAATTTAAAATGACAAAAAGTGAAATAACGAAATTTTATTTTCTAGAATTTGTAAATTTTCTTGTTTTGTTAACCTAAAAGAACAATGGAATTGGATACGAAATTTTTTATTTTTAAACTCCCAATCATATAAAATGGAAAATGACACATATTTATATGGAATTTAAACTGGGAAATTGGAAGTCCTAAATTCCATTTTTTTTCACGCAAAAATTCTAAATTTATATATTTATGAATCCAAACAATGGATTAGTGCATGTCAATTTATAAATTCTGATTTTTTTTTCAAATTCCGAATTTATTTCCCTCATTCAAACATAGTGTTTAGAGAATAAAGTAAACGCTACCTACCACTACAAATACTAACCTTACACCATCACCGCCCATTTTTTCCACCACCATCGCCATAACCACAACCTCCACTACTGTCATCACTACCACCATTGTCACCATCATCACTACCACCACCCTCACCGCCACCACTACCACCATCGATGCCTTTATCACCACCACCATTACCGCAACTGCTACCATTGCCTCCTCAATCATAGCTGCCACCACCACCATCATTGCCGCCACCACTGCCACCACAACCACAGCTGCCACTACCACCATCATTGCCGCCACCACTGCCACTTCCGGTGCTACCACTGCCTTTCCACCGTTGTTACCTTTCCACCCCAACCAACACATCCCACTATTAGCAACACCACCACACCTTTACCGCAGCCCCCACTCGTACTACTATGTCAATTTGTCATTGTATACAGTTATATCACTTTTATATTAAATTTTACTAAACGTTTTTGCGCTACTTTTCATCCTCAGATAACTTTTAAAATTTAGTTAACCAAACGTTTATCAGCTTTATTTTACAGTTGATTATTCTTAAAATATAGCAAAAACAATTTTTTTTTTTACAAAGCACAGCAATTCCAAACTCCAAACTCGCCCTAAGTCATGCATATGTCCAAGAGACTGAAGACGTGCATGCTTCTCTCTCGATCATCGCTTTGATATCCATCGCACCTACTAACTTGAGTTTCTATATTTTGGAGAGAGAATTTTTTTTTCATATACAAGCAAATATTACATAAGAAATCAAACCCAATTTTGAGTAATATGCCTGTTTGAAAACGCTTCTAAAAAATCACTAGAAGAAATCAACCACCAAAATTTTAAGTAAATACTCATAACTACTCGTATTGGCAAAAAAATATTTTAATATATCGAAAACATAATCCAATACATCAAGTATTATAATACAATTAATTGAAATTTTTTTTTTCTGAGTTTCTAACCAATTGTCCTCCTACCTCAAAACAAAAAAGGAGTTTTAACGAAACACTCTCGATACTATTCAATTTTAACAAAAAATCACAAGTAAATATTTTCTTGGTATTATTTACTATACCCTTATTTGTCATTTTTCATTAAAACTATTTTTTTTTTTTTGACTTTTTCGTTACTTTTCTTAAAAATGGGGTGTGGTGTGGGGAAGGTTTGGGCTTCAAGGCCGAGGTTTGGGGATGGAAAACTAGTGCGAAGCTCAGCTTCGGTAAAATACGTCTTTTTCTTGGGTCAAAGGTTTGGGTTATGTTCAAAGTGCCTGGATTTACTTTACACAGCGTATGACTCAAACTCCAGAACTCCCATGTATGTGTATCTACGATCCTCCTCCTGCGTCTGTCCTGTTGCTTCCATTTCTCCAATCCCAAGAAGTAAACAGTTATAAATTTACCTGAATTTCTGCGCTCCTACGAGTCTCTGAAAAAGTTCCCAGTCTTCCACCAGCAATACATGCTTGATCGACGACGATCGTTGTCGTCCTCTTCTAACAGCCTCTGATCCGAGGGTTTCATTCTTCTTAGGTTAGCTTCTATCAATGCAACTTACGAATTGCACTTCCAATTCAACAATCTCGCCAATTAATTTTCATTTTCTGAAACATTAAATTTGAATTTTTTTTCTCTCCTTTTAATGCTATGGATTATGGAAAGTTTGGATTTTGATTGAAATTTTGAATTGGGTTTTCTTCGTTTTGGGCAGTTGGGTTGAGTTCGACCCGAACAATGGCGCAGAGTAGTTGGGAAGCAGATAAGATGTACATACTGTAATTGTTTATGCTTTAATTGTGCTTTTGTTTATGGGGTTTTGCTGAATTTGGCTAATTTGCTATATATATGTGCTGTATAGGCTTGATGTATACATATATGACTATTTAGTGAAGAAAGAATTACATGCCACTGCTAAGTCTTTCATGACCGAAGGGAAGGTTGCACCCGATCCAGTAGGTAATGGATACTAAACGATAGCAGAGAATAGCTGTTAATTACTTTGATAGCAAGTTTTCGTGCTTATTGAGTTGGAAATGCTCGGAGTAGATTGTTCGGTCCTTGTTCAGTGTGTAATGTGTTATTACATATAATGCGCAGCCATTGATGCTCCCGGCGGCTTTCTTTTTGAATGGTGGTCTGTCTTTTGGGACATTTTTATTGCAAGGACAAACGATAAACATTCTGAGGCTGCTGCAGCGTATATAGAGGTGACTGTTTCAATTTTGATGTTATAGGTGTGGCTGCTACGTTAATATTGCCTACTTATGAAAAAGTTTTGGCTGACCTCTTTATGCCCTCCTATGTTGCCGATGTGCAGGCACAACAAAGCAAAGCAAAAGAGCAGCAACAGCTGCAAATGCAGCAGTTGCAACTAATGCGCCAAGCTCAGATGCAACGGAGAGATCCTAATCATCCTCCCCTTGGTGGTCCACTAAATTCAATTAGTTCTGAAGGGATGCTCGGGCAATCTACTGCTAGTGCACTGGCAGCAAAAATGTACGAGGACCGCTTGAAACACCCCAATCCAATTGAGTCAGAGACATCCCAACCACTCCTTGATGCCAGAGTTGCCCTTCTAAAATCAACGAACCATCCTGGGTGAGCAACTGGAAGATCATATTTTAACAGTTTTCTGATATCTAGTTGTTTTGGTAATTTACTTTTCTTGCTAACTTGCTGAAACAGTCAGATGGTTCAAGGAAACCCTGGAAGTGTTAATGCAGCATTACAACAAATCCAGGCTCGAAGTCAACAGGCCACAGTAACTACATATACGACCCATTTGCACTGTTATTCCCATTCTCTCTCTTTCTAATTTTAGTAAAGTTGTGGTTCTTCTTTGTCTGTAGGACATAAAAAGGGAAGTTAACATGGGCACTGTTCAGAGATCTATGCCTATGGATTCTTCAATTTATGGGCAGGGAATGGTTCAGTCAAAACCTGGATTAGGAAATGCAGGTATGATTGCCTGATCCTTAAAAGGATGTAAGAACTTGAAGAAGAAATATCAAACTTCAAAATGTCTTCCAGACATGAAAGAGGATTACAGGCATCTTAACTTTTTTTTTTTTTTTTTACGTTAGAAGTATAATTTCAGATTTTTTTAATATTTGGACCTTTCTATTTTAGATATGTCTCTCCTATACCTGAAAATGCAATT
Source organism: Crataegus laevigata (assembly GCA_963580275.1). NCBI lineage: Eukaryota > Viridiplantae > Streptophyta > Magnoliopsida > Rosales > Rosaceae > Crataegus > Crataegus laevigata. The sequence goes on from OY756944.1 coordinate 675,912, forward strand.
ATTTTTTATTTATTTCATATATTGTTATGTCAAAGCTAAACATAGTGATGATAAACATCAAGTTACGCTCACTGTGTTTACAGTTGTTGACCATGCCTGCCGTACCAATGTAAAAAATAAAAAAGTTTGAATTGCTTGTTGAGTAAAATTTTAAGTGAATGCACCTAGAGTGCCAGATGTTTGGTGCCATGTACTCGCAGTGAATATTGGGCTTAGCACCTTATTTTGGCATGCCTTGTTGCTCAAATAATTACCTAAAAAACAGTGGGATTTCAAGGAGGTTGACTATTCAACGAGAGTGGGCATCGTGATTTTATTTATGTCAAATTAGGTTACTAAGCAACATGCTTGCAAAATGTCTAAGAAGTCATAGGTTTTGAGTTTTCTTATGCCATGTTTAATTATTTTTATGGAATTATCCAATTATTCACAAAAAAAATATATTTTATTCTTTGCTTTCTGTGGAATGAAGGATTGAACCCAGGAGTTGGTGGTCTTCCATTGAAGGGGTGGCCTTTAACTGTGAGTTGTATTCTTGCATTTCATGTGTCCTAGTGATGCACGTTTTAAATATGACTGGTCCAACATTTTTAACTGAGGCATGTGCCAATTTGTACAGGGAATTGACCAAATGAGGCCCGGTTTAGGTGGACAAGTTCAAAAGCCTTTCCTCCAAGGTGCAACTCAGTTTCAGGTTTTCTCACCGCAACAACAACAGCTTTTGGCACAGGCTCAGGGACAAGGAAATGGTGGTAGCTCATCAATTTATGGAGATATGAGGGGATTTTCTAGGGGAAATTTAAATACAAAAGATACCCAACAAATGACAAATAATGGCTCCATAGGTTCTCCTATGCAGTCAAATTCTTCAAAGGTAAGAGGTCTTTCACAAACATACCAAGATTAGTTCTCCTTGATTATAAATGCCATCTGCAATCAATATTGAAAAGAAAACAGTCCACAAAACATTTGGTTCCACAGTAAATACTGCATGCAAGAGAGAGATGTATGTGAAATGTCTTTTACTGATATTTGAAACAGGGTGAAGAGGATACAATGAATATTTGGGTGAAATGCGCAAGTTGCCTATGGGCTTTAAAGACTTGACACCATTAGTCTTCTCACGTTAGCATTTTCTTGACCATAAATGCCAAGTTTTAGCAGTAACAAATAGAAAGTTTAGGTGAAATCTTTCTAATTACATGGCTCATGACCACATTTTTGGACTCAAAATGATAGTTCCCCAATGCGAACTGGCAGCATTGGACCTGAATGATAATTGGTCCCTAGGACTCATATACATGTCCTAGGTTCAATTTCTAGAGGAGCAAAAATGTGTTTTTTCCCCTCGTACTGTTGAGGTTTCCTTTTAAAAAAAAGGTAGAATTAATGAGGGTCGAGAGTTCCTCTTCTTCTTTTGATTATGTTTCCACTTAAAAAGAAAGATGATATGAAAATTCCATTAGCCTTAGAGGAGCAAGGAGATTGTGTTTTAAGAACGTTTTCATCTTTGTACATATAACTACGGTTGAGTTTTCTTCTTGTCCCAGTGTTAGATTGACTGTTTCTATATGGTTAGTACTATCAGTCAAATATGTGGGGATTTTAAGATCCTACTATTATATAAAGGAAGTAGTGGGTTTTGACTCGCACTTGCCATCTTGGGTCAGTTTTATACTTTTATTTTTTATTTTTTATTTTTTTAACACAAGCTATAGTTTGATAACTACCTGTGTTTTTTCATACCTTTTAAGTAGACGTGGTGACATTTCCCTTAACTTGTGTTTCAATCAGATGAACATGTCACAGATGCAACACTCTTCATCTCAACAACAGGATCCTTTGCAGTCTCAGCAAGTACAGCAGGTTGTGCTTCCTTTTGTTGATATGATGATATCAAGTCCTTTTTTTAACCATTCACTACAATACCTAAATATTTCATAGCGTTACATGTTTGATTATTAATTCGATCTGAGCTTTTCTATTGAACTCCTTGGGAACTAGTAGTGTAGTTGATAAGATGCATGCACTGTGCTGTACTCATATATATGTTTAAGCAATGACTAATGGCTGTTTATCATGCAATAGAATAACCGCAAAAGAAAAGGACCTTCATCCTCAGGACAGCCTGCTAACAGTACTGGTACAGGAAATACAATTGGTCCTTCGCCCAATTCTCAACCATCAACTCCATCCACCCATACCCCTGGAGACGGAGTTGCTATGACTGCTAATTTGCCAAATTCAAGCAATGTTCCAAAAAGTATGATGATGTACAGTGCAGATGGAACTGGTGGCCTTGCATCATCCACAAACCAGCTGGTATGTAATGTTTACATAGTTAACCTCTGTCATCTACAAATAGGACGGGTAATCTGGATGCTCAAGTCTCCATAACCCATGATGTTACTCACAAGTAAAATTTTTAGAATCCAAAAAGCAATAATCTCGACCGTTAATATTTAACAGGAACAAGCAATTACCCTGTAATTTCATACGTTTTCAATATTATCTTGTTTGAAAATCATGTGTACAGAGGATCGAACATGGATTCTTCAAATTTGATGTTCCTATTATTTGATTGTGTTTATGACTGCGCCATGTTTCAGTGGGTGTTGAAGGTGTTGTGTGGATTAGTGCCTTTCAAGACACATTTTTTGTAATAAGCTGAGGTCTTGAATTGTATATCCAAAAGTGTGCTGTACTTTGTGTTTCACTAAAAACTTTGTTGTCCAGACTCTAGAATCCCGCATATCCATTTTGTTCTCCATGTATAACTATCTATACCCTTAATGCACTTGTGTCCATTCTAGCATATCTGCTGACTTATGCTGAATTACCACTGTGAATCAAGTTTTCCCAAGTAACTCTAAAGGGCATGCTAATGTTTGAATTGCAGGAAGACATTGAACAATTTGGGGATGTTGGCCCTTTAGAAGATAATGTGGAATCATTCTTGTCACATGATGATGGAGATGGAAGGGATTTATTTGGCACATTGAAACGGAACCCTGCACATTCTGCAGAAGCTTCAAAGGGTAAAAGATATTTCGCACTTTGAACAGTGTCCTTTTTTAATTTTTAATTTGGAAAAGTCTACATTGATATCATAGTCGAAGATACATGAGTAGTCTGATGCAGTATCGAAACAAGTAATGGTATTAGCTTAAAACCAAAGCCATCATCACTGCTTTTCCAGTATCATACCCTTCTGTCTCCGCAGATTCTCCTTGTCCCCTTGCTGCCAAGACCCAAGACTTTTTGATATCATACTTGATATCATAGTCAAAGATACATGTAATATCATGCCCTTACATGGACAATCTTGCTAATCTAAATTCATTGCAAACAAGATTTACTCTATTCAGGCCAGTGTTAAACAGTTGATTGATCTAAATGACTGCGGAAGTGACACTTTGCTCTTATATTCAGGTTTTTCCTTCAGTGAAGTTGGTTCAATACGTAAAAGTAATAGCAAAGTTGTCTGTTGCCACTTCTCTTCAGATGGAAAATTGCTGGCCAGTGCTGGCCATGACAAGAAGGTATAAATCTCTGGGAAATGAATTACATGCTTTAAAAGAATTGCTTTACATGCTCTAAACATACTGCTTTGAAAATGAATCCTTTTTTGTTCTTTTTGTTTTCTTGCTGGTTATGTTTCCATTTATATAGTTATTAAATAGGATATGACTTAAGGCACTTATAATTGCAAAGAGCTTTTATATATGTGAATTAGTTAGTTTTGATGCCACCCTTATATATTATAGTGTTTCAAAAAGTGTTTATTCACTAATGCATCCCACAAATGATCCAGTTGCCAGTTACTACTGACCTGTATTATTTATAAAAAACAAAGCATATGTACTGATTGTTACACTCCATATTTGGGATAACAATTGAGGTTAACCCTAATTTTATCCATGCCTGTAGTCCCCTTTTTTTATTTTTTTTATTTATGGCAAGAGACCGTTTTATGAGGAAGTACTGATACTAGAATCGCCTGAACCCTGAAGATGTCTTTACCATAATGTTTGATTGGCTTTGGTATATGTGCACTGCCACTGGCTCTGAATGATTAATGGATTTTATAATGTTCTCCAAAATTACATTTTTCCACTTCCCGCAGTATTTCCGAATGGAGACAAGACATTTTTCTTTTGTTTACTGGTAAGATTTTTGTGATAGTGGCTTATATGAAAAATTCTGATAAATGGAAACACAAATCTTACCAAAATAGTCAGTTATCGGTTTGAAAAATGGTGTAATACAATTGACTTTTCAAGTTCCCATGAGTTCCTGCTCAGGTGGCATTGGGGTGGTATGGTAGAACCTACCTATAGGTCCTGCTGTTGGCAATATCAAAATTGTTTTAGGAACTTTTTTATCTGATAATTGTCACAGAATTGGTTTTAGATTGATGTAATTTTGAGATGAGATCTTAAACTGTTACATTGGAATTCAATATATTAGTAGCGACTTCAATTGATTGAAACAACTAAATGAGTCCCGTAATCCAAATTTCATATTATTAAGTAAATAATGCTGTGAATGCTCATCTTCTTTTTTGATGTCATTAGGTTGTTGTTTGGAATATGGAAACTCTACAAACTGAAATCACACCGGAGGAGCATGGCATGATAATTACAGATGTTCGATTTAGACCAAATTCATCTCAGTTGGCAACTTCTTCATTTGACACAACTGTGCGACTTTGGGATGCTGCTGAAGTAAATTCTTTGCTCTTGCATTGCCTTTTTCTTTCCACTGTTGTCAAATGCATTTTCCAAAATAATTTGTTTGGCTCCCTTTCCTGGTTTTATGTTTGTTTTTCTTCGGTTTCTGAATAGTGGGTTCACTGTTGCAGCCAAACTATTGTCTACAGACATATGCTGGGCATACCTCACATGTAATGTCACTTGATTTCCACCCTAAGAAGAATGACCTTTTCTGCTCTTGTGATGCCAACAATGAGATTCGCTTTTGGAATATCAATCAGTATTCTAGCACTCGAGTTTCTAAGGCTAGTATTGCGGGGCTCTCTTTAGTTTTGTGAAGCTCATGATTAGCATTTGTTTATTTTCTGTACTCAAAAGCAATCATTCAATTATGCAGGGAGGTTCAGCACAGGTGAGATTCCAACCGAGAATTGGACAGTTGCTGGCTGCAGCATCTGGGAATGTTGTATCTATATTTGATGCTGAGACCGACAGGCAGACACATTCATTGCCGGTATCATTGGCCCTTTTTAATTCACCAAAGCTTGAAAGTTTCATTTCATCAGCTTTGTAAAACCAATCACCTCAAAAGTACGGTATTTTGATATGTTACTAATCGGAGAGCAAAATTTTTGAATCTCAGGGCCACTCCACGGAGGTACATTCTCTTTGCTGGGATACAAATGGAGAGTTTTTAGCATCTGCCAGTCAAGAGTCTGTCAGAGTGTGGTCATTATCCTCTGGGGAGTGCATTCATGAACTCAGGTCTAGTGGAAACATGTTCCATTCTATTGTATTCCATCCAAGCTACTCGACTCTCTTGGTTATTGGAGGATACCAGGTGAATTTAGCTTTGTTTTGATGATGTGAAATGAAATTTGGATTGTGCGTTATTTTGGTAAGTTGAAATATTTTGGAAGATAAATCTTCTCAGAACTGGCTGTCAAAACAAACTAAAAACACCAGTTAACTTGGGGTAGGTTTGGCCACAGTTATATTGATTTCGTTGTGATTTATCGCCTGAATTCTATTTAAAGACTCTGGAACTATCGTATCCTCTTTCAAAACGTAAATTTTGTGGGAACATCTATCTGTTCCTTTAAATTATTTATTTTTCTTTGATGTTGTGGAATGCTAATGCTGTTTTATTTTTTGAACTTAAATGCTTGCAGTCATTGGAGCTCTGGAACATGTCTGAGAATAAGTGTATGACAATTCAGGCACATGAGTGTGTAATATCAGCCTTGGCACAGTCACCTGTTACAGGAATGGTCGCCTCTGCCAGTAACGACAAATCCGTTAAAATCTGGAAGTAATTGGCGATTTTATGCTGCAAATCCCCAGTTTCAGGTCCGCTGCCCCTTCATATCAACTTAAGAAGAAGTTGGAATAAAACTTTAAGACACAGGATCCATCGTTTATTTAATTTGATTTAACATTTTTTTTAAAATTATTTCTCTCCATTTTAATGCCTATTTTTATACATGTACTATTACTAAGGTGCTTGTTGAAGTTTTAACTTTGTCAAAAGAGACAAGTTATACATATTACCTCAAATTCAACTTCGAAAGCTTTGCTTTGATTGGTTTAGTTAGTGATGCCGTGAGTTATGATGCTGTTTTAGTTTGGAATTATTGGCGCAAGTTAGTAATTGAAAAAACCCATGTATTGTTACCCGAGTTCGAACCCCCTTCCCGCAGTTCAGATTAGCTTAAAATAGATTATCGCTCAGATTAGCTTAAAATAGATTATCGCTCGCATATAAAATGTAGAATCAATGGCATAGTCTTGCATCCTTGATATCCAGTTTCCCATCATACACACTTGACAATTGAGGTACTTGGTCGATGTATCTGGTCACAAACCTCTCCAAGAATTTATTTTCTGCAGGCAACAACACATAAGCCAAACTCAAATCTTCATCTACCAACCCTTTCATCAACAAAACTTTCACAACCGAACACCTCGGAATAATTCTCTTCTCCAAACTGAAACACAACGCCACGGGGCATGTCGCGATCAATCTCGATGACCATCCCATCTTGTTCACCAAGAAATCCATAACCTGCATTATCTTCTTCTCCGACAAAATCATACACTGCGGGTTCTTCCTGAAGGCAGAGACCACATCGTCCTCGGACCAACCCCAACTCCGCTTGTAAATTTCGCGATTTCGATTCCATATGGACCTGCTACTCTTCCCGCACAGTGCTCTCATTGCCGTCACAAAAGTCGATTTCTTTGGATCAAATCCCATTTCCTTGACCTCATCCACGAGTGCACCAAACTGTTCATGCTTGTACATCAAGACATGAGTGTTGTGAGCCAGCAGCAGAGCAATGCAGGACTGCGGCATCCCCAATTCCCTCAAAAGCCGGATATTCGGCACCACTTTCTTGGAATGGTTTTCCAGGAAAATCCACGACTGGCGCTTCAAAACCGCGATCACATTTTCCCGGGAAATCAAACTCCTGAGAAAATTATAAGATGGTATGATCTGATTCTCCAAGCTTCTCGACAGAAGGTGAGGATTAAAAGACAGAATTCTCCCAAGATCTTCCCTCGAAACTCCGAGAGAGCGGAAGAACTCGAGCTTGGGCAAAAGCGTATTCTCGGGATCGGCTAGAAGAAGAGCAGGGCGTGACCTGACTAGCTTCGAAATCTGGGTTGCAGAGAGGCCATGGCTGCTCAGAAGGGCCAGAACAGAGTCTGCTGCTTGAGGGGATTGCAATTCCACCTTGCTGGACAGTGAAATTGCATCTTCTGGGGACAACCCACATGAATTTATGAGGTAGGTGACTGTGAAATCGGGTTTGTTTGCTGCTGAAATTTCTGAGGTGATGGATCTGCGGATCACCAGATTTTGAAGAGAAATGCAGGAGGGTTTCCGATCTCCGACGACAAATCTTTGGGCTGTGGAAGCAAATGTACAAGAAAATAATGAGCCGCCCGATCTGAGGCGGGTGTTGAAGCTGTAGAGAGATAGCATCGTCACCATGTTAACTGCTGGTGTGGTGCAAAATTGCAAATGGTTAAGACATTCTAAAACCCTAGCGGGTTTATGCGGGTCAAATGTTCTTGAATTTCTATTATTATTATTATTATTATTATTTATTTTTGAAAATTAGGAAATCACATTCCAGGGCTGAGAAGCCAAAAAGGTACAAGAAAGCCTACCAAGAGGCAAACACGCATAAATAACATCCAAGACCAAAGCAGTGAGAGGGGATGCAAGCAACAGACACTTCCACCAAGTAAAAGTGTCACCCCAAACACCATCACAGCTCAGTTAATGAGGACACAGAAGACCATCGTTGCACAAAACATGAACTAACGAAGATGGGGGCCTATCGACCCAAACAAAATCACACATCTTCGTAGGACCAGCCGACGCAAGAACATTCGCTACTATATTTGTTGATCTTGGTACCCAAGACCGGTGACAGTTCTGGAAAGCCTCACTCAACCGTTTAACCCTTGACAAGATGGGGGTAAGCCTCCCAACTGCCATTTTCCAATGAACCTCTAAGACAAGAAATTGCATCCAGGGAATCATATTCGAAAATAACAGAGCTAACACCCAGCAAAGCACCCAACTGACAGCCATGCAGTAGCGCCATCACCTCAGCCACTGCCACATTAGAAGCCACAAGATGATACCTCGCAGCTGCCAAAAATCGCCCTCCTTCAGATCTAGCAATCACCCTCGCAAAACCCAATCTAGAAACCTTTGACCAGTTAGCATCCACATTTATTTTTTAAATGGAGAAGTAAGAGGACTCCATCGAGTAACCTAGGTCTCCCGAGCTCCTACCTCAGAGTTGCAAACTCCAACAGTCCTCACCGCATTCGAAAAAGAAGCCAAAGCATTTGAAATGGCAATAATCACTTTCGAAAGATTAAGAGATTCCTGCTTGAACACAAAATCACACCTAGCTTTCCAAATGAACCAGCATGTTAAAGCAACATAAGCTTGAAACCATTTCCTATTAGCCGAGGACCTCAAGTTAGAAGACAACACGGCCTGCAACCAAAGCAACCACGAATGGATACCATCTCTATCAACTTTATAATTAAGGGCACCACCAAACCAAACTCCCTCCACTCAAGGACAAGTAAGGAACACATGTTCAATAGATTCAACATTACAAAGACAAAGAAGATAGGTAGAAGATGGGGACAAATGCTATTTGAAAAAAAGCAACTTTAGTTGGCAGTCCATGGTGTAGCGTTAACCAAAGGAAACTGCGAATTTTAGGAGGCACCTCCAAACTCCAGATTAATTTCCACATTTCCTTTAGGACCAAACGAACTCGAGGTAGGCGGTGATCCCTTGAAACTAAAGACTAAGATTGAAGCCACCGGTAACCCGATTAAACCGTATATTGACCATTCCTATTAGCAGCCCAAACTAAATGGTCCTTGCTCATTGAATCTCCAATGTGTGTAGCTTTAATGGCCTCTTGATCCCCCATAGAAAGAAACGGTTGCAGAAAATCAATTTCCCACTCATAGAAAGATAGTCAATTAGAGAGCAAACACGCAAATTTGTAGTAACCGCTACATCTCCAAGCAGCACGGGATGCCTGACAGGTAAAGATGGCAACCACCTGTCCACCCAAACCCACACATCCTGACCCCCCGTAATCTGCTAATGAGATCTACTACGAAGCAGCTCCCTACCTATTAGAAGATTGGTCCAAGCCCACGAAGCCCTGCCTCTTCTTTTTGCCTCCCAAAACAAACAATTTGGGAAGTAACAGGCCTTGATAACCCTTAGCCCACATCGAATGCGGTTTAGAAATTAACCGCAAACACTGTTTAGCAAGTAAAGCGTCATTGAATTCTTAAAAATTCCGGAATCCTAAACTTCCCATATCCTTAGAAAGGCCTAAGACCTCCTTAGACAACCAATGAATCTTCCGCTTCTCTCCCGTACTTCCCCACCAAAAGTTAGCGACCATGGCATCTAATTCTTGACAAACAATTGCAGGAAATTTAAAAATAATCATTGGATAGGCTGGAATAGCCTGAACCACCGCCTTAATCAAAATTTCTCGACCCGCTCTCGACAAAGTTATCTGCTTCCACCCTTGAAGCTTCCCCAAGATCCTTCCCTTCACATAAGTAAGGCCACGTTTCTTCGAGCGACCCCAAATGGACGGAACACCCAAATAAGTACCTGGATTATCCACCATAGTCATGCCAAGAATACCACCCAACTCAGCAGCAACCCCATTAGGAACATTTGCCCCAAAATAAACACTTGATTATGCAAGTTGATTTTCTACCCCTGAAGCTTCACAATACCTCTCAAGGATATGAATTAAATTTATGCAGTTTTTAACATCAGCCTTAAAAAAAAAAGTATCATTCGCAAAAAACAAGTGCGATAAAGTCGGCACCAAGATATCAATCCGCACCCTCTCCAGCCGTTTAGTAACAACCGCATCTTGAATCAAACGCGATAGGACTTCTCCAACCAAAATAAAGAGATATGGAGATAAAGGATCTCCCTGCCTGAGACCCCTAGAAGGAGCAAATTTTTAACCTGGTTGACCATTTAAGATGATAGCAAACTTGACAGAAGAAACACAACCCATAATAAGCTTTCTCCATATACTACAAAAACCCATTCTCTCCGTGATCGCATCAAGAAAATCTCATTCCACTCTATCATAGGCTTTCTGCATGTCAAGCTTTATACCTAGTTCAAACTTACGTTTTGTAGTCCTCCCCTTTAGAAAGTGAAACATCTCATGGGCTATCCTAATATTATTTTGAATTTGTCTACCTGCCACAAACGCATTATGAGAAGGAGAGATAAGCCTTGGCAAAACCACCTTCAATCAATTCTCCAAAACTTTAGATAAAATCTTATAGGAAAAATTACAAAGACTAATAAGCCAGAACTGCGAAACCAACTCTGGGTGTGGAACTTTGGGAATCAAGACAATGTAAGTATTATTAATAGAAGATGGGCTTATTGTACCTTGCAACAAAACACTCACCAAATCATTAACCTCTTCCTGAACATGCTCCCAGAAAGACTGATAAAATATCCGTTGAAATCCATCTGGGCCAGGAGCTTTAAGACCACCCATATGCAAAGCCACTTCCTTTATTTCATCCACAGAAACCGACATCAACAATACCTCATTCATTTCCTCAGTAACCGTCAGACTAAGGCAATCCACCCCAATTCTGAGACCCCCCTTGAAGTGAAAATATGAATGAAATGATCCTCCACCATTTTACGAACCTGAGATGGGTGCTCCACCCAATTCCCATCTTCATCCTTGATTTTGATAACCATATTCCTCCGCCTTCGTTGCATCGTTGATTGGTGAAAGAACTTAGTATTCGAATCCCCTTCACGTAGCCAATTAACTCTGGATCTTTGCATCTAATAACTTCCCTCATGAGCCCACAAATCATCAACAATTCTAGATTTCTCCTTTATTTCTTCAATATTCGGACCCTAATCCTTTTGAAGCTCCCTTAACTGATGAAGAAGCTGCTGAATCTGTTGACCTCTCCTATGAAATTTTTTCCAGCTCCAACTAATTAGACGGGAACGACAATCATTTATTTTCCATATCACATAACAGTCCCATGCGTAACCAGGGAGTTAAGCCACAAATCCTGCCAAAGCCCATTGATCAAAACGCTATCGATCCACTCTTCCACCAATTCCCCATATCACATACCTCTCTAAGTAAAAGCTGGGCCATTAAAGTCCAAATCCATCAATTTTGAAGAAAGCAGGAACTCTTCCAAATATCTGGGCTGGTTATAAAGCACCTCCACCCCACCTGATTTCTCATGATCCCAAATAAACTCATTGAAATCCCCGCCACACAACCAAGGAATATCAGGTGGAAGGAAATGGCTCCTCATCTAATCCCAAAAAGCAACCTTCTCTTCTCTGTACTGGGTACCATAAACCCCAGTAATGCGCATCTAACAATGATCCCCACCATTCTATAGTAAAACATTAATAACATTCTGTGATGAAAAGACTACTTGCACCTCCATAGATTCGTCCCACCAGAGACTAAGACCACCAGCCCTTCCAATGAGAGAAACATTGTAACCATTCAAAAAACCCATACGTCTTCTCACACCATCTAATCTATGATATTTCATTTTAGTTTCAGATAAAAAGATCATAGAGGGTCACTTATTATGAATGAGCCCATGAAAAGCCCAAACTGCTGTGTCCGACCCAAGACCACGGCCGTTCCAGAACAGAAAAATCATGGCGATCGTGCGGCTGTTGAGGGCCAGCCACCACCACCACCCTAACCTGTTTGCCCGCTCTCTTTGCCAATAACTTCATCTTCTCGTCTTTCGAAACCTCCCCCAAATAATGCCACATGTCACGGAATTCAAGTGGAACTTCTTGCAACTCATCTTCAGCATAAATAGCTTGTTCAACCATTAAACATCTTTCCTTAATACTCATACCCCTCAATTTCTCATCCATCTTACCTTTTCTATCCTTTTCACTGTCAGGGCCCCTAATCTTCTTTGACAGAGCTTGTATCCAATCCATACATTGAAGCTCCCCTCCCTTATTCTAATCACTAGCCTCATTCAATAACAGACTTGGAGACATCCCTTGCCTTCTATTTTAAGTGCTTCATACTGTATTGGAAACGCTGTGAATGGATAGCCATGTATGTAGACACTGTATATACCGTCCAGTTACAGAGCATCTTAAAAAAATATGCTGGTTATAATACGTTAAAATTTTATTTGATTGCTGATATGACCAATTGAATGGGTCAAATATTCATTTTATTAATATATTGGGCCGCATAATTATATTAACTTATTACAAAATAATTAAAATTGATTTTAATTTTCATTCTATTAGTCATCAATAAGACACATGCATTAAAAAATTAAATTCAAGGCATTCGACTCTATGTTTAGAGTAAAAATAAACAGCTAGAAAGTAAGGAGTAAAATGATTCAGCTACCACATCATATATAACATCTCCCTTGGAAAACAATTTGATGTCTTTTAATCCTAGTTGACTCATCTCCCTTAAGAGTACAATTAAGAGTACAATTTGATGTCTTTTAATCATAGTTCACGTATTTGACATATCCTTTAAAGATATTCTTACAAATAAAATTATACTTCAAATAGTTAAGAATGTTTATTCTTGCAGTGAACCATGTAAGCACATGTAACCACATCTCATCTAACTTTTCATTAAGAGTTCAAACTAAATGTCAAAAGCCGCAAATCCCTAATTTTTATCTTAACAAAAAAAAAAAAAAACCTAGAATATATATCATTCGTCTACTTTATCGTTCACCTTCCTCACCAATCAATCTCAAAGTTGAAGGAAGAAAGTGAAAAAAAAAAAACAAAACAAGCAAAAAGCAAACAAAATAAACAAAACTTGGTAATTGGAAGACTGATCGCTTACCTGTTTTTGCACCTGTTTTTGCTAGATATTAATATTCATGTCATACAAATGATTGCTGCTCCCGGCCGGCTGCCTGCGAGTAGTGGTTAAGAATAGCTTCTAAATTTTGAACACTCTGCTACATCGGATCGATAAAATCATAAAAGTTATATCCAAACGCCGATAAAGGCGTTACTCTCCTGATCGAGCTTACTGCTAAATCAGCACATCGGATGCTTCAGTGCATGATTACTTCATTCCAGAAGCAGAAGCGCTTGATCAAATGTCACAAAAAGCAGCTTGATTTGTTGCCGATTCCCCGCGCCTAGCTTGTACGATGCAAGAGATTATTCAATGTGCCTCGAACATGATGCTGTACGCTTATATGGTCATATATATTTTTTGAGTGTTCTTCTACTTATATAATGACATATAACGTATGTGCTTGTGTTTTAGGCTCACTGAAAAATCTCTCTTACGATGCAACATAAGGTACCTTACATGAGTGTCTTCAACTTGAAAGCAATAAAATGCCTTAGATCCATCACGCCATGACGTGTCACCAGAAATTCGGATGTTGGCTAGCTACTATGGTTTGAAAAGTGATCCTACAACTTTACTCCACACTCAACTTAAACTTTAATTGTGAATTATCTTTTTTTTTTATTGTGTTTTGTAAAGTACAAGATAAAATTAACAATGAAATTAACTAAAATTTCTCGATAAACCCACGCCCAATAATAAATTCTAAAATCTTTGATTGTAATGTGAAGTAAGAAATTTTGGGGTTTTAGGTAATTGGGTAGTGATATCTACACACTTATTTTTACTTCTCTCATACTCTTCTTAATTTTTGGCTGAGATCGAATGAATTAAAGCAAACTAATGGCCAAAAAATTAACAAGAAGGTGTTGAAGGTAAAAACAAGAGTGTAAATAGCAATTTTCTTTTAACTAATTGAGTAGTGTCATCTTTTTTTTATGCAAGTATAAGCTTGTCGAAGTTAGAAGTTTGGTATTGTCGAAGTTAGAAGCTTGGTAGTATGGTGGCAAAGAGAAAGGGATTGATCAAGATGAGTACTTTTCACGAGAACTTTTATGGATTTGATTTAGCCCTAGTTTGGGAGTGAGGTGCTTTAAAAAAAAACACCCATGAAAAAAAGCTGTAAGAGTTTTAGGTGTTTGATAAACTAAAAAAAAAGGGCTTATTTTGGAAGCTGCTGTGAGAATAAGCTGAAATCAAAGGAAAAAGCTGAAGCAGCTATTTGTAGCTTTGGAAAACTGGCTTTTTTTCAAAGCACACGGAGCTACGGTGCTCCTTTAATGAAAAGACCCACTATCAGACTGCTTTTTTTTTCATAAGCACTTTTACAAAAATGTTTACCAAACACTCAGCTGATTTATTTCACAGCCGCTTATTCTCACAGCACATCCTCTTATTCTCACAGCAGTTTTTTTTCAAAGCACAGCAATACCAAACCAGCCCTTACTATTGACTTTCCTTTGCTAATTTGCATATGATATTCTATGGCTCAAATGTTTATTATTTTTCGTATCTTGAATGAAATGTTCTTTTTAAACTACCTTATTATTTTAAATACGATTTTGATTTTGATTTTGATTTTTTTTTATAAACGACATTATTTACATTAAAAGGAGGGGGTAAGCTGTGGTTCAAATTCGTCTTTAGCAAGAGTTAAACCTAAGACCTCTCACTTACAATTGAAGAGGAATGCTACTAGACCATACTACTGAGTGACGATTTCTATTTCTATTAAAGATGAAGAATTGAAAGGAATGACAACAGGCCTGTTGGAAGGAAAGAACGAATACTCTGATTTTTGGATATATATATTTTTTTAATGGGTGTAAAGATAAATTTTAATATTGAATTGGGTTTCTAAGTGTAGTTTAGGTAATAAATTTGAGCATGTGGTTCAATATCCTAGTGGCTAGGGTGTTGAATTTCCACCCATATGTCCCGAGTTCGAAACTCTCTCTCTCTCCTAAATTATTGTAATAGTTTTGAATCCTTCTCTCTCCCCTTAATAATAATAAAATAAAATAAATAGTAAAAAAATTGAGTTTAGAGATATATTGATAATTTAATAAAAATAATATAAGTGTAGAAAATAAGTTTTTTTTTTGAACAACGACATAATAAAATTATATGAGTTCAAATAAGTGTCAAAATTAGAGCCCTGCACTATTTCTATAAAAATCATATTTTTAGTGTGCTATATTTAGAAAAGAAAAAAAAAAGCTAAATTGAGGACAACTATTTGAATTTTGAGATGACCTCAGACGGAATGTATAAATTTTAAAACCTCAGTGCAACATAAGACAGAAAATCAAAACTTTATGACCCAGCCTTGAAAATCACAAGAACTTGAAGGGCTTATATGCAATATGATGATGACGAGGCGCCCGCCCCCCCCCCCCCCCCCCTCTCTTAACCGCCATTGTTTCTGTTAAAATATTATTCCGCTCTCTCTCTCTCTCTCTCTCTCTCTCTCGATTTTATTCAAAATGGAAGACGATAAAACCCTAATCGATCAACAGCAACAAGAACCACAGGGGGAGCTCCAAGACGAGGAATTTCGAAAAGAGTTCGAATGCTGCATTTGTCTGTCAGTGCCTTTTTCTTTTTAAATCTATTTTTCTTGAATTACTGCAGTTTCATAATTTATTTGTTTATTTCACCGATATAGGTGTTTAATTTACATTTAGTTCGCTTGAAATTTCATTTATTTATTTTTTAAAATTTTATAATTAGTTGCTGGTAATTTTTGTTTGATGATTTAGCACTTTATGAATATTTTGGTGATACATTGAGAAGAAACTAATAAATTTATTTCGAAAGGACCCTTCGAAATCGAAAGAGTAATAGCTACGGCTCAATATGATTGTGCTGCTGTTGTTTTGCATGATTCTGTTTACAGTTGAATTTAACTTTTTATTCTTAGGTTTTTTGGTGATACATCCCTAAAGGCGATTTCCTTTACTTTGCAGGGATCTTCTTTACAAGCCGGTTGTATTAGGTGATGAATTGCGCCGTTAAACAACATTTTGAAGAATATGTTTGCTTCCCTCTTTTATGACTTGATGATGTTTGCAGGTTGTGGCCACATTTCGTGTTTCTGGTGTGTCTTTAACACCATGAGTGCTTTTCATGAGTCTTATTGTCCCGTTTGTCGGCACCCATTTAATCATTTTCCGAGTATCTGTCAGTTGATGCATTTCTTGCTCCAGCAGTTGTATCCTGAAGCATATGAGAGAAGGGGAAAACAAGTGGAAGGTTTGCTTTACTGAATTTCTTGGACATTCTCTGTCTTGAATTTCTTGAACAGTTTCCGTCATGAATTTCTTAGCACTTTGTATGATTTACTATGCTTACTACTTGGCTATTTCTACTTATCGACTCACTTTGACATAATGTTTCCTTGTTAAATGATTTACTGTCTTTTCTTCCCTGGTTGTTCCAGAAGAAGAAAAGGAAGTTGGTTATTTCTCACCTCAATTTGATAATCCACTATCTGGGTCACATCGTATTGAGGAGTCAAATATTCTGGGCAATGTTCACTCAAAGAACTTGGAAAGTTGTTCTTCTGGGGTAGTACAATCTTCCACACTTGTAAATACTTCAGGAACTATGTTAGATTATGAAGTTAATATTACAAGCCCTGCAACATCTCCAAAGAACGTTGAAGCTACTGGAAATGTAGCCATGCAAGAGGACTGTGCGCGTGATATTGATATTGGAAATGGAACTCACCAGAAGGTTTCTGTTTCTGATCTGCTGTGTGCTGCATGCAAGAACCTGCTCTTTCAACCTGTTGTTCTCAATTGTGGTCATGGTAACTATATCATTTAACTATATGTCGAAGTCAGAATTATGCTGAGGTCAATATACACTAATTTAGACTTTCTTTTGTGCAGTATTTTGTGAGTCCTGTATCAACATTCCAGCTGATGGAATTTCTAGGTGTCAGATTTGTCAAAGCATGCATCCAAAGGGATTCCCTAGTGTTTGCAAAATTTTAGAGCATTTCTTGGAGGAGCAATATCCTGAAGTTTATTTGCGACAAAGAGTAACTTCACTAAAACGTATGATAGTCCTAAGAACTTTTATGATGTTGGTCCTTTAATCTGTTCTATATTTTCCAATATCAGTATCATTATTTAGAATTGAAAACCGGACTGTTCTGAGCTATATAATTGGAAGCTTAAGTAAATTGTCAAATATCTTCTTTAACATTTGGAGTTCAGATCGAAGATCATTCTTATTTTTCATTTTCTCCTAAAACCAAATTTCTGATGCTAAAATATCACTTAAGTTTTTAGATTCTTCTTTATATCAGACGTCTTACTTTAGTTTTATCTCTAAATGATGTGAAATAGAGAGAAACATCAATTTGGAAGCTGGTTTAGATTCAGGGTTTGGATTCAATAATTTATGTTGCACTTCAACTGTGTTACAGATATAATTAGTCACACTGCTGATATTTTCAAGTACGGTAGACTCACTAGACATTCCACATTGGATGAATGCTCTAAAGGAATGCTTACCGATTAGTAGATTTAGTACTACTGATGTTTCCAGTACTCCGTTCCTTTTTCTTCTTAATTCCTTTTCCTGCATTTCTTATTTTCGTCTTGTTTCTGGTGCTCATATGAGATTAACTTGATTTCACATCCAGTGCATGATCATCAACGTGCTGGCCAGTCATCGTCGACACTTTCTGATGATTACTTATCTTGCTGGGCTAGGAAGAAAGTTCATTACGGAGTTGGTTGTGATTGCTGTGGGGTAATGTCCTTTGTCCCAATCTATAATTCGTATCAACTTTAAATTTAAGAATAATGGCCAGGGGCTTGGTTCATTGGTTGTTAACTTGCTCTAAAAAGTCAATGGATCAAACCTAAATTTGTAGACCCCAAGAGATTTTTCTAGCAATTACCCAATACTGTAGGAGATGGGTGTGGGGGATATCACGTGTTCGGGGGATGTGGTTCATTTTTATGAAGCACGCCACTTGTCCCTGCTCTGCAAAATCCCATAAAGTTTCTATCTACCAATCTTTCATCAATATCGAATTACGTATTTGATATTTCTGGAATAAGAGTGGTTACCCTATGGCTATAAGTTATAACAGGGACATTTTTTAGAAGCCGGCTGACCAGTGGAGTTTTGGGAATGATTTTTTTTATTTTTATAATCAAATTAATAATTTATTATGGATCCAATTTATTGTTTTGATTTCATTTATTAGGTTCACTCGACAAGTTTCACCTGTGTCCACACTTCTGCTTACCACATCTGCACTCCCTTCTGTAAGCAAACGGGGTGAATTCTTTTAGACATTGAAATGAGTATCAGAGTATGGGACGCAGGTGGAAACAGATGTGTTAACGGGAAGTGCCCTGCAAATCATAGTAAGAAGTGCTGTGTTATTCCTTGTCTTTTGACTTGTACAGCACTATGCTCTTCTTTGCAGATATCTCCAATTATTGGGGAGAGGTACAGATGCAAAGACTGCGTGGAGAAAATAGGTTTTGACCTATGTGGAGCATGCTACAATACACCTTCTAATATCACTGGCCGATTTAATCAGCAACATAAACCAGAACATAAGCTTGAGCTTGTACCTCCAGGTGTGCTTCGCTATCGGTTTGATGACGATGGTGCCGTGTTTCAGGAAGACCTAGGAAACGTCACTGCTGCTCCCATTCCAGAAGATCCAGAAAATGGCCCTAGCGATGTGCAAAATGTTTCTCCTGCTTTTGTATTCTCAGTTGATAGCTCAGTAGACCCAGATGATGATTTGGATGGCAGTGCTTTATCGGACTCAATGCAAGAATGAGAAGGTACCAACCAGCCTACAATCTACGCACATTCAAATTCCTGTCAAATACATTTACCCGAAAACAACAAATCATGTGTCAAGGTTTTTATGGTTTGATTTGTTGAATGAGAATTACCTGCTTTGAAATTGTTTCCGCATGTTAATAATATGTATTTACCGCTAAATTCAGCACATAAACGCTCTGATTATAATTTGATAGAAATAATTCTCTTTGCTTTTCGTAACAATGCATTGATCCACTCCCATCTTGAAGGCTATGCTTTGCCACTGAGAATTGGTTTTCATTGTTTTTTATATAGACCGCCGTGGTTGTTCATGTGCTTTCTTTTGATAAGTCACCCTGATTTTGAAATATTAGTAACTCATCCTTAGGGTCTTTGGTTTAGCTGTTTGTGTTGGAAACTAGTTTAAGATAGAGGAAAATGTATCGTGGACAAGAGAGATTGAGAAATGGTGTGTGGAGTGTCGATGGAGAGATCGATGTGTGAAACAAAAATTGTAGAAAGTAAAAATAACTTCAAATCGTTTTTTGTTTTCATTTTGTGTACTGTTTCATATACATTTGCTCTACATCCCTCCCACCATTCTTCCTGCGCCCTTCCATATCTCCTAAAAAAAGTATAACAAAAATGGTCACCAAATGCACCCCTTCCTTGGGTTTCTAAGTTAGTCCATGATCTTGTTTGGGTGAAGATTTCTCCTAGGGGAGGACCCTCGGCACATCTTCACAGTTCTCCTGGGGATTGGCACGTTGTGTTGATTATGTATGGTAGTCAGGTTCTTGCTTGTTGATGTGCTACAAGAAGATGACAAAGTTAGTTATGAAATGTGTCTTTGTGGGGCATTAAGTGTGTAGGCCTTGAGGCTCACAATCAAAACTAACTAATTGCAAGGCGTGCCACTATTATCTCAGTATAGTATATGTATAACAAGTGTGTATAAGTTGGTTTTTTGCGTCCCAAGTTACTAGGACTTGTTATCAAAGGATTGTCATTGATGGGTTAAGTCCATATTAAGTTCTTTTCATGCCTTGTGATTAAGGACTTTCAGTTTATGGTCTTGTATGCTTGAAGGAATGGTGTCACGAACCTTTTAAGCCATTCACTTAGTTATAAATTGGTTTTAAATGAAAGCATATCCATTCAAATAATCAGATCCAGACATAAATGAGATTCTTAAAGTAGGGAACAAGTGCAAATGATTTGAATATATACTGGATAATGCACTAAGTAACAGATTTACTAATTTAGAAGACAAACAAAGAGCTTCGGGCAAGATTTCACCTTGTCTGGCAAGGTTGAACTTCTTGCAGTCGCTTCTGTTTGAGTTTACAAGGGTTGTATGCTTAAAGAGGGATGGATGGTAAACAAGTTTACACGAGGGAATTGATACTACAGAAGTAGCAGAGCTTTAAACTAGAGAAAAGTAGGCTTTCTAAGGAGACTATTCCTAAAAGATCGAAAATCTAGGCTACAGCTTTTTGGTTGCAAATCTGGCTTAAGAGCAGAGTTTGTAAGTTTGTTTGATTGGTTGAGTGTCTTTGTCTCTGGGGCCTCTTCTTCATTTTATAAGCAGGTTAGCCCGACTGCTACAACTTTGCTCTTACCCGAAAGCTATGGGAGGGCGGTGAATTGGTAGCTTTTTGCTTGAATGCCACTAGAAAGTGTTTTTTGGCTAGTAGCAGGTTGGTCTTCATCACCTGTCACTTCCATAAATAAGCAAAATGCTTGTGTTTGGCTGAGAAGGCTTTCAATTGGCCTTTGGCTTCGTGCTGGGCTTCGGGCAAATCCTCTTCAACTGACATCCTTGGGCTTTTTTCACTTAAGTTCAATGTTCAAATATTAACCTAAACAGTACCTCATTTAATCATTGTTGAGTCTACAACCCCAAACGTTAATAATAATTAAATAGCTGTCGCACACTTACTCGGGACTTGCACCATTTAACATGGCCGTTGATTAACAAAACCCTTGCACTAACCCATGGATTCCAACGTTACGTAAATGCTTATTTATACAATCCCCACTTAAACTCTTTGACCAAATATTTTAGCCATCTCAGACCTTCGAGAATTCTCAAAGCCTTCAAAACTTCTAGAATTTTTAGAATCTTCTAAGTTTTCACAGTAGCATCTTGTTCTCAATTTTCCATGGCACCCAAAGTTGTTCGAACTCAATCCTCTTGCGAGATTGGTGATGAGATTTCCACCTTGCGCCACTTGCTTAATGGCCTGCACACTGAACTATTCTTCGAGGAGGGAAGAGTTCACTCATTGGGACCTGCATGGACATCTCAGGTCCCAATTGTTGTAGAAAACAATATGCACAAGGCGAATTAGTTCACTCCGAACCCATTCTTGGCTAAGTCAGGCATCTCCTCCTCTAAGTAGTCTACCTATCGTTGTGGATTTCCTTGCACTGATATCCACAAGCCCAGACTTCCTCATAGCTTATGCTTTCTTGATCACTTCATCATCATAGGTGTATGCTTCGGGATCAATTACCACGACCCAAGCCCTCTTCTCCTCAAGTGTCAAAAGCATTAATCAGCTCATCTCCTCATTGATTTGAATGTCAGTTTCACACATGAAAGTGCTAGTGGCCATCAAAAATCACTTAGCATGGTCTTCGCCAATCCTCTTTTGGCAATGGCATTCAGCCTCAGTCCCTGCCCTCTTCTTCTGTATCCATTTCGGCTATCATTTTGTTGCCCGAGCTTGATAGAGAGTTCAGGTAAATCAAAATAAAGTTGAAGTCCTTAGGGTGCCCTTCAGAGTTTCAACAACTTCAGGATCAGCGCAGGCATCTTTTAAGCATGAACGCAGAGAGACTTCAGTGCATCCATGTAGCCTCATGGATAACATTCTAGGATAGACTCTTCATTATCATGTAGGCATACCATTATAGGATAACTGCCCTTAGCCAAGGATGTAAAACTTTTGAGCAGATTCTCATGTAATTTCATCATTTAATGAAATGAAAATGACTTCTTTAATTCATCTTAGCTTGCATTTCCATTTTTGCAAATCAATTGTGGTGAAAATACAAGCTGACTTTAGATCCCTCAAAATGTTTAAACATCTTCAATGTAACAATTCCTAACATCCTACAAGGTTAGGTGATACTTCTTTAAAAACTTAGCATTAACTGGATGTCTCTGCGAGTTTCCTTCTAAATCGGCCAAGTAATATCCTCCCTTATCTAATGCTTGATGAACAATGAATGGACCCTCCTAAGTAGGGCTCCACTTCCCAAAGCCTCTAACTTGAACTTTACCTTCTTGTTATAAGCTCGAGCAACAACTCTTTTCTTTTCTTGAATTTTGTTTAGAGTTTCAATTTGGGCTACATCTAGGTCTTCAATTCCTTGACATATAGCCTCAATGTATTCTTCACTATGTAGCTCTAATTGGTTCTGAATTCTGACATAACTCACATTAATCTCCATGGAAAGCACAACGTCTTGCCCGAAGCTTAGAGCATAAGGAGTAGTTCCAGTTCTTGCCCTCTTGGAAGTTCTATAAGCCCATAAGGTGTCTCCCAACTTTTTGTGCCACTTTTTTTGGACTATTTGCCACCGTTCTTCTGATAACATTCACCAAGACCTTGTTGCTAGCTTCAGCTTGACCATTTGATTGAGGATAATAAAGACTAGATTGAATCATCCTTATCTTGAATTTACTTACAAGTTCTTCAACCTTCTTTGAAATAAAAGATTGCTCGCAGTCTGTAACAATGGTCTCGAGCACCCTATATCTATGTAAGATCTTGGTTTCAATGAACTTCTTGACAGTCGTTAAGGTGATAATCTTCATAGCTCAGGCTTTTACCCATTTGGTAAAGTAATTTGTTGCCACAATTATGAATGTGTGCCCTTTACTGGAAGCTGGGTGGATTTGTCCTATGAAATCCATTGCCCATCCTCTAAAGGGCTAAGGCTTGACTAATGGGTTTCAGGGTACTGATGACACATGTTTGAGAGGTCCATGCCTTTGACACTCCTCGCATCCTCAGGCATAGGCCTTGCAGTCTTTTTCCATGTCAGGCAAGAAATAACCGTACCTCATAACCAACCACCTCATCTTGGTTCCAGCTTGATGAGCCCCCACAGATTCATTCATGTACTTCGGCCATCACTCTCATAAATTCTTCTTGGCCTAACAACAATCTATGTGGAGTTTTGCTTAATAGGCTCTCTTCCCACATGACATACTTAGTCGCTGGTTGCCTATTTTTCTTACTTATGGGAAAATAAGGATCTTTCAAGTACTGAGTAATAGGCGGTCTCCAATCTTTCATCTCGAGTTCTTTAGTCATTACATCCTGAATCCTTTATAAAAAAAAAAATAGAAGGGAGATTTCTCTTTTGAACTTCTATTTCCACCCCAAACTTCTTTTCTTGGGTTTGTGCTCCATAGGCTAATTGTGTCATCTCATTAGCAATTGAATTTGACTCTCTGGAGATATGGGTGACTGATATCTCAATGCCCCAATAGCTCAATAGCTGTGTTGATGCCAAATAGCAACTAGCCATGGTGATGTGTCTGCATTTGTACTCCCTATTTAACTGATTAATCACTAACTTTGAATCGCCAAACACTTCTACTTCAATTGCCCCTAATTCTATCAAGATTTCAAGTCCAATTATCAATGCATCATACTTTGCTCGATTGTTAGTAGTTTCTTGATAATCCAGGATGAATGAATAACAATAATGAATACCTTTGGAATTAATGATGACAATCCTAGCTCCAGCAGCATTCTGAGTGCAAGAACCATCAAAATACAATCTCTATAGAGTGATCAAGAAGCTAGTTATTATTTTTATCTCTTGTTGGATCCACTATTCCTTACCTGAGAAGATCTTGCTTGGTAGGATCCACATACTAGCCACTTCTAGAGTTCTTGGGATGTTGATAATTTCATCTTGAGACTCTTAGTGCTCAGCCAAGAAGTCTGCAATTGCTGACCCTTTGACCGCTCTCTGAGGCACATATTGAAAGCTGAACTCTGATAATGTCAGAATCCATTTTCCAATCTTCCCACTTAGCATTGGTTTTGACAGCATGTACTTGTTAACATCTGTCTTAGAGATAATGTGGATGTGGCAAGGCAGCATGTAATGCCTTAACTTGCAGGCAGTGAAGTACAAGGCTAAACAAAGTCTCTCCACCGAGGTATATTCTGTTTCCACCTCAGTAAGGATTCCACTGAGGTAGTATATTGCTTGTTCTTTCCTACCCTCATTATTCTGAGCCAGTATGCTTCCTATTGACTTTTCGGAGGCAGAAATGTAAAGTTTTAAAAGTTTTCCCCTCTGAGGTGGCATGAGCACTGGCGGAGAAGCCAAATAGGCCTTTATGCTGTCGAAAGCCCTTTGATGTGGTGGTCCTCACTCGAATTCTTCTTTATCTTTCAATCTTAAAAGGGGAGTAAGCAGCTGAATCTTGCCCGCTAGGTTAGCAATTAATCTTCTCAAGAAGTTGATTTTACCTAGCAGCCTTTGCATTTATACTTTATTGGTGAGCGAAGGTGATTCTATTCTTGCCCGAGCTTTGTTCTTGTCAACCTCTACACCTCTTTGATGAACAAGAAATCCCAAAAAGTTGCCAAGACCACACTTCTTTGGATTTATCTTCAATTTATGCATCTTCATTCTTGTCATGGCTTGCCTGAGGTCTACTAAGTGCTGCTATTTTGTTTTAAATTTTACCACGATGTCATCAATGTATACTTTCATGCTATGGCCAATTAAGTCATGAAAAATGACATTCATTGCTCTTTAATATTTTGCACCAACATTCTTAAGTGCGAATGGCATGACTAAGTATTCATATGCTCTAACATAGCCTGGGCACCTAAAAGCTGTTTTATGTATATATTCTTTAGCCATTTTTATCTAGTTATAACCGACATTCCCATCCACAAAAGATAAGACTTTGTGCTTTGCAACTGCATCTATGGATAGGTCAGCCATGGGCATAGATACTCATCTTTAGGCGTAGCTCTATTAATGTTTCTATAGTCAACACAACACCGCACTGCTTTCGTCATAGCTTTTAACACAAGTACAATGTTGGCCAACTACTCAACATATTTGGCAAGCCTAATAAATCCAGTCTTTACTAGCCTTTCAATTTCTTTTTTTTTTTACTATTTCTTCGATCTTTTTTTGACATCCTTCGTGGCACTTGCTTGACAGGTTTATATCTCTCCTTAATAGGCATTCTGTGTTCTACCAAATTTGAATCTAAACATGGCATCTCAGTATAATGCCAAGCAAAACAATCTTTATACTCATGCAGAAGACTGATTATCCTTACTCGATCTTCAGCTTTCAACAAGCCACTCTGGTGGTGGCTTGTCAGGTTCAGCACACAAAAATTCGACCAACTCTGGACTCCCGAGCAAGTCTTCTGGCCCATCCAGGTCATATATATATATATATATATATATATATATTCAATCATTTGTATGGCTACTTCCAACTCTTTCCAAAAAAACTCTTTTTCATCCCTGTTCTGGCTGCTTAGAGTTTCTTGCTGCCATTCCTCTTCTTCTCTGGCCGAGCTCTCCCTTTCTTGTTTTCTCTCTCCCATACACCAACAATCTATTGATTAAGGACCTGACTGCAATTACCTAGCCTTTCCTTCTTTTTTATGATATTAATGGTGTTGAGGCGTTGAGACAATATGGGGTCTATCCCACTCTTCCACGGTGAGGAACAATCCTTGTTTCAAGAGCTTTTGGGCCATCACCTTGGTATGGCAATCGTTCTCATCTGCTCCTAAGCACCGGAGAATCCCAACACTGGAATTGTAGAAACTGGCTTCTACAACATTGGTTGTGGGAAAGAATGGTCGTGATTCGACCTCTACCATTTCCCAAAATTTCGGTCACATGGCTCCTTCCTCATAGTAGACAGCCACTTGATGATGCAATGTGGGTCCATAAAGAGGCTTTGGTGGATCTACTAGTTTATTGATCGACATCTCGGTCTCTATCCTGTAGAATTGCTCATGGAAAGTCATCTCTATTTGCCCTCAGTTAGTAATGGAATTCAGGGTAGGGCTTTTGGTAAGTGAACCCAAGGCTGAGCATTCTAGGCAACTATCCTCCTTAAGTCAACTAACTCCTCTATGGGTTACTAGTTGGTTGTATTATCATATGTGGTATGCGTAGGTTCCCACTTCGGGTTACAATCGTTGCTTATGAAAGTCCCATTCCTTGGTTCAGGCTTCCTCAATTTGGAATCTTCTCCCTTATTGGCCAATGGTGGTGGCCTATAAGGAGAGTTCGGTGGAAAAAACGAGCCTAACAAAGCAAACAAGCCTTCTCCTTATAGGCCATCACTATTGGCCAGTAAAGGATGGTATACCAAATGGAGGAAGCCTGAAGTGGGAACCTTCTTATATCACACATGATAATATAGCCAACCAGCAACTCAGTAAGGAGTTAGCTGACTTAAGAAGGATGGTGGCCTGGAATGCTCAATCTCGGGTTCGCTTGTTGTTTTAGATCACCTGCCAAAAGCCCTATCCTGAGTACATTGATGAGTAGAACCCATTTTCCTTTACCTTCAAGATACCCGCATTCCCAACATTCAGTGGAGAAGATGGCAGTGTGTCCTCTAGAGATCATATTTTCAAGTTCTTCAACATTGCGTCGCATTCGAAGACAATCCTAACTATAAGTTAAGATTGTTTGGGAACTCGTTGATGAGTCTAGCATCTCAGTGGTGCTCTCTTTTGCCCTCGAATTCCATTGCTAACTGAGGGCAAATGGAGATGGCTTTCCATGAGTAATTCTACAAGATGGAGCCCGAGATGTCAATTAATGACCTAGTGGAGGTAAAGCAATACGAGCATGAGTCTACAGAAGACTGCATGATGAGGTTCAGAAGGACGATGATGAGGTGCCAATTCCCTATCAATCAGGCCTATCTCGTATCTATTGCTCAAAAGGCATTGAGGTTGCTTTTAAGAAAAAAGTTTTATGATGTGCAGTTCAATGAATTTCATGAGTTGGTGATCGCTGCCATGAAGTATGAGAAGTTGTTGCTTGAAGAACAGCAGCTGAAGCACTCCTCTAAGGCTCTCAATTTCTAAAAAAACAAAGCTGTAATTCACCATGTAGAGTTTGAATGAGCTAAGCTAGAACGGGCTAATGGCCATGAAAGATAGGGGATTGATATGTGTGCGGCTGAGATTACCACGCCCTTCAAACCGTTAATCGTGAATGGGTTAGTTCATCTTATCAAAGACTAGAAAGTCGTGATGAATGATGGAGGTTTTGTCCCTATGAAGCCCCCTAAATACCAGAATTATTCTTTTGATTTAAGTAAGACCTCTGAAATTTACGAAGAGTTGGTGTGGGCAAGAGTTATTGTGCCCAACAGCACCAAAAAGATGCCTAAACCAGAAGAATTAAAGGGAAAGAAGTATTGCAAACTGCACTATACCTTCAACCACTCCATAACCAATTGTGTCCAGTTCAGAGATTGGATACAAGACCTTATAGTGAAGGGAAAGTTGCTGTTGAAAAAGCCACATGCCAATATGATGATTGACACGGATCTTTTCCCAAAAGCCCCAGTAAACATGATTAACTTGACTTGGGCAGAGAAGGGGAATGGAAAAGCCACTTGAGAAGTGAGAGCAGAAAGGATGCCAGCTGATAGACCAAAAGAGGAACTATCAAGTTGCCCGAGAAACCCAAGGCAACCGTAGTCAAATGAGCGGTTTTATGCAGAAATTGCTAGTGTGAGTGTGAACTAGAGGTACTAGCATCAAGAGCCGTTATTGATCAGGAGTTGATCAGGAAGAAAGAGAGAAAAGCAAGAAAACCGTAGAAGCATCATGCAGGGCAGCTGAGAAGAAGACATCCAAGAATGTTTTCCAAAGGTTAAGATGAGATTCTTAACCAAATGGCTTGTCATAAGTATTAAGAAACCACAAAGCCTCTGAAAAGGTGGAGGACAAAGAAGCCAAGACACCAAAGTGGACGTAAGACTTTCCTAGCCAAGCTATATCGGTAGGGATATCAGAAAAAATGATAGGACAGTGAATCCAGTCATGAAAAAGAATCTTGCTTGACTCAGGCAAAAATGGTATGTGGTTGGAAAAGATGTGAGGCTTGTCAAAGAAATAGGAGCTTCTTTGATCAAGAAGGGTCCAGAGGCAGCACAAAGCCCACATGAACTCGCTATAAGTTTATGCTGCATCTGAAACCTCTGAAAATGTGAAGTTTAAGAAGATACCTTGCGGAGGGAGAAACCAACTTCACTGAAGGAGCAGAAAGGAAGTAGAGAAAGCCAATAGCAAGACTGAATGTGAGGGAGATCACGTCCCACAAAATCCTCATCCGGGGAAGTATAAGATCCTGAGAAAAGCTCAAGAAGACGTGATGATGATGCCAACACCAAGATTGAGCCAAGAGCCAATTTCTTTTGGAATTAACTCGTCTGAGAGAGGAATGCCCTCACCATTGCTAGTTGATACTTTTTGTGAAGTTCCAAAACAAATACCAAACGTTGGTATAACCAAGAAGAAAGGTTGCCCGAGCTGATGTTGCCAGAAGAAGCACAAGCTTAATTAAATGAATTCATGGATCATATCGAGGGCAAGAAAAAAGATTTACCTGGACCTAGCAACTTCCACATAAACATGATATGTTTTATCTGCCATGTTCTGTGCCGAACTTAATTAACCTGCCACAATAGAGGGTGATTATTTGGCAATAGAGCCAATGATGGCACATGTTAGTGTTGAAAAAACCAGAAAATGAGAGTCGGGCAAAATAGAGTTGCCCAAGGCCTCTAAAAATAAGCCTGAGAGGGTATATTTGGACAAGATGATCTTTAGTTGCCCGAGCTTGACCCTAGCCAACCATCTCAAACCCATCTATGTAACTGTTCATCTAGATGGAGTACCCTTCAAGAGGGTTTTGATCGATGGAAGAGCTGCATCAACAAGGGGCTGTCTACCATGATGAAGGAGCCATGGGACAAGGATTTGGGAAAATGGTGGAGACTAAATCACGGCCATTCCTTCCCATAATCAATGTTACAGAAGCTAGTTTCTACAATCCCAGTGTTAGGATTCTCCAGTGTTGGGATCCCCATTCTTGTCAAGGCTTGCCTGAGGTCTACTAGATGTTGCTCTTCTGTTTTAGACTTTACCACGATGTCATCAATGTATACTTCCATGCTATGGCCAATTAAGTCATAAAAAAATGACATTCATTGCTCTTTGATAGTATTCTTAAGCCCGGATGACATGACTAAGTATTCATACACTCTAACATGGCCTGGGCACCTAGAAGTTGTTTTATGTATATCTTTTTTAGCCATTTTTATCTGGTTATAACGGCATTCCCATCCATAAAAGATAAGACTTCGTGGCGCTTGCTTGACAGGTTTATATCCCTTCTTGATAAGCATTCTGTGTTCTACCAAGGTTGAATCTAAACCTTGCATCTCAGTATAATGCCAAGCAAAATAATCTTTATACTCATGCAGAAGGCTGACTATCTTTGCCCGATCTTCAACTTCCAACAAATTACTGATACGTATGGGCCTTGAATCTTCCTCAATCCCTAAATTAATGGTTTCATGGGTTTTGTACTTCTAGTGATGGCTTATCAAGTTCTGCACACAAAAATTCGACCAACTCTAGACTTTCGGGTAAGTCTTTTGGCCTATCCAAGTCATATATACATTCAGCCATTTGTATGGCTACTTCCAACTCTTTCCCAAAAAACTCTTCTTCATCTCTGCTCTGGCTGATTAGAGTTTCTCGTTGTCATTCATCTTCTTCTCTGACCGAGCTATCCCTTTTTTGTTTTCTCTTTATCTCATACACCAATAATCTCTTAATTAAGGACCTGTCTGCAATTACTTGGTCATTCCTCCTTTGTTCTGACATTAATGGTATTGAGGCGTTGAGACAATATGTGGTCTATCCCACTTTTTTCTGGTGAGGAACAATCCTTGTTCCAAGAGCTTTTAGGCTGTCACCTTGGTAGGGCGGCTGTTCTCATCTACTCTTAAGCACTGGGGAATCCCAACACTGAGATTGTAGAAACTGGCTTCTGCAACATTAGCTGTGGGAAGGAATGGCTATGATTCGGAGTCCAACATTGGCTTCTGCAACACTGGGATTGTAGAAACTAGCTTCTGCAACGTTGCTTTTCCAAACTCTCAATCTCGGAGTCTAATAGTGAAATCCTGCTCTCCATGATTGACCCTTCGTTTAATAACTATTGGAGGGTGGTAGAGGTTCGAGTGTGCTTCTCTTGGTAACACTTCACTCTATTAGAAGCCCGCTCTGCTCGCTGGTGTTGATCCCTCAGTGCCCGAAGATTCTCGAAGAAGTTAAGAAATGAATCATATTAAACCTTTGATAACAGCTGAGCTTTGTAAAGCCCCACCAAGGCCTTCTCAGCATCATAGAGGACCTTAAGGCTAAAAGAGGCAGTAAAGTCCCTCCTCATCCAGCCCTTAAAAATACGACGATCATCTTGCAAAAAATGCGACTCATATGGGGGTGAATGGGGTTACAGTTTGGTCTTGATCTGCTCTAACTTCTTAACCAACTCAGGCAAGGATGCTGTCGAATGAGTTGTAGACACCTCTCTGGCACTTTCGGCAAAAGCAGAGAGGACAGTCTCGGCAGCAAAGAAGGAAGACTATCGGGAGTGAAAGAAGAAATGGAAACAACAACTACCTTAATCTTCTTCTTTCGCCCAGAAATAGGAGTCCCTATCACCCTAGAAGCCAAATGAGGCCTTGGAAGATCTAACTTACGCGCCAGAGGGGTAGGAGATTGTCCTGAGCCCTCTCCAATACCTTGTTACAACCAAACAAGGCAGGCTAAGGAAAATGGTCTACACCAAAGATTGAGGGAGGGCATAAGCAAAAAGTTAATGAACCTGAATTAAGGCTAAAGCCTTGGGGGAAGGTGGAGGATGAGTTGTCTCTTTTGAGGATGGAGAAGGATCACTCCCACCAACTGAAGGAATTGGAACAGTGCCCGAACCTTCACCAATAGCCTATAAAAGGAAAAAGAAGCTAGTGTCAACCACTCAGTCATGAAAAAGGAAATAGGAATAAAGATGCTTCTGTACCTAAGCAGAATCTTGTGTAAAGGGAGGAGGTTCCTCGGTATCGATGATGGGTTGAGAAGAAACCTGTGGGCAAGTCACCTCTAAGACTACGGGGATCTCGGGCACAATGGGTTCCCCAAACGCATATTTGGTTGGAAAAGGAGATTCTCGTGCTTGAGAGGACTAAATAAAATAAAATATAGGTATAATGAATACACATTAGGGATAGAAGACTTTAGGCACAGAAAGTTAAAGCGGGACACTCACCGAATTGCTATCCTCTTCTACAAAGTATAGAATCTCTTCAGTTGATGGATCAAATTGAGAAGTAGGGACCGCCACCAAAGGAAGAAAAGTTGAAAGAGTAGAGCTTTGCCCTGCTTAGGAAGAAAGCTTTCCGACTTTGACCTGCAAAGGATAAAAAATCAATTATTAAGACTTTGGTATGGGTATAGGTACAAGTTTGAAAAGAGAAAAGAAACATACCTTGGAAGGATTAGCATGAGGAAGAGAAACACGTGCTGCTCTGGTGGAAGCCTGGGTAGCTTCGAGCAAAGAAATAATTGCTTCATTTTGAACCTAACTCCAAGCAATCAGACAGAAGGTTAACGAAAGATAAGGGGAAAAGTTCAAAGAGTAAATTTGAGATGCAGACCATACCTCTAGTTCCTTGAGGGTGGAATCTTTCATGTGTTTAGCTTTTTGATACATTTTAGCCCCCAAGGGTTCATCTTTTAAAGCAATGGTGGGTTTCTTGGTGGCTTGAGATCCTAGAATTCGAAGAAAGAGAAGTTATTAGTTTTCAAGCATAAGATGCAATGGAAAGGGCGAAGAATGAAGCACAATTCACTTACGATAAGCTTTCTGTTTCTTCCTGCCCATGCCCACTTCTACCACCAAAGCAGAAGACTTTGAGGATTTAGCGGTCTGTGCCTTTTTCCTCTTCTTAGTCAAAGTAGCCCGAGGACTAGGAATAGAGAGTTGAGCTCTAGGACGTTCTTCGAGCTCGAAATTTAAAGACTTTACCACTGTTACTCGAGTCTTCCGGGTTGCCCGAGGCTTCACTGAAGGTCCTACTTCACCCTCCCCGTCATCCCCAACACCTTGTTTTTCTGCTTCAATCGTGGCTCCCTGAATGACCAATACATCTGCAGTTTTCTCCTCTTCCCCAACATCTACTGTTTCTGTGTTACCTTGAGCTACAAGGTTGAAAAAGAGAAGGTAAGAGAGCAGATGAAGGCAGAGTCTTGAATGTTATAAAAGACACATGATAAGATAGGAAGTACCTATTATGAGGAGTTGGTTTTTCTGATAAATCATCTCCTTCCAATTCTCTAACTCCCTCGAGCTAAGATAGGATTTAATGGAGAGTTGCTTGAAGAGTTGATCATGTGAATCCCTGATGTCTCCTCCATACTTTTTAACCCACCTTGTCTCCCACCAAGTGGAAAAGGATGGGGGAACATTCAAAGTTAAGAACCATAGGCTTGCGGGCAACCTTACTCATAACCTCAAGGTTGCGTCAGGCAGCTCGAAATGTAACTTATGGTTGATAACGAATGTGGTATGAAGTGCCGCAGTGAACATAATCAAAGAAGGAAACTGGGATGGATTGCCTAAATCCCAATTGCCTGCTGCAAAAGTTTGGATCATAAACTTCCAGCCCGCGCTCATAACGGTCACTCCTCACTCCCTAAGCCAAGTCCCTTGGTTGAATGCAGCTAATGAATTTCTCTCTGCAGAAGGGAGTGGAGTATTCTACAAAGGCATCCTATAAAGCTTGATCAGAAAACCAAGGGTATCTCCTCACCACTGAAGCCCCTCATTCCAGATCTACCCGAGTCCTGCAAACTCTGAAGAAGAAAAAGTAGAATGGTTAATGGGTGAAGCCTCAGCAAGAATTCGGGCATGAGTGATACCCTCAGGGAATTCAAGGTTGGGAGCCCGAAGCTCAAGAAAGTACCATTGAAGCCATACTTGGATCATCCAAATAGGCCCATTGAGGTTGGTTTCAAACAGAACGCCTCGAGTTATTTCATCAAGAAAATGGTAGAGATGAGCGATGAGGAATTGACCTGTGGCTATATCATCAAAGTTATGCAGAGCTTCTACCAAATTAATCCATTCGACCTTCATCCTTTTAGACTTATTGGGAAAACATGTTTGTTGAGCCATTACAGTAGAAAATACATTCTCCTGATCTCTGTTGGGACTGGAGGAAGAGGGTCCAAATGTTTGTTTTACAAACGGGATAAAACCCGTGAAGAAGGTTCCATTACTCTTGAATGTGGCCGAATTATACTCTAAATGAGTTATGAGAGTAAGGCCTTCTGAGCTTTCGGCAGTCGAGCGAGAAGAGGGTGCCCAATCATTGGTAACCTCTACGATCCTGCCCGTGGGTCTTAAGCCGAAAACATGCACCATGTCTAGGATGGTAGGAGACATCGGACCCATCCTAAAGTCGAAATTATTAATACCCGAGTTCCAGAAGAGAAGTGCAGTTGTTAATAGCTCGGTTTTGATGACAACAGTGACCTTAGAAAGAATGATTAGCTCATAAATGCCATTATTCATCCAGTGTGGCTTAAATGTAGGCTCAAGCCCGTCTATCCACTTCACCCAAGCTTCATCATTCATTAGAGAGAATCCTCGACGGTGGGTAGACCACTTGGATGATGAAATGCCTGACTCAGCCAAGAATGGGTTTGGAGCGAACCAATTTGCTTTGGGCACATTATTCTCCACAGCAACAGGAACTGGAGAGGTCCATGCAAGCCCTAAGGAGTGTACTCCCCTATCCTCAACGAAGAGCTCAGTATGCAAGCTAGGTAGAAGGTGATGAAGGCCATTAAGAACACGATGCATGGTGGCGATGCCTGCACCAGTCTGATAGGAATGTTGAGTGGTTTTGGAAGCCATTGAGAGGATTTTACAAGAAAATAGGAAGAAAGAGGGAAGTTGAGATTGAGAAGCAGGTTCTGGGAAGATTAAGAAATTATAGAAACTTAATGATTTGAAATTCATAAGTTGTCTGGACGAGCAAATTTGGTCAGGATTATTTAGTAAATGGTCAGTTAACGTTTGAAAAATCGTGGGGTTAGTGTAACGGTTTGTGACAATTAGTAGTCGTGTTAAAAGGTGCAAGTCTCAAAGGAAGGTGTGTGACAACTATTTAATCATTATTAACGTCTTGGGCTGCAAAACTCAACAATGATTAAACGGGGCATTTTTTGGGTTAATATTTGAATTGGGCCGAAATAAAGAAGGGCCCAAGGATGTTAAAAAGGGATTTATCTGGAGCCCAACATAAAGTCCAAGGATGAAATAAAGTCTTCTCAACCACAAATAAGCCACTTGTTTGCCTATGGAAGTGACAAGTGATGGAGACTAACCTACTATCAGCCAAAGAGCACTTTCCAGTGGCATTTAAGTAAAAAAGAAGTGATGACTCACTACATTCCAAAATGCTTTCGAACAAAGACACAACCACTGCAGCCGGGCTAATTTGCCTATAAAAGAAGGAAGTGGCCTCGAAGACAAGGACACTCAACCAATCAAACAAACAAACTTACAAACTCTGTTCTCAAGCCAGATTTGCAAACCAAAGTTGTAAATAGCCCAGATCTCCGATCTTTTAAGCATGGCCTATCCAGAAAGTTTATCTTTCTTTAGTTTAAAGCTCTACTACTCCTGTAGTATCAATTTCCTTGTGTAAACTTGTTTACCATCCATTACTTTTCAAGCTTTCAACCTTTGTAAACTCAAAGATAGCGTTTGCAAGAAGTTCAACCTTGCTGGACAAGGTGAAATCTTGCCCAGTGCTCTTTGGTTATCTTCTAAACTAGTAGATCTGTCATTTAACATATTGTCTTGCATGTATTCAAGTCATTTCAACTTGAGTTCTACTTTGAAAGTTTCCATTTATGCTCAGATCTGGTTATCTTTATAGATCTTCTTGCATCTAAAACCAATCTAGAACTAAACAAATGACTTAAGGGGTTCTGGACACCTTTCCTTCAAGCATACAAAACCATAACTGAAAGTCATTGATCTCAAGGCAAGAAAGAAATTAATATGAACTTAACCCATCCATGATAATCCTTTGATAAACAAGAAGTCCGAGTAACTTGGGGCACAAGAAACTGACTTAACCACACTTGTTTTACATCTACTATAATGAGATAGTAGTGGCACGCCTAAGCACTTAGTTAGTTTTTATTGTGAGCCTCAAAGCCTATACCTAAGGCCCTACAAAGGTACCTTTCAAAACTAATATGTCTTGTTCTTGCAGCGGACGAACTAGCAAGAGCCCGACCACCAAACCAACGTGCTAATCCCCAGGAAAGTTGTGCCAAGATGCCGATGACCCTCCCCGCCAAAGGAAATCTTCTCCCGAACACAAACTCTTCTCTTTTAGTTTACAAAGGTTGAAAGCTTGAAAAGTAATGGATGGTAAACAAGTTTACACAAGGGAATTAATACTACAGGAGTGCCAAAGCTTTAAACTAAAGAAAGATGAACTTTCAAGGTAGGCTATGCCTAAAAGATCGGAGATCTAGGCTGTTTACAGCTTTGGTTTGTAAATCTGGCTTGAGAGTAGAGTATGTTAAGTTTGTTTGTTTGATTGGTTGAGTGTCCTTGTCTTCGGGGCCACTTCTTTCTTTTATAGGTAGATTAGCTTTACTGCAGTGGTTGTATCTTTGCCTGAAAGCACTTTGGAAGGCAGTGAGTCATCATTTATTTTTTACTTAAATGCCACTGGAAAGTGCTCTTTGGCTGATAGTAGGTTAGTATCCATCACTTGTCACTTCCATGGGAAAACAAGTGGATTATTTGTGGTTGAGAAGGCTTCATTTCATCCTTGGGCTTTATGTTGGGCTCCAAATAAATCCCTTTTTATTTAACATCCTTAGGCCCTTCCTTAGTTCGGCCCAAAGTTCAAATATTAACCTAAACAGTATCAACCAGCAATAGTATGGGCATTTTTCTCTCAAGCGAGATAGTTCCAAAACAAATTGCCTTTGGGCTCCATCTTAGTGTTGGCATCATCACCATGTCTTCTTGAGCTTTCCTCAAGAACCTATACTTCCCAGGATGAAGATTTTGTGGGACGTGATCTCCCTCGCCTTCAGTCTTGTTATTTACTTTCTCTACTTCCTTTCTGCTCTTCCAATGAAGTTGGTTTCTCCCTACGCAAGGTATCTTCTCAAACTTCACATTTTCGGTGGTTTCAGATGCAGCATAAACTTATAGCAAGTTCATGTAGGCTTTGTGCTGCCTCTGGACCCTCTTGATCAAAGAAGCTCATATTTCTTTGATAGGCCTCACATCCTTTCCAACCACATACCAATGTTGCCTAAGTCAAGCAAGATTCTTTTTCATGACTGGATTCAATGTCCTATCATTTTTCTGATATCCCTACCGATATAGCTTGGCTAGGGAAGTCTCACGTCCACCTACTTTGGTGTCTTGGCTTCTTTGTCCTCCACTTCTTCAGAGGCTTCGTGGTTTCTGAATACTTCTGACAAGCCCTTTGGTTTAGAATCCCTTCCCAACCTTTGGAAAACATTCTTAGATGTCTCTTTCTCAGCTGCCCGCATGATGCTTCTGCGGGCTTCTTGCTCCTCTTTCTTTCTTCCTGATTAATAACGACTCCTGATGCTGGTACCTCTAGTTCACACTCATACTAGCATTTACTACACAAAACCATTCATTTGACTACGACTGTCTTGGGTTTCTCGAGTAACTTGATAGTTCCCTCTTTTAGTCTATCAGCTGGCCTCATTTATGCTCTCACTTCCCAGGTGGCTTTTCCCTTCCCCTTCTTTGCCCAAGTCAAGTTAATCATGTTTACTAGGGCTTCAGGGAAATGATCCGAGTCAATCATCATGTTGGCTTGTGGCTTTTCCAACATCAACTTTCCTTTCACTATAAGGTCTTGTATCCAATCTCTGAACTGGACATAATTGGTTATAGAGTGGTTGAAGGTATATTGTAGTTTGCAATACTTATTTCCCTTTAATTCTTCTGGTTTAGGCATTTTTTTGGTGCTATCGGGCACAATCATTCTTGCATGCACTAACTCTTCATAAATTTCAGAGGCCTTGGTTAAATTAAAAGAATAATTCTGGTATTTAAGGGGTTTCATAGGGACAAAACCTCCATCATTCATCACGACTTTCTGGTCCTTGATAGGATGAACTACCCCTTCACGATTAACAGTTTGAAGGGCGTGGTCATCTCTGCCTCACATATGTCAATCCCTTTTTTCCATGGCCTTCAGCTTGTTTTAGCTCAGCTCATTCAAACTCTACATGGTGAATTGCATTTTATTTATTTTTTGTAGAATGGGGGAGCCTTGGAGGAGTGCTTCAGTTGTTCTTCAAGCAACAACTTCTCAGACTTCGTGGCAGTGATCACTAAGTCTTGCAATTCATTGAACTGCACATCATAAAACTTCTTTCTTAAAGGCAACCTCAATGCCCTATGAGCAATAGATATGAGTTGGGCCTGATTGATAGGGAATTGGCATCTCATCTTCGTCATTCTGAACCTCATCATAAAGTCTTATGTAAACTCATGCTCGTATTGCTTTACCTCCACTAGGTCATTGATCGACATCTTAAGCTTCATCCTGTAGAATTGCTTATGGAAAGCCATCTCCATTTGCCTCCAATTAGCAATAGAATTAAGGGGCAAAAGAGAGTACCAATGAGATGCTAGACCCACTAACGAGTTCCCAAACAATCTTAACTTATAGTTAGGATTATCTTCGAATGCGACGCAATGCTTAGAGAACTTGAAAATATGATCTCTAGATGACACACTGCCATCTTCTCCACTAAATGTTGGGAATGCGGGCATCTTAAAGTTGAGGATTCCGGACCCTCATCCTTTTTAAGTCGGCTAACTCCTCCTTAAGTTGCTGGTTGGCTGTATTTTCATGTATAGTATGAGAAAGTTCCCACTTCGGGCTACGATCGTTGCCCGTGAAAGTCTCCTTCCTTGGTTCGGGCTTCCACCATTTGGCATCCCTTCCCTTACTGGTCAATGGTGGTGGCTTGTAAGAAGGAAGTTTGTCTGCTTTAGTAAGCTCGCCATTTCCATTGGACTCTCCAAATAACTGGGGTACCCACACTTTGTTCTTTCTTGCCCGCTCTGCCCCCTACTATCCAATGAGAATAGTAATAGTTTAAGCATCTCTGCTTCCAGAATCTCTTCCAATACTGGCTGACTAACTCCATATCCTACTTTCTTCTTTCCCCTATCATTTTCTTCCTCTAGTAAAGGAAATAGAGGAACGATTGGTTCCTTTCTAGGGCTTGGTCTTCTCACCACCTCTTCATGACCTCCTCTCAGGGTGGAAAACTCTAGATCTAGTCCTCTTTGTAAACTTCTTGTTAAGGAACAAAGTCTGCTTACTTCTCCCCTAGTTTATAGAGAGATATTTTCCATACTTCTCAACAATTGCACCATGGTGGCTTGCAAGTCATCATTGATCATTTTTCCTGCTGACTTCTCAAATGAAGTCGGGTTTTCCGGAACAGTTGACCCTCACATGGAAGGGAGATCTTTTGGCCGATCTGTCATTTTTTATCTTAGTAATTCCTAAGGTGGCCCGTATTTCGTACTCCACTTGAAAGTTTCTTCATTTCTCTTCTTTCTTGGCATACAAGACTTCTAGAATCCCACTGGGCGTGCCAAAACTATGTTCGGGCGAAGATTTCTCCAAGCGAAGGACCCTCGGCACCTCTGCACAGCTCCCTTGGGGATTGGCACGTTGTGTTGATTGTGTATGGTAGTCAGGTCTTACTTATTGATGTGCTACAAGAAGATGACAAAGTTAGTTCTAAAATGTGCATTTGTAGAGTCTTAGGTGTAGGCCTTGAGGCTCATAATCAAAACTAAGTGCGAGGCATGCCACTACTATCTCAGTATAGTAGATGTAGAATAAATGTGTATAAGTCGATTTCTTACGCCCTAAGTTGCTCGGACTTCTTATTATCAAAGGATTGTCATGGATGGGTTAAGTCCATATTAAGTTCTTTTCTTGCCTTGTGATTAAGGACTTTCAGTTCATGGTCTTGTATGCTTGAAGAAAGGGTGTCCTGAACTCTTTAAGTCATTCACTTAGTTCTAGATTGGTTTTAAATGAAAGCATATCCATTAAAATGACCAAATCCAAATACAAATGAGATTCTTAAAGTAAGGAACATGTCACGCCCTGCCCCGAGATACCTATTTTCGGGAATTAATTAGAATAGGCCCAACTTATAATCATAGTTATCTTATTTCCATTAATCACATTCCCCTAAGTCAATAAATCAAATTCTTACAAGCTACCCATATTTTCATAAATGTCAAAACATATCTTTAAATTAGCATTTGAATTCATTATTGTTAGTCATCATCCTCCAATTCATCCCACATAGTCCACAACTACTAATCATTTACCAAAACATACAATTTCACTTCCAATTTAGAACCAAATCCTTATCATAGATCAAAATTCCATCTAATTATTAGTTCTCGAGTATTTTGCTGCATCTAACTTTGTTAGACTGCCTACGTACCCTGAAGTGGGATCAAGCCTTTCGTAGTTCGTAATTTACTTCCTACTTCACTAACTTCGACCTTTTAATGACTAACAATCACATATTTGGTCTAAACATTTGAACCACACCTTATGCACATTAAATATGGATTCAGAACATCGAAATTATCATGAAAAACGCCCACTGGCATCTGTCGCCGCAGGTGGCTGTCGGTTGCCTCGACTCGCCTAAAAATTTAACTATTTCCAAACATTACCAAATTTTACAAGTAAGTAGGTCTCAATGAGTAGAACAACTTTCATACCTGCGGCCAAGTCCAATTTGGCCAGGAAACACCTCAAATTATCCACGAACTGCTGAAACCCCTATTTTTTGGTGTTCTTCATTCGACTCCAAAACAACTTTGTCGCCTCACCCAATTCATGGGCTTTGTTCCTGGGTTTAAGGAGAGTGTTTTGGTGGTAGAAATTGGGGGAGTTAGCTTCAAATTATGGCGAATTAAAGCTCCATCTATGCCTTCTCTATACGGTTTTCACCCAAAATCCACCCAATTTTCCTACATTTTCAAATGAAAATGGAAGAAGGATCGATTGCACTCAAGGTAAGGATCATTTTGACACCAACCTTGTCATCAACGGTGACCCGAAGTTGGGAGATTGCACCGGGTCGGGTCATGGGTTGGGGAAAAACCCAGTTTCCCCATGCTTCTCCTTTTCTCTCATCTCCCTCCCAGTTCTTCTCTCTCATTCGTCCCCCTTGATTCCTTCTTCCTTTTCCTCCTTTCTAACCTTTCCTTTCCATCACAGTCGTCCATTTCTTTTTAATTTTCATCTCAGCCACACATGTGGCACAACACATTGGCTCCCATTTTTTGGAGCCTTCTAAAATAAAATTACTAAAATATCCCTAACTTTAAACGTTAATATCTTCTTCGTTATAACTCCCTTTCATGAACGGTTTACGCCTACGCGTTCGTGAGTTCGAGCTCTATTCAAAAATATAAATTGTGACCTTGAAGGGTCTACAGATTTTAAATAATTAATTTCTAAACTTCAAACTTCGTAACTAGTGTAAATTTAAAACTAAACTCAAATAAATTAATATAATTTCTCGAAAAATAATATAAAATTTCAATAATATAAATAAGATAATTATAATAATTTCCGGAAACAAAACTTTAAATTTCCCAATCAAATTTTTCATAATCATAAATCAATTTACTTTTCAATTTTTCCACATATTCATAATTATGAATACATAATTCATATGTTTAAATTTTCAGGGTATTACAGAACAAGTGGAAATGATTTGAATACATACTAGATAATGCACTAAGTAATAGATCTACTAATTTAGGAGACAAACAAAGAGTTTCGGGTAAGATTTCACCTTGTCTGGCAAGGTTGAACTTCTTGCAGTCACTTCTCTTTGAGTTTACAAGGGTTGTATGCTTGAAAAATGCTGGATGGTAAACAAGTTTACTTGAGGGAATCGATACTACAGAAGTAGCAGAGCTTTAAACTAGAGAAAGGTAGGCTTTCTAAGGAGATTATTGCTAAAAGATCGAAGATCTAGGCTGATTACAGCTTTTTGGTTGCAAATGTGGCTTGAGAGTAAAGTTTGTAAGTATGTTTGTTTGATTGGTTGAGTGTCTTTGTTTTTTGGGCCTCTTCTTCCTTTTATAGGCAGGTTAGCCTGACTGCTGCAACTTTGCTCTTGTCCGAAAGCATTGGGAGGGTGGTGAGTCAGTAGCTTTTTACTTGAATGCCACTATAAAGTGTTTTTTAGCTAGTAGCAGATTGGTATCCATCACTTGTCACTTCCATAGGTAAGCAAGTGGCTTGTATTTGGTTGAGAAGGCTTTCAATTAGCCTCTGGGCTTCGTGCTGGGCTTTGGGCAAATCCTCTTCAACTGGCATCCTTGGGCTTTTCTTCACTTAAGTCCAATATTCAAATATTAACCCAAACAGATCTTAAGGTACAACTTATGAGTTATGACACAAGTTATGGTGAAGTAAGATATAGAGCTCGAGGATGTTTCATTTTGTGTGGAATAAAAGCAATAAATTATAAAATGGTGATATCTTATATTTTGTTTCTTGAGCGAGTTATGCAATCTTTTCTTAAACCCCTGATGAACTTGGTATAAATTGAAATGCTAAGGAGACTTTCAAAGTCGGACTCTTCATGGATTCTTTGCCACCTCTTGTTTTTTGCCCAATATTTATAATGTTGGAACGAGAATTATACTAAAAACATGAAGTGGCAGAAAGTTGGTGAAAGGTCTTACTTTTGAGAGCATTTCTCAAATTTTCCTCTTAAATCATTTTTCTTGCTTTTATTTTTGCTTCCCAGGAGGATCCTAAGAATCCTCCAATCACGTCTGTTTATCGTATATCATGCGGTCAAAAATTATTGTAAATTTTTTTGTTTAAGTTAAATATAAACAGTACATGACAAAAATTGGTCACACGATGTATGATAAACAAATGTGATTGAAAGATTTCTAAAATCTCATAAAAATGATCCGGCGAGAAGCCTCTTTCTTTTTCTTGCTCTGCTTTAATCATTGGGTTTGGGACTGATTCTGTTTAATGTCGTGACGTAAATGATATCATCTCATTTGTTTTCTTTTGTACAATAATATGTAATTGGGTCTGCAAAAAGAGGTTTATAAACTTTATTTTATATACATGTGAGTAGGGATTAGTGAAAGATTCCAAGGAGCACGTGACTGTTCACGTGTGGGTTGTACAATCAGTAACCCTTAATTATGCAAGAAATTCATTGGATTTGTGAGTAGCATTATTGGTTGTTGAGGAATTTACGTTTTTGGTATCAGGTAATATTATGTATATTATGAACCGTTTTCTTGTTTGATAAATATAAACTAGCTTTTGCCTACACAATTTGTGTGCATGAACACATTTTTTAGAAAATGAGAAGGGGAGAGAGAGAGAGAGAGACAGAGAGAATGTGGGGGAGAGGAAGGTTTTTTTTTTGTTTAAATAAATATTTGAGGTATTTCAACATCACCTGTAGGTGAAGCTTCAATAAAAAACAGTAAAATTTAAACCTGTAAAATTACATTATTGCCCATCATTTTTTTTGTGGTAGAAGACTAATTTGTCTTTTCACCCTCTTTTGATTTACAAATAGTGTTTTATTAATTAGTAGAGATAGTTAAATTTTCTCTAATTTAATCGGTTAATTGTAAAAAAAAATTTAAAAAAATTTGTAAATGACGATTAAGAAAGCAAACAACTTTCATTATTGGGTGGATACAATTTTTTTTTTTTCAAAAATAACCAAAAAAAAGGAATTATGAGGAGAAGCAAAACCTTCATAGTCTTATCGCTAATGTTAGCAAAAGTAGACTAAATTTTATAAATTAAATTATTAATTTAATATCAATTAATATATTTATTTTTTATTAATATCACATTATTTAATTTACACAAGACTTATTTATTAGGAGCCTGCGACAGCGAAGGCTTTTCCAGCGCTTTCATGTGAGATATGGCTATCATTCATCATTGGCTGCTTTTCCATTCGCACGTTTG
Organism: Crataegus laevigata; assembly: GCA_963580275.1. Lineage (NCBI taxonomy): Eukaryota > Viridiplantae > Streptophyta > Magnoliopsida > Rosales > Rosaceae > Crataegus > Crataegus laevigata. The sequence continues at coordinate 719,140 of OY756944.1, forward strand.
GGTTTGTACGGCGTTGCTGAAAACGAGGTGATAAAATAAAACTTGTGAAATCATATTGTATAATCATGTTGTATATCACTTAACTAAGAAATTAAAATAAAACTATGGCAATTTATTGAGAGATGATTTTAATTTTTTTTAGGCTAAACTGCCAATTTGCCCTCTGAGCTATCACTTGACTTTCAATTTCCTCCCTGAACTTTTTAATTGGAAAATTAAGGACTTAAACATTTTTTTTGGCCAATTTCCCCCACTACCGTTAGTTTTTCATAGATTTCATCCAAATTATCGTTAATTTTTATCACATGTACACCACGTGACTTTCATTTGTGGACAAAAGCGTCACTTCACTAGACCTTTAGACACAAAAGTTATAGAATTACACATATTTGCATAGGTTATATTTTAGAAATCTAAGGTTTTCAATTATTTTAAAGAGTGAAGCGACCGAACTACCCTTACATGTTGTGCACATATTTCCATTTATCGGAAATTTGGATGGAATGAATGAAAATTTTACAGCATGGGCAAATCAACCAAAAAAATTAGTTTAGGTCCTTAATTTTCTAATTAAAAAATTCTGGGAACAGATCGAAAGTTAGGTAATAGTTCAGGGAGAAAATCGACAATTTACTCTCTTTTTTAACTTCTTACGTACCTCTCTTTTTCGTTAGTTACAACATTAGCGAAGCCAACTTTTCATGTAAATGCAATCAACACATGCTCTATTATACAAACTCTGGTTGCCTAGAGCAATTTACTATTCTTTTTTCACTCAATTTTTTATTTTAATTTTTACATAGTTTTAATGAATTAGTGTAAATTATCTTATTGTTTAAGCATGTTTTCTTTTTTTTGAACACATCTTAATGATTTGTTAGATTACATGTTTTTAAAACTCTAACGTATAATATACATATATATGTAGTTTTCAAATTTAAAACACGTTATTTCATACATTTTCAATAATACATAACATCTTCATGTATTCTATGTGTTAGGAATTCTTTAGAAAAGTTGTAGAAGTATACACATACTTGTTCCGTATTTTACTAACTATAGTTGCAAGGAAAGATTTTGATTTTTTGTGTCATTAGGATTGCCATGCAGTTTTAGATCGGGAAAGCCTAAGTGCAGGTTTACCCAGTTCATAGAAACTCTTTACGGTGTCAGCTTTAAGAGGTAGCAATTTATGTCATTGCACATGGCCCCGACCTTTAGAGGGCCCCCAACTTTTGGCTGATATATGGTTGTAACCGATGGCTGGCCAGATGGCTCGTTTTAGCCCTCTGGTCCTCCAAGATTTTTCAAGATATTAATATTTTAATGAATAGTACATGGTCATATTTGCCTCCGTCTCCAACCGAGAGTCAAAGGGCTATAGGGCCAAACATAATTTATTATTTAAAAACTACAACTTAAATGTTGTTTAAGTTTCATGTTGTTAAATGTTTTTTTTATGTTGGTTAATGTTATTTAATGTCGTTTCATGTTACTTAATTTAATTTAATGTTGTTTCATGTTATTTAATTTAATTTAATGTTGTAAATGGCTTAGGAAGTTATAGGAAAAAAAATAGAATTAAAAAAATGAAACAAATTTTGTGAAATAGAAGTTATATGAAAAAATAGAATTTAAAATAAAATGAAACAAATTTTGTGAAATAGAAGTTATAGAAAAAAATGGAACTTAAAAAATGGAACTTAAAAAAAATATGAAATTTTTTTGTAAAATCAAAGTTATAGGAAAAAAAATAGAATTTAAAAAAAATATGAAAAATAGAAGCTATAGGAAAAATTTTGTAAATAAAAAAATAATAATAAAACTGTAAAAAAATATTAAAGAATTCCTGTCGGTTATAACCGACAAGAATACATTCATATTACTTCATATAAACGTATTACTGTCGGTTATTCTTATTGGTTATAACCGACAGGAATTCTGACAGTTTTAAAAAAAAAATAGCCAGCCCGGGGCTGGCTGGCTGGAAGTGGCCAGCCCTCCAGCCCTCTTCGATTCTGTGGGCCCTCCCAGATTCCACAGCCCTCTGGCCTAACCCTCGGTTGGAGACCGTTTTTGGGCTATTTTCGGCCCTCTAGCCCTCTGGACCCTTTGGTTGGAGATGGTCTAATTTTGCAATTTGATTACTTAGTTTCTTGTTAGGGCTGAGAGAATGGAGTAAGAGCTAAAGAGATTAAGGAAAGAATATGTGGATTTTCTATTTCAAACTTTTAATATCATTTGTTTCTAAAGATCTGTCTTTGAATTTAGTGTTTCACTATATTATTCATCATTTTATTAATTGATCTTTAGTTATAAAATTTCTTTTAATTATGATATTAATACATGGTAAATTTTTATTGTTTTAGTACATTTTGGTGAGATTATGTAATTAGGTACGAGAGGAGCAAAAGGGTCCGGTATAATTTCTACACAGGGCTCCTAAATCTCGGAGACGGTTCTGACTCTTTAGATGATACCTTGGCATTGGGATGGATGATCTATGTTCAAGAAATTCTTAAGACCTGTTTGGTATTCTATTGAGAAACTCTTAAGTTAAAAATTATATTCTTTTTCTAGTAGGGAATTTAACATCCAAAAACTTGTTTGGTAGGAAATTAAATTTTATTTCAAATATTAAAATTGAAAAAAAAAAATTCACGTAACAATAAAATCTCATATCATGAAAGAGAGGAAAGATTTGAAAATCGAGTGCGTGACCAAACAAACTATCAAACTACGATTATATTACTTAATCAATTGAAAACAAATAAATATTTTATAATTGTCAAAAAAACTACATAACCCGAAGAGATTACATCTTGACAAACATATATGACTAGCTAGCTACTACATAGTAAGGCATCTCGCACTTGACACTATGCTTCATGCTTGGCATGTTGATGATTACGGGTCTAGTTTACTCTCCCTAATGTAGAAATTAAGAACTCAGAGAGGGAGATTTAGTAAAGAGAGAGAAAGAGAATTGTAGAGAGAGAGTGAGAAATATATCAAATGATTCTCATTAATTCAACAGAACAATACAATAGTATTTATACATAAATATCCTATCCCAACCTATGTGCCAGCTCAGCATAATGTATCTAACTAATCACAAACATTCCAAGCTTAACAACCAAGTAAATGAAACTAATCTGGTGATGGTTGTGATGTATTGCTGTTACTCTTAACACACCCCCTCAAGCTGATGGAAGGAGAACGAACAAAAAGCTTGTAAGTAAGAGCAGCAAATCGATCAACAGCCAAAGGCTTGGTAAAAATGTCTGCAATTTGGAGAAGGGAAGCAACATGTTGAACAGCAAGATGACCAAGTAGAACCTTCTCTCGAATATAGTGATAGTCAATTTCAACATGCTTAGTTCGAGCATGAAAAACTGGATTGAAAGCAAGAGCAATGGCACTTTTGTTATCACAGTAGATGACTGGTTTTTGTAACAGAGGGAAGGATATGTCATGCAAAATTTTGCACACCCATGTAAGCTCAGTAGCAGTATGAGCAAGAGACCTGTACTCAGCCTCGGTGGATGACCGAGCCACTGTGGCTTGTTTCTTAGCACTCCAGGAGATGAGATTAGGGCCTAAGAACACACAATACCCACTAGTGGACCGTCTATCCACAGGGCAACCTGCCCAATCTGCATCAGACCAAGCAGTGAGACATAGAGGACCTTTAGTAAACCAAAGACCTGAATCCACAGTGCCCTTGAGATATCTCAGTATGCGCTTGACTGCCTGCAAGTGAATTGTTCGTGGAGAGTGCATATATTGGCAAACCTGGTTGACAGCAAAGGCTAAATCAGGCCGGGTCCAAGTAAGATATTGTAAGGCACCAACTGTGGACCGATAAGAGGTGGGATCAGAGAGAAGAGTGCCGGAATGATCTAGCTTGGCAGAAGACACAGGTGTGGCACAAGGTTTAGCGCCAAGCATATCTGTCTTCTTGAGTAAGTCCAAAGCATACTTAGTCTGATGCAGCAACAAGCCCTTGTCAGATTTGTGGACTTCAATACCCAAAAAATAGTGGATATCGCCCAGATCCTTCACAGGGAACATGATTTGAAGGTTGGATATGATGGATTTGCACTCAGTAGAAGAACTGCCAGTGATGATTATATCATCAACATAAACCAAAATAAAGGTAATAGAATTGTCTCTTTTAATAAAGAGACTAGGATCAGAGGAGGAAGGACTAAACCCCAAAGAGAGAAGAGCATGGTAGAAAGCCTTATACCAAGCTCTGGGAGCCTGTTTAAGACCATAGAGAGATTTCCGAAGTTTACACACATGATGAGGTTTGGAAGGATCCACAAAACCAGGAGGTTGAAGCATATAAACATCTTCCTTTAAGTGACCATGAAGAAACGCATTACTGACATCCAATTGATGGACAAACCAATCATAGGTGACTGCAAGGGAGAGTAGGATTCTGATGGTAGTAGGTTTAGCAACAGGACTAAAAGTTTCGGAGAAATCCAATCCTTCCTGTTGATGAAAACCTTTAGCCACAAGACGGGCTTTGTACCTTTCAATAGTACCATCAGGTTTGTGCTTGACCTTGAAGACCCACTTGCAGCCTACAAGGTTGTAGGTGGAATTATGAGGAACTAACTCCCAAGTGCCAGTGGACTGTAAAGCTTGAAATTCAGATTGCATAGCTGCCATCCAGTGAGAAGACTTAGAAGCTTGGAGAAAGGTTGAGGGAGTAGGAGGTAAAGTTGTGAGAGAATCAACCGTGGAAGGAAGAATGTGTTTGGTGGCAGTGAACACTTTGGGTTTATGGATACCTGCCTTTGCTCTTGTAAGCATAGAATGAGTGTTGAGAGGAACCGGTGGTGGGTGTTGAGGAAGAGAACTAGGAGACTCTTCAGGACTGAAAGATCCTGGAGGAGTAGGTATGGACTCGAGAACAGGAGAAGATAAAGTGGTTTGCTCAAGAGGGGGAAAGATGGGTGAAGAATGGCTGCTTGGTGAGGCATCTGCAGGTGAAGGATGTTGCACAAGATGGGACATTGGCAAAGGCAGATTGAGAGATATAGGAGTGGGAGAATGAGGAGGCACACACGGGCGTGGAGATGAGTCTTGAGAAGACAAAAATTTGTAAGGGAAACAAGATTCATCAAATACCACATGTCTGGAGATGTAGAGTCTATTAGAGATAGGATCCCAACACCTATAACCACTGTGATTCAAGCTATAGCCCAGAAAAACGCACTGCTTGCTTTTGAAATCCAACTTATCTCTTGAATATGGTTGCAACCATGGATAACAAGCACAACCAAACGTCTTCAGAGTATGATATTTAGGAGAAGCATGAAATAAGAGTTCCCAAGGACTGACTGTAGATGACTGAGAAGGTAACCGATTAATGAGATAGATAGCAGTCTGAAAAGCTTCAACCCAAAACTGTGCAGGTAGATCACTCTGAGATAACAAGGTTCTGCCCATTTCAACAACATGCCGATGTTTTCTCTCTGCACAACCGTTTTGCTCAGGAGTGTGGGGACAACTCAACTGATGAGTAATGCCTTGATCATTAAAAAAACTTTGGAGGGACTTATTCAGGAATTCACCCCCTGAATCAGACCGTAGACGTTGAACTTTGAGATCAAGCAGAGTCTGAATTTTTAAAATAAAGGTCTTTAGAGTAGAGAAGACATCAGACTTGAACTGTAAAGGATAGAGCCAACCATATTTGGTAAAATCATCCACTATTATTATATAGAATCTGTAACCAGTACAGGAAGGTGTGGGAGAGGGACCCCATACATCTGTGTGAAGCAATTGAAGTGGCCGAGAGGAAGTACAAGGTAAATTGGAGAATGATAGGCGAGAAGCCTTCCCTAGTTGACAGGCAGTACATACTGAAAGACTATTAACAGAACCAATTACAGGGAGATGATTCTTATTCACAACAAAATGTAAAATCCCACCATAAGGGTGTCCAAGCCTACGATGCCAAATGTGGATGTCAGCCTTAGCAATCATCAGTGCAGTTGGGGAGATTGCAATTCCAGAGACACCATTTGAAGCATTCCAGTAGAAGGGGTACAAGCCTCCTTCACTGGGGCCCTGGAAAAGCATCTTCCCAGTGCTTAGATCCTTGACATAGAACCCAAACGGATCAAAAGTCAGAGAGCACCAGTTATCATGGACAAACTTGTAAACAGATAACAAGTTACGGGAAGCCTGAAGAACTAAAAGAACATCATTCAAACGAAAAGTAGCATGTTTGGTTCGAATGAGAGCAGAACCAGTATGAGAAATGCACAGACCTTTACCGTCACCAACAAAAAGCTGATCAGTGCCAGAGTAGGGAATGGCAGAGTTGAGGGCAGAAGGATCAGGCGTGACATGATGAGATGCTCCGCTATCAGTGAGCCAATAGCTAGGGGATGCAGAAGAAGTCATGGCAGACATTGCAGTAGGAGCTTGAGATTGAGCAAACTGAGAGAGACGAGTACATGTAGAAGCCCAATGACCAAACTGGAGACAAAGCTGACATGGAACTGAGCGACCAGAGGAAGATGAGGGACCAGAATGCTGACGAGAAGGACCAGAACCAAGAATGCCACCTGAGGGATTGGTGTTCCAGTTGGTAGGAGTGGTACCACCAGAGGGATTAGTGTTCCAGTGGTTAGGATTGTGGCCCCCAAAACTTCGATTCTGAGTATACCGATTGCGGTTGTGAAAACGACCACGAGATTTGCCTCTGTTGAAATTGCCAACATGAGTAGAAGGTTGAGCAGCATAGGCATGAAATGGTGCAGTGGAAGAAGAAGCAGCTCTGGTTTTGCGTTTTTGGAGTGAGATTTCTTTGCTCAGTAAAAGGCCATGGAGCTCATCAGCAGTCACAGATTCATTTCGAGTCTCAATAGAGTCAACAAAAGACTCATACTCATCAGGAAGGCCAGATAAAATGTATGCAACAAGATCAGACTCAGACAATGGTTCACCAGCAGCAGCAAGCTTATCAGAGATATCTTTAATCAAATTAAGAAAATCGGTCATTGAAGAGTCACCTTTCTGAATTGTTTGAATCTTCGATCGAAGACTATGAACATGAGTACGAGAAGCGCCTGAGAAACGCCGCTCAAGAGATTGCCACAAAGAGCAAGAGTCAGCCATGCCAATCGTTAAAGGAAGAAGATCTTCAGAGAGCGTAGAGTTGATCCAGATCATCAAGATCTGATCTCGCTCACACCAGGTCTCAAAAGAAGCATTGAGAACACAAGTTCCAGAGGAATCACGAATAAATTGGGGAGGACACAGATCCTCACCAGTGACGAGGCCAAGAAGCTTGAAACGCTTCAGCACGGGAATGAAGAGACTGCGCCAAGTGATGAAGTTCTGACGATTGAGCTTCGTCGGAACCATCCCAGCGACATTGGCGATGGAAATCGTGCCAAGAGACATGATCGGAGGATTGGAGATGTCACTCGGAGGAGACGCCGCTAGTGAATTAGGGTTTGGATGAGGTGGAGGGATTGAAGTCGAAGAATTTGCTGCCGCCGACATATCAAGATTTGCTGAATTGAGAAAGAAAAAGAAGAGAACAGGAAAGAAGCGATCTGTTTGGAAGATTAGAAAATGCAAGAACAGCAAGAAAATTGCCAGAAGAGGGAAGCGCCGGATCGGAGTCGGTTAGACGATGGTGATGATACCATGTAGAAATTAAGAACTCAGAGAGGGAGATTTAGTAAAGAGAGAGAAAGAGAATTGTAGAGAGAGAGTGAGAAATATATCAAATGATTCTCATTAATTCAACAGAACAATACAATAGTATTTATACATAAATATCCTATCCCAACCTATGTGCCAGCTCAGCATAATGTATCTAACTAATCACAAACATTCCAAGCTTAACAACCAAGTAAATGAAACTAATCTGGTGATGGTTGTGATGTATTGCTGTTACTCTTAACACCTAACTCATAATCCTTTACAAGGGAAATGATTTCCTACGTTCTTATTTTCTCCTTTTGCATCGGTTGATTCTTCTTAGGTGCATTGAATCCAAAGGCCAGAAATAAGAACGGGTATGCAAGGGACGAAAAATGATGTGTGGGAATTTACTTCCGTTTTAAAATTTGTTGATGACAATATATATGAATTTCGAACCATAGGTATACTTAGGAAAAGAGAACAAGAGATGAAATTTAGAGCCCAAGCATGTTCACTTTAATTACCTCAAGGAACTTCTTAGCTTACATTTGTTCATTTTTCACATTATACGTACTATTTCCACCTTTACGTTGTTCTGATACCGTAAAAAATAAAATAAAATAAAATTTGTGATTTCATTAGTATAAAAGTGTAGAGTATATATAGTTACATCAAGATTAGAAAATCAAGAATTATATGTGCACTAGTGGGCTTGGCTAACAAATTCGAACTCTAGTACGAGAGTTGGCTAAATGCCTCGACATTGCTAGAGCTAGCCACAAATTTAAAGGGTATGATATCTACATACTCCATTTTACTTCTCACATACCCTTTTAATTTTCGACAGTCAGATCGAATGATTTGAAAAAGATCAACGGATAGAAATTAATGAGGGATGTGTATGCCGCACACCCCCAAATTAAATTGCATTTGAGGTCTTGAGTTTGACTTTTTATTCCTTCAATATTGTTTACATAACATATGACTCTTTTAGAATTTTAGAAGTACTTTTAAAATTACTGAAATCATTTTTAATAAAAATATTTTTAAAATCAAAAATTAATTTCTCTAAAAACGTTTTTAAAAACACTTTCAAACAAGTCAAAAAATATTATGGTGCTCCGCAATATGAGATAAGACAAATTTTTAACCGTTGAATCTTAATTTTGTACATTTAAATAAAAAAATTAACGATTAAAACAAAGATTATCATATACTCATAGCACTTTAGAAAATTCCTTAAAACAAAATAAATCTTTTAAAATTATTGTTTAACCAAATATGAAGCTCACTGCTCGAGATCATATCTTGGTAGGTTTTATAGGTAGGAAAATAGGAAGTTTGTTGCTACTGAAATTTTTAGGGACTTTTCAAATTGATGGTCTGCCACCCATACGCTCATTCAAATTGCAAGTGATGCAAGCGTCTAACTATGGAAGATAAACCACTCTCCCTAATGAAAGTTGGTAACACTCGCTCTACAAACGAGAGACAAAACACCATTCCTCCTCCACGGGGGCAATGGTAGGCGCGTTAGTTGCAGTTTCCTGTGGGGAAAGTGAGAAAGAAGAGCCTTATCGACTTATCGTAACAGAGAAGTCATTGGAATTTTAAAATAAATTGAACTTTTTCACCTGGGCACTGACGCAGGAGGGTATCCAATGACACGGGCGTCTCTCGGCTTTTAGCTCTCTTCGATTCTTATCGCGATACGAGAATATTCTTACTCACGTTTTTTTTTTTTTTATTTCACTTTTAAATAATGGTACTCACAACCTCTTTTTAAATTTTATACATCACCTACTAACTCATGTCACTTGATTATTTTTAATTCTTTTGATTCGATGGTTTAAAATTAAAATGGATGCTTAAAAGGTAAAATTATATGCTTAGATAACACCGCTCTACTTTTTTCGAGTTAAGTCTATTAGTCGAACAAACACACACATAACAATCCTCCAAGTTAATAAGGAGTTCTTCTTCCATACACTTCGTACTTACAATTGAAACTATTTACATCACTCTTTAGAAATTATTTTTGTAAAAAATATTAATTAAAAATAAGTACCGTTAATCAGCACGACTGTGGCTCTACAAAAAATGAGAGGATTCTTCAAGACTGACGTTGAAAGCACTCATCATGCCAATAATTTTAAACCAAATTTCATGTTTCTATAGCCTTGATTATATGAAAAATTATCATGAAACATGAACCGAATTTACTTTTCGAATTTTATATTCTATTTTGATTATTTGATTCAATAATATGTAGTGTTCTAAAGATTTTCGCCTAAGGCTGCCTAGGCATTTGGCAGCTGGCTTTTGGAAGGTAGATTCGACAATGACTTCGCAAAGAGATCAGCGAGGTTGTCTTGGGATCTACTATGCTTGAATTCGATCTTGTTATGCTCTAGTTGCTTATGCAAGAAGAAAAACTTCAACACAAAGTGTTTGGTGTTGTCTCCTTTAATATATCATTTATTAATCTGATCGCTACATGCCAGGTTGTCTTCAAAGATTGTTGTTGGGATATCAACGATGGATGAAAAATTTCCTGTGCTTCCAAGATGTTAAATAATGCCCCTCAACTAAATGCATTCGCGTGTGGCTTCATGTAGGGCAAGAGTTTCAACATGGTTCAAAGATTGCAACTAAGGTTTGCTTGGTTGACGTTCAAGATGTTACGGTATTCCAATAGTAAAGAAATAATCTGTTTGAGAATATGCCTTGTTGGCCGGAGAACGGAGTGCCACTGGAGGTGGTGTTTGGTGACAACGGGGCCAAGCACATAGCTCAAGGTCGTTGTTCTAAACCTCGAACTTGGTCAACGGGTAAGGGAGGAGTCCCCATTCACTTCAACGTAGGAGAGCCCCAACACCAATGAGTTCGAGGTTGTCGTGGTCTGCATCTAAGGTTGTAAACATCATACTTGAGGTTGGTATTGTCACAGTGGACGTCGGCGAATGGAAAAACACGGAGAAGTCATCAATTTTAGATAGTTGTTCAATCCGAGTCAAATTCTTTAGGAATCTGTTAGACTTGGTTGTCGGAGATGCCCACCGTCGTAGGCAATGGCGAAGCTACAGAGGAGTAAGGAGTGGCGGTCACCCCTCCCCTCGCCGAAAATCAAGCCGATGAGCGGTGGTTCCGCCCCTCTGATCCTGTCAAAAGTGATGGCTGCTCAGCCCGATCTCTGGTTTTCTGGGTTTCTGCTGCTGTACAACAAGCGTTTTATTTTTATTTTTAAATCCTTCAGCAAAAACGACGTTGTCTCACTTGGTGATATAGAAAGTAAATAAATGGGACGACGTCGTTTGACCTTTTAGCTCGTTACCTCTTCACCCCGTTTTCCTAGTTCCAGAACAAATCAAAGCAAATATCAGTGCCCTATACGCCTCCCCTCATCCCAACCCCAAACGCTCAAAGGTTCGTTCTTTTCCAATTCAATTTGTTTTTGTGCAAATGGGTTTTTTGGTTATTTGAATTTTGCGTTTCATGTACGATTTCGAGTTGAAAGATTTGATTTTTTTTTTGTTCATTTGGGGATTACCGATTGCTTGATTGATCGGTTAATATTGAAACCCTAGGCGTCTGATGCTTCACCGTCGAACAACGGAATTAGGAGTGGGCCGCCGGCAGAGTTTGATTGTCTTCCTCTACCTATCTCTAGGTGTTTGATAGTCTTCCTCCATCTACCTCTCATATTGCTTTTTGCTGGTCTTTATACACACTCCATGTGTTTGATTTAATGCCTCAAAGAATTTATTTGACGAATTAGTCCCTGGCGACAATGTGAATCAAAATGAGAACGAAATGGTGGTAATTCTAAGTATACCGTTTTTGATGTTGAGGTATCGAACGAGGAAAGTGAGGGTAATAGAGATGAATGGGAGGTAGCAAAATGTTCAGTACAAAGATATTAAACTTGGTCTAGGGGATTTCGTTTTCTACAGTGTTCTTGTGCGCAGAGCTGCAATGCATGACCTTATGACTGTGTATGCCTGTTATCTTGCCATTATTTTGGGACTCAGAGTGCACTCTTATTTTATGGTCAGTGTTCCATCCAGCTTTGCCCATATCTGTCATCTTGGGTTATTAATGGAGCCTTTTGTTATTGGGACAGCTACAACTTGTTGATATTTTGATAGTCCATTTGCTTTTGGTAAGAGAGAAATTATATTTAAGAGGAAGCTGATGTCCTGGCTATTTTTTGTTGCTATCAAATAGGTTTCCAAATTATAAGTTCATCAATAATGTCTATTGGTTTGGTTTGTAATGGTGGATCAGAGTATATAAAAAGAATTTGGTTGTCTAAATTTTTTTGAGATCTTTTATCCTTTAAATTCCGTCCATTCCCTCAATAAACTTTGGCTTCGCCACTGGTCGTAGGAGGTAAGTCGAATTTTTCTAGAATCCTTTTTTTGAGATGGCGATGAGATATGTGAGGCAGACAACATTTAAATGATGTATCGCAGACCTAGGAAGGAAGATGACATTGAAACGATGTCTTTTCTAGCTAGGCTGGGGTTTGGACATTATTTTACTGGGGCCAAAAAGGGCTCTGTGTTAACAATGCCTTCTAACATGATCTTCGCACTTCATGATCAGTATATCACGTAAAAATGCAGAGTTTTAAGCCAATAATAATATCAAAATAATTCAAAAAGACAACACTAATGATACGTTCGGGATGTGAGAGTGAGAGTTGAGGCTTGGGATTGGAAAAAAAATGCAACTAATGGTGGCACGAGGTGGGACACCAAACTATCATGAGAGATGGAGGGTTTGCATTTTCCCCTCTTTTTTCCCGTCATTTATTGCGCACTTTAACATTAATTGCAGTCTTCTAGAACAATATTATCCGCACTAAATATTGAAAAACCGATTATGCCGAAAATGTCTTCCTACTCAACTTTTCTTTTCTTATTTTGTCCCTAAAAAGAAATGTACAAATTTGCTTTCCTATCTTTACCAAACATGGTAATAGGAAAATGTATCTCTCGTCCATTAGAAAATGACATGAGAAATTATTTCACATGAATCCTTTTTTGCATACCAAACGCACCTTAATTGGAAAAATGAAGGAAACAAAGGAAATAAGATTAATTAGCCACCCTAGTTGATCTAATTTTTTATTTTCAAGTATTTAATTACAAATTTCAACGAGAAACTTGTACTTTTCCGATTCTATGTGTAAGTATTTCACGAAAAAAAAATGAAGAAATAAAGTATTTTATTACCAATTTCAACAAGAAACTTGTACCTTTCCGATTCCATACGTAAGTAATTCAAGAAAAAATAAAGAAATAAAATGATTTTCGTACTCATACACTAGTAGATGTGGAGAACTTAAAATTGATACAATTTTTATTTCTATTCTTTGTAAGTAAGTATGCCTATTATTTTGGCCGAAAACAAAAACTTGCTTGGCAAATAAACAAAGTTTCTCATTCCAATAAAACGGACAAAAGGTTATTTATCCAAATTGTATTGCTTTCCTAGTTTAAAGAAAAAAATCATAATAATAAAACCTAATCTATAAACTACTCCAAATGTTTTTTGGAGAAAGGAATAATCACACACTATTTATTTTACTCCAAATGTTTTTTGAAAGAATAATCACACACTGTTTATTTTAACAAACGGTATTATTTATCATAAGAAAAATGAGGTGAGCTTAGCCTCACAGTGAGTGCACACCATTTTCTTCTTTAAAAAATATGTTTTTGATACATATTCATTGTATTCTAAATTAAAATTGTGGCCCTTGTACTTAGAATAAAAAAAAGACTATTTTGTAAATTAAAAAAAGTTAAAGATATTTTTGTCATTTTATTCTTATTTAATAGATATTTTTTACGAAATAATCAAAATAATTGATAGTAGATAAACTCAAAAATTATTTTTATCTATTTAAATCTTACGATCAAAATAAGGAGGTGTACTAATTACAAATTTTTTTTTTTTGGGGATAAAAAGCCAAAGAAAAATGAAAACAAAGAAGAATAAGAGATTTTGGAGAGAGAAAATGAAATTGAAAAGAGAGAGAGAGGAGAGAGGAGAGAGGAGAGAGGAGAGAGGAGTAGAGTGGGTCTGAAATCTCCAACTCCAACCCTGCCCATTCTTTCCTTTTCCTTCAACTCTACTACTCTCTTTCTCTCTCTCTCTAGGCTGCCACTTAACAACAAATTACAAATACCCTCCCACTCACCCTTGCTTGCCTTCCTTTCCAGTTTTCCCAATTTTCCCAGTTTTCCGTTCTCTCACTGTCTCTCTCTCACCTTCAATGAGTTGAACAAACAATTTCACCAGAGAAGAAAAAAGAATAGCAGGAATGGGCAAGTACATGAGGAAGTCCAAGCCCACAGGGGAAGTAGCAATCATGGAAGTCTCACACTCCCAACCCTCTATTGGGGTTCACACCCGAGCCAAAACCCTAGCTCTCCAGAGATCGTCGGCTCCACCTGTCACCTCCGCCTCCTATCTCCAGCTCCGCAGCCGCCGACTCGAGAAGCCCCCGATTCTTATGACCAAGCGGCTCGAGCCCAGAAGGCAGAAGCCCAAGACTGGTCCTAATTCCAGGGCAAGTTCGAGACTTGGGGTCGAGTCTCGGTGCCAAAAGGCTGAGGCATCTGAGGAAACGGCGGTGAAAGAGGAAGAGGACCGAGGACAGAATGAGCAGAGCAACACCAACGACAACGAAAATGCTGATTTGGGTGTCGAAGAAGCTTCGTTTGGAGAGAATGTGCTCGAGTTTGAAGGTAGAGAGAGGTGGGTTTTCTCGGTTTTCTTATTTTAGTTTTAATTTTCTGCGAAACCTCATCGTTCTGTCTTTTTTTTTTTTTTTGGAGGGTTCTTCAAGAATAAAAAAGTTAGATATCTGTTTGGTTTCTGAGAAATTGAAGGAAAATTGAATGGAGATTTTGGGGGGTTTTCAATGTTTTGGTTGGGGGAAAGTGGTTAATTATAGTGAATTGAAAATTTGTGCCACCAATTGCTGGAGTTTAGTTTCTATTGGACCTCTTAGTTTTAGGGTTCTCTCTCTAATTTTTAGGGCTCCGAATGAGAGATAGATTTACTACTTAGGGTTTCAAAAAAATTCGTTTGGAGAAATGATAATTTACTGTATTGAAGATTAATTGCAAGTTTTATAGCCAGAGCATTTCTGCTTACTTTTATTTCTTGATTTTCTTTTTCTTTTGAATGAAAATTCGCTATTACCTAAAAAAGAAGCTGCTTTTGTGTTCGTTATAAGGAAAAAAAATAGCATTTTGTTCTAAATTCTTCTTTAAATCGCTGTTTTCTGTTTGGATGCTAAGAAAATGAATTTGTCTACTGGATAAAGTTGGCTTGGAAGTTGGGTCTGTTTTCATGTGGGGTTTTCTTTCATGCATTGTTTGGTTGCTGTGAAATTGTTCTATCTGACAAAACCAAAACTAATTTTTAAAAATACATTTGAAACACTCTTTGTTATATTTTCTCAGAAAAGTGCAACTCTAAAGTTTTCTTGAAGCATTTTGAGTGAAAAATTTCTCACCAGATATGTAGTAGCATAGTGTGTTCAGTAATTACTGTTTCTGATTGAGTCAGAAAATAAAAGAAAGGATACTAATGGTACTTCATGGTCGATTTTTTATGTCAGTGATATGGCTTGAATCTTTATGTCAGTGATATTGCATTTTCCTTACCTATAAGTCAACAACATTTGAGATGCAGAACTTGTATTTCTTTTACAAACAATTTACTCCGTCATCGTCTAAGCTTAACTTGGGCTGCATTTTCCTCCTTGTTATATCTAGAATGGGTTTGATCTTCTTTATGACAGAACCACAAGGGAGTCCACGCCGTGTAGCTTGATACGGGATCCAGACACCATCAGAACCCCTGGTTCTACTACCAGGCCCACTAATTCAGCTGAGGCTAATCGGAGAATACAGAACTCGTCGCAGAGGCACATACCCACAGCGCACGATATGAATGAGTTCTTTGCTGGTGCTGAAGAAGAGCAGCAAAAGAAATTCGTTGAGAAGTACGTTATCCATTACTCTTTAACTAGTTTCAAGTTTAGGCTAGACTTTTTGTCACTCCTCATGTATGCTAAATACAACCTTGATTTAATATCCTCATTCCTCACAAATGATATCAGATTTCTACTGTGGGTTTATATGCAGATACAACTTTGACCCTGTGAATGACAAGCCGCTCCCCGGGCGTTATGAATGGGAAAAGGTGGACCCTTAGAAGAAAGTAGCATATCCGTCAGGACTTCCTTTCCGGCACATTCTTGGTTGATCTCGGGCTAACTAGCTGGGTTTAGGTTTTTAGTAGTTGCGGTGATGGTTGCTATTTCTATTTTCCATCACCCTTCTTTTACTTGTAAAGAAGTAGGAGTGGCAAAGATGTGTAGACTAATGATCTGTAACATAACAGGTTCTGTGAGTACACAACAAATACAAATCAAAGAGTCCCTTGTCTAACAGATCATCTCAGAGAGAGGAAGGGAAAGAGGGTTTGAGATGCAGGGTTAGGGTTAGGGTTAGGGTTAAGTCAATTAGGTCGGTCTATGTGGTACAGAAAGTTGAATGTCTATAATTGTGCTGATGCAAACTTTAGGAAACCGTTGGAATAAACATGACCCTTTTCCCCTCTTCCCATCTGCTATTCTTTTATCTTCTGCAGTATTCAATTTTGTCCTTTATATTGCTATATGAGACAATAACTTCAGATGATCAGATGATGGTGCCCTTTCACTGTCTTACCGGATCTACAGTATTTAGCACCAATATTGTTTAAATTGTTTATTTTTTCAATTTGTAATTATTTTTCATCTTTTTTACTTTTTTTACGAGGACGTTCCTTAGCTCAACAGAAAGGTTGTTTCTTTGTAATTGAAAGGTCAGTTGTGAAAACAGACTTATTACAAAGTTAGTGAGGTTGCGTGTGATAGACATCTCTTGTCCCTCGCAAAGTCGAAACTCTTGTCGACTTGGAATTTTTTTTTTATTATTTTATTTTATATATATCTGCTAGTGAGAAGGAATAAGTTTTGACGGTGATGGAGCTAATGGTAGGGTAGGTTTTCATGCTTTGGGACGGAGATGTGTACTTTTTTAAATTGAAAGAATCTTTTCTTCTGCATTTTCATATCATATTGATATTCAAGCTAAATTTAAAGTGAGTTGCCGCTGTATGAAATTGCTGGACTTTTGTATGCCAACCAGAGTTCAAGTAATGGAAGAGAGATCAATGGATGGCTACAGCCTACACCATCGTATTATGAGACGTGAAGACTAAGGGGGCGTTTGTTTGCCCTCACTAAAGGGTATTGGACTGGACTAAGGGTTAGTCCAGTCCCATGTTTGTTCCTGACAGGGACTAGGTTTAATGAGACTAAGTCTCACTAGCCTAGACTAAATCAGGGACTAACTGGTCTTAGTGAGACCCCTAAAAAACCATGGGACTAGCTAAGACTGTCCCCTTTCTCCTCCTCGCCTTGCTCCTCGACCACTTACATTCGAAAGCCATTGGACTAGATGCTTTTCACAACCAATTTTCATATAAAATACCAAATTGAAGAATAGATTGGAACAGACAAGAGAGAAAGATGGAGAAAAAGAGGGAGAGAATGGGGGGTAAGGAAGGATTAGAGGGATAAAAAAATGGGATAAAAATAAAATATTAATAATTATGGATTAAATAATATAATATTAGAGTTTGTTAATTATCCTGCTTGTTAGTCCGAAACTGTACCAAACACTTCACTAAGCTAGTCCAGCTTAGTCTAGTCTAAGCCAGTACAGCTTAGTCCCTGAAGCTAGTTCAGTTCGAGACAGTCCGGTGCAACAAACGCACCCTAAAAGTGAAAGTATAGATGTATTCAATCAAAATTTAAAGGAGTCTATAAAAATTCGGTTGTATTTAACCAAGATTTTAGTGGAGTCTCTAAAATAGGTGCATTGATAAAGTGATTGATTTAGATTATAATAACAAATTCAACATCTCCCTTATAAGTTTGATGGACTTTTTTTTAATACCCACTTTCTCTTTCCATAATATAATAACACACTTTCTCTACTATCATCATCTTGTCATGACTATCACCACCATCTTTTACCACGATGTTGTTACCACCACTTTGTTATGAGTCATGGCCATTACCACATTGCTACGACTACCACCACCATCTCTTCCAGCACGATATAGCCGCCACAACCACCTTCACCACCATTGTTACTACAACCATTGCCACGACACCACCTCGACTGTCACCACCTTGTCATGGTAACTACCACCATAACCTTCCACGACCACCTTGTCATTAACGCCATCACCACTACTCCTATCATCATCGCCACCATAACGACTCCATATTTCCATGCCCACACCAACTTCCACTAGCACCGACCGCCACCGCCTTATCACGACCACTACTGTCATGACCACCACCATTACCTGCTCCTAACCATCACCTTGCCATGGCCATAGTGACCATTTCAAATATGAAAATTCGAAACTACCAAAAATGCTCATTAATAAATGGACCACTAAAAAGCTCATGAAAATCCATTAAATTCACGATATTATTCTCACTACTTCTATTAAAGTTCATGTAGAATTCAGTCAAAGTCGACATGAAGTCTATGAAGGTCAAATTAAACTTCCTCAAAATTCATGAATTTGTAACTCTATAAAAACACTTTGATCTCAATTGAATACATCTCTCGAGTGATTTGGAAATAAATGGAGATCGTGTTGAAAGAACATAGGTCCAAGGACAATATGAGTTTCTTAAAAGATCTGGAAAAGAAAAAAAAGAAGAAGGGAAATGCCTGGACAATGTTGACGCTAGACCTACCAAGTAATTTCATAATGTATCATTTATGCACTTATATTATGACATGTAATGTACTAAATGCGGAGCCATGAAGGGACCACGGTGGTCCCAAGCCCATTCTGATCAATTTTTCACTCATAAAAGTTTAGTGTTATGCTTATGATTTTTAAGGTTTTTTCATAGTCTTAGGAACCCAATTCGTCGTTTTTAATTTAATTTCTTTCATTGTGTTTGATTTGAGGTTGGTGGCTTCTATAGAGTCCAAGCAATCTGTTACTTGTGAGCTTTAAGGAGGAAGAGCGAGAGAGGAAGAAAGTTAGAGAGGCTTGGTGTTTAGATCTAAGGAAGAAGATGCTGATGACGACACCGTAGCAGACCAAATGATAGTAATCGGTTGCTTACCATACAGTAGAATAATTTTATAAGTTTAAAAGAGTGTTTAAGATTGAGACTTTTTGACCCCTTTTATGCTAAAGTCCTGGTGGTGCCACTGCAATGTGCCGACTCATTTTCTGGACAATGGGTACACCGTTCACGCCATCACCACCCGTGAATAAATAGGGATAGAAATTGCAATGATGGTTATGGTGGTGGAAGTTGGTGTTACTTAAATGGTATTGGATGAAAGTGAGGAATCTTCAAATTCCAATGAACATTTTTGTTTAAAGTCTTTCAAGTATGCATTCATTGCTTTGCTTGCCAATCGAAGAGAGTAGCAAAGAAACTGTCTCCCACATGGGCCATGCCTTTTTGCCTTTATTCGTGAAAAATGTAATGTTAGGTAGACTAAATTTGAAGACTAAATATGTAAATTAAATAATGTGTCACTAAGAAAAATAAGTATGTTAATCAACATAAGTACGTTAATCAACACTTACGTAATAATTCAATCATCAACTTTCATGTTATTTGATTTACAAGATTTAGTCTACAAATTTAGTTTCTCTAACATTTGTGAAATCCAAAATTTGAGTGGGTTTGCTTGCTTGAATCACACACATTTGGAATAATGGGCGTTTATTTTTTCAAATTTAAAATCATGGTTTACCATTAATGACATTTGAACTTTAATTCAAGATGATATTCTAACTGGTAAATTTACGAAGGGTAATGCTGAAGAGACAAAAAATTTAAATTAAATTTTATAAACCAAATGATGTGGATGTTGATAATTAAATTATTACCTAAGGGTTGATTAACGTACTTATTTTCTATTAGTGACATATCACTTGGTTTGTAAATATTACTCATTTGACCAAAATTTATGGGAATTTACTCATGATTAGTGATAATTCATAATTATTGAAATTTATATAGAATGGATATATAAGTTATAACCAATAAATATATGAGTAATGCTAAGGAGACTCTCTAAAAAATGGGACTCTTCATCGACTCTCTGTCACCTCGTGTTTTTAGCACAATGTTTTATAATCTTGGCACAAAAATTGACGTTAAATTGTGAGGAGAGTCTATGGAGAATACCACTTTAAGATAGTCTCTTAGCATTTCTCAATATATAAATATTATAATTCAAGTAACACGTGTGAGATTGTTTTTAACACGTGACAGTAATAAGTGAAACTTATATATATGTATATATATTTGAACTACATATTGCTAGCCTATTGCGAGGTTAAGATCACTTCTTCCCTTAATGTAGATAAATTGTTTGCGGGTTTAGCCTCACAATGAGCTAGCAATATGTAGTTTAAATTCGCCTTTGTCAAAAATCGAACTTAAAATCTCTTAGTTACAAATAATAATAAAATATTACTAAATCATTTTATTAGGCGGCGAAATTTATATAATATTGAATTCGGCTATTTTGCCACTCATCTACATAATAATGACCCGAATATTCTTGTGAGCTTAGGGTTTTTGTCTTTTCACCACTAAAAAAAAATGAAATAAATCTCTTTAGTGGCGGTGGAGGTTGGTGTCGGTTGGACCTGAGAAGAAGCACGATACAAATGTTTGGTATTGAGGAATGTTATTTACTTTTCTCTCTTTTCTTCAATTATTTTTCCCCCACTCATTAAATTACAAATGAACTCTAGTAACACTTAAAACTAAGTTTTTAATTCCTTAAAAAACTCATATGCTTTTTTCGTTTACCCTTGTTCTGAAAATCCAACTTTTCACTCCTACAAAATTCAAGCCCTAATCTTTTTATTGACCCTAAAAATTACACGGATTAGACCGAAGTAATCTAGGAGCTAATTGCGTCCTTATGTGGATGATTGCTAATGTGAGTGTACCAACTTATTATCAAGTTCGGTCTGGCGAATAGGATGGATGTGGTGGTGTGATGATGAAACACGCTGCTGACTCCTCCACTGAGTGACTTCAGCTGAGAAAGAAACATTATTGGCTTTGAGTTTAAAACTTGAAGGCAAGGTTATGTCTTCTACTACAAAGTACAATCTTCTGCACCAGGTTCAACGACTTCAACTATAATTGTGAAAATATAAGTGCGCAAAATCGGTGTCAAGTTGTTGGGACAAATATACGAAAAGGAAATTAGCATCTTTATGGTGACTGTTGTTCGGTCATCCGAATGCCAAACTCTGAATGATACCTATGAATCCCTATTATAGAACACATCACTTATTCGAGAGAGCAGATAAAGTGACCTCTTTCGGTAAAAGAATCAGAGACTTGGGATAGATAACCAAAAAGTCCTAAGCCAAGCTGATTCTACGGCTCCAATTATGTTCAGCCGAACTGAATTTGTAACCGATTTGTCAACCTAGTGATGTTTAACCAAACTAAATATTTGTTGAAAAAGGTTAGTGAAGCAGTTAGTATTTTTCTTAGGAGTGTGAGAGAGTTTCACATAGGGCGTTTGTCTATGGGTTGAGTTGAAGGTCATCTCTATGTTGCAAACCACTTGTATTTAAGGAAAATTTGGTGATGGCCAAGACACCGCCACGACTGAGTTTCACATGTACTAGGATTCTCAACCCAATAGCCAGCCGAATAGGCTTGGGTTGACATTATTGAAATCCATTTTCACCCAAGAAAATGGGCGAACCAACCCACTTAATCTATTCTAAGGTGGGTTGGGTTGGGCAGGTTTAATGGGTTGAGATTGTTTACTTTCTTTTTTATTTTGACAAAAAAAAGGCGAGTATAAGTGGCAAATAATCTAAAATACATGTCATATTAAAACTTAGATAGTGTGAATTTGGTGTTGTAGCATCACTATCTGTTAATTAATATTTAAATTTTATTATTTAACTAAAGTTAAATAAACCAAGTGTGTTCAGTAAGTATTAAGTTTATACATGTCTATGTAACATACATTTATGTGTAAGAATTATTGATATTCGAGTGGGTTGATTTCAATCAGATTAATAGTTCTTTAACCCAACCCAATCCACCTACAAACGGGTGGTTGGGTTGGTCGGGTTGGTCCGTGAACACGCTAAAGTGCCTACCCCTAGTTGTATGTTTCAAAGGGATGTGATAGGATGAATCCTAACAAGAAGAGAAATACGAAAATAACACGATACCAGTCATTTAGAGTATTCCTCTTAATTTGTAAGTGAGAGACATTAGATTTAAATGTCGTGAATGACGAATTCGATACCAATTTGTTTCCCCTACCCTTTCAAGTCTTTTGTAATACCAAATAGGGTAAATATAGTTTTGTATAAAAATAAAATAAAAAATATGCTAAAAACTCAAAATGTTGTTTTGGGCTAGCAAACATTAGAATTCGACTTAAAAAGCCCTATATCTTACACCAGAGCCCAAATGTGCAATGTTTGGGCTATATTGCCGATTTTATGCTTATCGAGCTACTCTTCAGTCCTTTCAATCATCTTTTATTCTACATTATGCATATTTGGGCTGTACTGCCGATTTTATGCTTATCAAGCTGCTCTTCAATCCTTTCAGTCATCTTATATTGTACATTACAAGTAGACATTAATAAATAGCACCATATAGATTGAGCCCTAGAGTTGAAGATGGCTGGTGGTCATGGGCTGAAAAATGGAGTCGGACTCCAAAGCAGCTGCCAACTCCGGCCACAGGATAGAAGAAACAGTCCATGAGCCATCACCCTTTGCACTTGACCTTTGGTTCATGTAAGCCACTCCAATCCTCTCAATTGTGGAACAAACAGTCCCAAGCACCGGACTCCCAAATCCAAAGTCCAACTCACCAACTGGAAACCTTCTTCCTGATGACAGAACAACCGTTGGGCCTCCTTGTCCCAGGACAACCCTGGATAACATAATCCCAGGCCTGTGACACTCGATCCAATCAATCAAGTCCAAGAAATGTTCCTCATTTGTCACCTTTGAAATTGCCTCCCCAACCATATCAGCAACTTCTGAGATTGAATTTTGATTCAAATCGCTCACACTTGCCTCTCCAAATGCCACAGACAACACATTTCCAATGTAATTTGACAATGAGTTTTCATCTTCTTTTTTGTGCAATCTAGACCGTCCATCTACCAGCCACCCCATCTTACACGTTCCATGGGATTTTGTATCGATGGCAGTGACCATGGTTTTCCATATGTAAGCCGAGACTGCCTCAATTTTTGTTCTCTGCTTTCCATTTCTTGATGCAAGATTTTGCAGCTGCTTGATGCTCGAATCTTCGATGAAATAAAGACGCTTAATCAAGGTTTTGGCTGTTGGGATATTCATTATCTCTTCCATGGTGCACTTGACAAACGTGTGGTCCAAGGAAGAGTGATACGTTGGAGGGCTTCGCGCACGAAGGTGTAGGTTTCTTCGGTGATCCGGTATGCAGGAAATTGGCTTCTTTCGTGCTATTTCAGACCACGAGAGAAGAAAATTGCCAAAGCTAGTGGCGTCACCAAGTGCATGGTCAAAAGTGAACGTGATTGAAACGCCTCCGCATGTATAAAAAGTGGCTTGAACTTGTAAAGAAAAATCAGGGTTGATGGAGACTAGTTTGTCTTTTTGAAGAGATCGATCAATATTGTAGAAATTCAATCTTTTCAAAGGAATGTTGGCATGAGCTTCCACAACTAGGGCACCGGAGTTGTCACACATGATTTCGGGCTCGTTGGTATGCGGGTTAGTGACAATTCGACCGCAGAAGGGGTAGTAAGAGTTGAGAGTATTGGCAAGGGAGGTCTTCAAGGACTCGATGATAGAGGTAAAGTCGGAGGCATCATGACCGTGATCATGTGGTTTGTTGGGATAGAAATAAAAGTATGTGACCGGAAAGCGGCCGGAGAGCAAGTCGAGGTTTGAGAGAGTGAGGATGTGAGGCTGGTCCGGCATGGGATTTGTAGCTTTGACAATAAACTTGCCGGTGAAGTTCACTTCGAAATCAGGCTCTACTCCCATTGGGAAATTATTCTATCTGATTTAACTTTGAGGAAAATCATGGGTCATAAGCATATATTTATATTGTGTAATGGACACAAGTTAGTGACTTGAACATGAACCTCACGGTCTGTAGCAACCTATCAAGGAAATTACCCAAATTAACAGACTTATAAGCAATGAGTATTGACTCGTCTCGCTATTCCTTTTTAGGAAGGGTATCTTGACACCAAAAATTCGAAGAGATACCAATCACTGCATAAACACTATTCATGTTAGAATTCGCTTCTTCCAATCATGCGTCAAAGAAACTTAGTCAAATTGAGGTACACGTTCAATAGTTCATTTAAGGATGGATTCACTTCAGTGGGAGATCATATTTTCCAGTCATGCGCTGGAACACTCGACGGCACATCACATGTCACTATACAATTAGAAGAATACTTAAAAATAAATAAATAAATAAAATTTTATTCTACTTGTATAATAACATACGGTATATTATCCGTGTTCTAAATCACTGAAAAATCTTTCATTTAATGGAGTATTGTTGTTATCATTATCTTCTCTCTTTTTTTCTTTTGTATAATACCTTTCAACGGACACATTTCATAGGGAAAAAAAAGGGCCTTTAGTTTGTATATGGTGACGAAGAGAGTAGGTGGAAAAACACATTTGATTTGAGCCCTCAAGTTTGGCAGGCAACATGATTGTTAACCCATGATTCCGAACCATCCGTTGAAGATTTGGGCATGTCTTCTAGAATTTTTTGAATCCAACGGCTGAGATCAAATATAATCAAATCAAACAGTAAAAAAAAAAATTTAACGGCCCAAATTTAAATCCAAAGACTAAAATTATTTAACTCAAAATTTACTCAAATTTAGTGATTTTTCAATATTTATCGAAATTTAAATATTTTTAGGTTAAAATGTTCATAAAATTATTATGATAGTGTACATAATTTTTTAATTTTAAAAGAAAAAATTAGCCTAAATTTATTCTTTAATAATCTCAGACTAAAAAATTTAGGTAAGAAGAGTTAGAGCAAAAAAGTTGACAGGATGACGTAGAATAGATAATACAAAAGGGGCGACATGGAGCACGTGTAGCTATTGGGCTTCATACGTGGGCAAACATACTCTAATACTATAAAAAAAGTTGAAGTTCTATCATAAAGCCAATTAGCAATATAGAAAGTAACTCAATCTCTTATAAGCTCTTGCATGATTTGATCTCTTGTCCATGTGGGACTTTGGTCTCACATTCTCACACTTGTTCTCCTAGATTCTAGTATCCAACAAAATTTTATTGTATCTTTTCTTTTACTATTAGATTAAAATCGAACGATGAATGACTATGATTTCTTTAAATCATATATCAAAAATACAAACGTAATCAAATTTCAAAACAACTTTTGTAGATTCCCCATTAGCTTGCTCGCAGTGGGTCAAAAGTGCGCGTCTTATCATAGTTAGCTTGCCTATTTCGGTACCCACCATACGGAAGATATACTTGATCAAGCAAACTATTATATCTTCTTCTTCTTATATATAAAGCCAGGCGTTCCTTTTGGGTTCATTGGCTTCACCAAAAAAATTTAGAACAAAAATGCCTTTCAAACAAAAAAAATTTAAAAGCAATTCAAAATAATGTAGGGATATTTTCGTCATATAAAAAATTTAAAAGCAATTCAAAATACCTTGTAACCATGAAGTTTCCAAAATGAGTTACAAGGTATTAATTTTGAGATTTCTTGCAAGAAAAAATTTATAATGTCATGGAGGATGAGTAGAGATCCTCTCCGGATCAAAACAACCAGAGCCCAAGGATTAATTGATCTGGACTTTCGAAATTTAATTCAACAGTTAAAAGAAAAGAAGCTTTTAAAAAACACAATAATTTATGGTCATTGAATCAAATTTCAAAGATCCGAATCAATTGATCTTTAGGCTCTGATTGTTTAGATCCCGATAGGATCTGTAGGCATGGGGGACCTATATGTTAGGTCAATTGAGTCTCGTGATTGTCCACCATTTCTTTGTTTATTTGTTAATCTTCAGGGTGGGGTTGCAACTTGCAAGCCCTTGATTTTTGAAGGGATAGAGTTGAACATTGTCTTTTGATTCTTCTCCACTTCCAAAGCTTCACATAATTGTTATTTGATTTTTACATACGGGCCTTGATATTTGAGTGTAAATGGGCGATCTTGCATTGGGTTTAAGACGGTTTCCCTGGTGCAAACGAGAATTACTTAGGGCCCGAATTCAATGCTCCAAGCTGGTGAATCTGCTTGATTGTGATTACAGATATGATAAAATTCCCCGTAGTCTATCCGTGCCCGGAAGAGGTAGATAATCGTAATTTGCCACCAGTTGTCCTCTTTTTAAAGAAAAAAAAGAAAAAGAAAAATGTGAAAAAGTTACGAAGCACACAATACCAGTAAAATATCATCCGATGCAAGACAACACAATGAGACAAGTCTTAGATTGCCCAACCCAACCGAGTAGTATTTGTTTGCCACAATAATATAATGACAAATAATTACGTCGCAATAACATAATCTAGAACCTTAAATGAACCTTAAGATGACTTGGCGTAAAGGCGGATGCCAAAAGCCAAACCCAAGATTGCAATGGGAACCAGGAACTGGAGAAGTTTGATGATAAACTCTGAAGTCTTGTCCTGATTGTAATTAGGCTGCTTCGGCGGAGTGTATGTGGTACTTTTGGGGACAGTAGAGGCATCAATCTCTCCCACGTAGAAGTCCTTCAACATACCCCTGGCATTCTCGCTATGACCCACGTCCTCAAAATCATCAGTTGCATCCTTCCCTGGGAAAGTACATATAGCAACGTGAAGTTCTCTTCGTATTCAAAGAAAAGCATAAAGAGACAAGAAACAGCATACACATATAATAGAAGATTTTCAATTGGGAAAATCACAAACATTGCAGATCTCTGCAGGCCGTTGACCATGCCGTTGATACAGTGAAGTCAATATGATTAACAAAGTTGAGGGGCTTGTTAAAGAATACTACGTGCATAAATATCATACATATAGTTCATCATATCCCTCTTATTCCTCCTATTGCGGGATACTATAAGGCCGACCCTGCAGTGTGGTTCAACAATAAAAAGAGTCATTTTTCAAGTCTCCAGTTAAGTATCAACCTTGTAAAGAATCGAATAAATGGTGAAATGGAGAATTATTTAATTATTTGATTATCATCACCACAATTCAGAGTTAACTGAAGCACTATGTTCGTCTATTTATTTGTTCACTACCAGATGTCTACGTACGTCCAATGGGGATTCAAGGATGATAAATGAATCAAAGTTAACAAAAGTAGATGGTTCAGATGCTGGAAACACATTGCAAAGTGGGCAACAAAAGGTGACCACTAAATAAGCTTACTAAAGGCTCAATTTGGTTGGACTCTGTGTGAATGATTAACTCAAATGTCAAATGAAGTTTGTATATTGCTCGCTAATTCTTGATGGATTTAAAAATTAATTCTTAAAGATAATTCATTGAACATCATACCCGTTGCTGACACCAAAACATCATCACCACCAGGATGGTCCTCCAAGAACTTGGTCACATCATAAACCTGAAAAGAAATTGGCGGTATTTAGATGATATAACTGGGGGAGAAAAGCAAGCACGCTATCTGTCTTATGCTAAAAAAACAGACAGCAATACCAAACACCTTGATAGTTTAGATCCTAGTTTGGTCATTCAATGCCTAGTGATAGTGTAAAACTATTAAGACTTCAAGCACACCTCTAGTTCCTAGAATGCACCTTTAAACAAAAGAGGAAATGATCAGAAGATATTGTCTTATATGTGGAAACAAGTAGAATTCTATACTGTAATCAGCTCAATGAGCTTAATTTTACTCGTGACAGGAAGCATAATTCTATATGAGTCACTATTGTAAAAATCCCCGCCTAGCGCTAGGCAGCTGGCCACCGCCTTGATTAATGCCCAGGCGTTTGAAAATTAAGAAAGGGCGCCCGCCTAGGTTGCGACTAACTTACACATAAAATAGATAATTTTTATTTTGCATTTTATTTTTTTTCAATAAATTATAAGAAACTTGTTGAATACTTAAATGAACACACATTATATGCTTGTTCTCCATGTTTTCATTGTGTTCCAATACTTCATAATATAAATGTCTTCCTATTTTGTAGTTTATGTTGAAATTATATATATTTGAAGTATAAACACACTTATTTTTAACGAAATATAATGGATTTACTTAAATCTTCCTAGTTTGCCTAGGCGCCCACCTAGACCCCTCCTAGCCACCTAAGTGCCAGCTGCCCGACTAGAGCCTAGCGTCTTTTAGAACCTTCCACACAACAGCTAATTATTTTGGCCTTGTTCATCCATCTTCATGCCTACATCTGTCCAAAGAAACATTATTCTTTTGCCAATAACAGCTATATGCAAAGTCAATTCTTCCTTCGCAAGTATCTATTTAAGCATCCTTAAACTGGATGTGGCTTAATCTTTATAACAACAAAACAAAAACAACAAGAGAATCTCATCACTAAGCACGTCAACACATCAAAGATAGTGTTTCAAAATATACTCATAGATTTGCAGAACAAGAGAAGGAGACGTTTCTATCCAAATCCTAAAGCTTAGTAAGACAAATACCAAATAAATTACTAAAGTGACAGTAAAAATATAGATATTATTATTGGAGTAGTAAACTACAAAGATATAAGAGGAACAAAATAGTATTCTAAATCAATGAGAAAGAGTTTCAAGATAGGCATCAACTCCATGATGTCAATAAATTTTTCAAATCAAACTGCCAAAAGGGTTATGACTACCAACAGTCATCCCTGTTACCTACTTCAGCATAATTTTGGACTCTAAGCCCATCAGTCTCATGATGTTGAATAGATTGGAAGAGAGCATAGTATTTCTTCCAGGGATTTCAAAATCCCCAAACTCCCAGACTTCCTGAATTACTTAAAGAGATGCGTAAAATTTAAGCTTCATGATGTTCGGTATGTTAGACTCCAAATTGAACTTCGGAAGAAAAAGCCACAAACAAAATGCTTTCATTTGTTGATGAAACAGACCTCTTTTTTTGATAAAAAAAATACAAAACATTTATAAATGAAAAACAGTACCAACAATGGTGAGAAAGCTTTCCACTTCTAAGAACACAGGCATCTGCTGATATACTTTCAGTAAGTCCTTCACAAGTGAACCAAACCTTTTGCCACCATAAACACTTAAACTTATCAAAACCCCAATATTGAAGACTTGCCAAAGTATGAAGTTCAATCAAACCCACACATATTGAACGACGGCATTTAAATACAGGCTATTCCCTCAAATTTTCAAGGTCTAGTGCACATTTTAGAATACGCTACCTCTTAGAGAAGTAAATAAGTCCAACATATTTACCAGACACATCATTCGTCTCAAAATACAGTTACCAGCTAGAAAGTTCTAAAAACGTATAATTTGACACTGGAATTAGTAAAATCCATCTTAGAAACTGCAATTTATTGTTAAGATTATTCTAATTGTGTTATGTTAGGAGACTTTACGTTAAAGGAGTCAGTGTGATGGTATAAGCATTTAAAAAATTTAATTTTTACATTTTCTTTAAATCGGGTTGTCCCGTATCCAGATTCATATGTCATCCAGCCGTAGTCGAATCAGTAGAAACCAAATTACTAATGCAACCTTTAGTAGTATGCTTTACAGAAGTCATCAATTGCAGTATCAACAAGCCATAAACATAATCAGCTCAACCAAAGTTTCATGGTATGAAATTAGAGTAATGCTACGAAAACTAAATTTTAAAAACTAAATGACATGTAAGTTGATAATTGGTTTGTTAGTAAGCGTTGATAAACATGGCTCATTTCTATTAGTGACACATAATTTAGTTTTCAAATCTAGTCTCTCTAGCATTACTCATGAAATTAACCGAAACGCCGTCAAGATTTACATTATGGGCATGAATTTTAACCCAATTGTCAATTTCTATCATATGTATGATTAAACTCGCAGGCAAAGGATTAAATTCCCAATCCTTAGTGAATCAAATCCTTCAAATATAGAATATAATCCAAGAAGCAAGTAAGACGATTGGATTTCATATCATATGGTGAAAAATGGGAAAAGGGAGAACCTTGCCACTGATGATTAGCCAGCAGTCCTTGGTGGTGTTGTGCTCGGAGACTTGAGCCAAAGTGAAAACCTTTCCGTCACCACCCATTTGCTTTTCTTGGTATCTCCGCAGCGTACTGATGAAGGACACGATGCAGGTGGAAAATGAAGGAGCTGGTGAGGGTTGCTTAAATACAAATGCAGATCATTTAATGCGGTGATGACTACCAGGAAGACAGTCAGTACAGGGTAAATAATGAGAGAGAGAGAGAGAGAGAGAGAGAGAGGGAGAGAGAGGATGGTTAGGTTATTGAAGGGGAAATAGACTTGGGTAGGTAAATAGGTTGATCATAGATGAACCACCCTGGGATACGCTGGCTTGGCTACATTCAAAGATTACACTACAGGGCATTGTTTGGTTGGTTGGTAGTGAACTGGTGATTTTGGTGGAAAGTTTGGTCCCTGAACCGGTGAGTTTGGTGGAAAGTTTGGTCCGTTTTGTTGTATATTTCCACGTTTTTTCTAATTTGTGCGTCTTGCAATCTTAAGAGCATTCCACCACTTAGCAAGGGCAAGGGCAAGAGCAAGAGCATGTAAGTTATCCTTGTTATTTACTCTGAATAATACTTGTCTTTGTGCAACTCTACTCGTTGAAAAAAAAGGGCAAGGACAATGACAAACACTATTCACAAATGTATATTTTTTATTTTTTATGCTTTGAATCACATATCAAAATAACACTCCCACTGTAACTTCTACTACCAACAAAACACAGAAAGGGATCCTTTCCAGATCCCTTTTACCCAATCCACCAATTCGGGTTTTTGAAATTTGATCTAACAACTAAAGTTATTATAACTTTTAAAGGGACCCCTGTTTTTAGCCGTTTGATTAAATTTCAAGAGTCCTGATTAGTGGATTTGGTGAAAGGGAGATCCCTTTCAGCAAAACACAACCCCTAATCACCGTCTTCTAAACTTTCTGCTAAAAAGAAGTAAATTTGACATGTTCAATGTGATGGAGCAAAGAAGATCGGAGAGCATTGTCAACTTTGGATTGGAATAGCAACTTTGGGCATTGTCTACAAGTCGGACATCGACCATCAATACCAAAACAAAATGCTTTATACAGGGCCTTTAAGGGGAAGGATTCCTTTTTTTTTTTTTGAAAAAAATGGGGACATGCTCTCCACCGTTAGATTGGTTTTAATGAAATTATGTGGTTGAGATTAAAACAGAGGTCACACAATCTCAACCACACAATTTCATTAAAGTTAAATTCAACGGTGTGGAGCGTGTCCTCATTTAAAAAAAAAAATAAGAATCCCTCCCCGGCTTTCATGCCTTATATATTCCCTGCACAAGCCACTCACAACTACTGTCGCTGGAAACCTACTTGCTAGTCAGCATTTCGACGGTGACCCACTTGCTAGTCTTGATTCATTTCACAAAGACGTGGGCCTTGCCAGCGGGCTCAAGGCAGTCTGAAGGGATAAAGGAGCCCACCACTTGCCCTCCCCAAAATGTACTGCTGAAGGTGTGTTTTGGGCTACAGATCTTCGCCCCTTTTTGGGCTAAAGGGTCTCTGGCCCTAGCCCTTGCCATTCACTAATTGCTGGAAATGCTTTCAGAGTACCCTCGTTTTAGGAGGGGAGGCAAGAACAAGGACAACGCAATTCATTGTTTTTACAATTTACTCTTAAATACTAATTACTTTTGTGCAAATTCACCTTTTGAAAAGAGAAAGGGCAAATGTGATCATTATTTCACAAGTAAAGTTTATTTCTAATAAATTGTTTAAAATACAGAGCAAAATGCATTACAATAAACATAATTAATTTTGACTTAAGGGATAAAATCAGTATGGCACAGTCCGTCTTTCCTTGGAACCTATTCAATTATGGCGTGAGAAATGAAGAAGATGGTTGGATATTTATAAATAAAAAATAATAATTGGGTTTTTTTATAATTTTTTTGGTTAATTTTTGTAAAAGATTTTTTTGCCGTTGAGTAATCATGACCGTTGATTTTTCACTATCGGACGGCCCAGATTGTGTTGCATGGCATATTGAAAAAGTTTTGAAATTTTTTTAAAGTTGGAAATTCAACGACCTAACTAAAAGGACTATTGAAAATCCAACAACTGTCAGCCCAAGAAAAACGAGTTATTGACTCAGTTGGGTGGGCCTGGGCTTCTGTTGCATGACGTCATTGTGACAAAAAAAAATTTTTGGTCAATCAAAGTAAATTTCATTAAAAGAGAAAGCTAATACAAAGATAAGAACCATAATAAAAAAATAAATTAAAAAAAAAAAAGATTCCAAAACAGCTAACCAAAGCCTAACTCCACATAAAGAAATTACAATGAATAGGCCTATAAGAGGCAGCCCATACTAAGACAAAAGCAAAAAACCTAGAATTGAAAAAAGCAAATAACCGCATCCACCATATGTCGCGCCCCGATCTCAACCGACGTTTAGAATCAACACGTGACGTCACCATATCGCAAAGCACCACCACCTAGAAGACGAACAAACAAACCAAATGGATCAATGGAAAATGAGGTATATGTTAGTGCAAAAAGCAATGAACCATAATTCTACCAAATAGTTGAAAAAGCACTTTAAAAGCTACTAACTGCCGAAGAGTGCCACCAAATAAGATCGATGAAGGAAAGATCCAAAGAGTTGAGTAACAGAGGTAGATGGTAGAGGGTATGCGGTGAGGAATGATATTTGAAGAAGAAAATGGTAGATCTGAGACAAGCTTAGGGTGGACTGAGACAAAGCTCAAAGAACATTGAGATAGATGCTCAGACCAAATACAATTGAGGAAAATAGACATAGCAGGGTACAAATGGAAAAAAATGTTGGGAAAGAGAGAAGAAGATTGAAAATTGAAAGGATTTGGCTGCCACTGACCCCAATCAAAGAGGGGTCGGCGTTTGAGAATATGTATTTTAGGGTTGGTCGAAAGAGGGAAAGATATTAGAGAGGCCGACCCTAGGTCCCAATTTTATTACCTAAGATTTAGCAATGTGACATAATTGTGTAAAATAAAATGTGAGATTTACCCAATGGTTATGAAAAGTCCGAAATTATTATTTTTGAACAAACGATGTTATCTGTACTAAGGTGGAAGGGGTAGACTTAGCCTCACAATGGACTAGTAATAATGTGGTTCAAATTCGCATTTGGTGATAATCGAACCTAAAATTTCCAATTTATAAGTGAAGAAGAATATCCCTAAACCGTAATACTAAATGGTCAAGTCCGAAACTATTTTAAAATCCAATTAATGTCTTATCGACAATTTGGTTAATATGACCCTTTGTTTAACCAAATATTCATTACATACCATCATCCCTATTTATTAGCATTATCAGTAATCTTTTTTTTTTGTTAAACGATTGATTTTGTTAGATTAGATATTTGATTAGTTACCAATGAAGTTCGAGCCCACGTTGTCATGCAAGAGCTCAACCTCTTTCCATTACTATAGTAAATCGCAACTTGCCATTATCAGTGATCTATTAAATTCTGATTAGCGTGACAGTAAGGTGTATACTGTGTAAGGTTTCATAGTTTGAAAAAAAGGAAATTTTAGCGAAAAATTCTCCGAACTGTTCACTTTAACGAAAAAATACATATTTACACTAAAAAGTCAATCATGTTACTATTTACTTTGCTCTTTATTTTATCATTTTTGTTAAAATTCAAAGTTTTTAAACTCTTTTTATTATATATTTTTTTTTGAAAAAATTGTTTTCAGTAAAACCGAATCCAATTTGAAGAGTAACTAGAATCCGCCTGGTTCATTTTAATTTGTAATAATTATATAAAAATATTTCTGACTTGTTGGGTAAGCATACTCTAATAAACCTCGAGGGACTAAAGAAGAACAAAGCAAATTCCCAATCACAAAATACCTCTCTCTCTCTCTCTCTCTCTCTCTCTCTCTCTGATAATTATATTATTTTTCTACTGGGGTGCTGCTAGGGTTTCGAATCCACTTTCCCCAAATCGGAATCCAAATCCTCCCGACCCCAATTCGAACGAACCCTAGGGCTCGTGTAAGCGGTCGGTGTCGGTGCAGCTATGGCGACCTTGGTGAGCTCCGCCGGTGGGCTACTGGCTATGCTGAATGAGACCCATCCCTTGCTCAAGCTCCACGCTTTGTCCAACCTCAACAGATTGGTTGACGGCTTTTGGCCCGAGATCTCGACTAGCGTAACCATCATGTACTTTCTCTCTTTCACCCTCTGTATTCGTTGAATTTTCGGGATTACGGTTTGCATTTTGCTTGTTCTTCATCTGTTTGACAGGTTAGAAACTTAGGGAGACAATTTATGAAACTTAAGTCAAAATTGGGGAAGATTTGCATTTGTATTTTTTTTTTTTGAGAATTGAGTAATCAATGGTGTGAAAGATTTGATATTTCGTGAAATTTTGTATACTTTGCACACTGTTTTTCTTTGTTATCATCAAAAGAGGGTTTCTTTTCTTGTGCAGTTAAGAAAATTAGGGTCTTATGGGTTTATCTGTTGGAGATCAGCAAATGTTTTTTGGGTGGTGATGGAATTGAGTGGTGTGTAGGTTATAGTAATTGATCATTCGGTGGTGAAGGTGATGACAGTATATAATCCAATAAGAAAGCAGATATGGAGTTATCATGCTGGGGAGCTGACTGTATTTCACTAATTGTGGTGATGAATAAGAATGTGGATGAGGGTTTTGGTATATTGAAGCCCTGATTATACTATATTTAGGACTTAATAGAAATATGTACTGCTTAGTTTTCCGTTTTGCTACTCAGTTTTCAAACATTACTGTCGAAGTAGTCAAGAGAAAGCATGGTACTGGGGAGGTATTAACTGGGTTACACTAGTGCCTCGTCAACTTTTGGTTATGTGTCTTGTCATTACATGTTTGTTCTAGTGTTAGTGTGCTTCTATAAACTTAGTCATGCGTATGAGATTTTGGAAATGTTGCAACAATTAAATTTTGTAGTTTATCTTTTGTATTTTTTCCTTTATTTGTTTCTTTTCTGACTAATATTGTTGTGCAGAGAAAGTTTGTATGAAGATGAGGAGTTTGATCTGCATCAGAGACAACTGGCTGCATTGCTTGTGTCAAAGGTAAAAATTACCTGTTCTGCTTTCTTGATTATTTGTTTCAAACTAGTGTGTGACAGACAAGATTGATTGTTACTTTCTGAATTTACTTGCGAGTTGCATCCAAAGGACTCAACTTGATTGAAAATAAATGCTTGGAAGTTAAGAACCATTAGTAAACGAGAAATTTTTAATAATTACATGTGAATTTGATCGGTAGGCGTTCAAATCTGTCTCTCTCTTCATCCTATTGTGAGGGAAGATTGCATATTTCATTGGATATGTAAGTTTTACTACCTTATATTTTCCGTACTTGACTTGTGTTTTTTCTCACCTAGGTTTTCTACTATTTGGGTGAACTTAATGACTCACTTTCCTATGCCCTTGGAGCTGGTTCGTTGTTTGATGTGTCAGACGATTCTTATTATGTTCATACTCTTCTTGGTAAGAATGTTTCTATGTTTTTTTTTACTTGTACGAGAGAGAGAATATGAAACTTAGAGGCCTTAAAACATACAATTTTACTTCTCATCTATATACGGAAATTTGAGAAGGTATAATCTGACTGCATTTACATGAACTTTGTCATGGTTTGCTCCTCTCTTCAGCCAAAGCTATAGATGAGTATGCCAGTCTGAAGTCAAAGGCAGCAGAATCCAATGCTGAATCAGTAAATGTGGATTCTAGGTTGGAGGCCATTGTGGAGAGAATGCTGAACAAGTATGCAGCCCTCTAATGATTTTAATGCAATAATTGCTACCTTTAGCTTTCTTACCCTTTTTTCCTTTCTATTTAGGTGCATCATGGATGGAAAATACCAACAAGCTATGGGTATTGCAATTGAATGTCGAAGATTGGATAAGCTCGAGGAAGCAATCATAAAAAGTGATAATGTTCAAGGAACCTTGTCATATTGCATTCATGTCTCTCATTCCTTTGTTAATCTTAGAGAATATAGACACGAGGTAACCTTTTTCCTATTCACTGATGATACATTATTAGCATCTGTGCTATAAATACATGTGACTTGGTATCTCTTTCTTTTACCATCAAATTATTGCTAGTATGATGTTTCTGTTGTTATACCGTCTGTATCAAGTATACTGTCTAGGAATATGCAGTGATACATAAATCATTTTCTTGTTACTTATAGAAGTATGTTGGTGCAATAAACTACATAGCTTCAATGTGTTCTTACACTTTCACAATGTAGTTAGGTTTCTCTTTCATAGTAATTTAAGGTGTGATAACATATAGGTCTTAGAGTTTGAGGAGTTATTTAAAATGGCAGAAAAGCTGCATTTAGAGTGCTAATTATTATTATTTTTTAAATATTGGTGGTATCGGTATTTGAGTTGAAGGTCGAGGTGTTTTGAGTGAAAGGAAATGCTTATTGGGAGAATTGTAACATATTTTCTAAATGTGGGGAGAAGTAAACTCTTTTGAACTAATTGTAGTACACGTGGAACCTGTATTTTGATATCATTTTGGATGCTGTTGGCTGGACAAGTAACATTAGGTTTATGTATTTGTCTAACTTTTTATACTGTGTGCACCAACACCTTTGGTTGTGTCTAATGTGGTTAAGATTGTCTCCCTAATGGTACTGTTTTAACTTTTGTCGTTTATGGTGTTTTAAAATTTTGCCAAATCAGGGTTTTTAATGTACAGGTGCCTGTATATGCCATGTTGCATGGGTTATGTAACCTTTGCATTGAATGATGCGGTTTACCCTTCTTTTCTTCTTCTTACATTTGTTTTCCTGGCTACCTTATTTCTAAGTTCGAACTAGTAACCAACAACTTCCAAACTATTTGATTGGAGATAATATATGTTGTCCATGTGTCTGTCCCTTTTGTGTTTCCATTTCTTGCGTTATGCTTCCAAAAGCACCATGTTTAACTTCTGACATTCTATCAATGCTTTGTGCTATGTTGGTTGATTGAAAAAAACTGTGTTGGAAAAGGCCCCGCCTAGTGTCATCTGTATAGGCGCTACGTGGTTGGCCACTGCCACAATTAATCTCTAGGCATTTACAAAATAAGAAAAGACGCCTATACTTGCCTAGGCGCCCCCACCTTGCCCACCTAGGCGGAATTGAGATCCTTTTCGGATCTCTGTGTCCGAAGCCCAAGGACTCGGAGACCCGGGTTCATTGACTCAAGACACAGAGATCCGGAGATGACTCGATTGGCCTAGGCACGCCCGCCTAGGTGGACATAAGCGCGAGCCTAGGCGGGCTGGTTGGTTTTGTAACTTTTTTGGCTTATCTTTTTAGGGGTGTGCTATCCACACACCCCTTTTTACTTCTCACACACCCCTATTACTTTCTGTCCGTTAGATCTTCTTTAATTCATTCGATCCGACGGCCGAAATTCAAAAAGGTGTGAGAGAAGTAAAAAGGGGTGTGTGGATATCACACCCCTCTTTTTATTTATTTAAGAAAATAACTTGACTCTCACTTCGACAGAAAAAATAGATTAACTTTCATTTTGCATTTTGTGTTTTCCATAAATTGTAAGAGACTTGTTGGGTACTTGGATGAACACCCACTGTAAATTTGTTCCCCATGTTTTCAATATTTTCTAGTACATTGTAATTTATATATCATTTCATTTTGCAATTTATGTTTCCCACTACAATTATGTATATTTTTTTAATATAAGTAGACACTTGTTTATTATATAATAATTTTAATTGAAATACAAAAAACAGCCTAGGCCCTGTCCTTTCAATTCTGTTTCTGTTTTGATGATTTCCCTCTGGAATTAGGATTAGGGTATTGCGGCAGTTATAGAGTGTATTTTCATTTGGTAGTGGACTACTTGTTCAACTGTTTTTGCCCTTTAGTAAAGACTAAAGAGTTGTCTATCTCAAGTCATGCCTTGTGCTAATTTTGTTTATCATGTAGAGCGACAAACATTTGAACTCGTTTGGGTCTTTGTACAGGTCCTTCGTCTTCTTGTCAAAGTGTATCAGAAGCTACCTTCTCCTGATTACTTGAGCATTTGCCAGTGTCTCATGTTCCTGGATGAACCAGAAGGTGTAGCGAACATATTGGAAAAGCTTCTGCGATCTGAAGACAAGGATGAAGCACTTTTGGCATATCAAATAGCCTTTGATCTAATAGAGAATGAGCACCAAGCTTTTCTCTTAAATGTGAGAAACCGCCTTTCACCTCCAAAGACTCAACCTTCAGAACCTGTGCAGCCAGAATCAACTGAAGCTTCTCAAAATGAAAGTTCTGCTGCAGAGGATGTTCAAATGACAGATGAACGTTCTACTCCTAATGTGACTCTGAATGAAGATCCGAAAGAAGTGGTCTATTCTGAAAGGCTGACAAAAATTAAAGGAATTTTGTCTGGAGAAACGTCAATACAGTTGACTTTACAATTTTTGTACAGTCATAACAAGTGAGGCTGCTATACTTTTCCTTGAATTTTTTTTTATTTCATTAATTTGCGAAGTAGTTTTGGAATACAGTGATTGAGAAGTGGTTTGACTGTTTTTGTGATTTGCATATAGGTCTGATCTTCTTATTTTGAAGACAATAAAGCAGTCAGTCGAGATGAGAAATAGTGTATGCCATAGTGCTACAATTTATGCTAATGCAATTATGCATGCTGGAACAACCGTGGACACGTTCCTGAGGGAGAATCTGGTAAGCCAGATATCTCAGCTTTTCTTTTATATCTTTTGTAATGATATATTTTCTATGAGTATTGACCACTTCAGTTCTACAAATTCTCAGGACTGGTTAAGTAGAGCTACAAATTGGGCTAAGTTCAGTGCAACAGCAGGGCTAGGTGTTATCCACAGAGGCCACCTGCAGCAGGGAAGATCGCTGATGGCACCTTACTTGCCTCAGGGTGCAGCAGGTGGCGGTGGAAGTCCATATTCGGAAGGTGGTGCTCTGTATGCTCTGGGTCTGATTCATGCCAACCATGGCGAGGGCATCAAACAATTCCTTCGCGATAGCCTGCGCAGTACTAATGTGGAGGTGTGCATTATATGTACCAGTGTTTATATTTTTTTGTGCACTGTACATCGCTAAAATTTTCTAATGGGACCTTTTGATGCAGGTTATTCAACATGGTGCATGCTTAGGTCTTGGCTTGTCAGCTTTAGGAACTGCCGATGAAGAGATCTACGATGACATTAAAAGTGTGCTATATACGGACAGTGCCGTTGCTGGTGAAGCTGCTGGGATTAGTATGGGTTTGCTTATGGTTGGAACTGCAAGTGAGAAGGCTAGTGAGATGCTTGCCTATGCACATGAGACACAGCATGAAAAGATTATCAGGTATAGATCATTAAGTGGTTAGTTTTTTACTTGTGTTGTGCTCTTGTGGAGTTCTTGTGATAAATCATAAAATAAAATAAATTAAGAATTATTTATCAATGAAAGTGATCTCTGGTCTGCGCTAACTGTGTACTGTATGTTATAGAGGGTTAGCATTGGGGATTGCTCTGACGGTATATGGGAGAGAAGAAGAAGCCGACACTCTAATTGAGCAGATGACAAGAGATCAAGATCCTATTCTACGTTATGGTGGCATGTATGCACTGGCATTGGCCTACAGTGGGACAGCAAACAACAAAGCCATCCGTCAGCTACTGCATTTTGCTGTATCAGATGTGAGTGATGATGTCAGGAGGACTGCTGTTCTAGCACTTGGGTTTGTCTTGTACTCCGAGCCAGAGCAGGTTTGTACTTTCTTGTTTTTCCATATTTATGTTTCTGATACTGCATCATCTGCTGATGCCCTTTTTTACTTTTCTTTTGATCTAACAAATACCTTATATGTCTAACTTGCATTGGTAATTGTAGACACCTCGAATTGTCTCCCTGCTATCTGAGTCCTACAATCCTCATGTTCGATATGGTGCTGCTCTTGCCGTAGGCATTTCTTGTGCTGGTACTGGCTTGAGTGAGGCCATTTCTTTGCTAGAGCCTCTAACTTCAGATGTGGTTGATTTTGTGCGCCAAGGTGCCCTCATTGCAATGGCGATGGTCATGGTCCAAATTAGTGAAGCCAGTGATTCTCGCGTTGGAGCATTCAGGTACCGTCTTTGTAAAACTGCCACTTTTCCCAACTCTCTCTCTCTCTCTCTCTCTCTCTCTCTCTCTCTCTCTCTCTCTCTCTCTCTCTCTCTCTCTCTCTCTCATTTTGCAACAATTTTTTGTGTAGGCGGCAATTGGAGAAAATAATTCTTGACAAGCATGAGGACACCATGAGCAAAATGGGTGCAATCTTGGCCTCTGGGATTCTTGATGCTGGGGGAAGAAATGTGACGATTAGACTGCTTTCCAAGACGAAACATGATAAAGTTACTGCAGTTGTTGGCCTTGCTGTTTTCAGCCAATTTTGGTACTGGTATCCCCTTATATACTTTTTAAGCTTGTCATTCTCACCAACAGCTTTGATAGGACTGAACTCGGACCTGAAAGTTCCGAAGTTTGAGTTCCTTTCGCATGCAAAGCCTTCGCTGTTTGAATATCCTAAACCCACCACTGTGCCAACCACTACGTCAGCCATAAAACTGCCCACTGCTGTGCTGTCAACATCTGCAAAGGCCACGAAAGCTAGGGCCAAGAAAGAAGCAGAGAAGGCAAATGCTGAAAAATTATCTGGGGTCGAGACTTCTGGAAAAGGAAAATCATCGAGTGAGAAAGATGGGGATGCAATGCAGGTAAGCAGTATGGGCATGATGCTCCAATGCCATCTTTTTTTCTTCTTCCTCCCTTCCCAATACAGTCCTCAGTTTATGACATCACAACTGTTCTTAATCGAAACCACTTTATTCTCTTTGGCAGGTTGATAGCTCAACAGAGAAGAAATCAGAGCCTGAGCCTTGTTTTGAGATTTTGACGAACCCAGCTAGGGTGGTTCCTGCTCAGGAGCAATACATTAAATTTCTGGAAGATAGCCGATATGTGCCAGTCAAGTTAGCACCATCTGGATTTGTTCTCTTGAGAGACCTGAAACCGGATGAACCTGAGGTGCTTTCACTTACAGACACACCGTCTTCCACAGCATCACCTGCTGGTGGAGCAGCAGCAGGACAGCCGGCAGCCACTGCAGCCATGGCAGTCGATGAGGAACCACAACCTCCTCAAGCCTTTGAATACACTGCTTGATTCTCAGTTTAGTAAGTCGGAATGGTATTCGGAATATTCCGCGCGTATTGTTGGCTAGATTGTTTTACTTTCCGGCGAAAATGTTGAATTTTCATTTTCATGTGATTTCATGAGTTTTGAATTCGCTGGTCATCAACAGTGATACTGTGGTTGTCTGAACGAACTTTCACATTGCATCGGAGTCATGAATGCTTATCGCTTCTGTTTGTTGCTTTATCGACAAATATTTTCGTCAATCGGTCAGTTATACCATTACCGTGTATTTTCTCTTTAATTTGGAAGTATTGAAGGCTTTGATGCCGCCTAGCAACAAACAACCTGGATTACACCAAGAAGATGAACGGATGATTAAACTTGTTTCGAATAGTTTAAAAAAAAAAAAAAGGAAACGAAATCAATTTTTCACCGCCGACTTAACTACACGAGGAGCTGAAACTATGTGGTGCTGGCTTTCGGTTTGCCAACTGTGATTGCGAAAACCCACCTCCTCGGCTCCCTTCTATTAATGTAAAGAGAGGATTGGTTCACAATAATATGTTGGGGTGGATTTTTTTTTCAAATTATTGTGCCAACTGAGTTACCAACCTTAACAAACTGATCTTGTGCTAATCGATAATGATACGGTATTGTACTAAACTCAAATTTTATGGTACGGTATTGGTATTTAATATCATTACTGATGGCATTATGTAATGTACTGTACCAAAAAAAAATAAATATATATTACCTTATTTTTATTTATAACATATAATATTTTAATAATATTAAATGGTATCAACTTAAATTCTTTTTCTAAATACTACTAGTATGTTTTCTTTTTTTGTATGTAGGCTTGACACATGCTCGACCTCAACCTTTTATAAACCCAATGTCTCTTCCAAATGCCTCTATATCTTAAACTTGAATAATTGATCAATGAATTTTTATTTTTTGAAGTTTAAATCCCACTTCCAATTTTCATTTGGTTTGAGATTTTTAACTTCTATTTGGATTGCAAACTTAATACTTCTATTTGATTTGGTTTGTAACTTCTATTTGAATTGTAACCTTAATTTCCATCATGAACCTTGATGCATCTATATGTGTGTGAATTGTGAATGATGAATGATTGATGAATTTAGGCTACAATAAATGAGATAAAGGCACAAAAAAGTCTTGCCCTTGAATTGGGTTGAAAAAAAAAAATTCACATTTTGGCCGAAAACAAAGTGACAATTACCATTACCATACCATGCCAATCGAATCATTTGGTATACTAAAATTTAGTATTCTGACCAAAAGTTTGGTATGGTAATTCGTACAATAACCAGTAACCGTACCGAATCTACCCCTAAGAATATGTGCGGTTAAAATACTGGATTGAAACCAAAAAAATAAACAAGTAATAACAACCAAGTTTTATCTCATTAAGAAGGGGTCAGCTGTATGAATTAGAGTGCAATTGTGCTCGGTTTTGCGCCAAGTCTTCCGTTAGTTCTAGGTAATTCATATATTTTCTTATGGTCTCTTTGCAAGTCTTCCTAGATCTTCTTCTACTCTTTTTGTCTTGAACTTCCATCTCATAATCGCATCTTAAGATAAACTTACACAGTCGAAAGTTGAAACCAAACAATAGTATGGTATAATAATGAGAAAATAAATATTGATTTTGCGTACCTAAATTTAGTTAGGGTGATTAGAGTTGTGTGTTTTTCCTTATACACCCGTCTAAATTACCTTCCTTGTAATTTAGTTGAATACGTAGTATAAAATGCATATCGTTAACATTAAAAAGGACAAAAGATAATTCATCTACGCACATTTTTTTAATTAAAAAGTAGAATAAGTCACAGAAAAACCAATACCAAAATAACGGGGTTTGTTTATTGGACACTTGGGTACTTTAACGAGTTACTATTCCATTGTTGTTGTCATTGAATGTGAGCAGAAAGCACCGCCTTAAATAATAACTGATTTTATATTTTTTAAGAGTATTAAAAAAGCGATATGAAAAATGTGGTACAAATGTAATTAGAGCGTTATTTTTGTTTCTTTAGTTGTATTTTTAGAAAAGCAAATTTACGATTAGAAAAAAGAAGAATAAGGTCTCGTGAATCTTGTTGGTAGGTTAATATATATCTCTTTGAAAAGTTGGAAAAGTTGAAATTTTGAAATTAATCTTTGACAAAGCATTCTGCCTTAATATTGGTCATGGGGAGAGTATACCAGTGGCGCTAGCTCGTGTCCTGTGACACCCATAAATTAAAGAAGGCCGTGAAAGTGAGGTGAAACTGTGACAACAATATTAATCCCACAAGGCTCCTCCTCTTCTCTCTCTCTCTCTCTCTCTCTCTCTCTCTCTCTTATATATACACACACACAAATATACATATATATACATAGATACGACGACATAACTGAACCACGTAACCAAATGTCAACATTTCCAGTTCTTTCTTCTCAAAACAGGTGGGTGTTTTGTTGGGGTCCAGTTCCTCGTCATAGATAAATTTGTACAGATGCTATATCTTCATGATTGTTATCAAACTTTGTCACTATCTTCAAGCAATTGATTTTTTTACAGTTCGTAATTTCATGCATTATTTATCACTTTTTCAGGTAGGGTAATTTGTCCC
This sequence comes from Crataegus laevigata, assembly GCA_963580275.1. Classification (NCBI taxonomy): domain Eukaryota; kingdom Viridiplantae; phylum Streptophyta; class Magnoliopsida; order Rosales; family Rosaceae; genus Crataegus; species Crataegus laevigata. The sequence continues at coordinate 762,997 of OY756944.1, forward strand.
TGCATGAAATCAGCTCCTGGCCCTAGCTAGGGTTTTCGAGTTTTACTGGGTCATCAAATATTTATATATGGAGAAGGAAGAGAACAACTATTCGGTACAAAATTAATCTCACACTGCTTAATTATCATCACTTCAGTTCATCATCATGTTGTATTTTTGCTCTGACGACTTTGAAACATTGCAGGCTTTTATGCCGCCTAGCAACTTCAACAACCTGGATTACACCCTAGACCATCATCAAGAAGATCAACAGATGATGAAGTCTCGTGTCGACGAGACTAATTCAAGTGACAACAACAATGGAATGGTGAATTACTTGATGTACAATCATCATCAACTACAACAACAACAGCAGCAGCAGCAAATAAGCACGCAATTAGCTCCAGCAGGGTTTTGTGGTTCAACTAGTACTTCTTTTGACAAACTGAGCTTCGCCGATGTGATGCAGTTTGCCGATTTTGGACCAAAGTTGGCCTTAAACCAAACCAAGATTTCGGAGGAAGAGCCCGCGATTGACCCTGTTTACTTCCTCAAGTTTCCGGTGTTGAACGACAAGTTGGACAGCAATCAAGACCAGTCGATCTCTCTCATGGTTCCACAAGCTGAAGAGAGATTCACAGGGTTCGGTGAAGAAGACAAGACAAAGTCAATGGAAGAAGAACAAGACGAGGAAGGTCGGGTTTCTGGTAGTAATAATTCAGTGCAGAAGATCCACTTTCTTGGAGAAGATCTTCAAAATAACCCTAGAGGAGGAGGAGTACAACCGGAGCCTGCAGCAGCCAAGAACAAAAGAAAAAGACCACGAACTACCAAGACGACTCAAGAAGTTGAGAGCCAGCGGATGACTCATATTGCGGTTGAGAGAAACCGCAGGAAGCAAATGAATGAGCATCTTCGTGTGCTCCGTTCCCTCATGCCGGGCTCATACGTACAAAGAGTATGTATATATACTCTTTAATTTGTTTATTTGAATATTGGTTAATAACTAATTCAATGTGTACATTACATAGGGGGATCAAGCTTCCATAATTGGTGGAGCCATAGAGTTCGTGAGAGAACTGGAGCAACTACTTCAGTGCTTGGAATCACAGAAGAGGCGAAGGCTCTTAGGAGAAGCACCTCCAAGACAAGTGGGAGATTCTGCCACGGCGGCGGCTATGGCAGTACAGGCAGCTGAAGGCGGGGGAGGACCATTAATATTTCCGGCCGCTAATTTACCTATTAATAATCCAAATGATCCGATTAAGTTTGTGGACTATGAAACTGGGCTTCGTGAAGAAACTGCAGAGAACAAGTCGTGCTTTGCGGATGTTGAGGTGAAGGTTTTAGGGTTTGATGCGATGATCAAGATTCTATCTCAGAGGAGACCGGGGCAGCTGATTAAGGCCATCGCTGCGCTCGAGGATTTGCAGCTTAATATCCTTCACACTAACATTACCACCATTGAGCAAACTGTTCTATATTCCTTTAATGTCAAGGTATGTACGTATTATAGATGATAAGCGATGCTATTTAGACATATAAAACTGACACACTTGCTAACACTCTAAAAAATTTACAAGCTTATCCGATTAATAATTTGGAGAGTTAATGAGTTAATTATATGCATGGTATGTTGGGCAGGTTGGGAGTGAATCGAGGTTCACAGCTGAAGATATTGCAAGTTCAGTTCAGCAGATATTCAGTTTTATCCATGCAAACACCGCCAGCATGTGATCATCATGCACGAGATCGATGATCATGTTCAACTAGCTAGCTACTTTTGTTGAAGAAAGATCAAGATCATGATCTGGATCAGTTTAACTTTTTTCGTGATGCCCCTGCCACTTGAATCTTATCATTAGTACTACCGTCTTGGCTTATTAAATAAAGAAAATTGATCTAGCAAATTGGTCCCTGGTATATATAATACCACTTTAAATTTCCCATTTTCCTTAAATTACTTCATCTTCCACATTGTTTGTAAAAGGCATGTAGTCCTAAATCTCTTTCAAAGCAATAAGTAGTTTAATTTACATGTCTCTCCAGTTTCTTGGTTGAATGTCTAGTTTATATATATAGTACTGAGCTATATATATTTATAATTGTATGATTTGATATATTACGTTAATATCATACAAATAGTAAAATTAGAGAGTTGTTATTCAGATTACAAATATATCAATCGTTTTTTTTCTATACCAATTAAACGAATGCAAATGAGTGAACCGTATGCATGATTTCTTGTATTATAACTAGATTTTAACTATGGTATATATTGCTGGCCATAGTTTGTACAAAGGTAAGAACCATGTATATGTGATATCCTTTTCCAAAGGTGGAGCTAAGCTCTCTCTCTCTCTCTCTTTCTTGTGGGGAAGGCCAGTTTGGAGTAGACAAGTTCTGTATTTTGTCATGCATGGTTGAAACTTGAAAATAATTTTGGAAGGTCAACGGGTCCCCGCACCTTGTTGCCGTGGGAGGTTGACTTGTCAGAAATGACTCTTTTGGTGGTATTCGGCTGCACTCAGATGACCAAGATGTTGCCAAAGCTTAGAGGGTCCCTTGGTCTTTTAAATTTGTGCAGGTTCACCCATCACCATTTCAATTATATATGTTTGCTCACTCACATTTGTCTTAATTAAGGAGGGTTGACCCTCTTCCAAGTGATTCACTCAAAGAGAATGGGAGACCACCTTCATTATTTAACAATACTTGTCCATGTATCTGTCTGTATATATGCCTCCTATAAAAAGTCAATGGGTAACGATAGTGGCACGACGTACATATAACTTTTGTTGTTATTGACACATTTCCAAAATTTTAATAGCACAACATATATTATTTTGTATTACAGTTTAGTGATGTTTTTTTTTACTTGTAATTTTTTTAGCACGTCGATAATTTTACACTAGGAGGAGGGGGAGTTCGGCTAAGCCACACAATGAGCAACCTAATTTGGTATCGAATTCGCCATCAACGAGATTCGAACCTGAGACCTCTCACTTCGAAGTGAAGAGGAATACCACCGTAGTATTGAGTGACTTCATTTGTAATTAAGAGGTTTTAGATTTGACTCATAAATTAGATATCTATTTATTCTGCACTTTCGTAGTATAAATATATTGTTGTATCAAATATATATGTAAAGAGAGCAAAGCAGACAATGTTCACTTTATTAAAAGAGATTCAAATTTCAGTATATATGAAAAAAAGTTATACTAGTTTCAAAAAAAAAGATGCTTTTCTTTTTTAACAACAAAAAATATTTTGTGAAAGCAATAAATATGAGGCCAAAATTTAACAAGACAAAATATGATAAGTCAAGCAATTCAATAAATAACAGAAAAATTTATAGTAATTTGGCATAAGCTTCTGTTTAATTTGAATACGGCGATAAAATTCCACTAATCTCAAATGAAGAATACATAAGAGTGTTTAAGCACTCACAAACACCACATCCTACTAACCCAATAGCTTTCGCAAAAACAAAAGAACAAATATAAAGAAGACGAGAATACATTTCAAATTTCTTCTCCCACAAAATCACTAAAGTAGCACTACTAGCTTTAAACGGGTTGAATTAATGAGCTAAAAAACCTATTCTTTCTCTAGGTGGGATGTCGGTTCTCCGGCTGGTGGGCTGGATATGATAGATTTGATCAATTAAAATGGACTTAAGTCCAGTCCATTCAGTATGTTGTTTATTGTGTCAAATATGAGATTGACAGGATTGGACATGATGGGTTTTGAGTCAACAATAGAATGAGTTATCTAACCTATTCTTATATATGGGTTACAAGTTTTGTCTTACAAGTCTTTGCAATTCCAATCATGTCTCTAAAATCCAATCTCATACAGTCCACCAAACGGGTTCTGTTTTCACTCACTTCTTCATAGTGATGAACTTGTGTCTTAGATATGTCTCACAAGCAAGCCTAGCCACTTTCACGTGTCACTTACATGACATAGCTAACATCTCAAATTGGGCTAAAACAATATGAGGCCCAATACTAAGCCACATATCCAACAATCTTTACATTGATGAAACTTTTAAGACATCAATCGAAAATCAACAATAGTACAAACTCTCATACGAAATGAGCCAAGAACAAAGTTCAAATTCTTGCTCCAGAAGTGACAAAAAATAAAAAGACAACAAACTAATATAAAAGAAGAGATTTTACAAGCTCTTCTTGTTACTCACCGAAGTTGCTACACACCCACAAATTATACAAACAATCTCCTTTCAAAGGTGCAACACTCTAGTAACAAATAATAGCTTTTTTTTGGGTCTCTTCTATACAGAGTGTTGGCACACAAGAAAATCTTCTTTCTTGAACACAGGAGGTGCGACAACAACTCTCCAATTTTAAATGAGTTTCTCTCTCTTTTTGGTTTAATAACAAAATGTCTATGTTTCCCCACCACCAAATCATTGATTGGTTTGATCGGAATGTTTTAATGTTGTGCACTGCCGACTTGACTTCTTTATCAAGACGATCGAACGGCTAAGCAACGAACCTCTTATTGGCTTAGGAACCTTCACTCCTTATGACCAAGGGTGGTTAGGTTTGATTTGTGTATTTTGAGATTTCGGAAGGGAATGAGATATGCGACTAAACCTTGTGGTGTGTATTATGTAAATATTTGTCAAGGTTGTGCACATTTTTATACTTTGCACACTCCTAACACAAAACCAAATATGTTGAAAACTAGTTTTATAGTGTTTTGTTTTTTTTTTTTAAGTAAAATTGAGGAAGAATACGAAAATGATTGTTTAGTCATTTTACTCATTCCATTTCTCATATGCAGATCACCATTCTATAATTACAGAAAATATATCAAAATATTCCACCGTTTTCAAAATAATATCAATATACTTTTATAAACATTGACTAAAATTTAGTTTACTAAAACTTTCTTGCACATAGATTAACGTGTGGTAAATTACATTTTACTCTTTCAGGTTTGGGGTCGATTTTAATTTCTTACAACATTTTTAAAATATTTAAATAATTAATTAAAGAAAAGTTAAAAAAAAAAAAAAAAAAAAAAAAAAAACCAAAACTAGATCGTCTTCCCCACCCTGTTCTCCCCACTCGAGCCCACCCCCAGATCACACTCCCTCTCTCTCTAATCCCTAAACCTAGAAACCCATTCGTCTTTCCCAAATTAGAGACACCCCCTTGTCCCCACCTGAGCCCACCCCCAGATCCCCCTCATGACCTCCTCTCACGTGCCGCCCATTACTCGACGTCATTGGCCGCAGCAACCATTGTGCCTCCCACACCTACTATGACATCGGTGAGTGGAAAAATCACAGATGATTTCAATAGAAAGGGCACTGTCGGCAAGGTCTATCAGGTGATCAGAGCTGCCGTCGATGTTAGGTTCGACTAGGGGTTGCCGCCGATCCTCACAGCTCTCGAGGTTCTGGATAACTCGAAGGTGGGATTAGAGATTAGAGAGAGAGAGAGGTCCTGGATAAGGTTTCTGGGTTTAGGGATTAGAGAGAAAGAGGGAGTGTGATTTGGGGGTGGGCTCGGGTGGGGAAGATGATCTGGTTTTGGGTTATTTTTAATTTTTAATTTTTTAAAATTAATTATTTTAATATTCTAAATATTTTATTGAGAGTTTAGCCACGTGGCACAAATGTGACAGCCACATCAGCACAAATAGGGACTCTTTGTTCGCCACGTCATCACTTAACGGTTAACTTAACAGATTTTTTTAACGGATGTATGAAATTGAAATAAAATAATAAGTAAATGTATGAAATTGAAATGTTTTAAAGATGTTTGTAGTAAATGTATGAAATTAAAATATTTTAAAGATGTTGTAAGAAATTGAAATCGACCCCAAACCTGAGAGGGTAAAATATAATTTACCCATTAGTGTGATATGAATTTGAACCATACTTAGTAAAAACACACCATAGTTACATCAACATGACGACGTAACATTATGTTCCTATGTGACAGTCACTAAGGTGACCTAATTCGTCGCTCTCCTATTCCATGACCTCCTCCAACAACCACAACCCTCTGTAACTAGTCTTAATTTATAGGCTTCAAAATTTGATCTCCCTAACATTAATCATGTAATATTCTCAAGTATTGTTTACGTTAATTCTTTTAAACGGTGGCATACAGGCCTAACCAAAATTTGCGAAAAGTAAAAAATTAAAATAAAACCGGGCCAAGGTGGCGTGTATAGCATGGGCCTGTTTGCTGATCGGGAAATAGAATGGGCCTGAGACTGGGCCGCGTTGTCAGCCTAGCAGACCAGATGTCAAACGTACACCCGCCAGCAGCCAATGGGAACCCGCATCCTATATAACCTTCCTTTATAAACCACACTTGTACAAAACCCTAAGTCTTGCACCCATTCCTCACTTCAGAGCCGCATTAGGGTTTCAGAGAGAGGGAGAGAGAGAGAGGGAGAGAACAATGGTGTCTGGTTCAGGTATCTGCGCAAAGCGCGTTGTGGTGGACGCCCGCCACCACATGCTCGGCCGCCTGTCTTCGATCCTCGCCAAGGAGCTGCTCAATGGCCAGAAGGTCGTGGTTGTTCGCGCAGAGGAGATCTGTATCTCCGGTGGGCTGGTGAGGCAGAAGATGAAGTACATGAGGTTCTTGCGTAAGCGCATGAACACCAAGCCTTCTCATGGTCCCATCCACTTCCGCGCCCCTGCTAAGATCCTCTGGCGCACCATCCGTGGGTACGTCGTCTTTTCTCTGTTATCCTTCACCGATTTATTGATTTATACTTGTTTTAATGAGGTTGAGATGGTGGGTTTCTCTTGGTTTATTTGATTAGGTTACATTTTCCATGTAAATCAATGGAATGTATGAAACTGATTTGGGTATTTTGTTATTTTTTGTTGTTGGGTTTTTTTTTTGTTGATGATGAAATTAATTGTTTTAATTCAGTAGCAGCTGTAAAGTTTTGTTCTTGTTCTATTTTCTAGTGTGTTCTCTGGATTTGGTTAGAGTTATGTAGTTCTTTGTTGGAATTATATTTTTATTGCTTTCTGCTTTGTTCTACTGCTTGAGAGAGTTTTTTGGTAAATACGTTGAAGTAGTTTTGCTATTGCTTTGTTTTGCAGGATGATTCCCCATAAGACTAAGCGTGGTGCTGCTGCACTTGCTCGTTTGAAGGCATATGAGGGTATTCCACCTCCATATGACAAGGTTAAGAGGATGGTCATTCCTGATGCACTGAAGTAAGCTTTTTGACACTGTTTTCATTTGCTAAATGCCTGTCTTCTTGTTTTTAGATTGTTCCGTTTTTCATGAAGCGAATGTTTATTGTTTTTGTATTTGGAAATCTTCAGGGTCTTGAGGCTCCAAGCAGGACACAAGTACTGTTTGTTGGGCAAGCTTTCTTCTGAGGTTGGATGGAACCACTATGATACCATCAAGGTGAGTGTTCCCTGCTTTCCTTGTTTGCTTTTACCGAGTTTTTTGGTCCTTGTGCTGAGAGTTTCTCTGTTCTAGTTTGGGTTAATTATCTAGTTTTATCTTTTAGTTATAAGTAGCATATTCATTATTTCCTATGAAATGAACAATGTTGAGTTTGCACAATGTACTTGCTTCTGTGGTTTATGTATGTTCACCCTCTTAAATGTACAATATTGTTCACGCTTCTGTTTTCATTCTTTGGAAGATGATTTCTATATGTTCCATGTCTGAGTGGTGGAGTCGTCTAACATTGTTGTATTACTAATAAAAGGCACTCCTTTTGTTTTATCTTTATTAATCACCTATATTGGTCTTAGCCTACTGTTTTTTAAAACTATGATTGGGTGATTACAAAAAGCCCTCTGACCGTTACAAAGGAATATGAGGGGAAATTGCAAATCTGACCTTTGAAGGTGTCATTTGCAAATCCCTCATACATGCCTCTGTAAGGATCACGGAGTGCATATTTTCATCCCTTCTACGAACTTCTTGTGTTCCATTATTTACTAACTTTGTCTCAATTCCTAGGAAATTGGCAATTTCTCACCCAAACATAGCATAAGTTCTAGATATATAGTTGATTATATTTGTTCTTATTTTCAATTGGTTATTATCCCTCTGATTTGATCCCTATGTGTACCAACACTTGTACCGAAAATTTGGTGCCTCACTGTATGCTAGAACTTGAGTGTTTTATTGTATATGTTCTTGTGGTTTATCTAAAGTTAGATCTAGTACTTTCTTTGTATTGTTGCATCACCTGACGAAGTTAATGCGTTTATTTTTCTTTCTTGTGCCTACTAATGTTAAACTAATGAATTTGTGTGTGCAGGAGCTGGAGAACAAGAGAAAGGAGAGAGCCCAGGTTGCGTATGAGAGGAAGAAACAGTTGAACAAACTGAGGGTGAAGGCAGAAAAGGTTGCTGAGGAGAAACTAGGACCCCAGTTTGAGATCATTGCCCCAATTAAATATTGATGAGTACAATTTTTTGTTTTAAGACGATAATGTTGTTGACGCTCGAGTTGCGGAGTTCAATTTTGTTCGTGTTATGACGCACTTCGTTGTTTGCTCTAATAGCTAAGTATTTGCGTAGTTGTTTCTTGATACATATCTTTCACTCGAATGCGATTTGGTATTTATGAAATGGCTAAATCACCTGTTTTATGTTTTCGCTTCTTTTGCTTTTAGTTAACTTTGGATAAAGGTTCTGAGTGCAAACTTATGGTTTCGAGTACCCTTTTACGGTTAGTTTTGCACCTTGTCTGTATAATGCAAGAGAGTAGGGGTGATTTAGTACATTCTGATCGGAAACAATTGTGAAACGCGTCACTATTGGAGTTCTACTAAGATCCTTTGGTTCTGCAACAACAACAATTAAAGATGTGTATGCTAGTTCGATGTGCTGCGAGCAACCAAGAAATTAAAGATATACAATAGCAAGGCCATGATAAAATTTCGTCAGTAAAAGTTGAGACAGACTTGGTGCACAATTGATTTGACGAAATTCTATCTACAAGAGAACAAACATCGTTGGCTTAATTGACGAACAGCTTGAACAGGGGAAGGTGTCTACCAAGGACCTCTGATGGCTAAGTCATAAAAATAGTTCAGAGAAAAGAGAACTTGAAAGAGTAATGACTTCTTAGTAGTAAGTGGCAATTCTCGTTTTCTCCAATTGACTTATTTATAGGGGAAAAAAAAATCCTAAGCAGCCAGCTAGGAAGGGAAGTTGTAGAGAATAGCGGGTAGTATTTGATGATGCAGGCCAGCCTCGTAGTTCTGCCATCTAATATTCTCAAAGGCCCCTGTCGGCAAGAGCACAGGTGCACTGGACACTCAAGGAGAGACTCCAAAGCCGGTGCCCTGCCATCATTGGATCAAGTAATGCCCGATGGTAGGACATATTATGGACGGCTTAGAGAGCCCATAATAGGTGTCATGGGCAGCCAAGAGAGCCCATGGTGCTTTTGTGGCATAAAAGCCCAATTATCTTAGGGCAGACTGCATCTTATTCTCTTAGAATAATTTTGTGGTTCACTCACAACGTCAAGGGTACAACCATTATATTGAGCATATAGTCTATGTGTCCTCCTGTTAAATGTGGTTAATTTATGTCTCCACAAAATACATCACAAGAATCGCCAGCATGAATTTTAAGTAGCTTATGGAGTTGAGAAATTGACAAGAAAAACAGGTTTCATAATAGTCTTTGTGAAAACTTCTTAAATGAATAACATCGGTGATGTGGTCATATTTCCATATTATTATTATTATTATTATTATATACTTCTTTTAGATTTTGTGTATATTAATGGGTTAAATGCACTAATTATATTGTTTTGATCTTTAGGCATTTGATAGCGAAACAACATGAAAAAGGAAAAGAAAATGGCGATTTCGGGTGTCGAGTAATTTCAATGAAGTAAGAGGCAAATTAATTGCACCAAGACATATGCATTACAATAAGATGAGACTACAATGGTTTTGGAACTCAAATGGACGTGAAGATGCTATCAATGAATTTTAGGAGAGAACTTAATTACTAGTTTTATTATTTTCATTTATTTTTCCTTTCCTTTAATAAAGACTTGATGTCCATTAGATAGGATTTTAGTGGGGAGTCAACCACCAAAACCAAAAATCATCATATATAGGCGGAGAAGGTTGTGGCAAGGAGGAAGAAGGCTAGAGTTTTTTTTATTTTTCTTTTCGAGGGCTATGATATAGCCTGATCATGAATACTTAATTGTCTTATGGTATTGTTATTATTATGTTTTCTTCTTCATTGAGTATTTTTGGCTATTTGTAATGCGCTTGATTTTTGTTTTGATGCTTGATCACCATTTAAGTTTTAGTTAAGTTGATTTGATGCAAGTTAGAGTAGATGCCGTACTTAACTTGGGTTTAGCTTCTTGCAATTAATACCATAAACACCTATTTGTAGATGTTGTGCAATTAGGGTTTGTGAGATTTTTTTCAAGGATTTCCATAGAGCTTAATGGGTTCCTACTTGTTTAAATTCATCTAGATGTCATAGAGGGTTAATATGTAATGATACTTTTGATGCAACTAGATGCCATGGCCGTTGAATAATTAGGGAAAATCGATCATCAATATTAGAGAACTACTTGAACATAACATATGAAGGGAATTAAGTAGAATTGGTTACGGTGAATTCGGGTGCCCTAGGTCTTCTTTTCTTATGTTTTCAATTTATTATTACATGCATTTTATTTTCAAGTTTTATTTGATTTAGTTTAAGTCAAAATATCATATATTTTCCGTTAAAGCTTCTCCATTATAATTTGTTTCAATTTAGTTAGTAAGATTTTTAGAATTAAATCCATCTCCGTGAGACGATATCCGTGCTTCAAAGCTATACTATCATCCGATTCGTATACTTACAAGCACTAAAATTCGAGACTTAATGAAGTTAATTTTGGTTATCTAATTTTCACATCGAAACCTTATGTCATAATTAAAAAAATAAACAAAATAGCATAGTGTCTTTAGCCTTTATGCTATTTAGGCAGCAGTTGGTTGCAACCTCCTGACTTAGTTAGGTATAGGTTGTTTGAGGATTGTATATCTTAGTTCCATCCAGATTTAGGATTGTTGGGAGTTAGATTTTTTTTCTACACGCGCTCTACGCATGCAATTTTTGTTGAGTACTTGCTCCACTATTAAAGTTAGCCCTATAAGAAAAGGAAGGAAACAAATTATTTAATAAATCAAACAAAAATCACAAACGTTAAATATGTGAGAAGTTAAAAATACGTGTGTTTATCATTTTCTCTTTTTTATTTCGTGCTATCCTTCACTTCGTCATCTGTTAGAGAAGGGGAATATGTTTTGGAGGCGTTAATATGTGAAGAGCAAGGGTTGACACTTGACATTAAGTAGTAGTTTTTTTATCATTTTTCTACGGTGGAAAAATAACAGAAATGGAACACTTGGAAGGGGTGGAGAGCAGTTATTGAAATTATAACAGAAAACGACTGTATAATTATTTATGAATAATATTAGGTCGACAAACGTTTTAGATCAAATTTGTAAATTATGTGATGTGTCATCAATAAAAACAAAATATGTCAATTGGCATTTATGGCCTGTTTAGTGGGTTAGATGGGATCGGGCATTAGGGAATGATTGGATTGGCAGAGATATGTAAGACATGACTTATAATCTATATATAAGGATATGTTAGATAACCCTTTCTAATGTGGATTCATAAACTATTATATACAGTCATGTCATTTCACATTTTGACACAGCAAAGAATGGACTAGACTCAAGTTCACTTTATTTGGTCATAACCTATCACAAATAGCCCACCAAACAAACCCCTGAGTATTAATCTCATTATAAAAAAACCACGTCATATGATATACAAAGTATAGTTTAAGTAGATAGTCTCCTAGCATTACCTATTACTTATTTTACAAAAAAATGGTCCTAAAGTTTTCAAACACTAATATTATTTTAACAAATTTGTAGCAATTAATTAGCACTTCAATTAGGCAGGTAAGGCTCACAACCAACAATTATAAGGTCAAAACTTGGTTTACCAAATTTTTTCAGAACTTACCTACCACACTTTGATATAGTGCGTTTTCATCCCACAAAAAACTTAAAATTCTAGGTTGTTCGGCTCATTTGAGGAAGAAACTTGGAGAGTAGCCAAGTGTCTTTCTCAGATGTTTTTGCTTGAGAAGGTGGAAATTTTAAGGACTCAATGATTTTCAACCTCAATTTTGATGGCCACAAAGAATTTTGTTAGAGCATACTTGTGCATAAATTTTTAAATAAAAGCACGACATATATTATCATATTAAAATAATAATAAATTAGGTTTTGGTCTCTAGTTATTAACGAGCATTGACTAATCTCTTACTAATTTTCAATTTGTGATCAAAGCTTTTGACATTTTTCAGGCTTTATAATAAATATTGAGAAATGTTAAGGGAGCTCTCGCGAAAGTGTTTTTTTTCGTAAACTCTCTAACACTTCACAGTTTAATGTCAATTCTTATGTTAACATTATGAAACATTGTGCGAAAAAAATGAGAAGATAAAATGTCTATATAGAGTCCTACTTTTGAAAGAGTCTTCTTAACATTTCTCATAATTTTTTTACACGACAACAATTTTTATTGGGTATTGAAAATAATATTTATTCATTCTTTAAGGATAGAATTGTTGGATAGTTGTTTATGGTAAGTTTCTCAAAATTTTGAACGACTTATTCTTTAACTAATCAACAAGATTATCTAATTTTTATTATTTTTTTTTAAACAAGATTATCTTCATCTTCAAATGCCACCCAAATATGCTATGGGTTTTTTTTTGTTGTCAAATGATAGATTTGTTAAATTAAATGTTAGATTAGGAAGTTGACAAAACTCAAACCCACGCCGTAGTACAAGACATCACTCATCTCCACCACTATAGTAAAAGACCACTTGTGCTAATTTTATCGCTCATCCTACTTATATCAAAATTGTGCTCATGAATCACTATCCCATGACTTATATCCCCATATACTATTATTTGAACAATATTTTTTAGTTGTTGCAGTTTATACAATCATACTTATGTGTATATTTTTTTCGTTTATTTGAAAATGTATCCATGTAAAGTTTATTTGAAGAAATTTATTAATTTTATTAAGCATAATATCTATTTTATTATTATTATTTTATTTTATTATTATGGTCACATCCCAGCCAGGGCTCAACAACTTTCCGGGCTCGACTCCGCCATAGCACGATATTGTCCGCTTTGGGTCCTGGCCATGCCTTCACAGTTTTGTTTCTGGGAACTCACACGAGAACTTCCTAGTGGGTCACCCATCTTAGAATTGCTCTCGGCGAACTCACTTAACTTCGGAGTTCTGACTAACTCCGAAGCCAGTGAGCTCCCAAAAGGCCTCGTGCTAATTGGAGGTGAGAATGTACATATAAGGCTTACAGGATCCTCACCCCTGGGTGATGTGGGATCTTACAATCCACCCCCCTTAGGGGCCTGACGTCCTCGTCAGCATAATTCCAGCCAGGGAGTGGCTCTGATACCAAATTGTCACATCCCAGCCCGAGCTCGACCACTTCCTGGGCTCGACTCTACCATAGCACAATATTGTCCGCTTTGGGCCCCGACCACGCCCTCACGGTTTTGTTTCTGGGAACTCACATGAGAACTTCCCAGTGGATCACCCATCTTGGGATTGCTCTCGCACGAACTCGCTTAACTTTGGAGTTCCGACTAACTCTGGAGCCAATGAGCTCTCAAAAGCCTTGTGCTAATTGGAGGTGAGAATGTAAATATAAGGCTTACAGGATCCTCATCCCTGGGCGATGTGGGATCTTACAATTATTATTATTATCATCTTTTTTTTATAGAATGTACCCATTTTTTTGGTTTGAAGAATTGTGACAGCTCGTCCCAAATTAATTTTATCGACAACGTGAATTGACGTTTTTACCCTTGTTTGTGCGTGAACATATGTGTGATTGGGCCATGTTTTGGACCCATTAGTTTTCCCATATTGTTGGACCCAATAAGAACTTGAGCTTGGTTTGTTGTGGTTGGTTGAAAATTTAAACACACACACAGCACATGCACACATGCACACATGCACACATGCACACCCTTTCTACCTTTAGTTTCTATCAACTCTCTCTCAATTTCTGTCGGAAGGCCGAGTTTTAGAGTTGGCCGAATTTTTCAAGTTTTCTCTGGCGAGATTCCGGCGTTGTTGAGGCTTGAAAGTGATGAGGTTTTGTTCTACTTGTCGTGGGCTTCATTTTGGTCTAAATTCCTAAATTTTGGTTAAGAAATGAGTGAGAAAACCAAGTTTAAAAATTTCCCAATTTCTGACGATAGCAGCGGTCGTCAGCGCCGGACTCCGTTGACTGGAGTTAGGGGACGAAGAATATTCCGTCAAGTTTGACGGAATATTCTAATGGCGTTAGGTTAGTTTTAACATAATCCGTTACTTTTAACGGAATATTCCTAATTGCCGTTAACTGTTCCATTAAGGTTGGCCGCGCGTGAGGGCGCGTCTGGCTGTGCCTTTGCCAGCGCGTGGGCCATCGGAAAATTTTTCTAAAAAATATGGGGGTGTTCGTGGGATCGAGTAAAGCATGTTGGTATATTCAAACACCCCAATTGAGCAATGTATGAGAAGTTATTACCTAGAGTTAGTTATGTGTGTTTAATTGATGGTTTTATAGTTGTTTCGCATATAAATGAGGCCTATCCAGAGGACGAGCACATCCACACCAGGGTCGAGGGCTACGACCCTTCTATTTATCAGTGAGTGAGCTTTTGTTTTCAGTATATTTATATATGAGTGATATTTTTTCCAGAAATTACGTTTTTTAAATGGTGTTAGAATTAAAATGGTTTTGTGATTGAAATGCCATGTCAAATATCGTTGTTATTGCTATTGTGATTGTGCTAGTTATGCTTTAGCGTTGTGGACGCTCAGGTAAGTTAGGTGAGGACACTTGTTATTGATAGTGTGATGATGATGATGATTGTGATATAGCTCATATTACTGCACCCGGTGTTTGTGCTCCGCCATAGTAGGGCCTAGCCTTCACCTGATCGTTCCCTTCCCGCACCGTACGCTCACCTTAGATCCAAGGCAGGTGCTAACCTGTCGTATAGACCACTATAGGTGGTTTCGACTCGTAGGTGACTTGCGATTCGTCGCATAGCCTTCACGTAATCGTAGCACTGAGCGTGATATTATACACACAACCTGTCGTACAGACCACTAAAGGTGGTTCCGATTCGTGTGCAGAATTTTGTTGATGAGCTACATGTTCAGCCGAACAGGTCACGTTAGGTGACTTCGGCTGACGTATTGAGATTGGCCGGCATATTGTGATTTGATTTATCTCACCTGCTTGATACTTATTTTGTTTGGTTGGGTACTTCGACATGGCGTATTCTAACTTGATATATTTGAGATTTATCGCTTTCCAACATGATTTTGGTATATGAGTACGTATGTTATTTTCTGGGAAAATATACTTGTTTTACAGAGAGGGGTTACTACTTTGATATTGAAACGGTTTTAGAAAAGTGTTGTTTTTGCCCATTCACGTTTTCTGTTTTGCACCCGTCCAGGTTTTAGGTAGCGGTCGCGTTGGTGGCGAACGAGGCATCAAGGCAGTTCTGACAAAGCGCCATCCATGTAGGATTTCTCTGGTTATCGTTTTCACTGCTTGTTTATTCTGGACTCCACCTAGGATACTTGAACTTTGTTGTTGGGTTGTAATGCTTCTGTTTCATCACTCACTCTCACTTATCTCTTATTGTAAATTATTCTGCTTGGTTTTTATTTCCTCACATTTTCACTCTAGTACTTCCGCACAGCGCATTTGGCTACGTCACTCTCACGTGACGGCCAGTACACCTCGATATTTCGGGTCGGGGTGTGTCAAGAATCAACCAAATGAGTTGTGATACATTATTTTTTAGGTTTGATTTAATGAATGTACCCATAATTATTTTTACATGTAACCTGATTTTCTATTGATTTTGAATTTCCTATCCTTAAAGTGGGGAGTATAATTAATAATACTAATAGTTAGGGACTTGGATCAAACACTGAAAACAAATAAGGTTTTAATCAAAGAACATTAGTAGTTAGAGATTGCATCCAATTCTCCCCAAGACATACAATGGATAGGGCTTCAATCACAAAAAGTTTTTGTCAAAGTTTTCAACCATGTCTAAGGAAAAAAAGTGGACATGCACCAAACAGATCAGTTATACCTATTATAAAGAAATAAGTTGAAAACAACATCAGGTAGTTATTCAAACCAATTAAACATTTGTGAGCTTGTTAAACCATATCTAGCCGATCTATACCCCATTTGCTCCTCTTCTAACATGAATTGGTTCGATTAAGTTGGCCAAAGTAATGTGTTATTTATGCACTTAAGTTCAAATCTTTATCTTATAACTTAGATGATATTAGTGCATATTGTTTGTATAAAAGAGTCTCAAACCCCCTTAATACAAATAATACATTTTTTTCATTTAAGCAAATTTTAATCCGGAAACAAAATATGCTAAGGTTGGAAGGTTAATAAATGATATTATCTACACTAAGAGGAAAGCGGTGAGTTTAGCCTCACAATAGGCTAGTAATAATATAGTTCAAATTTACTTTTGGCGAAAATTGAACATATGACTTCTGACTTACAAATAAAGAGAAATATCACTAAACTGTAGTACTAAGTGGTAGGTTGGAAGGCTACTTAAACAAATCTAATAATTTTGTGTCAATATGTCAATCATATATTTGTTTTACCATTTTTGAGTTTGCAGTATCCTCCATCTTTAGGACATGGCATGGCAGGCCTACCATATATTAGAAAAAAAATTGGCCCTAAAACTTCTATAAGCAGTATTTGCAATCATGAGATTTTATTTTTATTTTCTTTCTATAAACTAAAATGTCTATAAGCAGTATCTGCAATCATGGGATTTTATTTTTATTTTCTTTCTATAAATAGGCAAACTGTTATTTTTTTGATTTATTTTCTGTTTTGCATTATCTTATGATTTTCTTTCTACTTTATAATATTTGTTTGTAGAGTTAATTGGAACTTTGGTCCTTCATCAAAAATATGTAGAATCGGTTCTTAAATTTATTAAAATGTGTAGCAGTTATCATTTTACGTGAAACGAAAATCTATAAATGCTTTCATTAGAAGATGCAACTATGAGAGGAGAGTTCAAGACAAAAATAGTAGAGGAAGACCAAAGAAGACTAGAGACTATAAGAAAATATATGAAGTATTAGAGCTAACGGAAGGCTGGGCGCAAAGCCGAACATAGCTATGTTCTAGGATTCATACATTCGATTCTACTTATTAGAATCAAGCTTAGTTGGTGTTGTTACGTTTTTTTTTACTTTATTTTGTCGATTTTCTGGATCTTCTAATTTCTGCAACAAAATATGTTCCTACTTCCGTACACTTTCATGTAGCCTGAGGATAAAATTTTTTTCCCTTTATAATTATTTAGAAAATACGTAGGAAAGGAAATAAAATCAAATAATAAATTTGTGATTATTATGTTGCATTCTTTTATGGAGAGACCTTTGACTTTCCCACATTCCCTCCAAATCCCACTCTCTCTCAATGGCATGTTTTAAATACAAACAAATCAATGCATCAAGCAAAAATTGAAAACCCCATTTCTTTTGTGTTCTGCTCTTCCCTCTCTTCTTCTCCACACAGCCAGATATATATATATATATAGAGAGAGAGAGAGAGAGAGAGAGAGAGAGAGATAGAATATAGCAGAGCCCATTTCTTTTGTGTTCTGCTCTCCCCCTATCTTCTTCTCAACTCAGTCAGATACATATATATATATATATATAGAGAGAGAGAGAGAGAGAGAGAGAGAGAGAGAGAATATAGCAGAGCTTTATATATACACTGTTGATTTTCTGCAATTTTAATTTTCACTAGGCTCAAAGATGTCGTCGTTTTTCCAGTGTGTTGCCCTAGTTTTAGTAGGTCTCGGATTATTTGGAGAAGCAGATGCCCAACTGTATAGAGTATCTGGCAATAAGAAGATTGCTTATTACACCACCACCGTTGATAAATCCGGCAATGGCGATTTCACCTCCATACAATCTGCCATCGATGCTGTTCCTAAAAACAACCGGCACTGGGTTTCTATCAAGATCAAGGCTGGCACGTATAGGTATTTTCATTTTCTTTTTCAACTTTTAAAAATCACTAATTATAAATATAAAAAAAAGTGATTTCGACACCATTTTTTCCGTTCATCAGCACACCATTGCTTATCTGTGGGATTTAGATGGAACAAATTAAAGGAGAATCAAGGGATAGATCCACATAAATAAACACGAGTGTACATACAAAAGAATTTTAAAAAATATGTAAAAATCATTTTCCGTTATCTAAATTTCTTGGATTGTTGTAATTTTGTGTGTGTATATCATATGAATAATATTGCAGGGAAAAAGTGACTATCCCGAGTGATAAGCCGTACATAATTCTCAAAGGAGAAAATAGGCGCAAAACACAGATTGTTTGGAGTGATCATGACTCACTTGCACAAAGCCCCACTTTTGCCTCATTCGCTGATAATATCATTGCCAAATCCATCACCTTTGTGGTAATTTTATATATATATTCCCTCTAATTTGCCTATTAGTTTTGTTTAATTGGATTTCTTCAACTTTCTAATAATTGTATGCAGAATTCATACAACAACCCTGTGAATACCAACCCTCAAATGCCGGCAGTGGCGGCGATGATAGCCGGTGACAAGTCGAAATTTTATCGATGTGGTTTCTTTGGGTTGCAAGACACTCTGTGGGATGTTAGTGGTCGTCACTACTATAAGCTTTGCACCATCCAGGGTGCGGTTGATTTCATCCTCGGCAGTGGCCAATCCATTTTTGAGGTTACTTCATACTTTAATTACGTCACCCCTTAATTTCAAACTTCAATTTTCACACACGCGTATTCGGCACCAATAGCTAACAATAATCGACACTACAATATGAGTCTTGTGGCATGGTGGGACCCAATTTATGATCCATATATACAATTGTGGATACGTTGTCGAAAAAGTTGGGTCACATTGCATTATATTTTTTTTAATACCTGAGCATTCAATGACGACACATATTTGATTATTTGGATTTGATCAAACTATCAACTATTCTTGCTACTGAGTGTCTGTAGGTATTCATTTAAAATCGCACATAACATTTGCTTATCAATAACAATCTAAAGCACATGATACGTTGTTGATATTTCATCAATATTTAGTTGAAAGACAATATTAAATGGTGATTTTTTTTATGTTTCCCATGTGTAGAGCTGTTCCATATCAGTTCTTGGTGAAGCTTTGGGACGTGGTGTGGCGGGTTTTATCACAGCACAGGGAAGAGACAACCCAAAGGATCCCAATGGGTTTGTGTTCAAGGATTGCAAAGTGATTGGTAATGGTTCAACCTTCTTGGGAAGGCCATGGAGAGGTTACTCAAGGGTCATATTCTACAATTCCAACTTCTCCGACGTCGTCGTTCCTGAGGGCTGGGCTCCTTGGAATATGGTTGGCCACGAGTAAGATCTCTCGCCCTTATTATACTAACGCTAACTTTAGTCGCATCAAATTTCACCAATCCTCTCATTCTCCTCAACATAACCCTTTTAAAGCATCGAAGTAACTAAATTTGTTCACCAAATAATGCATCTGTACATTACAAATACCTCACTAGTTTGTGCTATGTTTGACTTAGATTTGAATCAAATAAACATCGTCATGCATGTTTTGCATAACCCATTTCCCCTTGGTAACATTCACAAGAGCGAACAAAAGATATTACGAGTGAGGAAATTTGAGCAGAACCACACAATGAGTTGGCCATAGTTTGGTATATGTCGAACTCACCATTCTTAGGAAGCAAAAATGAGATATCATATTATATTTACAAGTAAAGAAGAATACCACTAGACTATAGTACTACCGACAAACATTCTTTTGGTCTTTAAATGTAGACAACTTAATGTGATATGCAGGGACCAATTGACGTACGCAGAGCATGAGTGCTATGGACCAGGAGCCAACACTTCAAAGCGAGTGAGTTGGGAAAAGAAGCTTAGCAGTGATACAGTGCAGCAGTTTGCAAGCCTGGAATTTATTGATGCTGATGGATGGCTCAGTGACCAGCCATTCTAAATTCATTTTATTTAATTAAATTTCAGGAGAAGCATTATTGCCTGCAAGTCTTGTAAAACACTCTCAATTTCTCCATTGCATTTCAATATTTCGAAGACAGCTCATGATATTTCATGTTAAATGTGTTTAATGTTCAAAGAATTGTTTGCTTGCCCCCATTTGGAATTCAAAGTGATTTATTCATTTTCTTCTGTTTTAAAGCCGAAGTTTCGACCTCTTATTCACGTTGTACAAGTGCCGAAACAATCTTTATGTGAGAGTCGAAGCCTTAAATGGAGAATTGAGAATTTTTTCTGATTCAAATCATCGTTCAACGTTGTAGGATGTGATGACGAGCCAAGAAGATTGCTAGCATAAAATAACAAATGTGGTAACACTGCAGTGAAGTTAGTTCATAAGCTGAAAGAAGACAACAGTTTTGGGATTATTCTGATCTTTAGCATGAATAGCAATATGACTGAAACAAAATAAATAGGGAAAGAAATTAAAAAATAGAACAAAACTGGGAACTATCAAGCTTTCATGGGATCCTCAGGATCCTAATATTTGAATTTCTCCTGATATTCAGCATGAATAGCATAACCACACATCGAATTCATCTTCGAGTAAAAGCGCGATATCATCTTTTTAACTACTTCAACGAAGATTTGTAAAATATCTATTATCAGAAGCAGAGAACCATTAAACTTTATTGCTTGTTACAGCATCAAAACTGACTTCAAAGTCTACCCCCCGTGGACCTCTGATCGTGCAGAATGCAGACAAATACATGTAAAAGAGGACCTGCTGGTTCGCGAGCCAAGCTGCTCTCAGATGGCCAGAAAGGCAATGAAACCAACTCCAAACGTGCAGGACCAGATACATTCTTGTAAACAAAGTGGCCGCCAAAACTATCCATCTACTGGGTATTATGTGTTGGAACACTCAGATAAAATTTCGTATTCTTGAAGTCATCCAAGAGTGGATTGTATCCATCCTTGGTTCTTGTCTTTGAGGGCAAGCCAAACTCTTCCATGAATGACGACGTATCAAGCTGCATCATTATGTAAATTTGATTAAGATAAATGCAGTGAGATTGTTGTTTATATGAACAGAGGTAACTATAAATCCAGCAGTAGGATGCATAGCATGTCTATAAGTGAACAAGTCTTACAATTCCTCGAAAGTAATTATCCATTTCCAACACGTTCTTTTTATATTTCTACTTTTTCATACATGATTCAAAAAGTTTGAATAAAAATTTATCCATGGTCCACCACATCCCGCTAAATCCCTAAATCCCTGCCAGGATTTAGGTAACCACATGCACTTTCTCAAAATTGAACATTGATATGTTAAGGGAAACACTTGATTGCCCTGATCCCTAAACCATATATATTTACCTAGGACCAAATGAGTTTGTGTCCTCATGAATTGTAATTTATCTTTTAGCTGCCAGAAACGAAGGCTCCACATGAAAATTAGAATTGAACTCACCGTAATTGCTCGCCTCTTCTTCCCTTCCTTGGACGACTTATCCTTCTGAATTTTCAGCCATCCAGAACAGTAATGGTCAATACATTCCAAAAGCCAAAATTCAGTGGGGAAAAATATATCAGCATCTCCCTGCAAACAAACCCAAGTAATTAGATTTTGCTTCATAAAAAACTGGTTACCTTTAGAACTTGAGTAGTAGTAGCAGCAGCAATCCTAATAGTAATGTGTTTGGATAAGGTACCAAAGGATTTGGGCTAAACTAATTAGAATGCACTACAAAACATTAGATAGAAGGATTGAAAATGCACTACACGAGCATTACGAAGCCACTAAACAAAGGATTCCCAAGTTACTCCTTTTAAGTAGTCATTTGCATTATTCTCCTAGTGCATTGCATCTTAGTCATTTCAAACCCCTCTCCTAATGCCTTGTACTGCATTTCTAACTAATTCAGCCTAAATCCCTCGGTACTTGTAAATTCCTCATTGAAACACACCATAGCAGAATATCCGAGGCCATTTGTGGCAATTCGTACAACTATGACCCTTTTATTATGGTCTACAACAGTGACCCTTTATTATGATCTACAACCATGACCCTTTATTATGGTCTACAACCATGACATGTCAAAATGAAATCAGAATTATACATACCCTTGCATCCAGATAACTGTTATAATCCGAGCTGCTGCCATCTTTCTGTACGTAAAAAGGATCAAAGTGACAAACTAGTATAGTACGTTATGACAAAGTGTCAAACAAAGATAACACTATGTAAATGTTCAGTTATTATACCTTGGTTGAAACCAATGGAGCTCTTTCACCAAGTATTTTTACATCAGGTAGGTAACTAAAGTCTGAAGCAATTAAAGACATCTTTGGTAGCACTCCGTGTAAAACTTCAAGCAGTTTCTGGATGTTCAAAGACAACATCATTGCCACAAACTTGTTGGGTAATAAAATAAATAAAATAAAATGCCAAACAGTTCCTCACCAAGCAACCAGTTGGTAGCCAACATCTTCGAGGTTTTGGAAAGACTTTAGACCAAACGCCTTTTGCTTTTAGTATTGCACTGCTCTGAGAATCAAGTTTTTTGTCTAAATTGATGATCTCCAGACATCTCTTAATTAATGAGTCTTGCAATGGCTTATACAATTCAAACGGTGTTTCCCTATTAATAACCAAAACCTTAATCAGTGAAACTGAAATCCTGCTCCCACAGTGAACAGTTCAATAAAAGACATGATGGAGTAAAAATGTATTTCAGTTGCTATATAAGCTTATTTCAAAATATACTTTAGCAGAAATACTGCCACCTCTAATCCTGATATTGTATATTCTCACATAATGTGGAAGTATGCCCTGAAAGTCAATCATAAGATGACATCTTTCAGGATAATGCAAATGATTAGTAAAATCTGATCTAATCAATGGGCAAGATCACTGGCTAAGACTGTCTCGTTAATCGTAATATGTCTAAATGAGTCCATGGACAATGGAATAATGGAAGAAGTCTAAAGAAGTTAGACCACTGAGACCTTCGTCTTCAGGCTTTCCGGGCCCATTGGGCCCAAATCCATTGGGCTTACTTATGACATAGGATGAAATAAGTGGCATTAGGCCCAAAAGGCACCTCTATACATGGTCGGTTCTAGAGGTGAGGAAGAGAGAGAGAGAGAGAGAGAGTGTGTGTGTGTGTGTGTGTGTGTGCCTAAACCCTTCTCTAAACACTAATAGGGCCAGCCACTTAGTTGAGGAGGACACTAGTCCCTTTTCGTCTTCTAGGCTCATACATCCTTCATCTCATTCTTAGAGGTGTGGAGAAATTGGAGCCCATCTCCTTGGGTGGCTAAGAAGAACAAAAGGTGGAGGATCCTACTACAAAGGTGCAAACTTGGGAGAGAACTTGGGAAAGGACTTGGGTGGGTCTACAAGCTAGATCCAAAGGTATAATTCCTCAACTTCATCTTCGTTTTAAACACTACACTAGACACAATAGAACTAGACCTATCAGCTATGCAATCTCGAAGGAGATTCAACTTGACTAACGACCTATCTATGCTTCCAATGTTATTTATGCCATGTATATTTATATATTGTGCTGGCTACTTAGTCAAACTTGAAATCCCATGCCTAAAATCTCTAATATTTCCCTTCACATACTGTATTGGGAGCATCCTCTTTAACTCATTAGTATAGTTGCAAAGATATTCAATTACTTGCGTAGGAAACAAAATAAACTAAGTATCACAAGTGACTTATGATGCATAACAATATCTTAAGAATATTTTTATTCAGTTTCCAATATTAGTTTGCTTCCTGATTTTAATTGAGTTAAGATTACTTTCCCGTTCCTAGTAGTTTTAGGATTATTTCCTGTTTACTGCAAGATTAGGTTATTATAAACGTGTGCTTTGCAATTCAATTTAGATGGACTTGATTGACAAATGAAATTATCTCCCTATCTCTTGCTCTCTGCCTTCTAAATCCTGATCTCCCCTTCTATTCTAGGTTTCTCTTTGGTCTATCAGTTTCTTCTCAGTCTTCTTGTTCTAATCCTTCTATTTCACTTATATTGAATCCTAATTCTAGTTCTCTTCTGGAACACCTTCCTCTATTCTAAATTATGTAACCAGTTCTACATCGACTTGACTTCCCTTCAGACTGGAGTGAGTAATCGAAATAAACTATAGCGGAATATATAATACAGAGAGGCATGTATATTCCATTGCACAAAAAGGTAAAAAACTTTAAGTCCAGACTAACAAGCACTTTAACAAAGCTGTTGTGAAAGAGATTCTTATTTGGTTGACTAACTTTCAATAGAAATACTGCCAGATTTTATGGATCTGCAAGATTTTGCTTACCTATCCTGTTGCTTCTCTACCCATACTTCCATCCATGGGGAAACTTGATTTTCTGAATAGATAAGATCATGCGGAAGATTATCAAGTACCTGTAAATATGAGGAGACAAAATTGATAGATTGTTGGATCATAAGTTCATTTACTGAAACTAGCCTACTGAGAAACTATCGAAACTTCCACATAAGAGTCCCTAGCGTCCAATAATATTACTCACCGTCGTTATTAGTGCAAGTAATAGAGAGGGAAAACAAATTTCCGCAATCACTATACCATTAGTGGTTTGTGCAGGCAAATGAGAAAGCCCGTCCATAAGAGATATCAGCAGTTAAGAAAGGTCCTCATTAAAAGATATCGGGTTCATATATTAATGTCAAGGTAGAAGTCTTTACATCAATACATAATGGTATATTATGTCCCGTGTACGTGAGACAGAAAGCAAGGAAATAGTCCTCGTGTTATAAAAGATTAACTTACAGGTAGATGATAGATACTTCTTAGTAATCTTATTAGCAACAACTTTTGATTTCAGATGTCCATTCACATTGCTTCATGTTTGACAATAATCTCATTGCATGAATCAAACTAGTCATACCATTAAACAAGTTCAAATGAAAACCAATGAACTTCGGATAAACTATTTAAAATTATCTACTACATCCTACTATTCTAAAGCACAATTACTGAGCAAGGGCATAATAAAGTCAATCCAGGACAGAACGTACCTCAAGCATTATTACCCAACACGGTTGGTGCTCCACATCTCCTATCAAATAATCAAACATACATGAAAATTAGTCACACAGAACAGCTGCACTCTGCAAGTCTGTACATGGTAGAATCATCATCAAACAAGAAATCTTTGGGATACGAGGAGCAAGCCCTAATGATAAATGAAATCCAGAGATGACAATTCCAGGAAAATTATTAGCAGTCGAGAAAGGAAGAGGTTTGGGGAGTTTATTGAAACAATTGAATTCATAATATGGTAAAGGAACTTCTAGTCAGGGAACTACTCCTTTGATGGGTCTCTCGCAATGGCATATTAAATGTTTATATCATGCAACACTACATACATAATGATCAAAGTACAGATATTTAAATATAGACAATGTTTAGTTCAATGCAGGACAAACTGAAGATAATAAAATGTCAAAAGCCAAAGACACCATACCCCATCCACTCTGGTCGGTAGCATCACGACATTCTACTCGAAACTTTGATAAGTGACTACGGACTTCTCCAACAGTTTCTCGTTGTATCTCAGCCAGCGAGGGACTGACTTCAACTGAGCTATAGTTTTAAATGTTTATGGTCAGCAAAATATCAATGAGGATTGAAAAACTCACTCAACTAGTACCATATTAAATTGGTAAAAGTGATCATCAATGACATACATGTAAGTCATATTGTTGTAGACTCTTGGGGGTGCATTCAGCATGATGTAATCCATGATTCCCTTTGCACAAGTTCCTGATCCACCACCAATTTCATATATCTGAGTGCACATTATAAAATGACATTAAATTGTACCCTTCATGTATTAGGCAAGTGGATGCATATGTAAAATATTTGAGGGAATAATTAATTTTATCACCAAAATAAGAGTAACATATATGGAAAAAAAAAATTCAAAGATCTGCCACCTAGAAACATAACAAAAAATTTAAAACTGTATAAGTTGCAAGCAAATTACTATGTCCTTCCTGCAACGCTAGATTGAAAACTATAAGCATTAATGGGACTTCATCTTGTAATTCAGAAACTGATAGAATCCTTGTGTCTTTTATTGAAATTGCTAATTCTAGCCGATTATTTATAAAACATTGGATAAATAAACTCATGATTTAAGTTTGGAAATTTTTTGCAACTGATCACATCCAGCCAAAAAGAAAAGTCATCACTTGATTTCTATTCCTGTAGTAAAAGGTTGAGTAGGCAGCATTGAGGATATAGCCTCACTTAGCTTCCTTTTCATCTGACATATCATCAATCTTTTCAAGTTGAGAGGCCGGGAGTAAAGAAAATAGACTCTTGGGAATACACAGAAATGATAGATTTCACAATAAACATTCAATCTGACATTAAAAGAAAATTCTCCACCAATAGGTCCACCGGCTGATAACTAAGAAGAGGAACCTTACCTTTAGAGGAACTGAAAGGTTAGCGGTACGCATTATGGCTTCAGCAATCCCATGTGCATACCAAGGCTACAAGGAAAGTGAAATTTTGAAATTGCGAAGCCATGCATTTAATGAAAAAGAAAAATGCCAATCTGGGTGCAGCTTGGGTGGGAACTGGGAAGATATAAAGCACTATCGAATATTACTTTGTGGTTACCTTAAAAATTAGGATTTGGGATTTTGAATGCAGAAAGCAGAGCGACAAGAGAGAGAGATAGATATTACCTTAAAAATTTCCACAGGAGTAAACCAAGATACATCACTTTCCTTGTAAATTTTCTCCAAGTATTTCATATAAGCTTTCCTACCTGTAATATCAAAGATTTCAATATGTATACAATCTACAAGGGATAATAACACGAGCAAGCTTACCTTATTATTAGATAAAGGGGAAAGGTTCTGCAGGAAAAACGAGTGTTGTGTACTAATAGACTTATCATAACCGCAAAGAAAGAATGGTTCTATCTATTTTTCCATAAGGGTTGGGGCACCTTTCATCAGCTGATATGTAATTGGTCCTAATCCTCCAAAGACAATTGCATTATATTATTTGTAAACACGTGTTATTTATGATAGTATCATTCAATCCAATAATGAAAATTCTATTCATTTCAGAAATTGGGAAATAAAAGATTATTTATAGGAATATACATTTTACCAAGTATTTGAGTGTCAATTCAGGTACAATTTCAGACCAAGTATTTGACAAATTTAGTCAAACAGGTGAAACAAGTAATATACTTTTCACCAATCACTTTCTATTTATATTATTGTAAGTCATATTTGGGCAAATGATATTTCTTGCCCGCCTTTTCAGCCAATTTAGATTAGCAGACATGTCCAATACTAAAGAATAGGTTGCTAACTATTTAAACCTAGAAAACTCAAAAGAGCTCTGAACTCAACTGCTTGAGGATGGCCACATAAATCTCTGTTGAGTCTATCGAGAACTAAATACTAAGAAAGATACAGGCAGCCAAGATGTTTACACCACCTACACCAGAATTAGTATTTCAACCTCATGTTTCCATAGCACCTTAAAAATCCAAATAAAAATACCTAACAAGCTCATAAGTATATTTCAGAGGAATGTGCCTTTCCTCATGTTGTCCTTTGTGCTACTACTATTACAACCTCGAAATCTTATCTTCCACGCGTCCATCTCAACATACTCAATTCAAATACACATATGTTCATCTAACATTGCACTCATGATGGAACTCATATTATACACAGCATTACAAAATATTAGAGAAACGGTTAATTGGCATTTGGGTAATTTGATGGTTAGAAATTCCAAAATTATGTTTCCTGTTTAATTCACCCAACTCTAATCCTCTTCAATTGAAAAATACAGCTTCTTCTAATCAGACCTGTTTAGAAATATCGTTAGGTCGAATACAGCCCCAATTCACATTCCTTCCCATTATCATTCTTCCAACACAATTCATGCTTAATCACAAAGATTCAAACCCACTAAATTTTTTACAAATTCATTCAGATATAATGACCAACATACTTTAAGTCCCTGAATTATGACATGAGTCTACAAATCGAACACATAAACTATGCAAAACAAAAACTTAAGGGTAGCTTTAGATACCTTCAAGCTGATTGAACTTAATTGCTCCCTGAAGCACCCCCACCGATTTCGATCTTTGAGAGAAATACCCATGTTTCGGATCATATAATGCCGAATGAATGAAATCACGAACCTGCCCAATTGAATTCATAAACTTTTTTATCACAGCAGCAGACCCATACCCATTAACTTGAATTGCATAATGTAGAGATTACACATCGAAAAAAATGACGCAGATTGTGAATGAATGCCTTACCAGAATCGGTTTGTCACCGACAACGTGAGTGGAGAAAAGGGCTTCAAATGGAGATGCCCACAGCTCACATGGCTTCACTGCACAGACATTCATTTTACTGTGTTACTTAGAGAGACGCAAAGTTTAGAGAGAGAGAGAGAGAGAGAGAGAGAGAGAGAGAGAGAGAGAGAGAGAGAGAGAGAGTACCTTTGGGACGATTGTGGAAGAGCAGAGGAAGCCTTTGGGCTCCAAGGGCGCGACGCAGCATCATAACCAGGAGAAGGTTTTTTGGGGAAGTCCGCTTAAACCCTTAAACCTCCAGGGCGACGGGAGTTTGGGTTTGGGGGTATAAAACGCAATACCGCTACCGTGTGGGTTTATTGACAATTCACAAATGGCAAATGCTGCCTCACATTTTTGAAACTATCATTTTAGTCGAGTTACGTTCATCCATGCCACTAGGCATTAGAATTTAGTTGTATTTCTTTTTATGTGTAAGTTGGATTTTTTTTTTAACCGATAGATTTTGTTAGATTAGTCACCGACGAAGTTTAAACTCACGTCATCATGCAAGAGTTCAACACTTTTCCACCACTGTGGTAAAGGGTCACTTGCGTCTAAGTTAGAATTTTGAGTTTAAGAGTTTTTATTTACATGGACGATGAATTATGTACTTAATTATGATGGTTCGTTCATTCTGTGATTGATTGAATTAAGATGTTCAATTGCATATTAGCATGTGGCTTATGCATATGGGTGAATTCGTCATCCACAAGACTGGAAAATGAAATGATATAATTTTAATTATATTATAACAAGAATAAATAATCAAAATTTTATATTTTATAAGAGGAAAAATCTCATAATCAAGATTACAACACGCAATATCAATACAAATATTCTCACTGTCAAAAGCCAATTATACATAACTTTCAATAAAAAGAAATCTTTATAAGGAAAATTAACGAAAAGTTTTAAAAATATGCCCTTTTAATTAAAAGTTTTTTTTTTAAGATATAGTAAATAGTATCAGAGAAAGGTAAAAATGTGATTTTTTTGTTCAAAGTAAACAATAACAAGAGTGTTTCGTTAAAAATCAGGCTAAATTAATCATTACATTCATCCACCTATCCCTTTGTGGAGAATTGGGACCATTCCATCCATCAGAAAAGTTGGCACTTCTCTCAGGAAAATAGAGGCCAAACTAATGCACTGTCATCCGACCCTCCCCGTGCACATTGAAGACAAGTCGATACTCCTCGTGGTACTGATGTAAGTCTCGAATAATCTCTCTAAACTCCCTTGCGTGTATGTAAGTGGTGAGAAGAGCCAACCTGATAATTCCCTTGCGTCCTAAAGGTGGTGACGAAACATCCGTAAGTGTTGTTCCAAGCTCTAAAACACAGAGACGCAACGCACAAAAGGGGACTCAAAACATTCAGACACCACATATTAACACAATAGAAAACATAAGATGAATAACCATATAGATCGTACATCAAATATCACAAGTTTGCATAAAGAAGATATTCTCGAATTGTACCATGAACGGATCGCAGTCTTCATCGCACAAATTCAACTTGTTCTGACCATACTGGATCTTCAATTCCAGCCATGCATGGAGGCGGTGACGATGACATATCTAAAACACTTTTTCCCTTGTCCACATTTAGTGGTTCCAGTTCCAGCAACTTTGAGCTGTCTGCATCATATGATGATGGAGCTTCTTTTGTTCTTCGTTGATCATAAAGGAGGCAAAAATCCCACCACACTCCCCATTTCGATGTTGAACCACCACTTAGATATAACCACTACGACGCCACAACTACACTTACACTCCAACAATTAGATAAACCACCAAAAACCCATTTTCAAAGAACCCATTTAACCAAAAAGGACTTGCATTTCAATTTGATTTAATCCAAAATTCTAGGATTTTGAACCACCACCGCAATAACAACAATCTACGCTGCAACGACATTTCGACGATACTCTTTTATGATTTAGAACCAACACAACCACAACAACAATCGGATGACGCCCCAACAATACTCCCCCTTTTATGATTTTGAACCGGACGCCAATGGTACACGTTTCTAATTTCGAACCACCACACCACAATAATTCATTTAGGTACCATTTGGTACGTGGGACGGGACGAGGCGTTCCGTCCTACGTTTGGTGCGCCTAAAACGGGTGGAACGAACTATTTCACGGGACAAGTTTTTGGTGAATTTTCGTTCCGCATCACCCCCTGGAACGACTCGTTCCACATCTGTGTAACACAAAATTATAACCTCTTCATCTCCTTCTTCTTCCTCGTTTCCATCCGAGGGCATCTTTGCTCCCTCTGTGTTCCGTCCCATCCTATCTTGTCCCGTCCCGTCCCATTCCGTTCCGTCTCGTCCGTCTGCATACCAAACGGTACCTCAAGGACCCTCACCTTTTTCATCTACAACCACCGCAACCAAATTTTAAATTGGGAAAATGAATAATTGAGAGGAGAAGAAGATGTATGGACCTAAGAGGTGGAGCAATCGGAAGCATGCCGAGCTACTTCCATGGTGTCCCAGGCTCTCAAATTTGATTAGTAAAGGCAGAGCAATCAAAAGAATGGATCTGAAAATAGATCTGAGAGTGTCGTTAGGTGTCGTTAGGAATGAAGGGAATATGGAATTTTCATAGGCAAATTTGACAAAATGAACAATTTTTTAAAAGTGGGATCAAAGTGCAACCGTTGTCCACAAATAAATTATTGATGCTAACAGCCCTTTTTTTATAGTACTCACATGAGTTTAATGTCGAAGTTGAACTTAACGTAACGATCATCGATTACTCAATTTAAGTCCTGAATCAATTTTAACAATAAGATATACGTTGATATTGAGTGCATATAGATACTTAAGAAAAATTGGTGGATACTGATAAACTTCTTAGAACCCCAAAAACTTGAAGATATTTTTGTTAGAAAGCTTATTGTTATCTTCTTGTTGTCCGATATTTGTATGTATCTCCCAAATTTTCGATTAATGGTTGGTAAGCTTACTACAAGTGCATGGACAATGGAGGGGTCCAGATTGAGACTGGCCGCCCTTGTTTTGCTGGCCTCATAAACTTATAGAGGGATTATATTCACGCACTCCAAATTACTTCTCTCACACTTTTTTTAATTTTTTAATATTTTCTATCCACCACAAACACTTGATAGAAAAATATTAAAAAATTAAAAAGGTGTGGGAGAAGTAATTTGGGGTGTGTGAATATAATCTCCCAAACTTATATGATAGCTAAGTACTCGTACATGTTTAGCTATATATTATTAGTTACAAAATTAATTTTATTCTTGCCAAGAAAAATTGGTTAGAACTAACATGTTATGGGATTATATTAATGTTGTAATGTATTGGAGATATAGACCCTACCTTAAACCTTTAGAATCCAGAACATGTTGCCTTACCAAATCTTTACAATATAAAAGTGGGATGTTTGCTTATTTGCTTTGATTTATTTATTTAAGTAGCTTCTCTTTTGGGGACTACCTTTTATCAAAATAGAAATATGTTTAGAGCTTGTTTGAAAGTGTGTCAAAAATAACATAAAGTAATTTTGGTGAAAAATATTTCTAAAACTAATCCTTAGAGCACTTTCAGTGTAGGAAGCTCCCCTGGGCAATAGACAATCAATTCTCTTAAATAAACAATAAATGTACAAGTGCATTTCCACTCCTAAACTGAATAGCCTAGGCAATTCGTATTAAAATATTACTATTTCTATTTTATAAAATAATAAAAGATAACTTTATTTTTTATTTTGGATAATATAAAAGATTGGATGAATTATTTGAAAATATTGAAATGTAGTGTAAAGTGGAAGAACATGGTTAGGTATTTATTAAAAAAACAAATTATATATATATATATATATATTAAATAATTTTCATAATTTTTATAATTTAAATTGTGGCTGACGTCATGATGATGTAATCCTTACATCACATAGGCAGGGCGCTGGGCTAGGCAATTGTTGCCTGACTTCTCTCGCCTTGGGTCTAATTGCCCGAGTAGGCTGGAGTGTTTTGGGAAAGGGGGAGAGTGGATTGGGTTGCCTATCCCCAAGGCAATAAGCAACGGTGGAGTTGCTCTTAGTAAAAATCCAAGTGGATCATGGAAAAGCACTTTAAGTACTTCATGCAAGTGGAACCCAAAATCAATTTCACCAAAAGTATTTTCAGTCATTTTAAAAATATTTCCAAATGAACTATTTGGTGTGGAACTTGTCATTCGTGAAAGGCAAATTTGATATCTCTAGCTTATAAATAAAAAAGGATACTACGAGACATAGAAGTGGCAAATCAACTCATTAAGTTGTTAATAGGTACTTCTTAAGACTCGTTTAATTTAATATCATCATGATAAAGAGATGAGATTAGTAGTGGTGATGATGATGCAAAGTAAAATCAAACTAAATGCATATTAATAGATACTCATTAACAACTCAATAGGTCGATTTGTCATCTCTAACTAGATGGTAATCCTAGTGACATATTTAGCTATGTCAGCTGCTTTTGATATAGTTAGTTTTACATTATTGTACGACATAAAAAGGATTTTGAAAAATAGAACCCAAAAAACACATTAATGAAGTAGTATGACATTAATATAAATGTGTGATTGTTTATCTTTCTTCTTATGGAGGTGCACGTCAAAAAATATACCCAAAAAAAGCGATGAGATTCATGGAAGAAGATCCTCTCCGGATCCACTTCAGGATCTCAACATTCTAACCGTTTATTTTACATTATACGGTCAGTTTTTGTCAGATACTATTTGTATTTAATTTTAAATAAAAAAAAGTCAAATGATTTTTGACCACACGATACACGATAAATGGCTAAAATATGGAAATCCCTATAATCTCCACAAAATAGATCCAGATGGGATCCAATTATGAGATTCATGGGTATGATGAAATGAAGTGGGTAGGAATAGGATAATGGTGCGTTTACGTAACCATAATGAAAATATGAGGAAGTGAATTGAGGAGGAATTGAAATGAGGAGTCAGAATCAGATTCTTATTGAAGTTGTTTACTTAAATGTTTTGGAATCATAATATAAATGACACTAATTCCATAAAACTGTTTACTAATTCAGCAGAATCAGAATATAAATCAATATGATTACTAAATGCCCTTGTCCCAAATCAAATATTTTATATATTTTTTAATAAAATTTGATATAATATATAATAGTAAGAAAAAAATTAAATTGCTTTTTTATTTCATAGACACATTAAAATGCTTTTGTTTATTTTTTATTTATAAATTTAAGTATATACTTTAATATTTAAATTTTATCATTGAAAATTGTAGTTTATTCTCTTTGGCATACGCATGGAGCCGTGCATAATGTAAATGAGCATGGATTTTTCGTGTGAATCCCACACACTGTTGATTCATCCAAATCGTAGTAAACACAAGAATTATCCGTAATCAGAATCAAATTCTTTATTTTCATTCTTATTACGGGTGCGTAAACGTGCCCTAAGGTACCGTTTGGTATGCAGATGGGACGGGACGGAACGGAACGGAACGGAACGAGACGAGACGGGACAGAACAGGATGAGACGGAACAAAGAGGGAGCAAAGATGCCCTCGGATGGAAACGAGGAGGAAGAAGAAGGAGATGGACATGTTATAATTTTGTGTTCTACAGATGTGGAACGAGTCGTTCCAGGGGGTGAGGCGAAATAAAAATTCACCCAAAACGAGTCCCGTTGAACAGTTCGTTCCACCCGTTTTAGGCGTATCAAACGTGTGACGGAAATCATCGTCCCGTTCCGTTCTGTTTCACGTATGAAACGGTAAAAGAAGATAATGACAAGGAGGGAAAAGACACCTCGGATCCACTTGCCTTGACCCGTAACCATCAACAAGTTGTAGGTTGGGTGACAGATGGAATTGGTGATTGACCAAAGTCAATCATATGCATCTTCCTGTTACATGACTTGCATTATTGCACTAAGGACCAATGTAATAGTAATTTTAGTTTTTTAATGCAATTTAGATAAATAAGTGAAATTAGCTCCTCGATAGCAACTTTGATTTTAAACAAGAGGAATTTCTCATTTATCACTGCGTTCGTATAATAAATAGAAGATGTGCAATCCGTCTACATAAGAACGATTTAATACAAAAGATACTCAAAAGAAAGGAGGATATATGACTTTAACATTATTATTGGATGAGGAACTTTCAAAGTTCCATTAATTTAAACTCATACCTCATTACAAAATTTGAGTATGGATTAGATTTGACAAATTTCATAATTATATTCGTTCACAGACTTTAAATCGAAGATTAAGCCAATAGTGCTTCACATGTGGCAAGTGTATAAACTCTTAGTGGGTGAAACGATCGGTCATGGCTTGTCAGAGATAGCATGAGGGTCATCTTTCACGGGGTATTCCATTTGTAGGGCATCATGCATATGACTCCTAATGAAGATCATGGCAAGTGCTTTTGTCATTTTTGTTTGTATTATTAGCTTTCATTGTAGCTCTCAGGTTCTTGAGACTTAAGGTGGAGCTTCATGTCTTACACCCGCTTGAGAAGGAGACCAAAACAACATGTTTAGTCTCGATTTGAACGAGCATCTCGGCACGGCTCGAGATAAGGGTTTCAATCCCTCTTTTTTCATACTTTTCCACACACAATTTATTTAAGCAATCCAATTTCAAAACCACAATAATCCATCACAAACATAACACGATATATAATTTGAGACACCCTTCAACCTGATAACATGTTGAAAGAAAATTTATAGACGGAGAGTAGAATATGGACGACAAGAAAAAGATATGGAGCTCAGTTGCCTATAATTACTTATTTTTCCTTGTAATTTTACACAATCACACTTCTAAATAATATTAACTTCAACAAGATTCTAGTTTTGGGATTTGTAAGATTTAAGTACTCTGTTCATAATTAGATGAACAAAGAGATGCACCCATGAGATGGACATCGTATGTCGACCATCTACTTTTTTATAAAATCATAGACAGTCATTATTAAAAAAAATACAAAATAAGAAAAAACTATAAAAAGCACAAAAGAATCACATGCCAAACAAGGACTACACGTTGCATCTCTCAATTTTGGCCATTTCCAGAGACAAAACAGAGAGAGAGAGAGAGAGTCAAATATACAAGGGAAAGAAGAAAGCAGCAGAGAGAGAGAGAGACAGAGAGAAAGAGGAGAGAGACTGACAGACAGAGACACAACGAAGACATCGCTGTCCAAAAGCTAAGCTGAGCTCATCAGCTCAGCCTCTCACGCCTTAGTTTACTCCTGTTCCGTCTCTCCCACGCTCATACTCCAACCCCCATTCCTCGGAACCTACTCAAACTCCACTCCCCTTCTCTGCATTTCCGGGGCTCCGAGCCCCGATTCCCAGGTACCCATTTTCCCAAACGAGCCTGAAAGCAGTTCCAGGTCGCAAATTCGCTTACTTTTTGAAGCAATATTTCGTGGGTTTTTGTTTTCAGGAGAAGATTGAGAATGTACTCTGCTATCCATTCTCTGCCGTTGGATGGGCATGGAGACTTTGGTGGGTCGTTGGATGGTACCAACCTGCCTGGTGATGCTTGCTTGGTTCTGACTACGGATCCAAAGCCCCGGCTGCGGTGGACGGCGGAGCTCCATGAGAGGTTTGTGGATGCTGTGACTCAACTTGGTGGCCCTGACAGTGAGTATTTGCTTCTTTAATTTCTTGTAATTGAAATTCTTGGGGTTTTAAGGGCATATTAATATTTTTTTTTATAAATTATATTGGTTTGTTGAAAGCTTTATGTGTTTGGTTGTGCAGCCTTGAAGCTTTATTCTTGTGAATTCTGGGTGTTTAATGTTGGTCTGAATTGTCATTTGATTATTGGGTTTTTATGTTTTTGTGGTGCTTTTAATTTGTTTCATTGGTTGTGTTAGTCTTTATTTTGTTAAAGGAGAGACATTTTGTTGGAATATTCTACTTTTACTTGAAAATTTACTTCCTTTCCATTGACTATGTTTCGGTTTCGTTGGTGGGATGATTTTGATGAATTTTATGTTGTTGCTGAGTTGGAGTGATTTATGGGGTGTTCTTACCCGTCTTTGTTGGGAATCATTTTTTTTCATATCCACCGAGGTTATGTATTATTCAAATCTTTCTTAGATTGATCACTAGAGTCATTGTATTCGTGATTTTTAGTAATCCGTCATATTACTTGGTGCGTCATGGTATTTAACGAGCTTTCCCAATGAATTTCAGATGACAAATGACATAGATTACACAGTGGTAATGTCCACTTAAGAAAAGAGAGGAGAGAGAAAGAACACAAAAAGTTAAGTGGTTGGGAAACTTTCTTCATGATAACAAGTACAAGGAACTCTGCTCTCAATTTTCTCCCACTCCCTTGTTGCTTTCCTAATATCTTGCAAACTGTTAGGCGCACTTAAGGGCCTTGATATGGACTTAGAGAAATACCCTAAACTAATTAGGTGCAGGAAAACTTACTTAAGGAGCAAGAAACTTCCTTTATGTGTCTTAGTCAATATAGTCTCTCTAGGAGATCCTAATAGGAAACTAAACCCAAACATTACCTTGAGTCGGATTCTAACAAATCTCCACTTTGACTAAATCTCCAACTGCCACTTCATACACTTATCAGGAGTATGTCCACGACTTCTATCTCTAACAATGACATAATACCATCCTCAGTTGCTTCTTATCTCCACCTTGATCGGAGCTTTCTCATTCTTGCTTCCAATAGCACCTTACTTATTTTCTTTAACACCATCATAGATTCATAATGTTTGCAGAAGTTCAACTTTTCACTCAACTGCCTTGCAACTTACTAATCTACACATCTATTATCCAATTGCTTAATTTTATAATTAATTAGGTTTTGATAGTGTTTTGGTATAGAGTTCTAAGAACATTAATTAGGTCCTCGAGATTCTTAAAAATTCATGGAAGTGCAGTGTTTTTATTCCAATGTTTAGAACGTTGAGAATAAACTACTCGTATTTCTTCTAGAATATCTTGCTATCAGCTGCATTATTATTTTGAATGGTGGCAATCACCATTCCTACTAAACCTCCCACCTGTATATCTGCTTCTTCCTCTACTCCAATAAGACATGGAATCTGACTTCACCAGAAGACCACTTCAATATGGAAAACTGGTATGGTGCTTTTTATAATCAGTTTTCAAGAGAGATATTGCCACCTCATTCACAGCCCACACGTCTTTCCCAACTAGGAGGGTTGTCACGAATGTCTCTTTTGACTAAGGCATAGATGGACCAAAGTTTTACTGTTTATTAAATATCTGAGTTCAGCTTATATTCAGGCTTTTCATTCTTGTTGCTCAATTTGAGTTAGGTCAATCTGTATAGCCTTGAGTCCATTTCATCCAATTTGTGTTTCATTTCTTTGTTTCGTCAGAAGCTGTGTGTCCTGGGGTCGCTTGCTTTTTTATTATACTGTTTTAAACGCTTTCAATTGCAGAAGCAACACCTAAGACCATTATGAGAACAATGGGAGTCAAAGGCCTTACCCTTTATCACTTGAAATCTCATCTTCAGGTTTGTTTTTCTTTCCCATTATCTAATTTGTGGTGAGCTAGAGTTGAAATTGTAGAGAGAGGGAGGGGAGATGAAGGAGGAGGGAGGGAGGGAACTTGTATTTTAGACATAAAGGGTCAATTAACTGATTAGTTTAGCCTTTGTACTT
Source organism: Crataegus laevigata (assembly GCA_963580275.1). Taxonomy (NCBI): domain Eukaryota; kingdom Viridiplantae; phylum Streptophyta; class Magnoliopsida; order Rosales; family Rosaceae; genus Crataegus; species Crataegus laevigata. The sequence continues at coordinate 801,297 of OY756944.1, forward strand.
CTTACCCTAATAAACTTTTTATTTTTTTTTGGTAATCTTATGTAAATACCGTTTTCAAATTTTCTTTGTTGTATTGATGATCTATGGTTGCAGAAATATCGATTGGGGAAGCTATCATGCAAAGATTCAGCTGAAAACTCCAAGGATGGTATTAACCTCAAACACTTGAAAATATATAAGAGCTGGAACATTGTATTATTAAGTACCCTATACTGTTTCTGTGTCTTTTTTATGATCCCATATTAAAGTGCAGGAAAATCACAAATGCTACCTGAAACTATCCAACATAATGAGACCATTTTCAATTTTCATTTCATACATTTTCTGCAAGTTGTTTCAATACATTCAGTGCAAAGATTTTGCTATTTTCAGCAGGTTGTGGCCATTCTCTTTCCTTTCCTTTTTCTCTCTTGGCATCTCACATCTGTTTTCTCTTTTCCATTGTGTGGTCTGATGTATCGTGACCTTTTGAAGGCAAGAAAATTATAAATCATTTGTTATAAACTGCACGGGCCACCAATTTTTCATTTGCTTGGAGTGCTGAATAATTAAATTCATAACTGTGAACCATGACATCTGCTGGTGAAAGACGTGTTTGTACTACACATTCTGATTGATCAAGTAGAAGTAGTAGTGTATAGTTTGTGTGCCAAAAGTTCCTGGTGATAAGCTGTTGCATTTGGATTACTTATTAGTTAGACAATAATATGTAGGGATTGCAGCCTCTTGTATTGCTGAAAGCCAGGACACTGGTTCATCCTCGGCAGTCTCATCAAGAGTGATTGCGCAAGATTTGAATGAGTATTTGAACTTTCACTGATTACTCTTTCACAAATTACTTCAACTATCTATATATGTCCATGTAATTGTTGCTTTTCATTTTTGAAACAGTGGCTACCAGGTTACTGAGGCTTTGCGAGTACAAATGGAAGTCCAACGGAGACTGCATGAGCAGCTGGAGGTTAGTATATTTTTTGTCTTGTTTAGCTACTAATTTACAGCTTACAGGGTTTTCATTACCTTTAACAATTGTATAGTTCTTTTACGGCATGCACGAACCACATCAACTTGTAACTATAACCACAGGTCAGAACTCAGGACCTCCTGGTGAGAAATTGTAGTTTCTGTATTTCTCAATAATGAAATAATGATTACACCGTGGTTTATTTGCTGAGAGCTTAATTGCAATTAGTGATAAACTAACTGATCTAATGAAACAGAAAAATACAATTAGAAACCCACCAGCAGACAGAGTTGACCTCGAATGTACATTAATCTCTTTAGAAAAATAGCCTATTTTTTTTGTAATGAAAAACAATATTTCAGATTGCCTTGATGGTTTTACACGTGTGCTTACGAGATAAATCCATTTGCAACCTTGACCTAAAACACTCCTAGACCCTTTAGTATAATTATATATTCTTGGTTCTCCTCCCTCAAGCGGTATGCAAAATTCATTGTGATTATTAAGTGGCAATTTCTAATGGCTATATTGTAAGCAGGTGCAGCGTCGTCTTCAACTTCGAATTGAAGCACAGAGCAAGTATCTTCAGTCTATACTTGAGAAAGCTTGTAAGGCTCTGAATGACCAGGCTGCCACAGCCGCTGGGCTTGAAGCTGCCAAGGAGGAACTCTCTGAACTAGCTATTAGGGTTTCCAATGACTGTGAAGGGATAGTCCCACTTGATTCCTCAAAAATCCCTTCATTGTCGGAAATTGCTGCCGCTTTAGAGAACAGAGATGTCTCCAATGTAATGGCTCGCCTCGGCAACTGCTCTGTTGATAGCTGCTTGACATCAACCGGAAGCCCTGTTTCGCCAATGGATATGAGTTCACTCGCTGCTGCTATGAAGAAAAGACAGAGACCCTTCTTTGGTAACGGAGACTCGTTGCCTTTGGAAAGCAGCATGAGGCAGGAAGTCGAATGGATGATGAGTAATATTGGATGAATAGCAAGACATTCCTTTAGAAAAGAAACCTTTATCATTTAATATTTCTTGTCTAGCTAATCTAAACGCACCATCTTCTGCAAAATGTACCACCAGTGGTCTGTATATTCTTGAAGCAGATTGTTTGCATATGGGCTTTGGGGATACCTTTGCTTTTATACATGTGGAATTGCCTCCCGTTTACAGAGGTACTTGTATGGCACTTGTACGGTACACCTCTGCAGTGGTGTCCCGGGCCATACAAGTGAGACTCCCATTTACATGCTGGACTGGCCCTGGAATGGTTTCCTTTTTTTTTTTTTTTTTCTTTTCTGATAGGGAGATACAATCGGGCCATATAAGTCATTCTCTTTTTTTTTTATTTTTCTTTTTATCAACGTGAACGGGGGGATTCAGCCTTGAAATCTCTTCTAACATGGAAAAGGAAATATCATCAAATGCATTTGAAGTGAAATAGGGAAATATGGTGAACAGAGTGCATGTTCCAGATTTCTAGTTTGCAAGTTGTTGGGTTCAATAGAGTTGGCCTATACTGTATATCGCCCTTTCATTTTATTTTATTTTCGCGAGTGAACGGTTGAGGTTTAGGCCTGTGTGGCTGTACTGTGTATTCCCTATTCATTTTTTTCACGAGTGAGCAGTTGAAATTTAACTGTTTTATTTTGTCCCTTGATGCGTAGGAGAACAAAACTCGTACAAGGTGCAAACAATTGGAAGCCTCAAGACCTACGCACTTTGGGTCTCAAAGCCCATGCATGGGTTGTTTAAGACCAATTAATGAGGACTCTCTACGCTCTTCGAACAAAATAAAGATTGATGTCGCTAGACAAAATATTTGTTGGTTACGTAAATTACTTTTTTGCTCTAAAGATTGTCAATGGGATTGAGGGGAAATGGTATATCCTTCTAAACCATCATACTAATTTATGTGATCTTACATGGAAAATAATGAATAAATATTTGAAAAGGAGAGACGTTGGAAGCAAATACTATATGTACTTTGGCCACCAACATTCAAAAGCCAGAATAATTGGCATCTCCACTTTGGCATCCTATTCATTTTTTAAACCCTCTCTCTCTCTCTCTCTCTCTCTCTCTATAGCTTGGTAGGCCTTTGGTGGGTGGTACTTGCTTTGTTGCTACTCTTCTTATTTTTCTCTCTGTCATTGCTTTATCTCCAGAACAAAAACTAAACATGAAGACTTCTTCTCCTGCAGCTGGTGAGTTAGTCTAACTCTCTTTCTTTCTGTCTTTGCTCTTTAAGTCTTTATGTTTGTTATCTGATTCTCTTTAAGCTGTTAGGTGTTAATTATCTATATTTTTGGAAGAAAAAACCCAGTAATTGTTCTTCAAAAAGTTTGAAGGTGGGCATTGCCAGAGAGTATCTGGGCTCAATTATGTGTTAATTGGCGATGGGCTTGTAGCTTAGTTGGTTAAGAGCGTTTCCATGCACCCGAGGTCTTGAGTTCAATTCCCCTTTCCCCTAAAACTGCTCGAATCAAAGAAGAAGATAATGAGCGATTGAATTGATTACAGTGTTTAGTAAAAACTAGGTTTATATCCTTTGATGCTAGTTAATTTAGGCTTCTGTTATGCCTTACATGTGTTGTTATAAACTGAAATAAAAAGGAACGAAGTTATCTGAAAAATGTAGAAGCTTTGAGTGGTGAATGATTCTTGGGATGAGTCGTGGACTAAGTCGCTCTCTTTAAGACGTTTCGTGGCTCTGCCCAAGTGTGCAAGCAGTTCACAAAATTAAGTACATGGACTTGATCTTTATCTTCAGAGAATAAATCTCATCTTTAAGATACGAAGCTACCTCACGTTTCTTTTTGTGGAAATAAATCAATTGTCAAATCATAGGTTAATAATAAATTTATAAGCAAGGTAACGCTACCTTTGTTCCGCTGTACTGCCCAAAGTAAGGCACAACTTAGTTGGCAATTGGTGGAGAGGCCTAAGATCTTTTTAAGCACTTATGCTAGAGTTCCATCCTTCGACGTGGGTTACTCTCAATGGTTACTTGTATTTGGAAAAGGAAGTTCCTCTTCTGTTTATACTTTGACATTGGAAATTTGGAACTACTGACAGCTTATCCAGCACTTGCCCGTCTCCACAGCTGCCATCAGTATTGCTCTTTTTCTTTATAAAGTTTTTGTACCAAGTGTAAGTAGGCATAGCTAATGTGCGCATGGAGTTGTTAGATTCTCAGAAAGGGAAAAGTTTTGTTTAATAAATTCTTCTAGGAATTTCGGCACGTCAAGAAAAACTCTGGAAATATTGAGTTTTGGCATCTTGGTCAAATCATGCACTTTCATTTTGGTAGTTACAGTAATTTATTTACTTTTCTGTTTATTTGGTTTCCTGTTATCCTGTAAAAGTTTCTTGTTAACATCCCGTCCTATTCTACAAACTATTATAGCCTGTTAGCACTTTCTCTACTGCATTCCTCTTGTTTCCATGTTATGAGAATCAACAACGACAACGCATTCTCAATTGGTTTCCATCAAGTTTAAATTAGGATCTAACATTGCAGAATATGCCATTAATCATGTGGACGAGAAAAAAACTGCAGTTACAGAATATACATTTTCAGTTTTGTGTGATTGCCACTGAGATTGGAAGGAAATACGAAAATCATTTAAGCAATTTGATTCTTGACCTCGGCAGAGTAATGTTACAAACATATCCATGGAGATTTTATGTACTTAAGTTTGTCATTATTAACTGTTGAAACAGTTAAGCATGAGATATTTTGGCAGGATATAGGTTTCATCGTTCTTGTTGAGCTAAACTTGATTCTTCTTCATGTATTATGTAAAGGCGCATCCCATCTCCGCTCTCAGCTCAAGTCTATGTCAAACAAAGTAGGAGGTATGCTCTGTTGTTGTAGTTCACCAAATAAGTATAGCAGGCTGGATGCAAAGCTTGAAAAGAAGATGGTTGAAGTTAAAAGAGGTTCCTTGGGCCGTAGTAACTTTAAGTCAATTGACAGCATTATCATGAGGTTCCCCCAGTTCAGGGAGGAACTCAAGAAAATTCGAGATGTGTTTGAACAGTATGGTAAGTTTGGACAAAGTGGATGTACTCTTTGCCCAGATTTTCAGCTTGCGAAGATGTTATTATGGAGGTTTACTGAAAATTCTCCCTCGTGATCTGTCTGTCTCTTTGTCACAGATGAGGACTCAAATGGAACTATTGACCGCGAAGAACTGAAGAAATGCTTGCAGAAACTGCAACTCCATCTGACAGCGGAGGAGATTGAAGATCTTTTCCATTCATGTGACATGGATGGAAGTGAGGGGATACAATTTAACGAATTCATTGTTCTTCTATGCCTCATCTATCTATTAAAGGAACCTTCATCTTCTCATACGGTATTCACCCTAAACTCTATTTTGTTTCTCTGTTTGGAATTAATTTCGTAGCGTCCTATACGTAATGTCTTGGGGATTGTTTCAGATATCAAAGATAAACTCGCCACAGCTTGAAGCAACTTTTGACACCGTAGTTGAAGTATTCTCATTTCTGGATAAAAATGGCGATGGGAAATTGAACAAGACAGACATGGTGAAGGCATTGAACGAGGCTTCTCCTTTGGAGAAATCCCCTGCACATGTCACCAGGACTCGATTCAGTATAGTTTCTTTTGCTTTCTATGGTTAAACTATTTCTTCGACATGGATCTAAGGTTCTCATAATTCTTTTTTTTTTTTTAACTGTTGATTGTTGCAGAAGAAATGGATTGGGACAAAAATGGGAAGGTCACTTTCAGGGAGTTCCTCTTTGCTTTCATCGATTGGGTTGGAATTGACACAGACGAAGAAATGTCTCCAGTACGAAGTTCAAGCAAGTAGTGTGTAGCTTGTACAGCTTAGAAATGGGTGGAGTAGCTGTTGAGTGAGGTCAGATTGATATATCTGCTTGTGTTACTAAAGAATCTTCAATCTGTATAAAACAGCTTCACTGCTCGGTCATTGTTAGGTACTCTGATTTCTTTAAAAGTTTGAGCAATCTTGTGAATCCTGTGCATCTGTATCTGGTTATTTGTATTCTTAATAAACGAAATTGAAGAAAACTTTGTATCTGTTGATATGGCATTCGATTTGGCAAGAACATATATAAAAAATTATATATATATATATATATATATATATATATATATATATTTACGGTGCTCGATTTCTGAGAAAAATACATCAGACTTTCTTTTGTTACACAAAGTCTAACTTAAAGAATAAAAACTAAATTTCTGTGTACGAGGTAAAAACAGAAATCAAAATTTCATTGACAGAACTTTATACACTATCTATTTATCACTCTGTTATGCCGCCCGTGTGACTTTCATTGTATTCCTAGAGCTTGGATACCCCTAATTATTGACAAGGAACAACCATTCATTCGTCTCCAATCTTCGACAATTAAATCCTCCCTTTTCCCTTGTTGCATGAAGCATCTGTCATCACCATCAAGTATCCTTACAATCTGCCGTATGGTTGGTCTGAATCGAGGATTGGAGCGTGTACAGTCGATTCCTAGTTTAATCAGTCTCATAAGTTCTTTGTGATTGTACGCTCCATTCAACCTAATGTCTGCGAGCTCCTCGAATGGTCTTCTGCGTGCCTCAAATTCATGGACCCTCTTCACCAGTAGCACCTCAGGCCGCCTGAAGTCAATTGCCATCTGTCCGCTAACAACCTCAAGCATTACCACCCCGAAGCTATATATATCAGCCATTGGTGTTGCTTCTCCAGAACACATATATTCTGGTGACATGTAACCGAAAATTCCACGAACTGATTTGGTGGCATTAGTACTTGCATGATGCCCGTGGTCATTTCGTGTCAAGAATTCAGCAAGGGCAAATGAAGTCAGCCTCGGGTTCATGTCTTGATCAAGAATAACAGCCGACGAGGTAATATTTCTGTGAATCACTTGTTCGTCCCATTCCTCGTGAAGATAAAGAATGGCAGAAGCAAGCGATTTTATAATGTTGTATCTGTGACGCCATTGCAGGATACAATTACCGAATCTGTTGTCGTGATGGAAAAGTAGGTTACTCAGAAGCCGATCTGCCAAGTAATCGTAGACAACAAGCATCTCTCCTTGTTCCGTGCACCATCCACGGAGCTGTACCAAGTTTCGGTGGCGGAGCCTTCCTAGGTTCTGAAGTTCATCTGAAAATCGCGCCCGCAGTGCTGGGCATGTTTTCATGCCAAGCCGCTTCACAAGGACATGGTGGTGGTTGTTAAGAAAGCCCTGGTAGGCTGTTCCAAAGTCCAGCTCCGCTACCCTCTGAGAGTCTGCGAAATTATTCGTAGCAGATACAATTTCCTTGTAGGATATTTCTTGCGGAGTTTCAACCATGGGAAATGTTGATTTCTTCAGACGGAAGGTTTGAGAAGAGCTGACATCACTGCTTCCGTTTTCAGCAGTTGCAAAGATGGTGTCTCCATTGGCTGTGACATAAGTTGATGTAGTAGATGTGGTTGTGTTGGTGGTGCCAATTGTGTACCTGGTGTTGGTGCTGCTGCCATTGTTCGTGCCAGCACTCGAGGGAGAGGATAAAGAGATGTACAAGGGGTGGCACTGAAACGATGGGAGGCCCGGCAACTTGCCATGAATGTTGCCGGAAAGTGCATCCAGAACCCATTTCATGTTTGGTCGCGAATGCGGGCTGTGAAGTGTGCAAAGAAGAGCAACATGAAACAAATGCTCCATATCCGAAAGTTGGTAAGAACCATCCGGAATCCTGTTGTCCCCTGCTTGTAAAAGCTTCCCTTCATCGGATAGCCTTCGAATCCAGTCGAGCAATATGATCTGATCATCTGAGCAAGCCAGGTCTACTGCCCGCCTACCCGACACCACCTCAAGCACAACAATCCCAAAGCTGAAAACATCAGATTTCGCAGTGGCCACGCTTCTTTTTTGGAAGCTTTCGGGCGGCAAATAGCCAATTGTTCCACCAATTCTCGTGGTCTCTGCCATCCGAAACTGAACATTTTTCATTGATGGCGTCCGTGCTTGGGACTCAAGTTCATGCTCTAGCCACCGTGCCAAGCCAAAGTCACCAAGCCGAGCATTGTAATGGGAATCCAGCATCACGTTACTCGTCTTAACATCCCTATGAATGATCTGAGTCTCCAACTGTTCGTGAAGATAGAAAAGCGCTGCTGCCAAGCCGCTGACTATGTTCACTCTACGCCGCCAACTGAGAGAGACCGACCCCATATTTTCAGGTCTCCTGAAAAGTACGCGATCGAGGCTGAGGTTAGGCATGAAGTCATAAACCAAAAACAGCTGTTTTTCATGAACACACCAGCCTCTCAGCCGGACAAGGTTCCTGTGACGGAGGTGAGCCACAGCCAATAACTCCGCCGCAAAAGTCTTCTCAAACTGCTCTCCTCTCTCCACCAAGCATTTCACAGCAACCACAGTTCCATCACTCGGTAAAACCGCTCTGTACACTCTCCCGAAACCTCCACTTCCAAGAACTTGATCCTCGCTGAACCCGTTCGAGCCAATATATAGCTCGGAAAAGCTAAAGATCCGCGGATTGTCTCCTCCGACCTTGTCCTTGAGCTGTATCCCGTCCATGTCTTGAAACGTGCCCGAGTGTTGCTTCCATTGCGTAGCGTCGTGGTGACAGAAGTTGATCCATATCAAATCATATAGCCTGCATAGTGAATCCTTGATGAGAGCACGAATATGACTCGTGCAGTGACGATGTGGTGGATTTTTTTTTATGTCTTCCTTGGTAGGTTTGTGGAGGTTTTGGTGATCCACCGGCTCCCTTTCTCTGTAGTCTTCCGGTAGTATGAAGCAAAGACGATTCAGCTGCATGGTGGCGGCGGCGGGTGGCGGAGATTATGGACTAGATGGGTTTGGACATGAACGACGGTGGAGGTGAGCAAGAAAGATGTTGAGAAACTGGATGAATTGTTGAAAGTATATACTGTATAACTGTCACCCTCAATGCCTTTGGTGGTGAGCGGTTTTATCAACAGCGTTAGGTTGCATGGTTGAATTAAATGCTTATCAACCACCCGAATTGCCAATTGGAACCTACCCCATATTTATTTCATGAAAAAAGTTCTTTGAATATTTTTTCATTCGAACGATCTTTCTATTTTAATTAATTTAAATTGCGACAAAAAAAAAATTCAAATTTAAACTGTATATAGGGCGCATTAATTCTAATTAATATAGTTGTTCTCCAATATATATATATATATATATAGTTACGTCCGCAATAGCGTCAGCCGAAGGTTCTAAATTTTTGGTTCTATTTCACATGAGAGATTGATAGAATACAATTCAATTTCAATTGCAATTTCATAGTCTTTTGGCTGCCAAACATTTGGTTTCACACTTGAGCCAGTTGGCCTTGTAAGCGCGTGGGGACAACCTTTCATAGGGGTTGGTTGACCCTTACATCTTCACACGAATTAAACTGGTAATTACCGAGACTTTTATGCAAAATTAGTATTTTCTCCATCCAAATACTATTGTGGCTTCTCTAAATATATGACATGTGTCCACCCACTCACTAATCTTAACTCTGCAATTTTTTTTTAAAAAAAAAATTGCGTGAGTAGGTAGACGCGTGTCCCATATTTAGAGAGACCACAGAGAGCCACATGAGTATTTGGGTGCCGAAAATCTATACTCATGAAAAAATAACCGTTGATTAAGATGGGATGACGTTCAAGAATGCGCATTATCTTATTTACAATTTATATAATAATTTCTTTCATTTAGCAGCCATCGATCATGGAATGTGAATTTGAATATCTTTTAAAATGCGACTAAATCAAATTGTATTTGTGAACGCCAAAATAATGTTGGTTTAGAGTTTTTGTAACTACACGCTAGGGATGACAATTGTTTGGTTTGGGGACGGAAATGTTATATCTATCTCTATAACCACCAAAATTAATCATATCCATAACCGCAAATTAACCATTGGATATTATTCATAATCATATCCACCGGGTAATGGATTTCTCATCTGTTAACGGTTATACTCATCTTCGTCAATGCAAAAAATATATTTGTTCAATTGACGCATGATAATTTAGTAATTATTAATTTCGTCATTAAATATTTAATGTATAAAATGATTTAATGAATGGATCTTGTGGAGCATAAAAATTACAATAATGATATTCTTATCATGTTTTTGTACCACAATTATATACTACCTTAGGTGGTATTTGATGTGGATAGCCACATCATCTAAATTAATTAGCATTTAATTGTGTTTTAATTATATACCACCAATAATGCTATCCTTATTTAAGTGTTTTAATTAATAAAAAAAATTGAAATTAAATGATGTAGCTTGTCTAACTCAAAAAAATGTGGTTGTAGACAGTGAAATTTCAGTAAATAAAATATTGACCGATGGTCAAAATATTAACGCTCATGTATTACATAAATTGTACACATAGTGTGTGATTCGACGAAAATTCGAAAAGAGTCTGAAAAGCTGTCAAACAGGACACGTGTCAACACCTGGCAGAAACGGCTTATTTCATCTGTAATTTTATATTCAAAATTAGGCCTTGGAAAATTCTATAAATAGAAGGCTAATTCATTCATTCCAATCCACCAATTCACAAATACATTTCTCTACTCCCAAATTGGAAGAGAATTCTCTGAAGTTCGTTCTTCGTTCTTCGTTCTTCGTTCATCGTTCATCGTTCTTCAAGATCAAGCCCCAACGGCCCTTGAAGAAACGCTCATCCCTCCTAAGATCAAGCCCCAACGGCCCCTCGGATTAGCACAATTGTTCTTCAAGATCAAGTCCAGAAGCCCTTGAAGATCCATCCACCATCCATCGTTCATCCGTTCATCCGTTCTTCAAGAACCAAGCCCAAAAGCCCCTTGAAGCTCGTTCATTGTTCATCGTTCTTCGTTCATCGTTCGTCGTTCATCCATCTCCTTCAAAGATCAAGCCCCGACGGCCCTTGAAGCAACATTCATCCACCCTCCAAGATCAAGCCCCGACGGCCCTTGGAATCAATACATTCATCCTTCAAGAATCAAGCTCAAAGCCCCTTGAAGCTCATCCATCGTTCATCGTTCATCATCAAACATCTGAAGATCATCACTGTTCATCCCAAGAATCAAAGCGCCAAACAGCCCCTTCGGATCAACACAAACAAATCCACATCACTGTTCATCCAAGGATCAAGCCCAACGGCCCCTTTGAATCAGCAGCCCGTCAACGAAATCCATATCTTACGAAGAAAGAATCAGAGGAACAAATAGAGATTGTAACCCCAAAATTCATTAATACAAATATATTTTGTACACGTGTTCTTGTTCCTTCAGGAAATTTCCGTGTTTACAAATTTGGCACGCCCAGTGGGACATTCTCTACCTCTCATCTCTATCTTCAAATCTGAAAAGAAAAGCACAAATGGCATCAAGGAAGGCTCAAACCGTTCCCGCACCCAATGTGAAGAACAAGACCGTCCTCGCTGCAGGTAGGAGCATTTCAGAGGTTGTAACTCGAAGCAAGGCAAGAGCTTTCTTGGCCGCATCTTCCACCCCCGCATCAACTTTGCTGGAGAAACAAAAACACCCAAGGCACGAGCCTGTGATCACCCTAGCCTCGCTGAAGGCGCCAAGGGAGAAAAGCCTGGGGAAGTACTCCGAGTCCCTACTCTCTGACGCCGACTCAAACAGCAGCACGGCCATGCAAGTCATGACCACCGGAGCGACTTCAATCGAGGAGCAGCTGGCTCAAATGAATGAGGCAATTGCGAAACTCACACAGACGGTGGAGGAAAAAGACTTGCAAATCGCCGCGCTTGTCAACCGACTGGAAAAAGAGAACGACAGAAAAGAAGGAGGCGATGAGGAGGAGGAACCTCCGATACAAGAATTCGAGGAGAAGCCAGACCAGGCAGCAGCGCCGCTCATGGGATCTCTGTCTATCCAACAGCTGCAACAAATAATCACTAACACCATCAAAGCACAGTACAAAGGGAGCTCACATGTCTCCATATCGTATTCCAAGCCTTACTCTAAAACGATTGATGCCCTAAAGATGCCAAGGGGATATCAACCACCCAAATTCATGCAGTTCGATGGAAAGGGGAACCCGAAACAGCACATCGCCCACTTCGTTGAAACTTGCAACAATGCGGGCACTGAAGGGGACTACCTTGCCAAGCAGTTTGTGCGCTCACTGAAAAGTAACGCCTTCGATTGGTACACCGATCTTGAGCCCGAATCCATCAACAGCTGGGAGCAACTGGAGCGTGAATTCCTCAACCGCTTCTACAGCACCCGCCGTACAGTCAGCATGCTAGAGCTGACAAGCACAAAACAGTGGAGGGACGAGCCAGTCGTTGACTACATCAACCGATGGCGCACTCTGAGCCTCGACTGTAAGGACAGACTCTCAGAAATCTCTTCAATCGAGATGTGCGTGCAAGGAATGCAATGGGGATTGCAATACATCCTTCAAGGCATCAAACCACGAACGTTCGAAGAGTTAGCCACCCGCGCTCACGACATGGAGCTGAGCATCGCTCATCATGGAAAAAAGGAGCCGATCACTGACTTCAAGAAGGATAAGGTGTTTACTCCAAAGGTAGACAATCGTGGAAAGAAGCCCGCTAAGGAAGCTTTTGCCGTTGACGCCATCCCCACTAAAACTTCAGCTGCACCCGTCAAAATCTCCTCTAAATTCAAAGCAAAGGAGATAAAAAGAGGTGAGCCCTCCCGTACCCAAGAAAGGTACAAAAACACCTTAAGGGAATTGGAGCAGAAAACATACCCGTTCCCAGACTCTGACATGGCCCCGATGCTAGACGACCTGTTGGAGAAGAAAGTAATTGAGCTTCCTGAATGCAAGCGCCCAGAAGAGATGAATCGCGTTGACGATCCCAAGTACTGCAAGTACCATCGCATCGTAAGCCATCCCGTCGGCAAATGCTTTGTCCTCAAAGAGCTCATCATGAAGTTGGCGCAACAAGGACAAATTGAACTCGACTTGGAAGACACGGTCGCAACACACACTACGACGATCGTGTTTGGGTCATTTGATCCTGTGCCTCTTCAAGTAATGCACGACCATCGTCACGCAGCCCTTTCTGCACTACTACCATCGGGGGCAAACTACCAAGATGCACCGATTGAGGATAGTGAAGAATGGACCTTAGTGACCCGCAGAAAATCAAAGAAACCCAAGCCACAGGCCGCAAAGCCAAATGTAGAATATGAGAGAAGACACCGCCGTCGCAACAATAGGAAACCCAAAAGAAGCGTTAGAGCTGCTAAGCCAACATACGCTGGGGAGCCTATGGAGCAAGAGCCACGCATTCCCGTCTCCTTGCATGAGTACTTCCCAAAAGACTTCTTCCAACGGTACACTGTCGCTACGTGTCACTTAATAGAGGTAAAAGAACCATCAAGAGGGGCTATCACCACTGAAGAAGTAAAGACCTTCATGACCAAAGAAGGTCTGCCGATTCACGTAAGCATCGAGGAGGCATTGCGATTACCCGAAGAGATGCGGAAAACACTGATAGTGGCCCTAGCAAGTCCCAATGACCATGGGGTACAAGGAAACGAAGACGAATGCTCAAAACTTCAGTCACATGAATATACCACATGTTGCGCCGCCCAAGACTCAATCAACTTCACTGACGAAGACTTATTGCTGGGATCAAAACCTCACAACTGTCCTCTCTTCGTCTCAGGATACATAAGGGAGAGCAAAGTCAAACGCATGTTGGTGGATGGCGGATCGGCCATAAACATCATGCCAAAGTCAACGATGGCCACAATTGGCATCAAAATAGACGAACTATCTCTAAGCCGTCTACTAATCCAAGGTTTCAACCAAGGAGGACAAAGAGCGATAGGCATGATCCGAGTGGAGATGACCATCGGTGAACTCAAATCCAGCACAATATTTCATGTGATCGATGCAAGAACTTCATACGGCCTGCTCTTAGGAAGGCCTTGGATTCATGAGAATGGAGTAGTGCCGTCTACCCTTCACCAATGTTTAAAATTCTACCGGGAAGGAGTGAAGGTGGTTCGAGGCGATACAAGGCCATTTACCGAGGCAGAATCACACTTTGTGGACGCCAAGTTCTACATAGAGGAGGACATGATACCTGAAGCTCTCCCGAGAGAGGTAAAGTCCACAGGCAAAGCAACGCCTAAAAAACAAGAATGGCAATCCGTTCCCAGAAAGCAAGGAGGGGAAACCACACCATCTTCAAGCAACGACGAACTTGTGACAGCAAAAGGGGGTAAGACGCCTGCAAAAGAACCAAATACGCCCGTCTTCCGATACATCCCAATGTCGAGAAGAAAGAAGGGTCAAACACCATTCGAAACTGGGACAAGCAAAGCCGACATGCAACAGTGCAAGGATGATGTGGAACTACTCAAGGCGAATGCAGTTCTACCTCTAACACAGCTAGGCGGGACCAAGGTTGCAGGACCACCACAAGGTTTCATAAAAGCTCTGCCAAAGGGAGTAGAATCAAGTTTTCTCCCAACCAAGAGAACCGAAGAAGGTTTTGATCCAAACGCCTACAAACTCATGTCAAAGGCTGGGTACGACTTCATTCCCTCTTCAAAACCTGGAAAGAAGGTTTCAGATGCTGTCGACAACAAAGAACGTGACCTCACCGAGACTCAAAAAAGGCTGAGAAAGCATGGTTACGGAGTTGACAACGGTAAAGCAGGAATCGGCTTCGCACCAAGTGCACCTGTAAAGATTTCGAGCAAGGCGAAAAATGCTAGCACTCAGCACATCAGCGTGAACGTTATACAAAAACAAGAAAAGCCTAAAACCGTCCCTCGGATGCCGGTCGTCAATAGGATGAATCACCCAAGACCTAGAATATCGGCATTGCATCGCATTGGTGGTCAAAGCCGAACCTCCGTCTTCAAGAGGCTTAACACGCCAACATCCCAAAAATCCATTTTTGAAAGGCTATCAAAACCTAAGAAACAAGGCAACACGGCTAGCTTGCCTTTGCAACAGTCAGTTTCCGAAAGACTGGAAGACAACAAAAAGCCTTCTAGAAGAAAGGAGACAGCGCCAAAAGAAGAAAAGCCCGACATGCTAGCAGAAAAAGGCGATATTCGGAGTTCAATTCCTTCAAGGATGAAGCGTCAAGCAATCTTGGAGATTGACACAAAAGGACCACTAAAAGTAAGAAGGCGCACCATCATCCATACCAGACAAACCTCATGCCAGCAAGTCCAAGAGGACGGCACTGAAGAGGAAGTCCAAGACGTCTTCCACATCACAGTCCGAGAAGACGAAGAAGACGAGATCCTTGAGGAAGATGTCACTGCTGCACCACCACAGCTCGAAGACGGGGGGCAAGCCACGGTAGATGATCTCAAAGAAATCAACTTAGGCACAAGCGAGGAACCAAAGCCTATCTTCGTAAGCGCACTGCTAAGTGCAGACGAGGCAGAGGAGTATTACCAACTGCTGTTAGAGTATAAAGACGTCTTCGCTTGGACATACAAAGAAATGCCTGGCCTTGACCCTACCATCGCTGTACATCACCTTGCAGTCAAGCCTGGATCGCGACCGATAAAGCAAACTCAAAGGCGCTATCGATCCGAGCTCATCCCACAGATTGAGGCTGAGATTGACAAACTAATTGAAGCAGGCTTCATTCGAGAGGTGCAATACCCAAAGTGGATCTCTAACGTCGTTATCGTCCTCAAGAAATCAGGACAGATACGTGTTTGCGTGGACTTCCGAGACCTCAACGATGCATGCCCGAAGGACGATTTTCCTTTGCCAATCATCGAAATCATGGTGGATGCAACCACTGGCCACGAGGCACTATCATTCATGGATGGCTCATCCGGATACAATCAAATTCGCATGGCTCCCGAGGATGAGGAACTAACAGCCTTTCGCACTCCAAAGGGTATATACTGCTACAAAGTAATGCCATTCGGTCTAAAGAATGCTGGAGCTACATATCAGCGTGCAATGCAAAAAATCTTCGATGACATGCTACACAAAAATGTAGAATGTTACGTGGACGATGTGGTGGTCAAAACAAAAAGAAAATCACACCACTTGAATGATTTGCGAATAGTGTTCAAAAGACTGCAAAAGTACAATCTCAAGATGAACCTGTTGAAATGTGCATTTGGCGTCACATCTGGAAAGTTCCTGGGCTTCATTGTCAAACACCGCGACATTGAAGTGGATCAATCAAAAATCAAGGCCATTCAAAACATGCATGAGCCGAGAAACCTGCACGAGCTGAAAAGTCTACAAGGACGCCTAGCCTTCATCAGGCGTTTCATCTCCAACCTCGCAGGGCGCTGTCAACCATTCAGCCGACTCATGAAGAAGGATGTTCCGTTTGTATGGGACAAAGCATGCCACAATGCCTTTGAGAGCATAAAGAAGTATTTGTCAAGTCCACCTGTCTTAAAGGCACCCGTGCCCGGAAAGCCGCTCATATTGTATATTGCTGCTCAAGAAAGATCAGTAGGGGCACTCTTGGCACAAGAAAATGAATCCCAGAAAGAAGGAGCGCTCTACTACCTCAGTCGAACTCTCACCGGTGCCGAGTTAAACTATTCCCCGATAGAAAAGATGTGCCTCGCTTTGGTGTTCGCCATCTAGAAGCTCAGGCATTACATGCAGGCTTACACCATCCACTTGGTTGCTAGAGCTGACCCGGTTAAATACGTCATGACCAAACTAGTTCTGACTGGGCGACTAGCTAAATGGGCGTTGCTTCTCAATCAACACGAGATCATCTACGTTCCAGCTAAAGCCGTTAAAGGACAAGCACTGGCAGACTTCCTCGCCGATCACCCGATCCCAGCCGATTGGGAAATCTCAGACGACTTGCCTGACGAGGAGGTGTTTTACATCGACGTTTTCCCAACATGGACGATGTTCTTCGACGGATCCGCCCGAACAGATGGAGCGGGGGCAGGAGTGATATTCATGTCACCACAAAGGCAAATACTGCCTTATTCCTTCCAATTGAGCGAACTATGCTCTAACAATGTCGCTGAGTACCAAGCACTGATCCTCGGCCTCCAAATGGCAACTTGCATAGGAATCACAGCCCTTGAGGTATACGGCGACTCCAAACTCATAATCAACCAACTCTTGACCGAGTACGAGGTAAAGAAAGATGATCTCGTCCCTTACTTCCGACTGGCAACTCAGCTGCTGCAAAAGTTCGAGATGGTGATGCTAGAACATGTGCCAAGAAAAGAAAATCAAATGGCAGATGCTCTCGCCAACCTAGCCTCTAGCATGACGCTAGGAGAAGAAGAAGTCGCAAATGTGCCAGTTTGCCAAAGATGGGTGATTCCACTTGCCCCTGAGATACTGCTAAATGACACAAACGTCATCTCAGTACTCCTGATTGACACTGAAGAATGGAGACAGCCGTTAATCGACTACTTAGAACAAGGAAGGCTTCCAGACGATCCCAGGCACCGCTCTGAAGTACGTCGACGAGCACATCGCTTCCTCTACTATAAGGGAACACTTTATCGACACTCATTCGAAGGAGTACTTCTGAGATGCCTAGGTGAAGAAGAAGCCAGTCAAGCCATGGAGGAAGCACATTCAGGTATATGTGGGGCACATCAGTCGGGGCCAAAGCTACATTTCCAACTTAAAAGAATGGGCTACTATTGGCCAAGCATGGTGAGGGATTGTATGGAATACGCCAAAAGGTGCCAAGCCTGCCAGTTCCATGCCAACTTCATACATCAACCGCCTGAACCATTGCACCCTACAGTTGCTTCATGGCCGTTCGACGCATGGGGGTTGGACGTCGTAGGACCAATCGCACCAAAGTCATCTGCAGGAGAAGCTTACATCCTAGCTGCAACAGATTACTTCTCCAAGTGGGCTGAAGCCATACCCCTGAGGGAAGTCAAGAAAGAAACTGTCGTCCGTTTTATCAAAGAGCATATCATCCACCGATATGGTGTGCCTCGCTACATCATTACGGACAATGGAAAGCAATTCTCCAACCGACTCATGGACGAACTCTGTGAGAAATACAAATTCAAACAGCATAAATCTTCCATGTATCATGCCCCAGCTAATGGTCTCGTAGAAGCATTCAACAAAACTCTATGCAACCTTTTGAGAAAGATCGTTGGTAGAAGCAAGAAAGACTGGCACGAAAGAATAAGCGAAGCACTTTGGGCATACAGGACGACGCACCGGACGCCTACTCAAGCTACACCATATTCGCTCGTGTATGGCGTAGAGGCGGTTTTGCCGCTGGAAAGCCAAATCCCCTCCCTGAGAATGGCTATACAAGAAGGACTAACCGACGAAGAGAATGCAAAGTTACGTCTTCAAGAGTTAGAAGCACTAGACGATAAAAGGCTCGAAGCTCAGCAGCACTTGGAGTGTTATCAAGCACGATTGTCCAAGGCCTTCAACAAAAAAGTTCGCCCAAGGTCATTTCAAGTAGGAGACCTCGTCCTTGCATTACGTAGGCCCATCATCATGACACACAAGACGAAAAGCAAATTTACCTCGAAGTGGGATGGACCTTACGTAGTACAAGAAGTCTACACAAACGGTGCTTACATGATCGTGGAAGAAGATGGCTTGAGGATTGGCCCCATAAACGGCAAGTTCTTGAAGCGGTACTACGCATGAGAAGGAGCCACACTCCTGGCCCGCAAGAGCATAAACTGTGTACGGCAAAATCATCATCAAAAAAAAAAAAAAAAAAAAAAAAATCCATCATTCATTTGAACTACGTGATGACTTGATCCCTCCTTAAACCGAGGGTACGTAGGCAACTTGAAACTTCAAAACTTCAAGTACAGTCACATCATCAACAAAAACACAAACACTTCGAAGAATAAAAGGCAAATTCAATGACGAAAACATTTTAAATCTTTAAAGGAAGATGTCGGCTCTAAAGCCTTGTTACAAAAGAGGAAAGAAAAGACACTACTCGAAAGTTATGCCTCTAAAACTACGAAGGCGATCCTCAAGTAAATCCTTCAAATTCTTCAAAGACTCGACCTCAGCAGGAGACAAAATAGGCGATTCTATAGCCATGCCTTTCTCTTGCTCTAGATGAGAAATCTCTTCTTGGTGCTCCGCGAGCACTCCTTCTAGATGAGACGATTCGACCTCCAACCGCTCTCGTTCTTGCACTAATGCATCAAGACGCGTTCGGACGGAAGCTAAAGAAGTCTCTACAGTTTGATAAACTCCCAAAACATCTTGCTGAGAAGATTGGACTTGGGCTAGCGAAGAATCTATTGTTGCAAGTTGCTGAGCCCTAAGATCCGGATTCAATTTCTCTAAGGAAGTGGCACGCAAGGAAGAATACTCAGTCGAGGCGGCCATAAGTTCGGCAATTTTGGCCTTCAAAGTCGAAGAATCAACATTGAGGTTGTCAATTACAGAAACAAGCTTTGACAAATCCTCACGGAGCAACCCAAGGTCTTCCAGTGGGCACTTTGAGATCCTACTATCAATATGGCCCTTGATATCCATGGCTGCACGGAGACTAATACGATGAATGAGCTGCTCAGTACTACTAAGGTTTGGCCCCCTCAAAGAAATCTTAGAATTAGCTGGCAAAGGTACCGGACGCGTAGCAGACTCTGGTATACATTCATCAACACACGGCAAGCTTGGGAGGTTCGACGGATTTGGAGTAAGCTCTGCACCAGGAAGATCCCTGATCCCCTCGTCGGCGGGTAGACTACCTCCGACCGGCATAGAGGGCCCAACCTAAGGAGAGCAAACAAAAAAAAAATGTTAGAAACAAAAGCCAAAATAAAGAGAAGAAATCGTGTAAGAAAAAAAAATATACATACATTTCTCTCAAAAGACCTACAGACATCAGATGGAGGAAGCCTAAACGCTTCTTTCTTCTTATGACGGAAATTAACGTCACTCTCAACCCAAGAAACCTCAAGTGGTCGCTTGTTTAAAGCTTGTCGACGCGACCGCGAAGCAAGTCCGTCCTCGTGCGAATCGACTTCGTCACCTGCCTCTTCAGAAGCATCCAAATGAGAAGAAAGCAAGTGTGATCGTAGACGGGCTATAGGACTATCTTGCAAAGGAGTCACACTCGCGCAGTCAAAGGGTACTAGCTGAGGAGGAACTGGAGAGCAACCCTCTTTTGATACCTTATGATGAGAATGGGAAGAATTAGTATCACTGGCCATCCCCAAGTTCTCGTAGTGTGCCTTCAACCACCAATTTACGTAAGCACGAGTCACAGGATTATTCTTAAACTCGTCTTTAACTGGCAGGGTGATAGAAGCATTTGTGCGTACACGGGTGCAAGACTCCCAATGCATGTACATATCTTGCAAAGATTTCGATTGATCTCTCTCTTTCAGCCTACCCGGAATAGTTTGGACAAAACCAAACTGCCTGCTAAAACGGTGGGGATTATACGGCTGAATAATGCATCGGTCTTCTTGTCGCAGAGAAACATACGCCGATCGAAGGCTTATGAAATAAGACAAATCTGAAGAGCGAAGGTGTGGAGCATCCACAATGATTTGTCGCGTCAAGCCGACTCTTGCCAGACGATCCATTCTCGGGCCTTCACAACTTTCAAATAATGCTCGCGCCTGCAAATCATCAAGACCCTTCGCGGAGAGCACACCAGAATACTTCGTCATTAAAGGCCCCAATTTCACTGAAGTCGACGAAGAAAAATGAGTGTTAAAATATTCGCCCAACCACCCATACACATAGTGGTAGGGAAGTACCGCAGCACGGTCTTCAGTGCTTGCCAAGTTTGAAACAACGCTCAAACCATTGTAAATATTGGCTAAGACCGGGATAGCAAGACTAAAAGATTCGCCTGCAGCCATCTTGCTGGCAACTTTGAAAACTCCGGGACGGACGAAGTTGACGTCATCTTTAGGGAAAACAAACTTACAAAGCCAACAAGCTAAAAAAGCGGCTAAGTAAGATTCCTCCAAATGCTCTGACGACACACCAAGGTCTTCAAAAGTCCTCAACTCAGTAGGGGCACGGCGCCTAACTGGACCAATGACGCCTGATGGATCCGAGTCTCCCTTAGGCCTGGTCGTCTTATTGCGACCGCTTTTCTTCGAAGGCCTCTTATACTTCATGGCATCCCAATACCAAAACCGAATCCATGAAGAGATCTTCACGCCTGACTTGCCTGGAGCCTCTTGGGAAAGCTTGTGATATGCCCAAAACAAATAGCGACAGCTCACAGGCAATCCTCGACTGTTGCGACAAGAAAACTCCTCCACGCTAGGGACAACCTCGTCATAAAACTTTCCCTGGATTGGCAAGCCCCCTATCTTCTGAAGATCTCGAAGAGAGAGCGACATCTCCCCTCGAGCTGTGTGAATTGTGTTGGTTGCTGAACACCAATGCTAAAAAAATTCACGAACGACGGAAGGTTGGCGATCATAACTGAACAAAGATGCATATACAGCATGGTAAAGGCCCGTTTTGGTAAGCACATCCTTGGAACGGCTCAAGACATCTTCAAGCCATTCCCAATAAAAATCAACAAAAGCAGCCCCTCCAGTGGTCGACATAGTACCACTCCAAGCCACGGCTCCGTTGCGGATACGATCGCCCAGAAGATCAAACATAATCGGAGGGTTGTCGTAAACATGGTGCGAAGAGTTCAAAATAAGAATCTTCGATGGGCACGACCTCTTCTTTGCATTAGACCGAATGGAGTTCACCACTTCCCAAGCTACTTCAGAAGACCATGACATAATATGCATGGAGTTATCTTTGGCGGGAAGGACAAGCGCCTTAGGGCCAGTCAGTGGCGCATAAAACTTCAACGTCGTTCCACTGTCTTGGGAATCACCTTCCTTTGCAAGAACAGTAAGGGTACCACCCTTAAAGCACCTGAAAAACACCATGACCGCAACGAAAAGTCAGCCACAAGACTTCGGCAGAGGAATGGACAGTGCAGCAAGGGCAGCGAGCACGGTAACAAGGGCAGCTACAAGACGGTCCTTCAAGGCACGTTTCGGAAGCAAAGAAACTAAAATGCCACGCAGTCACACTACGCAAACTCGCAGCGACTACGCAAGCAGTTTCTTGCACCGCACGGCAACACCACCGCCAAGGGAAAATTGCGACCAAAAGACAATACGCAACGAAGTCCCAGTGCAGCCTCTTGTACAGCCCCACACGGCAGCGCACCGACCGAGGGAAAACTGTGGTCAAAAGGCACTACACGGCGGAACTCCGGCGCAGTCTCTCGCACAAGCGCTTGGCAGCAAAGAGCACAAAGTACACCGTCATTCACTCCATTCCCAAAAGCTTCGTAGGGGTCCTAGCGTCATGCCATACCTCCACCAAATTGATTGCGTAATTCCTGACATCACAATAAAAAAAAAGACCATCAGTGGGGGTACACACATTATGTTATACATGCATGTATGTATATGTTAAAAATATATATATACATATGTTGTATGTATTTTTTTTTTAAAAAAAATAAATATATATATATATATAAATATATATATAAAAAAAAAAGGGGAAGCCCACTATGCTCAAATGGGAGGCCGGCCCACAATGCTCAAATAGATAATCTTGGGCCTTCATTATGAGACCCATCCAATTCTTAGCTCAAATGCAGTCTCACTAAGGCCCAAAACCGTGAGCCCAATGACTTCTTCTTTACCCAGAACCTCTAGCCCAATTATCTCTTTCTCTCTCTCTCTCCTGTAAACTTTCCATTTCAAGACAGAGAGATAATTGAACAGAGCAACAGTAAAACCCCAGTGAAATTCAGTAGCTTTTTTTCTTTCTGAGTTTTCTCTGAATTATCAAATCATGGTCTCTGCGATGCTCAATGGAGCTGAGAATCTCACCCTCATCAGAGCAATAATCCCAAACGGGTTGAGTTTCAACGGGTCGGATCTTCACGGGAGGCAGTTTCTGAAAACGGGGTTTGTTTCAGTCGCAAGAATTCCCAAATCTTGTGGTAGAATCAGTGTGCCCAGATGCAGCAGCAGCGGTGACAGCATCTCGGCTCCTCGGCCGGCTTCTCAGCCGAGGTTTATTCAGCACAAGAAGGAGGCTTTCTGGTTCTACAGATTCCTCTCACTTGTGTATGACCATGTTATAAACCCCGGGCATTGGACCAAAGACATGAGGGGCGAGGCGCTCGAGCCGGCAGAGCTCACTGATCGGAGAATAATTGTGGTGGATGTTGGTGGCGGCACGGGGTTCACCACTCTGGGGATTGTGAAGCATGTGGATGCTAAGAATGTCACCATTCTTGACCAGTCACCTCATCAGCTTGCCAAGGCTAAGCGGAAGGAGCCCTTGAAGGAGTGCAAGATTATTGAGGGGGATGCTGAGGACCTCCCTTTTTCGAACTGATTACGCTGATCGATATGTATCTGCTGGGAGCATCGAGTACTGGCCAGACCCGCAGCGTGGCATCAAGGAAGCATACAGGGTCTTAAAACTCGGAGGTTATGCAGCTATGCAGAAGGTCACACAGTGGAACTTGGATTTCACAGAGCACAGGGAGACGTCCAAAATTTCCCGAGCCCCCCAGTTAAAATCGACAGTCAAGATCAGAACTTTTCCGTCGTCAGCTTACGGACATTACTCGTGGTGCGTCGTGAACACCCACAAAAGCATCAACTTTCAGCACCAACTATTGCTACACATTAATAAAGCATACAACAGCAAGAGTAATGGCTGTGCAGCAACCAAGAATAGTGTGTATGTACATATGCATGCATAAGCCTGAGAAGTAAAGCAATAAATATGAAGCAAATATAAAGTTGCTATATAACTAACCGCAGCAAATAAGAAGTTCCCCGTCGATCTGCGTAGAGTTTGCAAGATGGAGAGCTTAAAACAGCATTTGGCAGTGGGGTGATGAGCTTCGAGGACAATTAAAAAGTCGCAGAAGATAATAAATAGCTAAATAGCTGCCTCAAAATTGGCTGAACAGACAAGGATGTAAATGGAGCCTTTGCTCCATCATCAGCTTTCATCATTTCTTATGGCATGTAGGGTTAAAACAAAAGAAGAAAGGAAATTTTCATCATGTTTATTGGACAGAAAGGAAATACTTTTGGAAAAAGTAGATGCTGATGGCATGATCAGCTTTGACTGGTTGGCATGACAGACTAGCAATTGCTTGGGTGACATAGGATCCTATAGCCATGGTGGAAAACAGGAAACATGAAGGATCTCCAACATATGCCGTGACATTTGTATAAAATGGGCCTGGGGCCTAGCTCCCCAACTTCAACTGGGTTCCAGCACTCGTTAATAAAAGAGAAGAAAAGAGATTAAAGAAAAATATATATAAATAAATAAATAAAAGCATTGAGAGAAATAAAAGTCCATTTTATTTATTTCTCTGGAAAATTACACAAATTGGCACTCTACATGCCACAAAAAAAAAAGAAAAAAAAAAAGAAAAAAAAAAAGGATTACAAGAAATATACAAACAAGGAAAAGACTCTTCAAGGATGGTCAGGTGGTGCCTCAGAAGTCGACGGAACCCCGGGAAGACGAAGAGCCAGAGTTGGAATCTCCGGAGCCGGGACGCTCGGTGCAACTCCGGAGGACGAAGGCAACATGAACCTCGGGAGTAACGCCATGAACCTGTCATGGTCACTTTGGATCCGACCATCCGACTCCTGCAGCTGGTCCAGCTTCCTCTTCATGCTGGTCGAGTAACTAGTTGCAAGCAGGTGCAACTCCTTGTTCTCGTGCCTGAGTCCTCTGACCTCTTGCCGAAGACTCGCAACCTCCGCCATCAGTGACTCCACTTGCCGAGATCTTGCAAGAAGGCGCTGGCCCATGTTTGAAACTGAGCCTGCACTTTGGACGCTGAGAGCTAAAGATTCCTGAACAGCCAGCTCGTCCGACCGCCTGGATAGCAACCTAGTGTCCCTTGGAGTGAGGAGATTCCGAGCAACCACCGTAGCGGTTATTTCATTTCTCATCAATGAGTCCTCAACTGTAAGAGGACCGTTGGGGGATATGAAGGACGGACGCCAAATGTTGTCTGGAGAAGACAAGTCATCATCTTCTCCGACGTTCAAGTTAAGGCGACGGTCAGAAGGGCAAGACATTTTCAGAATGTGTTAAGAAAGAAGAGATCAGAAAGATTAAAATTACAGAAGTGCAAGAAGAATGCAAGAAAAGTTCAATTACAGAAGCACAAGAAGAGTGTTTACAGGAGGGAGTTCAAAGTGTGAGGTGGAGCAGAATTAGCACCTCTATAAAAAGAAGAAAATGAAGAAGCGCCCGCTCCTCAGAGGTGAAGACGCGTCCTCACGCAATTCGGAAAAGCTCGACGCTCTTTTCTCAAAAGGGCCGTTTCCTTTCTCAAAAGCTGGGCTTGACTCAGCAATCACGTGGGTCGGTTTGTCCGGATGTGTCGTCACTCATGACGTGCAGCGTGAAGCGTTGCGAAAACCACGAGCCGCACCCGGTTTTGAACCCCGGTTTTCAAAAGATCATCATTCCAGTTTGTCGTCACTCGTCGCAGGCGCAGTCAGCTTCGCGGAAATTACGGACGCGTTGTCAGAAAGCGCATAACGGGCACTGTTCATCCATCCACCGGCTGCCGACAAATAGTGAGGGAACAGTTCCGGTTGTGAAGGAAAATTTCTATAAAATCGACCTTCGCCTTCCACATCAAAGGCACACCTTCACAACCTCTCAACCTCTCAACCTCTCAACCTCTCAACCTCTCAACCTCTCCGATAATGTCTTCCCAAAGAAAGATTTCGAGTCACTCAGTGTTCTTCATCCCTTGGATCACCCCAGAAAACAAACCTTCTAGAGCAAAAGTATTTCATATTAAAAAGGTTAAAAGCAAAAGTATCTCATATTATGCTTTCTCCTCTCTTTCATCTGAGGAACGTGGAGAAAGTGAGATCCTGATTGCTTACCTAGTCTTGCTCTCGAGTACTCATCTCAGACCCCTCCCAGCCCACTTCAAAAATAAAACTGTGTTGAGGTACTTCTTCAAAAACAAAAGTACCTCACAGACGAAGCAGGAGGAGTCTGAGGTGCACCCAAGAGCAGATGAGTCTGGGTTGATCCAAGAAGTTCAAGAAGATGCCACACCTGCGTGGAGACCGGACTACTTGAAGCATGTGGAGACAACGTGCTGACTCATCCTCAACTAAGCTAAGGAGCACTTGCAAGAAGGAGGCCCATCCAGTTCAAGATGAAAGCTGTGGAAGAATCACAAAACCCGATTCAAGATCAAGTGACCGTCACCCTTGAATCAACCTTCAAGAACAAAGCCGAGAACGGCCCTTGAAGAAAGCACAAGTCTGATTCAAGATCAGGTGTTCATCACCTCTAAATCAAAACCTGTTCAAGATGAAATCTGTGGAAAGTCAACAAGCACAACAAATACACGTGCCGATTCACCCCAGTAAAGTTGAAAAATAGTCTTGGCCCAATTCAAGATCAAGCCTCGACGACACTTGAAGGAGATCCCGGCCCAATCCAAGATCAAGCCTCGACGGCCCTTGGATCAACGTCTACAATAAGGAAACTTCAAAACGCATCTCCTACATATGACAAACACATGTATACGACACGCCTTGAAGTGGGGGCATTTGTAGACAGTGAAATTTCAGTAAATAAAATATTGACCGATGGTCAAAATATTAACGCTCATGTATTACATAAATTGTACACATAGTGTGTGATTCGACGAAAATTCGAAAAGAGTCTGAAAAGCTGTCAAACAGGACACGTGTCAACACCTGGCAGAAACGGCTTATTTCATCTGTAATTTTATATTCAAAATTAGGCCTTGGAAAATTCTATAAATAGAAGGCTAATTCATTCATTCCAATCCACCAATTCACAAATACATTTCTCTACTCCCAAATTGGAAGAGAATTCTCTGAAGTTCGTTCTTCGTTCTTCGTTCTTCGTTCATCGTTCATCGTTCTTCAAGATCAAGCCCCAACGGCCCTTGAAGAAACGCTCATCCATCCTAAGATCAAGCCCCAACGGCCCCTCGGATTAGCACAATTGTTCTTCAAGATCAAGTCCAGAAGCCCTTGAAGATCCATCCACCATCCATCGTTCATCCGTTCATCCGTTCTTCAAGAACCAAGCCCAAAAGCCCCTTGAAGCTCGTTCATTGTTCATCGTTCTTCGTTCATCGTTCGTCGTTCATCCATCTCCTTCAAAGATCAAGCCCCGACGGCCCTTGAAGCAACATTCATCCACCCTCCAAGATCAAGCCCCGACGGCCCTTGGAATCAATACATTCATCCTTCAAGAATCAAGCTCAAAGCCCCTTGAAGCTCATCCATCGTTCATCGTTCATCATCAAACATCTGAAGATCATCACTGTTCATCCCAAGAATCAAAGCGCCAAACAGCCCCTTCGGATCAACACAAACAAATCCACATCACTGTTCATCCAAGGATCAAGCCCAACGGCCCCTTTGAATCAGCAGCCCGTCAACGAAATCCATATCTTACGAAGAAAGAATCAGAGGAACAAATAGAGATTGTAACCCCAAAATTTATTAATACAAATATATTTTGTACACGTGTTCTTGTTCCTTCAGGAAATTTCCGTGTTTACAGTGGTAAGAATAACATTACTCTAAAAATTAAAGCTAAACATTGATAATGTTGGGTGATCTTTGATATCTCCCATAAGTACTATTGGTCTAGATTCTCATAAATTTTGATTCATATCAAAACTTTTTAACTGGCCCACAAAATGCAACTCACACAGTGCAACTTTTGTAATATCAAGGTAATGGATTTGGTGAATAATATATATATTATTTTTGTCACATCTCGGCTCGGGCCACCACCACACCTCAGGCTCGACTCCATCGTAGCACGATATTGTCTGCTTTGGGCCCCGACCACGCCCTCACGGTTTTATTTCTGGGAACTCACACGAGAACTTTCCAGTGGGTCACCCATCATGGGAGTGCTCTCGCGCGCTACTCACTTAACTTCGGAGTTCTAATGGAACCCGAAGCTAGTGAGCTCCAAAAAGGCCTTGTGCTAAGTAGAGATGAGAATATACATATAAGGATCACTCCCCTGGGCGATGTGGGATCTAACAATCCACCCCACTTAAGGGCCCGACGTCCTCGTTGACACACCACGGCCAGGGTTTGGCTTTGATACCAAATTGTCATATCTCGGCCCGGGCCACCACCACACTCCAGGCTCGACTCCACCGTAGCACGATATTATCCACTTTGGGCCTTGACCACGCCCTAACAGTTTTGTTTCTGGGAGCTCACACAAGAACTTCCCAGTGGGTCACCCATCATGGAAGTGCTCTCGCGCGCTACTCGCTTAACTTCAGAGTTCTGATGGAACCCGAAGCCAGTGAGCTCCTAAAAAGCCTCGTGCTCAGTAGAGATGGGAATATACATATAAAGATCACTCTCCTGGGTGATGTGGGATCTAACAATTTTATTTTATATAAATATTATTATATTATATATAATTCAGTTTGAATTCAAGAACGGATACGAATTGGGGACCATATAACAATATCCAAAATCATAACCGAATATTATTCACCGTTTTCCCCATATCTAAAATATATCCAAATTTTCATACCCAAATTCAATCAATTCCTACAGTTATCCACAATTATTGAGTTTAACGGTTAGAATTGTTATCCATGCTATACGCTATTATTTCACTAAGTGGTGGATTGCTGTAATGACTCGGGTTTTTATCTTCAATCCATCTCATCTAGAATTCAAATTGTCCTCCCCATATATCTATCTATATAACTTACAGTAATAATATCACTTAAAAGAAAAATTCTACAATTTTGAGTTTTGTCTTTTAAATAAGACAGAGGTGTATCATGAGTATGAATGAGTGGGAACATTTTTGTTTATATTTAAAAATGATCAACAATGTGATCAATTTTGTGAAACATGCAAGTTTATATTAGGCTTGGTGCTCGTTTAAAATTGCTTTTAAAATTACTTAAAAGGTTTTTAAAGAAAATGTTTTTGGATTCTAAAAAAAACTTGAGGTTCTTTCTGCAAGAAGCTGTCACATCCCGGCCCGAGTGGGACCACTTTTCGGGCCCACTCCACTACCGTAGCACGATATTGTCCGCTTTGGGCCCCGACCACGCCCTCACGGTTTTGTTTTTGGGAACTCACGAGCAACTTCCCAAGAGGTCACCCATCCTGGGATTACTCTAGCCCCCTTCTCGCTTAACTTCGGAGTTCCTACGGAACTCGAAGCCAGTGAGCTCCCAAAAAACCTCGTGCTAGGTAGGGATGGGAATATACATTTAAGGATCACTCCCCTGGGCGATGTGGGATGTCACAATCCACCCCCCTTAGGGACCCGACGTACTCGTCGGCACACCACGGCCAGGGTTAGGCTCTGATATCAACCCGGTCCCAGCCACCTCCCGGGCCCGCTCCACCACCGTAGCACGATATTGTCCGCTTTGGGCCCCGACCAAGCCCTCACGGTTTTGTTTTTGGAAAGTCACAAGCAACTTCCCAGTGGGTCACCCATCATGGGAGTGCTTTAGCCTCCTTCTCGCTTAACTTCGGAGTTCCTACGGAACCCGAAGCCAGTGAGCTCCCAAAAGGCCTCGTGCTATGTAGGGATGGGAATATACATTTAAGGATCACTCCCCTGAGCGATGTGGGATGTCACAGAAGCACTTCAAGTGTTTTTTCAAATTTCACCTGCACTTTTTTTTATTAAAAATTGATTTCAAAAATATTTTCATCAAAAACAATTTTGACCATTTTAAAAATAGTGTCAATTACACTTTACCACTTCAGGTTTGAGATTGATTTCAATTCTTTATAACATCTTTAAAATATTTCATTTTCATACCTCAAGTACTATTTTATTTCAATATAATACATCCGTTACATTTTCCATTCATCGATTCGTTAAGAGCTGACGTGGCTGCCACATTTGTGTTGAAGTGATTGACACATTTGTATCACGTGGCAAATTTTTTTTTTATCCATTTAAAATATTATAATAATTTATCCTATTAAAAAAAGGTCAATTACATTTTACCCCCTCATGTTTTGGTGCAATTACAATCTCATACAACATCTTAAAAAAATTTCAATCCCATACATTTAGTATTTTTTTTTCAATTTCATACAACCGTTAAAAAAATCTGTTAAGTTAACCGTTAAGTGATGATGTAGCGAATAAGAGGTCTCTATTTGTGCTGACGTGACTGGCACATTTGTGTTGCGTGGCTAAACACTTAATAAAATATTTAAAATATTAAAATAATTAATTAAAGAAAAGTATAAAAGAAAAAAAAAAAAACAAAACCAGATTGTCTTCCTCACCCCATTGTCTCCACCGAGCCCACCCCCAAATCACACTCCTTCTATCACTAATCCCTAAACCTAGAAACCCATTTGAGTTATCCAGGACCTCTCTTTATCTCTAATTTATAATCCCACCTTTGAGTTATCTAGGACCTCGAGAGCCGTGAGGATTGGTAGCAACCCCTCATCGAACTTAACATTGACGACAGCTCCGATTACCTGACAGACCTTACCGACGACACTCTTTTTGGTGAAATCATCTGCGATTTTTTCATTCACCGACATTGTAGCAGGTGATGTCGGGTAGTGGGTGGTGTGCGAGAAGAGGTTGTGAGGGGGGATCTGGTGGTGGGTTTGGGCGGGGAGAAGGGGGTGTCTCTGATTTGGAAAAGACGAATAGGTTTTTGGGTTTAGGGATTAGAGAGAGATGGGTTGTGATTTGGGGGTGGGCTCGGGTGGGGTGGGGAAGATGATTTGGTTTTGGATTTTTTTTTTCTTTAATTAATTATTTTAATATTTTAAATATTTTATTAAGTGTTTAGCCACATGACACATATGTGGTAGCCACGTCAGTACAAATGGGGACTCTTTATTCACCACATCGTCACTTAATGATTAATTTAACAGATTTTTTAATGGTTGTATGAAATTGAAAAAAAAATAATACTAAATATATGAGATTGAAATGTTTTAAAGATATTGTATGAGATTGTAATTGCACCAAAACCTGAGGGGGTAAAATGTAATTAATTTTTTTTAAATAGGGTAAATTATTATAATATTTTAAATGGATAAAAAAAAAATTTTTGTCACGTGGCACAAATGTGGCAGCCATGTCAGTTTTTAACAGACAAATAAATGAAAAATTTAACAGATGTATTATATTGAAATAAAATAGTACTTAATGTATGAAAATAAAATATTTTAAAAATATTTTAAGAAATTAAAATCGATTCCAAACCCAAAATTATAAAATGTAATTTATCCTTAAAAATATTTTTAAATGAGTCACTAGATGTGGATGAGCGTGTCACTTGGTTCCATACCTATCAATACCTATCACATCTAGTAGCTACTAGGATTAATTATACGCAAGACCTATCAATGGCATGCATGTCTAGTGTGTCTAACCACACCTTGGTCGGATGGCAGACAATTTACGTTTGGATTAAACAACTTTGTTAATTTTTGTACCCACAACGAAGACATTGAAATTTTGGGCCGCTCTTTTGCTGAGATAAGGGTTTATCTAATTTGGGGTCATATCAACTATCAAGCGTCCCCAATTTTGAAGTGATTGATTGTAATTTAGAGAGAGTAAGGGCTTTCAACAATTATTTATGCGCGTTTGATGTTTGAATATAGCAGCCGGGCACCGTGCATTGAACGCCTAAGATAGGGTGGTGCTACCGTACACTTCTTTTTACTTTTTACACAACTGTCTTAATTTTTGACCTTTGAAGAAGATTAAAAATGACAGCAAATAACAAAAAATCCGTAAAAAAATATAAAAAAAATGTACAGATAACACTACTGTTAAAATATGGTCAGCCGTAGACGAAGTCTGCCCAAAAAAGTCGATTGGACAAATCCCCTGAAATCGTAACCAAGGGCGCAATCAGTGTGGGCGGCGGAAGACAATTGCGGCAAGAGGATGGGACCATTTGACGGGTTGGAGTCGTTGGAAGTCTATGGATGGTGCCAAATTATTTGAGCATAAAGTTTAAACTTAGGTTTTGGAATTATATTCCAAACTCGCACGGCAGATTGAGTTTGGTGATGTGGGTTGCCTAATCTTCCAAGTTTATTTATAGATCTCCAACTTTTCAATCTCTTTCTCTATTTCTTTCTTATTTTTCTTCCATTTGAAGTGGAAAGACCAACTACCTCAAAATCTAAGAGAAATTGTTCGGTGCGGCTGTCGTACGCGACAACACACTCAAGTTGGAGGGAGTATTTGACGGGATGTCTGAATTATTGAGTGAAAAAGACTTTTTGATATAAACGGTTGATATTCTATTTGAAACTAGTCTAAATTATGAAGAAGATTATAACTTCGTATATAACTAAGAATTTAGGCTTATTACATTAACACTCCACAAATTATTGAATAAATTCCACATACTTAATACACCCCACATTTATTTTTTTTACTTAAAAATTAGGGGTGTGCTATCCACACACACCCCCTTTTACTTCTCACACACCCCTGTTAATTTTTGTCTGTTATATTTTCTTCAATTCATCCGATCCGACGACCGAAATTCAAAAAGGTGTGAGAGAAGTAAAAAGAGGTGTGTGGATATCACACCACAAAAATTATCTTAATACACTCCACATATTTTCCCATAATACCCCCCACACCTCACATTCTCAATATACATCTTATATTTTGTACATACACCCCACATTTCTCAAATCTTATAACACTCATTTTTTATTTTCAAGAACTGAATCTAATCATTTGAACATTTAGTTTGCTGAAAGATTTCAAATCATTTAAACATTTTAGTTTGCCGAAAGATTTCAAATCAACTGATCAAATTGGTTCAATTACCTTAGTTGGACAAGTGCTCCACCATCGTCTTCTGGTGAATCTCAGCAACGTTACCCACATTCAGATCATCCACATATAAGAAGATGATCTCAGGGGTTGCCATACTTGCTAACAAGATGATGGTCACTTGTAGTAGAATAAGGAGTCTTGGATGATATTCTTGCGGTAGGGTTTTTGAGATATGAAAAATTAGGAGCAATAATTTTTTAGAGTTTTTTTTTTTTGTTTGTTGCAAATTTCCCCATAACTAAATAGAGGATTTTTCCAATTTTTCATAGCAACTTTCATCATCTTTCACTTCACATACAACACTATTAAATAGAACTAGACCTAGAGGCTTGAGGTTGGAAAAAGGCAAAGGGGGCTTGGGCCTAGGATGCATCCGATGCATAATCAACTGGGAGGGGTTAGGGTTTTGTTCAACAATAAATGGTGGAAGGGTTTTGATAGTTGAGAAGATAAGTAATATGTTAAAAGTGATTTGGTGTGTATTTAGAAATTTTTAATTTTTTTTAAAAACTTAATAAGCTCAAAATTGTCATTGCATTGTGGGATAAATAAGTTATTAATTTTAAATTTTAATATATGGTGCATTTAATATTTTGTAGGGTGCTAATATAAATAGCCAGAATTTATTCCATCATACGTTTTTTTTCCTATATATCTGGAATAGGCAATGTACTCGTTCTAGCCAATATAGTTATATATCTACTACAATAAAAAAGGATTTAGCATCCAAATATTTTCTTAATATGAGAGAGAGAGAGAGAGAGAGAATAATCGATCAAATTGTTACATGTTTATTTATAAATAAACAATTCAATTACTAAAAATATAGTAGTTGACATCTTTCACTCATGAATCATGATAAAAGGGCCACATATGATTGTTAAATCAATTGTCGTCTAACGAGAGATTCTAACATCTAACAAAAGAAATATCTCGGTTACATTCTAGAATCTCCCATTACGATCATTTCCAATTCTTGAGTTAAAACTTTTTTGTAACTTTTTTAAAAGAAAAAAAATTATGTAGACTATCATAATTTAATTTTATGAACATTTTAACTAAAAAATATTTAGATTTTGACAAATATTGAAAAATCATCAACTGACACCATGAAACTTGTGAAACACTATGAAAGAATATGAAACGCATTAAAGAATTTTTTTAAAAATTACTTTAGCCGTTAGATTTAAATTTGGACCGTTAAATATTTTTTTTTTACTGTTAGATTTCATCAAATTAGATCTTAACCGTTGGATTCAATGAATTTATAAATATAAAACTAAAAAAAATATACATATATGGTGCCACTTACCAAAAGGAAATCCTGGGTTAAATTTGGCCTAGAAATGAGTTTTAAGTTTTAACTCATATTTGCTCTAAGAGTTAGAGTAGGTCTAAGGAGTAGTTGAGACAAAGCATAACAGCAAAGTTGAATTTGATGGTAGCAAAGGCCACCAAGACACAAACTGGGATGGCAGCGGAAGCCCAACAAAATATACCCACCAATTGCACTTTTTTTCTGTCTAGAGTTGAAAGAGGATTCAAAGCCGACACCTCAAAAGACCCAAGTGAATATGCTTAACTGCACTGTTGATGACCTCATTTGGAATTTTGGATAGTTTGTCTGAAAACTCAGAACCTGCCTCCGTCTCATAATCGAATATGTCCTTAATCTTTCACCGACAATTTTCAATAAGTTGGGAATACGATTTGATACATTAAGTGTAATAAAACAATCGGTTGAATTTTTTCTTTTTTTTTTTAGTTTCCAACCAATTTTATTATTAGACTTAGTATACCAGATTATGTCTTCGCACACTGAAAAATCTCCCATGTTCTCACGCCACTTATGATTCTGGGCATAGGTAACTAGGGCACGGGTGAAGCGTTTCACACTTTCTCACCGCAGTTTCCATTCAATAATACCATTCACCAATGCGTGTGTTCTTCACCGTGTTTTCCAACTTTAAGACGTATGAATTTTTTTAGCGTGACGTCCCAATTTATCTATATACTAACACATGTTTGATTCATTAACATTTCTTTATGCAATTCTATAAATTAAAATATGTTTGGAGTTTAGAGCTCCAAATCAATATAAATAACTAAAATTTCTAACAAAATTCTTTTAAACCCCAATTTTTTGAGAAAACTTTGATAGAAATAATACTCATACCATAAAGCATCTGATGAAAAATTGGAGACTTCTTTTATTTTAGTTCTTTCCAACCCTTACAATGGTCCTAATGAGAGCCGCACTATGAAGCATGGATACAACAATTTAATAGCGTATTCGATATTTGCTCAAATACAATACGCTGTTTCGATATTTTTACATTACGGGGGGAGTTTAGCTAAGCCACACAGTGGACAACTTTATTTGGTATCGAATTTGTCATCCACAAGATTCAAACCTAGACCTCTCACCTTTAAATAAAGAGAAATATCATCAGACCATTAAAATAATAGTATCGTTAATAAAAAAAAAACATAATAGATAAATTTGATGGTAATTTCATTTTAATTGAGGGGTTTTTTTATTAAACAAAATTTCTTTTTACTGGAGGTAAAAGTAAAACCAGTATCACCATCTTAAAAGGAGATCGACAGTTACAGAAAGCGTCAAATTTAAATAAGTTGATCATCAATCAGTAAATCCCAAGCCCCTAAACGCAGCGCTGACAAAATCATAACGTGCGAAATTTCGAATCCAACAAATTTAATATGATGAGGGCAGTCGGTGATGGAAAACGACGACGTATCCCCCTCGGGTACTGCCCCAAGCGGCCGAGCCGGTCCGTTTCCCCAACGCCTTCGTCTTCATCCCTTAGCGCCTCCTCCTCCTCCTCCCATTCAAAATAAAAAAATAAAAACAAAACCGCCATTCTCCAAAATTAGAAAGCAAAAAAAAAAAAAAAAAACTCAGAGAGGAAAAATTGCCGAGTCGACTCAGTATTGTTAATTTGGTGAGTGAAGAACTTACTCATCATTTCGTAGCTTTCTATTGCTTGCTTTCACTCAAATTGTTTCCATTTTTATTATTGGGTTGGTATTTGTTTGAGTTGATTGGCATGCTGATTTGGGTCGTCGGATAACAATGGAAATCACTGAAATTTGAAATTTAATCAGGTGATTTGAGTGTAATTAGTGTTGGATTAGAGATCCAAATTGTTAATAGTTGCATTTTGGTTAGCAATCAAATGCGGCACTGGTTCAATTTTATTAGTTTTCTGTTTATAGTGTGCTGATTGCAATCGAAAATGGTTAAAGATTCAAACTTTGTGATGTATTATTCTTCGTTATTGTTTATTGTGTTCTGATTGATATAGAAATGTACGAATATGGTAATATTTTTGTTTTCGTTTGATTTTCGTTCCAGTTAACGTTTCAGCATTCGAGCGGAGGTTTGAATTGATTGGTTTGGTTAGCTGGATGAATGGTGAATGATTTTTAAGGAAAATGGCATGCCAAATGATACATTCGTGGAAATTTAACGAGCTAGTCGGTGCATTTCTTGATCTTGCAATAGCCTATCTTCTACTATGTGCCGCAGCGGTTGCCTACTTTACCTCGAAATTTGTTGGTCTGTTTGGGTTTTGTCTGCCGTGCCCTTGTGATGGGTTTTTTGGGAACCCAAGGAAAAGTAACTGCTTTCAGAGGCAATTTGCGGATCCCCCTTGTGAGAAACTCTCTTCAGTTCTATGGTCGGTTAGGAGCAAGTTCCCTTTCGATGTTATATGGGATGAAGACCCAAATTCCCATTCAAAGTTGAAGTCCCTAAATGAGGCAAATGGGAGTTTTGCGTTTGAAGGTGAAGCGTCATGTAGCTCATTTTCGGCGGCTGAGAATGAACAGAGTGTTGAGTCTGGTGTTGGCAACTTGGCAGCTGGGAAGGAACAGAGTTTTGATCTTAAGGCAAAGAAGGTTGCAGGTCGAAGGCCAAGACTTCGGCGCCGCCGCAGAGGGGGCTCTGTTGATTATGGAAATTCATCTTCAGTTTCATCATATAATATGTTCCAGTCCGCTGCACAGGACAATTCTACATCTCCTTCCAGCATTAGTAAAATGGGAAATGAGGTTACTGAAGTTTTTGTAAATTCAGGTGAGATTATATGGAGTTTAATTTAATCTATATTTGA
Organism: Crataegus laevigata; assembly: GCA_963580275.1. Taxonomy (NCBI): domain Eukaryota; kingdom Viridiplantae; phylum Streptophyta; class Magnoliopsida; order Rosales; family Rosaceae; genus Crataegus; species Crataegus laevigata. The sequence goes on from OY756944.1 coordinate 838,280, forward strand.
CTATCGAGTCTTCTTAATGCTTGATTTGCTAGTGTTTGCAAATTTCTTTCTCGTACTGTATTCTAAGTCACTGTTTACTGTTTAGAGCCAGTAAAATGTGGTAATTTCTTATTTAAACAAGTAGTACCTTTTAGAGATATGACAAGGGGGGAGTATGCCGTTAGCAGTTCTATTGTACATTGTATAATTTATAGTAACATGTGGTTGCCGCACAGCTTGTGAACTAAACCATTTTAATTCAGTTTTTTCAAACATTTGAAGATATTTTGTGGCGGATAGCTTAGCAACTATAGCCTTGCATTAAATTTTGTAATTTTTACTTTGATAATCATCCTTCTAGTTCGGTTAGTTTTGTTTGTGTGGATTGACTTGGGATGTCCCGGTGTAGATTTATTTTTGTACAAGTATCTCTTCCTTTCTTTTTTCTTAAAGAAAAGAAAAAGATGGTGGGAGACATTTAAATCGTCCTAGGAGATTTGGAAATATTGCTGTGGATCTGAGTTGTACAATTTTTATTTATTTTAAGGTATTACCTTTGAAGTTGGAGTTTAGAAGTGCTTTCCTGCAGCCAAAGTTCACACATGTTTTACTGTTTTGAAGATACACTATAAGATCTTGTAGACTCATCATTGTTTCTTTTCTGGTCATATTATGCTAATACTGCTTTCTTCATTTTTGTGGATGCTCTTGTAATTTTAGATGGCATCGAAGCTCCTACAGATATGAGTTCGCCGGAAAGCGATTCACGTGTTGGGTTTAATGAACATGTTGATGAAACTAAATCAGTGGAGAAGGATGGATCACTTGTTGAAGATTCTGGATCCAATGCAGGAGAGAAACTAGGTTTTGACAGTAATGAGACGACTACAATTAGAGTACTGGAACAGGCACTCGAAGAAGAGCATGCTGCTCGTGCTGCTTTGTATCTTGAACTGGAGAAGGAGAGAAGTGCTGCTGCCACCGCTGCAGATGAGGCCATGGCCATGATAATGCGCCTGCAAGAGGAGAAGGCATCAATAGAAATGGAGGCAAGGCAGTACCAAAGGATGATAGAGGAAAAATTTGCTTACGATGCCGAGGAAATGAACATTCTTAAAGAGATCTTAATTAGGAGGGAGAGGGAAAAGCATTTCTTGGAGAACGAAGTTGAGCATTACAGGCAAATGTTTTTTGGAGATGATCAAGTGGATTCAAGTGAGGACCAGGTACTGAAGCGGGCAAGTGAATCCATCACTGACAAGCCAAAGCTGGAATTGGAACATAGTTCTCCAGATTATGCGGTCCCATCAACCGAGATAAAAGATTATACTCTTACTTTTGGTAAAGAACTACCAATTCTGGATTTGGATGAAGATTCTGACTCTTTGAAGGAGGTGGACATGCATTTGCATCCAAGCATGGAGAGTCATTCACATTTCTCAAGTAGTTCCGGTAAGTTCAGTCATGAGTTTCAAGAAAAGGAAATAGTGTCTATGGATGAGAAACCTTCTTCTCAAGGAAAAGAGCTCCAGAAACTAGAGGTATATCAACAACGCAGCCTGTCACCTAGTCCTGGGGGACTCAGTTTCCGTAAAAGTATTAGCCCTCCGTATAAGCAGGAACTGAATTTAGATGCTAGCACTAGCATATGGGAAGGGTTGGCTTCAAAGACATCTGGGACTGGCAATGAAAATAGGAATCCTATTCCATCCAATAATGATAAAAGAGATAAGCAAGGGAACAACCAGGATGAGGGCAGCAGAGATCCACGTAGCAGAGTGTTGAATACAGAGCCTAGTGTTCTTGATGTTCATGTTATTGATGATAAGTCTCATCTGTCCAATGCAGAGAAAAGTGAACGCGATATGCCAACCACGATTGGGTTGAAAAATCAGCGCAAAATCCAGAGAGTTAGTTCAGACACGTCTAATGTATTTCTCACAATGGATTGCCCACGAGGCAGATCTTTACCTTCTGATATGCGGAGATATTCAATGTCTGCAATTGATTATGAAAGATATAAAATTGATAATGAAGTTGAGCAGCTTGGAGAAAGGTTAAGGATTGTGCAAGAGGGAAGAGAGAAGCTCAACTTCTCAGTGGGGCACAGAGACAGGGAAAGGATTCAGCTGCAACTTTTGGAGGATATTGCTAGCCATCTTAGAGAGATACGGCAGTTAACTGAACCTGGAAAAGCTGAGGGCCAGGCCGCAATGCTGCCTCCATTATCTAAGGTGTATTGTCAAAACTTCCATTATTTACTCTCTGCATTGATTATATCACTATCAATAAATATGTGCATTCAATATTATCTATTATTTTATTTTGTTTTACCCTTGTTTCTTCTGTTAATTAGTATCTAGTAATATCTTAATTGATGTTCGTCCGTGGCATAATTATTCTGTTGGCTGCAAACTTTTGGTGGTTTTTGTCCAGTTGCTAGGTTGTGATTAGCTCTTCCTTAAGGTTTAGCAGTGTTGGTCTTCCCAAAAGTGCTTTTGTGGGAAATTAGAATGAGAAGCTGGAGCAGTGTGGGCTTTCCATAATGTTGATTTGTGCTGAAAGTTAGAATGAGGCAAGGGTGTGGGCCATGGGAGGTTTTTTATCGACCTTCATATCATAACAATGAGTATTATGCGTGCGCTCATTTGTACGTATGTGAAAAGTTGATCATTTTCCTACTATCAGATCAATGGAGCCTTCTATGCAATCCTTGGTGTTATCGTGTTGACTATGCTGAGGCCACCTGACTGTCATTGCATTGATTTCCGCGACCATCATTCCTCCTCCCTTCTCTTTTTTGCTGACTGCTGAAATCTAAATTTTCAGGTCATGTCCAAGAAAAGACGTTGGCGGACTTTACCTCTAAAAGTGCATACAAGTTCTTAAAAAATGTTGCAGTTCTTCTGCAAATACAAGCATTGCAAGGAAGCTCATTCAGCGTGGTTACACCTGTTCAAGTGTTTGTTCTGGCCGGTTACCTAGTCTCAGCTCTTTTCAGTTGCCTAGTTTTCGCTTGACGCATAGATAGAGAAGACCGAATAAGTAATGCAGGATCCGTTTTCATGGGAACCCTGTAATGCCGGAGATGGCTGGTTAGTGACTGCTAGGAGGTATATACTAGTTTCATTTTAATGGTATAGTATTATGGTTTTGACCGTGTTTTAGTACGGTAGGTTGCGAATTTTCGTTTATCGCAGTTCACTGTTACTTGAGAAGCAAAATCTTCTCTTTTCGGTATAGCGCGAAGCAAAATTTTTGTCATACTATTTTCCATACTTTGGGTTTGTCAGTTGGTACCAATTTTCTCTTCTTTTTTTTTCCCTTCACAAGTTTTTCTTTCCTCCAAAAGAAGAGAGGCAAAAAGAACCCCAAGTGTCCAACCGACGGTTCATGAATCATGCCCCTTGGTCGTGATGCAACGTCAAATTTAAACGTTTACAAATCATTTCGATGTGGTCTTTTGTTACTTAGGCCATCGATTCTTTTTTTTCATTTTTGTCATGGGCCGGTCGCAAATCTTTACTAGCGTGGGCAACTAATTATAGCACCAACATGAGTTGGTCTCAAAATTTTGCAAGCATGAGCGACTAATCATAGCACTAACATGGGTCTGTCTCAAATCTTTACTGGCGTGGATGACTAAATCATAGCACAACAAATGTCCAATTAGGTTTTAAGTAAATCTCTTTACTTTCAGAATTAAAGAATATAATTTTGGTCCAATATATTTCGATTCTATGAAGTCTAATAAAAAAAAAGGTCTGATGAAAAACTTCATTGAACAAACAAGTAAATGCAATTTTATGCACCACTTACCATGAAACAAGTAATGCAGTTTGGAAAAGCATGCCAAGTTAAGCTACTAATTCAAGGGATAATTAAACCTAAAACATAGAAAGAGTCAGTCCTACTTGGTCACATAGACAGTTTTCTTCATTAGCTATCCATCATTTCTGTCTAAGTTAGATTGCTAACTAAGCTTTCTTTTTCGCCACCAGATTCGTCATCCATCCATACTCAATACTCTCTTCAGGCTTGCTCAGATGAATGCCTTCACCCGCAAGGCACGAAATCCAGATCCATCCTTTCGCAGTCATATCAATCCATCATCAGAATCACTTTTCTGTTTTGCTAGAACTACTCTCGTTACTCTCATCCGAAGTTTGCGCTGATCCTCCGGCCTCGGTTTCTTCAATCTTTGCACCTGATTCCACATTACTCGCATCTGCTTCAGGCAACCGCTGTTGTAGTGGCACTGCATCACTGACCACTTGACCAGTCCTCAACCTCTCCCGGTAATCCTCCATTTCTATTCTGTATCGCTCTTTATCCTTAACGGCTTTCTCCTGATACACCTACACATTGCAAAACTGAAGTTATTTATAGCTCAAATTGGATGATTTGAATTCTTATACTAAATGAATAGTCCTTACTGCTTTTTCCGCCTCCTTCAATTTATTCCAGAGCTCACCAATCATTCTACTTATCTCTCTATCCTTCCCCGGATGGAGTGGTTTCAGCCTTGCATGCTGCTCCGCAAAGAAAAAGTTGTAGCCACTTCTGTTAGGTTTCGGATGAGCAGGATCCCTCCTTTTTATCTCAGACTTCTTTCTTCTGCGCCGACGCTGTTGGACGCCAGGTGTAGCTGAAACGCTGTCATTTCTGTTAACCAATGCGCCAAAGTTCTGTGGGACTGGTGGAACTTCCTGTGCTGGATTCCGTGGAGACTGATAAAGTACACCTCTAAGCTTCGTTGAGCCTCTGATGACAGTAACAAGATATCCATTTTCGAATTTCCCATCAATAACCCCTGTCACAGTATCTTCTAATGATGCTGTTGTCCTGGCTGCAACAGGAAATGATACAGAAGAACTGTAATTTCGTTCTCTACTAAGTTCGTTATAAGGAAAAGAAAAAAAAAAGCAATGAAAAGGAGCGACTAAGCTCTAACTGTGAAAAAAGAAGAAACCTCCAGGCATTTCTGAATTTATCGGTGTTTGTTGATGCACAGAAGGAGATTCAGCTGATTTCCGTTTAGCTGCTCCCCTTGGAGATGGAAGGGCTGTCACCGAAGGGCTGCGGGAACTTTCTGCAAAATAATTGTTGCATTAGGAAAATTCACAGTACAAAATTCTTTTACTCGTATGAGGTCTAAATGTTCTATGAGCACACCAGAAGCGAGAGGATCCCATGCTAGAGCTTTAAAATAGTAAATTTGTTCGTAGTGGAGAAGCAACGAATGATAATATTTCCGCAGCACAAACGAAGCATTTGTAGCTGTAGATGGAAAGTTGAATACCGCAGTAACTTCCTTCCATCTTCTATCTCTAATAATCTGCAAAATCCAATTTGATTAGAAAATCAGTAGATGATATAGTACGCATTTTCAGCGAACAAGACGAATAATTGTTACGCGCGTTCGTGTGTGTGTTTCTGTAAACACAATGTTACACGCTTCCTCTGTATGAGCACATTTTTACAGATTGACTAATATGACCGAGTCAGATACCAAAAAAGATCAACACACAACTGCATACAGATAAACGTATATTAAGGGCCTCGTATGGAAGTGATTTGGGAGGGCCAGAATAACTTCTTCGAAGAACCAACTACTGAATAAATCACTTAAAGTGATTTCACGTCTCATGTGCTTCTAGCCCTCCCAGAATCACTTCCAACGCACACTATTTGACTACGGCCAAATTATTTTACAAGAAAAATAGTTGAAAACGAAAACAAGCTTAAAATTCGCAAAAGCACCCGGATAAATCATAAAACAGAACCTTGATCCTTCAATGTTTGATCAGAACAGTTAAACGTAGTTTTTTCTTACCTTCTCAAGGCCGCCACGGGAAGTTACCTCCACAAAGAGCTTATGCAAGTCTAGCTCTTTTCCTCCTATAATAGGGATCCTACAATCACAACACAGAAAATGTCAGCACCGGGACAGGTACCACAGAATTATAAGGCAGTTACGGTAGAAAATCGACAGCACGAAGCTACTAAACATAAAATCTTGAATCAATCAAGCCGGCCTCGCCTAAAACTAAACCCTACTCATCCTCTCCATGAAAACCACACTAAAGGGTAGTGATGAGCCTCCAGAGTTCTAAATGCAAATAAGAAAACCGAGGTTTTTCCATGCCGAAACTGAATTGATGCTTGCCAAAAATAAACACCTGAGCGGCTGACTATTAAGTTTTTAACTGTTACATCATAAAATTGCGAAAGAGCTTGAACTGTCCGGTGGAATAGAATGTATTCTGAACCACATCCATAGTCATCTTCACATTATGCTCATGCAGCACCATTCTTGGGTAAGAAAAGCGCTGTACATAGAAAACATCGACGACAAACCACAAAATTGGCGCAGATGTGTCCCATATCCGACATCCTATACCGCCCGAGTAATCATAAAATTGGCTAGTAAATGAAGAATGAATTATTTCACGGAATCACGATAAGCAAAATTATGCCCTAAAATCTTTGTCACCATGAATATGCATGTGGAGAATTTCTGAAAGCCAAGAGCAGTACCATATCTAAGAGTTGGATAAAGTTACTTTTCAGTGAGCAGTTGGGAAAACTTTTCGTTTAACTTACAAGTTTGCAAGATGGAAGCATGATCACATTACCAAAAAATCGAATTACTTAATCAATAGAGATTTTGGGAAAAGATGAGATCTTGATCCTTAAACATATTAATTGGTATTAGCAAAACGAAAAAAAAAAAGACAAGTTGAAGGGAGAGGATAAAAAATTCAAAAGATAAAATCAAACATACATAAACTTGGTTCCCATGGAAGCATGGAGCTTTTCCAAAGTAGACATGAAGAGCTTAGGGTTGGATGCAACTTCCTCGAGTTTAGCAAGTGGTGGTGGGTACTTAATCAAGTGAGACTGAGAGGACGAAGTCGTGTCTTTCATGGGAATTGGGCTTTTGCTTGAAGTGGCACAAGATGGTGATGCCATTTCCACATCCAAATCTCCCTTCCTCGTTCGACCATTAACCACCCACACCACTCTTTACTTGTTCTTCACTGCATATTATAGCATCATAAATACAAGTGAGTAAAACTGAAAACACAATGAAGCTGTTATTGACACTGCAAAACATAAATTATTATTTAGCAAAAAAAAAAAACAATTAAAGAAATGCAAAATAATTATTTTGAAATGCTAATTATAATTTTTAATGAAAAGTTGATGTATTTTGAAAAAGTTAAATGAGAAAAGAAGAGTGAGTTGAAGATGAACCAATGAGCAACAGTTGTAGGTGAAACTATCTGCATGAAAAATGCAGGAAGGAAATCATGGAACACATCAAGAATATGGCCAAAGAGACAATCCCAGAAACATGAGTGAAATGCCAAAAGTGCACAGGAATAAGACAAAACTGAAGGGAAATGTGAAAAAGCAGAAGTTCTTTTTCTTTTATTAAAAGTTATGTCCTGATTGCAGCAGAGAAACAGAAATGACAGACAAAGGACCTTTGAAGTCTCATTCGAATTGATTAAATTATTACATAAATATTAATTAACGTACTTATATTTTTTTCGCATTAAACAAATTTATAAATTTAGTTTAATAAATTAGTTTATTTATAATACGATTCAAGTAAATAAAAAACTTAATTAACACTTTGATGGTAACTTTTCAAATCAATCACTCAAAGCATACGTCATGAGAGCAACAAGATATATTATAGTATTAAATTAAGACGTAACAGTATACTGAGGATGCAGAATGGAAATGGAGAGATGATTCAAAGCCCAAGACATAAACAAAGCTGTCACAGCCATAAATTCCAGGATGAGAGTACCAAGGAGGGAGGAAGATGCAAACAACATAAAAAAAGCTCAGACCTTCCAAACATGCACAGGCTAAAAAGCAGAAACCCTTTTGGCTATGGCAATAAAGACTCGGAGGAGTAGAATTCTCTACTTTTTTATTCTCGTCTCATTTTATGTCATTTTTTTACATTATTTTTTATTTTATTATTTTTATAAAAAAAATTAATATAAAATATTAATATGATTTAATCGTGGTGATCATTCAAATAAGAGAATATGAAAGAGTACAGAATTTAGAAAGGTAACACAAACAAAACTCTCTCTCTCTCTTAAACCAGGCTGACAAGCCTATTAGGCTGTTACAGCCTAGATTGCCTTGGCTGACATTCCAAAGATTTGCATGATATCCACATCAACTGGCTATCTGTATATTTACAATGCCCGATGTATTTTTCCATCACCTTTCTGCAATTTCTCACGCATTTGAAAAGAAAAATGGAAGATTTAGAAAATACCCCAAAACCAATACCATGTCGGGTTTTGGATTTGAGAAGTGCCCAAGCGTACCCATCAATCAAAAAATGACCGTCTCTAATCTCCAATAAACCCAATTCAAATCCTTGTTCCACTTTCATGGAGGACACAGTAAGATAAATATGAAAACCATTAATTACCTATTATTTTAATTATTTTTTTCTGTGTGGTCTATGCTTTATAATCCTTTGGAGGATTAATGGGGGATCAGAATAATATATGTTTGAGGAATATACGATGCAAACAACCCAGATGAAGAAATGACAGACATTAAAAACATACACCATTTTTTCACATAAATAAATAAAAGAAAAAACATATAAAATAAAAACTTACCAACAGTTGAAGGAGAAGGGGAGAATTTGAGCATGCAAAATGAAATGACTGACATTAAGGATGAAAAGCTTATTTGGTTATTATAATTTATAACCAACCAAGGGGAGGTTATTATTATTTTTCCCCTTCAAAATGCTTTTTTATTTTTTTGGTATTTTCTTTCATTTGGGTGGTGACAATTTCAAACAACCCTCTAATAGTAAACTATAAAACTTGCTAAGTGACAACTGTATCCCCATGTAGCTTTGACACAGCCCAAAATTTGAAGGGTAGTGTTGGTATTATGCTAGAGTTTGTCAGGAAGGAGTCTTCTCTATTCTCCAAAATAAAGGAGAAAAATGCAAAATTAGCTTAAGAAAAATGAAAAGTTAGCATGTTAATTAACAAATAAAATACATTTAAAATGTTGTTAATTAAGAAAGTGGGTGAAAGAAGGTGTCATGGGATTGGCATAACGTGTCCTATTGACTTTCCGGTTGAAACGGCACAATCTCTATTGTGTTAAATCAACAAAAAGAAAGGATAAGAATAAGGAAAATAAACAAAATAAGAAATGTTAAAGAGACTCTATTAAAGTGGATCTCTTTCTTATCTCATAATTTATGTTTAAGGGTTTAGGATCTCTGATACCTTATATTTTTTATACAATATTTTATAATGTTAGCACATAAATTAATATTAAATTGTGACGTGACAGAGAATTCATAAAAAATCACATTTTAAAAACTAATGAAGGGTTGGGGAGGAGATAGATAAAGAGATATGGGTGCCGTAACACCAGCTTTTTGGTATTTAATTTGGCATTTAATTAGTTTAGAACAATTCCCACCGTCCTCTTTTCTTTTTCTTCAATATTTTTACACCTTATTTTTAGCATGTTTAATGCGCATTTGAATACTATCACCAACCAAATTTACCAAAACATTGTCATAAATTAAATGATATTTGAAGTCGAAGATTGTGTGTGGTGGAAGTTAACATAGCTAGGGTTAGGGTTTGCATGATTTTCTTTAGGGTGGCCAAAATGGTAGGGCACTTGAACATGGGTACTAGGATATGGACTTTTTCAATTTGTTTAGAATGGAAGAGCGATCTATATGGTTTATTTTTGGGCATGGGGAAGTTTGTTATAACTTCTTAGATCTCGGGTTCATTTGAGAAGTACTTTTAAACGATTTAAAATATTTTTAGAGAAAATGTTTTAAAAATCAATTTTTAATAAAAATGAAAAGTAATCATGAAAAAACACTTGAAGTGTTTCATGCAAAAAATACATAATTAGTGCTTTTAGCCATTTAAAAGGATTTTCCAAACGAGCTACTAGTATGCTTAACATTGCATTGAGGTAGAAAACTATGTACGAAGGCTGGAAAGGAGGATTTACTTTTTGTATATTAAGAAAGAGATTATCTATGTATCTTTATTCATTAGTTTTCAAGATTTGGTTTCTCTTCTCCCAAGTCACCAAGAATAAGAAGTAGAATCATTTGAATTATTTTGTTAAAATATGAGTATTCAAATTATTTTAATATTCATATGAAAAATAAAAATTTATTTTTTTCTTTCTAAAATCCGTAATCTAATATCTAAAAATAAAAAACCAGATCAACTAGTAATCCAAAGTTTCTCCGATTCCTTAATTTTCTCGCTTTTGTTAAATCAACGTGTCATACATTCGATCCCAAGGAAATTCTTCAAAGATTGAACTTGAATCAAATCAAACCCAGCCCAAGTTTTAAACCCATATGGGTGGTGTTATGTGGATCCGGTATTGGCTCTTTTGAATCATACTATTCTAGTATGTAGTTATAGATTCTTTGACTCAATTGAGATCCATGTTGTTATATAGCATAATATAATCCCTTGTTTTTTTGTACAAGTTGAGAGCATAAGTGAATAAAGCTTGCCCTTTTGTTAATTAACTAATATAAAGTTATTACACAATCTTCTTTATATATAAAGTTAAGGGTCCAATGAACAATATTTTTCGGTATCACAAGCTTCACAAAATAATTGGATAAAAATGCCCCTCAAACAAAGAACTTCAAAAGCAATCCAAAATAATGCATCAAATGCGGCAGTGGTATTTTCATCATTTTAATAGTGTTTTTTAATAATTAATCTGTTTGTACATTTTTTTTAATAATTAGTACCTCACAATAGGCTAGTAATAATGTGATTCAATCAACTATTCATTAAATATTATTTTCTCTATTTTAAACAATTTCAAAACATCTTAAGAGGTGTGTAATGCCGGCTATAAAAAAAGGATTTTCGTACGCGAATAATAATGTGATTAAATTAGTTGTCAAATGATTTTTTTTAACAAACGATATTATCTACACTAAGAGGGAGGGGGTGGGTTTAGCCTCACAATGGACTGGCAATAATGTGATTCAATCAGTTGTTTATTAAATATTATTTTCTCTATTATTAATATAAATTCAATAGAGACCGATTGTATTATGTGGATTCAGCTGTTTTAATTGGTTTATGAGGGGTTTCTTCTAGGATGATCTAAGATTATTCATTTACTTTAAATATTTGACTTTCATTTTGTCAATTTACACATATAAATATATTTAAAACGTGTAAGTCGTGCGTAGTACACCGTGAAACAAAAAATGTCTTATGCACGCGTGTGAGCGCGTGCATGAAGGCTAGTTTTTATTATTACATAAGTTAACTTTTAGGGCATAATTCGAACATTCCCAACAACGACATTTGAGGATAAATTCCCCTGTATAGACCATATTCGAAAATGATACATCAAGGGAGACCATACAAACTACATTGCGTCAAACTTCTTCTCCCATCAACAACAAGAGCATTAGAAGATTGAAATAAAGCAAATTCGTTTCCATGACAACCTTGCTGATCTCTTCACCAAGTCATTACCGAAATCCAGTTTTCTGAAGCCTGTTCGAGGAATTAGAATGCGTATACTATCTGAATTACGCCGCTTGCAATCTAATTAAGAAGTTTTGTTAAACTCAGGGTGAGTATCTAGATACCTAGTTGAGAAGTTTTGTTAAACTCAGGGTGAGTATCTAGTAGATACCTAGTTAACCTTAATGTAATTTTTTCTCTTAGTTCATGAGTTGCTCACTTGTTTTCTTCAAGCTTCAACTTTGCACTTCTCACCATTTTAGGTTTTGTCTCGCTTTTGGTTTTATCATTTTAGATTTTCTTCAAGCTTCCACTTTTCTACTTTTGCTCTCTAAATTTTCATTCAATAAAATATTGTTTATTTTATTTGTCAAAATTAAATATTTAGTTTATAATCTTTAATAAATATACCAAAACATCTCCGACCTAATTGTATTTTTCAATATGTTTTAAGACCAAATCACGTTGATGTCAAGTTCGATATTAGCACATCTATGTTAATGGCAAGTTCGATATTAACAGACCTATGTTGTTGACGAGTTTGATATTGGCAGACATTGTGTGTGACTTGGAGTTGGACAAAATCTCCCAGCCTCCTAAAATCATTACCCGTGTATAGGCAACACCACCATTTTGCACGGTGGAGATTTATATGGCTTGTTTTATTGGAAAAAGTGGGCAACTCCAAATTCGGAACTTCATCAAAGCATTGTCCTTCAAACTTCACCAGTCTTCCTTTCTTCGAAGTATTGTCCTTCAACATCGGCAACCTCCAAATCTGCACGATAGCTACTTTATATGGCTCTGCGTTACCTCTTCACGACTGTTAACCAACCATACTCACCTGATGCTGAAGCCCATCAACGGCTTCTGGGCACCATTCGATCACAATACTCTGCTCCGCACTGGCTCGCTCCTTCATGGATCTCCATCTTCTGCTGCACCACCGACATGTGGTGGCACTAGCATTTACATGGGTGCCCACAAGGATGACTGGATCATCACACTCTCCCAGTTTGCAGTAGACCAGCACAATCACAAAGAGGTTCCTTTTATCCTTTTTCCCACTTAAAATTCACCATTTTTATGGCAGTTTAATGTGTTTCGTTCAAAACCAACCTCATAATATATCATAAACTCGCCAGAATTATAAAATTTCAGAGGAAAAAACTTGGTTGCTTCATTATTTCAGTACTTTTCCGTGTAGAACAATGTATCCCACTATTTTCTTCTTTTTGTTTGGATGGTTTTATTGGTTATTGGTGGTGGTGCTAAATGTAAAATTTGGTGTATGGTTGGTAATTTATAAATCTCATTTGATATGGAAATTCTATAGTTTCTGTCCGTTTCTTTTATATTCTGTATAATGTTGTTTATGGGGTATTTTTTTTTGTTTTTGTTGTTGCGTGTGTTTCTGTAGAGTAAGCATCTTCGATATGTGAGGGTGGTGGGGGCAAGCCACACTACGGTTTCTAGCACATTGTACCATATTACACTGGAGGCAGTTGATGCTAATAGGCCTAAGATTTACCATGCCGCTGTTTGGTTGCAAATCTTAAAGAATTTCATGGAGTTGCTTGTGTGGAAACCCTGTTAACGATCGCTTATCAGTTCTTGGTGTTAAGTGTGGTGAGTACATTCAAATCCAATGATTTATTACACACGTGATCTTTTAGTTTTGGGTACTAGATTTGTACTTCAAGCTTACCCTTTGTCTTTCACTTGATTTAGGATTTTTGAGCTTTACTCAACTTTTCGTATACTGCATTTGCATGTTTTCCGAGAAACTTAGGAAAAGAAAACAATCAAAGTTTTGATTTCAATCGCTATGAACTAAAGGGAAGCGATGAAAATAAATCAACTTGATCGAATTCTCAATTGGCCGTTGTAGGTAATGTGACAAGTATGTAGTTAAAACTAAGATTGGGTCTCTTCTACCCTCATTCTGCCCTGTCAATTGTCTATTTACTTGTTTGAGCCAGCCATTGAACGAAGTAAGCGTGCATCCACACTTGAAAATGTCAACGTCTCTGTTAATCCTTTATGACTATGTTCCCCGATGCCCTTTCTGATATAGAACACCTGAACATTTTTTACATTGTATTATCATTTGTATACAATTACAGTAGTGAGAGTTAGGTTCTGTTAGTGCTTCAAAAGTATATTGGATGAGTGTAGCATTGTTCAGGTACCTCCGGCGGACAGATTATTTTGCATACGTTGAGAAGCAAACAGACATTAACCATTGAAACTCCATAAGCCATGACACCTACTAGTATTAGGTAATGAAACTAATTTGACTCCAGCCCTTAACCTTTGGTATCTATGCTTGTATACTTAGGATCACATAAAAAGCTCAGTGCTGCAGGTTAATTGCGATCTTTGACTTATATTCTGGACCATAAGCAATTAAGAGGGTTCGTTGTGCAACAAGCCGGCAATAGAACTTTTTGGTCTTTACTTCATCCCTCAATTTCAAGATTTTACTCCTGACAGAGACTTTGTGGACGTTTTATTTGTTTAATGCAGGTGATTTGAAATTGCATGAAGCTGTTATGTTTTACATGAGTCATTTAAAACGAGATAGCTTCCTAAATTGAATGCATAATGGCATAATGCCTACCTATGTAACTTCTAAATTCTCTTCGATACGGCTAACATGCTGCATCAGACACTCACAAACAATTGCGATGGACCACGGTGAGTCACACAAGCTTGTATCAGTGCCCAATGCCAGGATGTCCACATACAATACAATGCTCTAAAAATTCTTCAGTTCACATGTTTTAATTACAGTGCCTATAGATCTTCGGTTCACATGTCCACATACAATACAATGCTCTAAAAATTCTTCAGTTAGTTCTTATCCTACCACATTCCATTTTTTCCAGTACACTTTGGAAGCAAGATAATTAAAATTCTCACAACATTGCATACTTCCTAGTCCACTCCTTGGCCGTTTCGAAGAACTTGTTTTTGTCTTTCCGGAAGAGCAGGCAGGATGGATTGAGAGGATCCACTGGGTTTGGATCATTAAGAAGTGAGCATATGGAGAGCAGGAGGCTCTCAATGCTCTGCACTGGATTCCATTTATCCTCTTCTAAAATGTCGACGTAAATTGTCCCGTCCTCGCCGTTAATATTTGGATGATAAACCTGCATAAGAACAAGTTCTGTATGTAAATCATATGATCTCAGCATATATAGGATTACATGGAAACAGGAAAGATTTGGTTTAAAGAGGGAATTACAGGAAAGGTTGTGTTCTTCAAGCTTTGGGGTGTTGATATGTTTCCATAACAAAGAAAAAAAAGTAGAACCCGTCCAAATAATAATACAGTATTGGAAGTAAATCTTGTATTTAGTTTGGTAAGAGGTTGAAATACAAGAATTTGGACATGCACAAGTAATAATGACTATTTAAAAGGACCAGTTGGTGGCTTCGCCATGGCAGTACACATATGTAAATATAAGCTTAATGAGAGCTGCACACTTGTTTAGCAGATGCATGAGGGATTGAGATCATAAGAGTTTATATTTGACAATACTTGTAGGTTATTAAGGAATGATAAAGACTAAAGTATAAGCCTAAAGAAGTCCCGGTGCTATTGGTGTTAACTATTTTAATATGGATGCGTTGGATTTTAGCGATAAGGATTATCAAAACTGATGAACTTGATAAGGATTACATGATGGGAAGTATCCTTATCAAAGACCATTGTTTATATTATAAATAAAGGGTCCCTGCTCTCTCACAAATACACACAAACAGAAAGATCAAGCCCCATCGATTGATAGTGCATACAGACACTGTTGAGAGGAGAAGAACCTAAGATTTCTGCAGCAATGACTTCACAAGGTTAGTGATTAAACTAATATGTTGAGCTATTCGTTTCCGCTATATATTTAAACTTACATTTGGTATAAGAGCCTTTTGTTGGAGTATGTGGCCAAGTGGCCAACTTTTGGCTATAAAAAATTATAAAGAAAAAAGGTGGACAACCACTTCCTTGTTTTGGGGAAGAAAAAAAGGGTTGCTTTTCTCTTTTACCACCCGTGACTTTGGTTCTTCATAATTGTGAGGTTGGTTGCCTTTGTGAGTAATTGTGAGAGAGAAGCAGCCCATTTCAGTTTTGAAGAGAGGAAGAAAACAGAGGGTAGAAAAGGAGAGGTGCCGCAGCCCCCATACAAGAAAGAAAGCTGATTTTTCTTTCTTTGTTAGTTCTCACTCAATCAAAGTTTCATTTGTGTATGAGCTTTGAGCTTTGTATAGAGAGGAAATTATTCACTATATTTCCTTATCTATTTGTGTATTTGGAGAGTGAGAGTTATTGGATGTATGTGGGTTTTGGGTTGTGAGATTGCCAACACTTTGTAAACTCCCATTTGGTTGATAGTGGATTATTGGGTGAGCTCCTACTGCTCCGAGGACGTACTCCAGTTACACTGACTGTGGAGGAACCTCGTTAAAATCTTGGTGTTATTTTCTCTATATTGTTCTTGCATTTCATTTGATATATTTTCTGTGGGTTAGCTTAATTTGGTTCCGCGTGGTTTGGTGCTATCCTAGCACAACAATTGGTATCAGAGCACTGGTTGCTCTTGGGTACCGTCTATTTGCTAAAGATGTCAGGCGGGCAAGATGAGAATCCTTTTGGAAGCAGCTCCGGGATTGCAAGAACTACGGTGCAAAATGCAAAGTTTGAAGTAGAAAAATTTGATGGCACAAACAACTTCGGGATGTGGCAATGTGAGGTCAAGGATGTGTTGGCTCAACAAGATCTACTGGCCGCTTTGGAAGATAAGCCGGAAGCCATGTCGAAGTCGGAATGGGAGAAGTTAAATTTGTTAGCTTGCTCTACAATTCAGTTGTGCCTTGCTAAAACTCAGAAGTATTTTGTGATGCGGGAGACTTTGGCAAATGTGTTGTGGAAAAAATTAGAAGACAAGTACATGACGAAGAGTGCTGAGAACCGGCTACATTTGAAGAAAAAGCTCTACCGCTTCCAATATAAAGAAGGTACACAAATGATCAGGCACCTTGATGCTTTTAATAAGTTGATTGCTGATTTGTTGAATCTAGATGAGGATATTAAGGATGAAGATAAGGCCTTAATATTGTTGAATTCTTTGCCGGACTCTTATGAGCATTTTGTTACCACTATTATGCATGGTAAAGAAACTGTGAAATTTGAAGATGTGTCGAATGCCTTGATGAATTATGAAATTAGGCATAGAGATAAAAATCATGATAATACCTCTGAGGCTTTGTTTGTTAGAGGTAGATCGTCGGAGAGGAGATCTTCCTCTAGTAGAAAAAAATCACAGTCTCGACCTAGAGGAAACTCTAAAGGTAGAAAAACTTTGGAAAGGGATGAATGTGCCTTTTGTCGTAATAAGGGTCATTGGAAGAAAGATTGTCCTAGGTTGAAGACCAAAGGAAAAGAAAGCTCTGAAGCTAATGTTGCTGAGGTTGAAACTGATTTTTCTGATTTCGCTTTAACCACTTCCTCATCATTTGATTGTGCTACTAAGTGGGTGTTGGATACGGGTTGTACTCATCATATGACTCCTCACAAGGATTGGTTTTCAAGCTTGAAAGAGTTTGATGGTGGTGTTGTGTTCATGGGAGATGACAATCCTTGCACAACAAAAGGGATTGGTACAGTTCGTTTGAAGTTGTATGATGGCATGGTTAAAGAGTTGACAGGTGTTCGGTATGTACCGAATTTGAAGAAAAATCTTATTTCTTTGGGAACTTTAGAAGCCAAGGGCTTCAGGTTTCATTCAGATGGGCAGACATTGAAAGTGACTTATGGTGCACTTGTTGTGATGAAAGCTCCTCGATGTGGCCATTTGTATTTATTGCAAGGAAGCACTGTGACAGGTGAAGCGTCTGTAGTTTCAGAAAATATGGGCACATCCGATTCTGATACTACTAGACTGTGGCAGATGAGATTAGGCCATGATGGTGAGAGAGCTCTACAAGGGCTTGTGAAACAAGGTCTTCTAAAAAGGTGCCACGACTTGTAAGCTTGATTTCTGCGAGCATTGTGTCTTGGGAAAACAAACTAGAGTGAAGTTTGGTACTGCAGTACATCAGACGAAGGGCATTCTTGATTATGTGCATTCGGATGTTTGGGGTCCTACAAAGACTCATTCTTTAAGTGGTAGACATTGGTTTGTGACCTTTGTTGATGATTATTCAAGAAGGTCTTGGGTCTACACTATGAAGCACAAGAGTGAGGTGTTGAGCATTTTCTTGAGTAGGAAGAAAATGGTTGAGAACCAGACTGGGAGGAAGATTAAAATTTTGCGATCGGATAATGGTGGTGAATACACATCCGACCCTTTCTTTAAAGTTTGTAAAGAAGAAGGAATTGTGAGACATTTCAGTGTCAGGGGAACTCCACAACAAAATGGAGTTGCAGAAAGATTGAATCGAACCTTGCTTGAGAAGGTTAGATGTATGTTGTCTCAGTTGGGTTTGGACAAATCATTTTGGGCAGAGGCAGTTAATTATGCATGTCACATCATCAACCGGTTACCCTCAGCTGCTATTCAGGGTAAGACACCAATAGAGGTATGGACTGGAAAACCTTCTACTGATTATGATTATATTCATATTTTTGGTTCACCTGCTTATTTTCATGTAACTGAAAATAAACTTGATCCTAAAGCCAAAAAGGCTATCTTTCTTGGTTTTAGTAGTGGTGTCAAAGGTTACAGGTTGTGGTGCCCAGAGATGAAGAAACTTGTAATCAGCAGAGATGTGACATTTGATGAAGAAAGTATGTTCAGAGACTCTGAGAAGAATGTGAAAGATGTCCAACAGGTGGAGCTTGAGAAAGTTGCCTCTAGTATTTCAAATCTTATTCCCACTGATGTCGAAGCCACTATAAGTGAAGAAGTGGGAGACCTTGAGGATGTTGAAGAAGAAGAAGTTGAAGTTGAAGTCTCTTTTCAAGATGAAGAGCAAGATTCACCGCAAGAGTCTATTTCCAAGAACAGAGGAAAGAGAAAAATTACCAAGCCAGCTCGGTATAATGATTATGTTTCTTTTGCTCTTTCTATTATCATTGATGAGATTCCATCCAACTTTAAGGAAGCCATTGAGAGTGAAGAAAAGGAGAAGTGGTGCAATGCCATGGGTGATGAGATGAATTCTCTCTCGAAAAACAAGACTTGGGAGTTAGCTAAATTGCCTAAGGGTAAGAAAGCTATTGGTTGCAAATGGGTGTATGCCAAGAAGGAAGATGTTGCTGAGAAAAGCAATGTCAGATTCAAAGCAAGATTAGTTGCTAAAGGGTATGCACAAAAGGAGGGCATTGACTACAATGAAATCTTTTCTCCAGTTGTGAAGCACTCCTCAATTCGCATTGTGTTAGCTCTTGTTACACAATATGATCTTGAACTTGTGCAACTTGATGTGAAGACGGCTTTCCTACATGGTGATTTGAATGAAGAGATTTTTATGTGTCAACCAGATGGGTATAAAGTGAAAGGGAAAGAAAATTTGTTTTGCAAGTTGAAGAAATCACTTTATGGCTTGAAGCAATCTCCAAGACAATGGTATATGAGGTTTGATAAATTTATGAGAGGCCAAAATTATTCTAGAAGTCAATATGATCATTGTGTGTACTTCAAGAAGTTGCAAGATGGGTCTTTCATTTATTTGTTGATATATGTTGATGATATGTTGATTGCCTCGAAGAATGTTGAAGAGATTAAGAAATTGAGGAAGCAAATGAAAAATGAGTTCGAGATGAAGGATCTTGGTGAAGCAAAGAAGATCCTTGGCATGGAGATCACTAGAGACAGAGAGAAAGGTTTGGTATGCTTGAATCAAAGACACTACCTTGAGAAGTTGATTCAGAAGTTTGGAGTTCATGACTCAACCAAACCGGTTAGTACCCCTTTGGCTCCTCATTTTAAATTGAGTTCTCTACAATGTCCTAAAACTGATCAAGAGAAGCTACAAATGAAAAATATACCATATGCAAATTTGGTTGGTAGTTTGATGTATGCAATGGTATGCTCTAGACCGGATATTGCTCATGCAGTTGGCATGGTGAGTCGATATATGCATAATCCTGGTAAAGAGCATTGGAATGCAGCTAAGTGGATATTGAGGTATCTCCATGGTACTCGAGATGTTGGTTTATGCTTTGAGAGGGATGACTCTGGTATTGGTCATTTTGCAGTTGGTTATGTTGATTCAGATTATGCAGGTGATCTGGATGGAAGGAAGTCTACTACAGGCTATGTGTTTACTATGGCTAAAGGGCCAGTTTGTTGGAGGTCCATTTTGCAGTCGTCTGTTGCCTTTTCTACTACAGAGGCTGAATATATGGCAGTTGCTGAAGCTATAAAGGATGCCATTTGGATACATGGACTGATTAGAGATTTGGGGGTTGATCAGAAGCAGGTGGAGGTGCATTGTGATAGTCAGAGTGCCATTTATTTGGCTAAGTATCAGGTTCATCATGCGAGGACCAAGCACATAGATGTGCGTTATCACTTTGTTCGTGAAGTGGTTGGTGAAGGGGAGATCATTCTTCAGAAGATTCCAACTAAAGACAACCCCGCTGACATGTTGACTAAGGTTGTTGGTGTAGCCAAGTTTATTCATTGCTTGAACTTGGCTCACATTTTGCCTATATAAAGAAGGCGTTGAGCAGTAGGAGTTTTGAAGCATTTTGGCTTATCATGGCGTCTTTCGGAACTTGGCCAAGGTGGAGATTGTTGGAGTATGTGGCCAAGTGGCCAACTTTTGGCTATAAAAAATTATAAAGAAAAAAGGTGGACAACCACTTCCTTGTTTTGGGGAAGAAAAAAAGGGTTGCTTTTCTCTTTTACCACCCGCGACTTTGGTTCTTCATAATTGTGAGATTGGTTGCCTTTGTGAGTAATTGTGAGAGAGAAGCAGCCCATTTCAGTTTTGAAGAGAGGAAGAAAACAGAGGGCAGAAAAGGAGAGGTGCCGCAGCCCCCATACAAGAAAGAAAGCTGATTTTTCTTTCTTTGTTAGTTCTCACTCAATCAAAGTTCTATTTGTGTATGAGCTTTGAGCTTTGTATAGAGAGGAAATTATTCACTATATTTCCTTATCTATTTGTGTATTTGGAGAGTGAGAGTTATTGGATGTATGTGGGTTTTGGGTTGTGAGATTGCCAACACTTTGTAAACTCCCATTTGGTTGATAGTGGATTATTGGGTGAGCTCCTATTGCTCCGAGGACGTACTCCAGTTACACTGACTGTGGAGGAACCTCGTTAAAATCTTGGTGTTATTTTCTCTATATTGTTCTTGCATTTCATTTGATATATTTTCTGTGGGTTAGCTTAATTTGGTTCTGCGTGGTTTGGTGCTATCATAGCACAACACCTTTCACATATGTCTTTAACCCTACGTCGAAAGCATGAGGAACACAATTTTTATGCAGATTACAGACAGGCTATGGATTAACAAGAATGGTTTGGTGTGTATGAATTAAAGGTTTTCACACACTGAAATCGTGCCTTAATCCTGCCGTCTAAACTTACATTTAATATTGATGATTATCTAAAGAAATTGTTCCTCACGTTCTGATGGCATAATATTCATACATTATGCTTGAATAACAACCATGTTATCTAAATCACATAGACTTATTAATATGGCTACAGAATATTCAACTTCGATTATGAAAGTGTTATGAATAAAGTTCATCGTTCACAGCCTTCTTCAATCCAAAGAGTTGAAGGCTGTGACATATTGTATAGTTTTTGGGTATAAAGATTAATCATGCATGTTATGTGATTCGGTGATGAATCCTAGCTTTCTCAACGCGGTGGATCCACTATTGAAATGAACTACAAAAAGTGGAAGCAAGACTTGGAGATTGTGTTGGAGTTGAAAACACATTATTCAAGTCCTGCTTCCACTTTTTGTAGTTCATTCATTCTAGTAAGTGGTTTCACCGTGTTGAGGATCATGGAGCTAGAGTTCATCACTAAATCACATAACATGCGTGATTAATCTTTATATCCAAAAATCAATATGTCATAGCCTTCAACTCTTTGGATTGAAGAAGGCTGTGAACGATGAACTTTAATCAACTTTAATCGTAGTACTTTCATAATCAAGGTTGAACGATGAACTTTAATCATAGTACTTTCATAATCAAGGTCAAATATTCTGTAGCCATATTAACAAGTTTTTGTCATTTAGATAACATGGTTGTTATTCAAGCAAAATGTATGAATAAATATTATGCCATTTAATAGTAACCGCATTGATTAGAGAAAATGCATTTTCCGTATGTATGTGAATTCAAACTCATGTTTAAACTTAATTAAGATAGAATATTACTTGTATCAAAACACTTACTACACCTGACCCATAAAACACCTAATAAGGAGAACAAAGAGTCTAATTTTCTCATTGGTGATGTTTTTCGTTACTCATAAACAACTAGATGATCATGTTTAATGTCGGTCAATCACATGCATCTTCAAGTTAAACAAATTTACAACTTTAATATTAAGGAATAAGGGATAATTGAATTATACAATGGGTTGTTGGTGTCGAACTAGTCATTCATGGGAGTCGAATATAAGGCCATTCACCTTTAAGTGAAGAAAAACATTACTAGACAGTAATATTTAGTGACACCTACAACTTTAATTAATTTATTTTGAAACTAGACAGATAAGATATGTATACGTACCTTGGTTAGGAATTTGATGGTGGGAGGTTTGTTAGGATATTCTGGTGGCAAATCAATGGCGAGAGAGAAGACACCTTGGTCATAAGGAGAACCTAGAGGCCCCATGATCTTACCTTGCCATTTGTAAGGGTCATCTTCATTCACTGGTCCATAACTGCAGCAACTTGGGTAGTTTACTTTCCTCAACCCTTCTCTTTCGTATATCCAGTGCTTTTTAAGTTCCTTTTCTTCTAAGACAATTTGTACTAGTTTAATCAATCATAGTCTCATAGAAACGCTAGATTTTTTGACAAAAAAAAAAACGCTAAATTTTAGGATCAACTTGTATATCTCTTCTTTTAATATCTCACATCATACGATGGTTATTTTCCTCACTTACATAATGTAAAAAATGGAAAAACATGATATACAATTAATTACACGAGATAATTCTCCCTAGAAAATCCAAAATATGCAAATCATAAGAACAGTTATGTTTGAGAAAACAGAAAAAGGAGGAGAATAAGCTATATACCGAAAGACCAGTCTGCCATGTTTGAAGATCAACAACGCCAGGGAAAGAGAATCTGAGGAATTATGTTAAAGCTTTGAGGAAGGAATGGAGGATCAGAAAGTGGAAAACATTTATAGAATAAAGGAATTTTTATATGTTTTTTAATTTATAATATTTACTTTTTCATATGTTCCCAGAAAAGGGGTAGTCTTTTCTTGTAAATTAACTTCAACCGAGTCAATTTCTTTCTCAATTCATAACTGGAACTAACGATGTAATGCAAGAGAAATTTTTGCGCAATTTCCTTCTCTATTTCCGTAGCAAGAGTATGGACCCACTTTTGATTTATTTTTTGCCAATAAAGAATGATAGAGCAAGAAAAATAAAATCATAATTTATTGACCAAAAAAAAAAATCTATGTATTCCTCTACTCACGCAACACATTGATCTCTTTTTTTTTTTTGTTTTGTTTGTTTTTGTTGACAAATGAAACGTTCTACGCTAACTTTATCTAAACACCGGAAGAGAGATTTAAACTTGTGTGTAAAATGTGAAAACACATTGCTTTAACTAACTTGACTAAACTCA
The DNA here is from genome assembly GCA_963580275.1 of Crataegus laevigata. NCBI lineage: Eukaryota > Viridiplantae > Streptophyta > Magnoliopsida > Rosales > Rosaceae > Crataegus > Crataegus laevigata. The sequence continues at coordinate 861,605 of OY756944.1, forward strand.
AATCTGCAAGAGTAAACATAATAATCAGAGGCATACAATAGTCCTTGTCAAATCTTCACTCTGTAGCTCTTGTCACTACTTCAACTACTGTACGTATGGAAGAGGAGCTAAAGGGTTCTGCTCTTGGTCTCGAATCGAGGGGGCATAGTAATCAATTGTATCGTAATTGTTTGTACTGGAAAACGATTTGCCAGACCAAGGAGTTATGATAAAAACTTGCAAAATAGAAACAAGATCCGATGAGGTAAAGAGCTCTGGTGTGATGCTAACAAAAAATAATGTAATGTAATGATCCGAACCGTCAATTAAAGTATCTCTTCGGAGAGCATCCATGAAAAAGTTTAGCCAAGTCGAAAATGGGTTATCCCAACTTTGGATTGGTGTGGCCCAAGTACTGAACATCCTTAAATTAGGCAATTTCCTCTGACCTTAGAGCAAGTCTACCCCTACAAAATGAGCTGGCCTGAAGTCCATTTAATCTACCCAAATGAATAGTAATTGACTTGATTGAACAGTAATTGGACAAGTGCATCTCCATCCCTAAAAAATGAGCTGGCCCAAAGTCTAGTCAATTCGTATTAAAATATTATTAATTTTTTTTATAAAATGATAAAAAATAATTTTATTTTTAATATTGGATAAATTTTTTAACCAATTTTGTCACTCCACGTGTCATTTTCCAAAAGTACAATTTTTTAGAAGATGGTTAGGTATTTATATATATAAAAAATTGTTTAATTTTGTTTTAGTATTTTAAAACATTTTTTATTAAGTTAATTAATGTGGACTGTTGAGGGTAAAATCCAATAGCCCAAAAGTGGACACCTAATCCACGGTGAGATTCTGACATTTTTTTAAAAGTCTAGAACGCGCGCACACGCGCTAGCCACAAAAAAAGAGAAGGAAAACTAATGAAAAGTCCAAAAAAAAAAAACTTTAGTTTTAATGAACAAGGATAAATAAAGGTGTAGTGAATAATACTAAGAAAATGTAAAAATGTGGTTTTTCGTTAAAAATTAAACAGTACCGGGAGTGTTTCGTTAAAACTCCTAAGAAAGAATCAATTGTGGCTAACGCCAGATATGTTAGTTCCTCACTCAGCCCATTCTAGGCCGGCCTAGAGACTGGGGTGGAGTTTGGGCCGGTCTATTTTGTGGGGTGGAATGGGTTTTTAGGGTGCCAACTGTTATAAAGAGGCAAAAGTTAGAGAGATAACTTTTGGTAAGGACAGTAGCAAAGCGGGTGCAAAATATCACACTGTAACTTTAGTAGTTATAACACAAAAGGATGGAAAATAAAGAGAGGGAGGGATACTGATATTATTTATTTGATTCTTTCTTTTCGCAGTGTGTCTTAATAGCACACGAAGTGCTCTATTTATAGAGTCACTTCCGTGAAACCTTCCAAATGAGGAATGATTACATTTTGAAAGTTTCAAACAAACACTATTCCCAAGTCTCATTTCTTTGAGTGGGCATTCACCCACTAATTCTACAGCACTCCCCCTTGGATTCCCACTTATCAACATCAGTTGTCTCGTTAAAACCTTGCTCGAAAAAACCCAGTGGGAAAAAACCACAGCGAAGGAAAAAGAGTACAACTTTACCTAGATTATTGATATAGTGTTAAATATGCTTATGTTGCCTCGTTAAAACCTTGATAGGAAAAATCCAGTGGGAAAAATCATAGTCGAAGAAAAAAGAGTACAACATGCAGGTATCATAGATGCTCCCCCTGATATGTATCTTCCTCCGATTCCGCATGCTTCAAATTAACTAATTGGTAAGCCGACGTAATCCGATACTCTGCATTAGCTTCTGAAATGTGTACTTTGGTAGAGATTTGGTGAACAGGTCTGCCAGATTTTCATTGGAACGGATTCGTCTGACTTCAATAACTTTAGCCTTTAAAAGCTTATATGCACTGAAAAACTTTGGAGATATGTGTTTATTCTTATCACCCTTGATGAATCCTTCCTTCATTTGGGCAACACAAGCTACATTATCTTCATGGATGACAGTTGGGTTGTTTGTCTTTGAAGTTAAACCACATGGATTTCACATGTGATGGATCGTTGATCTTAGCAAAGAACACTCACGACTTGCTTCATGTAAAGCAAGTATTTCTAAGTGATTGGAAGATGTAGCAACTAGTGTTTTCTTTGTTGAGCGCTATGAGATTGATGTATCTCTATTAGTGAACACATATCCAGTTTGTGAGCGGGCTTTATGCAGATCGAAGAGAAAACCAGCATCTGCATATCCAACAAGTATCTGGTCATTTGTGGATTTATCTGAGTAGAAGATACCTATGTCTGTTGTCTCACGAAGGTATCGCAAAATATCTTTGACTTATTTCCAATGATGAATTGTTGGAGCAGAGTTATACCTTGCTAACAAGTTAACTGAAAAAGCTATATCTGGTGTAGTACATTGTGCTAAATACAATAAAGCACCTATTGCACTCATATATGGTACTTCTGGACCAAGGACCATTTCATCATCTTCTTTTGGACAGAAATGATCTTTCTTAATGTCCAAAGAACAAACGACCATTAGTGTGCTGAGTGGATAAGCATTGTCCATGCCAAATCGCTTCAGGATTTTTTCAATGTAAGCTGATTGATGGACCAAAATTTCATTAGCACAATGCTCGATTTGCAGGCCAAGACAATATTTTTTTTTCCAAGGTTTTTCATTTCAAATTCGCTTTTCAGATATTCAGCAATTTTATTGAGCTCTTCAGGGGATACTGCCACTGTAGCAAATCCAGAATTAGATTTCTTAATGAACACACAAGGGCAAATGACATTGTTGATATGCCATTCTTTTATCAAATACTGACTGAGACGATTATACCACATTCGTCCAGATTCTTTCAGCCTATACAATGATCGCCTTAATTTGATTGAGAGCATACCTCGTGGTTTGTTAGTTGTTTCAAGCAACTTAAGTTCTTCTGGGACCTTCATGTATATGTCAGTATCTAATTCTCCATATAGATACGCAGTGTTGACACCCAGAAGTCGCATGTCAAGTTTTTTTTGAAACCACTTAACGTATTAAGTAACAGAATGTAATTGTGTCCATTATAGGAGAGTATGTTTCCTGATAATCAATTCCATGTCTTTGTGAAAAACCTTGTGCAACGAGTTGTACTTTATATCTTGCAATCTCGTTTTTCTCATTGCGCTTTCTTGTGAATACCTATTTGTAACCCACGAGGTTTACATCAGGCAGAGTTTGAACTACCGGTCCAAAAACACTTGGCCTTTCTAAGGAATTTAATTCTACCTGGATTGCATCTTTCCACTTAGGCCAATCTTGTCTCTGTTTGCATTCATCAATAGAGCTGGGCTTAATATCATCACTTAATATGATTTCAATGGCTAATGCGAATGCGAACCTGTCATCGATGATTATTTCATTCCAATCCCACAATTCATTAGTACATACATAATTTATGGAGGTTTCTTAGCTTTCATATATCTCTCTCTTCAGGGACATGTGTCTCATCGAAGACATTTTTTTTTTTTTGAAAGTATAGAATCATGAATTGTGGATTTGTCATTCATTCTCTCTTCCTGAATGATTTCATTTGGATTCAGTTATGCCCTTGTCTTTCTCTTTTGAGGGGCTAAATCTTTTGAACCTGGGGGTCTACCACGCTTCAAGCATGCACGAGATGAATCATTCACTGCCACTTTATTTTGTCCAACAGGGACATCAATTCTTGCAGGTGCATTTGTAGCTGGTATATGTGATTTTGTCACTTTCATAGCATCAATAAATGCATCTGGCATTTGATTAGCAATACTTTGAAGATGAACGATCCTTTTCACCTAATTTTCACATTGAGTGCTACGTGGATCAAAATGACACAAGGTGGGTACAACCCATGTTAACTCTTGCCGTTCTTCTAGAACGGTCTTTTCTCCCCCTAACGACGAGAAAATTGTCTCATCAAAGTGACAATCAGTAAAATGAGCTATAAACATATCACTTGTCAAGGGTTCTAAATATCTAATGATATATGGTGAATCAAAACCCATATAAATTCCCGATCTGCGCTGAGGTCCCATTTTAATGCGTTGTGGCGGTGCAATAGGCACATAAACAGCACAACCAAAAACTTGTAAATGTGAAATGTTTGGTTGATGCCCAAACATGAGTTGTATTGATGAGTATTGATGGTTGGTTATGGGTCTCAATCGAACCAATGATGCAGCATGTAAGATGGCATGTCCCTATTCAGAAACTGGCAATTTTGTTTTCATGAGCAGAGTGTGAGCTATTAACTGAAGCCGCTTGATCAATACTTCTGCTAAGCCATTTTGAGTATGGGCATGAGGAACAGGGTGTTCAACATCAATGCCCAATGTCATGCAGTAATCATCATAGGTTTGAGACATAAATTCACCAGCGTTGTCAAGTCGGATTGACTTAATAGGGTAATCTGGGAACTGTGCTCGCAACTTAATTATCTAAGCAAGAAGTCTTGCAAAAGCTACATTTCTAGTAGACAAGAGACAAACATGTGACTGTCAGGTAGATGCATAAACCAAAACCATAAAATATCGAAATGGTCCACAAGATGGTTGAATAGGTTCACAAATATCCTCTTGAATTCTTTGCAAAATGATGGAGATTCAACAATAACCTTTTGTTGTGATGGTATAATTACCAACTTCCCTTGAGAACAAGCCTTGCAACGGTTATCGTTTGAGATAACAATGTGTCTGCTTAATAATGGATGTCTATTAGAGTTGGTAATGATCCTACGCATCATGGTGGATCCTGGATGACCCAAACGGTCATGCCAAAACATGTAAACTTTTGAATCAATGAACTTCTGGTTCATGACAGTATGTGATTCGATTGTCTTTATGTATGTATAATATAATCCACTCGACAAACCACACAATTTCTCCAATATATACTTCTGGGTATCATTAGAGGTAATGCATAAATACTCCACATTTTATGCACTTTCGTTTTAAAGTGGTACCATTTAAACATATGTCTTTAAAAATCAATAAATTTCGAGTAGATCGAGTAGCATACAACGCATTTTGTATGGATAATATATTTCCATTTGGTAACATAATCTGAGCTTTCCTTGAGCCTTCAATTACATCTGATTGGCCTGATATTGTTGTTACCCTTACTTTTGTAAGCATTAAGCTTAAGAAATACTTTCGATCTCGAAGTATTGTATGCGTAGTTGCACTGTCTGCAAGACAAATATCTCCGCCATTTCTTTTGTTTTGAGAATAACTATAGTTTTTATACATGTTTTCTAATTAAAATGGATCAGGGTTAGAAACAATTTATTCATAATAAAAGGAAATTTAAATGCCACTTTTATTGAATTGAAATGCTAGTTTTAAACTACAAGTTCAGAATAATAAAAGTACATCAAACGTAAATGATTTAGTCAGACCGATACACTTCATTCCCATTTCCACAATGAAGTCTGAGACATTTAGGTGGGTTATGTTCAACTGTCTTAATAAGTCACACACTGGATCAGGTATATCTATTGGTTTAGCCTGGTCGAGGAAATTGGTCTCGACATCTTTCTCCTTGAGGGGGCTTAATATAGATCCACTAGATGTTTTGGGGTACGACAGGTACGCGCCTAGTGCCCATTGCCACCACACCTATGGTAGGCTCCTTAAGAGTTTCTAGGAGCATTGTTCATATGAGCTTTGTCTTTGTGGCGATTTCCATTTTGAAGCTTGGGCCTGAATTATGTCTTGGAACCTGGTTGTGAAACTGGACACCATGATTCTTGCGTTTCCCGTTCCACCGGCCTCACTTGTGACCACGTTCTTGTTTATAATTATTGCCACCAAAGGATGTGGCGTTCACTTCGAGGGAAACAGCATTCACTTTTAGGAATTGTGTAGATCCAGTACGTTGGGACTAATGATTTTTCATCAGGAGCTCATTGTTTTGTTTAGCTACTAGGAGCACAGATATCAGTTGGTTGTATTCAGTGAAGCCGCGCTCTCTATACTACTGTAGGAGTATGTTGGAGGCATAAAAGGCGTTGAAAGTCTTTTCCAACATATCTTCCTCAGTAATGGTTTCTCCACAGAGCTTCATATGAGAGTTAATTCTTAACATCGCAAAATTGTACTCAGCCACTGACTTGAAATCCTGGATCCTTAGGTGAGTCCACTCATAACGAGCCCTTGGAAGAATCACCATTTTCTGGCGATTGTATCTGTTTCTCAATGCATTCCAGAAAGCTAACGGATCTTCAACCGTTAAGTACTTGTTCTTTAGTCCTTTATCAAGGTGGCGACGAATAAAGATCATGGCCTTCGCCCGATCTTGAGATGATGCACTGTTTTATTCCCTAATGATTTCCCCAAGATTCCATGCCTCCAGATGGATCTTGGCATCTACTATCTAGGTAAGGTAATTCTTCCCAGTAATGTCCAAGGCAGCAAAATCAAGTTTTGCCAAGTTTGTCATTTTCTTTTCTGAAAGAAAAATGAGATGTGTAAGAACTTGCAATAATATGTATTTCTGGAGGAATATAGTGTTAGAACTTCTAGTTCTTACAGATTTTTCATTTTGATCTTCAGGCCAAAATGATAAGCACTCGAAACTTCAGGCTCAAAATTTACATGATTAATAAGGAGGGCGATTGTACCGTACCATTCTCATTGAACAACATATGATGTGCGATTATTCCGCACCACTCAAATACTAGGAAAATTTAAATATGCAGAGCAGTTTAAATATGTAGAACAGGGTGAACGATTATATTGCACCACCTAAAATTGCAATAAAATTAAATTTGCAGGAAAATTTAAATATGCAGAGTAGGGTGGACGATTATACTGCACCACCTAAAATTGCAGTAAAATTAATTTGCAGCTCAAGATGGGCGATTGTACCGTACCATCTTTGATCGCAGTGAAATTAAATTTGCAGTTCAAGATGGGCGATTGTACCGCACCATCTTTGATGGCAGTAAAATTAACATAAATAAACACTGAATTAGTAATAAGGAACTACATCAAACAAGAAGTTAAATATATAAGTAATTGTTAAATTGAGAACGAGAAGCAGACATGGTGCTAGTAGTTCATCGCGATGGTACATTATGCAAGTGAGGCAGAGGAAGAAGAAGAATATGAAAATCCTTGGAGGAAGCATTTTTTTTTTCTCGGTGAAGGGAGATGGGAACTAGTTAAGGTTAGAGAGTCGTGCTGATAACGTGTTATAAATAGGCAAAAGTTAGAGAGATAACCTTATACGAGCAAAGTGGGTGTAAAATATCACACTGTAACTTTAATAGCTATAACATAAAAGGATGCCAGATAAAGAGAGGGAGAGATACTGATATTATTTATTTGATTCTTTTGTTTCATAGTGTATCTCAATAGCACACAGAGTGCTTTATATATAGAATCACTTCCGTGAAACCTTACAAATGAGGAATTATTACATTTTGAAAGTTTCAAACAAAGATTATTCCCAAGTCTCATTTCTTTGAGTGGGCTTGCTCTTAGGTGAGGGCCCATCAAGCCCTTTCCACAATTCTAATTTTGGCAACAATACTATTCAAAAACCAAATTACTTCTCCTTCCATTTTGTTTGTTGTCCGGACTATAAGTAGTAGTTTGACTTTTTATTTACCATATTGACAAATAAGAAAATAAAAATATTTTCTCAATTTAATTATGACTGTTTATTTTTTGTACTACTAAATAATCTGATCTATTGAATAAAAAATTGTACTTTGTAATATAAAGTTGGAACAATATGCATCATGCTTGTTCAAAGGGAAAAATCATCATTACAAAATACAGAAGTTATAGAAAAATTGAATCAACACTTAAAACAAAAGGAAATGAGAAATGTATAACTGCATAAGGATCAACTTTTAAGAAAACTATAAATAAAAAATAAACACAACCGGGAGAAAGTACAAATCTGATAATCAAACAATTTACTGCAAAAATTTGGAAACGAAATAAGAGTTATTTGCCTATATGATCATGTTTTGGTATCATATATCAATTTTGGAAATGAAAAAAAATTCAAAAGTTAGGATTCAGAGACCAGAAGAGCATCCCATATCATGTCCATGTCCAAGGAGGGTATTCTACTTAATTGAACATCATCCACATTTGCTGCTAATACTAAATCCTGCTAGTGGTGATGGTGATGAGATACAACTTTGCTCTCCAACCCAAACTACCACTCTTTTCTTGTAGGGTTTTGGCTCAAATTACTATTGATCATGAGATTCTTATGATCACCGCCATCACCCGCTGAGTGCTTGTTTGATGACACTAATTCGGACGAAGAGGCCTCCCTGCTAGCTTTCTTATGTGCTTGTGATGATGATATTGCTTGCAGCTTTGCTTCAAGAAGAGCAACTGTGGTTCTTTTCAAAGCGCTGGCCTTAAGTTGATGCTTCAAATATGGGAGATTCAAATGTGCATGTTCGCCGCACAATATATAAGCCGCGGTGTCATATGCAATGGTGGCCTCCTCAACGGTGTCAGAAGTCCCCAACCAAACCATTGTTCGGTCTCTTGGTAATCGAATCTCAGCCACCCATTTCCCCCAATGCCTCTGCCCAACTCCTCTACATAGCTTTCCTCGTGATGATGAGGAGAAGGAGGTCAAATTGTTATTAGGCTGCTTTTGTTGTTGATTGATCTGCTACTGATGCAATCTTGATGATGATCTTTCAGTGTGCTTCATTGGCTGCGTCTTCGTCGTGTATAGGGATATTCCACCTGGTTATGCATCGGTTTCACAACCCGAAATGGTGTGTAAGTTGAATAAGGCATTGTATGGATTGAAACAATCACCTTGGGCATGGTTTGGTAGGTTCCAGACGGCTATGAGGAAGTATGGGTTCAGGCAAAGTAATTACGATCACACATTTTTCTTGAAACGTCGAATGGGTAAATTGATGGCACTTATTATTTATGTGGATGATATGATTGTTCCGGGTGATGATAAAGAGGAAATCTCAAGGCTAAAAGATTACTTAGCAATTGAGTTCGAGATTAAAGATCTTGGTGGACTGAAATATTTCTTGGGTATAGAAATAGCTCGATCTAAACAGGGTATATTTCTATCTCAAAGAAAATATGTTCTTGAGTTGTTATCCGAAATAGGAATGCTTGATTGTAAACCGGTTGACACCCCTATACTCCAAAATCTCCATCTTGCTGTACACCTTGATCAAATTCCCACTAACCAAGATCGTTATCCAAGGTTAGTTGGGAGATTAATTTATTTATCTCATACTAGGCCTGATATTGCATATGCGGTAAGTGTTGTTAGTCAATTTATACATTCCCCGAGTGACACGCATATGGGTGCGGTTGAACGCATTCTACGATACCTAAAGTCCTCCCCGGGTAGAGACATCATGTTTTCCAAGAATAGTCATTATCGGATAGAAGGTTATACCGATGCAGATTGGGTAGGGAATATTACTAATCGATGATCCACATCAGGTTACTTTACATTTGTGGGGGGAAATTTAGTGACTTGGCGAAGTAAGAAATAAAAAGTGGTTGCTTTATCAAGTGCAGAGGCAGAATATAGGGGTATGGAAAAAGAAGTATGTAAATTATTATGGCTTCGGAGGTTACTCGTAGAACTCGGGTGTCCTTCAATGTCGGCTTCAAATTTGTTTTGTGATAATAAAGCAGTAATTGATATCTCACACAACCCAATCCAGCATGATCACACGAAACATGTGGAAGTTAACAGACATTTCATTAAGGAGAAGTTGGATGGGAATATTATTCAATTCCCGTTCGTAAAATCAGAGGATCAATTAGCGGACATCTTAACTAAAGTTGTTGCCGGTCAAGCGTTCTACAACTCTCTCGTCAAGTTGGGCATGAACGACATTTATGCACCAACTTGAGGGGGAGTGTTGGAGAGTTGACCTTTGTAAATTAGCTTAGTTACTTGTTTGGGTCCTTGTAATTAAGATAGATATTATTTGGTGTTTCTTTCCTTGTAAATCAATCTTTTACAATATATATTTCACTCATTGGTGAGAAGAATAATATCAAAAAATTAAACCCCAAAATAAGCCCTAATTGACAATAATGGCATAATTCTTACCTATGGAACTTCCAAATTCTCTTAGATACGACTAACATGCTGCATCAAACACTCACAAACAATTACGAAGCACCACAGTGAGTCACACATGCTTGTATCAGTGTCCAATGCCAAGACGGATGGAACAAATTTTCTCCTAACCCTTGAATTTGAATTTCATCTCTTCACCTAAGAATGATGTATAGTGTATAGTGAACTTTTTGATCTTCAGATTATAATATCACCGTAACTTATATTTTTTTCTTTAGAATCTTACTAGCGCGAAGATGCCCGCGCGATGCTGCGGGTTTAAAATAAAACATGTAGAAAGTACATGTACAAAGTTCTAAATTATATACGATAGGCAAGTTCTAAATATATATACAATAGTCAACACTATTGACATATATGTGAAAATGTATTTACAACCACATTTGTAGTACATGAATCTGCATATAAGAAACCATTCATAATACTTAAGCATAACAGGAATAAGTTTCAGAAAAAAGTGCTACACTGGTTTACCAATTCAAATTATTAAACATTGAACTGTGAAACCCAAAATAATGATAAAAGTATTAAGTTCGGTTACAAATCTAAATGAAGAGCTATCAAAGGAAATCCATATAACAAATTAATCACATGGTGCAACTCTTGTAACATTTGTCCACTGAAACAATAAAGACAATTTATTTGCTAAACATGTTGCCATGTAATTGACGTTCAACATTTTCAAAAATCAAGATGAAGAATGAAGCTTTAACAACTCATCAGCCCCTTAAGTAAATGCATCAGATCAGATTTATAGTGAATTTCAGTTTTGGCAAATGGGTTTGTCCTCAAGAAACCCACTTCATAATTTGTATGTTTTTAGAAACAACATCCCTGAAATTTCTTTTCTTAGTTTACTTTGCAGATGATATGGTGTTTTAATAGTAGTCTCTTCCTGCCAAATATTACAGTGGTGCTAAAGAATCTCAAAAAAATAAAAAATAAAAAATAAAAAAATAAAAAACAAAAGTTTACTCAATTTTAAAACAAATAAAAAATGAGAATAATGAAAACAAATAACAATATTTGTTGCCAAGTAAATCACAGAGTCTCCCAAAGTGAACCAAACCAAATTATCCATTTCAAAAGACTGAAATTAGAAGTGATGTAAATTATTAAGGGGAAAAACATAAAGAGAAATAATAAGAACAAATGGCTTACCAATCACGGCAACGCCCACCTTAAACAAAGACATCTGGCCAACAGACCTGAAAACTTGAACGTTGAATAAAAAAAAAATATATTGAAGAATCAAATTAAAAATTCAATACACCCAAATTTACATTATGAGATAGTCAGATGCCAGAGTCATGAAAAGAGAGCCAAGAAGGGAATTCTACTTTATCTATGCTGATAACTGTCTGAGATCGAAACAAAGACCAATTGGAATGCAACAATAATGAGGTGAAATTTTATAAATTGTCTTAGAGAAGTGATCCATTACATAACATGTTGGGAATTGGGATTCTCTTGTGAAGGCCGACCACAATTTTTCATATTAAAACAAAAATTCACATAACTTGAGATGACATAAGAATTAAAATTGCAGAAAAATCTAATATTTAGATGAGAGAAGAATTGAAAGCTTATATTCAATTCAGGTGCTTAAAGTTCATATTTTAAGATTCGAAGAATACTGAATGAAGCGTGTGGAATTTGACTAAATTCATAATCACCCTTAAATTCATATGTTTAAGATTCATCATTCTTCCTAATAAAAATTGCTATGATCTGCACTTTTTAATACAAATTGTGCCAATATTCAATAAAGTATCTGTCATCGTCTAAATCTTCTCCTGAGGCAAAACTCATGATTGAGGGAGTTCAATAAGCAACAGATAATTACCTAAAGGGTTCATCCATCAACAACAATACCCTTTTCAACCAGTGTTCTAAAAATCGGCCTAGGCGGCCACCTAGGCGCTGGGCGGTGGCCGACCGTAGGGATTAACTCAAAATCGGGAGCCAAATCAGGACATGGATTAGGCGGCCTAGACAGGCGACTGAGTGGCCTAGGTGGTCCAGGAATTTCAGTTTTGTTCTTTTTTTTTTCAAGAATGCAGATCAGCTGCAATCTTGTCTTTTTGGGCTTTTGGTTCACGGTTTGGCGAAAGGATGAAGACGATGAAAAATGACTCTCTCTCTCTCTCTCTCTCTCTATCTCTCTCTTTCTCTTTCTTCCTTTCACACCACGTACACTGTACATACTTTTCTTATTTAATTTTTTTTTCTTAGTTTCCCTCCAATCAAGTTTTGACAGTATGCATCAAGTTGCTTGCTTTTTGTCAAAAGCCATAGACTGTCAGTCTTGCATATTGATTTTTCTCGTAAATTTTTTTTCTTTAAATTAAACATAAAAAATAATTTTTTAAATTACTATGAACCACCCACCCATATTCACATCAGACCACCTAACACACGTGGGATTTTTACTTCTATTTTTTAAAAATTAGATATAATCGTTCAAAAGGTCTTAAGTTATATGGCATATATGCTTAATGTGTTTTTAATTTTGGACTTGTTGGATACTTTTTTTTGCATTTTATCCATGGATTTCATACAAGTATAATTTTGTGTAAGTGTCAATATGCATTTATTTACAAGGTATACGAGAAATTTACCTAAATCCGCATAGGCGCTCGTCTAGACCCTAGGCGGCTAGGCACTAGCCCGCCACCCGACTAGCTCCTAGCGGTTTTTAGAACCTTGTTTTCAACAACCACCTGATTAAATGATCGAAATTGTAACTTAAATCATTAAGTTGTACCTCATATGTCCTACTGGTTTGATTCTAATTCACTACTACTACAAACAGGTGTTAATAAGGTGCAATTAAAATATACATGACTTAGTTTCAACAGACTGTAGATGCCATTGATTTCTTAACTCTGATAGTCTATATGTTTGCAAATACCCTAGCCAAAATTGTAACGAATCTAGGCATGCAACAGGTGGTTTTGGTTGTTGAGATGAAGGGGAGACGATTAGTGGTTACGGGAGGTCCGATTCGCCTACTTTCACAACTCACCGGACTTGGAGCACCAAAAACCTAACTGCTTAATACTTGAAAACAGCTGAAATCGATTTGAGGGTTAGATTGACTGTGAGAAGAGTGTTGTTTTTGTGTGGTTTTGGGAATTCGTAGTTGCCAGCTGAGTCGTGGAGAGATGAGTCTTGGAGAGAAGAGCAAGAGGAAGAAGAGAGAAGGAAGAAAATAACAAAAAATTAAAAATTTCAGTATATATAGTTTGTAAAATGGTGGCAGGTCTGTAATAACACAAACTAAGCAAGGGTAAAATAGCAGTACATTGTGCTTATGAACAATGTTTCAATTGATTTTCAGTTTTAGTATATAATAAATTTTGGTGACTGGTTGGAGCGGATGCGTGGGTTTCTCCACACATCTAACAGACTTGGTTGCTGCAAAAACAAAATTAATTTCGGAAATCTCGATAATTTTAATGACAAGGAAGAGGGAAAAGTAGTAAAGAAACAGAAGTTCTCTTCTTAATGAAATGATTTTCATTCAATAATAAATTCATCAGTACAAGAGAGTATATATAGTTATAGACTTGATGCATTAATACCCTTAATGCCCTTAACTTCTACATCTAATTACACAGAAACCACAACAGAAGTTTTACAGTTATCACTAACTAATAGCTTGAGTAATATCTCCCTTAATACACCCCCTCAAGCTGAGCTGGGTATCAACCAGAGAACCAAGTGGAAGCTTGGATTTGAGATAGGTAAAGCGGCTCTTGGACAAAGACTTGGTGTGAATGTCAGCCAATTGATCTTGGCTGCAGATAAACTGAACTTTGATGAGGTGAGCCAAGACTAACTCCCGAATGTAGTGGTAATCAATTTCTATGTGTTTAGTGCGGGCATGAAACACTGGATTAGAAGCTAGGGAGATGGCTGAAATGTTGTCACACCATAGAGTAGGAACTTGAGGAACAGAGAAGTGAAGATCTCGAAAAATTTTACAGATCCAGGTAAGTTCTGCAGCAGTGTGGGCGAGAGAACGATATTCAGCCTCAGTAGACGAACGAGCAACAGTGGATTGTTTCTTGGCACTCCAACTAATGAGATTGGGACCGAGAAACACACAGAAACCACTAGTGGACCGGCGATCAAATGTACAACCTGCCCAGTCTGCATCGGAGAAAGCAGTAATGTGGAGAGGACCCGGTTTAAACCAAATACCTTCAGAAACAGTGCCTTTGAGGTAACGAAGAACTCTTTTGGCAGCCTGCAAGTGTTGTTCACAAGGAGCATGCATGAACTGGCAGATTTGATTGACTGCAAATGAGAGATCAGGACGTGTCCATGTTAAGTATTGCAGCCCACCAACAATGGATCTATACTCAGTAGGATTAGAAAGAAGAGGACCCATGTGATCAAGCTTTGTGGAACCAAGAGGAGTGCAGCAAGGCTTAGCACCATCCATATTGGTTTTGCGGAGAAGATCCAGTAGGTATTTAGTTTGATGAAGGAAGAGACCAGCAGAAGAGCGATGAACTTTTAAGCCCAAAAAATAGTGTAATGGTCCAAGATCCTTAACAGGAAAAAGAGTACTGAGGTTGCTGATGAACTGATTGCACACAGAAGGATTGGGGCCAGTGACTAAGATGTCATCGACATAAACAAGAACAATGACTGGAGAAGGACATGTGAGAACAAACAAAGAAGCATCCGAAGAGGACTGCACAAATCCAAATTGAAGGAGAGCTTGAAATAGTTTGTCAAACCACGCACGGGGGGCCTGTTTAAGACCATACAGAGATTTTCGCAATTTACAAACATGAGAGGGCTTGCTGGAGTCAATGAAGCCAGGAGGCTGCTGCATATACACATGTTCCTTTAAATCTCCATGAAGAAACGCGTTACTGATGTCCAATTGGTTTAAAAACCAATTAAATTGCACAGCAAGAGAGAGAAGGACACGAATGGTGACTGGCTTGGCCACGGGGCTAAAAGTCTCTTGAAAATCAATGCCTTCCTGTTGATGAAAGCCCTTTGCAACCAAACGGGCTTTGAACCGTTCAATAATACCATTAGGCTTCTTTTTAACTCGAAAAACCCACTTACAACCGACAACATTTTGAGCAGAAGATGGAGGTACCAATGTCCAAGTGCCTGTAGATTGCAAGGCATTAAATTCATCTTGCATTGCAGATCTCCAGTGAGCATGTTTGGATGCCTGTAGATATGTAGTTGGGATAGCATCAATGTCTAATGGAAGAGGATGCTTGGTAGCTGCAAAAACTCTAGGCTTATAGATGCCAGCTTTGGAACGAGTTACCATGGGATGAAGATTGCTCGGAGGAAGAGGAGGAGATGAGATGCTGGAAGCTTCAGGATTCTGTGAGTCCGTAGGGGAATGAGAAGTGGAGACAGAGCCCGAAGAGTTGAGAGTCTGTGCTGCATCAACAAGAGAAACTGAAGATGGAGACCCTGAAGAAGGCCTAGAAAATGGAATAGAGAACTGAAGATCCATAGAAGGGGAACCGGAATGTGAGACTGCAGCAGCATCCTGAGAAATCGATTGGAATGGATATGCAGTTTCATCAAACTGCACATGTCTAGAAATATAAACACGGCCAGTTTGTGGGTCAAGACACCGATAACCTTTGTGTTGTAGGCTATACCCCAAAAAGATGCAACATTTACTCTTAGGATCCAACTTGGATTGAACATAAGGCTTCAACCATGGGAAACAACTGCAGCCAAAGACTTTCAATCTGGAGTAATCTGGAGGTGTTTGAAAAAGGAGTTCCCAAGGAGAGTGAGATAACCCAGATATTGGCAACCGATTGATGAGATACACAGCTGTGGAAAAGGCCTCCACCCAATATAAAGGAGGGACAGAAGAAGCAACAAGTAAAGTGCGAGCAGTCTCCACAACATGGCGATGTTTCCGTTCTGCACAGCCATTCTGTTCTGGGGTATGGGGACAGCTTAATTGATGCATTATACCATGAGAACGAAGATAAGTTTGAAACATAGTACAAGTGAACTCACCCCCTGAATCAGAGCGTACAATTTTGATTTTATTTCCAAGTAAGGTCTCTACATACTTGTGGAATACAACAAAAGTAGAATAAGCATCAGATTTTGCCTTTAAAGGAAACAACCAACTATAACGACTAAAGTCATCTACTAACAACATATAGTATTTATAACCACTAGGGGAGGTAACAGAAGCAGGGCCCCAAAGATCACAATGAAGCAGTTGAAGACTGTGAATAGTGGTGGAGCGTGCAGATCCAAAGGGAAGCTTCTGGGATTTAGCAAGAGCACAATCGGAGCAAAAGAAGTCAACAGAAGACTTGCCTTGTATACCAAGGTTATTTGTTGATAGAACCTTACGAAAAAGTAGAGAAGATGGATGCCCCAATCTTCTATGCCAGATCTTCACAGGAGCTTTAATACTAACAAAAGCTGATGGTGATGAAGAGACAGATTGATTGAAACTATGAAGAGGATAAAAGCCATCTTTAACTTGGCCCCGCAAAAGCGTCTTCCCCGTGCCACGATCCTTTACAGTAGATCCATTAGAGTCAAGAGTCAAAGAGCAATCATTGTCTTTGAGAAATTGATAAGCAGACAATAAATTGTGCTTCATATGTGGGACATGTAAGACATTACTCAACATAAAGGCAGTATGAGGAGTATGTAAATAGGAGGAACCAATATTTTTAATGGACAGACCTTTACCATCACCTACGTAGACTTTATCTTCACCAGTGTAGGGAGAAGAGACAGACAGATTTGCAATATCATTGGTAATGTGCGAGGTAGCTCCAGAGTCCAGCAGCCACAATGGAGACGGTTTTGAAGAGTAATGAGCACACAAAGCAGCAAGCTTGGCAGGGGGAACACGTCCATAGATATCAGGATTCATCCTGTCAAAACAGTCAAGGGCTTCGTGGCTTGTAGAACCACAAATTTGACATTGAGTCTTGTTGCCAGAAGAGGATGAAATGTTATGAAAATTGGACCTGGAGCCTTGAGCAGGATTCTGAGAACCACGATAATTGCCATTAAAAGATCCACGATTAAAATGGCGATTTCGATTGCCTCTGTTGAAATTGCGATGCTGTCTCCCACGATTAGAATTATAACGGAAAGAAGACTGGAGTGGTGATTGAGATGCAGCAAAAGCCTGAGGAGACGGTGTGGGCAATAATGGAGCCTGAGACTGAACAGAGAAAGCCTGAAATGGCTCAGGGACAGAAGGAGAAATATTGTGCTTGCGACGAGCCATGGACAATTCTTTAGACATCAACAGACCATGTAGTTCAGCAAGAGATGTAGAAGACAAGCGAAGCATGATGGAATCAATAAAAGATTCGAACTCATCAGGAAGGCCATGAAGTGTGGCAGCAATGAGATCTCGATCAGAGATAGGAGCACCAGTGGCTGCGAGAGAATCAGAGATTTCCTTAAGCTGTTGAAGGTATTCAGAGATCGACTGCTGACCTTTCTGAATAGATTGAAGACGAGAGCGAAGCTGATGAACATGAGCATCAGAGACTCCACCAAAACATTGTTCCAGTTTCTGCCAAAGTTCACGAGATGTAGATACTCCAACCGTGAAAGAAACAAGATCTTCAGAGAGCGTTGAATTTAACCAGATTAGCAGATTTTGATCCTTCTCAAACCATTGCTCAAACTCTGGATTCATAGATCTATCAGGAAGAAGAGGAGCCGGACAGGACTCAGTGCCATCAATGAGACCTAGAAGCTTGTATCGACGAAGAATGGGAGCAAACAAGGCACACCATGTGAGATAATTGGTACGCTTGAGCTTGATCGGCACCATACTGCCGATGTTCTGAATCGTAAGAGACATATACGAATTTGGAGATGGAGAACTTCCAGAGAAATTAGGGTTTGGTAATGGCGGTGAGATCACCGGAGATGATGATTCAGAGGGAGATGCCATGATGAAGAGAGACAAGATCCAAATTCAAAGAGGAAGAAAGACAGATCGAGGACAGAAATCGATCAAGAAACCAGAAATCGATCAAGAAATTGATCAGAGAGAGGAGCGGAAGAGGATCGAGACGCCGGGAGGCAGGCGGCGACTTGATACCATAAAGAAACAGAAGTTCTCTTCTTAATGAAATGATTTTCATTCAATAATAAATTCATCAGTACAAGAGAGTATATATAGTTATAGACTTGATGCATTAATACCCTTAATGCCCTTAACTTCTACATCTAATTACACAGAAACCACAACTAACTAATAGCTTGAGTAATATCTCCCTTAATAAGTAGGTGGTTGATCAGAAACTTGAGCTCTAGTCAGCTGTGGACTACTTTGTGTTGTTGATCAAATTGGAAACTGAAAGAGAAACATCCTATGCGTAAGAGCTACTAGACTCCAATGACAGTGGCGATTTTGATCCACTGCCGCCCCAGCTGGCTGGATGATCACCAAACAAATTTGATCCAATATTGTTACTAGTTGCCATTCTTGGAAAATAAGAGTATGGCAATTGCTTTTCTATGAAGGTTTCCATCTTGGGAAACTCTTTGGTCTTTACTTTATCCCTCAATTTCAAGATTTTACTCCTGACCGAGATTTTGTGAACGTTTTATTTGTTTAATGCAGGTGATTTGAAATTGCATGAAGTTGTTATGTTTTGCATGAATCATGTAAAACGAGATGGCTTCCTAATTTGAATGCATAATGGCATAATGCCTACCTATGTAACTTCCAAATTCTCTTCGATACGGCTAACATGCTGCATCAGACACTCACAAACAATTGCGAAGGATCACGGTGAGTCACACATGCTTGTATCAGTGTCCAATGCCAGGACGGATGGAACAAATTTTCTCCTAACCCTTGAATTTGAATTTCATCTCTTCACCCAGGAATGATGTATAGTGTATAGTGAACTTTTTGATCTTCAGATTATAATAGTACCGTAACTTATATTTTTTTCTTTAGAATCTCATTTTGGTGACTGGTTGGAGCGGATGCGTGGGTTTTTCCACACATCATTTTGTTGAAATGTCCCACATCGACCGTATCAATGAGAAAAGAAGAGTTTAAATATCATAACCCCACTCTAACTAATATCGAGGCCTTTTGTAATAAAACCCCACACCTGACAGATTGTGCAGGTGGTAATTACCAAGTTGGGGACAATATCGGTGTTGTTGGAAGTGGGCCGTATGGCCCGTCTCTCTGATAATTCTACATGGTATCAGAGCCAGGGAGCAGGCCCGTACTGTACTACCACGTGATGGGTAGGTCCCCTTGGCCCTGCGCGATGATGGTGGGTCCACTCCCTGGCCGTTTCGACGATCTTCTGTTCTTTCTGGAATAGCAGCCAGGATGGATTGAGGGGATCCACTGGGTTTGGATCATTAAGAAGTGAGCATATGGAGAACAGGAGGCTCTCAATGTTCTGCACTGGATTCCATTTATCCTCTTCTAAAATGTCAAAGTAAATTGTCATGTCCTTGCCGTTAACATTTGGATGATAAACCTGCATAAGAGCAAGTTCTGTATGTAAATCATATGAGCTCAGCATATATAGGATTACATGGAAACATGAAAGATTTGGTTTAAAGAACAAATTACAGGAAAGGTTGTGTTCTTCAAGCGTTGAGGTGTTGATATGTTTCCATAACAAAGAAAGAAAAAAAAAAAGCCCGTCCAAATAACAATACAGTATTGGAAGTAAATCTTGTATTTAGTTCGCTAAGAGGTTGAAATACAAGAATTTGGACATGCACAAGTAATAATGACTATTTAAAAGGACCAGTTGGTGGCTTCGCCACGGCAGTACACATATGTAACTATAAGCTTAATGAGAGCCGTACACTTGTTTAGCATGTGCATGAGGGATTGAGATCATAAGAGTTTATGTTTGACAATACTTGTAGGTTATTAAGGAATGTATAAAGACTAAAGTATAAGCCTAAAGAAGTCACGATGCTATTAGTGTTAACCATTCTGATTTGGATGCGTTGGATTTTAGCAATAAGGATTATCAAAACTGATGAATTTGATAAGGATTACATGATGGGAAGTATCCTTATCAAAGACCACTGCTATATTATAAATAAAGGGTCTTTGCTCTCTCACAAATACATACGTTGGATTTTAGTGCACACATACTGTGTTGAGAGGAGAAAAACCTAAGATTTCTGTAGCAATGGCTTCGCAAGGTTAGTGGTTAAACTAATATGTTGAGCTATTCATTTCTGCTATATATTTAAACTTACATTTGGTATCAGAGCTTTTCACACGTCTTTAACCCTATGTCGAAATCATGAGGAACACAAATTACAGACTGGCTATGGATTAACAAGAATGGTTTGCTTTGTATGTGTTCGGGCAAATATTTCTCTAGAGAAGGTTCTTCAGACCTTAGCACAACTCCCTAAGGGATCGACACTTTGGATGTGTGGTTGGGCTCTTGCTTGTTGATGTGCTTGTCTAGCAAGGTTGAACTTCTTGCAGTCATTTATCTTTGAATTTACAAGGGTTGTATGCTTGAAAAGGGATGGATGGTAAACAAGTTTATACGAGGGAATCGATACTACAATACTAGAAAGTAGCAGAGCTTTTAAACTAGAGAAAGATGGTTTTCCTAAGGAAATTATTGCTAAAAGATCTGAGATCTGGGCTGATTACAGCTTTTGGATGAAAATCTGGCTTGAGAGCAAAGTTTGTATGTTTGTTTATTTTTTTTTGGGTTCAGTGTCCTTACTCCCGTTGTCTCTTCTTCCTTTATAGGCATTTTAGCCCGACTGCAGTAGCTTTGCACTTGCCCAAAAGCTCTTAGAGGGCAGTGAGTCATCAGTTTTTTATTTGTAATGCCACTAGAAAGTGTTCTTTGGCTGGTAGTAGGTCAGTCTCCATCACTTGTCATTTCAATTGTAAGCATGTGGTTTGTATCTTGGCTGAGAAAGCTTCAATTTGCTTCTGGACTTAATACTAGGCTTCGGGCAAATCCTCTTTAACTTGACACCCTTGGGCCTTTCTTTATTTAAGTCCAATGTTTAAATATTAACCCAAATAGTGCCCCATTTAATCATTATTGAGTTTGCAAATCGAGGCATTAATAATGATTAAATAGCTGTCGCATGCATTCACTCGGGACTTGCGCCATTTAAGACAGCCGTTGTTTATCAAAACCTTTGCACTAACCCATAATTTCCAACCTTTAACTAACCACTTACTATATAATCCTCACTTAAACTCCTCGGCTAAGTACCTTAGCACTTTCGAACCTTCGGATTTCCAAAACTTCCCAGATTTCTCAACTTTCCTAGTACTCTTTCATTCTCTCAATTCATTCTCCCTAGTCTCAATTTTCTCTTCATTTTTCTTTCAACTCCACTTAATGGCACCCAAAGTTGCTCAAGCTCAATCTTCTTGTGAATCTAGCGAAGGCATTACTACCATGTATTGTTTGCTTAACGGCCTTTATCGCCCTCGGGCAGGCCTGCATACTGAACTTTTCTTCAAAGAGGGAAGAATGACTCATTGGGACATGCATAGACTTCTTGGCCGAGCCGAGGCATCTTCTCCTCTAAGTGGTCGAACCATCGCCGCGGGTTCCCTATGATGAAGGATGAGGGATGGACGCAATGGATAAATAAGCTCGAGCCTACCTTAAAAAAAAGGATGAATAACGACATATATGAGCTGATTATGATATCTAAGACTAGTGATCACCAAGCTCGAACTGCTAACCACAGCTCTCATATTCTGGAATTGGAGCACAAACACATTCGACTTCAGAATGGACCCCATGTCCCCAACCATCCTTGATATGGCACAGGTCTTCCGGCTAAGGCCCTCAGGCAAGGTTGTGGATGTTACCCATGGCTGGGCCGCCTGAATACAGAAAGCTCGGGCAACTCTGATCCCTTTCTTTAAATGGAGTATAACTCATTGACTTTCAAGAGCTACGAGACTTCTTTTGCTGGTTTCATTCCTTTTGCTAAGAAGAGTTTTGGCTTATCCTCCTCTACTGCCAACAGAGACCAAGAACACTTGTATTTTGTACTATACTAGCTCAATAAATACGTCTTCCCCAACAAATTCAAAGGAGTAAAAGTTGAGTGGATCCCTTTGCTGGAAGCACTGCATAATTTCGATGATGTGGCTACGGGCCCATTCCTCATCGCTCATATCTATCATCTTCTTGATGAAATGACTTGAAGTATCCATTTTGAGACTAACCTTAATGGGCCCACTTGGATGATCCAATTGTGGCTACAATGGTACTTTTCTGAGCTTTGGGCTCCCAATCTTGAATTCCTCGAGGATGTCGCTCTTGCACGAATCCTTGATGAAGCCTCTCCTACTAATCACTATACTTTCTACTGCCCGAACTTCTTTAGAGCCTGCAGGACTCGGGCAGACTTGGAATAGGGAGCTTCGGTGCTTAGGAGATATTGGTTCTCTGACTAAACTTTCCAAGACGCATTTGGGGAGGACCTTAGCCCCTTATGTATAGAAAAATTTATCAACTGCATCAAATCAAGGGATCTGGCATGGGGAGTCTGCATCGATCGGTATGAGCACGGGCTAGAGGTTTACCACCCTAACTTTTGCGCTAGGTAGTTGGGGTTTAGACAAGCCATTCATGTACACTTCTTTGACTCTGTTCATTGCAGCACTTTATATCGCCTTCATTCTCCTCCAGTAACTACTTTCCAAGCTACTCGACGAAGCCTCGAAGTTATGAGCAAAATTGCTCGAAAGCCTATGATCCTGAACTTCGAGTATACCTCAAGTTTGTCTTCTTAATAGGAAACAAAGTAGACCAAGAAGTATGGAGGAGATCTGTGGGAAGCTCACGACCGCTTCTTCGAGCAACTATCTATTAAATCCTATCCTAGCTCGAGTGAGCTCGAGAATTAGAAGGAAATGATTCATCAAAAGAACCAACTCTTTCTGATAGGTATCCTTATCTTCTTGACTTATATTCAATGATTTTCCCATTTTCTTTTATTATTATTATTTTTTTGCATCTGCTTTCTTCTAATCTCTTTTCTGGTTTCCCGCACTTGCAGCCCAAGGCAACACTGAAGGCGTGGATGTCAGACCAGATGAGGAAGCTAGGACGCCTTCGTCCTTCAAGAAGCTGTAACTGAGGTGGCAAGGTAAGGCATTGAAGAAGGCTGGGATGTCTCCAAGTTACTTGGAGACTCGGAGGGCGATGTTGAACCCGTGGTAGGGACTCGGGTAAGACAATAGACGCAGGCAACAGTAGTAAAACCCTCTGAGTCCGAGCCCAACGATCAACCTTGAGCTCAACTCTCCATACCAGGTCCACGGGCAACCCTCACAAAGAAAAGGCCTAGGGCTCAATCTTCTAGATCCTTCATGCCTTCTGCTTCTGTAGCTGAGGCGGGTAGGAAGAAACAGAAAACTTCCAATAAGTGAATCTTATTTTTATCATCATTTCTTACTTATATGTTTATGTTAAGAGCTAATAACTATATTTCCTTCGATTCTCAGGCCTCAAGTAATTAAGAAGCCTACTGTTGTTTCAAATGAGGACCCACTGGGGATCGAGATGTATCAAAAGGCCAAAGATCTACAAGATTTTACCCTTGATGCACTGGAGGTATGGCCTACATCTCAAGTTTTCGCCTTTGAGTTCTTTCTTTTCTTAACTCTCTGCCCGATTGCCTGAACTAGGCCATAAAATAAGAAAGAATCTCTCCGCCCGAGGCCTCTTCTCATTCTTGGGTTGAATTTTCAAAGGTATATTCTCCTCACTCTTAGCTTAAAATTTGTAACTTTATTATTTTGGAGATTTAATGATTAGCTTCCATCTCTTTGCAGGCCAAGGTTGGGGAATTTACGTCTTCGCTCAGGCAAGGCTCAACCCCTTAGTTTTCCATCCCTTATCCTTCTTTGGTGGTGGCTCCGACCTCCTAATTTAATCCAAGCACTAGGAAGATACTACACTTTATGGAGGATAACAACAATCTAGTGAGTGTTTTGTTTTGACATTCTGTGTTTAAAGTCTTCCTTTCATTTTATACTTATCTTTATTTTATTTTTATTTACTCCTCCATAATGCACGAGTCACAGCAACCATCAGCAATTGCATTTGGGGAGCCCATAGTTCTTTAGATCCATGTGGTCTCAAAATTGATTAGCCCCTGGGGTTCTCCTCAACCAATAACCACCACAAAGAAGATCCATTTCTCCACTCAAGTATAGAAGTACCCTTGTTTCCATTTTCTTTCCTTCATAAGCCAATTACTGACATTAACATTTTTCCTTTGATATTTATAGATCTTTGGTGAAGGTTTGGGCATCATTCCCCCTTCACAAGGAAGTGGGAATAATCCTCCTCAGCCATTAAGAGAAACAACTCCTTCTCCACCTCATTCGAGGGCTATCTTCTTACTTTGATTTCCTTGACTTGTGGCAGGGTCTTGAAGAAGGCTCGGGCCAATCTCCCCCACCTTTGGTAGGCAAGGCAGCTCTTCCGACGCCTCTCTTGGCTTCTAGGGTGACATGGATTCTTATTCATTGGCCAAAAAAGAAGACCAAATATGCTACTGCTTCCATTCCTGCTCCCGCTCCTAAGATCCTTTCTTTTTTTCCAATCGAGGCTGCCTTTTCTGCTACTACTAAAGGTGCTAGAGAGGTGCCCCCAACTTTATCAACAGTATTTTGGCCCGAGCTAGTCAAGAAGTTCGGGCAAATCAAGACCAAACTACAATCTCTTTCACCTTTTTCTGAGTCTCATTTTCTTCAAAATGCTTGTCAAATCTTCAAGGATTGGATGAACAGAGACTTCACCCTTTCTTTTAGTCTTAAAATTATTCATGATGCTTAGAAGGCTCTGGCTGAGCTTTACAAGGCGCAATCATTGTCCAAGGCTTAGTATGAGTCTTTTCTCAACTTCTTTGAGAATTTTCGGGCACTAAGGGATCATTATTAGAAGGCAGAGCGAGCATCAACCACACTTCACCAGTTAGTGGAGGAATGATCGGTTATGGAGGATCAGATTGCTGATCGGACCATATTTATACATATTTTTATATCAAATTCGCTCGTCTTTTCTTAGTTAGTTCGTTATATTTCGAGCTATTTACTTTGTTTTTGTGTTTTAATAGAATTTATCTAGTTAAGAAAATAAAAATAGAATAAATGAAATTTTAAGTGCTAAATTCGTCTAATCTATCTTGCCTGTTAATTAGAATTTATCATTTGGAAAATAATATATATATATATATATATATATTTATATATATATATATTTATATATTTATATATATATATATATATATATATATATATTTATATTAATATAAATATAAATTGTGTGCATGTAGTTGGTGGGTGTGTGTGATGTTGGCAATTCGGTGGAAAGCAAGGAAAGCATTATGGCAGCCTAGAAAAATATATCAAAGCTGCTTTGGCAGCTAATGGAGGGAGTTGGTGTGCCCTTGATGGAATTAAGAAAACAAAAGAAAAAAAAGTTAGGTCACGGCACTTGGGAATAAAAGAATAAAAGAGGAAGGAAACAATGGCCTCCGGGGGAGGAAGTTTTCAAAGCTGCTTTGCAGCTGCGAGGGGAATAAACAGAAAATTGGGGAGTCAGCTGCTTGGCAGTTTAGAGGGCAGACTTGGAAAGAGAGAAGCCTAGGGGGGAGCCTCACGGGATCAACTGGGCAGCGAGCTCAGAAGCTCCTCACAGGGAGAGAACCGAGAGCTCTCGCGGGGGACGTGTGAAAATAATACGCTGCCTTTGAGGCAGCGTTGGCAAAGGTGGCAGCTTGGCATTCAGGAAGGCAGGAGGAGGCGCTGGGCTTTGAAGAGGGCTGCCTTTGAGCAGCGTGAAGGGTGAGCCTCGGGAAAGCAGGGGGGCTGCCGAAGGCAGCGTTGAAAGAATCTGCCAGTCGAAGAAAGAAGGCAGCGTCTCTGCCTTGGCAGACTGAAACCAGCGCACGGGGTGCAGCCAACCAGCAGTGAGCAGCTGGCAGCGTTGAAGCTGCAGTGAGAGACAGAAGCAGCATTGAAGAGAAAGCAGAGCAGTTGGGAGCGCTGGAAAGGAAAGGCTGCGTTGGCAGCTTGGAAAAACGGCAGCTGGGCATCGCACTCAAAGAGAAACAGGCAGCAGCGCCAATCACAGCGTGCCAAGGCAGCAAGCACAGTGCAAAAACAGAGCACAGATCCTTGCACACTCTTTCGGTTTAATCCTCCAACTTATGTTTTTATTTATGTTTTAATTTATAAATATGTGTAATTAATTTATATTGGTTAGAGGTTAATTCAAAGCCATGATTATATTTGTAATTTGAATTGGTAATTTCAGTTGTGATTTCTGAGATGTGATTTTAATTTGCTTAACTGCTTGATTAATAACTTATTTGTGTTTGTCGATTAAGAATGCATACTTAATTTACATGCATGAATTTGATGCTAGAATATAAGTTAATTTCACCTAATCGTTATGAACTTATATTCATGAGTAGTGAAGGTTGCTAGTCACAATCGCGTTAAGTGAATTCTTGGCATAAGTTTCATGCAATTCATAGTAATAAGTGCCTCGTCAATGCTTATGGTTTTCATAGAACTTAATGATTCTCGCTTGTATCTCTATTATGCAATTCATGTAGGGAACTTGTGGGGAATGTTTTGGGTTGTCGTATGCAATCATCCAATCCATTAACTTAAGGAAAATCTGAAAGTTAACTAGTGCAATTCACGGTTAATTTGGGGCGTTGAGAATTCATAATCTATTGAAAGAACAACTGAAGGTCAATTTAGGTTGCTTATGTGTCATGTGTGGAGAAAAACCCTCTAGCCAATCCGTCATCCATCCGTTTACTTTAATTTTATGTTTTTGTCAATTTTATAATTTATTTAAGTTTAATTTACGTTTCGTCAAAAATCAATCCCCCCATTATTAAAATATTATTATTTAGTTAGTTTTTATTATTTTTATCTTTTAATTTAATTTCCGTCTAATTAATTTCCTAGTTTTTATTTTAAATTGTTTTTATTATTTTGAGTCATTTTAAGTGTGTTTCGAGTTTTTAGCTTAGTTTGTATTTTCTAGAGTCCTGAGTTGTTTTGAGTATTTTGATTTGTTTTAGTTTATTTGTTAGTTTTATTTTGAGTTATTTTAGTTAAATGTTTTTATTTTAGTTTAGTGTTTTAAACTTTGTTTTTACGTTTTTAATTTATTTTAGAGGTTTTAGCAAGCCCTCATAATCCCCGGCCTAGAACGATACCCTACTTACATCTATACTACATCTGTCAAAAAGAGGGTTAAATTTGTGCCGGTTTAAAATCCCGTCAATTGCCATGGTTGATGCTGAAGTTTAGAGGTTGGAAGAATAGCTTTCTTCTCTCAAGAGGTTGAGGACTCGAAAACCTAACTTGCCAATAACAATATGTATCTAGGAGAACCAGGCAAAATTTTTACCATTATGCAAACTTACTTCTCCAGAATAGTTGTTAGGCTAGGATCTTTGTAATCTTTTTACATGAAATAAAATGTACTTCTTCTTCATCCTCACTTGTCTCATTTCCTGCTTTACATTGAAGTCTCATTAACCATCTAACTTTAATCCTAACCCTCTTCAATATAACAATCTCTGACATCCCATATAGTTGGATGATATCTCTTTAAAAACTTAGCATCTTTGCAAGTTTCCCTCCAAATCTGCCAAGTAATATACTCTCTTGTCTAGTACTTGGTTGATAATGAAAGGACCCTTCCAAGTGGGGCTCCACTTCCCAAAGCCTTTAACTTGAGCTCCTAAGGGCAAAATTGCCTTCCACACCAATTCTCCTTTCTTGAAGGTCTTCAATCTCACTTTCTTGTTGTATGCTCAGGCAACAACTCTCTTCCTTTGGGCTATATCCAGATCTTCAACTCCTTGACATATAGCCTGAATGTAATCCTCACTGTTTAGCCCGAATTGGTTTTGAATCCTGATAGAAGTTACATTAATCTCCATGGGAAACACATCATCTTGCCTGAAGGGTAGAGCATAAAGAGTAGTTCCAGTTCCTGCCCTTTTGGAAGTTCTATAAGCCCACAAAGTGTCTCCTAACTTCTCTGGACTTTTTGCCCCCATTTTTTTAATAATGCTCACTAAGATCTTATTGTTGGCCTTTGCTTGACCATTTGACTAAGGGTAGTAAGAACTAGGTTGGATCATCTTTATCTTGAACTTACTTGCAAACTCCTCTACTTCCTTTGAAATAAAAGATGGCCCGCAGTCTGTAACAATTGTCTTGGGGACCCAAAATCTATGTAAAATCTTGGTTTCAATAAACTTTTTTTACAGCAGTTGAGGTGATAATCTTCACAGCTAAGGCTTCTACCTATTTGATGAATTAATTTGTTGCCACTATTATGAATGTGTGCCTTTTGCTAGAAGCTGGGTAGATCTGCCTGATGAAGTCCTTTGCCCATCCTCTGAAGAGCCAAGGTTTGACCACAAGGTTCAAGGGTACTGAGGGCACATGTTGGAGAGGTCTACGTCTTTGACATTCCTCACACCCTCCGGCATAGGCCTTACAGTCTTTTTCCATGTCGGGCCAAAAATAACCATATCTTCTAAGCAACCACCTCATCTTGGTTTTAGCTTGATGTGCCCTACAGATTCCTTTATGTATTTCGACCATCACTTTTGTTGACCCTTCTTAGCATAAGCATTTTAACAACAATTCATCTGGAGTCTTTCTCAGTAGATTTTCCTCCCACAAAACATACTTAGTAGCTTGTTGCCTATTCTTCTTACTTGTGGGGAAAGAAGGATATTTCAAGTATTAAGCAATATGTGATCTCCAATCTTTAGTCTCTGGCTCCTTAGTCATCACATCTAGGCTGAATCCTCTTTTAAAGATAGAAGAGAAACTTCTCCAAACTTCCTTTCTTGGATCTGAGCTTCAGAGGCCGTTTGTGCCATCTCATTAGCAATTGAATTTGATTCTCTTGAATATATGGCTGACAGATATCTCAGTGCCCTAATAACTCAATAGCTGTGTTGATGCCAAATAGCAACCATCCATGGTTATGTGTCTGCACTGGTATTCTCTATTTAACTGATTGATCATTAATTCTGAACCATCAAACACTTCAACTTTAGTTACCCCCAACACTATTAAGATTTCTAGGCCAATTATCAGTGCCTCATATTCTGCCGATTGTTGGTAGTCTCTTGATAATTCAGAATGAATGCATAGAAATGATGAATTCCTTTGGGATCAATGATGACAATCCCGGCTCCAGAAGCATTTTGAGTGCAAGATCCATCAAAATACAATCTCTAAGGAGTAACCCAGAGACTAGCTATCCTCTTTATTTCTTGCTGAATCCATTCTTCCTTGCCCGAGAAGGCATTGCTTGATGGGATCCAAAGACTAGCCACCTCTAGAGTTCCTGGGACATTGATAAACTCATCCTGATCTTCTTTGTGTTTAGCCAAAAAGTCTGCAATTGGTTGTCCTTTGATCGCTCTTTGAGGCACATATTGAAAACTGAACTCTGATAATGCTAGAATCCATTTTCCAATCTTTCAAGTCAATATTGGCTTTGACAACATGTACTTGATCACATTTGTCTTAGCAATAATATGGATATTATAGGGCAACAGTTAATGCCTTAACTTGCAGGCAGTGAAATACAAGGCTAAACAAAGTTTCTCCACCGGGGTATATCTTGTTTCTACCTTAGTAAGGATTATATTAAGATAGTATATTGTTTGCTCCTTCCCACCTTCATTATTTTGAGCTAGTAGACTTCATATTGACTTCTTTGAGGCAGAAATGTAAAGCTTTAAAGGCTTCACTCTCTGAGATCTCATGAGTACTGGTGGAAAGGCCAAGTAAGCTTTTATCCCGTTGAAAGCCTCTTGATGTGGTGGGCCCCACTCGAATTCTTCTTTGTCTTTCAATCTTAATAAAGGAGTTAGCGGCTGAATCTTGCCCGCCAAGTTAGCAGTGAATCTCCTCAAGAAGTTGATTTTCCATAGCAGCCTCTGCAACTGTACATTATTAGTAGGCGGAGGTGATTCCATTATTATTGCCCGAGCTTTGTTTTTGTCCACCTCTACCCTTTTTTTATGAACAAGGAACCCCACAAAGTTGTCTTACCCTAAAAGCACATTTATTTGGATTCCTCTTCAACTTATGGATCATCATTATTGTTAAAGATTGCCTGAGGTCTATTAAGTGCTGTTTTTCAGTTTTAGATTTCACCACAATATCATCAATGTATACTTCCATGTTATGGCCAATCAAATCATAGAAAATGGCATTCATTGCTATTTGATAAGTTGCTCCAGTATTCTTTAGCCCAAATGGCATCACTAAGTATTCGTATGCTCTAACATGCTCTGGGCATCTAAAAGTTATTTTATGTATATCCTCTTTAGCTATTTTTATTTGATTATATCTAGCATTCCCATCCATGAAAGATAGAACTTTATGTTTTGCAACTGCATCTATAAATAGGTCAGCCATAGGCATGGGATATTCATCTTTAGGTGTGGCTCCATTAATGTTTTTATAGTCAACACGACACTGGACTGCTTTAGTTATAGCTTTTAATACAGGTACAATGTTGGCCAACCACTTAACATATTTGGCAGGCCTAATAAATCCAGCCTTTCAATATCTTCTTTGACTTTTTCCTCTATCTCTTTTGACATTCTCCGTGGTGCTTGCTTGACAGGCTTATATCCCTCATTGATAGGCATTTTGTGTTCTACCAAGGTTGAATCTAAACCTGACATTTCAGTGTAATACCAAGCAAAACAGTCTTTAAACTTGTGCAGAAGATTAACTAACTTTGCCCGATCCTTAGCTTCCAACAGGCCACTGATTTGAATTGTCCTTGGATCCCCATCAGCTCCTAAATCAATAGTTTCTAAAAAGTCTTGTACTGCTGGTGGAAGCTTGTCGGGCTCTGCACACAAAATTCAACCAAATCTGGATTCTCGGGCATGTCATCTGGCCCCTCCAAGTTATATATACATTCAATTATTTGTATAAATGCTTTAACTCTTCCCTAAAAAACTCTACCTCTTCGCTGTTCTGGCCGCTTTAAGTTTCTTCCTTCCATTTCCCTTCCTTTCTAGTCAAGCTCTCCATTTCTTGTTTTCTCTCTTTCCCATACACCAACAGTTTTTTGATTAAGGACTTGACTGCAACCAATTGGTCCCTTATCCTTTGTTTTGATATTACTGGTGTTGGGAGTTTGGGACAATACAAGGTCTATCACATTCCTCCATTGTGAGAAAATCCATGTTTCATGAGCTTTTGGACCGTCACCTTAGTCGGGCGACCGTTCTCATCAACTCCTAAGTACTGGAGAATCCTAACACTGAGATTGTATAAACTAGCTTCTGGGACATTGGCTGTAGGAATGAATGGCAGTGATTCGGCTTCTACCATTTCCCAAAATTCTGGTCCCATAATCCATTCCTCATGATAAACAGTCACTTGTTGATGCAGGGTGAAGGGCACAGAGAGGCTTTGGTGGGTCCAATCATTACCAAGCAATGCTCCATAAGTGGAGCTACAATCCACCACAAAGAAAGCTAGCATGATTTACTTGGACCCTAAGTCAACTTCCAAGGGTAATATTTCGTGGGTTCTCGTGATGGCTCCAAAGAAGCTAGAGACTGTCAAATCTATAGGAATAAGATCATCTTCACCCATCCTCAATTTCTTCATTTGTTTTGCTGGAAGTACATGGACCGCAGCTCTTCCATCAATTAAAATCATCTTGAAGTGTACTCCCTCCAGATGAAAAGTTACATATATGGGTTTGAGATGGTTAGCTAAGGCCATGCTTAGGCGACTGAAGACCATCTTGTCCGAATACACCCTCTAAGGCTTGCTCTTAGAGGCTTTGGGCAACTCTATTTTGCCCGACTCTCCTTTTCTTGCTCATTCAACACTAACATGTGCCATCATAGGTTCTATCGCCAAGTAATCACCCTCCGTTGTGGTGGGTTGACTAGGTTCGGCGCAGAATATGGCAGATAAAACATATGTCATGTTTACGTGGAAGTTGCTAGGTCCAAGTAAGTCTTCATTCTTTCCTCTAATATGGTCAGTAAATTCATTTAACCAAGCATGTGCTTCTTTTGGCAACATTAATGCGGGCACTTCTTTCTCCCTAGTTATAGCAAAACCTAACACTTGCCCTGGAATATCACAAAGGGTTTTAAACAACAAAGGCGAGGGTATTCCCCTCTCGGGTGAAATAGTCCCAAAACATATGGGTTCTGGACTCCATCTTGGGGTTGGCATCATTATCATATCTTCCTGAGCTCTCCTTAAGATTCTGTATTTTTCAGGATGAGGATTTTGTGGCACATAATCCCTTTCTCCTTCAGTCTTGCTATTGGCTTTTTCTACCTCATTTTTGCTTATCCATTGAAGTTCATTTCTTCCCTCACAATGCACTTCTTTAAACTTTACATTCTTAGAGGTTTCCGATGAGGTGGGGACTTTTAGTGATTTCATATGAGCTTTGTATTGTCTCTAACTCTCCTAATCATAGAAGCTTCCATTTCCTTCACTGGTTTCCTATTCTTCCCCACTATATACCATTTCCGCCCGAGTCGGGCAGAACATTTCTTTGTGACTGGGGGTGCTGATTCTTTGTTCTTCCTTTCATTCTGACATCATTGTGACTTGTTTGGTAAGGTCTTACATCTATCCATTTTGGTATTTTGGCCTTTTTATCCTTCACTTCTTCCAAGGCGTCATAGTTTTTAAAGACCTCAGACAAGCCTTTTGGCTCAGAGTCTCCACCTAGCCTTTGGAAAACATTTCTAGAAGTCTCTTTCTCGGATGCCCCCACGATGCATCTGCGGGCCTCTTGTTCTTTTTTTTTTCTGATCAATTCTTGATCAATAATAGCTCATGATGCTGGTACTTTTAGCTCACATTCACATTGACACCTGCTACACAAAACTACCCATTTGACTATGGCCGCTTTGGGTCTTTCGGGCAACTTGATAGCTTTTTTTGTAGGTCTGTCAATTGGTCGCGTTTTAGCCTTTACTTTCCACGTGGCTTTTCCTTTCCCCTTTTATGCCCAAGTTAAGTAGATCATGTTAATTGGGGCCTATGAGAAGGGATCTGTATTGATCATTATAAGGAAAACTAATGAAAGGGGCTTGAAAACTTTGTGTTTTAACGATAAGGACAAAATAAAGGGTAAAGTGAATAGTACCAGTATTGACTTTTTAGTGTAAAAATGTGGTTTTTCGTTAAAGTGAACAGTATCAGGAGCTTTTCGTTAAAGTTCCCATCATTATATTGGCCTATGGTTTATCCAAGAGTAATTTCCCTTTGGTTATGAGGTCTTGTATCTAATCCCTGAACTGGACACAATTGGCTCTAGAGTGGTTAAAGGTGTAGTGCAGCTTGCAATACTTCTTTCCTCTCAACTCATCTGGCTTGGGCAGTTTTTTAGTACTGTCGGGCGCAATTACTCTTGCCCACACCAGCTCTTCATAGATCTCAAAGGCTTTGGTCAGATCAAATGAGTAACTTTGGTATTTAGGTGGTTTCATAAAGACGAATCCACCATCATTCATCACCACTTTCTGATCATTAACTAGCTGGACTAACCCTTTTACCGTTAAAGGTTTGAAGGGAGTATTCATTTATGATGCACACATTTCAACCTCTTCTGTTCCACGACCATCACCTTTCTCGAGTTTTGTCCCTTCAAACTCCAGTTGGTGTATTGCAGCTTTATTCTTGTAGAAATGAAGTACTTTGGATGAATGCTTTAATTGTTGTTCTTCAGTTAATAGCTTTTCATACTTTGTGGCAGTAATTACCAACTCTTGCAACTCATTGAACTATACATCATAAAACTTCTTTCTCAAAAGTAGCCTTAATGCTTTATGAGCAATAAATATAAGCTGGGCATGGTTAATAGGAAACCGGCACCTCATCTTTGTCTTCGTAAACTTCATCATGAAGTCTTTTGTAGACTCATGTTCATATTACTTTACTTCAACTAGATCGTTGATAGTCATCTCGAGCTCAACTATATATAACTGTTCATGAAAGACCATCTCAATTTGCCCCCAATTCGCAATAGAATTAAGGGGCAACAAAGAATACCATTGTGATGCTAATCCAGTCAGCGAGTTCCCAAACAACCTTAACTTATAGTAAGGATTGTCTTCAAATACCACACAATGGTTGGAGAACTTAAAGATGTGATATCTGAATGATACATTGCCATCTTCTCCACTAAATGCTGGGAATGCGGGCATCTTGAAGTTAAAGGGAAATGGGTTTTGCTTATCAATTTACTCGGGATATGTCTTCTGGTAGGTGATCCTGAATAGCGGGCAAGCCCAAGGTTGAGCATTCTGGACCACCACTCTTCTTAGCTCAACTAACTCTTCCTTGAGCTATTGGTTGACTATGTTATTGTGTGGGGTATAAGGAAGTTCCCACTTCGGGCTACGATCATTGCTCGAGTTAGTCTCATTCCTTGGTTCAGGTTGCCTCCACCTAGCATTTCTTCCTTTATTAGCCAACGGTGGTGGCCTATAAGGAAGAGGTTTGCCCGTACTCAATGGTGCACTTTTCCCACTAGGGAATTCTTCTTCTCTTGTCTGTCTTGCCCCATACTATCCAGTGAGAATAATAGGGGGTCAGACAACTCTATTTCCAAAATCTCTTCTAACATTGGTTGGATGATCTTAAGTCTGTTTTTCTTCTTTCTCATATCCTTCTCTTTCTCAAGTAAATGGAATAAGGGAATAACTGGTTCTTTCACAGGGTTTGCTTCTCTCACCATATCTCTACGACCATCTTGAGGAGTAGAATACTCTAGATCTAGTCTCATCTACAAACTTTTTGTTAAGGAATAGAGTCTGCTTACTTCTCCTCTAGTCTCTAGAGAGATTTTTTCCATACTCTTCAACACTTTCACCATAATGGCTTGTAAGTCTTCATTGGTCACTTTTCCTCCTGACTTCTTAAATGAAGTCGGGCTTCTTAGAATAGCTGGTCCTCGCAGGTAAGAGAGATCTTCTAGTCGATCTGCCATATTTGACTTTGATAGGTACTGGGGTGGCCTGTATTCCGTATTCCAGCTGAAAGTTCGTTCCTTCTTCTTCTTTCTTGGCATACAAGACTCGGAATATCCCATCGGGCGTGCCACAACTATGTTTGCGCAAAGATTTCTCTAGAAAATGTTCCTTAGACCTTAGCACAGATCCCCAAAGGATTGGCACTTTGGATGTGTGGTCGGGCTCTTGCTTGCTGATGTGCTTGTCTAGCAAGGTTGAACTTCTTGCAGTCATTTCTCTTTGAATTTACAATGGTTGTATGCTTGAAAAGGAATGGATCATAAACAAGTTTATACGATGGAATCGATA
Organism: Crataegus laevigata; assembly: GCA_963580275.1. Taxonomy (NCBI): domain Eukaryota; kingdom Viridiplantae; phylum Streptophyta; class Magnoliopsida; order Rosales; family Rosaceae; genus Crataegus; species Crataegus laevigata. The sequence goes on from OY756944.1 coordinate 897,160, forward strand.
CTACAATACTAGAAAGTAGCAGAGCTTTTAAACTAGAGAAAGATGGTTTTCCTAAGGAAACTATTGCTAAAAAAATCTGATATATGGCTTATTACAGCTTTTGGATGCAAATTTGGCTTGAGATCAGAGTTTGTATGTTTGTTTGTTCGATTGGTTGAGTGTCTTTGCCCTTGTTGTCTCTTTTTCCTTTTATAGGCATTTAGTTCGACTGCAGTAGCTTTGCACTTACCCAAAAGCTCTCGGAAGGTAGTGAGTCATCAGCTTTTTTACTTGTAATGCCACTGGAAAGTGTTCTTTGGCTGGTAGTAGGTTAGTCTCCATCATTTGTCATTTCAATTGTAAGCACGTGGCTTGTATCTTGGATGAGAAGGCTTCAATTTTCTTCTAGACTTAATACTGGGCTTCCGGCAAATCCCCTTTAACTTGACACCCTTGGGCCTTTCTTCATTTAAGTCCAATGTTCAAATATTAACCCAAACAGTATGAATTAAAGCTTTTCACACACTGCAATCGTGCCTTAATCCTGCCATCAAAACTTGCATTTAAAATTGATAACTGATTGATGATTATCTAAAGAAATTGTTCCTCACATTCTGATGGCATAATATTCGTACATTTTGCTTGAATAAGAACCATGTTATCTAAATTACAAAGACTTGTTAATATGGCTACAGAATATTCAACTATGATTATGAAAGTGTTATGATTATAGTTCATCATTCACATCTTTCTTCAATTCAAATAGTTGAAGGCTCTGACATATTTTATGGTTTTTGGGTGTAAAGATTAATCACGCATGTTATGTAATTCGGTGATGAATCCTGTCTCCATGAGTCTCAACACGGTGGATTCACTACTGGAATGAACTACAAAAAGTGGAAGCAAGACTTGTAGATTGTGTTGGAGTTGAGAACACATTCTCCAAGTTCCGCTTCCACTTTTTGTCGTTCATTCCAGTAAGTAGTTCCACCGTGTTGAGACTCATGGAGCCAATGTTCATCACCGAATCACATAGCATGCGTGATTAATCTTTATACCCAAAAACCAATATGTCACAGTTAAAGGAGGTTGTGAATGATGAACTTTTAATCATAGTACTTTCATAATCAAGGTTGAAAGATGAACTTTAATCATAATACTTTCATAATCAAGGTTGAATATTTTGTAGCCATATTAACCAAGTTTTTTGTCATTTAGATAACATGGTTGTTATTCAAGCAAAATGTATGAATAAATATTATGCCATTTAATAGTAACCACATTGATTAGAGAAGATGCATTTTCCGTATATGAATTCAAACTCATGTTTAAACTTAATTAAGATAGAATATCGCTTGTATCGAAACACTTACTACACCTGACCCATAAAACACCTAATAAGGAGAGCAAAGAGTTTAATTTTCTCATTGGTGATGTTTTTCATTATTCATAAACAACTAGATGATCATGTTTAATTTCAGTTAATCACATGCATTTTCAAGTTAAACAAATTTACAACTTTAATTTTAAGGAATAAGGGATGGTTGAATTACACAATGGGTTGCTGGTGTGAAGAAAAACATTCATGAGAATCACATTCATTTGATTCTAAGATTCGATTCTCAGTTAATCACATTCATGAGAATCGAATCTAAGATTATTCACCTTTAAGTGAAGAAAAACATCACTAGACAATAATATTTAGTGACACCTACAACTTTAATTAATTGATTTGGAAACTAGACAGAAGGCTCCTTGCTCGTAATGGAGAGAAAGAAGGCACCTTGCTCGTAAGGAGAATCTGGAGGCCCCATGATCATACCTTGCCATTTATAAGGGTCATCTTCATTCACTGGTCCATAACTGCAGTTACTTGGGAAGTTTCCTTTCCTCAACCCTTCTCTTTCGTACATCCAGTGCTTTTTAGGTTTCCTGTCTTCTAAAACAATTTGTACTAGTTTAATCAATCAATCAATCAATCATCGCCTCATAGAAACGCTAAATTTTTGGAGCAACCGATAGTATATCTCCTCTTTCAATATCTCACACTATGCGACGGTTATTTTTCTTACATGATGTAAAAAATAGAAAGACATGATATACAACCAGTTACACAACATAAATTTTTATAGAAACTGCAAAATATGCAAATCATAAGTTATGTTTGAGAAAACAGAAAAAGGAGGAGGATAAGCTATATACCTAAAGACCAGTCTGCCATGTTTGAAGATCAACAACACCAGGGAAAGAGAATCTGATGAATAATGTTAAAGCTTTGTGAAGGAATGGAGAATCAGAAAGTGCATTTATAGAATACAGGAATTTTTGTATGTTTTTTAATTTATAATTTTATACTTTTTCCTATGTTCCAAGAAAAGGGGTAGTCTTTTCTTGGAAATGGATTCTCTCCAGATTCATTATGTGGAGATCCTAGAGATCCTCACATCTCAGCAATTTATTATGTATTGTGCGGTCAAAAATTATTTGACTTTTATTATTTAAAATTAAACACAAATAATACCTGACAAAAACTGATCGAACAATATACGATAAACGGCTGAGATGTGGGGTTTGGAAGATCAATCCATAATTGGAACTAACCATGTAATGCAAGATAATGTTTTTCGCAATTTGCTTCTCTATTTCCGTTGGAAGAGTACGGACCCACTTTTGATTTATTTTTTGCCAATAAAGAATGATATAGCAAGAAAAATAAAATCTTAATGTATTCAACAAATAAAACATAATCTATGTATTGCTTTACTCACGCAACACATTGATAGGTTTTTTTTTTTTTTTTTTTTTTTTGACAAATGAAATGTTTTGCCCTAATTTCATCTGAACACCGGAAGAGAGATTGAAACTTATGTGTAGAATGTGAAAACACACTGTTCTAACTAACATGACTAAGTTCAGATCTGCTATATAAAAGAGACTAAACTCAACATAATAATTAGACGCATACAATAGTCCTTGCCAAATCTTCACTCTCTAGCTTTTGTCACTACTTCAACTACTGTATGTATGGAAGAAGAGCTAAAGGGTTCTGCTCTTGGTCTCGAATCGAGGGGGCACAACAATCAATTGTATCGTAATGGTTTGTACTGGAAGACAATTTGCTGGACCTAGGGGTTCTGATAAAAACTTGCAAAATAGAAACAAGATCCGATGAGGTAAAGAGCTCTGGTGTGATGCTAACAAAAAATAATGCAATGTAATGATCCGAACCTTCAATTAAAGTCTCTACGGAGATCATCCATGAAAAATTTTAGCCAAGTCGAAAATGGGTTACCCCAAATTTGGATTGGAATGGCCCAAGTACTGAACATCCTTGAATTAGGCAGTTTCCTCAGATCTTAGAGCAAGTTCACCCCTAAAAAATGAGCTGGCCCAATGTCCATTTAATCCACCTAAATGAATAGTAATTGATTTGATTGAACAGTAATTGGCCAAGTAGATCTCCACCCCTACAAAATGAGATGACCCAAAGTCTAGTCAATTTGTATTAAAATATTATTATTTTTATTTATAAAATAATAAAAAATATTTTTATTTTTATTTTCGGATAAAAAATTTAACCAATTTTGTCACAACACGTGTCATTTTTCAAAAGTACAATTTTGTAGAAGATGGTTAGGTATTTATATTTATAAAAAAATAAAGATCGTTTAATTTTTTATTATTATTTTTATAATTTTTTATTAAGTAAATTAATATGGACCGTTGGATTTCAAAAATGTTAAAATCCAATAGCCCAAAAGTGGACACATGGCCCACGATGAGATTCTAACATTTTTTGGTAAGTCTGGAATGCTTACCCACACGCCAGCCGCAAAAATAGAATCAACTGTGGCTGACGTCAGCATGACGTCAGATATGTCGGTTCGTCACTCAGCCCATTCTAGGCCGGCCTAGAGACTGGGGTGGACTTTGGGTAGGTCTATTTTGTGAGGTGGAGTGGGTTTTTGAGGTGTCTGCCTATTTTTTTAGACTTTGGGCCAACCTCTAAATGAAGGGTGGATTTGCTCTTATGTAAGGGCCCATCAAGCCCCTTCCACAATTCTAATTTTGGCAACAATACTATTAAAAAAATAATTACTTCTCTTTCCATTTTGTTTGTAGTCCGGATTAATGAATAGTAGTTCGACTTTTTATTTACTATATTGACAAATAAGAAGAAAAAAATAGCATTTTCTCAATTTAATTATGACTGTTTATTTTTTGTATTACTAAATAATCTGATCTATTGAATAAAAAGTTATTCTTTGTAATATAAAGTTGGAACAATATGCATCATGCTTGTTCAAAGGGAAAAATCATCATTACAGAATTCAGAAGTTGTAGAAATTGAATCAACACTTAAACAAAAGGAAATGAAAAATGTATAACTGCATAAAGATCAACTTTTAAGAAAACTATAAATAAAAAATTTAAAAAACACAACCGGGAGAAAGTACAAATCTGATAATCAAACAATTTACTGCAAAAATTTGGAAACGAAATAAGAGTTATTTGTCTATATGATCATGTTTTGGTAAATTCAAAAGTTAGGAATCAGAGACCAGAAGAGCATCCCATATCATGTCCATGTCCAAGGAAGGCATTCTACTTAATTGAACAGCATCCACATCTGCTGCTGATACTAAATCCTGCTGGTGGTGATGGTGATGAGACCCAGCTTTGCTCTCCAATCCAAACTGCCACTCTTTTCTTGTAGGGTTTTGGCTCAAATTACTATTGATCATGAGATTCTTGTGATCGCCGCCATCACCCGCTGAGTGCTTGTTTGATGACACTGATTCGGACGAAGAGGACTCCTTGATGGCCTTCTTATGTGCTTGTGATGATGATATTGCTTGCAGCTTTGCTTCAAGAAGAGCAGCTGTGGTTCCTTTCAAAGCACTGGCCTTAAGTTGATGCTTCAAATCTGGGAGATTCAACTGTGCATGTTCGCCGCGCAATATATAAGCCGCGGTGTCATATGCAATGGCAGCCTCCTCAGCGGTGTCAAAAGTCCCCAACCAAACCCTTGTTCGGTTTCTTGGTAATCGAATCTCAGCCACCCATTTCCCCCAATGCCTCTGCCTAACTCCTCTAAATAGCTTTCCTTGTGATGATGATGAGGAGGACAAATTGTTATTAGGCTGCTTTCGTTGTTGATTGATCTGCTGCTGATGCAATCTTGATGATGATCTTCCAGTGTGCTTCATTGGCTGCGTCTTCGTCATGCTTAGCCAGTAATCATTGAAGCCTTTGGATGAGTGGTTTGCTAAAGTTTGATTAATTTTAAGCCACTCAATCATGCCCGGCTGATGCTGAATTTGATCAATTGCTTGAGGAGCAGGAAATGAAGGGGTTAATAAAGAGGATAACTCATTACACCTTTTGGTCTTGCCAAGTGAGTTTACAACTTCAACTTGCATGGACGACGATGACGATGGGGATGATGATGATGATGATGGATCCAACAGACTTGGTTGCTGCAAAAACAAAGTTAATTTCGGAAATCTCGATGATTTTGATGACAAGGAAGGTGGAGAAGTAGGTGGCTGATCAGAAACTTGAGCTCTAGTCAGCTGTGGAAATGTTTCCAAGAAATTTAGAGGAACAAAAGGACTACTTGTGTTGTTGATCAAATTGGAACCCGAAAGAGAAACATCCTCTGCGGAAGAGCTACTAGACTCCGATGACAGTGGCGATTTTGATCCACTGCCGCCCCAGCTGGCTGGATGATCACCAAACAAATTTGATCCAATATTGTTACTAGTTGCCATTCTTGGAAAATAAGAGTATGGCAATTGCTTTTCTATGAAGGTTTCCATCTTGGGAAAATTTTCCTCCATGCTAGATTCTAATACAACTTTGAGTGAAAACACAACAAACAGAGAAAATAATGGCACAGAAATGATGGGAGATCATCAAGGCACTGTGTTGCTTTATATATATATATATATATATATATATATATATATATATATATATATATATATATATATATATATTTGCTGCCTCTAAAGCCTAAAGTTCTCACCTCCTCATGTGAGAAGTATTTTGCTGCCCTAATAGAATATTAGGGAACCTACTTTATGTCGATAAAGCAAAGCTATTGTCCGAGTCAGATCTCTCTCTCCCCTCTGATTAATTGACAAAAGGAATAAGCTCACCACCTTCCATTTTCCTCCCCCACGCAAATTCGTGCCTGCCAATATTCTTTGATGTCTCAATGCAACCAATCAGAACCCGCCAGCTCAGGCGCTTCTTGGCTTACCTGCCATATGGGAGGGTGTTACATGCAGTGAATCTTCCCCGGTGATGGTGACTGCGTGCAATTTCAACCTTTTACTTTCGTTTCATGCCTCTTTATGTATTTGATCACGGATTTTCTATGTCATTCATCATGTGGTTTCTCCAAAATTCACATGCCCTCGTTCCCCCTCTTTATACTTTCTATTTAATTTATATATATATATATATATATAAAGTTTAGACCTTCTTTTTTTTTAGTTACAAATGGAGGTTTCGAATTCTAAATCTCTAGCACGCTTACCAATCGCTCTACTCATCCTCATTATTAGCAAACTTCAGCAGAATATATAGCAAGGTTAAACATTTTTAGCCCTATCTTTATTAAAATTTAACTAATGTAATAGCAAGATAAACAGCGTGCCCATCTGCTATAATAATTGGTTAATCAGTCTTAAATTTTAAACCAACTGAAATGGCCAACCTCATGATCAGCGGTCCCATACATTGCACGCAAATTCGTGGAAGGCTTATACGTACTATTGTTGGTAAGCCTTCATTTATCAATATTATCATCGACATAATCATTAGCGTCGAACCGGCCTTAAACCCAATTTAAGGCGGCTATTATGTTAGTTAATTGAATTTCGTTTCGGCCGGAAAGTAATGTTTGATTATTTAAGTGTTAGGAAATGATGACTGTCTTTTCTGGATCTAGTTACATTAAACAAATGGTGATCAAAGTTATCGGCACAGGTATACCTTGTTTGGCTTTTTCTTGGGGCAACATGAGCATGTGTCTTCTGAGGAGGGTTTAGACTTTAGAGACACTCAATAAGCACCTCCTCAAAGGTAAAAGCTATGTATGATACATATATTAAATATGTGTGTGTGTGTGTATAGAGACTCAATAAGCACCTCATCAAAGGTAAAAGCTATGTATGATATTATATATGTGTGTGTGTGTGTAGAGACTCAATAAGCACCTCATCAAAGGTAAAAGCTATGTATGAGATATATATATATATATAAGTCATTTTAGTCAAAATGCATAACTCGTCACTTTGATTCTTAAGATTTGAAATCGATAAAAGTAATCTCTAAGTTTGTTTATTATCTATCTTTTTTATTCTTCCATGAAAAATCTCTGTTAAATAAGGATCAAAATAATAAAACTACCCTCAATTTAGTAAACTATTGGCCAAAATGATTTAACAAAAGCTAATGGCATTTTTGTCATTTTGGTCTTATTTAATGGAGATTTTATATAGAATGACTAAAGCGATTGGTGGTGGGCAAATTCAAAGATTACTTCTATCAATCTTAAATTTTAAAAACCAAAATGATAAATTAGATCAATCTCTCATACCCTTTAATCTAAAAAGCTGATATATAATTATATAATTTCCAAATTGTGTGGTGCGGGTAAGTTTGCAGCCATTTTAAGCTACCTTATTGGGTCAACGCCACTTAGAGGAACCACGCAAGGGAGGAAAATACAATAACAATATGTTTCAGTGGGAAGGGAGAGGAAATCTTGAAAAGAAAAAAAAAAAAAAAAAAAAAAAACCTTAATAATTTCACTTTTTTGCCAAGTCTGTTTTACAAATATTTTTCTAATTAATTGGGTTAAGTACTTTGTAAATGTTATATTAGAAAACAAGCACATGGCTAAGGCTGAAGCTAAGGTACCTACATTATGTTTTTACTTGTTTAATTGAGGAGTATTACTAGGCAGAGGCACGAGGCTCTGTTTTCATATGTAAGCATTTTTTTTTTTTCCTTTTCTCTGTAAGGCTGAAGCTAAGGTACCTACATTATGTTTTTACTTGTTTAATTGAGTATTAGTAGGCAGAGGCACGAGGCTATGTTTTCATATGTAAGTTTTTTTTTTTTTTTCTTTTCTCTGTATATCTTTATTCCTTCCTGTGTTTTGAATGTGACGACCCGTCTTTAATTTTTCTATGTAATTTCTCCCTGCATGTGTAAATTGACATTTATACCCTTGTTGGCAAAGTGACGTGAACGTGATTATCCAATTTTAAATTATTTTTCTCGCTATCAGAACTAAATAGTACTCGTTATTACGATCACGTGAGCACGAATTAGACCTGAATTAGATTTGTAACGAAAAAGTTACGTTACGTTAAAGTACTTTAGCAGCGGATAGAATTGTACATGTGTGTGTAATAATTTATCAGTGTTATAAACACTGTTTTTGATAAATGGATAGATTTTTTTATTACTTTTCTACTGTGCAAATTTGAAAACCCTATCCTTTTTCTTTTTTAAAACTGGAACCGTGACTTGTTGATCATGCACCAATCAAATCCATCCCTCACATCTGTCTACCAATTAGACTCACTCTCTCTCTTCCTTTTCCACCAATCAGAAAACATCACCTATCTCTCATCTTCCCCTTCTTTCTCCCTCACCGAGTTCTCTATTCCCTACAACCCTCAAGAGCACACCTCAAACATCATGGATCGAGGCTGCAAACACCACCATTATACCCCTCTCGAGCCCACGAACCCAACCATACCAACCGATTCTCAAATGGACAAGTTTTGACTCGTCGACTTGGACGACTTAGCTTCAACGTGATCCTAGCCGAGTTACGAAGTTTTGAAGGTTGTGGAAGCATCCACACAACTCCCTGGAGTCCCTAGGCTAAGTTTGGAGTGGAGACAACGTCGAAACACATAGTTTCGAAGAGTCAAAAACTAGGCCGAGACTTTCGAGGCTTTTTTAGTCTTCTTCCGTCCACCTTTCGGACTTTTAAGAGGTACGATTTTGTGCTCTTTGTCACAAGCTTCAAATCCATATAAATTTCATGGAAAATGGTTGAGAAATGACAAAGATACAAGGTTTTAAACATTTTTCAGATACCGGCGAAAATCTCCAGTTTCCGATGAACCAGACAGCAGCGTCGGCAGAGGCAGACGGTGAAGCTCACCGGAACAAACGAAGAATATTGCGTCAAAGTTGACAGAATATTCTAACTGTAAGATCCCACATTGCCTATGGGTGAGGATCCTATAAGCCATATATATACATTTCACCTCCAATTAGCACGAGGCATTTTGGGAGCTCACCCGCTTTAAGCGAATTCGCGTGAGAGCAATCCCAAGATGGGTGACCCACTGGGAAGTTCTTGTGTGACTTCCCAGAAACAAAATCGTGAGGGTGTGGTGGGGGCCCAAAGTGGACAATATTGTGCTGCGAAAGAGTCGAGCCCGGGAAGTGGTCTAGCCTGGGCCGGGATGTGACGATTTGGTATCAGAGCCATTCCCTGGCCGGAAGTGTGCCTAAGGGGGGTGGATTGTAAGATCCCACATCGCCCAGGGGTGAGGATCCTGTAAACCTTATATGTACATTCCCACCTCCAATTAGCACGAGGCCTTTTGGGAGCTCACTGGCTTCGGAGTTCATTAAGCAAGTTTGCGCGAGAGCAATCCTAAGATGGGTGACCTACTGGGAAGTTCTCGTGTGATTTCCCAGAAACAGAACTGTGAGGTTGTGGTAGGGGCCCAAAGCGGACAATATCGTGCTATGGCAGAGTTGAGCTCGGGTTAGGATGTGTCACTCACAGCGTCAGGTAATGCCATTACTATTAAATGAAATATTTCGTCAATTCTGACGGAATATTCCTAACGTCCGTTAGGTTTTGCCGTGCACGTGGCCGAGTTTATAGCCATGGATTAGGTGGCGCACTTTACACAAATGCTTTTAAATTGGTTTATGCATATCATGCCATGATTTATTTAATTCTAAAAATACTGTTATGTGGTTGAGATTTATATGTTGTCATGGCATACTCATATACATTTTACCTACTCATCAATGTTATACTATTGTAAAATACTAAAATCACCATACAAGATGCGCAGATAAGTTCAAGTAAGTTTATTATGTTGTTTGGAATTGTTGAATCATTATGGCATGCTTATATTCATATAGTTTGATCATCATTGCTACACCCAGGTGTTAGTGCTCAACTCAAGGCCAGGCTAGTCTTTCACGTGTTGTTCACATTAGCACCGTACGCTTGCCTTGGATCCAAGTAGGTGCTAGTCTTGTCATACAGATTGCAATAGGCAATTATGACTCGTATGTGACAATGAATAGCACTAGTCTTCACGTGATTGTAGCACTAGAGCGTATATTATTACACATAGTCCTGTCTACAGATCGCATTAGACGACTCTGACTTGTGTGCTAACATAGATTGATAAGCAATAGGTACAGTTGTACAGATCGCATGAGGCGACTCTGACTTGCGTGCTAGTATAGATTGTGGAGCACATGATTATATTTATATTGTTGTTGAATTATTGTGTCGTGGCATACTTCTGAATTTACTGTTATCATGTATTTCATTTCATACTTATACGTAGTATGATTTTCTGGAAACTATACTTGTTTTACAGAGAGGGGTTAGTATGTTTAGAAAATAAATGGATTTTATAAACCTTTATTTTTGTGCCCACTCACCCTTCTGTTTTTTCGCCTTTCTAGGTCCTAGATAGCTGAATCACTCTATGGAGTGCGAGGGTTAGCCGATGATTCTGACATATCTCCATTTTTTTAATGTAGGAACTTATCCCAGTTGTGTAATAAGTACTTCTCTAGTTCGACTGTTTTACCCTTATGTTATCTATGCTCTGAACATTTGTGGTTTATGATTTTTACCCACTACTGCGCACTTACTTTAGTAGTTTAATTAAGTTCTTGTTATGGTTTTAATTTATTTACATTCTTACATCACTTACACTTTTGGTTACGTCACCTTCGAGTGCGGCCAGCATACCTTGACTCCGATCGAGGTGTGTCATTAGACCTGAAAACCCTAAAACATAGGTAAATATATAAATAGAGAAATTTCTTGCCTTCATTTCTGAACACACGTCAGCAATAGCTAGCTTTTAGTTTAAATTAGAGATTTAGTAGGAGGAGCTTGAACATGATCAAGGAGTGGATGACAAGTCATGAATGGGGACTCAGTGCCCTGTAAATATAAAATATATTGTGACAGATCTTTGCTTAATTTTATTACAAACTTATCTGTTTCTCAGTCTTTAAGATAAGAATTTTGCAGCCTGTATATCAAAGCAAAATATACATTATGAAGAAAATTGAGATTCAACCTATGTCCGAATCGCATTCTTTTTTATTTAAGTTATCTTCTTTTGTAGTCTTTTTTTATTGGCTTCATCCCATCCGTCCTATCACATCTAGTAACATAAAATCAATTGGCAATGTAGAGAATAGTTCAACTATTTATAAGTATATGCAAGTTTCCTCCTCTCATCAATATGAGATTCATTCTCAACGCGCCCAACATTCATTGTGCTTGGTTTTGGTTGTCCTGTTTACCATTCTCTATTAATAGTTATACTTATCTTGGGGATTATGGAGTAATATTGTTTTGCCATACTTATATTGTCAGATAATACTTATGTTACCAGCAAATTGTGTTATAAACATTTAGAAAATTGAATATCAAACTCATTTATGATTCAGATACACAACACAACAAGAGAAGAATTTGCATGAAATGTGCAGCTATTTTATGTTATTGATGCATGTTATTAATTCAGAGGCGTGGGCTGCTCATGTTCTAACTAATGGCATTGCCAACTCAACTGCATTAGTTTTTGGTATGATCAAGGTAGCTAGGGACTATGATAAATTCATCAATATATATTATAATATATTTATTTATTTATTTATTTATTTATTTGTATATATAATTAACAGGCATATACATGCATAAACAATAGATCTCTAGTCACTTGTATTAATTATCATTATCATTTTCTAGAGAAAAACATGTTGAATATTCCACATTTTTGGTCCGGGGTGTGTGTGTCTGCATGTATTTAAGTATATGTGGGGGACACAGAATTTGTCCCTTGTCAACAGTTTATAAACTTCCCTCACAACAACTACGTAACCTCATAGTCTAATCAATTTGTTTAAAGTATAATGGCATCACAGATAATCAATTTATTAATCACTCATTGGAGCTTAATTAAGCTGACCCTCAAAGAAAAAAAAAAAAAAAACAGGTTCGTTTCTGGTGCAACTACTCCAAGAATTCGACTATTATATATGTACGCATGACTTTCCTTTTACTTTATTCTTCTCATCACATCGATCGACTTCTTTTTTTAGAGTTTTGATCAACCCTAGCTATCTTTTTGCAAGGAAGTTCATCCCCTCCACACGCTTCCCCTTCACTAATTCGATCTTTAATTTGTAACAGCACACACAAATACCACATGTTTCTATTGCAAGATCACCATATCTATAAAGTTAAATAAGATGGATGAAAAACATGATAAGAGAGTGTAAAAGATGAAAACAACTGCATATATGAAAGAGAAACCTTTCTTGTTCGAATGATATATTCCAACATTTTTTTTGTTTTGTTTTACATCGCTCACTCTTTCCATATTTTCTAGCTCACAATTAGGAGTTAATAAAAATCAACAAGTTTTTATCATGAATTTTTTTTATACTAATGGAGTGCGTTGTAGACACGAAATCACAAGGTTACGCCCCCGGATACTAATTAATTATCCAAATTAGAATGTCAAGAGCGAAAGGTTTCTACATGTCTTGTTGGCTTTGCATATATATGTAATACAATGAAATTTGAATACAGTAGAGAAAATGCTATTTCATTAAGTAATGAATAGAAGAAATTTTAAGCTGCAAAGTTATTATATCTAAGGCATAGAAAATATTATGGCACTAGAAACCTAATAAAATAGAAAATCAACCAAAAAAATATCTTACCAAAAGAATCAAGACTTCTGGCAGCCTATATATTAGACATGCGCATCACATATTTGGCACTATCACATAAACTACATGTGATAGAGTTCATACTTGAGACATATTAATAAGGAGATTATAATGCAAGCTATGAACAATGACATTACTATTTTAATATAATTTTGAGTACCTATCGATCATGTCATAAATTAAGAGAAATTTTTCAGTGTGCCGGAAACAAAGTCCGGTACACCAAGTTTTATAATACAAGTGGTTTGATACTTAAGGAAAAAAAATTTCTACCACTTATGTTTTGATACTTGATAAACCAGGCTGCATTCTCGACACACTGAAACTCTCCATAAATTATAAACCCAACTTAACACTTTATCATGGATGCATACTGATTGAAAAAAAAAAAAAATCATGGATGTAAATACATGCATGAATTTAATATTCGTTGCTTAGCTATCAGGGGCGGAGCCACCAAGGGACTAGGGTAGTCCCAGACCCATCCTGACTTCAGCCTAGGTGTGAACCTCATGGAAGAAGATGAAGCAAACGATGTTGTTAAGTTGTTAGATTTTAAATCTTTTCGGCTGTTTAATGAAACGATAAGTTTGGCAAAGAAGTTTTTAAAAGAGATGTGCAATTTTAAATAGAAAAAGCAACCCCACTTCTGGTTCGATTCTCTCACCTAACAGTAATATACACCCTATAATTTTCTAAAGCAACCCACCTTCTTTATTTGCAGACCTCTCCCCCTTTTCCTTCTTTTTCTACTTCTTTGTATTTTCTTTAGCCTTCCACAACCTACCTCTTACTTGGTTGTCTGGGTTTTTACATTTTTTTCTTCTTAGTATTGAATTTAAGAGAATTTTTTCAGTTTTGTGAGGATTACACAAATTGCATATGTCCACGTGTTATATATTTGTGAAAGGCCCCTCCTCATTCAGAATCTTGGCTCCGCCACTGTTAGCTATATTATAAAAATTTCAATTCGTAGGTAGGCAGCAAGCAAAACCTCTTGGAAGATGACCTAAAAAACCTTATCCTGTTGGTGAAAGTTTTGTTGCACTTTGTTTTTCTTTAATTCCAAATTAAGTTGTAGTTTGCTTATCTGTTGATGAGTAACATCATGACTTCCACCAATCGATCGAACTAAACTAATATATATTTTAGTGAAAAAAAAGTAGCATGGAGTGCGCTTTATCGTTGTTTTGACAAAGCATGATCATCAATGCCGTTATGCTTATCAACTTATCATTGTCATTAGTTAATCTAATAATGGATAACCAAGGTAGGCAAACTTAATCTTGTTTAGAGAATATGTGGGCCATTAGGGATATTAAAATAATAAAAACTAATTCTTATCTCATTAAGTGGAGTGTAGTCGGCTGATGGAGATACGACGACCTTGCTCACTTATCATTGTGTTCGGGCCACACAGGCATCACTTCTAGGTGACAACCTAGTTTTAGCGTAATTTCGTTTACGATCCATTATTAGATCGATTCGACGTGAAAAATGAAGTGCCGACTATTGACTACCTGACGCTCTTCCCCTCCTCCTTTATTCAGGCTTGAGACCGACAATCAGGGGCAGATTGACTAAGGGACTGGGGTGGTCCCAGGACCACCCGGAAGCTCACATAAGGGGTTATTGAAACCTCTGAGAACCAGCCTAGTCTGGGCTGTGGTGGTGGAGAACAGCAACCATGGCTGCCGATGCACTGCTCGTTTTGTTGCAGGAGGAGAAAGAAGATGACTTTTTTGTTTTAAAATGACTTGGCCAAAAACGCACAGTTTTGAGCCAAGCCAATAAAAAAATGTAAAAAGCATTGTGGACTACATTTCATTGTGATTGGACATCTTCTAAACTCCACATGATGGGCTTTTGTATCATTCCAAAGTAAAAAACAATTTAGAGACTTTAATAAAAAGGAAAAGATTAAATTTAGTGGGATTCCTCAACTTTTCTAACCAGTAATAAACTTTTAACTTCTGCAAAAAAATAAAAATAAACTTTTAACTTACCCTCATCATGGTTATCCTTCTTGCTTACTACTGCCTATTGGGCTTGTATCTTTCTTGGCATTAGGGATTAGCCTCTAGGTTTGGAAACGTCTTCCATTCTTCATTTTGATGCCAAAACCCTAATTAGGGTTATGCAAGTTTTTTTTGGGAGCCTGGTTTATTTATTAGTGCATGTTGTGAGGACTGACTTGTCACTCAAGTGATCAACATAGTGTTTATCTACGTAAATCTCAAGAGTTTTGATAGTTTTGCATTCAAGACAAGAATTATACATTATGTAGTTGTACTCATTTTTTATTTTGGTAGACAAATAAAGGGAACTATCCTCCAAATATTCGAGATGAGGTCTGAAGAGCATATATATTGATGGAGTTTTTTAGAGCTAAAGATCATGATTTTCCATTCACATTCCAAAAATATTCCAAAAAACCACCTAGGTGCCGCCTAGCCCTCTGCCTAAGAGCCGTCTAGGATTACCTAGCTCCAGACCGATTTTTTGAAACGATTTGCCCAAAATTGGGGCGGGGCTTCACCGCCTAGCGCCTAGGCGCTGCCTAGGCCGATTTTTAGAATACTGATTGGGACCACCCTATGTTAAAATCCTGGATCCGCCACTGCCGACAATATAAGATAAATTTCCATAGGTGAAGTTCCATTAGGGATGTCAAAATTATTTGTTAATACAATGATATATCCACAAGATTAGAACTTAACATTTTTACTTACGAATGAAGAAAAATATCACTAGACCGGAATAACATTATTTGTAACGTAGCACTCACATGGGTAGGTAGAGGAAATGAACACAAAGCGAGGGCTTTTTTTTATACAAATTTCTTAATTCTAGTTGTACTTTTCAATATGATTTTTAATTTAATATAGTAATGCATCGACTCTTCCTCCCAACATGATCAGAGTTGTATGCAGTAATTTATGGATTCCGCTGTCAGAAACCTCCTTTCTTGCAAAAAGAATTGTTTGTTTGTTAGAATTTCAAAACTATTAAACATCATACAAAATTAAATAGTACCCATCACATTAAGATGCACTTATCTGGACTTTGATAGAAATTTTGTCAGAAATTTCAACTTGACCAAAAGAAAAAATAATGTTACATATCAGTTTTACAAATTATAAGTATCCTCTCGAATAACACATCAACAATCAAGTCAAAGAGTTTCTCAAACCAAAGCAATTCGTTTTCCACCTATAGTTTACTTAACAAAATATTATAAAATTCAAAGAAAAATGTGTCTGAAAATGTGCCCAAATTGATTCCCCGTTGACATGTTAAAGTCCTAAGATAAGGTTTTAAATTCACCTAGTCTCCAAATAACACAAAGTCACCGATGAATAGAGCATCATATGCAATGGCAACAACTCCATTACATGAAAAGAGTTGACAACTGGTGGGGGCAGGAAAATCAATGTGACATGCTCAGAGCAGTTTATATCGAGCAAATTAAAGATTAAGGCCATCTCCAGTCAAATCGAAGCCCCCATGAAGGTTTTTAAAACAAATGTCAACCTCTAGGTACTTGGACATTTCTTTTTTGTCAAGCTCATCACTTGATAACATGGTGAACATGCTAAAAAGTAATAAAAATTAAAGAGGTGCTAATATTAAACCCTCCATAATTGGAGATGGGAAGATTAGTCACACTACCATTCCTTTAAAAAGAAAATATTTTGAGGGCTAAATTTGTGCCCAGGAGCTTTTATTAGCCATCTATGGTGGGAGGCCTAAGTATATATACTGAAATACTTCTTTTTACTTTTTCAATAATATACTAAAATACCTCATTTTACTTGCACACTAATAAAGCCAATTACTTTTGTATTTTTGGTAATGCAGTTTTGGACCGTTCAAGAGCATCTCCAATATAGTAAGCAAATGATTAACCAAACTATATTGATGAGCAAATCAAGCTTCAATGGAGTAGTCAATTGAGTAGGTAAACATTGCCTGCTTCTACATGTGTAGGCAAAATCGGACCTACATATCTATCTATAATAAAGTGTTCGGGAAAGAAATCAAAAATAAAGATAAAAACAAATCTCAAAGGTGAAGGACAATAATAAAATGAAATTTTACCTACTTGGTTTAGAAAATGCTAGGGAATACTAAATTTTTAAATTATATTTTGTAGACTACATGACGTAGTGGCTGATAGTTGGACCCTTTTTAAATCTTTCAAGAAGAAGTCCAACCATCAATTGCCACATCATGTGTTTTACAAAATATGGTTTAAAAATTAGTATAGCATCACCCACTTGGTTTGCCTATTCCATATGAGTGACATTTTTTCATAAGAAAATTGAGTATGCAACTTGACACGTTCACCATTATAGTACAATCTTACTTATTATGTTTGCCTACACCATTAAAAACGCTCTAAAAGCATTTTCAGTACAAAACACTTTTGAAATTGTTTGCTAATAAATAGTTAGTTCTAGGTACATTTTCAGGAAGCTCACCTAATTTATAACAAGGTGTCATATCTACACACCATTTTTATTTCTCACACTTTTTAAATTTTTAACCGTCAGATCAGATGAATTGAAAAAAAATCAAATAATATAAATCAACAAAAAGTGTGTAAGAAGTAAAAAAAAATGTATAGATATCACACCTCTGTAACAATAAGCCCTATAATATAAAAGCAATTTTGCTAAAGTGCTTCTTATAAAAACTGTCCAAAATCAACATGAAAGACCTTTCTGTTTTTATTTATTTTCATTTTATACAGTTTATAAAAAAGATCCAGTCTCGTACTCTGGATATGATTTATCATGATTAATGTGCTTTTCGGACAAATCTGGATCCTTTTTGTGAAGATTTCAGATATTCGTGAATCATATCCATTCATCGTATATTGTGCGATAAAAAATTATTTAAAATATTTTTATTTAAAATTAAATACAAACAGTATCTGACAAAAAATTGACCATACGATTTACGATAAACAGACATAATTTATAGATTTCCAAGATGAGAGAATACTGGTTTATGGACAATTGGGTACTCACTAATCAGAACCCAAAACCTCTTATGTGGCCCAATAAAATAATTACACCTGTCATATGAATGAACTTGCTACCCAAACAGCAATTTTCTCCTTTCAACCTTAACCAAACATAGTTCTTCTCCCATCGTTCAAAAAAAAACAAAACATAGTTCTTCTCCCACATCAAGGACACAAGCAGACACATATATACATTTTCACCCATAACCACCAGCCACCGTCGTCCATCCCTTGTCTGTCGACCCAGCCCAATCCCTCCTCCGTCAAACCCAGCCCCAATCCCTCCAACAGCATAATTTAAAAGCAATCGCATACGGCTCAAGACCCCACAGATCCAATGCTCTGTAAATCTGACATGCATATTATAAAAAGGTTGTATCTCATGTCTACATGCCATGAGATATACTCACTCAGACCAATGAAGCCTAAAGTCCAGGCCTCACATTTTGAAAACTTACATCAACTAAACAATTCTAATTCATTCTAAGTCGCTATCATCTTAACTAACATTCTAATTGGTTGTAGGCGAGGATTGCAAGCCTAGTTGGTCTTCGCATTAGAAAACATGCCCGCCCAAAGTAAAGAATGAAGACCATCTCAGCTTAAGTGAAGAAAGAAGTAGATTCTTTGAGCAGGGGTGATGTAGCACAATTACCATGAGAACGATGTACCTAAGCAGGATGGTATAACTTTGATGTCCTAGGCTTGTGGTGGAATGTGCAACTAGGCATGCCTCTATAAATTGAACAAGCACCAGCAGTGACGGTGTGTATCCCTTTTCCTATTTCCCTTTTAAAGACTTACAAAGAGATGTAGAGCTCAATTTCCTACCTTTTAGTCATTCAGAGCACATGCAATACCTGGACAAGCAACATATGGTATCCTTCGTCTCCTCCTTCAACTTCAGAAGAGTATTAACTCACTCAAACAATTAGAGAACAGTATTAACACTTTTGAGCACGTGCTTCATATATGTGAACCTATGCACAATAATTATTCCATAGCAGACAAGCCTCTCTTACAGTAATAAATTACAGATCCAAAATGACAGTAGCATAGTAAAGAGAAAAACAAACTACAGAAATTGACATGTTTTAGTCAGTGGTAAGTCAACCCCCAAGACAAGGGTAAGAGACCATGCTCGAGAACACACACATGGGCATGAAGGTACGAATAAGCTTATTGGTACTGTTATAAAATATATGCCTCCTACTTCGAACCATTACACAGGCATCAAAGTGTCATTCTTTCAGACTCAGACCATATGCATCTAGTCAAGGCTTATGATATCATGCATTTGTTGATTCATATCACAACTCATGTACAGGATACGTAATTTAAAGTCTCCATTCTGAAAGTCGCAAATAGAATCAAAGGTCCTAAATTAGTTATGAATTTGTAATGGACTCCTAAATTAGGTTTATGCTCTCCTACATCAAATTATATTTGTAGCCTTACTTATAAGAAATAAACCAGCAACAATCTCTATGGTCACATCTGATTCGGAAACAAATCAAAACGGGCTTACACACCCAGATCAGGCGACGGTTCATCAAAACATCAAAGGTTAAAACTACACTAAAGCTATTAGCTTTTGTATAAAACAAGCTCAGTTCAGTTTTCTGAAATTTCAATCAAACAATTCTAAATCATGACTTATTCATAAAAGAGAAAACAGCATTCAACAAATACAGAGTACACATCACATTAGCGAACTTCAATTGTTTCAAATTCAAGTATAATATAACTCACAACGATATTTCCAACATTGATTATTCGACACTTGAAAAATAAAAATAAAGTTGGAAGCCACAAACTATTTAGATCTCAACAGCTATAAATCAAGCCAAAGTTAAGACAAGAGCTCCAAATTAGACAACTCCATTCTCTTATTTCGTTTTATTACCTCCGGAGGAGTTCCCACCCGCCGCCCCCGCGGCCTTCTTCGCCTGCTTTTCTTGCAGCGCTTTCGCATCCCTGCAATCAAATTTTCAAAGAAACAGATAAATTTACAAATTGGGTTTTATCAAAAGCTTAAAGCAAAGTATACTATTCAATAAAAGAAGGGAAATTGGACCTCTCTCGGCGCTGCTCCGGCGTCAAGCCGTCGTCTTTGTTCTTCCCAGCCTTGGCCCGGGCGGCGGCTCTCTCCCGGTCACGCTCTCTCTGGTTGCCGCGTGATCAAATCTCAAGAATCAAGGAAAACACATAATTTCGTTTTTGTTTCAATCCACAATAACCAAGAAAAAAAATACATGGATTCGAAGGCAATGGAAACCTGGCAAACAGATTCGAAGCGTTGAAAAACACCATGATTACGAGATCAATCATAAAAATTGAAGAAGACAATGAATGAATCAAAAATCAAATGACAAAAGATTGATAAATAAATAAATGGAATCAACAGAAGAAAGGATATGAGTCATGATGCAGATTGCAGATTGCAGAGTGCCAAAGCAGAGGAAGAGCCGAGGAGCGGAGAGGAAGAGCAGCAAGTCAATTGGGAAAGAGAGATCTGGGGTTCCAAGTTGAAGGATTTTTGGTTTTTAATTTTTTAATTTTTTTAGGGTTGCAATGCAAAGTTGTAGGGTGGTGGCAGCAATTCTTTACCGTATATATTTCTTGTACTATTCATCGTCTGGTTGGGATTGGACTCCAGCTATTATGTTAATTTAGAAGCATCGATGGCTCGTTTGATAAATGTGGACCATTCGATCTTGGGACCGTTGTACACCCAAACATTTTAGATCGTACCACATGTACAAGCGTTAGCCTTTATAAATGTAGACCATTCGATCTTAGGACCGTTGTACACCCAAACGTTCTAGATCGTCCCACAAGTACAAGCGTCAAGAAGGCTGACACTTTGACCGCAGTGGGCTGACAACATCAAAAGTTATTGGGCCAACTCGCTCTGTAAGCACATAAATCCTACGTGCTTGGCTTAAAAATATATAACGTAGTTGAAGTCAGCCTTGCTCACAAAGGCCAGCTCATGCTAGAATTGATTGGGCTCTAAGTCGGGCGTGGTAGGACCTGAAGATTGCCCTAGCAATATTTGGCCGGTGGAGCTTGTTTTTAGGGTTTTTGGGCAACTCTTTCCCTTTACCTCGGTAATTTGGGCATGTGTGGACTTGCTTTTAGACATAGATATGATGGTTTCATAAAGAATGATGGATATTAAAGACTTCACATGCAAATCTGTCAATTGTGCGTAAATTACCGTTGTATGTAATTTTTATTTTGAAATCGAGTTGCATTTTATGTCAGAAATCACTCAAACTCGAACGAGCCACTACTTACAGCACTTCGTAAATCGACTTCAATAGAGGAATAATCTTATGCTCATATCATCACCATCATCCTCAAGTTTCAGACTAGCGTGCACAAAGAAAATTTGATATGTGCACGTACAGAAAACGCGGGCACCTTAGGGATCAACCTAGCATTGAACTATGACAAGATACCATGCAAAGACACTGGCATCACAAATTGTTATTGGTGAGTGAATAATCTAAGCACTTGCGTGTCGTGAAACGGATGCACCACCTAATGTAGGCTGGATTATTGTTTGGGAAAAGGATCCTCTCCGAATTCATTTTGTGGATATTCTAAGAATTTTTACATTCTAACCGTTCATCGTACATCGTGCGGCTAATTTTCTTTAGATACTATTTATATTTAAATTTAAATAAAAAAATTAAATAATTTCTGACCGCATGATACATGATAAACGACTAAAATATGAAGATCTCTAAAATTCCCACAAAGTCGATCCGAATCCAACATCTTTTTAAATCGCATTGGATGAATGATTTTTGGATTTGGGTTTTTGAGAATTTTGACTTGAGAATTTGGATGCGATTGTCTGCCCTCCCACTTCTCATCTCCTTCCCATCCCTTCTTATTTGTGTGGTCATGGTTAAGCCACATCAACATTTTATATTATTTTTTATAGAGATAATAAGACAAAAATCAATAGGAATATAAAATATTGACGTGGTTTAACCGTGACCGCACAAATAGAATGAGATGGAAAGTAAAAGGACAGACAATCCTCCTCTGAGAATTTTGGATATGGATTTAAGGTTCTTGAATAGTCTGCTTTCACACGCACAGTGTGTGGACTAGTAACTTATAATAAAAAAATGTCATTACTTAAGAAAAGTTTAAGCTATTATCTAAATTATATGTTAATAGAATCATATTTGTTAATCAAAACTCAATAAAATTATCATTTTAACCCTCATACCAAAATTAAGAGTAATTTCACCCCTAAAGACTTTACGCAAGCACCCAGTCCATTTATCCACTCAATGAATAGTGATAGACCCCAGTGAACAGTAATAAGCCAAATGCATCCCAACCTCTAAAACCAAATAGCCTAGTCAATTTTATTAAAATTTTATTAATTTTTATTATAAAATAATAATTTAATTTTTAACAAATGCATCTCCGCTCCCCTCCCCTGTCTCTGCCTCAGAAGCTCTCCCACCGCTCCCCTCCAATGTGCAGAATAAAGAAACCCATTAACAAGATGATCGTAATGTGTTCGACAAAATTGCACAAAGAAACCCACTAACACAGCAGATGGATAACTAGTACCTTTATCTATTTCTCTCTTTGCGGACAATGAGTATCTCTCTACAATATCTCTACAAGCAATGGTTGTTTCATGAATTGAATCCCACAAACCAAAAATGGAGGTTGAAAATTAAATGGGTTTTTAATTTTCTGGGTGAAAATCTCTCTATTCAGGAGAAAGAAGAAACAGAGAAAAGAGGAAGAGAGATTCTTGAGGTGGGCTTAGCTTGGATAAAGGGATATGGAAAGAACACAGTGGAAGGGATCTCTCTCTCTCTCTCTCTCTCTCTCTCTCTCTCTCTCTCTCTCTCTCTCTTTGAGCTTTAAGCATATGAAGAATTTTCAACCTGGCGTCGGAGAGGGCGTCGAAGACCCCCAAACCCCTATCCCCACCGCCCTTTGCTCCGAATCTTGCAAATTGGCCTTCTTTAGAACCTCCTTGACCCAACCCAGCGCCAAAAAAAAAAAAAAAAAAAAAAAAGTGGCTGATTTCACGCTGGTGCCAAATAGGCCGGTCCCAAGGTTTGTCAATTCGGGGCTGGCTTGGAGACCAGCTTGTGCTGGGTGTCAGCCACTCTGCTGGGCTGGAGTGAATTGGCTGAGTCTCAGCCTATTTTTTTCCACTAGATGCCGGTCTCTTTTGACTTTGGTGGAAGTGCTCTAAACAAAAATATAAAACTTGGACAACCTAATAATTACATCTCACATCATTTTACTGTTTTTATACTAACCTTACAGCATAGCATGCCCCATTTAAAAATTAAAAGTTAAATAAGAAAACTTCACTTCTATCTCCTCATCTTTCTCTCTCAGATTTCCCGTTCTCTCACCCTCCTTTTCTTTCATTTTCTTTTGTTTTTTTTTTTTTTTTGCTTTTATTCAGTTATCATCCTTAATAAGAGCTTGTTTGAATGTAATTTTAAAATAACTAAAAGAGTTTTTTGTGAAAAATATTTTTGAAATCAATCTTTAGTAAAAATGCAAGTAAATCCTAAAAAAATACTTAAAGTGTTTTCTGAAACAAATACATAACTGGTGCTTCATGTAGAAAGCACTTAAATTACTTTTGCAACCCAAAAATATTTTTTTTTTAAAATCGCTTTTAGTCATTTTAAAAATACATTCAAACGAGTCATAAATCATCGTAAAATAAATGACAAACTTGGTTCCACTTCCACACACAAAATGTGTGCTGATTGCTAGTTATTATTATTCTAACAAAAAGCTCTCCATCATATTGCTCTAAAAAAAAAGCCGTCTACGAGAGATGCCTAGCGAAACAAAAACATTAAAAACAGAAGAAGAAAAAAAATTAAAAAGAAACACATTTCTTCGCAAATTAAATCAATGGTTTGGCATAATTCATGGGCACTTGCACTTGGGACGACCGGCTTCTTTCGCCTTCCAGTAGTTGTAGCAGGGACAGTTTTCCTTGTGCCCATGTGTGCCCGATGGAACACAAAGACACTTAGCGCACCATTTCTTGCAAAAGAACATGCATGGCTTCTTATGTGAAGTTGCTGAACATCGATGCTTGCATGCCTTTGGGCAATCTATCACTGCTCAAAAAAAAAATTTAAATAAATAAATAAATAAAAACAAATCCACGTACAAGACTCAACTGGTTGTGAGGAAGTTTTGGGGGATTGTAAGGGAAAACATGTGCAGTAATTACTTAGTACGTACCTTTACTAGGAGGTGATCCGTGTCCTCCAGTCTGAAAATTTTGAAACCACATGATCAGCAATGAAATCGAACTGATCTCAATAATATTCAATACTCACATTAGTTGATTTCTTTCTAGTTTGCATAATAATTACATAAAGAAATGATACGGTCGACTCCACTTAGTGGAATAATTAAGGCTTTGTTGTTGTTGTATTAACTACATGTAAAAAGAAGAAGAACGAAGAATGTTCATCGTTTGTGAAGTATGAGCTGGGTATAGAGAATAGATTAGTATGAGTGTAGGACGCCCTTGTTGAGGATTTATTTGTTTCGGGGTCAAACAGTAGTGCCTCCCATTGTAATCTTTAACCATGTAAAATCCCCTTATACTGACTAGGTTTCTCAAAAGACAAAAAAGAAGAACGAAGAAGCCTTACAGTTAGAGGGTGGACGGTTGCACCAGCATTCTGATGCTCTTGAGCCTGCAGTGAAAGTGATAAATAACTCAGAAAAATCCACCCAGCATAGCACAAATTAATCAACAGATGAGATATAGAGGGCTACAAGTACCAAAGCAATATCAATGGCAAAGGTCATCAAGGCTAGGATGAAAAAAAGGGCAGTCGGAATCCACGAGAGTCTGGCCATTTTTCTTGTTTGATGAACAAATATATTCTCCAATCTATCTTCCCTCAGAGTCTGAGATGTAGTTTGAGTAATGAGTATGTATTAAGACTTGTCCAGTGGTTGGTATTTATATTTAGAATTTGTGTTGTGGTAGTTTTAGTGATGCTAAGATATAGGAAATTTGGATGCATTGCACGCCATATATAATTTACTTTGAATCAAGGAGATATGTGGTATCGAGTTTACTGCCATTAATTAGTTAAGGCCAAATCTGAGAAAATTTTGGGTTTACTAGAAAGAGTCATACATGCACGCTCTGCATGTGTCAAAGGAGGTTATTTTTCTCAGTATTACAAGGGTGAGGGAGAAACTTAGGAGTCAAAAGAGGAGTGTATTTTACTATATATAAAAAAAAATAGTGGAGTGTAGTCAGTATATTACCCTGAATTGCAAAACTAGTATTATTTATGATAAAGTGACTAATTGTGCACTATAAATAATGTCACTAAAAGAAATTGAATGAGTCTTCTACCACAAGTGTCATAATTTTTTTTAATAAACGATATTATCTACACTAAGAGATGAGAGAGTGGGTTAAACCTTACAATGAATTAACAATAATGTGGTTCAAATTTGTTTTTGGTGAAAATCGAACCTACAATTAAAAAGAAATATTACTAAACCGTAGTATTGAGTGACACTACAAGTGTCATATTTACACATTGCATAATCACACACGAATACAATTTGGTAATAAATTCATAATAATTGTGTTGTGATGGAAATTGGTTATAAACAAGTGATGGTTCGGCCCCATTCTGAGTTCAAACTCTCCCGCTCCCTTTTAGTGTAGTTTAGAGCAACTCCAATGTAGGAGTCCTCCCCCCAGGCAATACACTATTCAATCCACCTAGTGAACAGTAATTGCCTTAATGAACAGTGTATTCCCCTGGCAATAGCCTTTTTGCATCTCCACCCCTGCACTTGAATAGCCCTAGCAATTGGCAATAAAATATTAGTATTTTTTATTTATAAAATAATACATAATAATTTTATTTGTAATTTCAGATAATATTTTTAATCGTTCTCGTTGCGCAACGTGTCATTATCCGAAAAGCCAACAGCAATAAAATATTTGGATTTTTTTATTTATAAAAAAAATTCAAAATAATTTTAATTGTACTTTTGGATTTCCGATAAAATTTGTAACCAATCATGTCGTGCCACGTGTCACAATCAAATTACCATCTTTGAGGATAGATTTCCACCAGATTTTTAACGAATGACGGCATGCCACGTGTCATTATCTGAAAGGACAATTATTGGTGAGGGATTTCCGATAAGATTTGTAACCAATCACGTCGTGCCACGTGTCACAATCCGATTACAATCTTTGAGGATATATTTCCACCAGATTTTTAACGAATGACCAGATTTTTAACGAATGACGACATGCCACGTGTCATTATCTAAAAAGACAATGATTGGTGAGGGATTTCCGATAAGATTTGTAACCAATCACGTCGTGCCACGTGTCACAATCTGATTACAATCTTTGAGGATAAATTTGCACTAGATTTTTAACGAATGACGGCATGCCACGTGGCATCATCTACAACCTAATCCTTGCCCAAATCCTCCATATATTCCACCCTCCATCCTCAGAAATCTCACACCAATTTTCTGAAGATCTCTATCATTATTCATAGTTTCTGCTTCCTTCTTCACCAATGTCTTCTTCTTCTTCAAAGATGATGTGGGAAATCGATCAAGAAGAGGAAGAATTGTTTAACCAATCAGAAGGAATGTTCAATGCCGGGGATTGGGCCCAAAATGAGATGGAAGAGGATGATGAGCGTAGACGGAGAGATGACGAATCAAGAATGGCACGAGCCTCACATTCCCGTCGAGTCGTCCAAGGTATGGCTCAGATCTGCAGGCCCAACCGTGCTGGAAACATAGATAGAAACCAGCAACGACGAGGTCAGGAGCTCTTGGACGATTATTTTGTCCGGAACAGTGCATTCCCTGATACGTACTTCCGACGTCGTTTTAGAATGGAACGACATTTGTTCAACAGAATCATGGGCACTGTTTGCAACCATGATTCTTACTTTGTGCAAAAGCCGGATGCATTTGGTGCTATAGGTCTCCTATCTGAGCAAAAAATTACTGCTGCTTTACAGATGCTTGCATATGGAGCAGCTGCAGACCAAGTGGACGAGATAACAAGGATGGGAAAATCAACCATTCTTGAGTCCCTGATGAGGTTTTGTTCGGCAATCGAATCTATCCACACCAATGAATACCTCCGGATGCCTACTCATATGGACTTGGAAAGGCTTTTGAAGAATGGCGAGATGCGAGGTTTTGCAGGGATGATTGGAAGCATTGATTGTATGCACTGGACTTGGAAAAACTGTCCAAGTGCATGGCAAGGCGCTTATGGGGATAGAAAAGGATCGAAAAGTATCATTTTGGAGGCGGTGGCATCTTTTGATACTTGGATTTGGCACGCCTTTTTCGGGGTTTCGGGAGCTCAAAATGATCTTAATGTCCTTGCCCAATCCCCAGTGTTCGATGAAGTCCTGCAAGGAAAGGCACCAAAAGTCACATACTGGGTCAACGAACGTAAGTACGACGGGCCTAGCAGACGGCATTTACCCAAGGTGGGGATGCTTTGTCAAAACAGTGCCACGTCCACAAAGTGCAAAGGAAAAATACTTTGCAAGCTGTCAAGAACGATGCAGGAAGGATGTGGAGCGTTGTTTTGGTATACTCCAAGCTCGCTGGGCTATTGTTAGAGGTGCTGCCAGAATGTTTGATGTGGAGTCGCTTCGATCTATCATGATGACGTGCATCATTCTTCACAACATGATTGTGGAAGATGAGTACGATTATGATGCTGTTGATGAATATGAGCCAGACACGATGAACAATTCCAAAACACGAATATATTGTGCTCATGACGCCACCGAAGAACCCGTGCAACACGATCCAATACTGCGGGATGGACATTTCAATGATAGAGTCATTCAACGATATACTTCAATGCAAAGGCCATATATGCACAATGCTCGCC
Source organism: Crataegus laevigata (assembly GCA_963580275.1). Taxonomy (NCBI): domain Eukaryota; kingdom Viridiplantae; phylum Streptophyta; class Magnoliopsida; order Rosales; family Rosaceae; genus Crataegus; species Crataegus laevigata. The sequence goes on from OY756944.1 coordinate 925,188, forward strand.
AAATTGACTTGATAGAACACCAGTGGAAATTGAGGGGTGTTGAAGATACTTAAGTTCATTAGTGTTTGTTTTTATTTGGGGTGTTTTATTTTATTTCGTGTCGTGTGTTTATTTAGTTCATTTAGTGTGCTTTTTATTTGGTGTGTGATGTAATTTTATTTGGTATGTTGATGTTATTTTATTTGGTGTGTTTAAATGTGTTATGAATAAAGTACTAAATTCAATAAATTGGAAATAACATAAAGTACTAAATTCGATAAATTGGAAATAACATAAAGTACTAAATTCAATAATCATCACTTAACCAATTTGTGGTGCTAGGATGATCTTCTCTTGTCGTGCTTAACCAATTTGTGGTGCTAGGATGATCTTCTCTTGTCGTGCTAGGACCATCTCCTCTTGCTCTCGCTCCTCTTGCTCTCGCTTCTCTTGCACGCCTCCTTCGCACCACGTCTTCTTTCTCCGACTTCCAAAAATATTTAGAATTTGGAGACTTCCCTTCTAAAGGCTCTTTCATAATGTTACGATCTTGTTCAGCCATTCTTTCTTCTCTTCTACGTTCCCTTTCTTGCCGAAGTAGTTCTCTTTCTTTCTCATCAGCTTCAATTTTTTCTGAAAATCTGCAGCTTTTGCATCCTCTCTAGCCTTATCGGCCTCATATTTAGCCATTTCTCGGGCCAAAGTCAATTCATCTTGGCGGGTAAGGTCTTCCATAAACTTTCCATAATCTTTCTTTGAAGTATTACCTTTTCTCTTTGCAACCTTCTTACCTTGAGGCCTAATTGGAAAACGGGTCAACCCCGACGCTTGTTCAACGGGGGGCGTTTCAGGCACTTCTTCTGCATCATCTTCATCATGATCATGCGAGGCATGATCGGGTGTAGAGTGTAGAGGGGTGCTGTTCATGAAAACTTCTGGACCGACAGGCACAACTCTGAATTTAGGACAATCTTTGACCACATTCCAACATTCAAACCGGGTGAATGTTTTGCTTTTGCTTTTGGTTTTGGCACCATACCAAGCTTGTGCTTGAAGTTCCTATACAATGCGGGAGATTAAATAATTATGATGAAAATAGGTAACAAATAAATAATACAAACAAATAATTATAATGAAAGTAGGTAACAAATAATTAATACAAATAAATAAATAATATGAAAATAGCTAACAAATAATTATAATGAAACTAACTAACAAATAATTAATACAAACAAATAAATAATATGAAAATAGCTAACAAATAATTATAATGAAACTAGGTAACAAATAATTAATACAACATAATAATTATAATGAAAATAGGTAACAAATAATTAATACAAACAAATAAATAATATGAAAATAGCTAACAAATAATTATAATGAAACTAGCTAACAAATAATTAATACAACATAATAATTATAATGAAAATAGGTAACAAATAATTAATACAAACAAATAAATAATATGAAAATAGCTAACAGTTAAATAATACAAACAAATAAGTAATATATTGTTACCTGATCCGCTAAACTTTCCCCACTTCGAAGATTAGAACTAGCTTGTGTCAATGCGTCTCTCCACAAACTAAACGATATATTCAGTAATTTCCAACGACTGGACAGTGAATCTTTGGTTCTTTGCCCACCCATTTTCTCAATATAATTGGTATGAATAAGACTCCACATTTCTCGCAACTGCATCTCATTACCCGAAAGTGAATCATGAGTAATTTTAACCTAACTAGCACACAACGCAACATCTTCAAGAAGCGTCCAATTCGTACCTGCACCAGTACTCATTTTGTTTGAAAAAAAAAATTGGCTTCAAACTTTGAGAGAAAGATAGAAATGTGAGGAGAAATAGTTGAGAAAATATGGAATTGTGGTGTAAGGAAGATGTTAATGACAAGATATTTATAGAAAAGTAAAAAAATTTAAAAAAAAATTACATATTTTTTACAATTTTTTTACAGATTTTTTACGATTTTTTACAATTTTTTACATATTTTTTACAATTTTTTTACGGAATAATATCAACCGTTGATCTGAGATCCAACAGTTGATATTAAATAAGATTTTTTTATTTTTATTACCGTTGAAAATCGGACGGTCAAAATTAAAGAACCGTTGGGATCGAACGGACCGTGGGAAGCCACGTGGCTTCCCAACGGTAACATTTTTTTTCTGAAAATGTTATGTTTTTTTCTGAAAACATGTCGGGCGACGCGACCCCACGCGCGAGCCTGACAGAAAAAAAAATTTAAAACTGCCTGACGCCAGGCTGACGTCATGCGGGCTCAAATCCACCCAGTGGTTCGGTGGGTCAATTTTCCACCGGCCTGTCCATTGGGCTCCCCCTTCTCTCAGCCCTTTGCAACGCTGGAGCAAATTGACAGGGCCTCGGGCCCTTTTTTTCCGCCTGTCCCTCAAGCATCCAGCAACGCTGGACTTGCTCTTATAGTAAGAATATCGCATGTTGTGAGACAAAGAAGCCAGTAAATGCATTACTCAAAATGAAGCAAGTATAGCATTTCATCTTTGAAATTCTTTTCCTCGTTGTATTTTTATGCAAAAATTTTCTTTCCATTGCACGTTTTACATATGAAAATTATTTGGCTATTCATTTCTTTCTTTTTTTTTTATCATATCTATGATATACGTATTGATTTGTTTCTGTTTTTTTTTCAGTTCCGTGTAAAGATGGACTCTATTTGTTATTGTTTTCGTCTCCTCAAACTCTTGATGCGTCATTCATTGTTTGGCATCAACGTCTTGGTTACCCGTCTATGTCTCTTTTGTCTAATTTAAGTTCTAGCTTAGGTTCGAGTTCTATTAAAAATTGGGAGTTTTAATGAAAAGTCTGCGGTATTATTCGTTTTAACAAAAAACTACATTTTTACACTAAAATGTCAAACCTGGTAATATTTATTTTATTCTTATCGTTAAAACTTAAAGTTTTCTAGCCATTTTCATTAGTTTTCCTTCAAAAATTTTGTAACTCCACACAGCTTGCTTTTGTCTTGAATCATGAACGTGCTAGTATTCCCTTTCTTTACAACACACTTTGATGTGTGGATGCCTATTGTTCGTCGTTACGTACTATTTACATATGATTATTCATGTTACTTGTGGATCTATCCAACGAAAATGTTGAGGTTTACTATTTTATTTCAATATAATATATCTGTTATATTTTTTATTCATTAATCTATTAAGAGCTGACTTGACTGTCACATTTGTGCCACATGTCAAAAAAAATAAAATTTTACACATTAAAAATATTATAATAATTTATCCTATTAAAAATTTAAAAAAAAAATTTTAAGCCCAGAAACCCATTTCCCACTCTCTTCACCTACCCTTCCATCCCCACCCCACCCCACCCCCACAATCCAAAAACCCACCCATCTTTCAGTATCTTTTGAAACGCCTCCACAGAGGATCGATCGACAATACCCAACGCGGACTCCGACCCACCCTGACCTGATCCGACCCAGCCCATGAAGATCACCCCAGCCCCGCCGGCGTCCGCTAACCGGGACGTCCCAACCGACACCATCAAGACGTCGTCATCTCAGGAGAACGAAGTGAGCGCCACGGCGGCGATGGTTAAGTACGACGATGAGGAAGAGGAGGAAGACGTGTGCCGGATCTATAGAAACACGACAACGCTGATAACCCGCTGCGGTACCCGTGCACTTGTAACGGAAGCATCAAGTTTGTGCACCAGGATTGCCTCCTGCAGTGGCTTAATCACAGCAATGCTCGCCAATGCGAAACTCTCTCTCTGTAATTGGATTTGTTGAAGTTTGTGCATTTCAGTCTCGATTGGTGATTGAATTGGTGTTTGCAATCCCTAAAATTTTCAGATAAGAGTTTGGAATTGATTTGATTAGCGTTCTAGGGTTTATTTGACCCGTTTTATTTGTGATATTGGTAAGAGAGGCTAAAAACAAAGTTGAGCTTTTTATAAATGCGGTGGGATGGGATGGATTTTTGGATGGGAGGATAGGTCAAGAGAGTTGAGGAGAGGGAGGTGGTCGGGGGATGGGTTTTCAGTTTTTATTTTTATTTTTAAATAGAGTAAATTATTATAATATTTTAATGTATTAAAAAAAATATTACTACGTGACACAAATGTGTCAGTCACGTCAGCTCTTAATAGATTAATAAATAAAAAATATAACAGATGTATTATATTGAAATAAATAAGTACTTGAGGTATAAAAGTGAAATATTTTAAAGATATAAAAAATTGAAATCGATTTCAAACATGAGATAGTAAAATGTGATTTATCCTAAAAAATTGCTTTTCTACTATTAGCGATTAAAAAGGTAATCTAATGGTATCTCTTTAGCCATATCACTTAATAGAGTCATTTTTTTGTAAACATCAGGCACTGCATTGCAGTTTTTACATTTTCTGACTTTGAATTGCAATTTTTTTTTTATATAGTAGTCAAATTAGTCACCTCCGATATTCGGATATTAAAATTATGTATTTGATTATAATAAATTAAAAACTGCAACGCAAAGTCTGAGTTTACAAATTTTGCTTTACATAAACTGCATTGCCAAACTGGTCAAAGAGTAAATACGTATTACAGGAAGAAAATTACCAACCCAAACACAAAAGTGACTAATTATGTGCCAAGTTATCAAAACGGCACGTTGCTTTTCTAAAAATAAGATTATTCGTGGAAAAAATAATCTGCTGCCGCAAAGTCAATATCTCCGTCATGATTTCTTGTATTAAATTTTGAAGCCCCCTCCAAGATCAAGTTTTGCAATGTGGAACAAATTGGTAGGGCTTCTTTAAAGGAGATGTCAAATAAGATTAAAAAGTATTCAAATATTCTTTAATTGATATGCTATATATAATGTGACAGCTAAGTTATTTGACTTCTTACTTTTTAATTTTTTTACAACAAACAAAGAAGAAGTCAATATTTTTAATTAAAATTTTAAAGTATGGGTCCTATTGAACCAATAGAATAAAAACTAAAATCAATTTTAATAGTTAATGTAACTATAGGCCCAAGTCGAGATGGAGAGCAATTCAACTCAAGCTCTTGCCTCTTTCAGATTGTGGAAACTCTACACCCTTCTAAGTTTCTGCATGCCACTAGAACTTGTAATGGAATAGCCCATAGATTGTGTCACATCCCAATCCGTATAGCAATATATTATCCGCTTTGGGCCCAGCCCACACTATTTTATTCTTGGGTTCTTGGGCCTTCCCAAGGGGTCACCCATTCTAGGACCTCTCTCGCCCAAACTCACTTAACTTCAAAGTTTCAATGGAATTCGAAGCTAGTGAGTTACCAAAAGGCCTTGTGCTATATGGAGGTAGGCATGTACATATATGGCACATCACCTATTCTCCGTCGGCAGAGTGACTCTGATACCATTCTGTCACATCCTAAATCGGCTCCGCTGTAGCACGATATTGTCTACTTTGGGCCATGCCCTCAGAATATTCAGGTGATTAAAGCTAACTTGAAAGCGGCCCAGGATCGACAAAAGAGCCTTGCCGATAAACATGTCACTGACAGAGTGTATAAAGTTCGAGATTGGGTATTTTTGAAGTTATCTCTATGGAAGGGTGTAGTACGGTTCGGTAAGAAAGGTAAGTTAAATCCTCGCTACATTGGACCGTACCAGATCACTGAGCGAGTCGGTGAAGTCACCTACAGACTTGAGTTGCCTCCAGAATGATCCCACTTCACACGTGTCGTTAGAGCATAAGTAAGTACAGTAGAGTGCATAAGGATTATACCCTCATAGGTAGCCACATATGCTGAGATTCGCCAAAAATCCTCGTCCATGCGATCGTTCAACAGCTAAAGCCTAGAGGGCCGAAAAACAAAATACATGAGTGGGCAAAAACAAAACTTTTGAAAACATATTTCTCTTTCTAAATATAATAACCCCTCATCGTAAAACCCGTATAATTTTTCAGAAAATAATAATACATACGTATATAGAAATCATGCTCGATAGTGGTGAAAAACAAGTATCTCAGTCATAAAATGTGTAAGCCAGGTGATACAAATCAATGTAAAGTAATATGTCAATCGGAGTCACCTAACGTGACCTGTACTGCTGAACCTATAGCTCATCTATCAATTCCTGCACACGAGTCAGAACCACCTATTGTGGTCTGTACGACAGACTAGGTGTAAATAGGTACGCTTAAGTGCTACGATCACGTGAAGGCTGTGCAATAAATTGTGGGCCACCTACGAGTCGGAACCACCTAGGGTGGTCTGTACGACAGGCTGGCATTGGCCTTAGATCCAAGGTAAGCATGTGGTGCGGGAGGTGAACGATCACGTGAAGGCTATGCCCTGACCTTATGCGAAAGCACTAACACCGGGGTGCAGGATAATGAGCTCTAAATGTATCCACACATAACCATACACAATGCAACCACTATCGTCACAAAGTACTCACCTGTAGCTTACATGGGCATCCGCAGCATTATGCAATATTATGCACGGCTATACTAATGCATATACTAAAATGTAATGCAAGTATGACATGGCATTTAAAACGTAACTTTATTTAAAAAAGTTTCTGGGAAACGTAAAGCATATATACGTATATATAGAGAAAAAAAAGCCCACTCACCTGTACTTACTTATGCTCTGACGACACGTGTGAAGTAGGTTCATTCCCGCTCACCCACGCACTCTGACATTTAGGCACTCTTAGGTATAAATTTATCCACATTTTCCACATCACTACACTTTTTGGCTTCGTCACCTTCCAGGTGTCGCCCAGCACATCTCGATTCAGAGTCCTAATGGACATTCTGGGTCGGGGTATGTCAGATTGGCCCAATTTGCTACTTCCATTGGCAATTTGATAGTTTAGTTTGAGAATCCCCTGACCTTGTTCAAGATCTTCTCCTCCAAGATATGATGTAACCTTCAATTTCAAGTCAATAATATATCGTCTTCCTTTCAAAAAATGAAAAAGAAAAAGAAATATTATGATGCTCTAACAACATCTATAAATGAGATGTCAAAAGTTTACATCAACAATAACGGTAAAAAAAAAAACCACATTAGTACTTTCCAATTGAAATCTCAATTTTTATGTGGTATGACGTGGATTTGCAACAAAGGTGATCGGTGTCAAATTTGGCAATAACTTCAAAAAAAAATTGATTAATAAATGTTTTATTTATTTATCAATTATTATGTTTTGTTCTAAAAAGTTTATTTATTGTAATTATGAAAAATAAAGAATACCATATGTAACAGTTTAATTTGACATATCTACTTAAAAAGATCAACAATTTGCTATGAAATTAGTACCTTCTTAAGAACATTCTCACAGCTTGACCTGCTAATTAAAGAGAAGCTGACACAAATATGTCTGCGCATCTATAACTCAGTGGCCTCAACCTGCTGTAATCCTCAACATTTTAAGGTAGTTTAAATGTTGTGTTTTGGTTATCGTGAAAAACTCTAATTTAAGGGTATATAAATATTTTTATATTAAATTTTAGTTATAATTATCATAAAATTAAAATGATAGTTATAATTCTATATGAGATCTAAACTTTGTTTATTTTTTATCAAATTTCCCTTTACCTTTCAAAAACTCACTCTTAAAAAGATAAAAGGACTTTACCTTTTCAAATTCCACCACCAACAAAATCCTTTATCTCTTAGAGCAAGTCCACCGGGGACAATTGCTCGGGGGACAGTGGAAGCAACAGGGCGAGATAGCCCGTCCAACACCCTCCAGCGTTGGGCAGCCCGAGCAACAGGCGAGGCCCGTGTCACAGGCCCGCGCGAGGATTGCCAGCCCGAGAGCCCGAGCTCTGCGCCAGGCACGTGCGTGTCACGCGCGCGTGGGCGAGCGTGAGCGACAACAAAACAGGGCCTGGGCCCGTAGCCCACTTGCAGCAATCTTACCGTTGGGAAGCCACGTGGCTTCCCACGGTGCGTACGATCTCAACGGTTACTTAATATTAACCGTCCGATTTGCAACGGTAAAAAAAATAAAAAACCTCTTATTTAATATCAACCATTGGATTTGAGATCAACAGTTGATATTAATCTCCTTTATAAATTAAAAAAAAGAGTTTTAAAATTCAGAAATGTTACCATTGTGCCACGTGTCACAATCTGGAGTGTTGGAATTCAATTTTTTTTTAAATCCAACGGCAGAGATTAATTAGTTGAATAAAAAAAATTTCAAATTTTTTTTTTTACTTTTCTATAAATACCTTGTCATTTTCATCTACCTTACACCACAATTTCATATTTTCTCAACTACTTTCAATCATATTCCTATCCTTCTCTCAAAGTTTCAATCCAAATTTTTTCAAACAAAATGACTACTGCTGCAGGTTCGAATTGGACGCTTTCAGAAGATGTTGCGTTGTGTGCTAACTGGGTTAAAGTTACTCATGATTCGCTTACGGGTAATGAGATGCAATTGCGAGAAATGTGGAGTCTTATTCATACCAATTATCACAATTTAATGGGTGGGCAAAGAACCAAAGAATCGTTGTCCAGTCGTTGGAAATTACTTAATACATCGTTCACAATCTGGAGAGACACCTTGGCACAGGCTAGTGGTAATCTTCGAAGTAGGGAAAATTTAGCGGATCAGGTAACAATATATTATTTATTTGGTTGTATTATTTAATTGTTAGTGTAAACACGAAAATTTCCTGAAGGAACAAGAACACGTGTACAAAATATATTTGTTATTTGATGAATTTGTTTGGGGTTACAATCTCTATTTGTTCCTCTGATTCTATCTTCGTAAGGTATGGATTTGTTGATGGGCTGTTGATCCAAAGGGCTGTTGGGCTTGATCCTTGGATGAACAGTGATGTGGATTTGTTTGTGTTGATCCGAAGAGGCTGTTTGGCACTTTGATTCTTGGGATGAACAGTGATGATCTTCAGATGTTTGATGATGAATGTAGAACGATGAACGATGAACAATGGATGAGCTTCAAGGGCTTCGAGCTTGATTCTTGAAGGATGAATGTATTGATTCCAAAGGCCGTCGGGGCTTGATCTTGGAAGGTGGATGAATGTTGTTTCAAGGGCCGTCGGGGCTTGATCTTGAAGAATATGGATGAAAGATGAACGATGAACGATGAACGATGAACGATGGATGAACTTCAAGGGGCTTTTGGGCTTAGTTCTTGAAGAAACGGATGAACGGATGAATGATGAATGGTGGATGGATCTTCAAGGGCTTCTGGACTTGATCTTTGAAGAACAATTGTGCTAATCCAAGGGGCCGTTGGGGCTTGATCTTAGGATGGATGAGCGTTTCTTCAAGGGCCGTTGGAGCTTGATCTTGAAGAACGATGAACGATGAACGAAGAACGAAGAACGAACTTCAGAGAATTCTCTCCAATTTGGGAGTAGAGAAATGTATTTGTGAATTGGTCAAATGAAATGAATGAAATTGGCTTCTATTTATAGAATTTTCCAAGGCCTAATTTTGAATATAATATCCCAGATGAAATAAGCCGTCTCTGCCAGGTGTTGACACGTGTCTTGTTTGACAGCTTTTCTAACTCTTTTCGAATTTTCGTCGAATCACACAATATGTGTACAATTTATGTAATACACGAGTGTTAAAATTTTGACCATTGGTCAACATTTATTTACTAAAATTTCATTGTCTACAGTTAGCTATTTTCATTATAATTATTTGTTAGCTACTTTCATTATAATTATTTGTTAGCTACTTTCATTATAATTATTTGCTTGTATTATTTAGTTGTTACTTATTTTCATTATAATTATTTGTTTGTATGATTTATTTGTTAGCTATTTTCATTATAATTATTTATTTGTATTATTTAGTTGTTACCTATTTTCATTATAATTATTTGTTTGTATGATTTATTTGTTACCTACTTTCATTATAATTATTTGTTTGTATTATTTATTTGTTACCTATTTTCATTATAATTATTTGTTTGTATGATTTATTTGTTACCTACTTTCCTTATAATTATTTGTTTGTATTATTTATTTGTTACATATTTTCGTTATAATTATTTGTTTGTATGATTTATTTGTTACCTACTTTCGTTATAATTATTTGTTTGTATTATTTATTTGTTACCTATTTTCGTTATAATTATTTGTTTGTATGATTTATTTGTTACCTACTTTTATTATAATTATTTGTTTGTATTATTTATTTGTTACCTATTTTCATTATAATTATTTGTTTGTGTGATTTATTTGTTACCTACTTTCATTATAATTATTTGTTTGTATTATTTATTTGTTACCTATTTTTGTTATAATTATTTATTCTCTTGCATTGTATAGGAACTTCAAGCACAAACTTGGTATGTTGCCAAAACCAAAAGCAAAAACAAAACATTCACCCGGTTTGAATGTTGGAATGTTGTCAAAGATTGTCCTAAATTCAAAGTTGTGTCTGTCGGTCCAGAAGTTTTCATGAACAGCACCCTTCTACACTCTACACCCGATCATGCATCGCATGATCTTGATGAAGATGATGTAGAAGAAGTGCCTGAAACGCCCCCCGTTGAATAAGCGTCAGGGTCGACCCGTTTTCCAATTAGGCCTCAAGGTAAGAAGGCTTCAAAGAGAAAAGGTAATGCTTCAAAGAATGATTATGCAAAGTATATGGAAGACCTTGCCCGCCAAGGTGAATTGACTATAGCCCGGGAAATGGCTAAATTTGAGGCTGATAATGCCAGAGATGATGCAAAAGTTGCAGCTCTTGAGAAAAAATTTGCAGCTGATGAGAGAGAAAGAGAACTACTTCGGCAAGAAAGGGAACATAGAAGACAAGAAAGAGAGGCCCAACGTGATCGTGACATTATGAAGGAGCCTTTAGAAGGCAAGTCTCTGAACTCTTTTTGGAAGTCGGAGAAAGCGGACGTGGTGCAAAGGAGGCGTGTAAGAGAAGCAAGAGCAAGAGGAGATGGTCCTAGCACGACAACAGAAGATTATCCTAGCACGACAACAGAAGATCATCCTAGCACTACAAATTGGTTAGGTGATGATTATCCATACAGGAACACATAATTTTCCAATCAATTCGGGTTGTAATTTCTAATTTATTGAATAGTGTACTTTATGTTGTTTCCAATTTATTAAATTTAGTACTTTATTTATGCCAAGAGTATATTTATTTAATTTGGTAATTTATTGAATTTAGTACTTTATGTTGTTTCCAATTTATTGAATTTAGTACTTTATTCAAAACACATTTAAACACACCAAATAAAATAACATCAACATACAAAAAAAAACACCAAATAAAATAACATCAACATACCAAATAAAAACAAAATAAAATAACATTAACATACCAAATAAAAACAAACACGAAATAAAATTACATCAACATACCAAAATTAAAACAAACACGAAATAAAAACAAACACTAAATGAACTAAAAAAACACACGACATAAAATTAAGTGAAAAAAAAAACACACCAAATAAAAACAAACACTAATGAACTTAAGTATGTTCAACACCCCTCAATTTCCACTGGTGTTCTATCAAGTCAATTTGGCGAGCATTGTGCATATATGGCCTTTGCATTGCAATATATATCGTTGAATGACTCTATCATTGTAACATCCATCCCCTTGTATTGGGTCGTGTTGCACGGGTTCTTCGGTGGCGTCACGAGCACAATATATTTGTGTTTTGGAATTGTTCATCGTGTCTGGCTCATATTCATCAACGACATCATAATCGTACTCATCTTCCACAATCACGTTGTGAAGAATGATGCACGTCATCATGATAGATCGAAGCGACTCTACATCAAGCATTCTGGCAGCACCCCTAACAATAGCCCAGCGAGCTTGGAGTATACCAAAACAACGCTCCACATCTTTCATGCATCCTTCTAGATAGCTTGCAAAGTATTTTTCCTTTGCACTTTGTGGACGTGGCACTGTTTTGACAAAGCATTCCCACCTTGGGTAAATGCCGCCTACTAGGTAGTATGGCCCATCGTATATGCGTTCGTTGACCCAGTATGTGAATTTTGGTGCATTTCCTTGCAGGACTTCATCGAACACTGGGGATTGGGCAATGACATTAAGATCATTTTGAGCTCCCGGAACCCCAAAAAAGGCGTGCCAAATCCAAGTATCAAAAGATGCCACCACCTCCAAAATGATATTTTTTGATTGATTGCTGTCCCCATAAGCGCCTTGCCATGCACTTGGACAGTTTTTCCAAGTCCAGTGCATACAATCAATGCTTCCAATCATCCCTGGAAAACCTCGCATCTTGCCATTCTTCAGAAGCCTTTCCAAGTCCATATGAGTAGGTCTCCGGAGGTACTCATTGGTGTAGATAGATTCGATTGCTGAGCAAAACCTCATCAAGGACTCAAGAATGGTTGATTTTCCCATCCTCGTTATCTCGTCCACTTGATCTGCAGCTGCTCCATATGCAAGCATCCGCAAAGCAGTAATAATTTTTTGCTCAGGCAGGAGACCCATAGCACCAAATGCATCCGGCTTTTGCACAAAGTAGGAATCATGGTTGCAAACAGCGCCCATGATTCTGTTGAACAAATGTTGTTCCATTCTAAAACGACGTCGGAAGTACGTATCGGGAATGCACTGTTACGGACAAAATAATCATGCAAGAGCTCCTGACTTCGTCGTTGCCTGTTTCTATCAATGTTTACAGCACGGTTGGGCCTGCAGATCTGAGCCACAACTTGGACGACTCGACGGGAATGTGAGGCTCGTGCCATTCTTGATTCGTCATCTCTCCATCTACGCTGATCATCCTCTTCCTTCTCATTTTGGGCCCAATCCCCGGAATTGAACATTCCTTCTGATTGGTTAAACAAATATTCCTCTTCTTGATCGATTTCCCACATCATCTTTGAAGAAGAAGAAGAAGACATTGGTGAAGAAGGAAGCAGAAACTATGAATAACGTTGGGGATTTTGGTGAAGAAGGAAGCAGAAACTATAAATAATGACAGAGATTTCGGTGAAGAAGGAAATAGAAACTATGAATAATGATAGAGATCTTGAGAAAATTGGTGTGAGATTTCTGAGGATGGAGGGTGGAATATATGGAGGATTTGGGCAAGGATTAGGTTGTAGATGATGTCACGTGGCATGCCGTCATTCGTTAAAAATCTAGTGCAAATTTATCCTCAAAGATTGTAATCAGATTGTGACACGTGGCACGACGTGATTGGTTACAAATCTTATCGGAAATCCCTCACCAATAATTGTCTTTTCAGATAATGACACGTGGCATGCCGTCATTCGTTAAAAATCTAGTGCAAATCTATCTTCAAAGATTGTAATCGAATTGTGACACATGACACGACGTGATTGGTTACAAATGTTATCAGAAATCCATCACTAATAATTGTCTTTTCAGATAATGACACGTGACGCAATGACAACGATTAAAAATCTTATCATAAATCCACCACCAATAATTGTCTTTGCGGATAATGACACGTGGCGCAACAAGAACGATTAAAAATCTTATTCGAAATAACAAATAAAATTATTTTGAATTTTTTTATAAATAAAAAAATTCAAATATTTTTTTGCTATTAGCTTTTCGGATAATGACACGTGGCGCAACAAAAACGATTAAAAATATTATCCGAAATTACAAATAAAATTATTATGTTTTATTTTATAAATAAAAAAATACTAATATTTTATTGCCAATTGTCAGGATTATTCAAGTGCAGGGCAGAGATGCAACAAGTAATTGTCAGGAGAATACACTGTTAATTAAAGATAATTACTATTCAGTGGGTGGATTGAATAGTATATTGGCTGGGGAGTGCCTTACGTTGGAGCTCTTAGCTTTCTCTGTATTACCAGTTACCCACTGTTACTCTTTACCATCTCTGCCTCTCATTGGGGAGAGTAACTAGTAAGCGAAAAGATTAGGGGGTGCGCCAAAAGCCCTTAAATTTACAACACCCCACCCTCGCTCCGCCTCTTCGACCTGGGTAGATCCTAAAGCTCCTACACCAATCTCTCCTTTCATCCTATGCGACGATTTCCCTGAAAAGCTCTCCGGGCGTTACTGGTCTTCTTCTCCAGATTTTGAGGTAAAACAATGAATATTTTTAAATATTGTAATGTTTTAGTTCAATTAATTTTCGATTGATTTGTGCTTCGGCTTCACCTTATCGATTGCCCGTAACCTGTTATTTGCACTTTACAATCCAAATCTTTGTTGGGTTCTCTGTAAAAACTGAATCTTCATAGGCGTCTCTTGCCCTTCCGTAGTTAGTTTATTGTGTAGCAGATAGTGGGTTTTGATTGTTCTCCTCGTTTCTTCGAATTTTTTTTTTCAATTATTGCAAAAGGGTTTCTCTTCAAATTTAGAATTTGTTATGGGTTTTGCCTTTTTTTTTTTCATGTAATTTTGAGCAGAATGTTTTTATTTGAGTAGATAATGGGATTCGGTTTACATTTTGTATTTGGTTGTTTGCAGTAGTTGCTAATGGTTACTGATCTTTTGCTCATATTGTTATCATTATTATTGTTGTTATAGTTGGCGTGTTTTGATTTGTTTTAGGAATTTATGGGGAAGAAAGTTAAGAAGAAGGCTAGAGCTCCTCCAAGGGAGAAGTTGGTTGCAGCCGATTCCCCCAAAAAAGCCCCCCAACCAAGCAACCCAAGTGTTAAGGACAGTGATGATGGGGTTTCAGTTGCGAAAGAGAGAAGGCCTTGTCCTCATGTTGACAAAGGTGTTGATTTGGATAAATTGTCTGCTAAAATTGGGTCTTCAGGACCTGTTAGGTGTGAAGATTGCAGGGAAGGAGCGCTTGATAGGAGGGGTGGTAAAGGAAAGGGAAAACATGGGAAGAAGAAAGGAAGTTCCTCAGTGGATTCAAAATCGGAGTCCAAAGCCATTTGGGTTTGTTTGGAGTGTGGTCATTATTCTTGTGGCGGGATTGGGCTTCCTACAACCCCTCAATGTCATGCAGTTCGGCATTCTAGGCAGATTCGTCACCCAATAGTGATCCACTTTGAAAAGCCACAATTGCGGTGGTGCTTCCCGTGCAACATGCTTATTACAATTGAAAAGACAGAAGAGGATGGTAAACAAAAAGATGTGTTTGCGGATGTTGTGAAATTGATAAAGGGTCATTCATCGGAGGGATCATCGGTTAATGCTGAGAATGTGTGCTTTGCGAGTGGCAGTGTGACAAGCGAAATCAAATTAGCTAGCAATATATCATGTGGTTTGGATGGAAGAAGTGGCTATATGGTTAGAGGCTTGGTTAATCTTGGTAACACTTGCTTCTTTAATTCTGTCTTACAGAACCTTCTAGCCATAGATAGGTTGCGGGGTTACTTCTTAAATTTAGATGCATCTACTGGAGCTCTTACTGTTTCATTGAAGAAACTCTTTACTGAAGCAAAAACAGAGGCAGGACTTAAGAATGTGATAAACCCAAGGTCACTTTTTGGGTGTGTTTGTTCCAAGGCTCCCCAATTTAGGGGGTATCAGCAGCAAGACAGTCATGAATTGCTTCGTTGCTTACTGGATGGATTGTGCACTGAGGAGTTGAGTATGAGGAAACGTATAAATTCTTCTCAGGAAAATGGGAATCCATCAAACTCAGGTCCTACTTTTGTGGATGCTGCATTTGGGGGCCAAACATCAAGTACTGTTTGCTGTGTTGAATGTGGTCACTCCTCAACTGTGTACGAGTCATTTTTAGATCTGTCATTGTCAGTTCCAACCAGAAAATCCCCATCTAAGGCTGCCCAACCCACCTCTCGAGCAAAGAAGACGAAGTTGCCGCCCAAGAGGAGTGGAAAGCTTCGGCCTAAAATTAACAAAGAGAAGAATTCTGTACCATCACCAAGTCTTCCAACGCCATCAACCAGCGGTGAGGTTTCTGACCATTCTGACCAGCCACAGTCTAGTTCAACTGACCAAAATGTGGCTGAACAAAAGGAATTAGTTGTAAATAGTCTATCTGCTGTCCAAGAATCTCCAAATGAACCAGTCTGTGAGGATGCAGCAGAGCAAACATCAACTTTGTTGGATGACCGTTCAGGGTTGGATTATCTTGATTCGGGAAATATGTTAGATGACAATGAAGTCTGTGAGGATGCAGCAGAGCAAACATCAACTTTGTTGGATGACTGTTCATGGTTGGATTATCTTGATTCGGGAAATATGTTAGATGACAATGATTTCTCTTCACAAAATAATGATGTCTCAATTGTTCAAGATTCCGAAAACAAGAGTTTACATCTTAATGATGTCTCTCTACAGAGTGGCTCTGAATCTAGCAATCAGGTTTTTACGCTTAATAAGGAACCGAATGTAGAACCTGACCGTTCTTCAGTGAATTCTTGGGAGGAAGAGCTCCCATTACAGGTTCAGGATTCTGAAGTTTTGTTGCTTCCATATAAAGCAGAGTGTTCTACCACTGAGGAAATCATGGGAGGTGAAGGTGAGGCCTCCTCATCGGTTGTGGGTTGTGGACAAGATGACTTTGGCTTTGGGGACTTATTCAACGAACCTGAAGTTTATGGGCCCCCTACAAGACCCTCTGTAGGTGAGGGAGGCACAGACACTAGTATCATAGCTAGTGAGTCTGATCCTGATGAAGTTGATGATACTGATTCTCCAGTGTCTGTAGAGAGTTGTTTGACTCATTTCATAAAGCCTGAGCTTCTTGCCAATGAAAATGCTTGGCATTGTGAGAACTGTTCCAAAATTCTTCAACGCCAAAGGTTGGAAGAAAAGAAGCAGGTAAAATCTGCTGCTAAAGTTTTGATAATTGGATGTGAGGCTAGAACACAAAGTGATTCACTGAGTTTAAATACGGGTCCTGTTGATGTCAGAGGGCTTGGTAATGGGAATGTCAAAAGCAATACTGGTTGTAATCAGTTTGGTGAAAACTTTGTTTTGCATGATGGAAAAATAAATTGCTTGAACCAAAATTGCTCAGCAATTGAGAATGGTCTATCAGATAAGTCGAATTCTGTTGTTTGTCAACGACAAGATGAGATGGAAGATGCTCCTCCAGTGCAATCAAATACTTCAGATTGCACTAACGCTTGCAGTCTAGAAAGTTTCAGTGATCAAGTCATTGATTCTAGGGCTGATGAGTCTAGAAGTGCTAGTTTCACCTGTGACATTGTACCACAGACTAATTATGGGATATTGGATGGACATCGTGAATCAGAAGAAAATGAGGATAAGGAAGTAAATTCCAAACGTGTGAATGTGAAGAGGAATGCAACTAAAAGGTACCTCATCAACAGGGCCCCACCTATTTTGACTATTCATCTTAAGAGGTTCAGCCAAGATGCTCGTGGCCGCTTAAGTAAATTGAATGGCCATGTCAGTTTCCGAGAAAAAATTGATCTTAGGCCATATATGGATTCCAGGT
The DNA here is from genome assembly GCA_963580275.1 of Crataegus laevigata. Lineage (NCBI taxonomy): Eukaryota > Viridiplantae > Streptophyta > Magnoliopsida > Rosales > Rosaceae > Crataegus > Crataegus laevigata. Next base: position 942,585 of record OY756944.1, read on the forward strand.
ATCTATCTTACTTTTTATTAAAGTTTATTTTACATTTCAAAATACCACAGAAACATTACTGCTTGTCATGGACTCATGATTCTGTTTTGGCCCTTTCTTGGAAGAAACATTCAAAATGTTAGGAAAACCATTTTATACCATCTTAATGGGAGGGGGAGAGCAGTGTTAGCACTAGTAGGTAGACAACAACAGCTTGCGAGGGGGTTGTGGCACATGGTTGGCAGATCATTTGTCACCTCAAGAACTTGAACTCTTAATATACTACTCTGAAATAGAATTATTCTGTGATTCCATACGATGTCCCTGCATAGAGCTGAATGGTGACCATACTGTTAATATTATCTTTATGCCTTGTTTCCTTTAAATAATGCACTACAGTTTGTGTGTTTGTTTTGGAATTATCATTAAATAATGGACTATAGTTTGTGTGTTTGTTTTGGAATTATTACCTTACCTCAATTTGGTGTGGGTCCCCCTACTTTTTGGGGCTAGATGTAGCCTAACTCTTTGCTACCCAAGAATTGAAGTTGCTAATCCATGTGGTGGATGTAGCCCCATTTTCCGGCTCATTGGGGATGCAATTTTTCATTAGAGCTACAAATGTGGTAGCCTCAAGGAGGATAAAGCCCCCATTGGGGATGCTCTAAGGTCATTGGCACTGGTAGCTTTTTTTTTTTTGGGTAAATTACATAATACCCCTTCAAGTTTGAGATGTATTACAATTCCATACAATATCTTTAAAACATTTCACTTTCATACCTCATGTACTATTTTATTTCAATATAATATATCCGTTACATTTTTCATTCATTAATGAAAACCTGAAACCCACCTCCTGCAACCCCGCAAACAAACCCAGAAACCTTACCATCCCCAACCCACCTCCCTCTCCTCTCATTAAAAAACCCAGCAAACCCCCACCCCACCCCCACCTTCTCCAATCCCTTTCTCCACTTCACCCCCACTCCCTTTCTCCCTTTCTCCCTTCTCTCATCTACAACCCCACCCACCCTAACTCCATTTTCAGACCACCACCAACCAAGCACCGAAAATATTCAAAATTTGAAGGACAAAATTAAATACATACCTCGTTGTCCGAGCCAACCGAACAGTAGGGTTCGAGTTGCAGAGAGGAGAAAATGGTGGGGTGGGGTTACGGATGAGAGAAGGGAGGGGGTCGGGGGGTGGCGGGTGCACGGGGAGTAAGGGAGAGGTGTGTTGCGGGGGGTGGGGGGGGGGGCGGAGATTCGGGAAGAAGACGTTGGAGTTTGGGTTTTGGGAGGAGATAGGAGGACTGGATTAGCCAGAAAGGGGTGGGGTTGAGACGGCGAAGAGCCAGACCGCCATGGAAGTATACCAGGTGAGGCTGAGAGTTTAGATAGAGAGAGATTGAATTTTTTTATTTTTTTGGTCAAAGAGAGTTATTGAAGTTTTGATTTTTATTTATCACTTAATTTTAGGATAGGGTTTAGGAGGTGGATGATGACGAGTTATTGGGTTTGTAGGTTCAGAGAGTGTGAAGGGGGTTAGAAGAAGAAGAAGAGTGGACACGTGAGAGAACAGAAAAACAAAATTTATATATATTTTTTGCCACGTGGCACAAATGTGGCAGCCACATCAGCACTTAACGGATCAATGGATGAAAAATGTAACAGATGTATTATATTGAAATAAAATAGTACTTGAGGTGTGAAAGTGAAATGTTTTGAGATGTTGTATGGAGTTAGTTGTAATAGATCTCAAACCTAAGGGGTATTATGTAATTTACCCCCTTTTTTTTTGGGAAATAGGAAGAAACAAGGTATTTAGTCTTTTTTTTTCTGTCGGAGAAAACAGTAGTGAAATTATTACACATAATTGAGGAAGCATAGTTAATATGTCAATAACACCACACCAAGGAGAAATTAAGCTACATTATGCTTTCAACATTTAGAAATTTCTTTCATAGGTTTCCATACTTGTTTAAGCCTTTATGTTCTGTTGTTACATACATGGAGCTTGTTTTCATGTCTTTTGGAAACGGAATCAAGTAGTCATCTATTTTTAATTTTTTTCACGTGGTTGAAATGATTCAGTTCTAAAAACAATTACAATTTGCTTCATCTGATTTACTCTCAATGCCAATACATGGGTGAGCTTCTCTTTGTGAAATTATCATAATGTAGAAGATATTACCGATGCGCATATTGACTCATAATGTAGTTACATGCTTCACATAGTACTGTTTGCTCGTTTTGTTCCTAGTTTCTGTGTGTGGTTTAGACTGAGTTTATTGGTTTTACAGATTGCAAGTTACATTTCCGATTGCCAAGTGTATTAATAGTGTGGCCATGGTGTTCTTTTGAGCTTTACAGGTGCACAGATGGGGAGAAGTATGAATACCAGCTAATTGGGGTTGTGGAGCATTCTGGAACCATGAGAGGGGGCCACTATGTTGCATACGTGAGAGGGGGCGAAAGGAGCAGAGGAAAAACTGAAAGAGAAAATATCGGTCATGCGTGGTATTATGCTAGCGATGCACATGTGCGTCAGGTTTCCCTAGATGACGTTCTTCGCTCTGAGGCCTATATCTTATTCTATGAAAAAACTTGAGGTGAATCCAACTTTCAATAGGATGTTGCTGGCGTTTCTAAAGTTCCAGTTCTCGGCCTAAAAGCCACCTGAGCTTCCACATGGGAGAGAGAGAGAGAGAGAGAGAGAGAGAGAGAGAGAGAGAGAGAGAGAGAGAGAGGAAAACCAGAGGTGAGTGTACAACTCCGATAACCATATGTTTTTTATACCCATTCTTTGAAGATGTAATGATCTTTTAGATGTATACCGCTAGTTATATCATCAGAAAACTGGGTTTTCTTTGTTTTACAGCCCCATTGCCCCAGGGGCCTTTGCTGCATCAATTACTCAAGATTTCTAAGTAATGTTTGTTGTTTACTAAGATTACATTTTAGGCAAGAAGCATTGCTCATTTGAGCTTCAATGAGAATTTCTTTTCATCCTTTTGATTGAGAATTGTTTCGGCAACTTAATACTCCCTACATTACATTACATGATCCAGGCTTGAATGTGAGCACGACTTGTGGCTTGAAAGAGGGTTGATGCATGCACTGTATGTACTGAAATCTATTGCAACTGGTAGACAATCTTGTCAGCTGCAATTTTCCTCGTGCTAGAAGTTCGACGATTCTCACTTTAGTTTCTCAGGCTCTTCGTTATTTATGGCCATCTGATTGAATGAATCAAAGCCTCCTCCATTGTTATATTATCTTCTTATACAAAAGCTCTAGTACTGGTGTGTGCAGATTAGTTTCTAGTTTAATCTTGAGCGTTCTTGTCTATCTCTTTGAGTGTTTAGGGTTTGTCTTAGGAGTGTGCACAATTTTGATAGACAATATGTGTATGGTCGGACTTTATTGTATTCACAAGGCTTATTTGCATATCCAATTTACACATTAAATGTCGGGGCTAATAGAGTCTGAATGATTGCGTATTTATTAAAAAAAAAACGTATTTATACGTCGCTGAAGCAATCTTTAATCCTTTATTATGGCCATAACCCACATGTTTACTAACAAATTTCAACTACTTTTAGCCGGAATTTTGTGCAAAACATGTCTCGAGCCCAGGCCTAAAGAAAACTTTATAAAACCAGGTTTTTTGAGCAATAAATGTAAATTTAAGTTGAAACTACAAAAATATAGTAGCGAGGCCCAAAACATTATTCAAATGGGGTTCCGTCCTTCAGAATATCAACGGAAAGTTTTACTTTAATTTTCAAAACTTCACGGTGAGGCGAGGTGATAATAAATAGATTGAACGATGATTTATGTACAAATTTACGAAACCGACTAAAAACAATAACTATTTAGCCACATTTTCTTGTCAAAAATGCAATTTTTTATTTTTGCTAAATATTTTCCTTGAGCATTAAGAAAAACTTTATAAGGCATTTGAAATCGGATTTATGATTTTTTGAGCAACATGTTTAAATATGAATGATGATTTAAATTAATGTAAGACTGGGCGGGGATCGGCAGCGTGGTACCGATCTTTCGCTATTCCAATTTATTTACTTTATTTGACTAACCACTATTAAATTCAAATGTCTTTATACTTTGGTTTTACATTGGGATGACAATTCTAACCGTAAAACTCGATAACCGTGGATAACCGCCCGAATAGATTGGATTTGAGTATGAGGAAAAACTGTTAATATTATTCGGTTATAGTTTTGGATATGGTTATAGGAGTCCCTAATCCATATCCGTAACTAAATCCGAACCGAATAATATATAATATAATTATATGTATATATATATATATATATTATATGTATATGTATATTCATGATTCACCAAATCCATTACCATGAGAATACAAAAATTGCATTGTGAGAGTTGCATTTTATGGCAAAGTTCAAAAGTTTTGATATGAATCAAAATCTATGAGAATTTAATAGTATTTATGCGAGATATCAAAGATTAACCAACATTATCAATGTTTAGCTTTAATTTTTATGTTCCACAAAATCTATTAATTAAATCATTTTTTAAATCAAATATTTAATGACAAAATTAATATTTACTAAATTATCTTGCGTCAATTGGACGAATATATTTTTTGTATTAACGAAGATGGATATAACCGTTGACCGATGAGAAATTCGTTATTTGGTAGGTATGGTTATGGATAATACCCGATGGTTAATTTGCAGTTATGGATATGGTTAATTTTCGTGATTATGGGATGGATATAACATTTCCGTCCCCAAACCAATCTGTTGCCATCCCTAGTTTTACATCGTTGATTTAGACACGAATGATAATAGATTTTGTACAGAAAAATATATTTTGAAGAAAATGAATATGATAGTTTGTTGTTATGGTAAGAGAAATAAAAGAAAAATTAACAAAAAAAAACTAAAAAAGAAAAAAAATTGAAAAAAAAGGGAAGGGGAGGGGGATCGTTATGATGCTAGCGACTTATTTGAAGTTAGTCAATATCTCATTGGCGAATACAACAAGGTGTCGTCGCTACCTTGGTAGAGATATTTCTTGTGGTCGATCGGTAGCAAAGTACCGATCATATCATTTTTTATTTTATTTTTCTCCTTTTCCATTGATTTTTTTTCTTCTTACCTTACTTTATTTAGATTCAAATACCTTTAGATTTATATTTATATCATTGTTTTCGAGTGTTTTGATATCGATTATATGAAAATTTTCGCCAAAAATAAATTTTGTAGAATATGAAGATGATAGTTTGGTGTTATGGTCAGGAATTTTTTTTAAGCAAAAACATAAAACAAATAAAATTGACGGTTTAGGCGCAGGGAGATGCAACAGTAGCCCAATCTCAGCGAGCTCAAGCGCTAGCCGCATCCCATCCTCAAGCCCTCGGGAAGGCCCAAAGCGTAGCATAAGCAATGGAGGCCCAAGAAGTTTAAGGTTTATGAGCGTATGAATAGTATGGGCAATAAAATTAACACCCTGAGTTCGGCGTGTTTCAACGCCCGACATGTGTATCCCAAGTGATGATGGAAATATTTAGTCCTTCATGGCTAAAGATGGAAAATTTTAATCTGACATGGATGCACTTATTTGGCTTTAAATTACTTTTTCTCGCTATTATAATTATATTATACTCGTCATTACGAGTACCCGTTAAATTCTATAGTGTTAGAAATATTGTTTTAGATAGATTTTCTGAGATTTCATTGTACGCACTTTATCCTTTTCTTCTTTAAATTAGGTGAAACTGTGCCCTATTGTTTTCACACCAACCAATTACATCTTCCCCTATTTTCTCGCAACTAATCACAGCCAATCCCTTTCATTCTCTATGCCCAAACAGAAACCTCACAATCATTCTCTCTCTATCTCATCTCATTCTCTCTCAAACCTATATCTCTTTTTTCTCTACAACGAAGAAGACCACCATCACCCTTTCACAGATCGAACCTGCAAACCCCATATTTAGACTCCCTTTGACACCACGAACACAACCACCTCGAATGAACGAGTTTTGACTCACTAACTCGGAAGGTCCGACTCGGCGAGTTCAAGTTTGACGAGTTTCAGGCCGAGTCACAAGGTTCTAGGACATGGGAAAGCTTCCTTACAACTCCCTAGGGTCTCTAGACTAGTTTTGGAGAGACGTTGATGTGAAACAACCCGAGTTCGAGAAATCAAACTTTTGACTGAGACTTTCGAGGCGTTTTCAGGCCATTTCCCGTCCACTTTTGGACTTTTGGAAGGTACATTCTTGTTCTACTCTTCATAAGCTTCATTTCTATATAAATTTCATGAAAAATGGTTGAGAAATGAAGAAGATATGAAGGTTTGAAATTTTACCCAGAAACCGGCAAAAATTTCCAGATTCCTACTAGTGCGGCATGTGGCAACGACCGGCGAAGACCCCTGGAGAAGACAACAGAACATTCCGTCAAAGTTGACGGAATATTCTAACGGCTTCAGGTAACGCCGTTAAACTCTGTTAATTATTTAACGAAATATTTTGTCAAACTGACGGAATGTTTCTGTATATGTGTTATTAACTTAATTAAATTAGTAATTTCACATATAGGGGAGACTTATCCCGATGACATACGTGGTTAAGCAAGGCTAGGGGGCTACGATCCTTCGACATACCAGTGTGTGGGCATTTTGTTTTCGTATATTACGTATATACTTTATAGTTTCCATAAATGTTTTAAATGGTTTATGCATTTTATGCCATGATTTATATATTTTAAAATGCTATTATATGGTTGAGTTCTATATTGCATCATGGTATATCCATATGCATATTACCTGTTTATAAATGTTGTGCATGGTTTGAAATGCTAAGGTGATCGCGGGACGCAGGTAAGTTCAGGTAAGGTTATGTTGTAGGTTGAAATGATTGAATCATATTGGCATGCATATGTTTATATAGTGCTCATCATTACTACACCCCCGTGATAGTGCTCCCGCTCAGGGTCAGGGCTAGTCCTTCACGTGTATGTTCATCTCCCGCACCGCACGCTCGCCTTGGATCCAAGTAGGTGCTAGTCCTATTGTACAGGTCACATTAGGTGACTTCGACTCGTAGGTGACCCACGCATAGCGCTAGTCTTCACGTGATTGTAGCAATAGGGCAATTATTATTACACCTAATCTTGTTGTACATGTCACATTAGGTGACTCCGACTCATGTGCTAGCATATGACTGATGAGCGATAGGTGCAGTCGTACATGTCACATTAGGTGACTTCGACTGACATTTTAACATTGTTGTTGAGCTTTTCTGTTGTGACATACTTCTGAATTTACATTTGGCATGCATTCATTTTTATACTTATACGTAGTATGATATTTTGGAAACTATACATGTTTTATAGTGAAGGGTTATTATGTTCGCAAAAATAAATTGTTTTATAAATCTTTATTTTTGTGCCCACTCACCCTTTTATCTTTCGCCCATCCAGGTCCTATTTAGCTAGTCTTTTCTGTGGCTCACGAGGATCACCTGACGGTTCTGATATACCTCCAGTTGTGTAATAAGTACATTTGCTAGTTCGACTGCACTATTTATTATCTATGCTCTGACATTTTAACTTATGAGTTTTATCACTTACGCACACTCTATTTAGTAGTTTAATTTAAATTCTAGTTCGGTTTTAATTTATCCACATTCTTACTTCACTTGCACTTTGGTTACATCGCCTTTGGGTGACGGCCAGCACTCCTTACCTCCAGACTGGGTGTGTCATTTAATCCTATAGTATTCTCTCAAATATTAATTTTTGAACAACTAATACATAGCTAAGGGTTATGCTTAGCCCTCCACAACCAGAGATAACCTGAGGGCTTGATATTTGCAACGCTAGGCCAAATTTAGCCCCAATTCTTTTTAGCATATTCATTTTGGCTCTTAGCTGAAGACGAGTTTAACATAAATTTTGGTTAAAATGGCATATAACCCTGACTGGAGAGTGTGTGGCTAATGCTTGCATTTTCGATTTGACAAAATAAAATAATGCGTGCATTAACGTTGCAACTTTCCGGCATGGCAAAGTTACTTAGGCCATCTCCAACCGAATGGTCCAGAGGGCCAGAGGGCTGAAAATAGCCCTAAAACCGTCTCCAACTGAGGGCTAGGCCAGAGGGCTCTGGAATCTGGGAGGGTCCCACGGGATCGAAGAGGGCTGGAGGGCTGGCTATTTTTTTTTTATAATTTTCTTACTGCTGTCGGTTGTAACCGACAGCATTAATAAAGGTTTTATTAATACTGTCGGTTATAACCGACAGTAATAAGGATTCAAGGAATTTTTTTTTTTGAATTACTATTAGTGTCGGTTGTAACCGACACTAATAGTTTGAATTTTTTTTTAATTCAACGGCTAGTAGTTGCTGTATTCATTTTTTTTTAGGGTAAAAGACATTTTACTACCCTAATGTTTGGTGGTTTTCAACATTTAGTACATCAATTTTTTTTCATCCCAGAGTCATACCTAAAGTGTAAATTTTGGGACAGTCTCATACATCCGTTAGTCAAACTGTTAGTTCTCTCGTTAAGTGATGACGTGGCGCCCTAATTGAGTGCCACGTGTCATTAAAAATATTTAAAAATTATTTAAATAAAAAAATATTTAAAAATTAGTATTTAAATAAAAATAATAATAATAATAATAATTGATGTACTAAATGTTGAAAACCACCAAATATCAGGGTAGTAAAATGTCTTTTACCCAAAAAAATTTATTCTTCTCTCCTTCTTCTTCTTCTTCTTCTTCTTCTTCTGGGTTCCGTTTCTGTGTCTTCTTTTTTTTTTTTTTTTTTTGTTCCTTCTCCTCCTCTCCTCTGCAACTCCCACCCACCCTCCCTCCCTTCTCTCCTCTGCAACTCACATCACCCACCCTCCCTCATCTCCTCTGCAACCCGCACCAAATTTAGCAAAACTAAACTAAAAAAAAATCGAAGGGAAGGTTTGGGTTGGGGGGACACGGGTCGACGGGAAGATCTGGGTGTGGGTGGGAGGGTGGGCACAGGGGATTGGGGAAGGAAGAGGGAAGAAGAAGAGGGAAGAAGAAAACGGAAGAAGAAGGAAGAAGAATAAGAAAAAAAAAGAAAAAAAAAAGAAATATGGGTAGAAGAAGAAGAAGAGGAAGGAAGAGGGAAGAAGAAGAGGGAAGAAGAAGAGGGAAGAAGAAAAAGGAAGAAGAAGGAAGAAGAATAAGAAGAAAAAAAAACGAAATCTGGGCAGAAATCTGGGCAGAAGAAGAAGAAGAGGAAGGAAGAGGGAAGAAGAAGAGGGAAGAAGAAAAAGGAAGAAGAAGGAAGAAGAAGAAGAAGAAAAAAAAAAGAAAAAAAAAACAAGCAAACGAAATCTGGGCAACAGAAGAAGAAGTGGAAGGAAGGAAGAGGGAAGAAGAAAAAGGAGGAGGGGGAGAAGAAGAAATTTTTAAATATTTTTAATGACACGTGACACTCAATCAGGGCGCCACGTCATCACTTAACGGGAGAACTAACAGTTTGACTAACGGATGTATGAGACTGTCCCAAAATTTACACTTTAGGTATGACTCTGGGATGAAAAAAAATTGATGTACCAAATGTTGAAAACCACCAAACATTAGGGTAGTAAAATGTCTTTTACCCTATTTTTTTTATTTAAATACTAATTTTTAAATATTTTTTTATTTAAATAATTTTTAAATATTTTTTAATGACACGTGGCACTCAATCAGGGCGCCACGTCATCACTTAACGGGAGAACTAACAGTTTGACTAACGGATGTATGAGACTGTCCCAAAATTTACACTTTAGGTATGACTCTGGGATGAAAAAAAATTGATGTACTAAATGTTGAAAACCACCAAACATTAGGGTAGTAAAATGTCTTTTACCCTTTTTTTTATATGAATTTATTTTTTTCCTTTTTTATCCTTTTCATATGAATCAAATTTTGTTTCATATTTTTTTAAAATTTCATTTTTTTCCTATAACTTCTATTTCACAAAATTTGTTTCATATTTTTTTTAAATTCCATTTGTTTCCTATAACTTATATTTCACAAAATTTGATTAATATTTTTTTTTCATATAACTTCTATTTTACAAAATTTGTTTCATATTTTTTTTAAATTCCATTTTTTTCCTATAACTTCTATTTCACAAAATTTGTTTCATTTTTTTCCTATAACTTCTACTTCATAAGCCATTATACAACATTAAATTAAATAATAAATTATGTTTGGCCCTATGGCCCTTTAGCCCTCAGTTGGAGACGGTTTTTTGTGACAGGGCTAAAACGAGCCCTCTGGCCCTCTAGCCCTAGGTTGGAGACGGAGGCAAATATGGCCCTGCACTGTTCATTAAAATATTAATATCTTGAAGAATCTTGGAGGGCCAGAGGGCTAAAACGAGCCCTCTGGCCAGCCATCAGTTGGAGATGGTCTTATAAGCCAATATAAATGAAGGCTTTGATTTCGTTGAGAAAATGAAAGATTTTATTTTAAAAGTGGGGTGAACAGCATTTACACCCAATAACAGCACTCAATTTTATTTTTTAAAATATTTTATACAAGTAGGGAGGATAAAATCGAATATAAAATTTAAACATATAAATAAATATTCTTAACTACCTCGGCTACAAGTTTCATATATAACAAAGAGTACAAATTTGCCAGTCTTAATATACAATTCTCTTGTAATTTGGTTTCACTGACACCGTGCGATCCTCAATCAGTGTAAGAGTTGCCAGTCAGTATAGCCCTACCCTTTCTCTTTTGCTATAACATTCATTCAACTTGTTGATTCTCCTACTTATTTTCTCCTCTGCACACTCGTGTTTTTTTATGGTCATAATATCTCATCCGAACACGAAACATATATTAAATTGCAATAGTAAGTGACGTTTATAATCATAATAAAATGTAAATCAAAAGAAAAATCAAACAACATGAATGGGTATAGAATGAAAAAATAGTACGTAAAAATTAATTTTCTGTTTACTATTATTTATTATCCTCTTGGCCAATGAAAACATTTATTACCTTACAAAAAAAAATGAAAACATTCATTCAATTCAGATTATCAGTATAAATACCAAATACAGAGCAAAAGAAAAAGAAAAGCACCACCGGGCACCAAAGCCAAAGAAACATAAAAAAGAGCTAAAGCTCTCTCTCTCTCTCTCTCTTGCTTTACCAACTTAGTTTAGCAGCAGCCATTAAGTTCATAACTTTTCTTTCTTTCCATGGCTCCACTCTCACTCTCCAACCAGCACCCATTAATCTCGTTTCTCTTCTTCATCGCACCCATTGTCATGGTGGTGGGCATGCTTGGAGTTCTGGGGGTGGACGGAGCAAATTCTCCGACGTCTTCCAGCACAACATGGTGTGTGGCTAGGAGTGATGCGAGCGCACAGGCTCTTCAGACAGGCTTGGACTATGCATGCGCAGCTGGTGCGGACTGTTCTCCAATCCAATCCGACGGACTATGTTATCTCCCAAACACCATCCAAGCTCATGCCTCTTATGCCTTCAACAGTTACTACCAGCGCCAGGCTAAGGCCCCTGGTTCTTGCGGCTTCTCCGGCACTGCCACCATTGCCCAAACAGACCCCAGTACGTCGTTCATTTCTCTCTTTCTTCCTTTTCCAATCCTCCAAAAAAACCAACCCAAAATATTTTCTTTATTTTATAGAGGGGGACTAATTTGTTTATTGTCGTTAATTTCCTTTTGTGTAGGTTATGGATCTTGTGATTACCCATCTTCCACAAGGTACGTTGCTCTTCTTTTAATTTCTTTTACCAAAAAATAAAGTAGTCTTATATTTTACTCCTAGGATGCACTGTTTCAGTTGATGACTGGATTTAAGTGTTTTAATTTCAACGTTACATTTTAGCTGAGAGATTTTTCAGTGTTTGTACATTACGTGTCATTATATAAATGGTAAAATATGTGTGGTAAAAAGTTGACAACTTAAAAAATAATTTTTTTTATCATTTACGTAAAAACACGTAATATACCACCATATTTTCGTTACAGTGAAAAATTTCTCGTATATAAAGCAATTGAATCACATACACCGGTGTACTCGTATGAATTTTTAGTTTAGTTTGGGTACATTTCTTGGAGATTGATATTAAGTTTCTTCATGTTCACGCAATTAGATCCTTTCTCTTTTTCTTCTTTCGAATTTTTTAAGAGATTGGAAAATAAAGAGTTGATTTTTACATGATGAATAAGGAAAAGAAGAACACTTTGTAGAAAACCATTCTCTTTGGTTGCTGTAATTCTCTGTACCCAACAGAAGAAAAAAAATGACTTTGGTTCATAGAGAGAGGATTGTGTCTCTCGGGTGAAACTTCTTATGGATGTTTGACACGTGTCTTTCTGCATGGGATGCTGTTACTGACACTTAAATCAAACCGTCCGTTTCTAAGTTATTTCTCTCTCTTCTAAATCTTGGGTTGCTCACTGTTTTTGTACTTGTGTATTTTAACTCTATTTATTTTTTGGAAAGAAAAAAAAACTCTATTTATTTGATTTTTTTTAAAATTATTTTTCTGGGTGCACGCTTGACTTGGAAATTGTACTTGTTTTTTGGTTCTGAAATCAGACTTGACTTTAATTTCCTACCGTCGGATTTGTCCTTAGTTGCAACCAAACCAGTGGTCAAGATCACATCTGATGGTTCACTTTGGTTGCTTTTTTAGTAGGGCAGAGTGAGTTATTGTCATATGGCACCCATTCTGGTGTAATGTAATTATGCACTCTTCTGAACACTCTGCAATCTATCTGCTTCATGTTCTGCTTTCTTGAGATGAAATTTTTTTCGAATGTCATCTACCAAGATCATTGGATCAAGTAATTCAGACATTGGATTTGGTTTTGCGTTAAATCTTCCGTTAGATCATTTTTTTGGGGTATGTTATGAATTCTATTTATCGTATTAAAACATTTAATGTAATTACATTTTCTTGATCCCTTGCTTAAGTAGTACATAATGGTAGATCACAGAGGATTAGTCTTCTCATTTACCCTCCTAATTTTGAATGTGGGCCCAAGATTAATTAACGGTCCAAAATTCAGAGATGAAAAAGGAGGTGGGGCATGTGGGCCATTGTCCAGTTTGGGACTATCTATATTTCACATGTGAATGTTCTTTTTCTGTATGAAGTATTTTGACTGGTCATCTTCTGTTTTCTTTTTAATGTAAAACATTTTTTTTTTGTGCCTTATAATATATTGGTGATTTTGATTCTGTGAGAAGAGAGTTGCTCTTTTTATAGTTTGAGAACAGCTTAGCTTGCTTACATGACACGATTATATTGTCACACAATATTCTGTACTAATTTATTGCAAATATGCAGCGCGGCTGGCGGAACAACTTCGCCTTTCACACCACCAACAGTTCTGAATCCACAAACACCGCCATCGACGTTTGCACCACCCTTCACCGGCGGATTCACTCCCGGATCGACCCCGATGATCCCCGACGATAACTCAAAAGCGTCCCTCGACTCCATGTCCCCAACAATCTTGATGCCCATCTCCTTTGTGCTCGTTCTTTTGTTCGCCTAAAATTAAACCCCCATTGTAGGTCATTTGTTTTTTATTTTCTAGTAACAGCAACAACATTGCCCTAATGCGGAAAAGAGGCTATACATTTTTTTGTTAGAAGTTGGAACCTTCTTTGTCTGCTTCTACCTTGCTAAGCCTCCCGATTAGTATTTTTCCAAACTAAATTTTGTCTGTCTCGTAATTTCAAACCAATAGTTCAATTAATTCATTGCCAAATATTTTGTTGATTTCAATTTTTTACAACCAGATTACACTTAGTAAAATAACGTTGATTACGTTTAAAATGTACCTTAAAAAAAAAACTTGAAAACATTGAGTTTTAACAATACGAGTAAAATAAAGAGTAAAGTGAATAGTAACAAAATTGACTTTTTAGTGTAAAAATATAGTTTTTACCAGAAGCTTTCGTTAAAGTTTCCTATAAAAAAAAAAACACATTGAACTGCCTCTTTGAGTATAACTAGTTCCAGCGTCAAGTTCGATGGCAACAATGGTCGATATCGCGTCCTATACGCCAGAATGGCATCAATATGAATATGTGCAAACAGTGATACAACTGCTACCAGCAAGAAGCTGTGGAACAAATTGGCAGACCCTCGGCTTGAGATGGACATCGGGCGAAAGAACAAACCGCATTCGACACGTACATAAAAATAACTTGATGAAAACTCGCAAAAAGGAAAAACAGGACCGACTCCTTCCAAGTAAGGAATTATTTTTGTCATTTACACGGTAATAATGTCAAAAGAAATCATAAACAAACTGCAATGGAGAAACCAACAATGGAAAAGATGAATGAAAATGAACCAGGAGTCTGAACAAACTGCAATGGTGACAATTTCATTCGTATATAGAAACGATACGGTCTTAAAATTCACGAAAGCAATGACACTAGCCACAAATGATTTTACCAGCTCAGCATTTACTTGTAATTAACGATCCTGCCTGCACACCAAATTTTCCGCACTGATTCCTCCCACATTGTTATAGGATTTGACCGCAGCCGTGCTAACGTTGGAATGAAAGAGAATATGAGCCAGTGTTTGGATCTTTGACAGCTTTAAAGTTGTCGATGCTCATTCCAAAACGGCCCAAGAGAGAATTGCCCATTTCTTTCAGCTTCCCTGCTCACACACACAACAATTTCAAACCCTTAGACCATGAAAGATTTCTTTTACTTTTATCCTTCTTATGAGAAAATTTAATGTCAGCGAGTGAAAAGTACAGAAGCGTGGATTACAGAGATCAATGCGTCCCACTAACAGCCTAGGCTAAGATTTATGCCATACATGCAAAATATATCAGTCATAGGCATAGCAATTTTGGACACAACGTCTGATGTCACCAGAAAGCACTGAATATGCGAATAATCACCAGTCATGAGATAGAAGAATTGAAACAAACATCTTTAATAACATAATCACTGATCTTTAATAACATAATTACTTTCTAAAAGAGAACCAATGTGTTAAACATTCATTTAGTTGACAGCGTCAAGAAGGATAAAATATTGCCCTACCGCTCCCTAGCAACTCCTATGGAAATCACAAACAAGTTTCGATGAAAAGCTAGCGAGTCATAAGCAAAGATCATGTCATTAAAGAAACTGATTAGTAGACTGCATCTTAGTACTTCCTTATTTCCACTATTAGTTTTTCCACAGTTTCAAAAAATCAGACAAAATAGTCACTTTGGTCTTTCAGCAAGTAATTATTCAACTTCACAAAACCACATTGCTTATAGTCCTGTAATACAGTCCAATTCGCCTATCCTTTGGTCTTCCTTTCTCAAGATAAAGACATAAGTCGTGTTAATGTGAAGGCTTGCAGAATGGTCCACCTATGAGATGGATTGGGATTCTTTTCCGTACTTTACTGGAAAATTATATAATCATGGTACAGATAGCATTTGGGAATAATTTGATTGAGTGGGCACAAGAAAGAGAATATAAAACCACGAAACATGAAGCGGTCGAGGAAATAATTAAATCAAACCACCAATCACTTATATACCAAAAAAAGAGAGAAACTCACCTATCATCTCCTCTTTCATCTTTTCTCTCTTTTCTTCAGCTAGCGGCCCCAACCGGCAAATGGCCTTTTTGGCTTGGTCATTTGAAGGATCAAGTTCCAAGACACTTTTCATATCTGCAGAATATAAACAAGAATTGAGCAATACACATTACAATTAATCTACCAAACCACACAAATGGGAAGACAAGTTGCTTCTAGTGGTCAAGTTGTTGTATTAAATTCGAACTTACCAGCAATAGCCTCTTCAAAATGCTCAAGCTTTTCATGAGCTTCTGCTCTTCGAAGCAGAGCTTTCGTATACGAAGGATTTAGTTCAAGCGCTTTCGTGCATTCCTTGATTGCGTCCTCATACTTTTCCTGTTACATATTTCAAAATTCGGAATCACAGATTGTCTAATATGTGAGAATCAAAGGGGAATCAGAGTCCAGAAGAGTTTCCGGGGACGTGAACTGCATAACGTACCAATTTCGATAAGCATACAGCACTGTTTAAATGACAAATGGAACGTAATTCGACAGACGATGGCATGTCAGGTGCAAGGTGTAAAGCAAGCTCATACTGCGATAATGCCTCTTGATATTGCCCACTGCCAAACAGTCTATTGCCTTCAATTTTCACATCACTTGCTTCTTCAAACGCTTTCTGCTTCCAATGAAATACGAACAAATCGAAAAATATATATTTCAACACAAAATCAGTTCTCCGATCAGATATGAACACATTGGGTTTTCAGATTTCAGAACAAAATTGAACTCCTCAAGCATCGATTAAGTAATTGATTCGTACAAACCCCATATATAACCGATGAAATTTACCAGAAGAAGAAATGAACAGTCGCTTCGATTGGGAGATACCTGATTCGATTCAACGTCGTCGTTCTGGGAGGGGGTTTGTTGTGGCTCGTCTTGGAGATGGGGTTGTTGAGGGATTTCGCCGTCGTTGAGTTCGCCGTCGCTGGCGGTTTCGAAGCCATCGGAGGCATCTCTGTTGGTGGCGGGGGAAGAGGAGGAGGAGGAGGGCTTTGGGGGATTCATATCGCTACGGCATCCATTCTCTTCTTCTTCTTCCTTTATCAGCATCTCTGTTGGTGGAGAAGGTTTTAGGGATTTCGACAGCGTCGCCGTCGATTGCGTTTATTCTGGAAATGGAAAATTTATATAGGAATACGTATAGATGACTGCACACTCCCCCGTGTTTCCAGAATGCTCTTTTTCCCTCTTTTTCGTAGACTGGAATCGGTTCGGTGGCCCATCTCACATAACTTCGTATTTACGATTACAACCATTCGTAATATAAATTATTTTATCGTATTTATGTTTACAACCATTCATAATATAAATTATTTTATAAACATTGTTTCTGTAAAAATCAATTAAAACTAAAATTTTTATAAAAAAAAATTAAAATTAAGATCGTTTAGTCATTGAACTATATAAAAACAGATGAATGAAATTAGTAAAAGCAAAACCGTTATGTATTTGCTATTATAGATTGACTAAACGGCCTTAATTTTAATTTATTTTTTAAGGAGATGGTCTTTATAATATGTTTCGTAATATGAATGGTTCTCGTTATTAGCACAAAGTTTTATGATTTTAATATGAAGAGTTTTGAGTAATAATTTCTACTCATACTTAAGTAGCCAAACATTGTTCGATGGAAAGTTTTTTTTATCTAAGCTGTAATTGTGGTTTGCTATGCACCTATCAATTTTTAATCTAAGCTGCAATTATAATTTGCTACGCACTTATTAATTGTGGTTTGCTACGCACCTAAACCGCTGGAAGAAAAAAGTATGAAATTTTTTTAGAAAAAAAAAGACAGAGGGCTCACAACTAGAAATCTGCAGAAGTATTACAAAAATGAAGGGGTAAACCAATCTGTTATGATATTATTCAATAACGTGTAAGATTGTGAATGACAATGAATGTTGTATTGGATCATTTTGTTGTAAGCCAATTGTCTACGAGTGGTTTGTTGGAACCCTATTGGACTCTAATCTTATCACATCAGGGTTTAAGTTTAGTGGAAGCCTAAATCAGTTAAGAGTTAATTTATGAATAAATATTATTTCCTTTAAAGTAGGACTATAAGGATAAACATGATAGAGAGTGGATATCTCACGTTGGAAATCAAATGGACGTGGGTTTGATCCAACTATTTCCGTGATAGGAGGAAATGGTTGAGATTGCACAGCTATAAAGGTTGAGTCCCTGCTCAAGGGGAAAGGCGTTCTTGTTTTCAGTAAACTAGCCCTATTCTAGTGAGAACATAAGGTCCCCATTGAGTAGAAGACTTACCTCTGCAAACTCTGCTGCAAATGGCTTCTTCAGGTTTGTTTTATCCTCTGCTTGTAAATATTGTAGTCTATGTGAAGCTAAACTATTAAAAGTCCAACATATGGTATCAGAGCTTCTTGTTAGCTCTTCATAGATTCATTGTATTCTATATTATTTGTTCCGCTGTGATATTTGACGTTGTGTTTTCTTGAGTGCTTCTTCAGGAGCAAAATCGATTCAAAGTGATATGAGTTCCAACCTCATAATCATCAAAAGGGAATCATGCTGTTAAGCCATTAAAACAAATGTTTGTAAAGTCTACACCAAAGTGGGATTTTAATGAAATTTTGTTTATTAAGGAGGTTGCATGGAGGGTGATTCGTAAGACATGACATGATAACTATACCCCAAAGAGTATTAAGTTAACTGGTTGGTTTTATTAATCAGTGTATAGGTTTTTAGTTAGTTTTTGAGCCAACTATTTTCTCGTCCAAAGATTAGAATTTTAGTTGTAACTTGAACCCTAATTAAGAAGGCTATACAATAAGGATGCATGATTAGACCATATGCATAAAATGCAGTCGTGTATCTTGCCCAAAGGTGTTACATGTATCTGTGATTGATTGTTTTTCAATGAAGTTATTTGATTGCTTTATGTGGCTTCTTCAGTGAATTCGAATGCTCTAAGTTTTTCCTCCATTGAGCCCTTGAATGGTGGGAATTTCAAGAAGTGGAAGCAAGATGTTGAGATCATGCTAGGACTGATGGATTACGATCTTGCACTGAGGGAAGACCAACCACCTGCCGTGACTGAAAACAGCACCAATGAGCAAAGGATGAAGGCTGAAAGGTGGGAGAAATCCAACAGGATGGCTCTCATGGTGATGAAGAGGTCAATCACTGAGATAGTCAGAGGTGGGATCCCAGTGTGTGACAAAGCGATAGATTTCCTGGAGGCTGTGGGTGCAAAGTTTAAGGTTTCTGAGAAGGCAGAAATGGGTAACTTGTTGACCACTCTGACATCACTCAAGTTCGATGGGAAAACCAGTGTTCGTGAGCACATTTTGAAGTTGGTAGAAACAGCAGCCAAGCTAAAGGATCTCGAGATGCCACTAGATGACTCTTTTGTTGTTCATATGGCACTCTCATCACTACCCGAGTCATTTGAACAACTTAAGATATCATACAACACACAAAAGGAAAAGTGGACACTTGACGAGATGATCTCCATTTGTGTGCAAGAGGAGAGTAGGCTGAGCAAGATCAAGTCCGGGACTGTGAATTTGGTGAACTTCAATGCTGCGAAAAGGCCTATGCCGAACATTGGTAAGCAAACTAAGCCCTATACTACCTCTAATGTTGCTGCCAATATTGCCTCCTCCTCTAGGGGACCTCAAAACTATAAGGTGAACTTGGAAAACGTGAAGTGTTATTTTTGCAAACAATTGGGACATTTGAAAAGGGACTGTGAGAAAAGAAAGAAATGGTCAGTGAAGAAAGGTAATAAAATAATTAATGTTTTTGTTTGTTTTCAAACTTTACTTGTTGAGGCTCCTCCAAATACTTGGTGGTTTGACACTGACTGCTCGGTACATATTACCAATTCCTTGCAGGGCTTCTCAAGAAGAGCGTCAACAAGTAATGAAGTTTTTGAAGTGCATGTTGGGAATGGAAATAAAGTAGCTGTGGAAGCAATAGGCAACCTCAAGCTTAGACTATCTACTGGCTTTGTTTTAGAACTTTTTGATGTTCTTTATGTTCCGTCGTTAACTAGGTCTTTAGTTTCTGCTTCAAAACTTGTAAGGAATAGTTTTGCTTTCATTGGAGACGATGAGAGCATAAGATTATTTATGAAGAAAGATTTGAATTATTTGCTTGGTGTTTGTCTTTTAGATAATGATCTTTGGAAACTGGATTGCACCGTTATGAATGATTTAAATTGTTATAATATGGACTCTTCACTGCGAGTTAAAAGACCATTGTCAAATGACCTTTCTTCCATGCTTTGGCATAGAAGATTAGGTCACATATCTAAAACAAGAATGCAACGATTGGTGAAAGAAAATATTTTGCCTGATTTAAATTTCACCGACTTGAATATTTGTGTGGATTGTTGCAAAGGGAAGATGACAAAAATTAAAAAGAAGAATTCAACAAGGAGTCAAAAACTGCTGGAAGTGATCCATTCCGACGTTTGTGGTCCTTTTCCTACGAAAACAATATGTGGAAATATGTTTTTTGTAACATTTATAGATGATTTTTCAAGATATGGATATGTCTTTTTAATTTCAGAAAAATCACAAGTCCCAAATTGTTTTAAAATCTTTAAAACAGAAGTTGAAAACCAATTGGACACTACAATAAAGGTTTTGAGATCAGATAGAGGAGGGGAATATTATGGCAGGTTTACAGAGGCTGGGCAACAGAAGGGACCATTGGCTTTATACCTTGAAGAATGTGGTATTCAAGCTCAGTATACCACACCGGGAACACCAGAACAAAACGGTGTCGCGGAAAGAAGGAATAGAACGCTAAAAGAAATGGTGAGAAGTATGATGAGCCGCACAACTCTCCCTCATTTTCTATGGGGAGAAGCTTTGAAGATGGCAAATTATGTGTTGAACCGAGTGCCAAGCAAAGCTGTGAACAAGACTCCATTTGAGATTTGGACATCGAGGAAACCAAGTCTTAATCATCTTCGGGTTTGGGGGTGCAAGGCAGAGGCTAGGATGTTTAATCCACAAGAAAAGAAGCTTGACTCGAGAACCGTAAGCTGTCGTTTTATTGGTTTTCCTGAAAAATCTAAGGGTTACAAGTTTTATGCTCCAAACTTGCACACTAGAGTTTTTGAAACTAATAATGCAAAGTTTATTGAAGAAGAAGCTAGCCATGATGAAGGAGATTCAAATGGCTTCATGTTTGAAGAACATGAGGGTCCCACTGATCTTCTCGGAGGAGATAATCAACAAGGGTTAGATGCCATGCAAAACATCGTGTTCGAAGCTGAGGTATTGCCACTGCTTCCTGAGATTGGTGGAATGATCAATGACCATGCAAATGAGCTAATGCATGAACTTGTTATCGAGGAAGTTGCTGTGGAAAACCAAGTAACAAATGAAATACCTAGAAGAGTATCGCAAAGAGTTCGAAGGTCGGCGATCTCTAATGATTACGTGACCTACCTTACAGAAGTGGAGCATGATGAGGGAATGAAGGTTGATCCAGCGACCTATATTGAAGCAATGAACAGTGAGAATTTTCAGTCTTGGAAGCAGGCAATGGAGGAGGAAATTAAGTCCATGCATATTAATCAAGTGTGGTCATTAGTGGAGAAAACAGATTCAATGAGACCCATTGGATGCAAATGGGTGTATAAGACGAAGAGGGACTCGAAGGGCAAAGTTGAAAGGTTTAAAGCAAGATTGGTGGCAAAAGGTTTCAACCAAAGGGAAGGAGTGGACTATAACGAAACATTCTCACCGGTTTCATCTAAGGATTCTCTTCGTATAATCTTGGCATTAGTGGCACACTTCAACTTAGAACTTCATCAAATGGACGTTAAAACTGCTTTCCTCAATGGTGATCTCGAAGAGGATATTTACATGGAGCAGCCTCTTGGTTTTGTAGAAGAAGGAAAGGGTCATTTGCTTTGCAAATTAAGCAAATCGATATATGGGTTGAAGCAAGCATCAAGACAATGGTTTATGAAGTTCGATCAAAAGGTAACAGAAATTGGTTTCATTGAAAATAAGGTTGATGATTGCATCTATTTCAAATGCATTGGTTCGAAATTTATTTTTCTCATTTTATATGTGGATGACATACTTCTTGCGAGCAATGATTTAAATCTTTTATTGGAAACTAAATCATTGTTGTCAAGAACTTTTGACATGAAGGATCTCGGGGAAGCTTCCTTTGTACTTGGGATTGAGATAATCAGGGATAGGTCAAGAAATTTATTGGGAATTTCACAAAAGGCATACATTGAGAAGGTTTCGAAACGATTTAATATGGAGTGTTGCTCTGGAGGTGAAGTGCCAATGAGTAAGGGTGATAAGCTAAACAAGACTCAGTGCCCTAAGAATCAATTGGAAATGCAAGGCATGCTGAACAAACCATATGCATCTTTGGTAGGAAGCTTAATGTATGCTCAAGTATGCACAAGACCAGATTTGGCATATTCAATAAGTGTGCTTGGTAGGTTTCAGTCAAACCCAGGAGAGCAACATTGGGTGGCTGCCAAAAAGGTGTTGAGGTACCTGCAAAAAACAAAGTCATGCATGCTTGTGTATAAGAAGTGCGAAAAGCTTGAAGTAGTAGGTTACTCAGATTCTGACTTTGCAGGGTGTGAGGATGATAGAAGATCCACGAGTGGTTATTTGTTTTTTCTAGCAGGAGGAGTCATTTCGTGGAAGAGTGCTAAACAAAAGACACTTGCAACCTCCACGATGCAAGCTGAGTATATCGCTGTCTTTGAGGCTACGCAGAAGGCATTGTGGATTAAAGATTTGGTCACTCTTATGGGAGTCGTGGATAGCATCTCAAGGCCAGTTGTGATATATTGTGACAATAAGGCTGCTGTGTTCACTTCCAAAAACAACAAGCAGTCTACTGCTAATCGCTTAATGGATATTAAGTATCGTTCAGTCAGGGAGGATGTAAAGAATGGAAAGGTGATAATTGAGCATGTTGACACCAACTCCATGATAGCAGACCCACTTACTAAGGCACTGCCAGTTGCTGTGTTCAAGATGCATGTTGCAAAAATGGGAATCTTGGATTCGTTCGATTCAGCAGCTATGTGGGAGTAAAAATTGCAAATAGTTGTTGAAGTATATGCTGAATAATAATTCACGTGACATTTTGATGTGAGTTATTTGACATATAGCTATTGGTTTGGCTGATAAGGTTCTATATTTCCTATATTTTTTCAATTGCATTATTCATTTGTTTTCGAAACATCAGGAGTATGAATACTTTAGTGTGTGTGTGTATATATATATATATATATATATATATATATATATATATATAAATACACATGTGATGGTTAATGATTCTTTGCAGGAATGTATCAAAGATACTGCAGCACTAAAGAACTGGTTTATCCAGTGGGAGTGTGAAAAATGGCACTCGTTTGACTCTGCATGTTTAAGCATCATACGTGATTGGCTTCATAGTATTAGTGGTTACAGAGTGACTGTGCTATTATTGTGCAAGTTCTTTCTGTAGTTCTATGCCTTGAGTCACTCATGGTCGATGTGTGAGGAATTGCTTGTTCATCTGTTAACTCATGTGATCACTAAGGAACTGATTTTGGTGAATATATTGCTTGAACGAAAGTGATAAGTTTAGGTCCAAGTGGGAGAATGTTGGAACCCTATTGGACTCTAATCTTATCACATCAGGGTTTAAGTTTAGTGGAAGCCTAAATCAGTTAAGAGTTAATTTATGAATAAATATTATTTCCTTTAAAGTAGGACTATAAGGATAAACATGATAGAGAGTGGATATCTCACGTTGGAAATCAAATGGACGTGGGTTTGATCCAACTATTTCCGTGATAGGAGGAAATGGTTGAGATTGCACAGCTATAAAGGTTGAGTCCCTGCTCAAGGGGAAAGGCGTTCTTGTTTTCAGTAAACTAGCCCTATTCTAGTGAGAACATAAGGTCCCCATTGAGTAGAAGACTTACCTCTGCAAACTCTGCTGCAAATGGCTTCTTCAGGTTTGTTTTATCCTCTGCTTGTAAATATTGTAGTCTATGTGAAGCTAAACTATTAAAAGTCCAACATGGTTAGCAACCAAAGTGATCCGACAGTCCTAATCTAATAAGGATTATGGAGTCTTATCCCTTGCAATTAACCTAGAGGAAATCTGATAGATTTATTACGAAGATATCGTATCATGGTGAGACTTAAATACTAGAAAGATATGATAGATCTTCACAGCCAATAATAGGTCGGATGTGATGAAAACCCTAATGTTATAAATATCACGGTTAAGTCCTACTTCAATACACTTGTTCTCTCATTTTGCACCAAACCAGAGAGATATTTTGAAGTATTGGAAGTAGAAGACAACCTAGAGTTCATCAATGGCCTCATCTTCATAATCATGTCTTTCGAATTCTACAGATAAGTTTAATATAATTAGTCGATCTCTATTTTATATTGATTTGATTTATTCGTGATCCTAATGCCTTGTTGTTGTGATTTCAGAATATGTCTTACATGTGGTATCAGAGCCACACAACAAGCTTAGGGTTCGATTCACAGGTAATTTGATTAACTGTAGATGATTGACACAAGTGAAACATAATTTGTGTTTATCGTTTGGTTGGTTGTTTTGACTAATCGATCCTGTGAGACTTCATAAAGATGCTTCCGCAATTTTGTACATCATTGAGTCTGCAATTTTGTTTATGGATTTAGGTCCGAACAAATTGAAATTGGGCATGAAAAATAAAAGGGAAATAATTTAACTACACGGTGAATTTGGAGTTTATAATTAGTCACTGGCTAATTGTCTTTTTCTTCCTTTCGGTAGAATATGGAGTTTTCTTGAGTATATAAGGTTGTCTTCTTTTCCCAGAATAATTATCATTGTGCTGCAGAGAAGGATTACAACACGGCATTAGGTTTATTGTATTTATTAATTATATTGCTGTATTGATTTCATGATTAATTAAATCTGTTGGAAGGAAACTTTTATTGGGGCTTTCAATGAATTAGATTATTTTCGAACCATAAATCTTGCAATTCTGATGGACTTTAGTTATTTTGACAAATTTGAAATTCATGTACCTTATTATATGAGTAGTTCTGGGCTATTGATTCTTAATTGAGATTTTGGGGAGTTTTTTTTTTTCAATGGCATCGTAAATCTTTTGCAGACTCTTGTTTGGTATAAGTGCATATTTTGTATGGCTGATTACCTATAAGTCAGGACAACTTATGATTCACATTAACTATAACCCTAATACTATGTTGATTGTTTAGTATAACGTCATACATGTGATTTAGTGGATTCAATTTAGGCTCAATATTTTGTTTCACATAAGTATTCTCTGCGTTAATACGTTTTGGAGTGAGGAATCAATAAAAGGACTCTACAATTAAAAATGTGATATGTGGAAAAGGGTAAGAAACTCAGATAAAAGAAAACCCTAACCTGGGCCTGATAGACATTCTAGTTTTTTGATAGACTTGCCTAACTTCAAATTTTATGAAATTCGGTCATGTCGTAATATCAAATGGATTGTAGAAACTGGTATTTTTTCACGTTTTTTTTTGGACGAGAAATGGATTTGTGGTAAAAAAAAAAGAAAAAAAGAAATTTAAGTATGATACCATGTTGCTGAAATTCTGCAGACTTCTGCAGAATAGTCTGTTTGTGATATTATTTTGATATATCTATGTAACTCATAAATTTGTGAAATTTTAGTATGATATACATTGAGATGCTTATTTCAAATCCGAAAATTTTCACGAGCATTGGTTTGAAAATGAATTATTGGTGAATTTTGTAATCTCGGGACTGTCCTGCAGAATTTATGCGGTTTCTGCAGCACATTCCATTTAGATTTTATTTTTTGGCCCACTTGTAAAATCGAAAAAATTATGGAATTTTTGAGTGACAATAAATTTATATGTCTACTTCATTTTTGAAAATTTTCATGCACATTGGAGGAAGATTGATTTTTTGGTCAATTGTTTAGTCTCCAGTATGTTCTGCAGAATTTTTGCCGTTTCTGCAGCACATCCCATTTCTAATTTTCTTTTAGTACAATTGTGAAGTCTACAAAATTATGAAATTTTGGGAATTAACAGATTTGTATGTTTACTTTATGTCTGAAAATTTTCATACATCTCGAATGAACAATGAATATTTGGTGAATTTGAAGTCTCAGGTCTATACAGAATATTTTATGCTGTTTCTAAAGCACCTCTCTTTTCAAATTCATTTTTTGGCTCGTCTATAAATTTTTAAAAATTATGAAATTTTTCTATATAGTAGTCATATATGTCTAGTGCATACCTAAAAAATTTCATGACAATCTGAAGATAATTGAGTTTTTAGCGAATTTGCAAACCAAGGTAGTACTGCTAAATTTTGGTACTTCAAAACTAGTTTTGTTATGTGATATTGTTTCACTGATTTGTGCACATCTATTGGTTATTTTATGCAAATTCTTAATACTAATGACTTTTATAGACAACACTGATTAAATTTTGATTTAAAGATGTATTGGTTATTTTGCTTAAACCAATGTTTTGTTTGGTCATCAATTCTGATTATGATGATAATTGTCTTTTGAGAGAAAATTGGAAAGTGGCATCAGTTTACTAATTGATCATTTTGGTCTCTATTGAGTAACTGAATAACCATGTTTCCTCTTTCGAGAACTCTATTGTTCAATGTCAATAACGACATACTTTTGTGTCTGATTGAATCTTTTGAGAATCATTGAATATCCAACAAAATGGTTATTTAATATTGTTCTAAATGATTATTTTGAAAAATCAGAATTCTAATTTATATGGTGAATACTTTTGTCCCAATGAGAATTTCAGGAAATCACTCACCAATTATGAATTAGTATTATAGTAAATCATAAAGTACTTCTAACATATTTTCATCTGGCCAAAGCTGTTGAAGCTATATGTATTTTGTGTATTTTATGTTTTGGCTAGCTATGCAGGTATTTTCTTTGCATGATTAGTTTCTGCCCAAAGGTGTAACAATCATGCAATTTAGAGTTGGTTTGATCCTCCACAACTTGACTACTTCCATGATGAATCTTGCAGAATCAAGAATGAGTAGGTAAATTTGCCAATCTTTTGCCTTAATTTTCTGTGAATTCTAAATTGGAGATACTAAATTTAAAATGTGACATCCCACATCGCCCAGGGGAGTGATCCTTAAATGCATATTCACATTCCTACCTAGCACGAGGCCTTTTGGGAGCTCACTGGCTTCGGGTTCTGTAGGAACTCCGAAGTTAAGCGAGAAGGGGGCTAGAGCAATCCCAGGATGTGTGACCTCCTGGGAAGTTGCTCGTGAGTTCCCAGAAACAAAACCGTGAGGGTGTGGTCGGGGCCCAAAGCGGACAATATCGTGCTACGGTGATGGAGCGAGCCCGGGAAGTGGTCCGCCCCGGGCGGGGATGTGACATAAAATATATTCCACTAATTGTTTTATTGTGAGATTAAAGGTATTTTCATAATTATTGGTATTGTCCTTATAAAGATAAACTATTTTAATACGTTTTCTTAAAAGGAAAAAGATAGTAGTCTCCTTGAATTTGGGTTGTGCATCACAATACAACTATTATGGGAACTTAAGCTAGATTAATATTGCAATTAAATTACCTGTTTTGTATTTGATTTGAATTAACTCATTTCATTTACTAATAAAATCTATTATAAAGAATCTTTATAATTAAGAAGGAGTTACGTATTTTGGACTTCATGTTTTCAAATTTTAAATTTGGATATGTATCATGCACTCACAAAGCTTGTGATTTCTTTTGGATTTTATGACTAATGGTTGAGATCGATTAATAATGTTGAGATATTGTTCCTTATATAAGCCTACATATAGATTGGTTTATTTTGTCCAATCCAACTATTTTGTGACTCAACAATTTTGTTTAAGAAATTTTAATGTTTGGAGCATATTAAAGGTTATTTATCTAATAAAATTAACCTTTAATTTATTTAAGAACTTTTCGTGTCTTGAGCATATTAAAGATTATAAATTGGTTTTATTTAGATTATGATTAAATCTGAAATTTTGGTAAAGCTTACACTATCTTTATTGATTCAACAACCATATATTTTGTTATATGAAAACCAATTTTTTTGGTGTTTAATCTTGCAATATAGAGTGTTCGCCCAAGTGAGAGAAATAATGTATTATGGGCTTCACACTCATCAATTTTGTAGGAAATTCAAGAAGGGTTAATGAGTATATTCTACTCAAAAGTGTTTTGCTTATTAATTCTTGTATGTTGTTCAAGAAATTGGACTTGTGATTTATATGTTATTGATGAATAATTAATCTGCTCAAAAGTGTTTTCTTATTCAGTACAACTATAAATCAATGTATAGTGAAACGTGAAATTGACAAGATTGCATATACTTCATCTGCTCAAAAGTGTTGAAGCTATATACGGTTACCCTTGTATTTTATGTTTTAGCTATGCAAACCTAATATAATTAGTTTCTGTCCAAAGATGATTCTGGAATTATATGCTTTTGATGCGATAAGAAAACATTTAGTTAAAGTTTTCTATTTCTGTCAAATATTAGATGAACAAAACTGACCAAATGATTTTGTATAGTTTTTCAGTCACAAGAGTCACTTCCTTACAGATATCTAGAATAAAGATGTTGAGCTCACAAATTTTATGTTTTAGATCCCATGACTAATGTTTTGCTAATGGGAGTATTTGAAAGGTATTTGTTTTATTTTGTAGACATTTACAAAGTTTTTTTACTCTCTTAATCAGTGGGAGTAATAATAATTTACATAATTTTGTCTCTTTTAATCAGTAGGAGTAAGAGATTACCTTGTGTGTTAAAAATTTGAAGTGTTAGTGATTGATAATTTAAGAGTAAATTTGGTTAAAATTTTGTTCATAAGTTTTGATGAGAGGTCCTGATTTTGTAAATAGTATGTTGTATTTTACTTATTCTCTTATCATATTCTAAATTGACAGAAAAGTTGGATATTGTTACCAACGTTGTTGAGTTCTTTTGAGAACTACTTTTGTACTGAAATATATATTTTCATATTTTCAGTTCGACTATTATGAGCTAATGTTTTGACTATCAGCTCTTGACACCATGACTTCGTTAGTAACAAAGTACTTTGAGTTGAATGTGTATGTAATCCTGGAGTGCAAGGAACAGACCAAGTTGTTCTTTGTTTTCTTTGGTTCTACATTCGATTCAAAGTGACAGGTTACTAGGAAAGGTTATTGCATACTTACGAAGACTCAGTGATCACCATGAGTTCTTATTTTATTAGGATGAATCATTGACATTCAAGTGGGAGAATGTAAGATTGTGAATGACAATGAATGTTGTATTGGATCATTTTGTTGTAAGCCAATTGTCTACGAGTGGTTAGCAACCAAAGTGATCTGATAGTCCTAATCTAATAAGGATTATGGAGTCTTATCCCTTGCAATTAACCTAGAGGAAATCTGATAGATTTATTACGAAGATATCGTATCATGGTGGGACTTAAATACTAGAAAGATAGGGTAAATCTTCACAGCCAATAATAGGTCGGATGTGATAAAAACCCTAATGATATAAATACCACGGTTAAGTCCCTACTTCCATACGCTTGTTCTCTCATTTTGCACCAAACCCTATTCACGGTAGAGAGATATTTTGAAGTATTGGAAGTAGAAGACAACCTAGAGTTCATCAATGGCCTCATCTTCATAACCATGTCTTCCGAATTCTATAGATAAGTTTAATATAATTAATCGATCTCTATTTTATATTGATTTGATTTATTCGTGATCCTAATGCCTTGTTGTTGTGATTTCAGAATATGTCTTACATAATGTCCTTCGGTTTCCCGCTCTCCATTGTTTATGCACCGTTGTGTGCGACCGGACACCTATCGGGCTGCCTTACAATGTAAATTTGATCTGCAGAGGTGCTGTACATGTCCTGGTTCCGGTGCCAAGTCCATAAAGCATAAGTCTCGTTTCTCACCTGCAAGTCGCACAGAAATACTTCTTAATCTTGTAACCGCGTCAAGAGTTTGTGTTTTCATAGCAAATGGAAAAGCGAAGTACCTCTAGAATCCCATGGCCAAAGCTACTCTCTCGATACGCACTGTATTCAGGCTGCTTGTCCCAACAGAACTTTCCTGCTGCTGGCCCTTGTGTGAAATTAAATGCGCAGAAGCCGCCCGTATACTTATCCGGAGTTGTAGATGGTTCTGGGCAGTTTCCGGGTTCATCAGCGTGCCTAATTGCCATCTTCTCCCGGTTACCACCATCACCAACTGTGATATAAACAGGGCCACAGGGATCCAAAGTGTAGTTGTACACTCGATTTGACCTCTCGTAGGCGTGAACCTGTTTATTAATTGTTTCCAAACAGTCAGAAGTAACTCTCATTTTTTTTCAACAGCTTGACAAGAATTCCAGAACGTATTTGGGGACTTCAAAAACAAGTTCCTTTGCTCAAACCAAACACTTACATGGCCGTTGAAGACGATGTCAACACCATACTTATAAAGTATGTCTTCCATCTCAACTTTCATACATTCCTCTTCTCTGTAATGCGCCGTGTAGGTGCTGTACCACGGCGGGTGCCATGCTGCTACCAACCAAGGAGTCACATTTCTGTCAACTTTAGCCAAGTCTTTCTCCAACCACTTGTATTGATCGTCTGCGAGAGAAAACATAGTCATCTTAGTATGTCCCTAACTCGTAACCATGCGAAAGAAGCGAAAATTTTCTTTTTAGGAAAGCAGATGCAATAACCTGATTTGTGATAGGCTGCGTAAGCACCGAGCATTATAAAGTGTATCCCGCCTGCGTTAAATGAATAAAACAATGTAGAAGATGATTCACTCTCATTGGAAGGGAATGCAAATCGCGAACTATAAGAAGCAAATGTTCGATTTCCAGCCTGTTGTTCGATTTCATGGTTCCCTCCTACCACCATCATTGGAACTTTAGACACTAGCGGCTGCATAAACCTGACAACAAACATACCATAATTTTGCATTTAGGTACCTTCTGCAACAAATGACCAGGTGCTTCCTCACCAAAATAAAGCAGAGAAAAGCTCACCTTCCCCAGTAATCCCAACGAGGCTGATAAGTTTCGTCAATAGGAGTTTGCGAGAATGAGCAAGAGTAGCAATCAGACCCAGTGCCATTTGTGAGGTACAAGTTAGCGTAAGTAACGTCCCCAACCAATAACACAAGATCAGGTCCGTTAGCCAGCAAGTGATCAACCGTTGATGTAGTATTGTATGTAAGGCCAAGGTCCCCAACCACACCAATTCTCCTGGGGTAACTCCTGGGACCGGATACTGGCATAGTCTTGAAATAAGATACTTTACTCATTGCTGCAATGCAAGGATCTCCACATTGATACTGATACAAGGTGTTGGGTCTCAATCCTGCACAAACCCATTAAAATTTAGAGAATTGCATACAAAATCATACATACGTAAGTCCAAACAAAAGAAAATTCAGATGAGCGTTCGTGAACATAAATGCACGCGTATCATTTGATGATTTTGTTAATTTGTTTCGAAATCATGAATCTTAACTTATACAGAATAAAGTTAAAACGATTAAACAATGGATACAACCATATGTTAAAGAGCAGATCATAAAACAATTTCATATTTTAGGATACAAATTATTCATAAAGGGATTCAAGACTGATTCGTACCTGTGAGACGAACATGGTGTATAATTCCGGAAGTGTAGTTTTGGAGGCCTTCAAACGGATACAGCTGATTGTAAATAAGGGAATACCCCGTTGATTGGTTATCCATAGGGAATCCGTACCTTCCATATGTAACCACACTTGAAACATTTTTCGGATCCAACGGTTTTATATTGTCTCCAATTTGAAATTCCCCTGCAAATTCGATCATGAGATAGGTTGAGAGTCTTCAGTTCATCATGCAACTACATAACTCAACAGTTTTCGTTTACTACAACAACAACCGAGTCTTATTTCACTAAGTAATTGTACTCAATTTTGCACCAAGTGATCTGTTTCTACAGAACTCAATAGTTTTTATTACAACATTAAAATACTCAAGTCCACCCCAAAACATGCCCATCCAAAGACCAAAAGAAGTAACATTTCCATCCATAAACTGGCATCAGTCAATTGAATTCTAACAGTAATTATGATTTCTGTGCCACCAAACATTTATCAATGCCCCAAATAGGAAACAGTTAAAACTCTCAATCTGCATAAGAACATGGAAACAACATATCCAACCGAAAGTACAAGCAGAGAAAGCAAAAGAACAAAAGAACAAAAGCTTGAGAGAGAGAGAGAGAGAGAGAGACCTGTAATCCAAGATATCCAGACAGAGTCGTGGGTTGTAGAGAGAGAGACAGAGATTTGTTCAGGCTCGAAACCCTTGACGATTCTTCGAACTCGAGGATCAGTGTCCGGCAAGTCAACGGCATTGCCTCGAAAGCTGTCGTCGAGAGGAACAGTGACAGGCTGAAAGGGTCCTTCAAGGGTTGTCGGAATTCCTCCATTGACAAACGTGAAGCTCACGGGACTCACAGTCAGCACAAGCAGCAGCACAAAGGTTTCAACTCTGGGCGGTGCAAACAAAAACAAACCCATCTATTATTATTATTTTTTTTGTTTGAATTAATCAGAAACGAAACTCAAATATAAATAGAAATAGAAACCCAACATGCCTCCAAAAAAAAAAAAAAAAAAAAAGATCCGATTTGAAGCTAAAAGTCAAACAGACAAGGACAAAGAAGATGTCGACCAATTTTTTGAATACAAACAATGTATCTAATTCTAAACTCCACTGAGGAGAGAAAGAGCGTTCAAATTCTTAGATACATCAGATGAAGATGAACGTTTTATCCAACGGAACAATCAAATATTTGCTGCCGGATTCAATGAAATGAAGATGATGACGGGTGGTTTGGAGTTTCTTTTTAAGAAAATAATAATTTTGTTACTAGCAGTTATTTTATATTTAACAATTTTGTCAGTTTCAAGCCGAGGCACGTGTTATATATAGTTGTTTATGCTTGCTTGATTTATGGTAACTAATTAGTCACGGGATATCAAATCTGAATTGTTATATATGCGTTTGATCGAGATTACTTTCCATTTACATTTAGGTTTTTAATTTTTTTTAAATGGCATATGAACTTACACTTTTTTAATTTGTTATATAAACTAAAATTTTAAGGTATTTGCCACATCAAATTTTAAAAATTATTAATTTGCATTTTACTCTAAGTTTTTCATTCAAAAAAAGCACTGTGCAAAGGCAAATGGCTTGGTTTCAAGGTTATTTCAGACCTTTTTACTTGTGACATTCCCCTTCGAGGTTATTTTGGACATTTCAACTCCTTTTTTAAAGAACGCAATGGACTGCGTTGAATTCTCAAAGCTTGCAATTAGTTAAACTCTATGTGAGTAAGCTAATGTACTTTTTTAGTAGTCAACTATAAAGTTTTTGAAGCAAACACGATGTTTTTTTGTTCTTAGCCAAATTTTGGGTTTGTACCAAAGAGAAGTAGACAACTTGTGAAAAGGATGTCAAATGTCCGATGCCAATTTATTCATCCACCTCCTAGTATAAATATATTCTTGTATAAAAATTTAAACAAAAAACTTGTAAAAATGGTCAAAATTCTAGAATTATCATGAGCACAAGTTATGCGCAATGCACGTAATTATTTTAAATGGAAAACTTACTGGAGTTAGGGTGGGATAACAAATTAATGATTTCAAAATTTTTGATATGACAAGTCGCGTAAAATTTTAGCTCATATGACAAACTGAAAAAGATGTATAAGTTTATATGACATTTTAAAATATTTATGTTTAATTTTATTTACTTTTTAACTTGTTCAACAAAAGTTACCTTCTAATCTTTAATAGGTGCGATTAAACTGACTAAACGACACCAAGATTTACTCATGAATCATGAATGCCAAAAGCCCAAAATGGAAGAAAATCCAAATTCAACCAAATAAATCTCAAAAGCCCAACATCACTAATGTAAAATCATCACAAATTATTCAAGTTCTTCAAGATGTGTGTAATTAGCTCAATTCCTTCTTGTTAATATAAGGCCCGCGTTCATCAAAGAGAACATTCAGAAAAGAAGCAAATTCAAGCCTTTGAAGTTAGATAACCTCTTTGGCAAACCATTTACGCCCAGTACTCAAAGATTTTCGTGTTGCTAGTTCAAGCTCATTGAGAATTACCAAACACAAAACGTGCGTCGATTCCTTCCCTACCAAACTCGAAAATCACTGACCACATAACACTTTTCGTGATATGAATTTGTTCAGCATCAAGCTAGACGGTTCTTGATCAAATTTCATTATAGTCCAAATTTAAGTGTTCACCACACAGATTAAACCAAATATTGAAGAAATTTTTGCCGCCCAAAAATAATGTGTGTTAGGAAATGTTGACGATTGAGTAGAGCAATATTTTCAAGAGACGTTGTACCTAGACATGTATTAATACAAATATTTTTTTTCTTCTGTACACATGGATATGGATAGTTAGTAAAATACGAACGAGTATGGATAAGAATTGTATAGTTCTGCCAAACAATCATGACACAAGCCACACCATATCATATCAGTGCTGAGGTGATATGTTTCTCTTTCTGTTACCAGTTTATTATAGTTTGTTACTGTGGGTTTCTTGCTTTAGTCTTTAGGTATGGGATTGAGAGCTCCTAGTAACACCCATCACTTTTTCTTTCCTCACCAAACAAACTTTGGAAATTTTGTTTTGCCATTAAATAATTTAAAACTAAAAAGCTGAAATGAAAAGTCGAACTTGAGAGATTTTTTGTTGTAACCGGTGACATCACGTGACAATTATCTAACGAATATATGATGTTTTATTTGAATTCATGATGACATCTATATCATCGGTAGTGTTACTGAGATAACATGTATTGGTTTCAACTCATATATGACTGAACCTCTTCGTCCAACGCTTTCTTTACTCACTCTCTCTCTTCTCCTCGTAGTTTTTTCTAATTCTAATAATGGTGAACTAGAAGTTGAAATATTTGAGGTTTTAACTTTTAGTGTACGAATTGATACTGAAACTTCAAGTTATGCATAAATACCAGTTGAACACATTCAGTTTTGATTTTATGAAATACAAAGATTATTTTACACATCTTCACATAATATTAATCGCCGGAGTATAACGACTTATTGTGATCTTTTTCTCTCACTTTCTCTCATTTTCTCGCTCACCAAACACTGTTCTTTTGTGATTTTCTTCTCAAATTTTCTTTGCCAATCTGTAATGGCTTCCATTTTGAATCCTTAATCGCCCAACGCAACTTGTACTCATTCTTGTACTCAATCTGTAATGGCTTCCCTAGCTCTATGATTCCATCTGTCACAATTCAAAATAGGGTTGCAATGAGAAATATGCATGCAATACTTGAATTTTGGGCAAGTTTTTTTTCTTTTAAAAATCAAATGAGAAATATATATGCAATACGTGAATTTTACTTGTCTTATTGAAAATGTGTAAAAGAATACATTTATAGCTGTGTTAGTGTTAGTAAGTGTTTAGGACGTCACTAATTGTTTAAGACATCTCCAACCGAATGAACATAGCTCGGTTCAGAATTATAGCCGTGTAAATTTTTTGAGAGATATTGGACAAATCCATAGGTTGTCCTTTTTTTCTTCTTCTTTTACTTTTGGTAATTTCTTAACGGTTACTATTTGCTCATCTATCTAGCTTCTTGCTGTCCTAAAATCCAGGAAAGCGCAAATTAGGAAAGAATCGAAATTAAAAATATAGTCGAAGAAGAAACCCATTCTTTGTGGGAGGAGAGATCTGGAAACGCATCGGATAAAAATATTATCCAGTTGATCCAAACACCCCCATAACCCCCACACTTTCAAGTTTCCTCCATCGAAGAGAGAAGATGAATATATTCAGATTAGCAGGGGATATGACCCATTTGGCCAGCGTTCTGGTTTTGCTTCTCAAGATCCACACAATCAAATCCTGTTCTGGTTAGCTTCCTCTTCCTCTTTTCAATTTCTGTGAATTTAGCTCCCAATTAGTCGTCTTTTGTGATTTCATTTTCTGGGTTTTGTTTGGTTGCTGAGAAATGGCGGAATACAAGGAAAAATTTGAAGCATTTTCGTTTTGTTTTCGCTGTTTTGGGTTACATGGCTGAGTTTTCTAGATTTCTGGAGGATGAGTTTACCTTTAAGCTAAACATTATGAGATTTAGGGTTTTATGTAATTAAATAGTGTTTTGGAATTGGAGGTTTTGAAGGTTTAGGTTGAAGATACGACTGTAGAATTGATTAGGGTATGACATTTTCATATAGGATTATTTGTTGTGTGTAAGATTACATTACTTGTTGCTTATGTACTTCGGGTGTAAGGATTATTTGGAAATGTCGTGGCCTCATTTTCGGTAAAAGATAGCTGGGTTGGGGTGTTTACGGGGTAGTTAAATGTCACCTCTGAATTTAATGGAGGTGATGGTGAGATGTATTGATGAGGCAGATGTGTTTGTCAATTTCCTCTTTACCTCTATTGATGCTAGTTTGATTGGCTGCTGTATGTTTCCGAGGAGGGAAAGGGTACTAATGCACCGATCAACGCTCTTCTATGTGTTGTTGGTAATACGATCCCAATATGGGTAAAGGGGTAGGTTTATAGAGTCATAACTACTAGTTAAAACGTTGTTCTTTGAAGCCACTCATCCCATGGTAATAAACGGATTCAGGACTCTTTTTTTCTTTTGGGTATGTTAAAGAGTTAAGAGTTTGCTGACAGAATCATTGGAGTGTACCCAAGTAAATAAGCTGTATACAGAAATTAAAGGGGAGCTTTCAAACAAGCACATCAAAGATTAACCTTTCATCTCCATCAAAGAATGTCCTACCCCTTCAAAATACTTCTATTACCCTTTTGTTCATGCAAGCCGGTACTGATCCTCTAAAGTCGTTGGCTTCTTCTTTTAAAAAATATGCCATGTCATCCTCAAAGTAAGGCACAGTTGGTCTTGGAAGCACCAAATAGAACTGAGATAGGGAAAAATGTGTCCCCAGAGCTATCAAACAATGCAGCTAGAGATGATTTATAGATTCTTATGCCCTTGTTATCTTAAGTGTCTTATGTTCTTACCTTCATTTTCTTTGCTTTTCTTGTTTACTGTTTTCAAACATGGGTAGCTTCCCCTTGGTGCTTCAAAGTGAACTTTTGATGCAAAAATAAAAGATTTAGAAATTCTGCAGTGCAATTGACTAGGCATATCAAGGATGAGGTCATATGGTTGATGTTTGTAGTCATGTGGACCATATTATTTAGTCTGAAAGGAAACACAAGTTGCAAGATTATAAAGAGCTTCTTCACAATTGGGGTTCTGTATGAGTTTGTAAGTGAAAGATTTTATTAAATTCATATAAGGAGTTTGAACAATCAAACTGGGATGATGGCGTAGAGGTATGTGTATGAGGGGTGCTTGGCCAATTCATTAAGGAGAAAGGACCAAGGACAAAGGTATACCTATATGAGGGGTTCTTGGATGTATATGGACTATGGAGGGGCATGAATTAAAGTAGTGTATGCAAATTATCACGTGATCCTAAAAGTCCACCAAATTGGAAAATAATTTCTTTAGAATAGGTTGAAACATTTGACTGCATCCATTACATCATATGATAAATTGATTGTCGAGTAGATAATAATTAATTGTAATGTCCTCTTCTTTTTGCTCCTAATCTAGTATGTAATGCCTGCTTGAAACTTGTATTGTCTCTTAAGTTCTACTTCGCTTGTTCTGCGCAGGTGTTTCCTTGAAGACTCAAGAACTCTATGCTCTTGTCTTTGCAACCCGCTATTTGGATATTTTTATTACCTACGTCTCGTTTTATAATACTGTGATGAAGTTGATATTTTTGGGTAGCTCTTTCTCAATTGTTTGGTACATAAGGAGCCACAGGGTTGTTCGGAGATCATATGATAAGGACCAAGACACATTCCGCCATTTATTTCTTCTGCTCCCTTGTCTTGTTTTGGCCCTGGTTATAAATGAGAAGTTCACTTTTAAAGAGGTATCTATTTAATTCCATTTTATTCTTATTGGATAATTTGATGATATCCCTTTATCTTCTATGTTTTGTGGCTTCGATGTTGTTCATGTTCTAGTAGAACCGTTTGACCACATTCAGGTTTACAGTAAAAGTATCAATTGAGATTATGACAGAGCAAATACCTTTCTTTTCGCATTGCTCACATTCTTGTGTGCTTTTACTAAATTGATTGAGCAGGTGATGTGGACATTTTCCATATATTTGGAAGCAGTTGCCATACTTCCTCAACTGGTGCTGTTGCAAAGGACAAGAAACATTGACAACTTAACAGGGCAATATGTTTTCCTTCTTGGGTAGTAACTAATTTTGACTTTCATGTGGTACTTCAGAAAAATATACTGTGGTTCCCCTATATATTCGATTCTATTTGATACATTATACGTTTTTCTTTTATCACAACGCTTTGATGTGTTCTCATGCTCATCATGTTTTCCAGCATCATATTTATGCTGTATGTGACCGTAATTTGAATCTCTTATTACAGAGCATATCGAGCATTATACATATTGAACTGGATTTATCGCTACTTTACTGAGGAACACTATGTCCACTGGATAAGTACGACGCTCTCTCTCTCTCTCTCTCTCTCTCTCTCTCTCTCTCTCTCTCTCTCTCTCTCTCTCTCTCTCTCTCTCTCTCTCTCTCTCTCTGTGTTATCGTGTGATCTATCATACATTCTCACTTCAACTAAATACCACTTCTTGTTGTATCTTCTTTTGTCTGCGCTAAATGTGCACTTCTCAATGATACCGTTTTTCTGCTCCTGCAGCTTGGATTGCAGGGATTATACAGACTTTGCTCTATGCTGATTTCTTCTACTATTACTTCCAGAGGTATAAGTTTAGCCATTTTTTTTCATATCAGTAGCATATGGTATTATTGTACGAAACACTGACTTCCTTTTATTGTTCTGCAGCTGGAAGAACAGCGTAAAGCTCGAGCTACCAGCTTGAAAGGGTCTTACGTTTCTACTGCCTGTCAAAGGTTGCAAGAGGATACTTGAATCAGTGGTATTTTGTAGAAGCTTCACATTTCCCTTAAATTTTTTTCCCCTTTGAATCTGTGGTAGTATTTGTTGATCCACGACAAATATTCAACGTTGTCATTAAGCGGGGATTGGACTCGTAAAACTATATTACTCGGTTTGTAGCACATCACTTACACTCTCCACCAAACAGTTTGTATGAAGAGTATTTTAAAATGAAAATGTTGTACTGCAAATTTTTTTAATCATGCCTACGTCTTGTTTATTTTATGTCAATCCATGTGTATAAAGTTTTAA
This sequence comes from Crataegus laevigata, assembly GCA_963580275.1. Lineage (NCBI taxonomy): Eukaryota > Viridiplantae > Streptophyta > Magnoliopsida > Rosales > Rosaceae > Crataegus > Crataegus laevigata. The sequence goes on from OY756944.1 coordinate 981,629, forward strand.
GGGAAACGATTTTCACGCTCCCTTTTTCTCCTCTGGCACTCCATTGCTTGTTTCTTTCCTTTGATTCACCGTAGATTTGTTCAATCTTTGGCTGAAAACAGGGGGAGTATAAGGGGTTAAAGACGGAGGGGAAAATCATTTCTCACAAGTTAAATGTATGCGAAATGTTGTCACATGACACGTGTTCAACATTTAGCCATCTTCTCAAAAGTTAAATGTATTTGAAATACAAGGAAGGCAAAGATTGAACTTGGTCCATATAATTAATTGGTTTAATTCACGTGAATTATTAAATAGTCTCCTAATCGAGAGAAATTTAGAGATGATGATGATTAAAGAATGAATGGTTCTGTATAAACAGTAATGATGATGGCCGTCATCGTATAATATGGCATGATTTCTTACATGTAAGAATCCAAGTATTGTTTGCGAAAGAAAACTAATAAAAAGAGTTTGAAAACTTTGAGTTTTAACTATAAAGACAAAATAAAAGGTAAAGTGAAGAGTATCAGGATTGACTTTTTAGTGTAAAAATGTGATTTTTCGTTAAAATGAACAATACCGAAAACTTTTCGTTAAAGTTTCATAAAATAAATCCTTGAAGCCGTCGAAACATAATTGACACTTATGAGGTTTGAAATGACTTTTTAACCCATTCAAGTGAGATATGCAAAGGGTTAGGATGCAAAATTCGATGCAGAAGAGTTTATGAACGTTACGTGGAAGTAACTACAAAAAAAAAAAAAAAATTTCAATGATCCTCAAATTTTTGGACGTTTGCTCGGCCTGAAGCAGCTCGGCCACTCCTTCTGAGCCTCCTCGCAGCGCTCCAAGAGACTTTCAAGCTCGTTCATGAGAGGTTCGTCGGCACGAACCGAGTCATCGACAATGTTTAGAAACTCGGTCAGGTCTACAACTTTCTGGGAATATTGGTGCAGTTGCTCCAGGAATTCGACATACTTGTCTACATCACCATTAAATATTTCTTCAACTTTTGCGCACAGAAAACGGGACTTATCGTGAATCTCTTCCTTTTCCAGTCGCATATTTTGTTTCTTTTCTTCCAACTCCCCCCTTCCCATCTCCTCAGGAGTCTTGGAACGTTTTGGGGCCATAATTCTGCGCTTTCCACTCTGTGAAAACCCCTCGTCATGTAGCTTGCGTTTCGACCCGATTTTCTTCATTCTCTATTGTGTGTGAGAGAGAGAGGGGCACGCGATCGATTTGAGCAAATTAGGGTTGTGATGAAAATTGTTTAGAGAGAAGGATTGTGATGGTTTGGTGGGTAGATATATAGGTTTAAGTGGCTATTTCCAAATCCCGCTGGGAATTGGAGTTGGAGTTGGAATTGGAAATACTAGCCGTTAAGTTCCTTGCGAGTTGGATAACTTACTTCTTTCAATTTTTTTTTCCTAATCTGTTATGGAAATCACAATCAGACTAACAGTCGAATACCTGAGCAGTGGAGGTGTGTTCGTTTTTTCAATTCTTTTTTTTCAGTTTATATTTTGTGCATTGTAATTTTTACTGTTCGAGTAATAAAAATAAAAAATGAGATAATAAGTCAAAAAATTCCATACATACATGTTATATCATTGTGAAAATGATACTATTCAGACACAAAAAATGTCATATCTGCTGACACACTCTCTAATAATGTGGTCATAACAATAGTGCATGAGACTCTTATGTATTCGTCCATAGTGGATTTGTACGCCAGTAAAAAATGAACACCAATCACGCTCTCTATACACCTCCTAAGATAAAAAAAGTCATTTAGGAACTCCTAAATCTAAAGGAAAGAAAGAGAGTCCTAATGGAGTACAACTTTTCTAAAGAGCCGTGCGACCCAAATCAACAGGGCTCTCCGCTTTTCGAGAGTCGGGGAGGGAACGTGTTGGAACCAAGTCACATGAAGAAGCAACTTGTTTTTTTTTTTTTTTTTTTTTTTTTTTTCAGTTTTCTCTTTTCCTTGTTTTAAGGCATGTTTTTCACCTTAAATCAAGGGAAAGTTGGTGTCCTAGGCTTACCTAGTTCCTAGGGTTCCATGTAAAGATGGTTGCTATTAACCGTTCTCTTTTCTTGCCTATATATATTGCCATGTACACTTAGAACATTATGAATGAGAAATACTTTGAAAATAATTTCTACATGGTATCAGAGTAGTGTCATCCTTGACCTGTCTCTGCCCGTGTTTTTTGTTTCCGCTGTTATTTTTGTAAACTTCCGCAATGGCTGAGGAAAGATTAGTTAATCTTGAGGGAGAGGGCTCTCAGGTAGTTCCTTTAAGTTTCTTAGATTCGGAAGTCAATACCAACCAGCGTCTATGCTCCGTGCTGTTGAATGAGCTCAACTACCTTCCTTGGTCTAGGGCAGTTTCACTTGCCTTTGGGGGAAAGGGAAAGCTAGGGTTCATCAATGGTAGTGTTGAAACTCCAGATTGGTGCTTTCATTGAGAGCAAAAATTTGCATCCACAAATTGGTGCCTTTGGGGGAAAGGGAAAGGGAAATTTGCATCCACAAATTGGTGCTTTCATTGAGAGCAAAAATTTACACTCGTAGAAGACTCTCGCGTCAAAAGGTTTTTTTCTCTATTTTCTAGTCCACCAATATTTTTCATACGTTCTTATTATTATAAATTTTTATTTGCAAAGATTCTTTAATAAAATGTGAAAGAAAAATATAATGGCTAGAAATTTAGAAAATTCCACAAGTGAAAATTCCAATACTCAAGAAACGGGATCGCAGCGATCCACAAGGCTAAACGTGTTCATGGGTGGAGTGGCACCACCACAAAATTCCACCATGGCAACGACCTGCGGTGAGATCCATGACACCACCATCATGGCCCTAAGCAAGCCATCCAAGCTTGCACGAGCCTGAGCCCAAGCTTCACACTCGCATGCATCACGCACTGAGCACCCTGCTCCCATAGCCCAGTCTGTTCCTGTGATCCAGCCTGCTCTCATAGCCCAGTATGCTCCTGTGATCCAGCCTGCTTCTGTGACCCAGCCTGTTCCCGTAATCCAGTCTGCTCCCTTGACTCATCATGCCCTCACGGCCCAGCCTGCTCCTCTGGTTCCACAAACAGTCGAAGTTGGCTTAAAAGTAGGAGTATTCTCACCATATTTCTCCACGGATTTGACATTCCCCAACTCAAATCTCGCGCTCGGAGTCTACCACCCTTTTATTGTTCAAAGAGTTGCTTTCTTTCAAAGTTCTTCCAATCCAAATGGCGAACAACACTTGTCTCGGCAAGTCATAAAGTTGACAAGGGCCTTTGCACAACAAACGACTTTGGTGAATCAACTCTTACAACAGTCTACCACCCTTTTATTGTTCAAAGAGTTGCTTTCTTTCAAAGTTCTTCCAATCCAAATGGCGAACAACACTTGTCTCGGCAAGTCATAAAGTTGACAAGGGCATTTGCACAACAAACGACTTTGGTGAATCAACTCTTACAACGCACTGAGATTCAGTGTGCCCTGGATGAGGAGTCTCGAAGTAAGATAAGGGCAAACGAACTTTTCCAGCAGCGTCCAAGCAAGCAGCAACTTGACCAACCACGAGCCGAACGTTCAGGCAGTGTGCATTCTTGATTGGGCCCCCGAGATAGCGTTCACTCCCGTCTTAGCGAGCGGAGAAGTGTGCATTCTCGACTAGGCCCGAGGGCAAGTGTACACTCACGATTGGGGCCACACTTCGATAATCAACATGAGCAGCTTTCTAGGCAGAGCTTTCATTCGCGGCTCGGTCCACAAGGAGTATCATCTACATCATATCGGAGTAGACAGCATGGCGAATGGCGAGAAACAACCATTCAATCCGGTTCGAGTTCAACTGGTAGCTTACGAAGAGTTCCCTCGCCTGCCAGGAATGGACCACGTGCACCATTGCCACGACATAGGCAAATCCAGTACGAAGAAGAGCAGCCTAGACCGGAAGGTCAAGACCGGAGGCGTAATTCAAGAAGAAGTTAAGAGGATCCTAAACGAGCGGTTGCGTAATTTCCAACCGATGACTACTACACTTGGAAGAACTATTTAGAAAAGCTCGTGAAAGAATGCCAAGGTTGATAGATACTTGGACAAGCCGGCTGCACAGCCTAGAAGGAACACAGATGCTGATGAAGAACCACCCAACAAGACGTTTCAGATTAATGACATCTTTGCCGAAGCTGAGTACTTGGGGGCCACCAATAATTCAAAAAAGAGAAAGATTCAGCAAGCGTTGCTAATCTCACAGGTCCAAGCAGTCAACACCCAACCTAGACCCGTCATTGGCTTCACCGAGAAGGATGCAGAAGGCATTAATTTCTCGTATAACGACGCACTAGTAGTATCAGTCCAACTAACCTATGCTATAGTCGACAGAAGGAAAGCACAATCATACGCCAAGCAGAGGTACTCACCAAATTCAACAGGCACACCTCAATTGTTATCGGTCACATTACACTTGACGTGAAAACACCGCCAGTTGTCTCAAAGCAGACGTTCACGATCGTAAGTGGCCCATCTCACTATAATGGGATTCTTGGGAGACCTTGGTTGATCAAGCTGGATGCCATCACTTCTGTCAAGTACAAAAAAATTTGATTCCGCATCCCGGGGGGAGGAGTTAGAAAGATCAAGTCTGACCAGGCAACATCCCGACGATGCACTGTGCAAGTGTTGAAAGAGTCAAAAAAGAAGACCTTGACTCCTGTAGAGGCAACCAAGGTCCAAAAAGATGAAGAAGCTACCAAATAGCAATTACAGCAAGCGGATCAAGAATGTGGAGTCCAAACCAACACGCAAGTAGACAAAAAAGGATGGAGACCCGAAAATGGCGCATATGACATCATTCTTGATCCCTAACAGCCAGAAAAGATGGCTAGAATTGGCTCACGCTTAAGCCCAACCAAGAAGGAAGAACTCACAGCTTTTCTTAGGGAAAATCGTGACATCTTTGCATAGTCACCTTTCGACATGCCCGACATTGACCCCGAAATAGCTTGCCACAAGCTGCACGTTGATCCCACTGCCAAACTAGCGATCCAAAAGAGAAGACATTTTGCGCCTGAACGAGTAGCAATCATCGAAGCAGAAATTGACAAGTTACTGGAGACTGGATTCATAGAAGAGGTTGGATTCATAGAAGAGGTAGCACACTTATTATGGCTTGCAAACCTCATACTAGTCATGAAGAAAGAGAAGGGCAAATGGAGAGTTTGTGTAGACTATACCGACCTCAACAAAGCATGCCCAAAGAATCCCTATCTGGTTCCCCGAATTGACTTGCTTGTCGATTCAACTTCCGAGAATCAGCTGCTCAGTTTTTTAGACGCATACTCCGGCTACAACCAAATAGCCATGTACGAGCCCGACAAGGAGAAAACCGCGTTCGTGATTGAGCGAGGCATTTATTGCTACAAGGTTATGCCCTTCAGTCTCAAGAACGCGAGAGCTACTTACCAAAGGTTAGTAAACATAATGTTTAAAAAGAAAATTGGGGTAACTATGGAGGTATATGTTGATGACATCATGGTAAAAGGCAAACAATGGTTAGATCACATCCGCAATTTGGCTGAAACCTTCAGCATCTTCAGAAAGTACAAGATGAAGCTTAATCCCACTAAATGCACTTTCGGAGTATCTTCAAGCAGATTCTTAGGGTACCTGGTAACCCAACGAGGAATTGAAACACATCTCAAACAAATTCGAGCAATTTTAGAAATGAAGTCTCCCACTACTTTAAAAGAGATCCAAAGCTTGACCTGGCGAGTAGCTGCCCTTAACCACTTTCTCTCGCGGTCTACCGATCGATGCAAGCCATTTTTCAAGGCTATCAAGAGGGCACAACGAGATAAATGGAATGAAGAATACGAAAAAACTTTCCAAGACTTGAAGAAATATCTCACATCACCTCCCTTACTATCCAAGCCAGAGGCAGCGGAGGACTTATACATCTACTTGGCAGTCTCAGAAGTAGCAATGAGCTCAGCCCTCATATGAGAAGAGTTGGGGGCCCAACTGCCAGTATTCTACACTTTTAAAGCTCTTCTCAATGCGGAAACTAGATATCTGAAGATCAAAAAATTAATTTTAGCGCTAGTTGTTGCGGCTTGGAAGCTCAGACCATACTTTCACGCTCATACAGTTATTGTCATAACTCAATATCTTTTACAATTAATCACCGGCCGGGCTGCTGGGGAGTTCGTGGCAAAACATCCAAGGATGGCTCAATACCTAGAGAAGGTACGTAAGCAACTTGAGGCATTTCCGACTTACATTCACAATCAAGTTTTGCGAGCAAACAACGCTTACGCGGACGCATTAGCTGGCCTAGGCTTCGCTCTTGACTACCAACTCAAACATTCTATTTCGGTGGAGTACTTAGACAAGCCAAGTATAGAGGAGCCGGCAGCCGAGGTGTCACAGGTTAGTGTAACTCCCAATTGGAAAAGTTTATTATAGACTACTTGGTCAATGGTACACTCCATTTGGAAAGATTGGAATCTAGAAAGCTCCAAGTAAAAGCAGCATGTTACTACATGTGGAACAACATTCTCATATGAAGAGCTTTCACCGGTCTACATCTCCGTTGCTTAGCGCCTCCTGATGATTTAAAGGTTTTAAACTTAATCTATGAAGGCATTTGTGGAAATCATTCTGAAAGTCGATCCCTAGCGCAGAAGGCTCTCAACACGGGTTATTATTGGCCCACCATGCACCAAGATGCTAAGGAGTTAGCCCAAACGCTTCAAACCCATACTAGCACTGCCTGCTAGCGAATTGCACCTGCAGACGAGTCCATGACCATTCATGCAATGGGCAATCGACTTGGTGGGACCTATACCTCCTACCACTAGGGGCAGAGGCATGATGATTGTGGCAACTGATTACTTCACCAAATGGGTAGAAGCAGAGCTTATGACAACCACGACTCAGACAGATATATAGCACTTTATTTGGAGGAACATCATTTGTCGATTTGGCATCCCTCAGTCCATCATCATCGACAACGGCCCGCAATTCGTGGGCAAAGATTTGGCGAAGTTTTTCCAAAAGTATGGCATCAAGCAGCACACGTCCACGCCAAGATATCCTCAAGGCAATGGGCAGGTCGAAGCATCCAATAAGATGATCCTCGATTGCTTCAAGAAATCCCTCACCGACAAGAAGGGAAAGTGGCCAGATGAATTCCTCAGATGTTTTTGGGCATATCGTACCACCAAAAGACGAGCAACCGGAGAGACTTTTTTTTCTTTGGCATTTGGATCAGAAGCAATCATTCCTCCCAACATTATCATACCAAACATCATCACTTTATTGCCAAACATTGAGCAGAACAGTAAGAAGATGGCCACAAGCTTAGATCTGGCAGAGGAGAAGATCGAGCAAACCATCCCCTGCATTGCAGCCTACCAGCATCAGCTCTTCTCCAACTATAACAAAAGGCCAAGATTCGGCAGTTTCAACTTGGATATCTAGTCCTAAGAAAAGCCTTTATCACTGCTCGCAGAGAAGGCTTCAAGAAAATGGATCTTATCTGGGAAGGGTCGTACAAGATCAGTAGAGTAGGCGGCAATGGGAGTTATACTCTCGCTACCATGAACGACAAAGAAATCGAGAAGCAGTGGAACGCCTATAACTTGAAGAAGTACCATGTGTGACCTCCCACTATATCAATACCCGAAGATTCAAACAGTTCAACGAGCACCACCTCGCAAGCCGAGGACTATCTAGTTGCTATGCATTTTTTTATAGTTAAGTTATTCATTCGTTTCACTCATTTTTCAATGAGGAATTCAAAAGTAATTTTGACATGCCCCGATCCCGATATTCCTCGAATACCAGGAAAGACACGTGTTGGCCGACACCCGAGGGTGACGTTTGAGTGCAAATGTTGAGAATAAGGAATAAATAAGACTTATAAGTATCAAAGAATAAGGAATAGGCATTTAAGGAACATGTTCAGAGTATACAACTAAGAACACTAAAAGAATAATATAAAATTTAATGAATAAAAGAATGGGTCCTACACCGAGAAGACTCGAAGATGCCGATGCGGAAGTGCCTTAATGCCGGGATTGTATGCCATGACTTTAAGTCCTGAAGGGGGCGCAAAACAAAGGTGAGTGGACCAAGTTTATATACATACATAGTACAAAAACAGTTATGAACATACTAACCCCTAGGTTTATATAAAGAAATAATGAAAACTACTAGCATAATAAGTGATAGCTTTTCAGAACTTTAGCATGCCATAAAACAATTCATAAATCAATGCATAAAATCATCACATATCTATTAATAATAATAATAATAATAACTCCCGGCCCAATGCCTGCTGCGTGGTCTCTGCGCTGGTAGCCAGAAATTATTTACTCTCGGCCCAATGCTTGCTCTGTGTCCCTCAGCCTGTAGCTAGGGATTATTTCTCTCGGCCTAACTGCCAACACCAGATCCTCGCCCCAGCCGGCATAGTGTCCACTAGGTACGCACAAAACATAATACATATCTAAAACTCAACTTCATAATATAGAGTCATCCATCATCTATACTATAAAGAGGTGTTCGAAAAACATGTTCTAAGTATCATATCGTCATCTATCAGATATTCTACAAGAACATGGTTTTTATATAATTAAAAAATACAATATTTAAAATAAGCTCAATATAGGCTATAATCAATTATCAATATATAATATTCAAAACATATTCACATAATTATGCTTCCTGTAAAACGTTATCCAAAACATACATCTGTAAGGCATGCTTTTCAATTATGAAATTGAATCATAAAATCATGATAATTTTAGAAGGGGTCCACTCACGAGTATTCCACTATCGGAGAGCCACTTGAATTAGGATAGACTGGGTCACCTCCCACAGTTGTACCTAAACATCAATAAGATTAGGATTAATTAATTGGGCTTAGATATTTAATTAATACCACCCAATATTTGGGCTTGGTCCCCAAAAGTCATTGGATTTAATCCAATAACTAAAACCAAACAAATGGTGTAGGACTTTAGCATGTGGGTTGGGTCCATAAAGATTTTGGGCTTAAATCTCACTCACCTAATTAAATTCTGAGACCATTTAAAATACTTGGGCTCGGGTCCAAGTTTAATAAGTCCCTGAATTTGGGTTAGAGACTGGACCTAAATCCAAATAACCAAGATTTGTTAAATGGGCTAGGTTATATATATGGGTCGGATCGACCCGAGTTCTGTCGTGGGTCATCAGACCTCACGAGAGGGAACACCGGAATCCTCGTCGGAATTCCATCCTGATTCCTGTCTATACCTAAAACTAACTTGAAATAGGTAATTCAAACACGAAAATGATGTGGAAGTGAATAGAATCAAGATTATACCACTGTAAGTATCACCCATGGTCGAGAATGGCCAAGTTTGGTCACGAAATAGACGGAATTCCTCATCGAATTCTGGAAAAGAAGAACAGGGTGCAACCCTCGAATTTCAGCTCAAAGCAACCCATAAAACCTAATAAAATTCAAAATCGTCCAAACCAACTAGAGATTTGAATAGGAAATCTACCTGAGCTTCGCACTTAACCAATTTGAACTCATGCAACCCCAAACTCGATGGGTTTCCTGTTGAAACTCTACACCAAAACCTGGGGTGAAGAACAGAGTGACTACAAGAGTTAGAATCTCGAATTCGAGTCCACAACTTATGAATTAAACCAAGGAAAAATACCCAAGATCAAATAGGAATGATTCTCAGGCAAAATCGACGACTGAAACGTCGTTTACTAATTGAACCTCACCGGAAAACATAGAGCTGTCTTGATCAGCTCCCACATCCAGTTATCACCTTGAACATGCAGAGCCATCTCTATAATTTTGGGTCACCCAGATGACTTATTTTGTGGTTTTGAAGTCCCGATTTGACTAGGAAAGTGGTGATCGTGAAATGTGGTGTTCGGTGGTTTAAAGAGCGTTTACAGAAAATGTTAAAGAGAATGAGGAAGATAACTCACGGTGCAAGAAGAAGATGAGTGAAAAGATTGAGCCGGGTCTTTGGGCTAAGGATAACACAGCTCAAAACTTTGGGCCGAAATATCACAGCCCCAATCCAATGACAAGATTGTAAAATATGCCAAATTTTAGGGATGGGTTATTACAAATTTACAACTTGGCTCGATTACATGTCTACAACAACTTATCTCTCCTGCATTTCAAATGACAATCGCACCTTTCTTAAGGACTCGTCGCAGGAATTGCACCCCCTGATGGACCAACCACGCTCTTCAAGGTGGGAGGATAAACTTACACTCTGAATATCCAGATGTGGATGAGTCGGGCTGCCTTAGTATAACTAGATGCACAATGGCTTGCACCGGGATTCCTAGAAGTAGCCATAATGGTCTTTTTCAAGACTTAGCTAATTGAAGGATTTTAGGTCTCTTGGCCTAATCCGCGGGGAACCGGGCCCTAGAAACGGATGGGGCACATTACGCAGTACGCCCGATGGGCGACTGCCTTGGAAACCTAAATTTGTTACTGAGTGTACTAAGGTAGCCTACGGTTTTTCAGAAGATTGCCTACGGCTTGCCCTTCGAGCAGTGGAGCCACTCTAGACTTATACAACTGCACATTTTTGTGAAAGGTTAATCAAGCTAGCGTACATATATGAAGTTTTATCCACTACCGACATGCTACGTAGTCGATAAGCTTCATCTCTGCCAGACACGGAACAACCTAACCCAAGTCCTAAAGTGTTGTGATACTTGTTACACAACCTACGGAATTGGGAATAGCCAAGGTTAACAACCTAGTGGTTACGCGGATTTGTCTGTTTTTGTAAGTAAGACATCCGGCTGCCAATCCTATGGTTAACAACTTTGCAAAGCTCTTCATCAACACCTACGACTACGTAGGCTATGTGAACTTATCTGTTTATATAAAAGTAGCATGCTCGCCACTAGCCTATGAAATCTAAAGGTTAGAAGTAAGAACAAAAGAAGCGAAGATGGAAAAAAGTGAATGAAGTAAGTTTATTAAATTTTCTAGCAAAATTGATAAACGACTAGCAAAGATCGAATGAGTTCAAGCTAAAGCGACAAGGAAAATAAAGAAAAATCCTAAAGGCTACCTAGAAGACTACTCTTCAGCAGCTTGAACGTTCCACGGCTACTCGGTCGCCACACCTTCAACAGTCTCAATATTCTGAGCAGCAGAACCATCCGGAACTTCATTGCTAGCTGCCCCGCTTGAGAGTCAACCTCTCCAACCATTTCACCAATAGAAGACTCGAAGGTGAAAGGAAATACATCTTCCGGAGAAATAGAGAAAGTCTCGAAGTCTTTACTAGAGAATTCAAAGTCAGACGGTCTTCCGAAGAGATGATCCACATAAACCAGTTTTTAGAAATCAGCTTGATTCTGAGTAAGCGATGCCTCGAATCCATTGCAGGTCATCCATGTCTTTCATCAGATTATCGTTGAACTTCAAAACACCTTGGAGTTCTAAAACTTGAGGCTCGAGCCTATCAACGACCTTCTTAAAGTGGATCACTTGGTTGTAAGTAGCAATCAGCTCCTTGTCTTTTGCATAAGCAGCGGAGCGGAATTCAGAGATGGAACGCTCAAGATCTTGAATCTGAGGTATGTAACATTCGATCCCCTTCTCTGCACTTTCATACTTTACTTGGATCGCGTCAAGCCTAGCTTTCAAATCCACGATCTCTTGGCGAGCGATCTCAAGCTGCAGAGAAGTAGGGGCAGAAGTGTTAAATCCCTTCAAAGCAGCAAGCTCAGATTCCAGTTTTTTGACTTTTTCGATCGAGGAGTAAACTTCGGCTGCCATGGTTTTTGCCACCTCTTTAGCAGCCTTAGTATCTTCTTGGTTAAGGAACATAGACTTGGCTGCCAGAATCGTTGTTTTTACATCCTAGCTAGTAGAGCATTCTTCCTGTACTAGAATGTGTGCTTCACGAAGAGACTCAGACCAACAATTTCCTTGACGCCATCAATGAACTTGGCACATATATCCATGTCTTCAAGCAAATTTGGCTTAAAAATGTGCAAATATCAACAACTTCCTCAAAAACAGTCTTGGTAGACTTTTCACGTCTGCTAGCACGAGCAGTCTCATTCTTTTCAACATGCGAGTTGGTTTCAGCAGCAGAAGGAACATGTTTTGGCGCCATTTTAGCAGGCGAGGGCGCTTTGTTATTCTTCATAGTAGCAAGCCTCTCCAAAGGTGAACTGGACTTAGCCACTAACGGACGTTTAGGCACAAACTTCGGCATCGGGGGCACATAGGAACTTTTACACTAGGCAATCCTATCAGCAATCGAACTACCTTTCAGAACTACAAGTGTCACGGGCACAAATCTAGCCTTCGGAGCTATAGGCGTCACGGGCACGAATCTAGCAGATTCTTCTTTTTTGCCCTTGGAGGAAGTCAAATCAATCACAAGTTTAGAAGCAGCCGGTGAGTCCTCGTGAGCAGCGGAGGAAGTTTTTGATAGAAGACGTTTACTACTCATAACTCGTGGTTTCAAACTTTTTTCTCTTTTGGTAATTTTTGTTTGTAATTTTTTTACTTTCTTGGTCATATCAAATCTTGGAATGTAATGAACGAAAGACGGTTTGTTGATTGTGAGTGACCAGTGATCAGCTATAATCATCGCTGTGATCGTAGCACATCAAAAGGAAAATGGAAGAAAGCAACCAATTTGCTTCGGATGGAACAAAAGCCGCATACATTCCATTAGAAACTTCAATGAAAGAGAAGCTGGGTAGCTTGTGTCCCCTGTCCTCTTCGTGCAGTATCTACACAGTTCCCGGGTGCATACGCAATGTGAATGAAAGGCCTACACACCTCAGACTGTCTCCATAAGCAGTAATTACATAAACGATTATGCTAGAATCATTCATGATTCATGGCTTTCTCGAATCTCCAGAAGATGCGGAGTTGCTTGTTGGGTACAGAATTGTAGAAACACAGTGTACCTACATCGAGGCATCCTCTACGATTGTAGAACTTGCCTCTTAGATAACAACCTTCCATTTATTCTATTATTCGACTCTTTGTAAAGACCTGAACATGCACTGCAAATCGTCCTGAACCTATCCAAGGCAAATTTGAGACAGAATTACTTCAACACACCTTGGGCGGCTATTTCTGTCATTGCAGCTGTTTTTCTCCTCCTACCCACTACCATAGGAACCGTGTGCTCCGTTATCTTTGTTACTTAATCAATCACCATGTAAGTCTCTCCTTCTCTCTGTCTGGTCTTTTTTTTTCTTTTTGATCAGCTCTCTGTGTCTAGTCTTTGAGAGAGCAATCTGTACATAGAAGTACACGCTTATCGTACGTCGAAGAGTAATAACTCATTAATTTTTCTGTGAAAGTGTGCTGTGTGTATTGAGAGAACATTTGAAGTAATAATTCCACTGCTTCTTTTGTTGGTTTCATTCTTTTCTTTTTGGTACTGGTTTGAAATCTTGACGTTGCATATTAGAACTCATTAATGCCTGATTCGCGTCTTTTACCAAGTCTTTTTTTTTTTACTCAAATTTTGTTAATAAGATACGAAACGGGCCCTAAGTTGTTTGATGAATTTTGACAGCGAGTCTCACCAGTTGGTAGAGAGTTTATCACATGAGAATTTTGATAGCGTTCATGTGCATTACTATTGTTTGTTTAATATTTTGATATCGAAAACAATGAGTATTGAATAAGAGTCATGTTCTCCTAGACCCTTGAGAACAAGGAAAGGGTGGTCACTCACCTTAAATTTTAAACTAATGATGCAGAAAAAAGTATAACAAAAAAAGTTAAATAATCACCAATCGTTAAATTAAGATCTAACAATGGGTGACCAACATTTTTTTTTATAACCGAGTCTAGGAGAACAATTATGTGCTCACAATCTTCAGCATCACAACCTTGTACAACCTTTAGTTGAAGACTCAAAAGTTCATGTACATGCGCGCATGGTCTATGCTTGTCGGAAAAATCATATTTCGATCCCAAGATTAAGAAAATGTCGGAAAAATCCTATTCATGTATATGCAAGTGTATCGGTTTCAATCTGGTTAATAATACTTCAACTCATCGAGTGAACAAATCGTTAGATTTTAACCCAAAAATAAATAGTTAAAACTTGCAACCTAACCCAGCCCAACTAAATTCGGTTTGGCTGGTCGATAAACCCACTAAAATACCCCCCCTAACTCCATACCTAACTCCATATCTTCATACTCATGCTTCTTGAGCCCCTTTGTTTAGGACCTACATGCCCTGAATTCTTTTTCCTTCTTGTTACTGTTCTTTTTTATCCTCTTTATTGGTGATTGTTGCTATTCTCGTTCTTTGGAGTTTTTACTTATTAATAATTTACAACATCAACAACCACCACCAAGCCATATCCCACTAAGTGGAGTCAGTATACATCCGAGAACGCCACTGAATTTTAATTAATAGTAATTTGAAATCAAATCATTGAAAACTATATACACATACAGCATTTCAATATTCCCAAATCCACTTGAATACCTAGGCAAGTCAAATAAGACCGCATACAAAATGTCATAAAAGTACAGTGCAGGTCTCATTTCTTTATCCCATATTTGCTTCTCATTAATACTCGTCCTCCTCGTCATCGTCATTGTCATCGTCCTCCTTGTCATCGTCATCGTCATCGTCCTCGTCCTCGTCCTCCTCGTCATCGTCATCGTCATCGTCCTCGTCCTCGTCCTCGTCCTCGTCCTCGTCCTCGTCCTCGTCCTCCTCGTCGTCCTACAATGATCAATAAGAAATGTAAGATCTCCAAATGTGAATACCATTTACAAACAAAGCTACAAAAGGTAACACATAGACATGTTGACAATTATTCACTGAAACACAAACCAAAGACAAGGCCAATATTGACCGCATAAAATAGATGCCAAATGGAGTAAATATAAAGATAAAATCAACAGAGGCCACACCATCCCCTTTACCTTTTCAATATTTTCCATCGTTACTCCTTTATCTTTTGAGGCTTGAGCAGCTTTCACCTCAGCATGTCTCATACGCTCCTTCAGTTTGAACCTTTAATGTCGCAACCAAAGTCGAGGAATTACAACGCTTCGTAGAAGAGGAAGGCACGATCCATTTAATGAAAGAAAAGAAAAAGCAACAGCTACCTGAAATCCTTGTTCAGACTATTTTCAACTGTTGCTACAGCTAATCCTCCACCAAATCTGGCAGTGAAATCATTCTTGATTTGATCGAGGACGGCAAGAGGAATTTTTTGACCCATAGCCTTAGCTGCAACTACACAGTATGCTGCAGCACCCAAATGGTGTAGTTAGTTCAGCTATATCATGCATACATGCATGGTAAAGTAAAAAGACGTGCGACTAGACAAGCTTGGCTATCAAGAAAGCAACGAGCAATAACCAATGAGATTCTAATTATATATGTTAATAAACCAAAAGAGGGCCACAAAGGAAAGAGACGAGAGAAACAAAATCAAATTAATAGAAGCGTAGACCGATCCTATACGATGGTCATAAAAAAAGGAACAATACTCTTAAGCCTGTTGACCGCAAGAACCAAATGATTCAACAACTATACATTGAAACAATTTAAATGAAGTAAAAAGGAAATCAAATACATGAGCACGACCTTATCGACTGAAAAGTAGAAATCGAACACAAATACATGAGTAGGGATGGGCAATGGTTATGACGGGCGGGTAACCGCGGTTATTTTACCCATAACCGTTTATGCTCATACCCGCATAACCGTTTACCCGTTGGGTAATTACCTAAACGGTTATACCCATACCCATAACCGTTTATAAACGGTTAACCATACCCATAACCGCATATCCATTTACCCATAACCGTTTAATATCCGTTTACCCATTTATCCTTTTTAGGTCCCGTTTATCTTTTTTTTTTTACGATTTCCTTTTTTTTCACCCGTCTACATGTTTTTTAACAACTTGAAAATTTTAAAAAAAATTGTCATAATTTTTATTTTTTTTTTACAATTAAACACCGTTATAGGTACATTTATCGTACATTTTAGTATTTTAATTTTTTAAGTCGTTATATCATTCCAATAATTGAAATAATAGTTTACGGACGATATTTCTAACTATATAAAATAAATGAGTAAAAACGGTTACCCGTTTATAACCGCGGTTAATACCCATAACCGCCCATTTAAATTTTACATATATAAAATAAATGGGTAAACGGTTACCCGTTTATAACCGCGGTTAATACTCATAACCGCCCATTTAAATTTTGCGGGTAAATGGTTATACCCATAACCGTTTATTTATCTAAACGGTTACCCATAACTATAACCGTTTAATTTAAATAGGCGAATAACCGCGGTTACCCATAACCAATGGGTATTTGCCCATTCCTATACATGAGACTGAAGTTGCTATCAAGCAGGTAGTTGATCGTGTAGCCACGACCTTATTGACTGAAAAGTAGAAATCAAACACAAATATATGAGAGGAGAGGTATTACTGAAGTTGCTATCGAGCAGGTAGTTGATCGTGCAGCCACCACGGTCGTAGGTGATCTTATTTATCGAACAGGGGAGCTCAGAGAGATAATCCACGGCCAAGCCACTGAGCGTATGGTCAAATTGCAACCAATCTGCAAGAACCACCGTCCCGTGCGCCACGAAGCTATAGCTCAATGATGGAGCTTTGGATTTTCTTCTCATGCGCCACCCTCGGTTCTATTCTCAAGCGACAAGAACAATATTAAACATGTGAAATAGATTGGCAGGATAAAATGAAAATCAAAAGAGTTGAGAGAATGCCCTTTACCTTCTCAATATATTCCATCGCAACTTGTTCGTCTTTTGAGACTTTAGCAGCTACATATTCCATACGCTCCTTCAGTTTGGACCTACAAAGTTCAGGCATTAGAACACCTCATAGAAAAGGAAAGGTGCAATCTATTTAACAAGTGAACGGATAAAGAAACAGCTACCCTAATTCATTGCTAAGACTATCTGCAAATACTGCTTTAACGAATTGTGCACTATATTTGCCAAGAAAATCCTTCCTGACTTGATTGAGGAAGGCAAGAGGAATTTCTCGACCAATATCCTCATCTGCAACTACACAGTATGCTGCACCATTGAAATGGTGAAGTTAGTTCAGCTATATACATAGTGCTACAAAGCAAATTAAGAAGACATGCAACGAATTTGTAGGCAGTTTATTCCGAAGCCAACATTCAGTAAAACAAATAACTAATTTATTCCGAACCCCAAAAAAAAAAGTTAACAATTTTTCTTTTTATTCGAAAACCAACAAAAACACGAATAACGAATTTCAATCAGCGAAATTTAGACGAGTCTTACTATCGTCTAAACCAGAACCGTAAGGGAAATCAAACACAAAGACACGGGAAGAGAGAGAGATATTACTGAAGGCACGATCAATCAGGTAGTTGAAGGTGTAACCATCACGTTCGTAGGTGATCCTTCTCATCGAATGGCGGAGCGTCTCGAGCAAATTCAGAGCCAGGCGAGCCACATCCTCCTGATCCTGATGATTTGAGCACTCTGCAAGTACAACCGTCCTGCACGTCACGAAGCTGCAGATCAACGATGGAGCCATCGATTCTATTCGATTCTCTTCAAACCCTAATCATACGAGAGAGAAAGAGATAGAAAGCGACAGAGAGAGATTTGAATTTGAAAATGTGTGTGAGAGTGAGACAAGTGACGATTTTATTGAGAAAAATACGACATTGCGGCAGGTTTGGGGAGAGGGGGAGAGTGGCGGGAGGACCTGTTTGCATTATTTTTGAAGGGGCCTATTTGTATTTGTGTTATGGTCATGAACGGGCTTGGGTCGTTGAGGATAGGCCCAGTAGATTAGAAGCTTCTATTACTTCTTGGTCTAATCGAATACAAACGGTGTCCTCGTGGTAAAAATATTAGGAATTTAAATCTTCGTGATATAATTCGTTAGTAAATTCAGTCTAATAGTAAACTAAACACTGATTATTTCTCAAACAGAACACTATACACGCACACACTCACACACGAGTTCAATTTTATAATGAGATAGATCCAAGGCAATTGCATGAGACTTCCAAACATAATCATAAACTAGTTTCCAAAAAAAAAAAAAAAAATAAATAATCATAAACGTTGATGTGAGTCTCGCACTTTACGTTTCACTAATCCAAGAAATCTTCCCTTACTAAGTTTATGGATCACAAACATGCAAACATTAATTTGAAATAAGTAATTAATTAGAAAATGAGATTAATACCTCTCATCAACTTATGGGTCCCCAATACTTCATCCAATCAAAGCCTAAAGGGTGCATTTTTGCTCACCACCATGAACTATGGTGTATGCTCACCATAAACCTTATCATCTGACATGTGTCCTTTCACTTAACCATAGTTAATTTTTTTCAAAATTAGAAAAGGAACATTTAATATTAAAGTTAATCATAGTTAGTTGAAAGGACACGTGTCAAATGATGAGGTGTATGGTGAGCATACACCATACATAGTTTATGGTGGTGAGCAAAAATGCTCCCAAGCCTAAAAGCTTATGTCGCAAAAGAACGGAGAATTGGATGGAGACTTCAATCATAAAATACAAGATGGATAGATGAATTGGAATAATGTTTTTATAGGAGAGGATGAGGAAGTAGGCCGGCCCTCTAGAGTTTAGGGGTGGCCGGTCCTATGTGGTATTTTTGGTGGGAATATAAACCTTAAATTCAAAAATTAGTATTTAAGACTACAAATTTATTTAGATATGGCTGCAGCCATGTGGAATGAGTTGGATGTATATCTCCCTCACACTACAGATCTTACTATTCTTCTCAAAAGAGCTGAGGAGGATAAGATCTATCAACTGCTTGCAAGTCTTAGCTCAGAATATGAGGATCTCAGGAGTCACATACTAATGAGTATAGAGCTACCACCATTCAAGACTGTTTGTGCTACCGTACAACGTGAAGAAACAAGAAGGAGGGTGATGAATATGGAGCCTAATCTCAAGCTATCAGAGACTAGAGGACATGTTGCAAACCACAGGAGCTATGAGTCTAAGGCATACAAGGGAAGGAATCCACACCTAAAGTGCAAGTATTGCAATGCTACTGGACACACAAAAGATAGGTGTTGGGAGCTACATCCTGAGCTTAAGCCCATGTTCTCCTAGACCCTTGAGACCAAGGAAATGGTGGTCACTCATCTTAAATTTTAAACTAACGATGCAGAAAAAAGTATAACAAAAAAAGTTAAATAATCACCAATCGTTAAATTAAGATCTAACAGTGGGTGACCAACATTTTTTTTTATAACCGAGTCTAGGAGAACAATTATGTGCTCACAATCTTCAGCATAACAACCTTGTACAACCTTTAGTTGAAGACTCAAAAGTTCACGTATATGCGTGCATGGTCTATGCTTGCTGCAGCACCCAAATGGTGTAGTTAGTTCAGCTATATCATGCATACATGCATGGTAAAGTAAAAAGACGTGCGACTAGACAAGCTTGGCTATCAAGAAAGCAACGAGCAATAACCAATGAGATTCTAATTATACATGTTAATAAACCAAAAGAGGGCCACAAAGGAAAGAGACGAGAGAAACAAAATCAAATTAATAGAAGCGTAGACCGATCCTATACGATGGTCATAAAAAAAGGAACAATACTCTTAAGCTTGTTGACCGCAAGAACCAAATGATTCAACAACTATACATTGAAACAATTTAAATGAAGTAAAAAGGAAATCAAATACATGAGCACGACCTTATCGACTGAAAAGTAGAAATCGAACACAAATACATGAGACTGAAGTTGCTATCAAGCAGGTAGTTGATCGTGTAGCCACGACCTTATTGACTGAAAAGTAGAAATCAAACACAAATATATGAGAGGAGAGGTATTACTGAAGTTGCTATCGAGCAGGTAGTTGATCGTGCAGCCACCACGGTCGTAGGTGATCTTATTTATCGAACAGGGGAGCTCAGAGAGATAATCCAGGCCAAGCCACTGAGCGTATGGTCAAATTGCAACCAATCTGCAAGAACCACCGTCCCGTGCGCCACGAAGCTATAGCTCAATGATGGAGCTTTGGATTTTCTTCTCATGCGCCACCCTCGGTTCTATTCTCAAGCGACAAGAACAATATTAAACATATGAAATAGATTGGCAGGATAAAATGAAAATCAAAAGAGTTGAGAGAATGCCCTTTACCTTCTCAATATATTCCATCGCAACTTGTTCGTCTTTTGAGACTTTAGCAGCTACATATTCCATACGCTCCTTCAGTTTGGACCTACAAAGTCCAGGCATTAGAACACCTCATAGAAAAGGAAAAGGTGCAATCTATTTAACAAGTGAACGGATAAAGAAACAGCTACCCTAATTCATTGCTAAGACTATCTGCAATTACTGCTCTAACGAATTGTGCACTATATTTGCCAAGAAAATCCTTCCTGACTTGATTGAGGAAGGCAAGAGGAATTTCTCGACCAATATCCTCATCTGCAACTACACAGTATGCTGCACCATTGAAATGGTGAAGTTAGTTCAGCTATATACATAGTGCTACAAAGCAAATTAAGAAGACATGCAACGAATTTGTAGGCAGTTTATTCCGAAGCCAACATTCAGTAAAACAAATAACTAATTTATTCCGAACCCCAAAAAAAAAAAAGTAAACAATTTTTCTTTTTATTCGAAAACCAACAAAAACACGAATAACGAATTTCAATCAGCGAAATTTAGACGAGTCTTGCTCAAGGTATTAAATATCGATAATATCGGAAATATCGGTAGTCCAAAAACACGGAAATTTCGATGGAAATATCGGGATATTATCGATATCGATAAAGATTGAATAAAAACCACGGAAATTGTAAGAAAAACTTGGAAATTTTTATTGAAACTTTGCAGGATGTTTATTTAGTCAATTATCTATTAGTTTATCACAAAAAAATTGGAAGGAAATGCATTGCATGATGGATTTAATTGATTTAAGTTGATTATATTGCGAGCTGGCAAACATTATGAGTGTAGAAAATATGTAAATACTTTAGCATGTTTTCACAAAAACATAAGTGATATGGTGGTCAAGGTGTTGAAGGTGTTGAAGGAGTAAAATGGGAGAAGTTCGAATCCCCTTGGTGTTTTTTTAAATATAGAAATTTAAAAAACACGGAAATTTCGATAGAAATATCGATGACATCGGAAATATCGGTAGTCCAAAAATACGGAAATTTCGATGGAAATATCGAGATATTATGGATATTTTATACCTTGGTCTTACCATCGTCTAAACCAGAACCGTAAGGGAAATCAAACACAAAGACACGGGAAGAGAAAGAGATATTACTGAAGGCACTATCAATCAGGTAGTTGAAGGTGTAACCATCACGTTCGTAGGTGATCCTTCTCATCGAACGGCGGAGCGTCTCGAGCAAATTCAGAGCCAGGCGAGCCACATCCTCCTGATCCTGATGATTTGAGCACTCTGCAAGTACAACCGTCCTGCACATCACGAAGCTGCAGATCAACGATGGAGCCATCGATTCTATTCGATTCTCTTCAAACCCTAATCATACGAGAGAGAAAGAGATAGAAAGCGACAGAGAGAGATTTGAATTTCAAAATGTGTGTGAGAGTGAGCAGGAGTGGGCAGTTGAAACCGAAAACCGAAACCGAAACACAAACCAAATCGAACCGCACTGAATGGTTCGGTTTTGCGGTTTTGAAACGGTTGCGGTTTTGAAACCGAACCGCATTGTAGGAAACGGTTTGGTTTTGGTTTTGGCTTTTGAAAACCGCACCTTAAATTAGATGTCCTATTTTAATTAGTTGTTTGTTAGAATCCATACATTTAGTATGTACATGTCATAATAATGATTATTTTTTCCAAATTATATCCCTCATCAAGCTTGGCATCTCAATGTTTCTTTACAGGAAAAGATGAAAATTTTATTTACTAGTAAAAGCACCTCAGAACTCTAATTTACAAGTTCATAATGATAGCCTATATAATAGACTAATAAAAATGCAAATGAAAAGAAAAAAAAGAAACAATGAGCATCAAATAAGAGTAGTCATTGTAGGAAAGATACAAAGACCAAATCTCTAATCAAATAATAAGCTGTAACACTCCATTTGGGTACTTTTTCCTCCTCACAGAGTCTATCATATGTGCAATTAGCTAGCTAGAGTAAAGAAAAGAATTCTCATGTGGGTTGTTTAATTAATGTATTGTGTGGAAAATGAGACTGTGTTATGTGTAGATAAATATAAATTTTAAATTGTATATATTTTTTCAAAAATCAAACCGAAACCGTTTGAAACCGTACCGAACCGAACCAAACGGTTTGGTTTCATTTTGATTTTGGCTTCAAAACCGCACCAAACCGCACCGCAAAAAGTTGCGGTTTTGGTTGTGGTTTCACTCAAAACCGCACCAAACCAAACCGTGCCCACCCCTAAGAGTGAGACAAGTGACGATTTTATTGAGAAAAATACGACATTGCGGCAGGTTATGGATCACAAACATGCAAACATTAATTTGAAATAAGTAATTAACTAGAAAATGAGATTAGTACCTCTCATCAGCTTATGGGTCCCAAATACTTCATCCAATCAAAGCCTAAAGGGTGCATTTTTGCTCACCACCATGAACTATGGTGTATGCTCACCATAAACCTTATCATCTGACATGTGTCTTTTCACTTAATCATAGTTAATTTTTTACAAAATTAGAAAAGGAACATTTAATATTAAAGTTAATCATAGTTAGTTGAAAGGACACGTGTCAAATGATGAGGTGTATGGTGAGCATACACCATACATAGTTTATGGTGGTGAGCAAAAATGCTCCCAAGCCTAAAAGCTTATGTCGCAAAAGAACGGAGAATTGGATGGAGACTTCAATCATAAAATACAAGATGGATAGATGAATCGGAATAATGTTTTTATAGCAGAGGATGAGGAAGTAGGCCGGCCCTATGTGGTATTTTTGGTGGGAATATAAACCTTAAATTCAAAAATTAGTATTTAAGACTACAAATTTATTTAGATATGGCCGCAGTCATGTGGAATGAGTTGGATGTATATCTTCCTTACACTACAGTCTTACTATTCTTCTCAAAAGAGCTGAGGAGGATAAAATCTATCAACTGCTTGCAAGTCTCAGCTCAGAATATGAGGATCTCAAGAGTCACATACTAATGAGTATGGAGCTACCACCATTCAAGACTGTTTGTGCTACCGTACACCGTGAAGAAACAAGAAGGAGGGTGATGAATATGGAGCCTAATCTCAAGCTATCAGAGACTGGAGGATATGTTGCAAACCACAGGAGTTATGATTCTAAGGCATACAAGGGAAGGAATCCACACCTAAAGTGCAAGTATTGCAATGCTACTGGACACACAGAAGATAGGTGTTGGGAGTTACATCCTGAACTTAAGCCCAAGTACAACAAAACAATGGCTTCAAAACCCTCATCAACTGTTCTATTTAAGGCTCAACATGCTGCCCACAATGTTATCAGCTCTCTCAATCATGGCTTGGTGGACTTCACAGCCAACCCTGTGACTCTTATCAACGAGTTTGCAGCTTACTTACAAGCTAAAAATCATGGAGAGACTACACAAGCCTCAAAGGGTGAAAGAAACAACCACACTGCACTCCTTGGACAATTTGCAGAATTTCTAGCTGATCATGATCATGTTTCACAAGATGTAGCTCTAGGTATCTTCAAAGCATTCTCAACTGCACTACAAACTAGTATTAATCATGATTGTTGGATAATTGACTCGGGTGCCTCTGATCACATGACAAACAAGGCCTCAAATCTACATGATTTCCAAGTTTTGTCAAAACCATCTCATGTGTCAGTTACAAATGGAAAAAATGTCTCAGTCATGGGAAAGGGAAAACTAGGTTTAGTCTCAAACACCATAGAGTCTACTGCCTTATATGTACCATCATTCCCATTTCAATTGATGTCATTAGGACAACTCACTAACACTCTAAATTGCCTAGCCATATTCTCACCCACAAATGTCATTTTTAAGGATGCTCTCACCAAGAGGAAGATTAGTGAAGGATTCTATCAAAATGGTCTTTATTATTTTTGTACCAAGCCTTTTTTGTCAAAAGCCCTCCAAGCTCAATCAAGTTCTTCCAAGGATCAACAACTTTGGCACCAAAGGCTAGCTCATCCATCCGAAGTTGTTTTATCAAAACTATTTCCCAAGTTTTGTCACCCACTGACCAAGTGTGATACCTGTCATTACTCAAAGTTTGCTAGGTTACCTTTTGGAACCTCAGTGTCAAGGTCTAGCACACCTTTTGAACTTGTTCACACTGATGTATGGGGTCCTACTGTTGAATCAATGGAAGGCTATAAATATTTTGTCATATTTGTGGATGATTGCACTCGTGGTCACATTCCTTTATCTCATGAAAGCTAAGAGTGAAGTTCCAACTATTTTTCAAGATTTTCATACACTTGTGTCAAACCAATTCCATTCAACTATTAAAACACTAAGATCAGATAATGGTACTGAGTTTTTATCCAACACAATGGTTCAATACTTAAGTTCATAAGGAATTGTACATCAAACCAGTTGTGTGGGAACCTCACAACAGAATGGGATTGTTGAGCGAAAGAACCGAGATCTCCTTGAAAAAACTCGTGCACTGATGTTACATATGAATGGTCTTAAAAGGTTTTGGTCTTATGCAATTTTGACAGCTACATATCTCATCAACCGACTTCCAAGTCGGGTTCTAGGGTTCAAATCTCCTTATGAAACTCTAGAGAAGAGACCTATCACGCTGTCTCACTTAAAGGTGTTTGGTTGCTCATGTTTTGTTCATGTACAACATCAACATCGTGACAAATTGGACGCCAGAGCTGAAAAATGTGTGTTTGTGGGGTATTCATCTACACATAATGGATATAAGTGTTTCAATCCTCTTTCTAAAAAATGTATTGTCTCAAGAGATGTTGTCTTTGATGAAGACACCTCTTTCTTTCAACAAAAATGGCATGCTTCTTGTGAGGGGGGGTCACCATATGACCTGTTTCCTTACCTATGTGCATTAATCAAGATGATGGTGTACCAACAGTGCATGACATTCAAGGTAATGAGGAAGTACACCAAGTCACAAATTCTTCAGATTCACAGGTTGTCTAACAAGAGAACATTGAGCAAGGATCTAAAAACCAAGTTGACAATGCACAACCATTACAGTCAACACAAGATGTACGAAGAAATCCTTCCCGTGCAAGAAAACCTCCAGCAAGGCTATTGGATTATGTAACTTATGCTTCAAGGTACCCTATCACTGATGTGCTACATTATTTGAAGTATTCAACTTAGCATCGTGCCTTCCTCATTGAAGTTTCCAAGATTGCTGAACCAAGAACATTTCAAGAAGCCTCTTCCATGCCACATTGGAAACTCGCTATGGTTGAAGAATTGAATGCATTGGAAGAAAATAACACCTGGAGCATTGTCAAGTTGCCTCCAGGAAAGAAGGTTGTTGGAAGTAGATGGGTTTACAAAACAAAGCTAAAGGCAGATGGTTCAATAGAGAGACACAAAGCCAGACTTGTGGCTCGTGGCTTCACTCAGACATTCGGGGTTGATTACAAGGAAACTTTTGTCTCAGTTGCTAAAATGAAGACTGTTAGGGTATTACTCTCTATGGCAATAAACTGTGGTTGGTCCCTGTACCAAATGGATGTAAAAAAACATTTTTCTTTATGGAGAACTTCAAGAAGAAGTCTACATACAACCTCCTCCAGGTTATAATCAAGTGGAACAAGGAATGGTTTGTAAGTTACACAAGGCTATCTACAGATTAAAACAATCTCCTAAGGCATGGTATGCCAAGCTAAGTTCTGTCTTAGAGAAGGCATGATTCATAAGAAGCAATGCTGATTCCTCCTTATTCATTCGAAATGGCTCTAGTGGTAAACTTGTGGTTCTCATCTATGTCGATGATCTGATTATCACTGGTGACAATGAGAGTGAAATTCAAGCCTTGAAACGTTCCTTACATTGCACATTTGCCATCAAAGATCTTGGGAGATTGAAGTATTTTCTTGGCATTGAAGATCGACTTGACTGGAGAACTTCTCACCAATATAAGCTACTATCAAAGGTTGGTGGGTAAACTTATCTATCTTACTATCACACGCCCCGACATCAGCTATGCTGTTAGCTTAGTCAGTCAGTTTATGCATGCTCCCACAATGCAACATCTTCAACTTGTCAAACACATCCTGTGTTACCTCAAAGGTTCCCTGGACAGAGGCATTCTTATGTCCAACCATCAGTCAACAGAAATCAGTGCTTACACCGATGCAGACTGGGCAGGTAGTCAAATTGACAAAAAATCAACCACTGGATATTGCACTTTCGTTGGAGGAAACCTTGTGACATGGAAGAGTAAGAAGCAAAGCGTTATTGCTCGATCTAGTGCTGAAGCTGAATATCGAGCAATGGCAGCTACTGCATGTGAATTAATCTGGCTTAAAAGCCTTGTTTCAGATTTAGGGTTTCCGCATCACGCTCCTATGTCTCTCATGTGTGATAATCAGGCTGCCATGCACATCGCAGCCAATCCTGTTTTTCACGAAAGAACCAAGCACATCGAGGTGGATTGCCATTTCATCTGAGCTCAAGTTCAAACACAAGTCATTCAAACACAATTCACTCAGAATTGTGACCAGTTGGCTGACTTATTTACCAAGGCTCTGCCCTCTCATCAATGTCAACGTCTTCTGAGCAAGCTTGGCTCGACTACACTCCACGATCCAGCTTGAGGGGGAGTGTTGGAACCAAGTCACATGAAGAAGCAACTTGTTTTTTTTTTTTTTTTTTTCAGCTTTCTCTTTTCCTTGTTTTAAGGCATGTTTTTCACCTTAAATCAAGGGAAAGTTGGTGTCCTAGGCTTACCTAGTTCCTAGGGTTCCATGTAAAGATGGTTGCTATTAACCATTCTCTTTTCTTGCCTATATATATTGCCATGTACACTTATAACATTATGAATGAGAAATACTTTTGAAAATAATTTCTACAAAACGTCTATTATACAACTAACTTTTGATCTTTTTACCTAAACTTTTGTTCAGCAGGATTGGAATGCTCTTAGTTTTATTAATTGAGTGTCTAAATGGAATGAATTGGAAATATAGGTCTAACATGCGATATCTTCATAAGTATGAACACAAGTTACAGTCCCCTAAACGAAATAGGGATTTTGGACGATAATAATTTTACAAAACTATATATGCTAAGCATGCACTTTTAAAACAAATTATATAATTTACTGTGCGATATTTTAGAACATCATCAGATGTTTGGTGTTGAACTTCCTTCACTCATAAACCTCCTCGTTAACCCCTTCTTCATCACCATCAACCTCAGCAAACATAGTGTCATTAATGTAGTTATTCATTACCGAAAGCAAACTTTCCATAGAAAAAGGAAATTCAAAGCGCTCTTTTGATCCCTCGCACATAAACATCTTAATGTTGGAAGCTAGCTGAGATATCTCCTCGTCGTCCTCTTTAAACCCAATACAATCTCTGGCATCCAAATAATCAAGATCTTTGCAGCCCTGCAGTAAAACGACGAGATTGTCCCTATCAATTTTTGCCTGACGCAGGGTAAGTCGCTTGATATTAGGCACCAAGTTGACAATCGCCGTCGCCTCATCTTTTCCAACGTCTGCATTCGACAAGATTAAATGAAGAAGAAACTTGCAGTGGACGCTAACCACGGCAAGTATTTTCTCCAATTTCTCGCAGCAGCCCAAAGACAGCATCGCCAAGCATTTGAACTTTCCAATTAATTCTACATTTATGCTACCATACAGCAGAAATCGGGGTAAACCCAGAATCACAATGTCAGGACACCTGCAAAAATGTAATAGTATATAAGCAATCCATGTCGAAGAAATTGAAGCAAAAGTGAAACATTCTCTATTCTCTAACAGAGAGGTGAGCCCTACCATTATATGTAGAACTAAACTATTTTTCTAGAGGGTGTGCTATTTTTGTAATTAGACGCAATGAATGTTGCAGGTCCCAGATAGAAACGACTTACACATTAGCAACATGCTCAAACGCTTCAGCTGTGCAGCAACCAGGTAGCTTGACGGAAACAGCACTTCCGCGGCTACGATTGACTACAAGCTTTATAAAATCAGTGACAGAGAAGCGATCCCCACCGACCCGATATTCCGTAAGAAATCTAACGTAAAAGGGATAGGGATCGAACTCATAAGGTTCGGGATCGAACTCATCAAGAGGTTCGGGATAGAACTCATAAGGTTCGGGTTCAAATTCAGGAAAAAGGAGATCTTTCCAGCATGAAGGATTTAGGGTTGCTTTGTGCCACGACTTGCACACAAAAGGGACATCCAACAGCAGCGACTCCACTCCAACTTTTTCAAATACTTTCACCAAGCAGTCCATCTGTAAGTCCTCCCATCTTCGTTCATCTTCCATCTACATTAATAGAAATCCAGATATAATGTAAACATATATCAAGAGTTATCAATCAACTAATTTTTATTTATTTATTTAAGAAGTTCAAGAAAATTAATAAGCGGCGAAATTTGAGAAAAGAATCACCTTTCAACTCGAGGGATTATGAGAGAAAGTGTGCTAGTTTGAAGATAAATTATATAAGAAAACAAATGAATGCTCATTAATTCCCACAATTTAAATTCAAACACTAAATCAACCCATCTTAATTACCTTAGCCTTCAATTTCGAAAGTGGCGCAGAGGAAGTCGTTCCCAGAGAGAGAGAGTAAGCTCGCTGTGATGTCGCGTTGTAGGAAATCTGAGCAAGTCGTTCTGTGAGAGAGATTATTTGGGCGACTTCTGCTTTTTTTTATGTTTTCAATGGTTGGGGTGTTTGATAAGACTGGTGGGGAAAATTTGACTTCACAGTAAAATTCAAAAGCAGCATTGCTGCTTTTACTTTACTTTTCTGCTTCTGCTCAAACTGAATTGGTGGGAAAAAAGTTAGATTAACAGTAAAATTCAAAAGCAATTACAATGCTGCTTTCATTTCAGCTTTTGCGCAAATTGAATTGGTGAGAAAAAGTTGAATTCACACTTTTTTATTTCAGCTTTTCTGCTTTTGCTTAAAGCCTAAAACTGAATTGGTGAGAAGAAGTTGAATTCATACTAAAATTCAAAAGCAGCTAAACTGATGCTTTTATTTCAGCTTTTCTTCTTTTTCGCAAACTGAATTGGGAAGAGGCAGATGTTGGAGATTAAGCTTGTTGCAGGATTGAAGTTTACTTGGATTTCAAGTTTCTGTAAAAGTTGAAGTGTTGTTCTTGGTTATAACTAGAACACTCGGTCACAATGTTTGGCTGAAACTAAAACATCTTAATGGCTTGTATTGTGCGATTTATCTTTTTTGAAAAGTTTAAGTGAAAACATGTGCCGCTAACATAGCTCTAGACTCGTGTGAAGCGTGTGAGGCCTAATGGCTACATTCATTTTGTTTATATGCCTTCATGCTTCTCGTGTGAAGATGAGTATGATTCAATACATCGCACTGCCCTGAGAGCAACGAGCTCTCTCTGCAAGTTTACAGAACATTGCTCTTGCCTTCATCATCACAATCTTCGTTCATTTTTCAGATTTTGGAATCCAATTTTTACACAAAGTTAACAGCGGATAAGTTCAATAAAATTTTCAATATGCCTGTATTGTCCTCGTTTGTTTTCGAAAATGGTGTGAATTACCCTCAATCATTTTCACGATTGAACTTCTCTAGCTGTTTCTTCCAGCAAACCACTGGCGACAAGTTCTTTATGTTCCTATCTTCAAATTCGTCATGAGTTTGTGCACCCCCGTTCTTTTTCTTCGATGAAGTAACTTATTTCCGTTTGAATTTTGTTTTCAGGACGATATATCAACACGACGGAGTGCTGCAAAAAGGAGCTTTAGTTGAGTTAACTTGTTAGAACTGGTGTCTATATTTTTAAGAATGTTGATGGGAAAGGACCAAAGAGCTTCGTTGATGCTTTATATCTTCGAAGTTCTCTGTTGTATGACTTGATTGGTCCCTAAATCGAGAAAGCATTCCTTCCTTGAATTCTGTGGTGTTAAGTTTGTATTGAACATGCTTAATTAGTTGAGTTTGTGTTCTGATTCTGTTGATGATCAGCCTAACGTGGTGTCACGCTCCAACCCCGATATCCTCAAATATCAGGGTAAGAACGTGATGGCCGACACTCAAGGGTGACGAAGCCAATTTTAAAGCATGCAAACTAATAAAATGTATATACTTAGAATAAAAATTTATACTCTAGGAACTGGTTCAGAGCATACATTTCTAAGAATAATATAAAAGAAGCTTTAGGAATATGTACGAACAATGGAATAATACCGAAGTGGAGAGAACTCGAGAGTAGCTGCGCAACTTGTCTTGACGCTGGGATCATGTGCCTCGAATCTAAACCCTGAAAGGGGCGCAAAAACAGAAAGGTGAGTGGACCATAATTTATAATAATACTAAATAATACAAAAAAACCATTTTATTTCCGAACATAATAACCCCCTGTTTTGAAACCATATATACAATACTACATACTAAGTTTCTGAAAACTCTAATATGCCATGAACACCTCTGAAAAACTCGTATGCAACTCAAGGTATACAAATTGTATTAATACCGCCGAAAGGCAAAGCCATAGTTCTCAGTAAAACCTTACTCTCTAGGGGTATCATAGTCGCCCGCAAGCAATACCTAACCATCACCAGAAGGTGAAGCTGTACGACACTGGGTTACGCCAGCGAAGAAACATGGTAGGTCCCATCACCCGAAGGTGAAGCTGTACGACTCCGGGTTACGCCGGAGAAGAATTCTCTAACGTCTCACACCCGACACTAGCCGCAGCTAGTGAAGCTGTCCGACACTGCTTTCGGCAGTGAAATTGGGGTATAATACATATATCTCACTCCTCCTCATCTCCATGTCCTATGGCCATAGACGTCCCATACCTATGTTGTGTGGATGTGTTGTATGATAACTTGCTAGATAAAAATACCCAAAACCATATCTCAACATTTCAGAACTTTATTTCATAAATCCAAAAACATAGCTCAATTCTCATGCCAAAATATCCATATCCAAAGGTTCCAAAAGTTTGTAAAATAAATCACAAACTAAGTTCTCACATTGTAAATCACACATATAATCCATCATGTTAAAACTTGAATATATAAATCCATAGTTAAAAACCTTTACTATATAGTAAAGCTGAATATATCCAATATATATACTCCATAAGTGATTCAATTACTAGAAAAGTATCCAACTATCAAGATATGCAATTTCATAAAACATGATATATCAAAATCTCAACGATACGCCAAATTGTAAATATATTTAAAGCATATAAAAATTCTGCAAGAAAATATGCATGCAATCCTAAGCTTTATAAAAATATCATTTGAGAAGGGGTCCACGCACAAATAATCCGTAGTAGCAGCGTTATGCCGAAAAAGGAATTTAGAATTCCCCAATCGTCTCTACATCGCCAACGACAACAGCTGCTCCTGTCTGTGACAAATTGGCATGTATATCCTTCTCTGCCTTGTGGGTGTATCTGGTTAATCCTTCTTTCTTGACCACAAGAAGCCATTCTCCAGATGAAGAGAATTCTAACATGACAGTTGCTCCATCTTCTTTATAACATTTGTCCCCTTTAGTGATCAGTATATTTGCCAAGCAGCATGCATAATCTAAATCCCGTGTTGTTCTCTCCATGGTTGAACTGTCTTCTTTCAGGTTTCCTACAGAAGTTGGAAGTGTCTTCCTACGCTTATTAATAGATGCTACAGAGGAAAAAGGGAGGCCATTCTGTAAGGTTGTGAATGGCAATGAATGATGTATTGGATTACTTATGTTGTAGGCCACTTGTTTACCGAGTTGTTAACAACTTAAGTAATCTGATAGTCCTAATGAAATAAGAATTATGGAGTCTTATCCCTTGCAATTGACCTAAAGAAATCTGATGGATTTTGCCACAAAGGTATAGTGTCATGGTGGGACTTAAACACTTAAGTGATAGGGTTTGATTTTCACAACCAATAATAGGCCGGCTATGATTAAACCCTAATTATATAAATACTATGGTTAAGTCCCTGCTTCCATACGCTTGTTCTCTCATTTTGCACCAAACCCTATTCACGGTAGAGAGATATTTTGAAGTATTGGAAGTAGAAGACAACCTAGAGTTCATCAATGGCCTCATCTTCATAACCATGTCTTCCAAATTCTACAGATAAGTTTAATATAATTAGTCGATCTCTATTTTATATTCATTTGATTTATTCGTGATCCTAATGCCTTATTGTTGTGATTTCAGAATATGTCTTACACATTCTTCCTAGTGCTGATTAGCTCAGAAACTAAGGCTTCATTGGGCTTTTGTAAAGAAACCAGCGACGGATTTCTAGATCTCCTCCTCCTCAACGAACTCCTCATCTTGTGAACACCACGCCAATTTAAACCACTCCTATACTGTGTGTTTCTATAAGCTAATTTGGGAACTCTTGCGCTAGAATGAAAAACTGGCGTGCACTCAATACAATCAACTTCTCCGTCACAGTCATCACCACTTTCATGCCCATCAATCCAATTATTTATAGTTGGCTGACATTTATATCTGAGATAGATGATGGTATGCATGTCCATAAAACAAAACGGAACTGCAGAAAAGTCCACAGAAAACAATGGGATAAACTGTTTCGAACCATAAGGTCCTTTCACTTCACCATTCGCCATCAACACTCCCACCAGATACACAGAGAGTGCTGCCTTCTTCAGCAAAGGAGGCCCTACAAATTTATAAACCAATATCTCTGCTTTCTTCAACAAACGAGACCCTGCAAATTTATAAACCAATATCTCTGATATTTTAAGCTATGAAAATCTAGTTGTTGTTATTCATATTGATAAAGGAAGGAATCTAGAAGCTAAATGTTTGAACAGAGTCTCATCTCACACACACACACACTCTCTCTCTCTCTCTCTCTCTCTCTCTCTCTCTCTCTCTCTCTCGATTTCCTGCTCCGGTGCTTCGAACCCGAACTCTTCTTCCTCTTCCTCGACTTCAAATCCCCCGATCCAGAATCAGATTTGGATTTAGACTCGGACTTCTCCTTCTCTTTCTTCTTGTCCTTCGATTCCATTTTCTCCTCCTCGCCATACCGCTCCAAAATCTCATCAGCTTTACCCACCAATTCGAACTCATCGTTCTCAACCCAAGGCGAGCTAGGCGTCAATTCCCAAATGCAAAACCTTCCCGATTTCCTCAGCTTCTGCCTCTTGAGCCTCCTGTACTCCTCGATTCTCACGAGTTCAAACCTTTTTCCCATCGCTGATCACACATGCAAGCATACCATGTTGAAAATCAATGTCAAGCCCAAAACAATAAGTAATCCACAACCCAATCTAAAGTCCAAGTCCATATCTAGTTTGATGATGTAAGTGCTTACAATTGCAAAGTTAGGTTGTGTGTGAAAACAAAGCAAAGTTAGGCAAGTTAGGTTGTGTGTGAAAACAAATAGGTGCAATTAATGTGTTTTGTGTGGTAGTAAATAATCTTAGTTTAATTAAAATGTGTGGTATAGTTTCCATTTAGTTTGCTATAAATACCCAAGTCCCCAAGCCTTATAATTCATCCAAAGCAAAAACAAAGCTAAGTGCTAAATAAGAAAAGCTTTGCTAATTAGTGTTTTTGTGAGCTTTCTTTAGAGTGTGCTTTATTTTCTTCTTCTTGGAATAATTAGAGTTATCTTGGATACTCTTTTTGTTCAACAATTGGTATCAGAGCCAAGTCGGTCAGGGATCGTTCTTGGTGGAGCTATCTTGAGTCGTGAGGAGTTTGGTACTCTGCAAGTTTGTTAGTCAAGCTTGATCGGTACAGTCGAAGTCTTGCCGACACGATGGGTGACCTTCAAGTAGTTGGAGGAATCAAGAAGCTCAACAACAAAAACTACAACATGTGGTCAACATGTATGGAGTCCTACTTACAAGGTCAGGACCTTTGGGAGGTTGTCGATGGTGGTGAAGTTACACAACCGACGACAGAAGATGCCAATGGCGTCTTGCGAAAGTGGAAAATTAAAGCAGGCAAAGCAATGTTTGCTTTAAAGACCACAATTGAAGAAGAAATGTTGGAGCACATCCGGGATGCCAAAGCACCGAAGGAAGCATGGGACACTTTTGCTACACTCTTTTCAAAGAAGAATGATACAAGACTACAACTTCTTGAGAACGAGCTGTTGTCGATAGCGCAACGTGACACAACGATTGCCAAGTATTTTCACAAGGTGAAATCGATATGCCGTGAAATTTCTGAATTAGATCTAACGGCGTCTATTGGGGAAGCCAGGATAAAGAGAATAATTATCCATGGTTTGAGACCCGAATACTGAGGGTTTGTTGCCGCTATACAGGGATGGCCGATACAACCATCACTTGTTGAGTTTGAGAATTTGCTTACAGGTCAAGAAGCTATGGCCAAGCAAATGGGAGGAGTCTTGCTGAAGGGTGAAGAGGAAGCGCTCTACACCAACAAAAGCAAAGGCAGCCTCAAGCGGCACACTGGTGGTGGATCTAAAAAGGATGGTGACAAGATGAAAAATCACCAAGGAAATGGAGGCTTTCGTCCAAGGGGAGCTTCGAAGAATCGCAGTAATAATAAAAAGTTCGATGGCGAGTGTTACAACTGCGGGAAGATGGGCCACATGGCGAAAGATTGTTGGGCCAAGAAAAAAACCTGTTGAAAGTAATACTGCTACTTCCAGTTCGAAGGAGAATAGTGAAGATGGCTGGGATGCTGAAGCATCATTTGCTACCGAGGAAGAAGAATTAGCCCTCACGGTAACAACACAAGAACGGATTAACTACAAAAATGATTGGATCGTAGATTCAGGCTGCTCAAATCACATGACGGGTGATAAACAGAAGTTGCAAAACCTATCTGAATACAAGGGAGGTCGTGTGGTGGTGACGGCCAACGACTCAAGGTTATTGATTGCCCATATCGGTAAGACTGTAATTGTGCCCCACTACAACACTAACCAGGTGCCACTTCAAGATGTTTACCATGTTCCAGGTATGAAGAAAAATCTGCTTTCAGTGCCTCAACTGACATCATTGGGAAATTATGTCTTGTTTGGTCCACAAGATGTGAAGGTGTATCGACATCTCAAGATCTTAGGGACGCCAACAATGGAGGGACGACGACTACAGTCAGTCTATGTAATGTCAGCAGAAACTGCATACGTAGACAAGACAAGGAAGAATGAGACAGCTGATTTATGGCACATGAGATTAGGTCACGTTAGCTATCATAAGCTAAATGTGATGATGAAGAAGTCAATGCTTAAGGGGCTACCTCAGCTTGACGTGAGAGTAGACACGGTTTGTGCAGGATGCCAGTATGGTAAAGCACATCAACTACCATACGAAGAGTCGAAGTTTAAAGCGAAAGAACCGTTGGAGTTAGTCCATTCCGATGTGTTCGGGCCAGTCAAGCAACCATCGATAAGTGGGATGTGATACATGGTGACGTTCATAGATGACTACTCCAGGTATGTGTGGGTTTTCTTTATGAAAGAAAAATCTGAAACATTTTCAAAATTTAAAGAGTTTAAAGAGACAGTTGAAGGAGAAGTGGGAAAGAAGATTCGTTGCATACGCAAGGATAATGGAGGAGAATATACCTCGAATGAGTTTTCCCAATATCTACGAGAATGTAGAATACGTCACCAGTTCACATGTGCTAACACGCCACAACAGAATGGCGTAGCAGAAAGAAAGAACCGGCATCTTGCAGAGATATGTCGAAGTATGCTCCATGCCAAGAATGTACCAGGAAGGTTTTGGGCTGAAGCAATGAGGACTACAGCCTTTGTGATCAACAGGCTTCCTCAACCAAGGTTAGAATTTGTCTCACCCTTTGAGATACTGTGGGATATGAAACCTACAGTTAGTTATTTTCGAGTATTTGGCTGTGTGTGCTACGTATTTGTTCCAAGTCACCTACGTAGCAAGTTTGACAAGAAGGCAGTCCAATGTATCTTTGTGGGATACGACAGCCAAAGAAAAGGGTGGAAATGTTGTGATCCTACGACTGGAAGGTGTTACACCTCACGAGATGTGGTGTTTGATGAAGCATCTTCTTGGTGGTCCTCAGAAAAGGAGGCATTGCCTAATTCAAGAGAGATTGAAGATAAGTTGCAGCAAAAGATGGGGGAGCAAACTGTTCGAATCCAGTCGAGACCAGATGAGTCTGAGGATTCGCTTGATGATGATGATGTCGAGCGAGCAGTACCTCAAAACCATTGGCAAGGTGGCGTATGTCAACAACCAGAAGAAGAAAGACCTAGTGAAGTGGAAGTATCGACTCCACAATCACAACCAAGGAGGTTAACAAGAATCCAGAAGCCAAATCCTAAATACGCCAACATAGCCATAGAAGAAGAAGCAGTTGAACCTGAGTGGTTCAAAGTTGAGAGAAGAGGTCACTGCAGCGGAGCTAAATCAAGCTTGGAATCTAGTGCCAAAGCGAAGAGATGTGAAACCCATATCATGCAAATGGGTGTGCAAGAAAAGCTTCGTCGTCAACTCAGCATGGAGAAAAGAATGAGAGCTGACATTGAGGGGGAGTGTTGAAAATCAATGTCAAGCCCAAAACAATAAGTAATCCACAACCCAATCTAAAGTCCAAGTCCATATCTAGTTTGATGATGTAAGTGCTTACAATTGCAAAGTTAGGTTGTGTGTGAAAACAAAGCAAAGTTAGGCAAGTTAGGTTGTGTGTGAAAACAAATAGGTGCAATTAATGTGTTTTGTGTGGTAGTAAATAATCTTAGTTTAATTAAAATGTGTGGTATAGTTTCCATTTGGTTTGCTATAAATACCCAAGTCCCCAAGCCTTGTAATTCATCCAAAGCAAAAACAAAGCTAAGTGCTAAATAAGAAAAGCTTTGCTAATTAGTGTTTTTGTGAGCTTTCTTTAGAGTGTGCTTTATTTTATTCTTCTTGGAATAATTAGAGTTATCTTGGATACTCTTTTTGTTCAACATACCATTGGGATCCTGAGGTCACGGGTGATAAATCAAATATTCCTGAACTTCCTCCACGTCCGCAATCCATGGTCAAGGCCTCTCCAAGTCAGCAATCTCCACAACTGGTTTTTGAATTAGTTCATTCGCAGTTATCAAGTCAGCCACACAAGTCGGATTCTCTTCAAACTCTTCAACAGATAGAGAGAAATCATAATCCTCCCTTATCTGAAACTCCTATGTAACTTAGTTTTGAATTTCAAATGTAATCAGTTGATTTGTTGTTACTGTAACCTCATCTTGTAATCTGTATATAATGAAGTCCATACCTCACTCAAAATTAATTGAGTTGAGCTTATGCATTCAGTATTCTTTCAACGGGGATGCTAGAGTGATGGTTTGTGGTTGGGTTGTTGAACGGAGAATGGTGGTTGTGAGTGATGGCTCTCGGTGAACCTCAAGTACAAACAATAAACACTCTTAACCAACTTTGTTACGAATTTATTGCACGCTTTATCTTTTTCGATCATTTCTCTCTTTTTCCTCCAAAAATTAAGCTCTGGTTGGGATTTTTGTCTCTATATTTAGGTGAAAAAATGATGTGACCCCAATTGCATGGAAATAAAAATTGAGCACCAATTAACAATGGGTGCTTATTTTCTAAAAAAAATGGGAAGAGGTTCTTGTTAATTAGTTATAACTTATTTTTAATTCCAGCAAATGAGTGTTTTCCTCAGACAAACATCAAAGCAAACAGCTCAAGCACTTGTAAGAACACGTTGAAGGTCGTAACAGAAAGTCCAAACTGATACAACTACCATCCCTCAATCTTCCCTTATATACCATTGGGTTTCATGGAGTTTCTCAGCAATCTTCTGACCACCTCCTCCTTCTAAGGAGGACGAAGAAGTTTCTTGCTCGAATAAAAAATAAAGAAGTTTCTTGCTTGTATACATAATGGCGGTACCAATGAGTCGAGTACTCTTGATTTCACTTGTTTTCGTAGTGATTATAGCCGCGCAAGTCCATGCTAAAGGCCATGGACATCATCCTCGTCATCAGAATCAATCAATGCAGGTTGGCCCCGTGACATATGATGGCAGGTCACTGATTATCAATGGGAAACGCGAGCTTCTGTTTTCAGGTTCAATCCACTACACGCAAAGCACGCCAGAAATGTGGCCTGATATTCTCGAGAAGGCCAAGCGCGGAGGCTTGAATGTGATTCAAACGTATGTGTTTTGGAACATTCACGAGCCTGTGCAAGGCAGTACAACTTTGAAAGAAACTATGATTTGGTGAAGTTCATCAAGCTAGTTCAGGAGCATGGAATGTATGTTACCATTAGGCTTGGTCCATTCATCCAAGCCGAATGGAACCACGGGGGACTTCCTTATTGGCTAAGGGAGGTCGCTGGAATCATATTCCGTTCTGATAACACTGTTGAAAATACAACACCAGCCCAATAATAAAGGGACAGCCCATTTGGAATCATGAATGAAGGCATGATTTTGCTAGAAAAATCTAGCAAGCATGTCGGTAGGAACAAGCTAGAATTGTCTAGCTATTATAATCAATGTGTGGTCATAATTAGTTGCTAGAATAATCTAGCAAATGTCCAAGTTGGCAACCATTGCCTATAAATATGTATGCTAGTGTGGTGTTGTAATCAAGCAATCAAAACAAGCAACAATCAAGTAAGCTTGTAAAGAAGTAGTAGGCAACCAAGTGAGAGTGAGAAGCAAGAATGGTCTTGTAGGAGTGTGAGTGATCTAGAGTTTGTCTCTAGAAAGTAAGAGTGAGTGTCATTGCTTCTAAAGTGTGTCCTTGAGAGTTTTTGAGTGTTGTAATATTTTGTGAGTGTAATACAAGTAATTTGTTTACTTGTTTTGTCTCTCCAACACTTGTGCTAGAGTTGTGTACTCTAAATTTTTCCCAACAAACACAGCAAACAAGTACCACATGAAGAATTATGTGGATATGATTGTGAACAAGTTGTGAGATGCGAAGCTGTTTGCTCTAAACCCGTTGGCTTCTTCTTTTAAAAAATATGCCATGTCATCCTCAAAGTAAGGCACCATTGGTCTTGGAAGCACCAAAAAGAACTGAGATAGGGAAAAATGTATCGAGCTATCAAACAATGCAGCTAGAGATGATTTATAGATTCTTATGCCCTTGTATTGAAAGTGTCTTATGTTGTTACTTTCATTTTCTTTGCTTTTCTTGTTTACTTTTTTCTCACATGGGTAGCTTCCCCTTTGGTGCTTCGAAGTGAACTTTTGATGCAAAAATAAAAGATTTAGAAATTGTGCAGTGCAACTGACTGGGCATATCAAGGATGAGGTCATGTGGTTGATGTTTGTAGTAATGTGGACCATATTATTTAGTCTGAAAGGAAACACAAGTTGCAAGATTATAAAGAGCTTCTTCACAATTAGGGTTCTGTATGAGTTTGTAAGTGAAAGATTTTATTAAATTCATATAAGGAGTTTGAACAATCAAACTGGGATGATGGCGTAGAGGTATGTGTATGAGGGGTGCTTGGCCAATTCATTAAGGAGAAAGGACCAAGGACAAAGGTATACCTATATGAGGGGTTCTTGGATGTATATGGACTATGGAGGGGCATGAATTAAAGTAGTATGCAAATTATCACGTGATCCTAAAAGTCCACCAAATTGGAAAATAATTTCTTTAGAATAGGTTGAAACATTTGACTGCATCCATTACATCATATGATAAATTGATTGTGAGTAGATAATAATTAATTGTAATGTCCTCTTCTTTTTGCTCCTAATCTAGTATGTAATGCCTGCTTGAAACTTGTATTGTCTCTTAAGTTCTACTTCGCTTGTTCCGCGCAGGTGTTTCCTTGAAGACTCAAGAACTCTATGCTCTTGTCTTTGCAACCCG
The DNA here is from genome assembly GCA_963580275.1 of Crataegus laevigata. Taxonomy (NCBI): domain Eukaryota; kingdom Viridiplantae; phylum Streptophyta; class Magnoliopsida; order Rosales; family Rosaceae; genus Crataegus; species Crataegus laevigata. Next base: position 1,021,664 of record OY756944.1, read on the forward strand.
CTATTTGGATATTTTTATTACCTACGTCTCGTTTTATAATACTGTGATGAAGTTGATATTTTTGGGTAGCTCTTTCTCAATTGTTTGGTACATAAGGAGCCACAGGGTTGTTCGGAGATCATATGATAAGGACCAAGACACATTCCGCCATTTATTTCTTCTGCTCCCTTGTCTTGTTTTGGCCCTGGTTATAAATGAGAAGTTCACTTTTAAAGAGGTATCTATTTAATTCCATTTTATTCTTATTGGATAATTTGATGATATCCTTTTATCTTCTATGTTTTGTGGCTTCGATGTTGTTCATGTTCTAGTAGAACTGTTTGACCACATTCAGGTTTACAGTAAAAGTATCAATTGAGATTATGACAGAGCAAATACCTTTCTTTTCACATTGCTCACATTCTTGTGTGCTTTTACTAAATTGATTGAGCAGGTGAAGTAGACATTTTCCATATATTTGGAAGCAGTTGCCATACTTCCTCAACTGGTGCTGTTGCAAAGGACAAGAAACATTGACAACTTAACAGGGCAATATGTTTTCCTTCTTGGGTACTAACTACTTTTCACTTACATGTGGTACTTCAGAAAAATAAACTGTGGTTCCCCTATATATTAGATTGTATTTGATACATTATACGTTTTTCTTTTATCACAACGCTTTGTTGTGTTCTCATGCTCATCATGATTTCCAGCATCATATTTATGCTGTATGTGACCGTAATTTGAATCTCTTATTACAGAGCATATCGAGGATTATACATATTGAACTGGATTTATCGCTACTTTACTGAGGAACACTATGTCCACTGGATAAGTACGACTCTCTCTCTCTCTCTCTCTCTCTCTGTGTGGACGTGTTATTGTGTGATATGTCATACATTCTCACTTCGACTAAATACCACTTCTTGTTGTATCTTCTTTTGTCTGTGCTAAATGTGCACTTCTCAATGATGCCCTTTTTCTGTTCCTGCAGCTTGGATTGCAGGGACTATCCAGACTTTGCTCTATGCTGATTTCTTCTACTATTACTTCCAGAGGTATAAGCTTAGCCATTTTTTTCATATCAGTAGCATATGGTATAATTGTACAAAACGCTGACTTCCTTTTATTGTTCTGCAGCTGGAAGAACAGTGTAAAGCTCGAGCTACCAGCTTGAAAGGGTCTTACATTTCCTTTAATTTTTGTAGAAGCTTCACATTTCCTTTAATTTTTTTTTTCCCCTTTGAATCTGTGGTAGTATTTGTTGATCCACGACAAATATTCGACGTTGTCATAAAGCTGGGATTGGACTCGTAAAACTATATTACCTCAGTTTGTAGCACTTCACTTACACTCTCCACCAAACAGTTTGTATGGATAGTATTTTAAAATGAAAATGTTGTACTGCAAATTTTTTAATCATGCCAACGTCTTGTTTATTTTACGTCAATCCATGTGTATAAAGTTTTAAGGGAAATGATTTTCACGCTCCTTTTTTTGTCCTCTGGCACTCCATTGCTTTGTTTCTTCCCTTTGATTCACCGTAGATTTGTTCAATCTCTGGCTCAAAACAAGGGGAGTATAAGGGGATAAAGACGGAGGTGAAAATCATTTCTCACAAATGTATGTGAAATGTTGTCACGAGATGTTGTGTTCAACATTTAGCCATCTTCTCAAAAGTTAAATGTATTTGAAATACAAGAAAGACAATAATTGAACTTGGTCCAATAAATAGTTAATTGGTGTAATTGACGTGAATCATTAAGCAGTCTCCTAATCGGGTGAGATTTAGAGATGATGATGATTAAAGAATGAATGGTTCTATATAAACAATAATGATGATACGTCATTGTTCAATAAGGCATGATTTCTTATGTGTAAGAATTCAAGTATTGTTTGCGGTAAAATAAATCCTTGAAGCAGTTGAAACATAATTGACCCTTATGAAGCTTGAAATGACTTTTTTATCCATTCAAGTGAGATATGCAAAGGGTTAGGATGCAAAAACATTACGTGGAAGTAACTACAAAATTCGATGCAAAATTCAATGATCCTCAAATTTTCAGACGTTTGCTCGGCCTGAAGCAGCTCGGCCACTCCTTCTGGGCCTCCTCGCAGCGCTCCAAGAGACTTTCGAGCTCGTTCATGAGAGGTTTGTCGGCACAAACCGAGTCATCGACAATGTTTAGAAACTCGGTCAGGTCTACAACTCTCTGGGAATATTGGTGCAGTTGCTCCAGGAATTCGACATACTTGTCTACATCACCATTAAATATTTCTTCAACTTTTGCGCACAGAAAACGGGACTTATCGTGAATCTCCTTCTTTTCCAGTCGCATATTTTGTCTCTTTTCTTCCTATTGAAGGATCTCTAGTTATTTAAGACTACTTTCTCCTTATTTCAAGGGTGCATGTTTTAAGGAATGTTTGTCTTATCTAAGTTGTTTTCTCCTTATTTCAAGGGAGCATGTTTTAGGGAATGTTTTAAGGAGTGATGAGAGCATGTTTTAAGGAATGTTTTAAGGAGTGATGAGAAACTCCTCTATATATTTGTGTAACCTTTCCATGCTTATACACAATAATACAAAAAAACTTCAACATGGTATCAGAGCCGGCATCATCCTGAGCCAGTTCTGTATATCGAAGCTGTTGTGGTTATTTTTCAAAAACAATGGCAGATGAAAATTCCGAGGATGCAAGCATCATTGCTGCTTCATCTGTAAACTCCTCTGAAATGGATATCAATCCAAACCTACGACTCAGTTCAGTATTATTGAATGAGTTTAATTACTTGCCATGGGCAAGAGCTGTTAGTCTTGCACTCGGTGGAAGATCCAAGCTTGGATTCATCGATGGCAGCCAATCTGCACCTGATGTCTCTTCTCCAGAATATAGAGGGTGGCTAAGCAAAGATCAACTAGTCATGTCATGGTTGTTAAACTCCATGGAAAGGAAGATTGCTGAAATCTTCAGCTATTCTGAGTCATCTTTCATCCTTTGGAACACCGTGAAGGAGATGTATGGCAATCAAAACAATGCAGCTCGCATCTTTCAACTTAAGAAGGACATCTCAAACATACAACAAGAAGGTAAAAGCTTTGTTCAACATCTTGGTTCTTTGAGAAGCATGTGGAATGAGTTAGATGTGTACAGACCTCACACGACTGATTCTTCTGTGCTTCTTAAACGAACTAAAGAAGATAAAATTTTTCAATTATTGTCTAGCTTGAGCTCAAATTATGAAGATTTGAGAAGTCACATTCTCATGAACTCTGAGCTACCATCTTTCACTAGTATATGTGCTACTATCCAACGCGAGGAGGTAAGAAGAAAAGTCATGAACAATGGTATAAAAACCAACATGACAAAAGCTAGGGCTTACCTGACAAATGAAAAAAGGTATAAAGGGAAAAACCCTCATTTGAAATGCATACACTGTGAAAACATCGGGCATGTGAGAGACAAGTGCTGGATTCTTCATCCTGAACTCAAACCTGACTTCATGAAGGATAAAACTGCACCAAAGACAAGTCGGGCATACCCCCGTGCCAACACTGCTACATCTTCATCTATCAACAGTGTTGATATCTATCAACAGCTCACTGCAAATCCTGCCTCTCTTCTAAATGATTTCGCAGCCTATATCCAACAAAAGAAGGGAAAAGAAGAGGGATCAGTTGCTCATGAAGATGGAAGTACTACTGCATTGCTAGGCAAATTTGCTGGTTTTTTAGCTGATACTGATCGTGTACCTCAGACAGACATGAAAAGTATCATAAAAGCTTTTCAAACTGCTCTTAAAATAAATGAGTTGCATGATTTTTGGGTTGTAGATTCAGGTGCCACAGACCATATGACTAATAAAATGTCAAAATTACATAGATTTGAGAAAATTCATAATCCCTCACATGTTTCTGTGGCTAATGGTAAAGGTGCTAGGATTGCAGGAAAGGGAAAATCCATCTGATATCTGATCAAATAGAGTCTATGGCCCTATATGTTCCATTATTTCCCTTTCAACTTCTCTCAGTGGGAAGAATCACTAATTCATTAAATTGTTTAGCCATTTTTTCACCTACAAATGTCATCTTTCAGGATTGCATAACCAAGAGGACGATTGGTGAGGGGTTTTACCTAGATGGTCTCTATTACATATCGAAAAGCTCTCCCTATGGGTTTCTTGCCAAGTCAACCTCCATTCAAGCTTCATCCTTATGGCACCAGCGTCTAGCTCATCCATCTCAACCTATTTTGTCCACCTTATTTCCTGACTTAGGCAAAGAATCAATCCATTGTGAAACTTGCCATATGTCAAAGGCAACAAAGTTACCTCTAGGCTCTTCCATGTCTAGAGTTTTTCACCTCTTTGAGCTTGTTCACTCTGATATATGGGGACCAACTAGTGAATCTTTTGATGGTTATAAATATTTCATAACCTTTGTTGATGATTATTCAAGAGCCACCTGATTATATTTGTTAAAATCAAAAAGTGAGGTAATGGAAGTGTTTAAGGACTTTCACAACCTTGTTAAAAATCATTTTTCTTCTCAAATCAAAACCCTAAGGTCTGATAATGGCACCAAATACATGTCCTAAGTCATGACTCAATATTTGAGCAACAATGGCATCATACATCAAACTAGCTGTGTTGGCACACCCCAACAAAATGGTGTTGCCGAGAGAAAAAACCGGGATCTTCTTGAAAAAACTAGGGCATTGATGTTACAAATGAATGTGCCTAAACGTTTCTGGTCTCAAAGTATCATGACAGCAGCATACCTGATCAACAGGTTACCTAGTAGGGTGTTGGGGTTCAAATCTCCAATGGAGATTGTCAAGAACAGAAAGGTGGATCTCTCTCATCTTAAAGTCTTTGGATGTATCTGTTTTGTACATGTTCAGCCCCTATATCGAGACAAACTTGATCCTAGGGCAACTAAATGCATTTTTCTTGGCTACTCATCCACACAAAAAGGGTATAAGTGTTACAATCCACAACTAAAAAGATTAATTGTTTCAAAGGATGTTCGATTTCATGAAACTAATCCTTATTACAGTAAATCTCTGGATAGTACAAGCCAGGGGGAGAGTATCTTGGACATGTTCCCACTGCCAAGGACTGAGATCCTCCATAATGCGGGTGATCAACCTCACACAATAGATCTTATGGTCCCAAGCCAACCGGATCAAAATGACGTCAACAACATGCCTGTTGAAGATGAAACCCTATGCAGTGTTGGACCTGAAGAATCTTCAGAGGAGTCTCTTCCTATCATACCTCGCCGGAATCCAACTCGTGAAAGGCACCCACCAGCAAGACTGCAAGACTTTGTTACTTACAAGCCAAGGCACCCATTGTCCAACTACTGTTCCTACCAAAAATTGTCACCTACTTACACTGCCTATTTGTGTAATATATCTGCGCATATGGAGCCTCAATCATTCCAAGAAGCTAACCAATCACAGATGTGGCAGCAAGCCATGCAGGATGAGTTGCTTGCCCTCGATCAACATAAAACCTGGAGCATTGTACCACTGCCCAAAGGAAAGAAGATTGTAGGCTGCAGGTGGATATACAAGATTAAATTCAACTCTGATGGGTCTATAGAAAGATACAAGGCACGATTAGTGGCCCGTGGCTTTACTCAAACACTTGATGTGGACTACAAGGAAACCTTTGCCCCAGTTGCAAAGATGAACACTGTGAGGGTACTTCTGTCAGTGGCAGTCAACAAAGGGTGGCATATATATCAAATGGATGTAAAAAATGCCTTCTTACATGGCGAGCTTGAAGAAGACGTCTACATGAGACTACCACCAGGTCACCCTCAAAGTCATAAACCTGATGTTGTGTGTAAACTGCACAAATCAATTTATGGACTTAAACAATCACCGAGAGCCTGGTATGCTAAGCTCAGTTCTGTCCTCATAAGTGTTGGTTTTGGATGAAGCAATGCAGACTCTTCTCTATTTGTACGTTCTGGTACTGCTGGTACATTGGTTGTTCTCGTGTATGTTGATGATTTGATTATCACTGGAGATAACTCTGAAGAAATCAACGAACTCAAGCATTCTCTTCAGCAACGTTTTGCAATCAAAGATCTTGGTGTACTGAGATACTTCCTCGGCATCGAAATGGCTACTTCTCACAAGGGCTTATTTCTGAATCAAAGGAAATATGTTCTTGATCTTCTCAAGGAAGCAAAAATGAGTGATGCTAAACCAGTTCCTACACCTCTCGATATCAAACTTAAGCTCAGCTTAGAGGGGGAACCTCTTCCAAACATATGCTATTATCAGCGGTTGGTTGGTAAGTTGATATACCTGACCATCACAAGGCCAGACATTACCTATGTTGTCAGTATTGTTAGCCAATTTATGCATTCTCCCACGATGGAGCACTTTAATCTGGTTAAAAGGATACTCAGGTATCTAAAAGGCTCTGTGGGACGAGGCATACTCATGAAGAAAAATGAGAGCACGGAGATTACAGGTTATTGTGATGCCGATTGGGCCGGCAATTCTATTGATCGAAAGTCTACAACCGGATACTGCACATTTGTGGGAGGCAATCTTGTCACATGGAAAAGCAAAAAACAAGTTGTTGTTGCACGATCCAGTGCTGAAGCAGAATATCGAGCCATGGCATCGACTGCGTGTGAGCTAATCTGGCTCAAAAGTTTACTGTGTGACTTAGGTGTTTTCAATCATCAATCCATGCCCCTTTTATGTGACAATCAAGCTGCAATGCACATTGCTTCCAACCCCGTTTTTCACGAGAGAAACAAGCACATTGAAGTCGATTGCCACTATGTTCGTGCCCAAGTCCAATCTCATGTTATCCAAACGCAGTTTGTGAGGAGCTCGGATCAACTTGCAGACCTATTCACCAAATCCTTGGCCTCGCATCAATTTCAACTGCTCCTTGGCAAGCTTGGATCCATCAACCTTCTGGATCCAGCTTGAGGGGGAGTATTGAAGGATCTCTAGTTATTTAAGACTACTTTCTCCTTATTTCAAGGGTGCATGTTTTAAGGAATGTTTGTCTTATCTAAGTTGCTTTCTCCTTATTTCAAGGGAGCATGTTTTAGGGAATGTTTTAAGGAGTGATGAGAGCATGTTTTAAGGAGTGATGAGAAACTCCTCTATATATTTGTGTAACCTTTCCATGCTTATACACAATAATACAGAAAAACTTCAACATAACACCCCCCCAATCTCCTCAGGAGTCTTGGAACGTACGTTTTGGGGCCATAATTCTGCGCTTTCCACTCTGTGAAAACCCCTCGTCTTGTAGCTTGCGTTTCGACCCGACACTACTACAAAAGAGATTAACAGTGGCGCTATTAAACCGACAAAAAAAGCCAATTAATGTCGGATATATGCTAAAAACCGACATTAAATCATGCAATGTCGCTTAACTAAAGCGACACCAATACTACCGTCACAAAAGGGTATTGGCGTCGCTTATCTGCCTTAATCCGCCACTAAGAAGGAAAGTATTATTAAATAAATAGAACAACAACGTCGCTTGAAAGCGACATAAGCCCTTACGTCGCTTAAAAGCGACATCTTGAAAGAATGAGACGTCGGTTTAAATCGACGTTACTTAATATATAATAATTAAACAATCAAATTAAGTGTCGCTTTCAACCGACACTACCTTAGTAAAATAAGTAAAATACTAAACTAACGTCGCTTATAAGCGACGCTAGTTCTATTTAAAAAAAAAAAATTACTAATCTTCACGTCAGTGAAGTACCAAAAAAAATTAAAATATCAAATTAAGTGTCGGTTTAAACCGACACTACGTTACTAAAATAAATAAAATACTTAACTAACGTCGCTTACAAGCGACGCTATAATTTAATATTCAATCCTGCGTCGCTTACAAGCGACACTACATTAGTAAAACAAACAATAATAAATTGATATGAGCAGAACTGTGTAAAAAATCAAAACAAAATAATAAATTGATATGAGCAGAACTTTATTAAAATTTCTTGCGAATCCAGAGTACAAACTAATTTGGAAAGTTCAGCAACTTCATCACAATTGCTTTCAATAAACGTCATCAGAATCCAGTGTACATTGTAATTTGTAACAACTCTAAAAACCAACCCAAAAGGAAAAAGGAGAACAAATTTGACGTATGGCATCAGCATCTTCACACTTGGATTACACATTAGCTTCCATTAACTTGATTTTCTGAGAAGAGCAAGCTATGAAGCATTGAGGATGTCCTTTGCTTACAGGAACTACCATCGAGCACTCCCCTGCAGAATGTATAAGCAAACACACACAAAATATGGATTGCAGAAGTCCCTCAATTAACAGAATTTGATCCAACGGTTCTCTCTACTCTCTCGGAACATGCTACAACGAAAAACCAAACCACCTCATCCCACTCTTATCAAATTTAACAGATGGTCTAAATTCAAGCCTGAAACGACGATAGATTTCGGTTTTATGGTCCCCATCTGGGATGTTTGGACAGCAAATGTAAAAGTGCCAGTAAACAATATGGTAAGAGAAGCTGTCCAAGACCTGCAAGGGAGGCCACACTTGACTCGGATCTGCGGATTTGAGGAAAAACCCAATTGAGAAAACGACCTGAAATCCAAAAATTCGACAATGACCAATTGAAAATTTCCCAAAAGACTGAGAATTTTACAGGTTTAAAGGGCTCTGTGTACCTTGAGAGATTGATTGACGGGCAGGTGAAGGGGAGAGAAGACATGGGAGTGGCCTTGAACGCTGGTTTGTTGACGGCGGATTTGAGAAGAGAGAAAGCCAGCTTCGAGAAAGATCTGCAGCGAGAGGCCATTGCAACGAGAGGCCATTGCCACCTAGGAAATGGATATTACAACTAATCCCAATCCAAGCTCTTCTATGGTGCTGCTAATCTCTCCGTCGAAGACGACAGTTTAACCCGCCATCGACTCAACTCTCTATCATGTTTTATTCACTCAGATTTCTTGAACCCAAGACCCAGAACCTCATCTTAGGGGGTGGGGTTGGCTTCAAACAAAAAGAAAGGGGGCGCGGGACGGCAAAAAGGGAGAAATAAAATTAAAAACACGATGGGTAAAAAGGCGATGTCAGCAGGGAGAAGAAGACCCATGGAATTGAAATGGAAGCGCAGAAGTACTGGGAAAGACGAGGAGAAATATAAGAGAGAAATGAAAGCGCAAAAGTACTGGGAAAGACGAGGTTTAAATATGGATAAAAACTTAGTGTCGGTTAATACCGACAGTAGCTACAACTTATGTTGAAAAATGAACACCCTACGTCGGTTTTACAAATGATAAAAAATTGCTTTCGTCGAAACATGATGACTTTGCGTCGGTTCAAACCGACACTATGTCTGACATAACTTGCCTAACACACTTTTGACTGAAAAGTCTGACATTTTTTTACTGACAGGGTTGCGTCGGATAAAACCGACGTTAGCTTGATATAGCGTCGAAATAATGAGAGTTTACGTCGGTTAAAACCGACGCCAAAACTGACAGTCTGCCAGAATTCGTCCTACCTATTTCCCCGTGCAGCAAAAAACCGGGAAAATTCCCGCCCAAATTTAACCCAAAGTTAAAATATAGGAACACTTTGATCCAATTCCCGCCCAAATTTTTTTGTGTTATCTAATATAACATTTTATAATTTTAATAAATAAAATTTAACTTGAATAAAATATGTAATAAAAAACATAAATATAATTTGATTATAAAATATCATCACATGCTAATTGAAACATAGTCTAATTTTATTATATAATATCTCATCACATGCTAATATCCACGTTGTAAGGAAATTTTCATTGTCAAGTATCCAATTTTGAAGCATATACAAACAAGTTTGACGGTTGGATCGTTGAAATCATTGTACTAATTTCAACGATCGCAACCGTCAAACTTGTATGTATATGCTTTGAGATCACATCAGCAAAAAATGTTAAGATTTTGGACATGGACTCGCTAAAACCTGCTCTACCATTGAGGATCAAAAGATAAGAAAAAATCGTTCACAAAAAGATAAGAAAAATTCTTTCACAAAAAGATAAGAAAAGATTAGTGGGATTTAGATATTTTTGGCAGGTATTTCAGTAGAAAATAAACTTTGAATTATCAAATTATCAAGTAGATATTTTGGTATTGGCAAAACTGTAGTAGCATTATGATTTGATCAAAGGATTATTTATCAAACAATTTAGAAGTACCAATATAAGTTACTTATGTCAAACCTTTTCGACGGTTATAAACAAAAAATCACGATTTAACGGTTATTTTAACTCCGATTTTGATGATTTTTTACAGCTACACTCCTTGACCCTATACAAATACAATGAATGAATTTGATCTTCAATTTATAATTTTTATACAAGTGGATACCACAAAATCTTATGTTATACTTAATGAAAGTATAAATAAACTATAAGTGTTAATGAATCTAACGTTTTAATGAAATACGAATTCTCCAAAACTAATTTCAACGATCACAACCGTCAAACTTGTATGTATATGCTTCGAGATCACATCAGCAAAAAATCACAAAAAACAAACATTCAGAGATCAAGTAACGGGACAAACCTTTTCGACGGTTATAAACAAAAAATCACGATTTAACGGTTATTTTAACTCCGATTTTGATGATTTTTTACAGCTACACTCCTTGATCCTATACGAATACAATGAATGAATTTGATCTTCAATTTATAATTTTTATACAAGTGGATACCACAAAATCTTATGTTATACTTAATGAAAGTATAAATAAACTATAAGTGTTAATGAATCTAACGTTTTAATGAGATACGAATTCTCCAAAACTAATTTCAACGATCACAACCGTCAAACTTGTATGTATATGCTTCGAGATCACATCAGCAAAAAATCACAAAAAACAAACATTCAGAGATCAAGTAACGGGACAAACCTTTTCGACGGTTATAAACAAAAAATCACGATTTAACGGTTATTTTAACTCCGATTTTGATGATTTTTTACAGCTACACTCCTTGACCATATACGAATACAATGAATGAATTTGATCTTCAATTTATAATTTTTATACAAGTGGATACCACAAAATCTTATGTTATACTTAATGAAAGTATAAATAAACTATAAGTGGATACCACAAAATCTTTGTTTTTTGTAATTTTTCGCGTATGCGATCTCGAAGTGTATACAAACATGTTTGACGGTTGGATCGTTAAAACTAGTTTCGTAGAATGCATATCCCATCAAAACGATAGATTCACTAATACTTAAGAGGTTATTCATACTTTCATTAAGTATAACATAAGATTTATTGGTATCCACTAGTGTAAATATTTGAAATTGAAGATCGAGTTAATTCATTGTATTCATATAGGGTCAAGGAGTGTAGCTGTAAAAAATCATCAAAATCGGAGTTAAAATAACCGTTAAATCGTGAATTTTTGTTGATAACCGTCGAAAAGTTTTGTCCCGTTACTTGATCTCTGAATGTTTGTTTTTTGTAATTTTTCGCGTATGCGATCTCGAAGTGTATACAAACATGTTTGACGGTTGGATCGTTGAAACTAGTTTCGTAGAATGCGTATCCCATCAAAATAATATATTCACTAACACTTAAGAGTTTATTCATACTTTCATTAAGTATAACATAAGATTTATTGGTATACACTAGTGTAAATTTTGAAATTGAAGATCGAGTTAATTCATTGTATTCATATAGGGTCAAGGAGTGTAGCTGTAAACAAATCATCAAAATCAGAGTTAAAATAACCGTTAAATCGTGATTTTTCGTTGATAACCGTCGAAAAGTTTTATCCCATTACTTGATCTCTGAATGTTTGTTTTTTGCGATTTTTTGCTGATGCGATCACGAAGCATATACAAACAAGTTTGACGGTTGGATCGTTGAAACTAGTTTTGTAGAATTTGTATCCCATCAAGTTCAATGGTGTGTGTGTGTATATATATATATTAAGTAGATTTAAATTTATTTATTTTGTACGTATAACACTTAAGAAATTGAATGATATGTATATTTAAGCTAATCCAATGGTCACCAATTTTTAGAATTTAATATATATATATATATATATATAATTATTATAGTTTTTAGGGGTATAAAATTGTTAAATTAATATATATAATTATTATAGTATTTTTTTAGGGTTATATAATTATTATTATTTGTATCCCATGTCAGTGCACTTTATGTCGCTTAAAAGCGACACTAATATTCAAAAATATTAAAATGAATTCTTACGTCGGTTTAAAAGCGACACTAGGATTTAAAAACATTAAAAAAATTTCTTACGTCGGTTTAAAAGCGACACTATAATTTAAAAACATTAAAATTATTCTAACGTCGGTTTAAAAGCGACACTACGATTTAAAAACATTAAAAATTATTCTTACGTCGGTTTATAAGCGACACTAGAATTTAAAAACATTAAAATTATTCTTACGTCGGTTTAAAAGCGACACTAGTATATTAGTGACACTTATAAGCGACAGAAAAACCGACGTTATATTCAATTAGTGTCGCTACAGTCTAATGCGCCACTATATTATATTAAAGCGACATCACCCAGTGACACAATAAGTCCATTTTGTAGTAGTGCGACCGATTTTCTTCATTCTGTATTGTGCGAGAGAGAGGGGCACGCGATCGATTTGAGCAAATTAGGGTTGTGATGAAAATTGTTTAGAGAGAAGGATTGTGATCGTTTGGTGGGTAGATATATAGGTTTAAGTGGCTATTTCCAAATCCGGCTGGGAATTGGATTTGGAGTTGGAGTTGGAATTGGAAATACTAGCCGTTAAGTTCCTTGCGAGTTGGGTAACTTACTACTTTCAATTTTGTTTTCCTAATCTTTTATGGAAATAACAGTCAGACTAACAATCGAATACCTGAGCAGTGAAGGTGTGTTCGTTTTTTCAATTATTTTTTTCAGTTTATATTTTGTGCATTGTAATTTTTACTGTTAGAGTAATAAAAATAAAATGAGATAATAAGTCAAAAAATTCCATACATACATGTTATTTATTGTAAAAACGATACTATTTAGACACGAAAAAATGGCATACTTGCTAGCACACTCTCTAATATTGTGGTCATAATAATAGTGCATGAGACTCGTATGTATTCGTTAACAGCGGATTTGTCCGTCAGTAAAAAATGAATACCAATCACGCTGCATCTCATAAGATAAAAAGTCATTTAGGAACTCCTAAATCTAAGGGAAAGAAACAGAGTCCTAATGAAGTAGAACTTTTCTGAAGAGCCGTGCGACCCAAGTCAACATGGCTCCCCGCTTTGCGAGAGTCGAGGAGGGAACGTTTATCATACGACTAACTTTTATCTTTATAGCTAAACTTTTGTTCAGCAGGATTGGAATGCTCTTAGTTTTATTAATTGAGTGTCTCAATGGAATGAATTGGAAATATAGGTCTAACATGCCATATCTTCATAAGTATGAACACAAGTTACAGTCCCCTAAACGAAATAGGGACTTTGGACGATAATAATTTTACAAACTATATATGCTAAGCATGCACTTTTAAAACATATTATATAATTTACTGTGCGATATTTTAGAACATCATCAGATGTTTGGTGTTGAACTTCCTTCACTCATTAACCTCCTCATCAACCTCTTCTTCATCACCATCAACCTCAGCAAGCATTGAAGCCAATTCAGAGATATCAATGTCCTGCAATGCCGAAATCATAGCGTCCATAGCAAAAAAAAATTCAGAGCGCTCTTTTGATCCCTCGCACATAAACATCTTAATGTTGGAAGCTAGCTGAGATATCTCCTCATCGTCCTCTTTAAACCCAATACAATCTCTGACATCCAAATAATCAAGATCTTTGCAGCCCTGCAGTAAAACGACGAGATTGTCCCTATCAATCTTTGCCTGACGCAGGGTAAGCCGCTTGATATTAGGCACCAAGTTGACAATCGCCGTTGCCTCATCTTTTCCAACGTCTGCATTCGACACGATTAAATGAAGAAGAAACTTGCAGTGGAGGCTAACCACGGCAAGTATTTTCTCCAATTTCTGGCAGCAGCCCAAAGACAGTATCTCCAAGCATTTGAACTTTCCAATTAATTCTACATTTATGCTACCATACAGCAGAAATCGGGGTAAACCCAGAATCACAATGTCAGGACACCTGCAAAAATGTAATAGTAAATGAGCAATCCAAGTCAAAGAAATTGAAGCAAAAGTGATACATTCTCTAACAGAGGCGAGCCCTACCATTATACGTAGAACTAAACTATTTTTCTAGAGGGTGTGTCATTTTTTGTAGGTGACTTTGGATGCGGTCCTTATTTATCAACATTCTTTGATTGAAATCTTGTTCTTTTTTATTTTTTATTGAAGTTCCTGAAATTAATGCAATAATGCATTTCTATGTAGATTATTATAATTTTTAAATTAAAAATTGATATTTGTAGTTATTTATATTAATAAGATTTTAAATAAATTTGTTGAAAATATTAAAAGAAATTATACTTAAATAAAACCCAGGATTTGTCATTACTTATATTAATGACATTTTACATACAAAAAATTGGTAATTTTTATACAATGCATTTTACATATAAAAAGTTGGTACATTTTATACAAAAAAAAAAATTAATACGTTTTATATAATGAATACATTTCATATAAAAAAACAATGGTTACATTTTACACAAAAGAGGTGATACTTACAAAAAAAATTCGGTACATTTTACATATAACAAAGTGGTACATTGTTAAAGACAAATGGGTACCTTATTAATAAATTATGGGTACAAATAAAAGGTCAAAAAAATATGAGTACAAATAAAAGTTTGAAAAATATGGACACAAAAAGAAATTAATATATAGGTACAAACTAAAACCGAATAGAAAATTGGCACAATTTAAAAAAAAAGGTTGCAAATTAAAATGGGTACAAACTAAAAATAAAAATATATGATACAAAATTTAGTCATAAATATAAATATATCAAATGTAACGTTTCTAAACACTAAATCAATAATTTAGAAAAAGGGTTGCAAATTAAAAATGAGTACAAACTAAAAATAAAAATATATGATAAAAAATTTATCCATAAATATATCAAATTTAACATTTCTAACCCTAAATGAATATATTTAGACATAAAAATTATTATATTATTGAAATAATTAATAATATTGTTTTAATTAATGGAATAACAAAAAGAAGGATGGAAATCTAATTTTTTTTTTTTTTTTTTTTTTTTTTTGTAATTAGATGTAATGGATGTTGCAGGTCCCAGTCCCAGATAGAAAATAACAACAGTTCAAGGTATTCCAAAGGACATAAAAATAAAAAATAAAAAGACAAGAAGAAACGACTTACACATTAGCAACATGCTCAAACGCTTCATCTGTGCAGCAACCAGGTAGCTTGACAGAAACAGCACTTCCGCGGCTACGATTGACTACAAGCTTTATAAAATCAGTGACAGAGAAGCGATCCTCACCGACCCGATATTTAGTAAGATATCTATCGTAAAAGGGATATGGATCGAACTCAAAAGGTTCCGGTTCAAATTCAGGGAAAACAAGTTCTTTCCAGCATGAAGGATTTAGGGTTGCTTTGCGCCACGACTCGCACACAAAAGGGACATCCAACAGCAGCGACTCCACTCCAACTTTTTCAAATACTTTCACCAAGCAGTTCATCTTGAAGTCCTCCCTTCTTCGTTCATCTTCCATCTACATTAATAGAAATCCAGATATAATGTAAACATATATCAAGAGTTATCAATCAACTAATTTTTATTTATTTATTTAAACAGTTTAAGAAAATTAATAAACGGCGAAAACTGAGAAAAGAATCACCTTTCAACTCGAGGGATTATGAGAGAAAGTGTGCTAGTTTGAAGATAAATTATATAAGAAAGCAAATGAATGCTCGTTAATTCCCACAATTTAAATTCAAACACTAAATCAACCCATCTTAATTACCTTAGCATTCAATTTCGAAAGTAGCGCAGAGGAAGTCGTTCCCAGAGAGAAAGAGTAATAAGCTTGCTGTTATGTCGCGTTGTAGGAAATCTGAGAAAGAAAGATTATTTGGGCAACTTCTGCTTTTTATGTTTTCAGGTTGAGGTGTTTGATAAGAATGTGGTGAGGAAAAGTTGAATTCACCCTAAAATTCAAAAGCAGCAATGCTGCTTTTACTTTACTTTCTGCTTTTGCTCAAATTGAATTGGTGGGAAAAAAGTTAAATTAACACTAAAATTCAGAAGCAATTACAATGCTGCTTTCATTTCAGCATTTCAGCTTTTGCGCAAATTGAATTGGTGAGAAAAGGAATTGGATCCTCGCCGGATCTAATTCATGGGAATTTTAGGGATCAACACACGTGAGCTGTTAATTAAAAATCGTACGGTCACAATTAAATATTTTAAAAGTAAAGTAGTATTGTTTTGCGTGAAAAATATAAATAAATAAAAAATTGTGACCTCACGATTTTTAATCAACGGCCCACGTTGGTTGATCCCTAGGATCCCCATGAATTAGATTCGGCGATGATCGAATTCCGTAAGAAAAAGTTAAATTCACACTTTAAAATGCTTTTTTATTTCTGCTTTTCTGCTTTTTTGCAAACTGAATTGGGAAAAGGTAGATGTTGGAGATTAAGCTTGTTGCAGGATTGAAGTTTACTTGGATTTCGAGGTTTCTGTAAAAGTTGAAGTGTTGTTCCTAGTTATAGTTGAATATCATAGTGCAGAACAAACAAGTGACACACCCCGACTCGAAAGTGGGGCATGTTGGCCGTCACGTGAGTGTGACGTAGCCATGTGCACAGTGCAGAAGCGAGAATCAATATAAGAATACGAACTAATTAAAACTCATCCACTAGCAACCTAAATGAGATAGTGTGCTAGAGAGAGATTAAAGTACTATTGCAGAACTAGAGCGTACTAAGTCAAAATGCAGTCAAGCATGAATTAATAAATTCGAATAACCCCAAAGGGTGCCCTACATAAGAAGAAGTCTGTCAGAATTGCCGAACGATCCTCGTTAGCCACCAACGATACTATAGCTACCTAGAACCTGGAGGGGCGAAAAACAAAGTTGAGTGGGTCAGCAAAACAAATCCTTTCAAAACCATTCTTTCTCAAAAATATAACCCCTCTCCATAAAACCTGTATAGTTTCCCATAATCAAAGTATATACTTGTATATATAAATTTTGAAATCATGCTGAAAAGTATGAATGTATGCCATGCCAAAGTATCATAACTAAATCTCAATCATAAATCTATAGATGTGATTAAATGTCAGGTAATCATCTCGGCCTTCAGCCGTATATATATATATATATATATATATCTCTCTCTCTCTCTCTCTCTCTCTCTCTCTCATAATCAAAATCAATAATAAACTCAACTATCGGCTGCACATATAGCTCATAATCAACTCATCATCGTCATGTATATCAATCCTGCACGTACATCAATACCACCTCTAATGGTCTACTCATCATATCATGTATATCAAGTAAGTATGCTCTAGTGCTACAATCACGTGAAGACTGTGCGAATGATTCGCGAGTCACCTACGAGTCAAACCCACTTATAGTGGTCTATACGACATGACTGTGCACTTAACTTGGATTCAAAGCGAGCATGCGGTGCGGGAGGTGAACAACACATGAAAGACTGTGCCCCTAACTCTGGGCGGGAGCACTAATATCAATGTGCAGGTATATGAGCTCCAATCACATCACATCACATCATTCGTTCTTATTCTCATTATAATCATTATCTAAACTTACCTGACACATACCTGTGCGTCCGCAGCACCATCATACACATATGTAATCACTAAGGTAGCATTTAAATTAAATGAATACTTTGCATGGCATTTCAAATCCTTTACGTTCAATTTCATTTTTCTGGGAAAATAGCAATATATATAGGTATATAAGGAAAATAAACTGCTCACTCACTGATAGGTCGCCGGGTCGTAGCCCCCGCGTCTACCCTAGCTATGATCGTCCTCGGGATAAGTCTCACCTATATGAGAATTTACTGAAAATACGATATTTAAGCACATATACGAAACTATGGAAATAACTTCTCATACATAGCTCAATTTTGATATTGAATATACCAACATAACTTACATGACGTCACAACCGTCGACAAATTTTTAGAAAATTTATAGGATAGGCCGCGCGCCCTCACGCGCCGTGAGGTGCACGGACCCACGCGCGTCATCTTCATCCCTGCGCTCGCCGGACTGGGTTCGCCGACCGGAAAACCTGCAACTCGAGTTTTCTTCCTACATGCTCAAAATTAAGAGAGGAATGAGTCTATACCTTCAAAAACCTCAAAAAATGGCTAAAATCTCGTAGGGAAATTCACAAAAACCGGCCTCTTTGGTTCCACCCAATCTCGACGTCCAAAACTTGCAAACGAAGGTCTCCGAGGTTCGTGGGAGAGTTCTAAGACTCGTGGTGATCTTGGTTTCCCCTAAAACACAACCATTGAAAAATTGATGAACAGTGTCAAACTCGGTGCTTGTGATTTCGACGTGAAATCAAAAGGTTTCATATCTGAAATGGATGCCAAACGATTCGTATGGTCTCCAGGAGTACGAATATGGTCTTGGTTGCATCGATTTGTGAAGTTTTGGGGGTTTTTGGGTGTTGTCATACGATAGAGGGAGGAGAGAGAGAGTGAGAGTTCAAAGAGAGAGAGAGAGAAAAAAAAACACGGGAATAAGAGAGGTAGAGTGTAGGTGCATGTGTGTGGTCAGTCTCCAATCAGAAATAAGGGACTTAAGTGATCTGATTGGCCCCAATTATTGAGGACCTTGAATAATTGGTCTTCACACAAACACATACACACGTACACGACCCCGAAGGGGTATTTTCGTCATTTCACATCTCGAAATAAAATGCGTCGGGACAGGCTGTCACAACAAGACTATAAAATAATAACAATATTATTAAACAAACGAGAAAGCCAGAAAGGCTACAAAACTTAAGAGGCTACATCTTGACTAACTTGTTCTTCAAACTAAACTATAAGTTATATTTATAGAAAGCAAAACCTAGAAACTCTATTTTGGATGGGCTAAGCCCATATACTAAACTAACAAGCAAACCCAAATAATCATAACATACTAATATTTTCCAACACACCTCGTCAAACTCATGGCGGTATACGACATGGGTTTGCAAACAAGCAGATGCGGACTGGCTCCGTTAGGCGGACTGGTAGGCATGCAAACTTGACTTGACTTGACTTGACTGGCGAACTTGTTTTTACTTGACTTGCGAACTTAACTTGACTTGACTTGACTGGCAAACTAGTTTCGATTTAGGCATGCTGATTCTGGCTGGCAAACTAATTCAAGTTCAGACTGGCTAGTGTTGAGAGTATGAAAAGAACCTGTCACTAAACGGACAAGATTTTCATATCTCAATTGTAGCAACAAATGACGAGAACCCAAAAACTACTATCATTAATGTCACGCCCCAACCCCGATATCCCAAAATATCAGGGTAGGAACATGATGGCCGACACCCGAGGGTGACGAAGCCAATTTTAAAACATGTAGACTGATAAAATGTATATACTTAGAATAAAATTTTATCCTCCAGGAACTAGTTCAGAGCATACATTCTAAGAATAACAAGAAAGAAGCTTTAAGAAATTATACGAACAACGGAATAATACCAAAGTGGAGAGAACTCAAAAATAACTACGCAGCTTGTCCTGATGCCGGGATCGTGTGCCTCGAATCTAAACCCTGAAGGGGGCGCAAAAACAGAAAAGTGAGTGGACCATAATTTATAATAATACAAAAACCATTTTGTTTTCCGAATATAATAACCCCCTGTTTTGAAACCATATATAATACTACGTACTAAGTTTCTCTAAAAACTCTAAGATGCCATGAAAACCTCCGTAAAATCTGTATGTAAACCGAGGTATAAAAACTGTACAAACACCGCCAGAAGGCAAAATCATAAATCTCAATAAAATTGTACTCTCTAGGGGTATCATAGTCGCCAACAAGCGATACATAACCATCACCAGAAGGTGAAGCTGTACGACACTGGGTTACGCCAGTGAAGAAACATGGTAGGTCCTATCACCCGAAGGTGAAGCTATACGACTTCGGGTTACGCCGGATAAGAATTCTCTAACATCTCACACCCGACACTAGCCGCCACTAGTGAAGCTGGGGTATAATACATATCAATCCTCCTCATCTCTGTGTCTTATGGCCATAGACGTCTAATACCCATATTGTGTGGATGTGCTGTATGATAACCCGCTAGATATAAAATACCCAAAACCATATCTCAAATTCCAGAACTCATTTCACAAATCCACCAACATATTTAAAAACAAGTAAATAAATCCATGCTAGTCATCCTCATAAATCGTTAACTATTCGTATATATAAAATCATAGTTGCTAATCTTTAATATAAAGTGATTCTAATCATATCTAAAATATTTCATAAAGCCATTTAATTAACTAATAAATTCTCTAAAGCTCAAATATATGCAATTAGTAAAGCCGTCCAACGCTGCGCTGCTAGCGAATATAGAAAAGCCACAATAGTTGCCCCTAAACACATAAAGGGTACAACTTAGTTAAACTCTATTCTAACAATTTTATTTGGGAAAACAGACATCAAAAACGGGTCCAGGATGTTGAAATTAGTCTAGGAGAGGTCCCAAATGAACCCGAAAAAGTCAACTCCGAAGTCAACCGTTGACCGTTGACTAGTCAAAGTCAACGTTGATCGGGTCAACCGGGTCACGGGTCATGGTCAACGGGTACGGTCAAGGTCAATGGGTCGGGTCAACCATGGTTTGGGTTGGATCCGAACCTGGGTTAGGGTTTTGGGTTATAGGGTTTGGGTTTAGGGCTTTAGCTCATGAGGGTTTTGGTTTTAAAGGTTACGGGCCAAAGGCCCCAACCTTTCTCAACCCTAGTTAAAGAAACCCAAAGGGTTTCTAGGTTTGATTTTAACAGGCCAAAGGCCCTGCCTTCAATACGGCCCAAGGCTTTTAAAGCCTAGGGTTTTTGGGTTTCGACTAAACGAGCCGGAGGCCCCCAAATTTCTAAGGCCCGAGGCCTTAATGTTTTAACATAATTAAAAATAAAAATGCTACGGGCCAGGGAACCGGGTTTGATAGAAATGGGCCTAGTACCCAACTAAAATGGCCCAAAGGCCCTAATTAATTATAAACAGAAATTAAAATATAAATAATGTAAATAATGGAAATGGGTTGGGTTGCTACGGGCCTAAGGCCCGAGAGGGTTTAGAACGGCCCAAAGGCCTTTTTAGTTTTATATAACCTAAATTAAAAACTAAGTGGGCTGGGGAATTGGGTTAGCCCAAAACAGGCCTAAGCCCAATGGTTCAGAATCGGCCCGAAGGCTTAGGCTAGATGGAACCCACGAAGAAGAACGCCGGAGCTTCTACAGCTCCGGCCGACAAAAAACGGCGATCCTAGACTCTGATCTAGGTACCAAATTGAAGCACAAGATAAGAGGAGCATTTTGGTACCTTTAATTTGACGTGATACAACCGGAGATGCTCGGAAAAACTTCGAAGCTCACGGGTTTCGCCGAAAATGGGTGTGTGCACCCCCGTGTCTATCCGTTCCAAAACCTTCGAATTAAACCGATAAAACTCATTATAAAATCAACTACGCATCAAATCAATTCACATAGATGAGGATCCAGGGCTTACCTAGCCGGAAAGGAAAGAATTTATCGCCGGAGAATTTCTGGGCTTTCGCCGACCTTGCTGCGACCCGAGAGAAAGAAAGACGAGAAGAAGGAGAAAGAGATATATATATAGAGAAAGAGAGAGAGATAGAGAGAAAGAGAGACGAAGATGGTGGTGCGCTGGCGTGCGTGCGTGCGCGCGTGTTCATGGTAGAACGAGAGAGAGATGAGGGGGTTCAAGAGAGTAAGAGTGAGTTCAAGAGGGTGAGAAGGGAGGAAGAGAGAGAACAGAGGGACAGAGACTGGGACTTTTTCCGAAGGGAAAAAGAATTTGGGCTCTCAACAATCAAAAGAACTTGGGCTTTTAGTTAGAAAACAAGAAAGCTGGGCTTAGGCCCAGAACAATTTTGGTTGTATTTGGGTTATTAAAGTTAGGGGTGTTACAATTAGAATGGTCATAATTCCAAACGCTCGAATGAAGGTCACAAAAACAATTCCAAACAGGGCAACCAACAATTCATGCGGGCTAAAACAAACTTAACCATTTTATTACATCAACCGTGTGGGCCCAAAAGCCCTCAAACACAAGAAACATAATCTATTTTTTTCTTTTTGCCCGTGTGGGCCTTCAAACAAAAAACCAAACAATTTTTTTCTTTTTCCTTTTTTTTCCTTTCTTTTCCTTATCATTTCCATGCTCCTTATTTTCTATTTGTTTACTTCATGGTCCCAAACTAATAGTCAGATCAACAAGGCACAGCAAATGCAACTTGGCAGCAAGAAAAATTAGCAGCAACAGAAGAAACAGGCAGCTGCGGTGGTGGTTTGGTTGCAGCAATAAGAGACGTAGATCGTGAGGATGGTGGTGGTGCGTAGCAGGTCTGATGTGGGCGAGAGCAACTAGCAAATGGGTGTGCGGTGGCGAGATGGATCTGGGTTACAGTTTGCAGCGATACGACTTCAAGACGGTGTGATGCGAGCCTGGTATAATTGAACAAGTCGTGTGGCGGATCTGATGCGGATCACGATTCGAGCGGTGCAGGCATGGCGGGTTCGTGCAGGTGTGATTGATTTAAAAGGAACATGAGTCACATATCATTATTTATCAACAGAAACGTTGACAAACCGACGATAAGCGAACAGCAAATGCGAATTGCAGCAGTGGGGTTCTAGTCTTCAAAGTGATGCGGTACCCATGGCTTGGTGACTCAGCTTCAGATTTCTAGCAATTTCAATCCTTTTTTTATAACATATAACAAAACTCTAACTACTACAAGACAGACAAACAAACAAAACATATCATGACAAACTAATATGTAGCGGAAAAACGGATGAACAAATTGATACCCACCCAAAACAAATTAAATTCCGAAGAATCGAACATGCTCTGATACCAAGTTGAATATCAGAGTGCGGAACAAACAAGACTACAAATAATAACAATATTATTAAACAAACGAGAATGCCAGAATGGCTACAAAACCTAAGAGGCTACATCTTGACTAACTTGTTCTTCAAACTAAACTATAAGCTATATTTATAGAAAGCAAAACCTAGAAACCTTAATTCGGATGGGCTAAGCCCATATACTAAACTAAAAAGCAAACCCAAATAATCATAACATACTAATATTTTCCAACAGTTATATCTAGAACACTCGGAGCTAGTTTGGTATTGCTGTGCTTTGAAAAAAAAGTTGCTTCTACTGTGCTGTGAGAATAAGCATTTATGAAATAAAGCCGCAAAGTGTTTGGTAAATTTTTTTGTAAAAGTGCTTTTGGAAAAAGAAAAAAAAAAGTAGTATGATAGTGTTTGGTAAACTTTTATGTAAAACAGCTGTGACTGTGTGAAATGACCAAAAAATGTATACTACTATATTATTATTATGATATTTTATTTAATATTACTATTTTTATGTAAGGATTTTGCGTGGCCGTGGAGCCCACACCCCATTTCCCTAATCTTTGTGTATTCCCTCCCCCAATTCTATTTTTCCCCTTCT
This sequence comes from Crataegus laevigata, assembly GCA_963580275.1. Lineage (NCBI taxonomy): Eukaryota > Viridiplantae > Streptophyta > Magnoliopsida > Rosales > Rosaceae > Crataegus > Crataegus laevigata. Next base: position 1,045,382 of record OY756944.1, read on the forward strand.
TGCACTCTTCCCTATTCCCAAATTTTCTTTTTCATTCTTGCCCATCTCTTTTCTCCGTCTGTTTCTCATCTCTCCTTAGCCACACAGCCACCATAGCAATGGATCCACCACCACGCAGCTTCAATTCCAGATGCCAGAGTGTCGTTTTAATGTCAAATGTAGCACCGAATGGGTTTTAGATCTAGTGTTCGCCAACAACAACCCATTCTTCAACAACTCCGGCTTCAAACCCATCCTGGCACAAAATCATCTCGAACCATGTAACTTGAAGCCAGTTATCGCCGATGGACGATGTGCAAGCGAGACCCAGATGCCCACACCACACCACAAAAGGCAAGAATCAAGACAAGAATATCAACTATGAAGATTCGATCTTCAACCCAACAAGAAGGAGAAACAGATGAGGGTATTTTTGAGAGAAAAAAGTTGGTTTTGAGAAGCAGCATTTTGCAGCTTCAGCTTTTTGCCACTTTTCAGCTTATAATGACAGTGGCTTTGAAAATAAGCAGAGTTACCAAACACAAATTTTACTCCAGCTTTTTTTTTTAATCACCTCAATGTCAAACCATGCCTCAGTCACAATGTGTGGCTGAGATTAAAACATCTTGATAGCTTGTATTGTGAGATCTATCTTTTCTATTAGAAGTTTAGGTGAAAACATGTGCCGCTCACATGTTCTAGACTCGTGTGAAGCGTGTAAGGCCTAACGGCTACATTCCTTTTGTTTATATGCCTTCATGCTTCTTGTGTGAAGATGAGTATGATCCAATACATCACACTGCACTAAGAGCAACGAACTCTCTCTACAAGTTTATAGAACATTCATCTTGCCTTCATCATCACAATCTTCGTTCATTTTTTCAGATTTTGGAATCCAATTTTTACTCAAAGTTAACAGCGGATAGGTTCAATAAAATTTTCAATATGCATGTATTGTCCTCGTTTGTTTTTGAAAATGGTGTGATTTACCCTCGATCATTTTCACGATTGAACTTCTCTAGCTGTTTCTTCCAGCAGACCACAGGCAACGAATTCTTTATGTTCCTATCTTCAAATTCGTCATGAGTTCTTTATGTTCATGGATTGCATACCTCCGTTCTTTTTCTTCGATGAAGTAACTTATTTCCGTTTGAATTTTGTTTTCAGGACGATATATCAGCATGACGGAGTGCTGCAAAAAGGAGCTTCAGTTGAGTTAACTTGTTAGAACTGGTGTCTACATTTTTAAGAATGTTGATGGGAAGGGACCAAAGAGCTTCGTTGATGCTTTATCTTCGAAATTCTCTGTTGTATGACTTGATTGGTCCCTAAATCGAGAAAGCATTCATTTTTCATTCCTTGAATTCTGTGGTGTTACGTTTGTATTGAACATGCTTAATTAGTTGAGTTTGTGTTCTGATTCTGTTGATGATCAGCCTAACGTGAAGTGAATAGTACGTACGTACGTGTTTAAAGCATGTATTGTACGTTAAAAATTTTAAAAATATATAATTTATTGATTTAACGAATTATTAAAATGTGTACAGAAAATAACATTATTTTGAAAACTACGTAAGTACATATATGATAGGCATATTAATATTATACATTAATTGAAACAGACATTTAGACAAAATTGAGCCATTTCTCACAAAAACATTAAAACAAAGGTAATTAGGCCTATACTGACTTAGGGCCAAAAAGGTTTTTATTTTACACGAATTGAAACGCTAGTTTTTATGTTTTTCTCTTTTTGACTAGAGTAATATTCTGGAGGGCTGAATCAAACGTAGAACCTCTAGTATAAAAAATAAACACTTTTAACCAACTTAGTTACGAATTTATTGCGTGTTTTTTCTTTTTCGATCATTTCTCTCCTTTTCCTCCCCAAAAAAAAAAAACTAAAAAAACTCTGGTTGGGATTTTTGTCTCTATATTTAGGTAAAAAAAATGATGTGACCCCAATTGCATGGAAATAAAAATTGAGCACCAAATAACAATGGGTGCTTATTTTCTAAAAAAAGGGGAAGAGGTTCTTGTTAATTAGTTATAACTTATTTTTAATTCCAGCAAATGAGTGTGTTTTCCTCAGACAAACATCAAAGCAAACAGCTCAAGCAATTGTAAGAACACGTCGAAGGTCGTAACAGAAAGTCCAAACTGATACAACTACCATCCCTCAATCCTCCCTTATATACCATTGGGTTTCATGGAGTTTCTCAGCAATCTTCTGACCACCTCCTCCTTCTAAGGAGGACGAAGAAGTTTCTTGCTCGAATAAAAAATAAAGAAGCTTCTTGCTCGTATACACAATGGCGGTACCAATGAGTCGAGCGCTCTTGATTTCTCTCGTTTTCGTAGTGATCACAGCCGCACTAGTCCATGCCAAAGGCCACGGACATCATCATCGTCATCATAATCAATCATTGCAGGTTGGCCCCGTGACATATGATGGCAGGTCACTGATTATCAATGGGAAACGCGAGCTTCTGTTTTCGGGTTCAATCCACTACACACGAAGCACGCCAGAAATGTGGCCTGATATTCTCGAGAAGGCCAAGCGTGGAGGCTTGAATGTGATTCAAACTTATGTGTTTTGGAACATTCATGAGCCTGTGCAAGGGCAGTACAACTTTGAAGGAAACTATGATTTGGTGAAGTTCATCAAGCTGGTTCAGGAGCATGGAATGTATGTTACCATTAGGCTTGGTCCATTCATCCAAGCCGAATGGAACCACGGAGGACTTCCTTATTGGCTAAGAGAGGTCCCTGGAATCATATTCCGTTCTGATAACACAGCATACAAGTATCACATGAAGAATTATGTGGATATGGTTGTGAACAAGTTGAGAGATGCGAAGCTGTTTGCTCCACAGGGAGGTCCGATTGTCTTGGCGCAGATTGAAAATGAGTACAATATGGTCCAGCTTGCATATCGAGAGCTGGGAAACAGCTACGTGAGGTGGGCAGCAGAGATTGCGGTGAATCAGAACATCGAAGTGCCATGGATCATGTGCAAGCAGAAGGATGCTCCTGATCCAGTTATTAATACTTGCAACGGAAGGCATTGTGGAGATACATTCACAGGCCCTAATAAACCCAACAAGCCATCTCTATGGACTGAGAATTGGACTGCTCAATACAGAGTATTTGGTGACCCTCCTTCACAAAGAGCAGCAGAGGATATTGCATTTTCCGTTGCTCGCTTTTTCTCAAAGAATGGAGCTCTAACCAACTACTATATGTACCATGGTGGCACAAATTTTGGAAGAACAAGTTCTATTTTCACAACCACCCGTTACTACGATGAAGCTCCTCTCGATGAATATGGTTTGCCAAGGGACCCCAAGTGGAGTCACCTCAAGGACTTGCACAAGGCTTTGAAGTTATCCAGGAAGGCTTTGCTCTGGGGAGTTCCGGGAGTTCAAAAGATAAGCAAAGATACAGAGGTTAATTTCTATGAGATGCCCGCAACCAACAGCTGTGCTGCTTTCTTGACAAACAATAACTTCCAAACTGAAGCAACTGTTAATTGGAGGGACGTGGATTATTACCTGCCACCCCGTTCCATTAGCATCCTTCCCGACTGCAAGACCGTGGTTTTTAACACTCAGAGAGTTGTTTCACAACTGAACTCTAGGAACTTCGTTCGATCAAAAGTTGCCAATAATCTCAAATGGACCAAGTATGTAGAACCAACTCCTAGCACCCTCCAAGTTCCAGTCAATAACCCGACCCCGCTGGAGCTGTACAGCTTGTTAAAAGATACCACAGACTACGCATGGTACACCACTAAGCTTGCACTGAGTCCACAAGACTTGCCCATGAAGGAAAGTATTCAGCCAGTTCTTCGAATCGCAAGTCTTGGTCACGCATTGCACGCATTCGTCAATGGGGAATACATTGGTTTCGCACACGGAAGCCACGATGAGAAGAGCTTTGTTTTCGAGAAACCAGTTCCCTTGAAGGCTGGGGTCAACCAGATTTCTCTGCTTGCGATGACAGTAGGACTCCCAGACAGCGGAGCCTACATGGAGCACAGGTATGCAGGGCCTAATCTCGTAGCAGTCCTAGGACTGAACACCGGAACACTGGACCTTACACGAAATGGATGGGGGCATCTGGTTGGTCTGAGTGGAGAAAAGGTTCAAGTGTTCACCGAGGAGGGATCAAAACATGTTCAATGGCACAAAACAAAGGGAGCAGCAGAGGGTCTCACATGGTACAAGACTTATTTTGACGCTCCAGAAGGCCATGACCCTGTTGCTATACGAATGGCTGGAATGGGAAAGGGAATGATTTGGGTGAATGGTAAAAGCATCGGCCGCCACTGGACGTCCTTCCTCTCTCCTCTCGGAGAACCAACTCAAGCCGAATACCACATCCCAAGGTCCTTCATTAAACCTAAACAAAATCTCCTTGTTGTGTTGGAGGAGCAGCCAGCCAAGCCCAAACCCATCGAGATCCTCACCGTCAACAGAGATACTATCTGTAGCTTCATTACTGAATATCATCCTCCGAATGTGAACTCTTGGGAAAGGAAGGACAGCGTTTTCCAACCTGTGTTCGATGTTGTCAAATCATCTGCAGACATCAAGTGTCCAAAGAACAAGAAGGTTGATGCCGTTGAGTTTGCAAGCTTCGGAGATCCAGCTGGCATCTGTGGCAGCTTTGTCTTAGGAAAATGCAACTCCCCTGTATCCAAGGAGGTTGTTGAACGACATTGCTTGGGAAAAACTAGCTGCTCTGTCCCAATTGATCGCAATCTTTTCGCCAGCAAAACTGATGGTTGCCCTGATATCAAGAAGACACTTGCTATACAAGTCAAGTGTGCTATATAACTATATAAGGTGTTATAACAGAGAATTCATGTTTCCTGTGATATTTGTCATTGTGAATTCAATCAAAAATACTACTGCAAGCTTAAGTTTTATATTTCTTCGTAGTAATTGAGATTGTCGTTACCTCCTCTTTTTAGTTCCGTACGCCAAAACACAAATGTAGAAATATAAACCGTTTAGTCATCTAACTACACGATTAAATACAGAGACTATAGATTGAATTAGCAGATGCATCTAAATTATGTAAAACGTAGATCAGATTACCTCTCAGCAATCAACCAGGTAGATGGCACACAAATCCCAAATCACAAATCCGCGGGCTTGATTTCAGTATTCCTGCACTATAGGCTCCCTCAATAAAAACTTTAAGAAGAATTGATCATAACGAATTACGTAACCCAAAGAATTTCAATTTTCTGTTTTTCCTTGCAGCTCAAGTTCATAGACAAGAGGAATGGTTAATGACATATGTTGTGTACAGTATAATGAAATTTACAACAGAAACAGACGAAACACAAACACAGAAGAAACCTGTCCGATCCAGAAAACTTTGAGTCTGTTACCTTTTGCATCAGCTTATGCTCCAACTTTTTTAAGAAGCTGCTTTTAAAAAAAAATTAAGCAACCCCAAACAAGCCCTTAGTAGCATGCTCATTAACTGATCACACGAACAAAATAACAAAGTGGTCTGAAGTTTGTAGCTGTATTAGAACGTCTTTGTAGCTTCACATGCTCTAGGCTTGCTTGATAGAGTGCTCAAACCTGAGAGAAAACCAGATAATAATTCCGGTTTTACCATGTTTATCCGCCAAAAAGGAAGCTACGTTACCTGTATCACAGAAGGATTTTCCGGAATTTAGATCAGATCGTGCTGATTAATTACATAAGCGCACATAATTTCTTTCCAACCCAAGCTACTTTGGCATATCAAGCTCAAACTTATACATGACCTACAGCACAACACATAAGGCATACAAATAATGAAAAACTGCAAAGTCGTAGTCATATTACCTTGAGCAACGTATCACCGGCCTCTCAGTTAAATGTCATACGATAGCATACATCACCATCATCAAACATAATGGACTTACAAATGTTGAAAACACAGAACCAACATAACAAGGAAAGCAAATCATATAATACATTCATGATCAGACACGAATTTCTTGCGATGCAGAAGCTGAGTAAGTAGTTCGATGATATAAGTTAATTGAAATCGTAAAATTCAAATTCAGGCCACATACATAATTTACTTGTATTTAGGGAGCACAACAATGTCTTGTTTGCACATACAAATTCCAATCCCTTTTCGGCATATTCGATCTTCTTCAGAATATAATCATCTCTCTCCCTCTTCAAGCTTCACCAAACTCAATCTCACATTAGTTACAAGTTGCACAGTACAAGAAGGCAAAACAAAGAGTTGTCTTGGCAGCCTTTCAAAGAAATCCAGAAGAAGCTAGTAGAGTCCATTGAACCGCGGCACAATCAAGGTGAGGGTGAAACGTTCAGAGAGTAATGTTGTGTTATGGTTTCATCCTCTAAATTGAAAACACTGACATCACTTGGCCTGATATCACTATCAGATAATCGCCCTCGTCCAAATTTTGTCCTGCCATCCATGTAATATATGGAATTCGAATTTCGGATGGCACCAAGGGAAGTTCGAAGCCAAAACAGAAATAGAATAACTGTCAATCTGGAACAAAGCCTCATCTCCAATACTTTTCAGCTAAACATGCTGTGCAACGGATCCATCCCTCTCGTTGAACACCAACTTGTAAACCACATATACCTCAGTCCAACACTCCTCGCCGCAAGAACCTGCATTAACATTTTGTAGAACTCTCCGAATATGTAGTACCTCTCCCTTGGTTGATTCCACGAGATACGCTTTATCGGCATAAACCGAGAAGGGACATTCTTGCTGGTCAAGCATCTTTGCTTCTATCGGGTTGTTATTGACATCCAAGAACAGATTGCTTCATAAAATACAGCATCAGTAAGCAAGCACCGGAGTAGGATTCTCTACCCTCTTATTCTTATCCCCTTCCATGCCCTCCTCTAACACATTACTTTATAAGATATTGACGTGACTTAACCGTGATCGTTCAAATAGGAGGGCATGAAAGAGTATAGAGATTAGGAGGGTAGAGAATCATACTCTGCAAGCACCCTCTCTATCGCTTTCTATAAAATGAAAATTTATATTGTATAGAATGTGTCACATTATTTGGTGTACGAATTTAGTGTATATAACTACTCTTTAATTTTTTTTTAAAAATTCCGTATCATCTAATATTACGGAGCATGGGAGTAAAACCGAATTTGAGACGGTAAAAAACTCAAAGCCCAAAGTAGGCAAATTTGTGATTAAATCAAAAGAAAAATGAAAAGAAAAGCCTAATTTCTTTTAATAACCGTTGCAACGACAACGTTTTAAGCAGTTTAAACATTTCGTATCTTCACAAACAAGCGCCGCCTCCTCCACTTCACGCTCTGGTGCCCCGTTTGAGCTGAACACATACCGAAATGGCGTCCTTGATGACAATGCTAAGAAGCAGCAGAGGGAACGCTGCCATCTTCGGTACTATGAGGTGGGCCCACATCGCTGCCATGCCTCCGCCGATGGGTGGGGCCATGCCTCAACCTAGCATTTCACCGGCAGCGTTGGGTCTGCCAGAGTCCGATCGGGACCCAGAGAAGAACAACAGCATCGGGTTCGGGTTCCCGAGTTTCTTGTTCGGTGGATCCATGGAGCTCATGGCTGTCCCGAAGAGGAAGGTATAAATATGTATTTCTATGTAGCTGGGGATTGGGGTTTTAGGGGTTTTAGGGTTCTTGGTTCTGGAATTTATTTACTGGATCATATTTTTGGATTAAAAATGAATTCTTTTTGTTTTCATATGGAATTTCATTTGAAATTGGTTAATGGGTTTTCAATTCCATGTTATTATTTGCTCTGATGATTTGTTTGGTTCTGTGTATGGTAGAATTGCCCTGTTCTGTGTATGTGAGCTTGCTTTTTCTGAATTTTATTTTTATTTCTGTTTATGTAATTAATTTAGCGCTTATACCAGTAGAAATTCGAGTTCAACTTCCGGATTCATGGTATGGAGGAATTTTTTTTTAATTATTACCTGCTGTGATTATCATTCTCAAACGAAATCGTCCGCTGTCTGATTCATCGTGGTAATCTTTCATTTATGCTTTTCATTTTAGTGCATTTCATCACTTGTTGAAGATTTACAATCGAAGGCGGCATGTCATACATACTATAACTTTGATGTTTCATTTGCTTTTTTGTTGTCATTGCGTTATTGTAATGCACGTTTAGAAGATATTGAGATTTGATATATAAGGATGTATATCGTGCAGACTTCTCCCCACAAGAGAGGCATAAGAAATGGCCCGAAGGCTCTGAAACCTGTTCCGGTGATAGTTCGATGCAGGTAAGTGCGTTGGGACTTTTGTAAGCTTTTCATTCAATATACTTCTGGATATAGTTCTTCTGTTCAATAATGAAATATAGTTGAATAGTTAGCTGGAGGCTTGAATTGATATTGATAATTTGGTTGCGGATTATCGGAGAGACACAACTGTGTCAACTACTTTGACAATGGAAGTTTACTATATTCTTTCTGTGACTTCTTTGACAATTGAAGTTTATGGTTGATTTATAATCCATGTGTTGAGTTGATGAAATAATTTTTGGTTATCAAGATAATGTCCGTTGTATCACTTGCAAACAGCATGGAAAATGATTTGGCGAATTCAGAAAAAGCGAGAAATGAACAAAATTAGATGTTTATGTTTTGTTGGAGATGTATCATATGTCAGAAAAATCTGAGAAGTTGTGTGTTCTTATGTTTTTCTCTTCTTGTTCAGTAAACCCGGAACCTAAGTTCTTGATGTGAATGCAGTATCTAATTTTAATTGTTTGTGATTTTAGCTTGTATTTGCAATGAAATCCCAGCAGATAGCATATAGCAATTAAATCTTAATTCTGACTTGAAACAATCTTTGGTTGCAGGGCTTGTGGTCGTGTCAAGCTCCCGCACTTTTATTGTTGTAGCGGTAGGGAAAATGCCGGTGAGCGTGATGGCTCAAGAAGTTGAGATTGAAGTAGTAGACTTGTAGGATGGAGAGGTTGAAAGTGTTTTACTATCAACTGGCTTCTTTCTTTTCTGTTATTGTGCTAAAACCGGGAGATTTGATAGGTCTTTCGATAGGTCTTTAAGCAAAATAACCGAATTGATGTTTTGTTCACTGAATGATTTACATGGAAACTGTTGGATACAATTCCTCACAGAAACGAGGACGTCAACCAGCCTCGTCTCTTGTTAAAGAGTCCTTTTATATAGCCCCGCATAGTAACATCTACTGTTCACAAATCCTCCGTTGGATTTGTCGTATTCGCAACCAGACGAACTTAAACCATTCTCTGATGATTTCCCCAGCTTTCCTAATGTCGCCATTAGAATAGTTCGCAGATGGTCATCTGGGCGTTGATTCTCGACCGTTGGAAGAAATCCGACAGTCTGCACGGGCGCCGATCAGCGCCAAAGAAAAACCGATAGGATTTACTGTCGAATGGCCTCTTTCAAGAAACAGAAAGAAAAAAGGTAACAGCAACAAGTAGTATCGCAGAAACCATGACACTCGAAACCATTACACTGCCTAGCTTCGAAAACCATGTTACCGAAAGAAAGAAAAAAACGTAACAGCAACACTAGAACAGAACAAGTATCACAGAAATTGAAGCAGAAACTTAAATCTCGCGTTTACAGCAGAATCCGTTCCTGAATAAGCGAGGCTCAACAACAAGAAGGCAGGGATTCGAATCCGAAAAATCCATGTCAGACACAAGGAGGCTCATGTATTCAATCAATCACTTAAACCCAGATAAAACTAGACATGGCAAACAAATAAGCTGGCTCATCGTAAACAACTTATGCATCATCAACCACCCAAAATGCTTGGTGATCAAATAAGTCAAACTCCAAAAAATAGATAGAAAGTTAAAATTATGTCAACAGTCATTAAGTTATTACTTAGTAGTCAGTCACATATATGCAGCATAAAGTTTTCCGTACTTAAGCCACAACGCTCCCTAAAAAGTAGACTGGCTTTAACTTTCCAACATCGCTGCACCTCCACCGCCGCGCAAAAAGACATCAATCTCATCGTTATCTTCGATTCCATGCTGCACAAATTAAGTGAAGCAACGAATAAGAGCAGAGACTTTCATTCAAATCATAAATACAAGAACTTTAACGAAAAAAACTTTTGATACTGTTTATTTTAATAAAAATTACATTTTTATTCTAAAAAGTCAATCCTAATACTATTTACTTTGTCATTTATCTTGTTTTTATCGTTAAAACTCAGAGTTTTCAAACTTTTTTTTTATTAGTTTCCTTAAATAGACTTTAAAATTCCATTGAAAGCTTGATCTAAAGAGACTCATGCTTGCCAGCACCTTTTTAATCTTCACCTGCATAATTGTCATTCAAAATCGCATAGATACCAAAGCAACTATAATTTCACAAATATTAAAATTAACCTAAACAAACAACATACATAGGGCAACTTTTATGAAGCATTACCTGCTCAAGAGTTTTCTTTTTGTTCACTCTCTGGCCGTCAAAGATGAAATCTACTGCTTTGGGATCGATGTCACGCTTGGTACAAAATACATCGATGAGTTTTTGCAGCTTTGCATTACGCCGCATCCTAAAGAAAGTTCTTCGACCATCCTACACAAGAATTTGGTGATATATAACCCAATACATGAAGTGATCGAAGCAAAGATTGGAACACATTTGCTTCCGTAAATGTTGACCTTACCTCGTTGTACTGGACCTTGATATTGATTCTGTTTTCTTGATCAGAAGCTTCGGACATCTTAATCAAACTTGGTTTTTTTTTTCTTTTCCAGCTCTTGTTCTTGCGTTTCTCTTTGTGTTTTTGTTGTTTGAGAGTTCTCTGTGTCTTTGATCGATCACGCGCAAACTGAAACTGAAAATGGTAAAGAGAGTAGTACTTGCAATAGTGCTGTAGTAGTGCAGAGGCTGAGTTTTGATTGGTTCAAAGGTACGAGTACCTTTAAAGGGATTCACCTACTTTGTGGAAAATGAAATAAATTATTACTGATGCGGCAGACTGGTAAGCTTTCTTCACCCGTGATTTTCCTTTTTATAGACAGGAATCAAAGGATTGTGGCTTCTTCACGGCATTTCATAATTTTAGGAGTTGAAAAGACTTCTAGAGAGTAAGACATTTCAACTTTTTTCTGACCATCACATAATGCAACAAAATCAAAAATCGAACTTAAGATGTAGAGTGTAAAATATGAACTTACAGTTCGTCCCTAACCACGGTAGTTACCTGTGATTTTCCTTTGGACCACGATTCTTTCTCTACCAGGTTTTTCTGTGGCCCTGTCCATACCTGATTTTAACCTCACCAAAAAGTTAAATTAGAAACTGCTAGATAATTGAATTAAATATAAAGAACTTTAATAAAATGTTTCTAGTACTGTTTACTTTATCGAAAAGATACATTTTTACTCTAAAAATCAATTATGATACTATATATTTACGACACATTTTTGTTTTTTTTGTTAAAACTCAAAGTTTTTAAACTTTTTTTATTAGTATTATTTTAAATATATAGTCAAGCAAGCGTTCCCTCCCGAAATGGATCTCATCCTGAGCATTAGATGAGAATCCTACTGAGCAAAAACTGTAGGCCGTTAGATGAAAATCTAACGGTTACAAATAAGGGATCCCCTTTAAAGTTATAATAATTATAACCGTTGGATTTTCATTCAACGGCCTACAGTTCTTGCTCAGTAGGATCCCCACCTAATATCCAGTTCCCTCTCCAAAGTCCACATTGAGAGTTGAATGATGTCATTGACGTGTTTGCAGTAGACTAGCAAGTAGTAGTGCAAAAGAAGAGGGAATCATTTTTGGGTTTTATTGAAATACTTTTCGTTTATTTTAAAAAAAAATTTATTTTAAAAAATCACTCGTATATTATTTATTTACATACATTTTTTTTTTATTTAAAATTCAAAATTTTCAAATTATTTTTATTATTTTTTTCAAACTTTTTTTTATCAAAAACCAAAAATCTCGAGGGTTTTCAGGCGACATAATAAAGTTACTGTCCTTTCTTTTCCTTATCTGCGTCATCCATCGAGTCCAGACGACAGAACAGAAGAAAGAAAAAGCGAGAGAAAAAGAAACCCTAGCTAGCTCTGAAGATGTCTGACCCCTCTGGGATTACTCCTGACGAAGCCAAAAAGCAAAAATCCACCATTAATCTGATGGTTAAGATTAACGAGGTTTGATCTCTCTCTCTCTCGCTCTCAGGTGCATTAACTTACTGAAAACGTTAGTTTTTTTTGTAAATTAGTTCGTATGATAGGAATCGTTTGCAATCATTTGTAACGAAAATGTTCAATAGTTAAGGAAAGTTTGGATTGGGATATATATGGATTCAAACACTCTTCAACTCTGTAACTCCAAACCCTAATGGTATCTGAGTACGGAAGCATGGTTCTTATTTGTGTACTCTACTTTTGCCTTACCTAATTTATTTGTCAAGGAAATTGTTTTTTTTTTTTAGCTTGGATGATTGAGTTTTGATTATCTCCGAAATGAATTTTTATTAGCACTTCAAAAAAATTGTTTTGCATTCCTCCCATTCTTTATAGAGAAATGTTAACTATCATTCTTTACATAGAAATGTTAACGAGACTCTTTAGACTCTACGTGAACCACAATGTTTTATACTGTTGGCACGAAAATTGTGCAAAACACATAAAGTTGCGGAAAGTCTACGAAGAGTTTCACTTTGAAAATCTCCTTAGCATTTTCTTTATATTTACACTAGGGAAGAGTTCATATAAATATTTTGGATTGTAATCAGTTCAACTATTATTGCACGCCTACGATTTTGACTGTTCTTGCTTTGTGATACAATGAGATCCCCTTGCAGGATGGAAGTGAAGTGTTTTTCAGGATTAAACCAACTACAAAGCTAAACAAAGTCATTGATGCATTGTGCACAAAACGTTCCCTGGATCGCAATTCCTTAGTGTTCATCTTCGATGGCGTTAACATTAATGGCAAGAAGACTTCTGCGGAGGTAAAAGTTTTCAGGATTGAAAACTTTCTGTTGAAATATGCTATGCAAAACTAGGAAGGTAAACTAAGGATTCTATGCAGATTATATTTGAACTTTAAATTAAGCTTGTCATGCTGATCGAATTGGAGTTGACGTATTTCATCAGAAAACATCTGTGGTTGTTAGCAGTCAACTTATTCGGCTCGTATGTGAAGATATGTGTTTGGTTTATATTGTCTGTGCGATTGTGTTGGTGATGTTGATCTTTTCTTAGAGGAGCAATACCTAGAGGCCAGAGTTTTAGGGCCATTGAATTGAAAATAGTTTACTTAATCACTTTGTGGCTTACATAAATTTTCAGGATCCACTTCTCGTTTGAGCTCAGCTCGTAAAAGAAACAAGTCTAGCCAAGCTAAAGCTTGATCGATTAGCACTATGATATCCAACTTGGCACGATTTTTTTATACTCTTGCACCTTTTAGCTTGATATATATTGATGTTGCTCATTTTTTGACAGCTTAAAACTTTTTTGGGTCTAACGGTTATCTAATTAACATGTCCCAAGATTCTCAAGCATACTTAAAACACCCTCTTGTAGTGAATAATGCGGATCTGTTCCTGTATTTCCTTGGGACAACTCTTCCAAACTTTTCCAACCTACACATATGAAGATTTCCATAGGAGGTTATCTATATCTAACTAATCTATCCGTACACACGAAATTCCACTCACTCAATTTGAGCACGATCCTCCATGATAGGTAATAGATATTTAGATCTCACTCGTACACACGAAATTTCACTCACTCGATTTCAGTCTGATCCTCCATGATAGGTAATATAAATACTTTCTTCTTGAGTTCTTAATTTTGTTATATGTCTGACGTGAGATCCTATTCTCTAACACGTCCCCTCACAAATGTATCTTCACATAACATAAACAAAATATAAACATTTCGTGAGGCACATTTTAGAGCATGTCACACTATAGTGGTATGTCCAACATGTACGTAGTTTTTCTTTCTTCACTTAAATTTATTTTGGGTAAAAGACATTTTACTACCCTGATGTTTGGTGGTTTTCAACATTTAGTACATCAATTTTTTTTCATCTCATAGTCATACCTAAAGTGTAAATTTTGAGACAGTTTCATACATCCGTTAGTCAAACTGTTAGTTCTCTCGTTAAATGATGACGTGGCGCTCTGATTGGGCGCCACGTGTCATTAAAAATATTTAAAAATTATTTAAATTAAAAAATATTTAAAAATTAGTATTTAAATTAAAAAATTATTAAAAAATTATTATTTAAAAAAAAAAATTAATTTTTAAATATTTTTTAAATATTTTTAATGACACGTGGCACTCAATCAGGGCGCCACGTCATCACTTAACGGGAGAACTAACAGTTTGACTAACGGATGTATGAGACTGTCCCAAAATTTACACTTTAGGTATGACTCTGGGATGAAAAAAAATTGATGTACTAAATGTTGAAAACCACCAAACATTAGGGTAGTAAAATGTCTTTTACCCATTTATTTTTCATTTAATACGATTACACTTGGTTGTTCTTGCACTTTTTCATTCTCCAATCCCTCATTCCCATCTTCTTAAACATCCGTGACGTAAAGAAAACGATACAATTTGAAGTACTGGGAGAACACGGGCGGATAGGTAAGTTGTGGAGATACAAAAAACAGAAGGCTTGAGCACTGCAACTCTTCGTTCAAAACTAAAGGAGTGATGTAGGAACATTGTCGAAATTTCTAGCATGCAATGTTGCGCGCCATATTTCCTTTTTTCCTTTGTTGAGGAACCAAAAAAGAAGGAGATGCAACACAAGAACTTCCGATGAGCCGCCATGCCCCTCCACCAGGCCCACCACCAGAAGTGTCCTCTTTAGGAACTGTTCTAAAGATTCACATATTAAGAATGAAGATGCAATAGTCAGTACTTCCTATTTCCAACAACCCCTAGAGTAGTGTATCATCTTAATTCCTATTCCTCGTTAGCGTCGCATATTGTTTTCCTATAAATACTTTCTTTTCGAGTTCTTAGTTTTATTATACGTTTGACGTGAGACTCTATTCTCTAACACGTCTCCTCACGAAATCTCAATGATATCCCTATTTTGTTTTCCTATAAAAAGAGTCCTCTCATCTATAGCATTGCCCAATACTATTAATTTGGGCCAAAAACACAACGAAAGTGAAAAATCCAAAGCCCACAACTCCCAAAGTAAGGAGTTAACGGCTATAAAAGTACCCACTTAATTCCCACTCTCCCACTTCCCCCACTGCCCCCTGCCCCCTGCCCTGCCCCCCGTTCTTCTCCCTCTCTCCAAGTCTCTTAAATAGTTGATCAGAACTGAACTGGCAAAACCCTTCTCTCTCGGCTCTCTCTCTCTCTCTACAGAGCTCTTTCTCTCTCTTAGCAGGTGATCTTTCTCTACCTCTCAATTTTTATATAATTAATTTATTTATACGGAATGAGATTATTTGATTTTCTTAATATTTGCGGCCTGCTGATGTTTTTCACAAATTTGCCTGTTTTAGGGTATTTGATTTTATTTTTTTAAATATTTTTAATGGAGTTTTGGGTGCTGCTGCTAAATTTTTAATTTGAAAAATACTAGGGGCTGTTGGGATGCGGGTCTTTTCAGTTTCAAGGGTTTAGGATGAGTGGGAGGGTGAGTGGGGCCTTCAATCACCGCAATGGGGTTTTGGGCTTCATAATCTCATCGGACGGTGGTGGAGGTTTCTTCAATTTTAAGCCTTGTTACAATATAGGGACATCATGCCCCACGTATTCAGCGGCATTACTTCTTCAATAAATTTTTGCCATGCGTATGAAAATTGCACCACCAGTCCCATAAGTGTTTCTCCTACGGTGTCTTTGGTTACAAGAAAGCTTATCTCTATGAAAGTATGCAAGCAGGGCTTGCCGAGCCACTTAAGCCAATTTCCTCCTCTCTATCCAAGTAGGCAATATTGCGTACTTCAAAACCATGGGTGTATTGGGCCCCAAATTATATATTAATGTCTATTTGATTTGTCTAGTTCCTTGAAGTGGCCAACTTTTTTCATGAGTTGGAAGTGGTAGGCAACATGTCACATAGTTGCTATAGTAAAATTTTGGCCCCTCTTATGCCTACTCACTTGGAGGTGCTCTAAGATGCTGATGTTAATTCCTTGAGGCTAGCTCAAGTGGTGAGGGCGGGCGGTAAAACAATAAGATAAGATGTTAATATTCTTAGATTGTGATTCTGAATTATCGATCATGTTGATTTTTTGCTAGAATGTGCCGTTCATATTTACATTTCGATATCATAAGTTAGGTGAAAATAATCACATTTTGAAATGTGAGCTGTTATTGACACTCCAAAAAAGTCATCTAGCACTTCTCCCTTCTTACTTTTACAAGGATGAATTTGCAGATGTAGGAGTGCAAGATGACCGTTTTGGAATGTCAACAATAGTACCTTATAAAAAAAGACAGTATTACTTAACTGTCATAGGAATTCAACATGAAAAAATGGAGTGCGCTGTCGACTACCTGACACCCTCCCCCTTCTCTTTTATCCAAACTTGGGACTAGCAACGTTAGATAAACTTTTCTCCTTACCCTAAAAGTCATTACTACTTCGCATTGCAGTTGGCAATTGGCATTAGTCTATTGATGAAACAAGGCATTAGTGGGGAAGCAAGACACTGAGTTTCTCTCGTAGATTGCTTGACCGGAAAGAAAAGCTTTCTCACAACCGATTGAGTTCTTTCGCAGAAATTTTTCCAGGAAACGCGAAAGAAAATCAAGATGGAAAACAATCCAAGAGAAAAAGCCTTGGTGTACGTACTCAAACAGTTACAAGGAGTGCAGCATTTCAAGGATGCTCAAGAGAAGTTACAGAAGAGCATATACAACAGAGGGTTTGTCCTCTGCAGAAAAGTTCGGGAAAAACTTGGCAGTTCGGACAAGTTCATCGCGTTCCTAAAGCAACTGCACTTGTATAGCAGCGGAGTTATAGACCTGACCGAGTTTCTGAATCTGGTCGATGATGTACTTCGAGCGGATCAAGATCTTATGAACGAGTTTGATGCTTTCCTGGAGCACTGTGAGAAGGAGCAGATGAATTGGTCGCTTAGGAGTGAAAGCTGACTTTTGAACAGTTTTGTCAATAGCTAGTTTCATTCACCTTGCAGAAACTTGTTAGCTTAATCTAGTTTTCCATTCGTCTTTGTATTAATGTATATGGCAGGAACTAATTTAGATTCGTTTTTTATGTGTTGACGTAGAATGTTAAATTTGAGTTTGTCCCTTAAATGATTAAAAGCGTTTATCCCTGTATCTGGTGCCAAGTGTTTGAATGTCCCCTCCCCTTAACGCCCATCAAAGGATAAAAAAAATAGTAATAATAATTGAGTTAAATCTCAACCATTTACTCATGAGAAAAAGTGTGCGGGCAAGTAGTTTAGGTATTGGACTCGTTCAAAACCTTTGCTTTTGAACTTGTGCGGACTCGTGTACGATTAAGCTAGTTATACAAGATTAAGAAACAAATTCAAAAGCATAGTTATAATGGTAAAACATCGCGAGATGAAAACATTGAAAACGCGTTTGAAAAGACCAGACGTTAGCATCTCTATGTTTGTGTACTTTATAGTTACGAAAGTAACACCACCCGAATCCTCTCAAATTATAACATGTACGTTTACTAACACCAGATCACGAGGCGGTGTCACCAATCTACCGAAACTGGGAGAAATTTGGTGCGCTGAGTCCTCGTGATCTGCATTTTTGGTCAGAAATTTGTAGTCCCTATCCATATTAAAATCTGGATTGGTAAAAATAAAGGGTGCTCCACTAAAAACTTGCACCAGGGTAAGAATACAAATACTTCATTTACACGGTAAAGAAAAAAACTTACAGCCAAAACTGGTACTTGAGATCTCACGTATCTATATAATCTACAGATTGAATAGTCCTTACAAGCTCCTTCAAATTGGCAAGGACGTGGCGCGGCCCTAAGCTCTTAACGCCAATGTAATTCAAAAGCTGCTCTAAGTCCTACACCCGCACAAAAGCAACGCTACGGTCAATATACTCCAGCATGATAAATTTAATGGGTTAAGAGAGTAAATAAAGCAAAGCAAAACAAAAAGAATCCTCCTTCACAAACAAAATCAGAAGAAAACAGAACCTACAGGTCAAGAGAACATACAAATGTGCTGAAAGTAGAGTCCCAGATATGGGTGTTAAGAGAGGAAAGACCAACTACAGAAGGACGTGACATAAGAACACTCGTACTTTCTGTAAATGGGTTTCATACAACATGGTCATTACTGATAGTCTGATAATGATGGAGAATATTTAAAAACGACTTGTTCTAGTTATTCTCCTTTTCACTATAGGAATTGTTAGACGAGCTCCAAAATAGTCATCACTCACTCTCCTTTGTTGTTTTCACTAGGGAGGAGTGCGTGATGAATATTTTGGAGTGCCAATAACATCTCCCACTCTCTCCCTCTCTTATATATTTTTTTTTCCTGTCTCTTCTACCTCTCTCCATTCTTACATCAATTTGGTTCCAGGGCAAGCTTTTTAAATAACTATGCTTACCAAGGTTACCGTGACCGAAAAGCACATATAAAATGAGAAAAACACAAACAAATGCAAACAGAGCAAAGAAATGAAAGATTAACCATATGAAAAATAATAGAAACTACACTAATCTGAACAGGTGATATGGACCCCCAAGGAAAAGGTATGAACAAGTTTGCACCTTGTTTAATAAGAATACAGCATATGCGGCTCTCGTTGTGTCTTGGCCATCTAAAAAGAGAGGGAATTCCACATGCTTCACATCCGTTGAAACCACTGTACTTGACGACACATCAGATGAAGTTGGCTCTACAGATGGTCCATAATCAATAATATAGGAATGGGAACCACCCAAACGCAATGGATAACGCAACGGAACTTTTAAGTAGGAAGCTATAAGTAAGACAGCCTGCATTCAAAATCAATATAAAGAGAGTATTCTTATTTAAAACAACTGTGGCTAAACAAACAAAACAAATTGCCCCCTAAGAAATGCCCTTGAATACGCATCTTAGAGTAGAAGCTACCAAATTCATCATGTATGAATTAGCAACTTAATAGTTTATATCAGGCAAAGAAAGAATACTACGCACATGACCGACATATCCCAGGGCTGTTGCAGACTTCTGAACCTCCTTTTTGTCAGTGAAAAAACTCATCATTTTAAAAGGCAGCATTGTCAAATGGAGACCTAAAATTGTCAATGTTCCTTGATTTGCAGGCTTAAATCGAGCAGAATTACCTGGACAATTTGAAGAAGAAACACAAGAAAAATACAACCTGAGTACGGCAGAATACATTACCAAAGGTTATTAGCCTTGACACAAAGAAGATATTGATTATTTCACAATAAATATTCTTCAAAAGAAAATAGAACTGGATATGGATATTCTGATACTGTAGCCAATTAAATCATCAAGAATATATATATGTATATGCAAATATATATATATATATATATATATATATATAATATCAAACAAATAAATAAAACATTGGCATAGTAAACAACTATGTACACGCTTCAAGAGCAAACATCTGCAATGTGGACAGCCTTGTCGTTTGAAAGGTACTATTTTTTTTTTCTTTTCATTAAAAAGTTTGGTTCATGAGTTGTAACTTTATCTTTAAAGTGCACAATAGAGATTAGAGGTTACAGTTTAAAGTTTAGCTCTAGGGTGTAGGGCATTAACCCAAACTTAAAATGCTAAACCCTGGATGGAAGGGGAAATAATGCAAATTTTGAATGGCACAGAACATTCCAGTGCTGACATCACTTAAGAAGCAGGCTCAAGTTTCTCACACACATAAACGCGCACACACACATAGCCTACTTAAAACATTGGCATAGTAAACAACTATGTACACGCTTCAAGAGCAAACATCTGCAATGTGGACAGCCTATCCGTTTGAAAGGTACTATTTTTTTTTTTTTCTTTTCATTAAAAATTTTGGTTCATGAGTTGTTACTTTATCTTTAAAGTGCACAATAGAGATTAGAGGTTACAGTTTAAAGTTTAGCTCTAGGGTGTAGGGCATTAACCCAAACTTAAAATCCTAAACCCTGGATGGAAGGGGAAATAATGCAAATTTTGAATGGCACAGAACATTCCAGTGCTGACATCACTTAAGAAGCAGGCTCAAGTTTCTCACACATAAACGCGCACACACACATAGCCTACTTCTAAAACGTGATCCTACATTGGGGGGTTGTGCACCACCGACCAGCAAGGGATCCTTCGGATATAGCATAAAGAATTGCCCATATTTTGAATTTGAATAGAGTTCAAGGTCATGCATTGAGAACTCCGAGAAACAAATTTTAATAAAAAGAAGTGAGGTAGAACAAGTAAGAAAATTTGGGAATAAAGTAACACTACATAACCACACAAATTCCCGATCACTAATCAACAGTTAAATTCAGTATCTTCATACTCAGACAACATTGACAAGCTAAACAAGCACTTATACAAGTTAGGCACATGGAAACAAAAATGATATAGTTAGTAATTCAAACGAAAGCCACATCTTATGAAAGTTGGGATAGCAAATGTTGCCATAATATCCATAATTTCATGAATGTGGATAGATAAAATAGGAAAGAGTTGTAGTGATTGCTTGAACAATTAGCCTTTCCTTTCCTTTCCTTCCTTTAGCCATATCGGTATTTACTGATTCTACCTCAGTTGCTCTTTTTCCGATTGCACAAATTAAACAAGGTATCATAAAACATAAAATAAATATCTCCGTAGCACATACCTGATCTACTAGTGTTTGGAAATGACTCAAGTTCCTGTTCTTGTGCAGGACCCATAGTGAACTTTACAGGATATAGCAACGAAACTTGTGATATCATATGTTGTTGTCGTCTTCTGAGCATCTTTTGTAAGTTTTTAAGACGAACATACCCCTTGTCTCTGGAAAGTAGCTGATTGGACTCCTGTAACAAAAGCGTAAATCAGATTTTCCACCAGACAACATAAATCAAATACTAAAATTCAACAGTAATTTTAAAACATGAAAAGGCGCATTGAGAAGAAAAGATAGCATGGCAAATTTTTATTTTTGAAATAGATCATAAAGCAAATTAACATTAAAAGTGATAAAAAGAATCGACTTGATGGGATGAAACCAAAAATATATATATCAAGCATATGCATGTATATACACAACTACAACTAGTTTACTAATGAATAAAGAAAATTTTGATTTAAAAAGCAACCAATCTAAGTCATTAACGGTGCTTTCAACACAGGTTGCTACTCCAAAAGAATCTAGAGTTTATAATTCATACAAACTCTCTTTCGCCCAACCACTGTTTGGTACGTAATAATCCAAATCACTTTTACCTCCAACCGCTTCCTGGCAACAGATAGAGACGTCCCAGCAACCAATAGTGACCGAAGCTCTATACTAAGCTGCTCCTCTTTCTTTTTTGTATTCTCCACAGCAAGCAGAGAATGCCTTGACATGTTTCCCATCACCATTTTTCTTGCTTCCAGTTTCTGCTGCATCTCCTCAAGCTCATTTGATCGTCTCAATGACTCAGCTTCAACCTGCCAACAACAATGCCACCCGCTACCCCGCGGGCTAATCAATTAAGGCCCGATCAATCAAGTAACAACACAATGTGCCAGTGATGAGTCTGATGACTCTGTGCACAGTCAAAATACACTCTCAATTAGTCCTAAATTTTCAAATGCTCCAACTAAAAGCTAATGCACTGTCAGCAGAGGGGCATGAGGAACCTTTTTTATTGCTTTATTTGGTTAGTACATAAAAACAACTGGGTAACTCTATTAAACCTTGACTTAACATTTGAATCAACTAAGCGACATTTCATTATTGTAAATACTGTGCAGTAGAAACCAAAGGCAACACTTTTACTTAAGTTCCGAAGAGAAAACTATACAAAATATGCTGCCGTGTTTAATTTGTTGACACAAAAAGAGAGAATGACAGCAAATAAGGAAATGATGTAAAATCTCATTTCTTTGATAGTGCAGACTATTCCGTAGTACGGGAAATGAAGAGTCCAGATTGAAATGAGGAAATACTATTTTTGCTTACCTATCTAATGGATATAAAACCGGACTACCGAGTAGTCTGAATTATTGAAGACTCACCCATAAATTTGATGCATTTTTCGTTTCTTACATTCACTCCGCAATCAAAGACGGAAAATTCTTTTATAGAATTAAAAGTCCACAATTTCTACTTTCAGATCCTAATACAACCAGTTTAGTTGAAACTAGATTAAATCAATCCAAACAAAACAAAACAAAAAAAACTAATAAACCCAGTAACCTAGCTAAAATAAAAACCGCCTTGCCGTACTTCCACCGGAACAATTCTAACTATTCCCCCTAAGTCTGTTAATCCGGCAACCACAAAAACCCAGTTATATCCATATATCTAAGTGAAAAACTATTTAAACTTCAATTTCTAACTGCACAATAAACAAAATTAAATCTCCATAACCATATTCAACTACATTTTCTCAGAATATCAAAAGCCCGAAAGTTGGGCATCCACTAAAACCCTACCTCAATACGAGACTCGAGCTTCCGCTGAAGACTCTGCTTCTTCTCCTGAGCTTCGCTAAGAGCAGTAGAAAGACTCCATGCCCTCACAATCTCTTGCTCGAATTCCTCCCATTCGATCACCTTCACGTTTTCGAGATCGCTCTTCGTCGACTCTGCAGGCTGGGCTCGGTCTCGTTCCATTAAAAATTGGAGAGTGAGTTTCGCTTCGGCTTCGATTTGAGACGAGGCCAGGGGATCGACATCATCGTCCCAGAATCACCAATTAGGGTTCAGGACACATTTTCTCGGGAAAATGTTTCGAAGGGGGTTTTTTTTTCTCGGAAATTTTTGATTAGGATTCGTAGACCAGTTTGAAAGAAGGGGCTGTAGTGCAAAAGAATGACAGGTGGAGGGGAGACTGGCAGTTACTCAGGCGAGGATATAAATGTCATTTTAGCAGACCGAACAGATCCCTGCATTAAAGAGTGCATTACTGCATCCGGTTGTACCTAATCCACAATTACAAACCAAATGTGCTTGAGGAAATGCAGCGAAACAAGTACGTTAATTAACACTTAATTAATAATTCAATCATCTACAATCACATCATTTAGTTTGTAAATTTGGTTTAAAAAATTTGATCTCTCTAGCATTACCCATCTACAATACTTCACTTTGTAAACCTTTATTCAAAAAACATCAAATTGTGTCACATAGTACTACGGTATAATTTTATTTTTCTTCATTTGTAAGTAATAAGTTTTATGTTCGATTCTCGCTAAAAGCGAATTTGAACCACAGTATTGCTAACTCATTGTAAAGCTAAGCACACTCCTTCCCATTTAGTGTAGATAATATCGTTTAATTAAAAAAAATTAAAATCAAATTGTAGCAATAGTTCTTTAACTTTAACTCAATTAGAGCAATAGTTCTTCAACTAAAAATTCATGATCATTGGTCCCTTAACCCATCAAAACATGCAACTATGGTCCTTTTTTTCTCAACTCCATTAGAATTCCATCAAAACGAGTAATGTTGGAAAAACAATTGCTACAATTAGATTAAAGATGAGAGACCATTACTACAATTGGGTTAAAGTTGAGAGACAATTTCTACAATTGGATTAAAGTTGAGGGACCATCGCTACAATTGGATTAAAATTGAGCGATCATCGCTCCAATTGAGTTAAAGTGAGTGATCATAGCTAAAAAATTTCTCATTTGGTTTTCCATATTTGCTCATTAATGCAGTCGCACGTGCATGACATGTGACTCACTTTGACAAAAGTTCTAACGCAGTTGACGAAAATGATTATATCTGTACGTTTTGATGAATTAAAAGACCAGTGGTTATGGATTTTTAGTTGAGGAAACATTGCTACAATTTCTTATTACAAAAATCCATTTGTTCAGCTATCTGATTATTATTATCATGATCATTTCATTTTTTTTTTTCAACAACATAGTTGTCTAGTTCTCTATGTCACAATTAGATACTAAAACGTCTGCCAATTTGGATTATATTCTATAAGAATGATCTGTGAATGAAAATTTACAAAGTGAACGACTTAGATCATGAGAATATTGTATAGTCGACCCAAATGCGTGGTATGGAACATATTAAATTACTTACTAGTTAGGCAGTTCTACATATCATTTGTCTTATAAAAAAAATTACACACATCTTCACTTAATTTTTATCGCTTGATTTTTCTTAATTTATTTCATCCAAAATGCAAAAATTGACATGCACGAAAAAAAATTTAGGTGTAAAAGTTACTTTTCTCGGCATATGTTAATTAACAAATGTCATTTATATATGAGAGATTATATTCACACACCTCAAATTACTTCTCTCACACCCTTTTAATTTTTTAATATTTTCTACATACCACTAGCACTTGATAAATAAATATTAAAAAATTAAAAGAGTGTGAGAGAAGTAATTTGGGTGTGTGAATATAATCTCTCTTTATATATTTTTAGCAAAAATAGTCAACACCTCTTGAAATGAAGATCCATCAAGAATGGCCTTCTGTTGGAACATTGAAAAAAAATAAAAACTCAAAGAGTAACACAACCAAGTTTAGGGTTTAGGGTATCGACCTCCCTCCCGGCTACTAATGCGCAGAGGTGGCGGTGCCCGGAAGCCATTAATTGGCAATGCCGAGAGATGTTAGTCTGATCCTTGGTGCCCATTTCATCAGTGACATTTATTTTGTCTAAAGAAAAATCACAAACGATTACTCCAAAACAAAAATATGGCCTGATAAACCGGAAAAGCAAGAACTCTTGATGAAAAGTACTTTCTAAAATGCTCCACTAGAACAATACGCACTACGATACCCACTTAAGGATGCTAAGCATGCACTATCTCAGTAAATAAACTTAAAGAATCAGCAATACTAAAAAAACAAATCGAAGATGAAGATAAGGCAACACAAAGATATAAGCTCAAAAATTATCCATTCAACAGACGCAACAAAACTTGAAAAGTAAATAGTCTCAACAACTCAAAAACATATCCTCCTCCCGAAGGCGGAAGCGACTGAAAGCATAAATCAGATGCGTCACCACCGCCTGTCCAGCACCCAATTCTGGGAGTGGACACTCGAGAATGAAAACATCAGACCGGAATTAAAACAATTACAAACTAAACTGACTAAACCACTTAAAACCACACAACTAAGATGTGAGTTCGTATCATAAAAGCATACGTTTGCGTCTGTGAAAGTTTGAGTACTGGCCACTGTTCACTTCTTCTTGGCAGCAGACTTGGTCACCTTTGCACCGCTGGGATCCTTCTTCTCAACGCTCTTGATAACACCAACGGCAACAGTCTGGCGCATGTCACGAACAGCAAAGCGACCCAATGGAGGGTACTCAGAGAAGGTTTCCACAACCATGGGCTTGGTGGGAAGCATCTTCACCATACCTGCATCTCCGTTCTTCAAGAACTTTGGCTCCTTCTCAATCTCCTTTCCAGACCTCCTGTCAATCTTGGTAAGGATCTCACCGAACTTCACGGCAATGTGGGAAGTGTGGCAATCCAGAACTGGGGCATATCCGTTGCCGATCTGACCAGGGTGGTTCATGATGATAACCTGGGATGTGAAGTTGGCAGCCTCCTTGGCAGGGTCATCCTTGGAGTTGGATGCGACGAAACCACGCTTGAGATCCTTCACAGCAACATTCTTAACATTGAACCCGACATTGTCACCCGGGAGTGCCTCCTGAAGGGCCTCATGATGCATCTCAACAGACTTAACTTCAGTGGTCAGACCAGTTGGCCCAAAAGTCACAACCATACCAGGCTTGACAATACCAGTCTCAACACGTCCCACTGGCACAGTTCCAATACCACCAATCTTGTACACATCCTGTAGAGGAAGACGAAGGGGCTTGTCTGAGGGCCTCTTGGGCTCGTTGATCAGGTCAAGTGCCTCAAGAAGGGTTGGTCCCTTGTACCAGTCAAGGTTGGTGGACCTCTCAATCATGTTGTCACCCTCAAACCCAGAGATGGGAACAAAGGCGATTTTGTCGGGGTTGTACCCAACCTTCTTCAGGTAGGATGAAACTTCCTTCACGATTTCTTCGTACCTTGCCTTAGAGTACTTAGGAGTGGTGGCATCCATCTAAAAGAAGCAATGCGAACAAGGGAATAAGTACACAATCAAATTCAGTAAACCAGTACAACAAAAGCAGTTTTACAAGTGAATAACAACCAGTCAGGAGGCACAAACAAATAACAGAAAACAGTTATTCGGCATCATGTAGAGTATAAACACTACAAATTTATAGATCATTATACGCTTTTCTGAGTTGCTGATTAAGTTATTGATGCATAAAGTTAAGAAAAAAAATGACATGTTACTTGGCCAGGCCTGTACATTGTTACAATAACCAAAACAAACCCGTGCACAAATAAAAAAGGAACCAATACAGAATAACAAAAATCTTGTGAAAATTCAACAATGCAGACGCTAAAATATAGCAATATTCAATTAAAATAATTGCATGCCATATCAATACAAAGCACTGAAGGTTTAGATACACCACAAATAAATTGTAGGAGAGAGAGGGAATCGAACCCTCAATAGTTAACTAAGAACTACGCCACCAGGCAGTCCCTCCAATTCATAAATCCAAACATCTCCTAATAAAGTGGACACTACCCATAGTTTGGGGCATCATTGATGCCCACAAATGCCAATCAATAGAACCACAAGGGGCATTTGAACTATGGGAGGATCCCTTTATCAGATAGAACCAGCTGCACACAAAAGACAGAAATAACACAATAACATAATCAAAATATAAAAAGACAGTTAAGTGGGATTTATACCTTGTTACAGCAGCAAATCATCTGCTTCACACCGAGGGTGAAAGCAAGAAGAGCGTGCTCACGGGTCTGTCCATCCTTGGAAATACCAGCTTCGAAACCACCAGTGGTGGAGTCAATGATGAGGACAGCACAGTCAGCCTGTGATGTTCCAGTAATCATGTTCTTAATGAAATCACGATGCCCAGGAGCATCAATGACTGTGCAGTAGTACTTTGTGGTCTCAAACTTCCACAAGGCGATATCAATGGTGATACCACGCTCACGCTCGGCCTTAAGCTTGTCAAGCACCCAGGCATACTTGAATGACCTTTTGTTCATCTCAGCAGCTTCCTTCTCGAACCTCTCAATCACACGCTTGTCAATACCTCCAAGCTTGTAGATAAGATGACCAGTGGTGGTCGACTTGCCAGAGTCGACATGGCCAATGACCACAATGTTGATGTGAAACTTCTCTTTACCCATTTTAATTTACCTACACACAACATACAAAATGAATTAAATCAACAATTCATCCCACAAAACAATATCAGAATAATAAAAAATTAATCCCAAATGAAAATAATTGTAATCTTTCAACTTTAATACAATATCCTAAGTTTGTTCTTTAAAAACAATTCCTCATTTTAATTAATAATTAACAATTTTTAAATTTTAATTAATAAAAATGTAAACTATATTGTAAAATAGTTTATTCATATGTACATATCTGTGATTTATTGTAAAACCAAACATTGTACAAAATCAATCGGATCTATATCATCAAAAAATACCCATCTGGGTTTAGTCAACAGATTTTCGTCTACTATCCAGAAAACATTCAACAAAAAAAGACAATAAGCTGTAAATTTGGTTTTAAATTTGGTTTTAGTCAATTGATCTATCGCATTAAACTAAAGAAACACCATCACCATCATCAAGTTCATGAATTTTAATAAAGTACAAACGAAAGAAACATGCATCGATACAGCCATAAACAAATCCAGATGTACGAAAACGAAATCAAAGGGCAGCGATGAACAACGATTGCAGTCTAAAATCTACGGAAAACCAAAAGCGATTTGAGGAGGAGAAGGATAATACCTTGAGATCTGGAAGCTCAAACTCTTGGTTCAAGCTAGAGCGGCAGAGGCAGTGAGAAATGAAAGCGCAGGGTCTGTGATTCGCAGCGTGACTTATTTATAGGCTGAGGGGTTTGGGAATATGTCTAGGGTTTGCTTCGGAGGCCGCTTTGTCGGGTTACTTGTTTGCCCCTGGGTGTATCCAAAATTACGAGTTTGGCCTCCTGGCTTGCTCTTCAAGTAAGAAGTCAACGCAAATTTAGGGAGTTGTGCCATCTCCAACCGATAGATGGCCAGATGGTTCGTTTTGGCCTTCTGGTCTTTTAAGATATTAATATTTATTGAACATTACAAGGCTATATTTGCTTCTATCTCCAACCGAGGGTCAAAGGGCCATATGACTCATTTTAGCTCTATCACAAAAAACTGTCTCCAACGTAGGGCAAAACATAATTTATTATTTAATAACTACAACTTAAATTCAAATTCAACGGCTAAGTGACATCAGCATGAAACAAATTTTGTAAAATAGAAGTTATAGGAAAAAAATAGAATTTAAAAAAAAATGAAACAAATTTTGTAAAATAGAAGATAAAGGAAAAAATAGAATTTAAAAAAAATGAAACAAAATTTGTGAAATAGAACTTATAGGAAAAAAATAGAATTAAAAAAAAATATGAACCAAATTTTGTAAAATAAAAGTTATAGGAAAAAAAATATGAAACAAATTTTGTAAATAAAACTATAAAAAAAATTTCAAAATTAAAAACTAGCTGACATCAGCTAGCCATTATATTCAAAACTTTCCATACTATTTGTGTCGGTTATAACCGATACTATTTCTTTTTTTCTGTCGGTTATAACCGACAACATTAACAAAAATTTGAGCCAGTGCTTTGGCCCTTTCAGATTTCGTGGGGCCCTCGGTTAGAGACGGTTTTCGGGCTATTTTTGACCCTCTGGACCCTTCGGTTGAAGATGGCCTAAGGCCATGATTTGTAAGGGATTGGATCACTCAACATTTATTTTTTGCAATTGATTTGAAATGGTAAACAACGTTAGGTGATGTTATCATGCTCAACTTCTAAATAATATTAAGAGGGGTGTGATATCCACACACCCCTTTTTACTTCCCACACACCCCTATTACTTTCTGTCCGTTAGATCTTCTTCAATTCATCCGATCCGACGGCTGAAATCCAAAAAGGTGTGAGAGAAGTAAAAAGAGGTGTGATACCTATTAAGAAAGGACAAATAAACGTGTTGAGTGAAATAGTAATACCATAAGATCATTATCCGTATAAATAATATTAACAAACAATATATATGTTTTCTATTTTGAGTGAAACAAACAATAAATACAAGTCTTATAATTTGAGAGAAACAGAGAAGATTAAGCTTTGGGTCTTTTGTTGGTGGCAGATTGAGCTTTGGGTCAAGTAGCCCACTTGAGTCTGGCATTCGTGACTTCAGATGTTCAAAAAATTGACTTTGAAGCTTACAATGCGGATGATGAGATTTTTTTTTATAGCAAACGATATTATCTACACTAAAGGAAATGAGAGTGGGCTTAGCCTCACAATGAGCTAGCAATAATGTACTTTAAATTCGTCTTTAGAGAAAATTGAATTTAAAACCTCTCACTTACATGTGAAGAAAAATAATGTTAGACTGTAGTACTAAGTGGTTGATAAGTTAGGCTAATTAATTTTGATGAAGCTGCTTACTACGTACGGGATGAGTCTAATTGAGAAATGCTTGGTTCTTTCGTAGACATCTGGCGGACTGGCTAGTATTCCTACTTTTCTACTTAGGCACTCACTCGCAAGTACTCTTTATATTCACTTGTGACTTGTGAGTACTATCTACTCAAGTTCCGAAGGGAGAATTTTGAATGTAGATCTATTCACCCGTTTTGATGCGATAAATTGTAATTTGCACGACTTTTATGCCCGAATGGATGATGTTTGGCTTCTCAAAGAAGAGGAACGCCTGGATGTGGCTCCATCCAGAACAGACCCCTATTCGAACATTGAAAAAATTAAAAACTCGAGTAACCCAACCGAGTTGAAGGATTAGAGTGTATCGACCTCGCTCAAATTGCTTTCAGAGAAAGTACTTTATGAAAAGCTATTTTAAATCCCAACTCAGATTGCTTTGTAAAAAGCTCTACAAGAACAATACAATGCCACCACACCAAGCCACTTAAGGATGATAAGCATGCATTATCTCAGCAAGTAAACAAAAGTGAATCAGCAATACTAAAAATACGAATGGAAGATAATGAGATACTGGAACACCAAAATATATAAGCTCAAAAATTATCCATTCAACAAACGCAACAAAACTTGAAAAGTATATATTCTCAACAACTCAAAAACATCCTCCTTCAGAAGGCAGAATCGACACAAAGCATAAACTAGATGACACCTTCCAACTTCGATATCCTTAAATACCAGGATGGGCACGTGCTGGCCGACACTCGAGGGTGACAAAGCCATTTTAAACATGCATACAAAGAAAATAGGTAATTAGAAAGGAACGTACCAATGCAGAAACGTGTTCAGAGCATAAACTAATCAAAAAATAATGTGGAAGAATTACAATAAAAATGTACGAATAAAGGAGTGGGTCCTACACTTAGAAGACTCGATGATACCTATCCGGAAATGCCTTGACTCCAGGATCGAATGCCTCGATTCTAACTCCTAAATGGGGTGCAAAACAAAAGGGTGAGTACCACAGTTTATAAAAATAATACCAATAATAAAAAAACCATTTTTTTAACATACTAACCCCCTGTTTTAAAAACACATATATAATACTACATATAGGTTTTTCTGAAACTCTAGCAAGCTGGGAATGTTTGTAGCCGTAAAATCATCTCTAAAAATGATATTGAAACGCCCGAAGACAAAGCCGTAAATCTCATCAATATTGTACTCTAGGGGTATCTAGTCGCACGAAGGCAGTACATGTCCATCGCCTAAATGTGAAGCTGTACGACTCTGGGTTACGCCAGAGAAGAAATATATCTATATATAGCATAACACACCGACACTAGCTATGGCTAGTAAAGCTGTCCGATACTGGTTTTGCCAATGAAGCTGGAGGTATAACATAAGTATCCTAAACTGTGTCCTATGGCCATAGACGTCGCCATACACGCGTTGTGTGGATGTGCTATATGATAACCCACTAGATACGCACCAAAAATGAACCTCAAAATCTCATTTCAAATTTGGAGCTTAAAAGCTGAAAACCTCATCTCATAAAATCATAGAAACTTTCTAGCTCAAATCATTATCATAAACCATATTCACGAATTCATAATATTTCATAAATCCATAATATCTCATAGGGCATAAAAGCAATCGTCGTAAACCTTTCATAAAGTGTAAATTCAATAGTTCATAACGTTTCATCAAATGTAAACTAACTAAATCATAAATATATTTTATGAATCGTAAAATCAAAAAATCCTACTTGTCATGAGTGCAATCCTAGCATTTAATAAAATCATGCAAATTTTAAAAGGGATCGACTCACCTAATTGGGAGCAAAATCCTTAATAGGTGCCTAATTTTTCTGTGTTGTGCCTTAATATATTTGCACCTATAAAAATATTAATTTAAGCATTCCCCAGAAATTATCCCAAATTCGAAGCAGAGATTGAGATGTGATTAGGAAAATTACCGAGATTTCAATTTAGGAGGATTTTGGACCAATTATGTCACATCCCGGCCCAGGCGCAGCCACCTCCTAGGCCTGCTCCACCACCGTAGCATGATATTGTCCGCTTTGGGCCCCGACCACGCCCTCACGGTTTTGTTTCTGGGAACTCACCAGCAACTTCTCAGGAGGTCACCCATCCTGGGATTGCTCTAGCCCCCTTCTCGCTTAACTTCGAAGTTCCTACGGAACCCGAAGCTAGTGAGCTCCCAAAAGGCCTCGTGCTAGGTAGGGATGGAAATATACATTTAAGGATCACTCCCCTAGGCGATGTGGGATGTCACAATCCACCCCCCTTAGGGGCCCGACGTCCTTGTCGGCACACCACGGCCAAGGTTTGGCTCTGATACCAATTGTCACATCCCGGCCCAGGCGCAGCCACCTCCCGGGCCCGCTCCACCACCGTAGCACGATATTGTCCGCTTTGGCTTTTGGGTAGTGCAGTACTGTGAGTGGACCTCTTCTAAAATACTTATTTTATTTAAAGAAATTACATGAATGAAATGCTTGAGTAGAGAATATTGTGATATGATGCTTGAGTATAAAATATGGTGAAATGATGTGCGTTTAAAATAAATATATATGTCTTTGATCTGATATTACATAGTGGTCCTAAGTTCCGCTACGGAGTGTAGGGATAGGGTTCCGGTCCATCCCGGGCGACGGTAATGATGTTGGCATAGGGCCTGGAGTGTGTTTCCTCTGGCTATTGAGCACAATGACGGGGAGCTGGCATGGGGCCTGAAGTGTATTTTCCTCTGACTGTCTGCTCAGAGACGGGGAGCTGGCATAGGGCCTGAAGCGTTATATTGGACATTCACTAGTGATTATTGTTATATGTTTATGAGTTGTGATTTGAGATATTGCCCTATATGTTAGTGTTAGGAAAAACTTACCTATATATTATGCTTTTGTTTTATAAACTTAGGGGTTAGTATGTTGATAACTGTTTTCTTATATGTATATCAAATTGGTCCACTCACCTTTGTTTTGCGCCCCCTTCAGGAGGTGATAACGAGGATTACGATCTGAGCTACGAGGCGTTTGTAATCTGGTTTAGACTTATGCTCGGGACATGATATGTTGTAATTGTTTTATCAGTGTTGGCAGTTGAATATTATTTTAATGTGAACATGTTTCTACTGCTTTATGGTTGTTTGATATTGTTGAGATATATTATGCATATTTGTTAGCATATTTGAAATGTTATTTTGTTTTGAATGGCTTACGTCACCCCTCGGGTGCCGGCCAGCACGTGTTCATCCCGATGTCCTCGGGACGTGTCAAATTAATCTCGGATTCATCGAGATTTCAGCAAGATGGCACCGGTGGTGCTTACCCATTTTCTGGAAACCAAGACAGAACATGCATCGGGTTTCGATCTCAAGAATTCAATTGGAATTCGACAAATATAAAGGTTAAGATATTACCAGAACTTAGGATGTGTCCATTTCAGGACCTTAACCTGTTGCAGGATTTCATGGTTCTAAAGCAGATTTAATCCATAACGCATCGGAGTCCAGCAGCAGGCGTTGCCGAAACAGTTCTGGGGAATCATCGAAAGTCATACAGAGGTTAGCACCTCGATAATTAGGTAAATTCAAACATGCAGAGCATGAAATGCTTACTAGAGGTTTAATGAGGACCCATTCGAGCTCAGGGGACTTCAAAATTAACGAGTTCCTTGCCAAAGGTCCACATCGGAAACTGGGTGAAGAACAGATAGACTACCGGAGTTTAGAATCTCGGATTCGAACCCAAAACTTATGAATTAAACCTAGGAAAATTACCTGGGGTCAAATAGGAATGATTTATCTTGTAGAATCAACAACTCAGTCGGACTCCGCCGGTAAAACTTGGAGCCATGTTCAGCCCCCCATCTAGTTATCAGATTGAACACGCAGAGCCATCTCCGTGATTCCCTTTGAGTTAAGGAAGGTGATGATTGTAAATGGTGGGCACTCCGAAAATTAGAGAGAGTTTCGGAGAGAGTTGGGCTGCAGGAAATGAGGTAGAGGGTCCGAGAGAGTGGAGGGAGAGAACAGGGGAAATGGGGTGTGTGTGTGTCTCGGGAGTGTAAAAGAAAACCACGGGCTGGTTTACAAAATCACACAAGGGCATTTTTGTAAATTTGTACACAATTTTAAAATAGGTTGTTAAACTAGATGCGTCACCACCGCCTGTCCAGCACCCAATTCTGGCAGTGGACAATCGAGAATGAAAACATCAGACCGGAATTAAAACAATTACAAACAAAACTGACAAACCACTTAAAACCACACAACTAGGATGTGATTTGTATCATAAAAGCATACGTTTGCGTCTGTGTAAATTTGAGTACTGGCCATTGTTCACTTCTTCTTGGCGGCAGACTTGGTCACCTTGGCACCACTTGGGTCCTTTTTCTCAACGCTCTTGATAACACCAACAGCAACGGTCTGGCGCATGTCACGAACAGCAAAGCGACCCAATGGAGGGTACTCAGAGAAGGTCTCCACAACCATGGGCTTGGTGGGAAGCATCTTCACCATACCTGCATCTCCGTTCTTCAAGAACTTTGGCTCCTTCTCAATCTCCTTTCCAGACCTCCTGTCAATCTTGGTAAGGATCTCACCGAACTTCACGGCAATGTGAGAAGTGTGGCAATCCAGAACTGGGGCATAACCGTTACTGATCTGACCAGGGTGGTTCATGATGATAACCTGCGCTGTAAAGTTGGCAGCCTCCTTGGCAGGGTCATCCTTGGAGTTGGATGCGACGAAACCACGCTTGAGATCCTTCACAGCAACATTCTTAACATTGAACCCGACATTGTCACCCGGGAGTGCCTCCTGAAGAGCCTCATGATGCATCTCAACTGACTTCACTTCAGTGGTCAGACCAGTTGGCCCAAAAGTCACAACCATACCAGGCTTGACGATACCAGTCTCAACACGTCCCACTGGCACAGTTCCAATACCACCAATCTTGTACACATCCTGAAGAGGAAGACGGAGGGGCTTGTCTGAGGGCCTCTTGGGCTCGTTGATCTGGTCAAGAGCCTCAAGAAGGGTTGGTCCCTTGTACCAGTCAAGGTTGGTGGACCTCTCAATCATGTTGTCACCCTCAAACCCAGAGATGGGAACAAAGGCAATTTTGTCGGGGTTGTACCCAACCTTCTTCAGGTAGGATGAAACTTCCTTCACAATTTCTTCGTACCTTGCCTTAGAGTACTTAGGAGTGGTGGCATCCATCTCCAACAAGCAATGCAAACAAGGGAATAAGCACACAACCAAATTCAGAAAACCAGTACAGCAAAAGCAGATTTACAAGTGAATAACAACCAGTCTGGAGGCACGAGCAAATAACAGAAAACAGTTATTCGGCATCATCTAGAGTATTAACACTACAAATTTATAGATCATTATACACTTTTCTGAGTTGCTGATTAAGTTACTGATGCATAAAGTTAAGAAAAAATGACATGTTACTTGGCCACACCTGTACATTGTTTACAATAACCAAAACAAACCTGCGCACAAATAAAAAGGAACCAATACAGAATAACAAAAAAATTGTGAAAGCTCAACGATGCAGACGCTAAATCATTGCAATATTCAAATAAAATAATTGCATGCCATATCAATACAATGCACTGAATGTTTAGATAAACCACTAATAAATTGTAGGAGAGAGAGGGAATCGAACCCTCAATAGTTAACTAAGAACTACACCACCAGGCAATCCCTCCAATTCATAAATCCAAACATCTCCTAATAAAGTGGACACTACCCATAGTTTGGGGCATCATTGATGCCCACAAATGCCAATCAATAGAACCACAAGGGGCATTTCAACTATGGGAGAATCCCTTTACCAGATAGAACAAGCTGCACACAAAAGTTAGAAATAACACAATAACATAATCATAATATAAAAAAGACAGTAAATTAAAGTGAGACTTATACCTTGTTACAGCAGCAAATCATCTGCCTCACACCGAGGGTGAAAGCAAGAAGAGCGTGCTCACGGGTCTGTCCGTCCTTGGAAATACCAGCTTCGAAACCACCAGTGGTGGAGTCAATGATGAGGATAGCACAGTCAGCCTGTGACGTTCCAGTAATCATGTTCTTAATGAAATCACGATGCCCAGGAGCATCAATGACTGTGCAGTAATACTTTGTGGTCTCAAACTTCCACAAGGCGATATCAATGGTGATACCACGCTCACGCTCGGCCTTAAGCTTGTCAAGCACCCAAGCATACTTGAATGACCTTTTGTTCATCTCAGCAGCTTCCTTTTCGAACCTCTCAATCACACGCTTGTCAATACCCCCAAGCTTGTAGATAAGATGACCAGTGGTGGTCGACTTGCCGGAGTCGACATGGCCAATAACCACGATGTTGATGTGAAACTTCTCTTTACCCATGTTAATTCACCTACACACAGCATGCAAAATGAATTAAATCAACAATTCATCCCACGAAACATAATTAGAATAATAAAAAAAATAATCCCAAATGAAAATAATTGTAATCTCTTTCAAATTACCATATAGTAAGTTTGTTCTTTAAAAACAATTCTTCATTTTAATTAATAATTAATAATTTTTAAATTTAAATTAATAAAAAAAATCTAAACTATATTGTAAAATAGTTGATTCATATGAACATATCTGTGATTTATTGTAAAACCAGACTTTGTACAAAATCAATCGGATCTATATCATCAAAAAAATATCCATCTGGGTTTAGTCAACAGATTTTCGTCTACTATCCAGAAAACATTCAACAAAGACAGTAAAGCCTTAAATTTGGTTTAAAATTTGGTTTTAGTCAATCGATCTAGCGCATTAAACTAAAGAAACACCATCATCAAGTTCATGAATTGTAATTAAGGGCAAACGAAAGAAACATGCATCGATAGAGCCATAAACAAATCTAGATGAACGAAAACGAAATCAAAGGGCAGCGATGAACAACGATTGCAGTCTAAAATCTACAGAAAACCGAAAGCGAATCGAGAAGGAGAAGGTTAATACCTCGGAGAACTGGAAGTTCAAACTCTTGGTTCAAGCGAGAGCGGCAGAGGCAGTGAGAAATGAAAGCGTAGGCTTTGCGAGGCGCAACGTGACCTATTTATAGGCTGCGGGGGTTTGGGATAACATTTAGGTGCGTTTGTTGTACCGGACTGTCTCGGACTGGACTAGCTGGACTAGCTGCAGGGATTAAGCTGGATTGACTTAGACTAGACTAAGCTGGACTAGTTTAGTGAAGTGTTTGGTGCAGTATCGGACTAAAAAACAAAATAATAAAAATTAATTCACTTTTTATTTTTTATTTTTTTCGTTTTCTAGAATCTCCCTATTTTGGTCAAACTATTTCCTTCTTTTTCTCTCCTGTCTCTTCCCTTTTCCTTATCATGTCCGACTCTCTCTCTCTCTCTCTCTCTCTCTCTCTCTCTCTCCCTCTTCACTTCCTCTCACAACTTCATAATCTACTGCAAACCTTCAAAATCAAACCACAGAGCAAGAAATAAAGTGAAAATTTAGGAGTTGGGGTTCGGGTGCATGTGTGATTGGCTTGAAGGTGGGAGATGGAGAAGGTTCGCAATCAGGGAGTTTCATGTTTTCTGGGTTTGGTTTTCCTCCCAGCGTTGATTTAAGCTTATACCCACTGCAGATTTTTTTTTGTGTGTGTGTTTTATAGGTTTCTGGGTTCTATTTTGCATGTTGGATCTAGATTTGAAAAATGGAACGACTACAAATTTTATTTTTTTTGAATTTTGCGGGATATGGGTTTGAAAATGGTTGTGGAAGCGAGGAAGAAGCAGATGGGAGGGGTGAACTGAGGAGAGGCGAAGCGGACAGAGGTGGTCTTAGAAGTCCGCCCGATTTTGGGGGGCCTCGCGAAGCCCCTCTAGCGAATCGTTTAGTCGGGGTTAGTGTAGGCGAGTCCCATTAACGCTAATCCGTGTGTGCAACAAACACGGGATTACAGTGACAGGTAGTCCAGTCCAAGCCAGTGAAAGCTAGCGAGCTCAAACAAACACACCCCTAGGGTTTGCTTCGGAGGCCGCTTTGTCGGTTTACTTGTTTGCCCCTGGGTGTATCCAAAATTACGAGTTTGACCTCCTGGCTTGCTCTTCAAGTAAGATTGTACGAAGTCAATGCAAATATAGGGATTTTCCATTTTTTATCGCATAATGTTTGGCCGGTAATTAAATATTCAAATTTGCCATCAATTTTCAAATTTGGGAATCTTGTTTATATAACAAAAATAATAAGGAGGCTTTTTCAAAAGTGGGACCATTTAATGAATTATCTTTCAACTTTAACGTTTATTTTCATGCTAAAATTACATAATATTGTGCCAAAAAATGAGGCGATTCATGTGAAAGTCCCACTTGAGAGTGCCTCCTTAGCATTTCTCTATATAAAAAAAACCTATATAATTCAAACACTTATATGATGACGTCATTTAGTACTACGATGTAATAGTATTCCTCTTAACTTGTAAGTGAGAAGTCTTATGTTCGATTCTCTCTAAAGGTGAATTTAAATTATATTATTGTTAGCTCATTGTAAGGTTATGTTTATCCATTCTCTTAGTACAGATAATATTGTTGTTTTAAAATATAAATAAATAAATAAATACCTATATGATGACATCACAACAAATTTATTAATCAATGGTGTCATGTCTACATCAGTGTTCTAAAAAACGGCCTAGGCGCTGGGCGTGGTGGTGCCGATGCGATTAGGTCCAAATCGTTAAGAAAAATCGGGCAGCTGTTAGGCGCTCGCCTAGGCGCTCTTAGGCGGCCTGGGCGGTCTAGGCGGCGGTCTAGGCGGCTGTCTAAGCGGCGGTGCAGGCGGATTGGAGATTTCCTGAGAAGATATTCCACCGCTTCGACTCCTCTCTCTTTGTGCACCACTACCTTCTTAGCTGTTGCAACTCCCTCTCTCTGAAATCTATCGAAGAAGAGGAACTAACAGTGCAGAATAGAAGAAGAGGAAACAAGAAAAAAAAAGGGAGAACGCACAGAAGGAAAACGGAAAGAAAAAGAAAGAAGAAGGGGAAATAAAAGAAGACGAAGCAGATGAGAAAAAGAAAAGAAATAAAATGAATACAAGTTTTCGGTTTTCAAGGCATCAAAAAGGAGTCTTGACTGCTGTGAGGGATATGGGAACTAAGGATGGAGGGATATGGGGACTAGATATGGGGTATTGTCTGTCACGTGGTGGTGCTTTTTGAAATTGGAGATGATGCATATACCTTTTCACACCACACACACACGTGAGATTTTTTTATTTTTTTTTTATATATGAAAACTAGATATAATATTATAATTATTCAAAATATCTTAACTAATATGGCATATATTTGTGTTTTTAAATTTTGAACTTTGGATACTAGTTTTGTGTTTTATATTTCATACAAGTGTAATTTTTTATAAGTGTCAATATGTACTTACTTACACGATATAAAAGAAATTTATCTAAATCCGCCTAGACCGCCTAGGCGCCCGCGTTTTTTAGAACCTTGGTCTACATGTTTAGTTTACCACAGAGCAGTTCCACCGGGAACTCTTTAGGCCGGCACCCAGCCAATCCATTCCAACCCAACAAATAGGCTGACACACAACCCAAGCTGGTCTCCATGCCAGCCCAGAATCGACAGAGCCATGTACCGGCCCATCTGACGCCATGATGACGCCAACATGGTGTCGGAGGCCATTTGAATTTTTTTTTTGCGCCAGGCGTTCGTGGTTGCACGTCCCTACAACAAAAAGTGGAGGTGACCCGCCAATGCATGCGCACTAAGATGATCAAATGGGAGGCCACGCGTTCGTTTCTAGGCTGTTGGATTTCCAACGGCTAGTTTTTTGGACCGTCCGATCCAGAGATCAACGGTCCACATTTTCCCCCCATAAATTCAAAAAAAAACACAACGGTCATATGACCGTTAGCCACGTGTCAAGGTATAGGCTGTTGGATTTGAATCTTTTTCAAGTCCAACTGTCCAGATTAATTACCTAAATTATCATTGGTAAAAAAAATATTAAAAATACATAAAAAATGACTACGTAGAAGCTCATCGAAGATCTTACTTTGTGTGAATACTGGGTTCACACTACTCATGACCCGATTACAGGTAATGAGATGGATAAGCGAGAAATGTGGAGTAAAATTACGAAAGCATTTTGCGAGTACATGGGAAAGACACCAGAAGTAGTGAAGGTCTTCAAGGTTGTTGGAAAAAACTCAATGCAACCTTTACTTGTTGGAAAAATGCCATCTCTCACGCTTCCAGTAATCTGCGTAGTGGGACAAGTTTAGCGGATCAAGTGACAATATTTATTTATTTATATGCATTCCACCTCCATCAATATTTTAATTTATTTATTTGTGTTAGACCCGTATTTTATAATACTGTCTTATCCCACGTTTATAGACATTACAATCACAAGCATTCTACAATCCGAAGAACCAGAACAAATCATTCACCAAATGGGAATGTTGGCAAATTGTCAAAGATTGCCCTAGATACAAAATTGTGGCAACCAATCTAGAAGTTGTCATGCACGGCATAAGTCTACATAGTTCGCCAAAGGCAGAAACGACCAAACAAGAATGCGACATTTGAAGAGACGGAAAGGACGCCTGAAAAAGTGCCAGAGACCCAATTGACTCGTCAGTCTCTTAGGCCTCGAGGTAAAAAGGCACCAAAGAAAAAAGGTAGTTCTTCCAAAAATGACTACACTAAATATATGGACGAACTTACTCGCCCAGGTGAACTGAACACAGCGTTGGAAGTGACTAGAGATGAGGAAAAAGTTGTTGTTATGGTAGCAATATTAGCAGCTACTGAGAGATGTGATGCGGCGTCTGAGAGACAAAGAGAAATACTTAATCGAGAAAATTAGATGATTTGAGAAGAACTTAATCGAGAAAATGAGATGCTTAGATAATAAAGGATGACTTAAGCAGATCATGACACTATGAACAAGCCTTTTAGTAGGACTGTCTCCAAATTCAAAATATTTTTGGACTTCGAAAAAAAGAGATGTGGTGCGAATGAGGCGTGCAAGAAATGCAGAAACAAGTCAAATGGGTTCTAGCTACACAGATCCTAGCAACAAAGATCCTAGCTCAACAAACTTTGTATAATTTCGTATTTATTTTTAGTACTTTATGTAATTTCGTCTTTATTTTTAGTACTTTATGTAATTTTTTTATTTATTTTTATTAATAGATGTAATTTCTTATTTATTATTA
This sequence comes from Crataegus laevigata, assembly GCA_963580275.1. Taxonomy (NCBI): domain Eukaryota; kingdom Viridiplantae; phylum Streptophyta; class Magnoliopsida; order Rosales; family Rosaceae; genus Crataegus; species Crataegus laevigata. Next base: position 1,086,359 of record OY756944.1, read on the forward strand.
GTACTTTGTGTAATTTCTTATTTATTTCTAAAATTTTATGTAATTTCAAATTTATTTTTGGAACTTTATTTAAACACATCAAATAAGATTACATAAATTCACCAAATAAACTTTAAAAAAAAACACCCAATAAAATTACATAACCTCACCAAATAAACTTAAAAAAAACACTAAATAAAATTACATAAACTAAAAAAAAACACTTTATTCTTCAACTCCAAGCTCATTTTAATAATCTTCACGTTGTTGCAATGCCCACCGCTGCTCAATCAAGTCATTCTGGCGGCGTATGTGCTAGTATGGCTCTTGCACTAAAGTGTACCGCTCAATGATCAATTCATTGTAACGTCTATCCCGTTCTAACGGCTCGTGTTGCATGGGATATTTGGTCCGGTCATGAGCATAGTAGATGCGTGTTTTTGAGTTGTTCATCGGATCTGGCTCGTATTCATCGATGACATCATCATCATACTCATCTTCCACAATCATGTTGTGGAGAATAATACACGTCATCATGATGGATCAAAAAGCCTTGACATCAAACATTCTAGCAGCAACCCTAACCATCGCCAAACGAGCTTGCAGAATACCAAAACAACGCTCTATATCTTTCCTACACCCCTCTTGACATTTTGCGAAGTGTTTTTCTTTTTCACTCTATGGATGTGGGACTGTTTGACAAACATTGACCATATTGGGTAAATGTCGTCTGCAAGGTAGTATGGTCCCGTCATATTTATGGCTATTAACCCAATATGTGCATCTTGGCGTTTTTCCTTGCAGCAGTTCGTCGAACACTGGAGATTGGGCAAGGATATTTAGGTCATTCTAAGCTCCTGGAACACCAAAAAAAAAGCATGCAAAATCCATGTATCAAATGAAGCCACCGCTTCCAAAATAATAATTTTGGCTCATTTTCTGTCGCCATAAGCTATTTGCCACGCAGTTGGACAATTTTTCCAAGTCCAGTGCATGCAGTCGATGCTTCCAATCATGCCAGGGAAGCCTCGCATCTCACCCTTCCTCAAAAGTCTTCGTATGTCCCTTGGCGTGGGTTTCCGGGGCTACTCATTAGTGTAGAGTGCTTCAATTGCATAGCAAAACTGCATCAGGGACTCCAAAACAGTTGTTTTTCCCATCATTGGGATCTCATCCACTTGAACTACAGATGCTCCATATGTAAGCATTTGCAAGACAACTGTAATTTTTTGCTCAGGAAGAAGACCTAGAACATGAAAAACATCATCTTTTTGCACAAAGTATGAATCATGGTTGCAAATAACACTCATGATTTTGTCGAACAAACTTCGTTGCATTCTAAAATGACATCTAAAAACATGATCAGGGAATACGTTGTTGGGAATAAAATAATCTTTCAAAAGACCTTTACATCATCTTTCCCTTTTTCTATCGAAGTTTGCGGCACGTCTGGGTTTGGTTATTTGACCCACAGCTTCCATGACAAGGCGGGAATGTGAGGCCCTCTGCCTTCTATGGTCATCATCCTCATCCTCCTCCATTGCGAAAGTCTCATCTCCACCTCCACCTTCTTCGAGATTGACCAATTCTTCCTGTTGTGCCAACAATCTTTTCTGTTGTTCCTCAAACTGTTTATACACTTCCTTGAAGAAGACATTGTAAAAATAACTCAAGATTTGAAAACGATGAAGAAGAATTCTGAGCTAAAAAGAAGGATTGAGTTTGGTGTGAGGATGGATGTAAGGATGTAGGGTTTATATGGACAAAAAAAGAAAGGGTGAGGTTCTGGACAATGCCACGTGGCACAACGTGATTGGTTGAAAATCTTATCGAAATCTTGGCTAAATTGTTGTAAACAGATAATGACATGCAGGGCGTTGGGATTGGTTGAAAATCTTATCGAAATCTTGGCTAAATTATTGTAAATAGATAGTGACACATAGGGCGTCGGGATTGGTTGAAAATCTTATTGGAAATCTATCCCCAAAACAGTAGTTTGGATAATGACACGTGGTGTGACAAGATTGGTTGAAAATCTTATAGTAATATTGGCTAAATTATTGTAAACAGATAATGACACGAGGCGCGTTAGGATTGGTTGAAAATCTTAGCGGAAATCTATTCACAAAATAGTACATTCAGATAATGGCACGTGGCACGACGAAATTGGTTAAAAATCCTATCCGAAATTAAAACTTTTTTTTTAAACAACAATATTTTAAATGGGCTAGGTTCTAGCGCATTTTGTAGAGGTGGAGATTGATTGTGCCAAGTGCCAACGCATTTTTTAGGAGTGAAAATGTATTTGGCCTATTACTGTTCATTATGGTCTATCACTATTCACTGAGTAGATTAAATAGGTTGGATGCTGACACATTTTTTTTTCAGAGTGAAGTTGCTCTTAGAAAATGTAAAAGTTAATTTCCCACAATACAGACTTGGTTAGACTTTGGACGAATCAGTTAGATAAAGATACGTCATATTTGACAAATTGACATTTTCGAGGTTTTTGTTTTTATATAATGTCCTTGATTCCTCCCTCTTCCCTCCCATGAACCTCGCATCATGCTTTTCCATTCCTCGCGTTTTCATGTACTTTCTTTCTATCTCTAGAAACAAATGAAAACTAAAAACTCAAAAAGAAATAGTTATCAAATTGACAAAGAAATTCGCAGGATTCGATCCAGAAGGAGCAAACACATCAGAACACTCTCCACCAATAATCCAAAACGGTAGAGCCATCATCTGTAACAAAAGATTGTTGTACAACACAAAACCCCAACCGCTCAAACCGACATTCGTGACCACTGACCATATGCTTAATATAAACCATCTTAGTTGCAATGGTCACCAAATAAGCAAACGCCCACGAATACAAACGAACTAAAACCCGAATTGGTGTCCACATAACCAACAGCTCCACCCAAAATGATCAACAACGATACATAAGTGCAGCGGGCAAAAAAGTCTTGGCCGTGTGCCATGTGAAGGGATCGTGGTGCAAAAATCCCGACTTTCCCAAACCCCAAACTTCCAAAGCAGATGTAAGGTACTGCAGTGCAGTCAAAAGGCCAGGGTAGTTGAATTTGGTAATGGCAAACTTGTTTATCACGGCTAACAAGCTAGAACAGAGAGCATACCCAATCACAAGACTGCTCGTAGCGAAATACGGCTTAGCAGAATCGACTCTAATCGCAGACATTGTCACTAACTAAAGTACCAATTCGAATTCAGAGGAAAAAAAATGGGGCAGATCTTCAAAATTTCAAGAGCTATATGTACAGTGAAAGGCTACACTAACAGAGGCAAGTGAATGAAATCGACGACGTGAACACTTCATAGAGAAATCTGAGATATGGGTTTTGACGATTATGCCGATCTACTATTTGGGTTTGAAATTAATGCATTAAACGACAATTGAATCGGTTGAATGGAAAGCTATGGAAGAATTGAACATCACCGACATGCAGAAAAGCTCGGATCTTTAAAGCGAAACGAAGAGGATGACGGGGTTGCGGCGGAGGCTGAGATCTAGGAAGGAGCTCCAGCGAGCTCAGAGGAGCGAAGTGAAATTTCTAAGGCGTTGCAGAGCAGAGAGACTGGTGGAGTGGAGAAATAGCTTTGAAATTTCTACGGCGTTAAGATTTTGTTCTTGTAGGAGGGGGCGTTTTGAAGACTTCTTGGTTTTTCAATCGAGTATGATATATTTAATGTCTGCTCTCATTTGTTAAAGATCCCTGCAGATTTATAATAATTTTATGACTAAATAGTCAAAATAGTTTCTGAGATTTGCATAATCAATAAAAATAGTCATTGAGATTAAAAATCAATAGAAATGGTCTCTGAGATTGTCCATCATCCATGATTTTGGTCCTGCCTTTAAAAACTTTTTGGGCAATTTTCAAAGCTTTGTAATTCAATCAATTCTTAACCAAATTCGACTCATAATATATCAAAATAAAGATAAGAAAGTGTAGAACAAAATTATACCTATTTGGAAGCCCAATGGTTACTGGAGATGGCCGGAAAATAGACTGAAAGGTGACTGTTATGCAGGAAAATTAGAAAACTAGCATGAAACTGGATAAATTTTAAACGTTCATAGCTTGTTCAATACTTAACGAAATCAAGTGATTCGAAAATGAAAATTATATTTCTTGACGAGACGAAGAGAATGGTACATTTCTCGGCGACTAACTCGTCGTGGTTTGGTAAAAAATGACTCAAAAGTTACTAACTCTCTATCAAAATCCATTGATTTATAAATCTATTGAACTCTTTGAATTCACCCTTCTAGTTATTTAAAGGGAAATTGAAGCCTAAAAAAATAGGACCACAGTGAAAAATAATTTGTAAATTTGTTTAACTTTTCCTCGAATAATTCAAATATACTTTTCTATAAAAACTATACAGATTTGATCTCACAACCCAACCAAAACTCAATCACATAGCAACTCAGTACTAATATTTTTCTCCACTGGAAAGTGAGAGGTCTTAAGTTTGAATTTTGTAGATAACGAATTCGATACCAAATTAAGTTATTCATTGTGTGGCTTAGCCGAAATCTTTCTTCTCCTAATATAAAAATATTAATGTACCGATAAAAAAAAACAAAACTCGGTCACATAAACCTGATTTCCTGAATTAATGCATATGATTTTTACCTTAAAAAGTTCACGAAATCATCCTAGTGGTGAGATGTGCGTATGAACATAGGTTCGAATGAACTTCCTGTTAGACAAGGTCAGCGTGCTAAGCTCATTACCGAAACTTGTGGAGTTTGAGTTGGTACAAACTCTTATCCTTTCAGCCGTTCCTAGTTTATCGGGCTGTTTGGTATTTGTTCTTCTGTTGTATTTTGAACCTGTGGTTGTAATCCTTTCTTTGGTTTCTGGTTGTATCATTTTTGAATTTCGAAAGCCCCTTGTATCTAGGGTTTTCAAACCCAGTCTGTAATCATGAAAGTATTATAAATACATGCATCCCACAATTTTTTGGGTATGCAATTGAAGTGAACCCTACGAGTGATTAAGTTTTACATGGTATTGAGCCATTTTTTTTGTCTAACAACATCGATCCTTTCCTTCCTTCCCACGCTCCAATGGCTGAAAACAATGTCACCCTTTCCTCCTCACTTCAAACCCTGCAACCAACCCCACTTCAAATCACCCCTTCCATCCATTTTCTACAGTCGTCAACATCAAACTTGAGAGGACCAACTACCCACTGTGGTTGGCTTAAATTCTCCCAATTCTCAAAAGCCGGGATCTGATGGGATATGTTGATGGTACCTTGGTTTCCCCTTCCAAGTATCTGTCTAGTACAACAAATGTGGACCCTGCGTCCAATGCATGGGTTCAACATGATCAAATGATTCTCAGTTGGATAAATGGATCGTTGACGGCTTCTGTACTCTTTGTCGTGGCGAGCAAGAGGACTGCTCGGGCCACCTGGGAAGCACTCGAGCAAAGGTATGCTTCCACTTCCCAAAACAGGATTTTGTTTTTACGAAATGAATTGATGCAGACCAAGAAAAGTGATCTTAGTGTGGCGGATTACCTAGATTGCATGAACACAATCGCTGATAACTTTGCCCTAGCTTGGTAACCAGTGAGTGATGATGAACTTGTCCAGATTGTGTTGAACAATCTCGGACCTGCCTTCGAAATGACTGTCAGTGCCGCTCAAGCATGTGATTCACCTATCACCTATCCTACTCTTAAGGCTCTTCTGTTAACAACTGAGCGTCGCACGGCTGAGCACACTGCTCATTTGGTAGAATCTGCCCAAGTTAATGCATTTGTTGCATCTCAAGGCTGAGGTGGTGGCCGCACTCGAGGGACTGAAAAAGGTGCGTCTTCATACTATCGAGGTAACTCTTTTAACCAACGAGGCAATGGACCTCGTAACACCAACAATGTTCGCACAGTGCCATGCAGTAGCGAACGAGTTGGCCTTACTGGTGAGAGAATTGTGTGCCAAATTTGTGGCAAACCAGGCCATCCGGCCCTTGATTGTTATCAAAGAATGAATACAGCGTTTGGAGGCAGAATTCCAGCAACAAAGCTCACAGCAATGGCGTCTTCTCCCATTACTCTTAACAAACAAAAGAATGGTACCTGGCTGTTGGACACCGGTGCCAATGCTCACATCACTCCGAACATTCAGAATTTGGTTAACCCTAAAGAGTACACTGGTAATGACACTATTGGGGGTGTATGTAATGGCTTTGGCATTTCTATTTCTTATAATGGTTCAAATACATTACATACTCCAACTTGCTCATTTGATTTGTCTAATATCCTTCACTGTCCCACTGCCTCCCAAAACATTCTGTCTGCACATAAGTTCACCTTAGACAACCATTGCTACCTACTAATCTTTCCTTACTTTTTCCTTGTTAAGGACCTTAAGACCCGGAAGACGCTTTTCCGAGGGAGATGTGAGAATGGATTATATCCATTTCCATGTGGCACTGGACAACTCAAACATCCAATATATGCATTTGTAGGACTTCGGTGTTTAGTGAATACATGACATGCGAGGCTAGGTCACCCTGCCAATATTATTATTAAGTTTTTAATTTCCAATAATTTGGTACCCATTCATGGTATTGCAGATGTAAGCTTTTGTGAGTCTTGTCCCTTAGGCAAGAGCACTAAGTTACCTTTCCAAGTATTTAAGTCAGTTTCTCAATTTCCTTTGCAACTAGTGCATTCTGATGTGTGGTGTTCTCCTATTATTTCGAATGAAGGTTTTCGTTATTATGTTTTGTTTGTGGATGATTACTCTCGGTATTCTTGGATTTTCCCTATGAAAAACAAAAGTGAAGTGTTTCAAATCTTTGTTAATTTTAAAGCCAATGTCGGAAAACTGCTTAATTTGCAAATAAAAACCCTTCAGTGTGATGAAGGGGGCGAATATAAAAACCATGCCTTTCAAAAATTTCTCACTGACAATGGCATTTCCCAACGTTTTTTTGTGTCCTAAACACCCTGAACAAAATGGAATTGCCGAGCGTAAGCATCGGCATATTGTTGAAATAAGTATAATCATGCTTTCCCAATCCCACATGCCACCAAAATTCTAGTTTGATGCATGCTCCACGGCCATTTACTTGATAAATCGTTTGCCAACTAAACTTCTGTCTTATGCCTCACCTTATGAGAAACTCTTTCAAAAAAAACCAAAGTACGACATTTTAAAGGTTTTTGGGTGTCGATGCTTTCCTTGGTTAGTGCCTTACTCAAAATAAGCTTCAACAGAAATCAAAAGCATGTGTTTTCTTAGGTTATTCACTGAATCACCAAGGTTACAAGTGCTTGGATCTGTCTACAAGACGCATTTACGTGTCTCGCAATGTCCTATTCGATGAGGACTATTTCCCTTTTAAGGGACTCACATCTGTCTCAGAAAACGTCTCAACTTCAGGTAATCCTCAGGCATCGGACTTATTATTCACTTTTGATAGCCCTAGCAGCCCTAGTTTACCTCCACCCCGTAACCTTAATCTGGCCGTGCCATCTCTTACCCAGGACATCATTCCCACCCAAATTCCTCTCCTCACAGAAGTCTCCCACCCTGTTACACAAACTAACCCCATTGAAGTATCAGTCTGCCCTACAATACAAGTGTCATCCAATATTCCACAACATGTCCAACCATCAAATGAGCAAGTCGTGGACACTTCTGAACTCGTGATCCCTGTCACTGCCAGTGGTTCACACCATGAGATTACCACACGCTCCAAGTCCGGAATCCATAAACCCAATCCCAAATATGTTATGCATTTAACTGTTGACAAGTTACCTGTTGAACCAACGTGTTTCAGTCAAGCTATCAAGTCTCAGGAGTGGAGGAATGCCATGATTCAAGAATTTAATGCCTTGCAAACATGTGGAACTTGGAGTTTGGTTCCTTATCATCCCAAAATGAATCTGCTGCTTAATAAATGGGTGTTTAAGTTGAAAAGACGTGCAGATGGTTCGATTGAACGACATAAAGCTCGACTTGTCGCCAATGGGTTTCATCAACAGGTGGGTGTGGATTACAGTGAGACCTTCAGTCTCGTTGTTAAGCACAGTACGATAAGGCTTGTTTTAAGTCTTGCCGTATCCAACATATGGCATGTAAGGCAGCTGGACGTGCAAAATGCATTTCTGCATGGGTTTCTGAAAGAAGAAGTTTACATGCGTCAACCACCGGGATTTGTTGACCAACAATTTCCTAATCATCTGTGTAAACTTCAACGTAGTATTTACGGTTTAAAATAAGCACCCAGGGCCTGGTTCCAGAGGTTCTCAGATTTTCTGCTTGAACTAGGGTTCCAAGAATCCACCTGTGACTACAGTTTGTTTATGTTTCGACAACAAGGTGTGTATCTGATTCTTTTAATTTATGTCGACGATATATTGATCACTGGCAATAGTCCTCATCAAATATCCAGATTGATTCATCAATTAGGTACGCTGTTTTCTATGAAAGATTTAGGTCCACTTCATTATTTTTTGGGTGTAGAAGTCAAATACAATGGGACTGCTATGCATCTGTGTCAGTCTAAATATACATTAGACTTGCTCTCTCACACCAAATTCACTGAAGCAAAGCCAATATCCACCCCGATCCCATCTGGTCACAAGCTCAGTGCGTATGTTGGAGAACTATATGACAAACTAGAAGTGTATCGTAGTGTAGTTGGCGCACTACAATACATCACTATAACACGACCAGATCTGTCCTATGCTATCAACCAAGTGTGCCAATTTATGCATGCTCCAAAAACTACTCACTAGATGGCTGTCAAACGGATTTTGCAGTATTTGAAGGCCACACATACTCATGGGCTTTTATATAAGTCTGGAACTACCCAACTAAGTGCCTTCTCTGATGCGAATTATGCAGGAAATCTGGATACTCGGCTTTCAACTGGTGGCTTTTGTATATGTCATGGTTCAAACCTTGTCTCCTGGAGTTCTAAGAAGCAGAAGACAGTATCTCGGTCCAGTGCTGAGGCCGAGTACAGGCAGTTAACATACACTGCGGCTGAACTATCGTGGTTTAGGTCTTTATTCAAGGACCTGCATTTGCATCTGGCTCGTCCTTAGATTTGGTGTGATAATATCTCCTCCATAGCTCTGGCGTCTAATCCAGTCTTCCATGCTCGTACCAAGCATTTGGAAGTTGATTATCACTATGTACGGGAGAAGGTTATTCATGGTCAATTATTGGTTAATTACATTTGTTCGCAGGATCAACTTGCTGACTTGTTCACCAAAGGCCTGTCCTCGTCTCGGTTTAAGTTTCTTGTATCCAAGCTTCCCGTTGTTCCACAACCTGTCAGCTTGCGGGGGGCTGTTAGACAAGGTCAGCGTGCTAAGCTCATTACCAAAACTTGTGGAGTTTGACTTGGTTCAAACTCTTATCCTTTCAGCCGTTCCTAGTTTATAGGGCTGTTTGGTATTTGTTCTTCTGTTGTATTTTGAACCTGTGGTTGTAATCCTTTCCTTGGTTTCTGGTTGTATCATTTTTGAATTTCGAAAGCTCCTTGTATCTAGGGTTTTCAAACCCAGTCTGTAATCATGAAAGTATTATAAATACATGCATCCCACAATTATTTAGGTATGCAATTGAAGTGAACCCTACGAGTGATAAGTTTTACACTTCCTTGTAAACCAATCAAAATAGGGAACTTTCACGAAAAGCTCCCGGTACTGTTCACTTTAACGAAAAACCACATTTTTACACTAAAAAGTCAATCCTGGTACTATTCATTTTACCCTTTATTTTGTCCTTATCATTAAAACTCAAAGTTTTCAAGCCCTTTTCGTTAGTTTTCCTATCAAAATAGGGAGTTTTAACGAAAAATTCACGATAATGTTCACTTTAACAAAAAATTACATTTTTATACTAAAAAAATTAATTATGATACTATTTATTTTATCTTTTATTTTGCCTTTATCGTTAAAATTTAAAATTTTCAAACACTTTCCATTAGTTTGCTGTCAAAACTGCAACCAAGACAGAGCCGCCGTCAACAAGCTCATGATTTTTCTACACCGACCCATTTCTCGAAAACTTTGATTACGCCGAGAAAGTCTTCCGTTTCATCAAAGATACGTGCTTGTTTGTTTACGATGTAATGATCAAGGCGTTTGCCAAAAGGAGTAGTTTCAGAAGCGCCGTTGAGCTCTTCTGGCGGCTGAGGGAGGAGGGATTGTGCCCCTATAATTTTACCTACCCATTTGTTTTAAAGCCATTGGATGCTTGGGAGAGGTTCAGGAAGGTGAAAAGGTTCGTGTGTTTGTGGTAAAAACGGGAATTGGTTTTGATAGTATGTGCGTAACTCACTCATTGACATGAATGCATAATTGGGCATAGTTGAGAGTTTCAAGCAAGTGTTTGATGAAAGACCTGAGAGAAACAGGCTTTGTTGGTGTTAGATACCTAGTTGGACTTGACTAACATTATAAGTATGAATCCTTGTTGCCAATATGTTATAAACTGATTAAAGAATTGTAAGCATGGAAAACTACTTCCTAAAGTAAGGATACGTGGATAACATGCAGCAAATGCTTATCCATTGCTTGGTGAAAACTGCCGACAACTGCAGTAACTGATTTCCACGATAGATGGATATCAGATGAAGTCTGTGTCTATATAATCCAATTCCCTACTTGTGAAGAGTTGTTCTGTGATTCTAGGGTTCTATCACCTTTGGAACATAAGGTCTTAAACAAGTAGAAGAATTGCATTTCAACCAAGAAGCATGGCTGCTCCAAGTATTGCTCACTGTCTAACAAATGTAATCTGGGATACTTGCTATACAATGAACTCGCTGCATTGACAGTAGCCATGAAAATTAATTACGTAAACATGTTATTTTCCAACATTTGGTATCAGAGCCAAATAGCAAGTCCTAGATTCATTTTATTACTTAGTTATTGTCATAAATGTATAATTATACGTTTGATATGTTTTATACATCTTTTGAGAGATGCAGTACTTGGTTGACTCCAGATATTCACCAAAGTGAATATTGTTATTGCATATCGTGGCTATTAAGGGGTTTTAAAAGATTCATAGCATGTTCATATAATTTTCAAAAGAGAAATATATATAAATTGCATGAAGGTTAATAAATTTTATGAATCATTCCCTGTAAAACTTTGCAATTGTCCAGTCCAAAGACTTGATGAGTTTTGAGATTATGAAAAAAGTGTGTAGCCAATATATGCGATATGGAAAGGCAGTTTATAATTTTCACACAAAAGTGTGATATAAACTTGCAGCAGTAACTGCATACTCTTATTTGTGACTAATGTTTACTTGAGTACTCCAATGAATTCATCTGCTCTTAGCCTTTCATCTGTTGAACCATTAAGTGGTGGCAATTTCAAACGGTGGAAGCAAGATATAGAGATCTTGCTAGGACTCATGGATCTCAACCTTGCGCTCCGAGAAGATGAACCTGCTGCACTGACAGATGCTTCGACTGCTGAAGAAAGACACAAGCATGAGAAATGGGAGAAGGCTAACAGGATGTCGCTACTGGTTATGAAAAGGACCATGAATGACACTGTTAGAGGTAGTTTTACAGGGTGTGACAAGGCAAAAGTACCAATGGGAAAGGGAGACAGGTTGAATAAGTCTCAGTGTCCGAGGAATGAAATTGAGAAAGAAAGCATGGTAAATAAGCCTTATGCGTCCTTAGTAGGCTATGAAGCATGGATACGGATACAGATACGGCGATACGATACGACACGACACAGCGATACGAAAAATCTTTAAAAATTAAGATACGATCCGTTATGGATACGGCAAATAAAAATATATATATAGCAACAAGAATATACATTTTAAAACATAATTTATCATTCAAATTCAAGTGCATTTGATTTGTTAAACAAGAAAAGTTCGAAATCTAATCCTCTTTATACAGTAGAAGAAGTGTGGGACTCGTATTCATGGTTTTAATTAGAGAGAACTCTTTGTATTCAACAACTTTCAATTATAGATGTCTCCTATTAATTTTCTCCTCCTCATTACCTTTTTTGAAAGTGTAAATTTATCCTAAAACCCGGATACGTGTATTCTAAATGTAGGATACGCGTATCCATCATGTCAAATTCGTGTCCATCAACTAAGATACGTGTCGGACGAGTGTCCGAGAGTATCGGGCAAGTATCGTATCCAATCAAGTATTGGATACGGGATACGAGACCAAACAGAAGTATCCGTGCGTCATAGCTTGACATATGCACAGGTTTGCACTAGACTTACAGCAGTGAACAAGTCGGTCGACACACTGGACACGATCGAAGATCATCTAAGCAGTGGGAGATACCTGTGTGGAGATGATATAACAACCCTCACCCGAAATAACCCAAATTTCATTGGGCCAAGCCCAGCCCCATTTTCGTGTTACAATTTAAGGCCCTAGATTTTTTTAATTTATTTGCTTAAGCCCAACAACCGGCCCAAAAGACCAATTCTCCACCCAAACCCGTAAACCTTATCTGATTCTTTTTCATTTTTCTGCAATTCACTCTCTAACTCTCGGTTCTCTCTCTCTCTCTAAACCTTCTCATTTTCCCTCGCCGACGCCGAGAAGGAAACCACCAGCATCTACACCATTTCTGTTCAAATCAAACCCCAAACTTATATTTTTGAGATCAATAGGACTCAAGGAACCTAGTGATGGTCTTGCATGCATCATCGGAGCATTGTATGGTGTTTCACCATTAAAGCCGTGAGCTTTGAAGCTCCCAAACTCGAACTCAGGTAAAAACTGAGCTTTCTTCTTTGAATTTCTGGGTTAATCATATTGTTCCTCACTCTGTGAAGATGGTTTTATGTTGAAAATTTGAGGGTTGTAACCTATGTTTTTCTCTGTGCTTCGAACCCAAATCTGACGACCAACTCCGGCGAAATGCCGTCGAGTTCGAAGTCGACAGTATGTTATAGTACATCAAATTTCTTCCTTTTGTCTCTGTGATAGTTGGGGGAAAATGTTTTGAAACACTCATTCGAATCCTAACCCTTGCATGCACCTCAATCTTTCTTTTCCAGTTCCCGGCAAGTGTGAACGGATGAACTCCGGCGAGTTCGTGACTGTTGGTGCACGGACCCCTTTGAATTCGAACCCAGGTAATTAGATACCTTCATGCATGTTATTGTTGGTTCGAATTTGCTGAGTTTAACCTGTATGCACACGATTTTTCATTTCCAAAAATCCGGTGTTCTTCCCCGGTCGACTCACTGGCCTTCAGGCCGTTTAAGGCACCCACGGACCTTAAGCCCGTATTGGTTTAACCCAAAACCTTGAAACCCAGCCCTTTTGATTAACTGGCCTGCGGGCCGTGCCTTACCCGTAATGTGTGTCGTGGGTATGTATGTGGGCAGTACCGTATGTATGTGTGTTTTGGGGGTACTGTGGGTGTATATATATGTACTGTACGTGGGTGTGTGTTGTGCAGGCTTGTGGGTGTGCTGGCGTGAATGTGCAGGTGTAAGTCTGTGTGTGCTGAGCGGTGTGGTATGGTTGTGGGCTATGCGTAGGTGTGTGTGTTGTTCAAGTGTATGTATGTATGTGTACTGTGAATGTGGGCTGTATGTATGTATGTACAGTGTGTATAAGTACGTATATGCCAGGTGTGTGAATTGTATGTGTGGGGGTTGTATGTGTATGTGTGTAGTATGTATCCCGTATGTGTGTGTGGGTTGTGTGTATATATATATGTATAACGTGTGGTGGTGTGTGTGTATGGTTGTGTAAATATATATTAGAAGACAGGCGTGCATTGAGGTGCTGCGTGTGTGTGTGTGTAACTGGGGTTTTTGTGTTGATGCTAGATTGGGAGTGGCATGTGCAGTCTGTGTATGTGTGTGTTGTATATATATATATTAGAAAACTTCATTTTAGTCCTTGTTAAAGATTACTTTTTGATTAAAATTATGAGTAAGATCAAAATCTAATTTTAGTCCCTTAATACATTAATAACCTCATTTATTAATTACATTTTGATTTTTTAATTATTTATCTTTTTCTTTTCTAATTGTTAATGTATTAATTTTATTTCATTATAATTTTTATTTTCATTTCATTCATTGTAATATATTTTTGTTGTGAACATTTAGATAAACTAATTTTTGTTATACAATATATTTCGATGTACTGTAACTTCTTCATTTAGGTATATTAAATTCATTATAATACATTTCGGTGCATACATTTAGGTATACACATTTTGGTACTAACATTTCTGTGCATACATTTCGGTACACACATTTCGGTGCATACATTTAGGTACATACATTTCGGTACTAACATTTCGGTGCATATATTTCGGTACACACATTTAGGTACATTAATTTAATATTAATACATTTCAGTGCATATATTTAGGTACATACATTTCGGTGCATATATTTAGATACATACATTTCGGTGCATATATTAGGTGCATATATTTAGGTATATACATTTCGGTGCATATATTTAGGTACACACATTTCGGTGCATACATTTCGGTATACACATTTAGGTACATTAATTTAATATTAATACATTTCGGTACTAACATTTAAATATATTGGTTCAATATAATATATTTCGGTATACACATTTCGGTACTAACATTTAGGTACATTAATTGAGTCTTTCAAGTTTGAAGAATGTTAAATAAAATTAATAAATTAAAAAACTCTTTTTTGGTCAAAAAATAAATTAAAATTTGTGTATTAATAAATTTAAATATTTAATGGGAGATATTAAATAAAATACACATTAATTATTTTGAATTAAGGACACATTAGGGACTAAAAATCAATATTCAATCTAACACCAGGTTTTTTTTTAATTTTAATCTTCTTGAAGGATTAAAGTTCAAAAACCCCTATATATATATAGTTGTGTGTATGTATATATATATAGACATAATGTATATGTACAGGCGTGTATGTGGTGGTGTGTATGGTCCGTGCAGCAAGTTGTGTGTGGTATATACGTATATGTCATGCAACTGTGCGTGCAGGTACAAGATGGTGAGTGTGTGTTGGTTGTGTCTATTTATATACATATAGAGATGTGTGTGCTTAGGCATTTGAAAAACTGTGTGTAGCGCATACAATACGAAAGTTGGGTGTGCTTGCTGCCTATATATATAGATATACATGTGTGTGAGTATTTGATGAAAAACATGCATGTGTGTATTATAGAGATATATATATATATATATATATATATATATATATACATGTTTTATGCCGTGCATATGGTGTATGTAGGTGTCCCGTGTGTGTTGTGTGTATGTGCAAGTGCAGGCATATGTATGTGTGTGCGGGAAAAGTTGTGTGTGGTTGTGTAAGTATGTATGTATTGTAAGACACAGTCTATGTATTGTGCATTGGTTGTTTGATTGATGTTGGTGACTGTATAAGTGCTTATGTACATGAGAGCATGCATAGGTTACCTATATATATATATATATGTAAACGTGTTTGTAAACAGGAATGTATGTATGCATTCAGTGCCAAGGTTGTCCGTGCACTGTGCACAGTTTGTATAAGTGTTTATTGAGTGGATATTAGGGTTGTGTAAGGGTGCGGGTGTTTAGTGATATATGTATATATATATATATATATGTGTATATATATATATATATTTATGTGCAGCATGTATATATATGTATATGTATATGTTAGAAATACGTGTGGTTAGATAGATGTATGTGCCGTGTATGTGTGTAAGTATGGGTTGTGTTATGTGCGTGCTATATTGCCTACTATATGTGTAGGTACGTATATATGTACCAGTATGATTTGTGTGTGCATGTAAGTACACGAGGTGAGTATAGGGGTGTGTTTAGTTGAACGTGAGGAGATGTGTCAAATTAGTTGGGAAGTAAGTCCTTTAAGTTGACTACGTCCCAAGATCATCCAACCTTCACCCCTTAGTCCCAAAGCCCTAGAACCCTAAACCAAAAGCCAGAATCCAACGAATTTCAATCCTCCTATCCAAGCCCGAAATCAAAGTCCTTACTCTATTCAATTCACATCCGATCATTATATTTATCAAATTTCTGTCGTGATTAGGTGAAGTGGCTAGCCAGGACGTTTCCAGAACTCACTCGCGGATCGCTACTGCGGTGAAGTACAGTGAGTGGACCACCTTCCAAAAATAAATATATGATTTATGTTGTGATATGAAGTTTTATATACATAGCATGCCTCGATTATATTTGGAATTTATGAATGTTGAACAGGAAGCATATTTTATAGACCTGGCATTCGTGTCGTGTTTCATGTGTTCGTGTCGTTTTCGTGTCATACCCGATAGCTTAACGGGTCGTGTCGTGTAACACCCGTTAAAATAAACGGGTAATATGACCCAACCCGAAATCGACCCGTTAATATTATCAGGTAATATGACCCGACCCGTTACCCGTTAAGAAAAATATTTTTTAAATCAATAAATAATGAAAATGAAAAACATAATTTGACCCTAAAAAATGTAAAACATAATACTAAATTAGTATATACATATCATATTGTCACATAAATACTAATTCAAAACATTAATAAATAAATAAATAAAACATTTTTCTTTCAAGTTTACATACCCCAAAATAAGAGTCTAATGAAAAAACATTAGTGCATACTACAAAATACAAATGTTCAAAGATATGCAAAATGAAGAGAGTTATACTTAATGAAAGTATAAATAAACTCTTAAGTGTTAGTCAATCTATCGTTTTGATGGGATACGAATTCTCCGAAACTAATTTCAACAATCACAACCGTCAAACTTGTTTGTATATGTTTCGAGATCACATCAGCAAAAAATCACAAAAAACAAACATTCAGATATCAAGTAACGGGACAAAACTTTTCGACGGTTATAAACAAAAAATCACGATTTAACGGTAATTTTAACTCTGATTTTGATGATTTTTTTACAGCTACACTCCTTGACCTTATATGAATACAATGATTGAATTCGATCTTTAATTTAAAATATTTACACAAGTCGATACCACAAAATCTTATGTTATACTTAATGAAAGTATAAATAAATTCTTAAGTGTTAGTTAATCTATTGTTTTGATGGGATACAAATTCTCCGAAACTAATTTCAACGATCACAACCGTCAAACTTGTTTGTATATGTTTCGAGATCACATCAGCAAAAAATCACAAAAAACAAACATTCAGAGATCAAGTAACGGGACAAAACTTTTCAACGGTTATAAACGAAAAATCACAATTTAACGGTTATTTTAACTCCGATTTTGATGATTTTTTGCAGATACACTCCTTGACTCTATATGAATACAATGAATGAATTCGATCTTCAATTTAAAATATTTACACAAGTGGACACCACAAAATCTTATGTTATACTTAATGAAAGTATAAATAAACTCTTAAGTGTTAGTCAATCTATCGTTTTGATGGAATACGAATTCTCCGAAACTAATTTCAACGATCACAACCGTCAAACTTGTTCGTATATGTTTCGAGATCACATCAGCAAAAAATCACAAAAAACAAACATTCAGAGATCAAGTAACGGGACAAAGCTTTTTGACGGTTATAAACAAAAAATCACTATTTAACGGTTATTTTAACTCTGATTTTGATGATTTTTTACAGATACACTCCTTGATCCTATATGAATACAATGAATGAATTCGATCTTCAATTTAAAATATTTACACAAGTGGATACTACAAAATCTTATGTTATACTTAATGAAATTATAAAAAAACTCTTAAGTGTTAATCAATCTATCGTTTTGATAGGATACAAATTCTCCGAAACTAATTTCAACGATCACAACCGTCAAACTTGTTTGTATATGTTTCGAGATCACATCAGCAAAAAATCACAAAAAACAAACATTCAGAGATCAAGTAACGGGACAAAGCTTTTCGACGGTTATAAACATAAAATTACGATTTAACGGTTATTTTAACTCCGATTTTGATGATTTTTTACAGATACACTCCTTGACCCTATATGAATACAATGAATGAATTCGATCTTCAATTTAAAATATTTACACAAGTGGATACCACAAAATCTTATGTTATACTTAATTAAAGTATAAATAAACTCTTAAGTGTTAGTCAATCTATCGTTTTGATGGGATACGAATTCTCCGAAACTAATTTCAACGATCACAACCGTCAAACTTGTTTGTATATGTTTTGAGATCACAGCAGCAAAAAATCACAAAAAACAAACATTCAGAGATCAAGTAACGGGACAAAGCTTTTCGACGGTTATAAACAAAAAATCATGATTTAACGGTTATTTTTACTCCGATTTTGATGATTTTTTACAGATACACTCCTTGACCCTATATGAATACAATGAATGAATTCGATCTTCAATTTAAAATATTTACACAAGTGGATACCGCAAAATCTTATGTTATACTTAATGAAAGTATAAATAAACTCTTAAGTGTTAGTCAATCTATCGTTTTGATGGGATATGAATTATTCGAAATTAATTTCAACGATCACAACCGTCAAACTTGTTCGTATATGTTTCGAGATCACATCAGCAAAAAATCACAAAAAACAAACATTCAGAGATCAAGTAACGGGACAAAGCTTTTCGACGGTTATAAACAAAAAAATCACGATTTAACGGTTATTGTAACTCCGATTTTGATGATTTTTTTACAGATACACTCCTTGACCCTATATGAATACAATGAATGAATTTGATCTTCAATTTAAAATATTGACACTAGTGGATGTGGATATCACAAAATCTTATGTTATATACTTAATAAAAGTATTATTTTCGGGTGTAGATATAGTTGTGGCGACCCGTCCCTATTTTGCTATTTAAATAATCCCCGTACGTGTAAAAGGACGACGTTACCCTTATCGTCGAGAGATTTGAACACGTTTTAATAAAGTTATTTCGATTTAGTTATTTACGTTACAAATTTACATTAGTAGTTTTATGTGTAAACTTACATTTTACTTCACCAAACCCATTCCACCATTCTCACCAACTCATTCCACAAACTATTATTCTATTCCCTCACCAAACTCCACAGCCGCCCACCATCTTCATCCCCCGACAATGAATCACTCACTATCCTATTCTAATCTCACACTCAGACTCTCTCATCCCATTCCCTCTCTCTCTAACATCTCAGACCTCTCTCTCTCACTAAAACTCTCGAAAACTCTATCTCTCTATCGTGCTCTCGGACCAACTTCAAAGACAATCCAAACCTTGAAGTTTCGACGATCCAAGATCACAGTTGGATTCCTTAGGACCTCACGAGTCCATTTACATCAAACTCAGGTAAAAACTCGATCCTTTTCACGTCGAACTTTCAATTCCCGATTATGGTACTATTCATCAAGTTTTTAATGGTTGAGTTTTAATGAAAACCAAGATCACCACTAGTCTTAAAATGCTCCCAGGAACCCCGGAGTAATTCGTTGGAAGGATTTGGACGTCGGAGGGCCGAGATCGACGAGTTTTTAGGTAAGCCGAACTATCGAACGTTCTTGGAAAAAATATAGTGAATTTCAAGCTTTAAAACTTATATAACGTGATTCTACATGTCGAGGGCTTCATTTTGATATAAAATTTCATGAAAAATGGATTAAAAACGAGTTAGATATCGACTCTGGAAGTTGGAAGAAAAATATAAGTTTCTGGAAAAAAATGTAACCGTGGTCGTTTGGCTACTTTCAGACCCAATTTCTGAACAACAAAGACCCCATATGAACATTCTGTGAATCTAGATATATTCTCTACATTCCTAAATTTAATTTGGCTTTTGAATCATGGAATTTGGTTAAGAAACGAGCTCGTTTGAACCTCTGGAAGTTAGACGAAAATCTGTAAAAAATGGCAGAACCCGCGAAGAAGACGAGTACACTGTACTCGCAGGCGCGTGGCCACCAGCGCAGCCACCTTGTGGCGGCGCGTGGGGGCGCGTGCATGGTAAAAATCGGATTCTAAAAATACGTATGTGTTCGTGACGTCGAGTAGATCGATTTCATATATTTAAACTCTATATTTGGACAATCTACGAAGATTTTATTTACGTTCCCGTTTATGTGTATTAAACTAAGTCAATTAATTACTTCTCGTATAGGCAATGATATAAATCGACGATCCGACCGTTGGATCGTCACCAAACTTTGATACGTGGTAAAACGTAATATTTGAAGAATGTAGGAACTTACAGATTGGAAATCCGACGTACGGATCTTCCTGAAATAGGTTTGTAAGTTAGAAAAATAAAATGTTAACCGCCCCTAGGTTTTTGTCAACTGGCCGAGATCCAACCGTTAGATCGTGATGAAACCTTGAGATAATGTCCTAGAGATATAATGTGGATCGTTAAAAGTGACGGATCAGAAATCTGATATACGGATCTTCCAGATCAGATTATGTAGAAAACGTTATACAAAGTTATATATTTTATCGAATCGAATTCTAAGTTTTGATTTAATAATTGTTCTAGGCGTCGATCATTTTGACGGCTCGATGATTATGCTAGGGAGTTGGTGTAGACTCCAGGTGAGTGGGCAGTTTGTTTTTATACTTATACGTATTCACAGTTTCCAAAAATGCATGAATGATTCACTCTACGTATATATTATCAAATAGATGTTACGTATGATAAAATGGTGATAAATGCTGCTGTATGGTTGAGATATACTTGTCATGATATTCATACATGTCATATACATACTCATCTGCTGCACTGGTGTTAGTACTTGCCCCAGGGCCAGGGCCAGCCTTCACGTGTATGTTCACATTGCACCGTTCGCTCGTCTGGATCCAGGTTAGGTGCCAGCCTGTCGGGTAGATTGCATTAGGCAATCCGACTTGTATGTGATGTGCTTTTGCACCAGCTTCACGTGACCGTAGTACAGAGCGTATTGATTACACCCAGCCTGTCGGGTAGATTGCATTAGGCAATCCGACTTGTGTGTTAGCCATTAGATGATGAGTAGTAGGTTGTATTATAGTACTTGATCATAGTACTTGAGCGTATTGATTATACTTAGGAATATTGTTTATCACATGATTATACTACTGTAGCATTGATACATAGTTACTTGGCATATTTTAGTTATATCGCATTATAACATTTGCCACGTGATGATATAACTGCAGCATCGATCTTAATCATGAATTGACTTATATTGTCGTTATACTTGCCTTTAGTATTGTGGATATATATATACGTACGTACTTACTCATAATGTACATATTATTAAAGGAAATTATAATTGTTTTACGGCGAGGGGTTAGTATGTTCAAAACCAAACGTTTTCACATAAGTTTGTTTTGCTGACCCACTCAACTTGTTTTTCGCCCCTCCAGGACCTAGATAGCTGTTCTGCGTGGCATTCAAGGAACCTTGACCGTTTCTGACATTAAGCTTCAGCTTCTGATGTATGAACTTATCACCGTGTGTAATAAGTATACTTTAGATGCTTGACTACTCTTCAGTAGTCGTCCTATCTTTAAGCTCTGAATAACTATAGTGGGCCACACCCACGTTTGTGCACTCTGTCACTATTTCAAATTTTAATTAATTCTATGTTCGATTTAAATTTATACACTTTTTACATCACTTACCCCTATGGTTACGTCACTTCACGGTGACGGCCAGCATGCGTCGACCTTTCCGGGTCGGGGCGTGTCATAGTACTTAAACGACAAATGTTTTAATATTTTGAAGTAATATTTATGTGACAAATATTTATGTTTTGAAGTAATATTTAATGTTAAAGCGTAGAGGATGCGATTAAGAGTGCTTGCATATTTTTTCACATTTTTTGCATTTGTAAATTAATTATTTTAAATATTTAAATGTATTTGGTATTTTTAAATTACTTGATGTTTTTATTTTTAATGTGTGTTTATAATTTTTTAATCTCACTCTTTGCTCATAATATTTTATAAAATAAATAACTAAAACTTAAATTTTTAAAATTTATTTAGAATAATAATACAATAATAATTAATGAACAAAAAAAAAAATATATGTATATCCACTATATTTATTGTATTTTATAGTAAGTTTTTTTTAGTAATTAAAAAAAATTAAAATCATCAAAATAACTTTTTCCTTTTCGTGTCAAAACAGGTTACCCGCGTGTCACTCTCGTGTAAACCTGTTAAGGACCCGTTATTAACGGATTCTTAACGGGTTACCCGATAATGACCCGATTAGTTATCGTGTCGACCCGAAACCCGTTATTTTCGTGTCGTTTTCGTGTCGTGTCAGAAACTGCCAGGTCTAATATTTTATGATGGCTAATTGATTATTTGTGATATAGAATGTTTTTATCGAAACTGTTTTCTGATATAACCCACATTCTGGTAGACTATCCGATCGATGACGATAGGATGCTAAGAATGTGTTTTAAATGATTTTGGAACACCTCTTCGTAGTACGGGGGATGGATGAACTCTTGCTACGAAGTTGTATTTTAGAAATATGTTTTGTGCAAATTAGTGAACACCATGCCGCCTGGGGCGAGGTTTGTAGTTGGCAAAGGCCTGGAGAAATAATCCCTAGCGAAAGGCTGAGGGACCACGGAGTCTGGCATCGGGCCGGGAGGGAGTTATCTCATGGTGATGGCCATAGAGATTCAGGTGCAGGCATTGGGCCAGAAGTATTATTAATTCGGTGTACTCACTAGCAGCACAACTTGTGATGCTTCCTGGGTTTTTATTTGATGAGATTTACGAGATTGATACTATAATTGTCTTATGACTTTATTGAAACGAGAATTTGAATTTATGAGTTGATTCGAAACATTGGAATTATTGAATTAATGATTTAGTGGCATGCTAATTGGTTAAAAAACCTATTACATAGTATATGAGCATATTTTTGGGTTTTCAAATTGGTGGGGGAATTATTATGTTCTGGAACGTTTTCATATTATATATGTATATAACTCTGGTCCACTCACCCTTGTTTTGCGCCCCCATTCAGGTTTCAAATCGAGGCATACAATCCCGACATTAAGGCACTTCCGCATCGGCGCCATCGAGTCCTCTCGAAGTAGGACCCACCCCTGTATTCATTTAATTTTATCCAAATTCTTTTAGTGATTAGGTTTAGCTGTATGATCTGAACACATTCCTAAATTGTTAACTCATTGGTTTTAAATTATAATAACCCGTATTTACTTCTAAATTTTAGTCCTTGTATCAATTAATGGCTTTCGTCACCCTTGTGTGTCGGCCAGCACGTGCCTATCCTGGTATTCGGGGAATATCAGGGTCGGGTCGTGTCAGATGAACTCACACTTGCAGATGTTTGCTTGTTCACTACGATAATCCGGTTTGATCTCATTCACAATTCGGTTCTATTTTTTCTGCTCCTATACTGTCAGTTTGGTTTGCAATAAAATAGTAAGAACAATTAAGAACATTGTTCTATTACAGTAAAGGAAGAATATTTGTGGTTTAAAACTCATGAAATGTTCACATTCTTTTCCAAGGAAGGGGATGTATAAATTGTTGGTAGTTTTAATCAGTGTATGGTATCATGTAGATCAGGCCATATTCTTGTCCAAAGACTTGTAATATATGCATGATAAGATTCTTGAATGATGGCTATACAATGAAGGTCAATGGCAGTTTATGTCTTTTGCTCAAAGGTGTGATATAAACATGCATTTAACAATCATTAATGGTTATTTCAAGTTTTTTATGTCTTTGATAGCTAAATTATTATTATTATTATTATTATTATTATTATTTCTCACTGCAAGAAAAGAAAAGACAAAGGCTCTTCTTGATGGGTGTAGAGGTTGAGTACACCTAAGCGCACCAGATTGGTATAACATTTTTACGGCTATTGAAATGTGGAAGTGCATGATAAGGATGCCCAAGTTGCAAACATGGGTGTGCATGATGGTTTTGAATCAACTGAAATGTGGGAGTAAAGAAAGCGTTGCTGCGTAATTTTTTCTTTCTTTTTTTGATAGCATCTGGACCTGATGCTCGGTTTATCTTATTTTTCCTGTGGTTATTGTTGATAATGCCATGTTGATTCAGTTTATAATATATTTTAGTACAACTGACTTATGTTCCAAAGAACATGTTGGTTTTGCATGATTATGCAGGAAGCTTGAAAAGCTACTATCCAGTGATTAAGGTTGAAGGCAACATAAAGTTAGCTTTATAAAGGTACACTGGGTAATTGCATGTATGAATGTGTATTTATATGTATTTGCATGATTGTCAGTATGCCATTACAATTATGAAGTGATGGTTTAAGACTGAGTTGCAGTAATAAATATGCATGTGCTGAATCTTTATGATTGTTCTGAGTTATATAGCTTATATAACAGAAAGTGGCATATGATTTTCAATTCAGTAAAGGAACTGTGATTATCCAAAGATGATCCATAAAGTTGATTGAATTGATTCATAGAAAAATGAATGTTAAGTTCATTGAAAGTTTGACATCATACAGATTAGATTCAAATGACAGTGATTTTAGAGTGCATGTGCTAATGAGCTGCACATGGTTTTCTAGAGTTCAACATTTGAACTAATACTGGTAGATGTGGGGAAGCAAGTTACGTGTAACTGGATATGATCACTAAGGAGTCAATATTGTAATTGTGATAACATTTCGATTAAATGATTAGTTTACATCCAAGTGGAAGAATGTTAGAAACTTAATTGGACTAAACTATCATTTAGTGAAGGACGAAATGTATATGGTAACAATACATTCAAGGATCATGTCTCTAAGATGGGAATGCTTGAATCTCTAGAATCTGCTGAAGTGTGGGAGTGAGGAAAACTCACTGTAAGTCACATGTATATTTCAAAAATGTTTTCGAATGTTACTATATTGTTCAATATCAAGACCTATTGAATCATATGCGCTTGTTGAGCCTATTGGTTGTCTGAGTTGCTGACTGTATACATGTATATGTGTATTCTACTGTTTTGATGATTGGACATGAATAATTCGAGGGATGCAATTCGGTGAATGCATCAGGATCTTCCACAGATGATCCATGAAATGACTGTTTTGAATGAATGACAGAATATAAATTCATTGAAAAGTCTAAAGTTTCTTTCTACATATTAGTTTTAAGTATTTGTGATTTCAGGGTGCTTGTGTTGTCTATAAACACATGATTTTCTGGAGTTCAAATATTTGAATTAATTATAGTAGTTGAAAGGAAGTTAGTAAGCGTGAAACTCGATGTGATCACATAAGGTATCAGTGTTATAAAAGGGCATAACCTTGATTATAATGTTTAGTCTGTGTCCATGTGGGAGAATGTTAAATACATTTGACTTAACTACCTCAACTACTGGGTCGTTAACAGCTTCACACCTCATCTTTAAAAAGTTTAAATGTCATACATTTGCTTATGAATTTGTTTCAATGTCATACCTCCCGTCAGTCTGCCGTCAATTTATCAGTTAAATGCTGACGTGGCGTGTGACGTGTCACACTTTATATTAAAAAACTAATAAAATAATATTGAAACTAAAAAAATATCAAAATATTAATTAATTTTAAAAAATAAAAAACCTATCCCCCCGCGTCCCCCCTCCTTCCTTCTTCCATCTCCATTTCCACCCATTTCCACTTGCAACCCGAAGAGAAAAAAAAAAATTATAAGCACACCCCCCACCCCGCGCCCTTACCTACCCCCCACCCTCCTCTCCTTCCTTCTTCCCCATCCCTATTCCTGAAACAAAACAAAAAAAACAGCACCCGCACCCGCACCCAACCCCCCGCCCGCCCCTTCCCCTCCCTCCGTCCCTTCCTTCCCTTCCCCCCCCCCCCCAAAAAAAAGGCATCAGTTTTTTTTTTTTTGTTCAGGGATTGGGATCTGGGAAAGAAGGAAGGAGATGGAGATGGAGGTAGGGGGTGCGGGTGTGCTGCTGGTTTTTGTTTTGTTTTTTTTTTCTTTAGGTGTTGGGATCTGGGAAATAAGGAAGGAAAAGGAGAGGGGGGATCTGGGGAATAAGGAAGGAGAAGGAGAGGGGGGTAGGGGCGGGTGTGCTTTTTTTTTTCCTCTCTCTTCGGGCTGCAGGTGAAAATGGGAATGCAGGTGGAATGGGGATGGAAGAAGGAAGGTGGTGACGCGGCGGGGGGGGGGGGGGTGGGTGGGGGGTGAGGTGGGGTGGGGATAGGTTTTTTATTATTATTTTTTGGGGGATGGAAGAAGGACGGGGGGTGGGGTGGGGATAGGGTTTTTTTTTTTTTTTTTTTGGGGGATGGGGAGGGGGACACGGGAGGGGAGGGGGGATAGGGATAAGGATAGGTTTTTTATTATTATTTTTTGGGGGATAGAAGAAGGACGGGGGTTGGGGTGGGGATAGGTTTTTTTTAATTTTTTTTTGGGGGGGGGAGAGGGAAAGGGATAGATTTTTTTTTTAAAATTAATTATTTATTTATTTAATATTTTTTTAGTTTTTAATATTATTTTATTAGTTTTTTTAATATAAAGTGTGTCACGTCACACGCCACGTCAACATTTAACTGATAAACTGACGGCAGACTGACGGAAGGTATGACATTAAAACAAATTCGTAAGCAAAGGTATGACATTGAAACTTTTTAAGATGAGGTATGAAACTGTTAACGACCCAATAGTTGAGGTAGTTTTTTGTAATTTACCCTAATTTTAAGTATTTGTGATTTCAGGGTGCTTGTGTTGTCTATAAACACATGATTTTCTGGAGTTCAAATATTTGAATTAATTTTAGTAGTTGAAAGGAAGTTAGTAAGCGTGAAACTCGATGTGATCACATAAGGTATCAGTGTTATAAAAGGGCATAACCTTGATTATAATGTTTAGTCTGTGTCCATGTGGGAGAATGTTAGATACCTTGGACTTGACTAACATTATAAGTATGAATCCTTGTTGCCAATATGTTATAAACTGATTAAAGAGTTGTAAGCGTGGAAAACTACTTCCTAAAAGTAAGGATACGTGGATAACATGCAGCAAATGCTTATCCATTGCTTGGTGAAAACTGCCGACAACTGCCGTAACTGATTTCCACGATAGATGGATATCAGATGAAGTCTGTGTCTATATAATCCAATTCCCTACTTGTGAAGAGTTGTTCTGTGATTCTAGGGTTCTATCACCTTTGGGACTGTTGTGCCTTGGCCCGTTCGTTAGTGCGGAATCGAGATTCAGATTACAACATCACCAAATCACACACAGTTGAACAGAATAAAAATACAAGAAATAAAGACACCGAGAAATTTATGAGGTTCGGCAAAAACCTGCCTACGTCCTCGGAAAGATATTGCTCTTCACTATGAGAATAACAGTGTAAATATACATGAGTTAAATCACCATAACCCAATCTCGAATCCCTTGTACACCCATTCATAGAATTTTTTCAAGAACCTCACTCTACTTCAAAAGTTCTTTAACCAGAGACCTTTTCACTCTAGCTCTCTTGATTTTCTCTCAACCCATGCCCATGCTTTCCAATTGAGAGCCGAATGCTCTCACACTTTGGATGCTTCACATTTTGCATTCTCTCTACCTCACTCGGCAAGCTCCTCCATTTATAACAATAAAGAAAACCACATATCATCATTAGTCATCATCACAAAGCAAGGAACATCATAATTGATGTCTCCTCCTTTTTTCTTTTTTTCTTTTTCAACAAACATAACCTCTTTTTCCTTATTCTATTTTATTATCCGAAAAGTATTTTGGCTTGTTGTCCACGTAGTTGAGAAGAAATTGTTGCTAACTTATAATTATATGAGCCAATCACAACAGGAACATAAAGTCTTAAACAAGTAGAAGAATTGCATTTCAACCAAGAAGCATGGCTGCTCCAAGTATTGCTCACTGTCTAACAAATGTAATCTGGGATACTTGCTATACAATGAACTCGCTGCATTGACAGTAGCCATGGAAATTAATTACGTAAACATGTTATTTTCCAACAGTTGGAACTTGGAACGTTACGATTTCGAGGTATGATAGGTGCAGGAGGTTTGAGGAGGCTTTGGATGTGTTTCGGAGGATGTCATGTGAGAGCAACGAGAAGCCCGATGAAGCTATGGTTGTAACCACCATTTCAGCTTGAACAGCATCGAAAACTTTGGAGCTTGGTAAAGAAATTCATGAATATGTTAGAAGTGAACTTGGATTCACTACTAGAACTGGAAATGTGGTTGTTGAATATGCATGTAAAACGTGGTTATTTGATTGAAGGCCGGAGCATTTGTAATGGGTATATACAATACAACTGTTTTAACGAGGTGGTGGCTCTACTCCAAGAGATATAAACTAAAAGAGTTACAGGGGATAAATTTACAGCGGTTGCTCTCCTCACAGGCTGTGCTCCGTTGGGAGCATTAAAGCAAGGGGAAGGGATTCACGGGTATATCGAATATAGCAGAATTAAAAATTGATGCAGATGTTGGTACCGCGGTTATAGAAGTGTATGCAAAATGTTGGAGCATAGACAAATTTTTTGGGCTTCAATCATTTATGGGGTTGCAAGGAATGGCAAGACAAGCAAAGGAATCGAGTTGTTCTCGAAAATGGTGCAGATTGGCATGAAGCCTGATGATTTCACCTTCATTGTTGTCTTAACTGACTGCGTTCACAGAGGGTTGGTAGATGAGGGCTGTGAGTTCTTCAACTCCAATAGAAAGATATATGAGGTTGAGCGAGGTTAGAACACTATGGTTGCCTGATCGACCTTCTTGGCCGTACCAGACTGTTAGACGAAGCAGATGAGTTGACAGAAAGGGTTCCAAGTGAGATCGTGGTCCCGATTTATATATGTTTGCATCCATGGTCAGTAACTGCACATTTCAATCTAAAATTTTGATTTAGGACCGAAAAAGTCGAAGCACGATGCTAATAATTTGGTTCCACAACAAAATATGGATATTTGTAAAGTATACAACAATTAACAACTGAACAACTAGTTAATATCGCAAATGAATTGTCAGTAAAATGGGGAACAAATCATCTGATGGATGCGATCAAATCAAGTGTCTGAATAATGGAGCTGGGAAAACGAGAAAGGCAGCTGACATGGTCTGTGGGAGAGTATAATGCAGGAATAGCGACTACTCAACCGATCTGGCAATGATCTCTCTTCAAACCTTTTGCCTTTTCCGTTTGGGTTCATCTGTAGCAGTTGTCATTTGATTAGTGGAATGATTATCAGATGTGCCATGGCTTGGTCCCGGACTTGACTCACCATACAACCAATCCGGAACTGCTTCATATCCGTATTCATAGTAATAATCACCCCAACAAAGATCCTTGTTTTCCTTCAAAGGTTTGTCCCATACTAGATTTACCCCTGTTTTCTCCACTACAAAACCTTCTAAAAGAATAACAATCTTGTCCCCGCCTTGCAAATTGAGCTTGAGCTTATCGCTCGATAATTTTACCTGCTGAAAATGACCCATCCTTACTCCCCAAGAAGGCCTAGAGACCCTCGAAGTAGTATGCTTGGTACAATTTACAACAGTAAAGGCAACACTTTCACGTTGGAATTGCGACCAAACCCAGCAGAGTGTCAACCCTTTGAAATTACGACCATCACATTGAGGAACATCAAAACTGACTGTATTGCCGTCAGCGACAAGTCAAACCACTCCGGAATACCATAAATCTTATCCAGTATAATACCACCATCACCGCAAGAAGTCCATCCCTATAATATACATACAATGTAATATAGTGTCAAATACTTGTACATGTGCGGTTGTGTTTGTGCGTGTGATTGATAGAGAAAGACAAGAGTAGGAGGAGACAGAGATAGAGAGAGACCTGTAGGATGTTGTTACTAAACTCAGCTGTGAGATTGGTGCACCCGTACATACGAAGCTCTACCATGGAGTTTAATGATTTACCTAAGCCTAAACCTGGAACCTCTGTGACTTTGGGCAAATCACATAGCCACAGTCGTCTCATGTTTGACATTTGCGAAAAGTCTGGCATTGTTTCCAATGCAGGGCAAACAATTGCATACAAGACTTCCAAATTTGTTGGTAAATCGAGGATTGCACGAAGATTTCTGCAATAATGAACTATCAACATTACGAGATTTGAAAGACCACTGAGGCTAGGTAGGCTACGACAACTATCGCCTCCAACAATCAACTCTTGTAAAGAAAATAGACGCCCAAGGTCGTTGGGGAATTGTTCTATGGCTGTACCAGCTGCATCAAGTTTTCTCAATGATACCATCTCCCCTAAGCCCTCAGGTAGTTCTCTTAATGCCAAACAACTCGACAGACAAAGAGTCTCAACAGATTTCAACTTACAGAATTCCGCTGGAAGATACCTAAGCTTATAGCAGCTTTTAAACTCTACCCTAGTGAGTTTTTTAAGTTGACCGATGGATTGGGGAGCCTTGAAAAGTCTGGTGACGTTTTTAACTTCCCGGAATCAGAAATATCAAGGATTTTCAAATTTTCGAGCGGCTGCACAAACCCATAAGAAAATATTATTCAAAATCCAAGAAGAATATGGCTTAAAAAATAAAATCAGAGTGGGAATTAATTATAACCCGCTAGGGGTGATTGTACCTTGGAATTCTTCCAGCCTTTTCTGAGTTTGCTGAACCGCAGGTCAAGAGCAACAAGTTTTGGCTGATTAAGAATGTGCTCCGGCATGTACTCGAAAGGGAATCCATGCCAGCACAACCATCTCAACTCTTTCGGAAAATGTTGGAAGCTTCCAGCAAGCTCTACATAGCTGAGCCGTAGCAATCTCAGTTTTTTCATATTGACAAATGCTTTTGTACTGAAACTAGCCTTTTTTTCAGAGCTTGGCAAATGTAGAGAAAGTGCTTCAATTTCTTCGGTTCCCTATTAGGTAAACAAAAGGACATATGATGAATAAGAAAAGGGTAATTTGCGTCTGAAAAATGATTTACTTACAAACAATTGTCATATAATCGGTTGGAAATTGATTTAATTGCTTCTATTTCCACGTGAAGGTTTATTGTACTTATAAATATATTTCTACATAATATTATAAAATGAAAACTAATAAAAAAATGTTTGAAAACTTTAAGTTTTAACGATAATGACAAAATAAAGAGTAAAATAAATAGTACCATGATTGACTTTTTAGTGTAAAAATGTGATTTTTCGTTAAAGTGAACAGTATCGGGAGTTTTTTGTTAAAATTTCTTATTATAAAATGTAAGCAGTTGCACTAGGATATGATTTAGCGAGCATTAATATTAAACTTTATTGAGAAACTACTTACAGATTTATTTGTCAACACGTCTATTATGGCTTCAAGGTTCCACAGTCTGCTCCATCTTCCAAGTTGAGTAGGAGATTTTTCAGAAATGATTGTCTTGCCCATTTCTTGAATCAAATCATGCATCTTTAGCTTGCCTCGTTCAACAGTTATAAGGCACCGTTCCCGGATAACACTGATTTCGTATGTTGCACAGAAGCCACATTCATCTAATATTTTTGTGACACGATCCATCTCAAAGCCAAGAAAGCAACAATATATATCAAGGAATATACTTTTTTTATTATAATCTAACCCATCAAAACTTATTTTGAGTTTTTCTATAATTTCCCCATTAGGTATTCTTCTTAATTTCTCCAAATAGCTTTGCCACTCTATTATGGATCTATCAAAAAGAGAGGAGCCTAAAACTTTGAGTGCTAACGGCAAACCTACGCAGTAAGAAACTACCTTCTTTGATAATTCAAGATATTCTTTTTTAGGGCAATTCTTTCCAAATGTATGCCAACTGAAAAGCTCAAGAGCTTCCTCTTTATTCATTTCCTCAGATATCTCATATTCTCTCTCACTGGTTTTAGTAAATGTTGATCTCTTGTTGTTATGATAATTATACTTCCTGGACCAAACCACTCACAATCTCCAGCTATTGCACTTAGTTGCTCCACTTTATCTACGTTATCAATAACAATAAGTACTTTTCTACCTCGAAGACGTCGTTTTATTACACTAATCCCTTCACCGACACTATTTATCTGGAATATGGTGGTTGGTTTCGAAATGCTAGAAACGAGTTGTTTTTGCAAATAAACCAAACCATATCTACGTTCAATGTCGCTAACATCGCCAAGGCAACATTTAAACGGGAAGCAATGATGAATTTTGTTATAAATGGCGTTGGCAGCAGCTGTTTTGCCCAATCCACCCATCCCCCAAATTCCAACAATTTTAACATCATTTAATCCACCACTAAAAAGATCACTGATAATTGGTTGAACACGAGAGTCGATTCCAACCGGGTACTTGGCCACCTGTAATTCATCTGTGCCAGGAAGCAATTCCAGAATATTCTCCTCAACAATTTTCTTAATAACCTTTGCTTCAGGCCTGAAATGAAGGATTACTAGAAGCTATCACCTTCACTCAACAGTCAATATAAAGAATTAACTAAATGGAAAAGAAAAAAAAATACACATACCAGTCCTCTTCCATTAAGAGATTCTTCAAATAATTTTATTTGATTTGACAAAGAAAAAAAAAAATTTATTTGAGAAACACCTTGTGGTCCTCATTCCATAACTTATTTTTTTCAGGATTCATTCATGCCATATATGGTCAAAAAAGAGAAAAAAACAAATTCATTTTTTGAACAAAAAAATATTATATACATTAAGAAAAAGAGAGGGAGATTAAACTCACAAAAAACCAAAAAAAAAAAAATATCGATTGGGCCTTCCGATTGGGCCTTCAATTGCTTGAGTGGACCCATCATCCCATCTGTTTGGTTCCTCTTGTTTGTGCCTTTATATTTTAAAGTGCCCTTTCTAAGATTCAAAAATAATATCCAAGGCTCCTAAATCTAGCCTTCTTTGTACCAAAATTATTATGATATTAATTAAGTTATAGATCAATGATATGTACAAAAAAAATAAAATTAAACGTACCAAAAGCTAAAAGTAAACATACCTAAAATTAAACTTACCGAACACTAAAATTAAATGAAAACTAATGAAAAGGGTTTGAAAACTTTCATTTTAACGAAAAGCCACTTTTAAAGGTATAGTGAATAGTGACAGTTAAAGGTAAAAAATCGATTTTTCATTAAAAGTAAACAGTACCATGGGTGTTTTATTAAACCTCCCTAAAATTAAACGTACCAATCAACCATATGTACAAAAATAAATGTACCAAAAATAAAAAACAAACCTACCAATTCATAATATGAATAAAATTAACGTATGAAAACTAATGATAAGCATACAAGTAATGTATAGAAATAATTCTCTCAATAAAATGTATACATTATAAAGTTTCCCAACACTAAAAGGACTTCGAAACGTGAGGAATTTGAGGGTCTCAAGACTCACCATGGTTGCACAGTGCTGTGCACAGAGAATAGAGAGAAAAGGTCCCTTAGCATTTCCCTTGAAAATAAAAATTCAGTCATCGTTCATCATCATCCACATCACCGGTACCAGCCTTCGAATCCATAACCTTGAGGAATCATTGCCAGT
The DNA here is from genome assembly GCA_963580275.1 of Crataegus laevigata. Lineage (NCBI taxonomy): Eukaryota > Viridiplantae > Streptophyta > Magnoliopsida > Rosales > Rosaceae > Crataegus > Crataegus laevigata. The sequence continues at coordinate 1,119,840 of OY756944.1, forward strand.
GCAACTAACCACTAGGCTAGGAAGAAAGCCGGTGATGGTGTTTTGGGTTAAACGGGCAGAGATGGAGAGTTGACATGCTTGTTTTCCGTTTTGATGTAATACAACCAACTCGGAATTTCAGATTCATATTCATAGTAATAATCGCCCGAACCAACATGCTTGTTTTCCTTCAAAGGTTTGTCCCATACCAGATTTACCCCTGTTTTCTCCACTCCAAAACCATCTAAAAGAATAACAACAATCTTGTCCCCGCCTTGAAAATTGAGCTTAAGCTTATCGTTCGATAATTGTACCAGCCGAAAATGACCCGCTGTTACTCCCCAATAAGGCCCAGAGACCCAAGAAGGCCTAGAGACCATCAAAGTAGTAAGCTTGGTACAATTTACAACAGTAAGGGCAACACTTTCAGGCTGCAATTGCGACCAAACCCAGCAGAGTGTCAACCCTTTAAAATTACGACCATCACATTGAGGAACATCAAAGCTGACTTTATTGCCGTTAGCGACAAAGTCAAACCACTCCGGAATACCATAAATGTTATCCAGGTAAATACCACCAACTCCGCAAGAAGTCCATCCCTATAATATACATACAATGTAATATAGTGTCAAATACTTGTACATGTGCGGTCGTGTTTGTGCGTGTGATTGATAGAGAAAGACAAGAGTATGAGGAGACACAGATAGAGAGAGACCTGTAGGATGTTGTTCCTAAACTCAGCTGTGAGATTGGGGCACTCGTCCATATGAAGCTCCGCCATGGAGTTTAATGATTTACCCAAGCCTAAACCTGGAACCTCTGTGACTTTGGGCAAATCAGATAGCCACAGTCGTCTCATGTTTGACATTTGCGAAAAGTCTGGCATTGTTTCCAATGCAGGGCAAACAATTGCCAACAAGACTTCCAAATTTGTTGGTAAATCGGGGATTGCATGAAGATTTCTGGAACTATGAACTGTCAAAATTACGAGATTTGAAAGACCACTGAGGCTAGGTAGGCTACGACAACTATCGTCTCCAACACTCAACTCTTGTAAAGAAATTAGACGCCCAAGGTCGTTGGGGAATTGTTCTATGGCTGTATTAGTTGCATCAAGTTTTCTCAATGATACCATCTCCCCTAAGCCCTCAGGTAGTTCTCTTAATGCCCGACAACCCAACAGACAAAGAGTCTCAACAGATTTCAACTTACAGAATTCCGCTGGAAGATACCTAAGCTTATGGCAGAATGCAAAATCTACCCTAGTGAGTTTTTTAAGTTGACCGATGGATGGGTGAATCTCGGACAAACTAAAACAGCATGAAAAATTCAATTCTCCGAGATTTGGGAGACTTGAAAAGTCTGGTGACTTTTTTAACTTGCCGGAATCAGAAAGATCAAGGATTTTCAAATTTTCGAGCGGCTGCACAAACCCAAAAGAAAATATTATTCAAAATCCAAGAAGAATATGGCTTAAAAAATAAAATCAGAGTGGGAATTAATTATAACCCGCTAGGGGTGATTGTACCTTGGAATTTTCCAGCCTTTTATGAGTTTGCTGCACCGCAGGTCAAGAGCAACAAGTTTTGGCTGATTCAGAAGATGCTCCGGCATGTACTTGAAAGGGAATCCATGCCAGCACAACCATCTCAACTCTTTCGGAAAATGTTTGAAGCTTCCAGCGAGCTCGACATTGCTGAGCTGTAGCAATCTCAGTTTTTTCATATTGACAAATGCTTTTGTACTGAAACTAGACTTTTTTTTAGAGCTTGGCAAATGTAGAGAAAGTGCTTCAATTTCTTCAGTTCCCTGTTAGGTAAACCAAAGGACATATGATGAATAATAAAAGGGTAATTTGCGTCTGAAAAATGATTTACTTACAAACAATTGTCATATAATCGGTTGGAAATCGATTTAATTGCTTCTATTTCCACGTGAAGGTTTATTGCACTTATAAATATATTTCTACATAATATTATAAAAGGAAAACTACTAAAAATAGTTTGAAAGTTTTAACGATAATGACAAAATAAAGGGTAAAATTAATAGTACCATGATTAACTTTTTAGTGTAAAAATGTAGTTTTTCGTTAAAATTTCTTATTATAAAATGTAAGCAGTTGCACTAGGATATGATTTAGCAAGCATTAATATTAAACTTTATTGAGAAACTACTTACAGATTTATTTGTCAACACGTCTGTTATGGCTTCAAGGTTCCACAGTCTACTCCATCTTCCAGGTTGAGTAGGAGATTTTCCAGAAATGATTGTCTTGCCCATTTCTTGAATCAAATCATGCATCTTTATTTTGCCTCCTTCAACAGTTATAAGGCACCGTTCACGGAGAACACTGATTTCGCTTGTTGCATAGAAGCCACATTCATCTAATATTTTTGTGACATGATCCTTCTCCAAGCCAAGAAAGCAACAAAATATATCAAGAAATATAGTTTTTTTTATTATAATCTAACCCATCAAAGCTTATTTTGAGTTTTTCTATAATTTCTCCTTCAGGTATTCTTTTTAATTTCTCCAAATAGCTTTGCCACTCTGTTATGGGTCTACCAAAAAGAGAGGAGCCTAAAACTTTAAGAGCTAACGGCAAACCTCCACAATAAGAAACTACCTTCTCTGACAATTCAATATATTCTTCTTTAGGGCAAATATTTTCAAATGTATGCCAACTGAAAAGCTCAAAAGCTTCCTCTTCATTCATTTTCGCAGCTGGATAACTCAGATTCACTCTCACTTGATTTAGTAAATGCTCATCTCTTGTTGTTATGATAATTATACTTCCTGGACCAAACCACTCACGATCTCCAATTATTGCACTTAATTGCTCCACTTTAACTACATTATCAACAACAATAAGTACTTTTCTGCGTTGAAGATGTCGTTTTATTACACTGATCCCTTCACCGACACTATTTATCTGGAATATGGTGGTTTGCTTCAAAATGTTAGAAACAAGTTGTCTTTGCAAATAAACCAAACCATATCTATGTTCAGTGTTGCTAACATCGCCAAGGTAACATTTAAAGTGGAAGCGATGATGAATTTTGTTATAAATGGCATTTGCAGCAGTTGTTTTGCCCAATCCACCCATCCCCCAAATTCCAACCATTTTAACATCATTTAATCCACTACTAAAAAGATCACTGATAATTGGTTGAACACGAGAGTCGATTCCAACCGGGTACTTGGCCACCTCTAATTCATCTGTGCCAGGAAGCAATTCCATAATATTCTCCTCAACAATTGTCTCAATAACCTTTGCTTCAGGCCTGAAAACTCAATTAGTAAGCATTAACTCAATGAAGGATTACTAGAAGCTATCACCTTCACTCAACAGTCAATATAAAGAATTAACTAAATGGAATAAAAAAAAAAAAATATATATATATATACACATACACACATACCATTCCTTTTCCATTGAGAAATTCTTCAAATAATTTTATTTGATTTGACAAAGAAAAAATAATTTTATTTGAGAAACAACTTGTGGTCCTCGTTCCATAACTTATTTTTCAGGATTCATTCATGCCATATATGGTCAAAAGACAGGAAAAAAAAACGAATTCATTTTTTGAACAAAAAAATATTATCTACGTTAAGAGAAAGAAAGAGAGAAAGAAAGAGAGTGAGCTTAATCTCACAAAAAACCGAAAAAAAAAAAAAGAGAAAAAAAACGTTATAATTTGTATATGAATTTGTGCTCCATTCCGATTGAGCCTTCAATTGCATGAGTGGACCCATCAGCCCATCTGTTTGGTTCCTTTTGTTTGGGCCTTTATATTTGGCGCTTCCCCACATGATGTTTCTCGTTGATGCAATTATATACTATATATCCCAAAAATTTCTTTTTTATTAACATTATTTTTTAAGTCAAATCTACAAATTATGTGAAATGTCACTAAAATCAACAACCACATTGGTAAAAAGGAAAATTTGATTTAGGTGCTTGATATTTAAATTTGTTAGACCAAACATGCCTAGCCTTCGACTTTTTATTAATTTACTTTCTACAATTGAGCCACATTTTTTAAACTGCCCTTTCTAAGATTCAAAAATAATATCCAAAGATCCTAAGACTAGCCTTCTTTGTACCAAAATTATTATGATATTAATTAAGTTATAAATAAATGATATGTACAAAAAAAAAAAATTAAACGTACCAAAAGTTAAAATTTTTAAAATTAAACTTACCGAACACTAAAATTAAACGTACAAATCAACCATATGTACAATAATAAATGTACCAAAATAAAAAAACAAACGTACCAATTCATAATATGAATAAAATCAACGTATGAAAACTAATGATAAGCATACTAGTAATGTATAGAAATAATTCTCTCATTAAATGTATACATGATAATTTGAAAAAAAAATATATATAAACATCCACCATTTTTGTTATCTTGAAGATAAGATTATATTTTAATTTAGGAGATTAAGATATTTTGTACGAAAAAAAATATTAAAACAAGATAACTGGATAAATATTCTTAATGACAAACCATTGATTCTCTCTTAAAACAGAGTGCCGCAACTTCTAAAATAATTTTTAAAAAAAATAGCAGAAAATTAAACTAGTGGAGTATTGAAAGACGTCCAAGTCCAATGAAAATGGTTACCCGTTATTAAGATGGTGGCCAAACAAATTTGCAGCTTGAGTAAGAGCCTCTCTCCACTGCTTTACCCTTTCTTTCTTAGCTTCACGTTCGTTGTCATCTTTTTCTTCAAGGATGCCATCTTCGTGCTTCTGAAATGCTGGGGCTAACCAACCTTCCTGCTTCCTCACATGTGAAGGATCGACGTGATAGAATATTGGCAAGACCTGTTGCCCCAGCCTTTCTCTACATTCCATGATCTTCACCAGCTCGTCAAGACACCATCTTGATTCCGCGTAACTCTTTGAGAAGACAATGACCGAGATTCTGGACTCTTCGATTGCCCGCAACAGTTCGGGTTTTATTTCTCCTCCTCTTTTCAGATTGTCTTCATCAATAAAGGCATCTAAGCCCCTGGCTTGTAATGCCGCGTGAAGGTGGCTCGTGAAGCCATTGCGTGTATCTTCGCCTCTAAAACTCAAGAACACATCGTAGTTCCAGAGTTTTGAGGAGGAGGGTTCACCGGATGTCATGGTGTTGTATTACTGTTTACGGCACTATTATGGTTCCAATCGAGCGAAAAAAATGGCAGTTGTTTTTTTCGTATTGCAACAGAGTATATATAGCACTATAGGGACAGTTTTTGGTTCTTTCCAGGAAGCGTTCCTCTCCCAATCTTTGGCTCTTTCCGGGAAGCATCCGCCCCAAGTTTTGAAGAAAACCAAGGACGTTTCCAGTGGAAAACCACGATGTTCGTGGCCACACGATGTGATCACTGGACGGCTACGATTGAAGTGTCGGAAAAGATGGGAGAAAAAGCAGCTTTAAGAAGAAACCGCGTTCAACTAAGTAAAAGGACACGAACTGATGGGACTTGAGTTGACGATAGGAAGGGTAGCAAGTGCTTTTTACTTAGTGCGCTTGCAGAACTAATTATTGATGAGATGGGTGAAAGAGTTGGTATAAGGGCCTAGTGGCGTTCACACCGTTTTAGAGAATATCTACGCGTCCGCACCACGGACCGAAAGTCCTCGGAGTTAAAATTAAAATAAATAAATAAAAGGTAATGTTTAGGTCTTCACTCGACACTTAATTGTACCATCATTTATTTTATCTTTTTGATAGAGATAAGTTCACCAACTTGTGTAGATTTCATCATTATTAGAGAGATAATTCAAATGATGATACAATTAGACGGTAAGAATATTAGTTTTGCTAAATTTATAAATTAAAAAGCATAAAAGTTGATAATTTAATTATTTACAAGTGTTGACAAACGTGTTCATTTTTATTAGTGACAAATCCTTTAGTTTACAAATTTTACCTACAATTTAGTCTCTCTCTATGGACTAGTTTGGCATTATTGTGTTTTTAAAACAAACAGTTTCTACCGTACTGTGAAAATAAATAATTGTAAAATAAAATCATATCTTGCATATCATTTAACAAAAGTGCTTTTAAGTGTTTGGTTAAATTTTTTTTGTTATATAAAAGTGCTTTGCTTTTAACAAAACTCCTAACCATTAAAAGAAGTGAGATACTCAAGTCAAGTCTCCTCTCAAGAGCAAAGCACATTCAGTCAACAAAGATAAAAGTCATGTTGTAAACCTAGCAACACGGTAATAGAAAGGTGGAAAGTGGGAGCTGCTTTTTGAAGAAAAACAAGGTAGTTTCCAGTAAAAAAATCAAGAAGCCACTCGTGGCCACACGATCTGAATACTAGATGGCTAAGATTGAAGATTGGGCGAAAACTGCCTTTGGAGAAAAAGAGGCGTTCAACGGAAAAAGGACAAACTATACCCCAGCTGATGAACTTAGGGTGCGTTTGGTACGCAGACGGGACGGGACGGGACGGGACGGAACGAGACGGAACGGGACGGAACGAGACGGAACGGGATGGGACGGAACAGGACGGGACTGAACAGGATGGGACGGATGTTGTAAATTTTGAAAAAGAAAGGGGCATTGTTGTCCTAAAATGTTAAAAATTTCCGTCCCACAGACGTGGAACAACCCCGTTCCAGGGGGAGAGGTGGAACCAAAAATCATCCAAAACTTGTCCCGTGGAACGCCTCGTCCCACTCGTTTTAGGCGTACCAAACGTGGGACGGAACGCCTCGTCCCGTCCCGTCCCGTCCCGTCCCGCGTACCAAACGCACCCTTATAGTTCCACTTTAGGCGGTATTTAGTGCTACAAAACAGAGTGTAAAAATCTGTATAAATGAGGGCATTTTTAAACAATAAAGTCACAAAATAAAAAGATATAGAATTTATTAAACAAATACTTATTTATTAATCTTAAAATTTTTCATACAAAATATTACAATATCTCTCAACGCGTGTTCGTGGTTTGAAAGCGTTGTATAAATTTTTGTATCTTCTTAATTATAGTAATTTATACTAACATTCCATTTGAAGACTTGCACCACCTGAGGCTGCATACTAATACCATATGAAGGCAAGATTATTCAATGCCAATCCTTGAAAATGAAATTCAAGAAATTTAATCATTTGGCCTGTTGTCATTCCTTTTACAAAACTAGTTTCAGAGTTTATAAGTTAATAGAATTCAAAGACTCATAATTTATCAACCGAATTTGCTGTCAAATTTCAACAGACAATTCATAAATATCATTAGAAATAAATCGTAGTCGGAGCAAAATCAACCGAATTTGCTTTCAGATTTCAAGTAGTACTTGTCTCTCTATACTTATGCAGCCGGAGCAAAATCATAGTCGCCATCGTCGTCATCGCCATCGTCCCCATCCCCTTCTGAGCATGTTACCGGCGAAAGATCCTCGAATTTGGCAGTGACTCTACCATCTCCATCTTCATGCTTCTTGCACCACGAGACAATGCTAATATTTGAAACGGGACACATTTTTGTTTTTTTTATTTATCAAGAAAGTGAAAAAAGAAAGAGTTAGACTGAGGCCAAATGATGGTGACTTCATATATATATCGAGGGACAAGAATAAGGTGCATGTTAAACTCGTTTATGCACAAGGCATTCGCGTGGGGAGTGTTACTGCTGCATGAAGGTTGTGCAAGAACCATTGTCCAAGACAGGTGGTGCTTTGTCATCCAGCCACGAAGGGATCGCAAATGACAATTCAGCAAACCACGTTGGTGCAAATTGTGTTTGCTTCGTGACAACATGCAGAGTTCATTCATGTGTTAGGATGGAGATAATTGGCAATGTGTTGGGTGGGTATATATTGGAGACTCTGAAAGTGAAAGATGCTTTATTCACATGAAAGAAAAGGCTAAGCTTTGCTTTTCAATATTAGGGTGGAAACAATAAATAGCTAGATTTCCTTAGTAACCTTTTCATTTAAACTTTTTGGTTTTATGTTTTTAGTTCGTGTTGTCATCCTGTAATGTTGTATGAATGATCTAAACTTTATATTTTCGAAATCATCTTTTAAATATTATATTATTCAGCTAAACAATAAGATTTTAACAACGCTAATCAATGATTAAATTATTACTCATTTAATTATTTTTTGTAAAATTAATCTTAAAGGATGAAGGTTAGTTCTATATCATCGTAACCATTTACTTTTTGGCTGCCCCCTTAAGATTAATTTTGTAAGGTTCTTTAAGGTTAATTTTGTAAGATGATTTTAGCTCAAGACGTACATGTTAAATATTATTATTTAATGTGTCCATAATTGACTAATGGAGATAGTTGTATTCTAATTTGTTTCTTTAGGAGGGAAATTTCTAAGGCGCTGCAGAGCAGAGAGACTGGTGGAGTGGAGAAATAGCATTGAAATTTCTACGGCGTTAAGATTTTGTTCTTTTAGGAGGGAGCGTTTTGAAGACTTTTTGGTTTTTCAATCGCAAATCAATAGAAATGATCACTGAAATAAAAAATTAATAGAAATGATCCCTGAGATTGTCCACTATCCATGATTTTGGTCCTCTCGTTAAAAAAATTTCGGGCAATTTTCAAAGCTTCGTAACTCAATCGATTCTTAACCAAATTCGACTCATAATATATCAAAATGAAGATAGGAAAGTGTAGAACAAGATTATACCTATTTGGAAGCCCAATGTTTGCCAGAGATGGCTGGAAAATAGCCTAAAGGTGACTGGTCCGCGAAAAAAATTGAAAAACTCGTCAAAAACTGAGTAAACTTTAAACGTCTATAACTTATACAATACTCAATGAAATCGAGTGATTCAAAAATGAAAATCATACTTCTTGACGAGACGAAAAGAATGGTACCTTTCTTGATGACTAACTTATTGTGGTTCGTAGGAAAACGGCTCGAAAATGGCTTACTCTCCATCAAAATCCATAGAATTATAAATCTATTAAAATTTCCCAAAATCTCAATTGAATTCACTCTCCTAGTTATTTAAAGGGAATTTGAAGCCTAAAAAAATAGGACAACAATGAAAGATAATTTGTAAATTTGTTTAACTTTTCCTCGAATAACTCAAATATGCTTTTTCTATAAAAACGATACAGGTTTGATCTCACAGCCCAACTAAAACTCAATTACATAGCAATTTAGTATTACATTCTAATAATATTCCTCTCTATTAGTTTGAATTTCGTGGAGGACGAATTCGATACTAAATTAAGTTGCTCATTATGCGGCTTAACCGAACTCCTCATTCTTTTAATATAAAAATATCAATGTACCAATAAAAAAAATAAGAATAAAAACTCGGTCACATAAACATGATTTCCTAAATGAATGCATATGATTTTTTTTTATTTTTTTGGGGAGAACATGCATATGATTTTTACCTTAAGAAGTCCATGAAATCAGCTTGTCAACCTCCTAGTGGTAAGGATGTACGAATGAACATAGGTTCGAATGAACTTCCTTGTAAACCAATCAAAATAACCAATCTCCTTCTCAACCTCCTGCAACCAATACAGAGCCGCCGTTAACAAGCTCATGATTTTCTGCACCGACCCATCTCTCGGAAACTTTGATTACGCCGAGAAAGTCTTCCATTTCATCAAAGATCCGTGCTTGTTTGTTTACAATGTAATGATCAAGGCGTTTGCCAAAAGGAGTAGTTTCAGAAGCGCCGTTGAGCTTTTTCGGCGGCTGAGGGAGGAGGGATTGTGCCCCTATAATTTTACCTACCCATTTGTTTTAAAGCCATTGGATGCTTGGGAGAGGTTCGGGAAGGTGAAAAGGTTCGTGTGTTTGTGGTAAAAACGGGAATTGGGTTTGATGGTATGTGCGTAACTCACTCATTGACATGAATGCTTAATTGGGCATGGTTGAGAGTTTGAAGCAGGTGTTTGATGAAATACCTGAGAGAAACAGGCTTTGTTGGAAATTGGAACGTTACGATTTCGAGGTATGTTAGGTGCAGGAGGTTTGAGGAGGCTTTGGATATGTTTTGGAGGATGTCATGCGAGAGCAACGAGAAGCCCGATGCAGCTACGGTTGTAACCACCATTTCAGCTTGAACATCATCGAAAACTTTGGAGCTTGGTAAAGAAATTCATGAATATGTTAGAAGTGAACTTGGATTCACTACTAGAACTGGAAATGTGGTTGTTGAATATGCATGTAAAACGTGGTTATTTGATTGAAGGCCGGAGCATTTGTAATGGGTATATACAATACAACCATTTTAACGAGGCGGTGGCTCTACTCCAAGAGATGCAAACTAAAAGAGTTACAGGGGATAAATTTACAGCGGTTGCTCTCCTCACAGGCTGTGCTCCATTGGGAGCATTAAAGCAAGGGGAAGGGATTCACGGGTATATCGAATATAGCAGAATTAAAAATTTATGCAGATGTTGGTACCGCGGTTATATAAGTGTATGCAAAATGTTGGAGCATAGACAAATTTTTTGGGCTTCAATCATTTATGGGGTTGCAAGGAATGGCAAGACAAGCAAAGGAATCGAGTTGTTGTCGAAAATGGTGCAGATTGGCATGAAGCATGATGATTTCACCTTCATTGTCATCTTAACTGGCTGCGTTCACAGAGGGTTGGTAGACGAGGGCTGTGAGTTCTTCAACTCCAATAGAAAGATATATGAGATTGAGCGAGGTTAGAACAATATGGTTGCAAGTGAGATTATAGAAGAAGCAGAGGAGTTGATAGAAAGGGTTCCAAGTGAGATTATAGTCCCGATTTCTATATGTTTGCATCCATGGTCAGTAACAGCACATTTCAATCTAAAATTTTGATTTGGGACCGAAAAAGTCGAAGTAGGATGCTAATAATTTGGTTCCACAAGAAAATATGGATATTTGTAGAGCATACAACAATTAACAACTGAACAACTAGTTAATATCGCAAATGAATTGTCAGTAAAATGAGGAACAAATCATCTGTTGGATGCGATCAAATCAAGTGTCCGAATAATGGAGCTGGGAAAACGAGAAAGACAGCTGACATGGTCTGCGAGAGAGTATAATGCAGGAATAGCGACTACTCAGCCGATCTGGTAATGCTCTCTCTTCAAACCTTTTGCCTTTTCCGTTTGGGTTCATCTGTAGTAGTCGTCATTTGATTAGTGGGATGATTATCGGATGCGTCATGGCTTGGTCGCGGACTTGACTCACCATACAACCAATCCGGAACTGCATTCATAGTAATAATCAGCCCCACCAATATCCTTGTTTTCCTTCAAAGGTTTGTCCCATACTAGATTTACCCCTGTTTTCTCCGCTACAAAACCCTCTAAAAGAATAACAATCTTGTCCCCGCCTTGCAAATTGAGCTTGAGCTTATCGTTCGATAATTGTACCTGCCGAAAATGACTCGCCATTACTCCCCAAGAAGGCCTAGAGACCCTCGAAGTAGTATGCTTGGTACAATTTACAACAGTAAGGGCAACACTTTCACATTGTGTCTGCGACAAAACCCAGCAGAGTGTCAACCCTTTAAAATTACGACCATCACATTGAGGAACGTCAAAACTGACTTTATTGCCGTCAGCGACAAAGTCAAATCCCTATAATATACATACAATGTAATATAGTGTCAAATACTTGTACATGTGCGGTCGTGTTTGTGCGTGTGATTGATAGAGAAAGACAAGAGTAGGAGGAGACAGAGATAGAGAGAGACCTGTAGGATGTTGTTCCTAAACTCAGCTGTGAGATTGGTGCACCCGAACATACTAAGCTCTACCATGGAGTTTAATGATTTACCCAAGCCTAAACCTGGAACCTCTGTGACTTTGGGCAAATGACAGAGCGCCAGTCGTCTCATGTTTGACATTTGCGAAAAGTCTGGCATTGTTTCCAATGCATGGCAAGAAAGTGCATCCAAGACTTCCAAATTTGTTGGTAAATCGGGGATTGCACGAATATTTCTGCAATGATTTAACGTCAAGTTTACGAGATTTGAAAGACCACTGAGGCTAGGTAGGCTACGACAACTAGAGCCTCCAACATTCAACTCTTGTAAAGAAATTAGACGCCCAAGGTCGTTGGGGAATTGTTCTATGGCTGTAAGACTTGCATCAAGTTTTCTCAATGATACCATCTCCCCTAAGCCCTCAGGCAGTTCTCTTAATCCACAACAACCTAGACAAAGAGTCTCAATAGATTTCAACTTACAGAATTCCGCTGGAAGATACCTAAGCTTATTGCAGAATTGAAAATCTACGCTAGTGAGTTTTTTTAGTTGACCGATGGATGGGTGAATCTTGGACAAACTAAAACAGTTTGAAAAATTCAATTCTCCGAGATTTGGGAGCCTTGAAAAGTCTGGTGACTTTTTTAACTTCCCGGAATAAGAAAGATCAAGGATTTTCAAATTTTCGAGCGGCTGCACAAACCCATAAGAAAATATTATTCAAAATCCAAGAAGAATATGGCTTAAAAAATAAAATCAGAGTGGGAATTAATTATAACCCGCTAGGGGTGATTGTACCTTGGAATTCTTCCAGCCTTTTCTGAGTTTGCTGAACCGCAGGTCAAGAGCAACAAGTTCTGTCTGATTAAGAAGGTGCTCCGGCATGTACTCGAAAGGGAATCCATGCCAGCACAACCATCTCAACTCTTTCGGAAAATGTTTGAAGCTTCCAGCGAGCTCTACATTGCTGAGCCGTAGCAATCTCAGTTTTTTCATATTGACAAATGCTTTTGTACTGAAACTAGCCTTTTTTTTAGAGCTTGGCAAATGTAGAGAAAGTGCTTCAATTTCTTCAGTTCCCTGTTAGGTAAACAAAAGTACATATGATGAATAATAAAAGGGTAATTTGCGTCTAAAAAATGATTTACTTGCAAACAATTGTCATATAATCGGTTGGAAATCGATTTAATTGCTTCTATTTCCACGTGAAGGTTTATCGTACTTATAAATAAATTTCTACATAATATTATAAAAGGAAAACTAATAAAAATAGTTTGAAAATTTTGAGATTTAACAATAATGACAAAATAAAGGGTAAAATAAATAGTACCAGAATTGATTTTTTAGTGTAAAAATGTGATTTTTCGTTAAAGTGAACAGTACCAGGAGTTTTTTTTAAAAATTTCTTATTATAGAATGTAAGCAGTTGCACTAGGATATGATTTAGCGAGCACTAATATTAAACTTTATTGAGATGCTACTTACAGATTTATTTGACAACACGTCAGTTACATCTTCAGGGTTCCACAGTCTACTCCATCTTTCACTCGATCTTTCAGGTTGAGTAGGAGATATTTTAGAAGTGATTGTCTTGCCCATTTCTTGAATCAAATCATGCATCTTTAGTTTGCCCCATTCAACAGTTATAAGGCACCGTTCACGAAGAACACTAATATCTTTTATTGCATAGAACTGATCTTCTAATATTTCTGTGACATAATCCTTCTCGAAACCAAGAAAGCAACAAAATATATCAAGGAATATACTTTTTTGATTATACTCTAACTCATCAAAGCTTATTTTGAGTTTTTTTATAATTTTTCCTTCAGGTATTCTTTTTAATTTCTCCAGATGGCTTTTCCACTCTCCTATGGGTCTGCCATAAAGAGAAGAGCCTAAAACTTCCAGTGCTAACGGGGAACCTCCACAGTAAGAAACTACCTTCTTTGACAATTCAAGATATTCTTCTTTTGAGCAACTATTGTGAAATGCATGCCAACTGAAAAGCTTAAGAGCTTCCTCTTCATTCATTCCCCGAGCTGGATATCTCATCTTCACCCCCAGTTGATTTAGTAAATGCTCATCTCTTGTTGTTATGATAACTATACTTCCCGGACCAAACCAGTTACGATCTCCAGCTATTGCATTTAGCTGCTCCTCTTTATCTACATTATCAATAACAAGAAATACTTTTCTAGGTCGAAGGCATCCTTTTATTACACTGATCCCTCTTTGGACACTATTTATCTGGCATTTGGTGGTTTGTTTCAAAATGTTAGAAACAAGTTGTTCTTGCAAATAAACCAAACCATATCTACGTTCAATGTCGCTAACATCGCCAAGGCAACATTTAAACGGGAAGCAATGATGAATTTTGTTATAAATGGCGTTGGCAGCAGTTGTTTTGCCCAATCCACCCATCCCCCAAATTCCAACCATTTTAACATCATTTAATTCACCACTAAAAAGATCACTGATAATTGGCTGAACACGAGAGTCGATTCCAACCGGGTACTTGGCCACCTGTAATTCATCTGTGCCAGGAAGCAATTCCAGAATATTCTCAACAATTGTCTTGATATCCTTTGCTTCAGGCCTGAAAACTCAATTAGTAAGCATTAATTCACTGAAGTATTACTAGAAGCTACCACCTTCACTCAACAGTCAATATAAAGAATTAACTAAATCGAATATATATACACGCGCACACACACACACACATACCAGTCCTTTTCCATTGAGAGATTCTTCAAATAATTTTAATTGATTTGACAAAATAAAAATAATTTTATTTGAGAAACACCTTGTGGTCTTCATTCCATAACTTATTTTCAGGATTCATTCATGCCATATATGGTCAAAAGAGAGAAAAAAAATTCATTTTTTAAATAAAAAATATTATCTACATTAAGAGAAAGAAAACAAGCTTAATCTCAAAAAAAAAAAAAAAAAAAGAGAAAAAAAAATGTTATAATTTGTATATGAATTTGTTGCTCCATTCCGATCGGGCCTTTAATTGCTTGTTTGGGCCTTAAACAATTATATATGATGTTTCTCATTGATGCAATTTTATACGTATACAAGTCACTAAACCAATTTGATACATAGATTTTTCAATCTAAAATCAACTTGCAATATATAGGAGAGAGATGCCCAATATTATTTAAACCACTTGAACCAAATAACCTTAAGTTTTCGATGCGTAGACTTGGAGAAATGTATATATCCTAAAAATTTCTTTTTATTAACATTATTTTTTAAGTCAAATTTATAAATCATGTGAAATGTCACTAAAATCAAGAACTGCATCATATGATTTGTAAAAAGGAAATTTTGATTTAGGTGCTTGATATTTAAATTTGTTAGACCAAACATGCCTAGCCTTCGACTTTTTATTAATCTACTTTCTACAATTGAGGCACATTTTTTAAACCGCCCTTTCTAAGATTCAAATATAATATCCAAAGCTCCTAAATCTAGCCTTCTTTGTACCAAAAAAAAATAAAATAAATAAACGTACCAAAAGCTAAAATTAAACTTACCGAGCACTAAAATTAAACGTACCAATCAACCATATGTACAAAAATAAAAAACAAATGTACCAATTCATAATATGAATAAAATTAACGTATGAAAACTAATGATAAGCATACTAGTAGTGTATAGAAATAATTCTCTCAATAAAATGTATACATGATAATTTGAAAAAGAAAAAAAAATTAAACGTACCAAAAGCTAAAATTAAACGTACCAATCAATCATATGTACAAAAATAAATGTACCAAAAATAAAAAACAAACGTACACGTATGAAAACTAATGATAAGCATACTAGTAATGTATAGAAATAATTCTCTCAATAAAATGTATACATGATAATTTGAAGAAAAAAAAATATAAACATCCACCATTTTTGTTATCTTGAAGACAAGATTATATTTTAATTTAGGAGATCATGATATTTTGTACGAAAAAAACATTAAAAACATATAACTGGATAAATATTCTTAATGACAAACCATTGATTATCTCTTAAAACAGAGTGCCGCAACTTCTAAAATACTTCAAAAAAAAAAATTAGCAGAAAATTAAACTAGTCGAGTATTGAAAGACGTCCAAGTCCAATGAAAATGGTTACCCGTTATTAAGATGGTGGCCGGACAAATTTGCAGCTTGAGTAAGAGCCTCTCTCCACTGCTTTACCCTTTCTTTCTTAGCTTCACGTTCGTGCTTCTGAAATGCTGGGGCTAACCAACCTTCCTGCTTCCTCACATGTGAAGGATCGACATGATAGAATATTGGCAAGACCTGTTGCCCCCGCCTTTCTCTACATTCCATGATCTTCACCAGCTCGTCGAGACACCATCTTGATTCCGCGTAACTCTTTGAGAAGACAATGACCGAGATTCTGGACTCTTCGATTGCCCGCAACAGTTCGGGTTTTATTTCTCCCCCTCTTTTCAGATTGTCCTCATCAATAAAGGCATCTAAGCCCCTGCCTTGTAATGCCGCGTGAAGGTGGCTCGTGAAGCCATTGCGTGTATCTTCGCCTCTAAAACTCAAGAACACGTCGTAACTCCAGAGTTTTGGGAAGGAGAGTTCACGGGATGTCATGGTGTTGTATTTCTGTTTACGGCACTAGAGTGGTTCCAATCGAGCGAAAAAAAATGGCAGTGGTTTTTTCGTATTGCAACAGAGTATATATAGCACTATAGGGACACTTTTTGGTTCTTTCCAGGAAGCGTTCCGCTCCCAATCTTTGGCTCTTTCCGGGAAGCATCCGCCCCAAGTTTTGAAGAAAACCAAGGACGTTTCCAGTGGAAAACCATGATGTTCGTGGCCACACGATGTGATCACTGGACGGCTACGATTGAAATGTCGGAAAAGATGGGAGAAAAGCAGCTTTAAGAAGAAACCGCGTTCAACAAAGTAAAAGGACACCAACTGATGGGAGTTGAGTCGACGATAGGAAGGGTAGCAAGTGCCTTTTACTTAGTGCGCTTGCAGAACTAAATATTGCTGAGATTCTACGAAGGGTAAGGGAAAGAGGCACGGAGGAGCTTATAGTTCCACTTTAGGCGGTACTTAGTGCTACAAAACAGAGTGTACGGCACATGCTAGTAAGGTCATCGTTGATGAATGGGAAAACTGAGGTTCTACGAAGGGTAAGGGAAAGAGGCACGGAGGAGGAAAGAAAGTAGCACAAAATTAGAGAGAGTCTATTACATTATCTTCACGTACAAACTAAGACAACCAAGTTTGAATTTAGAGGTTTCACATGGGATTTTATTCTATTCTTTTTTCTGAATTGGTGTTTCATCTTCTACTTGTTTAGTATTAGGGTTAATTAGATATAAAATCATTATACTAATCGATTTAGGTCCGTTGACTTCTAATTCAACTAAGAATTTTTTTTTTATGGCCTATATTCAGGGATGTGTTTCTACAATTTGTTTAAGTACCGTCTATACACCCGTATGCAGGTTTTGGAAATTAAAATTTCAAAATCATGTAGTGTGGAAATTTTCAGGTCGACGGGCCGAGGGCCAACTCCAACAACACCGATACTGTCCCCACTTAACTACCTGCACAATCCTCAGGTGTGGGGTTTTATCACAAAAGGCCTCAGTGTTAGTTAGAGAGGGGTATTTCTATTTAAACTACTTTCTCTTTGGCCCTCTGGCCGATGTGGGATAACATGGGGTTCCAACACTCCCCGCACGTGAGACCCCATTTTATGGGTCACACGTGAAAATCCACATCGGCAACCACGTGGAGCCATTGGGGACTCACCCATCACGCGGGGCCATTGGGGACCCACCCAATCACGTGGCATCTTTGGCCTACGTGGAGCCATGTCGGGACTCACCCATCGCGCGGGGCCAAACGGGGACCCACCCAATCACGTGGCAGTACGGGTACCTGCACAATCCTCAGGTGTGGGGTTTTATCACAAAAGGCCTCAGTGTTAGTTAGAGAGCCATTGGGGACTCACCCATCACGCGGGGCCATTGGGGACCCACCCAATCACGTGGCAGCCAAACGGGGACTCACCCAATCACGTGGCAGTACGGGCCCGCCTCCTGGCTCTGATACCATGTGGAAATTTTCAGGTCGACGGGTCGAGGGCCAACTCCAACAACACCGATACTGTCCCCACTTAACTACCTGCACAATCCTCAGGTGTGGGGTTTTATCACAAAAGGCTTCAGTGTTAGTTAGAAAGGGGTATTTCTATTTAAACTACTTTCTCTTTGGCCCTCTGGCCGATGTGGGATAACATGGGGTTCCAACATGTAGTAAATGGTTGAATAATTCGCATCACCTAATTGCGATATAGAATGTATACTAAGATTGAATTTATGGTCCAATTCACTATTAGGTTTTAATAATTCACTGTTCTTTCAGTGTTATACTTGTATTTGTAGTTTGGTTTGTAGAAACTGGAGAAAAATCATTACGTTTTAATAAAAGCGGGATTAAAAAGGTGGGGGTGTCTGGATAGATGCAGTTCAATTGAGATTACAAATAGAGATGAGATTCACATGTATTGGTAAGTCTTATTTATATTAGAAATGTGGTATGAAAAATGTGGTAAGTGTAGGTTACTCTTAAGATTAATGGAAGGATAATACTTTGCATCCCCATGAAGGGATGTACATATTCTTACATTTGCAAATAACGTATTTTGAGTATATAAACTTAAAAATCTAAATCATTCAATTTCTTAATCATTAATTGAAGATCACTCATACAAAAAATCATTTGAATCGAAAATTGTTTAATCATCCAAATATATCAAATAAATGAAGGGTTAATCATGAATATGTTACTTGGTATCTACACCGTTGATATGTACGTTCCATACATTTTAATGACTAAATGATCTCCAAATTCAAATGATTTTCTGTAGATGTGATCTTTAAATGAAGATTAAGAAATTAAACGATTTCGATTATAAAATTTATATGATAAATATACATTATTTGCATAATGAAGAATGAGCTCATCCTTCAAAGTATGAATGCAAGTATTATACTTAATGAAATTGTCCATGAGTTTATTGTTGGCTATCCCTCTCACCCAAAAATGAGAGAGAGATACGTTATGTTGCAAAGTTTGATAATGCCTTTATTATTGGGTTTAGATGAGATAACGGGGTGCAAAGAGTAAACCTAGGTTCAATTGGACTAATAAAAGTTCAGATGTTCTGAAAATTTCAATTGTCCGTATCTAAAACGCTATGATTTCGTTACTTTTATATATATATAATTTTTTTGATAGTTAGAGCATACTTTCACTAGAACATAGCATGGCCGCTGAAAAATTCAACAGCAACTCTTGCTGCGAATCATGGATGGACACGTATCCAAGTAATTGATTTTTTTAATCACAATTTGAACACATGTCCACCCGTGATTCGCTAGCAGCAGGAGCTGCTGATTTTTTCAGCAGCCAAGCTTTCTTGTTGATTTTCAAGGAATGTATTGTATTTCATTCATTGTTGTGTCTAACAATTACAAGATGAAACATATATATAGGAAGAAAAGAAATGACATATACCTAACTTGCCTAACTTGCCTAACTTGCCTAACTTGCTAACTTGCCTAACTTGCACAAGAAAATTGACTAGCCTAACTTCACTAGTCATCCAAGACCAATATTCCAACATGTTTGTTTCATGCATTTCTTCCATTAAACAAACATAATTGACTAGCCTAACTTCACTAGTCATCCAAGACCAATATTCCAACATGTTTGTTTCATGCATTTCTTCCATTAAACAGACATAATCCAATACTCCCCCTCAAGCTGGATCCAGGAGGTTGATGGATCCAAGCTTGGAGAGGAGCCGTTGAAACTGATGAGAGGCCAGAGGTTTGGTGAATATATCGGCCAACTGATCTGAGCTTTTTTACATAATGCGTTTGAATCACCTGCGACTGTACTTGTTCACGAACATAGTGACAGTCGACTATACACTTTATCTTCTTCCCTTTGTATTTGAAAACCTTCCGGTTGTTCTACATATACTTCTTCCGTGTCAAGTCTTGCAACTGGAGCATAGACTTCATCATAGTCCACTCCATACTTCTGTTTGTAGCCCTTCGCTACAAGTCTTGATTTGTACCGATCCACACTTCCATCTGCAGTGCGTTTGATCTTGTACACCCATTTGACACCTATAGCCTTCTGATTTGGTGGAAGTTTTGTCAACTTCCAGGTGTCATTCTTCTCGATGGCATGGATTTCTTCCTCCATGGCTTTTTCTTCCAATGAACCTCCTCCTTCATTGAATGATAGAGGTTCATGATCTGCATATAGACAGAATAGGTTTGTTTCTTCTCCATCTTCTTGTCCATAAATCTCTGTGAGACTTCTTAGCCTCACTGGCTTCTTTGTTGTTCCACTTCCATGTCTCTTCTTCATTGAAGATGACATCTCTACTAACCACTAGTTTGCTAGTTAGTGGATTGTAGAGTTTGTATGCTTTGGATTCTTCAATAGCAGTCACCACATGCTCGAACTTGGATGTGAGTGACCGGAGTATCTTCTCCACAACTCGTACTTCATCGAGTCTCTCTCCATTTCTCCTCATCTGGTTCACTATCACAATGAGCCTTGTGTGATAGTCGAAGATGCTCTCTCTTTCATTCATGTGAGCAGTTTCAAAATCTGCTCGAAGTGATTGTAACCTCACTTTCTTGACTCGATCTACTCCTTTGTAGATTGTACTGAGTATGTCCCATCCGATGGAGCCCAAGATGGGGTCGTGGCCTGCTCAAAGTGATTGGGCTCCGAAGGCCACGACCCCATCACATTCGGATGAAGCAGAAGCAGGTTATTTTTCCTGCTCTGATACCATGTTGATTTTCAAGGAATGTATTGTATTTCATTCATTGTTGTGTCTAACAATTACAAGATGAAACATATATATAGGAAGAAAAGAAATGACATATACCTAACTTGCCTAACTTGCCTAACTTGCCTAACTTGCTAACTTGCCTAACTTGCACAAGAAAATTGACTAGCCTAACTTCACTAGTCATCCAAGACCAATATTCCAACATGTTTGTTTCATGCATTTCTTCCATTAAACAAACATAATTGACTAGCCTAACTTCACTAGTCATCCAAGACCAATATTCCAACATGTTTGTTTCATGCATTTCTTCCATTAAACAAACATAGTCCAATATTTCTCCTTTTCACTATGCTAGCTTCTTTGCTAGCCTTAGCTGCCGTCCAATTAATATGCTTACCAGCTCTTACCTATAAAACGGAATCACAAACAAAACAAAACAAAAGCGATTTGAATTTGATTGCACTTTTCGTTCTCTCTTTCGTTCCTTCTTCCCATGAACTTCGCATCATCCTTTTACATTGCTCCACTTCTCCATATACTTTTCCTCCATATCTAAATTAAAAACAAATTAAATCTAAAAATAAAAAATAAAATGGTTATCGAATTGACCGATATTTTGATTTAATTACAACAACAAAAATCTGAACTGTGTTCTGGATTATAGATAGTAAGAATATTAGTTTTGCAAAATTTATAGAATTTTTTTTATAAACTAAAAGACATGAAAGTTGATGATTTAATTATTTATAAGCGTTGATAAACGTGCTCATTCTTATTAGTAATAAGATCAATTCACACTAAAATTCAAAAGCAGCAATGCTGCTTTTACTTTACTTTTCTGCTTTTGCTCAAACTGAATTGGTGGGAAAAAAGTTAAATCAACACTAAAATGCAAAAGCAATTACAATGCTGCTTTCATGTCAGCTTTTTAGCTTTTGCGCAAATTGAATTGCTGAGAAAAAACTGAATTCACACTTTAAAATGCTTTTTTTACTTCAGCTTTTCTGCTTTGCTGAATTGGTGACAAAAAGTTGAATTTATACTACAATTCAAAAGCAGCTAAACTTAGGGCTGGAAAAAAATTCCAAAAATTCCAAACCAAAATTTTTGAAAATTTCAATACCAAATATCAAACTGATCTCGAAATTTCGGTACAAAAATTGGTCTCAAGTTTTTGGGATTTCGGTAATTCCAAACCAAACCGAAAAAATATATATATTATTTAATTTTCAAATACCTTTTAGACTCCCCAACTGTTCTTCAACAATTAATTGTATGCAAAAATCTCTTTCATTTTTTTGCTTTCATTTTGGTAAATAGCAAATTCTCTTTACTGTAATGACCAATGAGTCATCCTAGTAATACACTTCAAGTGTAATTGGTTGCTGCCATACTTTAAAAATTGTTTATGCATTCTCACATCTGTGTTTTGTTTAGTTTGATGAAGTTCTAGTATTATTGATTAATATGGTTTCACATTTTAGACACTAACCTTTAGATGTTACTTACTTTCAGGTTTTTGAAAGCAAGGAAGTTTCATGTTGAAAAAGCCAACCATATGTGGGCTTATATGCTTCAATGGAGAAAGGACTATAGTGCTGATACTATCATGGAGGTAACTGCGACTGATAAAATTTGTTTGATTATGCATACTTTTTATTTCTCTCTAATTTATCACGATGTTTCTTTCAGGACAGCACATGCAAGTTATTATAGCCCAAAAACCGAAAAACCCAAAAAAAGCCGAAAAAGCCCAAAATCCCGAAAGCCCAAAATTATTTCGGGATTCCCGATTGGTCCCGAAATCTCGAAACTATTTTGGGATTCCCGAAAATTTGGTTTGGGATCGGTATTGAAATTGGAATTCCCAAAAATTTCGGTTTGGGAATCGGGACAAGGATTTTAGTATGGAATCCCATACCGAACCACCCCTAGCTAAACTGATGCTTTTATTTCAGTTTTTCTGCTTTTTCGCAAACTAAGTTGGGAAAAGGCAGATGTTGGAGATTAAGCTTGTTGCAGGATTGAAGTTTACTTGGATTTCAAGTTTTCTATAGAAGTTGAAGTGTTGTTCTTAGTTATATCTAGAACACTCAGTCACAATGTGTGACTGAGATTAAAACATCTTGATAAATTGTATTGCGCGATATGTCTTTTCTATTAGAAGTTTAAGTGAAAACATATGCCGCTTACGTGGGGTTTGTTAGCTCTAGACCCGTGTGAAGCGTGTAATGCCTAACGGCTACATTCCTCAAATAAGATTACATAAATTCATCAAATAAACTTAAAAAAACACCCAATAAAATTACATAACCTCACCAAATAAACTTAAAAAAAAACACACTAAATAAAATTACATAAACTAAAAATAAAAAAAAAACTTTATTCTTCAACTCCAAGCTCATTTTAATTATCTTCACGTTGTTGCAATCCCCACTGCTGCTCAATTAAGTCATTTTGGCGGCGTATGTGCCAGTATGGCTCTTGCACTAAAGTGTATTGTTCAACGATCAATTCATTGTATCGTCAGTCCCGTTCTAACGACTCGTGTTGCACGGGATCTTCGGTCCGGTCATGAGCATAGTAGATACATGTTCTTGAGTTGTTCATCGTATTCGGCTTATATTCATCAATGGCATCATAATCATACTTATCTTCCATAATCATGTTATGGATACACGTCATCATGATGGATCAAAGAGCCTCGAAATCAAACATTCTAGCAGCAGCCTTGACAATCGCCCAACGAGCTTGCAAAATACCAAAACAACGCTCCACATCCTTCCTACACCCTTCTTGACATTTTGCGAAGTGTTTTTCACTCTGTGGATATGGGACTATTTTGACAAACGTTGGCCACATTGGGTAAATGTAGTCTGCAAGGTAGTATGGTCCCGTCATATTTATGGCCATTAACCCAATATGTGCATCATGGATCTTTTCCTTGCAATAGTTCGTCGAACACTGAAGATTGAGCAAAGACATTTAGGTCGTTCTGAGCTCCTGGAACACCAAAAAAAACATGCCAAATTCATGTATCAAATGAAGCCACCGCTTCCAAAATGATAATTTTGGCTTCTTTTCTGTCGTCATAAGCTTATTGCCACGCACTTGGACAGTTTTTCCAAGTCCAGTGCATGCAATCGATGCTTCCAATCATGCCAGGGAAGCCTCACATCTCACCCTTCCTCGGAAGCCTTTGCATGTCCCTTGGCGTGGGTTTTCGGAGGTACTCATTGGTGTAGAGCACTTCAATTGTAGAGCAAAACCGCATCAGGGACTCCAGAACAGTTGTTTTTCCCATCCTCGCGATCTCATCCACTTGATCTGCAGATGCTCCATATGCAAGCATTCGTAAGGCAACTGTAATTTTTTGCTTATGAAGAAGACCTAGAACATGCCAAACATCCTCTTGTTGCACAAAGTATGGATCATGGATGCAAAATGCACTCATGATTTTGTTGAACAAACTTCATTGCATTCTAAAATGAC
This sequence comes from Crataegus laevigata, assembly GCA_963580275.1. NCBI lineage: Eukaryota > Viridiplantae > Streptophyta > Magnoliopsida > Rosales > Rosaceae > Crataegus > Crataegus laevigata. Next base: position 1,143,869 of record OY756944.1, read on the forward strand.
ATCTAAAAACATGATCAGGAATACGTTGTTGGGAATAAAATAATCTTCCAAGAGATCTTTACCTCGTCTTTTCCTTTTTAATATCGAAGTTTGCGACACGTCTGGGTTTGGTTATTTGACCCACAGCTTCCAGTAATCTGCATAGTGGGACAAGTTTAGCGGATCAGATGAAAATATTTTAATTTATTTATATGTATTCCACTCACATCAATATTTTAATTCATTTATTTGTGTTACACCCGCATTTTATAATATTGTCTTATCCCACATTTATAGACACTACAAGCACAAGCATTTTATAATGCGAAGAACCACAACAAATCAATTAGCAAATGGAAATGTTGGCAAATTGTCAAAGATTGCCCTAGATACAGAATTGTGCCAACCAGTCCAGAAGTTGTCATGCACGGCATGGGTCTACATTATTCGCCAGAAGCAGACACGACTGAACAAGAATGCGACACATTTGAAAAAATGGAAAGGACTCCTGAAGAAGTGCTGGAGACTCAACTGACACGTCAATCCCTCAGGCCTTAAGGTAAAAAGGTGGTGCGATAAATATGCCAACACACAAATTAAACCCTCTTTTTGACAATTGTAGTATATATGCAAGTAGGGATCGTTCTAGACCGGGGATTAGGAGGGATTGCTAATGCACCTAAACTAATTTTAAAATGTAAAACAAGACTCAAAAACACAAAACAAAACTTCTAAAATAGAAAGCTAAACTATAATAACTTGAAACACACTAGAATAGTCAAAACAACACAAAGCTAACACAATAAATAAAAACAGATACTAAGTATGGATTTAAACGAATTTGGGACTACAAGGACTCAAAATACTCAAAAGACATTAAATTATACATATTTTAACTAAATAATACAACTTAACAATGGGGGATTTGATTTTGGACGAATTTAAACAATAACTAAGTAAACTTTGTAAAACAGAGTTTTAGACAGATTTGAGTAAATCAATGGATGAATGGATGGCTAGAGGGTTATTTTCCACACATGACATATATGCAACATAGAATTGATCTCCAGTTATGTTTACAACAAACTATGAACGACAATGCCCCAAGTTAACCGTGAACTGCACAAATTAACTCTCAAATTTCCCTAAGTTTATTGAGTTGGATGAACTGCATACAACAACTCAAAACATTCTCCAATTGTTCCCTATATGAACTGCATGATAGAGATACATTCAAAGATCATTAAGTTATATGGAAATTATAAACATTGACATGACAATTGTAACTATGAACTGCATGATACTCTTGCTATGGATTTACTTAACGCGATTGTGACTAGCAACCTTCACTACTTATGAATATAACTTCATAACAATTAGGTGAAATTCACTTATATCCTAGCATCAGACTTATGCATGATAATCAAGCGTGCACTCTCAACCAACATACACAAATAAGTTCTAAATCAAACAGTTAAGTAAACCACATCCACAGTTCATGAAACTAAAACTGGAGGAAATCAATTCATATTACATATACATTCATGGCTTTGAATCAACCTCTAACCACAATGAAATTAGTTCCACATATTTGCAATTGAACAACAATAATTGAAATTAAACATTGAAATCAAAGTAGAAAACACAGAACCACTCCAACAATCCAAACTTTGGATGAATAAGCAAGGCTCCAAGTTGTTCTTCTCCTTCCTCCTCTTGCAAATCTGCGACACTTTGGAATATGATGGTGTTGTGTGAGTGAATTTTCTGGTTATGGATGGTATGGAAGGTGCGGTTAAGAGTGGAATTGGACAGAAATTATTGTGGGAATTATGGAGGGTGTATTTTTGAGTCGAGAGCTTCTCTGATGGATAGGGGAAAATGTGTTCGTTCCAAACTAAAGTTCTCTCCGATATATTTCTTCCTCTAGGATAGAAGTCAAGGAAAGATGCCGCTAGTTTTTTTTGGTCTTGAGAGTGTAATGAGTGTGGTGTAATGATGAGGGATGGTGTAATGATGAGAGGTCAAGGGAAAGGAGGGGGTAAAAGGAAAAAATAAATAAATAATTGATAAGGAGAGGGAAGGGGTGCGGATGTATGAAAGGGAAAGGATGAGTGGAAATAAGAAAAGAAAAGGATGGCAATGATGAAGAAGGGTAAAAGGAAAAGAAGAGGGGTAAAGGGAAAAGGAGGAAATGATTAGGGGAGAAATTTGAAGGAAAGAGAAGGGATGGTGCGGCTGAATTGTAGTGAAGGAAAAGGGAAGGGTTTTTTTTGTATTTAGGACAGAAAATAGGCAAGGAGAGGATCCATTGATCTTCAATTTCGTCCATCCACTTGGCTCCAAGCATAACCGAACCATCCAATGCCCAAAAATGCTCCAAATTGCTCCAAATTGCACTTTCTTGCATACTTTGACATTTGGACCTACAAACACACGAAAATAGCTTAAAGTACTAAAATAACTGAATTCTAACAACGTAAATGCAAGGAAACAAGCTAGTTAAGTCGCATAAAATATGCTCTTATCAAATTCCCCCACACTTAACTTTTGCTAGTCCTCAAGCAAAACGAAATAAACAAAAGAAACAAAATACAATCTAAACCTTCCAACAATACCTCAGGGATTTCCAATGCACATAACTCATTAAAGATCATCACTTACATAGATTTTAGTCATCCATATCCTTAAGCACATACTTAACCACAGTCACCATTCATTAATTCACATTTAATCAATTAAAACAATATTTTGAATGTAGTAACATGCCTTAGAGAATTTACTCAATTCCTTACTAGATATGCACTCAATTTTCACTCAGATTTTATGACTACACTCCCTACACTGGGTATATGTGAGAAGATTGATGTAAACATGAAAACTAGTACTCACATATGTTATATCAAAAGAAGCATTTTCTGGAGTTATTTATGCACATATGAATATGATCTCATGAACGGAATGCTACTACTTAGATGCGAGAACCAGGGACACCATATGCTCATACCAATCCCAAACTCCACATATTGAACACACAACAACCAAGATAGAAGTCAGAGGGTTGAAACGGGGCTAAGGGTATTGGCTAACAAAGAAAGGATATGGGAAAACAAAGGTTCTTAAAGCAATAGTAAGCAAAGTAAGGAGATTGACGCTTAGAATTCACTTTCGAATGAAAACTCGACTTTGAACACAAGGGAAGATTAATGCAACACTTAGGGTCAAATTCAAACTCATTCTTTCTTCTTCTTCTTTTTTTTTTTTTCAAAGAAATGCAAAACGTACAATTGAGCTCAAAACAACCAATCCTTCCCCCACACTTGTTTTTCTGCATAGTGTAGAATAAAATGAATTCTTTTTAAGTCATGCTCACTATTCTTTAAGAACAAGGGTGAGGTCAGTCCTACACTAGGCTAGGTGCGGTTAATCAGGTTAACAACAAAAATAGGCTAAACAAGGCTCGAAAGGGGTTAAACCTACAAAACATAAGAAAGATGGAGGGTAAGGCTTTTTGGCTAAGGTGGTTCACTAAACAACTTCATCTTGATATGTGTTATGCAATTCAATGTCATGCTTTGAATGACATGGATATGAGTTCTAGTATTTGGAACTAAAATGATAAAACGCTTTCTAAGTAGCAACCAAGCAAAGAATAATGAGATCATGCAACGACTTTAGAAAACAAAAACATCAAGATTAATAACTCTCCAAAGAAAGTATAAGCTCAAGTCTCACAGGGATGCAGCATTAGTTTGAGTTCCTTCCTTCAAGCATGTTACAAAAACTAATTTTATCTTTTTGTGATCAAATTTAAATTCGTAAACAACAACTACAACTAAGCATAAACCAAGAGCATATCAAACTTCCATCCATGTTTATAACTTTCTTTAACAGTCATGCAATTAAAAACCAAATCCTCATCATTGTGTTGGAAGGTACCTAAGACACAAACACACAAAAACAACTCTAAAACAATTCTTTTTGGGCTTTTCAAAACATTTTTCAAATTTTTATGTCATTTTCGTATGATTTCATCAAAACACACTAAAACACAACAAAACAGCTTAAAAAAAACAAAGAAACAGTGAGGAACAAAAATGAATAAATAATAAGGAACAAAATAAAGCATTAGGACTGAAAACTTCCCTAATTTGCAGTAAAATCAAGTGATGACCCCCAAGCTTCAATTCTACAATCAACTTCAAGGGTGGAAATAACCAAAAATTCCTGCAAAGAAAAGAAATAAATCAGTTAAGCACGCAAGAAAATGTAGAAAAATGCAAACGAAAAAAATTGAAAATGAAAATAAAAGACAATGAATAGAACTAATAGGTGATCATTGGCCGTGCTTGTTGACTTTCCACAGCTTTCATCTTGAACTGGATGGGACTTCTTCTTGCAAGTGATCCTCAGCTTAGTTGAGGATGAATCAGCACGTTGTCTCCACATGCTTCAAGTACTCAGGTCTCCATGCAAGTGTGCATCTTCTCGAGTTCTTGGATCATCTCAGACTCCGTCTTCATCAACCTCCGCCTTCATCTTGAACTGGGCTGGAGGGGCTTGAAGATGAGTACTCGAGAGCAAGACTAGGTAAGCAATCAGGATCTCTCTTTCTCCCTGTTCTTCAGATGAAGGTGAGGAGAAAGCATGATATGAGATACTTTTGCTTTTAACCTTCATGATATAAAATACTTTTGCTCTTGATGATTTGTTTTCTGAGGTGTTCCAAGGGATGAAGAACACTGAGTAACTCGAGAGGTTTCTTTGGGAATACATTCTCGGAGAAGAAGATGTGTTGAGAGGGTGTGTCTTTGCTATGGAAGGCGAAGGTAGGTACTTATAGGAGTTTCTTCACAACCGGAACTATTCCCTCACTTTTGTCGGCAGCCGGTGGATGGATGAACAGTACAAATTACGCGCTTTCTGACAAAGCTGCCTCGCAATTCCCGCAAAGTTGAAGGTGCATGTGACAAGTGACGACAAATCTGGAAAAGCTGATCGCCTCGTGATTTCTGAGCAAGTCCGACTTTTGATAAAGGAGTCCGGCTTTTGAGAAAGGAGTCCGGCTCTTCGATTTGAGAGCGGGCGTCTCTTCGATTTCTGAGTATTGCCTCTTCGATTTCTTATTTTTATAGAGGCACCAATTTGCTTCCACAACACACCTGAATTCCCTCCTGTAAACACTCCATTCTTGCACTTCTTTAATCTTGATCTTTCCGATCTCTTCTTTCTCAACACCTTCTAACAATGTCTTGCCCTTCTGACCGTCGCCTTAACTTGAATGTCGGAGAAGATGATGACTTGTTTTCTCCAAACAACATTTGGCACCCGTCCTTCATATCCCCCAATGGTCCTCTTATAGTTGGGGACTCTATGATGAGAAACGATATAACCGCTACGGTGGTTGCTCAAAATCTCCTTACTCCAAGAAACAATAGGATGCTATCCAGGCGGTCAGACGAGTTGGCTGTTCAGGACTCTCTGGCTCTCAGCGTCCAGTGTGCAGGCTCAGTTTCAAACATGGGCCAACGCCTTCTTACCTGATCTCGTCAGGTTGAGTCACTGATGGTTGAGGTGGCTAGTCTTCGGGAAGAGGTCAGAAGACTCAGGCACGAGAATAGGGAGTTGCATATGCTCGCAACTAGTTACTCGACAAGCATGAAGAGGAAGCTGGACCAGCTGCAAGAGTCGGACGGTCGGATTCAGAGTGATCATCAAAGGTTTATGGCGTTACTCCCGAGGTTTATGTTGCCTTCGTCATCTGGAGTTGCACCAAGTGTTGAGGCTCCGGAGATTCCAACTCTGGCGCTTCGTCTTTCCAGAGCTCCGTCGACTTCTAAGGCACCACCTGACCAATGACCAATGAATGCTATTAGTTACACATCATTGTAAAATATTTCTGCATTTATGTTTATATATATATATATATATATTTAGAGCTTTTCTATAAAAATCAATGTGAAAACAACTTTGATTTGTGATTTGCCTTCCCCCACACTTAAACTAAACATTGCCCTCAATGTTTCCAAACATAAATTCACACATAAGCAAACAAACAAACAAAGCACTAAGCAAGGTAAGATAAATGCAGTAAAAAGAAGGGTTAGGAGTGCAAATCTTCCAAAGATTCCCTTCATTGAATGCTTGGGTTGCCTCCCAAGAAGCGCTTTCGTTAACGTCTTGCAGCCGGACGAATACCATCCTTCAAGCTTCCTTGGAGACCATGGCATGGAGGGGTATTTCCTCCACCACATGCTCCTCAAACAGGTGGTAATATGGCTTCAAACGATGCCCATTCACCTTGAATTCGTGTCCAGTTTTTAAGCTTTGGACTTGGACTGCACTATGAGGAAAAACATTAGTAACAACAAAGGGTCCAATCCACTTTGAACGTAACTTACCGGGGAATAACCGAAGGCGAGAATCAAAAAGGAGCACTTTCTGCCCTTTAGAGAACGTCTTGGTACGAAGCATCTTGTCATGATACGCCTTGGTCTTGTCCTTGTAAATGCGGGCATTCTCGTATGCCTCGTGCCTAATCTCCTCGAGTTCATTCAATTGGAGCTTTCTGTGCACCCCAGCAGCATCTATATTCATGTTGAAGGTCTTCACAGCCCAATGGGCCTTGTGTTCTAACTCGACGGGCATATGACATGGCTTACCATAAATGAGCCGAAAAGGTGACATGCCAAGGGGAGTTTTGTAGGCCGTACGATAGGCCCACAATGCATCGTCCAATCGTAAGCTCCAATCCCTCCTTGTTGGCCCCACAATTTTCTCTAAAATTTGCTTGATCTCCCTATTTGAAACTTCGGCTTACCCATTGGTTTGAGGATGATAAGGTGTTGAAACCTTATGCGTAACGTTGTACTTCTTGAGCAAAGCCTCAATGGTTCGATTACAAAAGTGGGAGCCTCCATCACTGATGAGAACTCTAGGCATTCCAAACCTAGCAAAAATGTTAGTTTTCACGAAATCTGCAACCATCTTAGAATCGTTAATACGGGTGGCTTTTGCTTCCACCCATTTCGAAACATAATCAACAGCTAGCAAGATATAAGGGAAACCATAAGATGGAGAGAAAGGACCCATGAAATCAATACCCTAAACGTCAAAAATTTCAACAAAGGATAGGGGTTGCTGCGGCATTTGATCTTTGGCACCTATATTTCCCGTTCTTTGGCAACGATCACAAGTTAAACAAAAAGTTCTAGAATCTTTAAACAGAGTGGGCCAATAAAATCCACATTCAAGAACCTTTAATGCCGTTCTTTGGGTGCCAAAATGTCCACCACAAGCATAAGTGTGACAAAATCTTAGAATTGAATGAAATTCACAATCATGTACACATCTACGCAAAATTTGGTCAGAGCAATATTTCCACAGATAGGGATCATCCCAAACATAGAATCGTGCATCTTTTCGAAGTTTATCACATTGGTGCCTGGTGAGAGTGCTTGGAACTTATTTAGACACTAAGTAATTCACAAGATCAGCATACCAAGGTTCACTTACCTCAATGGAAAACAGCTGCTCATCGGGGAAAGTTTCAGGGATAGGCACGGCATGATCATGCTCCTCGTGGACCATTCGGCTTAAGTGATCAGCCACCACATTCTCGCTTCCTTTCTTGTCCCGGATTTCAATGTCAAACTCTTGAAGAAGAAGCATCCAACGAATGAGCCTAGGTTTTGCTTCCTTCTTCGTTAGTAAGTACTTCAAAGCTGCATGATCAGTATAAACAATTACTTTAGTGCCAATTAAGTAGGATCGAAACTTATCTAAAGCAAAAACAACAGCTAGAAGTTCCTTCTCCGTTGTGGAGTAGTTCAATTGGGCATCATTGAGGGTCCAAGAAGCATAGTATATGACATGCGGCTGCTTGTCTTTTCTTTGCCCCAAAACAGCTCCTAATGCATAGTCGGATGCATCGCACATAAGCTCAAAAGGAAGGCTCCAATCGGGAGGAACACTAATAGGGGCCGAAGTGAGCTTCTCTTTGAGTTGCTTGAATGCCGATTCACACTCCTCATCAAACTTGAAGGGCACATCTTTCTGAAGCAATCGGCAAAGGGGGTTGGAAATCTTGGAAAAATCCTTGATGAAACGCCTATAGAACCCTGCATGGCCAAGAAAAGAACGAATCTCTCTAACCGAAGTAGGAGAGGGTAAGTGGCGTACAAGGTCTATTTTTGATTTATCTACTTCAATTCCTTTTTCTGAAACAATATGGCCTAAAACTATACCTTGTTTAACCATAAAATGACATTTTTTTCCAATTCAACACAAGGTTAGTTTCAACACATCGTTTCAAGATCAAGGTCAGATTATCCAAACAATTATCAAAAGAATCCCCAAACACACTGAAGTCATCCATAAATACCTCAATAATCTTCTCAACAAAATCAAAAAAGATACTTACCATACACCTTTGGAAAGTGGCAGGTGCGTTGCATAAGCCGAATGGCATGCAACGATAAGCAAAAGTTCCAAAGGGACACGTGAATGTGGTCTTCTCTTGGTCGTCTGGGGCTATCACAATTTGGTTATATCCAGAATATCCATCCAGAAAACAATAAAAAGCATGACCGGCTAACCTTTCGAGCATTTGGTTGATGAATGGCAAAGGGAAGTGGTATTTCCTTGTTGTGGCGTTTAGCTTCCTATAGTCAATACAAACACGCCATCCAGTTTGAATTCGTGTGGGCACCAACTCGTTCTCTTCATTCTTGACAACAGTAACTCCAGACTTTTTAGGAACGACTTGAATTGGTGCAACCCAACGGCTATCGGAAATAGGATAGATCACGCCACAATCTAGGAGCTTGATTATTTCCTTCTTCACGACTTCCATCATTGGAGGGTTGAGACGGCGTTGAGCCTCTCAGGATGGTTTGGTCCCCTCCTCAAGAAGTATGCGGTGCATGCAAGTGGTGGGGCTAATTCCCCTGATGTCGGCCAAAGTCCACCCTATGGCCGTTTTGTACTCTCATAGTACCCTCACAAGCTTTTCCTCTTCATGTGCCGTGAGATTTGAAGAAACAATGACGGGCAATGTCTCGTCATTTCCCAAAAACACATACTTTAAATGATCCGGCAAGGGCTTAAGTTCAAGAGTGGGTGCCTGAATAATAGAAGGTAACATCTTAGTAGAAACTGAACTTGAAATTGAGAACGGAACCTTACCATATTGTTGTGGAAGTGACTCAAGGGCAACCAAAACTTCCACAACTTCCTCATTAAAGGGGACGGCATTGGGATCCATAATCTGGCCGTGGGTGTGCATTGCTCCAATGTCTTGGTTTTTGAGTTCTATGCTCTTCGTAATGGCTATTTCCACAGCATCCTCGTTTAATTCCTCAAGATACTCCTGCGCCAAAGAATCAATGATATCAATAGAAAAACAAGAGTGATCATCAACGAGATATCTCATAGATTCAGAAATATTAAAATCTATAACTTCCCCATCAAATTCCATCGTCAAAGTTCCCTTGAACACATCGATCTTTGTACGGGCTGTCTTCATAAATGGCCTACCAAGGAGAATCGGCAAAGGGTTGGAATAGGTTGAATCTTCCATATCTAGAACGTAAAAATCAGCCGGGAAGATCAAATGGTTCACCTGCACTAAGACATCCTCCAAAACACCTTTTGGGTATGCGTTAGAACGATCAGCCAATTGTATAATCACACCATCCTTTTTCAATTCACCTAAGTTCATAGATGCATAAATGGAGTAAGGCATGACATTTATAGATGCACCTAAGTCAAGCATTGCATGTTCAAATCGAGTAGTGCCAATTACACAAGGAATCGTAAAACTACCGGGGTCTTTGCATTTAGTGGGTAGTTTACGTTACAATACGGCTGAAACATTTTCACTTACCTTAACCACCTCTTTGTTCGTCATTCTTCTCTTGGTTGTGCACAACTCCTTGAGAAATTTGGCATATTTCGGGACTTGTTTAATTGCCTCAAGGAGTGGAATGTTTACTTGCACTTTCCTGAATGTTTCAAGAATGTCCTTCTCATTCTCATCCTTCTTCGATTGCATGAACCTACAAGGAAAGGGAACATTGGTCAGATTTATATTAAGTGACTGTGAACTCAACTTACCTTGTTTGGTCGAGTTAGAAGTGGTAGAGGCATGCGGCAAAGGTTGATTCACCCTTGTTGTGGGTGTGCTAGTGTTCCCCTCCTCATCTTGCAGCTTTTCATCCTCTTTTTGGGCAGATTTGGGAGTGTCGGACTCTCTTATAACTTCTTTTCCACTATGCAACATGATGGCTTTGGCAGATTCGAATCCTCCATTTGGATTCACATTTGTTGCACTAGGTAACTTACCTTGTTCTCTACTGAATTGCCCCATGAATTCAGCCATTTGTCCCATTTGTTTCTTTAAATCTTCCACCTCCTTAGCTTGATTTTGCATGCCCTGCGCCACATTGGTGAGTAATTGAACAAGTTGATCATTATCCATGGATGTACCTGTGCTAGATTGGGCCGGAAGTGGTTGATTTTGTTGATTTTGTTGATATGGCCGTGGGAACCCAGGGGGGTTTTGTCGAAATCCCCCTTGTTGTGCAGGTTGTTGGGGTTCTCTCCACCTCATATTAGGGTGATCTCGCCATCCGGGGTTGTATGTGTTCGAGTATGGATCGTATTTGGTTTGGTTTTGGCCTTGGAATCCAATAGCATTGGCAGATTCCCAACCACCATTCTCGATCAATTGAGGGCATTTCTCGGGTGGATGCTCTTGGATGGAGCACACTGTGCAAACTTGATTTTCTTGTGGTTTTGATCCAATTACAACCTGAGACACAAGAGAGGTAAGATTAGCTAATTGTGATTGAATTTCAGAAATTGCACTTACCTCATTCACACTATGTTGCCGTGGGCTTTCTCTTTGCCCAACACCCTCATATTGTTGTGCATTATGTGCTCAGTTTGCAATGAGAGTTTTGGCAGCCACCGGAGTCTTGTCCATCAACGCACCACCAGCTGAGGCATCTAACATTTGGCGTTCAATGGGGAGGAGTCCCTCGTAGAAGTATTGAATGAGCAGCTCCTCCTTCATTTGGTGTTGTGGACATGAAGCAACAAAAGTTTTAAAACGTTCATAATAAGCTGGAAATGACTCATCTTGATTTTGTTGGATGCCACTAATCCGTTTCCTCAAGAGAATGACTCTTGAAGTTGGGAAAAATTTCTCCAAGAATGCTCGTTTCATACTTTCCCAAGATGTAACTGTCCCAGGTGCTAGTTCATACAACCAATCTTTAGCTTTATTCATTAGAGAGAATGGAAAAGCTTTCATCTTCAAGATGCTGCCATCGACATTCACCGGGGTCATGCTCGAACAAACTACTTCAAACTCCTTCACGTGCTTGTTCGGATCCTCCATGGACAGCCCATGATATTTAGGGATGTAGTGCAGTAAGCTTGATTTCAATTCAAACTCAGCGGTTTTGTCTTCAGCTGCTCTAGGGTATTAGATGCATAGGGGTGCCGTAGTGTCCAATCCCGAAGCTGAAAGTTCCTTAATTGTTCGGTTGTCCGCTGCCATGACTTGTGCTTGCTCAACTCCTTGAGCCTTGGGCTCCTTTTCCTCTTCTACTTCGTTTTCCTCAAGCTTAGGTTCAAGATTGGATGGTTGAGCTTCTTGCTGTTTCTTTGTCCTTCTCAAGGTTCGCTCAAAGTCGTTGTCAAAGTCAACGATATGCTTATGAACTGGATGAGAACTTCGAGTCATACACTAGTACCTAAGAAGTAAGAAGAACAAAGCAAAGTTAATAACTAAATTAAAATATACAAAAAAGAAATAAGGGATTAACAAAATTGCTAATCCCCGGCAACGGCGCCAAAATTTGGTGCGATAAATATGCCAACACACAAATTAAACCCTCTTTTTGACAATTGTAGTATATATGCAAGTAGGGATCGTTCTAGACCGGGGATTAGGAGGGATTGCTAATGCACCTAAACTAATTTTAAAATGTAAAACAAGACTCAAAAACACAAAACAAAACTTCTAAAATAGAAAGCTAAACTATAATAACTTGAAACACACTAGAATAGTCAAAACAACACAAAGCTAACACAATAAATAAAAACAGATACTAAGTATGGATTTAAACGAATTTGGGACTACAAGGACTCAAAATACTCAAAAGACATTAAATTATACATATTTTAACTAAATAATACAACTTAACAATGGGGGATTTGATTTTGGACGAATTTAAACAATAACTAAGTAAACTTTGTAAAACAGAGCTTTAGACAGATTTGAGTAAATCAATGGATGAATGGATGGCTAGAGGGTTATTCTCCACACATGACATATATGCAAAATAGAATTGATCTCTAGTTATGTTTACAACAAACTATGAACGACAATGCCCCAAGTTAACCGTGAACTGCACAAATTAACTCTCAAATTTCCCTAAGTTTATTGAGTTGGATGAACTGCATACAACAACTCAAAACATTCTCCAATTGTTCCCTATATGAACTGCATGATAGAGATACATTCAAAGATCATTAAGTTATATGGAAATTATAAACATTGACATGACAATTGTAACTATGAACTGCATGATACTCTTGCTATGGATTTACTTAACGCGATTGTGACTAGCAACCTTCACTACTTATGAATATAAGTTCATAACAATTAGGTGAAATTCACTTATATCCTAGCATCAGATTTATGCATGATAATCAAGCGTGCACTCTCAACCAACATACACAAATAAGTTCTAAATCAAACAGTTAAGTAAACCACATCCACAGTTCATGAAACTAAAACTGGAGGAAATCAATTCATATTACATATACATTCATGGCTTTGAATCAACCTCTAACCACAATGAAATTAGTTCCACATATTTGCAATTGAACAACAATAATTGAAATTAAACATTGAGATCAAAGTAGAAAACACAGAACCACTCCAACAATCCAAACTTTGGATGAATAAGCAAGGCTCCAAGTTGTTCTTCTCCTTCCTCCTCTTGCAAATCTGCGACACTTTGGAATATGATAGTGTTGTGTGAGTGATTTTTCTGGTTATGGATGGTATGGAAGGTGCGGTTAAGAGTGGAATTGGACAGAAATTATTGTGGGAATTATGGAGGGTGTATTTTTGAGTCGAGAGCTTCTCTGATGGATAGGGGAAAATGTGTTCGTTCCAAACTAAAGTTCTCTCCGATATATTTCTTCCTCTAGGATAGAAGTCAAGGAAAGATGCCGCTAGTTTTTTTTGGTCTTGAGAGTGTAATGAGTGTGGTGTAATGATGAGGGATGGTGTAATGATGAGAGGTCAAGGGAAAGGAGGGGGTAAAAGGAAAAAATAAATAAATAATTGATAAGGAGAGGGAAGGGGCGCGGATGTATGAAAGGGAAAGGATGAGTGGAAATAAGAAAAGAAAAGGATGGCAATGATGAAGAAGGGTAAAAGGAAAAGAAGAGGGGTAAAGGGAAAAGGAGGAAATGATTAAGGGAGAAATTTGAAAGAAAGAGAAGGGATGGTGCGGCTGAATTGTAGTGAAGGAAAAGGGAAGGGTTTTTTTTGTATTTAGGACAGAAAATAGGCAAGGAGAGGATCCATTGATCTTCAATTTCGTCCATCCACTTGGCTCCAAGCATAACCGAACCATCCAATGCCCAAAAATGCTCCAAAATGCTCCAAATTGCACTTTCTTGCATACTTTGACATTTGGACCTACAAACACACAAAAATAGCTTAAAGTACTAAAATAACTGAATTCTAACAACGTAAATGCAAGGAAACAAGCTAGTTAAGTCGCATAAAATATGCTCTTATCAAAAGGCATCAAAGAAAAAAAGGTAGTTCTTCCAAAAATGACACACTAAATATATGGACGAACTTGCTCACCAAGGTGAATTGAACATGGCACGGGAAACAGCTAGAGAAGAGGAAAAAGCTGCTATTATGGCAACAATATTAGCAGCTACTAAGAGACGTGATGTGGCGGCTGAGAGACAAAGAGAAATACTTAATCGAGAAAACGAGATGATTAGAGAAGCACTTAAACGAGAAAATGAGATGCTTGGTGAAGAAAGGATGACTTAAGCAGATCGGGACACTATGAACAAGCCTCTAGTAGGACTGTCTTCGAATTCAAAATATTTTTGGACATCATAAAAAATAAAAATAAAAACGTGGTGCGAATGAGGCGTGCAAGAGATGCGGAAACAAGTCGAGGGGGTTCTAACTACTACACAAATCCTAGCAACGAAGATTCTAGCTCCACAAACTTTTTATAAATTTGTATTTATTTGTAGTACTTTATTTAATTTCGTCTTAATTTTTAGTACTTTATGTAAGTTTGTCTTTATTTTTAGTACTTTAAGTCATTTCTTATTTATTGGTAGTACTTTATGTAATTTCTTATTTATTATTAGTACGTCATGTAATTTCTTATTTATTATTAGTACTTTATGTAATTTCTCATTTATTTTTAAAACTTTATGTAATTTCTCATTTATTTATTTTTTACTTTATTTGAACACATCAAATAAGATTACATAAACTCACCAAATAAACTTGAAAAAAAAACACCAAATAAAATTACATAACCTCACCAAATAAACTTTAAAAATATACCAAATAAAATTACATAACCTCACCAAATAAACTTAAAAAAACACTAAATAAAATTATATAAACTTAAAAAAAAAAACACTTTATTCTTCAACCACAAGCTCATTTTAATTATCTTCACTTTGTTGCAATCCTCACTAATGCTCAATTAAGTCATTCTGGCGGTTATGTGCTAGTATGGCTCTTGCACTGAAGTGTATTGCTCAACGATCAATTCATTGTAACGTCCATCCCGTTCCAACGGCTTGTGTTGCACGGGATCTTCGGTCTGGTCATGAGCATAGTAGATACGTGTTCTTGAGTTGTTCATCGTATCTGGCTTGTATTCATCGACGGCATAAAAACATACTCACCTTTCACAATCATGTTGTGGAGAATAATATACGTCATCATGATGGATCGAAGAGCCTTGACCTCAAACATTCTGCTACAGCCCTGACAATTGCTCAATGAGCTTATAGGATACCAAAACAACGCTCTACATCCTTCCTACACCCCTCTTGACATTTTGCGAAGTATTTTTCTTTTTCACTATGTGGATGTGGCACTGTTTTGACAAACGTTGTCCACCTTGGGTAAATGTCGTATGCAAGGTAGTATGCTTTGTCGTATTTATTGCCATTAACCCAATATGTGCATCTGGGTGCTTTTCCTTGCAGCCGTTCGTCGAACACTGGAGATTAGGCAAGGACATTTAGGTCATTCTGAGCTCCTGGAACACCAAAAAAAGTATGCCAAATCCATGTATCAAATGAAGCCACCGCTTCCAAAATGATACTTTTGGCTCATTTTCTGTGGTCATAAGCTCATTGCCACGCACTTGGACAGTTTTTCCAAGTTCAGTGCATGCAGTTGATGCTTCCAATCATGCTAGGAAAACCTCACATCTCACCCTTCCTCAGAAGCCTTCGCATGTCCCTTGGCGTGGGTTTTCGGAGGTACTCATTAGTTTATAGGGCTTCAATTGCAGAGTAAAACCGCATCAAGGACTCCAGAACAGTTGTTTTTCCCATCCTCGTGATCTCATCCACTTGATTTGCAGATGCTCCATATGCAAGCATTCGTAAGGCAACCGTAATTTTTTGCTCAGGAAGAAGACCTAGGACATGAAAAACATCATCTTTTTGCACAAAGTATGGATCATGGTTGTAAATAGCACTCATGATTTTGTCAAACAAACTTCATTGAATTCTAAAACGATGTCTAAAAACATGATCAGGGAATACACTGTTGGGAATAAAATAATCTTCCAAGAGATTTTTACCTCGTCCTTCCCTTTTTTTTTCTATCAAAGTTTGGGCACGTCTGGGTTTGGCTATCTAACCCACAACTTCCATGACGCAGTGGGAAATGAGGCCCTCTACATTCTATGGTCATCATCCTCATCCTCCTCAATTGCGAAAACCTCATCTCCACCTCCACCTTCCTCGAGATTGACCAATTCTTCCTATTGTGCCAACAATCTTTTATGTTGCTCCTCAAACTGTTTATACACTCTCCTCGAAGAAGACATTGTAAGAACTCAAGATTTGAAAACGATGAAGAATGATTCTGAGCTAAAAAGAAGGATTAAGTTTGGTGTAAGGATGGATGTAGGGTTTATATGGACAAAAAAGGAAAGAATGAGGTTCTGGACAATGTCATGTGACACTACGTGATTGGTTGAAAATCTTATCGAAATCTTGGCTAAATTATTGTAAACAGATAGTGACACGTGGCGCGTTGGGATTAGTTAAAAATCTAATCGGAAATTCATCCACAAATTGGTACGTTCAGATAATGACACGTGGCGTGATAAGATTGGTTGAAAATCTTATCAAAATCTTAGCTAAATTATTGTAAATAGATAAATCTTAGCAGAAATATATTAACAAAATAGTACGTTCGGATAATGACATGTGGTGTGACGAGATTGGTTAAAAATCTTATCCGAAATTAAAACTATTTTTTATTTATTATTTTATAAAAAAATTAATAATATTTTAAATGGGTTGGGTGCCAGCACATTTTTTAGGGGTGGAGATGCATTTGGCCTATTACTGTTCATTGGGGTCTATCACTGTTCACTAAGTGGATTAAATGGGCTGGGCTAGTGCATTTTTTTTAAGGCATGGACTTGCTCTTATTAGGCACAACCAAACGACACTACAACGGGAAGCACAATGCAAACGAGCGTGAGCTGCTATACCGAATTCTTCATTGACTATTGAGGACGGAGTTGTAAAGCCATGATTTCTAAGGGATTGGATCACCCAACATTTATTTTTCGCAGTTTATTTGAAATGGTAAACAACGTTAGGTGATGTTATTATGCTCAACTTCTAAGTAATATTAAGAAAAGACAAATATAAGTGTTGAGTGAAATAATAACACAATAAGATCATAATCCGTATAAAATAATATTAACAAACAATATATATGTCTTATATTTTGAGTGAAACAAACAATAAATACAAGTCTTATAATTTGAATGAAACGGAAAATAATAATAAGAATGTGATGTTACTATGACACAAGTGAACCTAAAAGTACTCTATCATGCGGGTCCACCTAAGAGAATGACATATGTGTGCCCTATAACATTCTAAAATAACAACGTATTGTAATATGTTTTAACTTCTCACAATTGTAATAGGTATATAGGATATGACGTGTTTTGTGAGTTCACATGAACTGACTTGATTTGGGCTTTTGAGAATTAGAGTGGCTAAACAAAAGGCTGGGCTGGGAGAAGATTAAGCTTTGGGTCTTTTGTTGGTAGCAGCTTGAGCTTTGGGTCGAGCAGCCCCTTGAGTCTGGTGGTATTCATGACTTCAGATGTTCAGAAAAATGACTCTGAAGCTTACAATGGGGATGATGAGTTAGGCTATATTAATTTCGATGAAGCTGCTTACGATGTATGGGACGAGTCTGATTGAGAAATGCTTGGTTCTTTCGTAAACATGTCTGGTGGACTGGCTGCGATTCCTACTTTCCTACTTACTTACTCACTAGCGAGTACCCTCTACTCAATCTCCGAAGGGAGAATTTTGAATGCAGGTCTTATTTACCCATTTGGATGTGATAAGTTGTAATTTGCACGACCTTTATGCCCAAATGGATGATGTTTGGCTTCTCAAACAAGAGGAACGCCTCTTGAAATAAGGATGTGGCTCTATCCAGAACGCACCCCTGTTTGAACATTGAAAACATTAAAACTCGAGTAAAAGTAAAAACACAACCAAGTTTAGGGTATCGACCTCCCTCAGTTGCTTTCTGAAAGAGTACTTTTAAAAAAAGTTATATTAAATCTCAACTCAGATTGCTTTCTGAAAATGTACTTGGTAAAAAGCTCTACAAGAACAATACAAGGCCATCACACCAAGCCACTTAAGGATGCTAAGCATGCATTATCTCAGTAAGTAAACAAACTTATGTCACGTTTACATAACGGGAATTGAATGTAAGGAATTGGAATTGCATTCTTCCAAGTGATTGAGGTGTTTACTAACACTTAGGAATGAAAAAGTGTGGGACCCACTTAATATAGGGAATCAGACTCCCCAAACTCCTGGAATTCAATTCTCGACATTGAGGTGGTAATTGAATTCCCTGAAATGAAGCTTATCACGAATCCACCTTTTGTACCAATATTACCCCCATAGTTTTTTTTCTAATTCCGAAACAATCCTTGCAATTTTACCTTCCAACTCCTCCGCAATCCCAGACCACGCTCTCTATCTTATGTCTTTCCCAAATCTATCACCATGGATAGACACAATAACAACTGTACCCACCACGTCTATCACAACACCTCCTAAAACCAGCACCCCTCCTAAAACCACCACAAATATAACAACCACCAGATGTAGAATTATCACACCCATCCTCGACTTCAACAATCAAAATTTCAAATTTAGAGAAAATGAAAAGAAAAAAAGAACCCATCAACCAAACATCATACCCACTACGATCAGTAGTAGGCGACACGCTCAAGAAGCATATATGAGATATCTGAACTTCAACCCACTTATTGGCTTTCACAGACGCGTTGGATTGAACACCGATGCAAATCATGGCGGGAGTATCCGAGAAAGCGGAGAGGGACGTCATAGAGGATAGATGGAGGGTTTCAGAAATTGGGGCTAAGGGCGGTCGCTATAGGGGTAAGTGGGGTGGAAGGCAAAGAAAGGCGGGAACGGGGGAGCGCTATTGCGGCTGGGAAAATAAAGCATTCAGGATGAAAGCGGCTGGGGAAGACAGACACGAGGGTTTTTGGTGGTGGGGGGCAAATGAAAATAACCATCTTCTAACAAAAAGAAACCTCTTTAATTATTTTTTATGTAGATATATTTTGGTATATAAAATTAGTTTGATTATTTTATTTTTTTTTAACAATAAATTAGTTTGATTAATTAGTATAAAAATAATTTATTTATACCAGGATAATTTAGTAATCAAGCTAGTTTTAATTTCGGTGAATTAGTAAACTTATACCAACATCATTCCTCTCCGATTCTAAACAGTTTCAGTAAACAACTTCAACAAGAATATAATTATACTTCCACCTCATTCCAATTCATTCTCAATGTAATTCATCTTTAATTCAATTCATCTCAATTTGATTACGAATTAATAAATGCACCGTGAATCAGCAAAACTAAACATACAAATAAAAGATAATGAGATACTGGAACACCAAAATAAGCTCAAAAATTATCCATTCAACAGACGCAACAAAACTTGAAAAGTAAACAGTCTCAACAACTCAAAACATCCTCCTTCAGAAGGCGGAATCGACACAAAACATAAACTTGATGGGTCACCACCGCCTGTCCAGAACCCAATTCTGGGCGCGGACACTCGAGAATGAAGACATCAGACCGGAATTAAAACAACTACAAACTAAACCGACTAAACCACTTAAAACCAAACAACTAAGATAAGAGTTTGTATCATAAAAGCATACGTTTGCATCAGTGAAAATTTGAGTACTGGCCATTGGTCACTTCTTCTTGGCAGCAGACTTGGTGACCTTGGCACCGCTGGGATCCTTCTTCTCAACGCTCTTGATAACACCAACAGCAACAGTCTGGCGCATGTCACGAACAGCAAAGCGACCCAATGGTGGGTACTCAGAGAAGGTCTCCACAACCATGGGCTTGGTGGGAAGCATCTTCACCATTCCTGCATCTCCGTTCTTCAAGAACTTTGGCTCCTTCTCAATCTCCTTTCCAGACCTCCTGTCTATCTTGGTAAGGATCTCACCGAACTTCACGGCAATGTGGGAAGTGTGGCAATCCAGAACTGGGGCATATCCGTTGCCGATCTGACCAGGGTGGTTCATGATGATAACCTGGGATGTGAAGTTGGCAGCCTCCTTGGCAGGGTCATCCTTGGAGTTGGATGCGACGAAACCACGCTTGAGATCCTTCACAGCAACATTCTTAACATTGAACCCGACATTGTCACCAGGGAGTGCCTCCTGAAGAGCCTCATGGTGCATCTCAACAGACTTAACTTCAGTGGTCAGACCAGTTGGCCCAAAAGTCACAACCATACCAGGTTTGACGATACCAGTCTCAACACGTCCCACTGGCACAGTTCCAATACCACCAATCTTGTACACATCCTGAAGTGGAAGACGGAGGGGCTTGTCTGAGGGCCTCTTGGGCTCGTTGATCAGGTCAAGAGCCTCAAGAAGGGTTGGTCCCTTGTACCAGTCAAGGTTGGTGGACCTCTCAATCATGTTGTCACCCTCAAACCCAGAGATGGGAACAAAGGCAATTTTGTCGGGGTTGTACCCAACCTTCTTCAGGTAGGATGAAACTTCCTTCACGATTTCTTCATACCTTGCCTTAGAGTACTTAGGAGTGGTGGCATCCATCTACAAGAAGCAATGCAAACAAGGGAATAAGTACACAATCAAATTCAGTAAACCAGTACAACAAAAGCAGTTTTACAAGTGAATAACAACCAGTCAGGAGGCGCAAACAAATAACAGAAAACAGTTATTTGGCATCATATAGAGAATAAACATTACAAATTTATAGAGCGTTATACGCTCTTTTAAGTTAATGATAGAGATGCATAAAGTTAAGCAAGAAATGACATGCGACTTACCTACACCTGTACATTGTTACAATAAACAAAACAAACCCAGGCTCAATTCAAAATGGAACCAATACGCAATAAAAAAAAATTTAACAAAGCAGTGACTAAAAACAGTAGCCATATTTTCAATTCAAATAATTGTAAGACACATCAATACAACGCACTGAAGGTTGAAATAAACCAATGATAAAGTATGTAGGAGAGAGAGGGAATCGAACCCTCAATAGTTAACTAAGAACTACGCCACCAGGCAGTCCCTCCAATTCATAAATCCAAACATCTCCTAATAAAGTGGACACTACCCATAGTTTGGGGCATCAGGGATGCCCACAAATGCCAATCAATTTAACCACAAGGGGCATTCGAACTATGGGAGGATCCCTTTATCAGATAGAACCAGCTGCAAACAAAAGTTACAAATACCCCACAATAACAAAATCATAATATTCAAAGACCAGGAAATTAGAATGGAATTTATACCTTGTTACAGCAGCAAATCATCTGCTTCACACCAAGGGTGAAAGCAAGAAGAGCGTGCTCACGGGTCTGTCCGTCCTTGGAAATACCAGCTTCAAAACCACCAGTGGTGGAGTCAATGATGAGGACAGCACAGTCAGCCTGTGAAGTTCCAGTAATCATGTTCTTAATGAAATCACGATGCCCCGGAGCATCAATGACGGTGCAGTAGTACTTTGTGGTCTCAAACTTCCACAAGGCAATATCAATGGTGATACCACGCTCACGCTCGGCTTTAAGCTTGTCAAGCACCCAGGCATACTTGAATGACCTTTTGTTCATCTCAGCAGCTTCCTTCTCGAACCTCTCAATCACACGCTTGTCAATACCTCCAAGCTTGTAGATAAGATGACCGGTGGTGGTCGACTTGCCGGAGTCGACATGGCCAATGACCACGATGTTGATGTGAAACTTCTCTTTACCCATGTTAAGTAACTAGAATTTACCTGCACCTAGAACATGCAACACGAATTAAATCAACAGTTCGATATCAGTATAAGAAAACAAGAATTCAAAATGAAAATAATTGTAATCTCTTTCAACTTTAATCAAATATAGTAAGTTTGATCTTAAAAAAACATTAAATTTTAATTAGTAATAAATAATTCTCAAAGTTTAATTAATAAAAAAAATTAAACTATATGGTAAAATAGTTGATTCATATAAATTCCCAAAGTTTAATTAACAACAAATTAAACTAAACGGTAAAATAGTTGATTTATGTAACATCTATGATTTGTTGTAAAAGTAAATCTTTTACATAAGCATCAAATAAATTCAATAATATAAAACATAATGTACATCATCAAAAATAGCCATCTGGCTTAAGTAAACATATTATCGTCTACTAATCCAGAAAAAAAAAATTTAACAAAAAACCCAAATAAAATCTTTAAATTTGGATTTAATCAATCGATCTATAACATAATAAACTAAAGAAACACCATCATCGAGTTCTTGAATTATAATAAAGGACAAACGAAAGAAACAGGCATCGACAGAGCCATAAACAAATCCCGATGAACGAGAACAACATCAAAAGGCAGCGATGAAGAACGATTGCAGTCTGAAATCTACAGAAAACCGAAAACGAATAGACAACGAGGAGAGAAAATACCTCTCAGATCTGGAAGCTCGAACTCTTGGTTCAAGCGAGAGCGGCAGAGGCAGTGAGGAATGAAAGCGTAGGGTTGTGAGGCGCAACGTGACTTATTTATAGGCTGAGGAAGGTTTGGGAAAATATTTAGGGTTTGTTTTGGAGGCCGCTTTGCCGGTTTACTTGTTTGCCCCTGGGTGGTGTCCGAAATGACGAGTTTGACCTCCGGGTTTGCTCTTCAAGTATGAAGTCAACGTAAATATAGGGCTTTTCATTTTTTATCGCACAATGATTGGCCGGTTTTATTTATCCTCAGAAATTGTACTATAGTACAATAAATCCGAACCCTTGCCGGATACTTTTTTTGTGAGAATTATGAGAATTCGTGAATCGTATCTGTCATTATATATCATACAGGCAAAAATTATTTTAAATATTTTTATTTAAAATTACACACAAATAGTACTTGATAAAAACTGACCGCACAGCATACAATGAACCGACATGATTTACGAATTTCCAGAATGATTCTGGCATAATCCTTACCAAAATGATTCGGATAGGACAGTAGTACAATGCCCATAAATTTCCAAATTTGGGAATCTT
The DNA here is from genome assembly GCA_963580275.1 of Crataegus laevigata. Taxonomy (NCBI): domain Eukaryota; kingdom Viridiplantae; phylum Streptophyta; class Magnoliopsida; order Rosales; family Rosaceae; genus Crataegus; species Crataegus laevigata. The sequence continues at coordinate 1,166,788 of OY756944.1, forward strand.
CTTTGTATAAGAATAGTTATATAATTCAAATACTTAGAACAAAATTTTCTTTAGAATAAATTCATTTAGTTGAAGGTGTTGTTGGACAATTTGGGCAAAAGAAAATACATTGGAATTGCAACGCAAACGAGTGCGAGCTGCTACATTGGATTCGTCATAGAGCATAGAGGGCTGAGTTGTAAAGCCATGATCTGCAAGGGAATGGATCACTCAAAACATTTATTTTCCGCAGATTATTTGGAATCGTAAACAATTTGTTATGTCATGTTATTATTTTCAACTTCTAAGTAATATTAATAATTATGACAATTCTTTTTTTTTTCTTTTCAAAAGTAACATTAATAAAAAATAAATACGTGAAAGATAAATACTACATTTGACCCAAAAAAGAGAAATATTATAATCCTTATAAATAATATAAAGAGATGATAAATATAAGTCTTATAATTTAAGTGAAATAAACGAAAAAATGTGTCTTATAATTTGAGTGAAATGAACAATAGTAATACCAAGTGATGTTATTATGACTCAGGTGGACCTGAAATTACTCTATCATGCGGTCCACTTAAGAGAATGACATATGTGTGCTCTATAGCATTCTAAAAAAATAACAAAATGTAATGAGTTTTAACTTATCACAAGTGTATGTACCTAAAACATGTTTTGTGAGCTCACATGAATTGACTTGATTTTGGGTTAGTTTGGTATTGTTGTGTTTTGAAAAAAAAAAATTGTTTCTGTTGTGTTGTAAGAATAAGGATCCGTTGTGACAACCCGTCCTGATGCATATATTATTTGAGTTATGGTTTGACGAAATTACCCCTTCGTGGTGTGTACGTGCGGATGTGTGTGTGTGTGTGTGAAATAGACCAATTAATGCATGCCCTCAATTATTGGGGCCAATCAGATCTCTTAGGATCCCTTGATCTGATTGGGAGTTATGACCACACACATGCACTGACCATCCTCCTTCAGTCACTCCCGTAGCCTCTATTTCTCTCCCCTCTCGATATCACACTATTTCTCCTCTCGTTGGTACGGACCAAGGCCAAATGAGGCCAAATCTTCACAGATCAAAGGAATGAATACCACCATCGAACTCCTGGAGGCCATACGAACCCAGTGGTACTAGTTTTAGGTACGAATTTCATCGTTTTCACGTCGAAACCACGAACATCGAAATGGGCACTGTTCATCAACTATTTCTTGGTTGATTTTTAGGCAAAACCAAGCTCACCACGAGCCTTAGAAGGTTCCCAGGAGTCTTGGAGGTTATTGTTTGTCAAGCTTGGACGTCGGGATAGCATTGAACCAAAAAGGCCTGTTTTGGAGATTTCCCCGACGAGTTTTCAGGCGATTTTCGTGATTTTTAAAGGTATAGACTTGTTCCTCACTTGATTTAGAGTATGTAGGAAGAAAAATGAGAGAAAATGGTGTAGCAACGAGGGAGAAAACTCGGATTGCAGGTTTCCGGTGAAGCTCCGGCGACCCGAGGTAGGGGACGCGAGTGGGGGCGCGTTGCCCCGTGGCCTTCCTGGCGCGTGACACCCCTAAAAAAATTTCTAAATACATGTTGACGTCTATGACGTCGAGTATGTCGCGTTGGTACATTCGTATGCCAAAATTGAGCCACGTATGAGAAGTTATTTCTGTATTTGCGTGTATGTGCTTAAACAACGTAATTTTAGTAATTTCTCATATAGGTGAGACTTATTCTGAGGACGAGCGTAGCCAGGCTAGACGTGGGGGCTACGACCCGGCAACCTATCAGTGAGTGGGCATCTATTTTTCCGTATAAACCTATATATATATATATATACTGATTTTCCCAGAATCAACTTTTAAGTGAAAATACATTTTTATCGCCATGCTTATAACTTAATATTGATGCATGAGTATTCATATATACATTTCATGCATATGTTGGTGCCGAGGACGCCAGGTAAGTACCAGGTAGGTGCATGCATTGATAAGAAAAAACAGACGAGATACGATGTTATATGACGAGATATGATGTGATATGTTAGCTCATAAACCTGCACATTGATAATAGTGCTCACGCCCAGAGTTAGGGGCACAGTCTTTCACGTGTCGTTCACCTTCCGCACCGCATGCTCGCCTTGGATCCAAGTTAGGTGCACAGTCTTGTCGTATAGACCACCTTTGAGTGGGTTCGACTCGTAGGTGACCCGCGAATCATTCGCACAGTCTTCACGTGATTGTAGCACTAGAGCATACTTATATTGATACAGTGATGTGATAATGACCTCATGAGGATATTGATGCATGTGCAGAGTATATATATGATGAGATTGAGATGTTATGAGCTATATGTACAGCCGAGGGCTGAGTTGATATCTAGTAGCGTTATGGTTATCGAGATGCATTGCATGATATGGTTATGAGTTTCAGAATGATATTGTAAGGCATTGCACGACACATTATGAAATATGTTTGATAATGAATAATGCTGAGAAAGTTTGTGATATATATATATATGTACGTATTATTTTCTGGGAAACTATATAGGTTTTACGGTGAGGGGCTATATTTTTGAGAAAAAAATGATTTTGAAAAGATTTGTTTTGCTGACCCACTCAGTTTGTTTTTCGCCCCTCCAGGTTCTAGGTAGCTAGAGATTCTTTGGTGACTAGCGAGGATCTATCGGCAGTTCTGACAAACTTATTACTATGTACGACACCTGTGGTGTTATTCTAAAACTTTTATTCATGTTTGACTGCATTCGGACTTAGTACGTTCTGGTTATGTATAAGTACCTTTATATCACTCTAGCACTATCTTATCTGGGTTACTAGTGGATTGGTTTTAATTAGTTCATACTGTGTTAATGATTCTTGCTTCCGCATTGTGCACTTGGCTACGTCACGCCCACGTGACGGCCAGCATGCCCCACTTACGGGTCGGGGTGTGTCATCTGTGAACTAAAGCAGTAAAATATTTGATAACGATAATTGTAAAAGTGTTTTTAATAATTAAAAAAAAAGTGTTATAGTGTTTGATAAATATTTATGTAAAATGACAAAAAAAAAAACTTATGGCCTTTTCTTTCTTTTTGCCAAAAAGTTCATGATTGTTCCATTTTTCCTTTCTTCTTTGTTTCCCTTTCTTTCTAGCTTTTTCATTATTCTTTCTTTATATTTTGTTATGCCAAAATGTTTTTGGCTTTTCTTCCATTTTTCATCAATGATCCCTCTTGAAATTTCAAAGTCCTTACCCACCTTTGTCCCTTCACATTTTTCTGTCAGTTCCGGCAATTTGGAACCTTCGTCCTCACTCCCATTTCTATTTCCTACATTTCAATTTCCAGGGCATTACATGTTGTGGAAGTTGCGGTGGTGGATGGGTGGGTGAGATTTGGGTTATCATCTAGTAGGGAATGGGTTGAGATCATGGTCTGCGAGGTGGCGATGGGTGTATTCGGTGGGGATTGGGAGAGATATGAGGTGGTGAATTTGGGGAGTAAGAAGAGATGGAGAGGATGGGGTGGTGAATCTGGGTAATACAACGTTAGAGAGCGACTGGAGAAAGGGGTGGAGTCCAGAACTGGGATGAAGGAGAAAGAGAGGGTAAGGTTGCCATTTTAAAAAATTCATTTAAGGGCATTGTTCACCTATGTATTTTTCCAAGGTTGAATTTTACTGCTTTGCTGACACACCCCGATCCGGAAACCGAGGCGTGCCGGCCGTCACGTGTGAGTGACGTAGCCAAAGACGTCAGCGGAAGGAAATTAGGCATGAAGTGCAGTAGTGAAAGTCAATTTGATAATATACATATGATACAGAGCCGATCCTAGGTGCAGTCAGATTTAAACAAACATTATAACTACGAAAGAAATCCTACATAAGTGGTGGTCTGTCAGAACTGCCTTGGTACCTCGTTAGCCGTCCACGACGTTGCTACCTAGTACCTGGAGGGGCGCAAAACATAAAAGGTGAGTGGGCAAAAACAAAGTTTTCCAAAACCATTTCATAAATCCATAAATAACCCCTCGCTGTAAATCAGTATAATTTTCCCAGAAAATAATACGTATATAAACTTATATACGAAAACATCGTCTACATATCAAAACTCATCATCAAGCTCAAGATTAGGCCATGTCAATATACCAACTCCGAAAATCATTATCATCAGGCAAGTAATATAAAACTAGGGTGTCCCTAGTGTCCTGTCAGCCGGAGTCACCTCTAGTGACCTGTACGGCTGAATCTATAACTCATCCATCATACTCAATCCCTATCAATCATTATCCTGCACACGAGTCGGAACCACCTATAGTGGTCTGTACGACAGGCTAGTGTATAATATTACGCTCTGTGCTACGATCACGTGAAGGCTGTGCGACGAATCGCGGGTCACCAACGAGTCGGAACCACCTATAGTGGTCTGTACGACAGGCTAGGCACCTGCCTTGGATCCAAGGTGAGCGTACGATGCGTGAGGTGAACGATCACGTGAAGGCTAGGCCCTACTCTGGCGGAGCACGAACACCCGAGGTGCAGGTGATTAGCTAAATCACAATCTATCATCATCTCAAACACTACCACAGTACTTACCTGACTTACCTGGCCGTCCTCGGCGTCAGTGCATAATGAATACAATCATAATCACAGGCATAAAACATAATTGGCATACGACATGGCAGTTCAATTATAAAATCCATTCAATTCGTAAATCAATCCATTTATGTTTCTGGGAAAAACGTCATTTTTATATATATACTGAAAACAAAAGCCCACTCACTGATAGGTCGACGGGTCGTATCCCCCGAGCCTAGAATGACTGCGCTCGTCCGCTGGATACTTCTCACCTATATGTGAATTAATTGCAAAACTGTCATTAACAGCACATAAACGACCTACGTAAATAACTTTTCATACGAAGGTCAATTTTGGTATTTGAATATACCAACGCGACCTACACGACGTCACGAGCGTCGTGATATTTTTAAAATAATTTTTGGACACTGCACGCGCCACCACGCGCCTGCACAGTGCACGACACATGCGCCCCCACGCGCAGTGCACACTGACGGTGTCAGTTGACGCCGTCATGAATATTCTGTTAACTTTAACGGCGTCAGTAACGGCGTCAGTTAACGGTGTCAGTTAACGGCGTCAGAATATTCCGTCAACTTTGACGGAATATTCCGTCACCCCCAACCTCACGTCGCCGGACTGGTTTTTCCGGCGACCGGATTCCGGCCAAAACTTCAAACTCACATAACTCGCTCGTTTTTCAACCTTTTTCACTCGTTTTTCTTCCCACATGTTCTAAATTCAATGTAGAACATTCCTATAATCTCAAATACCTTGAAAAACAACTGGAAATTCCTCGGGGAATCTCTCTAAAACCGGCCAACCTCGAAACCACCAACTCCGACGTCCAAACCTTGCAAACGATACACTCCGAGGTTCGTGGGACAATTTTAAAGCTTGTGGTGATCTTGTTTTCACCTAAAACACCCTGAAACAAAAGTACATGAACAGTACTTTGAGTTTAGGTCACGGGTTCGAGATGTTTTCGAGGGTTTCTAGGCCTAAAACCTATATAAACAAACTCAGCAAGTCTCGGGGAGTAAGAATAGGCTTACCTTAAGTTTGATCTGCGTCGAGATGGCTTGTGTGTGTGTGTGTCCGTACAACGAACTCGAGAGAGAAAGTGAGAGAGTGTTTGAAAAGGGAGGGATAAGGAAGAAAAGATGAAAAAGTGGAGTTGTGTACGTGGGCGTGTGCATGTGCAGGCACACGTGTAACACTTATCAGCCCAACTTTGGGCTTAAATGGTTAGGGCACCCAAAGCCCAAATTCAACCCTAAACACACCCGTTTCCGTACAATCGAGGGTACAATCATCATTTCACGTCGAGAATATAGAAAATTCGGAACGGGATGTCACATTTGCCTTTTTAGCTTTTTTCTTTGGGTAAATTACACCATAGCCCCTCAGGTTTGAGGTCTATTACAACCCCATACAACATCTTTAAAACATTTCACTTTCATACCTCAAGTACTATTTTATTTCAATTTCATACAGCCGTTACATTTTCCATCCATTGAACCGTTAAGTGCTGACGTGGCTGCCACATATATGCCACGTGGCTGCCAAATGTCTGCCACGTGGCAAATAAAAATAATTTTTTATTTAAAAAACCTAAAATTTCCAACCAAAAAAAAAAATTGGGTAAATTACACCATACTCCCTCAGGTTTGAAGTCTATTACAACTTCATACAACATCTTTAAAACATTTCACTTTCATACTTCCAGTACTATTTTATTTCAAAATAACATCTCCGTTAGATTTTCCATCCATTGGTTTGTTAAATGTTGACGTGGCTGCCACATTTGTGCTGATGTGGCTGCCACGTGGCAATTTTTTTAATTAATATTTTAAAAAACCTGAATCTTCTCAAAAAAAAAAAAAAAAAAAAAACCCTGAAATCATCTTCCCCGACTCACCCCATTCTTCTATCCATCATCACCCCCCCCCAAAAATCCCACTCGAGCCACCCTTTTCTCCCATCCCCCATCACCCACCCCCAAAAATTCCACCCGAAATTAGATGGATCTACTACAAAATGGTACTGGATGTATGAAAGTGAAATGTTTTAAAGATGTTGTATGGAGTTGTAATAGACCTCAAACTTGAGGGGTTATGGTGTAATTTACCCTTTTTTTGTTGAGAAAATTTAGGTTTTTTAAATTTAAAAAAAATAAAAAATTATTTTTATTTGCCACGTGGCAGACATTTGGCAGCCAGGTGGCATATATGTGGCGGCCACGTCAGCACTTAATGGTTCAATGGATGGAAAATGTAACGGCTGTATGAAATTGAAATAAAATAGTACTTGAGGTATGAAAGTGAAATGTTTTAAAGATGTTGTATGGAGTTGTAATAGACCTCAAACCTGAGGGGCTATGGTGTAATTTACCCTTTTTCTTTTCACCCAAAACTAGGAAAAAAAACTGATTTTGAAAGTTTACCAAACACAAAAAACTGAATACTTTTTTTTCATAACTGCTTTTTTTAAAAGTTAGGCAGTACCAAACTGGTACTTCGGTTTTTGAGAATTGGATTGGGCTAAAGGGTGGGCTGAGGTAAAAATTGGGCTTTGGGGCTTTTGTTGGCCGCAGATTGAGCTTTTGGGTCGAGCAGCCCACTTTTGCTTTTCCTTGTTTTAAAAGAAAAAGAAAGAGAGAATGGAGAAAACTTGAGGAGCCAGCCAACTGCGCAGGAGGCTTCTGATTTCCACTGAACACCGAGACAGTGGGTGTGAAAACGAAGACAATCATCAATGGCGGGCGTATCGCTCAAGTGCGGCGATTGCGGGAGTCTGCTGAGGTCGGTGGAGGAAGCCCAAGAGCACGCCGAGCTCACCTCCCACTCCAACTTCTCTGAGTCAACCGAAGCTGTTCTCAACCTCGTCTGCTCCTCTTGCGGCAAACCATGCCGATCCAAAACCGTATATATACTTCCTCACTCTTTCTTCCTCAATCGAATTTTGAACTTTTTTTCCCCTTAATTTCACATTTTTTTCTGGATTTGCTTATCTGGGTCAGTGGAATTTCAGCTTAGTTTTCATATGCATTAGTTGGATTGAGATATTTGATGAATTTGCTCGTGAATTTTGGAACTTTTTATTGGATTTTAATCTCTATCTGATTTTCCTTTGTTTTTTTTCTTTCTAATTTCGCCTTTTTAGTGATTTGTTATCTGGGTCAGTATAATTTTAGCTTAATTTTCACATGCATTAGTTGGAATTCAGTATCTTTATTGATGGATTAAGAATTTAATGGTTTTATCATTGAATTTTGAATCTGTTTATTTTATTGCTGGTGGATTAAAATTCAGTTTCATTTGGATTCGAGAGTTTTTTTTAAAGATCTTTTGGTTATTTGGGGGTTAGAGAATGAGCAATGTAGTAGGATACGGAGTTCAATGAATGATTATGGCATAGGTTTATGTTCGGTGGATTGAAGATTAGACTAATGTTTTCTTGGCAATAAAGCAAATTGTTTTGGTGCTTTGATTGTGCAGGAAAGTGATTTGCACACCAAAAGAACTGGGCACACTGAGTTTGTTGATAAGACTGCGGATGCAGCTAAACCGATAAGTTTGGAGGTTCCAAAGGCTCCTTCAGGGTCCGATGAGGCTGTTGGTGCCAGTAGCCATGCGGCAGAAGGTACTTCTTCCAGTTCAGTGTGAAGTCAAAGCATGGAATTTGTAGTTTTGTATTTTGAAAGCATTTAATTTTTAGGAATATGTTGTTATTTGTACAGTTTTGGGTAGATGCTACATTACTGTAAGAGTTTGTTGAACTTGTGTAACGATAACTAGAGGTTTGTTGTTTGGATGTTGTGGGACTGTTATTTTCCTTGTGCCTTTTTGTGCATTGCTTCTTGCTGTGGCAAACCGGTTTTGTTGGAAGGGGCTTTGGTTCCTTTTGGATTGATTTTGTACCTTCAGTAGTAGATTTTTTTCAATAGCATGTCTCTCACGTTGGTTTTATATTTTCTTAAGATAGACTGTGTATCTAAGTTATAGTTAAATTAAGAGTCTAAATATATGACATGTAGTTGTAATTGTTGTTTTGTTGTTGGTCCTTCTTCCTGTAGAAAATATTAGTGGTCTTTCTTCAAAATTATTCATCAGGAAGTTTGTCAGCAGCCAGGGCTTAAAACTAATGGTTGTAGGTCTGGTTTATTAATTTGATTAGTACCTGATTTATTCAATATTTTTCATCTAGAAATGGTCGTTCCAGAGGTTGACAAAAAGCTGCTTGAGGAACTTGAAGGAATGGGCTTTTCAACAGCGCGGGCAACCCGTGCACTTCACTATTCTGGTGAGTGGATGAAAAAAATTAATATCTCTTTGAAACTGACATTGAAGCTTCTGTCTCTGGGCTTGCTATTAGTGGCTTTATTTTACTTTTTCAACTCTTTTGTTCCTCTGACAAAGATGACTGTCATATCTATTATTTGGAATATTGCCACTTATAGGGGTTAAGTGTTAAAAAATCTGATGTTAACTTCTTTTGTTGCTAGATCTGAGGAGATGTCTTCTTGAGTAGTAATTTTAAAAATAAAAAAAATTCAAATATTGGAGTTTGATAGTGTCACAAGTTAGCTGGAGACTCCTTTTGATGTTTCTCTGATGTTTAGGATCCAGCTTCATTTGTTTATAATTTCTGGGCTGCTCTCTCTCCAGGTGCCATTACACAACTGATGGTGGATTATATGAAATAAAACATATTCTATTTACATAGAGTAAATGGAATGAAGACGCCTATATGAATCCATAAACATAGGCTGCAAAGAGGAAAGCACCTGAATTATAATTTATGAAAGTTGCTCCTGTGCATCGTTTTAGTTTTCTTTTCTCTTATTCTTTTCTTTCTCTTTCTTGATTTTAAATGATTGGATAGAAAACCCTATTGTGAATGTTTAGTTGATTGGATTTGGATCCCATAGTTTATGTAATTCTTTGCATTCTGCTGTCTCTGGTTGGTTTGGTAAAACTGCCTAGCAATAGATGTTTGATTGTCTATAGGGTTGTGGGCTTGTGAATTTTCCTTTTGAAACTGTTACACATGATATAAGTTTGTGATCTTACAATTTCAATTCTCTCAGCCTATAATTTTGGGGTTTTTTAGGTAACGCGAGCTTGGAGGCTGCTGTCAGTTGGGTAGTTGAACATGAGACTGATCCGGACATAGATGAAATGCCTTTGGTATGATACAATATTTTGCTTGATAAGATATGAACTATTTGCATCTCTCTCTCTCTCTCTCTCTCTCTCTCTCTCTCTCTCCATACAAAAGACAGAGTAGGTAGGTACTTGATGACATTAGTCATGTTTGACATCATATCATAGTGGTAGCATTTATACAAATAAACTTCTATAAATATATTTTTTGGAAGCTCACAAATTTCGGGTTGAAATTTTCTCATGCATTATTTTGCTTCAAGCAAAGTCCAGGAATTCTTTCTTTGGTTTGTTGCTGCGGTGCTCTTTGAACAACGTTAGAAGGCTATGAATATGAACTTCTTTAGTCTTTGAGGAGTCCTGTAATAAATGGTGTTGTAAATTCTATTACTAATGCAAATTTTAATTTAATTCTAAAACAAATTTTTTTTTTTTGAATTAACGTCTCTCCTGCATCAGGAGGTGAAAGAAAGGTTATGAGGAGAGATTGATGGTAGGGATAATTTATGTTCATTAAGACTTGTGCTTGTTTGTGCTCAGGTATCAATCAACAGCAAAGTTGAGGCTCCAAAACCTTCTCTCACGCCAGAACAATTGAAAGCCAAGCAACAAGAGCTTAGGTAGTGTTTCTTTATGCATGCATTGTTAGTGTCACTGATGGCTTCATTTCGATTAGATAAAAAAAGGAATAGATTAGATTAGATCATCTTGATACCAAAGTTTTTGCTGATTCTAGTTTGCTGCTTGTCAGAATATTTATCTCATTCTTTTTCATGGATGCTGTAGTTCCAGTTTTGCATGTTGAAGCTGATAATTCTAGGATGTGCAAGGTTTTGGTTTAGATTGAAGTTCCCATTTTCTGCTTTCATCTTATAACTGAGAGCTAACTAATCGCTTGAAAATTCAGTCCCCCTAGTTGGAAATTGTACTCTGATATTTGAACCTTTTACATTAACAACTGGTTGTTCACCAATCCATTGATTTGTGGGTAATGCTCGTGCTAGGGATTTTGATTTCAAATTTCCTTGTACTTGAACTTATCTTGTTGGTATCTTTCCAAAATCTGTAATGCTATGTTTGCAACATTTGAAATATAAATCCTATAGTTTTGCTAATTTTTTTTTCTTTGACAATGCGGTTTTGGGAAAATACTCATGTTTGAAAATTGCTTTAGACTTGCTCAGTGCTTCTCACTACTTAACTTTTGCCTTATAATTCTTTCCCACCAACCTCAAGGGAGAAAGCTCGCAAGAAGAAAGAAGAAGAAGAGAAGAGAATGGAAAGAGAGAAAGAAAAGGTACTTTTAATGTCTGCACTCTTGTCCATAATTGCATTGCAGGAGTAACCTTTTCCAACTGTATATATGTATGTGTGTCACCATTTAGTATTGTTCCTTTTTTACCACAAAAGACAAATTGATGGACATGCTTTTCCTTCTTCACCATTAAGTATTGTTTCTTCATGTTCCCCTATGAAGAATTTAATTTTAATTTTGACAATTTATAATATTAACATTTCCCCTTATTTTGTTAATATGATGTCAATAAAAGAATTGGCTTTTTCGATGAGGTCCTTTTTTTTGCTTGTGCAATTCAAGGAGAACATATGTTTAAATTTTAGTTTTCTAGATATTTATGCTCATTGCTCAAGTATTTCTGGTGGATTCATTTACTTTAAAAACTTATGTGGAACCTTCAGAAGCTAGGACTATGTGTACAATATATAATACAGCCTCTCAATTTTCAATCTAACTAGTGTTTTGATCAAATGTAAATGATAGATTCCTTTTTCTCTGTATGTGGTTCTTCAGGAGAGGATTCGAGTGGGCAAGGAACTCCTAGAAGCGAAGAGAATAGAAGAAGACAATGAAAGAAAAAGGTTTATCTTCATTTACTGAATCCTTTGTGTTACATCTTGTGCTTGTTTTCCAATCTACCATTTAATGACATCAAATGCCTTTTTCCCTTTCATTATCTGAATTCGTCTTCCATTGGCATGGAAATGTTTCTTTGTGATAGGATTATTGCTTTGCGAAAAGCAGAGAAAGACGAAGAGAAAAGAGCTAGGGAAAAGATTCGTCAAAAGTTGGAGGAAGATAAGGTAAAGATATGTTTAACCACTATGTTTAATATTGTACAAAAGTTTTCAGTACTAAGTTTTTGGGTGAGTATTGTATTGTCAGACGTGTCCTTGGGCAGTGTTGTTTTTAACAGGCTTTAAGTGCAATTTGGTAAATTTAAATTCTTTAATCATGCGTTTAAAATATTCCTCTAGGAGACCCTTGAGCCATACCAGAAGTATGTCTTTTGTTTTGTTTTTCCAAATCAAGTCTGAATTATATTTGCAGAAGAAAACTTAAATTGAGCTAAACAGACGAAGAAATAATAGGTAGAGAAAAGCATTGTTTGAACTCTTAATTCAAGGAACAGACTGAGATTCTGAGAAAAGGAGGAGTTAGTCTGAAGGCATATATAAGTAGATCCGTACCAGGCGTGTTTGACATTGAAATCCTGACTTATCTTGTAGGGCTTACGGAGTCTGGCTTACAAAGGAGACTCTGAATATCTTCATTCAGATTTTAGAAACTTTTGCAAGACTTTTCGTCTTTGGTCTCATTTCATTGGTTTATTTGTCTCTTGCAGAGGCACAAAGACCTCTTCTGATAAAAAGGAGAGATAACTAGTGAAAGGATTGTATTTAATGGTGCACATGCCATTGAATTAGACATTTTTAGTTAGCATACAAGTTACCCTACTTTTGTGCACTGGAAAGTATGTGAAAGTGGGACCGATTGCATATAAGTCGAGTTATAACGTGCACCCATTGAATTCCCATAGTTGTTCATATAAACAGCTAATCTGAATATTGTGTTTCCTTTCATATTTTGAACTTAATATATAGCAGGAGGGTTAACAAACATGCATCGTGAATGCATTCAGATTCGTATAAAGAAGATACCCACCTCTAGCCCACCCCTCCTTTTAAAGTTTATTGAAAACACTCACAAACTATGATGGGTTTACAATTAAGCCTTGTGATCATGGTTTTACAACAAAGCCTTGCTATATCTCACTTGACAAGTAATGAAAGAATCAAGGGCCCAAAATATCCCATTTCTCTGTTTAACGTTTTAGGAATTGCTTCCCCTTGTCAATGTATCTTGTTATTTTTATTTTTTTTTATAAAATAAGAAATCAGTTTTTGTCTTTCTTCATCACCCTTCACAGGCAGAGAGGAGGAGGAAACTTGGGTTGCCAGTAGAGGATCCTTCAACTGCAAAACCTGCTGCACCTGTTGTGGAAGAGAAAAAGGCAGGAGCTTGTTTGTATATACTATTTACCTAGTGATTGCCATTCAGAAATTGTTTGAATTCTGTAGTAATGTGATTTCTGTTGTATTTTTGTATCCAACGTGCAGAGCTCATTGCCTATAAGGCCTGCCACAAAAGCAGAGCAAATGAGGGAATGTTTGCGATCTCTCAAGCAGAATCACAAGGTAAAAACAGTTGCCTGTAAGGTCAAATAATTCATTAGGAAAGAAACAATATTATAATTTCTTCATATTGAGCAACTTTCTAGAGAACCATTTACAGTTCTGGAACAAGACGAGGTTCTATAGAGAGGACCAACTTGGATAGGACTGTTCACTATATTGAAGGCATTTTGAAGGAAGAAAAGGATGAAAACTTCAAAACTTCCATATTTTGTTTAAGTTGAAGGTTATTCATGAAGAAACGATATCTCTAATTATCTCCACAAAAATGGTAGGATTAAAAGGGACAACTTTTCTTCATAAGTAACCTTCAACTTGGACAAAAATGGGGAAATTGTCATCTATTTCTCCCTTCAAAATGCCTTCAGTATAGTGAATAGTCCTATCCAAGCAAGTCCTCTCTAACAAACAAGGCCCAAAAGTTAAGTGTCAATTGCTCATTTAGGACTCATTTGGTGTCTAGGATTGAATTGGAATGGATAACTTCAACATATATTGAAGGTAGAGGAGAATGATTTTTTTATTTTGATAGGATTAGACATGAAGAAAAACATCTCTGTTCTAGTCCAACCATTTTGGGGAGGATCGGAATGGATAAGTTTTCATTTTAAGTAATCCATCTCCTACATCACAATTTATTTAATATCTTCAACTTACCTAAATAGTGGTTTATTCTTTCCTTTCCAATCCTCCATATACGAAATGAGGCCTTAGGTATTTTTTAATGTCACTCACACACTGGCCCTTGAGTTTAACCAAAGTTGCTTTTTGAAATGATAAAAAAGAAGCAAACAAAAATGCAGAATAATATTGCTTGAAAAGAACTGCTCTCATTATTTATCTTTTCAAAGTTATGTTGTATGGAATGTGGACAATGGCCTTACCGATTTCTGCTCTGTGTGTAGGAGGAGGATGCAAAAGTGAAGAGAGCATTCCAGACTCTTTTAACTTTTGTAGGGAATGTTGTCAAAAATCCTAATGAGGAGAAATTTAGAAAGATACGACTCACTAACCCATCTTTCCAGGTAGAACAACTTATCTTGCACAGAAACAGCTCGCTTTTAAGTCCAATCTTTCCTTATAGATTTTTGTTCTCTTTCACCTTCCCTGTTAAAGTTTGCGTTTACCGTAGTCACCACACTATTAACTATTAAGTTATATTTAGACCTGTCAATGGATTGGGTTTTGATCCGGATCTAATCTATCTGAATCCGATGGAATTCATAGGATATGGATTGACATTCTCAATATGATAATCTGATTATGATCCTAATCCAGTATCCAGTTAGCTTAACAAATCAGATGTGGAGTGGAGTTGATCCGATGCGATAATAATATGAACTAAATCAAATAATCTGAATATGATCTGAATCCGGTGTCCCGTTAGGCTGATCCGATCAAATCAGATCCGTTTACTGGTCTAGTTTACTCTTTCAATGCCCATATTTCTTGTTTTGGTCAATAACTCACGTCTTCTTTTGTTGTCAAATCACTCATTGCCTGCCTACACAGGAAAGGGTTGGCTCAGTAAAAGGCGGCGTCGAGTTCCTTGAGTTGTGCGAGTTTGAGAGAATGGAAGGGGGCGAGTTCTTGTTTCTTCCGAGGGACAAGGTTGACATGGCAGTGCTGAACTCAGCTGGGTCTGAGCTCGACTCTGCAATCAAGAATCCCTTTTTCGGTGTTCTTTAAGTTAAAAAGATTGATGTTTGGATTTGTTTATTACTGCACCAATTTGTCCATGATTAAAATATGGTTTACTTGCTAAAAGTTTGCTTATCATAATAAACGTAAGACGGTTACCAACTAACTTTTGGTCCAGTAGTATATTTCTCTTCTCAAAGTTAAAAAGGTGTCCCAAACTCGAATTCCATGTTTCCATTGATTAAAATTTACCTCCCATGTTTTTATTATGATATATATTTTGGATTAAATAAAAACTGATTGATTCTATATCAGTCCTAGTTGATTAAAAACCTTTATAAATTAACTATTAAACATTTTGAAAATTGGATATCTAGGTTATAGCGTTAGCTGGTAACGTGAACAAATATTGAAGTGTGTTTTTGTCCTATGTGTATGGAGCTTGGAATTTCTAAATTTGCCTTTTTGGGTAAACTGTCCTTTTACTACTTGAACTATTGTCTTAGTTTAAATTAACCTTGTGAAATGTTTTTAGGAAAGTTATTGGTCATACAGTTTACAAAATATGATTTAATTAACTATTTCTAAACTTGTAAAATATTTGGAAATTGAGATAGATGTTGAAACACTCAGTAAGTTAAACGGTTGTAAGCTTGAGAAACGAAATTCTACATGCATGTTGTTGTACAATTTTTTTTACATAATTGTTAGGGAATTCCTCTTCACAGTTTTCTAATTAGATCGAGATTGTGTCGTCTTTATAAGTTTACTAAAGCTTCAGATAAAGACTAATATCATAAACTTGCAGAATTTTCGAAGGAGTGTGATATCCACACACCCTTTTTTACTTCTCTCACACCTTTTTGAATTTCGACCGTCGGATCGGATGAATTAAAGAAGATCTAACAGACATAAAGTAATAGCGGTGTGTGAGAAGTAAAAATTGGTGTGTGGATAGCACACCCCATTTTCGAATTAGTAGGGTACACACTCACCTCTAATAAGTTCGTATCAAGCTACAATTGCTGCTCAGATTAAAATAAAAAAGAAGAAGTTATTATCTCCTAATTTACCTAGTCACAACTCATCTTCACACATTTGAGTAGTTATACCTAATGACATTCTGAAATTTGTTTTTTACCATTAATATTCCTATGACAAATGAGGAGGGTATCTCTCTCTAAAAATGGTTTTTTTTTTGTCCCATTAATCGGTACAAAATTATATAAATCAACTAAAGAAACTAAAATGGTATTGATACATTATTTGTCAAAATTTAGAAACAAAAATTACCTCCTTAATATTTTCTCTTGGATTCTCATTCAATATCGATTAAATAAACGACAACAATTAACCAGATATTTTTCTATTTCTAATGTTTTGGATTCTCATCCAAAACACACTTCTCACGTTTTTGTCCTTTGTCAATATGCCAATAAACCAACTTTGGAATGCTTTAAGCAAATTTAGAATTTCCAAACCTCCATAGTAAATTTATTAATTGGGCCATATGGTGGAGGGTCGTTCAAAGATAAGGGTTAGGGTTAAGGTTTAAAATTCTTATCTATACCACTCACGTCTCTCATTTTTCTGTATATGTTGTTTTTGCAAGCTTTCCTATTCCTTTCCTCTTCTTCGTGTTTTCCTTTTTTTTTTGTTTGTTACTGTATGTCAAGTTAATTTTGGTAACCTTTCTGTTTGGTATATGTATGGCAAGTTAATTTTGGTAATCTTTCCGTTTGGTATTAATTTGTGTATATGTGGACCAGTACAATTTACTTGATAATATGATGTACAAAATGTTAAAAACTACAAAACATTTTCATTTATTCTTGTTTCTAAACCTATAAAATACTTTTTAAGTATAAGCTTGAAAAACGAGGCTCTACATGCATGGCGGTGTACATTTATTATTTTTTACTCAATTATTGACAGAATTGAACACAATACTTTAAGTGCACCGTAATGTTAAAACTACATTTCTTGAAACCAAGCATTTAAAGTTTGTGTTTTTAAAGTAAAAAATTTAGCATTCATCCTTTATTATTTTCTGTGGATTTTCAAGAGGCGTTGGCGTTTGCTACATGCATGTCTACAAATTTAGGAAATTTCTCTCATAGCCACTACTCATCTCCAAACTTGAGTATTTATACATACTTAAAATTTATTCCCTTGATCCAGAAAAAATGTCATTAGTTTTCTACAAATGTTAATTAAAAAGTAGATGCAAAGTATATTCAACAATATGTGGGGTATGAATAAACAGCTCTTATATAAACTGCAATGTATATTGTCCATATTTTGAGCTGTCAAAGTAAAATCACTAATATTAATCATCAGTAGACAAAAAAAAGCAATTAATTTGAAACATGAGAAAGTTGGAACTTTTTATTTATTTATATCCAATATATATTACATCAAGTAGAGATGGAAGAATAAATTTGTTTCGAACTTGCTGTCCACGAAATTCGAATCTAAGACTTCTCACTTACAAGTGAAGATGAATACAACAAGATTGTAGTACTAGGTGTCATTTTATTCCAAACTTACAAAGGGGCAGCTGCCATGGCAGATCCACCTAACCTCCAAATTTCAAAGCGGCAGCTGCCATGGCAGATCCGCCTAACCTACATCGCCATAACCATATGTGCTATGTCCTTCGTCTCGTCTTTATTGTAGGCCGAAACTGAAATCGGCGTCCTCAGCATCCCTACTACGTACTGTCTTCAAAGTCGCTACCCATATCAGTAGAACATCTTTGGCAGGTTTGTTAGCAGCAAGGAGCCATGGATTTTGATAGTTATTAGGAGAAGAAGGACCAGCAGCCTGCAGGTTGGGATTATACAAAAATGGCGGTGTTTGGCTTTGGGTGAAGCCCGACGCAGGGTTTGGGTTTGATTTGCTGGCAGGTACAGAGGGTAGTTGGGTGAGGTTTGTTCGAGGAGGATTAGGGTTTTGTGCTGTCATTTGAGTAGCCGTGACTTCGCACAGGAAACACTGGCAGTAGCTAAACATGGAGGGGTTCGATGCCGCTTTGGACTACAGTGTTACACAGGAAACACTGGCAGTAGCTACATGGCGTGGCCTTGCCCTCGAGTTATTTCTAACTCAAGTTGGAGTCCAGCCATTGTCCTCTACATTTTCGTAAATTAAAAAAAATATATATATCAATAACTAGTTGCAGAAAATTCAAGTAATTAACGAATCAATAATAAAAAACCCCCTAAATTAATTCAATGAATAAACAACCCCTAAAATAATAAAAAGGGGTTTTTGAATTTTAATCCTTCAAGAAGATTAAAATTTAAAAAAAACCTGGTGTTAGATTGAATATTGATTTTTAGTCCCTAATGTGTCCTTAATTCAAAATAATTAATGTGTATTTTATTTAATATCTCCCATTAAATATTTAAATTTATTAATACACAAATTTTAATTTATTTTTTGACCAAAAAAGAGTTTTTTAATTTATTAATTTTATTTCACATTCTTCAAACTTGAAAGACTCAATTAATGTACCTAAATGTTAGTACCGAAATATATTATATTGAACTAATATATTTAAATGTTAGTACCGAAATGTATTAATATTAAATTAATGTACCTAAATGTGTATACCGAAATGTATGCACCGAAATGTATATACCTAAATATATGCACCGAAATGTATGTATCTAAATATATGCACCGAAATGTATGTACCTAAATATATGCACTGAAATGTATTAATATTAAATTAATGTACCTAAATGTGTGTACCGAAATGTATGCACCGAAATGTTAGTACCGAAATGTATGTACCTAAATGTATGCACCGAAATGTGTGTACCGAAATGTATGCACCGAAATGTTTGTACCAAAATGTGTATACCTAAATGTATGCACCGAAATGTATTATAATGAATTTAATATACCTAAATGAAGAAGTTACAGTACATCGAAATATATTGTATAACAAAAATTAGTTTATCTAAATGTTCACAACAAAAATATATTACAATGAATGAAATGAAAATAAAAATTATAATGAAATAAAATTAATACATTAAAAATTAGAAAAGAAAAAGATAAATAATTAAAAAAATCAAAATATAATTAATAAATGAGGTTATTAATGTATCAAGGGACTAAAATTAGATTTTGATCTTACTCATGGTTTTAATCAAAAAGTAATCTTTGCCAAGGACTAAAATGAAGTTTTCTATAATAAAAATCTAACTACTTTTCCAGTCTATGAAATCATCAAAATCAAATCAAACCCACAAGAAACAGAACCAAACCTTGAACATTTCTTGAAAAGGATGCTACGTCCATGAGCATTGCGTAGATTTCCTCCTCTCTGAGATTGCTTGCAATCTCCTTGATCCTGGAATGAAAATGATTCGTTAACTAAGCAACATAATTAGATAAATAGATTTAAAAAAAAAAACACAATCACCGCACTTAACTTGTAAATTCAGTTTTTTTATTGTTAAAAAGAATAATTTTATTAAATAAGGGCAAAATTACTAAAAATCAAAAGAAAACAACCCCATGTAAAGAGAGTTACTAACCATTTTTTATTTTAATTTTTTAAAAATCGTAAACTGTAAATTTAGTTTGTATTCAAATAAAACTAAAATATCCAAAAAATAAGATTAAACTAAAATTGTGCTAATTGGCTCGCTAGTAAAATTATATATGACCAGATCAAATCTAACTAGGTTTAGCCATGAACAAACCTAGCTAGCTTATTATACAGAAGAAGAAAAA
Organism: Crataegus laevigata; assembly: GCA_963580275.1. Classification (NCBI taxonomy): domain Eukaryota; kingdom Viridiplantae; phylum Streptophyta; class Magnoliopsida; order Rosales; family Rosaceae; genus Crataegus; species Crataegus laevigata. The sequence goes on from OY756944.1 coordinate 1,186,397, forward strand.
ACATCGATTATCAGATCCAGTGACCACACAGTTTTGACAAAACACAAAATGACATTGATCAAGACCTAAAACGCTAAAAGCACGGGATGGAGAAAGGAAAATACTTCTGGTGAAACCCCCAATCCAATCCTTGAAAACTTGCGTGCCGTACAAGTTATCTCATCTTTTAAAAAAAAAAAATTTTTAATGAAAAGATGCAAATGAACTTTCCAAAAAATATTTGAAGTTTTAAAGTTGGCGAATACAGAATTCATCGAATATTCGTAGAAATTCTTTGTTTTCTCAAATTAATTTGTAGAATTTATGGAGTTTACAGTCAATAAAAACCATTAGAGATAGCATGATGATCAGTCAACTTAGATTAATTTGTAGACTCAAACCTGCCAGATCCAAACAAAATGTCAAACAAGAGAGACATGAAATTCCCAATCAAGATGTCAAACTGAAAAGGGTATATATTGAGGGTTAAAAATATACCTATATTCTGGTAAATCATGGATGCGATTGCTGGAGCAGAATCGTACTCAAGATCACCAGCATCCTCATCATCTTCGTCATCTAGGGTTTTTGGAGCTACCCCACACATCCTAATTACCATCCTATGTTAGAAGATAAAATCCCCAAACAGAACCCAAAACACAATGCAAGAGTTTTTCAATGTGTACAAATGACTAATTAGTGGATCAATTTATAGGGAGGATAGAGGGTTCTAGAATTAAAAAATGGGTACTGTTTGGCAAGTCTGCAAGAGATATTTCCACTCAGTATTCACCAACCTTATCCCCTTTTTCTTTTTTACAGGCTCACCAACCTTCTTTCTTCACGCAAAATTTTTTAACTAATAATATTATCGCAATTTTAATTTTCAATAAACTTAAGAATTGGAACATGCCATACAAAATAAAAACTGCTGATAGAAAAAGAAAAAAAAACAAACATCAAATAGTAACTCAAAAGAAACAAAAAATAAGAACATAACTGCCAAACAACTCAAGTTAAGAGCATTTTCACATGGTGCGTTCACAAGAATATACATCGTTTTATGAATGCGCAAAAGAATATTGAAAGGGAATGACTACGTGCATGGTAATATGTACGTACTCAATTAAATGGTTTTCGGTTTACTTACGTGCCGCACAAGTTATCTATTATTTCATGCATAAATTATATTACAATATGACAAATTTCCTAAATAAATTGAAGTTTAGAGTTGGTATTTAAGATGTCATAATGAAAAGTGATTTTAACCAAGTGAATTTAGTGGATATGGAGTTTTGAAATGTTTATTTATTTATTAATATATATGGTAAAACATATGGGAGGAATATATATGTATATAGTCATAAGCAAACATTTCCTGAAGTGGTAAAATGGTTTTACCAAATCTTCTTCCTTATAGGTAATAGATCACCTATTATATATAATATGGACTAAATTTATTTTCTTCATAAACAATTTTTGAAATTCTTTTTCTATTTCTCTCTTAATTTCAGTCAACGATGCTAAGCAAAACGAAAACAAGCCCATCAGATTAAGAAAGTCCAATCCTACTCATTGTTCCTTATTGTAGATAGTGTTGTAAGTACATTTTCCACATGTATATAAATAGTATGACATATCATATAAATATTTAAAACTTTCTACATGTTTTGTACAGTTTGAAAACTCACAGCACCGCTCGGGCACTCAGAGCGCACTCTTACTAGTTATATATACTAAAATTCAGTTTTTGGGTTACTATTGATCTATAGTGTCCGGACGAAAATATCCTTGTTTTTTTGCTTAATTTGCCGTTTTGCTATCTGCTTTTCTGTTTGCCTTTTGTCTCACTTTGCTTTTCTGTTTCCTTTTCTTCACTTTGCTTTTCTGTACTCTCTCCCAAACTCGCACGCTTGCGTTCTTCTCTCTCCTCAATCCTCCAACCTCGAAAGTCGAACCAGAGCTTATTTCCGAAGAATTTTCTCCTCGGTTTCAATCCAATTCGGTAAATTTTCATTTATATTATCTGATTTTTTCTGAACTATCTATTTCTTAGTTTCTGTTTGGTTGCTCAGAAATAGTAGGAAAAAAAGAAGTGAAATTATAATTCTAATCTTATGTTTTTTGTACGGAAAGGTGGAAAAGCAGAGCTCTTCCATTTGCTTCCACAGATTTCTCGAGCTCTCTCGCAAGCCTGGAACCCTAGCCTCCGCAAGCAAATCAGGTTTGTCTCTCGCTCTCTCTCTCACATATTTTTTTTTTAATTTGGGACCGAAATTCAATCATCGTTGGAGCTCCTATCGGAAACGGAGGTTCAGATTCACTGCTAATCTCTCCAAGCGTTTTTGAAGCTGCGGTTATTCGACGATCTAATCAGGTATAAATCAGTTACTCTTTTGGTTTCTCTCTCATTTTTTTTGTTCTGTTTGGTTCCTGAGAAAATTTCATTTTTTTGGAATTATTTAGTTCTTTTTGTTGATTAGTTGAGTGTGATCCCAATGCTACAGTTAATTTGGATTTCTAATTGATTAGTGTTCGTTAATCTGGATTTCTAATTTATTAGTGTTCGTTAATGTGGATTTCTAATTTATTAGTGTTCGTTTTCTAACAAAATCATAGTGTTGTATATAGAAAGTTGGGAAGATCATCTCTAAATCGAAATTTGATGATAGGCTAGCTAAGAAGGGAAAAAGTAGACTCGCTGTTGTTCGTAATTTGGGATTATGTGCTTTTGGTGCATGTTGAATTATCAATGCTGTTCCCAGATCCATTTCAGCTTGAAATAGCCATTTTGTTCTGTCTAATCTTGCTGAATGTCAAAACGAAAACCTTGAGCAAGTACATATTGTGCTAGATTTGGTTAATGGTATACCAACTGTTCTATTCTGATAAACAATTCTTTGAAGCAAAACTGCCAAAAATTGATAGAATCTTTCATAGTGAGTGCTGGTGATGAATTTCCTAAGAACTGAAGGCTAATTATATACGGATATGTAGTTAATAATATCATAGCCCTTACATAATTTGCACAAACTAAACTGAATTTGAAAAGTTTTCAATTCAAGATTGAACCTGCATATTTTTGTAGATTGAAATTTTACATAATAGATTGAAATTTTATGCTTCCCCGTATCCTAAAATCATTTACATGGAGGCATTGATTAAAATGTGTGCAGAGCGTTCCAAAAAGTTGAGTGTATATGTTACCCCCAAAAACACTATTTTCTAAGACAGTTGAATTAAAAATATATTGAACACATGTATTTGTACGATAAAACCTCGATAACTTTATACTTGACATATATTCTCAGCTTTTTAACACCTTTTCAATGGTGGTGTTCCATTTGTTACAGTTGAAATCATCAAATTTGATTACTCTCCACCCTCAATCATCCTCATTTTGTCGTAAGTCACTCACAATTACTCAATTTTTTTAATCCATATCAAATACAATTCCTACTTTTTAACATATTTTTCTAATCTTTGGGCATTGTTTGATTTCGTTTGTCAAATGGTGCATAAATTTTCACACTTGCTCTGTTAATATGTGTTAGACCCATCCCACTTTTGAGGTTTTCGTACGCAATGCTGAAACATTTTGTGTTGTGAAGGTTAAATGTGTTCGAAACTGAAATTACAAATTTTGTTTTGTTTGGATTTCAAGCAGGAATCACTCAGCAAGACATTGCAGGGCACAAGGGTACAATTCAGATTGGGGATGTGCAGGTGCATATTGATTTGATTTCTGTTGTTCTATTGGTTGAAGCTTTGTTAACAGTACTAGAGTTGTTTTTACGAATTTTTAAATTTTCTTTCTACAAATTATTTTTGAAGTAATTTTTGTTTTAGGAACTGCAATAGTATAATTAGATAGGAAAACTAGAAAATATGTTCGATTTAAAACATATAATTTTAATCTTATCTTTAATTTATTTTTGGATTCTATATTAAGTATCATGTTGAGTGTTAGTCTTATCTTTAATCTTGATGTTGCTGAGTTTGTTTGAACTCCAATAGTTATTGTAGGTTGATTTGGACATGGGCAACTATGAACCCTTCCTAGATGTGACTCTTACTAAGGATAACAACATTACCACTGGCAAGATATATCAGGTGATTCTAATAAACAACAAGAGTTGGTTGTCTGTCTTCTATTTTATCAGTTTTATTTTTATTATTTCGTTCCGTGTAGTCTATGCTTGAAAAGAAGCAGAAAGGTGAATACCTTAGCAAGACTGTCCAGGTGATGGTACAAAATCTCAATGTTCATATATCCATTTATTCTCATTCTGTGTAGATCTGTATATATGTTCTATTCTACGTTGTTTTATCATTTTGAAAGATATTCTAATTTAACGTTCTCGAACAACAAGAAACAACGCCGCAGCACCGCGTGGGCACTACTGCTTGTATCGCCTAGTTTTGAACCAACAAGAATGTAAACCATCAAAGAAAGTGTTAAATACAGTTAACTACCCAACATTTATGGTTCATACCAAACGGATCCCAATGGTTCAAAAACTAGATTTATGTTAGATCACCATTGTTAGGTGATCGATAACGTCACTAGCGTCAAGTGATGGTGTTGAGAAATAAATTGAAAGTCATCTATGGAGGTATAAATCTTCAAAACTACCCCTTTTATATAGCCAACCGAATTTAGGATTTAAGAGTCAAAGCTTGATAGATGATGTGTGAATGGGTTAGTAAAAATCTAAACATGTTCTTTCAGAATTACAAAGCTCTAGTAACTTAACAAATGTTGAATTTTCGAATTGTTCACCATCTTTTTTCTGTTGAGTTCTAAACTCTACTTGACATTCCCCATGATCAGGCATTGCATTTTGAAGTTGGGAGCTTGGGGATCATCTAAGGAAGATTCAAGACAATGTTACAAGTATGAACGAACAAAGAGGTAGAGAAGTTTGAAACCTTTCAAACCCAACACCACCAGTTACACCACCCGACACCGCTCGACACCGCAGTCAAGTTCAGCTATGAACAGATACGGTACTGATGGTACATATACCTGGGCTTAAAACATTTTCAAAGTTTGATGGTTCCATATCTTGTCACTTGACTAATTCATGTATGAAGTTGTATTGAACGAGACATTTTGGTCAATCTAGTCAATAATGATATATGTGATCTTTAAGTATATGCTTTTATGATGCGGTCTTATACCGTCATGAGATAGTATCAATCGCGGCTTTTAAGTTGTGGTATTAGCAAATGATACATTCACTGAGACAAAGATATTGTCTCAGTTTAACTTTAAATACATGCTTAATGCAATCAAACTCATTTCCCAGGGATGATCATCTGACTACGTACCCTATTTAATTCGATATTTCAAAAATGCACGCAGCTTCACCTCTATCGCAAAAGCGCAAGGCAGCTGATCAGAACAAGTTACAAGATATGGAACAATAAGTTCGACTCGTACCTGTCAGAGGCAAGTAAATTTTACATGTTCAATCCAAGTGTTCGCTTCCTTTCCTTCGGCTTCCTCAAACCTCACTCTTGAGCTACTTTTTTAACTAGAACAAACCAAGTTTTGAACTACAATTAAGCAATTGAATTACGCGTATAAAATTCTAGCCATGATAGTAACGCATACATTATGAAGCAGAATTAAAATAAACATTATAAAAAAGTTGTAAACTTCAATATCGTAGTAACAAAGTAAGCACACCGTGAGCTAGAACCGCCCAACGTCTCTAAGATTAGGAGGCCTAAAATTTAGGAGATGAGTTTCCGGGGTGGCCTTTTCGTCTTGTTTCCACATCTTGATTGTCTTGTCAGCTTCGCAAGTAACCAGCCTTGTGCCAGTGACATCATAGCAAAGAGCATAAATCCCAGCTTCACTCTCCAGCGATCCCGGTTGTGCAATTGTTTGGGATTGCTGGAAGTTGTGGCCGCTCTTCCAATCCCAAAACCACAAGCTACCGTTGTCGCCTCCTGTAGCCATAACTCCATCTTCATTGACGGCCATCGCGTTGATAATGGACTTCTGTTGGGAGAGCATGTTGTGCAAAAACTCACCCCTCGGAAGGTTGAACTTTTTGATGGTGTTTGTTGAAGCCGATGCGAAGCAATTACCCCGATCTACCTTAGGATGATGTGTCATTGCCCGCACCGATTTCTTATGATGCGTTAAAGTTGAAAAGGTTTTTCCGTTTCTAAGGTCCCACAGCTTGACAGTTGTATCGTGAGACCCGCTAATAACTTGTGGATCCGTTGGGAGGGTGAGAAGGGAGCAAACTGCATCTTCGTGTCCAGTCATTGCATGAACTTGCGCGTTCTTGAGACGAACATCCCAAACACGGCATACGCTATCCCGTCCCCCGGTGACTAAAACATCAACAGTCGGATGGAGAGCCATGCTATAGACGCCACTAAGATGACCGTGATACGAAACGATAACCTTGTTCTGTTCAAGGTCCCAGCATTTGACTTGTTTGTCATCGCCAGCTGAGAACAAATAGGGTTGCCTGGTGCTAACGGCAAGGCTTCGTATTTGCCCAGTGTGTCCGGTAAGAGAAAGTTGTAGCGTCCCACTTGCTACGTCCCATATTTTGATTGTCCGGTCTGCAGATCCTGTACAGAACCATATGTTGCTTGGATCAAAAGCAACAGAGCGAACCCATCCTAGGTGGCCACTGATGACCCTGTAAATCTTCCACGCCATTGGCTTCTCTTGTTTCTAAGGAAAATCGATCAACTCCTCTATATATAGTTTTTGGGAAACAAACCCTAATTATACTTGGAATTGGAATCCAAAATAGTTTCCTGTAAGTAGTAGGATTCTTTCATAACTTAGGTTTGTATTAGGTTATTAATTAAGAAAAATTAATGATAAGGGCTCCAAAACTTTGAATTTTAACCAAAAACCGTCTAATAAGTTTATTTAATGGTTAGGATAAAGCCCAACACTTAATCAGTCCAATCAACATGGCCCAACTGAAATACCCTAATGTGTTTCCAGTTTTACCCTTGACCTTCCGTTAGTTTTTTCGTGAAACAGACAAAACTACCACCTGCAAGCAAAGCAACAAAAACCCAGATCAATGCACTTCCAAAACTGCATAAAACCCAACCCCCACAAACGGCCGACCGACTCCAACTACATTACGAACAATTTTATCCCTTCGAGTTCCCCATGGTAAATCATTCATTTATGATCTTTTTCTTTCGAATTCTTTCTGCTTTTTGTATGTTTTGAAGATATTTTTCACGCTCCTTTCCCCAATCGGCGGGATGTATTTATGATCTTTTGGTTAAATAATATCTATTCGAGTCTTTCTACTTCAGAGAGCTGGAGATGGTGTTCTTCATCCCGGGTTTGCTCTGCATTTTCATACAAACCTCCTGCTCATCAATAGATGTGCGTGCGGATTGTTGATATATAATTGTTTGTAGTGCGGTGATCATTCCTGACAAGGTACTGTAGCATATGATTGTTGCCTTGGGACATCATATGAACTTAATGAAAAATGATTGGTAGCAAATCAATAGCAGGTCATATGTGGAGAATGGATTACAATATATTCAATTGTTTAAGCTCTCTGATGGCTTCCACTATATATTTTAATTCATGTGTGTGAAGGAAGGATATGTGAAATTAATAAGCTCATATACAATCAGTGGGATCTATTTTTGATCTTTTGGTTAAATAACCGTTCTTTTTATTTTTCATACCATTCTTTTTTAATTTTCAAGCTCCCCACGGGAAACCTTAGCTTTTTGTATCTTCATAACCTCTGTATCCTCTCATCACGAACCCAAACTGTTATAGAAATAGTTAATATTCAGTTTAAGAAATAGTAATAGTATCCTTATTTAGTTCTAGAAATAGTCAGTGTTCAGTTTAATAAATAGTGATAGTACCAATGTTGAGTTTCAGAAACAGTGTAGCACCCGTGTTTAGTTTAAGAAATAGTCAATGTTCAGTTTAAGAAATAATGATAGTACGGGAATTGAGTATAAAAAATAGTGTAGTACAAGTGTTTAGTTCATAAATAGTATAGTATTAGTGTTTAGTTTCTTAAATAGTCAGTGTTCAGTTTAAGAAATAGTAATAGTACGAGTGTTCAGTTTAAGAAATAGTGATAGTATCCATGTTCACTTCTAGAAATAGTGTAGTACTCGTGTTTAGTTTCATAAATAGTCAGTGATTAGTTTAAGAAATAGTAATAGTACCAGTGTTCAGTTTAAGAAATAGTGATAGTACCAGTGTTCTTTTTAAGAAATAGTGATAGTACCCATGTTCAGTTCTAGAAATAGTGTAGTACTAGTGTTCAGTTTTAAGAACAAAACGGAATTGGATAACCACTCATGTCACACTGATATTGGCCTCTAATTTAATAGATTATACAAGGTTTGTATTGGCCTCTAATTTCATAAATTGAATACAAGTACTGTCACTATTTCGTAAACTAAATACTGACTATTTATCAAACGAACAATAGTACTATCACTGTTTCGTAAACTAAACACTGACTATTTCTTAAACGGAACACTAGTACTATCACTAGTTCGTAAACTAAATACTGACTATTTTTAAAACCGAACAAATACTATCACTATTTCGTAAACTAAACATTGACTATTTATCAAACGAACAATAGTACTATCACTGTTTCGTAAACTAAACACTGACTATTTATCAACGAACACTAGTACTATCACTGTTTCGTAAACTAAACACACGGAACACTAGTACTATCACTTTTTCGTAAACTAAACACTGACTATTTTTTAAATGGAACACTAGTACTATCACTGTTTCGTAAACTAAACAGTGACTATTTATCAAACGAACACTAGTACTATCACTATTTCGTAAACTAAACACCACTGTTTCATAAACTAAACATTGACTATTTATTAAACGGAATACTAGTACTATCACTGTTTCGTAAACTAAACATTGATTATTTGTCAAACGGAACACTACACACACACACACACACATGAGTTCAATTTTATAATGAGATAGATCCAAGGCAATTGCATGAGACTTCCAAACATAATCATAAACTAGTTTCCAAAAAAAAAAAACATAATCATAAACGTTGATGTGAGTCTCGCACTTTAAGTTTCACTGATCCAAGAAATCTTCCCTTAACCTTCGTTGGTAATTTTCTTATATAAACATTACTAAGTTTATGGATCACAAACATGCAAACATTAATTTGAAATAAGTAATTAACAAGAAAATGAGATTAGTACCTCTCATCAACTTATGGGTCTCAAATACTTCATCCAATCAAAGCCTAAAAGCTCATGTCTAAACAAATATTAACTCAATTCAAACAGTTGGTACAACATAATTACTCCACATGGAACGTATGTCCCACAAGTAACAATTGATCTTCAATACATTAACTAGCTTGAAGTTCGAGACACACCCTTTGACCATTGGTTTCTCCATAAAACCTAGTCTACCAATCGACCTCCATAATTCAAACACTCACTCTTCCTCTGTCCTCAACTCTCACACTGACTGAAAAGCTTAATCAATCAAAATGTCCACAGAGTCCTCCTTCCAATGGACTCGTCTTCCTCCTCCTCAGCTCCTTCGACTTCCTTTCTGCACTTAGCCATGCGTGGCCTTTGTTTGTGCCTCCCTCATCTCCGCTTCTATATTCACAAGTGTAGCGGCGACCAATTCCTCGAGCATCTCATTGAGATCCGCCACAAGCCTAGTTGATTTTTTGGCAACCGAGCCATGACCGAAGCCAAGGAGGAAGGAATTTACAACGAAGACGAAGAGGAGCGAGGGTTTGATTCCAACAGCGAGGTCGCTGACATGGCAAATGGTCGAAAGATGCGGCAAAGGTCGGTGAAATATAAGGCGTTTCACTGTTGTGCATTTAACAACCTAAATATTAAACTACTAATTGCATGTTTTAAACTCGCAAGTGCACAAGATCAAACACATAGTATAGAAAGCAAGTACGAGATCATTCCCATGAGGATTGCACTAATATGTATCTAAAGTATGATTCCTAACAATTTAAATTAATTAATTCACAAAACTAGCACATAAAGATTTAACAAAATAGTTTGAGTTGTCTTAAATTTAAGAATAAAATCCCAATATAATGAATGTAGGCAAATAAAAATAATTGGCATTAAGGGTTTTGAAAACGATGTTTGAACGGTTTGGACTTTGGTTTCCATCTCTAACCTTTTTCGCCTAAGCAATCGATACACACGATGATACAAATCAGATTTTTGATGCTTAAAGTTTGTCAACCTAAATGCATGGTATCTACTCTTTAAGCTATTGGTTTCCCTAAACAACGAATTAGGCATGGGTGTTGATAGAAATTTCACCGTCTATACAAATAGAGGCAAAATCACATGAAATACTTGCAAGAATACAAGGTAGATGTAGTATAGATGCTCATGCAAGGTCGTTCTCCTCAAGGACTATTTGAATAATTTTTGCAAAAACAATTCCTAATCAATTACTTGAAATTAAAGGTTGAGAAAGATGATTTTGAAATTTAGTAATATTAAAAACGAATTTTAATTAAAAACTAATATGACAAAAGAAAGTTTTAAATACCAATTTATAAAAACACTAGGGTTCCACCGTCACCTAGCAATCCTATGAATTTCTACCAATTACCTATGATCTACACATGCCACTTTGAAGGTTAGGTTTTCCTAATATATATTCTACTTGGAACCTCCAACATAGAACGTATATCTAACATGCAACCCGTTCGGACGTTCGGATCAAATCTGAACATGAAGGACTCATTATGCTTTATGAAAACCCTTTGAAAAACCATGCAACCCTTAAGACGTGGTGTTCATCCTAAGTGAAATTACAACTATTAATCACAAGAAGCCAACGTCAATTTCAGGGAACCTTCTGACCAAAATTGCATCAAATTACTTTTCTAAAAACCCTAATGGTGGCCAGTCATTAAGAAAATTAGATAGTTTAAAACAGTGATCAATAATTCAAAGTAGGCATGCAATCAATCATAAGCAACTAAATAAAAATTACATAGTCATGCTAAGGCTTAAGGCTTCGCCCTAGCAAACAGGAATTAGTTACGCATATTCATAATTGAAATCATAGAAAATATTATTAAGAAGAAAAGGAATGAAAACACCTTAAAGTAGAAAATCTCCTAGAACCTTAGCAAAGTTCTTTGTCTCCAAAGTTGAATAATAAAAACCTCTCACTAACTATGAACGGCAAAAAGCCTTATAAACCCTTACTAAAAGTCCAACGCCAAAAACCCTAGAGTTTCTTGGTCTTTTTCTCTAATTAGGAAACTAATAATAATAATAAAATAAATAAGAAAATAAAGTCCTAATTAAATTAGGATAATCTGCACAGAAACTGACCAGCCACGTTTTAGCCCCAGATCTCCTCCAAATCCGACCCAAGATAGCTTGTTTTGAAGGTCAAGACGTCCCGAACACATCTCCAGAAGGCCACGAACCCATCTGAGGTCATCTCGGGCTCCAAAAACGCAATTCAAGCCCAAAACGTCACTTTTCCAGCACTGCGCATCACTCCTTTATTTTGTCACCAGAAAATCATCGTTGGGAAGAAAATTATGATATTTTGATATGATCAAGCTCAGTGACTCACGAACGTCCTCCAACTGAAATTACTCCAAACTTCGTTCATTTGACCATGTTTTGCTCCAGAGGAAGTCAAAAGTTCTATATTGGAAATACAATTCAAAGTATCAAAATTCTTCCAAAATATTAACCAAAATATACTAAGAATAGGATTAAAAATATAATATAAAATGGACTCATCAGGTGTCTACACTAACTCTTTTCATTCTCGAAGTATTTAGCATGGTATCTACTAAGTTGCACTTTGAGAAAGCATAATACAATGGAAATCGACAAACACACGAATCCTAGAATATGGTCTCTATTCCGGTTCTTCATGATAATTAATTCCAAGAACCGTACCAGTTCTCTTGTTACTCAGCATAGGTACAAGACTTGACCATTCAAATTTACCCATGTAACGAACTCAATTACAAAGCTATTCTATGGTGATCAATCATAAAATAACTCAATAAGATTGGATTTGAGACTGGAATTAATCACTAAAGCATCAACAAATTGTCTTGTACCAAAAGTGTATCGATAATACTCAAGGAAACATGATTAGGATTTCAACCAAGTTTCAACTATGAAATTTAGTTACTCATAATCTAAATGGGCAGTAAAGACAAACAAAACAGAAAGTAAAAGGAGAAGAAAGAACTCTTCAATGATGAATTGCGGAATGATGCCCGGTCCTTCCTCATTTTTCTTTCTGTCGTGACTTTTCCCCTCTTTTTTTTGGTGGCTGCTGTTTTTGTATCTCACGCTGGTCTGATTAGGGATTTCTCTTCTGGTTGTAACCGACAAGGCAATTAGCCTTTTCCTTTCATTCTAATTCAATGAGCTTTAAAGTCCCATCTTATTAGTCTTCTTATTTATTTCCTTTCAGACTTTTTGGCTTCTTCCAACTGGTTAAAACCCCTAATACATAGGAATTTTAGTCTTCCTTTAATCTGCCACATTGATACACATTTGTAGAAAACTTTGTTTTCGCGCGTAGCCTGACCTTCATGTATTAAAATTGCCATAACTTCCTCTAGAAAAATGATCTTCACAAACCGTAAAATTCTACGAAAAATAGACATCCGCGGTTTTCCAAGAATGTATGGCGCATCTCCTGGTTCTTCCCAAATCAATACAGTTTAATCCACGAACTCGACTGATTTGCAGAGGATGTGCTGATGACATAGGATTGTAAAAGCCTTTTTAGTCACAATACTTTCTTTTAAGCTCATTTCCCACCTATATAAAAGAGTAAAACAAAGGTGTTAATAGTGAGAATTAATATGTATATAATAGTGAATTTACGAGCATAACATTCACTCGTATAGGATATCATCTTCGTTGCCCAAAGTGGCTATGAGGAACGGCGATTGGGTGAGGAAGAGGAAGCTAGGTTCGATCAGCCACCCAATTTTGGAGGTCCAGGGGTTTCTTCTTCGTTGGACAAGCTCAATTTCATTCCTTTGGGTTAATTTGAAAGTAAAAAATCATTATCATTGAATTTGAATGGTGATTGGAGCACAAGCAAAGAAAAGGGAAGTTTCCTTTAAACAAAAACAGAGTTTTGTGGGGAAGGTGGAGTCCATTTGATCATTTCATGTTTATAAGGTACTATGATTAACTGACGGAAAGGGTTTTCCGTCAGGGGTGGTTGCAGGAAAAGGAAAATTTGGTTTTGCACCGGGGTGGGGGTTGCTTTTTAGTTATGAGGTTTAAGTATTTTTTTATTATATTATATTTTGTCCTTTTTATTAAATTTTTAGTCCTTTACATTAAATAAAGTTAATAGATGGTTTTTAGTTAAAATAAACCTAATTCAAACCCTTTTCATTAAAGTTCCCTATTAATTATTACATATACCTTCTCCGGGTTCTTCGGAAAACCTAATTCCAAGTGGGAAAGTAAAGAGAACCCTAATTATTAAGGAGAGGCAAAAGGAATTAACATTTGTATTAGGAAATCTACTATCTAGGGTTAATTAACATGTTCGCTGCCATGGGTGGAGAAAAATAAATCGCCAGGTCTCTTTAGAGATTTAGAAATCAACTTTCCAAATGACGACTCCATTGGCTTCTCTTGTGTAATATCCCATATCCAAAATAACCTAACTCCTTTTGGGCCCCGCCATTTTGCTTGATAACTTAAGGCCCTAGTTTAGTTTTAAATTTCTTAAGCCCAAAACCCGGCCCAAGCTTAGGTTCAATTACCCAATCCGTGAACTCTGTCTTCTTCCTCCCTCATTTCTGAAAACTCAGTTCTCTCTCTCACACTCGCACACTCTCACTTTCTCTCTAAAGCTCTGAGAAGAAATCACCCATTCCATTGACAAATCAAACTTACAAATTCATTTCTAAAACCCTTGCGACTTTAGGAACCCAACTAGGTCCCTGCATGCAGTGGCGAAGCCAGAATTTACCGAGGGGAGGGGCGAAATTTAAAAAAATGCAAGGTTCAATCGAAGCGGTTGCTTTCATATTAGAGAGTGCAAAGTTTTGAGTCAATATTCATAACAGAAAACTGTTTCTTCACCAAAGCAATTGTAAGCGATAATATCAAAGCTACGTAAGAAGCTTAAATTGGTTATGATTAGATTCTTAAAAACTCGAAGCCCTTCATCGATCCCATCGCAGTCTTCTCCTCCAAATTGTGGCGGATCCAGAATTTTAATATTGGGTGGTTCCAATATTCAAGCTAAAAAAAAAATTAGATGAAAATACTATTGAAATATTAAACGCTAAAGTACAACTTTTTATTCATAATCTTTATATAAACAAACAATTTAGTGTTACTCATTTTCATCATTTTTAATAAGATCATTAATTCCTTGCAATTAAGAAAAGTTATTTCTCAAACTCATAGAATAAATATAAATATCAAATTGATCATAAAATGCCTAAATAAGTTGATCTTGAAGTGTATAGGTACGTGAAGATTGGGGAAGAGATTGGTGGTATGTTGATGATGGTGGACTTCGATTAGGTGGAGTGGAATTTAGGAAATGGAGGATTAGGGAGTTAATTTGGGTGGGGTGGACTTTCTTAGAAAGTCAAGCTTTTTTGTTTTTTTAATTAAAAATGGTGAGGCTATTAGCCTCCCACGTGACCTAGGTGGTGTACAACACATCAAATCAATGCTCATTGTTTTACTTAAAAGCTCACGTGGGCTATCTAGCATTTTGAATAGAAATTGATTGTTTTCTTCTCTCCTTCTGGTTTGTAGAAAAAGCCAGAACATTGCAGCAGCTGAAAATCTGACGCCTTCATTCTCTCCACCCAACCTTCTCCCTCATCGCCCTTGCTTTGAAAATTTGACGCCTTCGTCTGCAAATTCCAACCGAACCAACACCTGACCCTCGATTTCGACGAGAGCGGAGTGTCCCTCACGTCGTTTTGGCCTGGATTTAAAAAAAAAAGGATTTCAGTTGCTTAATCAGACGAAGAACAACGAAGAACAGAACAGAACAGAGGCAGATCTGCGGAGCGGAGGGGCTGGGTTTCCAGGAGGGGAGGGGCGGAACTCGCGTTGGCCTAGTGTTTTCCGGCGAGGGGAGTGGCGGTTGTTTTGGCCTGGATCTCAAAATTTTGTAGTATACATTTTCAGAAGTCAAGCCTATGCATATGAACGTAAGTCGTTAAATATATTTTTCCACCAGCGTCTTTTGAAAATTTTAGATACATATTAGATCTCTAGAACTGACAGGCTTGGGCATGTGATTCACTTTTCCATTGATAGAATATCATAAACCATAATTTGATTCCAATTAATGAAGGCGGAAAAACAATCAATAACAGGTCTTTCTTTTGCGTTATGTTGCTGATAGTCTTTAGGTTTATGTTGTTGTATGAATCTCTGATTCCGGATGTTATCCAACTTTGCTTTTATGCCAACTGACTTTTGGTAGGGTGGTTGAGGCAAAGAAGACGATACATAAGTGAGAATTTGTTGAATAAAACATTCTTCTGGCTGTTATTCCAGCTCAGATTAGCCTTTCTTACTTTTGTTTTTTATTGGTCCTGATTCGCGGGTTTGATTTCCTCGCGTTGGCCCAGTGTTTTCACTGCAATATTAAGATTGAAACTTTACTCAAGGAAATCAAACTCGCGAATCAGGACCAATAAAAAACAAAAGTAAGAAAGGCTAATCTGAGCTGGAATAACAGCCAGAAGAATGTTTTATTCAACAAATTCTCACTTATGTATCGTCTTCTTTGCCTCAACCACCCTACCAAAAGTCAGTTGGCATAAAAGCAAAGCTGGATAACATCCGGAATCAGAGATTCATACAACAACATAAACCTAAAGACTATCAGCAACAGAACGCAAAAGAAAGACCCGTTATTGATTGTTTTTCCGCCTTCATTAATTGGAATCAAATTATGGTTTATGATATTCTATCAATGGAAAAGTGAATCACATGCCCAAGCCTGTCAGTTCTAGAGATCTCAATATGTATCTAAAATTTTCAAAAGACACTGGTGGAAAAATATATTTAACGACTTACGTTCATATGCATAGGCTTGACTTCTGAAATGTATACTACAAAGCTATGGTTCATAAGTCTACAATGTCTGTCGAGTGCAGCACAGACATTCATGTTGTGTTCGATAATGTTAATACATATATTTACCACATAAAAAGATTAGATCAAACTTGATTATCTTTCAATGAATTATATATCTAAGCAATTTGAGTTTACCAATATTTTCTAGAAGAGTTCTGTTAAACTGGACGATACCTGATATTGAATTTCCAAAAAGATAAAGGTGGTTTAAATTTGTAAACTTTGTAATAGGATCATTAGTTAAATGGCCTGAAAGATTATTAAACCCAAGGTTCTAAAAAACGCTAGGCGCTAGTCGGGCGGCGGGCTAGCGCCTAGCGCCTAGGCGGCCTAGGCGGATTTAGGTAAATTTATTGTATTTCTTATAAATAAGTGCATATTGGCATCTAAAATATATATATATATATATATACTTGTATAGATAATAAAATAATGATAAAATACAAATTAGGTACACTATTTCCATAAGTATTGGATGAACTTGTAGTAAATCCATAATTTGCAAATTAGATACACCATTTCCATAAGTATACTACAATGAAACCAAAAAAAAAAGCACACAATTAAATAAAAAAAATATAAAAAAAAAACCTCCTAGGGCCGCCTAGGGCCGCCTAGGACCGCCTAGACCGCCTAGCCCACCTAGCCGCCTAGCCCGCCTAGCCCGCCTAGACCGCCTAGGCCCAATCCGATTTTTCCACCGATTTGCCCAAAAACGCCTCGGTTGCTAGGCGCCCAGCGCCTAGGCGGCCGCCTAAGCCGTTTTTTAGAACACTGATTAAACCCCAACGACAATGACTCTATTCTCTCTGAACTACAAACAGACAAACTGTTAAAGATATTAGATACATCTCCATTTAAATTGTTGTTTGACAGATCAAGATCTTTCAATTTCGCCTCACTAATCCCAATTTTCAGCAGGATTTACACCTCTCTGATTGGGATTTCTACAACAGTAATACTTGGCTAGGTGGTAAGACAAATCCTTTTTTGCTCCATTTGAAGCATCTTAACTACTTGACTTGAATGACAACAATTTTCAAGGATTGCAGGTTCTCCAAAAACGCATTTAGGTGGGGATTTGATTCCATATTGTTTACACATCTTATCTTGAATGTTGTCTTGCAGAATCATATTGTTTACACCGTGAGCTAGAACCGCCCAACGTCTCTAAGATTAGGAGGCCTAAAATTTAGAGGATGAGTTTCCGGGGTGGCCTTTTCGTCTTGTTTCCACATTTTGATTGTCTTGTCAGCTTCGCAAGTAACCAGCCTTGTGCCAGTGACATCATAGCAAAGAGCATAAATCCCAGCTTCACTCTCCAGCGATCCCGGTTGTGCAATTGTTTGGGATTGCTGGAAGTTGTGGCCGCTCTTCCAATCCCAAAACCACAAGCTACCGTTGTCGCCTCCTGTAGCCATAACTCCATCTTCATTGACGGCCATCGCGTTGATAATGGACTTCTGTTGGGAGAGCATGTTGTGCAAAAACTCACCCCTCGGAAGGTTGAACTTTTTGATGGTGTTTGTTGAAGCCGATGCGAAGCAATTACCCCGATCTACCTTAGGATGATGTGTCATTGCCCGCACCGATTTCTTATGATGCGTTAAAGTTGAAAAGGTTTTTCCGTTTCTAAGGTCCCATAGCTTGACAGTTGTATCGTGAGACCCGCTAATAACTTGTGGATCCGTTGGGAGGGTGAGAAGGGAGCAAACTGCATCTTCGTGTCCAGTCATTGCATGAACTTGCGCGTTCTTGAGACGAACATCCCAAACACGGCATACGCTATCCCGTCCCCCGGTGACTAAAACATCAACAGTCGGATGGAGAGCCATGCTATAGACGCCACTAAGATGACCGTGATACGAAACGATAACCTTGTTCTGTTCAAGGTCCCAGCATTTGACTTGTTTGTCATCGCCAGCCGAGAACAAATAGGGTTGCCTGGTGCTAACGGCAAGGCTTCGTATTTGCCCAGTGTGTCCGGTAAGAGAAAGTTGTAGCGTCCCGCTTGCTACGTCCCATATTTTGATTGTACGGTCTGCAGATCCTGTACAGAACCATATGTTGCTTGGATCAAAAGCAACAGAGCGAACCCATCCTAGGTGGCCACTGATGACCCTGTAAATCTTCCACGCCATTGGCTTCTCTTGTTTCTAAGGAAAATCGATCAACTCCTCTATATATAGTTTTTGGGAAACAAACCCTAGTGTTGTAGGCCTATTTGATTGAGAGGGAGGCCGGCCACTTTAGAGAGAAGAGAGAAAGATTAAATTGTGAGGTGAGGTTTTAATTCACCCAATTGTGCTTCTATTTATAGTGGTAAAAAGGACAAACCCTTTCCCATAAGGATTACAATACTTAATAGGTAATCTACTCCTAATAGGACTAAATATACATTCTTATATCTCATAGGATTTACACAATCACATTCCTATTCTAATTATGACTACCAACGGAAATTTCCAATTTTCATCGTTTTTTAACTTGTAAAGTAATTTAAAGTAAAGATAGAAGTTGAAACTATATAATTGAGCATCGAGCGGATCATGTGTATGTCCCAATTTTGGCTAAATTCGTGGATAGCCCACTCTTATACCATGTCACAATTTGTCCTACTCCAAATTGTCAATATGGGTACAGAGTCCCCAGGTCATGTCAACTCCTATGCAAAGAATTTTAGCTAGGGGTAGTCAAATAGGAAAAAAAAAAAGGAGGGATTTTTTTTTTAATCCTTCCTCTTTTTTTTTTTTTCTCAATTTCCCTCCTTTTTCTTTCTGCTGCTTTTCTAGGGGTTTCTGACCTCGTTGTTGATTGCAATTCGGCTGTGGCCGATGGCGTTAAATCCCAATTCTTGTTTCTGAGTCACCGTTGATTGCAATTTGTTACGTAATTGGGATTTACATCCTCACTTGTGTGGCAGAGAAGACCATTGGGATCCGAATATTGATATCATAGTGCTCGTCCTCATCTGCAGTTTTCCTATATGCAATATGACGACGTTGCTATGGTTTAATTAATCTTGCTGCAAACAGGAAATTGTTTTAAGTTTGAGGCACCAAATGGATTTTGAAACGACGAAAGGTAGAAAAATTTATATTTCTTTGCAGTTCTGCAAATGGATTTTGAATTGACTATATGATGTTTGAAGGTTTAGGGTCCATGACCTCAAGGAGGAACTCCCACATGACATTTGTACATGTAAGGAATGTAATATAGGTAAAATTCAAACGTAGAAAAAGGAATAAATTGTACATAGCTGTAACATATTTCAGTACTTTCTCTAAACAACGTAGCATGTTTTCTAGATGACAACGAACTCGACAACAAACAGCGTTATAATAGAGAAATGACTCTTACAAATGCAACATCTAGTAATTCTTTCCATAAACATATACCAAAACAAGATCTACATTGGTCTTCGGCGGCGTGGAAGTCCTCTTCAGCCTCCTCTTTCTCACTCACAAGAACGCACACGCACAGTCCTACTCAAAATTTCTAAGTTGTTTGATTAAGAACAAGGGGGCAATCCCGTGGTCCTGTATATGCAAATGCACTAACTTCAACTGCCGTGCGATTTTCATATAAATATTTTACTTGATGGTACTTGTTCATCAAGTAAAATATTGGTCTATTAACGACCTGGGATTGAGGACCACCAACAAAGTTCTTGCCGCCACTGGCATGCTGGCGAGAAACCAATGACCTGGTATTCAGAAGCAGAAACCAAGGCAACAGTGTGCCATTCACCTAGTTCATCAGGAGCGAAACATGTCAGTGATACTATCATTTCCATAATTATATATATATATATATATATATATATATATATATATATATATATCTATGTATCACTACAAGTTGAAGAATGAGATTGTGAAATGCTTAAAGGGCCAGTTAAAGATAGATATACCTCTGGTAAATCAAAGATTCGATAGAAAACCATCCTGTTCTTCAACAACATTGTCTACACCATTATAATTAGTTTTCTGAAGCTACCCTGCACATCTCTGAAGATGTAGTTTTTGTTTGTGTACTTATCACCTATGTTTGGGTCTATTTATAAGACTGAGTGTAGGGTTAGGTTTAGAGTTAGGTTTCTGGAAACCTCATCTAGTCCAGGTCATCTTCACTAGTGCGGCATATGTGTTCCTCTAGTTTCCTTTGTGAGTTAAGGGTAGGTTCATGGAATTTTTATCTAGTCCAGGTCATCCTCCTCTATCAGCTGGACAAGTACTTGCTTGTGTGTGTATTTCTTACCATTTTGGTTTATATTCTTTTCCATTTTTTCTTATAAATCTTTTGGCAAGTAATCTTGCTAGTTGATTTGACCAATTCGGGAAAAGTTCTCTGTTTTGTTAACGTACATATTTTGTAGCAGATGGTGTTTTACTGTAGTGACAGAAAACAATAATGTCTTGGCTTATCCTCTGTCCCAAAGGAGCTAAAATGGGCAAAGGATTGGTAGGATTTTGTTTTGCAGTTTGAATTGTTATTGTACGATTTTTGTAAGTGTAATATGGAAAATTTTCTTCATGTGTTTTCGTATTACGATTTTACCAAAAGGGCAATGGATTTGACCTTCAGTTTCCCGGCAGACGATTAATCAAGAGCTGACAATTAGTGAGCAAAGAGATCGACAAAGTTTACTATTTGCTTGGGTCAGTATGATGCCGACTGCCACGATAAAACGTTAAAGGATCAGTTAAGTGGAATTGGTTTTTGAATCTATGAGATGGTTTCCTCACTTTACTCGAGTACAACCAAGTTAGTATATTTATAATGACTACAAAATAATTAAACTTGGGTATTACATTAACGTTATTCATTTCCGACTGACCCATTCTTTCGTCATCCTGCTTGTACTTGTCTTCCTTTTGTTAGAATATGAGCATGAGTATGAATCGGTAAACTTAGTTGTAGAATTAGAGATTGAATAGGAAGTCTTATTGAGAATGGATTTGTAAATCTATGTTGTAACTGGACTGCTATTTGGAATGAATTGGTATTCTATATGGATTTTAATAGGAGAATCCTTATAGAATTTGGCTAAGATTGTATAGTATATATATGGTGGCCTCTGCTCTCGCAGTGTGTGCTCAATAAGACTAAGACCTATTATTAGTTGAGAACCTTGAACACTGAAGAGAGGAGAAGGTGCACTGCAACATTGTTACAGAAATCAGACATGGCAACTGGTTCAAGTTCATCTGCAGGTACGGTTTTCTACATACATTGGTTTAATGAACAATGATTTGTGTTTTAATAACAGTAGCTCATATAACTTGTAATTGGTTTAATGTTTTATGCTAACACCTTTTACTTACCAGTGCCTTTCTCTAGTTATCTTTACAGTACTGTGGCGACTCCCCTTCCATTTCGGGTTCATTAGTTTGTTTCCCCACCCATGCCTTTGCCCTACTTATGAGAAATTTTTTGGATGTTTTTATCTTTTTTTCATTTGGTTCTGTATATATTGATAAATTGACATATTAACTTAAAGCTGTATCTTGGCACGTCATTGCTTGTAGATGGCAAATATCAATAAAGAAGGGAGGACCTAATCGTGGCTGCTGAATGTTATTGCGATCAGCACTCAGGACAGGAATCTTGTTCGCTTAGAAGTTTCTTATGCTGATATAGATACAGCGACGGCAATGGCGATTGTGAACATGCTGCCTAATATTTAGTACTTAATCTTCAAGTCACCCATTGACCTGAAAGATCTTGTCTTGTTGATTGAGGGCTGCAAAATTCACGCTTCAAACAATTATGATGTGGGTAATGATTTGAATAATAAGTACCGGTTAGATACTGAGACAAAGTTAACGCACAATTATGTATCCAGATCGAGTTTGCTGTGAAATTGTTACTAATTTGTCAGCTCCAGAACAAGAATTCAGCTCTATGCATTGATCCAGTATCCAGAATTTGAATTCATGCATGTCCTTTCAATGTGTCCTCCTAAACTGCATTGATTATTTCAATTAACTATATCATTGCACTACTAAAATTTGGCTCGACAGGGACTGACTTCTTTGGGGACGGGTCCTCGGAGGATCACGTCCGATAAGTAGCTAACTACTGACGATTTTTACTTATTAAGTTATGCACAACTAATGTCGATGACTATTGCCAAACATTCTTAGAGTGACACCATACATATCCATATATAAGTTGGTCCCCTTCTGTTCTGGAAAAGATTCTTAGAGTGACACCAATCATATCCATCCATATATAAGTTTGCCCCCTTCTGTTCTGGAAAGTGCAATGATATGAACACACGGACCTCAAAAAGTTTGAACAAATACTACAATCCGTACCTTGTAACCCACGATCAATATAATACTGTAATATTGACCCACAAATAACAATTTGTTGGAATTTTTGGGATCGATAAACCCGACTGATTCTGTAACAGTATGGAAATCGGGACAATCTATATATATATATATGTAGACGATACAAAATGCTTTTGGAAAATAAATTAGAGAGGAAATGAAAATAAACAACCAAAATGAAGGATATTGCCAACGGTGGTGCTATTTGTACACATTTCTTTATCTTTCAAACCCTATTAATTTCTATCATTTCTAGTAAGAGTATTTTCAATTGAGAGATAAAAATTTGAGATGTAAAACCTACATTTACATATCATCGGAAGATGTAAATGTAAGTTCTACTCTAATAGGCAATATGTAAATTTGAGATTATTTTATCTCTTTGACTCACACAATTCACCTTCTAAAGTTGTAAAAAAAAAAACACACAAAAGAAACATGCAAATACATATTTTTCTTTTCATCTTCCGTGAAGATATATAATTTACGTTCTACCATTTGAGAGTTGTTTGACCAATAAAAAAAAAATACAATGCCTATTTTAAGACATTCTACATCTCCCATTAAAGATATGTGATTATCTTTTATGCAACAACCCTAATGGAATTCAAGACACAAACAACAAAGTATATAAGGGTTGGTCATCGGCTAAGATAAATGCAGTCAGTTTCATTGATAATCACACCAGTTATATAGAAGATTTGAACTGAATACCAAGCTGTTTCATGCAAATACAAAGTTATACCAAGTATTAAACATATATTACTAGCATGTATAACTAGTGTCTAAAAGCTCCCCCTGGGCCCAAGAATAGGCACCACCGCTCAACATTTTCATGGACATCTACAAAAGAAGGAGAACTTGTCTGTTAGGGTATACCGTCACAGTGACATTCTGTGTTAATAATGCAATGACATGTAAAAAAAACTAAATATATAAAGAAAAACTAATACATATAATATTGTATTATGATATAAAATTCTATTATTTTTAGGATACCCGTACCATACAAGTTCATCGCCTAAAAAATGTGGAAACTCTTTCTAGCCACAAGTAGACCTCAAGGCACCCAGAAATCACAGATTTACAAGATATAGTGGCCTTCTTCTCCTTGGCATCCAAAACTGATCAATTACACCTTATACACCGTATAGTTTAGCTCATTTTCGCTTATATACGTAAAATTAAGAAATATGTTGCACTCATCCTATACATGCAGTTAAAAAAAGTTATCACATGCCTCTATTATTTGATTTAGTTTGCGATTAAGGGTAATCTCTGAGATCTAATTTTAACCACGTTGATTAGGAACTCGTTTGGATTTACATTTAAAATGATTGAAAGGTGAAAATATTTTTGAAAACAATCCATAGTAAAATGCTAATAAATCCTAAAAAAAAAACCTTAAAGTGCTTCCTGGAAGAAGCACATAACTGGTGCTTCTCGTAAAAATCACTTAAAGTGCTTTTGGAACCCATAAATATTTTCTCTAAGAATGCTTTTTCAATCATTGTTAAAGCATATCCAAACAAACTCTAGAGCAATGTGACACAACCCGTGCTAACTCGAGGCGTGCTGGCCGTCACGTGAGGGTGACGTAGCCATGTGTACAATGTGGAAGTGAGTGAGATATAAAAATGTAAGTAAATAAAAACCAAACTAACTAATTTAAACTAGGTGAATAAAAGTGAGTGTGAAGGTATTTAAAATAGTGATACACATATATTCAGAGCATATACGTCCTAGGAGCAATCCAACATCAAGTAATAATTTACAGGTCACGAAAAAAAGTTTCCTACATCAGTACAACACTGTCAGAACTGCCGTGGGTCCTCGCAAGCCACCAGCACGAACGTCTATCTAGAACCTGGAGGGGCGTAAAACAGAAAGTGTGAGTGGGAAAAAAATAAAGGTTTTGAAAATACATTTCTCATGTAAACATAATAACCCCTCACTCTAAAACCCGTGTAATTCCCCAGAAAAATAACAATACATATGTATAAAAAAAATCATGCTGAAGAGCAGTAAGAACCAAGGTAAGCCATGTCGAAGTATCTCAGTAACAACCATATAAGCAAAACGAAATAAATCAATATAAAATGATATGTCAGCTAGAGTCACCTAACGTGACTTGTACGGTTGAATCTATCTAGCCGGAGTGACCTGTACGGTTGTATCCATCTAGCCGGAGTCACCTGTATAGCTATACCCATCTAGCTAGCTAAAGTCACTTGTACGGCTGTATCTATCTAGCCGAAGTCACCTAACGTGACCTGTACAGCTATATCCATCTAGTCGGAGTCGTCTGTGCGGCTAAATCCCTAACTCATCAATCTATCCATATGTACTCACCTAAACTTACACGGGCCTCCGTACCGTCGCATAATGCAATATAATCATGCTAATGCGATACTAGAATGCAATGTATGTATAACATGGCATTTAAATCACAATTTCATATAAAAACAGTTTCTAGGAAATATAAGGACATATATGTATATATAGAAAACCAAAAGCCCACTCACTGACATGTAGCAGGATCGTAACCCCTGAGCCTTGCCTGGCTGCGCTCATCCTTGGGATGCATCTCACCTATATGAGAATATACTAATTTAACGTTAATTTTAACGCACATAAACAAAACCTAGGATTATTTCCTCATACATTGCTCAATTGGGGTGTGAAAATATACCAATGCGATTTACACAACACCACAACACCCCCCATATTTTTAGGGAATATTCCGTTAAACAGTAGCATATTCATTTAGATTTACCTAACGCCGTTAGGAATACTCCGTTAACTTGAACGAAATATTCTTTGTCTTCTCCGGTGGATTAGCCAGAATCCGCCATCTGTGTCGCCAGATTTTGGAAAAACTTTAAATCTCAATATCTCAGTCATTTTAACACCAAAATTTACAAATTTTATATCAACGTGAAGTGCTAAATTCGATGGAAACTAGTCAGGAAGTAGCTTGACATAACCGGCAAAACCTGCAACTCGAGGTACATGCCTATCCCGACGTCCCAAATTCCCCAAAATTGTTCTAAAATGCTAGGGAAGCGTAGTGAGGACCTTCGCGAGCCCCAAAACTAAGGAAATCAGCCACGATCATGTTGGAGGAATTGTACCACTCACTGGAGCTTATGGTTCTTGGGTTTTCCGATCTCTAAACCTCGAACTAAGGGTATGTATGGACTCATAAGACCATAAGGAGTGAGATGGTGCTATTGGGTACATTGATTCGTGAGGTTTTGATGAAGATGTGAAGGTGTGAGGGTTTAATTGAGGTTTTGATGATGATGTGAAGGTGTGAGGGTTTAATTGTACGGAACTAGAAAGAATCGAGAGAAAAGGGTGGTGAAGGTGCAGGTTTTCACATGTGTGTGTCTTTGGTCACGGGTTGGCCAAAATAAAAAGGGACAGAGCCTTGATTGGGCCACGAGGTTTAGGATGACAAATGAATCCAATTAATTAAACCACCCACTTTTGATTGGATCCAAAACTGTAGGAAGAAAGGTGATTGGGTCCAATTTCGATTGACCCAATCATATTCCAACGTCTGTAACTCTTTCGTTATAACTCAGATTCAACCCTAATTTGTGTCTATGCGCTCGTGATGATGCGTACTATTTATTTACGGTAGGGGGGGACAATTTTTTTCATTTCAAATATGTACATCCACGTAATCACAACTCGAGGGCAATTTCGTCATTTTACACACTCGGGGATTAAAATATATTATAACTTGGGACAGGCTGTAATGCTGTAACAAATGTGTTTCCCTCATCTAAGTTTGAATTTTACTCTTCATAATTTAAATGAATTTAATGTAACTATCTTAAGAAAATCTTATTCACACCCATTTTTAACTCTCACAAACCCTTTTTAATTTTCGTCCAATAATCCTCTTCAATTTATTCCATTCAACGATCGAAAATTAGGAATGTACGAGAAGTAAAAATAATATGTGAATAGCACTACCCATTATCTTATTCTTGTCATAAAAATAAAACTATAGCCTATCAATCATCACTTGTGAAATAATTTATAGAAAATTAGATTATAATTCCTAAATAAGATCTATTTTTCATTAAAGTTGAGTGTAAGATTAAATACTGATTTTGGTCATTTGACTTTATATATCACCTAAAATCTAGCTAATAATTATTATCTTTTGTTTTGTTTTATTTTTAGTATTATAAATAGAAGATTTTTACTTAATGTGTATTCAATATGGGTACAAAAATTACTTAAGTGGTAACAATACATGTATGTTTATATGCACGATATATATATATATATATATATATATATATGTATACATAATTTGTGTACCTATGCATATGTACATAAATATATATTTATGTACTAATATATGTGACGACCCGTCCCGAATTTGTATATATTTTAATCCCCGAATGTGTAAAACGACAGAAATACCCTCGAGGCTTAATGACGTGGATGTACGTAAATAGTTTTAAATTATTTTTCTCGTTGTCATAATTAAATTTTACACGACGCCATGAGCGCATCGACGAGAATTAGGATCGAATCGGGTTCGTAACACAAAAGTTACGGAGTATTAGGCACGTAAATGGACTACTGTGTCCTATGGCCCAACTAGATTCTATATCCCCTTCTTGGGCTTTATTTGTTTTGGACCAAATGAGGAAACCCATTCCTTTTCTTGCCCAATCCGGAAGCACACTCACCCATATACACATACAAAAAAATCTCTTATTTCTCTCCCGAGTAACCAATCACAAACGCACACACACATGCAACCTCACATTCTCTCTCTTTGTAACATCCCACATCGCCCAAGGGTGAGGATCCCGTAAGCTTTATATGTACATTCCTACCTCTAATTAGCACGAGGCCTTTTGGGAGCTCACTGGCTTCGGAGTTCATCGGAACTCCGAAGTTAAGCGAGTTCGCGAGGGCATGGTCGGGGCTCAAAGCCGTGAGGGCATGGTCGGGGCTCAAAGCGAACAATATCGTGCTACGGTGGAGTCGAGCTCGGGATGTGGTGGTGGCCCGGGCCAGGATGTGACAATTTGGTATCAGAGCCAATTCCTAGCCGAAAGTGTGCCAACGAGGACTTCAGGCCTCTAAGGGGGTGGATTGTAATATCCCACATCGCCTATGGGTAAGGATCCTGTAAACCTTATATGTACATTCCCATCTCCAATTAACACGAGGCCTTTTGGGAGCTCACTGGCTTCAGAGTTCATAAGAACTCTGAAGTTAAGCGAGTTCACGCGAGAGCAATCTCAGGATGGGTGACCCATTGGGAAATTCTCGTGTGAGTTCCCAGAAATAAAACCGTGAGGGTGTGGTCGGGGCCCAAAACAGACAATATCGTGCTACGGTGGAGTCGAGCCCGAGATATGGAAGTGGCTCGGGCTGAGATGTGACATTCTTCTTCTTGACCCTTCTCCCTCGTTTGTATGATCCAAGCCTTCTAACCCTCAAACACCATCAAAACCTTGCAGATCGAGCTCGAGGCTTCTATCTTTGTATTCCTCTAGAGAACTAGCACTCGTTGACACCACTTCTCAGACGTATTGACCTCTAAAAGCCGAGAACCCATAAGCTCTGGTGAGGAGCTAAACTGCTCTAGTGTGATTGTGGTCGTTTTACAATGTTCCAATGCTTTAGGAAGTCTTCAAACACCTCTATAGAGACCTTAGAGTGGTTTTGAGTCGAGGTTGACGTTGGGATAGTTCAGCTCTTTGAGTTGCAGAGTTGGCTGGAATTTCAAGAAATATTCCGATTATTTTTCATCACTGTAGGACTCCAAGCAGGTATGGATGTGTTCTTCTAGTCGAAGGCTTCAAATCCATATAAAGCTTGTGAAATTTGTTTGAGTTTTGAAAAACATTTGAAGATTTTAAAAAAATTTCAGTTGCTAGCGAGTACAGACGATGTCGGATGGCGGATTTCGGCGAGGGTCCCCTGAGAAGACAGAATATTCCGTCAACTTTAACGGAATATTCTAATGGCGTCAGGTAACTTTAACATAATATTTTAGGATTTTAATGGAATATTCCCTAATGCTGTTAGGGTTTCTGTCAGTGTGCTAAGCACGTGCTTGCCTGTGGCCTACACATGGGACATCGAAAAAAATTTCTAAAAATATGGGGATGTTCGTGGTGTTGAGTAGGCCACGATAGTATATTTAAACACCCCAATTGAGCAATGTATGAGAAATTAATTCTAGGTTTTGGTTATGTGTTTTCGAATTAACATTTAAATAGTTATTTCACATATAGGCGAGACGTATTCGGAGCACGAGCATAGCCAGGCACAACTCGGAGGCTACGACCCTGCTACATACTAGTGAGTGGACTTTTGGTTTTCTATATATATATGCTTTACATTTTCCCAGAAATTGTTTTAAGTGGATTTATGTTTTTAAATGCCATGTCAATTACATCACATTTTAGTATATGCATTAGTATAGATATGCATAATATTGCATGATGTTGCAGACGCCTAGGTAAGCTTCAAGTGAGTATATTGGTGTTAGAGATTTTAATGTGTATGGTTATGTTTAGATACATTTAGTGCTCATTATCTTGCACCTCAGTGTTAGTGCTTCGCCCAAGGCTATGGCCTAGTCTTCGCGTGATCATTCACCTCTTGCACCACACGCTTACCTTGGATCCAAGGCAGGTGCCATCCTGTCGTACAGACCACTTTAGGTGGTTCCGACTCGTAGGTAACTTGCGATACTTCTCACAACCCTCACATGATTGTAGCACTTGAGTGTACATATTTACACCCAGCTTGTCGTACAGACCACATTAGGTGGTTCTGACTCGTGTGCAGGAATTGGTAGATGAGCTGTAGGTTCAGCCGTACAAGTCACGTTAGGTGATCTGGCTAACATGTCATTTTTCATTAATTTATTTCACCTGGCTTACATTTCCACCGCTGAGATATGTGACATGGCATATACTTGGTTTTCATTATTCTCGAGTACGATTTCTATATATGTATATTTTTTTTTTTCTGGAAAATTATACGGGTTTTACTGTGAGGGGCTATTACGTTTCTAAAGAAAAAGATGTTTTAAAAAACGTTGTTTTTGCTCACTCACGTTTTTTGTTTTGCACCCCTCTAGGTTCTAGCTAAAAGTTCGTGTTGGTGGCTCACGAGGACTCCACGACGGTTTTGACAGCCTTGCAATAAATGTAGGAACTATCTTTCATGTTCTGTATAATTAATACTTATCTTGTTGGATTGCACCTAGGTTACCTACGCTCTAAACATCTGTATCACTACTTTGCACACTACCATGCACTTATATACTACTCTAGTATAACTTAGTTTTGGTTTTGATTTACTCACATTTTCATATCACTTTCACTTCCGCACTGTGCGCATGGCTACATCACCCTCACGTGACGGCCAGTATGCCTCGATTCAGGTCGGGGTGTGTTAAATATATGCACTTGTATATACATTTGTGGATCTATACATATGAACCTATGTATATATGTGTATCTATATATATGCACCTATAAATACATTTGTGTACCTATATGAACCTATGTATGTAAGTGTACCTCTATATATATATGCACCTATGTATATATTCATGTATCTTTATAATGTAAATTGTTTATTGTAGCTGCATATTAATTTATTTGTTTGATTTTGTAATTGTCTATATAAATTTTTATGTAGTTTAATTCTCATTAGCAAAGTGACTTAAAAAGTCTTCCATTTTAAATCACTAAATTTGATATGTAGACTATCTGTATTATTATACCGAACTGTGTTACGGGCAACCAAAAAAATCTCTCGGTAGCGTGTTTCGATTCGTCTGTGAAGGTCATAGAACACAACTCACCTCAATCACTCACTCTCCGTTTATCTGTCAGCCTTGTCTTTCTTCCTCGGAGAAGAGACTCGTGGCGACAAAACAAGCAGAAGAAAGAAGCTCCGTCATCAGCTCACAGAACACACAAGAAACAAACCCTAGATATTCAATCCAATTGATCCTCAATCCAATTGATCCAATTCCCCCAAATTGCATGTTTCACTCACCTCAAATGGTGAAGAAGCGAGTCCCCGAATGGCTCAACAGCTCGCTCTGGTCCTCCCCCACGCCCTCCCCTTCCATCGACGACGATCGCGCCCAGCGCTACACCTCCAATCCTACCGCAGCCGCCACCACCACCGAAATTTCAAGTTCTTCTGCCTCCGACTCTGAGCCTCCTTCCACGGTTGACCCGCCAATCCCTGTTGCTCCTCCGAAATCTACCTGGGAAGACAAGCCTCCTCCCGAGCCCCGATTAACAGATTCATTTCCGGATCACGACAACAAGAGCAACAACACCGCTCCGTCCCCCGAAGATATCTCCAGACAATCTCAGCTCTTGGCCGAGGTTAGCCTCTCTCTCTCTCTCTCTCTCCATCACTCTCTCTGTGCATGTATAGCTGATAAATGATTGGGTTTTTCTTAATTTTGTGTTTGCAGCTGTCGAGGAAGGTGATTAATTTGCGCGAATTGCGGAGAATTTCATCGCAGGGCATACCAGATGGTGCTGGGATACGGTCTACAGTCTGGAAGGTGATAATGATTCCTTTTTTTTTCTTTTTTTTTTGTTTGACTCCATTTAGTGTTAGGAAATTTTTGTTTCTAGAGAAAATGCTGGCAATTTCTGGTGAAGATTTAGCTTTATTGTTGATAGAATGATGCTTGAGGACTTGAGAGTTACCTGTCTAGCCGATAGAGCATGACATAGTGAAACAAGTGTGCAATTCTGATTTCCCATGGTTCATAATTGTTGCTTGCAGCTTTTACTTGGATATCTATGTCATGCTTGTTGCTTGCAGCTTTTACTTGTACTGTGACCTCTTTGCAGCTTTTAATTGTTGCTTGCAGCTTTTACTTGGATATCTATTTCATCAAAAGTTCATATTTGTTGCCTGCAGCTTTTACTTGGATATCTACCACCAGATCGGGGGCTTTGGTCGTCTGAGTTAGCTAAAAAGAGGTCACAGTACAAGCATTTTAAAGATGAGCTTTTGATGAATCCTGTAAGTCATGTTTATTCCTTTCTCTCTATATTTTTATGTTCATGTTTGGGTTTTGAAGATCAAACTGAAAAACTAGATTAATGACATAGGGTTAAGAAGAACAGAGTTAGCTTTGATTTGGTGCATCAGCTGTTCAAATCCATAGAGATGCTGACGAATATTTAAAAAAAAAATGATACTATTGAAGCATCAGCTGGTAATGCTAATAGTGCAAAGAGTTGTTACTGGACAATTTTGTCTAGGAAAGCATGTCATTAATTTATTTCTGAAATTGAGAGGAGGGTAACCCACAGGTTTTACTGCAAATGTTCCAATTTGGCAATGCAGTTATCATTATTTCTCCTTGTAGTGTTGTATATTACATGTTTCTTTGTTCACAGCTTAGGCTTAGCTAGCTTTGTGGGATTTTAATGATTAGGTATGATAAAACGAAAAATAAAAGGTCAAAATATGCTATGTGATTCATACATTTTTCCTTTTTAAAATTCTGTGAAAATCTGTCTTTCTGAATGTTTCCTTTGGCTAGTCAGTCAGAAATCACGAGGAAGATGGATAATGGCACTACTTGTGACAATGATGAATTAAAATGTCAAAGCAAGGGGTTACTATCAAGATCAGAAATACCTCATGGGGAGCATCCATTGAGTCTTGGGAAGTCCAGCGTCTGGAATCAGTTCTTTCAGGTTAGTAGCTAGTGAACTTACTTGCTTAATTGATTAATGAGCGAACTTTCTTCCATTCCATCATCTGCACGGTGAAAAATAATTTTTTTATAAGCCAACTCTAAAATAGTTTCAGAAACCGACAAACGTGTTTCACAGACTTAGAAAGTCATGGTACAAACAAACCAATAGTATTTGGGAGAACTGATGAAGAAACCCGGTGTTTTCAAGTAAATTGTGATGTGATTCAGTTAAAAGTGAAGAATGTTGCTTGTTCCGACCATATATATGATGTAGTTAATAATTCAACCTTCTGTGTAAATCTTGGT
The DNA here is from genome assembly GCA_963580275.1 of Crataegus laevigata. Taxonomy (NCBI): domain Eukaryota; kingdom Viridiplantae; phylum Streptophyta; class Magnoliopsida; order Rosales; family Rosaceae; genus Crataegus; species Crataegus laevigata. Next base: position 1,218,932 of record OY756944.1, read on the forward strand.
GCATTGTCATGTTTTACCGTTATAGAATGGTGGTAACAGTTTGTGGTGCAAGACCTCCTTTTGAGATATGCAACTCCAATTTTGGATCATGTAGGACACAGAGATCATAGAACAAATCGACCGAGATGTAAAGCGCACTCATCCAGACATGCATTTTTTCTCAGGGGACTCTCAAGATGCTAAATCTAATCAGGTTTGTACTTGATATACAGTTCAGACTACAGTACAGACGGTTATAAGACTCGTCAAATGCAAGTTACAACCTATTTGGCTAACTTAGTTCTATATAACAATTTCAGGATGCTTTGAAGGACATCCTGGTTATATTTGCCAAGCTAAATCCGGGTATAAGATATGTTCAAGGGATGAACGAAATTTTGGCACCACTGTTCTATGTCTTAAAAAATGATCCCAATGAGGAAGATGCGGTAAGAGTGCCATATATTTTTTTCTATGTTAGTATCATATATTTTTTTTCTATGTTAGTGCCATATTTTTTTTCTACGATGTTAGAATTCAGACAATAGCAGTTCTATAAGTGTTCATACGAATGTGAGTTTAAAATTTAGGTTATCACTGTTGGGAACTGATGTTGAACTTCTGATTGTCCTTCATTTAATTTGAAACGCATGTTCTACTGATCATTATCTCCATATGGTTATACTTTTCAGGACTTGTAGGCTTAATATGACAAAAGAGGTTTTAATCATAACGTGCACAAAAAGGAGGGACAATTTAGAGCAATTTTGTCATGAAAACTATACAGCATTGCTTATGTTTTCTCTTTAACAAAAGAAAATGTTGAGTGACTGATTTGAGTGTTGGCTATGAACAATAAGTTGTGCTAATGCGTGTACAAGGGATGGATACAATGATGCACATCAGTTTATTGTCATTATGCTTCCATGCAATAACACTTTTTCACTGTCATTCTATTTATCGTTTTTGGTCACTTTTTCTCATTGTTTCCAAATGTCAAGTTTTGTAGGCCTTTGCTGAAGCAGATACCTTCTTTTGTTTTGTTGAATTATTGAGTGGCTTCCGCGACCATTTCTGTCAGCAACTCGATAATAGTGTTGTTGGAATTCGTTCCACAATAACAAGATTGTCACAGCTTTTAAAGGAACATGATGAAGAGCTATGGCGTCATCTCGAGATCACAACCAAAGTAAGATATTTTATGCATCTATCTTGTTATTTTCCAATCTGAGTTCTCTATCTTTAAATATATTTCTCTATAAATAAAAATGGGTGGCTAATGGTTGAGTGTGGCACACATGGGGTACCTTCTAGTTTACTGATTTTTGTGCATCAAACTTGCAAACAGATGATAGAACACAATTGAAAAGATTGCATGCTTTGATATTGGTTCACAATCTGTACTTACACTAAAAAATATTCGAGTTCTTCCTGTCTGTTGGACCACAATTTTTTACTATTAGTTTTATTCCTTTTTTTGGGAGCTCTTTGATGCTCCAAAGAAATGTTACCTTGAAATTATATGTTACTAGATTCTTTTTAGTTCCTGATTCAAGGTTATCCAGTGCCTGCCTTAGAGATGTGATCAAAATCAACGCTTTTTCGTAGATGGCTGAGAGAATTATTATTTTGCCTCCTGTTGACAGCCTTATTAAATGCTTAAATATTCATCACGTCAAGGTCTTCATGGTTACTCAAAAATATCGTATTTAGTTCACTAAAATTCTTGCTTAGTACTGACTGGGTTCTAATTTAAAATGACAGGTCAATCCCCAATTTTATGCATTTAGGTGGATCACCCTCCTCTTAACCCAGGAATTCAATTTCGCAGACAGCCTTCACATTTGGGATACACTTTTAAGTGACCCCGAAGGTCCTCAGGTAGTATTTATATTACTTTCTCTTTCCTTCCTTCTTTTGTTTTCAGGGTGTTATTCATTATCCTTAGATGGCCAATAATATGCAAATCAGTTGAGCTATCAAACGTGACTATGGTTGAGGTCACAAGATGCAAACCATACGTGGTGCTCCACACTTAGGAGTTTGCTTTCGGTTTTTTTTTTTTTTTTATCTTTTGTTTGTTTGTATGCTAACAACGAAGCTAACTGACAAATTGTAGGAAACCCTTCTTCGAGTATGCTGTGCAATGTTGATTCTCATTCGGAGACGCTTACTAGCAGGTGATTTTACCTCAAATCTCAAACTACTGCAGAGCTATCCTCCGACAAACATCGGCCATCTGCTCTACGTTGCCAACAAGCTGCGGGTACAACCCTCGGGCTAATTTACCTTACACTCACTCCTTTTTCTTTCTCTCTTCCATCATTTTGTGTTTCAAATGTCCATGTTTTGTAAATGACCGGATGTATATGCTCTTAGAGTAACAGATGGTTGCCTTCAATTAATTTGGTTGAATAGTCTGGATAGACTTGTTTCGTTTTTTCCACCAATTCTAGAATGGTAAAATTGTCTACTGTGACACTAGTCATGCGAGTTGATTTGGTGGATTGTCGATGGTTTGCGGTTATTTTATCTGTTTGTTCTTGTATCCATATTTATAAGTTCGTATCGATATAAACCGTTCGACTATTGAGTTTCAGTGTGACTTGACTGGTAGCGAAACTAGTAGGACCGTTTCAGATGTGCCTATTTTTCTATGGGATTGGAACAAGCCATTGAGAAATTGATAAATCACGAGATTGCCGTCTAAATCTGATTAGAGGACTGTTTCGTATCGATACAAACCGTTCGACATCTTTCGCTTCTTGACAGCCAACAAATGTTGAAGGTGTGTTGCCTACTTTCACATCTCTTGGCCTTAACAGAGAAGATATAGTTTTCCTATATAAAGGCCTATCAGCTCACATATATGCAAATAGAATAGAGAAGCAAAGATACAATGTATTGTTCCATTACTTTGTAATTTCGGTGTGATAATGAGAGAGACTACTGTTACTATCCCGATGACATAGGATCGTAAATATTGTGTCTTATTTGCTGTATGTTCAACTGCACACGTATTATCGATTTCACAACGTTTTTTTGGTTTGAAAAGAGTTTTTTCAAATTTCCCAATAAAAACCATCAAAGTAAACGACGCCAAACCAATTGGAAGTTCAACCATCCAAAGTCACTGAGAAATATTGAAAACCACAGAAAGCGGCAAGACGCTCGGAAGCTCTCCTTGCCTCCAGCTGTTATCATCTACCCTACAGGATTAACCCTAACACCGTGAACTTGTATACCAAAGTTACAAATCATAGTTTGACACGCGCATAATAACAATAAGTACGAACAAATATTAGACATGTAAAGGTAAATCGACTCCGTACATGGATATAGCCTAGTATTTCCCCTTCAAGAGCGCCCACAAAACACCGAACCCAAAAGGATGGCACGGCGAGGCGCTCAACAACAACTAAGGTTCTAGAGATGCCTCCACGTAAAGGATTTGTTCCGTCCATGCATACGTTGATGCTAACGACTCCTCCCACCATGGGAGCTATTGAAAAGTGAATACCACAACGAGCAATGAGAATGCCAAGTAATTTTATGGTAATCGTTTATTTTGTCAAGGCAAGACTGAAAAATCGTTAGACTACGTCACTGTGGCCATACATGGCAGATTCATACACGGAAGTCGATTCAATATCATACAACAGATCACAAGTATATGTTTAGAACACAGCATAACAAATTTGTAACTATCAACGTGTCTCGTGTGTCATCCAGCCGTAGTATCGGTGCCAACTTGCCGCCTTCTTTGTCGAAATACTGAATCACAATGGTCGGAGACTCATATAACCTGAACCTGCCACCAATCACCAACACGGAACCCGTCTCGAATCAGACTCACTGAGAATCCATCAACTTATATGACCAAGAGGAGCACGAAGTATTCGTACATATCCAAATGACGAGTAAAACAACGTGGAAATGCTTGAGAAAGAGGACAAGAAGGAAATTTCTCTAAAGAAAATCTTTAAAAAGAATGAAAATATGTACATAATGATTATCTGAAAGGCAGAGTATGATTAGAGAAACCTCATATACCTTGTCAATTAGGCAGACGGATTCATCAGTATGGCGGTGGACCAATCATCCGCTAAAAGTCCTGCGACTACTTTCTCATCTTTCTGCTACAGATATTGTTGAATTTGATTCCCGGCCATCCGTAGCTTCACTCAACTGGCCCTCCAGAATTTCCAAAACATTATCCGGTGGACATTTATCTTCTGGATTCTTTGGAGATGTTTGGCAGAAACATTCCGGCCAAGAATTTGTATAGAAAGACTCGGGTGGGATCCGGTTGTGGGGCCCGCCGAGGTTAGTCTTGAGCATGGTTTTCCTTACAGCTTCTTCAAAACCAGCTGTCCGTCCCTTCTCTCGATCAATGAAGATTGGAGCAAGAGCTTTCCTGTCGGGTCTAATTGTGGTCCGGAAGCCATAATAGAGGCGATGTCCAAGGAGATTGTTGGCAAAGTTGCTAGGGCCATCATATGTAGGCATAAAAATATCAGAGAGGAGACAAACCATGTAGTCCACTGCAGACCCTAACAACCCCTGGGAGTTTTCTGATAGTTCATCTGAGGGATCCACAGAACTGTGGGTCTCAAGGTGAGGGAACAAAGCCCGAAACGGTTTCATGAATCTCTCCCCACCAAATAGTTCACCGGCAGCTAGGTATATCTTGGTAGAATTGTTAAACCTCATTGCACGTAAAATAAGGCCAACCTGCATACAAAAGGGGTGACAATTTTGTTAGTATTTTATATAGAAAATGTCATCTGTCTCCTGTTATCTCAAAATGATAAGAAAAACATAAGATACCGATGCAAGGCAACAGCCATCCAGGTTAATGTTATAATCTTAATATTGATGGGGTCCATATACTGCAGAATTTAAAGCTTTAACAAGAAAGATAATATTACCTCTTCAGGAGTTAATGGGCACTTTCCAATGGCTCTTCTTTCCTCATAGACGAGCTTCTTTGGCGCAAAATTTTCTTTTCGATACTTCTTCAATATCTCTTGCTCTTTGGGGTTGAAAATATCAAAGCAGCTGGAGAACAATCATACCAGATGTTAAGACCTCAGATAACATTCTTTTTCAAAATCTAAACTCATGAACTATTTCAGTATTCGTCCAAAACAAACAAAAAAAATTACCTCTTGCCTAGCTAGTCTAGTAGCTATGGAATATGAAATTACAATACAAGATATAGAGGCCAACAGTCTAGTCATTCCTCATTTTATGTAAGGATTTTGCTAGTAAATTACTTCATTTTACTGAGACTACATAGACAGCACTGTTGTGCTCGGAATCTTAGTTTTGCCCAGTTGACACTAAAATAAAAGATTAAAGTTCAGTTAAAGTAGCCATGTTAAATTATTGTTCAACCTTTTCTTTTACCTCTTTCTTCTCCTTGTTCTGCATCAACTAGTATCAAACCAATCTGTATCCTATGTCCCTTAAAGCATAAGTTATGCTGGGAAGTGGAAACTATGACGGGTTGGTTAAAGGGAACCCCCACTCCTACTTACCCTAAATATTTTACAGAAGTACCATCAAATCTTTAACAAGTTTAACTCAACTTATGCGTACACAAACATATTTCTACATGTAATAATGTGTGTGGTTTGCTTTGGTTTTGTTTTTATTTTATTTTATTTTCTTCCTCTCCTATTACATTCTTGTCATATACCATATGCAACGAAGTCAACAATTTATCTAAGATCCGACCCTCCACCCCCATGTAGATGCAAACTTGAGCATAACAAGATAATCAGATAAGAACGTACCCAGCAAATGCCAGCATATCCATCTCAAAACGAAGATGTATGGACATGAAGTGACCTTGTGATCGAAGCTTATCTACTATTGATTGACTTATCTTCATTATATTTGTCTTAAACCTCAGCGCATGATAGTTAACTCTGCACCTCAACCGTTGATACTCATGGTTGTCAATTTCTTCTGCCAAGCGATGTGAAAAGGGAGTAAGATAAATAGCACCATGCTCCTTCATTTTCGCAAGTGCCTCTATAGTATACCAACTGATAGGAGCATCTCGTGGGGGACGAAGCTGAGACAAGGTTTAGAGGAAGACTAAGTTAACATTTCAAACCTATTGAAGAACTCAAATTGATTTCTGATTTTGAATTTGATGATAAAAAATACAGATGTTTTACCTGTACAGCTTTTATCTTCTTGGTTTTCCCATTTTTCCGAATTTCTGGTATCTTTTGTACAATTTTTACATCATACTTCAATGACTGGATAAAATGCTCAACATCATAGATACCGCCAAAACCACTGCACATGTTACATAACAATTGATAGACTATACAGAAACCAGCATACAATTGACAATGAAAGTGCATAAGACAAATTACTCACAGTTCCTCAGAACGAATTCCTTTGCTTTTCCAAGAAAATATAATATTTATGTCATTACCATGAAGTAGGAAGGGAGATATTCATATGAAACTATGCAAAAAGATGCTAATGGTTTTGCAAGAAAATCCATTCATGCAGATATCTTGAAGCTTTCTCTTTCCATTCAACAAAGCAATAGACCAGTCATTGAAATGTCTTTTTATTCACAGAAATGACTAATTATATGTGACACGTCTCCTATGTAGCTACATGTTTGTCACAATTTTATCTACCTCATCTCTCTTGGTTAATACTTAATAGCCTCAGTCAGAAAATAATATAAGTCTATAAAATGTGAATTTTGAATACACCAAGAAACCAAATCTGCCTATGTGAATTAAGGAAAAAAAGAACCATTGAAAATAGATACCTGTCATCATGCCAAAAAGAGTTTGCATCCAGTTCTGGCAGCACAAGTGTAGCATTCATGATTCTTGCTGCAAGAACAGCATTGCATATCTAAAACATCCAAGGGAATAATAGAAGGCAAATATTTCCCTCGTCAGATACATGAGTGAAAATATGTAATTACAGATCATAGAAAACAGAAAAAGATACGAACCGCTGTACGTTGTTGATTGAGACCACCATTACAGCGCACGCGTAGGTAGCCATTAGTCTCACTTGGTGGAGCTGCCACAGTAGAAGCATCAGGACAATTTTAAAACAAATATATTGAAACCAAAACACAATATTCATTGGGGAAAAAAAAGGAAAGACATACAGGGCCAATCAGATCGTGGAGCTGATGATGGTCTCCAACCACCAGAATCAGCACTTCTCCAAAGTTTATCCAAGTTAATCTGCGCAAGCATGGCGACATAACTATGAGTCAAATTTTCAACATATAATAACAATCAGTTCCAAAAGTTGCAGTAATTCTTTATATTTAGATAATCTTCCTTGAATGAACAGAACTCTTAAGAGTGTTTTGAAGACGAAGGGAAACCAGAGAGATTCAAGGTGACAAACTAAAAACGATATCCCACCTTTGTTATCCCTATCGCGCACACACACATGAACAATGTATACGCTTGCAAACATTAAAACTTCAACTTAGGGGCCACCACAAAATACGCAATAAAAACTCCTAGTAACATTGAGATGTCTTATTAATATAATCAAAAGCATCTCAGAAGGGTACTTTGTAAGGCCTAATTTTTTTCATATTTTTAGACAACGTAAAATTGGATATGACCTGAGTACTTTACGCTTGATTGCTTCATTTTTTTACATAATTTCATTACATAAACCAATCATCTTGATCGACAAGTTAGAAGATACTGGATCATAATCCTAATTGTCTTTGTCATTGATTAGAAAGAACGGAAAAAATATTATAGATCATTAATTTCCAACAATCTCATCCATAACAAAGATAATGCTCGGCACATAGGTGGCAAAACAAAGGGGCAGAATTTAGCTTCCAGCGGTCATTTGAATGCACCTAAACATCTAAATTAACAATCAAATCACTGCCTCAACATGATAACATACCCAGAAACCACTCCCAAATACACTGTTTTACTCACACAGAGCTCATAATTCGCATAATTTCCAAGCATCAGTGACATTTGCATACAAATGATCATAATTTAAGTAAACTATAGTCATTTTCAAGTTAAAGCTCAAGCCGTCAATCGGAAAAAGCACTTCTTCTTCGTTATTACTAACTCCGGAAATCAAACCGAAAACGAAATGCCTAAACTAACATACCAAACTCTACTCACAGTAATATAATAAAACCATCGAATTCGAAAAAACAACTAAAAAAAATTTCTCATCAACCAAACAGACTAGACTTCTTCCAAAGCTAAAATTTAACGGAGTATATCCGAAAGCTCAGCTTCCAACTAACCTCGGAGCCAAATCCAGATCCACCACCACCGCCACTGGTCGTGGTCATCACCAGAAACGAAACGGTGCAGATCAGGAGAACTACAACACCGATCAATAGCCTCCCAAGCGTGCCCTTCATCACCCCTCCTCCGGCAGTTTGCTTCGCATGCTGCCGCCCCGGTCTGCATCAAATCAACGGAAAAATATGGGATTACTTTGTGTTTGGTTAGCGGGAAAGTAGAGAATCGGAGTGAGGGAATGGAAGGAATTAGTTGGGATTTACCTTCGCATTGTAATTTGTGATGAGAAAATTCAGCTTCTTTCTTTCTGTCTTTACACTTCAACTGCTGCCACTTTGTGCTCTCAATTCGCAAGGAAAATATGTTCAGTGTTGAAATTATATTAAATAAAATAAATAAAAATGAAATAAATTGTTCAATTAAAAAAAACGAAAAAGAAATAAACTTGCGTTGGTCGGGTCAGGTCGGGTCGGCTACACCCACTACCACCACCCGAGCTCAATACATTCTTCGTAGAAAGATACTCTAAGAGCTAGTTTAGTATTATTGTGCTTTGAAAAAAAAAAACTATTTTTACAGTGTTATGAGAATAAACAATTATAAAATAAATTTGTTGAGTATTTGGTAAGCTTTTTAATCTAAAAGTTCTTTCAACAAAAAAATAGTGAATGAGCGTTTGATAAACTTTTATATAAATTCCTGTGAATATGTTCAATGATTAAAAAAAATATGATATTTAATGTGATATAATAATTTCAAAGAGAATAATGTACGCGCAATGATTATAATTTTGTAAAATATATGGAATATACTTGTCATTTGAAATTTTCATTAAATAAGCATTGATTACTATGTTTTTTTTTTAAAAACACTTCTTTTAAAAATATGCTAAAACTTGTGTTTTTTTTAATTTTTTATGCTTTTGTACTGTCATTGACAACAGTTTTAAAAAAAAATATTTGTTTTACCAAACACATTTGATGTTCTTGATTTTTTTTACTAAGTTGTTTTTTTAAAGCATTACAATCCCAAACCACCCATAATTAGGTCTGGCAATTTTTGACACGACCCGATAACCCAACACGACACGACACGAAATTAACAGGTGTTCGGATCGATACGATAACTAATCGAGTCGTTATCGGTAACCCGATAAGCACCTGTTAAGATAACGGGTTGATTTGAGTATACACGTGGGTAACACGATATATGATAAGCAAAATATTAATTTAATAATTTTATAACCATAAAAATAATTATATATATTAATTTAGTAATTTTATACCCCTAAAAACTATAATATTTATATATATATATATATTAAATTGAATTTAAAAAATTGGTGACCATTAGATCGATTGAGATTTAATCTCAACCGTCCATTGTGCATTAGGTTGGAGGCTAATATATTTGTATGTGGTATAGTACCATTGTTTTATTTATTTTCATAATTATTTTGATAAACTTTTCATAATTTGAAATGGTTTTTAATGTTTGATTTTTCTATATTTAGTTTATGCAGAAGAGCGTTCTTACGTAGAAAATCTTACTAAAAACATCATCAACATAACTCTTGAAGGCAATAGATCAAGCCAAAGTTTTAATACAATTTCCTCATGATAGATGAAAATTGAGGATTTTGTAAAAGGAATAAAATAAAAGCTTTGAGTTCCATTGACAAGGTTTAAACTTTTGTGAAAGGCTTCACAACCTTGAAAACAAAAACTCTTTCATTTGCATATCCTTGCACATTTAATATTTTGTAATAGACTAGTAGTGTATGAATGTTTTTTTTTATGCTCTTATTTTCGAGTGTAGATGTAGTACTTAAACGACAAATGTGTTTTAATGTTTTAAAGTAATATTTACGTGATAATGTGTAGTATGTGCAAATTTAAGAAGAAAAAAAAATATTTTTCTTAACGGATCGGGTCACTTTACCCGTTATCACCCAACCTGTTAAGAACCCGTTAAGATAACAGGTGTGACACGACTCGATCCGTTAAGATAACAAGTGTTACACAAAAACGATACGAACACAACAGACACGATCTATTTGTCAGGCCTACTCCAAACGATGACGTTTTCTAATCACATTAGAATTGGGCTTCTGGCCTTATCTGCACTGTACTCGTGTATACATTATCAATTATACAGAGCCGGTTGTTTGGTGCGTATTAAATAGTCACCGGATTAGTCAGTCTGCCTATTTAGTAGGGTATACCCTTCCAAAAGGAGTGGATTATTAGTCCGGTTCCCTTCCCTCTCTCTCGGACTTCGTTCTCCACGACACCTCCTCTAGCCGTCGTCGTTCTCCCCATCGTCGTTCTTGTCGGCACCGTCAACGCCTACTGCCGCCACGTCTTCCTCTGCTACAAGAGCCCCGAGGCCTGGCCGTCGCGCGTCGAAGGCTCTGAGTCAAACTCGTGCATGTTTCTACCTTGAGGTGGATACCACTATTTATGATTTGTGAGATTAGGAAAAAGCAAGACCATCAGGATTTACTAACTTTTTTCAGCCAATGTACCTCAAAACTTCCGAAGCAGACAATATTATGGAACGATTGAATAAAAAAAAAAACCCCATGATTTGTTTAGAACAGATAACTCATTAATTAAACACAAAACACTTCCAGACAAGTAAAAAGGTAAGGAATTGGTGAGGGCCGGGTTTACCTAAAAAGTTAAAGGCTTTGTGGTTGCAGAGAGATTTCAGGTAGCACCCAGTTTCGGCAATGGCAAAAAATCAGAGCCCAAGTGCGCAAATTGAAGGAAGAAGGTGCGCCGTCGCACGTCTTCCTCTGGGCTTCTTCTGCAACTGGGGAGAGATTCGTGACTGAAATTGCAGGGGAAGAAGAAGAAGGGAAAGAGCGGGACGGAGTTTGGGGGGTGCGGCGGAGAGATCTGGGGAACAAAAGAGATGATTTCATTTCTTCTGCTACTGGGTCTTGCAAAGAAACATGGTGTATTTGCAAAGGTTCTTGACTGAAGTTGCAGGGGAAGAAGAAGAAGAAGGGAGAGAAAGGGAGGGAGGTTGGGGGGTGCGGCGGAGAGACGGGGAACAAAAGTGATGATTTCTTTTCTTATTTTTAAATTTTTTTTTAAAGTTTGATTTAAATAAAGCACGATTTTGTTTGAATTTCTCGTATCCGGTATAGTACTAAACACACTATAACTAATACGGTTATTAATCCGATACTGCACTAAATGTCCGACTAATTTAGTCAGTACTATCTGGTGACTATTTATTCTATCCAACAGAAATAGTCAGTACAGTCCGAACTGCCAAACGAGGCCCTAATCTCCTAGCCATTTTTTTGGTCCAAAATAAAAAGTTCCAATTTTATTGGGTCGTACACAACATGAACCATTTTTTGTTTAATTGAAAGAAGCCAAAGCCATTTGTGACTCCGAGTTTTTTAAGTTGTGAGGTCTTTTCTTGCTACTCTTGTTCTAGATTTACTGGTCATATCATTTGTTTTTTTAGGGAATTTTCACGAAAAGCTCCCGGTACTGTTCACTTTAACGAAAAACCACATTTTTACACTAAAAAGTTAATCCTGATACTATTCACTTTATCCTTTATTTTGTCCTTATCGTTAAAACTCAAAGTTTTCAAGCCCTTTTCATTAGTTTTTCTTTTTTTTATTGTATTTTATTTTTCTTAAAAAGAGTAAGAGTTAAACTTTTATCGAGAACATGAAGGTAAAATTAATATGAAACCTTCAGATTGATTCAATAATTTGATTGTTTTGTATGAAAACTTAATCAGTAATCTTAATTTGGTAATATTTGTATGCTTGAAATGAAATTTGTATAATTATATCGCATTACTATGTGACAGTGATGTGTGAAATTTTGGTCGATTTCGGATGAGGTTGAATTATTCTGCGAATAAGACTTTTTCAGGGAGTAGGTCTATAAGACCTCTTGCGTCATTCAATATTTTTTTTCCATAAGTTGGAGTAAATGCTTTTGCCATTAAAGTTATAAATCTATATTAACAAAAGAAAATTTAATATGTACTCATTAGTTACCACATTTGTAACATCTCGTCCCGATTTTCATATGTATAATCGACGATTTTACCCTCGATTTACGTTCGAGCGGGGGTGTGACGGGATTAGAATTGGGTTTGGGTGTCATGAGCACTAGGCCCAATAGTTTGGGCCGTTAATGGTGGATAATTATATACACACACACACACAGCATGCACACCCACGTGTGCATTGTTTCTGATTTTCTCCTTTCTCTCTCTCGAACTCTCTCGTCCTCCCTTCGACACACCCTCGTACGGACACACACATACCACGCCATCTCGACTCGGATCGAAGCTAAGGTAAGCATATGCATAATCCCTGAGACTTGTTGAGTGTAAATATGTTGATTCTAGGACTAGGAACCTTCGAAAACATGCTTAAACCGTAAGCTATCCTTTGAGTACTGTTCATCAACCCCTTCATGGTTGTGTTTTAGGGAAAAACAAGATCATAGCGACACTCTAGAGGTTCTCACGAGACTCGGAGTACCTCGGTTGCACGGTTTGGACGTCGGGATCACTGGGTCTAGGATTGGCCGATTTTGGAGGAATTTCTCGTTGAAATTTTAGACACTTTCTGAGGTTTTTGAAGGTATTGAAGTAATGAAAGTGAAGCCCGGGGTCAAACCGCGTTTGTTGTTGGTCGATCCCCCTCTTCAATTGCCATCCCAATAAAAAAAAATAAACATCTTATTCTCTCGATTTGGAGCATTTTGGTGAAAATTTCATAAGTTTTGGGTTAGAAATGAGCTAGAACGAGAGGTTTGAAAATTTACCCAGTTTCCGGCGCCGGCGACGGTCGCCGGAGCTGGAGGTTGATGGTGACGGTATATTCCATCAATTTTGACGGAATATACTAACGCCGTCAGTTAAAGATGACAGTAACCGTTGGAAGATAACGGAATATTCCTGACGCAGTGACTCCTTCCGTTACGCATGTGAGGCACGTGCCGCACGTGGCGACGCGTGCAGAGTCCAAAAATGATTCTAAAAATTTCTACGTGTTCGTGACATCGTGTAGGTCGCGTTGGTATATTCATATACCAAAATTGACCTTCGTATGAAAAGTTATTTACGTAGTTCGTTTATGCGCTTAAAATAACGGTTTTACAGTTGTTTCACATATAGGTGAGACGTATCCAGAGGACGAGCGCATCCACGCTAGGCTCGGGGGATACGACCGGTCGACATACCAGTGAGTGGGCTTTTGTTTTCAGTATATATATATATATAACAATTTTCCCAGAAACTTAAGAATGAAGATGTTCCTAAGACGGCGTTCCGAACCAGATATGGCCATTACAAGTTCTTAGTCATGCCATTCGGATTGACTAACGCCCCATCTACTTTTATGGATTTGATGAACCGGGTATTCCAGTAGTATTTAGATCGATTCGTCATTGTCTTTATCGATGATATTCTGGTATACTCTAAATCGAAGTCAGATCACATGCGACATCTTTCATTAGTACTGAAGAAGCTGAGAGGGCATAGATTATACGCCAAGTTCAGCAAATGTCAATTCTGGTTAGACCAGGTGGCATTTTTGGGGCACGTTATTTCAGCTCAGGGTATTCAGGTGGATTCCCAGAAGATAGCAGCGGTGGAGAATTGGGAACAACCACAAACTGTTTCTGAGGTACGGAGTTTCCTCGGATTAGCAGGCTATTATCGGCGGTTCGTGCAGGATTTCTCAGTGATTGTTTTACCTTTTCACGAGGTTAACCAGGAAGAATGTCCGATTTGAGTGGGATGATAGCTGTGAGCGGAGCTTTCAGCAGTTAAAACATTGTCTTACTCATGCTCCAGTGCTAGCACTTCTGGACGACAGTGGTAACTTCGAAATCTATAGTGACGCATCGTTGAATGGCTTGGGTTGCGTATTGATGCAGCACGGTAAAGTGATCGCCTATGCATCGAGGCAGTTGAAACCGCACGAAATGAATTATCCTACTCATGATCTTGAGTTGGCGGCGATTGTATTTGCGTTGAAGCTCTGGAGACACTACTTCTATGGTGAGAGATGTAGGATCTTTACAGATCACAAGAGCCACCCGTATTTATTCACCTAGAGAGATCTGAACCTTTGTCAGCGAAGGTGGATGGAGTTGCTGAGTGATTACGATTGCACGATCGAGTACCATCCGGGTCGTGCAAACATAGTAGCTGACGCACTTAGCCGGAAGTCTCAGGGTAGAGTGGATGTTATATACGCGAGCCGTCTCTATTAGTTGAGTTGAGGTCGACTGGAGTAGGATTGGAGATTGAGTACTCGGAGGCGGAGAATCGAGGGAAAGCTTTACTCGTTCACTTCCAGGTCAGGCCAATTCTGATTGACCGTATTCTCGAGGCCCAGTTGGATGACGAGGAGACTCAGGAGTTGATTCGACTGAGGGGTGAAGGTAAAAAGAAAGATTTACGGATTCAGGAAACCGACGGTATGCTTATGCAAGAAAACAGGATGTACGTACCCAATAACGCAGAGCTAAAAAGAGTTATTCTAGATGAGGCACACGTTTCAGCTTATGCGATGCACCCGGGCAGTACCAAGATGTACCATACCATTCGGCCATTCTACTATTGGCCTGGTATGAAGAGGGAGATTACCGAGTACGTGAGCAGATGTATTGTTTGCCAGCAGGTTAAAGCCGAGAGAAAGAAACCGTTCGGATGAATGCAACCGCTTCCCGTTCCTCAGTAGAAATGGGAGAATATCACCATGGATTTCGTCTATAAGTTACCCCGTACGCAGAGTGGTTACGACGGCGTTTGGGTAATAGTGGATCAGCTCACGAAGTCTGCACACTTCATTCCAGTCCGAGAGAAGTTTTCTCTGCGACGACTAGCTAAGCTTTTCATATCGAAGATAGTTAAGCATCATGGCGTGCCAGTCAGTATTATTTCAGACCGAGACCCGAGATTTACATCTAAGTTCTGGACAGCATTTCAGGAAGCCCTTGGCACGAGGCTATTGTATAGTACGGCTTATCATCCACAGACGGACTGACAGCCCGAGATGACTATTCAGACTCTTGAGGACATGTTACGATCTTCAGTACTACAGTTTGGTGATGCGTGGCACTTACGCTTAGACTTGATGGAGTTTGCATATAATAATAGTTATCACTCGAGCATCAGAATGTCACCGTTCGAAGCATTGTACAGCCGAGCTTGTCGCACGCCCTTATGTTGGTCGGAGGTTGGCGAGAGAGTATTAGAGGCCCCATAGATAGTAGATGAGACGACTCAGAATATCCAGGTAATCAAGTCTAACTTGAAAGCGGCCCAGGATCGTCAAAAAAGCTTAGCCAACAGACATGCCACAGATCGAGTTTATGAGGTAGGTGATTGGGTATTCTTGAAGTTATCGCCGTGGAAAGGGGTTGTACGGTTCGGTAAAAAGGGGAAGCTGAGTCCCAGGTATATCGAACCATACCAGATCACCGAGCGGATAGGTGAAGTGGCGTACAAGCTCGAGCTGCCTCCGGAGCTATCCAGAGTTCTTGACGTGTTTCACGTTTCGATGTTATGTCATTACGTTGCTGACCCGTCTCACGTTCTACCTCCGCAGCAGTTAGAGGTTAATTCTGATTTGACATATGGGGAGGAGCCAGTGACTATCTTAGACTGGAAAGATAAGGTTTTGCGGAACAAGACGGTTCGATTAGTAAAGGTGCTGTGGCGAAATCATTCGGTAGAGGAGGCTACCTGGGAGACAGAGGAGCGGATGAGAGATATGTATCCGCGCTTATTCTATGGTTATTAGTATCTTGCTTGCGTTATGTAAATTTCGAGGACGAAATTTTATTAAGGAGGGTAGGTTGTAACATCCCGTCCTGATTTTCATATATATAATCGACGATTTTACCCTCGACTTATGTTCGAGCGGAGGTGTGACGGGATTAGAATTGGGTTTGGGTGTCATGAGCACTAGGCCCAATAGTTTGGGCCGTTAATGGTGGATAATTATATACACACACACAGAGCATGCACACCCACGTGTGCATTGTTTCTGATTTTCTCCTTTCTCTCTCTCGAACTCTCTCGTCCTCCCTTCGACACACCCTCGTACGGAAACACACATACCACGCCATCTCGACTCGGATCGAAGCTAAGGTAAGCATATGCATAATCTCTGAGACTTGTTGAGTGTAAATATGTTGATTCTAGGACTAGGAACCTTCGAAAACATGCTTAAACCGTAAGCTATCCTTTGAGTACTGTTCATCAACTCATTCATGGTTGTGTTTTAGGGAAAAACAAGATCATAGCGACACTCTAGAGGTTCCCACGAGACTCGGAGTACCTCGGTTGCACGGTTTGGACGTCGGGATCACTGGGTCTAGAATTGGCCGATTTTGGAGGAATTTCTCGTTGAAATTTTAGACACTTTCCGAGGTTTTTGAAGGTATAAACCTCTTCTTCTCTCGATTTGGAGCATTTTGGTGAAAATTTCATAAGTTTTGGGTTGAAATGAGCTAGAACGAGAGGTTTGAAAATTTACCCAGTTTCTGGCGCCGGCAACGGTCGCCGGAGCTGGAGGTTGATGGTGACGGTATATTCCATCAATTTTGACGGAATATACTAACGCCGTCAGTTAACGATGACGGTAACCGTTGGAAGATAACGAAATATTTCGAGGAATATTCCTGACGCCGTGACTCTTTCCGTTACGCATGTGAGGCATGTGCCGCGCGTGGCGATGCGTGCAGAGTCGAAAAATGATTCTAAAAATTTCTACGTGTTCGTGACATCGTGTAGGTCGCGTTGGTATATTCATATACCAAAATTGACCTTCGTATGAAAAGTTATTTACGTAGTTCGTTTATGCGCTTAAAATAACGGTTTTACAGTTGTTTCACATATAGGTGAGACGTATCCAGAGGACGAGCGCATCCACGCTAGGCTCGGGGGATACGACCCGTCGACATACCAGTGAATGGGCTTTTGTTTTCAGTATATATATATATATATATATAACAGTTTTCCCAGAAACTTAATTTAAATGATTTACAAATCGAATTGAATTCATAATTGAATTGCCATGTCGTATGCCAATGATATTTTATAATTATGATTGTGATTGCATTCTTTATGCTTCGGCACTATGGACGGCCAGGTAAGTCAGGTGAGTTTGATAGCTAGTGATAGTGATGACGATGATTGTGATATAGCTCATTTACCTGCACCTCGGGTGTTAGTGCTCCGCCATAGTAGGGCCTAGCCTTCACGTGATCGTTCACCTCCCGCACCGTACGCTCACCTTGGATCCAAGGCAGGTGCACAGCCTGTCGTACAGACCACTATAGGTGGTTCCGACTCGTAGGTGATCCGCGATTCATCGCACAGCCTTCACGTGATCGTAGCACTGAGCGTAATCTTATACACCTAGCCTGTCGTACAGACCACTATAGGTGGTTCCGACTCGTGTGCATGATAGTGATGGATTGTGATTGATGAACTATAGATTCAGTCGTACAGGTCACTAGAGGTGACTCCGGCTGACAAAATAATATTGATGCATATTGATTTATCTCACCTATCTGATAGTGTTTACTTTTGAGTTGGTATATCGACATGGCTTGTTTCTGAGATATAATGATGAGTTTTGATTTCCGGACGATGTTTTCGTACATGAGTATATATACGTATTATTTTCTGGGAAATTATACTGGATTTACAATGAGGGGTTACATACTGATTTTGCGAAATGGTTTTGGAAAGTGTTTGTTTTTGCCCTCTCACGTTTTCTGTTTTGCGCCTCTCCAGGTTCTAGGTAGCGACGACGTAGACGGCTATCGAGGCACTGAGGCAGTTCTGACAGACCACCACCTATGTAGGGTTCTTCTGTTATTATATCGTTTTGTTTAAACCAGACTGCACCTAGGATTGGCTCTGTGACACTTACTACTTCACTTTCGTCCTACCTTACTCTTTATCGTATGTACATTATCGACTTTGACTTATTCTGCTGCACTTCATGCAAAATTACTCTTCCGCTGACGTTTGGCTACGTCACTCACACGTGACGGCCAGCACGCTTCGACCTCTGGGTCGGGGTGTGTCAACATTAACTGTAATGAAAAAAGTAGGAACCATCTACTATTATTTTTTCAAGTAATTAAGCAAGACTATGTTTCATTATATATAGTTCGTTACAACAATAATAGAATAATAGTACGTAGTACATGCAAGTAGCTAGTCACTCAACATCTGAGGAGCTTCTAAGCAAAGTAGTAAACGTACTAGAAGTAGAAGTGTTCAATTACAAGACTTGATGATCAACTATGAATTCGGTTGTAGAACAGACGTCTTACAGAGAGAATTTATGTATATTTCTCTATGTGGGAAGTGTATGTAGGTGAAGCCAACCAAGGCGAGAGGTTTAGACTCTAGAGATCCTCTCTCTTAGCCAATTCATACTCATAATCTGCTTTTGACTTGCTATACTTTTTGTTGTTGTACACAAAACCTGCCAATCCAACCAAGCAAACAGATCCAAGCACAAAACCCGCCATTGTTGCCCTATTCTTATTCTGGTCAGAGTTATAAGCTTCATCAGATTCTAGCTCACGAAGCTCACCACTCTCATCCTCGGCTCTGTAGTTGGAAGGCAACACATTGAGCTGAGGAGCCAAGTTTGGAGGAGAAGTGAAATAATCAGTATCCGAAAATTGAGAAGATCCTCGTTCGGAAGATGGTGCTGGACTTGGACCTTGAATGGGACTGTAAAAATCATAGTAACTTTCAGGAGCCTAAGCTTCAATGTAAGGAGGAGGAGAAGGGTAATCTTGGAAGTAAGAGCGAGCAGGGAAAGGAGAGTAGTCTGGAGAGAGAAGTGTTTGGGAAAAATTTAGAGTACACAACTCTAACACAAATGTTGGAGATGAAACACAAGTAAACAAATTACTTGTATTACACACACAAAATATTACAACACTCACAAGGACACAACTTTAAAAATAATGACACTCTCTCACTTTCTAGAGATAAACTCTAAATCACTTACACTCACATAGGCCTCGTTTGGCAGCTCGGACTGTACTGACTATTTCTGTCGGATAGGATAAATAACCACCGGATAGTACTGACTAAATTAGTCGGGCGTTTGGTGCAGTATCGGATTAATGACTGTATTATTTATACTGTGTTTGGTAATGAACTGGATAGGACAAGGGAAAAAAAATTTGACGAAACTTTCTTTGTTTGTTGAACTTTTCTCATATTTATACATATTGAAAACCACACAAATTTTCAAATAACAAAGAAAAATAAAAAATTCCATACATCAAATTCAAAATATTTTCTAATAACATAAAAGAAGGTTCACAAAAAACAACTACAGTCGTTACATTATATAGATTAATCCAACCACATATCCAAGTTCATAAAATATACAAATGCTTGAATAGCTTGGGAGTTCCAAGTTCAAACTGAGCCATTGTTCCGGGTTTGAAACAACCATTATCACATCGCAAATTCTTAACAACTGCCTCTTCAAGTATGGACAGCAATGCATCTTCTTCATATTTTTTCCAAACCCTTCTACTTCCTTTTGGTTGACTACTTTGTTCACTTTCCATTCCTATAATTACATACACAATAAGATAGCATATAATCAATTGTGCATATAATTAATAGTAAGTGATAAAAACCATAAGCAAATCATCACACTCATCTGCAGTAGTAGGATACAAAAAGGATGCAAGCATACATGGGTATTGGCCAATGTAGAGTTATCAATTCCAATCTTACATCAAGGCGGATCAAACTTAGCTTCGTAATAAGGCCTCCAAGGTTTGTTTCCTTATACCATGACTTATTTTTTTTCAACTTCTATGCACTTATCAGTGACTTTTGCTTGGTTTTACTTTTGGGAGTAAAATTTAAAGAGAATTGTGGATAATGAATTAGGCTTATATCCATTTAGCCCCAAAACTAAACTATGTCCATCTAAATTATCACTTGGTCATAACTCGACCTATTTTTTCTGGGGCAGGGTGGAATAAAAACCCAACCATTTTTTTTTATCCAAATAAAAACTTAATTAAAGTGGGAAAAGCAAAATTCAGCAGTCTAACTGTCTATGTTTAGCAAAACTAGTGAAATATATAACTTGATCTGCCAACCATTTAGCCCAAATCATATTAAACTGAGATCCCATATGATACCAAGAGATGCTACCAATGAAATTTCCAGATTGGGTCAGCAACAAAACCAAAATGCTTTGTTTGGTTGCTCAGAAAATAAGCAAAAGAAAGTAGAACATAGTCATAAGAAACGAAAACCCATTTAGCCAAATGCAAGTGTATGGGACCAAGGTAGAGTTATTTCCATTTTTCTTTCCTTTTATTCAAATCAAACAATTGTATGAGAAGCATAGAAGTCAAAGAGGGCCATGTCAATGCAGCTCATCCCCACCTTCCCAAACAAGGAATCAAAGTCAAGGATGACCCCCACATTCACTGGGATCGTTGTGTTTTGTGCCATGGCTAAGAAAACCCTAAAGAATAACAAGAAGAAGAAGATAGAAGAGACAGGGAAACTGGTAATCTTGGTCATGTTTGAATATCTTGGATGTTTTGCAATTCACGGCATGAGAGACTACGTAGATACTAACTTATATGATGATTATGGACGATGGGATTTGGAAAATTGGAAGAAACCTTGCTTGAATAGCTTGGGAGCTTCAGGTTAAGAAAATTTGATGTTTTGCAAACAATGACAATAATGTTCAAGAAAATCCAACTGAAAACCGCCAAAATATAGAAATATATTCAGGGGTGTAGCTACAAATACCCTGAGATTGCTGTATGATCTGCTATAAAAAGATGGAAAATTCGAAGAAACCTTGCTTGAATAGCTTGGGAGCTTCATGTTAAGAAGACGAACCTGGACTTCAGCCGAGAGAGCAAGCGCGAGAGGCAGAGAGAGGGCCTGGCAAATCTACAATTTGACCCCAACAACAAACCCTAAAATTCGAAATTTGTAATTAAAACACAAAATTACATAATCAATTGCATAATTACAGAGAAAACAATAACTAGATTCATCAATTGAAAGAAAATTGCAAGAAAAATGGAAGAAGGGGGAAGAACAGAGAGACGGGCGCAACCTGGGAAGAAGAAGAAAACTGGTGGGATTCAAACGAAGAAGAAGACGAAGACGAACCTGGACTTCATCCGAGAGAGCAAGCGCGAGAGGAAAGCGTCTGGAGAGGACCACGATCGAGTGCGAGAGGACACTGCGTCTGGAGAGGAAGGAGACAGCGAGAGGCGCTCCGACTAAATTGTACCAAGGTTTTGGACAATATAAACAGTCGGGTAACAAGCGTATTAAGTAGGTGGGCCCGGATTATTTAATCCGGTGACTATCTAATACGAACGGGCACCAAACACCATACTCCGTATTATTAGTCATATCCAGTGTCCTATCCGATATACCAAACACGGCCTTACAAGACTACTTACAAGGCTTCTCACTCTCTTAGTTAGCTCTCTCTACTTGATTGGTTGATTGGTTGATTGGTTAAATAGCAATACACACACCTATTTATATGCATGTTTGCCGACTTCACTAGCACTTTCTAGTGCATGTTCATGCACACACTGCACCGACATATGGCTTTCATAATAGCCACATATTGTTCATGCTGCTAGAACTTTCTAGCACATGATTATACACTGCACCGACTCACACATTGCAAACCGATTGAATAGGATAATGCTAGAATTATCTAGCATATTGATATGCCTGCATGATGCACCGATATTGGTGCTAGAATTTTCTGGATTTGTGTAGAATGGGCTGGGGTTGGTCTCTTTTAACAAGAAGCTCTTGAGCTTCAGGGGCAAATGTGTCAATATAAGGTTGTTGTGGTGGTTGTGGTGGAGTATTGTATTGATCTGAATCTGTTGAAGGGGCCAAATGGCGTCCAGTTTCGGGAGCCAGATTTTCGGGGTAAGGAGATTGTGATGGAGACGAAGCAGCAGCTAGAGAAATCAGCTCATCATCTGCAGGGATGGTGTCATTTGTGAGTGAGGGTTGTGGGGATTGTTGTGAAGCCGGTGCCACAGAGAGCAATGTGACTATGCAGATCATGCATATTTTGGAGAACTCAGATATTGCCATTGTTTTGGAGATTAGGGTTTTAGAGAATGTTAAAAGTCTGCTGCTGGACTGTGAAGATTTTGGAGAAGGGTTTATAATACACACACACACATATATATATATATATATATAGAGAGAGAGAGAGAGAGAGAGAGAGGTGATCAAAGAAGAGATTTTAATTGCCATTGAGAAATGTATTAATTGGTGGGAAAATAATTTTGATTTTAATTTGTGTGTGATTGTGATTCTTTGGTATTTAGTAATTAAGTGAATGCGACAATTTTTTATAATACAACGATATATTTACATTAATTGGTGGGGGGCCTAAACTAAGTACACAATGGTCAAGTCGCAATAATTTAATATCGAACGAGTGTCGAATTTAAGATCTTCACTTAAAAGTGGAGAGGAAGTGAATGTGACAACTTTTATTACGTGTGTAATGGTGAAAGGGTTGCGTAGAAATATTCTTGTCCAAACTGTAATGCTTAATTTGAACAATTAATGCAGATTTAAATCTAATTAGGGCGTGACATTAACCCACTATATCAGTTCATGGCATTAACCAGAATGCTATATATGAAAGCAGCACAACACAAGGAAATAGCATAAATTCCAACAGTCTCTTCTCCGCAAGATGCGGTGGCTTGACGACGGTGCTTCAGGTATTAGCGTCAGTGCTCATTTGGGCCCATTAGGTTATTTTAAAGCGTTGAATTTTATTTTTTTTTGGTGAACTAAGCGTTGATTATTTTGAGTTTGTGGACTTGCGTAAAAAAATCATACTTAGTTTAGCGATGTAAGTTTTATGGTTGTTTGGGCACATTTTCTTTGTTTTCATTTTATAGTAGTAATATACAAATTCCATGCTTCCAGAATAATCTGAAGTTTCTCAGACTATTGAGAAAACACAGTAAGTCTCTTAGAAATCATCTGTTTAAGCAGCTCCTGAGAGAACTCAGAGCTTTAGTAGCTCCTCCTCTCAAGATGTATTGGTAATGCAAGGCAGCAATGGCAGCTCCAATGAATGGTCCAACCCAGTAGATCCACTGAATAATTAAACAACAAACATAAGTAAAATAATTAGAAAAATACAAAGACAGAGAATTGGTTATAAACTTTTTTTATCAAAAGTAAAATTAAATAAAAAAGTAGACGACAATAAAGGGTATTACATTGCGTTATATATATATATGGCTCCCAACACCACATATATATACATTGCGTTATACCAAGTATGGTGTTGGGTTTGTTAAAGCTTTCCAAAGTGCTTACTTATTGGCTCCACCACCATACTTGGTATAGTAAGCACTTTGGAAAGCTTTAACAAGCCCAACACCACATATGGCTCCCAACGACTGAGCCACCATGTACAATATGGCTTTCATCAGTGACACTTTCCTTGTCAAAAACATCGCAAATGTGACTGCAGGGTTTATATGCCCCCCTGCATACAAAAAATGCACATATTAGTAAACCATAAGTTGGATGCTAACTCGAATATGTTTTAGTGAGTAACCGATTTGGTGTTACTAATTCATTTAGATTATAACTTAGTGTGTGACGGGTGCTACTTATTCATTCAGCCCTTAATTATAATTCATTATTCTCTATCATTTCTCACTACTTAGACTAACTACATGAACTTACAATTTGAGTGGACTATACGCACCACGTCAGGATGTCAATGTGTTAGAGATTCAAATTAATTTTTGTGTGTGTGTAAGTGACGTGGTATGACTAATCCATCTAATGATAACATTATGTAGACAAATTTAAGTGGACAACACTGCATCAGCACGTGAAGTTTTAGTTAGACCGAAAAATGACTCACTAAATACGTTTTACTTAATTTTTGAAAATAATTAATGGATTAGAGAAAGAGAGAATATTTGTTTAAGATTGAGATGAAACCCACCAGAGATGCCAGTAGTGCAATAAACAAGGACAAAAATCGTGCCACCAAAGGCCCAAGCAATACCATGAATGCCAACACCAACACATTGGTTTCCATTTAGGGTAGTGTCAGTCTGTCTCTTGTAACCAATCACAGTGAGCACAGTGACTTACAAGAACAAGAGGGTGGCAATGAACTCAGCTATGATGGCTTTATAGAACGACCATTGACCTAGCTCCTTTGGGTCAATTAGCGGTGCCGGCGAAGGATCCTGGTAGTCCTTGGCTGGGTTCCCACTTCCAACCTCAATGTCTTTAGCCATGGCTAGAGAGAGAGAGAGAGAGAGAGAGAGAGAGAGAGAGAGAGAGAGAAATGAAATGAAGTGAGTCTTTTTAAGGTGGTGACGTTGCAAGAGGTTGTTTGTGGTTTGGGGGGAGGGGGGGGGGGTGGGTGGGTGTTTATATGGGAGTTGGAAGTACGGTGGAGTGGAATTATGGAATTTAATATTTGGTTGGTCGTTCAAGCCTTCAATTTTACATATATTCTTTTCTTTTCTTTGTTTTTAGAGCATCCGACAATTAGCTGTCTGAATCAAATTCTTTATACACAATTTAAGTAAGGTCTATAATGAACAATTAACTTTTGAAATAGAATCTAGATTACTGTTTACGACTTGACAAAATTGTAAATTGCAAGTTTTAGTTTGTGTGTAAACGTTTATGTAACAACATCGATGTAAGGTTAAGCACTATGGCATGTGACCCCAAAGGGTGGGAAGCAATAATAATAAAGAATATGAGTCGAATTGTAAACTCAAAGTCCAAACTTCAAACTCTTGCAAAAGTAAAAACACTAGAATTTATTTGATACTTGTGATTTTCGAGTTATTTCATGTATATATCTAGCCTATGTCTTAGTACCTTTAAGAGCTCGTTGAATGAGTAAGTTGTAAACATTTTTCGTTGTTACACAAATTAAATTTGTCTTTGGTTACCATTAGTAGTTCATTTACTTCTCTTTGGTTACAATTATATATTAGTCAAAGATACGTCGACAAAAGTAGTTAAAAATTCTAGAGTAGGTGATAATGAGAAATACGTTAGAATTTTTTAGAACATTTGATATAGATTTTTACCACCTATAAAAGTAGGGATAAAAACACTTCAAATACTTACAAGAGTACAAGGTTATCGTAGTATAGCAGCTTAAACAAAGTCGTTTCCCATAGGGATTGAATGAATAATTTGTATTTAAACTAATTCTTAGCTAATTAT
The DNA here is from genome assembly GCA_963580275.1 of Crataegus laevigata. Taxonomy (NCBI): domain Eukaryota; kingdom Viridiplantae; phylum Streptophyta; class Magnoliopsida; order Rosales; family Rosaceae; genus Crataegus; species Crataegus laevigata. Next base: position 1,244,527 of record OY756944.1, read on the forward strand.
TTAGAACAAAGTTTCGAAAAGATTGATCTTGGAAGTTAAAATAATAAAAACAAATTTAAAATAAAAAACAATTAAATAGATCAACAAAGTAAAGAAAGCAAAAGAAAAAAAAATTTGAAAAACAATTTAAATACTAAGGTTTTGCCGTTACCATTAACAATCCTATGCAATTTTACCAATTACTTATGAATTTCCACATATATGTTTTGAATTTTAGGTTTTTTCTAATGTATATTTTCCTCGTGATGTTCAAGCGAAAATGTATATCTAAAATGCAACCGTCTGTGATGTTCAGATCAAATATAAACATGCAAGACTCATATAGCTTTATGAAAACCCTTTGAAAAAACATGAAAGACTCATATAGATTGACGGTGGTGTTCTTTCAAGCGCTTCAAATACTTTTTTCAAAATTCACTTACATTTTCAACAAAAATACTTTTAATCATTTTAAAAACATTTTCAAACAATCCTACATTTTTCATTTGAAAGTATAGTGCTTCCCGTGTAAAGTCTAGAGCTTTTGTGCTTCCCTAGTAAAGTCTTGAGCTTTTCACAGTAAACAAAAATGGCGTCTCAGTTGCAGAAGATCGAAGGAGACGAATCCGTACTGCTCCGCGTAACACATTCCAATCTCAAGACCTTCTCCGCCGACATCCGCTTCTCCCTCCAGAGCTCCGTCGAGTCCGTCAAGGACAAGCTCTGGCGCAAATGCGGCACCTCCATCGATTCCATGTCCCTTCACCTCTACGACGACGCCAACACCCTAGTCTCCACTCTCACCGACAACTCCAAACCCCTCGGCTTCTATTCCCCTCACGACGGGTCAGCTCTCCCTCGCCCCATCTCTCTCGCATGTTATTTGTTAATTGTGATTTTTTATTTGGTTGCATTCTGGATTAGTAAAATTGTTGCCTACATCGTGTTTGATAAAATGCCGCAATGAATGTATGGTAGAGAAGTATAAGATTATGAACAGACAAGTTGATGTAAAATTGTAATACAAAGATCAATTTGGTGTATATTAAACCGAAACTGAATCCAGGCTATACAAAAAGGAGAAAGAATTGAAAACTGACTGTATGAATTGATAGGGGCTTGCATAGCGTGTCACAATGCCCTTATAGACAGAATTTCGCCTCTACTTTGTCGATGTCCATCAGGATTACTCTATCGAATTCAAGTTCCTAGCACGTGTATTTTTCTCCGAAAACATAATGAGAGCGCGCCTTATCTTTTGATTAATTAATCATCCCGTTTCGGAGCCACATGGACGATGGATCTGTCGATGGTGATTGCTTTACTCTAAATTACTATGTCATACTGACATAGGCATATGAAAGAGATGTTGATGAGTTGCTCTCATCAATGTGGGACAATAGCACTTTTAATTTTCATTCGAACTCCAACAATGTAGAATATGATTTGGTGATTCTTTTGGTTGGCGATCTCTCTAGGTTGGCCAGCTACTCAATCTAACAAAGTGATATCAATGTTTGTTAGAAACTACTGGTTCACAGTTGCAGTGTTTTGTTAGTGAGACCAATGTTTGTTAATTGTGAATTTTTGTTTATTTTATGTGTTTTCGAAATCGAAAGATTCCGGCTACATGTTGTAGACTTGGATCCTTCGTCGGTGACCTCCGGGGGGTGGCTGGAGGACACATCATTGGTGGAGAAGTACACCATTTCACAAGAAGCTTATGAGAAGAGGGATGGTGAGAGTTTCCCAATATATTTGTAATTTTATGTGAATAATGTCACTAAAATGTGTGTTTTTATTTAGTTCAATGCATATTCTTATTGTTTTGTCTGAGGGTTCGTGTTTCTGGGGTTTTGTGATCAGGGACTTTCAGAAAATTTAAGGACAAATTGGTGACGCAGAACCCATCAGCAGTTGAGAACAAAGTAAGCCTTTCCTATATATGTTATGTGTTCCTTTTGTAATAAATTACACCCCATTGCTTCCACTGGTGTTTGCTAATCATGAATCGAATTGAGTTGCTTTTTTTGTTAGTCATCGTTGCACGTGGAAGTGAATGGATATGTTGATAAGTTTGTTGACAGAAGTTTCTGTTTGTAGATACCAGAGAACTACATGGAAGATCTCTGTGTGAATATTAAGGTCCGTACTTTTCCCATTTTACTTATTGGAAAAACAAGCATTTTCAGTCCTTTAAGATGAACCTATAACATTTTATAAGTATGATAATGAACTTAGATATGTGGAATAGATGATGGAAAAGAAGAAGCTTAAGAAACCAGTAGATTCTAATTGCAGCTCGAGTAAATTTTTTTTAAGACATTAGTCTCTTTTTATATATTCATATCACTACTTGATTTTGTGGAATCGCACTGCACTTTAATGAGCTGAAGATTCATAGATCACTCAGTAAAATCTCTCTTTCTTTGAATATATAATTTATATGTATACTTTCCTGGTGGCCATAGAATCTCTGAAATTTAGGATCCCAAAGAGTTAAAGATTTTAGAATTGAAGTCTTCATGGAGTTATTCATAATATTGTGCTATTAAATGGTGATTGTGTAAGAATAATCTCACCTTTAGAAACCCGAAGAAGATGAAATCGTAGTCGACTTCAATAGTAAGCTTCTCCTTTCTTGTAGAAACAATATGCTCGATTTACAATAGGTCTAAGTCCAATAATGAGCGTCATATTCTGTGAGAGCAGTGACCACTATTTATATTGAAACAATCCTTGTGATTTTCCTATCAAAATCAGCTTAGGAAACTGACAGACAATTCCAATCCAACTATGAGTGCTAAGTATCAAGATTTAATTAAAGTTTCAATCCCAAACTGATTAGGACAACTTTAAACTCTCTAACAAGACCTTTCCATACCAATTTGTAATACTATAGCCGGTTTCTTGCACCCACAATCATTCTCATATTCTAACAGATTATTCCTCAAACCTTGTTGGTTTCAAGCATTAGCGTCTAGGCGGATCATTTTTGAGATGCAGTTGGCATTTTCTTCAGCATTCAATATGGAACTTGAATTGTAATTTTATATGAATAAATGAACTTTTTTATACTATTTTTTCTTTCTTGTGTTCTTGTATTTTGTCTAGGAGTTGAGATAATTATTGCTTTCCATAATCTTCTTCAAATTACATGTGTTAAGTTTCAATTTATCTCGTCTTATTTCTTGAGGACCACTAATCATGAATGTCAAAGCTGCCTTCATTTAAATGTTGAAGGTCGGAGATAGATGTGAAGTTGAACCAGGGGCTAAAAGAGGTGTTGTTAAATATGTTGGTCGGGCCGAACCTTTGGGTCCTGGTTTCTGGGTTGGAGTTCAATACGATGAACCTTTGGGAAAGCATGATGGCATGTAAGTGAGCTCCTAAATCATGAGAAGTCTTTTTGGTTCTCGTTAATAAATATTGTCAGTTTTCCTTTTTTGTGTTCCCAACATATTTCTCGGTTAATAAATTTAAAATGCTTTTGGGAATTAATCTTGCATTCCCGTCTTCTGCATATTATTTGGTTGACATTACTCCTCTTCTTCATGTGGTAGGGTGAAAGGAACACGTTATTTCAGTTGCCCCCCACTTCATGGTGGAATGCTTCGGCCGGAAAAAGTAAAGGTTTGTATGCCTTACTCTGGACACGCTTTAAAATGTTTTGTTTTTCCTTCTGATTTCCCTGTAAAGATGTGAAGTATATTAATGTTTGGTTCCATTTGGTTATTTGGCAAGAAATAGGAATGTATTTTTTTTTTTGAACAGAGACGATATTGTAGGAATGTGTTTATTTTAAACTTTAATATGACCTGTGAGCTCATGTTGCCACCCATCTGTATGTTTGGAATAAATCCCCCTCTCATGACAGTATTAACAATGACTTATCTTTATGGATTTGACTAATGTGACTAGTACACTTTCAGGTTGGCGACTACCCTGAACGAGATATATTTGAGGAGGATGAAATTTAAGCAGGTCTTAAGGAGAGTACTTTTGTACTTCCATGTTTCCGCCTGACCCTTTTGAAGCAATCGCGTTTAAGTTTCCTTATTTACATTTGTTTTAGTTGTAATATTTTCGGGAGGGAGTTGTGCGTGTGAAAAATCCTTCTGAGTGTTCAAGGCAAGGGAAAAGTTGTTAAGGTTACTGCACTACTTGCTTTGCAGTTTGTTGGGAGGAAATCTGGGGATCAAATACGGTAAAGAAACAATGATCTTGTCGAGATTCTTCGGATTGGGTTTTCTTACAACTGTGTGGAGTTTGCCAACTGGAGTTGTAATTCATAGCCTGCTGTGAATGTAAATTGGTTCAGTTGTTATCATTTAACGCGTTAGGGATTATTGAGTTTGTGAATATACATAAAGAATTTCTGTAACAAAATAAAAAATTTGTAAGTCACACTTAGCGCGCATGATTAAAAAATGCAAGTTGTGTGGGCTAAGCGTGTGCGGAGAGACTAGTAATAATTAATTAGGTATACTGCTATACTGTATAACCCTAAACCTTAATTCCGCCACAATTCTTCCTAGTGACGTCCTAAAAATATGGCCCTTTCTGTTGGTGCACAAGAGGAATGCAGCGAAAAAAAACGAAAGTGCGAAATTCACCATGCCAAAATCATCTGGTTCTTACAAGGTCCTTGCCCAAACACAAGGTTGAAGTTATGAATCCATATTTTTAAGAGAGTTTTAACAAAACACTTCCGGTACTGTTTATTTGTAAAAAAAAAAATATTTTTACTATAAAAAGTCATTCATGATATTATTAACTTACAACACATTTTTTTCATTTTGATTAAAACTCAAAATTTTTAATTCGTTTTCATTAATTTTTCTTATTATTAACCCTTCTGTCAGTCTATATGTTAAGATAGCGGGATGCAAAGTGTAGATGTAAAACAAAAAGTCACAAGTACTATTCAATAGTTAAGTATGTAAAAAATTACATGTCAGCAACAATCCGACCTTAGCTCAGTTGGTAGAGCGGAGGACTGTAGTTGTGGAAAACAGACATCCTTAGGTCGCTGGTTCGAATCCGGCAGGTCGGATATTTCTTTTTTTGTTTTTTTACCCTTTTTCAATCTCCGAACCCCCCTCTCCCTCTCTCTCTCGCCGAACCCTTCTTTATCTCTCTCGCCATACATCTTTTCACCCTCTCTCTCTCTCTCGCCTGAACCAATCCCTCTACTCTGCATATATCTTTTCACCCTCTCTCTCTCTCTCTCTCTCTCTCGCCGAACCCCTCTCTTTCTCTCTCTCGCCTGAACCAATCCCTCTACTCTGCTCTGATCCTAACATGGTAAACCCTTCGGATCTGTGAGGCCATTTTTGACTTTCTTACTCTCTGTTTGGTTGCTGAGAAAAGTGTGTAATGGAGTCGCTTTCTCGGCGGCCAAACAGATCAAGGAAAATTTTGAGATCATTAAACCAAATTTGCATGATCTCTAGGGCATGTAATTCGCTTAATTTCCATTTAAATTGCTGTTCTTGCAGTTCCTTTTAACTTTGACAAAATTTGCTTGTTTGTTTGTTTTTATTTTTTTATTTTCAGTCGAACTCTTTGCGATTGTACTTGGCGTGTATAAGGAACACTCTCGATGCCGCAATGTGTCTACAGGTAGGTCTTCACATTTGGGTCCAGTTTTATGCGAAAGCCGAGCCCTTTTAGCGCTGTTAATTTTGATAGAGCTCTGATCTCTTCGCTAGCTGCCTGTTTTTCATGTTGAATATCTGTTATGGTTATATGAAAACTTGAAAGAATTGGGCAGATTACTTTTGGGAATTGGTGAATTTCCACATGCTTATAATGCCTAATTGATTCTATATCGTGTGCGTACGATGCACTGCTTGCAGAATTTTCCTTGTCAAGAAGTTGAAAGGCATAACAAGCCGGAAGTTGAGCTGAAGTATGTTCACTTGCTGCCGCATTAATTCTTTAAATTCTTAATTTTAATGTTTTGCAAGTAGTTAGAGAAAACGAGCTGCTTAGATCTTGTAAGGTGGGCAGGAGAGAAATGGATTTCTGTAATTATATGCTATTAAACTAATTTTGTCACATTAAGGCTGAATTCATTACTGCTTACTGCTCTTTTATGTTTTAAGAAATATCTAGATTAGTCGTTTTGTATGGCAAGTTAACGCAAAGTTCACTGGTAAATGATGTAAGGAAATCCGAGTGAGTCTATTTGGATATAGTGCCATTATCAGTTGACAAGGCCCATTCCCTATATTGTCATAAGAAATTAAAACATGAGAACTTCTATCGTGGAAGGTTTTCCTTCATTGTGCTACCCAGTTTTTTTACGGGCATGAAAAACACATGCATATTGTATATTGAGTTTACCCTATAATTCAGAGTTTATGTTCTTTTTGGCAGAAAAAGTTTTAGTAAAACTAATCCAAAAACATAGTACAAGATGTCCTCCCTAGGAAGACTATCACATTTCCTATGCCTCACCATGTCCTTTAGTGATTCTGTTTTCCTTCAAATTTTCACTTTTCATGTTTTTGCATGTATTTGTACACATTTAGTAAGGTCTTATGAGAACAATTTTGTTGCTCACTGCAAAATGGGTGGTTAAATTCAAAGGATGAAGGAGACTTAGAACTGTTGACTAATATGTTTAGCCGAGAAAGTGTTAAACTTCTCTTCATGTTTTGCAGGACCAGCTCAGAACTTCTGCTAAATCCTGTAAGAACCATCTTTTTGGCATGATAAAGATCAGTTGCCGCCACCCTCTTTTTTTTCCTGTCCTAATCTTAATGCTTAACAAAGTTGGTTGTTTGCCTACATGTAGATCCTAATGCCTTGCACTATGTCACGATTTACAACTTTTCTTTTCTTCACATTTTTTTTTCTTTCTATGCCTACTTTAAACAAGTCAGAAGTTGTGAAATTATTGTATGAGTTGGAGATTTTGGCAAGGATACTTCCCTTTCATGCCCAAACTTTATTAGTGACCGTTTTACCATTTTTGTGATGAATTCAGTGTCAAAAAAAATATTGGACTTAAGCAAATTAAATATAGAAAACTTGAGCTGTAGCTAATAACTGGAAATGGTCATCAGCATATATTTCTTAGTAAATCTCCCCGCCCTCCACCTTATATGCTATTCTCAATAGCTCTACAAGATCTTTCCTCTATATGTTGTGCCTATTAAAGGTGGAACTTCTAGACTTCATAGCTTATGGTTACATGATGTTATAGTTGTCATTGAACACATGAACTCTTATGAGCCAGATACTCCTAAAAAGAATATGATGGATATCTTAAGCTCATGTTACCAAGATTTCGTTATTTTTTGTTTCCGTAAATATATGACGCTCAGCTTTTTGTATTATTGCTGTCACAGGTTTTGATATGTCGAAATGAGGCTGAAAAATGCTTAATAGAGACATCTATAAATTCCCTTCGGATAAGCCTCAAGGTGAATATACTTTAGTATATAGTTGGTATGCTTAATAGCAGATGTTCGCTTGGACAATGTTGTTGTATTTTGTTTACCGTTTTAACATTGACTCTGTATCTTATATAAAAAAAGCAGAAACTACGTACTGTGAATTGGTGCTCCGAGTTTGTAATCTGTGTACTGTCTAAATTTTAGGATAGATTACAATTCTCGCCTGCAAGATTTGTAGTTGATATAGAATTGATTTCTATATCCCTTTTTATTTCCCCCTTATCTCTCTGCTTTTTTCGGGTGCTTTCTCTTGTATAGGTAAAGCAGGCAGATGAGCTTGAAAATATACTCACTAAAAAATTTCTTAGATTTTTGTCGATGAGAGCAGAAGCATTTCAGGTGTTGAGGAGAAAGCCAGTGCAGGTACATTAATTCTTTTGTGTATAGGACAATATATTATGTAGATGAATTACTCAGCCTTTTTTTTTTCTTTCTTACCATGCAGGGTTATGATATTAGTTTTCTTGTAACAAATTATCACTGCGAGGAGATGCAGAAGCACAAGCTCATCGACTTCATTGTACAGTTCATGGAGGCAAGCATTTTTCGAAACCCTATAAAATTCCATGCTTAATAGTGTTTATATTCGTACGAGTTTTGAGTCACAAAATAACTGGTCAATTTGTACCGTTGAGAATACCAATTGCCTCTAGTTGGGGTGGTGTAGGTTGTTTTTGGAACATGCAAATTTAATCTCTGGAGCAAGGTTCTTGTCGTTACACGGCTCGAAACTCGTACGATATTATCGACGTGTACACGATTATATTCGTACGAGTTTTGAGCCGTATAATGTTGTGTTCGAATTGTTAACTCTCCATTGCTTCTTTGGGTTGCAGGATATTGATAAGGAGATAAGTGAATTAAAGATGTCGGTGAACACCCGGGGGAGGCTGGTCGCCACGGAGTTTTTGAAACAATTTATGTAATATTTCTGTCACCAAGTTGTATATGAATTCTGCTTTCACATACGCTGTTGAACCATCAGACAGTTTTTTTCTGTTACCGTCTCGTAACGGTTTGCCAATGGTATGCAAGAAGCTTTGGAAATGAGTTTTTTACATAGCCCTTTTGACCAATATTATGGATGTTATAATTAGGATCTTGTTTTAATCACAAATGGTCTCTGTAATTACGCTAACGCATAAGTTGTTCTCCTCGTCTTTTTTGTTTAGATTGTGCTCACGTGCTACCTATGAAAAGCAAGAGGGTAGTATTTTATAAAATCTCAAAGTATAATTAATGTACAAATATGTCTTGACTGAGCTGATACCTATGAAAAGCAACTACATAAGTTAGCTCTTTCTTTAAGTGCATATATATACACTTTCCAGAATCTATCATTATACATACAACAGCGACTTGATTATTCACTGAACCATAACGAGTCCTGCAAGAGTTAGTATATCGTGGCACGCCTGATCGTAGTTGCTGCAACGCAAATTCCAGCAAACCAACCGGACTAGCACATCGGTAGGATATGACATGGATACGCTAAAATCTGGTCAAATGAGAGCAGCAACCCAAGATGTTGTATAAAAGCATAGCTGCTGCAATTGTATCAAAGCAGAGCAGGGATCACTATGTACCTTTCTGTTCTTGTATCTACACATGCTAGTAAAACCTGTACCTGCTGAACTCAACTTCGGATGCAGCCCAAAGCTGATCAGTCACATAGGGGCCGCCTATGAAGCACCGTTCACGACAGCAGGAATAATTCCTTGTGATGCTTAGGCATCGAAAGATTCAAATGCAGCTTGCCCAACTGACACAATTTTGCAGGGTTCTTGTATACCGAGACCCTTGCAGCATTATTACCCAACAAACTGACATGCAAAATGCTAAAAGCTTCACCTTTTTCAACTGCGAATTGCCACTCCCTCATTGATATGCGAAACCAGTCTTTTGTCCTGAACTGGGTTGCTTTAACTTCAATGAACTCTGTACTATCTTCCTTCTCCCCTATAACTATGTCATAGGGAAGCCCGGTTTCGTTACATTCATTGACCCACTTCACAACAGACTTTCCAGCTTTTGCTATCAAGTATTTAAAAGCAACAAGCTCACCTAGTCTCCCGGTTAGCATCGCATCTCTTCCATCTCTTCCACTGGATGTACCAGCATGTCTAGGTTGGTCTCTTTGGCTAAAACTAGACGAACGCATCTCAGGAGGGTCAGAAACAAAGCCTAAGTTAATAGGATCAAATTCAATATGCATTCTATTGTCAGTCTCATTGCAAGCTGCGCCATAATGTTCTTGCAGATCATTGGAGTCTGGCATAACTAAAGCCGCAGATGTCGTTGCTGAATCATCTTCAATGGTCCAACTAATGTCAACTGAACCTGGAGTCAAATTATCCAACTGTCCGATAATGCCACCAGAATCATCATGCATTTCCTTTTCCAAGGCACTGCTAAACTGTGCAACCGGTGCAGTTTTCCAATCAACAGGTGGCCACTTTATTGCTTTCCTTTTGGATTTTGAACAGCTTTCCTCATTTATTTCTGTTGAAGTTACACTTCTTTGGAGTGACTTGTAATTGTCTGTCAATGAACGCACTGATGGCAGGGACCAAACAGATTCTCCGCCAAAAAGTTTCGGCAGCTTTTGGCTGTTCAAGATAAAAAACTCTGTCTGCTCCTCAGTTGAACCTGATTCAGCCATGGTTGTGATCATATGAAGGAAATTTGCCAAGTGTAATTCTGGAATTCCGTCAAAAAACAAACGTGATAGCTCTACAAACAATGCGTGTGAATCTGGCTCTTGTGTCGTATACAACGTGCTACCCTGTATTTATAAGATGAAAAGAATTATGGCTTTGAAAGAGAGTTTCCACGTCCCCTTTATGCAAGTATCACAAGTGCTTGGTACAAAATCTTCCAAATTCAAAAAGCATAACCATCAACATTGTATTAAAAAAAGATTTACATATCATGTTAGCAGCGTGATATGATTTCAAAGGCTAATATGTTAACATTGTAAATATCAGTATTTTGAAAGGCAAGGCATAGGCGCATCATGAGGAAGGCAGTCGAGAATCTCCTGACCCGTGCCTCCATTTAGAAGTTTCCTAGGAACGTGAACGCCTGACTGTGGCCAAGTTTTGTTATCGTTTTGCCTTTCACCTAACAGTCTAATTTATTGTCCTAAAAAGGGGAGTGTATAACCACTTTGTCAGGTTTTGAGAATGAAACCGAATTCTGTACCCCCTTTTGTCTCCTTCCCAAATAGAATACCAGAACAAATTTTGTACCCTCTTCTCTGTCTGATCCAACTCCCAACTCTCTTGACACCGTCTTCATCATGGTGACGATAACCTAGAAATTTTACCTCAATGCTAAATGATTGCTACTGTTTCTTAAGCTCCCAGATTTAGTATTAGCTATTCATTCCATCGTTTGTTTTAAGTTTTAGTTAGTAAACTTTTTAAATTAATTAGCTTAGGTCCAAAGGATTACACTCAACACTTACACATACTGCTGGCCTTTCAAACCATTGTAAATATGGTGATCCCAGCCAACTTCTGAGTCAGTTTGTATTTTGGTATAAGCATATAAGCATTAGGAACACACACACATGCTTGATGAAAGACAAAAGAGAATACCTGCAGCAGACAGCTACATCTTAGCCTCTTCTTGGATTTAATTCCGAAACTCTTTATAACGTTCTGATAAAACAGCTTTTCAACAACTACTACTTGTAGACGATTTACCATATCAAATCCAAAGTGCTTGAGTTGTGTATATTTATCAGGGTGTACACTTTGTAAGTAGCGTTGTGCATATGGAAGAGCCCAATCCAGCAATGCAGCTTTAAAGCTACAATCTCCCAGACCAGAAAATATTGCCTGACGAGTTACAGCCTGAATACAAATGCACAAAGTGGAAAGATGACAAGTTACATTTCTATCAAGTGTACACTGTTTCATCTATTTATTTTCCACATTAATTTTGCAATATATGAAATCCTAAATCTTGTAACAACATATCTTTATACAATGCAGATAAGCGGAGGGTTTCTTCAAACAACAAGGAGCTGGGTCAACTATTCAATCAAATGAAATTGAGCATGTTTTCTCATAAAACATAGTAACAATGCATGGGCAGATGTAAAAAGTACAACATTTAAAATTCTTTTTACTTCAAACTTCAAAGCATTTTGCTAATGATTCAGAGACGCACACAAAACCAAAGATATCTCACCTCTGAAAGTGCAGGAATCCCTAAAGCTTTCAAGAGAATGGAAACTTTCTTAAATAGCATCTCTACATCATCATGACTCAGTTCACCAAAGTATACAAAATTAACGCCATCCAAATGCATAAACTGCTGTCTTAACATCAAATCATCACACCAGCAGACAAATCCAAAGGAAGGATGTAGAGAAACCCACTTATCTTGCACAGTAGGAAGCACCATGCATTCAATCTTCGTAAGAGACCTTTTCAGATAAAGAATATCTTCAGCACTTGATCCTGACTTCAACCCATCAGTCCATTTGAGGAGAACTCGAAAAACCTGCAACAAGGAACTCTTACATCACTGTGCAGCTTGCACTAGTTATAATATTTCTATAAACTCGATTACTTACAGCATTAGCTGCTTGTGAAGGCAAAGCAACATTTGATAAATCTAACAAAATCTGAAGGTAGCTCCGAAAAGGTGGGGTCTCATGTACTCCAAAGTGACCAACAAAGAAGTCATGAAGGCCTGGGTAGATATTACGAAGCATCTTATTTAAGGGAATGTGATTAACAGTTGAGCTGCACTCAGGACGGACCGCCTTGATAAAGTTAGAGGAATCATCCCAATATACTTCTCCAGGGAACAAAAATACACCAGACACCACATCCTCGTGACTGAAGCTAGATTGATATGGAACAAATATGCAAGGCCCAGAATGGAACTCGTCCATAATTATCTGCTTTGAAGGAGCCATTTCATTCCAAACTAATGAGTAAAATTTGAACATTTGTGCTAGGCTGAGACAGAAGACAAGGAAGTGTGGTTCAATCAAATTAACAAATAAAAGAAGAAAGAAATGCGAACATACATGAATCTCACATGTCAAGCATCAAAAAAAAAAAAAAGATAAACTTTTTTATGTGGAATTTTCTTAGCACATTTTGGAAACTGTACAGAATAGCACAATGTCTCACAAGTCTACAATCAATAGAGGTCAAGACTAAGCTTGGAACAGAATGCACTAGTTCTGATTTTATTTAATAAGAAAAAGACATCTTATCCCTTCTGAAAAAGCTTTAGAAAACTACATCGAGAGAATACGACGACTTGGTAGAGATAAACATAAGGTAAAAATGTAATACCCCCAATTGAGATTTGGAAAAATACCCCTTTTGGGAGGCCCAAAAAGACTTTTCCCCCCTTTTTAAATGTTATAGACTTCTACTGTTTTAGGTGCGAAAAGTCTCAAGTGCCCTTGTACCTAGGTTTAATTGTTTTCAGTCTCCCTTAAATTAACCTAAGTGTTCCGAACAAGACAAAGTCTGTAAACTGTCCCACTTCCTTATGAATTTCTCTCACTAATCAACTATCTAAGAACGATCCGTGCTTTTATCTCTCACGTAAAACCAAAGAAAAGGCAAACTTATGGCGTCACGCCTCTTTACAGGTTCACCAACGAGTAGTATCCTCAACGAGAACCCACCACCCACCACCTTCCTCCTCTCCCACGAGGGGATGTTGAGAAATGTTTGAGAGATCTCTCGAGGTGATGTTGAGAATAACTTGAGGGTTTTTTAGGGGGTGTTGAGAAAAGCTTGAGGGTCACTAGAGGAGAATGTCGAGAAAAGCTCAACACTGTCTCAAGAAAAAAAATACAGGGCCGCCGTCTTGCTTAGTGGGGGCATCGATTCAAGTGTCGCTTCCTATCTCCTCCACACCACCAGTCACTCCTTCACTACTTTGTACCTCAAAATTTGATTCTAATTTTCTTCTTAATCTCATCGGGCCGGCAGGCGGGGCGGACGGGGACCAATAGATCTGAAACTTATCCCTATCTATTATGTTGTCCAATTGTTCAATATATATATCCTTTGTTGCTTTGGTATGGATCTTTTTCTTGCGTTAATTTCACTTTCATTGACAGATGAAAATCAAAAGCTCAGCAAACTCCAATTTTTTTATAAGCATAGATTATAGTGTGATGGTAAAACTCCAGGACAATGTCAGACTACCAAAAAGACACAAGAATAATATGAACTTTGTGATGGAAACTCGAAACTTTTATGCAGGTCAGTCATAGAAACAGAAGATAGATAAGAAGAATGAGAAGCAGAGGCATTTTGTTTGGCTCGTTCCAGGTAAAAAGGGAAATAGGTGTGACGCCTAGGCCTAAGTGTTGTGTCATGGGCTCCATAAGTGTCCACTACTAAGGCTGCCACGCACCAATATTGTCCCACTTAACCACCCAAGCCCAATATCCTCGGTGGTATCAAGCCCAATGGACCTTTGGTGTGGGGATTTATCTCAAAACGCCTCGGTGCAATTAGAAGTGGAACACCTATATTTAAACCTTAGATTAATGTTGTACTTCTCTGATGTGGGATTCCCTTGACATCCATCTTGGCTTGTATCGAGCCAACTTTTTACACCAGTAATAAGGGCAGTAAAGTTTTTGTGCATGCAAAAAAGGGCATATAATTTAAAAACAGGAACAAAAGACTTTTTAAGCCTCCCTAAAGGGGCATTTTTTCCAAATTTCTCAATACCTTTGTGACCAAAAGGTCACCGGTTTGAGTTGTGGAAATAGCCTCTTTGCAAAAGAAAAGTAAGGCTGTGTACAATAGACATTCTCCCCAACTCTCGCAAAGCGGGGAGCCTTTTTGGCTTGGGGTCGCACTTTCTTTGTATTCCCATGTTTTTCACTTTTCATCCATACTAAGGCTTCAAGGTAGAGGAAAACCTAAGAAGACATATAAAGAGGCTATAAGAAAAGATACGAAATATTTGGATCTAAAAGAAGACTTGGCGCAAAACCAAGCACAATGGTGTTCTAGGATCAATGTATTAAAAGCATGAGGCGTGGGTGAGGCATCCGAGGGGAAGCCCAGCCTAGGCGTGAGGCGAAACCTCATGGGACCTAAATTTTTTAATATATACACTGAGCGTACACATATATTATATTAAAAAGAAGAAGATTATTAATCAATAATCACCCGAGCACACACATATATACATATATTATATTATATATGTATAAAATAGAGGATGAAAAGCACAATGAGCACATACATAACAATGCACGTAGATAGCACACATATCCATTATATAAAAAATAAAAATTAGAAAAAAGGCATAGAGACGAAAGTGCAAGGAAGATGTATGAGGCAGTTAAAATCCTACCCAAAATTTGGGTTTCGGAGTATAAAAATAAAAATTAAAAAAAACCCACTGAGGCGGCGCCTAGGCAGCTCCGGCGAAGCCTTTCGCCCACTCCAGCAAAACTGAGCCGTTTGTCATGGCGCCTAGCCTCAAGGGCACCCTAGGCGCGCCCCAAGGCAAGTTTTTTAAAACATTGTCTAGGATTCATATAGACGACCCCACTTAGTGGGATAAGGCTTGGTTATTGGTGTTGTATCCATAATGAGGAGTAATGGTTTAAACTACCATTTAACTCCACTGGATAAAATTGCTTTTTATGACGAAATAAAACATAGCTAAGCGATACTTAAGAACTCATAAAATAAATCTCTTTGAAAATGAGTAGAGACTGCGCCAAGACACAAAAATTAAGAATCACACAATCATTTGCTTTATTAGCCCCACCAGCATGGTCTTCAGAGGAATTCTAATCCGACATTAACACACACCCAGTAACCTGTGGCTGACATTGGTGATCTTTGCTGAAGTTTAACAAAACATAGTGTATGTTTAGGTATTTTATTTTGATCCAGTTTCAATGATGATATTGGTTAAACCCGAAAAGGTAGATTAAGATTTTTTTTTTTTTTTTTTTTTTGAAAGGAAACGAGATCAATATATTAAGATATAAAATACCAACGATTGCACTTCTAGATAAACGAGTGAGAAAAAAAAAGTAATCAAAGCATACCTGGCCCTGAATGGTTTCTGCCACCTCCAGAATTTCAAAATCTCAAGAACATCGCCAAGAGAGATTCTTGTCTTAAACCCAATATCACTTGCAAACTTTCCACTTCTCACCTGTTTCAAAGAGAAAAAAGGTAGCACAATCAACAGTACAGGAATTTTTAAACGACTTTAGAGATTTCAACATAGCTGAAACTGTGATTGATAACAGTGAGATGAATAATGGACAACAAAAACTCTGTATAGTTCAATGCTTGTTACTGGTTATTTGGTTTGAAGCTGCTTGTATGATACATCTTGCATTATAATAGCAAATACTGCAGTAGATGTCACACAACTTACAAGCAAACAAAAAATATTTTTGTATTAATGAGTTAACTACATATATGTTCTCTCTCTCTCTCTCTCAAAGAAAAGAAACTTTCGAATTTTTTTGTTTTTTGTATCTTCTCACACTTACCAGGAAAAGTACATGACCTAATGTTGTGAATATAATTGCCACATCAGGAATTCCAATTCCTAAGCGTTGCAATGCAACTTATGAAACCCTGGGTTCTCCACATATTGCCAATTAGTCAATATCACAACTGTAACATAGTCTCTTGAGACCATATTTCTACAACTACAAACATCCCACTGTATGCTGCTTTCATGTCTAGAGCTCACTAGCAATGAGGAAAAACCCACACGTGTGGGAAGTGTTAGAATATCAAAACAGATGTTCGCTCACGTCCTCATACACTTCTCAGAACAGTTGTAAAGTTAACAATAAAAATTATTGCTAACTTTGCATCGTAGCAATCAATTAATCTACGTCTGAGACTCATCTTTACCAGAGGTGTTTTGTGCCCACCCAATATAATTAATACATATGTTTTTCCCAATCTGACCACAAGGGAGGAATGGCCAATCAAATAAGATAATATAACCAGTAAGGGCTTAAGAAACTTTTGGATTACCCACAAACATTTGTCAATTTTTTTTAACAATTAAGGACATAGTTTAAACTTTCTCTAACAATTATGAACATATTGAATGTAGATAAGTTTGCAACTCACGTACCAACAACCGGGATTTTTTTTACAGGTTTTGTCCATGGTTGTAAAAACAAATTTACTAAAAGTTATTAGGAAAGTTAAAAATTTTCTCAGGGGCCTATATGTCAAACTTCCTTCAAATATTCCAAGTCTTGCATGTCAGCGTATAAAATGATCGGCATTTCCAACAATTGATCCACGGCTGGATGCTCCAAATTTAACATCTTAGAACTGGAACATCTTTTTTCCTAAATTTCTCAAGCTAGTTAACGATTAATTGGGTCAACTTAACAAGAAAAACCATAGAAGAAAAAGGTAAAATCCCTTTAAAGTCATAAGGTTGGGACCAAATTAATTTTATACTTTAAAGAGGTTATTACTTAGTAGAGGTACAGTTAAAAAAAATTATTTAGTGACTTATTTATCCTTCATGAATGTTGTATTTCCTAAGATTCTTGATGATGATAGTATGGAAATACCAAAAGTTTCATGCCAAGAAGCAATAAACATGCTCGAAAAGTTAGATACATTTTTGCTTCAACAAGAAAGTGTCCATGTTGACGAAGTATTACATACGCACAAGCTCAAAAACGTGGCATCAAATCTAAAAACTAAAGCATTGTCTCAAACAACTTTAGAAAAATATTTAGTTCGTCTTACACTTTTATTTGTGATATTGCAAATTTTTGTGCTCAATGACAATTATTACCATATGAGGTGTTTCCTTAACATGGGAGTCGGTTAGAGAGGTTTTGTATAGATTTCATATAGAAGAGAAAAGGATGCAATGAGGATTTATATTTAGACATTTTCATAATGATGAAGAGAGAAAAATTAGCAGCTCTTTGAACACTTTTAGGAGGAGTTTGTTTGGTGGAAATGAGAGGGGATAAAAGGTGGAGGGAGCTGGAATCATCAGGGGATTACTCTTAAAAATATTTTTAGGGTTTAGATGGTAGACTGGAAGACCAAATCCTCCGAATATATCATCAGCTGTAGGATGACGTTACTTTCATAATTTTCAGTGTGGCTGCTGTTACTTTAAGATCTCTATTAATTCCTTTTTTGGTTGGTGGCTTCTGGACTTCTGGTTCACTGATAGTAAATTTTTGTTTTAATAAATTGTTTCTTTTCCAGGAAAAATAAAGGAAAGGCAAGTTTGAGTGTACCATGTTTAACTAACCTTTGGAACAGAATATGGAGCAGATGCACCCAGAATCGAGTACACTGCATGACAGTCGTGATACAAAGTTTTTGGATAGTGAAGTTCATCATCCATTGTTGATGCTACCCATTGCACATCACAGATACTGCTTATAAATGAAGATCTGAAGGGCCATCTATCAGCTACCGATTTAGAAATGCAGTAACCTGTTGTTTTATCACTGTAGCAATCATCCCATAATGTATCGAGAACCTCTAAGAGATACTCACAACCTTTTTTGTGGTCATATCCGGATAATATGGTCAATAACTGGACTAATTCAGGTGACTCCCAATCAGTGGCATTCAATCCAAGGGAAATGACGTCCTTATTGAACATCAACTCATTCAATAAAGCATTGGATAAACTACCGATTCCTTTCTCAACTTGAACTACTTTCACAAAATCTGTAACACCAATTTTCTGGAAAAATTCCCTCCATTTCATCAGTCCACTTGGGAGTGATCTGGTGGCAGGATGCTTCAGATAGGAGATGTCAACCTCATGCCAAACCAGATCCACCCCATCAATCAATTTATTTATGTCAAATGGGTTTCCAAATGCTTTACTGAAATGAATTGATGCTTCAGCTGGTCGTTTAAAGCCGCCATTTGTTAATATATAAGCTTTGTTTCCTAGTTCTGAGATTATGTATTCCCTTTCAGAACGACAATCATAGCAGTCCGACTGTAGGTGAACCATTACAAAGCAAATATAATCAGTCATCAAATTCTTATCCCTGTCTGTAAACCTGTCATCAGATATATCCGGCAAGATGTGCTCCTTGATAATTTCATGTGCAGATAACTGTTGGACACCAATCCTACGAAGCATACTTGTAACTTTGTCAGATGTCGTCACATCCACGGATGGCACATCAGCACATGATGCAAAGAGAAAGCCAGGATTTACAATCCGAAGTTTAGCATACAAATCAGGAAAAGACTCAAGTCCATGCTGACCCTCAAACTCAGTCTTTAAGGCATCAAAATGTAACCAAATTGGGCCTTCATCCACTGCACCGTATGTACCATCTGAAAGAGGAATGAAAGGAATTTTTCGAAGGGTATGTATGAATTCCATTTCTATTCCCAATTCAAATGAAGCTTCGACAGAAGAACTGAATGACATTGCATAAAGTGCACTAAGCCAAGTGGCCAGCCAACTCAATCCCATGGATTTGAGGCCATTTTGTGTACGACATAAAGAGTCCATAAGTTGAAGTAGAACTTTGGGTCCATACTCACTAATACCTAGAACTCTTGCGAGCGGATCCGGCAGAAGTATATTTTTATCCAAGAACCCAAGGCCAAGATGCTCACGCAGCAAGGCATCAGGGAGAAGCAAACGAGCCTGTTTATTCCAACCTCTTAGGACTCCGCAAGGAGGAACCCATTCATTATTTCCCCCTTCCATGAGTAAGCAATTTGACGCGCGTAATTTTGCAGTAATCAATCGTGGAAGAGGAGAAAAGAAACCATGCACTTCACCCACAAGCGGAACAAAGGACATATAGACTGTCACAGCTCTCCCGGGATTCTCTTTAAAACATGGAAGAGAACAAAATGATTTCTCTGCATTGACAAACAAATCAGGAAATTCAGACAACAGCCACTGGTTCCAGGGACTATCTCCATCTACTTCCTCTCTAGATGAAGGAAGAACAAAATCACCCTGAAGAATAAATTTCAGTCCATACGTTCTGAGAGGGAGATATGAAAAAACAGGCTGTTGGATTAGATCGGAACTGTAATCACCATTATCTGATTCCTTCAAAGTAAATGCTATTGAGATTTCTGTTGTCTGTACATCAGTACGAATGAAATCTGCTTGCAATTTCTGAGATACTACAAACCATGTCATGTTCTCTTTTCCATGTGAAATCTTAACGATGCCATCTCCCACAATATATTTTCTCATGACTGTAAGGGTATCATCGAGCAAGTTTCTAAACTTTATACACTGGAGGCGGTGGAGAAAGAGCAGTAGAGATGGATGAAGATCTGAAAACATATTAATTATGTTTTTCATGACAGTTCCATCTGATACTTTTGATCTGAAAGGAAGAACAATGCAAGTGTTCCAGCTGTTACAATCCCATTTATCATTGTCAATAGATGTCAGGCTGCTAAACAAGTCAATATTGCAAGGAGGTACAACTGTGGGCAAAATTAAACCAATCTGACCCTCATTTATATCAAACTTTATATGAAAACCATTGGAATGTATTTCTGGAGCATCTGTAACCTGCACAAAGACAACAGCATAATAATGAAACCTCAATACAAGGTATTCAGATTGTAAATTCCTTATCCAGTCATTGTAAATATTTCTTATTTTCTAATAGAAGTTCTGTTTCTTTTCAAAGATAACAAAATAAAATTAAAGATATGCTGAAAAGCATAGTAGGTATGCTGAAGGCTGTAACCGTGTTGAAGTGCTTTTTTGGCCCCTTTTTTGGGTGGTATAAAAATAATAGAAGAAACTATGTAATATGGAGCAGGAGTTGACTTCCCGAGCAAACTGGATTCAAATCCTTGTTTCTTAGATGCAGTACTCGTGTTATATGTCCAAAACAAAGTTCGATGAGGAATTATCTTGTGGTAAGTATTTTAGGAAGGAAGAAAAGTATCACTTGGTAAAATGGGTTTTGGTCAAAGGTGAAGGGCAAAAGAGGCTTGGTATTGGGAACTTGCCAAGGACAAATTAAGCTCACTCAGATTAGGATTTTGGAGATTCGAACAAGAGAGTGAGGGTCTTCTGGGTTGCATGAGGATGGGAGGGACAAATTGTCGTACATTTTAATGCTTAGCAATGCTTTACAATCATAGTTGAGTAGTCGAGCTAGACCAGTGGACAACTTGCTTCCTGCATTGAATTGTTCTTTTCTAGTGAAGGCTATTCTGGCCTATTAACAATTATAAAGGCTGTTGATGCCTAGAGCAACGATCCATGATCTGGCTCTAAACTTTATTCAACTTAATTACTTGCAAACTTTCAGTGAAAAAAATACAAGCCTGAGCATCTCAACAACTACACAATCAACATGATTACGACAGAGCGCGTGCATGAGAACAAAACAAACAGAAAAATTTGATTGAAAGCATCCAAAGTTTTTATGTATATTGTCTTAGAGAGAGAGAGAGAGAGAGAGAGAGAGAGAGAGAGAGAGAGAGAGAGAGAGAGAGAGAGAGAGAGATACTAATGTAATTTTCACAACCTACCCGAAAAACTGATTTGAAACCAATGCCCTTCTGCCCTATGTATCCAGCATTAGATCCTTTCTTGGTTGAATTTCCAACATCACATAGTGCCCTAATGTTCTGGCCAGAAAAGCCCCGTTCATTATTCAAAACAAGAATACCTGAATCTTGAAGAATGAATGTTAGAGTTGGTTCTACATTTGATGGGTAGGTATTATCATCAGCGTTTTGAACCTGCAGCGATAAAGAATAATTAGGTGCAACGAAAACACAATAAGCATATCAGAGGATTGTTTTCAACTCCAGACTCTTATTATAGCATCAAACATATAAAGATAGTAGAAGATTCAAATTGTAATTTTATAGTATCAACAAAATATTACTGATGAAATATGCTACATACAAAAAGATCAAAGAATAAACAGATATCCTATAGAAACTCAGTAACAGTGGTCTTGCAGATATTGATGTCTGTCCATTAAAGGTACCACCACATTAGTAAAAAGGAAAATCAAGTATGTCAAGCACGCTCATTTCTAATATTCTACAGCAAGAAATCCATTTGTTGAAGATCTATGCCGCCTGCAGGGACAGACCACCGCCAGTAGGGATGGGAAATCTACCAATTAACTGAAAAAATTTCTTAATGATTATAAAATTTAGGCAGGTCCAGTTAATTGGTAAAAAATTCCTCAACCACAGTTTGACCAAACCTTACCGGTCAGAATTTTTAGAATTTAAACATACCTATTAACGCTGGTATGAACCTATTAGTTGTTGCACCGATTGCTGTTATACAGTGTGGGGAGAACTATGTAGTACACTAAGCACACTGAAAGAAACCAAAAAGGCAGCCTTACCAGCTCAAGAAGAAAATGGGAATCCTGAGAATACAATTCCTGCGAAAGGCAATGCAGAGCTCGGCCTAACCGAGCGTGCTGCTTCTTTAGGATGATACTTTCAACATTTGACAGGCTTGAATCTAGACCAAATTCATCTCTCCTGATCGACTCGATTACCAGCACTCGATCTTCCAGTTCATTAAGTTCAGTATAATGCTCTGGGTAGCCACTGACAATTGTAGCTTCGGAAGCTTCTGCACAACTAATTTTTAGACAGGCTTCAGTACATTCATCTTTTTGCTTGTCTTCCATAACAGATGCACTCATAGTCCCTTCATAAGCGGCAAGCTTATCTGACACATCTTTCATATACTTTGAGTCTGACCCCGTTTTATGCCTAACAGCATTGAAGCATGACGACCCAGAAATGAATGAATCAGCAGCAGCATCATAGGAACAAAATTTATGGTAATCATCAATCCATTCTATTATTCCAAGAGATAAGCCAACTTCATGAAGCATGAGCCGCTGCTCTGTTTGCTTGCACTCACCCAAAATGGCTGAAGCAGCATGTTTGAAAACAGATTGCATCCCTGAAAGCAATACATCAGCAGCAAAACTACGAAACTCTGCAGGTAGATAGCCAAGACAATCAATGACAAATCTTGATAAAACTGATTCACCGATATTCATCCGAGTTACGTCCCTGTGTAACTCATTACATAATTTACTTGTCGAACCTTCACCAACAATTTGCTTTCCAGAAAAATCTTTTTCTTGATTAAGAAAATTACTGCCATGTACTTCCAGTAGATGATTCTTCAAAATGACTTCAAATGCATGCTGCAGATGAAATTTCAAAAGGGACACTGGGACATGTTTTTCTCCCCCAGATAGAGAGAACAGAGATAACATTTTCACTGCTGTTTGGAAAGACGATCCTTGAAGAGCAGCTTCCAAGAATGAACCTACAGTAGATGAATGGTCTAACCGAATCACTTTTCCATCCTTCGTCACCAAACACAGCAGTTCATCAGTGTTGACTTCATTCAATAACCATAGTACAAGAGGACCAAGAGAGGGAGCAAACAAGAGGTCCCAATGTAACCATAAGTTTAAATCCAACATCATTGGTGCTCTTAGTAGGACTTGAATTGCATCCTTGGAGGTTACAGATTCATGGGTTTTCGTTTTCTGACAGTGCTCTGATGAGTCTATCCCGTAACTAGTTCCATATAATGTCATTGAAAATAGAATACGTTTGGAAATTGCAGTGCTTTTATGCTTCTCCACTATACTCAGAAAGTCTTCTACGGAACTATTTTCAATGGTTTGGAAACTAATCAATGGGAACTGCTTCCTAAGCAGTAATGGAATATTTAGTTTGCTAATTTCTTCATCTTCCCATAAACTATTTATAGCTTGAGAAACTAACACAATCAAATAATGCTGGAGCATGCAAACCTCCAAAGGACACTTCTCACTTCCGTCACCAGTCAAGAACTTGCACAGCTCATGTGGAAGTAGACAGGCATATTTTTCTAAAAACATTAGAAATTCCCCGAAACCAAGGGACCTAAATTCCTTGACACGAAATTCTTCAACCAACCAAATTTCACAATTACAAAGCTTTCTCAAGAAGATAAATATCTTCTCCTGAAGTGGCTCACCGCTGATGCACATTCCATGATCAAATTCAAAATATGTAGCAACTTTCCTGATTATGTCTTCAACTGACACACCTGTGGAGTATAATCACAAAATACAATAAGGGACACCAGTTCTGTGAAAGAATGCACATGTGGAAGGCTGAAACGGTGTAAAACTGAAGGAAGGGAAAGGTACGGTGAAAAGACAAGCTTTTACTTGAAAACAGAGACAAAATTTTATTGCACAAAACTATGCCAGTACAAGGGCTGATCCAATGTCCACAAAAACAAAAACAGAAACAGCATAATATACAAGATCAGCCTGAAACTTAGAATCTGATAGAAAACTCCACAAAATTAACTAACAGTAGCTTTCCAATTAAGAAGCCAAATCTCCAAATTTTAAGGCAACTGATGCCCTTAAAATAATATGAAATAGTATAATTTTTATACTACTACATATATTAGACCATTACACACGGCAAATTTGGCTATGAAGTCAGGACTTGGCTAGTCAGTGTAGTCACACGGACTATTTTCACTCAGTGTAATGGTTTTTTATTTTATATTTTATATACGCTGGCTCATTATCAACTTTGCTTGCTAGTTGACCGATTGTATAGGAAATGTGGAGAAAACAGCGTATAATTATTTTCTTTTAATCAAACTGTCACAGATAATGTCACTCCTCAACCTTCAAACCTAAAGGAGAATGAGGTTTCACCATAAATCTTATTGGCAATATGGAGAATAGCCCAATCCTTATAAGCACATGCAAGGTCCCTTAATTTCCCCGTGGAATTGACACTCTCAATACGCCCCTTCTCATGTGGCGTCATTTAGACACACAAGGACAACACATATTGAGTAACGTGGGTGGTCGTGGACCATTGAGCTCAACACATGGGTAATCTGCCTTGATACCATGAATGATGTTAAGGGTTCCATTAGAAAACCAGTTGGCAACAGGCAGACTATCCCAATCCTTATAAGCACATGCAAGGTCCCATAATCAAAGGCTGAGAAGGGCAAACATCATACTTAGATAACTAATTCATTTCCAAAATGATATCAACGAGTCTCATGTCTGGAGGAATGAATTGACTGTCATTGTCGTCCCACATCTAGTCAACTAGACTAGTACACTAACGACAATTTACCGCTATCTCACAAACAAGCACTCAAATGCAGATTACGCAACGGTAGCTCCAGAGTTTCTGGTCTTAATCACAATAGTCTTGAAAATATGGCAAAAATGAAAGTGTGTGATGCACCAGTATCTATTACCCTAGCTTTCGGATTAAACAAAATAACCTTACCATCTACCACAGCATTGACTTTCTCTTCCATCGCTTCTCCAGCAACAGCTACTTGACCACCTGCAGGTCCACATGCTACAAATTTGCATCCACTGTTCTGTGGCATTGGTGCTCTGTTCGCCCTCTGTTGTGGCTGGGGATGAACTGGAAATTTCCCAACAGATCTGTTTGACTGAGCTGGGTGCTGAACCAATGCCAAGGGATCCTCTGGAGCTAAAGATGATCCAGTCTGTTGGAAGCAGTTCTTGTGAACGTGTCCAACTTGACCACACAGATAGCAGACTTTTTTTTCAAGAGGAGATCCTCTGGATGAGCCTTTGCCCGTGTTCTTTTTCTCGCTCTTTTGGATTATCTTCTGCATACACCGGACTGGCTTACCAAGAACTCTCTGACGACGTCCACGAATTCTCAGACGACGTTGATGATCCTGCTCTAGGCAGCGTGAGGCTGCCACAACATTGTCATAATCCATGGTGAACACTCTCTGACGACGTCCATGAATCCTCTGACGACGTTGATGACCCTGCTTCAGGCAGTGTGAGGCTGCCACAACATTGTCATAATCCATGGTGAGCACTCTCTGACGATGTTGATGATCCTGATCTAGACACTGTGAGGCTGCCACAACATTGTCATAATCAATGGCTTATGAGTACCGTGTAATGTTTTAATAAGCTTTTTAAATTCTTTCCAAATAATGTCTAATCAGAATGCAGAGTTGTCTTTAGTCACTTGGCCTAGTAGTCCTAACATAAAATCAATGAAGATTGAAAACATTTGAAACAGAAAAAGATTACGTTATTAAAAAATAAATGGATGATGTAACAATGAACACACCATACCATCTATAAGAACAAAATCAAATTGCCCTTTCATAACAGCCATCATTTTTACTCACTTTGCTACTCCCTTGTTCAATTCTTCATTCTCTAAATGTCGTTGACCTATACTGTTTCTAATTTATTTTATTCAAATCTGATAAAAGAAAAAAAATAAGCATGGAACCAAAATTTCAAGAAAGATACAAAATAATAGAATAACCATTAGTAAAATATCAGACTACGTAAAGCACATTACTCACTCTGAGTATGTCGGGTAACATGTTCAGTAATGACCGGCGGTGCATCCTTAATAATTGGTTCAACATCTGTGCTCAAATATTCAGAATATTTATCAGTAGAAGTTCTACTTAATCTGTGTTGGCCAATGGATTGGGATGTATCATACATGCTATCCCACATTCCAAATCTGATAGATGAGACCTGAAAAATAAGTGCACATGCAACATGAATAAGAACTAACTGGAGGAACTCAAACAAACAGCAGTAAGTTATTATTTTATCTACCTATTAATACCAAATAAGCAAACTTACATAAACAAGTACTACAAAGCTGAAACGATTGATAGAGATAACATAGAAAATTGGAAATTGTTAAGAATGATAAGTAAAAGCATAAATATCCTCTAGAACCACAAAAATGCATTTTTTTTTAAAACTTTCTTTTACTACATTTATTCTTTCTCTTGTATACGTAAGATGAACTTCAACGGCAGTTCTGTAACGTAATGAACTTTTCAAGGTAGCCTTCTAAATATGTAGAAAAACTAAAAGGCAAGATACAAAGTAAGACATGTATTTTAAGGAAAAGCCAATGACTGATGCAGTGCCTGAGCTAACAACTGTTGCTGGCACTAGCACCACGCCTATATGTAAATTAAAATGTGAGACATGGGTAACGTTCTATTTCCAAATACCCAGGTATTATATTAATTCCTTAAGCCCTCAATAAAGAATCACTTATCACTGAATATTAAATTAAAATGCAAAGTATCAATTTAATATTGAGTTTAATTTACAGAGCACCAGTAGTACTTATGAGACTTATGCATAAACAAAGAAACAGGTATATCAGCTAGATTTCTAACATCAACCACTGAATATTGCCAAAAAAATACATAATTTACATGCACTATGTTGGAGACTGAATCTACCGAATGACTTACAGCAACATTCAATAATCCTATCAATGGGTCTGAAGCAAACATTCTGCTGATTTTTTCCGTCCTCTTATCATAACACTGAAGCATGCTCCAAAGTACCTACAAGCAACAGAAGCCAGTTGCTGAGAACACATATCTGTAGAACTTAAATCAGAAGCATTACTCAAAAACAAAACTAGATCGAAATCCCAATATTTCTTGGATAAAGATGCTCAAAGAGAGGTTAGACATCTAATCATGCCCCAAATAAAAAGTATCCTCATTTTGCATCACAGATTCCATTTTTCTTAAAGAGATTTTAATTGTTAAAGGGCAATAAAATTACATAGTACAGACAAAGTGGTCAAGAAAAAAACTCCTGACAGGCTAAAAAGAAAAGGAAACAAAATCAGCTGAAACAAAAAGGCTCACCAAAAAGCAGAACTAACAAATTCCAGTTTGCCAATTTAAAACAGATAATTGAAGCCCATAGTGCAAACTAAAAACGAACTCTTTCCCATAACTTTTCAAACCCTACACCCAGATAACCTTCAAGAACCATTTTTTCTCTCTATCATTCAAAACCACCGAGAGCACAGCCAAAGCTATACAACCCCATATTAATTTGGCCTTCTTAACCTTCCACGCCATTTGTGGCTCTTACGGAGTAAGGAAAAGCAATCCCTAGGGATGATCCCACTTTTTTCATCTTCTTGAGAAACCACAATATCACAGGTAATGAGGAAGATACCATCAACTGATTCCATATTCTTCTTATACAATGTACCCCAATGGGGGGCCAGGCAAAGCTTTGGTCTCCTTCTCTGACCATGCCACAAGTATTTACCATACCGTGAGTCACTAACCACTATTTTAGCTCAATTTGAATTACTCCCAACAAATCCAAATGCAGCAAAAAATTCACAATGCCAAGGACTAGTGCCATAACGCCCAAAAGCCAGAATATAACAGCTTCTTGTCCAAACAAACCACACTACAAACATATAGAAACCTACTCCAAATTGGTGGAAGGAAAGAGCAATGCAAAGAAATAAAATCAGCTTCTATGCACATGCTACCAGCTCCTTTGCAACAAGACTACATATATAACGAGCACACACATATTATAAATATATATACACACATATATATACATGTATTATATTATATATGTATAAAATAGAGGATGAAAAGCACAATGAGCACACATATAACAATGCACGTAGACAGCACACACATCCATTATATAAAAAATAAAAATCAGAAAAAAGGCATAGAGACGAAAGTGCAAGGAAGAGATACGAGGCAGTTAAAATCCTACCCAAAATTTGGGTTTGGGAGTTCAAAACAAAAAAAAAATATCCTGAGGCGATCCTCTGACAAAGCCTTACACCCACTCCCTCAAAACAGAGGCGGCAACCCTCAAGCCCAGCTTTAGAGGGCGCCTAGGCGTGCCCTGAGGCGAGCCTTTTAAAACATTGATATACATACACACACACACACACATATATCTATACACATTTATATATATGTCGTCCTTTTCCAGCTCGGTAAAGTGCAAATAACATCAACAACCATATTGGCTGCACATCAACAGCTGTGAGGCTGAAGTATGGTCAATCATAGGCCCATAAGTATGAACCCACATGATTTGTGATGGACAACAGTCCCCAAGCCATAAGTATGAACCCACATGATTTGGTGTGACAACATCTCCGCAATCTCCCTAGCATCTAATCCTGTCTTTCATGCTCGTGCAAAGCATGTTGAGATTGATTACCACTATATTTGGGAATTGGTTCTAGCTAATCTTCTCAAGTACAGTATGTTTGCAGTGAAGACCAATTAGCTGATCTTCACACCAAGTCCTTGTCCAAAAGTCGATTTCAGTTCCTGTGCTCCAAGCTTCCACTTGGAATCTGTTCTGATTCCCCTTCTCGCTTGAGGGGGTGTATTAGGGAAAATGACAAGTCACCCATTTCAGTTACTGTTAAATAGTTTGTTATCACTAAATGTAATTAGCTGTGCTAATGTTTGTGATTAGTTAGAACTGTTATAAGGTTAGGCAGTTAAGGGGTATTTTTGTAAATAGCCAAAGGCTATATATATATGTCTTCACAGTGTACAAATAATTATTCAGAAATATAATTGGAAAGCTTACAGAGGAAGTTTCCAGTTTCTATAATAGGACTCTTAATGGCACCCCTCCTCATGTCTCCCAAAGTCAAATGGCTAATTGACTAAATGGGCAGGATAATGGACCTCAAATCAGCCAATCACCGGATGTCACTGGCCTTTCTTCGTTCCTGGAGTGCTGCAAGACTGAGGTGAGCAACGGGTAGAGGGTGAGGTTTTGGGAGGATGGTTGGTTAGAGGGTGGACTGTTGAAATAGCAGTATCCTGGATTATTCTTGTTATTGAGATAGCACGACTAGAGCATTTCAAGTTTTGTAGCTTTTTGTCTTCAGTCATTAAGCTGGAATTCTGATTTCAAAAGAAATTTGAATGAGCTGGAGATAGCAGAGGTGGCTAGGTCATTACAGAAGGTGGAAAATGTTCGTTCGATTCAATCAAGAGCGGGTACTAGGTGGTGGAAACTAGACAGATCAGGATTGTTCACTTGCAAATCCTATAGCTCCTTCTTGTGCAACAACTGTACTGTGCAACATTTTCCAACCTTTTCTCAGATTTGGAAATCAAAAGCTCCTCCGAAAGTCAAAGTTCTTGCGTGGTTAGTGGCTATTGGGAAGGTCAACACCTGTGATTAAGTTCAAAGGTGAAGGCCCTTTATTTGCATTTGTCTTCATTAGTGCAGTAGGAGGAGAGTGTTAATCATGTTTTTATCCATTGTTCTTACTCAATACAGTTGTGGTGGAAATTGTTCAAGGAAGTTAGAGCTAGTTGGGTTATTCCAAAGGGTTGTTTTGAGCTTCCAAGCACCAACTTCGAGGCTTTAGGAATGGGGAGGAAAGACAAAGCTTTGGGGGGCTGTTTGGTGTTGGCAGTTTTTGGAAACATTTGGTTGGAGCGTAATAGAAGAGTTTTTGAGGATTATAAAGGAGTGGGGGTAGAAGTACTATGGGGCAGAGTAAGATACTGGGCATCAGTTTTGAATGAGTTAAGGGATTATTCTCTTTCTCATATAGTGAGGGATGTGTTAGCCAGCCATAAAATGATTTTGGTTCAGCCTTAGTTATGTGTAAATAGCCCTACTTGAGAGGTCTTAGCTAGTTTTGCTAGATGGTGGATTTCTTATCCACTTTTTTGTAATTCATGTAAATGTTTTAATAAAATTTTATCATTTCTTCTCAAAAAAAAATAAAAATAAATAACTAGCCACTATATAAAGATATAGCCTTCCACCATGAGAAGATAATTATTCGTCTGCCAAGAAACTCGAACTCTTGAATTTGCGTTCATCCACTAAATCTACCAACTTAGGCATCGGAGGATCACACTAGATTGGTGTCCGTGTGACAAGGTCTAACCTATCATTTTCTTTCTTAGTTGCACAGACACTCAAGTAATTCTACGCTTGTACGAAATTTGATACCGCATAGACAATAAAGAAAAAATCTGATGAATTCCCTATCATTTGGACTTAAGTTCCTTCTAAGCCTCAAGTTCTAAGAGAGATCCTGAGGTGATGCTAGGCAAAGATTACAGCACTATACCAATAAAATGAGTCACCATATCAAATGCAGTGACGAAGGAGCAATTCCCCAGATTATTCCAACTATCGAGGAAGCATAGTCACAACATCTCGAGCTTCGTGGAAGTTTCCTCAAACTCTTTGGGTTGGAACTTTGACTTCAGGAGAAATCTGAATGAGATGGAGATAGAAGAGGCCGCTAGATTACTACAGAAAGTGGAAGATGTTCGCTTGTCTCCATCAAGAAGGGATAATAGAAGGTGGAATCTGGAAGCTTCAGGTCTGTTCACATGCAAATCCTATCGTTCATTACTGTGCAACAATGGGATTGTGCATTATTATCCCCCCTCTCTACAGATTTGGAAATCAAAAGTTCCTCCGAAGGTTAAAATTCTTGTATGGCTTTTGGCCAACGGGAAGCTTAACACGTGCGACAGAATTCAAAGAAGATTCCCTCTTATGTGTTTATCCCCACATTGGTGTAGCTTGTGCAAAGCTAAGGAGGAGAGTGTAAACCACATCTTTCTTCATTGCTCTTACTCGATCCAATTGTGGTGGAAACTACTTCAGGAGGTGAAAGTAAGCTGGGTCACCCCTATGGGGTGCTTCGAGCTACTAAGTACCAATTTCAAGGCACTTGGAAATGGGAAAAAACCCAAAGTTTTGTGGGGCTGCCTGGTATCGGCAATTTTTTGGAATATATGGCTGGAACGCAACAAAAGAATTTTTGAAGACTATACTGGAGTGGGGGTAGAAGTACTTTGGGGGAGAGTAAAGTATTGGGCAGCTTTTTGGGCTTCGGTCACCAAAGAGTTCAAGAATTACTCGCTATCTCAACTACTATGGGATTTGTTAGCAGCAATTAAGTGAGCTAGGGCTAGAAAGGGCTGCTGTAGCCAAATCCTACTAGGATTTTTTCTAAAAAAGTTAGTGGACTTCTTATCCACTTCTGTGTATTTCTATATTCATTAATTAAATTGTTTTCTTCTCAAAAAAAAAGATAGTTCTAAATTCGATCATAGGAACCCTCGACAACTCCCATACGTTGGAATGTACCATACTTACACCCGATGATAGAACACAACATGGAGAATACTAGAAGTAACTTGAAAGTTTAACCCACAAGGGATAGTTGATAAGCCAGCGTAGCCCAACACTTTATGACACAATTAGGAAACTAAGGATAAAAATATAAGTGAACTTATTTCAAATGTTGTTTTTCTTTTTTCTTAAAATGCCATACATAGAGGATATAAGGATTTCTAGTTACATTAACATGGAAAACCCTCTAGCATGTCATTCCTTCAATTATTTTGAATCGAGAAAAAATTAGTAAATCAATGAAATGTTCTATCAACTAGAACTTCATTTAAAGGTCTAAGAAAACAATGAATATATGTAAGGAACTAACATGCATCTGACCAATATATAGGACATCGACAAGTGTTTGATCTAGATGACACAACAACAGCAACAACATACCTCAGTCACAGTCTGCTCCTTACATGCATCCTTCCAAGTTGTAATAAACTTCCTCAAAAAATCATTGGAAACTGAAAGATCAGTTCTAATCATACTACTGTCCTCCTCGGTTTCATGGTCATTCTTAGTAAAAGGAACATCTTGTTCTACCCTGTCTCTCTTTCGTAATTGTTGGGGGACAGAGATGGGGCTGCTTAGATTTTCATATTTTCTTTTCTTTTTTACGGACCCATTACCCTCATTATGCTTTTGGGTACCACAAGCTGGAGAAGGGTGGTTTGATCCGGGCAAAGGCCTGTCTTCTATTGCAGACATGTAAGTAGAGTTACTCACTTGGTCCGAAATTTTAGCAGACTGTAACGAAAAGTTAACCTCGGCGCATGCATGACCTTTATCTTTGTCATCTTCATGTAAAAAATCCTTACCACCTCCATCTTTTGAACTTGAAGAAACAAATCTATCTTTCTTGCCACAAAATTCCTTTTGTACAACAGAAAACAATTCAGCATGCTGAGAAATGTCACAGAAATGTTTGTCTAGCCGCTCATTCAATGAGGTAAGAATTGGTGCCTTCTTCTTATAGCGGCGCATTCTAACTTCCTCTTGAGATTTAATTAGAGCGGCACGTTCTAACTTCCTGCCTTTCCGAATAGATGAAACATGCACCCTATGATCATGTAGTTTACTTCAAACAAGAGCATTATAACATATAATTTTCTAGTACTTTCAAAGGACTAAAAACTTAAGTTATTCAAAACGTCCATGCACGCCAAATGTAATTTTAACCACTCAAAGCATCAAAGTGTATCAATCCAGTAGTCGCAACATTTTCTAAATCTGTGCAGAAGGGAGGGGTTGTAAATCTTTTACCATACAAAATCATTACAATTATTAGACACAATGCCTATCTATCATAAAATAGAAGGAAAAAGATGTGAGACGTACCCCAAGCTACAAATTCGAATTCCGATATTTTCCTTGCTTGCAACTGATCGCCTCTTAACAATATAATCCAAAAATTCTTCAACAGAGACTTTACGTTTATGTTCTTGATACAAGGTGAGTAAACATAGGATCTCCTCGCTAGTTATCTTAAACACTTCAGTTGTATCAGAACTCACTGGGAAATAATGCAAAACAAGGGGGTGACGGAACAAAGGGCCCAATCCCAGCACTTCAAACTCCTCAATATCCTCATTCTTGCAGATTGCAAGTTCCAAATCATACAAAGATGTAATTCTTCGAGCCAGAACAAAGCAATGGATAAACGAACTTATCTACATAACAAAAGAAAATGAGTAAAAATTAGAAAGATTTAATACATAAGGATACAAATTTGTATACATAATTTATGATATGTTCCCGACGCAGAACAAATGATTTCCAATTGCAAATGAAGGGACATTTATCTTTTCCATCAATTACATTCCTTTTCCCACATTTTCTAAGCAACCAAACAAAGTGTTTACACAATATATATATATATATATATATATATAGAGAGAGAGAGAGAGAGAGAGAGAGAGAGAGAGAGAGAGAGAGAGAGAGAGTGACTATTACCCTGCCTTCGGTGAGCATGAGGCGGTGAAGAGAAGGGACTTGATGCATTTGAAGCCCGAGAAGAAAGCTCCAGTCATCAACCTTGAGCGTCACAAGCGCAGACTGTAACACCTTCCACGCCGAGACGCTCCTTCCTGCCGCCACAAAATCACCGCGAGCCTTTTCGACTGCCCGATCGATCCTCTCCATCATCTCTTTCAGGTTTTCACATGAAGTCTGAGGCTGAAACGCAGAATTTGGGAGCTGTTGAGGATCGACATTGGGTTTCGGGTTCTCAGATGACGTCGGTGGATTTGGGAGCTGCTGGGGATTAAAAATAAGGTTTTGGAGCGGGAAGCTAGGGGTTTGGATTGGGAAATTAGGGTTTTGGATAGTAAAATTAGGGAAATTGGGGTTGTGGGCAAGGTAGGGGGCAAAGGCGGGGTTTTGAGGATAAATATAGGATGAATTGGTGGGGTTTTGGTTTTGGAGGGAGAAATTGGGGTTTAGAGGTTGTGGGTATGGTTGCTGAGGCGGCGGCGGCGGTTGTCGCCAATCCCGTTCTCCGGCGGGGGGCCGTCGGAAATTAGAAGGGTGCCTGAACATGGCGGAAAGAAACAGAGTGCAACTGGACAGCGGTGGACTGCCCTTTTATCTTAACATAAAAATTATAAATAAAAAATCCATGTGTTCCACGCGTGGCTCTCTCTCGTCTCTCCTGTCGCTGCACCAACGAGATCGTCCAGGTGTCATTAATTTTATTGATGCTCCAAACTTTAGACTTGGAAATGCTGGGTGATGACAAGATTTGTTATCAAATCACGTGACGGTTAACAGATTAATTTTTTTGATAATTTTTTAAAAACACAAGGAAATAATTAGACCATATTTATATATTAAATTCTTTAATTATGAATCACATGGTATGATTTACAAAATATAGTTTAAAGAAATGATCTTTTTAGCATCACGCATCTTCTAAAACAAGAAAAATTTATTGGTCAGGAGGAGTTAGTCAGCATTAGCTGAAGGACCCGTTAACCTATTGCACTGTCAACTTTGTGTTACAATTCTAACCCCCTCTCGATCTTGCTCTTTTACTGTCTTTGGCTTTTTCACACATTATTCGAACCTTGCCGCACCCTATTTATAAATATAAGGTGCAGCTCACACGTACACTTTCTTTCCTTTTCCAAATTATCTTATAGGATTCCTAATCTAATTGAACAAGGAAACTAAGATTCTTTCATGATTCTTTTAGGAGAAGAAATGGTGCACCCCCTTACTTTACCTACACAATGCTAAACAAAATAAGATACTAACTTGACGAGCCAAAATCCTAACAATCTCCACCTTGGTGAGTCAAACCAAGTCTTGACTGTTGCATCCCAGGGTATCTTCGAACCTTCTTGAAGTAGCTCTACAAATCTTCAAGAACCTTCACCTTGACAATCTTCTTCTTGCCTTATTTCACCTCAAGTGAGGAGGTGCTCTACCTTAATCAATCAATGAGATTGATAAGTTCAAGCAATGCTTGAACTTGTTGTCTAGCACTATTTTCATAAGGAAATTTGCGGCATTGTCGTCCATGTAATCAAATCACGTGATGTGACAGTTAAATGTACTAAGAAATGATTGGACCATATTTGTAGATAAAATTCTTTAATTATTAATTACATGATATTGTTTACAAAATATGGTTTAAGGAAATGGTCTTTCTAGTATCATGCATCTCTTAAAACAAAGAAGATTTATTGACCATAAGCCAAGCATCATTGGATGAAGGACTCGTTAACTCATTACACTATCAACTTTGTGTTATGATTCTGACCCCCTCTGGATCTTGCTCTTTGATGTATCTGGCAATAGACAAAAACTTAGCAAAATAGAGAAAATAAAAAACACAAGATTTATACTGGTTCGACAGAACTTTTGCCTACGTCTAGTTGTGATTTTTCTGGGTAGAGAAATCACGGCTTCTTTGATTAATAATAGAGTTACAGTACTTTTGCAAAAACTCTTAGAACTAATCGCCTCTAAACTATCTTGACTGTGTCTAGCTTTTTCACACATTATTCTAGCCTTGTCGCACCCTAATTTAAGTATAAGGTGTGGCTTACTTGCCCTTTTCCAGATTATGTTTCCTATTCTAAATAGACTAGGAAAGTACACTTTTTTTCTTTTTTCAAATTATATTCTAGAATTCTTAATCTAATTGAAAAAGAAAACTAAGATTCTTTCCTAGTTCTTTTCGGAGAAGAATCGGTGTACCTTTTTTTTTCCTTACACAATTCTAAACAAAATAGGACACTAACTTTGACGAGCCAAAATCCTAACAATCTTCACATTGGTGAGTCACACCAAGTTTTGACTGTCGCATCCCAAAGTATCTTCAAACCTTCTTGAAGTAGCTATGCAAATCTTCAAGAACCTTCGCCTTGACAATCTTCTTCTTGCCTCATTCCACCTCAAGTGAGGAGGTGCTCTACTTAATCAATCAATGAGATTGATAAGTTCAAGCAATGCTTGAACTTATTGGTTGACACTATCTTTGTAAGGAAGTCTACGACATTGTTGTCCGCGTGAACCTTTTCAACCAAATCTCCTCAGACTCCACCAAATCTTTGATTTTGTGATACCTTACTTCAATGTGCTTTTATCTTTCATGAAAAAGCTGATTCTTTGCCAAGTAAACACTTTAGCTGTCACATTTCAGCTTCACATAATCCTGAGTGATTCTATTTGGCTTACCAAGCCACTAAGCCAAATTGCTTCCTTTCCAGCATCGGCCAAAACAATGTATTTTGTCTCTGTGGCCGACAAAGTTGTAATTGGTTGCAGCAGTGCCCTCCAACTATTGGTCCTCCTGCACATGTAAAGACATAACCAGAAGTTGACATTCTCTTGTTCAAGTCCCTTGCATAATCGGCATCCACATATCCTAGCACCCCCGCATTTTCTTTTTGCCTCTCAAACATGATCGCTTGTCTCCAAGAACCTGTTAAGTGATGCAAAATTCACTTAACTGCATCCCAATGTTGCTTTTCTGAATTTACCAAGAACTTTTTAAGGAACACAGCTTGGTAGACAAAGCATACAGAGCCGTGTTCCCAGCACATTAAAATATTTATCCCGAGATGTGTGTGTGTAGCACACAAGTACTTGCATTAGTTGTTTTTCTTCTTCTCTGATTAAAAATTACGTTTCTTAAATATTCAACTCCACTCATCTCCAAAACTCAAATTATGTTCGAGTAAGGCCCAGC
Organism: Crataegus laevigata; assembly: GCA_963580275.1. Lineage (NCBI taxonomy): Eukaryota > Viridiplantae > Streptophyta > Magnoliopsida > Rosales > Rosaceae > Crataegus > Crataegus laevigata. The sequence goes on from OY756944.1 coordinate 1,281,215, forward strand.
TTGTGTTTTAGTATGAAAGGAACTGGAAAAGAATGCCAACCAAAATAACTAGGTGGTCGAACAACAGCGCATTCTTGCGGAGAGAGAACGTCGTACATGCCTCGAAAGCACATAAAAAACTGGAAAGAAGAACAATGATAACCTAAAATGCAGAACTTGAAGTCCTCAACTTTCCTTAGTGTGGTATAAAAACTGTACAAAATCTTTGATAAGCAACTGTCATATAGATAACAAAACCGAGTAAATTCTTTAAATATATACATTGTTGCCAGAGACCATTCCTATCCATTGTACATACGGACACCATAGAGGAGAGGTCACTCTCACCTCCTATTTAAAATCAATGAAGGGGGCTGAACTGTTCGAATAAATATGAAGAATGCAGGCTGACAGCAGTAACTACACATAAAAAATTTGAACGAACAGTTCCTGGCATGTTCAATTCCAGCACGATTTTCACCCAAAAGTCGACTTTTGGTTGGAAATCAACTGGCCTATGGCTTTCCAATTTGATGTGATAAAATCCGATTAAATAAGCAGATCGTCCGCTGCCACATCAACTGAGATAGGCCAATTGGGCATGCAGTAGAGACCACATAAGTACCTTTTAGGACTGGGACACAATGGAAAATTCCTTCTGCTGCTCAGGCATCAAGACAGCCAAACGTAGTTTGTGAAGCTGGCACAATTTTGCAAGATTGTTGAATACTGAGACCCTTGCAACATTATTATCCAATAAAACGACATGTGCAATACTGAAAGCTTCACCTTTCTCAACTGCAAATTGCAACTCTCTCATCGATATTTCAAACCAGTCTTTTCTTGTAGACTTGGTTGCTTTAACTTCAATGTATTCTCTACCATTTTCCTTCTCTCCCAGAACTATGTCATATGGTAGCCCAGTTTCGTTATGTTCATTAACCCACTTAACAACTGACTTGCCAGCTTTGTCAACAAAATATTTAAAAGCAACAAGCTCACCTAGCCGCCCAGTTAAAATTGCTTGTGTCGAATTGGGTGTACCAAATCTAAGCTGATCTCTCTTGCTAAAATTAGATGAACCAAAGTCAGGAGCATCAGACACAAGACCAAAACTACTAGGATCAAACTGGATATGCATTGCCAAGTCAGCCTCATTGCCAGCCTCACCACAATTTTCTTGCAGACGATTGGTGTCTGGCAAAACTAAAGCTGCAGACGTTGCTGAACAATGTTCAACTGTCCAATTAGTGTCAACAGAAACAGGTGTCAAATTATCTCTTTGTCTGCTGATACCTTCAGAATCATCACCCAATTTATTTTGTACAGCCGTGTTAGGCTGTGAACCTGGTGCCTGCGTCTTAAAACCATTTGCACGAGCATAACCAAACCCTGGTGCAGTTTTCCAATCAACAGGAGGCCAGGTTGCTGCTTTGCTTTTGGATTTCAAACTGCTTTGTTCATTTACTTCTGTTGAAATAGAACTTGTCTGAAGTGGTTTATCACTCCTCGTTAAGGAATGCACAGAAGACAAGGACCAAACAGATTCACCATCAGGAAGCTTTGGCACCTTTTGGCTATTTAAGATGAAAAACTCTGTCTGCTCCTCATTTGAACCCGACTCTGCCATGGTTGTGATCATATGAAGGAAATTTGCCAAGTGCAGTTCAGGACTTCCATTAAAAAATAAACGAGAAAGCTCCATAAATAATGCGTGAGAATCCGACTCTTGGGTCGTATACAAAATGCTACCCTGTATTTGTGAAATGAAAGGATTAAGTGTATGAAAGTGAGAAAAATTGCAAGTACTCATCACATCAAATTCTTGGTTGATTAAAAGGAGGAACTTTTAGGGGATGCATAATTTATATTTCTCTTTAACCAGAACAAAGGAGGAGGGTGGTGTCAAGTAACCTGCATAAGATGTTTCACATACTAAATCCTGTATTTCAGAAGGATGTAAGTATATTGTGGTTCCAGGTAGAGTCTAAATCAGTTTGAAGTATAATAGGAGCATTATGAAACACACACAGCAGGCATTCAAATTCAATGAAGGATGAAATAACATACCGTCAGAAGGCAACTACATTCAACTTGCTTCTTGGATTCACTTCCAGTACCCTTTATAACATTCCGGTAAAACAGCTTTTCAACAACTACTACTTGCAGACAGTTCAGCATCTCAAATTTAGACTGCTTGAGTTGAGAATATTTATCTGGGTGTACACCATGCAAGTACCGCTGAGCATATGGAAGAGCCCAATCCAGCAATGCAGCTTTAAAGCTACAGTCTTTGATACCAGAATATATTGCCTCACGAGTTACAACCTGCATGTAAACGAGAAGGTATGGGGAAGTTTCAGGTGTATGATTTAATTTATTATTATGACTTATTAAATTCCATTTATAACTCAAACATGTTGCTTATGTTTCATACACATGCTCACGTGACATGTGCGTGTTTGTGAACAAATAGAGACATAGCTCCGCTCACATAGAGACATATCTTAATCTTACCTCTGAAAGAGCAGGAATCCCTAAAGTCTGCATGAGGATGGACACTTTCGTGCATAGCATCTCTTCATCATCTTTACTCAGTTCACCCAAGTATAGAAAATCAATGCCATCCAAGTGCTTAAACTGCTTGCTTAATTTCTTATCATCACACCAGCACACAAGACCAAATGATGGATGTAGAGAAACCCACTTATCTTGTAAAGTAGGAAGCACCGTACATTCAATCTTTGTAAGCGAATCTTTCAAATAAAGAACATCCTCAGCACTCAATCCTGATTTTAGTCCATCAGTCCACTTCAGGAAAACTTGAAAAACCTGACACAAGCAACACAAGACACTTAGATCACCCTGCAGCTTGCATTCATTGTCATATTTCTCTAAATTTGGTTACTCAGTACTTACTGTACTAGCTGCTTGTGAAGGCAAAGCAAAATTTGATAAATGAAGCAAAATCTGAAAGTAGCTTCGGAGAGGAGGGGCCTCAAGGACTCCACAGACGTTAACAAAGAAGTCACGAAGGCCTGGGTAGAAATTGCAAAGCATCTTAATCAATGGGCCATGAGTAACACCTGCTGAGCTGCACTGATGATGAATTTCTCTGATTTGGTCTAAAAAGGATGTGGAATCATGCCAGTATACTTCTGCAGGGGACAAAAATGTACCAGATACCACATCCTCGTGCCTGAAGCTAGATGCATAAGGAATAAATATTGAAGGTCCTGAATGGAAAACCTCTGCAATTTTCTCCGTTGAAGCAGCCATTTCATTCCAGATTAATGTGTAAAATTTCAACATTTGCCCTAGGCTGGAAGACAAAAGAAGGGCCGACTTTAAAGTGTGCAATCTTTTTTTTTTAATATGAAGAATTTTTGCAGACCGTGCAAAATTAAACAAATACAATAAGAGTAAAGTGTACTTATACATATATGTATTGTGTCGAGCATTGCTTAAGGTTGTGATTTTGAAAGGGCAAATATCTCCCTATAATTAAGAACATTGCTTAAAATTACCTCCCGATCATGTGGATCTAATGCCTATAAAAGCAAATGATACTGTAGAGGAAATCCTCTAGGTTTAAGCACTTAAATTTATTTGGTAATAGTATTCACAAAATTGGTGAAACCAAAACATTTAGCGTAAGACATAAGAAATATAAGCTAAATGATGTCACTCATTAACAAAATGAGGTCAATCATGATGGAAGGAAAATCTTAATCATACCTGGCCTGGAATTTGTTTTCACGCCTCCATAACTTCAAGACCTCCAGAGCATCGTCAAGAGAAACTATTGTCTTAAAGCCAATATCACGTACGAAATTCTCACTTCTCACCTGTTTCAAAAGAATAAAAAAAAAATGGAATACAACAGATTAAGAAACTTCAAACAATATTTAAGATTTTGTACAGCTGAAATTGTAGTTCCACAGTATAGCATTGTCTCACATCCATGTTATAGAACATAGAGCAATAGAAAAGTATGCCACTACGCCTTCCAAAAACAACATATGCAAAATATTCTTGAGGTGCATTGCTCATTTCATAATGGAAACAATAGGGATTGCTAAAGAGGATTGGAATCTAGAGCTATCATTTTTTTTTTCTTTTTAAAATTTGGTAATAATATAGACCTGTAATCGAAAGATGCAGCCATCTCCAAATTCTAGTATCTCTAACTAGGTGTAATTTTTTTTTATTTAATAAATTTTCACCTCGTACCGTCGAGTTCTCTTGAAAAAACCAAAAGGTTCTTTCCAATAAGGTACCAAAATCTGAGCCACATTCTCTCAAAAAAAACAAATGGTTCTGGAACATCACTGTAAGAATCAAATAACCACCAGAGACTGCTTCACATGGGATGGGACCAGACCTGAGTTGTGGAACAAATAAGACGTGGAGTTGAGTTTGTTCGAAAAATTAGCATCAAATATGCCATAATTATTCGGTGGTAAAATACCGAACAACTGTGCTTCACTTGACTCTGGTTGGCCCAATAAAAAATGAATAACCACATTCCAGAACCCAAAGTCCCCATGACTTTGACAGAATCATAAATCTTAACCCTCAGATGTCACCACGTATGAAGAAAAAGGCCAGAAAATCAACAAACCATTTAAAAAGGGAGGATTAGATTTAAGAGAGGTTTTGCTTTGATGAAGATGGCATGGGTGTTGCATTAGCGAGTTTTGCGGTTAATAATGGCAACACCCAGGCCATCTTAATCAAGTAAATACCTCTCCCAACATAATCCTCCCATTTTAAATCGTTTCTTGATTTTGTAGCTTTTTCTTCATTTTGCACATGTAAACAGTTGGATATGAATTAGTATGTGAACAGAGAGGCTATGGGGGAATTATTAAGGAAGTACGGCAGCCAAACACCAACACCGTATAAATAATGTTAATTAATTTCTTAACCACCATAAAAAATTTCTTCATCGTAGATGCAACATCATAATATCCTTTTGTCTTATTATAAATTGCTTTATGAAACGACAAACTTTTATTTATACTTCTATGGACAAGGAGAACATTAAACATAAAAGAGAACAGGCAGGCTTATCAAATCGAATGATAATAATATAATGACGTCAACAAATGATTAAAATCAATATTCAACTAATTCACATAATTAAAATCTTGAAGCTCACCTGCGAATCCTAGTGATTATTAAAAGCATGTAATATTAGATAATTAAAATACGATAGAGAAAAAAAATATATTAGAAGATAGAAACTAAAGTTGACAAATAAATAATTGTGTAGAAGAAATCCAAAATATAAATATCACAAGTAGTCAAAGTTGGACATAGATTAATTTCTCCACACACAAATTTTCACAGAATTATGTACGATCATTCATCAGCGGATACCTACAAATATTCTCACACGAATGTGACGTGAAATTATATAAGCTTTATTGATAACCATTCAAACAGCTAGGAAAAATTGGGAAGTAATTTAGTATGCAGAAAAGTAAAAAAAAAACATGTAGAAAAGAAATAAAAAAGGTCACAACCGTTTCCCTTCGAAGTACAAAAATGGGGAAATCGGTATGCACGTACCAAACTAACCTTTGGAATCACAAAAGGAGCAGATGCCCCCAGAGTCGAACGCACTGCATCACAGTCATGATATAAATGTTTAGGATAGTGAAGCACATCATCCATCGCTGATGCTACCCACTGCACATCACAGATGCTACTTATAAATGAAGATTTGAAGGGCCTTCTGTCGGCTTCAGAGTTAGAAGCACAATAACCAGTAGTTTTTTCACTGTAACAATCATCCCACAAAGTATCAAGAACCTCTAAAAGATATTCACAACCTCTTCTGTTGCCATCTCGGGCCAATAGTGACAATAAGTCGGCCAATTCAGGGGACTCCCAATCTGTGATATTTGACCTGAGGGACATTAAGTCCTTATCCCATATCAAATTCTTAACTAGTCCATCTGAAATATCAGCTATTCCCTTCTCAACTTGAACTACTTTGACGAAATCTATTATCCCAATTTGCTGGAAAAATTGCCTCCACTTCTCCAGTTCACATGGGAGTGACTTTGTGACAGGATGTCTCAAATAGGAGATGTCAACCTCATGCCACTTCATATCCACCATATTAATCAACTTCTTTATGTCCACGGGATTACCAAATTCTTGACTGAAATGAATAGATACCGCAGAAGGTCGTTTAAAGCCATGATTTGTTGATATGTAAGCTTTATCCCGTATTTCAGAGATTATATATTCCCTTTCAACATGGCAATCGGAGCAGCTAGACTGTAGGTGAAGCATAACAAAGCAGAGATATTCAATCATCAAATTCATATCCCTATCCATAATTCTATCTTCAGACATAGCTGGTAGGATGTGAACTTTGACAATTTCGTGTGTAGACAACTTCTGGACACCAATTCGGAAAAGCATACATGTGAGTTTGTCAACTGTCATCAAACCCATGGATGACATGTCTGCAGACAGTGTAGAAAGGAGGGCAGGATTTACGGTCCGAAGTTTTGCATGTAAGTATGGAAAGGACTCAAGTCCGTGCTGAGCTTCAAGCTCAGTGCATGAGGCATCAAAATGTAACCAAATTGGGCCTTCATCTACTGCACCGTAAGTACCATCTGAAAGAGGAATGAATGGAATTTTTCGAAGGTTTTCTATGACATCCATTTTACTTCTAGAGTCAAATGAAGCTTCCATAGATGAACTGAAAAACATGGCATAAAGTTCACTTAGCCAAAAGGCCAGCCAACCAAACCCCAATGATTTGAGATCATTTTGTTTATGGCATAAAGAGACCATAACTTGAAGAAGAACTTTGGGCCCATACTCCGCAATACCTAGTGCACTTGCGAGTTGGTCTGACAGCACAATATTTTTATCCAAGAACCCAAGGCCAAGATGTTCACGTAGTAAACTGTCAGGAAGAAGCAAATGAGCACGTTCATTCCAACCTCTTAGGACTTTGCAAGGAGGAACCCATTCATTGTTTCCTCCTTCTAGGAGTAAGCAATTTGACATACGTAATTTAGAAATAATCAATCGAGGAAGAGAAGAAAAGAAGCCATGCACCTCCCCGACAAGCGGAATAAAGGACATATAAGCTGCCACAGCTCTGCCTGGATTCTCTCTAAAACATGGAAGAGCACAAAAAGATCTCTCTACATTGATAAACAAACCTGGAAATTCTGACAATAGCCACTGGTTCCAGGGACTATCTCCATCCACTTCCTCTCTAGATGAAGTAATGGCAAAATCACCCTGCAGAATAAATTTCAGGCCATAAGTTCTTAGAGGAAGAAATGCAAAAACCGGGTGTTGGCGTAAATCTGGACTATAATCGCCACTATCGGATTCCTTCAAAGTCAATGCTATCGAGATCTCTGTTTTCTGTACATCACTACGAACAAATTCTGCTTGCAATTTTTGAGATGCTACAAACCATGTCATTTTTTCTTTCCCATGTGAAACCTTAACGATACCATCTCCCACAATTTCTTTTCTCATGACAGTAAGTGAATCATCGAGCAAGTTTCTGAACTTGATACACTGGAGGCGGTGCAGAAAGAGTAATAAAGATGGATGAAGATCTGAAAACATATTTATAATGTTTTTCATGACAGTTGCATCTGATAATTTTGATTTGAAAGGAAGAACAATGCAAGTGTTCCAGCAGTCACGGTCCGATTGATCACTGCCACCAGAAGTAAGCCTACTAAACAAGTCAATACTGCAAGGAGGTACAACTGTTGGCAAAACAAACCCAATCTGACCCTCACTTATATCAAATTTGATATGAAACCCATTGGAATGAATTTCTGGAGCATCTGTGACCTGCAGATAATTGCAAGCATATTAATGAAAGCATATTATCAATGTCTTTCTGGACCATTATGGATCCAGTGGAGCAAGTCTCCTCTAAACAGGGAATGAAGCTGAGAATTTGACTAACAAAAATAATAAATAATTCATATCAGCAGTAAAACATGTAATCCATAGTTCCTATTATAAGGCTTGTTAGAAATTGAAATGATAGTACAACTGTACAAGGTACTTCACTTAATGCAGCAAACAATCAAGAAAGAATAGGTGTGGTTTGACATGAGAGAGAGAGAGAGAGAGAGAGAGAGAATGACAACTGCAGTGTTTTCACAACCTACCCGAAATACTGATTTGAAACCAATGCCCTTCTGCCCTATATATCCAGCATTAGATCCCTTCTTGGTGGAACTTCCAACGTCACAAAGTGCTCTAATGTTCTCGGAAGAGAATCCTTGCTCATTGTTTAAAACAATAATACCTGATTCTTGAAGAATAAATGTTAGAGTTGGTTCCACATTTGTTGGGTAGGTATTATCATCAGCATTTTGAACCTGAGACAACAATAAAAGAAAAAAAACGGACAACAATTAGATGTATAAATTGTATTAAAACATCACTAGCTTATCAAAGGCTTGTTTTCAACTTCAGACTCAATTAACAAATTACGATCATACAAACTCTAAATTTGAAATAGTATTTGACAATATGTTGTTGTAGGATAAATTTTATAAATGAAAGGTGTTGAGAGTATGTCCTACGTTGAGAATTCTAAGCCCTGCATAACAATATATGCTATCAGCGGCATCAGGCAACAACACAAAATATAACTAAATAGATAAATATGCACGGTTATGTTTTTCAAACTATCAACCTGGCACCCTGTTGGGTTTGTTTTTCCAGCCCATGTTAAGTTGTCCTAAGTCTATTGGGAATTAATAGTCTTAGAGGATTAAATTGTTTTTCCCAATTGGAGTTGTTTTCCCAGTTGGAGTTGTTTACCCAATTGGAGTTGGTTTCTCAATTGGAGAAGGATTCTTAACTAGATTCCAATTAGGATTAGTAATCCTTATTGAAGAAGACCTTTATTATGTCTATATAAAGGGGCTATTGTACTAGGTTTTGAGGGAGGAGCAAAACAATAAGTGTGCGAGAGAAAAGAAAAGAGAGTATTTCTTGTTCTTGTTCTTTCAGGTTTTTCGTCAAGTCCTAGTTCTAGAGATTTGGCAAGATTATTGGTTGTACTCATTATTGATATAGTGAAAGATTGTTGTTGCTGTCCCGTAGACGTAGGCACATATTGCCGAACCACGTAAATTGTTGGTGTTATTTATCTTGGTTATTTGTTTCTCGATTTCCGGAGTTTGTTCTTGAATTCCCCATTCTTAAACGCGATATTCTCAACAAGTGGTATCAGAGCCAGGTTTGGCTGATATCTGTTTAGAATGGAGGGTTCAATTATGATGAAACTCACCCGCTCCAACTGGGTTACGTGGAAATCAAGAATGGAGGATATGCTTTATTGTAAAGATCTCCATGAGCCAATTGAAGGTATTAATAGCAAGCTAGAAAATATGTCTGATGCCAATTGGACCAAGATGAATCGTAAAACTATTGGTACGATTAGACAATGGGTGGATGAGAGCATTTATCACCATGTGTCTAAAGAAACTGATGCGCAAGCTCTTTGGAAGAAGTTAGAATCCCTCTTTGAGAAGAAGACCGCTGCCAAGAAAGCATTCCTTATCAAAGAGCTTGTCAACATGAAGTATGTGGAAGATGTTAGTGTAACCGAGCACTTGAACAACTTTCAGAACGTGATCAATCAGGTAGCCACTATGGGTTTGAATATTGAAGAAGAGCTGCTAGCACTTTTATTGCGAGGATCCTTGCCACATAGTTGGGAAACTTTCATCCTAACTGTAAGCAATTCGGCTTCTAATGGCGTACTGTCTATGGATGCTGTTAAAGATAGCATGTTTAATGAAGAAACAAGGAGAAAAGCTTCAGGTGCAAGCGCTGGTGCTGGACAACTCTTTGTCACAGAGAAAAGAGGCAAAAATTCTGGTGAGACGAGATTCAATGGCGACTGCCATTATTGTGGGAAAAAGGGTCACATGAAGAAGCATTGTCGTAAATGGAAAAAGGAACAAAATGATGGGAACAATACTGCGAGTGTTGTGACTTACGGTGAAGAGCTTCTTTAATGCAGGTGATTGATGGTTTTCTGGCAAAGAGTATAATTGCCTTTGCCAATGACAATGGTAGTTCTGATCAGGGGGAGCCTGGTCAAGAGAAGTCTAATCAAGAGGGTCTTGGTTAATGAGTAGTTCGATCAAGGAGAGCTTGGTTATGGGTAATTCGATCAGGGGGAGTCTGGTCATGAAAAGTTCGATCAATGGGAGTTTGGTCAAGAGGAGCAATCCTATTTTTTTTTTTTTTTTGTTTTGTTTTGTGGTATACCTTTCTCATGGTCTGGAGGGGGAGATTGTTGGGTTTGTTTTTCCAGCCCATGTTAAGTTGTCCTAAGTCTATTGGGAATTAATAGTCTTAGAGGATTAAATTGTTTTTCCCAATTGGAGTTGTTTTCCCAGTTGGAGTTGTTTACCCAATTGGAGTTGGTTTCTCAATTGGAGAAGGATCCTTAACTAGATTCCAATTAGGATTAGTAATCCTTATTGAAGAAGACCTTTACTATGTCTATATAAAGGGGCTATTGTACTAGGTTTGAATTAGAGGAGCAAAACAGTAAGTGTGTGAGAGAAAAGAAAAGAGATAGAGTATTTCTTGTTCTTGTTCTTTCAGGTTTTTCGTCAAGTCCTAGTTCAAGAGATTTGGCAAGATTATTGGTTGTACTCATTATTGATATAGTGAAAGATTGTTGTTGCTGTCCCGTGGACGTAGGCACATATTGCCGAACCACGTAAATTGTTGGTGTTATTTATCTTGGTTATTTGTTTCTCGATTTCCGAAGTTTGTTCTTGTTTTCCCCATTCTTAAACGCGATATTCTCAACACACCCCTCTAATAACAAATAATAAAGTTGACCACTTAACATGTCAGGCTTTTTAGAAAGATTTCTATATGTATAAATTAAATACACATGTAACCACTAGTCAGTAAACCCAGAAAGCCGTACAAATCTTAGCAGAGTTCATTTATTAATCAGAATCCAAGAGAATGTCCAGAAATTACATGAAAAAAAAGTACATGACAAGACCAGGCATTTATACCATAAATGAAAGAGGAAAAAATTCTATGACAACCAAGAATTTAGACGGTAAATGTAAATGAAAGAGGGGACACCAAAAAGATAATAAAAAGGAGGAAAACATCACACAATTGAGCAGATGACTGCACTAAGCACAATGAAAGGGGGAAAAAGAGAGAGAGAGAGGGCACCCTTACCAGCTCAAGAAGAAAGTGTGAATCCTGAGAATACAATTCCTGTGAAAGACAATGAAGAGCTCTCCCTAAGCGAGCATGCTGCTTCTTTAGCATGATACTTTCAACACTTTGTAGGCTTGAATCAAGACCGAATTCATCTCTCCGGATTGACTCAATTACCTGGGCTGCATCTTCATGTTTATTAAGCTCCGCAGAACTTTCTGTGGAACAATATCCATTTCTAGCACCATAAGTTTCTGCACTATCAATCTTCAGACAGATACCAGTACATCCACCTGTCTGCTCATCTGACCTACCAGATGCACCCATGCTCTGTTCAGAAGCAGAAAACTTAACTGACACATCTTGCACAATCATTGAGTTTGACCCTATTTTATAACTAACAGAACTCATACGTGAATCCGCAGATATGGACAAGTCAGTAGCATCATTGGAGCAAAATTCATAGTAATCAGTAATCCACTCCACTATACCAAGAGACAACCCAACTTCGTGAAGCATGAGATGCTGTTCTGATTTGATACATTCACCCAGAATGGCTGAAGGAGCATGTTTGACAACAGATTGTATCCCAGAAAGCAATATATCAGCAGCAAAATCACGAAACTCGGCAGGTAGATACCCAAGACATTCAAGGACAAATCTTGATATAACAGGCGTTGCACTATTCATCTTGCTTAAGTCACTCTGTAATTTACTACACAATTTACCAGTTGCAACTTCACTAAAAATTTCTTGTCCCAACAGTGGTTCTCCATAATTAAAAGAATTATTATTGTCATGTACTTCCAAACCATCTAAATAATTCTTCAAGATTACTTCAAATGCATGTTGTATATGAATTTTCAGAAGGGAGACAGGAACATGTTTTTCTCCCCCAACTAGTGAAAATAGAGAGAGCATTTTCACTGCTGTTTGAAAAGAGGATCCTTGAAGTGCAGCTTCCAAGAATGAATCAACAGTTGCTGAATGATCTAACCGAATCAGTTTTCCATCTTTTGTCACCAAACACAACAGTTCATCCGTGTTGACTTCCTTCAACAGCCATGGTAAAAGAGGACCAAGAGAGGGAGCAAACAAAAGGTCCCAATGTGACCATAAGTTTAAATCTGTCATCATGGGTGCCCTAAGTAAGACTTCAATTGCATCCTTGGATGTAACAGATTTATAAGGCTTTGCTTTCTGGCCACTGTCAGTATTGATTAAAGTGCTGTTCCATATGACATTCTCAATCTGTGCTGATGACTGTCTAGCATAATTAGTTCCACATAGTGCCATTGAAAATAGAACACATTTGGAAATCGCAGCATTTTTATGCTTTCCCACTATGCTTAAGAAATCTTCCACAGAACCATTTTCGATAGTTGTGAAACTAACCAATGGGAACTGCTTCCTAAGCAGCAGTAATATTTTTTCTTTAGTAATGTTTTCACCCTCCCATAAACTATTCAAAGCTTGAGATACTAAAACAACCAAATGGTGCTGGAGCAAGCAAACCTCCAAAGGACACTTCGCAGTTACGTCACCAGTGGGGAACTTGCACAGCTCGTGTGGCAGTAGAGAAGCATATTTCTCTAAGAAGATAAAAAACTCCCCATAACCGAGGGATGTAAATTCCTGGATGACAAATTCTCTGACCAGCCAAAGCTCACAATCGCAAAGCTTTCTCAAAAAGATAAATATATTCTCCTGAAGTGATTGACTATTGTTATGCCATACTTGATCACTCTCAAAATACAAGGTAATTTTTCTGATTATGTCCTCAACAGAAACACCTGTGAAATTTAATTACAGAACACCATAAGGCATACAAGTTTCAAAGAGAAACATAAAAAATGAGGGAACAGAGAAAGACGAGACATTATCTTATTATAAGAAGTTAAGAAAAAAATAATTTGGTGTCAATAATTTAAACCTATTTTGCGGCAGTAATTTTGACTGCCTACAGCTCAAAAGTGTGCTGGGGTACTGAAATCCATTTTTCAATTGTTAGATGGAATCACTCTTGTAAAATAATAGAAGATTAATACCCATGATGCCAAAGGGGGAGGCCTTATGCCTGCGAATCTCGTCATTCGTGTTATGTGCAAAGCAGCGGGGTAAAGCGTGGGTCATGTAATCTTACACTGTCCCCTTAGATACAATGGGTTGTAGAGATTGTTTAGCGAGTGCTTTCTGGAAAGCATAAGTGCTAGGAACAGGTAAACAAGTAAGACATGGTTAGCTTTTTAGACACTAGTTATATTGTAGGTTATCTGGATGGAGCGGGAGAGGAGAATCTTTAAAGAGTATGAAGGGGTGGAAGTGGATAGACAATGGAAAAAGGTTAAGTTTGGGCCTCCATTTGGGCTTTGGTGACTTGGGAATTCAAAGAATTATCTATTTCTTCTAACCAGGATTACAGGTGGTTGAAGATTTCTTTTGTTGTTTTCATTCTATCTAGAGTTCACTGCAGTTTCTTTGTGCTTCTGGGATTTAGGTGGTACTTGTATCTATTAGTGATGTTATTAATGTGGACTCCTTGTCCACAAATTGTAATTAATGTTTTCTTCACTATTAATGGCTTGTTAACTAACTTCAAATACAGAAAGTCTGAAATATGGGTTATTAAGAATGGTTTTGTATTTCCTGGTTTTTCAGGTATTGGATTTAGAATGATTCCAAATGTGTTGGTAAACCCAAGGGAAGTCAGAAATTAGAAGAAACTCCCATTCTAGGTAAGTAAACATGCCATTATTATGTGAAGAAGAATGTAAGTCATATGGGTCAAGGGTGTTTTAGTCTTTTAGTGTCTAGGGTTTTAAAATAAAAGTTGTCGATTTATGGTTCCAGCAGGCCCATTAGTCTTTAAATTTCCTTGATCTATAAGGATCCGGTTATTATTTCCGCTTTCTAAAGGATTGGGTTATTTCTTGTTCAATTAGGTTTAGGTTTGTTATAAGTTGCATCATTGTAATTCTCTTCAGATAGTAATGAATAATGATTGAATAAGATCGATGGAGCTTTTTTCCTCTCTAGGTTAGTGTGATTCTAACCCTAGTTGTTATGCCCAAGGCCTCTACGAGTGATTCATAGAAACCCATGATGCTAGTAGTTTCTATCCTGTACTCTTATTTTCCCATAATCCTTTTGTCCTGCATCATTATGCTTCTTCTGTTTCAAAGAAATTAAAATAACCATCACTTACTCTGCATATGCTCAACAATATGTTCAGTGATGACCCGTGGATCCTTCATTTTTTGTTCATCTTTGGTAATTGGTTCAACATCTATACTCACATATTCAGGACAGTTATCAGTAAGACTGCCAGTTAACTCATATTGACTGACAGTTTGGAATGTATCATACATGCTGTCCCACATTCCACATTTGATAGACGAGACCTGCAACATAGACATGACAATGTGAGTGATCAGAAACAGTTGCATCACAATAAAGGATTTCACTGGTTAGTCACAACACAAAATAAAACTTCCCCAGCAAACCCGTGGAAAACTGAAAGAAACACACATAACACAAATTGAGAACCTTCTGGAGTAATTTTTTTGAAAATTTTCAGATAAAAAGAAAGATCTTAACATGATATACAAGCACTATAATATGCCATCTATAAGCATAACACCAATTTTAAAAACCATTATTAGCTACTTTGTGTTCTTTTCTTGTATACTTCCCATACTCTCAGGTAGGACCTTCTTTTATCTTATATACAAGGCCTTAGCTGAATCTTACCTTAAAGCATTCAAGGTACTTAAATGTATTGAACCCATGATAGAAAAACCAAAAGCAAAAGGAACTACATGAAATACACTAAAATATGTACTACAAGAGTTAAAACACCAAAACACACAAACATAACAAAAACATATATGCATCTCCATACTTGAATATCCTCAGGAATTTAATAATTAAAAATCTGCAAAACAATAAAATACTACATGTGAAACTAATAAGCTGATAATTAAACAGGCCACAATGACTTACAGCAACATTTAGTAATCCAATTAATGGATCTAAGGAAAACATTGACTTGATTTTCTTTCTCTTCTGAGCTTTAGTATTATTATACAGCAGCATTCTATCAAGTACCTACAAGAAACAAAAGATATTTTGTGAAACCGAAATTTGTAGAATAAAAAATGAAAGAACTCTGATACTTATAGCACTTGTATTAAGGCTAAGTTAAAACAGCAAAGGAATAAAAAATGAAAGAACGTGGTGCAACTTTTGTTTTGCAAGGAAACACAATTTATTGGAATTATTTGACATGTATATCTAACCCTTGTCAACACCCGTGGGATATGAGAAACATCAATACTTTTAGAACTCTGATACTTGTAGCACTCGTAATAAGGCTAAGTTAAAACAGCGAAGGAATAAAAAATGAAAGAACATGGTGCAACTTTTGTAATGCAATAAAAAACAATTTATTGAAATTATTTGACATGTATTTCTTATCCTTGTCAACACCCCTGGGATATGAGAAACATCAGCAAACACCTCCAGTTCTTCCCTGAATATATTTCCATTATATCCACAACCTTCCCCCATTAATACAATTCACTAAAAATATCAATCTGTAAAAATATCAGCCAGAAAATGAAGCACATTTCCAGGCACAATGTTTTCTTCAAATCTTTGAAACCTAGTGAATTTGGTATCAGTTACACGTAAAAATCAAGTTCATTATAATTCTGAACAGCAATGAAAATAAATACATAGCAAACTAAACTCATTACAGAAACAGATACCGTACTATTGTCAGGTATGTGATATCTAATCATTTGTTTACATACCAAAACAAAAGCATGAACATACCTCCACCACAGTGTGCTCCCGACATGCCTCCTTCCAGGTTGTAATAAACATCTTCATATAGTTATTGTCAACTGAAAGTTCATCTTCATGCAAATTGCTGACCTCATTGGTTTCCCTACCATTTTTCACAGGAAGGGCATCTTGAACCTTATCTCTCTTCTGCAATTTGTGCGGAATGGAGATTGCATTGTTTATGTTTTCAGATTTCCTTTTCTTTCTAACAGACCCACCACTCTCATTGTGCTTTTGGGTGCCACTAGCTGGAGAAAGCTGGCTCAACCCAAGACGTGTCCTCTCTTCTATTGCAGACGGGTAAGGACAGCTGCTCACTTGGTCAGAACTTTTAACAGATTGTGCTGAGTGGTTAACCTCACTACCTGTGGCATGTTCATTATTTTCAAAATCATCGTCAGATGAATAATTCTCATTATCTTCATCCTCTGAGCTTGAAGAATCAAATCTAATGTGCTTGCCACGAAAATCCTTATGCATGGAAGAAAAGGATTCAACACGCTGAGAAATGGTGCTGAAACGTTCGTCCAGCTGGTTCTTCAGTGCGGAGAAAAGTGGACGCTTCCAACATTTTGTATGTAATTTTTTCTCAAATCCCTTCGCAGATTTCTTTTCTAATCTCCTGGCTTTCCGAATGGCCGAAATATAATTCCTGTGATCATAATGTAACTTCAATCTACGACGTTCTAAATTTGCATACATCATTGAAAAATAATAAATGAGATGACTACATAATATCATGAGACTGTCTTAACCCCTTAGAAAACTAAAATCATGGTTAACAAATTTAACCATCAATAAACTAGGATTGATACACACACACGCACACAAAAACACAGAGGTGATGACTCGTATAAATTATAAATGACCAACTACTTCATAAAGGTCCGCAACGAAGCAGAAACAAAGTCAACACATAATGCTTGAGATTGGGCCATTTTATTTTATACCAAAATGTCTGTGAACCCTGAATATTATTCGTGACAAAGAGATTTTATAGTTAGTGGCAAGAATTGACAAACAGCATGCATTGCCTCAGCAGAAGCATGCATCAAATATCCCTGCAACTCAAAGAGAGAACGGGCAAGTACTATAAGAGATCCTACTCAACATCCCTAATACAGAAGGAAAAAAATTTAACTGCCGCATGCACTTGCAAATATTAGAAGGAATTTTACTGCACGAGCTTCATAAACTAGTAAATCCAGCATCATATAAATGCATATGAAGTCCAATGTAATTCTCTGAGCACAATTCATCTATCTACAAAACAGCTTTGTTAATCAAAAAGTAGAAGCAACAAATGTGAGACATACCCCACACTGTGAATTCGTATTCCAAGATCATCCTTGCTTGCAGCTGCTTGCTTCTTAACGATGAAATCTAAAATCTCTTCAGGGCTAAACCTTTTATTGTTATAAGTATCCATGAACTCTAAGAGCAGAGATATTATCTCCCTACTAGTTATCTTAAACACTTTAGTTGTATCAGACTTCACCGCGAAATAATGCAAAACAAGTGGGTGTCGCAACAAAGGGCCCAGTCCCAGCTCTTCAAACTGCTCAATCCTCTCATTCTTGCAGATTGCTACTTCCATATCATACAATGAAGTAATGGTTTGAACGCCAACGAAGCAATGGATAAATGCATTTATCTAAATTCCAATGGAAAATAAGTAAAGATTGATGGGATTTAATACATAAAGGCATAGATCTTATAAGACAAAATACAGAAAAGATGCAAAATTTTAATATTGTACCATATGCTTCTTTGGTTGTTGAGAAAACAAGAGGAAACTAAATAGTTGCATGGTCATTGTGCTTGATTGTATTACTTTTACTTTACAAATGAAACTTCATATTCAAATGAGCGAAACAAAAGACAATATGTATACTCACCCTGGACAACTAATGTCCGGTGCATATAGATAGCAAATCTCCTTGCAATTGCTAATAAAAAGGTCAAGCGTTTTAGTTGCTCTCACCTCCAATCAGAAATATAAATTTATTAAATCACATCCATTATGTTTAAACTACTGAAAAAAAGTTGACGAAGCAAGATAACTTTTGCCAAAGAAAATGGGTAAAGTAAAATAAAAATAGGGAACTTTAACGAAAAGCTTCCAGTACTGTTCATTTTAACCAAAAACCACATTTTACACTAAAAAGTCAATCATGATACTATTCACTTTACCCTTTATTTTGACCTTATCGTTAAAACTCAAAGTTTTCAAACCATTTTCATTAGTTTTCCTTAAGAAGCCAGAGTTCTCTTGACTCTTTGGTCCAATTCTTCACCCCACTATCAAATGTGGTCTCTCTTATATCCATGATTTTCTTTGTTTAATGTGGTTTCTCAGAGGTTAATTACAAGCAATACAAATCATGTATGTTTCCCCCAACACAGAGTAATTTCAATATATTCCTAACACGCAATCGAAATGTTTAAATTTCGAAAGAAGGATTACAAATATCAATTGCAACTCTTTCCCATACTTTCTTAGCAACCAAATGAAGCATTACTTAGAGGGTACCATTACCTTCGCTTCGGTGAGCATGAGGCGGTTCAGAGACGGCACTTGCTGCATCTGAAACCCCAAAGAATCCCAGCTATCGACCTTGAGCATTAGAAGGGCCGACTGCGAGACCTTCCACGCGGAGACGTTCTCTCCTGCGGCGGCAAGTTCGTCCCGAGCCTTCCCCACTGCGAGGTCAATTCTCTCGAGCATATCTCTCGAGTTCTGAGGCCGAAAGACCGCCGAGCTCGAAACCTGCTGGGGAGAAGGAGTGAAGACAGGGTTTTGGCGGGAGAAATTAGGGTTTTGGATAGGGAAATTAGTGGGAGGGAAGATTTGGTAAGGGTTTTGGTGGGCACTGTGGGGTATGAAGGCAGGGTTGGAGGGATAGATGTATGGTGAACTGATGGGGTTTTGGTGGGGAAAATTAGGGTTTTGGGGTTGTTGCGGTGGCTGACGCCGTCCGTCGCCGGCGAAGCGGCGAGAAGGTCGTCCGTACATGGCGGGAAGAAACAGTGAGAGAGAAGGGAAAAGAATTGGTGGGTGTGTGTAGTTGGTTATTATTGGAGGGAGCTTGCACCCAGCTTTCTACTGGAGACCCAGCAGCAGCTTTACTACAGAGCTACCCACACGCTCTCTCCGCACTTGCTGGGTTTGTGAGACCGTTTTACGGCAGGCGCGAAATCTTTTTGTTTCTGAGTGGAGGTTTTGTTGGGTTTTAGGTTGAGCGCTGCTCTTTCACTGCGTCCTCGTTTATTGGCTTTTATAGGATCGGTTATAACTTATATATATAGTTTTTTTTTTTTTTTTGAGACATAGTTTTTTTTATTTTATTTGTTTTGTTTTTTGATATATTTTGGATGTCAAATTAAGAAGGAAAAAACACCACATAGCGTTTCAATTTAATACATTGTCACGTGCTTTTCTTAACATGATGATACATTATTAGATCCAGATGTCATAATAATGACATACATGATTTATGTAAGTTATTGTTCATACGTAAACATAAGGTTTTGACTTATTTGTGTGTCTTACATATACTCAAGAGAGAGTCATATGTCGAATATACTAATAGATAGAACGTTAAGTTTTTACCAATGTATCAAGAGTTTAGAACTTTCTATTTAGTTAATGTTATAGTTTTTAACTCTCTTCTGCACTTTAAAAAGAGAGATGGAGTGATCCAAGTATTGGGCCAGCCACGAGCCCGCTTTCACCAACCCAACACAAGGGGGTCTGCACACATACCGAATAACGTGGTCTTCAGAATAGACAAAAGATACAACTTTGGAACTTTAGTGAAGTTGGAAGTATTTTGACTACTTTCCTTTTGTTTAACCAAACACTTTGCAAAAATACTTTCCTTTTGTTTAACCAAATACTGTTTCAAAATATACTTTAAATACAGCTTTATTTTGTTAACAAAGGCGTTAAGCGGTTAGTTACCGTCTCGATTAATTCTTATGTATTTCCAAAATTAAGAAAGGGTGTCTAGACGTGCTTAGGCGTCTGCCTAGCTTGTCTAGGTGCCCACCCAAACTCGCCTAGGCATCCACTTAGGTTGCAACTTAGACAAAAAACTATATAACTTTCATTTTGCATTTTTTTTTTTGAAAAAAAAGGCTACTAAAAGGGAGGGGATGGACTTAGTGTTGCAATGGGCTAGCAATAATGTAGTTCAATTTGCATTTGGATGAAAACTTTTTATATTTTGGTTCACATGTTTCCAATACGTTATAATACTTTCTAATTCATATGTCATTCTATTTCAAATAATAATACTGAAAGGTTGGTTGATCTGATTCCGTTTAAATGCTTCCCCTAATTCTAAGTACTCCAAATATTTTAGAGAGTTTTAACGAAACACTTCTGGTATTGTTCACTTTAATGAAAAATAATAATTTCACTCTAAAAAGTCACTTCTAACACTATTTACTTACAATACATTTTTGTCATTTTGATTAAAACTCAAAGTTTTCAAGCCATTTTCATTAGTTTTTGTATTATTTTATTCTTCTGTTTCTATCAAGAGTTCAACATATTTATATTTATCTTTTCATCTCTAGAGTATTAGTTGTCTTTCTACTTGATTGACCTACCGGCAATAGAGAGCACGGTGCAAACACCGGCTGATGTTGTGAGCGGAATATCTTTGTAGCATGCCTCTAGTTCAGTGTTCGTGTGCAGATCCACCTGCAAAGTCTCCCAAACCTTCTTCTTCGGGTTCAAAATCTCATTAGGCTCACTTACAAACTCGGGAAATGTAACTCTTTCGCCAACTTGTGCACTTTCTGGTGGTTCAACCAGTTCAACCTAAAAGTGCACCCAACATTGAAGAGATTTCATCAGTAATTATATTAGTGTCTAATTATCCACGTCCATTGAACCATTACGTACAGATATTACATGCATGCTTGAGAAGGTTATGAAAATTAATGTGTTTGCATTAATGTCCAAAAAAGTTATGATTACACTAGAAAACATGAGTTACAAAGGCATAAGTCTTCCCAACTGACTAATTAGAAACAAACCGCAATCACTGCGACTCAAGTTCGATTGAGATCTTACTTTCTGATTATCAAAACCACTACAGAAATTATGCAGACAAAATTTCACAATATTATCGCCACGACCTTAAGCATAAAAGGGCCAACATCTATAATCATGTGTCTACCATAAATTCACTCTTTTAAAGTAGCAAGTTTTACATAATGTTGTGGAAACATATCCTCATTATTTGTAAATAAACAATGTCAGAGACCCAAAAAGTTAAAATTAGGTACCATCAAGATCTATATAGTAAACTCATTTGTTTGGAGCGTGACAGTGATGAGTGGCTTAAGAAGAGCACATAAGATGCAAATACTATTAAAAATATACAGGGCTGCTTACTGTGGTGTGGTCACTGTTCGAAGCAGCAAGAACCATTGCTTCTGACTTAATACCTCGCATGTTTGCTGGCTTCAGATTGCAAAGAACGCATACTTTCTGGTTCTGCCACAAAATAATTAATATGAATAAACGTTGACAGAAATTGATACAACAACAACAACAAAGCATTTTTCGACTATGTGGGGTTGACAGAAATTGATACAAACTTTGTTATTAAAAAATTGGTAGACGGAAACACAAACCTGCCTTTTTTTAGAGGTATATATTTGACGAGTCCATTGACCACTGTTCTGGTTTGTCCTTCACGTACTTCACCAACATCAATATCCTTTATGTAAAGCGAATCAGCATCAGGATGCTTCTGAGCTTTAGAGCAAGTCCACCCCTAAGGACTTTGTGCTAGCACCCAGCGCATTTATCCACTCAAGTGAACAGTAATAGACTCCAATGAACAGTAATAGGCCAAAGCATCTCCACCCCTAACAAAAAATAGACTAGTCCATTTTATTAAAATATTATTATTTTTTATTATAAAATAATAATTTTATTTTTAATTTCTGAATTTATATAAAAAATAATAATAATATCTAAATTTATTAAAAATTTTATGTATTTTTTAAAAGTGAAATTCTTAATTTTTTGGGGGAAAAAACGTGGACCGTTGATCTGTGATCGGACAGTCCAGTTTAAAAGTGAAATTCAATTTTTTTTTACCTTTGGAAATCCAACGGCCTAGAATAACTAGCCGTTGGAAATCCAACGGCTGAAAGTGGGCCACGTCGCCTACTCGGGTTGTGGTCTGACTGCGCGCTGTGCGCGGGCCCCGCATCTGAAATGCTGTCGGGCACTCGCGCCACGAGCCCCGTGACATGCACGCGCCATTAAGTTGCCCGGCTCAGAGGTCAGTCAGTTTTGGGCTGGCTCAGAGACCAGCATGGGTTGGGTGCCAGGCTGTTTTGCGGGCTGGAGCAGATTGACATGGTGCTGGGCTGTTTTTTGGACAAGGTGCTGGGCAAATTGGTGTCCGGTGGACTTGCTCTTAGTAATGGGGCTAAAGCGGATGTCAAGCCTACTAATAGAAATCTCTGCTTCAGCTGAAGATTTTGTGGGATGTTGCTTTTTTCTTTCTAGTACTGTCTGTTATACCAATGGTCTCTTTGAATGAGTTTAGTGATTATTCTCTTTCTCATATAGTGAGGGATGTGTTATAGCAGCCGTAAAATGATTTTGATTCAGCTTTAGTTATTTGTAAATAGCCCTACTTGAGAGGTCTTTGCTAGTTTTGCTAGATGGTGGAATTCTTATCCACTTTTTGTAATTCATGTTATTGTTTTAATAAAATTTTATCGTTTCTTCTCAAAAGAAAAAAAAAATACTTGCCACTATATAAGGATATAGCCTTCCACCATGAGAAGATAATTATTAGTCTGCCAAGAAACTCAAGCTCTTGAATTTGCATTCATCCACTAAGTCTACCAACTTAGGCATCGGAAAGCCTATAGCTCACACTAGACTAGTGTTAGTGTGACAAGGTCTAATCTGTCATTTTCTTTCTTAGTTGCAGTGATTAAATTTTATAAATCTAATGATGTGATAGTTAATATTTGATATTTTAATGATTTTTGAAAAATACTAAAAATATTTGGACCATATTTATAAATAAAAATCAAATTCTTAATTACATAATATGATTTAATAAAATAGTCTGCCTAGCATCACTCACCTCCTAAAACAAGGAAGACTTAATGACCATGAGTTAGATCAGTCACCTTTGGACGGATATATCAACCTACATTGAAAATGTATCAATAATGGTAGTTGAAATCAACCATGCATAAACATGCCTTTTAAGTTTTAACCGCCCCACAAGGGAACATGTGATAACTTTGGTATACCGCAGTCACATCCACGTTGTGAGGGAGTTGTTACTTAAGAATTAGTACTCTATATAAACCATCTTCATGCATATACGAAGGTACCCAATACGCCAAAGCCAGCTGTTTTGAGTTCAATAATTATAAGGCTATTGAAATAAACGCGGAAGGACCCAACACCAATGCCATCATAGCAGTGGCCGAGCCAGGAATCTTATCACAAGAGGTCTTAGTGTAAAAGTCTAAATAAAAATTTTGGATGGAAAAACATATTGAAAATGAAATCATAGTACTTTCATTCATAATTCATAATAAAAATAATATTACAAGCTATAATTGTCCACGACGAGGTTTCATATTTTGAAAACGAAACATTATAGCTTCATTTTCAATACAAGCAAAAATATCTCTCTCAATATAAACAAGCAAGCTATCACTCAACCATTGATCTCCCATTTTGTTCCTAAGTGGACCCTTAACAATATTCATGACAAAAAATGCTCTCTCCACTGAAGCAGTTGCAATTGGTAAAACTAAAGACAATGTAATGAGCAAGTATACATAATTGAATACTTGATGCATCCTTGTCTCCACCATTTTTTTTGCAAGATAACAAATCCCTTCCAATTGAGAGAAATCACTACTGGAACGCACATAATGAATATAAATCTCAAATTGATCTTCAAGTGTCAAACGATCCTCATCCGAAAAGTCTTGAGGATAAAATTGAGCAAGACGAAGTAACTCGGTATTTACCTCATTAAAGTGATCCTCTAACTCCATAATTTGCTCATCAATGACATAAATAAAGAGCTCTACACGATAATGATGACGATTTGTCTTTATTTGAGCATTACGCCTTGACCTCCCTGGAAGTATAAATGCATCTTCCATGTTAGGAACATCAATATGATGTTTTTCACAAAAAGAAGACACTTCATCAACCAATGCATCGAACCCATTATTCCTCATCCAATGTAGCATTTCCTTGCATGATTTCACTAAAGTCATTGCATTCACAATTTCTTGATCTTTCCTTTGCAATGCTTATGACAAATCATTTGTGAGCCCCAATATGACTTTCATCAAGAAAAAGTGAAACACAAACTCAAAAGTACGTATTTCTCTCATTAACTCATTTGCTTCACCCGCACTTTCATTGGGATTATCATCAATAACCATTTGAAGCACATGAACCACAGATGAAAACATGGAAATGATGCTAATCAAGGTACCATAATGTGAGTTCCATCATGTGTCACCGGCACGTTTGAGACTTGTTTCTTGATTTAAGCCTCGCCCCGTTATAAAACAATTATTTTCAAAAGCTATCACAAGCTCTTCTTGAAGTTGCCCTCTAAGTAAATCACACCGTTTACAAGATGCTCCAACATGATTAACCACACTATTAGCCGTTGCAAAAAAAGAGGCAATGTCTATATTCTTCTTTGCTACGACAACAAGAGCTAGTTGAAGTTGATAAGCAAAGCAATGAACATAATATGCACAAGGTTGTTCTCTCAATATCTTTGTTTTAAGGCCATTCAACTCACCTCTCATATTGCTAGCACCATCATAACCTTGTCCTCATAGCTTGGAAATGCTCAAACCGTTGCAAGAAAATAATGTGTCAATAGCATCCTTTAGTGAACTTGAAGTAGTGTCGGTAACATGTTGTATACCCACAAATCTTTCAATTACATGCTCATTGTCATCCACATAACGCAACACCATAGCCATTTGCTTTTTCACTGACACATCACGTGCTTCATCCACCAATATTGAAAAGAATCTATCTTTTTAGACCATCCATGATAGCATCAAGTGTTTCAAGGGCACATGAATTCACAATTTCTTTTTTAATGCAAGGAGCTAGTAATTTGAGATTCCCTGGAGCATTTTCCATCACAACTTCTCTAACTTTATCATTATTATCTGCAAGGAATTGCAATAGCTCCAAGTAATTTCCCCTATTGCTTGAAGTGGCACTTTCATCGTGGCCACGAAAAGCAAGACCTTGTCGCAATAAAAACTTAGTGCACTTGATTGATGCATTCAAGCATGCGCGATAAGCCTTACGAGCTTGGTCGGAGTGTTTGCTCATTGCCGTTTCAATATGTGTAGCTTGATTCATCAAATTTGTAGTAGCTTCTCTAGCCTTATTATGAACACTCCCAACCGGTCCAACATGCATCTTAAATCTTTCTCTCCCTTTCTTCCATGTCTTATATCCATCTCCAGTGAAAGCTTCACTACCCACTTGTGCAAAATTGGTTTTAAAGAGATAGCAATAGAGACAAAATGCCGCATCTTTAGATATACTATACTCCTACCAATCAAACTCATCAAACCATTGGGGAATGAAGCGTCGATTAATTCCCGACATATTAGTTATTGTGAAATTATAACCTCTAGGTTGACAAGGTTCTTTTTGTAGATATGATCTTCGAACCTCATCTCTCATATTAGCATCATAATCTATCATTCGAGTTCTTAATCCAGGATCGCTTGAAGATTACCCAAAACACCATCTAACTGACTTTGTCTTGAACTTGGAGTTCTTGAACTACCAACAGTATTTGAACTATCAACATTATTCGAACTACCCGAACCCGATGATGACTTTCTCTTAAAAAACCGTTCCATAATAATTCTACATATACAAAATATTCAAAATAAATACTCACAATATAAACAAACCATCAACATAATCAAAATAAATATGAATTGGATTTCAATTAAATTAAATATATTCTACATATACAAAATAATGAAAATAAAAACTCACAATATAAACAAACCATCAATATAATCAAAATAAATATGAATTGAATTTCAATTAAATTAAATATATTCTACATATACAAAATATAATCAAAATAAATATGAATTAGGTTTCAATTAAATTAAATATATTCTACATATACAAAATAATGAAAATAAAAACTCACAATATAAACAAACCATCAATATAATCAAAATAAATATGAACTGAATTTCAATTAAATTAAATATATTCTACGTATACAAAAAATGAAAATAAAAACTCACAATATAAACAAACCATCAATATAATCAAAATAAATATGAATTGAATTTCAATTAAATTAAATATATTCTACATATACAAAATAGTGAAAATAAAAACTCACAATATAATCAAACCACCAATATAATCAAAATAAATATGAATTAGGTTTCAATTAAATTAAATATATCATACATAGGGTTTAGAACTTACTTGAATTGTGAAATTTCACAATAACAATGAGCAAATACAAAGAGAGTAGCTGGCGGCAACCACAGCGACGACGACGACAGCACAAAAGCACCTCAATGGCGGCAGCAAGGGAAGATATGGAGTTGAGGGTTTGGGGGGGGGGGGGAATGAGTTTGGAACTTAGGGTTGGAGGAGGAGAAAACAAAAGAAAATTGGAGGTTTTGGAATGGAGGAATCGGGTATGTGGAGAAAAAGGGCCTGAGGGAACACGCTGGTCCTTTTATTTTTCTTCAGACCTGGCCCAAAACGACGTCGTTTTGGCCAGGTCATTTAAAAAAAATTCCCTGGGCCAAAACGACGTCATTTTGCCCAGGTTATTTTAAAAAAAAATTCGCGCGCGCCACCTCTTTCTTCTTCAACCTGCCCCAGCGAAACCTCCTTCTTCTTTCAGACATTTCGTCGAGCATGTGGTGTGCAGCTTCAAGAGGTCGCACCAGCAGCTCCAAGGTTATTTCCATGGCTTCCAAGAGGTCGTGCGACCCCTTTGACCCCATTGTGGCTCTGCCTCTGCATCATAGGCTCATATTTTTAGGGAACTTTAACGAAAAGCTCCTGGTACTGTTCACTTTAACGAAAAATCACATTTTTACACTAAAAAGTCAGTCCTGATACTATTCACTTTACTCTTTATTTTGTCATTATCGTTAAAACTCAAAGTTTTTAAGCCATTTTCATTAGATTCCTTATTTTTTTAAGCTTTCTCTCTTTTGCAAGACTTTCTTGAATTTTTCAAGATGTGCAAAATTACATTCTAATGTATACGATTGCATCTACATGGTATTAGACATGAT
This sequence comes from Crataegus laevigata, assembly GCA_963580275.1. NCBI lineage: Eukaryota > Viridiplantae > Streptophyta > Magnoliopsida > Rosales > Rosaceae > Crataegus > Crataegus laevigata. Next base: position 1,308,626 of record OY756944.1, read on the forward strand.
TTTTCAAGATTATTTGTATCATCTTTCTAATAGAGGTAGGGCCTATCTATACATGTGGATTCCATCTCTATTAAAGAGATGGTACAAATGATAATTTAGAGTAGGATTCTCTCCCCTCCTTTCACACTTTCCATTTTGTCTTTCTCTTTTTATAAAAAAATTAATATAAGATGTTGATGTATATGATTGCATCTACATGGTACTAGACATGATTTTTCAAGATTATTTGTACCATCTTTCTAATAGAGGTAGGGCCTATCAATACATGTGGATTCCATCTATATTAAAGAGATGGTACAAATGACAGTTCAGAGTAGGATTCTCTCCTCTCTTGTCACACTTTCCATTTTGTCTCTCTTTTTGTAAAAAAATTAATATAAGATGTTGATGTATACGACTGCATCTACATGGTATTAGACATGATTTTTCAAGATCATTTGTACCATCTTTCTAATAGAGGTAGGGTCTATCAATACATGTGGATTCCATCTCTATTAAAGAGATGGTACAAATGACAGTTCTGAGTAGGATTCTCTCCTCTCCTCTCACTCGTTCAATTTTGTCTTTCTCTTTTTATAAAAAAAATTAATATAAGATGTTGATGTGGCTTAATTGTGGCCGTTCAAATAAGAGAAAGAGAGAGGAAAGAATCCTACTCCTAAATGAATAGTAAGAATATCATTTTTGTTTGAATAAACATATGCTAGGAAATAAGTATGTATGAGATGAATTTAAAAATTGGCGTATCTGTTGCAATTCTAATTTACTTATGAGTGCGATTATGTAAATTTTAATAAATTGATTCTAATATTATATTCTACAAATTTTTTATTAGATTTTGTGTTCTTTAGAGAGCAAGAAGGTCAGCTATGTTTAAAATAAATAAAGGCGACTACACCAGATAAATTCTCCAATTCTCTTTCTCCCTATGCCGCACCTTTTCTTTATTCCCCCACTAAAATAGGCATACAACATAGATCATATTTTTCCAATCATACTAAGTAAACTTATATTTGCTAACCCCATGAGACCATCTCCAACCCTTGGAGTAAAACCTAAAATTTTTATCCCGGAAAATTTAGGTTTTAACCCAGAAACAACTTTTATGCTCCAACTCTTTATGGCCTAATTTTTTTAGCCCGAGGTTATTAATCAATAAATTTAGGCTATTTTTTTCTTTTAAGTAAATTTAAAAAAAATTATGTACACTATCCTAATTTAATTTTATAAACCTTTTAACCTAAAAATATTTAGATTTCGATAAATATTGAAAAATCACTAAATTTAGGAGAATTTTGAGTTAAATATATTTTTTTCAAAATTATTTTAGATATTGGATTTAAATTTGGGCTGTTAGATCTTTTTTTATACCGTTGGATTTGATTATATTAGATATCAGCCGTTAGATTAAATGAAATTATAAATATAAAACAAAAAAAATTAAATATAAAGCTGGACCGTTGGTCCATTGGAATTTGTGTCGTTGGTTATGCAAAAGAGTCGTTAGGCTCCATCTTCTTGAAAAGACAAGTGGCCAACATGGTCACATGGGTGGGGTTGGAGACCAGCTGGGTGAGGCACATCCTTATCTGGCGGGTGAGCTACAATTTTCCTTTCTCACTCTCACACATAGGCTCCATCGCTATTTTTTGGGCTAAATCTTGGGGTGAATTTGAGTTATTTTTATTTTTATTTTATTTAAGTTTTAACACTTAATCTCATTTTAACACAAGGGTTTGAATGAAATTTTGGTTGGGGGGAATATAAGGGAAATTTTGAGACTTACTCCAAGGGTTGGAGTTGGTCTGAGACCTCAACCCCAAACTATGGACTTTGGACTGGCCCTCGACCCAATGACTATACGATTCTGACACAATCAACATCAAATCTAATTTAATGACCATCTAACTTAACCCACGTAACCTCCTGACCCAACTTAGTGACCCATCAGACCCAATCCCATAACTCAAAATTCCAAACATGTTTTCAAAGAATTGGTTTTTTTGTTTGTTGAAAAACGGCTCTAAAAGCAAGAGCCTAAACAAACCGAGACATCACAAGTCGATCCGCATGAATGAAACTAACTGAACAAGAATGAGGAGTGTCAAAATAAAAATTACCTAAATCTAATTCAAGATTGTAGGTCGCTAAACTGATTGCCACAAAGTTCTTTTCTCTATAGACATGTCAAAGTTCGCAATACCATGATCTTGAAAGCAATTCTCGGCAAGCCAAAACAAGGGGGCCTAAAGGATGATTATTGCTAGCAGCTTGCAACACTAAATGAACTGTAACTGCAGAGTCTAATTCCACAAGTAATTTATGAATCCATAATTTCCATGCCAATTGGAAGGCCAAGTAAAGACTCTATAATAGTGAGAATCTCACATGTGCCCAAATTGGTGCAAAACTCAAAAATCAATTTACCATCAGAATATCTTTAAACACCACCTGTTTCAATACAATTATTATGTACCTTTTTGCAACCATCTACATTAAGCTTAAACCACCCCGAAGGTGGAACATCCCAATCGAGAAAAGATTCAATCCTATGCGGTTTATCAAGCAACGGAAAAAACTAACCTCCACTCCAAACCCCCTCCCCCAAAAAAAAAAAAAAAAAAAAAAAGGGAAGTTTTATTGGTGAGATTAAAATGAAGCCAATCATGAAAATCATTGTGGTCCAACTGTTGATTCAACAGTCCCAACCTTTGCCAAACTTCTCGTCTTAGGACAATCTTTAAAAACATGAGCCGCTGATTCAAGGCCACAATTACATCTTTGACACTTAGGGTTATCAGTCATACGCCAATATATAAGCAGATTTAATAGAAAAGTTACCATCACTTGTTCCATTCTAGATACACTAATCAACCAAATCACGACAACCAATTGGAATATTAAGGATTTGTTCAACAATCTCCTTTGGAATTAGATTACAAAATGATGAAATTAAAAAAGAAACTTATATGAAAATGACTCCTACGTACTTTTTCTTAACTAAAAGCCTTCAACATACTTTATTTAATGAAAATGATAAAAATAAAGACAAATGGAAACCCAACGAGCTGGAAGACTGACGTTTCATTTTAAATGCTTGTGAAACAAACCGATTGTCTATGTGTTTTTGAGTTGTTCGTTATTATTTCAAGGTTTGTCTGCGATTGAATTTTTCGTTGTTATTATAAATAGGTAAAAGTTAGAGAAATAATTTTTGCTAAGAGTGAGGGGAGGGCGAAGCGGGTGCAAATATTACATTGTTTAGTTTTGTAATACCACTACAAAAGTATTGCAGGTATAAGAAAATGAGATATACTAAAAGTATTATATTTCTTTATTTTCTCTTGTTCAGTGTTATCATTTTGAACACTCGTAGTGCTCTATTTATAGAGCAACTACCTTGAAAACTTAGAGAACTTCACTATTTAGCATGTAAATCTTTACTATATACACGTGGGCAACACATATCCACTGTTTACAACAGTTGTTTAATTTTTATTGTTTCGTTTCGTTTTGCCTCGTCTTGTCCGTGTGTTTTCAAATTTCAACAGCCATCTCCCTCATTTTATAAGGGAATGGCCTAAGGGTGCGTTTGTTGCGCTGGACTATCTCGGACTGGACTAGCTTTAAGGACTAAGCTGGACTGGCTTAGACTAAACTAAGCTGGACTAACTTAGTAAAGCGTTTGGTGCACTGTTGGACTAAGAAGCTGGATAATAACAAATTTTAATATTATATTATTTAATCTATAAATTATTAATATTTTATTATGATCTTATCTTCTTTTTTTCCATCTTTTCCTACCATTTCCGTCCCACACCTTCAATTTGGTATATTTTATATGAAAGTTGGTTGTGAAATCGATCTGAAAGAGAGTCGAATTGGAAAGTTAATGATTGATCTAGGTGACCGGAGATGACGAGGAGTCTGACATGAGTGGTCGTTGAGAATGACGAGGACGAGAGAGGTGATAGTCTTAGCTAGTCCCATGGTTATTGGGGGGTCTCGCTAAGACCTCTTAGTGAAGGGTTTTGTCCATGCTAGTCCTCTTTAGTCTCATTAATGTTAGTCCCATCACGGAACAAACACAGTATTGGACTAACAGTTAGTCCAGTCCAGTCCAGTCCCACTTAGTGAGGGCAAACAAACGCCCCCTAAGGGTTTTGTGGGCTTGGCTTTGCTTGCAACTTGCAAGGCAACAAGACTTTCCTTGCGGGCTAGTCAAATAATTTTATTGGCTAACAGATATCGCAGATTTTGTGATGATTTAGTCCGTATTAGGGCTTTCCTTTCTTCGAATTGGGCGCCAAGGAAAACATCTCCAAAGATTTATTGCCTCCCTTTTTTTCTTTGCTTTTCTTCTTCTTTGATCAAAAATTAGGATTTTAAGAACTCAACTCCAAATCTCAAACTCTGTTCGAGTAAGGCCCAGCTTGTGTTTTAGTATGAAAGGAACTGGAAAAGAATGGCAGACAAAATAATAGGGTGGTCGAACAACAGCGCGTTCTTGCAGAGAGAGTCGTATATAATCCTCGAAAGCACATAAAAAGCTGGAAAAGAAGAACAATGATAAGCTTAAAATGCAGAACTCCTCAACTTAAAAAAAAAAAAAAAAAAAAAAAAAAAAACTGTACAATATCTTTGATAAGCAACTGTCATCTAGATAACAAATCGATGCGATAAAATCCGATTAAATAAGCAGATCGCTCGCTGCCACATAAACTGAGATAGGCCAATTGGGCATGCAGTAGAGACCACACGAAGTACCTTTTAGGACTGGGACACAATGGAAAATTCCTTCTGCTGCTCAGGCATCAAGACAGCCAAACCTAGTTTGTGAAGCTGGCACAATTTTGCAAGATTGTTGAATACTGAGACCCTTGCAACATTATTATCCAATAAAACGACACGTGCAATACTGAAAGCTTCACCTTTCTCAACCGCAAATTGCAACTCTCTCATCGATATTTCAAACCAGTCTTTTCTTTTAGACTTGGTTGCTTTAACTTCAATGTATTCTCTACTGTTTTCCTTCTCTCCCAGAACTATGTCATATGGTAGCCCAGTTTCGTTTTGTTCATTAACCCACTTAACAACTGACTTGCCAGCTTTGTCAACAAAATATTTAAAAGCAACAAGCTCACCTAGCCGCCCAGTTAAAATTGCTTGTGTCGAATTGGGCGTACCAAATCTAAGCTGATCTCTCTTGCTAAAATTAGATGAACCAATGTCAGGAGCATCAGACACAAGACCAAAACTAGTAGGATCAAACTGGATATGCATTGCCAAGTCAGCCTCATTGCCAGCCTCACCACAATGTTCAATTGTCCAATTAGTGTCAACTGAAACAGGTGTCAAATTATCTGTTTGTCGGCTGATACCTTCAGAATCATCACCCAATTTATTTTGTACAGCCGTGTTAGGCTGTGAACCTGGTGCCTGCGTCTTAAAACCATATGCATGAGCATAACCAAACCCTGGTGCAGTTTTCCAATCAACAGGAGGCCAGGTTGCTGCTTTGCTTTTGGATTTCAGACTGCTTTGTTCATTTACTTCTGTTGAAATAGAACTTGTCTGCAGTGGTTTATCACTCCTCATTACGGAATGCACAGAAGACAAGGACCAAACAGATTCACCATCAGGAAGCTTTGGCACCTTTTGGCTATTTAAGATGAAAAACTCTGTCTGCTCCTCATTTGAACCTGACTCTGCCATGATTGTGATCATATGAAGGAAATTTGCCAAGTGCAGTTCAGGACTTCCATTAAAAATTAAACGAGAAAGCTCCAGAAATAATGCGTGAGAATCCGACTCTTGGGTCGTATACAAAATGCTACCCTGTATTTGTGAAATGAAAGGTTTAAGTGTATGAAAGTGAGAAAAATTGCAAGTACTCATCACACGAAATTCTTGGTAGAAATATCTTCCGGAATCATAAAACTATGAGAAACACCATTTAATAAGAGAAGGTGATTACAAGGAGGAACTTTTAGGGGATGCATAATTTATATTTCTCTTTTACCAGAACAAAGTAGGAGGATGGTGTCAAGTAGCCTGCATAAGATATTTCACATACTAAACCCTTGTATTTCAGAAGGATGCAAGTATATTGTGGTTCCAGGTAGAGTCTAAATCAGTTTGAAGTATAATAGGAGCATTATGAAACACAAACAGCAGGCATTCACATTCAATGAATGATGAAATAACATACCGTCAGAAGGCAACTACATTCAACTTGCTTCTTGGACTCACTTCCAGTACCCTTTATAACATTCCGGTAAAACAGCTTTTCAACAACTACTACTTGCAGACAGTTCAGCATCTCAAATTCAGACTGCTTGAGTTGAGAATATTTATCTGGGTGTACACCATGCAAGTACCGCTGAGCATATGGAAGAGCCCAATCCAGCAATGCAGCTTTAAAGCTACAGTCTTCAATACCAGAATATATTGCCTCACGAGTTACAACCTGCATGTAAATGAGAAGGTATGGGGAAGTTTCAGGTGTATGATTTAATTTATTATTATGACTTATTGAATTCCATATATAACTCAAACATGTTGCTTATGTTTCATACACATGCTGCGTGTTTGTGAACATATCTCAGCTCCGCTCACATAGAGACACATCTTAATCTTACCTCTGAAAGAGCAGGAATCCCTAAAGTCTGCATGAGGATGGACACTTTCGTACATAGAATCTCTTCATCATCTTTACTCAGTTCACCCAAGTGTAGAAAATCAATGCCATCCAAGTGCTTAAACTGCTTGCTTAATTTCTTATCATCACACCAGCACACAAGACCAAATGAAGGATGTAGAGAAACCCACTTATCTTGTAAAGTAGGAAGCACCGTACATTCAATCTTTGTAAGCGAATCTTTCAAATAAAGAACATCCTCAGCACTCAATCCTGATTTTAGTCCATCAGTCCACTTCAGGAAAACTTGAAAAACCTGACACAAGCAACACAAGACACTTAGATCACCCTGCAGCTTGCATTCATTGTCATATTTCTCTAAATTTGGTTACTTAGTACTTACTGCACTAGCAGCTTGTGAAGGCAAAGCAACATTTGATAAATGAAGCAAAATCTGAAGGTAGCTTCGGAGAGGAGGGGTCTCATGGACTCCACAGACATTAACAAAGAAGTCATGAAGGCCTGGGTAGAAATTGCAAAGCATCTTAATCAATGGGCCATGAGTAACACCTGCTGAGCTGCACTGATGATGAATTTCTCTGATTTGGTCTACAAAAGATGTGGAATCATGCCAGTATACTTCTGCAGGGGACAACAATGCACCAGATACCACATCCTCGTGCCTGAAGCTAGATGCATAAGGAACAAATATTGAAGGTCCTGAATGCAAAACCTCTGCAATTTTCTCCGTTGAAGCAGCCATTTCATTCCAGATTAATGTGTAAAATTTCAACATTTGCCCTAGGCTGGAAGACAAAAGAAGGGCCGACTTTAAAGTGTGCAATCTTTTTTATAAGATGAAGAATTTTTGCAGACCGTGCAAAATTAAACAAATACAATAAGAGTAAAGTGTACATATACGTATATGTATTGTGTCGAGCATTGCTTATGGTTGTGATTTTGAAAGGGCATATATCTCCCTATAAGAACATTGCTTAAAATTACCTCCTGATCATGTGGATCTAATACCTATAAAAGCAAATGATACTGTAGAGGAAATCCTCTAGTTTTAAGCACTTAAATTTCTTCGGTAATATTATTCACAAAATTGGTGAAACCAAAACATTTAGCGTAAGACATAAGAAATAAAAGCTAATGATATCACTCATTAATAAAATGAGGTCAATCATGATGGAGGGAAAATAATAATCATACCTGGCCTGGAATTCGTTTTCACGCCTCCATAACTTCAAGACCTCCAGAGCATCGTCAAGAGAAACTATTGTCTTAAAGCCAATATAACGTACGAAATTCTCACTTCTCACCTGTTTCAAAAGAATAAAAAAAAAAATGGAGTACACCAGATAAAGAAACTTCAAATAATATATAAGATTTTGTACAGCTGAAATTGTAGTTATTATATCCACAGTATCGAACATAGAGCAATCGAAAAGTACTCATTTCATAATGGAAACAATAGGGCTTGCTAAAGAGGATTGGAATCTAGAGCTATCATTTTTTTTTCTTTTTAAAATTTGGTAATAATATAGATCTGTAATCGAAAGATGCAGCCACCTCCAAATTCTAAACATATAATAAATTCTAGTATCTCTAACAATAGAGTTCTCTTGAAAAAACAAAAAGTTCTTTACAATAAGGTACCAAAATCTGAGCCACATTCTCTCAAAAAAACAAATGGTTCTGGAACATCTCTGTAAGAATCAAATAACCACCAGAGACTGCTTCACATGGGATGGGACCAGACCTGAGTTGTGGAACAAATAAGTCTTGGAGATGAGTTTGTTCGAAAAATTAGCATCAAATATGCCATAATTATTCGGTGGTAAAATACCGAACAACTGTGCTTCACTTGACCCTGGTTGGCCCAATAAAAGATGAATAACCACATTCCAGAACCCAAAGTCCCATGACTTTGACAGAATCATAAATCTTAACCCTCAGATGTCACCACATATGAAGAACAAGGCCAGAAAATCAACGAACCATTTAAAAAGGGAGGATTAGATTTGACAGAGGTTTTGCTTTGACGAAGATGGCATGGGTGTTGCATTAGCGAGTTTTGCGGTTAATAATGGCAACACCCAGGCCATCTTAATCAAGTAAATACCTCTCCCAACATAATCCTCCCATTTGAAATCGTTTCTTGATTTTGTGGCTTTTACTTCATTTTGCACATGTAAACAGTTGGATATGAATTAGTATGTGAACAGAGAGGCGATGGGGGAATTATTAAGTACGGCGTCCAAACAGCAACACTGTAAAAGGAGAACATTAAACATAAAAGAGAACAGGCAGGCTTATCAAATCCAATGATAATAATATAATGATGTCAACAAACGATTAACATCAATATTCAACAAATTCACATAATTAAAATCTTGGAGCTCAACTGCGAATCCTAGCGATTATTAAAAGCATGTCATATTAGATAATTAAAATACGATAGAGAAAAAATATATATTGGAAGATAGAAAATAAAGTTGACAAATAAATAATTGTGTAGAAGAAATCCAAAATATAAATATCACGATTCACAAGTAGTCAAAGTTGGAAAATAAATACGATAGAGAAAAAATATATATTAGAAGATAGAAAATAAAGTTGACAAATAAATAATTGTGTAGAAGAAATTCAAAATATAAATATCACAAGTAGTCAAAGTTGGACATAGATTAATTTCTCCACACAAAAATTTTCACAGAATTATTTACGATCATTCATCAGCGGATACCTACAAATATTCTCACACCAATGTGACGTGAAATTATATAAGCTTTATTGATAACAATTCAAACTGTTAGGAAAAATCGGGAAGTAATTTAGTATGCAGAAAAGAAAGAAAAAACATGTAGAAAAGAAAGAAAAATGGTTACAACCTTTTCCCTTCGAAGTAAAAAATGGGGAATTCGGTATGCAGGTACCAAACTAACCTTTGGAATCGCAAAAGGAGCAGATGCCCCCAGAGTCGAACGCACTGCATCACAGTCATGATATAAATGTTTAGGATAGTGAAGAACATCATCCATCGCTGATGCTACCCACTGCACATCACAGATGCTACTTATAAATGAAGATTTGAAGGGCCTTCTGTCGGCTTCAGAGTTAGAAGCACAATAACCAGTAGTTTTTTCACTGTAACAATCATCCCACAAAGTATCAAGAACCTCTAAAAGATATTCACAACCTCTTCTGTTGCCATCTCGGGCCAATAGTGACAATAAGTCGGCCAATTCAGGGGACTCCCAATCTGTGATATTTGACCTGAGGGAAATTAAGTCCTTATCCCATATCAAATTCTTAACTAGTCCATCTGAAATATCAGCTATTCCCTTCTCAACTTGAACTACTTTGACGAAATCCATTATCCCAATTTGCTGGAAAAATTGCCTCCACTTCAGTTCACATGGGAGTGACTTTGTGACAGGATGTCTCAAATAGGAGATGTCAACCTCATGCCACTTCATATCCACCATATTAATCAACTTCCTTATGTCCACAGGATTACCAAATTCTTGACTGAAATGAATTGATACCGCTGAAGGCCGTTTAAAGCCATGATTTGTTGATATGTAAGCTTTATCCCGTATTTCAGAGATTATATATTCCCTTTCAACATGGCAATCGGAGCAGCTAGACTGTAGGTGGAGCATAACAAAGCAGAGATATTCAATCATCAAATTCATATCCCTATCCATAATTCTATCTTCAGACATAGCTGGCAGGATGTGCACTTTGACAATTTCGTGTGTAGACAACTTCTGGACACCAATTCGGAAAAGCATACATGTGAGTTTGTCAACTGTCATCAAATCCATGGATGACATGTCTGCAAACAGTGTAGAAAGAAGGGCAGGATTTACGGTCCGAAGTTTTGCATGTAAGTGTTGAAAGGACTCAAGTCCGTGCTGAGCTTCAACCTCAGTGCATGAGGCATCAAAATGTAACCAAATTGGGCCTTCATCGACTGCACCGTAAGTACCATCTGAAAGAGGAATGAATGGAATTTTTCGAAGGTTTTCTATGACATCCATTTGAATTCTAGAGTCAAATGAAGCTTCCACAGAGGAACTGAAAAACATTGCATAAAGTTCACTTAGCCAAAAGGCCAGCCAACCAAACCCCATTGATTTGAGATCATTTTGTTTATGGCATAAAGAGGCCATAACTTGAAGAAGAAATTTGGGCCCATACTCCGCAATACCTAGTGCACTTGCAAGTTGGTCTGACAGCACAATATTTCTATCCAAAAACCCAAGGCCAAGATGTTCACGTAGTAAACTGTCAGGAAGAAGCGAATGAGCACGTTCATTCCAACCTCTTAGGACTTTGCAAGGAGGAACCCATTCATTATTTCCTCCTTCTAAGAGAAAGCAATTTGACATACGTAATTTAGAAATAATCAATCGAGGCAGAGAAGAAAAGAAGCCATGCACCTCCCCGACAAGTGGAACAAAGGACATATAAGCTGCCACAGCTCTGCCTGGATTCTCTCTAAAACATGGAAGAGCACAAAAAAATCTCTCTACATTGATAAACAAACCTGGAAATTCTGACAATAGCCACTGGTTCCAAGGACTATCTCCATCCACTTCCTCTCTAGATGAAGTAATGGCAAAATCACCCTGCAGAATAAATTTCAGGCCATAAGTTCTTAGAGGAAGAAATGCAAAAACCGGGTGTTGGCGTAAATCTGGACTATAATCGCCACTATCGGATTCCTTCAAAGTCAATGCTATCGAGATCTCTGTTTTCTGTACATCACTACGAACAAATTCTGCTTGCAATTTTTGAGATGCCACAAACCATGTCATTTTTTCTTTCCCATGTGAAACCTTAATGATACCATCTCCCACAATTTCTTTTCTCATGACAGTAAGTGAACCATCGAGCAAGTTTCTGAACTTGATACACTGGAGGCGGTGCAGAAAGAGTAATAAAGATGGATGAAGATCTGAAAACATATTTATAATGTTTTTCATGACAGTTGCATCTGATAATTTTGATTTGAAAGGAAGAACAATGCAAGTGTTCCAGCAGTCACGGTCGGATTGATCACTGCCACCAGACGTAAGCCTACTAAACAAGTCAATACTGCAGGGAGGTACAACTGTTGGCAAAACAAACCCGATCTGACCCTCACTTATATCAAATTTGATATGGAACCCATTGGAATGAATTTCTGGAGCATCTGTGACCTGCAGATAAATGCAAGCATATTAAAGAAAGCATATTATCAATGTCTTTCTGGACAATTATGGATCCAGTGGAGCAAGTCTCCTCCAAACAGGGAATGAAGCTGAGAATTTGATTAACAAAAATAATAAATAATTCATAGCAGCAGTAAAACATGTAATCCATAGTTCCTATTATAAGGCTTGTTAGAAATTCAAATGATAGTACAACTGTACAAGGTACTTCTCTTAATGCAGCAAACAATCAAGAAAGAATAGGTGTGGTTTGACATGAGAGAGAGAGAGAGAGAGAGAGAGAGAGAGAGAGAGAGAGAGAGAGAGAGAGAGAGAGAGAGAATGACAACTGCAGTGTTTTCACAACCTACCCGAAATACTGATTTGAAACCAATGCCCTTCTGCCCAATATATCCAGCATTAGATCCTTTCTTGGTGGAACTTCCAACGTCACAAAGTGCTCTAATGTTTTCGGAAGATAATCCTTGCTCATTGTTTAAAACAATAATACCTGATTCTTGAAGAATAAATGTTAGAGTTGGTTCCACATTTGTTGGGTAGGTATTATCATCAGCATTTTGAACCTGAGACAACAATAAAAGAATAAATACGTACAACAATTAGGTGTATAAATTATATTAAAACATCACTAGCTTATCAAAGGCTTGTTTTCAACTTCAAACTCAATTGACAGATTACGATCATACAAACTCTAAATTTGAAATAGTATTTGACAATATGTTGTCATAGAATCCAGAAGAACGTCCAGAAATTGCATGAAAAAAAAGTATATGACAAGACCAGGCATTTATACCATAAATGAAAGAGGAAAAAATTCTATGACAACCAAGAATTTAGACGGTAAATGTAAATGAAAGAGGGGACACCAAAAAGATAATAAAAAGGAGGAAAACATCACACAATTGAGCAGATGACTGCACGAAGCAAAATGAAAGGGGGAAGAAGAGAGAGAGAGAGAGAGAGAGAGAGAGAGGGCACCCTTACCAGCTCAAGAAGAAAGTGTGAATCCTGAGAATACAATTCCTGTGAAAGACAATGAAGAGCTCTCCCTAAGCGAGCATGCTGCTTCTTTAGCATGATACTTTCAACACTTTGTAGGCTTGAATCAAGACCGAATTCATCTCTCCGGATTGACTCAATTACCTGGGCTGCATCTTCATGTTTATTAAGCTCCGCAGAACTTTCTGTGGAACAATATCTATTTCTAGCATCAGAAGTTTCTGCACTATCAATCTTCAGACATATACCAGTACATCCACCAGTCGGCTCATCTGCACCCATGCTCTGTTCAGAAGCAGAAAACTTACCTGACACATCTTGCACAATCATTGAGCTTGACCCTATTTTATAACTAACAGAATTCATACGTGAATCCGCAGATATGGACAAGCCACTAGCATCATTGGAGCAAAATTCATAGTAATCAGTAATCCACTCCACTATACCAAGAGACAACCCAACTTCGTGAAGCATGAGACGCTGTTCTGATTTCAAACATTCACCCAGAATGGCTGAAGGAGCATGTTTGACAACAGATTGTATCCCAGAAAGCAATATATCAGCAGCAAAATCACGAAACTCAGGAGGTAGATACCCAAGACATTCAAGGACAAATCTTGATATAACAGGTGTTGCACTATTCATCTTGCTTAAGTTACTGTGTAATTTACTACACAATTTACCAGCAGCAGCTTCACCAACAATTTCTTGTCTCAACAGTGGTTCTCCATAATTAAGAGAATTATTATTGTCATGTACTTCCAAACCATCTAAATAATTCTTCAGGATTACTTCAAATGCATGTTGTATATGAATTTTCAGAAGGGAGACAGGAACATGTTTTTCGCCCCCAACTAGTGAAAATAGAGAGAGCATTTTCACTGCTGTTTGAAAAGAGGATCCTTGAAGTGCAGCTTCCAAGAATGAATCAACAGTTGCTGAAGGATCTAACCGAATCAGTTTTCCATCTTTTGTCACCAAACACAAAAGTTCATCAGTGTTGACTTCTTTCAACAGCCATGGTAAAAGAGGGCCGAGAAAGGGAGCAAACAAAAGGTCCCAATGTGACCATAAGTTTAAATCTGACATCATTGGTGCCCTGAGTAAGACTTCAATTGCATCCTTGGATGTAACAGATTCATAAGGCTTTGCTTGCTGGCCACTGTCAGTATTGATTAAAGTGCTGTTCCATAGGACATTCTCAATCTGTGCTGATGACTGTCTAGCATAACTAGTTCCACATAGTGCCATTGAAAATAGAACACAATTGGAAATGGCAGCATTTTTAAGCTTTCCCACTATGCTTAAGAAATCTTCCACTGAACCGTTTTCAGTAGTTGTGAAACTAACCAATGGGAACTGCTTCCTAAGCAGCAGTACTATTTTTTCTTTAGTAATGTTTTCATCCTCCCATAAACTATTCAAAGCTTGAGATACTAAAACAACCAAATGGTGCTGGAGCAAGCAAACCTCCAAAGGACACTTCGCAGTTACGTCACCAGTGGGGAACTTGCACAGCTCGTGTGGCAGTAGAGAAGCATATTTCTCTAAGAAGATAAAAAACTCCCCATAACCGAGGGATGTAAATTCCTGGATGCCAAATTCTTTGACCAGCCAAAGCTCACAATCGCAAAGCTTTCTCAAGAAGATAAATATATTCTCCTGTAGTGATTGACTATTGTTATGCCATCCTTGATCACTCTCAAAATACAAGGTAATTTTTCTGATTATGTCCTCAACAGAAACACCTGTGAAATTTAATTACAGAACACCATAAGGCATACAAGTTTCAAAGAGAAACATAAAAACCAAGGGAAAAGAGAAAGACGAGACATTATCTTATATAAGAAGTTAAGAACAAATACTATGATGTCAATAATTTAAACCTATTTGCGGCAGTAATTTTGACTGCCTACAGCGCGAAAGTGTTCGGGGGTACTGAAATCCATTTTTCAATTATTAGATGGAATCACTCTTGTAAAATAATAGAAGATTAATACCCATGATGTGATCCAAAGGGGGTGGCCTTATGCCTGCTAATCTCCTCATTCTTGTGTTATGTGCAAAGGAGCGGGGGCAAATGTGGGTCATGTATTCTTACACTGTCCCCTTAGATACAACGGCTTGTAGAGATTGTTCAGCGAGTGCTTTCTTGAAAGCATAAGTGCTTGGAACAGGTAAACAAGTAAGACATGGTTAGCTTTTTAGACACTAGTTATACTGTTGGTTACCTAGATGGAGAGGATTATAAATGATCTCTGTAATCCTTCTGAGAAGTGGTTGGTTTTGATTGGAATTGCTCCTGGTGCACCAGAGGTATGTTATTATAAAGTTGAAGATACCTCTCTCTTTTAAAGCTACTTCTTTGATGTACTGCTTCTCATTGTTAATCTTGTTTTCCTAGAGGCCACAATTAGTGGAAGGAAATTTGCATTTCTTCTCCGTTGATCAAAATTTCTTTTTTTTTTTTTTCTTGCTGCAGCTGCCGCTCTACTCATATTAACAGCCGTCGGCGTCGGTTGTTGGTCGTTGGGAGAAAGTGAAATCTGTTGCCGCTGCTGAGGTTGTTGTGGATTATTCTTGGTTGTGTCACCTTTTTTGTCACCCATTTCAAACGGGCTCAAAAAGAAAGGACTTTAGGTAAAGAAAAACCTAGGAGAAGAACTAGAACAAGAAAGAACAAGTTTGGAGGAGTAGAACTGGTTTGGTTTTGTTGTTCCAATATAAAGCTCTCATCTTTGTTTTAGTTTGTAGTTACAAGTTGAAATCTGATTACAAGAATTGGGAGTGTAAAGGACAAGTGCCTCACATTCACCTCTTACATTTTTTTGGAATTGTTTCTTTGATTTCTCAATTTTTTTTTTCCAAGAATTGCTTATGTTTAGCTTTGTACCTCGATTTTTCAATGGGGGTTCTGCTACTTTGGTGTTGGATTGAAGCAAATAACATGAATATTTGGTTCTTTTTCATTTTTTTCTTTGTCCTGTTTCCTAATTTCATTTTTTTCTTTGTCCTGTTTCCTAATCTGAAACTACACCAAACGCTTCACTAAATCAGTCCAGCTTAGTCTACTTGTGCGTTTGTTGCACCGGACTGTCTCAGATTGAACTTTGCGAGCCAAAAACTATAGGCGCAATTCCCCCTTGACTCGATCTTAAATTGAATTATGGAATTCTCTACCAAAGCTGCGGAACTAACGACTCTATTAGAAAGTATAATTACCAACTTTTACACGAATTTTCAAGTAGTTGCAGGGATTAAGCTGGACTGGCTTAGACTAGACTAAACTGTACTAACTTAGAAGCGTTTGATAGTGCTGGACTAAAAAATAGAATAATAAAAAAAATCCATAATATATAACAAAATGTTCATATTATTTGCTTCAACTTCAATTTCAACCACCATCAAAATTTTCAAAATCCAATTCCCTAATCCAACACCAAAATGCTAAATTTCAAAATACCCAATTCAAAAATCATCAAAACCAATCATCCCTCTCTGGTGGAAGAACATATACACTATTTATACCGAACGATTATCTTGATTCTGTCACTGATTACATTAAGCAAGCTCCTAACATTCAAGTTAATTCTTGATGCATGACCAGAAAATTCCAAAACTTCACAAGAAATGCAATTACAAATTTTCTATCTTTCAAATGAAAAATTGGGACAAATTGCAATTTGGATTTGATAATTCGAAAAATTGGAGACAGAGAATTGGGGGAGGGAGTTGCTGTTCTGAAATTCTAGGTATGCAACATTGCAATTCCTAATTCGTCTTGATTCTGGGAAATTTGATGTCCACTGGGACTTAAAAACCGCGAGAGAGATGGAAGGGTTAGATAAGCTTGGATGTAAGGAGATAACTTCCTGGCGCTTGGCGGCCTAGAGGAGGATACGGTGGTCGGTGGAGCGGTATCTGGAGCTGCAGGCACGATTCGGTGGCGTGAGAGCTAGAGCTACTGAATCGATTGATTGCGAGCCCAAGAAGAAGAAAAGCTTAATGGCAGCGGGTTGGGGATCTGAGGAAAACGACGAGGAAGATGAAGCGAGCTGAGGAAGTCGAAGAGAGGAAGACGAAGACATAGACGAAGCAGACAAAGCGAGAGGATGGTCTTAGCAATCCCATGCTTCTCGGGCGGCATCGCTAAGAACTCCTAGTGAAGGAGTTAGTCGAGGCGAATCCGGCGTAATCCCATTAAACGTAGTCCCTATACCTGCCAAACATTAGACTACACTAATAATTAATCTAGTCTAATCCAGTGAACCTTAAGGAGCCCAAACACACCCTTAGTCTATTCTAAGCCAGTCCAGCTTAGTCTATTCTAAGTTGGTTCAACTTAGTCTATTCTCAGCCAATCCAGCTAAATCAAGTCAAGTCCGAGATAGTTTGGGGCAACAAACGCACCCTTAGTGTCTAGGGTTTTAAAATAAAAGTTGTTGATTTATGGTTCCAGCAGGCCCATTAGTCTTTAAATTTCCTTGATCTATAAGGATTAGGTTATTATTTCCGCTTTCTAAAGGAATGGGTTAGTTCTTGTTCTATTAGGTTTAGGTTTGTTATAAGTTACATCATTGTAATTCTCTTTAGATAGTAATGATTGAATAAGATCGAAGAAGCTTTTCTCCTCTCTAGGTTAGTGTGATTCTAACCCTAGTTATTATGCCCAAAGCCTCTAGGAGTGATTCATAGAAACCCTACTGGTATGATGATAGTAGTTTCTATCCTGTTCTCATATTTTTCCCATAATCCTTTTGTCCTGCATCATTATGCTTCTTCTTTTTCAAAAGAACAAAAATAACCATCACTTACTCTGCGTATGCTCAACAATATGTTCGGTGATGACCGGTGGATCCTTCATTTTTGGTTCATCTTCAGTAATTTGTTCAACATCTATGCTCACATATTCAGGACAGTTATCAGCAAGACTGCCAGTTTGGAATGTATCATACATGCTATCCCACATTCCACATTTGATAGACAAGACCTGCAACATAGACATGACAATGTGAGTGATCAGAAACAGTTGCATCACAATAAAGGGTTTCACTGGTTAGTCACAATACAATATAAAGCTTCCACAGCAAACCTGTGGAAAACTCAAAGAAACCCACATAAGACAAATTGAGAACCTTGTTGAGTTTTTTTTTGAAAATTTTAAGACATAAAGAATGATCTTAATAATATGATATATAGGCCCTATAACAAGCCATCTATAAGCATAACAACTATTTTAAAAACCATTGTTAACTGAATCTATACAAGGCCTTAGCAGTGTTGAAAAAACCGCACACTAGACATTGTTCTTTAATGTAACCAACGGCAATAGATGAAACTAGCAAATATAGAAAACTTAGAAACACACAAAGATTTATACTGTATCGGCAGAACTTATGCCTACGTCCAATTGTGATTTCTCTAGGTAGAGAAATCACCGCTCCTTTGAGTAATAATAGAGATTACAGAACTTTTGCAAATCCTAGAATTAATCACAAAACTCTCGGCTGTCTCTGACTGTTTTCTCACTGAAAAATAAGCCTTGCCGCACCCTATTTATAGGCATAGGGTCGGCATACATGTTCCAAAGCTAATTGAACTCCTATTTCCAAGTGGATTAGGAAATTACACTTATCCAAATCCAAATAGACTTCTAGAAATCCAAACCTAAATTGAATAAGGAAAACTGAAATTCTCTCCTAAACCCTCTACGACAAGAATTGGTATACCTCTTAAATTTCCTAAAACAATCCTAAGCCAACTAGGACACTTTGATGAGCCAAAATCCTAACAAGCAGAACCTTACATTAAAGAATTCAAGGTAACTAAATGTATTGAACCCATGATAGAAAAACCAAAACCAAAAGGAACTACACAAATATACACTAAAATATATAGTTTTATTATGAAAAAGAAAAACGAACTACAATAAGCTTGGACGAGCAGTCCATCTGAACCAAAACAGCAATCAAAGCACCATACATCTGTAACAAGAGTTAAAACACCAAAACACACAAACATAACAAAAACATATATGCATCTCAGCATCTCCATACTTTAACATCCTCGTGAATTGACTAATTAAACATCTGCAAAACAATAAAATACTACATGTGAAACTAATAAGCTGCTAATTAAACAGACCACAATGACTTACAGCAACTTTAAGTAATACACTTAATGGATAAAGGGAAAGCATTGACTTGATATTCTGGATTGCCTTTTTCTTGCGAACTTTAGTATTGTTATACTGCAGCATCATATCAAGTACCTACAAGAAACAAAAGATATGTCGTGAAACCAATATTTGTAGAAACAATAAATAGAAAACAAGATCTGCAAAATTATTAAAACAGCAAATAATATTCAAAGGGTGGTTTTTAGAACTCTGACACTTAAAGCACTCGCACTAAGGCTAAGTTAAAACAGCGAAGGAATAGAAATAAAAGAACATGGTGCAACTTTTGTTATGCAAGAAAATTTAGCAAGGAAACACAATTTATTGGAATTATTTACCATGTATTTCTTATCCTTGTCAACACCCATGGGATATGAGAAACATCAGCAAATACCTCCAGTTCTTCCCCAAATATATTTCCTTTATATCCATAACCTTCCCCCATTAATACAATTCACTAAAAACATCAATCTGTAAAGATATCAGCCAGAAAATAAAGCACATTTCCAAGAACAATGTTTCTTCAAATCTTTGAAACCTAGAGAATTTGGAATCAGTTACACATTAAAATCAATTTCATTATAATTCTGAAAAGAAATGAAAATACGTAGGAAACTAAATACATTACATAAATTGATACCAAACTATTGGCGGGTATTTGATATCTAATCATTTGTTTACATCCCAAAACAAGAGCATGAACATACCTCAGTCACAGTGTGCTTCTGACATGCCTTCTTCCAGGTTGTAATAAAAATCTTCAATTTATTGTCCTCAAATCCCTTCACAGATTTCTTTTCTAATCTCTTGGCTTTCCAAATGGTCGAAATATAATTCCTGTGATCATAAAGTAACTTCAATCTATGACATTATCAATTTGCATACATCATTGAAAAATGATAAATGAGATGACTACGTAATGTCATGAGACAGTCTTGACCCCTTAGAAAACTAAAATCATGGTTAACAAATTTACCAATTAATAAACTATGATTGATACACAAACACAGAGGTGATGGCTTATTTAAATTATAAACTATCAACTACTTCATAAAGGTCAAGCAGAAACAAAGTCAACACATAATGCTTGAGATTGGGCTATTTAATTTTTTATCAAAGGGGCTGTGAATTTTCTGAATATTATCCGTGTCAAAGAGATTTTATAGTTATTTAAAGAATTGACAAGCAGCATGCATTTTACATCAGCACAAGCATGCATAAAAAATCTGTGACTCAACAAGAGAACGGGCAAGTACTATACGAGATCCTATTCAACATCCCTGATACAGAGGAAAAAAGTTCACTGCATGAAAGCTTCATAAACTAGTATACCCAGCATCATATAAATGCATATGAACTAAAGACAAAAGAGATTTCATTTGCCAATGTAATTCTCTAATCATAATTCATCTATCTACAAAACAGCTTTGTTAATAAAAAAAGTAGAAGCGAAAAATCTGAGACATACTCCACACGGCGAATTCGTATTCCAAGATCTTCCTTGCTTGCAGCTGATCGCTTCGTAACGATGAAATCTAAAATCTCTTTAGGGCTAAACCCTTGATTGTTAGAAGTATCCATGAACTCTGAAAGTAGAGATATTGTCTCCGCACTAGTTATCTTAAACACTTTAGTTGTATCAGACTTCACCGCGAAATAATGCAAAACAAGTGGGTGTCGCAACAAAGGGCCCAATCCCAGCTCTTCAAACTGCTCAATCTTCTCATTCTTGCAGATTGCTACTTCCAAATCATACAATGAAGTAATGCTTTGAATGCCAACGAAACAATGGATAAATGCATTTATCTGAATTTCCAATAGAAAATAAGTAAAGATTGATGGGATTTAATACATAAAGGCATAGATCTTATAAGACAAAATACAGAAAAGATGCAAAATTTTAATATTGTATCATATGCTTCTTTGGTTGTTGAGAAAACAAGAGAAAAGGAAAAGTCACATGTTCGTTGTGCTTGATTGTATTACTTTTACTTTACAAATGAAACTTCATACTCAAATGAGCGAAACAAAAGACAATAAGTAGAGTCACGCTTGACAACTAATGTTCGGTGAATAAAGATAGCAAATCTCCTTGGAATTGCTCAATAATAAAAAGGTCAAGCCTTTTAGCTGCTCTCACCCCAAACCCAAATCAGAAATATAAATTAATTAAATCTCATCCCTTATGTTTAAATTACTGAAAACAATCCCACGAAGCAAGATAACTGTCGAGACAGAAAATCGCTAAAGTAAAAAAATATCCTTAAGAAGCCCAGCGTTCTCTCGAGTCTTTGGTAAAATATTCCAATTCTTCACTCCGCCTTCAAAAGTGGTCCATCTTGTATCCATGATTTTCTTTGTTTAATGTGGTTTCTCGGAGGTTAATTACAAGCAATAAAAATCATGTATGATTTTCCAAATACAGAGTATTTTCAATAAATTCCTAACACGCAATGGAAGTGTTTAAATTACGAAAGAAGGATTACTAATATCAATTACAACTCTTTTGCTATACTTTCTTAGCAACCAAATGAAGCATTACTTAGAGGATGCCATTACCTTCGCTTCGGCGAGCATGAGGAGGTTCAGAGACGGCACTTCCTGCATCTGAAACCCCAAAGAATCCCAGCTATCAACTTTGAGCATCAAAAGGGCCGACTGCGCGACCTTCCAAGCGGAGACGTTCTCTCCGGCGGCGGCTAGCTCGTCGCGAGCCTTCCCCACGGCGCAGTCAATACTCTCGAGCATATCCGTCGAGTTCTGAGGCCGAAAGACCGCAGGGCTCGAAACCTGCTGGGGAGGAGGAGTGAAGCCAGGGTTTTGAGTAGGATTGATGGGGTTTTGGAGGGGGAAATTAGGGTTTTGGGGTTGTTGCGGTGTCTGACCCCGTCGGCCGCCGGAGGAGCGGCGAGAAGGTCGTCCGTGCATGGCGAGGAAGAAACAGAGAGAGAAGGGAAAATATTTGGTGGGTGTGTGGAGTTAGTTGTTATTGGAGGGAGTTTGCACTTTGCACCCAGCCTTCTACTGGAGGGAGTTTGCACTTTGCACCCAGCCTTCTACTGGAGACCCAGCAGCAGCTTCACTACAGAGCTGCTCGCTCTCTCTGCACTTGCTGGGTTTGTGAGACCGTTTTACGCCAGGCGCGAAATCTTTTTGGTTTTGAGGAGAAAATAATATTTTGGGCAAATTCCTCCCAAAATTTAAACCAGAATAGCACAATGGGCCCCGCGAAATCATTGTTAATTGCTGGTCCCACTGTTATTTTTAATTATAATAAATAATTACAATTTAAAATGGCTAAACTTCAATTTACTCCTGAATTATTACTTGACTTTCAATTTTTCTTTTAAACTTTTAAAGACTTAAACTATTTTTTTGGCAAATTTTCCCTCTAATACTAGTTTTTCATAGATTTTATCAAAATTAACGTTAACTTTTATCACGTGTACACCACATGACTTTCCTCTGTAGATAAAAGAGTCACTTCGTTAGACCCTTAGACACAAAAACTATAGAATCACACATATTTGTGTAGGTTTATATTTTAGAAATCTAAGGTTTTCAATTATTTTAAAGAGTGAAGTGACCTAACTATCCTTACATGTTGTGCACATGTTTTCATTTAACAAAAATTTGGATAGAATGAATGAAAAATTAACAGTAGAGTAAATCGGCCCAAAAAATTAGTTTAAGTCTTTAATTTTCCAATTAAAAAGTTTAGGGTATAATTCGAAAATTAAGTGATAATTCATGCGACAAATCGATAGTTTATTTATTTAAAATACTACTTTGTCTCTCTTCTTTACTCTTTTCTTTCACTCTCTCTCTCCTCCCAACTGAAACCCAGAAGCATCCACAAAGCGTGGACCTTTGTCTGATTTTTCTTCCGACAATTTCAGTTGTTCGCGCCAATAGCCATGAATTGGTAAACATGGCTGCAAAGTTGAAAAAATTAGTCGAAGAATTTCATGGATGTTTGGTCCCTCAGGAAGGAGAAAGGAGGAAAGTCCAGACTAAAGAGAAAAACAATATTATAACGTGTAATATTATTTGTTTTTAATTAAAAATAAGAGTGAGGTTGGATTTGTTCAAAAAAAAATTAAAAATAAGAGTGAGATTCACAATTAGTATCAGCAATTGAGTCATTCGATATTTTTATACAACTTTAGATCAAGGTCTAAAATATTCATAATATCTCGATATTTTCATCGAAATTTTTGTGTTTTTGGACTACCGATATTTCTGATGTTATCGATATTTCCATCGAAATTTCCGTGTTTTTTAAATTTCTATATTTAAAAAAACACCAAGGGGATTCGAACCCTACCCATTTTACTCCTTCAACACTTTCACCACCACATCACTTATGTTTTTGTGAAAATATGTATTTCTTACAATTTTAATAAAAAATTTCAAGTTTTTCTTACAATTTCCATGGTTTTTATTCAATTTTTATCGATATCAATAATATTCCGATATTTCCATTGAAATTTCCATGTTTTTAGACTACCGATATATATTTCTGATATCATCGATATTTAATACCTTGCTTTAGATGATATATAATTTGAATTAATTAAAATTTTAAATTTAGTTGATTATTTAATAAAATAATAATTAAAAAAACTAGTTAATTAAATAATGATTATGGTATATGAAGAGTTTTTCTACTTCATTTTCTTGGGTTTTACAAAATTTTTAAATGATATGGATGTCCACATCAGATATCACCTAAAGTGGTATAGAAATGTGGTATAAAAACATAGTATTGAGGAGAGTCCAAACTCGCTTGAGGGGCGAGTCCCCTGTCATTTCCCTATTTGCAATCCTCTTTGCGATAATTATAGCCAAGGAGAGGAGAGATTTTCAGTGTGACCGTCACACACGATGTAATACATCACGTATCTCTATATAAACGGTGAATTATGTGTGTTAAAAGGTTAATAAATTAAAAATTAAATTTTACACCACTTACATAAAAACATGTGATATATCGTCACAACTACAAATTTCTCCTAGAAGAGAGCTCTTCACCGAGAAGACATTCTATCTCGATACAACACGTGGATTTCAACCGAATGTGGTCATCCGACAAAAGAAAAGGGGTTCGTACGGCAAAGGAATCCGCGTGAACTTTAACTTTGAGCAAAAGAAAAAGTATGCCAGATAAAATAAAAAGAAAAAGTATTGCAAAGGAAAGTTGCTAGCTGGCCAATTTAATATTTTAGATATGCCAGATAAATTAGATAATAAAAAGAATTTCAAATTTTTTTAGGAAAATTAGTCATTTAGTATTACGATTTAGTAGTATTTATTTTTATTTATAAGTGAAAGGTTTTATATTCAATTCTAATCAAAGGCGAATTTGTTAACCTATCTGTTATTCTATTAGCCTCATCTGGTGTGTAATTGATCAAAACATGCTAACAATTTAAAAGCTTAAGAACTAAGCAAACAAGAGAGAGAGACAGTAGGGAGGGAAAGTTTGTTAAAACTAAATTTTCTCTTTTATTCAACTTGTATAGAATAATGGCAACTGTTGGTATTTATGCATTAGTGAGTCTAAAGAAACTTGTCACAATCATATGTACTCATAATCTCATCAACTCTATTAGGTCCTGAGAAAAGAACAGGCATCGTTCACTACATGCCCCAAAGCCGATGTATCACACGCCAGCAAAAGCATGGAGAAGCCCATGTGGACAGATGCTGTCGGCCACATGTAACGGTCGTATTTCGGTTGTGATCAAACGGTCCAAATAATATGACCGTTGATTGATCCAACGATTATATTTCCAACCTTTATTTATTATTTTTTCATTTATAATCCAACAGCTGTGATCAAATGAAATTAAATCTAAATGTAAATATATATATATATATATATATATATATATATATATAAGGCCTTAAATTAAATCTAAGGTCTAAAAAAGTTTTAAAAAATTATTCAAATCAAATTTCACTAAAAAACTTTATAAATACCTATTTTTGCATGATTTTTCATTATTTATGTGTATTTACATACTTTTAAGTTAAAATATTCATACAAATAATTAGGATAATCCATATAAATTTTAATTTTAAAAAAGATATGCTAAAATCATTATTTAATAATCTCGAGTTAAAATTTTAAGTATTGACTATTAAAAGAGAAAAACAGTTTTTAAGTTATAACTTAAATTTTCAGGCTTAAATTTTTAAATTTTATCCCAACCATCTCACTGTTTTCCAATCCTAGAAATTTACCATCTATGTGCTCTTTTTGTTTTTGAATCACTCGATTTCGTTGATTATTGAAGAAGTTATGAATGTTTAAAGTTTACTCAATTTCCTGCGAGTTTTCTAGTTTTCCACAGACCAATCAAATTTGAGGCTATTTTTCGGTCATCTCTGGCAACCATTGGTGACACAACCCGATCCTAGAACGGAGGCGTGTTGGCCGTCACATGTGAGTGACGTAGCCAAAACGTCAGCGGAAGAGTAATTATGCATGAAGTGCAGCAATGAGAGTTAAAGTCGATAATGTACATACGATAAAGAGTAAAGTAGGACGAAAGTGAAATAGTTAAGTGTCACAGAGCCAACCTTAAGTGCAGTCTGATTTAAACAAAACGATATAATAACAGAAGAACCCTACATAGGTGGTGGTCTGTCAGAACTGCCTCAGTGCCTCGATAGTCGTCCACGTCGTCGCTACCTAGAACCTGAATGGGCGCAAAATAGAAAACGTGAGTGGGCAAAAACAAATACTTTCCAAAACCATTTCACAAAAATCCGTATATAACCCCTCACTGTAAATCCAGTATAATTTCCCAGAAAATAATACATATATATATACTCATGTTCGAAAACATCGTCATCAAATCTCAGAAATAAGCCATGTCGATATACCAACTCAAAAGTAGACACTATCAGACAGGTGAGCTAAATCGATATGCATCAATATTATCCTGTTAGCCGGAGTCACCTCTAGTGACCTGTACGGCTGAATCTACAGCTTAATAATCACAATCCATCACTATCCTGCACACGAGTCGGAACCACCTATAGTGGTCTGTACGACAGGCTAGATGTATAATATTACGCTCAGTGCTACGATCACGTAAAGGCTGTGTGATGAATCGCGGGTCACCTACGAGTCGGAACCACCTATAGTGGTTTGTAAGACAGGCTGTGCACCTGCCTTGGATCCAAGGTGAGCATACGGTGCGGGAGGTGAACGATCACATGAAGGCTAGGCCCTACTATGGCGGAGCACTAACACCCGAGTTGCAGGTAAATGAGCTATATCACAATCATCAGCATCTCAACTACTAACTATCATACTCACCTAACTTACCTGGCCGTCCATAGTGCCGGAGCATAAAGAATGCAATACCAATCATGATTATAAAATATCATTGGCATACGACATGGCAATTCAACTATGAAATCAATTCGATTCGTAAATCATTTAAATTAAGTTTCTGGGAAAACAGTTATATATATATATATATATATATATATATATATACTGAAAACAAAAGCCCACTCACTGGTAAGTCGACGGGTCGTATCCCCCGAGCCTAGCGTGGATGCGCTCGTCCTCTGGATACGTCTCACCTATATGTGAAACAACTGTAAAACCATTATTTAAAGCACATAAACAAATTACGTAAATAACTTCTCATACGAAGGTCAATTTTGGTATATGAATATACCAACGTGACCTACACGATGTCACGAACACGTAGAAATTTTCAGAATCATTTTTGGACTCTGCACGCGCCGGCCACGCGCGGCACGTGCCTCACATGCGTAACGGAAGGAGTCACGGCGTCAAGAATATTCCTCAGAATATTCCGTTATCTTCCAACGGTTACCGTCATCTTTAACTGACGGCGTTAGTATATTCCGTCAAAATTGACGGAATATACCGTCACCATCAACCTCCAACTCCGGCGACCGTCGCCGGCGCCGGAAACTGGGTAAATTTTCAAACCTTTCGATCTAGCTCATTTCTAACCCAAAACTTATGAAATTTTCACCAAAATGCTCCAAATCGAGAGAAGAAGAGGTTTATACCTTCAAAAACCTCGGAAAGTGTCTAAAATTTCAACGAGAAATTCCTCCAAAACCGGCCAATCCTAGAACCAGTGATCCCGACATCCAAACCGTGCAACCGAGGTACTCCGAGCCTCGTGGTAACCCCTAGAGTGTCGCTATGATCTTGTTTTTCCCTAAAACACAACCACGAAGGAGTTGATGAACAATACTCAAGTAATAGCTTACGGTTTAAGCATGTTTTCGAAGGTTCCCAGTCCTAAAATCAACATATTTATACTCAACAGGTCTCAGGGATTATGCATATGCTTACCTTAGCTTCGATCCGAGTCAAGATGGCGTGGTATGTGTGTGTCCGTGCAAAGATATGTCGAGGGGAGGACGAGAGAGTTCGAGAGAAAGAAGAAAGAAGCATAACTGATGCACGTTTACGTGCATGGTGTGTGTGTGTGTGTGTGTGTGTGTGTGTGTGTGTGTGTGTGTGTGTGTGTAATTTGGAACCCCCAATTATCAGCCCAAACTATTGGGCTTACTACTTAAGACACCCAGGCCCAAAATGGGACCATAAGACCCCCCGTTCATACGTAACTGAGGGTAAAATCGTCCTTTCACATTGCCAATATTATAAAATCAGGACGGGATGTTACAATTGGGCTTCCAAATGGGTATAATCTTTTTCTACACTTTCCTATCTTCATTTTGATATATTATGGGTCGAATTTGGTTAAGAAACGATTGAGTTACGAAGCTTTGAAAACTGCCCACAGAGTTTTTAACGGAAGGACCATTTGTGATGTGTTTGATCAATCTCAGGGAACATTTCTATTGATTTTCAATGTCAGGACCAAAATGATGTGTTTGATCAATGTCAGAGACCATTTATAATAAAAATCTAACATTTTTAGATTAAAATGTTCATAAAATTAACTTAAGATGGTCTATATAATTTTTTTATTTATTTTAAAAATAGCCTAAAATCATTTTTTAATAATTTGAGACCAAAATTTTAACCCAAAAGGGTTAGAGCAAAAAAAAAAAAAAACTGTTTCTAAGTTAAAACCTAAATTTTTTGAGTTTTAACTCAATAGTTGAAGATGGTCTTAAAAAGCGTATTAACTATTAAGCATTTTATCCCGAGCAAAATTATTTTCAAATCCAAAATCTGCGCACACCTTTTCTTTTTGCTCCCAAAAGAAAAGAAAAAACTAGTTTCCATTAATGAGCAAAACTTCATTAGATACGGTTTTCCAAATTACCACACAAATTAAAATTAGTTTAAATCTACAGACAATGAAATGATGACAAACAATGAAAGCCAGGTCCAAAACTTCTTTTCCTTTCCAATCTCAAGAGTGTTGGCTGTCTTTCTACTTAATTGACCCACCGGCAATAAAGGACACGGTGCAACCACCGGCTGATGTTGTGAGCGGAATATCTTTGTAGCACGCCACTAGTTCAGTGTTCGTGTGCAGATCCACCTGCAAGGTCTCCCATACCTTCTTCTTTGGGTTCAAAATCTCATCAGGCTCACTTACAAACCCAGGAAATGTAACTCTCTCGCCAACTTGTGCACCCTCTAGCGGTTCAACCAGTTCAACCTGAAAGTGCACCCGACATTGAAGATATTTTATCAGTGATTATGTTAGTGTCAAACTGTCCACGTCCATTGAACCATTACATATAGATATTACATGCATGCTTGAGAAGGTTATGAAACTTAATATGTTTGCATTAGTGTTCAAAAAAGTTATGATTACACCAGAAACATGAGTTCA
Source organism: Crataegus laevigata (assembly GCA_963580275.1). Lineage (NCBI taxonomy): Eukaryota > Viridiplantae > Streptophyta > Magnoliopsida > Rosales > Rosaceae > Crataegus > Crataegus laevigata. The sequence goes on from OY756944.1 coordinate 1,337,492, forward strand.
AAGGCGTAAGTCTTCCTTACTGACTAATCAGAAACAAACCGCAGTCACTGTGACTCAGTTCGATTGAGATATTACTTTCTGATCATCAAAACCACTACATAAATTATGCAGACAAAAATTCACAATATTATCGTCACGACCTTACGCATAAAAGGGCCAACACCTATAATCATGTGTCTACCAAAAGTTCACTCTTTTAATGTAGCAAGTTTTACATAATGTTGTGGAAACATATCCTCATTATTTGTAAATAAACAATGTCAGAGACTAAAAAAGTTAAAATTAGGTATCATCAAGATCCATATAGTAGACTCCTTTGTTTGGAGCATGACAGTGATTAGTGGCTTAAGAAGAGCACATAAGATGCAAATACTATTAAAAATATACGGGGCTGCTTACTGTGGTGTGGTCACTGTTCAAAGCAGCAAGATCCATTGCTTCTGACTGAATACACCGCATGTTTGCTGGCTTCAGATTGCAAAGAACGCATACTTTCCGGTTCTGCCACAGAACAATTAATATGAATAAACGTTGACAGAAATTGATACAACAACAACAACAATAAAGCATTACGTGGGATTGTCAGAAATTGATACAACAACAACAATAAAGCATTACGTGGGATTGTCAGAAATTGATACGAACTTTATTATTAAAAAAATTGGTAGACGAAAACACAAACCTGCATTTTTTTCGAGAGGTATATATTTGACAAGTCCACTGACCACTGTTCTGGTTTGTCCTTCACGTCCTTCACCAACATCAATATCCTCTACGTAAAGCGAATCAACATCAGGATGCTTCTGAGCTTTGGTAATGAGGCTAACGCGGATGTCAAGCCTACTAATAGAAATCTCTGCTTCAGCTGAAGATTTTGTGGGCTATAACAATGGCCACTTTGAATGAGTTTAGGGATTATTCTCTTTCTCATATACTTGAGAGGTCTTAGCTAGTTTTGCTAGATGGTGGATTTCTTATCCACTTTTTTGTAATTCATGTTATTGTTTTAATAAAATTTTATCATTTCTTCTCAAAAGAAAAAAAAAATATATATACTTGCCACTATATAAGGATATAGCCTTCCATGAGAAGATAATTATTAGTCAACCAACAAACTCGAGCTCTTGAATTTACATTCATCCACTAAGTCTACCAACTTAGGCATCGGAAAGCCTATAGCTCACACTAGACTGGTGTTATTCGACAATGTCTAATCTGTCATTTTATTTCTTAGTTGCAAAGACACTCAAGTAATTCTACACTTGTAAGGAATTTGATACCGCATAGACAATAAAGAAAAAATTCAATGAATTCCCTCTCACTTGGACTTAGGTTCTTTCTAAGCCTCAAGTTCGAAGAAATATCTTGAGGTGACGCTAGGCAAAGATTACCGCACTATGGTCCAAAGAATACCAAGATAAACAAGGAAAAAAAGACCAATAAAATGAGTCACCATACCAAATACCTTCCCAAAAACAAAATTTTACATTCCAACACCAAATTAAGACAATAAAAAAAAATAGTTCTAAATTCAATCATAGGAACCCTCGACAACTCCCATCCATTGGAATGCACCATAGTTACACCTGATGATAGAAAACAAGAAGGAGAATACTCGAAGTAACTTAACCCACAAGGGATAGTTGATAAGCCAACATAGCCCAACACCTTATGACACAATTCAGAAAACAAAGGATAAAAATATAAGTGGAGAAGTTATTTCAAATGTTTTTCTTTTTTCTTAAAAAGCATAAATATATATATATATATATATATATATAGAGAGAGAGAGAGAGAGAGAGAGAGAGAGAGAGAGAGAGAGAGAGAGAGAGAGAGAGAGAGAGAGAGAGAGAGAGAGAGAGAGAGAGAGAGAGAGAGAGAGAGAGAGAGAGAATATAAGGATTTATAGTTACATTAACGTGGAAAACCCTCTAGGCTCTAGCATGTCATTCTTGTTGAGAATGAATTTCATATTGATGGGAGGAGGGACCTTGTATGGACTTATAAGAGGTTGGGCTACTCTTCTTATTGTTAATTAGTTTTATGGTGGAACCCCAACTTCCTTCAGTTCCTTTAATTACAATTATTTTGAATCGAGAAAAACAATAGTAAATCAATGAAATGTTCTATCAACTAAAACTTCATTTAAAGGTATAAGAAAACAATGAATATATGTAAGGAACTAAAATGCATCTGACCAATATATAGTAAGACATAGACAAGTGTTTAATCTAGACAGTCAAATGTATCTTGATAATAAGTTGTTCATATGGCACAACAACAGCAACAACATACCTCAGCCATAGTCTGCTCCTCACTTGCATCATTCCAAGTTGTAATAAACTTCCTCAAAAAATCAATGGAAACTAAAAGATCAGTTTTAATCATACTACTATCCTCCTTGGTTTCATGGTCATTCTTAGTCAAAAGATCATCTTGTTCAACCTTGTCTCTCTTTCACAAAGGCCTCTCTTATATTGCAGAAATGTAAGTAGAGTTACTCACTTGGTCCGAAATTTTAGCAGATTGTAAAGAAGAGTTAACCTCGGTGCATGTGTTGATGCACGAAATCAGTGAGGACTTTGGTACAACATAAAGTTTCAAGTTTGTGACATTCGCTAGATTGCTCCGGTCACTTCTGTGGATAAGTATGTAGATGAACAGAGATAGGGAAGCAAACACAAGATGTACGTGGTTCACTCAGATTGGCTACGTCCACAGAGTAGAGGAGTTCTCATTAATTGTGAAGGATTTACACAAGTACATAGGTTCAAGCTCTCTTTGAGTGAATTCTAGTGAATAGTTTAGTACAAATGACATTAGGGATTATTGTGAGAGAATGATCTCTATTTATAGAAGAGAGTTTCTAGCTTTGTTCTTACATTGACACGTGCCATACTGTCATTGGCCAATGACATTGACACGTGTCGTGCTGTGATTGACCTCTGACGTTGACATGTGTTGCGCTGTGGTTGGCCTCCTGGTTGGAAGAAAACTCTTGTGGGTCCTTGACGGTATAATGTTGACCAGTGCTTAGTAGTTTCAGGGTTGGTCAAGTATGGTACAAACAGTGCTTCCCTAAGTTCCCGAGTAAGGGAAGCTTCTCGGTTGGGGACTTGCAAGATCCAAGCCACTGAGTAATCACGAAACTTCTAAGTGTTGAAGTGCAGTATCATTTTCAGTTGCCTCTGTCCCATAGGTAAGAGTGGTATATTGAACATATGTTGACGCACAAGGTAATGTATCATTTTCACTTGAAGCTTACTTGTAGTTTCAGGCTTGGTCAAATGCAATACAAACCATGTAGTGGGAGTCCCCCAAGTCTCTGAGCGAGAAAATCTGCTGAATGAGGTGCAGACAAGGTAAGCAATCAGAGATCCAAGTAAGCAGTCCCAGATCGGAGGTTTGATTTCGGACTCCAGCTGATCGTTCTATTTCTCTTTGTCTTACAGGCTGTATGAAAGATAAAGAGAAACAAATGAAGAAGAGATGATATGAGATAATTTTGCTTTTGAAGAGGTACCGGATGAATCGGCACCTTTTTTGTTGTACTTGTTGACTTTCCACAGGCTTATTCTTGAACTGGGCTATAGGGTTTTCTAGTTTCCTTCAAATGAGGGAGCCGACTCGAGAATTTGAGGGTCAAAACAACTCCATCAAATTTAGAGTACATTCGATCCTGATGATATGAGATACTGTTGCTCTTCGGTGGCGGTGCCAGCAAAAGGTTGTTGAAGTTTCTCGAGTTCTTTGGATGGGGCAGTGACGCCTAGCTTGGTTTTGACTTAAAGTCCTCTGTCTGGATTATGCAGTTCTGTAGAAAAGGCATCGTGCTGTAGTGACCTGTTCCAACTCATCGTTGACCATTTCTGCTTCAATCTTTTGCATATCTGAAGTGGTGTGTACCCTTTGCATTTGAATGGTCCTTTAGAACACTACTTCTCAGTGACTCATCCATGCTTGGCAGCTTCAGTGTAAAAAGCTAATATCTGATCAACTGTTATGGGGTATTTACCGGAGGAATTCGTGACCTTGAAAACAGTTGAGGATGAGTACTCGAGAGCAATGCTAGGGAACTAATCAGGAAAAGGTTCTGGGCAATTAGTTCCGGATCAAAATTCTGACTTCATGTTTCGACTGATTGCTCTTTTTTTCCTTGTCTTGTAGGTGAAAACAAGAACAAAGACAAGGACATGGAGAAAGCATAATATGGGATACTCTTACTTTTGACCCTGATGATATGAGGTACTCTTACTCTATTGTGGCTTGTTTGCAGAGGTATTATTGGGGGAAAGAAATATGAGTATTTCGAAAAGCTTCGTTGGGAGTGCCATCTCGGATGTCAGGAAAGGTTGAGCATTTTTTGTAGGTCTGCCTAGCTGTGGAAGATGGAGGTCAACATATATAGGAATTTCCCCAATAACAAGTGGTAATACTGTTATTTTACCCTTCTCGGTCATAGCAATGTATTGGGAGCTGCAAGGTTCACGTGTTTTAACTTTGTCGAATATCTTTGACAAAGTGGTATGTGGTATCTGGATAGCTGATGTTGCGTGTGAAGAATGTCGACACATTTTGTCCAGGAGAACCTGGCTCTCGAAATTCGAAAAGTGGTGTCTCTTCAATTTTTGAACAAGTAGATCCGTTAAAGGCGCATTCTCGGGAGGATGAAAAAGTAGGCATTCTCACAAGCCTGCTTTGTCATGGAGGACGAAAGTCGACACATATAAGGATTTCCCACTTAGCAAGTAGTGGTGTCATTCATTTACCCTTGTGGGCAATAGTAGGGTAGTTAGCATTTCAAAATTTGCGTGTCTTAGCTTTGTCAAAGATCTTTGACCAAGTTACCCGTGGTATCCGAGGAATTGATTTTGTGTGTGAGGATTGCCAAAAAAATTTATCCATGGGAACTTGACTCTCAAAATTCGGAGTGTGGTGCTTCTTCGATTTTTGAACACGCGATCATGTTGCCTTTCCTTTTATAAGGGTCCTAATTGTGTTCAAGGAGTACATTCAGAGCTACTGCTTGTAGAAGTTCCCCCTCATTTTCATACTTCTGAGATTTATTGGGCCTCATTTTTCTTTCATCATTTCTGAAAATAGCTTGCCCATCTGACCGCCGTTTTGACTTAAATGTTATGGAAGAGGCATCTATGTCTCCTCAAGACAACATATGGCATCCATCCTTCTTATCCCTTATTAGTCCTCTTACCCTTGGAGACTCTGTAATGATGAATGACGTGACCGCTATTGTGGTGGTCAGGAATCTTCTCACCCCCAAAGATAACAGGATACTCTCTAAACGATCAGGTGAGTTGGTTGTTCAGGATTCTCTGGCTTTCAGTGTTCAGTGTGCAGGTTATGTATCTCATATGGGCCAACGCCTGCTTGCTCTAACCCGCCAAGTTGAGTCATTAATGGTGGAGGTGGTGAGTTTGAAACAAGAGATCAAGGAGCTCAAATATGAAAATAGACAGTTGCTCATAACTACTCCACGGGCATGAAGAAAAACTTGACCAGCTGCAGGAATCCGAGAGTCGGATTTTAAGTGATCATCAGAGATTTGTGGATTTATTCCAAAGGCATCTACTGCCTTTGTCTTCTAGAGCTTTACCGTGTACCGAAGCTCCAAATGATCAACCTCATGTGCCTCTTCTTTCTGGGGTTCTGCGTAGTACTGAGGCTCCAAATGATCACCCTCTGGTGCCTCCTCTTTCTAGCGCTCTGACAAGTACTAAGGCTTCTCATGAGCAACCTTTGTGAAGGCTCCCTCATCTTTGTTTGTTTTGATTCTTGTGTATGTACATATATGTAGTTTATCGGAGATATCAATATACAAGCTTTACTTCGTTTAGCGTATTGTATTAAATACACTAAGGCAACCTTGGCTAAGTTCTTTGAAATTTTGTTTGTTGACGTTTGCATGTTGAAACTTTATGGATGGATCCTGTAGGTTGAAATAGTGCTCTCCTAATTTCCCGAGTGAAGAAAACTTCTCGTTTAGTGACTTGAAAGCTCTAAGTTATTGAGTAGTCGCGAAGCTTTTGATTACCGAGGTGTAGCGGCATATGGTAAGAGTCCCCCAAGTCTTCAGGCGAGAAGTCGACGAATTAGGTGGCTTGCTAGTAGTCAAGTTTCCAAACTACCAAAACATTCACCCTTTTCTTTTCTAAGTAGTAGCCCAAAACTCTTCCTTCATATATTTTTTTTAAGGTTGTTAAGCCCAAAGAAAAAAGAGAGCTCTAGCCATTTACATTTTTTTTTAGTTGTCACGCCCAAGGAGGAGAAGAGGCCCGTGCCCACACTTTTTATTTATTTATTCTTTTGCATCAAAATTTTGTGTTTGGGTATATAGCTTAAATGTTGAAGCTATTTTTAGGACACATGAACTTGAGTTTGCTTCACACTATCTTGATCAAGAGTGTGTGAAGCTCTTACATGTTTTAGTGTTGAAGTTTTGTAGTGAAACTTTGTGTTTAAAGTTTTGTAGGTGAAGCTTTTTGAGTGAAGCTTTGTAGGTGAAGCTTTTTTGGGAGGATGAAGCTTTTTTGGGTGAAGCTTTTTGGGTGAAACTTTGTGGGTGAAGCTTTTTTGGGAGGATGAAGCTTTTTGGGTGAAGCTTTGTAGGTGAAACTTTGTGGGTGAAGTTTTTTTGGGTGAAGCTTTTTTGAGTGGGTGAAGTTTTTTGGGTAAAGCTTTGTAGGCGAAGTTTTGTAGGTGAAGCTTTTTTGGGTGAAGTTTTTTTGGGTGGGTGAAGCTTTTTGGGTGAAACTTTGTGGGTGAAGCTTTTTTTGGGTAGGTGAAACTTTTTTGGGTGAAGCTTTGAAGGTGAAGTTTTTTTGGGTGAAGCTTTTTTGGGTGAGTGAAGCTTTTTGGGTGAAACTTTTTTTGGTGAAGCTTTTTAGGGTGGGTGAAGCTTTTGTTGGAACCATAAATTAATTTTGCTTCACACTATCTTGATCAAGAGTGTGTGAGGCTTTTTGGGTGAAGTTTTGTAGGTGACGCTTTGTGGGTGAAGCTTTTTGGGTGAAGCTTTTTTGGGTGGGTGAAGCTTTTTGGGTGAAGTTTTTTTGGGTGGGTAAAGCTTTTTGGGGTTAAGTTTTGTAGATGAAGTTTTTTGGGTGGGTGAAGCTTTTTGGGTTGGCGGATCGCTGCCGTACACCTATTTGCACGCCTTTAGTGCTTGTTTGACGAAAAAACGAGACCAATGACTCAAATTGACGTGAAAATGAAAGAGATGTCGAGAAAGCTCGAAGTAAGGGTCATTTTGGCACGGTCTTATTGTCAACAGTGGTCGGAGTAGAGAGATAGAGTCGGGTTGGGTCGGCGAGTCAATTAGATCTCGTGCCATCATTCCTTCCCTCATTTCCTTCCTTCTCATTGGTCTCTTTTTCTCCACCCACCCACTCCCCCCTGCACCCCCCCGGGTCACAGCCACAGACATGGCTTATCTCCAACAAAACACTCCTCCTACCAAATTTGGAGCCTTCCATACTAGTGGTCAAATGACCATTTTACCCTTGAACGTTTATATATCTTTCGTTATAACTCCGTTTCGCGAACGATTTTCACCTACACATTCGTGGAATCGTCCTCTATCTAAATATGTCAAGAAATACGATAAAATATGTCCTTGTATAATTACGTTGAGCCAACTAAGGGCATTTTCGTCTTTTCATCTATCGAACAAATATACACCAAAAATATAAATACATGGTAACTCCAAATACGACTACAAAATACTTAATTTAATAATCAAATACAAGAACAAAATTTCACATTTTTCCCACTGAAATTTCTTAACCATTTATTGATTTATTTTCCTATTTCCTCCACATATTCATAAATATGAATATCTTATTTATATAATTAAAAAAATTCAGGATATTACAACTCACGTGTTATTTTTCCGGATTATGTTTTCAATTCTAATTGGACTCGAAAAGCACTTTCTTTCATTTTCCAAATTATCTTTTAGGATTCCTAATCTAATTAAATAAGGAAACTAAGATTATTTCCTAATTCAGAAGAACTGGTGCACCCTTTACTTTCCCTACACAATCCTAAACAAAATAGGACACTAGCTTTGACAAGCCAAAATCCTAACAATCTCGACCTTGGTGAGTCAAACCAAGTCTTGACTGTTACATCCCATAGTATCTTCAAACCATCTTGAAATAGCTCTGGAAATCTTCAAGAACCGTCACCTTGGCAATCTTGTTCTTGCCTCATTGAACCTCAAGTGAGGAGGTGCTCCAACTTAATCAATCAATGAGATTGATCACGTTCAAGCAATGCTTGAACTTCTTGGCCGGCACTATCTTTGTAAGGAAATTTGTGGCATTGTCTTCTGTGTGAACCTTTTCAACCAATCCCTAATTATGTGATACCTTGCTTCAATGTGCTTTGATTTTTCATGAAAATCCTGATTCTTTGCCGAGTGAATGGCAATTTAACCACCACATTTCAGCTCATGTAATCCTAAAGTAATTCCCATTTGGCTTACCAAGCCACTAAGCCAAATTGCTTCCTTTTCAACTTCGGCCAAAGCAATTTACTCTGCCTCTATGGTCGACAAAGTTATAATTGGTTGCAGTAGTGTCCTCCAACTGATTGGTCTTCCTGTACATGTAAAGACATAACCAAAAGTTGACCTTCTCTTGTTCAAGTTTCCTACATAATCGGCATCCACATATCCCAACACACCACATTTTCTTTTTGCTTCTCAAACATGATCGTTTGTCAGCAAAGAACGTTTTAAGTAATGCAAAATTGACTTGACTACATCCCAATGTTGCTTTTCTGGATTCGCCAGCCTAATCCAATACACCAACTATACTGAGCCGTGTTCCCAACACGTTAAAATATTTATCCCGATATGGGCGTGTAGCCCACAACTACATGCTTTGGTTGTTTTTCTTCTCTGATAAACATTACGTTTCTTAGATATTCAACTCCACACTCATCTCCAAATCTCAAATTATGTTAGAGTAAGGCCCAGCTTGTGTTTAGTATGGAAGGAACGGGAAATGAATCGCAACCAAAATAAGAGGGTGGTTGAACAACAATGCGTTCTTGCGGAGCGAAAACGTCATACGTAATTCTCGAACGCACATAGAAACCGGAAAAGAAGAACATTGTTGAACCTAAAATGCAGAACTTTGGAGTCCTCGAACTTTCTTTACTATGATAAATAAACCGTACAACATCTTTGATAAGCAACTGTCATCTAGATAACAAAACCATGTAAATTCTGTACACTTCCTATCCATTGTACATACAGACACCATAGAGGAGAGCTCACTCCTATTAAAATCGACAAGGGGACTGACCTCTTCGATTAAATATGAAGAATCCCGGCTGACAGCAGTAACTGCATGGATAATAAAATTTGAACGAATAGTTCCCAGAATGTCGTTCTCAGCACCATACCACAGTTCCCGGCAAGCTGAAGTCCTGCACAATTTTCACCCAAAAATTCAGAACTTTTCGTTGCAAATCAACTGGCCTATGGCCTCCCAATTTGATGTGATGAATCCGGTGAAATAAGCAGATCGTCCGCTAACACATCAACTGAGATAGGCCAATTGGGCATGTAGAGACCAAATGAAGCAACTTTTAGGACTGGGATACAATGGAAAATTCCGTCTGCTGCTTAGGCATCAAGACAGCCAACCGTAGTTTGTGAAGCTGGCACAAATTTGCAAGATTGTTGAATACTGAGACCCTTGCAACATTATTATCCAATAAAACAACATGTGCAATACTGAAAGCTTCACCTTTCTCAACCGCAAATTGCACCTCTCTCATCGATATTTCAAACCAGTCTTTTCTTGGAGATTTGGTTGCTTTAACTTCAATGTACTCTCTACTATTTTCCTTCTCTCCCAGAACTATGTCATATGGTAGCCCAGTTTCATTATGTTCATTAACCCACTTAACAACTGACTTGCCAGCTTTGTCAACAAAATATTTAAAAGCAACAAGCTCACCTAGCCGCCCAGTTAAAATTTCTTGTGTCGAATTGGGTGTACCGAATCTAAGCTGATCTCTCTGGCTAAGATTAGATGAACCAATGTCAGAAGCATCAGACACAAGACCAAAACTACTAGGATCAAACTGGATATGCATTGCCAAGTCAGCCTCATTGCCAGCCTCACCACAATGTTCTTGCAGACAATTGGAGTCTGGCAAAACTAAAGCTGCAGACATTGCTGAACAATATTCAATTGTCCAATTAGTGTAAACTGAAACAGGTGTCAAACTATCTGTTTGTCTACTGATACCCTCAGAATCATCACCCAATTTATTTTGGACAGCCAGTGAACCTGGTGCCTGTGTCTTAAAATAATTTGCACGAGCATAACCAAACCCTGGTGCAATTTTCCAATCAACAGGAGGCCAGGTTGCTGCTTTGCTTTTGGATTTCCAACTGCTTTGTTCCTTTACTTCTGTTGAAGTAGAACTTGTCTGCAGTGGTTTATCACTCCTCGTTAAGGAATGCAAAGAAGACAAGGACCAGACAGATTCACCATCAGGAAGCTTTGGCACCTTTTGGCTATTTAAGATGAAAAACTCTCTCTGCTCCTCGTTTGAACCTGACTCTGCCATGGTTGTGATCATATGAAGGAAATTTGCCAAGTGCAGTTCAGAACTTCCATTAAAAAATAAACGAGAAAGCTCCATAAATAATGCATGAGAATCCGACTCTTGTGTTGCATACAAAACGCTACCCTGTATTTGTGAAATGAAAGGATTAAGGGTATGAAAGTGAGAAAAATTGCAAGTACTCATCACACCAAATTCTTGGTGAAATAGCTTCCGGAATCATAAAACTATGAGAAACACCATTTAATAAGAGAAGTTGACTAAAAGGAGGAACTTTTAGGGGATGCATAATTTATATTTTCTCTTTTACCAGAACAAAGTAGGAGGATGCATTGTTTCACATACTAAATCCTTGTATTCAGAACGAAGTAAGAATATTGTGGTTCCAGGTAACTTCTAAATCGGCTTGAAGTATAAGAGGAGCATTATGAAACACAAACAGCAAGCATTCACATTCAATAAGGATGAAATAACATACCGTCAGAAGACAACTACATTCAACTTGCATCTTGGATTCACTTCCAGTACCCTTTATAACATTCCGGTAAAACAGCTTTTCTACAACTACTACTTGCAGACGGTTCAGCATCTCAAATTCAGACTGCTTGAGTTGAGAATATTTATCCGGGTGTACACCATGTAAGTACCGCTGAGCATATGGAAGAGCCCAATCCAGCAATGCAGCTTTAAAGCTACAGTCTTCGATACCAGAATATATTGTTCATGTGATTAATCACAATAAGAAACTCGACTCATCTCAATCCTCTTCAGAACAAGATTCAGAAGATGAGAGTGCTAATTCTATCCACAAGATGGAAGAAGCCTTTCAGAGTCTTGAACTCAAGAGAATTAACAAAGGGATTAATCCCACATCTCTCACAAAAAACTGGTAACCCAGACCAACACCTCCTGACCTCCAATTCGAGGAAAGGAATTTCCAAACCCAATTCTCGGTGTCCTCTAATAAACTCTATGAATGGAATATAGATGGTTTATCGGAACAAGAGTTACTAAACAAACTCCAACACATCTCTATGGTTGCTAATAGCTACATTACCAACCATAATCTTACGCAGACCCAAGTCGTTGACCTCCTGGTCACTGGCTTCACGGGAATGCTTCATTCCTGGTGGGAAAAACACCTCACCGAATATTCTCGAAATGAAATCCGTAATGCGGTCAAGAAAGATGAGGAAGGAACTCCTCTCTTTAACGAACAAATAGGACAGGGTATCCCTGACGCAGTCAACACTCTTCTCTTCACAATCATAGAACACTTCATAGGTACTCCATCCAACGTTACCACTAGGATTCACGACCAACTAAGTAATTTAAGGTGTCCAACCTTAAGTGACTTCAGATGGTACAAGGATGTTTTCCTTTCACGAGTCATGCTCAGAGAAGATAGTAACCAGCCTTTTTGGAAAGAAAAATTCATAAATGGCTTACCCAATCTTTTCGCCCATAAGATTAGAACAACGTTAGTAAACGACGATGGTATTATACCATATCATACTCTTACTTATGGTAATATTATTAATATTATCCAGAAGGAAGAGTTGAAGATGTGCATTGATATGAAAATATCAAGGCAGGTCAACAAAGATAAGGCCATAGCCAAATACGAACTAGGAACGTTCTGTGAACAGTACGGTCTTCCTCCCATAGCACCTTCCAATAGGAAAAAATCCCATAAGTCTAATAAGTTTCCTAGGTATCCAACCAAGTACTCCGGTAGGACACACCACAAACATAGGAAACCTCAGTTCCAACCCAATTCGTTTTACGAAAAACCAAAATCCAAATGGAAGAAAGGAAAGAGGAAATCCTCTGGAAAATTCCATTCGAAAGACAATAGTCAACAAGGAAAATGCTACAAATGTGGCAAATTCGGGCACTACGCTAATAAGTGTAGAATCAAAAACACCATCAACCAATTGAAGATCTCTGACGAAGAGAAACTTCATCTTATCCAAGTTCTGGAACTTAGAGACACAGACCATAGTCAATCAGAAGATGATCTGCACTCTTCTTCTTCTGACTCTAACTCTTCTTCCAGTCTCTCTTCACCTGACATCAAGCTAGGTTGTACCGATGCTTGCTGTAAAAAGGTTTCAGTGCTTAGTAAGCAAGAGGAACAAGAAGATTTTCTTCTTGAGTTAATTTCCAAGGTCGATGACCGGATCTCAAAACTTTCTATCTTAAGAAACTTAAGAAATTAGTTTCTTCAGATGACATTGGCCCTAGCCAACCCCAACCAACTCAAAAAATCTCTCTTAGCACAACCCTAGAAAGGTTTAGTAAGTCTAAGAAAGAAATCACCATTCAGGATCTCCATAGAGAAGTCAACAAAGTCAAAGACGAAATTAGGTTTCTAAAGTCCGAAAACCTAGAAATTCGTACACAGCTTAGTAAAGTTCAGACACAAGCTTTAGCCGACCATGATGAAGAACATGATAGCTCTTCTTCATCAGGCCATCATTCTGACTCCTCATCTAGGACCCCATCCCAACAGAATTTAGTTCTAAGTCTCCTAGACAAAATCAGGATTAGAAAATGGTATTCCGTAATGTCGATAATAATCGATGACTGCCATTTCAAATCAATTGCTTTGATAGATTCAGGAGCAGACTTGAATTGTATTCAAGAAGGGTTAATACCTACTAAGTATTTTCATAAGTCCAATGAAGTACTTAGTGCTGCAAATCAATCTCCAATGCAATTAAAATTCGAAATTCCCAAAGCACATTTCTGTCAAGATGATGTGTGTTTCAAGACGTCGTTCGTCCTCATCAAAAACATCTCAGATCCTGTCATATTAGGATTACCTTTTTTAGCACTTATCTATCCTTTTAAGGTTCATCATAATAGGATTACTACCAAAGTCTTAGGACAGAAGGTCACCTTTAGGTTCTGCCTAGAAACAGACCTTAGGAAACTTCGCCATCTTCAACGGGATAGTGTTTCAAGATCCCTAAACCTCATCACTAATAAGTCCAATCATATTAATTTCTTGAAGGAAGAAATTAATCACAAACGAGTTGAGGAACAACTTGTTCAAGAACCTTTGGTTCAACGCATTTCCCAATTCCATAACAAGCTTATCAGAGAAGTTTGCTCTGATATTCCAAATGCCTTATGGCATCGCAAACAGCACATTGTTAAACTCCCTTACATTAAGAAGTTTAATGAATCCAAAATACCTACTAAGGCTAGACCCATCCAAATGAGTCAAGAAGTAATGGATGTTTGCAAAGCAGAGATCCAGGATCTTCTTTCCAAAGGAATTATCCGTAAATCCAAGTCTCCTTGGTCATGTCCTGCATTTTATGTTCAGAAAAGTGCAGAATTAGAAAGAGGGTCTCCCCGATTAGTTATTAACTACAAACCTTTGAATGCTGTTTTGGAATGGATCAGGTATCCAATCCCCAACAAAAGAGATTTGATTAAAAGGCTTAGTAAAGCAACTATATTTTCAAAGTTTGATATGAAATCAGGTTTTTGGCAAATTCAAGTTCATGAATCTGATAAATATAAAACTACTTTTGTAACGCCTTTCGGCCATTATGAATGGAATGTAATGCCTTTCGGATTGAAAAATGCTCCCAGTGAATTTCAAAATATTATGAATGAGATTTTCAATCAATATAGTCATTTTACAATTGTTTATATTGATGATGTTCTTGTTTATTCACAGTCCATAGACGAACATTGGAAGCACTTGCATTTGTTTGCTAGGATCATTAGAACAAATGGATTGGTTGTGTCAGCCACTAAGATTAAGTTGTTCCAAACCAAAGTTAGGTTTTTAGGATACAACATCCACCAGTTTACAATTCAACCCATAGACCGTGTCATCCAGTTTGCAGACAAATTCCCAGACCAAATCACTGACAAAACCCAACTCCAGCGATTTCTTGGTTCTTTGAATTATGTCTCTGAGTTTTATCCTCATCTCCGTCAACAATGTAAACCCTTGTTTGATAGACTTAAGGATAATCCCCCAGTTTGGTCTCCCACTCATACTTCCATTGTCAAACAGATTAAGAATCATGTCAAGACATTGCCTTGTCTCGGCATTCCAACTCCCCACTCTTTCAAAATTGTGGAAACCGATGCTTCGGATATCGGTTATGGAGGTATCCTCAAACAGAAAGTTTCTCCAGATTCTCCTGAACAGATTGTTCGCTTCCATTCAGGAGTATGGAATTCTGCTCAAGCTAATTATAGCACTATTAAAAAAGAGATTTTATCTATTGTATTATGCATTAGCAAATTTCAAGATGATTTACTAAATCAAAAATTTCTTATTAGAGTTTATTGCAAATCTGCCAAGCATGTTTTACAAAATGATGTTCAAAACATTGCATCAAAACAGATTTTTGCACGATGGCAAGCCATATTATCAATTTTTGATTTTGAAATTGAATACATTAAAGGTAGCCATAACTGCATTCCAGATTTCTTAACCAGAGAATTTTTGCAGGGGAAGAATGTCTAATAAGCAAAAAAATCTTCAGGATTCTCAGAAGGGCAATGCCCAACAAATGAGGCTTCCTGCCTCTTTACCACCACCAAAACAGGAATCTATTCCCGATTCCTCGGCCTTAGCCATAACCAACAGATTTACTCCCTTAGGATCAACCATAGGAAATCTCCGACCCAATTACCAGCAGCCTCGACCAAATTACCAGTCAGCTTTGGTCAATGACTATGATCCCTACTCATCCACTTACCGGCAATCGCCATCACCAACCCCCAGCTTCACAAAAACATCTCCTTACATTCTTAAGGAACCAAAAGAGTATCTCTTCTCCATCCCTAAAGATTGTCGTCACAACCAACCACCAGAACAAATTGCCAGAAGGGTTTTCCCTCCAAATTTCCATTACCAGCCAACTGAGATTCATAAATCACTCCAGTTCTATACTACCATCCTCTCTGAGACATCATCTGTTTCCATCAAACCTATCTACTCCACAACCCACAAAAACAAACTTCTTTATCATTCCTTAACCATTGGGAAATTCCTTACAGAATCAGAATGGGGAATCCCCCTTTACCAAACCAAACCTCTTCGGAGCAATCAACTACCCATTCATTTCAGCAACTATAATTATTTTGATTACATTCAAGCATAGACTAATATTTTCTTACACCAGACAGAAGATTTTAGCCATTCATGGTTCATTACCATTGACAAGAATTTCAGACCCAACTTTCCAGCATAGTTCAACCGTTGGTGGACAGTTCATGGCCCTTACGCCGCCATCATTCCAGACGAGCTCATGGAAGTCCTTGAACAGACTTTCAAGAAGAAGTTTGACAGAAGCCGCTTTGACGAAGATGTTCCCCTTCTTGCATTATTCATGGCCAAGTACCGGGTTCCATGGATTCTCAGGTGGAATTTCCAAGTTGACGGCAAAGAAGTCTATCGACAGCGCATGGCTAAGTGGTGGGATAAGTTCGATATTCAGAAGGTCATTGCTGCGGTCTTCAAAGATTTTCCCATCTCCGCCAGTCCGGATCCTGCTATCGCAACCCAGCCCTCTGAGCCCACTAAGGCCCTGGATCAAGACCCATTCAACATCCAGTCTTTATCGGACATTAGTCCATCTCCTTCGCTCAAAGGTGTTGCCAGTTCCTCAAAGTCCAAGTCCAGTTCAAAGAAGAAACAGAACAGATTAGACCTGGGCCAACAATTACTTGCAGAAGCAGCCCTGCTACAGCAAGAAGACTCCGACTCCGGAAACTCTTCAGACGCATCTTCTCAACCTCCAGCTAACTGGGCCGACTCAGTCTACAGAGACTCCCAAGACCCATTTAGTTTGTAATTAGGTATTTATTTTTGTATTTCAAACAATTACAAGTATGTAATCATTTCAATTTGTAAGATCGTAGAATCCAATAGGATCAAGTCAGTGGCCCCAACACCGAAAGAAGTGTCGGCAGCAATCATCTCAGGAATCATCTGCAGTAGCAGACAAGTCACTATTCATGAATAGTAAAATCACTTGTACTATTCATCCATCATTATTCACCCGCGTGAATCCATAGGAACCGACAGCATCTTTTGCTTTCGGCTCTTTCCAGCAGAGGCACATGCCTTCCTGTTCTCGGCACCTTCCCTTGGCCCTTATCAGGAGGAATTCAAGGATTATTGAGGGATCCTTCCTTTGGAAGAAAACAGAGCAACATTTTCTCATCAGAAAATTCGAAACCAAAACACTATCTAGAATAGGGAGAGAGATGCCTGCGAGCACCATTATCTCTGTTATCCTTTCTAATCGGCAATAGCCATCATCTGTTGTAAGTTACATATTCAAGTTTTAATAAAAACTTATTTTCATCATCTATCTGCATCATTAATTTTAATTCATTATTTTCATTATGCAAATTATCTTCCATATCGGCTTGATCTTCACCATGGTTTTTAACCTCAGATTTTTATTACTGATATCTTATTCATCTTCCGCACCAGCAATAGCTAAGCCTTTCGGTAAGGAAAGCTGCCACGTGGTATCAGAGCCACTCGGTAGTCATTGAGTTATTCTCTTCAATTTACAAATCCAGTCCTTGTTCTTACATTCATTTTCCAGATAGCTTGTAAGCTAACTCCTTGTGTGAATTTTCTGTGTCCCCCACCAAACAGTAAGGCACGTTGTCCAAACAGTAAGTCTCGAGGTAGAGGCATGAGCGGAGTGCATGAGCGAGAAGGGATATAGCTAATAAGCATTAGAGGTTTGCTTTATAAGTTTTCTGTATTTTGTGTGTTTGAATTTGTGCTTTATGAGTAAATTGTTTAGAACTAATTCTATGGCTAGCAGTAGCTCTCATATGCATCTAGACAGCATACCTGACATAGTTAATGAAGAACAGAAATTCGACTTCCAAACAGACAGTAGTCTAGGTTTTGGTGATTGGAATATTCCAAAATCTCTTCAAAAAATATTTACAAAAAGAAATGGTCAGTAGCCTCATTTAGATCAGAACATCACGTTAAGACTATAGAACAAACCTACGCTTTTAGCAAAGACCGTGAAGAGTGTCAACTCTTCTCACCGCATCAGATTAGAAAGCATAGAAAAGATGGTCATAACTTCATGCATATAGGGTTAGTCCAGGTAGCAGTCAAACCCTTTAACCCGACGAGGTCTTAATACCTCAATTCTCTTGTGTCTCCGCAACGCAAGATTTTTAGATTTCAGTGATAGCATCCTTGGAATGATTGAATCCAGTCTTTCCAATGGACCTATCCATTTCGACTGTTTTACAGATCTTACATTAAGTCTTTCAGATCCTAATATCTTGAAAGCACTTACACTCAACACTCAAACTTCAGGGTACAAAGTCCTTGAAGGAACACAGCCTTTGGCACTCATCTACTGTATCAATTACAAAGTAACTGGCACGAACATGAACTTCTAGGCTCTTTCCAAGAGTCCGAAAGATCACACCATCCTCATCCAATCCTCATTAGAGAACGCTAACATTAGTGTGCCCAGAACTATTAGGTGGTCAATATCAGTCTCCCAGCAGAATGGTATTTGATGAACGAAAGCAAACCAGTTAGTATCCAAAACGACTTGGTTAACCTTGACAACATCGAACAATACTTCGATGGTACCGTCAAGATTAATGTCAGTAGACCAAATAGAAAACCTGTAGTCTCAGGAAGACATTCTTTTTCTGGATCCATGTCATCCGATAGACAGGGTCAGGATAAAGAATTCATTGCTTCCTTAGCAAATAGGAAACTAAAGTCCGTAGACACCAGTTCCTCTGTCACCCAGCAAGAGTTAGTAGACGACCTTATCCAACTTAAGCTCCAGTCTCTAGAGACCAAAGCTTGGGTTACCAACCCAGTCTACCAACCTAACTCCTCTAAGGCAGAAGAACCAACCTCCCCAACAGAATCTGACTTTGACGCTGGTCAAGTTAATCCTCAGTTGTTAGTTTTGAACAAACCATTCAAACCTAACAACAAAAGACTCAATAGAGACATCGAAGCTGAAGAAAACATTCCTCGCAGGAATATTTTCAGAGGCAAATACACTCAAGATGAAAAGCTAGAAATTTACCATAAATGGAAAGCTTTCATGCAAACTCACAGGTTTGAAGTATTTTGCTTCGATTATGTTGAAAAATATTATGAACCTGAACAACAACAATTAGAGGTAATAACCAAACAAAACTGGCTTAAAGAAGACAAGACAATTGTCTCCTCTAGTCATCCTCCCCAAGAAAAGATCCTAATCACCACAGCCAATACGCAAATCCCAGCCACTCCTTTCAAAATACCAAAAGACGACACTAGTGTCAAACCTGTCATAGAACAGAATAATTACACCAACCAAAGTCTCCACACCATAGGCAAACAGTTAGACAAGATAGAAACTAAAATCGATAGGTTGTCTATACCCAAGCCTACCCCAAGTGAAAAACCTTTGGTTACCTTCCAAGAGTCTCCCTCACTTAAAGTGGCCTCTACATCTCAAAAAATAGACCAAATGCTCAATGAGCTAAAGTCAGAAAAAGGAGTTCATGTGATTAATCACAATAAGAAACTCGACTCATCTCAATCCTCTTCAGAACAAGATTCAGAAGATGAGAGTGCTAATTCTATCCACAAGATGGAAGAAGCCTTTCAGAGTCTTGAACTCAAGAGAATTAACAAAGGGATTAATCCCACATCTCTCACAAAAAACTGGTACCCCAGACCAACAACTCCTGACCTCCAATTCGAGGAAAGGAATTTCCAAACCCAATTCTCGGTGTCCTCTGATAAACTCTATGAATGGAATATAGATGGTTTATCGGAACAAGAGTTACTAAACAAACTCCAACACCATCTCTATGGTTGCTAATAGCTACATTACCAACCATAATCTTACGCAGACCCAAGTCGTTGACCTCCTGGTCACTGGCTTCACGGGAATGCTTCATTCCTGGTGGGAAAAACACCTCACCAAATATTCTCGAAATGAAATCCATAATGCGGTCAAGAAAGATGAGGAAGGAATTCCTCTCTTTAACGAACAAATAGGACAGGGTATCCCTGACGCAGTCGACACTCTTCTCTTCACAATCATAGAACACTTCATAGGTACTCCATCCAACGTTACCACTAGGATTCACGACCAACTAAGTAATTTAAGGTGTCCAACCTTAAGTGACTTCAGATGGTACAAGGATGTTTTCCTTTCACGAGTCATGCTCAGAGAAGATAGTAACCAGCCTTTTTGGAAAGAAAAATTCATAAATGGCTTACCCAATCTTTTCGCCCATAAGATTGGAACAACGTTAGTAAACGACGATGGTATTATACCATATCATACTCTTACTTATGGTAATATTATTAATATTATCCAGAAGGAAGGGTTGAAGATGTGCATTGATATGAAAATATCAAGGCAGGTCAACAAAGATAAGGCCATAGCCAAATACGAACTAGGAACGTTCTGTGAACAGTACGGTCTTCCTCCCATAACACCTTCCAATAGGAAAAAATCCCATAAGTCTAATAAGTTTCCTAGGTATCCAACCAAGTACTCCGGTAGGACACACCACAAACATAGGAAACCTCAGTTCCAACCCAATTCGTTTTACGAAAAACCAAAATCCAAATGGAAGAAAGGAAAGAGGAAATCCTCTGGAAAATTCCATTCGAAAGACAATAGTCAACAAGGAAAATGCTACAAATGTGGCAAATTCGGGCACTACGCTAATAAGTGTAGAATCAAAAACACCATCAACCAATTGAAGATCTCCGGAAGATGAATAAGATATCAGTAATAAAAATCTGAGGTTAAAAACCATGGTGAAGATCAAGCCGATATGGAAGATAATTTGCATAATGAAAATAATGAATTAAAATTAATGATGCAGATACATGATGAAAATAAGTTTTTATTAAAACTTGAATATGTAACTTACAACAGATGACGGCTATTGCCGATTAGAAAGGATAACAGAGATAATGGTGCTCGCAGGCATCTCTCTTCCTATTCTAGATAGTGTTTTGGTTTCGAATTTTCTGATGAGAAAATGTTGCTCTGTTTTCTTCCAAAGGAAGGATCCCTCAATAATCCTTTAATTCCTCCTGATAAGGGCCAAGGGAAGGTGCCGAGAATAGGAAGGCATGTGCCTCTGCTGGAAAGAGCCGAAAGCAAAAGATGTTGTCGGTTCCTATGGATTCACGTGGGTGAATAATGATGCATGAATAGTACAAGTGATTTTACTATTCATGAATAGTGACTTGTCTGCTACTGCAGATGATTCCTGAGATGATTGCTGCCGACACTTCTTTCGGTGCTGGGGCCACTGACTTGATCCTATTGGATTCTACGATCTTACAAATTGAAATGATTACATACTTGTAATTGTTTGAAATACAAAAATAAATACCTAATTACAAACTAAATGGGTCTTGGGAGTCTCTGTAGACTGAGTCGGCCCAGTTAGCTGGAGGTTGAGAAGATGCGTCTGAAGAGTTTCCGGAGTCGGAGTCTTCTTGCTGTAGCAGGGCTGCTTCTGCAAGTAATTGTTGGGCCAGGTCCAATCTGTTCTGTTTCTTCTTTGAACTGGACTTGGACTTTGAGGAACTGGCAACACCTTTGAGCGAAGGAGATGGACTAATGTCCGATAAAGACTGGATGTTGAATGGGTCTTGATCCAGGGCCTTAGTGGGCTCAGAGGGCTGGGCTGCGATAGCAGGATCCGGACTGGCGGAGATGGGAAAATCTTTGAAGACCACAGCAATGACCTTCTGAATATCGAACTTATCCCACCACTTAACCATGCGCTGTCGATAGACTTCTTTGCCGTCAACTTGGAAATTCCACCTGAGAATCCATGGAACCCGGTACTTGGCCATGAATAATGCAAGAAGGGGAACATCTTCGTCAAAGCGGCTTCTGTCAAACTTCTTCTTGAATGTCTGTTCAAGGACTTCCATGAGCGTCTGGAATGATGGCGGCGTAAGGGCCATGAACTGTCCACCAACGGTTGAACCATGCTGGAAAGTTGAGTCTGAAATTCTTGTCAATGGTAATGAACCATGAATGGCTAAAATCTTCTGTCTGGTGTAAGAAAATATTAGTCCATGCTTGAATGTAATCAAAATAATTATAGTTGCTAAAATGAATGGGTAGTAGATTGCTCCGAAGAGGTTTGGTTTGGTAAAGGGGGATTCCCCATTCTGATTCTGTAAGGAATTTCCCAATGGTTAAGGAATGATAAAGAAGTTTGTTTTTGTGGGTTGTGGAGTAGATAGGTTTGATGGAAACAGATGATGTCTCAGAGAGGATGGCAGTATAGAACTGGAGTGATTTATGAATCTCTGTTGGCTGGTAATGGAAATTTGGAGGGAAAACCCTTCTGGCAATTTGTTCTGGTGGTTGGTTGAAGAAGTAGAAAAAGAAAGAACAAGTTTGGAGGAGTAGAACTGGTTTGGTTTTGTTGTTCCAATATAAAGCTCTCATCTTTGTTTTAGTTTGTAGTTACAAGTTGAAATCTGATTACAAGAATTGGAAGTGTAAAGGACAAGTGCCTCAAATTCACCTCTTATATTTTTTTGGAATTGTTTCTTTGATTTCTCAATTTTTTTCCAAGAATTGCTTATATTAAGCTTTGTACCTCGATTTTTCAATGGGGTTTCTGCTAATTTGGTGTTGGATTGAAGCAAATAACATGAATATTTGGTTCTTTTTCATTTTTTTTCATTATCCTGCTTCCTAGTCTGAAACTGGACCAAACACTTCACTAAATCAGTCCAGCTTAGTCTATTCTAAGCCAGTCCAGCTTAGTCTACTCTAAGTTGGTCCAACTTAGTCTATTCTAAGCCAGTCCAGCTAAACCAAGTCAAGTTCGAGATAGTCTAAGGCAACAAACGCACCCTTAGTGTCTAGGGTTTTAAAATAAAAGTTGTCGGTTTATGGTTCCAGCAGGCCCATTAGTCTTTAAATTTCCTTGATCTATAAGGATCAGGTTATTATTTCCGTTTTCTAAAGGATTGGGTTAGTTCTTGTTCTATTAGGTTTAGGTTTGTTATAAGTTACATCATTGTAATTCTCTTTAGATAGTAATGATTGAATAAGATCGATGGAGCTGTTCTCCTCTCTAGGTTAGTGTGATTCTAACCCTAGTTATTATGCCCAGGGCCTCTAGGAGTGATTCATAGAAACCCTACTGGTATGATGATAGTAGTTTCTATCCTGTTCTCATATTTTCCCATAATCCTTTTGTCTTGCATCATTACATTATCTTCTTTTTCAAAAGAATAAAAATAACCATCACTTACTCTGTGTATGCTCAAGAATATGTTCAGTGATGACCCGTGGATCCTTCATTTTTGGTTCATCTTTAGCAATTTGTTCAACATCTATGCTCACATATTCAGGACAGTTATCAACAAGACTGCCAGTTTGGAATGTATCACACATGATATCCCACATTCCACATTTGATAGACAAGACCTGCAACACAGACATGACAATGTGAGTGACCAGAAACAGTTGCATCACAACAAAGGGTTTCACTGGTTAGTCACAATACAATATGAAACTTCCACAGCAAACCTGTGGAAAACTCAATGAAACCCACATAAGACATTGAGAACCTTGTTGAGTAATTTTTTTGAAATTTTCAGACATAAAGAATGACCTTAACATGATATACAGGCCCTATAACAAGCCATCTATAAGCATAACAACTATTTTAAAAACCATTGTTAACTAAATGTATACAAGGCCCTTAGCAGAACCTTACATTAAAGAATTCAAGGTAACTAAACGTATTGAACCCATGATAGAAAAACCAAAACCAAAAGGAACTACAAGAATATACACTAAAATATGTAGTTTTATTATGAAAAAGAAAAACGAACTACAATAAGCTTGGACCAGCAATGCATCAGAACCAAAACAGCAATCAAAGCACCATACATCTGTAACAAGAGTTAAAACACAAAAACACACAAACATAACAAAAACATATATGCATCTCAGCATCTCCATACTTTAACATCCTCGTGAATTGACTAATTAAACATCTGCAAAACAATAAAATACTACATGGGAAACTAATAAGCTGATAATTAAACAGACCACAATGACTTACAGCAACTTTAAGTAATCCACTTAATGGATAAAGGGAAAGCATTGACTTGATTTTCTTGATTTCCTTTTTCTTCCGAGCTTTAGTGTTGTTATACTGCAGCATCATCTCAAGTACCTACAAGAAACAAAAGATATGTCGTGAAACCAATATTTGTAGAAACAATAAATAGAA
Organism: Crataegus laevigata; assembly: GCA_963580275.1. Lineage (NCBI taxonomy): Eukaryota > Viridiplantae > Streptophyta > Magnoliopsida > Rosales > Rosaceae > Crataegus > Crataegus laevigata. The sequence continues at coordinate 1,361,390 of OY756944.1, forward strand.
AACAAAAGATCTGCAAAATTATTAAAACAGCAAACAATAGTCAAAGGGTGGTCTTTAGAACTCTGACACTTAAAGCACTCGTGCTAAGGCTAAGTTAAAACAGTGAAGGAATAAAAATGAAAGAACATGGTGCAACTTTTGTTATGCAAGAAAATTTAGCAAGGAAACACAATTTATTGGAATTATTTACCATGTATTTCTTATCCTTGTCAACACCCATGGGATATGAGAAATATCAGCAAATACCTCCAGTTCTTCCCCAAATATATTTCCTTTATATCCATAACCTTCCCCCATTAATACAATTCACAAAAAATATCAATCTGTAAAGATATCAGCCAGAAAATGAAGCACATTTCCAAGAACAATGTTTCTTCAAATCTTTGAAACCTAGAGAATTTGGAATCAGTTAATCATTAAAATCAATTTCATTATAATTCTGAAAAGAAATGAAAATACGTAGAAAATTAAATATATTACATAAATAGATACCAAACTATAGGCAGGTATTTGATATCTAATCATTTGTTTACACACCAAAACAAGAGCATGAACATACCTCAGTCACTGTGCGCTCCCGACATGCCTCCTTCCAGTGTGTAATAATAAGCTTCAAGTTATCGTCAACTGAAAGTTCATCTTCAAGCAAATTGCTGACCTCATTGGGCAGCATGGAGATTGCACTGTTCATGGAGATTGCATCTATTTTTTTCTCAAATCCCTTCACAGATTTCTTTTCTAAACTCTTGGCTTTCCGAATGGCCGAAATATAATTCCTGTGATCATAAAGTAACTTCAATCTATGACATTATAAATTTGCATACATCATTGAAAAATGATAAATGAGATGACTACGTAATATCATGAGACAGTCTTGATTCCTTAGAAAACTAAAATCATGGTTAACAAATTTACCAATTAATAAACTATGATTGATACACACACACACACACAAACACAAACACAGAGGTGATGGCTCATTTAAATTATAAACTATCAACTACTTCATAAAGGTCTGCAATGAAGCAGAAACAAAGTCAACACATAATGCTTGAGATTGGGCTATTTAATTTTTTATCGAAGGGGCTGTGAATTTTCTGAATATTATCCGTGTCAAAGAGATTTTATAGTTATTTAAAGAATTGACAAACAGCATGCATTTTACATCAGCACAAGCATGCATAAAAAATCTGTGACTCAACGAGAGAACGGGCAAGTACTATACGAGATCCTATTCAACATCCCTGATACAGGGGAAAAAAGTTTACTGCCGCATGCACTTGTAAATATTAGAAGGAATTTTACTGCATGAAAGCTTCATAAACTAGTAAATCCAGCATCATATAAATGCATATGAAGTAAAGAAAAAAGAGATTTCCTTTGTCAATGTAATTCTCTGATAACAATTCATCTATCTACAACAATGCTTTGTTAATAAAAAAGTAGAAGCAAAAAATATAAGACATACTCCACGCTGTGAATTCGTATTCCAAGATCTTCCTTGCTTGCAGCTGATCGCTTCATAACGATGAAATCTAAAATCTCTTCAGGGCTAAACATTTTATTGTTAGAAGTATCCATGAACTCTGAAAGTAGAGATGTTATATCCCCACTAGTTATCTTATACACTTTAGTTGTATCAGACTTCACCGAGAAATAATGCAAAACAAGTGGGTGTCGCAACAGAGGGCCCAACCCCAGGTCTTCAAACTGCTTAATTCTCTCATTCTTGCAGATTGCTACTTCCAAATCATACAATGAAGTAATGCTTTGAACGCCAATGAAACAATGGATAAATGCATTTATCTAAATTCCAATAGAAAATAAGTAAAGATTGATGGGATTTAATCAATGTATTAAAAGCGTGAGGCGTGGGTGAGGCGTCCGAGGGGAAGCCCGGCCTAGGCGTAAGGCATGAGGCGTGAGGCGAAGCCTCACGGGACCTAAAATTTTTAATATATACACTGAGCATACACATATATTATATTAAAAAGAGAAATATTATTAATCAATAATCACCTGAGCACACACATATATTATAAATATATATACATATATTATATTATATATGTATAAAATAGAGGATGAAAAGCATAATGAGCACACATATAACAATGCACGTAGACAGCACACACATCAATTATATAAAATCCTGCCCAAAATTTGGGTTTGGGAGTAAAAAAAAAAAAAAAAAAAAACCCACTGGGCGGCGCCTAGGCGGCTCCGGCAAAGCCTTTCGCCCACTCCAGCAAAACTGAGGCGTTTGTCATGGCGCCCAGCCTCAAGGGCGCCCTAGGCGCGCCCCGAGGTGAGTTCTTTAAAACACTGGATTTAATACATAAAGGCATAGATTTTATAAGACAAAAATACAGAAAAGAAGCAAAATTTTAATATTGTATCCTATGCTTCTTTTGGTTGCTGAGAAAACAAGTGAAAAGGAAAAGTCACATGTTCGTTGTGCATGATTTTGTTACGTTTACTTTACAAATGAAACTTCATACTCAAATGAGCAAAACAAAAGACAATAAGTAGAGTCACCCTTGACAACTAATGTTCGGTGAATAAAGATAGCAAATATCCTTGGAATTGCTCTCACCCCAAACCCAAATCAGAAATATAAATTAATTAAATCTCATCCCTTATGTTTAAATTACTGAAAACAATCCCACGAAGCAACATAACGGTTGCGAAAGAAAATCGCTAAAGTAAAAAAAAAAAAACAGCGAGATTTTGGATGCGGTCCCTTATTGGTTTTTAATTTTTGAACTAAGTCCCTGAAATTAATGTGATAATTTTTTTCTATTTATGTTACTATATTTTTTTTAATTAAAAATTGTAGTTGTTTATGTTAATGAGATTTTTTTTTTAAAAAATAACCATAATTTGTGGGATTAAAAATATTAAAATATAAATTATACTATTGTGCGTGTGTGTATATATAAACCTGGGTACATTCATCAAAAATTAACAAAAAAATTATTGTACCAAAACATGAGTACATCCTTCAAAACCACACAAAAAAATAATAAATATTAGGCTTAATAACATTAGTAAATTTCTTCGATAAAACTTGACATGGATACATTCTCAAATCAAAGAAAAAGAATGTACTCATATAAGTTTAAAAATGGATTAGAAAAAATTGAATAGATTTTATATTAAAAAAATAGTATATAGTATATTTTTTTTGCTAGCAAAAACTAATACATTTTACATATAACAAATTGGTATATTTAAGAATGGGTGCATTCTAAGATTAAAAAAATTTAAAAATTACAAGAATAGATACATATTAGATTAAAAATTTGAAAACAGTTTTTTTTTAAAGCCAATGGGTACAAACTTATTCTAAGTTTTTTATTTACTTTGGAAATGTTTTGGATTAAAAATTAGTTAGGAGTTTAATAAATGTGTGAGTATTAAAATCCCAAATTTTTTTTTTTAATTATGTAACTGACATGTAAATTCATTATTACATTAATGCTAAGAACTTGAATCAAAATTTGAAAACTAATAAGGTTTTAGTCAATAAACATTAATAACTCGGGACCGAATATTAATTTTTCCTTTAAAAAAAAAATCCTTAGAAGCCCAGAGTTCTCGGTAAAATATTCCAATTCGTCACCCCACTTTCAAAAGTGGTCCATCTTATATCCATGATATTCTTTGTTTAATGTGGTTTCTAGAAGGTTAATTACAAGCAATAAAAATCATGTATGATCTTCCCAATACAGATTATTTTCAATAAATTCCTAACACGCAATGGAAGTGTTAATTAATATCAATTACAACTCTTTTCCTATACTTTCTTAGCAACCAAATGAAGCATTACTTAGAGGATGCCATTACCTTCGCTTCGGTGAGCATGAGGACGTTCAGAGACGGCACTTGCTGCATCTGAAACCCCAAAGAATCCCAGCTATCAACTTTGAGCATCAGAAGGGTCGACTGCGCGACCTTCCAAGTGGAGACGTTCTCTCCGGCGGCGGCAAGCTCGTGGCGAGCCTTCCCCACGGCGCGGTCAATACTCTCGAGCATATCTCTCGAGTTCTGAGGCTGAAAGACCGCAGAGCTCGAAACCAGCTGGGAAGGAGGAGTGAAGCCAGGGTTTTGGCGGGAGAAATTAGGGGTTTGTGTAGGGAAATTAGAGGGAGGGAAGATTTGGTCAGGGTTTTGGTAGGCATTGTGGGGTATAAAAGGAGGGTTGGAGGGGTAGACATATGTTGTATTGATGGGGTTTTGGAGGGGGAAATAAGGGTTTTGGGGTTGTTGCGGTGGCTGACCCCGCCGGCCGCCGGAGGAGCGGCGAGAAGGTCGTCTGTACATGGCGAGGAAGAACCAGAGAGAGAAGGGAAAATATTTGGCGGGTGTGTGGAGTTAGTTATTATTGGAGGGAGTTTGCACCCAGCCCTCTACTGGAGACCCAGCAGCAGCTTTACTACAGAGCTGCCCGCTCTCTCTGCACTTGCTGGGTTTGTGAGAGCGTTTTACGGCAGGCGCGAAATCATTTTGTTTCTGAGTGGAGGTTTTGTTGTGGTTTTTTAGGTGGAGCTTCGTTCCTTCTCAGTGTCCTCGTTTCTTGGCTTTATGAAAAATCGTTTATTTTTGTGGCCTATTTAAACTATCTCAAACATTTGGGATAAAACTTAGAATTTAAGTTTTAAAACCCCCAAACCATCTCTAATTTTGGCTTAAATTAAGTCCCTCTACCATTTAATATTATGTTTGAATGAAAAAAATTTAAAATTACTAAAGAATTTAAAATAATGGAAATTAAAATAAAAAGATTATAATTTATTTAGAATTTGTGAATTTTATTGTTTAGTTAACCTAAAAGAATAACTGAATTTGTTATTTTTAAACTCTCAATCATAGAAATTGAGAAATGACATTTATTTACATGAAATTTATACTTGAGAATTGGAGTCTCAAATTCTGAGTTTTTTTTAAGCTGAAATTCTAAATTTTTATGTTTATGAATCTAAACTAAGAAAATCGAATGACTCTTGACACGCCCGCACCCGAGAATGGGGCGTGCTGGCCGTCACGTGAGTGTGACGTAGCCATGTGCGATGTGCGGAAGCTAGGATCGAAAATTAAGAACGAACTAATTAAAACCAGAACCCCTAGTAACCTAGATACGATAGTGTACTAGATGCATAAAACAATACTTATCCATAATCAGAGCGTTCTAAGTTTAACTGCAGTCAAGCATAAAGAAAAAGGGTTTAGTTACACCCTCGGTGACATACATATGAGTAAAGCTGTCAGAAAGCCAGGAGTCCTCGAAGTGCCAAACTCGTAACTCTCGCTACCTAGAACCTGGAGGGGCGAAAAACAAAACTGAGTGGGTCAGTAAAACAATTCCTTTTTCAAACCATTCTTTATTCAAACGTATAGCCCCTCACCGTAAAACCCGTATAATTTCCCAGAATCAAAATATATACTCAATATACGAAGATTTCCAAAATCATGCAGAAAGAGTATGTATGCCATGCCAAAATATTCAAAACGGAAATTCAATCAAAACTAATGATGTGATTAAATGTCAGGTAAATCAATCTCAGCCCTCGGCTGCATATAAATCCCATAATCATCTCGGCTCTCGGCCGTATATATGTCTCATAATCGTCTCAGCCCTCGGCTGCCTGTATATCTCATAGTCATCTCGGCTCTCGGCCGCATATTTGTCTCATAACCGTCTTAGCCCTCGGCTGCCTGTATGTCTCATACTCATCTCGGCTCTCGGCCGCATATATGTCTCATAATCATTTCAGCCCTCGGCTGTATATATATCTCATAATCATCTCATCAATGCTAGTTTATCGATTCTCATTAATGCATGCACTCACCTGGCACTTACCTGTGCGTCCGCCGCACCAACATGCGAATATGCAATCATTAATGCATAAAAAATAATATATAAATACTTTGCATGGCATAAAATTCCCATAAATATTCATTCATTTCATTCTGGGAAAAATAATAATAAAATATAGGAAATACGGTAAAAACTGCCCACTCACTGATAGGTCGCCGGGTCGTAGCCCCCGCGTCTAGCCTGGCTACGCTCGTCCTCGGTGTATGTCTCACCTATATGAGAAATTACTATAAATACGTCATTTAAGCACATACACGTAACTACGAAATTAACTTCTCATACATAGCTCAATTTTGGCATACGAATATACCAACGCGACCTACTCGACGTCACGAGCGTCGCTATATTTTTAAAAAAAAATTTTGGAGTCTCACGCGCCCCCACGCGCCAGCACAGGCACGGGGCTACGCGCCCCCCACGCGCAGGCGCGTGCACGCCACGCGCCTTCTTCCTCGAGCTCGCCGGAGCTCCGCCGGCGCCGGCCACCGGTCGCCGGAAACCTGCAACTCCATTTTTCTCGGCCATTTCTTCACCATTTTCTCTCATTTTTCTTCCTACGTGCTCTAAATTAAGGGTAGAATAAGTCTATACCTTCAGAAACCTCGAAAACCAACGAGAATCTCGTCGGGAAATTCTCCAAAACCGGCCACCTCCGTTCTCGACGATCCCGACGTCAACGCTTAGCCAACGGACGTCTCCGAGCTTCCTTGGGACCTTCTAAGACTCGTGGTGAGCTTAGTTTTGCCTAAAACACAACGTATGAAAAGTTCATGAACAGTGCCAAAACCGTACATCGAGAGAACGGCGTGAAAACGAACGAAACCTTACCTGAAATGGGTGTCAACGTACTCGTAGGAGGCTCAGGAGTCGAATGGTGGTGATGGATGGTTCGATCTGTGAAGTTTTGGCCAACCTTGGCCTTGGCCGTACGGTTTCTGGGCGAGGGAGAGAGACTGTCGAGGGAGGAGAGAGAGAGAGAGACTGAGGAGAGAGAGAAACAGTGTAGGTGTCGGTGGGGTGTGAAAAAATAATGTGTGTGGTCCAATAAACACACACACAACACACGTACTAAATTCCCCGGAGGGGTAATTCCGTCATTTCACCAATAATATTTAATATATGTCGGGACGGGTCGTCACAATCTACCCACCTTACAAAAAATTTCGTCCCGAAATTTCACACAACGCATAAACATACTAGTACTCATAGAATAACCTCGGATACATCTCTCTCATCCTGTCCTCAGATTCCCAGGTAGCTTCCTCCGCTGAGTGGTTCCTCCACAAAATCTTCACTAAACGTACAGTCTTGTTCCTGAGTTCCTTGTCTTTCCAATCAAGTATCGTCACTGGTTCCTCATCATAAGTCAAATCAGAACTGATCTCCAAAGGTTGATGAGGGATCACATGTGATGGATCAGAAACGTAATGTCGAAGCATCGAAACATGAAATACATTATGGACTCTGGATAACTCCGACGGCAACTCAAGCCTGTAAGCTACAGCACCGACTCGCTCGGTGATCCGATAAGGTCCAATGTACCTAGGACTCAGCTTACCCTTCTTCCCGAATCGAACCACACCCTTCCAAGGCGATAACTTGAGAAATACCCAATCGTCAACGTTATACACTCGGTCAGTAGCATGCCTATCCGCTAAACTCTTCTGGCGATCTTGGGCGGTTTTCAGATTAGCCTTAATAACCTGAACATTCTGAGTAGTCTCCTCTACTATCTCAGGGCCCACTAAAACTCTTTCGCCAACCTCTGACCAACATAGGGGTGTACGACATGGTTTCCCATAAAGTGCCTCGAACGGTGCCATCCCGATGCTAGAATGAAAGCTGTTATTATAAGCGAACTCCATCAAATCCAAGCGCCGATGCCATGAGTCGCCAAACTGCAAAACTGAGGATCTCAGCATATCCTCCAAAGTCTGAATAGTTCTCTCTGATTGACCATCCGTTTGAGGATGATAAGCCGTACTGTACAACAGTCTCGTACCCAATGCTTCCTGGAAGGCAGTCCAGAACTTAGAGGTGAATCGAGGATCGCGATCAGAGACAATACTCGTTGGAACACCATGATACTTCACGATCTTCGATAAAAACAGCTCGGCCAACCGATCCAACGAAAACTTTTCCCTGACCGGAATAAAATGCGCTGACTTCGTGAGTCGGTCGACAATCACCCAAACTCCATCATATCCGTTCTGAGTACGAGGAAGCTTGTACACGAAATCCATAGTGATATCGTCCCACTTCCACTGCGGAATGGGTAGGGGTTGCATCAACCCAAACGGCTTCTTCCTCTCGGTTTTAACTTGCTGACATATGATGCATCTGCTTATATACTCAGCGATTTCCCTCTTCATACCCGGCCAATAGTAGAACGGTCGAATGGTATGGTACATCTTCGTGCTTCCCGGATGCATCGCATAAGCTGAAATATGCGCCTCATCTAGGATATCTTTCTTTAACTCGGCATTATTCGGCACGTACATCCTGTTTCCCTGCATAAGCATACCATCAGATTCTCTGATTCGCAGGTCTTTCTTCTTACCATCAATCCTCAGTTGGATAAGTTCTTGAATCTCGTTGTCATGCGACTGAATCTCAAGTATCCGGTCAATTAGAATGGGCCTGACTTGGAAACTAGCAAGTAATGCTTCCTCCCGATTATCCACCGTCAAATTCTCCAATTCCAATTGTGCTCCAGTTGATCTCAACTCGGTAATGAGAGGAACTCGGCTCGCATGGAAAGCATTAATTCTGCCCTGGGATTTCCTGCTAAGAGCGTCAGCTACCACGTTTGCACGACCAGGATGATACTCAATCGTGCAATCGTAGTCGCTCAGTAACTCAATCCATCGACGCTGGCGAAGATTCAACTCCCTCTGGGTAAAAATGTACTGGAGACTCTTATGGTCTGAGAAGATCCTGCATTTCTCACCATAAAGATAATGTCTCCAAATCTTCAAAGCGAAGATGATGGCAGCCAACTCCAGGTCGTGGGTAGGGTAATTCTTCTCATGAGGTTTCAACTGACGTGAGGCATAAGCAATCACCCTACCATGCTGCATCAGGACACAACCTAGGCCATTCAACGAAGCATCACTATAGATCTCGAAATTACCACCATCGTCAGGAAGCGTCAAGACAGGAGCGTGAGTGAGACAATGCTTCAACTGCTGAAAACTCCGTTCACAATCACCATCCCACTCGAACTTAACGTCCTTCCTGGTCAACTTCGTCAGCGGTAGCGCCATAATCGAGAAGTCTTTAACGAACCGCCGATAGTAACCTGCCAACCCAAGGAAACTCCTAACCTCGGTGACGGTTCGTGGCTGTTCCCAATTCTCCACTGCAGTTATCTTCTGAGGGTCGACCTGAATACCCTGAGCTGACACAACATGCCCCAGAAAAGCTACTTCGTCCAACCAAAACTGGCATTTGCTGAACTTAGCATATAATCGGTGTTCTCTCAGTTTCTTCAATACCAACGATAAATGTCGAGTATGGTCAGCCCTTGACTTAGAATACACCAAGATATCGTCGATGAAGACAATAACGAACCTATCCAGATACGGTTGGAACACCTTGTTCATCAATCCCATGAAAGCAGCTGGTGCATTAGTCAAACCAAATGGCATAACCAGAAATTCATAGTGCCCATAACGAGTCCTAAAGGCAGTCTTAGGAACATCGTTAATACTGATTTTCAACTGATAGTAGCCTGACCTCAAGTCGATCTTCGAGAACACACAGGCACCTCGTAGCTGATCGAAAAGATCATCGATACGTGGCAACGGATAACGGTTCTTTATAGTCGCCCGATTCAACCGCCTGTAGTCGATACACAATCTCAAGGTACCATCCTTCTTCCGGACAAATAGAACTGGGGCTCCCCAAGGTGAAGTACTGGGCTGAATGAACCCCTTCTCAAGTAACTCCTGCAACTGAATCTTCAATTCTCGTAACTCGGCAGGTGCCATTCGATATGGAGTCAACGAGATAGGATTAGTACCTGGCAACAAATCAATCGTAAATTCCACGTCACGATCTGGCGGCAATCCAGGTAAATCATCAGGGAATACGTCGGCGAAGTGCCTAACCACTCGAACGTCCTCCAAGCTTGTAGGAACGTCGTCATTAAGTACCACATGAGCTAGATATCCCTGACAACCCTTCGTCAGCAACTTCTTGGCTCTCACAGCCGAAATAACGCCATGTCTAACTCCGTTGCGCTCACCAACGAAAGTTATCTCCGGTAATCCAGGACGATGAAAAGTTACTGATTTCCCGTAACAATCAATCTTGGCACGATTGTAGTGCAACCAATCAGTGCCAAGAATGACATCAAAGTCGACGATATCTAGCGGAGTGAGGTTAGCAGGCATAACCACGTTCTCCACTATCACGGGACATTCTGGATATACATAATCTACGTAACACTTCTCCCCTCTTGGCATAGCAAATTCCAACTCATACCCCAGGGGTGAAGATTGAGGTTGAGTTAATTGAGCAAATGTATGAGAAATAACTGAGTGAGTAGCACCACAATCAATCAAGACTATAGCATAATGACCGAGAACATTCAACGTACCCATAATCAGATCCGGGTTGTTTTGCGCGTCCTGAAGTGATAGGTTATGGATACGACCCTGGGTCTGCTGACGTCCCCCACGACCTCGGTTTGCGTGCACCCCACGTCCCTGTGGGTTTCGTCCTTGATTCGACGATCCAGTCTGCCTCGACGATCCAACACCACTAGAGGTAGTATCCAACTGCTGGGGCTGTCCCCCCGAATACCACTGAGAGCTACCTGCCGTAAACTGCTGCTGGGGCTGATACCCACCTGAGTACTGCTGCGGAGGAGGCATATACCCTCCGGAATACTGCTGCTGAGGAGGCATATATCCTCCGGAATACTGGCCATATCCACCCTGGTGGTAAGGATCCATGGGATACTGAGGCTGGTACTGGTCCGAAGAATACGGAATAGGATCCCCCGAGTAATGAAAGGCTCCACCACGACTGCTCTGAGCATAACCGCTCGGACCAGAAAACTGCTGCTGAATCGGTGCTGGCGGCGGTAAGGCAGGCTGCTGGGGCCTCTGCTGGGACCTCTGCTGGCCCTGAGGACAATTCTTCGCCAGGTGTCCATCCTGACCACAAGTATAGCATCCCGTAGTACCCAGCCGACACTCGCCAAAATGCCGATTGTTGCACTGACGGCACAACGGAGTTCTCCCAGAGTTCCCTTGCCTCTGACCTCTGGCACCACCGAAGAATCGGCCTCCACCTCTCTGCCCGGTGGAACTAAAACCTCCACTCGAGGAGCTAGAACTGGCCCCACTGCGTTTGAAGTTCTGAGTCTGCCGGGGCCCCTGAACATACGGGCCTTTGCCCTTATTATTCTTACCCTGACTGGTGTCCTTCTCCCCATCACTATCACTCGGCATGTTCTCCGAATCCTCAATCCGAAGCAATATCTCATAAAACTCGTGGTAAGTGGTGCACTGAAACCCGGTAGCAATCGTACGCCATTTTTTCTTGGTACCCAACTTGAATCGGCGCAACATCTCTTCCTGATTGGCGGCAACATCTGGGTGATAGCGCGAAAGATCAGTGAAGGTACGGTAATAGTCATTAGCACCCAAATTCTTCTGTTTGAGATTGGTAAACTCCTGTTTCTTTCTATCGATGTAGGCTGGAGGAATAAACCTTCGGTAGAACAGTTCCTTAAATACTCCCCAATCGTTTGCCTGCTCCTCAGGCATGGGCTTAGATAACTCAATCCACCACGAAGCTGGTTCCTTGGTCAAAAACCATTTTGTCGTCTCCACCCACTTATTCGGCTGTAAATTCCCCTGACTCGTCAGAATTTCGAAAGTCTTTTCGAGATGCATGAACCATTTCTCAGAACCCTCAGGCCCTTCACTCCCGTCTAATGAGTTAATCTTTAAGTTATGAACTGACTCCAAGGGTGTCCTCTGAGGAGGGGGAGGAGGAGGACGGATAATACTCTGAAATGCATGGGCAATAGCTTCCCCTAGCTGAGCAATATTGGGGAACATAGGCTCAGAAGGACGACGAGGCTCACGACGAGGCGGCATAGTTCTGACAAAAGACATCAAGTCATTAATATTTTCACAAAATATGCAAGACTGCAACCTAGCGCTCTGATACCAAACTGACACGCCCGCACCCGAGAATGGGGCGTGCTGGCCGTCACGTGAGTGTGACGTAGCCATGTGCGATGTGCGGAAGCTAGGATCGAAAATTAAGAACGAACTAATTAAAACCAGAACCCCTAGTAACCTAGATACGATAATGTACTAGATGCATAAAACAATACTTATCCATAATCAGAGCGTTCTAAGTTTAACTGCAGTCAAGCATAAAGAAAAAGGGTTTAGTTACACCCTCGGTGACATACATATGAGTAAAGCTGTCAGAAAGCCGGGAGTCCTCGAAGTGCCAAACTCGTAACTCTCGCTACCTAGAACCTGGAGGGGCGAAAAACAAAACTGAGTGGGTCAGTAAAACAATTCCTTTTTCAAACCATTCTTTATTCAAACGTATAGCCCCTCACCGTAAAACCCGTATAATTTCCCAGAATCAAAATATATACTCAATATACGAAGATTTCCAAAATCATGCAGAAAGAGTATGTATGCCATGCCAAAATATTCAAAACGGAAATTCAATCAAAACTAATGATGTGATTAAATGTCAGGTAAATCAATCTCAGCCCTCGGCTGCATATAAATCCCATAATCATCTCGGCTCTCGGCCGTATATATGTCTCATAATCGTCTCAGCCCTCGGCTGCCTGTATGTCTCATAGTCATCTCGGCTCTCGGCCGCATATTTGTCTCATAACCGTCTCAGCCCTCGGCTGCCTGTATGTCTCATACTCATCTCGGCTCTCGGCCGCATATATGTCTCATAATCATTTCAGCCCTCGGCTGTATATATATCTCATAATCATCTCATCAATGCTAGTTTATCGATTCTCATTAATGCATGCACTCACCTGGCACTTACCTGTGCGTCCGCCGCACCAACATGCGAATATGCAATCATTAATGCATAAAAAATAATATATAAATACTTTGCATGGCATAAAATTCCCATAAATATTCATTCATTTCATTCTGGGAAAAATAATAATAAAATATAGGAAATACGGTAAAAACTGCCCACTCACTGATAGGTCGCCGGGTCGTAGCCCCCGCGTCTAGCCTGGCTACGCTCGTCCTCGGTGTATGTCTCACCTATATGAGAAATTACTATAAATACGTCATTTAAGCACATACACGTAACTACGAAATTAACTTCTCATACATAGCTCAATTTTGGCATACGAATATACCAACGCGACCTACTCGACGTCACGAGCGTCGCTATATTTTTAAAAAAAATTTTTGGAGTCTCACGCGCCCCCACGCGCCAGCACAGGCACGGGGCTACGCGCCCCCCACGCGCAGGCGCGTGCACGCCACGCGCCTTCTTCCTCGAGCTCGCCGGAGCTCCGCCGGCGCCGGCCACCGGTCGCCGGAAACCTGCAACTCCATTTTTCTCGGCCATTTCTTCACCATTTTCTCTCATTTTTCTTCCTACGTGCTCTAAATTAAGGGTAGAATAAGTCTATACCTTCAGAAACCTCGAAAACCAACGAGAATCTCGTCGGGAAATTCTCCAAAACCGGCCACCTCCGTTCTCGACGATCCCGACGTCAACGCTTAGCCAACGAACGTCTCCGAGCTTCCTTGGGACCTTCTAAGACTCGTGGTGAGCTTAGTTTTGCCTAAAACACAACGTATGAAAAGTTCATGAACAGTGCCAAAACCGTACATCGAGAGAACGGCGTGAAAACGAACGAAACCTTACCTGAAATGGGTGTCAACGTACTCGTAGGAGGCTCAGGAGTCGAATGGTGGTGATGGATGGTTCGATCTGTGAAGTTTTGGCCAACCTTGGCCTTGGCCGTACGGTTTCTGGGCGAGGGAGAGAGACTGTCGAGGGAGGAGAGAGAGAGAGAGACTGAGGAGAGAGAGAAACAGTGTAGGTGTCGGTGGGGTGTGAAAAAATAATGTGTGTGGTCCAATAAACACACACGCAACACACGTACTAAATTCCCCGGAGGGGTAATTCCGTCATTTCACCAATAATATTTAATATATGTCGGGACGGGTCGTCACAGTTTATGTGTCAATTTAGTAATTTTTCAATATTTATCATAATTTAAATATTTTATATTAAAATGTTTATAAAATTAACTTAAGATAGTTTACATAATTTATTATTTTTTTTTTTAAATAGTTTAAATTTATTCTTTAATAATCTAAGACTAAAATTTTAACTCAAAAGAGTTAGAGCAAAAAAACTGTTTCTCAATTAAAACCTAAATTTTCTAAGCTAAAATTTTTAGGTTTTAACTCAACTGTTAAAGATGGTCTTAAAAGGCGTATTAACTATTAATCATTTTATCACGGGCAAAATTATTTTCATATCCAAAATCTGCGCACATCTTTTCTTTTTTCTCCCAAAAGAAAAGAAAAAACTAGTTTCAATTAATGAGCAAAACTTCATTAGATACGGTTTTCCAAATTACCACACAAATTAAAATTAGTTTAACTCTACAGACAATGAAATGATGACAAACAATGAAAGGCAGGTCCAAAACTTCTTTTCCTTTCCAATCTCAAGAGTGTTAACGGTCTTTCTACTTAATTGACCCACCGGCAATAGAGGACACGGTGCAAACACCGGCTGATGTAGTCAGCGGAATATCTTTGTAGCACGCCACTAGTTCAGTGCTCGTGTGCAGATCCACCTGCAAGGTCTCCCACACCTTCTTCTTCGGGTTCAAAATCTCATCAGGCTCACCTACAAACCCGGGAAATGTAACTCTCTCGCCAACTTGTGCACCTTCTGGCGGTTCAACCAGTTCAACCTGTAAGTGCACCCGACATTGAAGATATTTTATCAGTAATTACATGCATGCTTGAGAAGGTTATGAAAATTAAATGTTTGCATTAGTGTCCAAAAAAAGTTACAATTATACAAGAAACGTGAGTTGCAAAGGCATAAGTCTTCCCAACTGACTAATCAGAAACAAACCAGAGTCACTGTGACTCAAGTTCGATTGAGATATTACTTTCTGATTACCAAAACCACTATAGGACATATGCAGACACAAAATTTCACAATATTATCGCCACGACCTTATGCATAATAGGGTCATCACCTATAATCATGCGCCTACCAGAAATTAACTCTCTTACAGAAGCAAGTTTTACATAAAGCTGTGGAAATGTATCCTCGTAAATAGAAAATGTCAAAGACCAAAAGTTAAAATTAGGTATCATCAAGATCCATATTCGTAGACTCCTTTGTTTGGTCACTCAAAGAGTGATTAATCATTTGCATTACAGTGATGAGTGGCTTCAGAAGAGCACACAAGATGCAAATACTATTAAAGGTTATGGAGTTGCTTACTGTGGTGTGGTCACTGTTTGAAGCAGCAAGAACCATTGCTTCTGACTTAATACCTCGCATGTTTGCTGCCTTCAGATTGCAAAGAACACATACTTTCCGGTTCTGCCACAGAACAGTCAATATGAATGTTGACAGAAATTGATACTATATTAAAATAAATAAAAAACTAACGAAAAGTCTAAAAAAAACTTTCCTTTTAATGAAAAGTCCTTTATAAAGATATAGTGAATAGTACCAGAAAAAGGTTAAAATGTGGTTTTTTGTTAAAAGTGAACAGTACCAGGAGTGTTTTATTAAAACTCCCTTAAAAAAATTGGTAGATGGAAATACAAACCTGCATTTTTTCAAGAGGTATATATTTGACAAGTCCACTGACCACTGTTCTGGTTTTCCCTTCACCAACATCAATATCCTCTACGTACAGTGAATCAGCATCAGGATGCTTCTGAGCTTTAGTAATGAGGCCAACACGGATATCAAGCCTACTAATAGAAATCTCTGCTTCAGCTGCAGATTTTGTGGGCTGTTGTTTTTTCTTTCCAGTACTGTCTGCTATAACAATGGCCTCTTAGAATAAAACCGTTTATGCAAGAAAAACTAATAAGGGGTGTAGTATTCTTTTCAAGTACGGGTACCCACGCTCAGGATAAGCTATGTACTTTTTGTTTTCCAGTTACAAGGAGATACTGTGTATTAAATAGTGAGAAGTATAACACCAACCGACGAAGTATGGAAATTATTATTTAGAAAACTTTACTAGTATAAAAATAGCGGACCAACTGTCAAAAGACCAAAAGCAAAATAGCTCACGCTTGAATGGAAATATCAACACAGCATAAGAAAGATGTTTAGAAAACAGTTCAATTATAACAAGGACTTCTTGTCCGCTTTTGTATTTTTATTGTTTCTTTGCAATAAAAATTTGTTTCTTCTTCAAAAAAAATAATAAGGATGCAAATCCTATTAGGGCAACGAGCTGTCAAGCACTACTAGCAGTCCTCAACACAGACCCCTCACATCATTCCATAGATTCTCATCACAACACAAGATGTACAAAAGAAACAGGAAAAGAACATCCTGATAACAACAGAGCATGCAATAAAGAAAGGGTCTTCCTTCCACAGAACAGGGCTGTTTCATAAAATAAGTTACCAACGTGCAGATCAAAAATGATAAAATTTTAAGCATTAGGATTCAATGTTTCTTGAAATTGTAGTTTTAAAGTTCGCAAAGTGGTGAGTATAGTCTAAGTTGCCAAAAACAGGGTACTTTTGGAATACGGGGTTTGATATGAGGCTTGAGGGTAGGAATGGATTTGCTATATCACCACATTACTAAAGTCCTCAGTTTGCAATACTTAAAATCCACCTCCACAACCACGAATAATTACAAAGCAATGCATCCAAGATTACGAGCAAATAGATTAGAAATTCAGTGAAGACATATTATTCTGAATAGGTTAGCCAAACAAGAAATCTTGAAATCTTGGGGATCAAAATCCCATCATTTTGAAATTCCTTGGTACTTTCAATTATCTCATTCAAAATATCGTGAAGTATAATGTTACAGTAGTTAACATTACTAATCACTCACAAAGAAGCAATGCAACAAATTTTAACCCTAAAAGACAAAACATAAAATAGGATAATCATTTTTTATGTGTGATTCCTTTGGGTGTGTTTGTATGGTGGGGTCGGTGGGCGGTGTGCATAAGTGTAAAGGCACAAACCCTATATTCAAGAATGAGATGGGGTGGTAAAAAAAAACCATAGCATGTGTGACATTTTTACCTAATCAACTAAAAGTAACTAGACATAATGGAATTCTAACCTGAAACCTTTGTTTTTTTTAGTTGTGCAGCCACCTTTGCTACTTCAGCTTCTTCCCTCTCTTTTCTGTCAGCTTGACTTCCAGCAAACTTCTGCCTCCAGAATTCTACTTCTTCATCTTTCTGTGTGCAAATGTAACATTTCACTAAATGAGAATCTATGAATAGGCAAGTGATGCAATAATAACAACATAGAGAACCCAGCATTGAAAATCAAAACAAAATGGTAAGTGCAGACTATAAACTTATCTCAGGAACCAGCTTAATTGTCCAGCATCTAGAGAAGCTTAAAAGAAGAAATTTAGATAAGAATGTACTACTCTAGTGCTTTAGGATCTTGCATGACAGTCCAATAATAATAATTATAAATATTTGGTTGGTACCTGCTTTTACAAGGCAGCATTGCCTTGCGAAACAAGCTTTCCTGTGAAGTATATGCACCATCCAATTCAGAATAACTGAAATGCTGTCTATTACTTGAACCCCCCCCCCCCCCCCTTCTCTCTCTCTTTTCTCTGTCTCTCTCCAAGTATTCCTCTAATTTTTTTCGCAGAACCCCCTTTCCTAATTAATGTGACATACTGTACTAATTTCCAAAAAGATCAGGTTGTTTCTTCCTCATAACTGTACAAAAACAAATAACAGGTAAGAGACTGGGCACAGCTGGACATACCAATTCCTTGAACAATGGCTCTGGTTTCCCAATCTTGTGACCAATAGGTACAATCTCCCAAGGCCGTCTAGCCCTATCAATATCTCCCTTATCATCACAAAGTGATACGGGTGTCTCAGAAGGCAAATTAAGCTGCTTGAATACCTTGAACAAAGTTAAAGGAAAAAAATTCAGCCTGGATGATCATTGTAACTTCACGTGACCACAAAAAATATTTCAGAGTAACCTGTGAACATAGTTATTACTTCGAGAGAAAATGATGGCATAAAAGGTTCCAACAAACAAGCAAGAAGATGCACTAGTCCGACTGAGGTTCTCATAACAATAGCGCAACGAGGTTGGTCCTCTTTGTACAGTTTCCAGAACTGACTTTCCTGCATAATAAATGTAGATGGTGCAACTTAGGAGTAGCTCAACAATTGGCTTTGCAGTCATCTCCAAGCAATTTCACTTGAGAAAAGAAGTTATTCATTAACTCAAACTTAAAACATGCTTACTTGCAGATATGCGTTCCCTTCACTAGAAATGGCCATTGCTGTTTTAAGTCCTTGTTTTAGCTTAACCTGCACAAAATACATATAGGAGTGTCAAAACAATGCAAGAGCAAAGTGAAAGAGGGAGGTAGAAGAAGAAGCTTTCAGTCATTTGCAACAAGACTATCATCTAAATTTTGATCACCTTCTCCATAGCTTCGACATATTGCTCCACATATTTACCAACTTTTTCAGCCAGTTTCTCTGTCAAAGGATCTTCTTCTGCTTGCGGAGCATCTGGAATAATGGAATCATATCCTTGACCTGTACCCAGAATTTGTTAACCAGAATACATGCATAGAAAAGTAATCACCCAATGAAAATAGAGCAAGAGTTTATTTATCATCCAACTGAGAGCATAGTCTTATCATAAGTAATTGGACCATGTAGGAACATAAAGACAACTTTGATAACACACTCTTGCATTATCAAAAAATTATTGTCTTTCGGTATCAAGACTTAATAATATGAAAGCAAAAACAGTTTTCTGTTTCTTTTAAATTCAGGGAAAGGGAAGGCCAACAGTTGGCTGTGAGTGTGCCAGTAAGGTCTTTACCACTAAAGCTATAACCAGAGTCCCTGACACAAGTAAAATTTGACAACGAGAACAAGATTGAAATATAATGATTCCTTAAATAATTGATTGAATAAACTTCCTCATGGTATTAATTTTTCAAAGACAAATCTGCTGACTGGTCAATACTTTCAGAAACCTAAGGCTGACTGACCTGAAGGTTTAGCAACAAAACTCAAAACTCGATTTATGAAGTTGCCCAAATTATTCAGCAATTCACTGTTCAGTTTTGCTTGCAAGTCGGTCCATGTAAATAATGTGTCTGATACCTATTTCAACAAAAAATGAAAATAAAAGTTAAACAAGTCAAATAAGCTACAGAGAAAGAAGGATATACATTACAAACCATCACAGAAAAAACTAAAATGAAGATGGGTATCATCAAAGTTACCTCAGGTCTATTAGTTAGCAAGTAGTATCTCCATACTTCAACAGGAATGTTTGTATCTTTTGCATTATTTCCAAAAACCCCTATGCCTTTACTCTTAGAAAACTTTCCTGTAAAAACCATAAAAATTTAGATCACCTAGTTATAATGAGATTGTGGCAAAATCATTACTAGATAGTCAGCCAACCTGATTCATAATTTAAGTACTCGGTTACACTGATAGTCTTCATCAAAGTCCAATTTTCACCCGTTCCAAGAAGAGTGGAAGGAAACATCACCTAAAGATAAATAAGTATATAGTTGTAATTCTTTTTCCAACAAGAAATACATATGCAGTTGAAATTATATCACAGGCATGAATAAAGAACTGCAAGAAAAGGAAGGCAAATGCCTGAGCTTTGATTTATAATTTCATAGTGGAACTGTGGATGCATATAGTTGCTTCTTGGAGAAACTTATGAAGCTGTAGAGATCCTAACATTCCAATAATTTCAGAATTCCAGGCAATTATAACGAGTACGACTTTCACAACGACAGTAGTGAGCAATGATGACAGACATCCCTAAAGTATTGCTCGTGAACTATACTTGTTATCACATATACAACCAACCATACAACTAACTAAGCTAAGGATATATGGTAAAAAACCGTAAAAGATAATCACTATGTTGTACTTATGTGTGAGGCATATTTAGAAAACGGTACTAATGTGTGAGGCATTTTAAGAAAACAGTACTTACATGTGAGGCATATTTAGAAAACTTACTGTGTGGAATGGCACATAAACAGTACTTACATGTGAGGTATATTTAGAAAACTTACTGTGTGGAATGGCACATTATCCTTGCCCATAAACTGATACAGCTCCACATTTTCAGGATTCTTCCACCATTTTTCCCAATCATCAGTGTAACATTTAGTAATGGAGACATATCCAATTGGAGCATCAAACCACACGTAGAAAACCTAAAAATTGCAGTTGGGACAAAATTAATAAATTTTGATAATCATTAACAAAAATGCGCAGAAACTTAGTTGCATGTATTAACCTTGTCCCTGAAGTTATCATGTGGAACCGGAACACCCCACTTCAAATCCCTGGTAATACACCGCTGCCTAAGCCCCTCTTTGAGCCATGCATTGGTCGCTTGAATGGCATTCTGGCTCCATGACCCAGCCACTGACATTTCATTGATATATTGTTCCAACTTATCCTTCAGCAGAGGTAGTTCCAGAAACAAGTGGTTTGTATCTCGAATTCGTGGAGTTGACTTACAAACCTGCTTGCAATAGGCAAAAAATGAGAAATATAATGGTGTAGCATAATCAAATTTTTGTACGCATAATTGTTGCATGTGAGCGGGGGAGAGTTACTCTCACAAACCCTTATTTATTTAAAAATTATAATCAGAAAACAAGAAAAATATTACAAGGGCTACACCAAAAAGGTTATAAGCAAGTACAGGGCTCGAGTAATACGTGCAAACAATTCATGTTTTTCTTTCAACAAAGTTTGCATATGTACATAGTACACAAAACATGGCAAATACCTTGCACTTAGGATCTTTTAGTTCTGTCGGATTCAAAAGCTTTCCGCAGTTCTCACATTGATCTCCTCGTGCAGAAGCATAGCCACAGCCTTGAGTCGGGCATGTCCCCTCCACAAGCCTGTCCGCTAAGAACCGTTCGCATGTGTCACAGTAAAGCTGAATTACAGTACTAATTCAAGTTAAAATAAAATACAGAAACACTTCTTCAAAACATAACTCAATTGCAATGCATGAAGATAAATGTGTATGCCAAGATTCACTGACTAAACCAAGAAAATGTGAAATAATTGACAGTCCCAGTGACTGCTATGGTTGCTACCTGCTGCATTGTGTTCTCTGTAAGCCAATCATTCTCCAACAGTTTCTTAAAAATAGCTTGGCATACTTCTGTTTGCTGTGGTGCCGATGTACGCCCAAATTTATCACAGCTTATGTTAAACCACTCATAAACGTCCCTATGAATTGCATGATATCTACATACAACAATTTGAAATCATATAAGAGTAAATCAAACACAAAAAATAGAATTTAAATTTACAAAATTACATAAACTTCACTGAAAAAAGTTACTTGTCACAGATTTCTTGGGGGCTACACTTCTCTTCCAAAGCTTTGGTCTCCGTTGCCGTGCCGTACTCATCAGTTCCGCATATGTATAAGGTATTGTATCCCCGGAGACGGCAAAAGCGTGCGTAGACATCAGCACTCAATACACCTGCCCAACAAAACAAAGCAAAACTAAAAAATTCAGGAGTCTGTTTGGTTCCCAAGGATATTATTTTCCAAACAAGGATATTAGAAGGAAAATATAATTAAGGAAATGATACATACAGCCGATGATATTGCCGAGATGAGGGACATTATTGACATAAGGTAAGGCACTTGTAATAAGGATGTTTCGCTTGCCAGGGATGGGTAGCTTGGCGACCTTCTGGTCACCCTTGGAGGTAACTGTAAGATCTCCCATGTCCGGCTCTCTACTTCAGTGGCTGGCCAGAACCAGGAGCTTAAAATACTGCAACCCAAGATAGGAAAAAAAATGACTTATTTTTTGTACTATTTTCTTATCAGATTATTTAGTTTTCAAAAAAGGCATACTGCATTTGTTACACATTCTATCGATTAACCGAACCGAAACGCGCCTTTAAGAGCACTTCTATGAAGTCTAAGAATCTAGACACCCTAAAATTTTATAAAAAGCAAGCACCTAACAACAACAATAACAACATATAGCCTTATCCCACTAAGCGGGTCCGGCTGTATGAATCCTAAACTGGAAATAAATCCTAAAAACAAGCACCCAAAAGAAAAGAAAAGGAAAAAAAAAACAGAACTTTGAAACAAAAGGGAAAAACTTTTGGTTTACGAGCTTCGTAGACGCCTGAAATTCCCATTTGCAATCACACAAAGTATCAGAAATATTCAAAAAAAAAAAAAAAAAAAAAAATCAAAATAAAGCAATACTTCAATACCCAATCACATAATGCATGCAAATAAAAATAGCCCAAACATCAATAAATTTACTCCGATTTTTATCTACACGGAAAACCCTAGTAAGAAATTATACACACACATATATATATCCAAATAAAAAGTAAAATTCACATAAAAAAATAAAAAAATGGATAAAAGCTGAGAGGGAGTGATGCGAATACTGAGAAGAATAGCAATTTATCAGGATCTAATTTCAGAAGGCATAGGCAGAGATGAAGAGAGAGAGAAAGCAAGAGCGAAGAGAAATTGGATTACCCAGTTGTCCGTACGGTTGCGTTGCGGCTGCGAGAGAGCGAGTGAAACGGGAGCTGCGGCAGAGACGAAGTTTGGTTTAGGTAAATGTCAGATTTCCAAAAGGTTTTGTTTATTGAAATTTCTTTTGTCGTGCGCAATTGAAAGTTGACCGAAACGACCCATCTCTCGTATGTGGACTGGGCCACAGAAAAACCTGGTAGAGAAAGAATCGTGGACCGAAGGAAAATCACGGGTAACTAGCACGGAGAGCTTATTAGTGATTTTGTACTAATTTTATATCCGTATTACATAGGCATATTTTGGGGTTCGATTTATAGTGTTGGTAAATTACACGATGGTGGTTGGAGATGTTGAAATATTTTTGTGAGTCTTTTTAGCCCCAAAAAAGTAGACTACAATGACAAAAACATCATATGATTCTTTTTTTCCTTTTCTTTTTTTTTTAAAAAAGAAAAATCGCGGGTGAAAGTGTTTCAATTTTTGCTTCAAATTCATTTAATTGAGGGATTTACTTCGTGGGTTTAACAATTGTCGAGCTGGACAATGGAGAATAAGAATAACAGCCTTTACACACTGGAAGTGCTCTTGTAAATTCCCCTGCGTTTATGCATAAAGCTAATCAACCACTTCAGTTGCCTGTTTGTATATATTTCCTAGGAATTGGAAATTCCCATAAAAGTCAATGGCATTTTCTTAATGCAACTTTAAACTTCTTGTGTTTTCTTTTCTTGTAGGCTATAAAGCCGAACCAGTATAAAACTGAGCTGTTTTGGTGGATGGTTTGTTTGCTTTTGTCATATTTTTACCTACAAACCCGAAACAACTTGTAATCTATGGTTAAGTTTGGTTTGTTTTGACCAACACCACATTTGAAACCGAACAAAACCCAAACCCTTGTCAATCGGTTTGGATCGGTCGGTTAAACCTATTACAATACGTCAATACAAAGCAAGTGGCTTATAGCTTAGTGGTTTTCCCTTCGCTTCACATTGGAGGGTTTTCGACATTACAATCTAGTATCACTTGGACCATCTCCAACATTTGGAGTAAAACTTAAAATTTTTAGCCCATAAACAGCTTTTATACTCCAACCGTTATGGCCTAAAATTTTAGCTCAAGATTATTAAATAATGAATTCAGCCTACTTTTTTTAGATTAACTATATAAAAAAAATTATGCAGACTATCATAAATTAATTTTATGAACATTTTAACCTAAAAATATTTAAATTCCGATAAATATACACATGAAACATTATGGAAGAATATGAAACAAATGATAGAGATAACAAATAAAATATCAACAAAGAAACTCACAACTTATGCGCCGCTCCTTCCACTAGCTATGTCAACCACAACTTTCTTCAAGTTTTCCTTCCGTAAAGTGCACGCTTTGTTGATAACCTTCTACCGATCGTAAACACCACCACCTTCCCTTCGCCCCACATTGGAGTTTTCATTGAACTTATCAACAATTTTATCTCACAAAACCTTTTTATTTTGATTCGTGCCAATGACACAATCTTCGCTAATAAAAACCCATGACAAACATAAAGCAACATCTTCCGCAAAATGTCCAATTACGACCTCTAATATGATCTTTTGCCATCTTGAAAAATTTAGAAATGAGAAGAAATGGTTTTGGAAGATGGTAGAAAGAAAAATTAGAAGAATTGTAGGAGAAAAGTGTGACATCCCACATCGCCCAGGGGAGTGATCCTTAAATGTATATTCCCATCCCTACTTAGCACGAGGCCTTTTGGGAGTTCACTAGCTTCAGGTTCCATAGGAACTCCGAAGTTAAGCGAGAAGGGGGCTAGAGCACTCCCATGATGGGTGACCCACTGGGAAGTTGCTCGTGAGTTCCCAGAAACAAAACCGTGAGGGCGTGGTCGGGGCCCAAAGCGGACAATATCGTGCTACGGTGGTGGAGCAGGCCCGGGAGGTGGTTGCGCCCGGGCTGGAATGTGACAAAAAGTGAGTTTTGTGTGGATATTTAAACAGATACATAGGTACTTATAGATTTTTTGAGTTAATTATTTTAACCATTGGATTTAAATTTAGGTCGTTAGATATTTTTTTTACCGTTAGATTTGATTATATTCAATTGGATTCAATAAATATACAAATATAAAACTAAATTTTTTTTAATGTAAGTCGTTGAATCAACAACGGCCCAGTTGATTGTGGCCGTTGGATCACAAACGAAGCCGTAACAGCTCTTTAATTCTGACGCAAGTGGCTGACAAAGCCACATGGGTGGTGCCGTGCCGAGCGCTGGGCTTGGCGCGTTGCTCAAGCTTGCGTCCGAGCAGGGCATGTGGCCTTCAGGCGCTGAGTTTCACTCTCACTGGTGGGGCCCACGCCATTATTTGGGCTATTTCCTGGCCAGAATCTGGCATTTTTTCTGATTCTAGGTTCTATCCTCAAATTAGAAATAGGGTTGGAATGGAATGTTTGGGTTTTGGTGTTGTTATTGTTGGTTTGGGGGTGGGAAGAATAGAAGGGAAATTATAGGTTTTACTGCAAGGGTTGGAGTTGGTCTTCAGCAACAAGCTGCTTCATCTGCTAGCTTGCGTTTGGCTCAACAATATCCTTATGTGTTTCTGCTTTGCTTTACCTTTCTCCTTCTGTCATTACTTTTCTTGCATTTGGAAGTTGTGATCTCAGAAAAGAGAGTTAAAAGCCAGTGACAAATTTCGTAACACAACTTTCTGTCGTGTTAAAACATCGAACGTGCAGTTGGATTGGTTCGCTTTGAGAGAGTTGGGGGAATCGCCATGAATGAATACTAGATAATATCATAATAATCATACGAACAACGACAGCCTTCCGTGAAAACAGTAATTCACTCGGAAAAATGCACGAGGAACAGAAGAGTACATAATCCGTAAATACTGACAAATGAATACAAGGAATACTATACGACTTATCCCTGTATAGAACCAATACTTAAACACCACAACTCACATTCACATTCCAGCAGCAGACTTAGAGACTTGCTTCAGAGCATTAGCAATCTCATCAGCTTTTGCTTCCTCGCTTACGTAGGCGACCAAAGGGCTCTCGGGAGGAACAACGTCGTCTCTGAGATAGCTTCCTGATGTTCTTAGCAGCTCTTCCGAACCCTTTGCCACCACCCCTTTCATGATCATTGTCTTATGAGTTCCAGATATCATTTCTTCATAATCGGTGTCTCCACTTTCTCCAAGGAACACATACATGTTGGCGACATTCAATCTCCAACGAACAAAAAGGTACCTAAAAAATCAGGCATTAAAAATGCATGAATCTCAATTTCTAGTACTATAGACCCAATAGAACTATCCAATTTAAAAAACTGTCAGCTTATAGAGGACTTTGTGCGCCAAGTTCCAGATATCAACAATACCTGAGTGCCTGCGCTCGAGAAGCAAGGAGAGGAACAATTTGCATTCTTGTTGAGCTCCGGGAGTACATTGGATGGCAGCGCAGTCCCCGCATCCTGAGTTTCTGCCTCAAATCATCAACTTTCCTTGCCTGCAGAAGCATACATTTTGAATTTAATCAAACGAAATGAACCGAATAATCTCTAAATTGTCATCACTCTAATTAGAAAGTTCATCTACCTTACTAGGATCCTTTATGAAGAATGAGATGCAATGTGCGTTGCTTGATTTTAAGTCTTCTTGAATGTGGCTGGAAGAAGCAGAATTTCCTTTGCCTTCAGGGGCATTCAACAGCTTCAAAATTGTTTTCTTTAGACCCTCACAACCCCAACGGTAGTCAATATGTGATGCATAATCTGGATCTGGGGAAAGTCTTCCGCCGCCTTCTGTATAAGTACCAGGGTAGTAAACTTCACTTCCACTGCTACAAACCAGCGCGTCAAATTCGTTTGCCTGTATCTTCCCTGATGCCAAAAACTCTACAGTTTCTAACATTGGCATAGCTGTTAATAGAGCAAACCCTGTGACCCTAGCACTTTGAGAGTCTAATCTGACAGCCTTAAATATTTCTTGAACTACCTGAATCATCTTCTTTTCAGGATCTCCAGAGCTTTCGTAGCAATCAAGCGCTATAACAATCAATTTCCGTCTCCTCCTTAACATGGGATATTTACTTGACACATTATCCAGCGGCTTATTTCCGCCATCTTGATCTTTTGGACCGGAATCTGGTTTCTTGATTTTGCTTAGGACACGTTTCACTTGATCTTGCACATCGTGGTCACCAGTGGCAGCAGTCGCATCAAAAGATCCATTCAATGAAGCTTTATCCCCATCAACTGAGAGCCTAAGAGACATATCTTGCACATCCTTAAGAGAATCATTGAGAGACTCGTCAGCAGCCATATCATCTTCTGGGGTGTCAGTTTGCCATTGTGGATGTCTCATGCGGCAGGCTGCAACCCTAGTCAAGTAAGTCCGGCAATGTTCAGGCCATGAGTAGAGGTGTATGTTCTTCCAGCCATTCTTTCTACATTCACTCCATAAATTCTTCTCCGATAACAACTTAAGAAGTGCACTAGCAATCGACTGCTGATCATGAGGGTCCACAAGCAAACCATTATTCAGCGCCTGAAATGCACAACGTGAAAAGTAACTCGGTCATTATAATTAAAATCACTCTCTACTTTCTCTTAGCTCGCAACCTTTTGAATTTCAAGTTAACAGAAGTAGAAAATGAAAATCCACAACTATCTAAATAAATTCACTTCACTACATCTCAAAAGTAACAGATGTACGGATCACAATTATTGAGTAAAAGATGTAATCTATACCCGATGTATATCAACCGGTCCACCGTTTTTTGTAGCCACCATTGGAAGCCCATGTGCTGCTGCCTAAATCATAGAAAGAAAGAAAAGATGTGTTAAATCAAAAGTCTCACTTTCTGGAGGAAGTAAAGATCGCTTCTAAAGAAAGAATCTAGAAAAAACTAACCTCAATCAAGGTTAGCCCAAAAGGCTCCACTAATGCTGGATTTATGAAAACTCCCTGTCATAATTGAACCCCTTAGCACATAATCTTTGTTACACAAAAAATTGCTATCTTGAAACTGTGATCATCAAATGAACCTTTGTTTTTGCCGTGAGACGGTATATATCTGGAACATCTGATTGCCTGTGATGCTTTGGATATGCCACTTGCCCATAAAGGTCATACTTATCAATTAGTTTCAAAACTGTCGTAAGAACACTAGCATTTCCGGTAGACATCTCATCTATGCAGTCCCTATTCCCCATTATCAGTGTCTGTTTAAACCATTTCATTAGTATTTGATCCAAATATTTAATTGCACTGTGTAATGGTAAAATTGAATTTTTGCACAAATCCACTTACAAGATTAGCGAGCTCTCTTAGAGGACTGCATTCCCCAAAGGCTTTTAGAAGAGTGGTTATGTTCTTCTTCGGATCTGGTCTTGACAAAGCCAAGATCATTGGCTTGTGAGGATTTGTAAGGAACCGCATCACCTGCCAAATTTTGTTGAATGTGAGGACAGCAAGCTGGTTAACGTTTAAGCGCACAAACATATGATGGCGCAAAGGCACTCACTTCTGACCATATCGTTGGAATTGCTTTCGGGGAAGACCCATCAGTACCACCAATAAGTTGGTTAAGTTCGCCATCAACCTCAGGCGTATCTTCTTGAACCACAACATTACTGAAGTCCATGCCAGGAGGTATAACCTACATGAAGAATGCACTTACTTCGGAAAAGAAACATGTGCATTGCTATCATTTACGCATATTCTCTATTCATTTTCTAATTGACCAACACTCAGAAAGATCCTTGGTAAGGCAATGCTGGGTATTTATATAAAAAAAATTAAAAAAAAAAACCAAAGACAATCATAACTCGTAAGGAATAAAGCCACTAGCTTACCACCATCCTTGGCATGTAACGGCCATGGCAATTTACTCCTCGCCTTGCACGAGCACGCAAAACTTTCTCAAGCTTGACATCAAACCCATCGTAAAGCCCCCATTGCTCTTCGCTCTCTTGTTTTGTACTCGTAATAACTAGTTCTGCAGCATCAAGGGAAAGTTCTTCTGCTTCAATCCTCCTCATAATTTTATATGTAGAATTGATGTCCTCCTTTGATTGGCGTCCCTGCTTAAGAAGCTGTTCAAGCTTGTTTCTTCCAAGTGAGTGCCCAGTTAAAACCATTGGGACATTCAAAGCACCAGAAAGAAGAGCAGCACTATCCCCTGCATCTGCGTAGTGGCCATGAATTACATACGGCCAGACAGGCTGTCCTTTACCAATCTGTTCTCCCAAAACTTTGGACATGTTAAGAATGTGAGCTAGAGCACCATCTACAAATTCTTGAATATACGGCCAGAGTACTTCTTTGCTGAGGTATTGATCACGAGGTCCGAAAGGGATTCTAATAATATATGCTCCACTGCTTTCTCCTAGACCACCATCACCATCTTCAGGACCTGCAGTTAGCATCTCTGTTGGCTCACCATAGCTCCAGTCAACATCAGGACATGACACTTGGCGCGTAAAGAGATCTACCCTATAAACCCCAGGCATCCTCGCCAGAGCTCGGGAAAGCTCTACCACATATTTGACCTGATAATGTGTTCATAAAGCCACGAAACATAGATGTAAATGCAAGTAATGGTATAAAAAAAACGAATTTAGCCTCATTTCCATAGACTAGAAAAATGTTATGACCACCAAATACCTGTCCACCTGTATCAGAGTCTCGACCGAGCTCCATGTTTTCTCCCCGGACCAAACCATGCAAACTGTTGTTGAAGAAAAGTTTCAATCAGTGAAAGATTGTATTACAAATTGTAATGGCTGCATAAAGTAAATAGACTATAAACCAGAAACTACATGATAATTGATGTGTAACGTAAAGAATTATACCTGATAAGAACAATGTAAAGCTTCTTTTCCTTCTTATCGTCTGACCATACTTCCAAGTTCGAAATATTACGCTGGAACCTTTTCCTTGGTGTATCACCTAGTTGCATCTCCCCCAAACCATCCCCTTTCTCTCCTTCGGACAAGTCCTCCGACATGTCTTCAGTTGCATCCCTACGTCCTTGTTCCCGCTCCCATCTGCGGTTTGCCAACCGCTGGTGTTCCTCCACCTCCAACTACAAGACCCATGCAAGTGCGCTGTATTAGATGAGCCATCGACTTCTCCAAAACTAAAGTGATGGCAATTGAGGGCAGAGAACACAAAGCAGAGGGGAAACATGTGTCCCATTGACAAGGTGAGAAGATTACCATCGATCATGAGTTAAAAATTGAATTGCCCTTTAAAATTGTACCAACAAAGTAATCACCATGATAAATTAACAATTTCAAGGCGACCCCAAGCCAACAAGGCTTCACGCTTTGTGAGAGTCAGGAAACGTCAATCATAAGCAGGTTTACCTTTGCCAAAGGGATCAAAAGGAGCCACATTTTGTTGCGCCAAGGCTCGTTCTCTTCAAATTAACCACCTCAAATAACCTAATTGCCACTAATACCACAGTCTAGTTATTTTCACTTGCAAGTCGGAAGCATCACTAACTTGCGAGTTAGATACCTAATTATTCTGGTTGGCCATTGCGATTACTTTTTCAATGTACTAAGAACACGCCATAAAATAGCAAACACATGACGGTGTTGCGTAACACAATTATTCCCAAATATTCTAAGATCACACAGCTTTTTATAGAATATCGTGGCGCATAAATAAAATATAAAAAAACTAATCAAAACAGAGAAAAATAATTAATAATTAAACACACACGTTGCATTAAACCATTAATTTCTTTCTTAGACAAATCAAAGGAGGGGGAAGAGGATTAGCAACAAGAACCTGTTTCTTCTTCCGGGTAAGGTGCCAAATGCGCCAGCACATATTCTCTAGCCTGGAGCCCCGTTCCCGCGTGTTGCGGGTCGCAACCACCTTGATCCACGTCCGGTAAAGGTCCGACTCATCGACCCCCGTCACCACCTCCTCCACGAAGTACTTGGTCGGATTGAAATGTCCTCTGTCTCTCAGATTCTCCGGCACCGGCTTCTGCTCCTCAATGGCGGAGGCGCCGCTGTCCAGTATCGCCTCCAAGTACCCATTAATCCACTCGTTTCCGGCCATTTTCTCGTAAAATGTATTCGATTTGTTTTAATTTACAATTTTCAAAGAGAAAATGTGATTGGGTTTTTAAAAACGAAAGCAGAGGAGTGATCGGGACGCAGCAATTCCCATGACATGCAGATATACTCTTGGTTTTTGTGTGCGTCTTGATATTTTCTCGGTCTTTCTATTCTGTGTGATTTTCTCGGGAAACAAACAGAAAATGTTGTGTTGCGTGTGAAATCAACTCGGCAGCTGAAGAGCAATCTGGGATTTTGGGATTTGTGAGGAGTTTCGGTTGAGTTTGGAGAGCTAGCGAGAGTGAGAGAGAGAGAGAATTGAGAGAGACGGACGCGGAGAGAGAGACACATGGCGTGGAATGGTGGGTCCGGAATGGTGACACGTGTATAGAGGATACTGAGGCTCACGAGAGGTTTGCTTCGCACACGTGTCCCCGTGATGGTTGGTTGAGTCACTCATTTCAAGGTCATCCGCTTCCCAATGCGAGATGGCCGCATTGCTTTTCTTCGCCCGAGAGACTTGGAACCAAAACTGCCCCAAGCTGCTTTCCTCCACTGGGGAAGGAGATTTTATTTATTATTTTTTCTTCCATCGTTTCTACAATTGCCATTGCACTTGCAACCAATTTTTTTTATTATAATTTATTTCCAATTTCTTTATACAATCATACCTTTTTAGAAAAAAATATATTATTAACACTCAAAAATTTTCATTCCACACTTCTAATTAGATATGGCCACAAGTATGAAAATTGTTCTCCTTGCTGAGATCTACTTGTTTATAAAATTTGATATTTTAATATTTTGATATTTTGAATCCATAATTGGTGACTATTTGATGTGATTCGATTGTGAAAGCAAATGTGGATATGGCCGATACTAGAATATTTTCGGAAGTGGAGAATAGAATGAAATGTGAACTACGAAAGACTTGATCCCGCTCATGAGTTCGTAGACAGTCTAACAGTGTTAGATGCAGCCTTAAGTAATCAAGATAAATCCTTTGTTGAGAATTGGTACTAAGCAAATGAATTTGGTAAATAAATTGAGTTTTAACCTTATGTTTTGGTAATTAAATGTTGGACATAATATAATGTGAGGGATATGAAATTGAAGTAGAGAATCGGGTTTAATGGTAGTTAACGAAACAAGAGTTTAATTTTGGCCTATCACTGATAATATTTCTCAAAAATAAGTATTTCGGGGCGGACGTTACACGTTAGCCATGTAAGGATCTCAAGTTCACCATACCATGAATTTAATGAATTTGCGTAAAAACAATCAAATGAAGGCATACACTAATATAACTATAAGAGATACTTTGAGGTGACACATACTTGTAAGAGATACTTTGAGATGCAACGTGAGAAAATTGAAACTTTGGGATCCCATTTTGAAATTACTTATACTGTGCATTTGATGTAGAAGTATGTAATTTGATGTAGAAGTATGTGGCAGGAAAAGAAAAACATTTCCACCTAGTGGTAACTAAGGCTTAAAATATTGATGATATCGGAAATATCGGTAGTAAAAAAACACGGAAATTTCGATGAAAATATCGGGATATTATCAATATCGATAAAAATTGAATAAAAACCACGGAAATTGTAAGAAAAACTTGGAAATTTTTATTGAAACTTTGCAAGATATTTATTTAGTCAATTATCTATTAGTTTATCACAAAAAATTGGAAGGAAATGCATTACATGATGGATTTAACTGATTTAAGTTGATTATATAGCGAGCTGGCAAAATATGTAGTAATTAATAAAAGAAATTTAAACACACCATAATCATTTATATATAATGAATTAGTACAATATTTTGCACTTTATACAGTGCAAATTTGTTTCTTGCAAAAAGAATTCAAAACAAAACTATATATATAAATATTTTAGCATATTTTCACAAAAATATAAGTGATATGGTGGTCAAGGTGTTGAAAGAGTAAAATGGGAGGGGTTCGAATCCTTTATGAAGCTGCCGACACTTAAACGACTAATTGTACTTTTCGTCGGTATCTAATTAGACCCTTTGCTCCACCTTCATGGAAACCAAGCAAAAGCCTCATTAACTTAATAATAAACCCCTGTTTCTGCTCCCTGCTCTAAATATCTCAACTTTTCTTGCCCAATATGTAACTCCATCTGATCTGATCCTCCCCCTCATTTCTCTCTCTCTATTTTTCCCTCTTTCCTTTTCTCTTGTCAATAAAGTTATATTCCCAATCCTCTCTCATTCCTCGGAAAATCTGCACCATCTCACTCCTCTTTAATATAATGGTCCAATAACAGCAGCAACAGCTCAGTGCCCTAGTTCATTCATTTTATATCTGATTTTCCCTCGAATGTCCAATCTTTGATCTCCAAAGCTCAGACATTCAGTAAAAAGTTCATCTCTTTTTACTTTGGCAGCTCAACGCCTACAAAAATGGAGCTGCGTCTTCTTCCCCTGCTCATCCTATTCCTCTCAGCTTTTATTTCCAGTAAGTTTCTTCCCCTAAATCTCAAAAATGGTGACATGGGTTTTGTTCATTGGTGTTTTTTTCTAACCCCTTTTGATTTTTTTTTAGGTGCGGAGCTCGCCGCCAAGCTGGGTGTGAACTACGGCCAGTTGGGCAACAACTTCCCACCGCCGTCGCAGTTGGTGAAGCTCATCCAATCCCTCAAGGCCAAACGCGTCAAGCTCTACGACGCCAACCCCAAAATCCTCACCGCCCTCCGCAACACCGACCTCCAAGTCTCCATCATGGTCCCCAACGAGCTCATCAACATCTCTTCCAATCAAACCCTCGTCGATCAATGGGTCCACACCAATGTCGTGCCCTTCTACCCGGAAACCTTGACTCGGAAACGATATTATAGATAATATTGCGATATATTGACGATAATTAAGTGGATAAGTGTGAAAATATCATCTCACGAAAAAACGATATTATCGGCGAAATATCGCCGATAATATCGATATTTTGTACATTGGTGGTAACCACTATCAACCAAACTTTATATCTGCAAAAACTTTAGCTTAAATTGTTCAATCCTTTTTCAAACTGCAGGTAAATAATTATATTACCTTCCCAAACTCCCTACATTATTTGTATTTTACCACTCACGACCACAAACTAAATGATCAGCATTCAAACAAATATAACTGGCAAAGCATGCACATCCAGACACACTAGCATGTATTTCATTTTTGCCTTCTGTGTCAACTATACTATTACATACAACGAATTCACCGTCTTGTGATGTTCCGATACATTAAAACAATGATTTGTTAAAAAAATTTACACATATAATTGATTTACTATACTGGAACATCACGGTAACATTAAATTCATTTCATATAAGTCCAACTTGCAGACAGTGAAACTATTCACTTAAATAGAGTTGTGTTTACCAACTAACTTACTGAAAGAATTGAGCCTATCAATATTACATGATCCTCTATTAGATGTTTCTGTGCGCAACTTGTTCGTATGCGAGGACAACAAAACTCTTTTTAGAGGGTGCTTAATTCGCTTTCGTGTTGGTGAGAGTCTTTCTCTCTGACTGAGAGCTTTTCTCATCGCTTATGTGAGGGTTTTCCAATTTCGACTTTCCGTGCAATGCCCTTAGCTATGGCAATAGAATTTTACGGCTTAATTTTCATGTATTGCATAATTTGGAATATAATATAAACAATTCTTGTTCTCCAAGGTAAACTAAAAAAGGACATAAGAAATATCCTTCATATTAAAGGACTCTAATATTTACACAGTATTTACATTCCTATTCTAAAACCAACTCACGGAACATCCCTCCTCAAGTTGGAGCATAGATGTCACACATAGGGCTGGAAAAAAAATCCCAAAAATCTCAAACCAAACCAAAAAAATCCTGAACCCAAACTAAAAAATCCCAAACCAAA
Organism: Crataegus laevigata; assembly: GCA_963580275.1. NCBI lineage: Eukaryota > Viridiplantae > Streptophyta > Magnoliopsida > Rosales > Rosaceae > Crataegus > Crataegus laevigata. The sequence goes on from OY756944.1 coordinate 1,396,073, forward strand.
ACTATCTCGAAGTTCAGTAATCCCGTCCTAAAAGATACCAAAGTAATCAGTATTCCGGAAATCCCGAAATGTTTTGTTTATTTAGTTTTTGGTTCCCACTTCCCAAGTCAAAAGCAGGAGCCTTTTGGCTCCCACTAACAGAAAGCACAAAAATAATATTAAAAAAAAAAAAAGGAAAGGCACAAAATTGGCTTTGGCTTTTGGTTCCCACTTCCCAACTCAAAAGCAGGAGCCTTTTGGCTCTCACTAACAAAAGGCGCAGAGAGCAACACTCTTGGGGTAGAGAACATCACTTTTCATGTTGAGAAGCAAAGAGAGGAAGAGAGAAGAAGGAGCTACTGCTGAAAGCTCTTGAGTTTGGTTTTGACTCTTGAGGCAGAAAGAAGCACTCTTCGTGTTCAGAAGCAGAGAGAGCAAGGAGCTACTGCTGAAAGCTCTCTCAAATCTTCGAAGCTAGACCCATCTCCTTCTCTATCCTCTCTGAAGCTTTCTCTGAATTAAGGTTCGAATGAGGATTTATAAATTAGGGATTTACGATTTAGAGCTTTTGATTGTTTGGATTTGGATTTGGATTTCTTGATTGATTTTATGGGGATTTCTGGATTAATTTTATGTAGATTTGGTCGATTTGGATTTCTAGATTTCCATGGTCGATTTCTGCTTTGCATGTTCGATTTTTTTTTCCTGCTTTGCATACTCGATTTGCAGGTTTGAATTGAATTTATCAGCTTCTTCCATTAACAAGAAGCCAAATTTTTATTGAATTGAAAATCGAAACCACACCGAAATTCCGAAAATATTTCGGGAATACCAAAATTTTGGTTTGGAATCGGGATTCGGATTTTCATCCCAAAAATGATCGATTTGGGATTCGGGATCCCATTTTTGGGACAAGATCCCATATCGATCCAGTCCTAGTCACACATGCCCAACTTGACAAGTGAGTCACCAAAAACTCTACTACACATGGCATAGGTGAGGATATCCGCAAGCTGTTCTTCTGAGTTCACAAATGGTACTGACACAATCTTCTTCTCGAGCTTTTCCTTAATGAAATGTCGATCAACCTCCACATATTTCGTTTTGTCATATTGTACTAGATTCTCTACAATTTATCGTGCCAACTTATTGTCACAGTACAACTTTATAGCTTCATTTGGTTTGAAACCAAGACCTCAAAACAACTTACGTAACCAAAGAACTACACACACCGCATTCTGTTTCTTATTTCTCCAAGTAACTAAATTTCCACCAACGAACGTAAAATATCCAGAAGTAGAACACTTATCAGTCACATCACCTGCCCAATCAGCATCAGTGAACCTTTTATTTTTTAGATGACCATAATTTCTATACAAGATTCATTTCCCTGGGGCCGACTTTAAATACGCCAAGATACGTATAACAGCAGCCATATGATCCACACTTGGTGAGTGCATAAATTGACTCACCACACTCGCTGCATAAGCTATATCTGGAAGGGTATGAGCTAAATAAATTAGTCTTCCTACCAGCCTCTGATATCTGCCTTTATCCATTGGTTCTTGATATGGATAAATCCTTAAGTGATGTTTCTCCACAATAGGTGTATCCATAGGTTTACATCTAAGCACACTTGTTCCTTTCACAAATCAAGAACATACTTCATTTAAGACAAGAAAATACCTTTGGACGAACGAGCAACCTCAACTCCCAAAAAATACTTTAAGTCACCCAAACTTTTCATCTCGAACTCGGTCACAAGATTATTCTCCAGTTTGGCAATCTCATCTGAATTATCCTCTATTATTATCATATCATCCATATAAATAATTAAAGCTGTTACTTTACCGTTCCTCTGTTTCACAAATAGAGTATGATCAGAAGTGTCACGCCCCGCCTCGAAATATTTATTTTATCTCGGGAAATATTATCAGTGATAGGCCCAAACTAAACTCTTGTTTAGTTTACTATCACAAATTATGAATAACTCCACTCCAATTTGTTTATCCTACCCTTTGATTTATAACAACTATTACTCACCCAAACATAAGATTAAAACTCAAATTTATTTCATAGTATACCTTACTTAGCTCAATTTCACAATATTGGACTCATCACGATTATTCAACTACCACTTAACGTGATACCTTAAGCAGAGGCCTTGCTTCCATCCAAGATCCATAATTACAATTCCCATTCTAACTATTCATTCTCGAAGTATTTAAGGCTACATCTAACACTGTTAGACTGCCTACATACCCTGGAGCGGGATTAAGCCTTTTATAGTTCACATTTCCAAAACTCAACCAAATATGAGAATATTCATTTAATCCAACATATACCACAATCGTAGTAATATTTAGATCACATCATTTAGACCTCAAAAGCATATTTAGAATAACGAAATCCGCATAAACACAAAATATCGACTCCCTGGCCGTGCGCCACTGCACGCGCCGTCATGGGTGGCGGTTAGCCACTCCGACTTGCAGGAAAATTTAACTATTTCTAAAAATTCTAAAAAATTACATAAATGAAGATCTCAAAGAGTAGAGCAAAATTTATACCTATGGCCAAGTCCAATTTGCCTCGAACCTGCCGGAAACCCTTTGAATTTGGGTGTGTTCAATTCGACCTCAAAGTAACTCTGACGCCCCTAAATTTGTTTGGGCTTTGTTCCACACCTTAAGAGGAGTGTAATGGTGGTATCAATTTGATGTAATTGTTTCAAAATTGGGGGAATCGAAGACACGGGTTCTTCACGCTGTGAGTGTGGATATCCTAATTTCAACCTCAATTTACGAAAACCCACTGGAATTATTTAAGAAAGCCGGGTCAGGTTATAGGTCGAAGGGCACCCGTTTTTCCCTCCTCATTTTCTTTCCTCATTTCTCTCCTTTCATCCCCCCTTGATTGGTCCGTGTTTCTCCCTTTCTCTTATTCTTTTTGCATCACAGCCACACACGTGGCTTATCAGATTCTAGCTCTAACAAAGCTGGAGCCTTCCAAATATTAATTAAATGACCATTTTATCCGTAACTTCAATCGTTAACAACTTCTTCGTTACAACTCCGTTTCATGAACGGTTTGCGCCTACTCATTCATGAGATCGAGCTTTATTCAAAAATATAAATTGTGATCTCAAAAGATTTATGACTTTTAAATAATAAATTTCCAAACTTTAAACTTCATAAATTATAAAAAAAATTCCAATTCTATTTTTATAACCATAAATCGATTTATTTTTTTCGATTTTCTCCACATATTCGTAATTATGAATATATAATTCATATATTTAAATTTTCACGATATTACAATTAGTTACATGAGCATCACTAGTACTTACCTCATGAAAATTCAGAGAAGACGTATTAGACGATGACACGATCGAGTTAGAGAGAGGGGGAAGCTTCAGCACAAATCTCATAGCTGCTAGCTTCGGCAGATGCTTGCGGTAAGGGTAGCTCAGCCTCGGTAGCAGCTGGCTGAACACCATCTGCAACACAGGGGCTTTCGGTACAAGTTTCCTCGGTGGCAATCAATGGCTGCCTATTTATATCATCTTCGGCAGGAAGCAGCTGAGACCCTACTTCCTCTCTTGGCACAATATTGTCATCTACCTTTGAAAGAGGCACGTCTTGGATATCCAACTACCCAAACACACCATTAAGATCACAAATAACACTTTCCCTCTTGGGATTTGAAGGTGAGAATACGGGAGTATAAAAATACTCAAATTCAGAGAAAGTCACATCCATGGTGTCATACATGTGGCGGGTTTCATGGTGATAGCATTTATAACCTTTCTGTTGGGATGCAAAGCTAAGAAAAACACACCGAAGTGCACAAGGATCCAATTTACTACAATGAATCTTGTGGATATGAACGTAAGCAACACAACCAAACACTCGAGGAGTAAGAGTGTTGGTAGAGATAATCGAAACATATTCTGTCAGAACTTGGAGTGGAGTACAGAATTCTACAACTTGAGATGCCATGCAATTGATGACATACATAGCATACGTAATAGCGTCCAACCAAAAACTCTTAGGTACAGATACACTAATAAGTAATGCACGAACAAATTCTAAAATATGATGGTTTTTCCTTTCAGCCACCCTATTTTGTTGCAGGGTATAAGGACAAGTGGTCTCATGAAGAATTCCTTGATCACGAAAAAAAAAAAAAAAGCTCACCTCAGTTATCAGAACAAAGAACCTTAATAAAGGAGGAATATTGTGTAGCCATCATATGAGAGAAAAACCAAATAATCATAGTAACATCACTTTTATGTATCAACAAATAAACACATGTTATACGAGTGCAATCATCAACAAATGTAATAAACCATTTAATTCATGAAGTAGTACTAATAGGGGAAGACCCCTATACATTAAAGTGTACTAGCGCAAATGGAGAAAATGTTCTATTCATACTTGGAGGGAATGAAGCACAATGAATTTTGGCTAAAATACATACTTTACATTTCAATTATGAGTCTTTATTACCACTAAACAAATCAGGTAATATATGTTTCAAATAACCAAACGATGCATTCCTTAAACGACGATGCAATAACAATACATTCTGTAGATTACTATTATGTGACACACAAACCAAATTAGCTCTTCCGGGAACCACGTCATCCACATAATATAGCCCCTTTCTCTTAGTGCCACGCCCAATGATCTCCTTTGTCTGAATATACTGAAGGAAGCAAAATGAATGATACATTAATACAACACAATCCAATTGTTCAGTGACTTGAGGTACATACAATAAGTGATGGGACAATGATGAAACCAATAAACAATTATGTAAGGGAATAGAGGGTGTAGGAGACATTGTTCCCGCACCAAAACAGTAGCAGTAGAACCATTGTCAGTTGCCACACACTATCTATGAAGATGTGTCATAGATTGAAATAAGGTTTTATCATACATCATATGATTTATTGCACCGAAATCTAAAATCCAACTTGCATTCGTCATTGTAATAACTCACGAGATAGTAATACACGACAATCACAACACCACACCAATTACAGAACTACACGCTGTAAGGAACACAAGCAGCAGCAATTAAGGCTGGGCAAATGGATACAGGAACCGCGGGGTCGGGGCGGGTAATAGAGGTTCAGGGCGGGTACGGGCCGGTTCTTGATTTTGTAAAACAGAAATGGGGCGGGGCTGGCCAAGCCGTCAACATTTTCAGTTCGGGCCGGTTCTAAAAGTATAGATAAATGGGTACCCAGACCAGCCTGTTTTTAATTAGAATGGACGGACGAGATTGAATATCATCTCTTTATCCAATATTAACCGTTCGTTTTAGGCTTCCTTGTCCTATCGAATTCGAGTTTGTCTGTCTGTGTAATCTCTCACTAGAGTCTCTCTCTCGCTGTCTGTGAAATTGTGAATCATCCTCCCTTCCCCTCCACCACCCCGACATCACGACGATCTTGGCGACCACCACGACAACCCCAGTAACTTCGACGGCATCCTAGACTTACAGAACCCAGTCACCCTACCACTCATCTTCTTGATTTGCCACCTCTCTCTCAGTCTCACAGGTAAAACCCTCTGTGTATATAATTGATCTGAATTTGGTACTCAGTCTCTGATTCTGAATTCTGAACAACCTCTGTGTATGTTTGGATTCGAAGATTTGGTTTTCGGGTAAATAAGGCTGGTTTAGGTAGATGCTGAATTTCGGTATGTGTTTTTTGCAGAGAGCTCTTAATTTGATCCTCATTGTTCTTGTCTTTCTCAACGGCATTGCCTTCATTGTCACCAAGAAGCACTGTTTTCTATATTTGGCTGTTGCTTTCACCATTTCACTAGGAACGTATTTAGGGTACTTTCAAACATAGATAAAGAAGAAATTTAACATCAGGGTAAGCCTTCTCTCTTTGTCTATTGTGGTGTCCTGTTTCTTACCAACCATTAATATATGTTGTTACCTGAATTGTTGTTTCTCTTTGTTATATTAGTATTTGCCTGGTAACTATGTCTCTTACTAATTCCAGTTAACAATGTTCAAGTCTTATAACTTAAATGGTTATTCGATGGAGAAAAGCGACATTAGGTATAGAAAAATTCTGAAACTGTGGGTGTGCTAGGGTAGATGGTTTGCTTTTCCCTCCTCGTGGAGAGGGTCCTGTTACTGCTATATAATCGATCATTGCAATTGTAATGAGTTGTTTCATGAATCTATGGCTATTCTAATCCATGCCTTCTAATCATTTTTGTGGTTATACACAAATTACCCTAACTAATTAATTAATAGAAATTAGTTGTTATCAATTCACCTATTGGATTGCAATGATGAAGTCGAATTAAGATGATCCAATGCAAGTATATGCAACGGGGTATCTACTCAACTAACAATTTTTTTAACTCATAGAAGTCTCCATGCATATCAGTGGTCCCTTTCTAATCTTCATTGCATGAATAGTAGCTTATGCATGTCATGAGGACCATACCTATTGGGGTTAAGGCCTCTCCTTTTATATGATTATAGGGGTGGTGCTCAAGAATATCTTGCAGAATGAATATGTAAAGGTGAATTGGCAATTTTTAAGTTCTGCTCTAAGCTTCTCATCTTGTTAATGCAGATCGGGTAGAAGCATTTCACACTTTGGAGCTTGATCTGCACTGACCTTTTGTGTTAAGAAAGGTATGGTTTTTGTTAATCTGCACAAGTGTTAGAACAATCCATTTTTTTTCTTCTGTTGGATCCTATGAATTTTAGTGATATAAACATGTTATGCAATGCATTGACTTGCGGTGCTATGTCACATGTTTTCGGATGTCTGAGACTAATTTGATTCTAGGAGACTAACATATGTTTCTCCTCATGCTATTAAAAAAAAAGAGTTTATCTTCATAAGTTAGGATTGCTTAATTTTCTTTAATAAGGAATTGATGTTTCTGTGTATGATTTAGGGCAGTTTTATTGATTCTTTATCTTTTTATTGCAGATAAGATATGAGCATTTCACACTTTGTTCACTTGGTTCAGCTGGTTTTTAACAAGAAGAAGGAGTTTCAGTGGCAGAGGCTCTCTCTTTTCTTAAAAGTAGGTGCAACTAGGTATGTTAACTTGTATCTCTTAAAGTTAATTTCCTACAGTACAAGTTAATGTCCTTGCATCTCTAATCTAGAATGCTGTCACTAAATAATTATCATATTACATAACATGTATAACGCTAAGTCAAAATTATCATATTTCAAAATTGCATGCTTTTATTTACATGGAGATTATGCTATTTTATTTACATAAAGGCAAGGATTTTTATATTTCAAAATATCTTTATTTGATTAATGAATATAGTTCCATTATTTAAATTTTACAGATTTTTACATAATGTCTCAATCTCAAAGTCAAAGTACCCCTAGCAGTACTAATGTAGCATCATCTACGGCTACATCACCAACACGAGCACAACCCATGCACCCATCAATGCCTCCCCCAAACCCCTCATCCTCCAGAAAAAGAAAAACACCACATATTCTAAAGACAAAACAACCAACTATAATAGCTTCACTAGAGAGATCTTCTTCTGAGAGATCTTGGGTTTGGGATCATGTCACTAAGTGTACCGTCTCGAAAATACAAGAAGTAGAAAAGGATGGAAAGAAAGAGTAGGCGGAGGTACAAGTATTGAATGCTCAGTGTAACCATTGTAAGTCCCTTTTTGCATGTGATACTAGTGGGGGTGGAACTAGTACTTACATTAAACATATCAATAAACATTGCAAGTCATATAAACCAACTGATGAGTTGCAAAAGGTTCTAGGCAGTTCTAGACCTTCTAGAGATGGGGATGTCCAAAGCATGCTTGTTGCTAAAGGGTGGAGCCAAGAAGAAAGTGTGGAAGGTATTATTGAGTTTATTGTGCTCGAGGAGGTACCTTTTAGTATTGTGGAGAGTGAAGGGTTTAGGCAGATGATGTGAAAAGTCCATCCTAGATTACATGTTCCATCTCGGAGAACTATCATGAGGGAGTTATTCAATATGTATGATAGCATGAAAGATCAGTTAAAAAAAAAGATATGCAAGCATAGAGTGAGCTTGACTACTGATACATGGACAAGTGTGCAAAATTTGAACTACATGGTGCTAACTGCTCATTTTGTGGAAGATGATTGGAATATGCACAAAAGGATTCTAAACTTCTGTTTGATTTCAAGTCATGAAGGCAAAGAAATAGGGAAGATGATTGAGCAATGTTTGGTTGAGTCGGGGATTGAAAAGGTAATGTGTATCTCAGTTGACAATGCATCGGCTAATCAGGTGGCACTCGAGTATGTTGTTCGTAAAATGCAGAAATGGCCTAATAGTAAAATGATTATGAATGGCAAGTTTACGCATGTGAGGTGCTTAGCTCATATTATCAACTTGGTAGTGAAACATGGGTTGAAAAGATTAGATACAAGTGTGGATGCTCTTAGAAATGCTGTGTGGTTTGTGAGATCAAGTCCCTGAAGGTTAAGTTATTTCAAGAAATGTGTGAAGAGTGAGAAGTTGGATAGTAGGGGTCTAGTTATTATGGATGTGCCTACTAGGTGGAATAGCACATACATGATGCTATAATCTTGCTTGAAGTTTAAAAAAGCATTTGAAATGATGACCGAAGATGATGAAGCCAATATATACACTAACTATTTCAGTGAAAAGGTGCTTGATGATGAAGGAGAAGAAGTGGCGGGTAAAGGGAGGGTTGGACCTAAGGGTGGGTTCAAAAAACCGAAAACCGAAAAAAAACCGAAAACCGAATCGGACCGAGACCGAAAAAAAACCGAACCGAAACTCTCAAACCGAACCGATATATATATTTAATTATTTTTTTCAATGTTTATAAATAGTTTAGTCATACAATCATAACAAAACAGATGTTGTTGCCAAGTTGGTTTCAGTTACACTTTCAAAGTGAGAGGGTATGGGTTCGAACCCTCCTCGTGCCTCCTAGATTTTGGAAATTTTTTCCAATTTTTATGAGAAATCAACAAAACCCTCCGCATGATTTCGAACCCCTTCCCTCTAGGTTGGGAATAGCAGCCGCATACCAACTTAACAGGAGGCTTTGTGCTGTTATAATTGTACAAGTATAATATTTATAGGTATTCTAAAACCGAACTGAGCCGAAACCGAACCGAGAAAAACCGAACCGAATACAAACCGAACCGAACACAAACCGACAGAAAACCGAACCGAACCGACCCGAACAGTGATTTCAGTTTGGTTTCCGGTTTTGGCAAAAAACCGAACCGAACGGAACCGAACCCACCCCTAGTTGGACCACCTAAGGAGGAAGAATGGGATGGTGCAGAAGTGTTTGTGGAATTTTTAAAGGTCTTATATCTTATAACTTTGAAAGTTAGTGCAAGTAAGTATCTCACATCTAATACAACTGTTTATGATGTCATTGATGTGGAAAACGAGATTGAAAAGTTTTTTTTGCCTGAATATATGCAAACTGGAAGACCTGTAGAGTTGGTGCTACGTGATATGGCACTCAACATGAGAGCCAAATATTGAAAGTATTTTGGTTCAATTGAGTCCCTTAATCAAATATTTGTAGTTGCCCTTGTCTTAGACCCAAGGTTCAAATTGAGGCACTACATGCACTTGTGTAGAAAGCAATTACAACTTCATGAAGAAGCGATTGAACAGAAAGGTAATCAAGTGAAGACATTGTTGAAGGCGATGTGTGATGAATATGCTTACCAAGCTTTCGGTTCACAAACACAACAAAAGGGTAGAGAAGATTTAGTTTTTGACACTTCTTCTTCAAGGGTAAACCAATCATCTTCTAGTTTGCCAACAGAAAATCCAATGATATTTAGTCAAATCATGGATGTTTGGGAGAAGGAACTAGAAGACACCGAGGATATTGCGCTTGCACATGAGGTGGATAGGTATCTCCTTGACACTGTAGATAAAGTACCACATGGTTCACAATTTGACGTTTTGAAATGGTGGAAGTTGAAAGGGAGGAGCACATATCCCACACTTGCTTTGATAGCCAAAGATGTCTTGCCAATTCAAGTGTCAACAGTTGCCACTGAGAGTGCATTTAGTGGAGGAAAGAGAGTAATTGACCCTTGTAGATCATGTCTCCTTCCTCAAACATTGGAGTCATTGATGTGCCTCCAAAACTGGATAAGAAGTGAACCAATTGGTAGCATTGAGTATGAAGCAAGTCCTTCGAAGCTTGAATTTTATAAAGAGTGTGAAGAAGGTAATTATTTTGCTTTTTATAGTTTGGTTTATAACTTTATATTAATTGGTTTACAATTAACGTTTGTTCATTTTTTTGTAGAATATAAAAGAAAAAGAGCAAATACTATATCTACAAGTTCAACCATCTCACCAAGTGTTCCTGAAGTTGAGGCTCTTTAAACAACTTGAACGAGTAAAGGAAAAGGAATTGCGGTAATATTTTAAACTCAATGAATAAACTTTAAATTTCAATGAGGATAATCTGATGTTGGACTTTAAAAATGTCATGTTTATATTCTATTTTTGCTTACAGATTCAATGAGGATTGTTGTTGGAACTTGGGCGTTGGATGTGGTTTTGGATGTTAATTTGAAATTTATTGTGGATGTCATGTTTATGTTGTGTTGGATTATTTGATTTTGGAATTTGGATGTCTTGGACTTTCGGATAATTTGTATGTTGATTTGATTTTTAGATGTTGGACGATGTAATATTGTTATTTTGGATGTATTGTTAATCTATGAACTTGGATGTTGGACTTTGTATTTAGATTGGATGTGAATAATGGTAAATTTGTGCAAAATCTGCATAATGTCCGGTTCCTATTTTAGAAAATGTAATCCCCGACCCGTTTCATTTGAACCGAGGTCGGGTCCGGTCCCTTCAAAAATGGGCCAGGCCCGGCCCGTGCCCAGCCTTAGCAGCAATGTGTCACGCTGCTATTCAGGTTGTTGGATCGACACAAAAAATAATGGACTGCAGACTTTTTACATGGACTGCAGCAGCTAAGTATGTACGGCACAAAAAATAATTGTTGAAGTCAATCAATTACTCTAACAATTGTTGCAATTACACAGAAAAGCACTAGACCTTTTTTCCCCCTTATATATATGAAACCAACAGCAAAGCACTACACGGCAAAAAAATTAATTGTTGAATTATAACAAGTACTATAACAATTGCTGCAATTGTACAACTAAACTTTCCACTTGACAAAAAAAATTTGATTGGAGAACATACCACCAATACCATAGCAGCCCCAAGTCTTCATATGGTAGTAGATAAGCAGTAGACAAGTACACATTGCACGCCAATACACGATACAATTGCAAAAAACACAACAATTGTACACAATTTACTCTTTAGAATTCGGATCGAAACCAAGCTTTGATGCCAAATAGAATTTTACGGCTTAATTTTCATGTATTGCATAATTTGGAATATAATACATACAATACTTGTTCTCTAAGGTAAACTAAATAAGGACATAGGAAATATCCTTCCTAATAAAGGACTCTAATATTTACACAATATTTTTTTTTTAACCAGAAATATTTACACAATATTTACATTCCTATTCTACAATCAACTCACGCAACAATGGCCAGGGTCGGTGGCTGTCCCTTCCATTTTTTTTGTTTGTTTTTCCTTTCCTTATTTTCTCTAACTATTGTCCCCCTGTTATTTATTCCAACCACCTCACAAGCCTTTGATCTTACTTGACTATGTTCTCAAATTCATTTTCTTTTTTTACTATGTTCTCAAATTCATTTTCTTTTTTTCTAATCGTTGGTATCCCTCCATCTTCACGTCCATTATCTATCCTTTGCATTTCTTATCGCTCTTTTCACCCGCACCTATTTCATACCAAATTGGTTTACAATCACTTTTGACTGCGATCTGTTGCGGTCCATTTGGAAGGTGTGTAGAGTTGCAGTGTTCACCCTAGCTCAGGTGTTTGCATCACCACTTTCTTTCGGTCTGTCTTTGTTGACAGTGTCGCTTGTGGGATTTTCACTAGCATATGTAGCGATCGAAAAGGTATTCCTTGCTAGGTGAAAGAGTCCCCTCCTTCCATCTTTAAGGAGTCGTTTGGTTGGATTTCTGGCGTTTGAATTCGTAGGGGTCAGTTATTCGTGTTGACCCTGAGGTGTTGCGGCGACAGTAGTAGCATAAATATAGGGCTTTCTTTTGTTTTGTATTGTTTTTTTAGCCTTTTTTGTTTAGACTATTAGGGGGCGTTTGTTTGCCCTCACTAACTATCACTAGACTAGACTGGACTAACTATTAATCCAGTCTGGTGTTTGTTATCATCCGGGGACTAGTGTTAATAAGACTAGCTCGAACTCGCCTACACTAAAGGTTCTTTGCAAGAGTTCCCAAAAACCATGGGACTAGCTAAGACCTCTCCATTCTCTCTGTTTCACTTTATCCTCGTCCTGAACTCAAACCTAGAATCAGGCAGATTCGCCACTCCCTGCGCCTCCCAGCACGCATCTCATGTTTATCATTGATCTCGCAGTCGAGAGGCAATACTTATCATCTGCTCAGATCTTCGGCTTGCTCGACCTCCGCTTAACTGTGCCTTCATCTGCCATGACATCATCGCCAAATTTCATGATGGCCACCAAAACCCAAATACGGATCTACCAAAACCCAGAAAACAAAAATCAATTACAAAACTCATATTATATTCTTAAAAAATGCTCGAGTTGTGAAAAGGGTGGAGTTTGATGATAATAGTGAAAAGAAATGGAGTTTGATGGTTTGCAATTTCAACATCCAAAAGATGGCTTTTTTCTTATAATAGTGAAAATGAATGGAGTTTGACGATGAAGGGGAAAGTAGAGAGAGTGAGAAGGAGTTGGAGGGGCAGGAGAAAAAGATGGAGAGCGTTCGGGAGTGGGAGAGTTTTCTAGAAAAGGGTAAGAAAAATAAAAAAATTAAAAAAATGTAAAAGATAGGAATTAATTATTTGGGTAAATTACACCATACCCCCTCAAGTTTGAGGTCTATTACAATCCCATACAACATCTTTAAAACATTTCACTTTCATACCTCAAGTACTATTTTATTTCAATTGCATACCTCCGTTACATTTTCTATCCATTGATCCATTAAGTGCTGACGTGGTTGCCAACTGTGTGCCACATGGCAAAAAAAAAATTTTAATTTTTTTTAAAAATCTGAATTATTACACACAAAAAAAAGAGCCCAGCGACCGGATCTGAAAGAAGAAGAAGAAGAAGAAGGAAGAAGGAAGAAGAAAGAAGAAGGAAGAAGGAAGAAGGAAGAAGAAGAAGAAAAGAAAACAAAAATTTGAACCCCTTCCCCCCCCCCCCCCCAGCGACTGCATTGCAAGAAGAAGAAGAAGAAAGAAAAACATTTGAACCCGCCCCAGTGACTGCAAGAAGAAGAAAGCAGAAGAAAGAAAAAAAAATTTGAACCCCCTCCCCCCTCAGCGACTGCAACAACAACAACAACAACAACAAGAAAAAAAAAGAAAAGAAAAAAAATTTGAACACCCCCCCCCAGCTACTGCAAGAAGAAGGGAAGGATTTTTTTTTTTTTTGGTGTAAAAATTCAGATTTAAAAAAAAAATTAAAAAATTATTATTTTTACCACGTGGCACACAGTTGGCAGCCACATCAGCACTTAACGGATCAATGGATGGAAAATGTAACGAATGTATGAAATTGAAATAAAATAGTACTTGAGGTATGAAAGTGAAATGTTTTAAAGATGCTGTATGGGGTTGTAATAGACCTCAAACCTGAGGGGGTATGGTGTAATTTACCCTAATTATTATTTTAGTTATTTAGTCCGACACTGCACTAAACGTTTCATCAAGTTAGTCCAACTTAGTCTATTCTAAGTCAGTCCAATTTAGTCCTTCAAGCTAATCCTGTCCGAAATAATCTGGTGCAACAAACACACCCTTGGTATTTTGTTTGGAAGGTCCATTTTTCCTTTGTGCACTTGGTTTGGGCTAATGAGTGTAGAATGATCTATTACTTGACCAAAGTTTTTGGTTTCACAAGAAATGAGTGTAGAATGATCTATTACTCGTAGAGATCGATAACAATAACATTAATTTCGATGCCTTTTAGTACTAGTGAAATTAATCATAAGATTAATGAAACCAAAACAAATAAAAGCTATAATTTGCCAAAAAACAATTATGTAATCAGAATTCGGCTTACTCAAAGTTGGTGGAACACTTCCATTAATTCCCCATTCGCAGCTTTAAACTAAAGCCTTGCATGTTTCAACATTCTCAAGTACAAAATTATAACTATGCTTAATTGAAATGATATACGTGGAAGTCTTGTTTGAACCACTTATCTTTTGCATGCCACGCATTGCTTGTTTAATTTGATGAGTTCATAGAAAACACCAAGGAGCTCCTCTCACCTTGGTGCATCATTTTACGCATGTTGGCCTGAAGTCCTCCCACGTAGCAAATTGACGTTCGGTGGCCTTTCAGCTGGCCTAAACGCAACATGCAACAAGCTCTGTGCATGCATAACAATCCCCACGTAGCAAATTGATGTTTGGTGGCCTTTCAGCTGGCCTAAAGCAACATGCAACAAGCTCTGTGCATGCATAACAATCCCCACGTAGCAAATTGATGTTCGGTGGCCTTTCAGCTGGCCTACACGCGCGCCAAACATGCAACGAGCTCTGTGCATGCATAACACCTAGCTAGCATTCAGTGCTTATAAAACGAACCCAAGACAACTGCAAAACCGCGCACACAGAAATTAACTGAAGCAGAAAAATGGGGAAGGCGAAGCAGTTAGCAGAGGTACTAGGATCACTAGCGGGTTTCACAACCAAAGAGAATTGGGACAGGTTCTTCATCGCCATCCGAGACGGCAACTATGCCTTCGAGTGGTACGAGGACTGGTCCGAGCTCCGAGGCCCACTGCTGTCCAATCTCCCAAAGCCCGAGTCCCAAACCCTACCGCTGCAAGTACTCGTGCCCGGTTGCGGTACTTCCCACCTGTCTGAGCACCTCTATGATGCCGGTTTTAAGGCCATCACTAACATTGATTTATCTAAGGTCGCCATTTCCGACATGCTGTGCCGCAATGCGCATATACGCCCTGGTATGAAGTGGCAAGTCATGGACATCACTGCCATGCAGGTACTTACTATAATTAATGACGATCCATTAATCGACTCGAAACTAGAAACAAATAAAGAGCTAGCGAGATTGTCCTAATTAATTGAGTGCTAATTATTGTTTAATTATGGCTTAATTTGACTACAGTTCAAGGATGAGAGCTTTGACGTTGTTGTTGATAAAGGCGGCTTAGATGCTTTGATGGACCCAGAGTTTGGCGTGCAGATGGGCAATCAATATTTACAAGAGGTGTCTAGTAGAACTTTGTAATACTGTATTTGCATGGCGTCGCGTGTGTACGTATTTGCAGAGATATTTTTTAATATACTTGCAAATCCGAACACAAGCTGGTGCACAACACGTTACAATTAGGGGTGAATTTTTTTATCAAATTGCCGTGCCAACCGAATTACCAACTGTGACATACCGATTTTGTGCTAATCGGTAATGGTACGGTATTGTACCGTACCAAAATTTCATGGTACGGTATTGGTAATGGATAATATTACTACGGTATATTGTACTGAACATATAATATAATTTATAATTTATAAATTATGTAATATATAATTATATAACACATATTTATAATATTCTAATAATTTGATATGATGAAAGAGGCTCAACCTTGGTTCAAGATTCCAAGATTCCAAATAGGAAGAAAATTGTGGCTTGGGATTTATATGTGTTGGAGAAGTTTAAGTTATTTGAAGCAATGCACAGTATCACAACTGATACTTGGACATCGGTACAAAACATTAACTATATAGTAGTTACCGCTCACTTCATGGATAATGAATGAAAGTTGCACAAACGGATTATAAACTTCAAAAAGATCACGGGTCATAAAGGAGAAGACATTGGGAAAGTTCTAGAGGCGTGTTTGAACCAATGGGGGATAGAAAAGATCTTTAGCATGGGAGAAATTTCTATTTGTTTTGGTTCGTAACTTCTATTTGGATTGTAAGCTTAATTTTCATCATGAATCTTGATACATCTTTTGAATTATTGTGTGTGTGAATTGTGAATGATGAATAATAGATAAATTTAGGCCACAATGTATGAGATAAAGGTACAATAAAAAAGTTTTGTCCTTGAATTGAATTAAAAAGCAAAAACAAATTTTGTCCCAAAACAAAGTGACAATTACCATTGTCATACCATGCCAATCGAACATTTGGCAATACCGAACTTTGGTATACCGAAAGTTTGGTATGGTAATAATAATAGATTTTACCAAATCAAAAATTTGGTACGGTAATTGACACGAGAATTTTGATACGGTAACCGTACCGTACCGAACTCACCCTTAGTTATAATATAACGTCATAGCATAAGGCGTTTATAATATAACTTATTATATCATTGTAGAATATCACTTTATCTATATTATGATGTGTGGTGGACCAAAATGTGCTACGAGTAAACTGAAGAACATCTCATATATGCATGCATGGCAATCAACATATATATTTCTCCACACACAAAGTATTTGGATGAAATGATCACATGAACCGATAATTTTTTCTCACTATGTAATACTAATTAGTGGTTGGTTTCTCATAAAGATTTTTTTTTTCTTCCAGGTTAACAGAGTTCTAAAGTTTGGGGGCAAATTTATTTGCTTTACTTGGGCGTGGTCTGATGTTCTAGGTGCGTAATGTCAAGCTTTATAACTTCTTATTCATTCTTCATGGCGTAGGCAATTGAGTAAGGACATCTTGTTTAATGAAACACGTAACATTTCACAATAGAGAAAATTTTCAATGTGTTTGGAACACGGAATGGTACACCACGTATACAAGTAGTGGATCTCGTGTTTAAAAAGTAATAACATAAAAATAATTTTTTTTACTATTTATATAATAATATGTAATGCACCACTTGTATTACAGGCATGGGAAAAAAAAATTTCTCTTCACAATGGGAGAGAATTCGAGTTCTATAAGATTCATTATGAGTTGATACACCCTTAAATGACCAATAATTTGAACGAGGAAAATTAAACTAGATGGGTCCAATGCAATATTCCACTACTTACTCCCTTTGGAGTGCCAAAACTATATACAAGGTCAATTGGGTCGCCAACATGTCACATAGATGTACAAATGTTGCTTAGTTAATTTGTCTACATCTTTGGAGATGCTCGTGTCCGCAATTACGGATAATATACATGTACGTATAGTGCTTGTCCATCACTTGCTAAATACATATCTCCAGGTTCGCTTTTCTCCACCTTCCGCTTCGGCTGGAAAATGGGCGTTCATGCCATTCCTCTGAACCTGTCTAACAAGCCTAAGGGCCATAACCTTCAAACCTTTATGATGGTGTTTGAAAAAGAGATGCCGACTGCACTGCATCAAATTGCAATATCATCACTCAAAACTGCTTCTCATGAAATTCAGGTACAATATAATTATTTATTTTAGTAAGGGTATATTTTTTATTTATAATATTTAGATGTCTTGATGTTTTAATTAATTTTTCTTAGACTTAAAAAAATACGTGACATCTTTTGATTTGGCCAAAATATAAAAAAAAATTGACTATATAGGGTATTCATTAGTGAGTACGTATAATCCGTCTAAAAATGTGACTCAGTAGAATTTGAGAAATCTTCAATACATACATTATTTTTACACATCCCTTTCTCCTTATGCATACTCCTGATTATTTATGTTCGATTATTCTTTAATTTATTTAATCTAGCGTCTACAAATAAGAACACATGGAGAAAAAAAACGTGTGGGGAAATTATTTCTCCAAAACTATTAGCAAAACTTTCATTTTTTAATGTGAGATTCACTCACACTGTATATAGTATGTGGATTGATGACACAAAATAGTTTTATTTTTAAAATAAATTTTATTTTGGACCAATTATTATTTCTCACGAGCTTCGGTTTGTGATTTTAGGGCTGTAACTTCCAGCTTGAAGCTTTTGAAACTGAGAACCGAATTCGTAGAGAATGCTCTACTTCTGGTACTACTGGTTCTGCTGTTGCTCTGCGCGCTTGAAGATCAATGGAGTGGCTGGGTCCGTAATTAAGTAGAATAATAAGGTGGCTTTACCATCATGGATATGAATATATATCCTCTATGCAATGAATAAGGTCTCTCTTTTATTTTGTGTGTTTGTAATAAGAATGCGGTGGATGTACCATCAGAATTCCTTTGTTAAGGAGGAATAAAAAGTCTATATATGCACTAGTTTTGTGTTATGTAATTTGTTGTTCTCTTTCCCTTATGAAACACAGTATTTAGATACGAGACTCACACTTACTATAAATTGGTTCGAAACATATTCTTATGTCATCGGCGGAGGCCAAGCTTAAATTAAGCTTGGTTATGTCAGAACTTATATGATACGAGTTCATTGTTGCGAAGATATTTTGTGTTAATAATATAAAACACATAAAAAGTACATTCTTATGTCACAGACATAGACCACACAACTTAAGAGTTCATTGCCATGATGACATTCGTGATAATCGCAAAATCATTTTAGATATCATAATTTGTATGGCAAACGCAAGTAGGTTTCCATAATAATATATAAATAGATAGCAAGAATAATATTACTTGCACAAATGATGCGTGTAATTTCTTATCCTACTACAGTACTACTCATCTATTTCGCTTTGACCAAATGACCTCTTTCCTTTTAGACTATCTCTAACTCTTGGATTAAAATCTAAAATATTTAGTTCAAAAAATTTAGGTTTTAACTCAGAAATGGTTTTTCTCCTCCAACCCTTATGAGTTAAATTTTTAGCCCGAAATTATTAAAGAATGAATTTATGATAATTTTTTTTTTCTAAAAGTAACTTTTTTAAAAAAAAATAAAAATTATGTAGATTATCTTAATTTAATTTTATGAACATTTTAACATAAAAATATTTAGATTCTAATAAATATTGAAAAATTACTAAACCAACATCATAAAAACGTAGAATACTATGAAAGAATAAGATATAAAATATATATTTTTAATTATTTTAGCCATTGGATTTAAGTTTGAACCGTTACATATTTTTTTTATTGTTCAATTTGATCGAATTAGATCTTAATCTTAATCGTTTGATTCAATAAATTTATAAATATAAAATTAAAAAAAAAGTATACATATATAGTAGATCAGCCCACTAACTTAGAGAGAATCTTGAGCTAAATTTGACGGTTTTGAATTTTAACTTATATTTGTTCCGGAGCAAGTTGGGATAAATTTAAAATCTAAAATATGAGTTTTAACGTAAGTTTGGTCTTATTAGAGTCTACAAACCAAACCCCAAATAAACCCAGACAGAGCAGAGAGAGACGCCGCAAAAATGGGGAAGAAGGAGGAGCAGTTAGCAGAGCTACTCGGAACCCTAGGAGACTTCACCAGCAAAGAGAACTGGGACAAGTTCTTCACCATCCGCGGCACCGACGACTCCTTCGAGTGGTACGCCGAGTGGTCCGAGCTCAGAGATCCTTTGCTCTCCCACCTCCCTCCCCACCCCCAAATTCTCGTCCCCGGCTGCGGCAGCTCCCGCCTCTCCGAACACCTCTACGACGCTGGCTTCACTTCCATCACCAACATTGACTTCTCCAAGGTCGCCATTTCCGACTGCCTCCGCCGCAATGTTCGCCACCGCCCCGATATGCGCTGGCGCGTCATGGACATGACCGCCATGCAGGTAATCCTCACGCAATTTTAACTCTTTTTAACTCAATCGGCATCGAATGATTTGGATGATCGGATTATCGTTGCGAAATTTACAGTTTTCGGAGGAGGCATTTGATGTTGTAGTTGACAAAGGTGGATTGGATGCCTTAATGGAGCCAGAGATGGGGCCTAAGCTTGGGGATCAGTATTTATCAGAGGTTCCTTGGAATTATTTTCGTGTTTAATTTTATGTTGTCAATAATTTAGTTTCATTCGTAATCGGAAATTGTTTGTTGAGTAGCATTGTATTGGTATTTTCCAGGTGAGAAGAGTTTTGAAGTGTGGGGGGAAATTTGTTTGCCTTACATTGGCAGAGTCCCATGTTCTAGGTATTATTTTATTGCTTTCGGTTCTGCTTTAGTTATATTTAAGTAAAATTCTTAACTCTTAATTATCTTGCGGTACTGTAATTCCAGCTTTGCTTTTATCGAAGTACCGGTTTGGGTGGAAAATGGGTATTCATGCCATACCTCAGAAACCGTCTAGTAAGCCAAGCCTTCAAGCATACATGGTGGTTGCTGAGAAAGAGGTTTCCAGTGTGTTGCAGGATATCACATCATCTTTCAATAAGTCTTCCTTTGCTTGTAGGGGAAGTCAGGTAAAATACCCGACCTACATGCCTTATTTACCCATAATTCTTGCACAACAAAGGTTACAACTGAATTACTAGTTGGTAGTCGGGTGTGCAATTTGCAATCTTTCTTTTATGTTGTAAGCTTGGTTTCATAAATCTTGGTAAACTAGTTTCTCGAAAGATTGACAGAAGCTTTTTGCTGTGGATTAGGCTTCTGGACTTCTTGAAGCTATTGATAAGGAGAACCAAATTCGCAGAGAATACTCGATTGGTTCAGATGTATTGTACTCTCTTGAAGAATTGAATCTTGGTGCTAGAGGGGATTTGACTAAGCTTTCCCCAGGCAGTCGTTTTCAGCTTAATTTGGGCGGTGGATCCCGTTTCAGTTACAGAGCTGTAGTTCTTGATGCTCAGGAATCATCTGGTCCATTTGCGTATCATTGTGGAGTTTTTATTGTGCCTAAGGTTTGTATTTGTGAACTTCTCTGGTTATTGCACATTTGCACTGTATTGTACCAGAAGTGCACTTACATAAATGTAATGAAAATTTTGATCCAAATAGAGTTATTTTGACCAAGTCGTCTGCAATCCTTTAATGGAAATGCAAAATGGAAGCATCATAACTTGTCAAATTACATATGCTGCATGTATAATGTTACCTGACTTTTATGAAATGGGTTTGTCTCATGAAACCACAGTTGATACTAGTCCTGATCGTTACATGCTTGTTATTCTGGCAATGCATCTGGTTTTCAGTTGGCTGTAGCATTGTGCCATCCAAGTATCCAACACTGGGTCTATCTTTCATCCATCACTTTGCCTGGTTTGTTAAAAAAATTAAGAGACATCTCTCCATGAAAACATCTTTTTCGCTCTCTCAGGTCTCCAGTAACTAAGATAAATGTTTTAGGATATTGTATGATGTGCATAAAGGGTTGTTTGTACAGTGGGCTATTCATGTGGAGTTCCGCCATATTTTGGGCAAATGTGTAGCTATAAGGTATATTGAAACATGCTTTCACTTATTACTTGTCATGGTTGTCTTATTGGAAAAAGAATAGAGAGGAAGAAGTTGCCAACAGAGTTAATTTTATATGCTTGCGGGGCTCAAATCTATGAGAACATCATAACAATTTTACGATTATATCGTGTGTAATTCATCTCCAATCTAATATTTTCTCTGTATTCTTAATTTGTCTATTAGTTCCTGTTAAATAAATAAATAAATTTATATTTCAGACTCGGGCTCATGAATGGCTATTCTCCTCAGAAGAAGGACAATGGATGGTAGTAGAAAGCTCTAAGGCAGCTCGTCTAGTAATGGTACAATTTCATCATAGTCATAATATCTTTGTAATCCTTATTTTGGAGGTTATTCTTTTTGTTGCTATTCTAAACCTGATTTGATGTGTTGAATTAAGGTTTTATTAGATGCCAGCCATGTTAGTGCCAGCATGGATGACATTCAGGTAATGCTTATTTGTCTTAATCTTTTGATGAGCCATTCTCAATTCTGACAGTTTAATCCTATTAATTATGGTTATTTACTATCTTATTTTGGTCTCCCTTTCAGAAGGATTTATCTCCCTTGGTTAAACAATTGGCGCCTGGAAAAGATGACAATGGAGCCCAGATTCCGTATGTACTCACTTCTTTTTGTTTTATATTCCGGAACGCCAACTTGATATATATATATATATATATATATATATATATATATATATCTATATAATGTGTATAGTTTTTGGAGATGAAATGACCTGATAAAATAACATGGTTATCATCATTATTCCTGCTGTGATTTTGTCTTGTGTGCACCTATCAATAAAATACCCCACAGATTAGATGTTGGAGCAACCGACATAAGACACTATTCTAAGGATGCTAATACTATACTTTGAAGCACATTATAGAACTTTGGTACCTTGACGTTTTCCAAGTTTTCATGATGCAAATACTCATTAGCTGCCGAAGATCATTTCTAGTATTATTAGCACCGATATACGGGTCCCAACTGCAAAAATATAAAGGTGTTTGCTTCGAAACTGCTATTATAGGATCACTGTTACCCCCATTTCAGAATTATCAATACTTATACTCAGACAGAGGTTGTCAGTTATAAATCGTTTAATTTAGTACAAAACTAAGAACAATTGGTCCTGTCCTGACTCAATGTCATCAGTAGTGTTGACTGTTGACTTTGTGACTTGTCTAATATGACTTGCACATTAATAACGAATTGCTTTTATGTTTTCAGTTCCCTCTGGTCTTGTGGTATTGCAATACAAAATTTTATGATAATATCTCTGTACTGTATGGCTCAGGCAGTTATCTTATACATTTGTATTGGCTGGTTGCTTTTGCAGATTCATGATGGCAAGTGATGGGATCAAGCAACGAGATATTGTTCACCAGGTTCTTTTTCTTTTCTTTTTTTCTTTAACTACGAGGACGTTGATTTTACTTGTTTACAATTGAAAAAGGTTGGTGGAAATTATTAAGCAAATGCCATTACTTCTTCTTCTATTCATAATGCAAATGGAATATAAAATTGATATGTAGATACCAGTTGAAGTATGTAGATACTAGTTGCAGTGTTACTAGTCTAAATTTAATATCTAAGCATAGTTTAACATAGTTTTCTTAAATTTCTAGAGCTTATAGTCACCTTCACCTACATAAGGTTTTGTGACTGTCTAAAGTACCTTTAGGCTTGGCAGTGCTCGTTCCCTAGATGGCAAGATAGTGACTTGTATTTATGTGGTAGCTTTAAACTCTGAAGTAGCCCTCGATGCTCCTATATCCTGAGTTTGGTGGTGCTTGAGCTTTGGGATTCCATAGTTTCTCTGACTTGTTGACTTGGTTGTGATTGCCCTGAGTGTGGTGGTGCTTGAGCTTTGGGACTCCATAGTTTGTCTGACTTGAAAGGGACACTGGTGTCTTTAAACATATAAACCTGGCACACTTCTTTAGCTTCTTACAACTAGAACTTGCCCAGAATAGGCTCCAGTCAAAGTTCCCTATAAAGCAGGATAAGAAGCAACAACAAAGCATAGTCAGAGGTGCAAGGAAAACTTAAATTTCATAGTTGAATTGCCTAAATTTGTGTTTCTTATCTGATGAAACTTGTTTAAACTATCCCATCCAGGCACGAAGCTATGGAAACATTGAGAAGGCTGTCCCTTACTAAAGCCTGGCTAACTGAGATCATTTAGAAAAAGTTCTAAGTTAGGTGTTACCCTTGGCCTAGCCCATTCACTCCCCAATTGAGGCCCACCCACTAGTCCCCAGTACCAAGGTCCACTCCACCCCAACTTTGGAGGCTTGCTTCGTTCCTGATCTTGTACTTTGACTGCTGGTTGCCCCTAAAGCATACAATAATACAATTCTTATAAGGTTATAATAGTTATTTTCAAAATAAGGTTTGGATCCATTGTCGATGGTCTGAAAAATGGATGTTGCGAAATTTATTATGAATTTCTTCAAGTCACACTTTTCTTTATCAGCCTTTTGTGTATGACATGGATTCCGATAATCTTATGTCCTTTAGCAAATGAAAACATGTTTCACTTGCATGCATCTGCAGGTCACATCAACAATAACTGGCCCAATTATAGTTGAGGACGTGATTTATGAAACTGTCGATGGTGATATCAGTCGCATTCTACCATCCAGAGATTTGACATTTCGTCGCCTTGTTTTCCAAAGAAGTGAGGGTTTGGTTCAGTCTGAAGCTCTTCTATTAGAGGAAGGATCTAACAGTAAAGTTGTCAGTGAGAGTGAGAGAAAAAAGACACATTCATCTTCCAGATCTAAAAGAAAAGGAATCCAGAAAAGAAGTGGTGGTATTGAATCTATTGATCTGTGTCTTTGCCAATATAATTTGAATTGAGTTTCTCTCCTTCCGGTTTGTTTTGCTCCAATCATGAAATTTATATCTGCTCTAATATTAGTATCTTCTTAATTGTCTATTGGTGGAACATGAAAAAACCTTATGCTGATTTGACAAACCCTTCTGAAAAACATACCTTAAGTTCAAAAGAATATAGTATAATTCTTCTCAAAAACTAATATAGCATAGTGAATATGCATGCATGTTGGAAACTTTTAAAAGTCTCATTGCACCTGGTACTGGTGGGCTTGACACACGGAGTTGTAACTATCAAATTATTCTATTTTCATTGTTTTACCCATTGTAGTTTTATAGTTCTCTATCTTGTTCCATCAGCCTAATTGAAGATATCATTGTTTCTGCCGGTGTCCATTTTATCCTTTGCATTTTCCTCATTGTGTTTTACTTAATTTCGTTTTTTTTTTAATTTGAAGAAACGAGCCACCAGCTGAAGGTCTATCATGGATATTTGGCTAGTTCTTACCATACAGGGATTGTTTCTGGATTAATGTTGATCTCTTCTTATTTGGAAAGCATGGCATCAGCTCAAAAATCAGTAAGCATTGTATTTCTGACTATCTTTCAGTAAAAAGGTATTGCTTGGTGGCAAAAAAAAAAAAAAAAAAAAAAAAAGGATTGGCTTCTGGTTGCTTTATGTTCAAAATTTGATTAAAATAAAAAAGCTATTTTAATTTCTTCCTTAGCACCCTTCTAAAAATTTTACCTTTCCTCCTTAGCACCCTTTTAAGAATGTCACCTTTGGGAATAATTTAAATGAGGAGCTCATACAGCTTGGTAATTTTTCATCTCTGATTCGTAAAGTTTTGTTTAACTTCAATCCAGTCCGAGAAAAGAGTTAGTCTTCTCATGCCCGATGATCATGTTTTAATTTCTTTGTGTTTAGTATTTTTTTAAATGAAGTTTTTATTTTCTATAACATAAATTGAAAATTGTCAATTGTGTTCTGACTGTAGAAACATTTATATATGCATGGTGTTAGGCTTTAGTTTAATGAGGGCAAATTTTTATGTTCATCTATTAAATATACCCATTCAAACTGCTATATGCATTCTCAGGTTAAAGCAGTTGTGATTGGTCTTGGAGCAGGTTTACTTCCTATGTTCCTTAACAGATGTCTGCCCTTTGTGCACACTGAGGTAATTTTGAGCTTAAACCATCTCCCAGAAGAAGAAAAAAAAATCAGAGTTTCGATATCATCCTTGGTGATAAAACTCATTTAAGTGCAAATGCGGTAATTACTTATTATTTGTACAGGTGGTGGAGTTGGACCCTGTAGTCCTCAAACTTGCAAAAGAATACTTTGGTTTTGTTGAAGATGATTACTTACAGGTAGTTCACTATACATCATACTTCTATTTGAACACCCCGTGGCACCTGCACCCCCGCCACCCCATTGTTGTCCTGAACGCTCAACTAATCACTGCTGATTCTTTTATTTTATTTTTTCATTTGAAGTTTTAAATTTTTTTTTTTTAATAATATGTCTGTTTTAGTGATTTTCAACTTTCAAGAAGGATAAATTTCCTTTAAAACCTGGGTGGGGAAGTAAATCTTTTGGGTGTGGAGATCACTTTTTTTTTAAATTTCGTATGCTTCTTTATGCTTGATTGCTGGACTTGATAATGAATTTATAATTTAATGTAAAGCGCTTCACTTGCATGTCAGTTTCAAATTATTCTCTGTACAATCTTTGTGATAGCGTGCAAGAGTAAAACACCGACATCAGCGAATTACCGACGATTGAGGAGAGAAGCATATCAGTTAAGATGGACAAAAGATTGGAAAAAAATCTCTCTTTAAGTTTGGTGTTCTTTTGTTTGCTTGTTTTGGAATGCACATTGAGAAAGAACTAGACACAAACATAGCTCCTGGACATATAAACAACTTGTAAATGAGATTATACTTTGTTACCCTTCATATCTTGAAGTTTTATTGTACTCAATATGTATCACTTGGATTTATTTTGGCGTATCAGGCGCACATTGCTGATGGGATTCAGTTTGTTAGAAATATTGCAAATGCTGCTGCTGCTGATGAAACTTCTCTTCTTCAAGACAAGAAGGATGCTCAATGCAACACTTCTTCCAATGGTGATTTCGAAAGCAAGGTGATTTCGAAGGTTGAGATACTTATTATTGATGTGGATTCGGCAGACTCAAGGTGAATTCAGACTGCACCTATTTTGCAAGTAAATGTATCTATATAAAAAGCAATCTGATGTTAAAGCCATCAAATTCTGATAAGTATCATTTGTCATTTACAGCTCTGGGATGACCTGTCCTGCAGCAGATTTCGTGGACGAGTCATTTCTTCAGACTGTAAAAGACGCACTTTCTGAGAAAGGTCTATTTATTATTAATTTGGTATCGCGGTCGCAAGCCATAAAAGACACTGTTATTTCGAGGATGAAGGTGGTAAGAATAGGAAACTAATTTTTGTTATTGTTCATATAGAAATTCTCTTATTTCTTGTATCCAGGAGATTTGTCCTACCGATACATGTAGGCTTCAAAAGTCGTTTTTCTACTCACTTGAATTAAAAGAAAAAATTTCAGTCTGACTCTGTAGGATTAGGATGGCGAAAAAAGATTGGTGCTGGTAGTTTTTCTGCTAAATCAAATTGGCTTGAAGGCTCTCGGTTTAATAATGTAGTGTTAATTTCAATAAATCTTATTCCTGTTAGGTTGTCCACATGATAATGTGCTTGAATGGTATTCACGTATTTCTGATCTGCAATTTAATTTTGTTCTTCAGGTGTTTAGCCATCTCTTCTCCCTTCAGCTTGAAGAAGACGTCAATGAAGTTATCTTTGGTCTTTGCTCAGCTTCTTGTATCGAGGAGGTTTGCTTCCCTGAAGCCGCTCTTCAACTTGAGAAATTATTAAAATTGGAACACCCGGAGATTAGCCAAAGCATTATAAATACTACGAAGAAGTTGAGACATTTGAAGTGACTCCACTCGATTGAAGTTTTCAGAGGTGATGCGTGTAAATCAGGTCAATGGCGCCCGCAACTCAACCACTCGCAAGAACAGTCTTCAGGTGCAGTTAAAATGCTGAGAGGATACTCATTAAGAATGCGCGCTGGAGCTGCGGATTGGTTCTCTTGTTCAGCTACTGGAATGCTTGTTTGGGTTACTCTGCCATCGAGATCTTGTGAGCATGATCTGTGTTGTCTGTACGAAAGTCGCAAAATTATCGAGAAAAATTGGTTACAATTACAAAGACAAGACTAGTGCAATGAAACGAGATATCTAGATTGTTCCAATGTTGCTACATATATTTTCCTTCAAAGCCGGCTTCAATATAATGTTATCTTTCTTTAAAACCTCGAAGTTGATATATGACAGATTGGCAGAAATGCATTCCTGCAATCGGTAAATGTGGTACAAACAATAATATCGACTCTTTCCTTGTACATAAGCAGTCTTGTCCCACTCAAGTTTGTTGACCCCTCTTTGAATCAAGGTTGGCAAATCTCTAGGGGTACAAAACTCAGCATTATCTATAATAACCTTTCTTTTATTTAAATATTTTTCATTATTTAAATTGAATGGGGAAGGGTTATCGAAAAAAGGCTAAAATTTTAAGTCACATCCATAAAATGAGAAAAGTTGTTTTTTGGTTATGGCAATAATGAATTGCATTTATGTTGAGTATTATACTTAGTTGCTGACTCATTGTATGGTCTAGTTCAACGTCGTATTGCATTTGTGTTAAGTTCGATACTTAATTAGTAGCTGACCCATTGTGCGGCCTAACTCAATCTCGCACATAGTAGAATATCGTTGTTTAAAAAGAAAAGAAAAAATAATTTTCCAACAATACTATTTTTACTTCTATATTTTTTTTTCAAATTTATTGCATTCATATTGCATACTATATACATTCTTTTAAATTTTTTTTTCAAATTCCATATTCATTATATGCATACTATATGCATTTTTCCCCTTTAGTAGAATGCTAAACATAGTCCAAGATCCAAAAATAATTAGATGGAATGTAATCATAAAATAAAACTTCCAATAAAAAAATAAGAGTTTTAACGAAACACTTCCGGTACTGTTCACTTTTAACGAAAAATTACATTTTTACTTTCTCCTGGTACTATGTACTATATTTTTAAAAAGAATTTTTCATTAAAATAAAAAAAAATTTGAACTTTTCATTAACTTTTCTTAAAAAAATTACCAAAAAAAATAAATATAACTGTTAAAGTCGCAATTCGCCTAAAAGAAAAAGAGAAAAAACATCACAGCAACCTCCGGTTCACACTTACCGACCGCGAACTCGATTCGTACTCGACCCATCTGCATTTGACTTTTTCCAAAAAAAAAAACTCCGGAAGAGAAGAAAAAGAAAATCAAAAGCCACTCATCAGACTTGAATTTATTTCTCTCTACAAAAACCAACAACAATTTGGAATTGGATGTCTAGGAAATCGCTTAACGTAAAAGTGCTTCTTGATTTGTCTCAATCGCAGAAGCAGAAATTCGGAAACAAAAAGGACAGACAAAATTAAAAAAAAGGAAGAGAGAAAGAAAGATACATCGAACTTTCTCGGCGTTGTTGTATTTTGTCCCTCTTTCCTTGCCGTTCTTATCCTTTTCTGCTTCGGCTTCTCTGTCTATATAAATCGATTTGGTTGCGTGAGAAGAACATTTCTGTTTTGCCCCTTTCGTTGTTCTGCTCCTCTCGCCGGTAAAGGTACGATTTTTATTTATTTATTTATTTTTTTGAAGTATTTTATTGGGTTGAATCTTGATATTCTTGATGGATGATTTCTGGGTGTTGGGTTTTTGTTGTTGTTTTGATTCATGGGTATTTTGTTTTCCAATTTGCATACACAACTTGTACATGTGTTTAGAACTTTATGTATGTATGTATATATGTATGGGTGTGTATATATAGGTGGATCTTGTATTGCTATTGTTTGATCGAATTGGAAGGGTCATTTTTGCATTGGAATCCCGATTGATTTAATCACTGAAACAATAAGGGGTTAATTTATTTCTGGTGGCACTAGGTTTATGGACTAATTTTGTTGTAAAAGGGCATATTATTGAATCTTGTATTATAATAATGAGAGTTTTTTATATAAAAAATAAATCAAATTAAAGAGAAAAACCCCTCTCTCGCATACAATTGAACCGGAAAGCATTCCTAAGATTCTGTAACGTCATGACCCGAAGTTGGTTATAGGATTTCCCGGTAAACATGGTTCCAAGAGTTACTTTGAAATTGTCTGTGTAGAAATCTGATATCGTAAATCACTGTTTTTGGAATGAGGTTTTGTTTTAAGGTAGCTCCGTTTCATTGGGTGGTGTTGGTGTCTTTCAGATTTTGTGTTTGATTTGGATGATTGGATTAGAATTTGCAAAGTGGAAGATGTATTTGAAAAGTCAAGACCATAGGTTGATGATCATTTACACGTTGATGGTCTCCCATATATAAAGGAACACTTTACACTTATTAGAACTTTTTTAGCTTGTTGTCTTACTTTATGATGTGGCTGCTTACATGACTCGTCTCACATTTTACTCACACCCATTTGTTCTTTATATGTGTAGCACATAGCGCGAATCCCTTTCCGCAGAAGCATGGCCTCACACTCATTGGGGCAATCTCCAGAAGGGAAAATGAGGAATTCTCAAAGGGGAAAGATGCCACTAATTGTGGACCTCAACTATCCAGCTCCTTGTGAGGACATGGTTCTAAATGCCAGATGTTCTTGGGCCAATAGTCAACAAGTTCAGGATGAAATATATGGTTGGTCAGAAGCACAAGCTTCAACTGATTGTGAGGTTGTCGATGATGAAGTTGTCATAATTTCCCCAAGGGTATATGCTCAAGTATGAGTTTTGGATTTCTTCTATGATCCATTTCTTTATATGTTGCATGATTTCTTTACAAGCAGACTTATTGATTCTTTTTCCTGCTATCAGGCCAAGAATAACTCCAGGAGAAACCTTGAGGTGAGAGATGGGCCTGCTACAAACACTGAAAGGCAAAATGGCCATACAGGTTAGGTTTCAAATTGTCTTTTATTCTTAAATCATGCTTTTATATGGTTTGATTTGAGTAGAATTGATTATTTTTTGACACATTTAGAAGATCCCTTTGTATGTGTGTGTCATATTGTCCATAAACAAGAATTGTTGTGCTCTGAACCATGAATTTTCTCGTCTTTGTTTGCCTGTGATTGTGTGGCAACCTGATTTCCTCAAACATTAGTAATTTCTGTTAGTTCCTCTAAACTCCAGTATACTGAAGTTGTTTTTTATGTATGGAGCAATCTTTTTAAGATCCATTACTCTTGCCATTATTCTGTATCTAAGCAATTCAGTATACCTTTATTTTGCATTCTGATGCTTTAGGTTCTAATTTCTCAAGTTTGTTTCGTTTGACATCATTCATTCATTTGCCTCTGGGAAAGGATAAAAAACATGGCATATCCTCTTAATCTTGATTTCTTTATGGTTCACTAGTTTTGAAATGGAATGGGGTAAAGAACAGATGAAATTTAGGAATATAAATGAGTAAAGGATCATCAACAAGGGTGTTCTAGTGCATTGTAGATTCTTATCCAAAACTTGTATCATTGTTTGTATGAACACCACATAGAAAGCAATTAAATTTTGGTGTGCAGTTTTTTCCCCTGCTGGTTCACACATGTTCTGTTTACTTTTCATCAATATTTGAAGTAATTATTTCAAAGTGCACTAAGTGATTCTTGTGATTGTTTACAGCAAAACCCTGAACCTTATCTGATACTTGTGATTCTCTGTTGAATTTTTAATTCATTAGTGTAACTTTTTAAAAGACGTATCCTTTACACAAACACTTGTGTAATAAAGGAGGTCTTGAGTCTTGCTTTATTCTGCTCTGTTACTCTATAAAGTTTTTTAGGCACTTCTCCATTACTTGAAGTCTCTTACATTTTCATATTTAATCATCAGAGGTGCCGCCTCAATTACCTCAACCTCTACTTCCGCTTCATTGCCACAAGCGTAGAAGGACTTTACGAAACCAAGCAGTTATGAATTGGGAGCATCATTTTAGCTCGGAAGACAATGACGAAAACAAGGTGATACGACAGTTTCCTTTCATGATATATCCTCATGTGGGATTTTATGTTTTTAATTTTTTTTCATTGGTATTCTCATAAAAAGTTGTCTTCATTGGTGTCACTATCTTCCTTTGTCCTTTGTTTTGTTTGTATTAGTAGTTAGGTTGTTTTCTAGATATCTCTAAACTTACAGATATTTGTATAAAGTGTAGAGCTCTGTTGATCAATTTGAGCATGATAATGAAAATATCCTTGGAAAATAAATTTTGGATAGAAACTTGGGGGTACTTCAGTTTTAAAACAGCAGTGATGAACACAATCCTTAACGTAAATTTCAAAATAATTAGTCTCTAGAAAGTGTTAGAAGGCCTCATGATTCACTATTTTACTGAAGTGGAAGGTGTTAAAAAGTGTAGGTAAATGGTCTTTGGAAAGTGTTGGTAAATAGCCTCTAGAAAGCGTTAGAAAGAGTCCAGTTCTGTAGAAATTCTACTTTTGATTAATTTGTTTCATGCGACAACTTAATCCACACAAAGCTTGGCGAGTTGTTCAATAATTATAGTTACAAACTCTGAGTTTCATAAACTTCTGTGTCTTAATCAAGTTGCTAATTGTTTGTCAAAGTTTTATTGCTAAATCCGTGAATTTTGCTGCAGACAAAGGAAGTGTCTATTCCAAAACTTCCTGAGAACATGCCACCCCCAGAGACACCCTCCTTCAGCTGCCCAATATGCTTGGGCCCGTTGAGTGAAGAAACCTCGACAAAGTGTGGTCACATCTTCTGCAAGATGTGTATTGAAGCCTCAATAAAAGTTCAGCACAAATGCCCAACTTGTCGTAAAAGGCTTAGAATGAAAGACACCATCAGGATATACCTGCCTACCAAATGATTGCAGGGTACATTTCTTTCTTTAACGAGGCTGATTATTATTCTGACCTTCTAACTTCGAATAGATGATTTTTGTTGTAAAACACTTTGGCGAACCTTATTTTTCAAATTTAGGGTTCTTTATGAGCAATTATGTTAAACCACAGGCAGAAAATGAGGAAAGCCCAGCCCTTCCCCCTTTGTGTTTGTATTTGCCTATTCGTTGGAGATGCTTGATCGACGCTCCTAATTTTCATCGAGTATGGCTAATTGATTCCTCCCCGTTTCATGCAGGTGACTAGGTATCACAGGGAAAGGGCAATTTTGGTGAAGCTTGCACAAGATCTATTGCTTTTCCTATACCTTATTAGGTTTGTCATTTCCTATGGGTCTTCTTCTTGTATTGGGGCTGCCTAGTTCTAGAAACTCACATTTGCCAAAACTGAAGTGCCGGGCTTTCGTCGGAATAGTTCCTTCATGACCCTATTTTTTTGGTATTCGCTTAGCAGACGGCAGGCAGCACTGTACTGAACCATAGTAGTAAGGAAATGTTTCGTCGACCAAGTGCTGCTTCTTGCCGTGTTTGTGAAAGAAAAATAATCTGTATCTGTATCTGTATTGGATTCTAATTGGACACTGCTATTTTTTCCATTATGTTTTGTTTCGGCCCTGTGCCTGATTTATTTATTTCAAGGTTATGACTTTCGCACTCTTTTTTAGCCACTTACGCTCCAAATTGAATATTTTACGAGCTTTTCACTCCATGTTTATGAAGCGATGATTTTGAGATTTTTTGGGGTTTCCCTGCCCGTGTTTCCTTCTCGGGCTAAAATTCCTTTTAGTCACTTTGTTTATGCTTAAAATCTATTTTGATCGCTATATTTTATTTGTAACTAAATTGATCCCTGTGTCACCACAAGTCATTACGTTTACAAAACGCACGTGCTGGGGCAACTACTCTTTTTGTATCTTTGCTTCAATGTGGCATAGGAGTGGTTCGGGACAGGATCCCGAACCGAAACTCATAATCCGAATCCCGAACCAATCTATTTTGGAATGAGATTCGAAAAACCGGAACCAAAACTAAAAGTTTGTGATTCTCGAAATTTTTTTAGGATTTTGGTACGGTTTGAGATTGGTCATTTTCCGTGCAAAGATTTCCCACGACTTTGACAGAGGTGGAGAATAAGGGAGGAGGAGAGATCGAGAGACAAAGAAACATCAAGCGAGTCGTGGTGGCTGCGCGACGTGGTGGTGGACATGTGGTGGTTGTGCCACGAAGTCATTTGGTGGTGGTGCGTGGTGGTTGCATCGGCTGGGCGACGGAGAAATCAGAGAGAACTCATATGAGAGAGAGAGAAAGATAGTTATCAGGGTTATGTATGAAAGCCAAGTTGGTTTTGTATTGTGAAGACGTAGTTGTCTTTGCTTTTTGTTTAAAAGTCAATATGCCTAGAGTCTAGTTGCTAGCAAAGAGCTGGAAGTCATTCTGGCTCCAGACATAATTATGATAGCCAAGGTGTAGGAAGCTTCATGGAAGTGAGATGATAGATGGGAGAGTTTGAAGTCTCTGAGGAAGTGAGGTGACAGAGAGTAATGAACGGTTGAGGTTGAACCTCAACTAAATCCAACGGTCATTATTAATTCAAATATGTATAAAATTATATTTAAATATTGATCGGTTTGGTTTGGGAATACCAAACGAGGCTTTTTGAGATTCCAATCCCGTACCAAACTTTTTGGGCTCAAGTACCGAATGGTTCATAATTTTCAATTATTGACATTTTCAATTTGATTTCGAGATTATTTCGGTATGATTTGAGATTTTTGAAATTTTTTTCCAACCCTACGTGGCAGTGGCACCATCCGATTGAACGTGTGCTCTAATACTTGTGCCACATCAGTAATAATAGGCCCAATCATGTTCCGTGAGTAAACTTTTGAACTCTATACTAATGGACTCGAGACAAAATGAAACAAAAATCGAATTTGAGAGGTAACTCAAGTAAGTTACGAAATTTAAATTTATAAAGAGAAAATAAGAGTAAATCATGCTCTAGAGATATAATAAAAATAAAACGTAATTTATAATTTCATAATTCACCAATCTCAATTATTTTCTTTATTTTGGATAATTTTTTTTATAAAGTACTGTTATTCACACAGCACTTCTTTTTTTAACGTGGAATTAAATCGAATAAATTGAATAAGATTTCCAAATAACAAAGGTGTTTGAAAATTTGAATGTCGGGAACCAGCATTAGCAGCAAGATCAACCCTTTCCATGGCGGCGACGGCATCTTCATCCTCCTCTCTCTGTTTCACAAACACACCAGCCTTCACCATTTGAAGCAAATTCACTCCGTCCTCGTCACCTCCGGCCTCTCACAGAACCCTTTCTTCCTCGACCAACTTGTGACTTCCATTGCAGCATCTCAACCTACCCATCTCGCCTACGCTTCGCTACTCGTCGACCGCATCGAAGCACCCGCTACTCACCTATGGAACTCCATCATCAGAGCATCCTCTGCGAGTTCAGTGCCTCAGAGGTCACTCCTTTTTTACGCAAAAATGCGCACGACTGGCGTTGCTCCGGACAAGCACACCTTCCCTTTGCTTCTCAAGTCATTTTCCAAGTTGAAAAACGAAAACTCATTTCAGTTTTACGCTGAAATAGTTAAGTTTGGATTGAGTTCTGACCAATTTGTGAAGAATTCGTTGATATCTGTGTTTTCTGGTTGTGGGTGCTTAGAGTCTGCCTGCCAGGTGTTTGATGAAAGTACCCAGAAGGATGTGATTTCTTGGACTGCATTGATTGATGGGTATGTCAAAAATGATCAGGCTGTGGGAGCAATGAAGTGTTTTATGGAGATGAGATTGGTGGGAATTAGAGTCGATGAGGTGACGATTGTTAGTGTTCTTTGTGCTGCCGGAATGGCTGGCGATATTTGGTTTGGACGCTGGCTTCATGGGTTCTATGTGGAAGCAGGTAGAGTACAATGGGACGTCTACGTTGGTAGCGCTCTACTGGATATGTACATGAAGTGCGGCTACCATGATGATGCTCGTAAAGTTTTTAAAGAATTGCCAATTAAAAATGTAGTTTCTTGGAGTGCCTTGATAGCAGGTTATGTGCAGTGTAACAGATACAAAGATGCACTGCTAGTTTTGAAATACATGCTTTCAGAACATGTTAAACCTAACCAATTTACATTGACGAGTGTGCTTACTTCTTGTGCTGACTTAGGGGCACTGGATCAAGGAAAGTCGGTTCACGGCTATATATATAGGCATAAGATACAAGTGAACTCATTAATTGGAACGGCATTAGTAGATATGTATGCAAAATGTGGGTGCCTTGGTGAAGGTCTATCCGTTTTCCAAAGGTTGCCGACCAAGGACGTCTTTGCTTGGACTGCCGTAATTAGTGGTTTGGCAATGGGTGGTAATGCTTTAGACGCTTTGAACTTCTTCTCGCGTATGTTACAGAGTACGGTTCTACCTAATGAAGTTACATTCATTTCTGTTCTTAGTGCTTGTTCTCATGGAGGTCTTGTAGACGAGGGACGTAAGCTTTTTGGATCGATGAAGGAGGTTTTTCATTTGGAGCCTAATGTAGATCACTACGGTTGCATGGTTGATTTACTTGGTAGGGCTGGGTACTTGGAGGAAGCACGTAAAGTTATCGAGGACATGCCAATGGCGCCTTCAGCTGGTGTATGGGGAGCTCTGCTCGGTGCCTGTATGATTCATAAGAATTTCGAGCTAGGAGAACTAGTCGGAAATCATCTGATCAAGCTACAGTCCGATCGTAGCGGAAGATATGTACTTCTGGCAAACTTGTATTCGACATGGAACAAATGGGACGCAGCTTCTGGCATAAGGAAGCTCATGAAAGGGAAGCGCGTCGAGAAGATAACGGGGTGTAGCTGGATCGAAGTGAATGGTGCAGTTTTCGAGTTTACTGCATTCGACAAATCGCATTCTAAATCGGATGATATATATGTGATGTTGGACAACATGTTCTTCCAACTGAAACGGGCTGGTTATGTTCCAGACACTAACCTATTTGGGTTTGACATTGATGAAAGTTGACAATGGTGGTCACTTGTCAGATTTGAGCTTTTATTGCATAGTCACAATTCAATTCGAGTTTGATAAGATAAATATAAAATAAAAACAAAGACAACGGGAGCACACTAGAATTTTTTTTCCAGGATAAAAACCCTAATACTAATTAAGATGAGTATTTATTTAACGAGCAAAAATGCATGTGCGGTGCTGCGAGATTTAAAGGCCGTTTAAGATGATACAATTGCTTGAACGCATGTAGTTTCATATTTAAAATTTGAACCAAATAACGTTAAAACCATTTAAATTTTAATTTTACACATCATCATCATACAAAGATAAACCAGATAGCGTGAGATGCATTTATTAGGTTTCAACCATGCAAAGTTGAAATTAAATTACAATATAATACTAAAGTTTTAACCAAAAGAAACGTAAAAGCAACGTTATCATTTATTATTCAAATGAAAACCAAACAACTTCAAGTATAACCCTCCCAAAATTGTACCTAACTTATATAATATGAAGTGGAACGGATAATATGTGCATGAGCAATTCAGGCTATAGATCAATTGAGTTTAAGTTGACATTCATGGGCAAAGCATAAATTTCAATCCATCTAATAAATAGTCGGGTTGAAGTCAGTTGAGATTTGGGCAGACATTAACTTCATTTTAACTCGCCCAATCAAGTTTGAAATCGAATTAGGTATGAGCGAATTCGAGTTGACCTAACTTAAGTTGCACCTCTAATTATATATGAAAAGAAAGGGACTGCCTCTACCTCCACTAACCGTGGAGGTTGTCCCTTTATTCTCCTATCCAATAAACGTCGGACAAGACAGAAATTGGATTATTTATTTTTCCTGGATGACAAGATTACCTTAGCCCAAGTCCAAATTTCTTGGGCTTTCTGTGTGGATAAAAAAAAAAGGGAGCCCGATCCAAATGGGTCGTTCGAGAATCCAAATTCAAAAGTGCAGCGGAGCGTTACAAGGAATGCGCTGAAGAGCGGGAAGAAGAAAACAGGAAAGAAATGAGAAGACGCTGAAACGGAAACCAAAAAAAAATTCCCAAAAAAACTGTTCGAGCAGAAAACGAAGCAATTAATTAATTAAATAAATAAATAAAAAGGAAAGAGAAAGAGGAAGAGAAGAGAAGAGGAGAGTGAGTGATTAAGCGTAAAGCTGTATGTAAACATTGATTTTGTTTCCTAAATAAGTTTTTGGGTTTTTGAATTCCAAGAAATAGTTTGCTCAATAAATTCAATTATCCCCCTTTCTTACAGATTCACCGTTTCTCTCTCTACCTTTGCTTTCTCTCTCTACAGACCACAGGTACGCCTTCTTCTCCTTCTTTCGCTTCTCTGTATTTGTTGGAAGATTTTGGATTCTGGGTTTTGATTTTATTCGCTGTTTATTTTTATTATTATTTTGTTCTCCAATTTATGTGTTTTTTGTTCCTCTGGGTTTTCTGAAATTAATGTGTTTTGTGCTATATTAGTCTGTTTAATACATGGTTTAGGGAAGATTTGGCTTAAAAACGAGAGCAGTGGCGTTTCAGCTGACCGCACTAAGTGGGATAAAACTTGGTTGTCGTTGTGTTTAATTTGAGGATACGAAAGAAAAATTGAAACCAGGGAATATAATGTCTTTAACTTTTGAGTGCATTCTGATTAAATTTGTTAAAGGATTTTATGATTGTTTTTAATTAGAATTTGTTGTAATTTTTAAATTTTAAGATGTTTGAGACCCCTTTTTCTGTATATTTTTTAAATGGTAATTTCGAAATGAGAAATTGAGCACCAAATCGAAGAACATAGTATGAACCGGAAAGAAAGCGAAAATCCGTTTATTTTGAAATATATTTCAAGTAATTAAATGAACTATCATGGGGAAATTTGATGGTAATCTCAGAATTGGTCATCTTTCTTTTCTGTTTTTTTTATTCGAGCGATATTCTTGTATCAGTATATGTTTTATGAATGTTATGGTGTGAATTGAAGACTAGTGATATATCAGCCTGTTAGCATGAGTACACAAGGATCTAGTGCATATCGACAATGGAATCTAAGAGACGCTCAAAGGGGAGGCATG
Source organism: Crataegus laevigata (assembly GCA_963580275.1). Classification (NCBI taxonomy): domain Eukaryota; kingdom Viridiplantae; phylum Streptophyta; class Magnoliopsida; order Rosales; family Rosaceae; genus Crataegus; species Crataegus laevigata. The sequence goes on from OY756944.1 coordinate 1,434,482, forward strand.
GGAGATTTGGACCTCAATTATCCGCCTCCTCGCGAGAACATGGCTCCGACTGGTCCATTGCGAATACAAGCTCAAGGAAGTGGACATTCTCAAGGACAAGCAACAACTGCTGCGGATCTTGTTGATGATGATGATGTTGTTGTAATATCACCAAGGAAGTTTGAAGAAGTATGATTTTAAATTTTGAAGAAGTATGAATTTTATCTTTAACATTACATCTTATACAAAACGCTTGGAGTTGATTTCGATTGTCTTTTATGTGTGAATTAATTGTAGGCGAGAACTAATGCTCGAAGAAATCAGTCCCGAAGAAGCGGTAGAGTCATAGAAGGTTTTTCTGAAGGTGAAAATTCTTAATGGTTCTTTTGTGTTCGTTGTATTTTGCCTTGTGCTTGCAATTCTTACATTATTCAAGCATAAAAAGTTCAGTGACAATTCACTATTTCTTTACATATTTTTTAGATTTATGCCTTGTTCGGTATCTTGCTTCTGATATTTGTAAATTTTTAGTTAGGGTTCATACCCACTTCCACAACAATGAATGACGTTTGATGTACCATCCAAAGTTCGATATGTCTTATTTAAGTTTTCTTGGTTGCACTGACCTACTTATAATATACTATCAACAGAATTGACAAATTCGTGCACCTTTAGCCAACTTGGAGATCTTGGAGCTTTCAACTGGGAGCTTTCCTTCAATTTCGATTTCATCAACAAATCAGAGGATACTGTAAGAAGCCTCCCTAAGTTATTATGATGCTATTTCCTTGATTTCTTATATATAATACTTTTGTTATCTTTATTTAACCTTTTGTTATCTTTATTTAGTGTAGCATATTGACTACTTGTGCTGGACATATCCGATGAATTCTCGTTTTTAAGAGCTCATGTTGATGTTATGAGTTCTATTATCTAACCACCAGATTGGTTTAAGTTTCTGGAACTAACCTTGGAAGTTTCTGATGGCAGATACCTAGTGTTTCGGTGACTCCAATAGCGCCCCAGACCCAGAATGTGCCCCTGCCAGAGGCACCTACTTTCACTTGTGCAATATGCATGGGCCAGTTGATTGAAGAAACATCAACAAAGTGTGGTCACATCTTCTGCAAGGAGTGCATTGACACAGCCATAGCTACGCAACACAAATGCCCTACCTGCAGGCATAAACTTAGAAAGCGAGACACCATCAGGGTCTACCTTCCAAGTAGCAGTTAAATGGATTTTTTACCTCCTAGCAGCGGAATTTTATAGGTGGTGGTGTAACTGTTCCTGTTTTTCTCAGTTTTGGTACAAAATCTCATTGATCAAAATGATTATTTCATAATCTCGCTCTTTCTCTCTTTCGCTAGATTTTGACTGCATCAAACTACAAGCTGTCTCTGCATATTTGTTGATTTATTCGATCCAAATGTTTGATATTTATTGAAGGTGACCGCGTTCCTAATTTAGTCTAATCCATATAACCATCGCTTTATCTTCGCGCAGGAAAAGGTCTGTATTCTTACGCATTGCTAGTTGATCTGACAGACTCACACAGCGGTTCAGCTGCCCAAAGGTTGCGAATCTTAGGTTTCCAGTCGAAGACATTGGTTTTTCAAGTCTCCACAGTTTCCGTTTTGGGCTTTCCTTCGATAGTTGTATGGATTTATTCAGTTGTTCCGCTGCTGGGATGGTTTCGGTTTAAGATTTAGTTTCGAAAACAGGCTTAGATGTTGTTATCCTTAGCTTCATACATTTTGTTACAGGCAGAAGAACTGGGAAGGCTGCCACTGGTGGTTGTGGTCTTCCAACATTTTTTGTAACAATGTAATTTGGTAGTCCGTATAAATGGAAGTTTTGACAACAAACTTTTTGAATCGGATTTTGAACCGAATCCAATATCCATGACATTATGTTGTAAGTTACTTAACTGACAATAGTAGAGTATGTTTCTCCCCTCTACTTTGGATGCTATAACGTTTGTATTTGAAGTCAATTACGTAGTTTTAAGTAGTAAATTTTCAAATTATATTGCGTCATTAACATGGACTATCGACAATAACATTCTAAATTTGACTATTTAACGGTATTTAAAAAAAATGTGGCCTTCAAGAAGTGCTTAAGTTTGAAACTTTTGTGAGGTAGTTTAAATGAATTTAGTGTAGATTATTTTTACCATGTGTAAACGTTCTTAAGTTTGAATCCTCTGTGACATTTATCTAAATTATAGAGAAGAGAAGAATTTGAATCTGAAACGTAGTGGGTTGAAAGAGCAGATGTATTTCTCATCCATACATCCAATAAAGTTAATAGAGCCCAACTTTCTAGTAGCCGGCCCAATTCCTTAAGCCCATAATTTGCGGCGTCCTTTTTTGTTTTTTCCGGTTAATATCCGCAGCTTTTCAATTTCGCAATTGCTCTTCTCAAATTTTGAATTTGGCAGCTCCATTTCTGAGCACGCAGAGGGCGGGAGCGAGAGCGAGAGAGAAGAAGAAGATGGAAGATCCAATTTCTTCTTCAGAACCCCTCGACCTTATCACCATTCAGAGGTCTCTCTCTCTCTCTCTCTCTCTCTCTCTCTCTCTCTCTCTCTCTTCTTTTTTGTTTATTTTCTGAAATATTGTGGTTTCATTTTGTAGACAAGTGAGAGAGCTGGAAGAGGTTCTGGACCAAGACAGTATCTCAGAATTAAATCCTTCAGAGTCTCAAGATTTACTCAGAGACTGCGGCCTCCTCCTACAGGTTTTCTCGAAATTTTGCCCACTTTTTCGTCCAATTTGCTACCATTCTTCGCATTGCCCTCACCCTCCATATGATTCTGCAGAGCAGACTTGAACAGATAGTGTCGGAATGTTCAGATGTCGGTCTCTTAGAGGATCAAGATTATGGTAATTAACCCTTTAATCTCTCTGTGTTTGTGTTGAATTTTAGTGGGCATTCGATTTTTGTAAATGGGTTTGTGACATTTGATCCTGTAACTTACTGCACAATGTGATTTGTCCAATTTTTGGTAGAAGCGTACTTGGGACGTTTCAAGCAGGAGCTCAACTCTGTGCAGGCTGAGAGCACCAAGGTCTCCAATGAAATCGAGGGTCTTATTCAAACGCAAGAGGAAGGTGAAGATTCGGTGTGATTTTGGATGCCAATGTGCATTGAGACTTTCTGTACGGTGTTTTCTTTGTTTTTGACCTTTTTTGACCTTTTCTTTTGTGTATGCAGATTTTCATCGACTTGATATTGATCTTGCGCAGTTGAAGTGTTCATTGGATTTTGTTGCAAAAAAGGTTGGTTTCTGTGGATGAAACATTATTAATGCTTTGATTCAGTCTTTGGTTGTATGACAAGTTGTGCCAGTCCATTTGGTTGATACAAATGAGTTTGAATGGAGATCTATAATTTGTTTTTCCTCGTGAGTCTGTGGATATACATGTTGAATTGGATTACAATGATCATGCTGTATGATATTGTTATTAAAATCTTTATTGAAATACTATGTGTGGTCCGTTTTAACCAGTGTTCCAGTTGTGCAAAGTTCCCAGATTTCTGTGTTGTAACTGTTGGAATTTTGATTATTAGTATTTAAATTAGTTGCCTTGTGGGTCAAGGATTGATCCTTGCTCATTAAGTTTTAAATTACTTTCTTGTTTTAGTCTAGGGTTTGCTTTAGGTTTTCACTATTTAAAGAACTCTTTGTATTTGGTTTTATATTAAGTTAGGCACAATGTAGCCTTTAGGGTTTTGTAGCCGTTTCGGCATTCTCTTTTGTTCAATAAAATTCTTATTATTTTGTAATCTCGTTCGTTGCACACTCGTTGTGCCAGTCCATTTGGTTGATACAAATGAGTTTGAATGGAGATCTATAATTTGTTTTTCCTCGTGAGTCTGTGGATATACATGTTGAATTGGATTACAATGATCATGCTGTATGATATTGTTATTAAAATCTTTATTGAAATACTATGTGTGGTCCGTTTTAACCAGTGTTCCAGTTGTGCAAAGTTCCCAGATTTCTGTGTTGTAACTTGAGGACTTTACGCTTTCTGTGATATCTTGTTGATTATCTCTTAGTCCCTTTCTTTTTCTCACTTTTTCTTGACTAATCCAGCTTATGTATAGGATATCTTTCTTCCCACAATTTGCGAAATTTTGAATCTATTTGGAAATCACATATGAAGTCTCTCAAGAGAATATCTGTGTCTCATTTGCAGGATCTGGAGAAAGAAAAGCGGGATGCAGATGTAAATTACATTAAAAACGGGAAAGATCAGTTGGATCAAATGAAGGTGAATCCAGACAAATTCGAGGTTTCATTAACCATCTTATAATATCATTCTGTTTACTTCTAGGGTGCTTAGATTATTATACATACAGACTTTTTGCGGTTGTGTCTTGATTCTTATGTAAGGAGTTCGTTTATTTGAGAAGTTTCCATTACCCTTTCACCATTTTAAGATGTTATGTGTTTAACTTGCAGGTACTTGAACTTGAAAATCAGATTGAGAAGAGCAGTAAAATTTTGAAGTCTTTACAGGATTTAGAATGTGAATTTAAATGGTAAATTGCCACTCTGTCCTTGCTTACCATGCATTATATGTGGTGGTTTTATTTTATGATGATATAGTTATGAACTATTCCTTTATATCATAGTTGATTTGTTTAATTGATGTAGGCTTGATGACACAGAAAAGATTGAGGATGAATTTACAGGTCTTAAGGTCATTTCTTTTGGGGAAAACTGTATTCGGTTGTCACTTAGGACATACATTCCAAAGCTAGAAGAACTTTTGCCCCAACAAAAAATTGCCGATGCCACTGAGCCTTCTCATGTGAATCATGAGCTACTTATTGAACTTCTGGAGGGGACTCTGGATTTAAGGAACGTTGAGGTATCACAACATGAGATTATCTCGACTTATTTTCTTCATGAGTATTGTTGTTCAATAGCGTTTAGAATTAGACGCATTACTTTAACACCGAAGCAATTATAAATCTTTGAGAAAGCTAATCATGCTTGATCCATTATAACGAACCTTGTAAGCATGAAATATATCTTGAGTTTTAAACTTTTAAAAAGTCACCCCCTTTGCTTTCACTGGTGGCTTGTGTGGTCAACATCTTGTTATTTGTTTTTGTGAAATTTTGCGGACCAATTTTTCTGCAGACATAGGATTTACAAGAGTTTCCCAGTATCTTATCTCTTGTAAGATGTGCCCTTCCACTATACAACAATTTGTATATTAGGAGTTTTGCCCTCGTTTGTACATAAAAACAAGCCATCGGTTCATTGTGTATCACCTTTTCTACACTTTTTTAGGGTGGTATACCTGTATTTGATATAAGGGCTACATCCTGGTCGATCTTTTAAGTGAATTGCCAATGCTCTGGGGTTTAATATAGGCATTGTACTATAGATCTTTTAACTGTATTGCTAATGCTCCTTAATTTGTACAGATTTTTCCAAATGACGTATACATAAATGATATTCTTGATGCTGCAAAGTCTTTGAGGTTTGTTTAGTACCTGTCTAATGATTTTGTAACATTTCATTGTTTCATTCTTGGTGTCATGGTTTATTTGTCTGTTGTTTCTCTTTTCGGTATTGCAGTTGTTAGTGTTTCAATAATTAAATGGCATGTAGTAATTACAAATCGTATAAAGATATCTTGATGGTTAGACAGGAAAATAAAGTATCAGATATTATCATGAACAGGGTTCTCCAATTCAGGACCTGGCAGAGAGCAGACACTATGGAGCTGATCATGATTCACAACACACACACACCCTTACATTGCTGAGACATATTCTTGAACACATTTCTCTTTCTATAAGTTTTAGTTGATTTAGTCTTTGATAACATATATATTTGTCTTAAGCATGTTCTCTTCTCCTACCACATGACTGGATAGTAGTTGCTGCCCTTGCTATCTTGATATACTTGTTGCATTGGCTCATGTTTATCTGCTGTACATGGAAATGAAAATGTAAGGTTTATTTAAATATTTGTCTTAGTATAAATATAAGACGACCTTATATCTATTTACTTTCCCACCAGAAGGTGAGGTTTTGTAAAACAAAATTAACCAGCATATTATTTGATACAAATCATGAAATCCACTTTGCAGTAAATCTTCATTGCAGTGGTTTGTAACAAAAGTGCAAGATAGAATTGTTCTATGCACCATGAGGCAACTAGTGGTAAAAAATGCAAATAAATCAAGGTGAGACTTCTTCCTCAACAATTTTGTCTATGTATGTTTTATACTCTAAATAGTGTCCGACATAATTCAATTCAATGTTTTCACTAACTTTTCGTAATAATGTTATATAACAGTTATTTTGTAATGTTTTTGTTCTCGTCTCTAGTTTGTTTTCAAAGTCGAATGAGATGGGAGAGGAGATGAGGGAGTTAATAAAGCTGTTTTTAAAATTAAAAGTGAAGAAATCCAAATTGTTTTTAGCTTTACAAACGATTATATCTGTTCTTCTTTTTTGCTCGCCTTTCTCTTTCCTTAATTAAGACAATATTACCCACAGAGTAGTAAATCTTCAAATGTTTTGACACAAACATTATTCCATGCAGACACTTGTTGGAGTACTTGGATAGAGATGAGACAGTAGTGGCTCATGTGGTTGGAGAAGTTGATGCATTCATTAAGGTTCCACAAGGTTGGCCATTGCTAAGTTCTCCACTGAAACTGATATATCTCAAGAGCTCTGATCAACATTCAAAGGGAATTTCTTTAAGTTTTCTGTGCAAAGTTGAGGTCAGTGTACGCCTCCTTATCTCTCATAATAGGTCTCTGTGTCCTTCTGGTGTATGTAAGCTTCGTCCAGGAGTTTCTTATTATCTTCAATTTTGTTATAATATGCATGCCCACCTTTGTGTTATCTGCATCTCGGACCGCAAAGTAATCAAAACAGTAGAAATTGTGGATTCATTTTTAAGCTGGTAAAACCCAAAATGTGCAAGAAGTATGCGTTAAAAAAAATGTAAACATAAAAAATAAGAAGACATGTACAACAGATAAGGTAGAATACAGAAATGTTGAGTTCATTAGGATGAAAAACTGACAGGTCATCGTTTACAATGCTGTTGCATTTCGACTCTGGGTAAATTTGAGTAACTTCATCAAATTGAGGGGAGTTGCAACTTGCAAGCATGCTTAGTGAGATTAAACAACAACAACAAAGCCTTATCCCACTAAGTGGAGTTGGCTGTATGAGTCCTAGAACGCCGCTGAGCCCGGTGTTGTGCCTAGTCTTTCGTTAGCTCCAAGAACTTCATGTCTTTTCTTAGATTAAACTTTAGACAATTTTGGTTTTGTTTGGAATAATTGAAGCTTGTATAAAAAGTACACGAAAGCATAAACTATATTTACATAAAAACAAGTTAACAGATTTCCCAAAAGTTTATCATATTTTTCATACGGAAGAAAGGCCGTGTATTCCTCATATTGTCTCTACTATCGTCGTATCTATGCATTTTCTCAAGTTTTGCATTGTGTTTTCTAGTGTTCTTTTTTGGTTTGTAGCGGTAACATGGACAAATTCATCATGTATACGAGAAAAATTTGATCAAAATAATCAATTTTCCAACATTAATTGCTGAAATGTTCAGTTTTTTAGTACTCCCTTATAATTCTGATGGTTTTGATGATTTAGGAACTGGCGAATTCCTTGGGTGTGCAAATTCGGCAGAGCCTATCAAGTTTTGTGGACGCAATTGAAAAAGTACTTGTCGAGCAGATGCGCATACAACTCCATGCTTAGACTTCTCATAAATGACTTGTATTCTAAGTTCTAACCAGACATGTAGTCAATTCTGGGACTTCCACATTTTAGTGTTGTCTGTGTCCAAAATTGTCCTTTAACATATTTGGGATAAATAGCATATGACGCTTTACCGCTGGGGCGAAAAGCATGCACCTTGATGCGTGTTCGATCCTCATTGATTTCCCTTCTCCCTAACAATTAACCATTTAGCCATAGTTTGGTACTGAGGTGATTCTGAAAAAAGTGGCTATCAAAAAAAACTTCCAGCTTTTTTATGTTTGGTAAACATTCAGCTTTAACTTTTTTTTTCATAGTTTTGAATGAAAAAAAGCTAAAAACACAAAGTTGCAAAACTCATTTTTGAAAAATTAGTTTTTTTTCACATTTGTTTTACATAAAAGTTTATTAAACACTGTAATACTGTTTTTTTTTTTTTCAAAAACACTTTTATAAAAAAAAATTACCAAATTCTTTGCTGCTTTATTTCACATAGCATACGTAGGTTTTTTTTTTCAAAGCATAATAATACCAAACCACCCACTCATGACATTGTCATAACAAATGTTTTAAGTAACAGAAAAATTAAATAGATATAGAAGGTAATTTGTTTCAGGTCACAAATGTTCATGCAGCTTCAACAAATAACATTACACAGGAAAGGATTTAACTATTAGTACATGAAACGTACACAGAACCAATCCGCGAACCAATCGAGAAAAGTGAAGAACTCCACGATCGACGGAAATGGATTAACAACAAAACACAACAGCATTACCGTCGAAAAGCATTGCGCTCACTTGCTTCAGGCCTGCCTTGCAAATAATGTGTTCGGCGACGTACACTCTCCTCAATTGTTGAGCTTCCACCCTTCTCGGCACCATAAACACTAGTGTGAACAGCATCCAAGAAATTCCTACCACCGGAGTTGACGGCCCGTGTGGCTTCCTGGGCATCATTCTCCGCAGCCTTTTTCAGTCGTTTCCATCTTTGCTCTTCATGCAACTCAGCATCCATTTGCATCTCCTTTAGCCTAGCAGCTCTTTCTTCTTCTGAAAGTTTAGGAGCACCATTCCGACGCTTATATTGTGATTCATTCCGACCTTTCACGGAATAATTTTCTACTTCGGAACTGTCAGTTTTTCCCTTGACAACCCCTTGCCCCTCCTCTCTGGCAACTTTTATGGAGTGATTCTTCTCGCCCCTATGTGCTCTGTCACGTGACACATCTTCGAAATCTGAATGCTTAACATGGTTCTTCTCACTTCGACGTGCTCTCCTACCTGATTCATCTCCGGAATCTGAATTCTTAACATGGTTCTTCTCACTTCGATGTGCTTTGTAACGTGATTCATCTTTGGACTCTGAATTCTTAACATAGTTCTCCTCACTTCGACGTGTTTTGTAAAGTGATTCATCTTCGGAATCTGAATGATTAACACGCTTCTTCTCACTTCGATGTGCTCTGTAACGTGATTCATGTTCAAAATCTGAATGCCTAACTGGGTTCTTCTCACTTCGACCTGCTCTGTAACGTGATTTGACTTCTGCATCTAAATGTTTAACATGGTTCTTCTCACTTCGCTGTGCTCTGTAACGTGATTCATCTTCGGAATCTGAATGCCTAACAGGGTTCTTCTCACTCCGACGTCCCCTGTCACGTGATTCATCTTCTGAATCTGAATGCTTGGCGTGATTCTCACTTCTACGCACTATTTTACGTGATCCATCTTCGGAATCTGAATTATTAGCATACTTTGATATCTTGCGATGACTACCCTTCCTCCTTTCCACTTCAACAGTGTCATTTTCTGAATCAGATGCTTGTTTGGATGATGAGTGCTTGCGGCGTTTGGAAGTGTGATGGTGCTTCTTCCGAGGTTCCTTCTTGTCATCTTCTTTCTCTGAGGGCTTCTTTGCATCAACCTTTTATTGCAAAAGATAAAAATATGGTCAGCATAAACATACCAGCTCTATATAAAATCTGGTGTTAAAAGGCCGTGACATTTTTTTCCCTTATTTCAACGCTTCAAACATTGTAGTCTGAATGTTTCTCTTAAACAAATCATAAGCATCTGTAAAACTCTGATAAACATTGCAAAAAAACCCAAATTGGGCATAGTAAAAAACTAGTGTTTGTTGGGGGTGAAACGCATGCCCTGTGAACAGATAATCTTCTCAAGTAAAAAAATTGGAAACAACGAAGACTTGTAGACCTACCAAGAGCATAATCCAAAGGACACAAAGGACTTCCTCTGAATAGAAGGCTAGCAATAGTGATGTAGACCCAGTATTGGATTTTAGGGTTTTGCAATTAGAAGGCAGAAAAGAGAGGTAGGAAAAGAAGAATTAGAAGGAGAAGATCGCAGGAAGAGAATAGGCTGCTTGCTTAATCATTCAAACCAGTCTATATTGAGTTACAAAGCCCCTATTTATAATAATCTAACCTCATAGCACAATAGGACAATTCGTAATCCCACTCGAAAAAGTAACGTAATCATAGTCCTAGATGAAATAGTGGATCACATGTACAACCAATCCCACATCGAACATCAAGTGCAGAAACATGGTGTTATATTAAACCCGATAACTCGAACACGACACAGACAATGTTACATTAAACCTGGTAACTTGGGCATGACACTGACCCATAGCCATAGGACCCACAATCAAAACCCGCTCTGATACCATGTCCGATATTCAGAGAGATGGGCCAATGGCCCACCGTAACTACCTTGATACTATCCCAACTTAACCACATATCGCTAGATGTTGCGTTTTATCACAAAAGACCTCGATGTTATTAGGAGTAGAACCAATATTCTCAATTCTCTCTCTTAGGCCCTAAAACCTCTGCACCAAACCAAAATAGCATAGAAGACTAAATTTTACATGTACAGTTTTGTTGTCTGTATTGAGAGAGGCAGAATTTTATGTAATTTGGACACTTTCAAATCATCAATTCATTTATAATTACTTAGTCTAACATAATAACTAATCTAAACTATTGTTGGTTAGAGAAGAAAAGAAAAGTACTGGTAAAAATAAAAATTAGAACTTACAGATTTGCGAATCATGGCCATCTGGACAGGATTGTTTTTAATACGAGAAAGGGCTTCCTGCTCGCGCTGCCGGATCATAAGCAAAGGATCCGAGTGGAGCTTCCTCCAAGCATCGTTGGCAGATTGGGGCTTTTCTTCGAAGAGAGCTCCCGGCGCGGTTGGCTGCTGCTGCTGCTGAATCAGTAGTCACAGACGAACAAAGGATCATTAGAGAACGCAACTAAGTAATTGCGGTGCATTACAGAACATAGATGCATATAATTGGGAAATTAAAGACTTGAAATATCACTATACCTTGGCGGGGGCGGCGGTAGAGGAGGAAGGCGGTTCTTCGGGCTTGGGTAAGTTAAACGCATCGGAGCCGCCAGGGCGCCCAACGGACAATCCGGAATCGTACAAGAACTCTAAACGCTCTTGCTTCCTGCAATTGAAGTTGATTAGAGAATTAACCGGGGAAATTAAAAACAAACAAAAACCCTAACCCTAACCCTAACCCTAAAAAGAAAACTGAAAGAAGGAAGAAAGAGAATGGGATTGCTTACGGGACGAGGCCGGCTTGCACCTGGAGAAGGCGGAACTCGGAACGCTCGCGCTCCTCGACGATCTGTTTGCGGAGCTCGTCCAACTTCTTGTCTTCGGCGTCGCGCTTCTGCTCCGCCTTCCAGACGTTCTCGATGTTCCGAAGGCTGCCTGTGTGCCATCCCTTCTTGTTCAAGAATTTCAACGCCATTCTTCTTCTGCAGAGGAGGAGCAGGCGGCGGCTGATTCAATTTCTTTGAAATGATCAAATTTCAAACTCCCACACTCGCAATCAATCTCTCATGTTCCTCACCCTTCTCGTTGCCCCTATGACAAGTGTTTTGGAGAAGATATAGATTTTTTTGTTTTTTTCCAGTAATTATTGTTCCAAATTTGTATTTGGCCGTTTGATGAATGAAATTCTACAGTTTGAAGGAATAAAAACAAAATTAGAACTCCAAGTATTACACTATGACACATGTATTTTACATGAAATTTCATTTTACTCCTTACGTTCTACTTTGTGACACATGTAACATTTTACAAAATGATTTTTGAAGAACTGTGCAATACAAAATGATTTTTACATTTTTAAGATATAAAAATGTGTCTGGTAGTTTAATCTGAAAAATAATGTGTGTCTATATATATATATATATATAAATTCATCTTTAATAGTAGTGGTGACAAACGACAATAGAGGTGGTTGTAATGGTGGGATTTAGGTGGTGACAACAATGAAGTAAATGTGGCCATTGCCCATACTTCGTTGTTTTTTTTTTTCGAATGAAAAAAAAAAAACGAAGTACAAAGCAATGGCGACGGCGACGATGGCTATAATGGTAGCAAAAAATGGTTGTGTTAACAATGGTTGTGAAAATGGTGGTTGAGAGTAGGGCTGGGCATGGGCTGGGTCGGGTCAGCCCTAATTTTGAAGGAACCAGACCGGATCTGGGTTTAAAACAAACTGGCTGATCCAGTTTGGGTACAACACATTTTAATACAAGAACCAGACCTAACCTGACCCGTTTGAAATGGGCCGGTTCGGGCTGGGTACACGGTTTTTTTTTTGGCATAGATTGAACATAACAGTTTCACATATTCACCTGAACTAGCGGCGACGATGGAGTGTTAGTGGTTGCGACAACGGTGATGTCGTTGAGGAATAGATAAGGAGAATCGGACGCCACCTGCAACAATGGCCGCTTCTACAAGCTGTCCCTTACCAACATCTCCCTCCGCGACTCCATCTTCCCCTTCATTGCCAACTGCACTAACCTCCAGGCCTTTGACCTCTCCTCCAACTTCCTCGCTGGTCCCATCCCCTTCGATCTCCAATACCTCGTCAACCTCGCCGTCCTCAACCTCTCCTCCAACCAATTATCTGGTCCCATTCCGCCGCAACTCACATTGTGCCCCTACCTCAACGTCATCGACCTCCACGACAATTTCCTCATTGGCCCTATCCCCCATGTTGATGCAAAAAACCGATGGGGTCTTGGTACAACAAAAATCTGACCATGAATTTGCAAGAAAGTAAATAACACAAGATGTATCGTGGTTCACCCCAATGTACGGGCTACGTCCACACTGTAGTTGATATATTTTTGAAGGCCGAAGGCTCTGTTTTTGGCCATAGGGGGAAGAAGGCTTCTGATGGCCTTTGATGTTTTTGGCCTCCCCTTAGCCTCATGTTGGCTCTCAAACTTGGCCTCCTTTAATGAAGAGGGGAGTGAGTCCTTTTATAGAGTAAGGGCTCCCTTTTTAATTACATATTTGCCCCTTCACTTATTTTATAATTACATTTGAGTCCTCCAAGTATTTATACGATGTCTAAATATGGAGGCCCTAAATATGGTATAAACACCCCAGAAATTGGGCCTCCTCGTCCGCCTCTCCATATTCGGCGTCTTCAACAACAAGCTCACATGGCCGATTCCGGTCTCGCTGGGAAATCGGAGTGGGAACTTGCCGAGATTCAATGTGATGTCGTTCCAGGGGAACGAGAAGCTTTATGGGTACCCTTTGTTGCCGTTGAAAAGCAAAGGGCTTTCAGTCCTGTCGATCGTTGGGATCAGATTGGGAAGTGGGTTCGCGACCTTGGTGCTCAGCTTTACCGGCGTCTGCATTTGGTTGAAAATTACAGAGCGAAATATGGCACTAGGTTTGTTGGGGAAGAAGACAAGGTTTGTTGGGGATTTGAGGGAGAAAAACTTTGAGAGAGAGAGACGGCGGTGATGTTAAGGTGGTGGAGAAGATGATTGATGAAGAGTGGCGGAGTGTGGGTGGAATTGTGGAGGGAAGGGACATAGTCAAGTTCGAGGACTCGAGTGATAGAGTCAAGGTCGAGGACGTGGAGACCTAGGATAAAATTAACGGTTAAGATTGGATGGAGAGATGATCTCTTCAATCTCGTCGATCCATTGCAATTACAAACGGGCCGGTCGGGGGTCCTGATTTTCTGCACATCTGGAACCGGCTTGCCCCTAAAATTTCATTGACCCATCCCGTTTCTCTTGTTAAAAAATTGGAACCGGCCCGTACCCACCTCGAACCTTGATTACCCGCCTCGACCCGCGATTCATATACCCATTTGCCCACCCCTAATTATGAGGTGGTGGGGATGATGGTGACAAAGAATGTGGAGGTGGTGGAGGCCATGGTGATAGTAATGGGTTGAAGAATGTGGTGATGGTGGTGGTGGTGGCCCCAATGGTGAGATGGTGGAGGTAGTTATAGCATAGTGACATACATGATTTTTTTTATTAAAACTCAAACTTTTTTTATAGTGTATCTATTATTTTGGAAACTATTTTTGAAAAACAAAGAAAACATCAATTTCATGTTTTATAGAACTTTGGCTAAACATTATTTTATGAGTTTATTTTCACAAAATAGTTTGTCAAACGCATTTTCACCCGTTTTTGTATTTGCAAAATGTTAACGAACATGTCCTTTTTTTCGTTACGATACAACAATGAATGAGAGGTTTTTTTTTCTATTAAAATGACAAAAAAAATTACACCTGGTCAAAGAAAAAGAATCTTACCATCATAAATGTGAAAAGAAAAAAAAAAAGCTTGATGTATAACAACTCCTCTTGGAGAAATTTTTCGAAGTGTCTGATATTCAACTAGGCACTCCACATATTATAAATAAGTGGAGGGACATAATAAAAGTACAAGAAAACCTAAAAGATGAATACAGGCAAAAAGTCGGAAAACACAAAAAAAAAAAAAAAAAAAGGGGTTATGACAATAAAAAAAACCACGTAAGGAAGGTGAAATAAACTTGTAAGCATGAACACCCAAAAAAATTTAAATGTAGTAACGGAAGAATGTGTAAGGGTGGACCGGGTCAAACAACATAAGATGGGAGCAGGCTAAATTTGATAATTTCTAGCAATTGTATTTCCTTCCCGAAAAGTATGAGGTGGATGAAATTCCCAACATGTTTCAAGTGACCAAGGAGGCGAAAAAGAGTCCAATAAAAGAAAAGGTGAACAAGAGTTGGAAGCCAAACAACAAATAATCACACTAGATGAATCACTTGCAAGTTAGAGTTACCATGTGTGTTTATCATTTTCGTAAGAACTAACAGTCTGTTTGGACACGGTAAAAACATACAGAATTTTAATTAATTTTGGAAATTTAGGATGGGAAAGCAATTTTCCCCTGTTTGAGAACTTGCCGCGAGAGAAAAGGAAAATTCCAAGGGGAAAAAACGTGGAAATCGGGGATGAAGCTTCCCGAGTTCAATTTCCGTCTAAACAGGCGTAATTTTTCAATTACAACTATGACGAGAATTGCAAATTCATATGGAGGAAATCTTGCGCGTACCAATTTTTACTAGGACACCAAGCCACACTCACAAGGAGAAATATTCTGCAAAAAAATTGCCTTCTAAAACAAAACGTCTACGTTGAATTTCGAGTTCAGGTATCAATACTTTTTCGATCACTTCTTTATACAAGTCCCGTAGCTTCAATGGTTCTCTCCGATGTGCCGCCATGAACAGTGATCTTCATCCATTCCGAAGTTTACCACAACCATGGATTTAAATATCGATATTATCGGCGAAATATCGTTTTTTTTCCCCAACGATATTTTTTTTACTATCCAAATGATTTTCGTTAAAATATCGCGATATCGGCAAAATTTCGAATCAGAGAAGAAGGCCGGAGCTTGTACAACTCCGGCCAACCGAAATCTTTTAATATCATGGGAACCAATGGTTCCCATTTAGATATTAAACTTACAAAAACAAACACTAAACCACATCTCAGCCAAGAGGCCGAGAATGGAACGCCTTACCCAACGCTAGAATGGGGCTTTTATAGCCCAGTTAGCAGCCTCATTTCTATACCACAGCCGATGTGGGACACTCTGCTGAAGCAAACCCAGTTTTCCGACGACCACCGCCCCTTTCGAGGCGTTTTCCGGCCAAACCAAGCCGAGTTAGCGGGCGTGTAGGGTATCAATCTCTTCATATCGTCGAGTACTACAACTTTCATGTTTACATTACTTAATTTGGTTGAGTAACGAAGAAGTTATGGACGTTCAAAGTTAGGGTAGAATTCTAGCCCTTTGGACAGCACCGCCCCTTTCGAGGCGTTTTCCGGCCAAACCACGGAGATTTGGCCGGCGTGCATGGTATCAATCTCTTCATCTCGTCGAGTAGTACAACTTTCATGTTTGGATCACTTAATTTGGTTGAGTAACGAAGAAGTTATGGACGTTCAAAGTTAGGGTAGAATTCCAGCCGAACTCATAAACCGTGGTCATTTAGCCATCTTTCAGGTCATTTTCCGGTCAACACCGGCCACCACTCGGTCCTCACTTGGTATGAACCTCTTCTCCACATTCCTAACTACATTTTAGCTTTTGAATCACTCAATTTGGTTAAGAAACGAAGAAGTTACAAACTTTTGAAAATTGCCCAAACCTTCGGCCCCAAACCCAGTTTTCCGACGAGCACCGCCCCTTTCATGTTTGGATCACTTAATTTGGTTGAGTAACGAAGAAGTTATGGACGTTCAAAGTTATGGTAGAATTTCGGCCGAACTTCGGCCTTTTTCTTCCTTGGGTCCGGCGACCCATCAACCTTAGGCCCTTTGGGCCGTTCCTGCCAAACCCAAAACTTGGGCAGCCCCAACCCATTTATTTTTCCTTTTTTGTTTTTATTTAAATTGTTTAAAATGCCTTGGGCCATTTTAATTTGGGGCCTTTGGCCCGTTCCTTTTTTAAAACACCAAGGGGATTCGAACCCCTCCAATTTTACTCCTTCAACACTTTGACCACCATATCACTTATGTTCTTGTGAAAATATGCTAAAATATTTACATATTTTGTACACTCACAATGTTTGCCAGCTTGCTATATAATCAACTTAAATCAGTTAAATCCATCATGCAATGCATTTCCTTCCAATTTTTTGTGATAAACTAATAGATAATTGACTAAATAAACATCCTGCAAAGTTTCAATAAAAATTTCCAACTTTTTCTTACAATTTCCGTGGTTTCCATGTAATTTTTATCGATATCGATATTTTATCGATATTTCCGTGTTTTCGGACTACCGATATTTCCGATATTACCGATATTTAAATCCTTGACCACAACTAACAATATTGCGTGGTCACTAGAAGTTAGAAACTAATGATAACTGAAGGCTCTTAATCCTTATAAATCTTCAAAACCTTGCAAAGGGACCTAACAACTACACTGCTAATCCAATATGGCCTTTACGACGAAAACGCCCCAAAGTTTGTTGCATTTCCAGATCAGGCATCAATCCTATTTGGACCATTTCTTTAACAAGCTTCAAAGCTTCACCTATCCTGTTAACGCTTATATAGCCGTTGACCAAGGTTTTATAGGAAGCAATATCAGGCGCATAACCCATAGCCACCGTTAAGTTCAAGACCACCTTCGCCTTATTCATTCTGCCAAGCAAACAATATTCATTAACCACCATACTGCAAGTTATTGTACTAAGTTTCATACCATATTCAATTGTTGTCTCAACTCTTTTGTGAATCTCTTCTGTCATCCCTCCTTGGCAGAAAGCATCCAGAAGTATTACCAAAGTAGCGGTATTAGGAAAGATTCCCCAGCCTACCAGTTCATAAAACAACCTTGTGGCTTCTTCCCATTGAGCTGCATGGCACATGCCATGGATTAAACTGTTATAAGTGATAACATCAGGTGTCAGACTTCTTTGAGTCATTAACTCTAACATACTGAGGGCCTCCTCGGTCCTCCCCTCCTTGCAAAGAGAACTTATCATATTATTATAGGTTATAACATTTGGGGCAATACCTTCATCCAGCATTCTATTAAACAGCTTTGTGGCTTCTCTCCATTGGCTGGTCCGGCACAATCCATTAATTAAGGAGTTGTAAGTCACAACATTAGGCTTTTCCCCCCTACTGATCATTTCTTCCACAAGATTCAGTGCCTCTGCTGTCTTCCCGTCCTTGCACAAAGCATCCAGAATAGCATTGTAGGTAACAATATTAGGCAAGGCTCCATAACCAATCATGGTTTTGAATTATCTCACACCTTCCTCCCAGTTACCAGACTTGCATGATGCAGAAATCAAGGAAGTAAAAGCGACAACAGCAGGCTTTATGCCTTTCGTTGTCATATTTTCCAACAGAGTAAGCGCTTCTTGAATTCTTTCTTCCTTGCAAAGACTGCTGATAAGAATACTATATGTGTATACATTTGGTGAAAATCCACTGTTAAGCATGCAAATCCAGTAGCTCTTGGCCTTTTCCATCCTTCCCGATTGGCACAATGCATAAATTAGCGTGCTGTAGGTGACAACATTAGGCTTGACTCCTTGATCTCCCATTCCTTCAAAAAGAGAGAGCACTTCTTCCCAGCGACTCGTGTTGCATAACCCATGAATCAATGTGGTATAATTGAAAACATTCGGTACAACACTTTTGCTGATCATATCTCGAAATAGGGTCAAGACCTCGTCTATTCATCTTTCTTTACAGAGGCTATCAATGATTGGATTGTAGCATTCTTGGTTGGGCTTGAACCTTCCATCTTCCCACATTTTCGTAAGTATCTCGAGAGCCTTAGAAGTTTTCCCAGCTTTGCTTAGTCCATTGATCATGGTACGACACGTGATTTCATCGCATTTGTATCCTTTCATTTCTATTTCTTGGAAGAACTCCATTGCCTCGGCCAGGGAACTGTACTTGCAAAGTCCATGGAGCAAAGTATTTATAGTATGAGCATCGGGTTTAAGACCATATTTAAGGGTAATTGCTAAAACAGAGAAACCACAGCAGAATATTGCTTCATCTTGGAGAGTGCCCCAAACAAACAATTGAAAGTCCAAATTGAGGGCAAGGGTTTGGTTTGAATCATGGAATTAAAGTAACCCAAAGCTTCATCTTTCCTAATTTTTCCAGATTTGCATCGAGTTTGAATCGTACTCTCCGGCACCAAATGGGTTTGCTTAATTCTATCCGTACAAGTAGTATTAGCATGAACAGCATCGGAATGAAATCCACAACTTGGATTCTGCAGAATGGTAAAAATGAAAGAAGGAAGATTACCTGGAGATGGAGGTCTTGTGGTTATCCTCTTCATCTTCATTTGAAAGCTCTCTCCTGTTTTTCTTGGGGTTCGAGGACGATTTTGGTATAAAGGCCAGGATTTGGCTCCATTTGGGAACTCTCTCCTGTTTTTCTTCTGTTAGTTTTCAGTTCTTAGAATTCTTTGTGATTTTCGTATATGAAAACTACTGGGAAATTTTATTTAAAATCCATTGAACTTTTTTTTACATCTAACTTAAATTTTAAATATTAATTATTTATTTTACCCTATTGCATAATTACTATTAAGTACAAAATAAAATTAATAATAAAATTTAAATTTATTAATAAACTCAAACACTATAATTAAACACTACAATCACTCTTTATTTATTCTACATTTATTCTGGCTAAAACCCTAATAGCTCTCATAAAGAAAAATAATTTTTTTTTTATTGATGGATGGTGGTTTTGAAGTTTTGAATCCTCCAACCAAGGTATGACTCAATTTATGAATTTTTTGTTCGTTTGAATTCAAATTTTTAGAGTGTAGAAGTTACTTTACTATAATTTTTTTTATAAACAAATACAACAAACACATCCTACCTTCCGGCTAAAACAACAATGAAAGCATCCAACAATGAAAAATGTCCGGTGTGAAAGGACCTAGTAACTGGTTGAATTGGCAAACAACTAAGTGAAGTCAAACTTTATGCTCCTTTCTTGTGGTTTTGAAGCGAAAACCATGATTCCTTGGCATTATCTTGCTTAGTTGTTTCCTCGATACTAGGACCATAGGACCATAAGAATATAAATTATTTTCTAATTTGTAAGCCGCGTTGTGCTTGACTACTAATATCCACTTTTTGTGGATTTAGAACCCAAAATATTTCTACATCGTTTTTTTACTGTAATCATATTTTTGTCATTTATTTTTTAGCAACAAGAATTCGATGATGCCTCTGATCGAGGCAACGAGGTTGGACAAGAATGTGTAGTGGATTATACTAACCAATTTACAACTTATGAGATAATCATATATTTATAGTGTCGTCGACGTGTTAGTTAATTTTAGAATTTTAGTTCTAAATAAAATATGTGTTACGTGCAGATATTCAAAGGAAAAGATGCGTTGATTAGATGGGTTCATGAACAGGGAAAGATGAATAATATGGTAATTGTTATTAAAAGGTCTGATTTGGGAGGTGAAGGTAAGATTGTGATTCGCCCTCGACTAACACTTGCTTGTGAAAGAAACGGTTCATATCCGTCATACAAGTGTATTGTAGAATATGGTCAAAGGTCAGATGAGATTGGTCACACAAAAAAAAAAACAATCTAGAAGTTCTGGCACGAAAAAATGTGGATGTCCATTCTTGTTGAAAGGTGTGAATATGGACAATGAGGACGATTGGACATTGAAGGTAGTATGTGGAGTGCATAATCATCCTGGTTCATAATATCTTGAAGGGCATTCCTTTGTAGGGCGACTTTCTAAATAGGAGAATGAATTGTTGGTAGACATGTCTAAGGGTTTGGTGAGGCCAAAATATATCTTGGTCTCTATCAAAGACAGATGTATCAACTATAAGGACAATATATAATGCTAGGCACCGAAGTAGGATGAAAGAATTTGCCGGAGAACACAGATGCAATAATTGCTTCATAAATTATCAAAACACAAGTATGTTGAGTGGCATAGGAGTTGTGGTGATACTGTGACTGACCTTTTTTGGGCTCACCTTATTAGTATTGAGATATTACGAGCATTCCCCCATGTACTTATCACAGATTGCACATATAAGACTAACATGTATCGTTTTCCACTCTTACGAATTGTGGGTGTGACATCTACTAATATGACATTCTCAGTTGCTTTTGTGTATATGGAGGCTGAGAAAGAAGACAATTACACTTGGGCCCTGACTAGATTAAAGACATTGCTTCATGGCTATTGTCTTCCTGGGGTTATTGCCACCAATCAAGATTTAGCCCTCTTGAATTCTATCAAGTATGTATTTCCTAGTGCGCAACATTTATTGTGTAGATGGCATATTAACAAAAAAATGTTGTCAAAATGCAAGAAAATGTTTGAGTCAAACAAGCAGTGAAATAAATTTAATAGAAATTAGAATTGCCTTGTGAGTTTGGAAACAGAAGAGGAGTATCAGCGTTCTTTGCAAGAAATGAAATATAAGTTCAATAATTATGACGATGCTCTTGAAGACATACGAAACAATTGGTTAACTTAATTCCATATAATAATAAGTTCATAAGTGTGACATCCCACATCGCCCAGGGAGTGATCCTTAAATGTATATTCTCATCCCTACCTAGCACGAGGCCTTTTGGGAGCTCACTGGCTTCGGGTTCCGTAGGAACTCCGAAGTTAAGTGAGAAGGGGGTTAGAGCACTCCCATGATGGGTGACCCTCATGGGAAGTTGCTCGTGAGTTCCCAGAAACAAAACCGTGAGGGCGTGGTCGGGGCCCAAAGTGGACAATATCGTGCTACGGTGGTGGAGCGGGCCCGGGATGTAGTTGCGCCCGGGCCGGGATGTGACAATTGGTATCAGAGCCTAACCCTGGCCGCGTGTGTGCCGACGAGGACGTCGAGCCCCTAAGGGGGGTGGATTGTGACATCCCACATCGCCTAGGGAGTGATCCTTAAATGTATATTCCCATCCCTACCTAGCACGAGGCCTTTTGGGAGCTCATTGGCTTCGGGTTCCGTAGGAACTCCGAAGTTAAGCGAGAAGGGGGTTAGAGCACTCCCATGATGGGTGACCCTCCTGGGAAGTTGCTCGTGAGTTCCCAGAAACAAAACCGTGAGGGCGTGGTCGGGGCCCAAAACGGATAATATCGTGCTACTGTGGTGGAGCGGGCCCGGGAGGTGGTTGCGCCCGGGCGGGGATGTGACAATAAGCACGTGGATAGATAATTGTATGCATCTTGGTACTACAACCTCAAACAGGTATATTTCTCCTTACTTTTTCATAACACTATTATCCTAGTTGTGTTGTATACTAAAATATGCTAGAGTATGATAGATAATTGTATCCGTACAAGTAGGATTAACATGAACAGCATCGGAATGAAATCCACAACTTGGATTCTGCATAATGGTAAAAATGAAAGAAGGAAGATTACCTGGAGATTAAGGTCTTGTGAATATCCTCTTCATCTTCATTTGAAAGCTCTCTCCTGTTTTTCTTGGGGTTCGAGGACGATTTTGGTATAAAGGCAAGGATTTGGCTCCATTTGAGAGCTCTCTCCTGTTTTTCTTCTGTTAGTTTTCAGTTCTTAGAATTCTTTGTGATTTTCGTTTATGGAAAACTATTCTCCATAGCAGGCTAGGAGAGAAACCTACACTATAACTATGTACTTTTATTATTTTTTATTTTATTTCGGATTTTCACCGTCTATTTTACGTCGGGGATGTTCAATTGAATTTCTTATTTAATTTAATTTCAGATGGTTAATTACACTAACACCTTTCAGGTTTATTGTGTTTTTACAAAACTCTTTAAAACATAACAATAATACCCTTTGAGGTTTTAGTTCAATTTCACATAACCCCTTAAGACAAATTTGCCCTCATTATAATTAAAAAAATAAAAAGAAAATTAAAGAAATACCATTATCTTTCTTCTTCTACCATGGACTCAGATCTTCTCAAGATTTCGGCATAAAAAAAATTCAAGGTTTCCAACGACGACTTGCATTTCGTGAGGAAGATTCTTGAGAATTTGGCGGTTTTCATATTTTTAATGTCGGAGAGTGAGGCCAAGCTTGTGGAGAGGCGGATTGATTGAAATATTGAGACGAATGAGTAGCTTCATGGGATAACGGTTAGAGAGGAGGTGAAACATGTTAAGAATTTTTATTATATTGTGGTGAATGCAGAGGGGAGGCCCTAAACCCAATATTGATTTTTTAAAAAAGTTGTTTTTATTTTTAAAGTAATTAAAAACCAGGGCAAATTTTTCTTTAAGAAAATGTTTTAAGGTGATGTCAGCCCTAAAGGGGTTATGTGACAGCCAATTAGAACCTTAAGGGGTGTTAGTGTTATGTTTCAAATATGAGGGAGTTTTGTCAAAACACGATAAACCTGAGGGAATGTTAGTGTAATTAACCCATTTTCGGATTGATGAATATTAGTTATGATTCATAGGATCAATCATGTTTTTCTTATAATTTTGTTTCAACATTCATGTTTTTAATGAAGTGTATAAATTGGTTGATTGGTATGATTTTGATGGCGTAGTTTTTATTTTTATTTTTATTTTTATATTTTTTTATATTTAGGTATAAACTATTCTTTAGATTATTTCTATAAGAAATCTAAGGGGCTTTATACACTTTGAAGATCCAACTTAAATTTTCAATTTAATTTTTGCATCCACAATACATATCAAATTATCGTACTCATATGGAAATCTATTCATTAATTTTTGACCACTCTTCATTAATATAAATTTCAGACCAGGTAGCATATTATTCTGCACATGAAGCATTAGGAAAAATCTTCAAAGCTCCATCCATTCTCGCCTTAAATTCATTGCGAACCTCATCGGTCATCCCTCCATTGCAGAGAGCACCCGAAAGTATCTTCAAAGTTATGCGATTAGGTAAGATTCCATGGCATACCATTTTGTCAAACAACCTTATGACTTCTCTCCATTGGTTGGTACGACACAATCCATTAATTAAGGAGTTGTAAGTCACAACATTAGGCTTTTCCCCCCTACCGATCATTTCTTGCACAAGATTCAGTGCCTCTGCTGTCTTCCCTTCCTTGCATAAAGCATCCAGAACAGCACTGTATGTCACAATATTAGGCAAGGCTCCATAACCAATCATGGTTTTGAATAACCTCACACCTTCCTCCCAGTTACCAGACTTGCATGATGCAGAAATCAAGGAAGTAAAAGTGACAACATCAGGCTTTATGCCTTTCGTCGTCATATTTTCCAACAGAGTAAGCGCTTCTTGAATTCTTTCTTCCTTGCAAAGACTGCTGATAAGAATATTATATGTGTATACATCTTGTGAAATTCCACTGTTCAGCATGCAAATCAAGTAGCTCTTGGCCCTTTCCACCCTCCCCGATTGGCACAATGCATAAATTAGTGTGTTGTAGGTGACAATATTTGGCTTGACTCCGTGATCTGCCATTCCTTCAAAAAGAGAGAGCACTTCTTCCCAGCGGCTCATGTTGCATAACCCATGAATCAATGTGTTATAATTGAATACATTCGGTACAACACTTTTGCTGATCATACCTCGAAATAGGGTCAAGGCCTCGTCTATTCGTCTTTCTTTACAGAGGCTATCAATGATTGGATTGTAGCATTCTTGGTTAGGCTTGGACCTTCCATCTTCCCACATCTTCATTAGCATCTCGAGTGCCTTAGAAGTTTTCCCAGCCTTGCATAACCCATTGATCATGGTAGCATAAGTGATTCCATCGCATGCGTATCCCTTCTCTTCTATTAACTTGAACAGCTCCATTGCCTCGGCCAGAGAACTATTCTTACAAAGTCCATTGAGCAAAGTATTTATAGAATGAGCGTTCGGTTGAAGACCATATTTAAGGGTAATTGCTAAAACAGAAAAACCCAAATCCACCCGGTTTAGACGGCACAAGCAATTCAGAAAAATATTCATTGTACAGACATCAGGTCGGAATTGAGCGCAACCCATCAACTGTTTACACATAGAAACCACAGCAGAATATTGCTTCATCTTGGAGAGTGCCCCAAACAAACAATTGAAAGTCCAAATAGAGGGCAAGGGTTTGGTTTGAATCATGGAATCCAAGTAACCCAATGCTTCATCTTTCCTAATTTTTCCAGATTTGCATCGAGTCTGAATCAAATT
Organism: Crataegus laevigata; assembly: GCA_963580275.1. Lineage (NCBI taxonomy): Eukaryota > Viridiplantae > Streptophyta > Magnoliopsida > Rosales > Rosaceae > Crataegus > Crataegus laevigata. The sequence goes on from OY756944.1 coordinate 1,459,253, forward strand.
GTCCGATTCCAAATGGGTTTGTTTAAATCTATCTGTACTAGTAGCATTAGCATTACCAGCAGCGGAATGAAATTCATCTCTTTTGTGCAAAAGGGTAAAAATGAATGAAGGATTACCTGTTGAGTTAGGAAGTCGTGTGCTTATCTTCTTCATCTTCCACAGATTCAGCCCAGTTCATGAAATCCCATGAATTTCAATCCTTCTCTGGAATCAAGCTGCAATTGAAAAGAAACTGACTTCAATTGGTTCTTGTTTCAAACCCTAATTCTGTATTCTGAAAAAACAACACCCTTATGCTGATGACATAAAATATACGCAACATGTATTTACACTGTTATAATCTATATATCTATATAAAATATATAGATATATTTTTCAGAATACAGAATTAGGGTTTGAAACAAGAACCAATTGAAGACTAAAAAGGTGAAGTTTTTAAAAAGTTCTTAAAGACCGCTATATTTTTTTAATTTTTTAATTTTTTTTTTAAGGAATACAACTTAATTAAAAAGAAAAAAACTATATAAAAAAAACTACCTCACGCACATGAGTAAGTGCCTCTTTATTACAATGGTGAAAATGCGTGGTGCCATTGCATGACGCTGTAGGTTCGAACCATGTCGAGTGCTAATCTAACATTTAACTTACTAACATTATCGCTCTATTTAAAAAATAAAAAAAAGAACTACATGAAGAAGTAGCTGATGTATTTTATTTTTGTCTTTTAGACAATATAAATTTTAAATTTAAACTAATAAAATAAATAGAAAACAAATTATCACACGCGTAAACATATGACAAGAGAATTAGCATAAATGAAATGAGAAAACAAAAATAGTGAAACTTTCATAATACCTACATTGCCCTTCTTCTATTAGGAATTTCTAAACAGAAAAAGGATTAAAAATGTAGTGGGATTGTGATGGGTTTTTAAGTTCATTATTTTCTAGAATATATATTATTACACCAAGTTATTGTGTACTTATATATGTAAGTTGCTTTTTAATGACTTTGAGTTACACTAAAACGACTTAGGATAATGTTAGGCAGATCAAACTCTTTAAACAAAATCGCCAAGTTACTGCTTACTTATCCAATCACTAAATTTTTTTGTTTCATTCTAAAACCATAATTTTTGTTTCACAATTTAAACCCCGAAATTAGTCAACCAAAAAAATAACATTGGGCAATCCCCCAGTAAGCAAAGCCAAATCCTAGAAGCATAATTGAAAGTTCTAGGATGGGTGCTAGTTTAACTTAGGGGGTGAATAGGTTCCAAGTTAAAAAACCAATTCAATTTTTAATTTAATTTTCACATCCACAATACATATCAAATTATCATACTCATATGTGGTTAAAACAATAAATAACAGTCTAGGATGGGTACTAGTTAAGACAATAAAACTACCTCAAGCACGTGAGTAAGTGGCCCTTATCACAGTGGTGAAAATGTGTGGTGCCATTCCATGACTCTGTGTATTCGAACCCTGTCGAGAGCTAATCTAACATTTAACTTACTAACAATATCGCTCTACTTAAAATTAAAAAAAAAGAAAAAAAAGGAACTACATGAGCAAATAATTGATGTATTTTATTTTTGTTTTTAGACAATATAAATTTTAAATTTAAACTAATAAAATAAATAGAAAACAAATTGTCACACGCGTAAACATGTGACAAGAGGACTAGCATAAATGAAATGAGAAGGCAAAAACAGTGAAACTTCATAATACATAACTTGCCTTTCTTCTATTAGGAATTTCCAAACAAAAAAAGGATTAAAAAAGGGATCTTTTGATATAAGTGCCTCAGTTTTGAATTTTCTAGATCAAACATCCATGCCTTTTAGTGATTTGATTAAACATTTTTTTTTGTCATAATTTTGGTGCTATATGCACATTATATTGTAACAAATTTCCTATAATCTAGCCTTTTGATTACACTCTCATCCGTTAGAAATAATTGTAAATAAAAAAAAAGTTTGTTAGATTCAATTTATTTTCATAATAATGCTACAATTTAGCAATAATTATATACGATTTAAGATATTTTCTTTCTAAAATAGTTTAAAATATTTTTAAAACCCTCAAAATCAAACGTACCAAAATAAGTTTTTCTTTTAGTACGTTAAGAGAAAATAGGATTGAGAATAATATAAACATACCAATACACAATGTGTACAAAATAAAACGTACCAAAAAAAAATAATGTACCAATATTAACAATATGTATCAAATCAAATATACTAAAAATGCAAATAAACGTATCAATTAATAATTTTTGTAAATTCAAATGTACCTGGAGATAATATATACATAATGTATTGTACCTAATAATAATTCATCAACAACTATACTTAAAAAAAAAACAGCAAAAAAAATATATGTGACAGCCCGTCCCGAAATATTTTATTGATAGCATGGAAATGACATTTTTGCCCTTAAGTGTTAGTGATTGTGTGTGTGTGATTGGGCTAGGTTTTGGGCCAATTGGGTTTCTTCCTATAATTTTGGACCAATTGGAACTAAGCCTAATAATTTGGTTTTGTTTAGTTGGTATTTGTGGAGAACTAAGAATATACACACACACACCCACATGCACACGTGCACACCCATTTTCCATTTCTAGTTGTCTCTCTCCTCCTTCTCGAATTTTCTTCCATTTTCATATCTTTGTACGGACAAACACCATCCCTCGAATTGGGTCACGGATTGACGCTTTAGACACCTTCATCATCCTCCTTGCAACTTTGTGAACTCAACCATACCTTTGGTTGAGTGAAAGACCTTCAAAAACTCCTGGAACCGTGAAGCTCCGACGATGGCACTGTTCATGTGCTCGTGATCGTGGGTGTTTTAGCAAGTTTTAAGATCATATGGAGCTTTAAAACACTCTCACGAAGCTCGGGGAGCAACGTTGACGTGTTTTGGACATTGGGAGGCCGAGTTACAAGGTTGGCCGGTTTTCGTGGAAATTTTCTGGTGAGATTCCGTCGAGTTTTGAACTTCAAAGTGGTATAATTCTCTTTTCCTTGTCCTAAGCTTTAATTTGGTGTAAAAATCGTGATGTTTGGTGTTAAAATGAGTGAAAAAATCGATTTGAAGATTTTCCAGTTTCCGGCGATAGCAGCGGCGCCGGAGCCGAACTTCGGTGATTAGAGGTAGGAGAAAGGGGAATATTCCATCAAAGTTGACGGAATATTCCTAACGGAGGTTAACATAATTAAGTTAGTTTTAACAGAATATTTTGGTACCTGACAGAATATTCCCTAACTGCGTTAGGGATTCTGTCCGTGTGCTAGGCAAGTGTCTGCGTGTAGGCGGCGTGTGGAGGCGTCAAAAATTTTTCTAAAAATATGGGAGTGTTCGTGGGATTGAGTAGATCATGTTGGTATATTCAAAGACCTCAATTGAGTAATGTATGAGGAGTTATTTCCTAGTTTTGGTTATATGTTTATAAATGACGTTTATATAGTTGTTTCGCTTATAGGTGAGAGCTATCCTGAGGATGAGCGCAACCAAGCGAGATTCGGGGGCTACGATCCTTCTATATATTAGTGAGTGGGCTTTTGTTTTCAGTATATATATATATATATATATATATATATATATATATATTGTATTTTCTCAGAAATTTACGTTTAAAATGGTTTTATGAATTTGAATGCCATGTCAAAAACCATTTATATTTATTATGATTTTGTGATGAATGTCGCATGGTGTTGTAGACGCTCAAGTAAATCAGGTGAGTATATGTTTAATAGTGATGGTTATGATGACGATGAGATTGTTATATAGCTCATATTCCTGCACCCCGGTGTTTGTGCTCCACCAGAGATTAGGGCATAGCCTTCATGTGATCGTTCACCTCCTGCACCACACGCTCATCTTGGATCCAAGGCAGGTGCCAGCCTGTCGTACAGACCACTATAGGTGGTTCCAACTCGTAGGTGACTTGCAATATGTTGCACAACCTTCACGTGATCATAGCACTGAGCGTATTTATATACATCCAGCCTGTCGTACAGACCATTATAGGTGGTTCTGACTCGTGTGAAGGATATTGGTTGATGAACTATAGATTCAGTTGTACAGGTCATGTTAGGTGACTTCAACTAACGTATTGATATTGCTGGCATATTGTGATTATTGATTTGTCTCACCTGATTGATGCATATATTGCTTGGTTGTATATTTTGACATGGTGTATTCTGACATGGTATTTTCGAGCTTTATCGTTTTTCAGCATGATTTTGGTATATAATTACGTATTATTTTTTGGGAAAGTATACAAGTTTTACAGAGAAGGGTTATTACTTTTGTTATTGAAATGGTTTTCGGAAAGATTTGTTTTTGCCCACTCACGTTTTCTGTTTTGTGCCCCTTCAGGTTTTAGGTCGTAATGACTGTTGGTGGCGAACGAGGCTTCGAGAGTAGTTCTGATAAAGCACCATCCATGTAGGATTTCTTTGGGTATCCTTTATTTAGTAGTTGTGTTGTTTTGGACTGCACCTAGGTTGATAGGGCTCTGATGTTGTGTGTTATTCCTTCGTTTTCGTCACTTTACTCACTTATCTTTATATTGTAAATTATTCAGTTGGTTTTTTTATTTCTTCACATTTTCACTTTGGTATTTCCGCACAACGCACTTGGCTACGTCACCCTCACGTGACGGCCAGCACGCCCTGATTTTAGGTCGGGGTGTGTTAGTTTGGTATCAGAGCCTAGGTTTGGCAGTCTTGTATATCTTGTGAATATTTTAATTATTTTGGTGTCTTATGTTAGAACTATGCCGCCTCGCAGAGAGCCTCGTTCTTCTGTTGAGCCTAGCTTCCTTGACATAGCCTAGTTAGAAGAAGCTATAGCTAATGCTATTCAGTCTACGCTTCGTCCTCCTCAGAGGACTCCTCTGGAGGCTGTCTATAATTTGAAGTTAAACACTTTTATGGGTAATGAAGGGCACGAAGGTGCTGAGAAATGGCTTAATCACATTGAGAAGACTTTTCGTTTGATGCAGAGTCAGGGGAGTCTCCTTGCAGACAGATGGGTCGAGACGCCTACTTGGTTTCTGGGTAAGGAATCTACATCATGGTGGGAGCAGCAGGCTGATGAGTTATCTCGAGAGGAAGCTACGGATTGGGAGGTATTTAAGTAGTTGTTCCAGAAGAGATTTATTCCTCATAAGTACATAGACAGTAAGAAATAAGAATTTGCAAGTTTGAGATAGAAGAAGATGACGGCTAAGTAGAAGAAGATGACGGCTAAGGAGTATTATAGAAAGTTTACAAATTTGTCTCGCTATTATCCGGAGGTTGCTGCTAACCAAGCAGAGATGCTTTGTTGATTTAAGTTGGGTACTCGTAAGAAGTAGTGCTTGATGGCGATCATGACTCCCTGCACCTCTTACCATGAGTTTTATGAGATTTTGTTAAGAATTGAAGACTATAAGAACTTGCCTAGTGAGAGTGAGGAAGAAGAGGAGAAAGAAGATCAGAAGAAAAACGATAAAGGTAAGGGTCAGTCATCTCAGGGACCCCAGAAGACGCAGAGTTTTAAAAGAAATGGGGTTAACTCTAGTTCATCAAGTGGAGGCATGAGTTCTATAGGTCAGATGAGAGGGGGCAGGTTTGCTGGAGGCCCACGTTTTCAGAGATAACGTGATGGTAGTGGTTCTGGAGCATCGTTTTGTCGTAGGTGCAAAGGTCGACATTTTGAGGAGTGCAAACAGAGTAGTAGAGGATGCTTTACTTGTAGACAGGTTGGACATCGGGCAGCGAATTGTCCACAGGGTCAGCAGAAGCCCCAGTTGCCTTCCTTACCACTACCAGTTTCGAGTCAGCAGGCTCCAGCACCGAGTGGCTATGGTCAGATGGGTCGTGGGGGTACTTACCATTATCAGGGAGATGTAGCTCTTTATTCTGCAGTGCAGTACCCGTATCCTTAGGATCCATATTATCAGAATGGGTATCATCAGTACCTTGAAGGGTATACACCGTATCCTACTTATTTAGCAGGCGGATCTCAGTGGTATTCTGGAGTACAGCCCTAGCAGGGAGAGGTTGCTTCTAGCAGTGTCGGGTCGTCGAAGTAGCCCAATCAGACAGGTTAGGGGCGTAATGTATCTGGGTGAGGTGGTCAGTTTAGCAGAGATCGTGGTGGACGACAGCAGACTCAGGGCCAGATCCACAACATTACAGTGCAAGATGTTCAGAACAACCCTGATTTGATTATGGGTACGTTGAACGTTCTCGGTCATTTTGTTAGGGTGTTAATTGATTGTGGTGTTACCCATTCTGTCATTTCTCATACATTTGCTCAGTTAACACAACCTAATCCCACATCTCTGGGGTTTGAGTTAGAGTTTTCGATGCCTAGATGAGAGTTGTGTCAGGTTGGTTGGATGTACCCAGGGTGTCCTGTGTTAGTAGAGGATGTGGGTATGCCATCTAACCTCATCCCGTTGGATATTATCAAATTTGATGTTATCTTGGGCACTGATTGACTACATTACAATCGTGCCAATATTGATTGTTATGAGAAGACAGTTACTTTTCATCGCCCGGGGTTACTTATGGTTACATTTGTTGGCGACGTAGCGGCATGAGACACGGCATCATTTCAGATGTGAGAGCCAAGAAGTTGTTACAGAAAGGTTGTCAGGGATATCTAGTTCATGTTGTGCTAAATGATAATTCTTCTAGTTGTGTGGAAAATGTTAGAGTAGTCAAGCATTTTCCTAACGTATTCTATGATGATTTACCCAGGTTGCCGCCAGATCGAGATGTGGAGTTTGCCATTGAGTTATTACCAGGTACAAATTCTATATCCTTGGCTCCATATCAAATAGCTCATGCTGAACTGAGAGAGTTGAAGATTCAATTATAGGAGTTACTCGATAAAGGTTTTATTTAGCCTAGTACTTCACCTTGAGGGGCTTCAGTCTTGTTCGTACAGAAAAATGATGGTACTTTGAGGCTGTGTATAGACTATCGGCAGCTGAACCGAGTGACGATTAAAAATCGTTATCCGTTGCCACACATAGATGATTTGTTTGATCAGCTGCGAAGAACCTGTGTATTTTTGAAGATTGATTTGAGATCTGGTTATTATCAGCTGAAGATTAAAAGGGAGGATGTTCCTAAACAGCTTTCAGAACTCCATATGGTCATTATGAGTTCTTAGTGATGCCATTCGGGTTGACTAACGCACCTGCTGCTTTTATGGATTTGATGAATCGAGTACTCCAGCAATATCTTGACAGGTTTGTTATTGCCTTTATTGATGATATTCTGGTATACTCTAAATCTAAAGCAGAAGATGTTCGACACCTAACCCTGGTGTTGAAGAAATTAAGGGAACATCGATTATATGCTAAGTTCAGCAGATGTCAATTCTGGTTAGATCAAGTGGCATTCTTGGGACATGTTATATTAGCCCAAGGCATTTAGGTGGATCCTCAGAAAATAGTGGCAATTGAAAATTAGGAGCAGCCACGAGCCGTCTTTGAGGTGCGGAGTTTCCTTAGTTTAACAGGCTATTACAGGCGGTTTGTCAAAGACTTCTCAGTTATAGCGTTGCCACTAACGAGGCTGACCAGAAATAATGTTAGATTTGAGTGGGATGATAATTATAAGCAGAGTTTCCAGCAATTAAAGTATTGCCTCACTCATTCACCTATGTTAGCACTTCCGGATGATAATGGTAATTTTGAGGTTTACAGTGACGCTTCGTTGAATGGTCTGGGTTGTGTGTTAATGCAACATGGTAGGGTGATTACTTATGCATCAAGATAGTTGAAACCTCATGAGATAAACTATCTTACTCACGACCTCGAGTTAGCAGCGATTGTGTTTGCATTGAAGATCTGGAGACATTATCTATATGGTGAGAAATGTAGAATTTTTACAGATCATAAAAGTCTTCAGTATCTGTTTACTCAGAAAGATATGAATCTTCGTCAGAGAAGGTGGACTGAGTTACTAAGTGATTTTGACTGTACGATTGAGTATCACCCGGGTCGTGCAAATGTGGTGACTGACGCACTTAGCAGGAAATCTCAGGGCAGACATAATGCTTTCTACGCTAGTTGTGTTCCTCTTCTTGCAGAGCTGAGATCAACTAGAGTGAAATTAGGGGTACAAGATCTAGATGAAGCTCTACTTTCTAACTTCCAAGTCAGGCCAATCTTAATTGATCGTATACTCGAGGCGCAGATGTATGATGAGAAGACTCATGAGCTAATTCGGTTGAGAAATGAAGGGAAAAAGAAAGATCTCCGGATTCGAGAAACTAACAGCATGCTTATGTAGGAAAGTAGGATGTATGTGTTAGACAATGCAAATTAAAGAAGAGTATTCTGGATGAGGCACACGTATCGGCATATGTTATGCATCCGGGGAGTACAAAAATGTATCATACCATTCGACCATTTTATTATTAGTCGGGTATGAAAAGAGAGATTGCTGAGTACGTGAGTAGGTGTGCTGTTTGCCAGCAGGTCAAAGCTGAAAGAAAGAAGTCGTTTGGTCGGATGCTGCTGCTTCCCGTTCCACAGTGGAAATGGGAAAATATTATTATGAATTTTGTGTACATGTTTCCCTGTACACGAAATGGGTATGATGGCGTTTGTGTGATAGTTGATCGGCTTATTAAGTCCGTACATTTCATTCCGGTACAAGAGAAATTTTCCCTAAACCGGTTAGCTGAGTTATTTATGTTGAAGATTGTTAAATATCATGGTGTACCAGTGAGTATCATCTCTGATCGAGATCTGAGATTCACTTCTAAATTCTAGATAGCGTTTCAGGAAGCTCTTGGTACCAGACTACTTTATAGTACGGCATATCATCCTCAAACAGATGGGCAATTTGAGAGAGGACTATTCAGACACTGGAGGACATGTTGAGATCTTCTGTACTGCAGTTTAGAGATGCTTGGCATAAACGTCTGGATTTGATGGAATTTGCCTACAACAATAACTATCATTCGAGTATTGGTATGGCACCGTTTGAAGCACTGTATGGTAAATCCTTCGTACGCCTTTGTGTTGGTCAGATTTGGCGAAAGAGTTTTGGTGGGCCCAGAGATTGTGGATAAGACTACTCAAAATATTCAGGTAATTAAGTCTAACCTGAAAGCGGCCTAGGATCGCTAGAAAAGTTTAGCGGACATGCATGCCACTAATCGGACTTATAAAGTAAGTGGTTGGGTATTTTTGAAGTTGTCACCATGGAAAAGTGTTGTATGGTTCGGGAAAAAGGGGAAGTTGAGTCCTAGGTATATTGGACCGTACCAGATCATTGAACGGATTGGCGAAGTAGCTTATAGACTTGAGTTGCCTCCGGAGTTGTCTAAAGTGTATGATGTGTTCCATGTTTCCATGCTTCGTCATTACATTTCAGATCCATCACATGTGTTACCTCTGCAATCATTGTAAATTAATCCTGATTTGACTTACGATGAGGAGCCGGTGACCATATTGGATTGGAAAGACAAGGTCTTAAGTAAAAGTCTTGTGGGGGAATCACTTAATAGAGGAAGCCACTTGGGAGACGAAAGAGCATATGAAAGAGATGTATCCACGCTTATTTTACAATTATTAGTGGTTTATAATTATTGTATAAATTTAAAGGACGAAATTTTCTTAAAGGGGTAGGTTGTGACAGCCCGTCCCAAAATACTTTATCGATAACATAGAAATGACATTTTTGCCCTCAAGCATTAGTGATTTTGTGTGTGTGATTGGGCTAGTTTTGGGCCAATTGGATTTCTTCCTATAATTTTGGACCAATTGGAACTAAGGCTAATAATTTGGTTTTGTTTAGTTGGTATTGGTGGAGAACTAAGAATACACACACACACACACACACACACACACACACACACACACACACACACACACACACACACACACACACACACACACACACACACACACACACACACACACACACACACCCACATACACACGTGCACACCCATTTTCCATTTCTAGTTGTCTCTCTCCTCCTTCTCGAATTTTCTTCCATTTTCATATCTTTGTACGGACAAACACCATCCCTCGAATTTGGTCATGGATTGACGCTTTAGACACCTTCATCATCCTCCTTGCAACTTTGTGAACTCAACCATACCTTTGGTTGAGTGAAAGACGTTCGAAAACCCCTGGAATCGTGAAGCTCCGATGATGGCACTGTTCATGTGCTCGTGATCGTGGGTGTTTTAGCAAGTTTTAAGATCATAGGGAGCTTTAAAATACTCTCACGAAGCTCGGGGAGCAACGTTGATGTGTTTTAGACGTCGGGAGGCCGAGTTACAAGGTTGGCCGGTTTTCGTGGAAATTCTCCGGCGAGATTCTGTCGAGTTTTGAACTTCAAAGTGGTATAATTCTCTTTCCCCTGTCCTAAGCTTTAATTTGGTGTAAAAATCGTGAAGTTTGGTGTTAAAATGAATGAGAAAAATCAATTTGAAGATTTTCCAGTTTCCGGCAATAGCAGTGGCGTCGGCGCCGGACTTCGGCGGATAAGGGGAATATTTCGTCAAAGTTGATGGAATATTCCTAACGGAGGTTAATGGAATTAGGTTAGTTTTAACGGAATATTCTGGTATTTGACGAAATATTCCCTAACGGCGTTAGGGATTCTATCCGTGTGCCAGGCACGTGCCTGCGCGTGGGCGACACGTGAGACGTTGAAATATTTTTCTAAAAATATTGGGTGTTCGTGGGATTGAGTAGATCATGTTGGTATATTCAAATACCCCAATCGAGCAATGTATGAGGTGTTATTTCCTAGTTTTGGTTATGTGTTTATAAATGATGTTTATACAGTTGTTTCACATATAGGTGAGAGCTATCCTGAGGACGAGCACGGCCAGGCGAGACTCGAGGGCTACGATCCTTCTACATATTAGTGAGTGGGATTTTGTTTTCAGTATATATATATATATATATATATATATATATATATATATATATATATATATATATATATATATATATATATATATATATATATATATATGCTTGGTATTTTCCCAGAAAATGGTTTTATGAATTTGAATGCCATGTCAAAAACCATTTATATTTATTATGATTTTGTGATGAATGTTGCATGGCGTTGCGAAGCTCAGGTAAGTCAGGTGAGTATATGTTTGATAGTGATGGTTATGATGATGATGATGATGAGATTGGTATATAGCTCATATTCCTGCACCCCAGTGTTTATGCTCAGCCAGAGATTAGGGCATAGCCTTTGCGTGATCGTTCACCTCCCACACCACACGTTCACCTTTGATCCAAGGAAGGTGCCAGCCTGTCGTACAGACCACTATAGGTGGTTCCGACTTGTAGGTTACTTGCGATACGTCGCACAACCTTCACGTGATCATAGCACTGAGCGTATTTATATACACCCAGCCTGTCGTACAGACCACTATAAGTGGTTCCGACTCGTGTGCAGGATATTGGTTGAGGAGCTATAGATTCAGCCGTACAGGTCACGTTAAGTGACTTTGGTTGATGTATTGATATTGCCAGCATATTGTGATTATTGATTTGTCTCACCTGATTGATGCATATATTGCTTGGTTATATATTTTGACATGGTGTATTCTGACATGGCATTTTCGAGCTTTATCGTTTTCTAGCATGATTTTGGTATATGATTACGTATTATTTTCTGGGACAATATACATGTTTTATAGAGATGGGTTATTACTTTTGTTATTGAAATGGTTTTCGAAAAGATTTGTTTTTGCCCACTCACGTTTTCTGTTTTGCGCCCCTCCAGGTTTTAGGTAGCAGTGACTGTTGGTGGCGAATGAGGCTTCGAGGGCAGTTCTGACGGAGCACCATCCATGTAGGATTTCTTTGGGTATCGTTTATTTAGTACTTGGTTGTTTTGGACTGCACCTAGGTTGTTAAGGTTCTGATGTTGTGTGTTATTCCTTTGTTTTCGTCACTTTACTTACTTACCTTTATATTGTAAATTATTTTGTTGGATTTTTATTTCTTCACATTTTCACTCTGGTACTTCCGCACAGCGCACTTGACTACTTCACCCTCACGTGACGGCCAACACATTTTGATTTTGGGTCGGGGTGTGTCATATAAGTTCACAAAAAAAAATTGAAAAAATTATACGGAGCTTTTATGTTGATCACCAACTATTTGAAAAAGAAAAAAACCATTTGCAAAGAGAAATAATATTAACTGTTTGCATAACAAAACAAAAAAAAACTGTGATCGAAAAAACATATTTGGAAGAAGAGAAAATATAGTTTAATTACTAATAGGGTAAATTACACCATAGCCCCTCAGGTTTGAGGTCTATTACAACCCCATACAACATCTTTAAAACATTTCACTTTCATACCTCAAGTACTATTTTATTTCAATTTCATACAGTCGTTACATTTTCCATCCATTGAACCGTTAAGTGTTCACGTGGCCGCCACATATATGCCACGTGGCTACCAAATGTTTGCCACGTGGCAAATAAAAATAATTTTTTATTTAAAAAACCTAAAATTTCCAACCAAAAAAAAAATTTTGGGTAAATTACACCATAACCCCTCAAGTTTGAAGTCTATTACAACTTCATACAACATCTTTAAAACATTTCACTTTCATACATCCAGTACCATTTTGTAGTAGATCCATCTAATTTCGGGTGGAATTTTTGGGGGTGGGTGATGGGGGGGTGATGATGGATGGAAGAAGGGGGTGAGTCGGGGAAGACGATTTCAGGGTTTTTTTTTTTTTTGAGAAGATTCAGGTTTTTAAAAATATTAATAAAAAAAATTTGCCACGTGGCAGCCACATCAGCACAAATGTGGCAGCCACGTCAATATTTAACAGACCAATTGATGGAAAATCGAACGGAGATGTTATTTTGAAATAAAATGGTACTGGATGTATGAAAGTGAAATGTTTTAAAGATGTTGTATGAAGTTGTAATAGACTTCAAACCTGAGGGAGTATGGTGTAATTTCCCCAATTTTTTTTTTGGTTGGAAATTTTAGGTTTTTTAAATAAAAAATTATTTTTATTTGCCACGTGGCAGACATTTGGCAGCCACGTGGCATATATGTGGCGGCCACGTCAACACTTAACGGTTCAATGGATGGAAAATGTAACGGCTGTATGAAATTGAAATAAAATAGTACTTGAGGTATGAAAGTGAAATGTTTTAAAGATGTTGTACGGGGTTGTAATAGACCTCAAACCTGAGGGGCTATGGTGTAATTTACCCTTACTAATATTTCCAATAAATGAGGAAAAGTGCATCATGCAGATAAAATGATAAACTCAAAAAATTATTTTAATTTTAAAAAATAGAGGTGACTATTGGTGAAAACACTTTAAACAAATTTTAAAAAAGCACATATGTTTAATCTAAATGATATGGAAAAATTGTAGGGGATTCTAATTTTCCCTTAAAAAAACGTATTGGGATTGTGATGGGTTTGTATGTGACAACCTGTCCCGAATTTATGTACATATTTATCTCTGAGCGTGTGTAGTGACAATAATGCCCTTAAGCTGTGATGACGTGGATGTATATATTTGGAATGAAATAATTTGTCTCCTTAGCGTATTTAAATAGTACGGATCGTCACGAGCGTGTTGACACTAGGGGTGGGTTCAAAAAACCGAAAACCAAATCGAATCGAACCGAATTGTTTTTGACACACCCCGACCCAGGGGCCGAAGCGTGCTGGCCGTCACGTGCGAGTGACGTAGCCAAAAACGTCAGCGGAAGGTAATTATGTATGAAATGCAGCATTGAATGTCAAGAGAATAATATACATATGATAAAAGTGATATCGAAAGAAAGTGTGATAGTGAAAGGTCACAGAGCCAATCCTAGGTGCAGTCGATTAAAACAAACGACAGAATTACTAAAGAAACCCTACATCAGTGGTGGTCTGTCAGAACTGCCTCGGTGCCTCGATAGCCGTCCACGTCGTCGTTACCTAGAACCTGGAGGGGCGCAAAACAGAAAATGTGAGTGGGCAAAAACGAATATTTTCCAAAATCATTTTAGAAATCCATATATATAACCCCTCTCTGTAACACCATATAATTTTCCCAGAAAATAATACGTATATATAAACTTATATACCAAAACCTCGTCTAAGAATCAAAATTCACTATCAAAACTCGGTGATAGGCCATGTCGATATACCAACTCAGAAAATCATCATCATCAATCAGGTAACGTAAATCAGAAGTATTTCTAATGTAATGTCAGCCGGAGTCACCTCTAGTGGCCTGTACGGCTGAACCTATAGCTCATCTATCATCCTCAATCACTATCAATTATTATCCTGCACACGAGTCGGAACCACCTATCGTGGTCTGTACGACAGGCTAGGTGTATAATATTACGCTCAGTGCTACAATCACGTGAAGGCTGTGCGACGAATCGCGGGTCACCTACGAGTCGGAACCACCTATCGTGGTCTGTACGACAGGCTAGGCACCTGCCTTGGATCCAAGGTGAGCGTACGGTGCGTGAGGTGAACGATCACGTGAAGGCTAGGCCCTACTCTGGCGGAGCACTAACACCCGAGGTGCAGGTGATGAGCTAAACCACTATCTATCATCATCTCAACACTATTATCGAACTTACCTGACTTACCTGGCCGTCCTCGGCATCGGAGCATAGCAAATGCAATCATAATCATATTTATAAAAATATAATTGGCATACGACATGGCGATACAATTATAAAACCGTTTCCGTTTATAAATCATGCAAGTTGCGTTTCTGGGAAAAACGCCAATATTATAATATATATATACTGAAAACAAAAGCCCACTCACTGGTATATCGACGGGTCGTATCCCCCGAGCCTAGAATGAATGCGCTCGTCCTCTGGGTACGCCTCACCTATATGTGAAACAACTGCAAAACGGTCATTAACAGCACATAACCGAACTACGTAATTAACTTTTCATACGAAGGTCAATTTTGGTATTTGAATATACCAACGCGACCTATACGACGTCACGAGCGTCGTGATATTTTTAGATAAATTTTTGGACCCCGCACGCACCGCCACGCGCCGGCCAAGGCACGGGCAGACGCGCCGGCCACGCGCGGCACGTGCCTCGCACGCGCGCCTGAACCCTAACGGCTCAGGAATATTCCGTTGGGAATATTCCGTTATCTTCTAACGGATTCCGTTAGAATTAACTAACGGCATGAGGAATATTCCGTCAACTTTGACGGAATATTCCGTCACCCCCAACCTCCAGCTGGTAACGATAATTTCCCAAGTTGTGTTTTCTTGTGAGTGATTGGAGACTCCTCAACACCCGGTGGGTATAATCTGAGAACTTCCAGTAAGATCATGGTCGCCTGGGGCATATTATAGGTGCAGCTAATTATTTCGTGTAAGCGATATAAAACATTCAAATTACGAGTTTATACAAATAATTAGTTTACTAGAAAACATTAGACACCTTACAACATGTAGGTGCATTAGCCCATCAAAGGTTGGTGTGTTATTGCTTCCAATAACCTGCAAGACTTCTACTCTTGCTCGATTTTGCCAATTCTGATTGTGGCTTAGTAAAACCATTGCCCAAACAAGCAATGCTGCAGTGGTCTCTTGCCCGCCAAAGTAAAACAGCTTACACTCCTCAATCACTTCTTCAATACTCATTCCAACGTTTTTGTTGTTCCCATGTTCCTTAATTTCCTTGGAGTTGGACTCCAAAAGAATACCCAATAAATCATCTTTATTAATATTGTCACCTGCCTTAATCGTCCCTTCTCTTTTGTTTATAATATCCATGATTAACACTCTTTATCTCTTTATTAACTTCCTTCATCCTCTTGTTCATTTTTTATGGTAGAAACCTGCACAAATGATGAACTTGTTACATTAGTAGTATTTTTTTTTTTTTTTTTTTTTTAAGTTTTCAACCAATTGTATTATTATACTTCATTGGTAAACCGACACACTAAAAAAAACATATACATGCAAATGCCACTTGGATCCCTACACCTCCATGCAAACTGACACCAAGCCATCCTCTCACGTACCACCATCGTTTTACATGTGACAGTTTTGGTTCGGTTCGGTTTTAGAGGTCTAGAAACCGAATCAAACGGAACCGAACCGAATTAATTAAATTAATATTTTTTTAATTTTATTTTTTTAATTATTTGTTTTGAGTATTATTTTTTAAACCCAATTTGTAATATTTTTAAACCCAATTTTATTTGTCTAATTATTTGATTTGGGTATTATTTTTTAAACCCAATTTGTAAGCCAAATGTGTTGCCAAATACTTACTACCCTTTTCTCATTTTTCTCACACTCCAATTTTACTTCTAACTTTTTATGGTTTGTTTCATCACTAAACCAGTTGCTTTCCATTTGTCTCTTGATCAATCATGTTCTTCTTTGTTTGTGTTTTTATTGTTTGAATTGAAATTATGAGTGATTTGGAGTAATAATCACAGGGTAATCAAATCTACTTGTACAACTTCTCTCTGCACTCTAGTCCATTTACTTTCATATCTCTACTGGGTAAAAATTGAAGGGGAGAGAGAGAGAGAGTTAAACATTTTAAATTTCATTTTTTGTTGCTGGACTTTTTAAAGACTGAAACTTTCACTGCATTCTCTTAGAAAACTAAACATACCATTGGATTTGATGGTTGTTTGTGATTTGGGTTTTACTGCTTTGTTTGCCCTTTATTAATAATAATGTAATGTTTGAGTGATCTATTCTACTCAAAGTTTTTGGACTTTCCTTGATATTTTCTTAGGAACCAAACAAGGATTAGCCCTATGTATACTTTGTTTGTTTACTTGATGTGAAAAAAAATATATCCAAAACAAATAATTAAATAAATAATACTGAGAAAAAGAGAATTTAAAATATCTTTACCTTTTAAACCCAATTTCTCAAGAACCAAACAAGGATTAACCCTGTGTATACTTTGTTTTTTTTTTAAATCCAACCGTGATGTGAAAAAAACCAAAACCAAAACCGAACCGAAAAACTAAAAAAAATGAACCGAACCGATTTAAACCGAACCCACCCCTAGTTGACGCGAATTAGGGTTGAATCGGGTTCGTAACGAAAATGTTATGAACGTTAGAAAATAATTGGGTCAAAATAAGAAATTAAAATCATTCACCAATCACCTTTCTTCCTATAGTTTTGGAACCAATCAAAATTGGGTTGGTGTAGTTTATTTGGACCCAATTGGTAAACCCTAAATGCCATGGCCTAATCAGGGCTTTGTCATTTTATTTTGGCCAATCCGGATCCCCCACACGCACACCCACATACTTACACCACCTTCTTCTTTTCCTCAGCTTCTCGAGCCTTCCATTGTGTGTACAACCAAAACCACAACTCCCGAACTCACCTCTAATCTCATGGATCAAAGTATTCAAGACCACTATCTTGCTCCTTGTGGTCTTACGAGTCTAATTATACCATTAGTTCGAAGTAAGGACTTCGAAAACCCCGGATTCCATAAGCTCCGGTAAGGTGCTTAGTGACTCCGACGTGGTCGTGGGTGATCAAATTGGTTCTGGGACTCGAGAAGGTAATTATCTAACTCCTCTAGCATTTTAGAGTGATGCTGGAGTAGTTTTAACGTTAGTGCCAGAAATTCCAAGAGTTTTTCGACCATTTTCCATCGAGTTTAGGGCCTTTAATAGGTAAGATCGTGTTCTCCTTGTCGAGAGCTTTAAATTGTTATAAAGTTCATGGAATTTGGTGATGAAATGAAGAAGTTATTGAGATTTAAAGTTTTTTCTAGAAACCGGGGAGTGCAGCGGCGGCTGGTGCTAGAATTCAGCGAATCATCGGAGAAGATGAAGCATATTCTGTCAACTTTGATGGAATATTCCTGACGGCATCAGGTATGTATAATGGTATATTCCTATGTTTAACGGAATATTCTCTAACAGCGTTAGGTATTCCGTCCAACGTGCTAGGCACGTGACGGCGCATGGGGACTCGAAAAATTATTCTAAAAATATGGGGGTGTTCGTGGTGTTGTGTACATCATATTGGTATGTTCAAACACCCCATTTGAGCAATGTATGAGAAATTTATCGTAGGTGTCGTATATCTGCATTGAAAATAACGTATAATCAGTGATCTCTCATATAGGTGAGACGTATCCTGATGACGAGGGCGGCCTGGCGAGACTCGGGGGCTACGACCCAGCGACATATCAGTGAGTGAGCTTTTGGTTTTCTATATATACATATTTATGCTTTACATTTCCCAGAAATGATTTTAAATGGTTTTACGTTTTAAATGCTATGTCAATTACATTATGTTTTAGTATATGCATTAGTGTCGATATGCATATTATTGTATGACGCTGCGAACGTAGGGTAAGTTTCAGGTGACTCCTTATTGATGATATAGATTGTTGTGAGTATGGTTGTGTTTATATATGGTTGGTGCTCATTATCCTGCACATTGGTGCTAGTGCTCTGCCCGTGGCTAGGGCCTAGCCTGTTGGAGGTATACCTTGAAAGTCAATCTTTGGAAGAAACATTTCAGGACATTGTCTGTATGTATAGATAACTCTAGATATAGAAAAAGGCAAAGTCATTCATTAGGACTATCACAATATGCGATACAAGTCCAAAGTAGTGAATCCATGGACAATGGATCGATCGAAGAAGTAATCTAATGATGTTGGACCGCAGAGACCTTCTTCACATAACCATAATGTTCAAAAGGTTCCTGGTCATAGGATTGTCAGAGGGATATTGACAATACGTAGACCAATACGTACTATGTCCCCTTCAAATAGGAAGGATGGAAAGTCTCATGCCATTCGTGTAGTGACACTAAGACAAGTATGTAGGTGCTTATTAAGGGAATGCGTTCATTGAACACAATCGAAAGATAGTACTTGCATAGAGGTCTACTCACATGTCAAGCAAGTAACTCTACTGGTTGGAATATGTAAGTAATCCTTTGACCTGAGACATCATAGTTGTCTTGAGGATACGTTGCTGATAATTTGATAATGAGACATGACCACATCTCATCTTGGATGTGTTCTATGCATTGTTGGGGTCAGTGATTTATTCTCAAAGGCATGTGAATGATCAACAATGGATCTCTAATCCTTGTTACGAGAGGAAGAATTCTCTAAGATATGATTCGGGAATCTTCGGTCGAAGTATCAAGCATAATGATGGAAGGCGTTCCTATATGACTCAATTGAATCATATAATTAAGTATGATCACATTAGGGGTTTGACATTAAGTATCCATACCCTAATAATGTGATTGTGAGTATTGTATAAGAGAAGGATCGAATTACATTGTAATTCCAACTGAATAGGTTCTCCGACAAAATTCTACATTAGCTTAGGTAGCCATGATATATGTTTAGATGTCACTCATGGCTTGTGGGTTATTCTAGATGATTAAATATGTAGTCGTCAAAGAAGAAGGAGAATTAAAGGTAAGTTTTAACTCACTAAGTGATTGGATAAAAACTAATCAATTGGATTGATGCCAATCACCTCACTGCCTC
This sequence comes from Crataegus laevigata, assembly GCA_963580275.1. Lineage (NCBI taxonomy): Eukaryota > Viridiplantae > Streptophyta > Magnoliopsida > Rosales > Rosaceae > Crataegus > Crataegus laevigata. The sequence goes on from OY756944.1 coordinate 1,478,797, forward strand.
GCTAATTAGAACCTAAAACGATTGTACACCGATACACTTTTGTGGTGAGACAACTAAAGGATGATGGAATTAATTAATTGGATTAATTAAGTGCTATTATTAATTAGAAAGTCTAAAGAAATCATAGAGGCGATAAAAGATCGTTTTGGGCTTAAAGAAAAAAGTTCGGGTTCATTTGGGCTCATCGGGCCCAAACCCATTGGGCTTTTATTCAAGCATAGGATGACTTGAAATAATAAAAGCCCAAAGCCCAGACAACACAAAAGGGGGCCGGCCAAGGGTAAGAGAGAAGAGTCAAAAGTTGACTTGTTTCTTTTACATTTATAAAGGAAGTTTAATGAAAAGGTTCATTAGGGTTTTTGTGTGTTCTTTTCAAAAAGGAGAAAAATACAACTCTCTCTCTCTAACACAAACAGCCGGCCATCAAAAGGGAAAGAAAGCTAATCATCTCTTCCCCTTTTTGGTTATCCCATCATCCATCTCACTACACTAGTGTGTGTGGATCTTTAGAGGTCTTCTACCTTGGAGACTAGAGGAGAATCAAAGGAGCACAAATCTAACAAGGTGGATGAAGCAAGGAGGGAGGCTAGACTCAAGGAGTTCCAAGAACAAAGAGCTTGGAGATGGTCCATCCTTGGTCTAAAGTCTAGATCAAGAGGTATAAAACTCAACCTTCACTTTGTTCTTCAATATTTTGTTTGATGCATCAACTATGAACCTATGCTTCTTGAAGGGGATTTGCATGACTATAGCTTTGATAATATGTGATAATATGCTTCCGTTGCTTATGTATATAAATTTTGAATTGTATATGCATGCTAGTCACTAGAAATCCCACATAAATCTCATTATTTCCCTTTATAGTCTTCACGTGATCGTTCACCTCCCACACCACACGCTCACCTTGGATCTAAGGTAGGTGCCAGCCTGTCGTACAGACCACACTAGATGGTTTCGACTCGTAGGTGACTTGCGATACTTTGCACAGCCTTCATGTGATCGTAGCACTTGAGCGTATTTATTTACACCTAACCTATCGTACATACCACGTTAGGTTATTCCAACTCATGTGCAGGAATACATATTTATGAGCTATAGATTTAGCCATACAGGTCTCGTTAGGTGACTCTAGTTGACACATTACTTGTACATTACATCACATCACATGGCTTACATATTTGTTTATAGGACATTTGACATGGCATATATTTGGTGTTCGCATTATCGAGCATAATCATGGCTTTCGCCCGATCTTGAGAGGATGCACTGTTTCCCTCCTTGATGGTGTCTCCAAGGTTTCCTGCCTCCAGATGGATCTTGGCATCCACTACCCAAGTAAGGTAGTTTTTTCCCAGTAATATCTAGGGTAACAAAATCAGGCTTTGACAATTTTGCCATTTTCATTTTTTGAAAGAAAAATGAGATGTGTAAAAACTTGTAATAATATGTATTCTAGAGGAATGTAGTGTTAGAACTTCTGGTTCTTCCAAATTTTTCATTTTGATATTCAGACCAAAATGATAAGCACTTGAAACTTCAGGCTGGATATTTACATAATTAATGAGGAAGGTGATTGTACAACACCACTCTCATTGAAACAATATAGTGTAGGATGGATGATTATACCGCACCATTCAAGTAGCAGGAAAATTTAAATATGCAGTGCATGGTGGGCGATTATACTGCACCACCTAAAATTGCGGTAAAAGTAAATCTGCAATTCAAGTTGGGTGATTGTACCGCACCATCTTTGATCGCAGTAAAATTAACATAAATAAACATTGGGTTAGTAATCAGGAGCTACACCAAATAATAAACCAAAAATATAAGTAATTGTTTTATTAAGAACTAGGAGAAGGCATAATGCTAGCAGATCTTGGTGAGGGTACATCAAGCAGGTAAGGTAGATGAGGAAGAAGAATAGTAAGATCCTTGGACGAAACATTTTTCGGTGAGGGGAAATGAGTACTGGTTAGGGTTAGAGAGTCGTGTTGATAATGTGTTATAAATAAGCAAAAGTTAGAGATATAACCTTTGCTAGAGACATGAGCGAAGCGGGTGCAATGTATCACACTGTTTATTTTCGTAACTATAACACAAAAGGATTGTAAAAAGAGGAAGGAAGGGATATTGATATTACTACTTTCCACTTATTTTCTTTTCTATGTATTATGATCATACATGGAATGCTCCTTATATAGAGCCATATCCGTGGAGAATCACAAAAGTGAAATGAGTGCCTTTTGAAAAACATCATACAACAACAACAACAACAATACTACTATTCTTAAGTCTTCCTCACTTTTCATCTTTGGCTAAAAACATGTAGGCGACTCCCACAACTTTTACAACAAGATGAAGTTCTTGGATTTTTCTTTGTAAAGTTTTGATTGTTTTACCAACAAAAAAGGGAATTCCAATTACTCTGTTAGAATGGTGATCCGAAAAATATAGAAAATAAATATATAAGGGTAGAGATCGGTATAGAATGAGTATATACTAAAATTTACTTTTTGGTAAAATCTTCTTGTTACTTTTCCTAGTTATTTCTAGAAAAGAAAAACCACCGTTGTGGTTGTTGACTTGGAAGTTAGTGGTGACCAGAGAAAGGAAACATAATTGAATGGTTCCAACTTGTGACTGATTATGGTTGAACACAACACTTTCCAGAAAGGGATGGAAAATGGGTGTGGATGCAAATTTCCGTCTTCTTCTTCTTGGACAAAATTACACCTACAAAGCTAATAACACCTTAGGTCAAGGCCAAGAGCCTCATGCGTCCATGATGAATTGGGAGGGGGACTTTGGCCAAAGAACCTCTGATGCCAAAGTTAGAATTTTGAGGGAAAAGTGTTTGGAGAATTTAGAGAATTTTGCAAGAGAGTTGGGCTTGAGTTTTAAAGAGAATGAGGGTGTTTATATAGAGGTGTGACCGGCCACCTTGGGAGAAGATGGACCGGCCACTTAGATGGCTTTTTGGGCTAGGTTCTTGATTTGTAGCTAATTAGCAAATTAATTGAATAATAAATCAACTAAATAGCTAATTAATATAATTAAAAATGAATGATTTGAGGGTTACCTTGTGGAAAAGATTTGATGAGGATGGATGAAATAGGTTTTGAATTAATACCTATTTTGGGCACTTTTGACTTGGTTGAGGGATGATTGCCTGCTACTCGTGTGTAGAAATCTCGGTGTGCCTCGAGGGTATTTTTGTCCTTTTTACCCAAAAATCCACGTGTCATCTCTTGATTATTTTTGGCTCCACAAATGCCCCCACACCTGTTGGACTGCTTGCAGAAAAGGATATCAGGTGTAGAAATCTTCTTGCTTTGGGAAACTTAGGATTGTTTCCTGTTTTGATGTAGATTCCCTTTTTAATAGGAAATTAGATCTTTATAGGAAAGGAAAATAAATTTCTCTCAAAGCCTATTTAAGTCCACCTTAAGTGGATTATTAAATCAACTTTGGAGAGTGTTTTATTCTACCCTACAAGAGAGAGAAAGAGCTTAGAGGATATTTGTTCCCCTCATCTAGCAATCTTCTACATGTTGCCCATGCAAAGGATCGTCTTTCATTGCTTGCTTCGTCTTCTCCGCACCGCAACGAGTTAAGAAAAATTTAATTTTCCTTGTCTTTTTCTTGGATAGAGCTTATTGTTGCTTCAGATACCGTCAAACATACAAATAGGTCCTCCGCTACTTCCGGTTTGGATAGTAAGGAAATGATGTCAGGTACTCCTTTTAGTCCTTAAAGTTGGATTAGCGAGCTTCGTCCCAAAATTCATGCTTATCTGCCAGAGAGAAAGAGTCTACCAGAGTTAGATCTTTTTTCATGATCAATTCTCCGAATAGCGGGTGGTCTGTTGGGAGTCTTTTTTGGAAGGTTGTTCTAGCTATCGAGTCGTTACATCTGACTATCTTTGCATTCTCTGCTTTGAACCTTTTCACATAGTTGCGAAATGACTCCTTTAGGTTCTTCTTGACGTTGAACAAGTGGTAGGACTTTTTCTTGATCGAGCGATATGATGAATATTATTTGGTGAAAACCAAAGAAAATTCGTCGAAACTCTGGATGGATTGTGACGGCAGGGTGTAGAACCAATCTTGCGCCTCGCCTTGTTAAGTGGTGGTGAATACATGAAATCATCGTTGTTTCGATATAGGATTATTGCACTTCGGTAGTGCTTCAAGTGTCTCTTCGGGTCTCCATCTTCTTTGAATGATGTGAAATGTGGCATGCTAAACTTGCTTGGAGGCTCTGCTTGCTCGATTTCCTCCGTGAAGGGTGACCTGCTTATGTTGGTCGAGTTTCATCGTAGTGTCTCGTCGGTAACCTCGTTGCATTGGAAATTGCACAATCACTCGGTTAAGAGTCTCTTTACTTCTTCTTGAATTTGCTTTTGTTGAGGGTAGTGGAGCTCTCGGTTGCCTTCAATTGTGACCTGCTGGTCTAGGCTGCTTTTCTATGTACTTGGCTCATCTATGTCGCGGCTGCGGTGCATGTGATTCATTCCTAACAGGTGAGGGAATTATTCGCAGACTGCCGATTGAACTTGAGCCAGAGTGACTGCTTCTTTCCGTCTGTCGTGCTGCCTACTCCAATGCGAGGTGGATGTTACTCCTTGCGGGCCTAGCCGCAAATGAACACTTCGCCTAGAAGGTTGTTCATGTTGTTCATCGAAGTGTGGTCTCAACTGTAAGTGTATGCTCGTCCATGGGCCTAACCGAGAGTGCACGCTCCTCCGCACGCTAAGACTAGAGTATACACTATCTCAGGGACCTAATCGGGAGTGTACTCTGTCGAAAGGCTCGGTTCATGGCTGGCCAAATGGCTGCTTACCGGGACGCTGCTGGAGAGGTTCTTCGTCTGCCTTTGTCCTACTTCAGGACACCTCGTCTAAAGCCTGTTGCATCTCAGTGAGCTGCAAGAGCTGATTCACCAAGGTCATATGTTGTGCGAGGGCACTCGTTAACTCTATGACTTGTCGGGACAAGTGTTGTTTACCATTTGGATTGGAAGAGCTTGTAAGGAATGCGTCTCCTTGAGCAGTGGAAGCATGGTAGACTCCGGGCACGAGATTTGAGTTGAAAAATGTCAAATCCGCGAAGAAATTTGGTGAAAATGCTCTCAGTTCGATCATAGATAGTTGAACTAATCTTGAACCGATTTGAGCAGCTTGGAAGTCCACGAGAGCAGGCTGAGCCAAGGGAACAGAATGGGCCGCAGGAGCAGGTTGGGCCGTAGGAGTAGGTTGGGCCGCGGTAGCAGACTGAGCCGCGGGAGCAGGCTGTTCGGCGTGTGGCACACGTGGGTGCGAGGCTTGGGCTCGGCTTGGCAACGCATTGGGGACTAGAGATGATCTACCAATTATTCATGATTGACTAGATCATTGATGCAAAAAATATCCAAATACCAAATTCGACCTCTATAAAACTTCTTCAAAGTATAAGAAGCTCTTGGGAAGATTAAAGAAAGAATCTGATGGCATGGGACGGCTCGCCTAGGGCTTGAGCCTTTGAAGGTTGAAATGGCACAGTTTGGGACATGGCCTTAGTGCCGTGAGCTTTGTTGTGGGTAGCCACCGTGGTGGTTGCAACGGTGGTGCCTCGTGGGGGTGCCGCTCCACTTACCGTTATGTTAAGCCTTGTAGATCGCCGCGGTCCTAATCCTTAAACGTTTGAATTTCCGTTCGTCGAGGTTTTCGAATCTCTTGCCATTGTACTTTTTTTTTTTACGTTTTATCAAAGGATTTTTAGAAATAAAAATTCCTAGAATAAACACGTACGAAAAATCTACAAATATGTGAGAGTCTTCTACGAGCATGTAACTCAACTCTCAATGAAAGCACCAATTTATGGATGCAAATTTCCGTCTTCTTCTTGGACAAAATTGCACCTACAAAACAATTAACACCTTAGGTCAGGGCCAACAGCCTCACGCGCCCATGATGAATGGAGGGGTGCTTTGGCCGAAGAACCTTTGATGCCAAAGTTTGAATTTTGAGGGAAAAATGTTTGGAGAATTTAGAGAATTTTGCAAGAGAGTTGGACTTGAGTTTTAGAGAGAATGAGGGTGTTTATATAGGGGTATGGCCGGCCACCTTGGGAGGAGATGGACCGGCCACTTAGATGGCTTTTTGGACTAGGTTCTTGATTTGTAGCTAATTAGCAAATTAATTTAATAATAAATCAGTTAATTAGCTAATTAATATAATTAAAAATAAATGATTTAGGATTACCTTGGGGAGAATATTTGATGAGGATGGATGAAATATGTTTTGAAATAATATTTATTTTGAGCACTTTTGACTTAGTTGAGAGATGATTGTGCTTGTGCATAGAAATCTTGGTGTGCCAGAAAGAAAAATGAAGAAATCCCCCCATGCACACAACACTTGGATCATTGCATTGTAATTACGCTCTTGTCGGCAGCCATGAGTGTGATAGGTGCGAAGTTTTGTTATGCGGTAGCTTCTTCTTGGTCAGTCAATAGGTTCCGAAGTTTCACAGCAAGCAGCTTTGCAACTTGCTTGGTAAGTCGTTGGGAACAGGACAAAGTAAGTCAATGGATTCAACTCAGGAATTATTATCCTCCCATTGAAGCAGAATCGGATTATATCAAGAAAGCATTTTTATTTGGGTTTTTCATACTGCTATGTTTTGATTGAAATTGTTACGAGTTAGTTTTCGGATTTTTCGGTGTCGGGTTTTGTTTGAGAGAAGCTGGAATGGGAGGAGTTGGGGAGCTTGTTGCAGGTGCTGCTCTGGGACAAGTGTTTACTCTGCTGTATGGGGTTGTTAAGGATGTCAAGGACAAGACTATGATGTTTAAAGTGGTCCTCGGAGATCTTGATTCCACGCTAGAAGCGTTAAAGCCGCTGATCAAAGACATAGCGAAGTACAAAGAGGTGTTGGATCAACCAAACAAGGAAGTAGAAAAAATTGTTGAACAAATATCGAATGGGGACAAGCTAGTTCTCAAGTGCTCCAATCTTAACCCGTGGAAACGCTTCAAAAAGTATAAATACGCCAAGCAACTTGGCGCTTTGGATAAGCGTCTAAAAAGGTTGTTGACGGTACTGATTGTGGAGGGAATAAGGAATGGGTTGGAGATCTTGGCTGTTTCGAGGGAGAACTCGGCTGTGTTGGAGGAGATCCGGGATGCTCTCCAGAAAAATGGTTTGGTTGGAAGCAAAGAGAATGTTGTGATACAAGATCGAGTTCATGATTTGGGTTCAGTTCCAGAACCTCCACGTTTTACAGTTGGATTGGATGAGCCTTTGAGGTATTTGAAGAAGATGCTTCTTAAGGTTGATGTCTCAATGTTAGTGCTGACTGCTACGGGAGGATGCGGAAAAACCACATTGGCAGCGAAATTCTGTCAAGATGAGGAAATCAAAGGTATGACAATACTTTCTAATTGCTAATTAATTGAGAAGCGTTATAGTAGAATTAATCTGTAATTTAACATCTTTTTCTCTCGTTTGGTACCAGTAGTATGTTATAGATGTCGTTCGTGGAGTTGAAGCCTTTTGTATGAGTTTACACCACCTATTTATACCAAATCAAACCCAGCTTCAGATATATATATATATATATATATATATATATATATATATATATATATATATATATATATATATATATATAACACCAAAGTGAATCCATAAGTGTAATATTTCAATTGCTTGAATATTATGTCTTATTGGATTCAAGCTTTTATTTTGCCAAGACTACCATGTGGTATATCTGTAAAGAATCGTCCCCATTGCTGATATACAGTTCATATCTGAGTCTTACAGGAATATAAATGGAAAAGCTCCCGGGTAGGAATTTACTACACTAGCTTTATGATTGGACTACGTTCCATTACGAAAACTGCATTACTCGTTTCATACTTGAGATCAAGATTTAATTTTTTCTAACTCAATGTTACACATTTATCTAACATATTTCTTGTATTGTATTTTGATAGATAAATTTAAGGAAAATATATGCTTTGTCACTGTTTCGGAACACCCCAAGTCAGATGTAGAAAAGCTATATCAACGTATGAAGTCTCAGGAAGCAGGACAAGATCCTCTACTATTGGTCCTGGATGATGTTTGGTCTGACTCTGTTCTTCGGGACTTTGTTGATTTGAAATTGCGAAATTGCAAGATCTTGGTGACATCGAGATCTAAATTTCCAGGATTTGGCACTCCGTATGAACTCAAACCTTTGGAGGATAAAGATTCAATGACTCTTTTGCGTCATTCAGCAGCCCTGGGAGATAGCTTGTCTGTTCCAGAACGTCTCCTGAGAGAGGTATATTTCTCACTATGCAATTCACCACACAATATACTTATCAAGTCCTCACGAATTATAGGGGCAACAAAGTGGGGAAAAGAAATTGTTTTGATCTTTTACGGTAAGTGTACATATACAGAAGCGAACACCCATTTTACCATAAGAACGTGCAAATGATCATTCACGAATCACATATGCTTTTAATTAAGAACTAAAACTAAAATAAGAATGAAGATAAGTAGGTAGTCATTAACCATTTTTATGAAACCATTGAGATGTTAAAAGAAACTTGAACTTACAGTCTGCAACTCAGACAGTAGTTGACATCATTTGGTACAACTAACCCGCAGATACTAAATCACTGTAAGGGAGTTCCGCTTGCCATTACAGTGACCGGGAACTCACTTAGCGGACAACCTGCAGAATCCTGGCTTTCAAGACTAGAAGACTGGTGTAGAGGTTCTATTCTTGATTATGAGACTGAGTTGCTTCTTTGCCTTCAAAGTAGCATAGATGCCTTAGGTGACAAAGAGCCTATCATCAGGGAATGTTTCATGGACCTTGTTTCATTTCCTGAAGATCAAAGAATCTCTGCTGCTGCTTTCATTGATATGTGGGCAGAGTTATATATGCTAGATGGGGACTCTCGGTCCATCAAGAACCTCCACGAGCTCGCTAGGAAAGGTCTGGCAAATCTTGTGATCACTAGGTACACAAGATTTTATGTTTCTCCGGTATAATATTCTCATTGAAAATTTCTATATTCATGAGTAGCTCCTATCATAATATACAACTGCAAATCTGCAACTGACTAAGTTTGGATTGTTACCAGGAAGGAAAATATGGCGATTCTGGATAACTACTACAGCGAACACTTTGTTCGCCAGCATGATATGCTTAGAGAGCTGGGTATCTACATTGCGAAACTAGACCCAATAGAAGATAGAAAAAGATTGATTGTCGTAAGTGGACGCAATCAACCCAAGTGGTTGAGGGAGCAGAAGTCTCAACCCATCAATGCTCGCCTATTATCTATCTCCTCTGGTTGTCCCATCTCTCTCTCTCTCTCTCTCTCTCTCTCTCTCTCTCTCTCTTTATAAAATGCATATACGTGCATCTACCTATGACCAGCATATGTACACACATGTACATACACATTTGTGCGTGCTCACATCCACACACACACACTCAGATTTGAATAGCACTACCATTTATTTTCTCCACACACATCAACACATACACAAGTACATGTATATGTACACATGCAAATGCACATGCACACACAGACACACACGCTAAAATATGCACTAAAGTTTCATTTAATTCTCTCCTACTCATATCTCGTAGCATATTGTTTGCAGATGGAACGTACCCAAAGCAATGGCAGAGTGTTCATCTACCACAAGTTGAGGTTCTAGTTTTGAATTTTAAGACAGTGAACAATGCCTTACCTGAATTTGTGCAGAAAATTGACAAACTGAAGGTTCTAATAGTCACAAACTATGGTTTATCACCTACTGAATTGAGTAATTTTGATCTTCTGAAATCATTAGCAAATCTGAAGAGAATCAGATTAGAGAGCATTTCAATTCATTCCATAACCAAGAACTGGGTACCATTGAAGAGTCTAAAGAAGATATCTTTATTCATGTGTAATATGGGTCAAGCTTTCCAGAATTGTTCCAACAAAATTTCTGATGCCTGGCCAGGTCTAGAGGAAATGAATATCGACTATTGCGATGATTTGGTGGAACTGCCTGCCGAGCTCTGTGATCTTGTTCATATGAAGGTGCTCAGTATCACCAACTGCCATAAGCTATCTTCCTTGCCTGAAGAGATCGGAAAGCTGAAGAATTTGGATGTATTGAGACTAAGGTCCTGTACAGAGTTGGTAAGGCTTCCGGTCTCGATTGAGAACCTCACTAAGTTGCGCTTCCTTGACATGTACAATTGTTTCGGCATTGGGGAGTTGCCTGAAGGCATTGGTAAGATGAGAGGTTTAAGAGAGATCAACATGGGACAATGCTCAAGATTGGAGGAGTTGCCTCCATCAGTGTTTGATCTTGACGAGCAGTTAGAGGAAGTGATTTGTGATGAAGAGATGAAACCTTTCTGGTCCTTCTTAGCCAGAGACAAAATCACGGTGGCAAAAGAAAAACCCAATCTGAATTGGCTCGAAAAGCCTCAGTTATGAGACCTGTCTTTCCTCAATAAATGTTGGAGCAACATGTTTCTGATTTGTGTTGCATTGTTTTCTTCAGTTTTCATCTTCTTGCGTGATTTTGTTCTTGGTTCTATCCAATTTCTCTGTTTCATCATATGAGTTTGTAATACTGTTTATTTCAAACTCTCTTGAGTCTTAAGAGATTTTGTGTGTTGTTTTTTTTGTATAATTATCATGTTATTGTTTTACACAATATAAATAATGTGTGTTATATTTTCTTGGATTATATGAAACAAAATGTGTTTTAACTGCACCTAATATGTTAATTATGCATTAGATTATATCTATAAGTTTTGTTTTGTTGCTTACTTTGGTAAAGATGATTATCTAAGTTGTGGTTTACCGTATCGCGAGTGAGTTCACTGCAACGTAAAAATAATGGTTAAATATTTAATCAATTATTGCTCATTGGTTCAAAACTGCTTTCACAATTTAATAGGATAAGAAACAACATTTTCTCTGTCACCATATGAAGGGAAACCGAAATATTATGGTCGGCCCCTCTACCTGCAATATGGTTGGTGGGTCATCTCTGTCACTATACGAAAGATTCACAGACATGGTTATGCAGTTTCCTGGTTAATTTCCAAGTCTCCCTCCGCAGTCAATTGAACTTTTTTTTTTTTTTGTTTATCCTACCTTGCTTGATCACCAACGGAAAAGAAAACCGAATTTTGTATTGCTTGTTTTCTGAATCTCTTTATTTTGGGTTCCAAATTTAAGAGTGTCTCACTTTTCCATCATCATCCATCCAATCAAAAAATTAAATTGAGTCAAGTGGTCTCTTTTTATTAATTTTTAATATTTCCTCTCGTCTGTATTTTTTATTATTTAATAAAATTCAGAGATAAGGATTGGGAAATTATCTCTTTCTAATCGTTCTGAGCGGAAAGGTCGTAACCTACTTTATAGTTGATGGCTAATCCCGAAGTCTTGGTTCTTTTTTACTATCTTGTGCTGGTGTAGAGAGTAAAGCTACTATTGTAATCCGACATCAAACTTTATGTGTAGTTTTACTCGCCTAATCCGTTATCATCCAACCAAAAAAAATAAATAGAGTAAAGTCAATCGTCTTTTTTTTTTATTTTTAATTCTTCCTCGCACCAATATTCTTGAGTATTCTTTTTTATTGTTTAATAAAATTTAGATATACGGGATTGAGAATTGTTGTTCTATCTAGGAATTAGCTCTTTCTAATTGCTCTAAGTGGGAAGGAATTAGCCTATTTTATAGTTGATGGCTAATCTCGAAGTCTTGGTTCTTTTTTACTATTTTGTGCTGGTTTAGAGAATAAAGCTACTATTGTAATTTGGCGACCAACCTTATCTCTCCACCCTTTCTCTTTGCTCAAAGATCAACCCTTGAGTTTTATTATTATTTTTAATATTTAGCAAATGAATTGTTGCACTCTAAAATTAAAGAATATTTGTTTATTTTACTATAACAGAGACTCTCGCTTGAAGATGATATTTTTTTAGTTTGGCTATTTAATAATAAAATGGAAAATTTTATTTGAACTCATATTATTATTTTTAATATTTAGCAAATGAATTGTTGCTGTGACATCCCACATCGCCCAGGAGAGTGATCCTTAAATGTATATTCTCATCCCTACCTAGCACGAGGCCTTTTGGGAGCTCACTGGTTTCGGGTTCCGTAGGAACTCTGAAGTTAAGCGAGAAGGGGGCTAGAGCAATTCCAGGATGGGTGACCTCTTGGGAAGTTGCTCGTGAGTTTCCAGAAACAAAACCTTGAGAGCGTGGTCGGGGCCCAAAGCGGACAATATCGTGCTACGGTGGTGGAGCGGGCTCGGGAGGTGGCTGCGCTCGGGCCGAGATGTGACAATTGGTATCAGAGCCAAGCCCTGGCCGTGGTGTGCCGACGAAGACGTCGGGCCTCTAAGGGGGGTGGATTGTGACATCCCACATCGCCCAGGGGAGTGATCCTTAAATGTATATTCTCATCCCTACCTAGCACGAGGCCTTTTGGGAGCTCACTAGCTTCGGGTTCCATAGGAACTCTGAAGTTAAGCGAGAAAGGGTCTAGAGCAATCCCAGGATGGGTGACCTCCTGGGAAGTTGCTTGTGAGTTCCCAGAAACAAAACCGTGAGGGTGTGGTCGGGGCCCAAAGCGGACAATATCGTGCTACGGTGGTGGAGCGGGACCGGGAGGTGGCTGCTCCCGGGCCGGGATGTGACAGTTGCACTCTAAAATTAAAGAGTATTTGTTTATTTTACTATAACAGAGACTCTCACTTGAAGATGATATTTTTTTTAGTTTGGCTATTTAATAATAAAATGGAAAATTTTATTTGAACTCATATTTTGTATCTCAACACTCAGCTTACTTTTTATATCCACATTGTATTTGATTTATCTATCATTATCTATTTACACCCAGCATTATTTTCGAAACCGCCCTTACTTATCTAAACTCAACTTAATCAAACTTCTTTTTATACCCAACTCAATCTACTTAAAAATAAATGCTAACCATTCCATCATCTCTATGGAGCAAATCCCCTTCTTTCTCTCTTTAAAAAAATCCTTCCATCTCCCATGGTTGTCATTCTGCACCCCCATCTACTCCTTCGTAGTCGTCCAAACCTCTTCATCTGCCTTTTCTTCATCATTTGACATATCTAAATTTCTAGAGCACTAATTAGCTTAATAATCGGTATGAGCTTCTAGTTAGAGTGTTTAATGAGTTTGGTATGTTTCAATTAAATGAGAACCTTCTAGCCTCTATATTCCTATATGTGGTAGAAAAATAGGTATGTCCATGATAACTTTTGGTAGATCAATGCATATTTTTAACCGTAGATATTTATTAGATACAAAAGTTGCGGACAATAATTCACATTACATTGAACTATGGCTAAAAAGTATATTGCCTTTGCACGTTTTAAGGTGAACTCATAGCTAAGCAGCTTCAGGAATTGATCTAACCTGGATGTGTAATTGAGTTTATGCATTTTAATGATTAAACTGATAAATATTTCAACCATATATGGATTTAATATCGTAGTATCTTTTAGCCTCTATATGCCACAAAAGTTGTGGACAAAAATTCACAATACATAGAACTGTGGTTAAAAAGTATATCGCCCTTGCACGTTTTATAGGTGAACTCGTAGGTAAGCAGCTTTATAGTTGACCAAAACTTTGGGAATTGATCTAACTTGAATGTATAATTGAGCTTATGCATTTTAATGATTAAATTCATAAATATCTCGACCACATATGAATTTAATATCGTATTGTCTTTTAGCCTCTATATTGGTATCTGTGGCAAAAAAAATGGGTACCTCTATGAGAAAATTTTGTAGATCGATGAATATTTTCAATTTGGATATTTATTAGATACCAAAAATTATAAGTCTATTCGTGAAAGTCTAAGTCAATGCCACGTACAATATTTGTTAAGACATATATAGGGAACTGTTATTAGCACTCCAAAAATCTCATTCTACACTCCGCACAAGTGTATTTTTCTTTCTAATTATGGAAAGTCTGGATTGCCAAATGAGATTTTTGGAGTGCTAATAGCAATTTTCTATATTTATATACATTTTATTTTAGTTTGGAAGTCGACTTCCTTTTTTTTTCTTTTTCTTTCTTTATCAAGTTGGGAGTATCACTGACTGTAACCCTGTGCAACTAGTTGTTGATTCGTTTTGAATAATCAACATTATTTCTTACAATGTCTTGGGCATATGTTTGCTTGTAACACCCCTAAACCAAATAACCCAATTTTCCATTGGGCCCAGCTCTTTAGGGTAAAAATCTAAGGCCCAAGTCGTTTTAAGTTATCCAAAGCCCAAGGTTAGGTTTAGAAACCCAACCCGTACACCCTTCTTCTTCCTCCCTCATTTTCTGCAAACACAGTTACTCGAACTCCTCTGAGCCGGTGAGCTCATCCTTCACCTCTACCCATGTCTACTACAAATCGACCCAAAAATCCTTTATTTCTGTAATCCCTGAGACTAGAGGAATCTAGCTAAGCCCTTGCATGTGCCATTTGTGAACATTTTCATACTCTACCATTTTCCACCGAGAGCTTGAAGCTTTCTGACCTGAATTCTGGTAAGGTTTCTCACTTCTCCTTCGAAATTCTGCATTTTCTTGTAGTGTGGTATTTTGTGTGTGGAATCGAAGGCTAAACTCAACTGTGTTGTTGTGCATGCCTTCCGTGTTAGTTTTTCCATAACCCAGCAAGGAAATCCGGCGAGCTTCGGAACCAACTCGGCCTTCTTGACTCCTTCCGAGTCTATTGGTGGTAAAAATCTCACTTCCTTTCGCTCTTATCATCATTTTTTTTGTATTAAAGTAGCTAATTACATCAGTTTTGGCTTAAATCGGAACCGGCAATAATTCCGGCGAACTGCATAACCACACCCCGTCACTCTCGACCAAGGTCGAGACCCACCGTGGTACAATTCTACTTCTTCAGCTGTGTTCTTACATAAATTGTGGTCTTTTAACTGGGTTAGTTGTAGAAAGGAATCGGGAGAATTTCCCGGTATAAAATCCGGTGTTCTTCTTCGAACGGGTCCGGTGACCCACGAGTAAACCGGGTGACCCGACCCGCCTGCCAACCAAACCCAGGTCTTTAACCCAATTCTGGTAGTCCATATTTCCTTAAGCCCAAATTTAAAACCCAAATGGGTTAGTCCATATTTCCTAAAGCCCAACTCAATTAACTTGAATTATTTAACTTTAGGGCTAAACCTATGTGGACAGGCCCAAAGGGCGGTCCTATTAATTTGGACCCGAGCCTAACTATTATTAATTGGCTTCAGATTTTCAATGGGGCTATGCTTATTAGCCCAGATCCTATTTAAGGCTTAGGCCAAGTGCACAATTTAGTATTTAAGCACACTTAAGCTCAATTAATTTAATCATAATTTTAATGGGTGTTTAGGTGCAATTGTGGAAGGCGATCCAGTCCATCCTAGTTCGAGCGGCTCTCCGAGAGCAGAGTACTTGTGAGTTGACCCTTTCTAAAATGATATTTTTATAAAGCTTCAGATTGCATGCATATTTTCTTGCAAAATTTTTATATGCTTTAAATATATTTACAAATTGCCATATCGTTGAGATTTTGATATATTATGTTTTATGAAATTGCATATCTTGATATTTGGGTACTTTTCTAGTAATTGAATCACTTATGGAGTATGTATATTGGATATATTTAGCTTTACTATACATTAAAAGATTTTAACTATAGATTTATATATACAAGTCTTTGTGGATTTATGATGATATGGTTTTATGAATTAATGTACGAGGTTTAAGCTTTTATACCTTGAGATGTTGATATGAGCTTTGAGATTTGAGTTATTTTATGGGTTTTGGAACTTTTGGATCTTGATATTTTGTCATGAGATTTGAGCTATGTTGAGATATGGTTTTGGGTATTTTATCTAGCGGATTATCATACAGCACATCCACACAACATGGGTATCAGACGTCTATGGCCATAGGACGCGGAGATGAGGAGGAGTGATATATATATTATACCCCAGCTTCACTGCCGAAAGCAGTGTCGGACAGCTTCACTAGCTGCGACTAGTGTCGGGTGTAAGATGTTAGAGAATTCTTCTTCGGCGTAACTTGGAGTCGTATAGCTTCACCTTCAGGTGATGGGACCCACCATGTTTCTTCGCTGGCGCAACCCAGTGTCGTACAACTTCACCTTTTGTGATAGTTAGGTATTGTCTGTGGGCGACTATGATACCCTTAGAGAGTACGGTTTTACTGAGAACTATGGTTTTGCCTTCTGGTGGTGTTAGTACAGTTTTGATGTCTCAGGTTTACATACGAGTTTTTCATATGGTTTTCATGGCATATAGAGTTTCCAGAGAAACTTAGTATGTAGTCTTGTATATATGTTTTCAAAACAGAGGGTTATTATGTTCAGAAATAAAATGGTTTTTGTACTATTAGTATTATAAATTATGGTCCACTCACCTTTCTATTTTGCGCCCCCTTCAAGGTTTAGATTCGAGGCACATGATCCCGGCATCAGGACAAGTTGCGCAGCTATTCTCGAGTTCTCTCCACTTCGGTATTATTCCATTGTTCGTATATTTTCCTAAAACTTCTTTTATGTTATTCTTAGAAATGTATGCTCTGAACAAGTTCCTGTAGTACAAATTTTTATTCTAAGTACATAATTTTTTTTAGTTTGCATGCTTTAAAAAATGGCTTCGTCACCCCTAGGTGTCGGCCATCACGTTCCTACCTTGATATTTGGGGATATTAGGGTTGGGGCGTGACATTGCTTATAACCAAGTGGCATGAAGGAAAAAATGTGCAGGTTTCATGTATGACTTGGAATAGCAGTAGTAAATGCATGATGTTTGCTTATAACCAAGTGGCATGAAGGGACAAATGTGTACGTTTCATGCATGACTTGGAATAGCAGTAGTAAATGCATGATGTTTGCTTATAACCAAGTGGCATGAAGGGACAAATGTGTACGTTTCATGCATGACTTGGAATAGTATCAGTTGTCGGGAGATTTTGCATCAATTTGTTTTTGTTTTTAATATGTATATATTAAGTTCTATTTTAATGGGATTGCTCACCACCCCTAAGTTGTGATAATGCCTTTATTTATCGTTGTTATGTGGTTTAATTAAAATTTGAGATTGTGTTTATCCACTACATACATTTCAAATTTTTTTTTTTAGTCAAGCGATAGCAGTAGTAAGTTAGATGTTAGATTAGTCGCCAAGAGAATGCAAGAGCACAACACTTTTTCACCACTGTGGTAAAGAGCCACTTGCCAACAAGTTGATTTGCCTGTGTGACTTTACTAAGACTATTCCAAGTCATGCATGAAACATACACATTTGTCCCTTAAGCAAACATCATGCACAAGTTGTTTACTAATTAGTACTACTCTTATTCAGCTTGCATCATGACCGTTTTCTTTCTGTTATTCATACGACCAAGACATTGTAAGAAGTAATGTTGATTATTCAAAACGAATCAACAACTAGTTACACAAGGTCACAATCAGTGATACTCCCAAATTGATAAAGAAAGAAAAAAAAAGGAAGTCGACTTTCAAACTAAAATAAAAATTTATATAAATATAGAAAATTGTTATTAGCACTCTAAAAATCTCATTTGGCACTCTAAACTTTCTATAATTAGAAAGAAAAATACACTTGTGCAAAGTGTAGAATGAGATTTTTGGACTGTTAATAATAGTTCCCTAAATATATCTTAACAAATATTGTACATGGCATTGACTTAGACTTTTGCGAATAGACTTATAATTTCTAGCATCTAATAAATATTCATCGATCTACAAAATTTTCTCATGGAGGTACCCATTTTTTTGCCACATACCAATATAGAGGCTAAAGGACAATACGATATTAAATTCATATGTGGTCGAGATATTTATGAATTTATTCATTAAAATGCATAAGCTCAATTATACATTCAAGTTAGATCAATTTCTGAAGTTTTGGTCAACAATAAAAACTGCTTAGCTATGAGTTCGCCTTTAAAATGTGGCAAAGGCGATATACTTTTTAGCCACAGTTCAATGTAATGTGAATTGTTGTTCGTAAATTTTGGTATCTAATAAATATCCACGATTTCGACAAAAAAAAAAAATCCACAGTTAAAAATATTCATTGATCTACCAAATGTTATCATGGATGTACCCGTTTTTCTACCACATAGGAATATATAGTCTAGAAGATTCTCATTTAATTGAAACATACCAAACTCATTAAACACTCTAAACAGAAGCTCGTTTAATTGAAAAGAAAAAAAAATCAACACGTAAAAATTGAACTAATCGATTGAACACATACCAATTATTAAGTTAATTAGTGTTCTAGAAATTTAGAGATGTCAAATGATGAATAAAAGGAAGAGGAAGAGGTTTGGATGACTACGGAGGAGTAGATGGGGGGTGCAGAATGACAACCATGGGAGATGGAATGATTTTTTAAAGAGAGAGACAAGGGGCTTTGCTCCACGGAGATGATGGACTAGTTAGGGTTTTATTTTTTATTTTTAAGTAGATTGAGTTGGGTGTAAAAAGAAGTTTTATTGAGTTGAGTTTTGATAAGTAAAGGCGGTTTCAGAAATAACGTTGGGTGTAAAGAGATAATAATAGATAAATCAAATACAATGTGGGTATAAAAAGCAAGCTAGGTGTTGAGATACAAAATATGGGTTCAAATAAAGTTTTCCAAAACTAGTCCGCATAGCTAAGTCTAGGAGAGAAACCTACACTATGTACTCGTTTGGATGTGCTTTTAAAATGACTAAAAGTGTTTTTGGTAAAAATGTTTTAGTGCCAATCTTTAGTTTTTTTTTTTTTTTTTTTTTTTTGGTCAAGATGCCAATCTTTAGTAAAAATGCAAGTAAAACATGGAAAAACACTTAAAGTTCTTCCAGGAAGAAGCACATAACTAGTGTTTCTTACAGAAAACACTTCAAGTGCTTTTAGAATCTAAAAACAATTTTTCTAAAGGAAGAGTTATTGGCATTCCAAAAATCACATTCTACACTCCTCACAAGTGTATTTTTATTTCCTAATATAGAAAATTTGGAGTGTAGAATGAGATTTTTGGAGTGCTAATAACAATTCCCTTTTCTGAAAACGATTTCAGTTGTTTTAAAAGCACATCCAAACGAGTCCTATAACTATGTACTTTTATTATTTTGATTTTATTTTGGATTTTCACCGTCAATTTTACGTTGTGGATGTTCAATTGAATATTTTATTTAATCTAATTTCAGATTGATGAATATTAATTATGATTCATAGGATCAACCATGATTTTTTATTATTATTATTTTTTTATAGTTTTGTTTCAACATTCATGCTTTTAGTGAAATTTATAAATTGGTTGATTAGTATGATTTTGACGGCATAGTTTTTTTTTTATTTTTTATTTTTTATATTTGGTCGTCATAGGTATAAACTATTTTTAGGATTTTGAGTAAATTGTAGCAATTGTCTCTTAACTTTAACTCAATTAGACCAATGGTCCCTCAACTAACAATCCATTACCATTAGTCGCTCAACTCATCAAAACATGCAGCTATGATCCCTTAACTAAAAATTCATTATCCTTGGTCCCTCAACTTTAACCTAATTGTAGCATTGGTCCTTCTAACATAACTCATTTTGACAAAATTCTGACGAAGTTGACGAAAATGACCATAACTACACATTTTGATGAGTTAATGGACCATTGCTCCAATTTGATCAAAATTGAGGGACCATTGCTATAGTTTACTCTTATTCTTATAAGAAATCTAAAGGGCTTTATATAGTTCGAACATCCAAAATGGAGATTTAATCACCAAAAGCTTTTATATTGAGAAAACATAATTGTCATATCTTCCGATTGAGAGAGCACGTTGTTTGTATATCAGTTGAGTTATAAAAAATGAATCGAAATAGTGAAATTGCATAATTGTATATAGGTGGAACCCCAATGCTGTAATGTTTCGTTGAATTTTTCTTCTAGAAGTTACATCACATTAAGCACAATGTGGTTATTTGGATATTCTTTTTTCACATGCTTTCTTTGTAGGTTTGTCTTCCTCTTCTTGCCACTTGTGGGTACTTGTTCTAATGTTATTTGAAGCATATGGTATCTACGAAACAATCCGTTTTGAGGGTGCTAAGCTACATATGGCTCACGCCAAGTTTAGGATTCTTACGTGTACTGAAGAATCCGTTCCTCTGGTTTTTTTTTTTTTTTTTTTTTTCAGTCCCTTCAGCGTCAAGTGCTCTTAATTTTTTAGACTTTAGGTGTTTCTCCTTTGTTGTCTACTGTCCCTTGTTTCCTCCCTATTGTTTGGCAACCTCCTATGATCCGGTGGATCGAGGTAAATACTGATGCGTCATTCAAGTCTACAGGCCGTCCAGGATTTGGTGGTGTATCGTGATTCTCAAGGTATTGGGTGCTTTTGTATTTTTCCAACTTTATACGTAAACTAATGTCAAGAGGAAAGCACATGGCAGGAACATATCATCGTTCGTGTCTCATTCCAAAGTCAACTATTGATTGAAGTTTTATTGAAACAATTCTACCCGTTCAAGCAGGATTAGCATTAACAGCGTCGGAATGAAATCCACCACTTGTATTCTGCAGAATGGTAAAAAAGAAAGAAGGAAGATTACTTGGAGATGGAGGTCTTGTGGTTATCCTCATCATCTTCATTTTTGCGACTGGCCGACTCCTGACAAATTCAGTTCACGTCAATTTTGTAGATGAATCTTGACTTTAATTTCATTCCTCTTTTCAAACCCTAATCCCCTTTTCTGCTCTCAGAGGCCCAACGACACGTTTGCTTGTTGGTTGACAAAGATGAAGGTAATTGAATATGATAGGAATTTGGGGGTACGATGAGTAGGAAATCCTACTCAAAATATTTTCTGTTTGAATCACAGAGCTTTGTTCTCATGATCAAAATCGTTCATATTATGAATCACTTTGCACAAATCATCTTTGCGAAAGATGAATTAAAATTAAGGTCGTTTAATCAATTTATTGTAGTAAATACACAGACGATTCGTAATATTTTTGCCAATTACGTTCATTTATTTTTATACAATTTGATGACTAAATGACTTTAGTTTAATTGGTTTTTTGCAAAGGTGATCTATTAAGAGATTCAAAATGTGAACGGTTTATATTTTAAACACAAAGTTTCTGAATTGATAATGAACAATTTTGAGTAGGAACACCTACTCATCCTTTGAGTAGCAAAGTATTGTTCGGAAAACATTGAAGTGACTGTTGCGGCGTGTACTAGTGAATGAATAAGCATACACAAAGGCCAATGAAGTTATGAAGCTCTAGATACCAACTGTCAAAGATAGAGTAGGATTCTCTGCCCTTCCATCTTCTCCTATTTAAACGGTTGCGATTACACCACGTTTACATCTTGTTTTGAATTTTTTATATAGAAAATAAGACCAAAAAAAAGTGTAAGAGAAGGGGATGATAATATGAGGGGAGAGACTCATAATCCGTCGAAGATAGCCATGTTGGCTATTCTTAGACTAATACTAGGCTATTCTTAGACGAACAATATTTGGCTACTCAGAAAATGAGTAGGAGTTTTTACTCAAAAAATGAATAGGAGTTCTTACTCAAAAAATGAATAGGAGTTCTTACTCAAAATTGTTTGTTTCGAATTTTTAGAACTTCGTGTTTATAATCAGAACCATTTATATTATAAATCATTCTATAAAGATAAGTTTTGCAAAAAATTAATTAAAACTAAGGTCCTTTAGTCATCGAACAAATGAACGGAAGTGGTAAAAGTATTACGAACCATCTATATATTTCCTAAAATAGATTGACTAAATGACCTTAGTTTTAATTGATTTGTTGCAAAAATAATCTTTACAGTGTGATTCATTATATGAACAGTTTTTGATCATAAGTACAAAGTTCTCTGATTCAAACACTAAAAAAAATTGAGTAAGAGCTCCTACTTATCTTTGAGTAGCCAAATATTGTCCTACTTAGACCAACTTTGGGTTAAAACCTAAATATTTAGCCCAACATATTTATTTCTAGGGAGGTTTAATAAAACACCCCCGGTACTGTTTACTTTTAACGAAAAACTGTTTTTTTACCTTTAACTGTCATTATTCACTATACCTTTAAAAGTGGCTTTTCGTTAAAAGGAAAGTTTTCAAGGTCTTTTCGTTAGTTTTCCTTTATTTCTAACCAAAAAACACTTTTTCTCCTCTAATGATTTTAGCTTTCTTTTTCTAAACGGTCTCTTGCCTCTTTCTTTGCTTCTTGCTTTTCAAAGCACATCGGACCATTTTTGAGCGTAGTTCTTGTCTTGTAAATCACTATTGCTTTGTCATCCTATGCAAGGAATAAATAAAAATCAACTAGTTGCAAATTAAGATTGTCTACATAAAAAAAATGGTGTGATGTGCAATACATCTTGAACAGTCCTTGACAAATAGCCTATAGCGAGGTGTTAAGGAGATGAGCTCTCAATAGACATGTTTACACATGGCCGGCGGCGTATATGAAAGATGAACCTCTGTTAAGCATAGAGAGAATATAAGAGAAATGTATCTTCGGTTGTAATTGTATTCATTATCTTGAGCTTGATTTTGGGGATGCGTAGTAGTAGAAACCGAGAAAAAACATGTCTTGCATGATGACGTGAGTTCAAACCCCGTCGGTGACTAATCTATCACCTAATCTAACAAAATCTATCGTTTTACAAACAAAAAAAAAGTCATAATAAAAAACCAAAACTCTTTTCTGTTTGATTTTGTTTTCGTTCTTTTTTTATTTATTCCTCATTCTCGTCACCCCTTCTTTGTTCTACCTTTCCATCGTATACTTTCCTCACACCCCAAGCACAAAAAACTAAAAATTAATAACGAACTGGTTACTAAACAAGCCCTAAGCTGAAGTCGGTGTGGGGCCAACATATATCTGCCGCTGCCTTCTTTCCAGAAGTATTTAGTTTTGCACAAGCTAGGGAAAACGCACGCTCAAATATCACACACTAAGTAGCAACCTGATTTGCACCAAATCTCACTAACATCCTAGACTTCCACCATTTAAAATACCTCACGGAATCAACAAATATGAATCCATATGACATCAAATAAAAATAGGCAGTGCCTGTTCATTAGGCAATCAATATAGCAAAAGATGAGAATGGGAGTCAACTTCCACCAAAAGATGAAGTCATCCTATGACTGCAACCACGCAGAAGACTCGTGATTCTGCCGATAAAATCTCACCTCGGTCGAGATTAGCAGTCATGTTATCTCTAATCAATCCTCTCGCTGCAATATTCCTTGAACGACCAATTTCTAGAGGAGAGGGACCAACATTTAATTTGGAAGCACCAGGAGGAGGAGGATCTTGACGTAGCATCACACAAGTAGAGTGTAACAAAAAGGAGAAACATATAACCACTCATCCCTAGAAGTTCAATTACATATGACCACTCTTCATCAATATAAATTTCAACCTATTCTGCACATGAAGCATGTAGATTAGGACGAAGAACCTCCTAACATTCCTCCCGTTTCTAGACCAGGCGTCAATCCTTTTTGGACCATTTCCTTACCAAGCTACAAAGCTCCATCTATTCTCGCTTCATATTCTTTGCAAACGTCATCTATTCGTCTTTCTTCACAGAGGCTATCGATGATTGGATTGTAGCATTCTTGGTTGGGCTTGAACCTTCCATCTTCCCACATCTTCGTAAGTATCTCGAGAGCCCCAGAAGTTTTCCCAGCTTTGCATAGTCCATTGATCACTGTACCATGAGTGATCTCATCACATTCGTATCATTTCTCTTCTATTTCCTGGCAGAACTCCATTGCCTCAGCAAGGGAACTGTACTTGCAAAGCCCGTGAAGCAAAGTATTTATAGAACATGCATCGGGTTTAAGACGATATTAAGGGTAATTGCTAAAACAGAGAAACAAGCGTAAAAATGACCACAGTGATTGTTTGGATCAAAAAAGACAGATGCAGCTCATGTGTGGCTAAAATATATTCCATTACCGGCTCACATGAACTCGAAGGTGGACGAGGGTGGTGATCAATCAAAGCCGTATCTGTGTCGAGTTAGTGTTTACCGCGCATCTCTTAAATGTCTGCGGTGTCCACTTGGGGAAATTTCAGAATGCCCGAGGATGGTGGTGAAGATGACGACGACGTAGGAGGCGAAGTTCGACCAAGAAAAAAGAAAAGGATGTTGGCGATCAAGGGTTGAATGTGAGTTGCAACATTTTCACATCTCTAGTCATGTTTTTGTGATGGTCATTCTTGTTTTGAAAGTATTTCTTCTGCTAACTCACCAGGCGTGGGGTTTTATACAAAGTGCAAATAGTGAAACCATGAAACATAAACGGTATTTAACTCAGTCAGGCTTCCGACGTCGGACTTCACATTCTTCGACGCTCATCTCTCTCTTGTGTTTCTTCTTGCAAAGGTGGTAATGACCTTGATTTTCTTCTTGCGAAGGTGGACAAGAAGTTTGCTTCTGGATTGATGAAAGCGCATTCTTATGATGGGGGAGGGAGCGCCAGCTCAGCACTCATCGCTGGAATATGAGGTATCCAGTTGGTCTGTTATTGTAATGGTCATGTGGTGCATTTCTTTTCTAATCTATTTCTTCATCACTATGATTTAGCTCCTTGGAATTTGGAAGTTCCTTACCCAAACACACCCTAACACTGCGTTTAGATTACTACGGAGGGGCCAACATTTAATCCTTAGCTACAGAGCATTTGAAAACTGAACGAGTTTAAGCTTATACAAAAAAGAGTTTCCATTGTAGCACAAGAGCACGTAACAGAAACAAGAAAACATAACCAGTGATATACCCCTTCACACCGAAATCTATTCCTTAATATATGACCACTCTTCATTAATATAAATTTCAAACCAGGTAGCATATTATTCTGCACATGAAGCATTAGGACAAATCTTCAATGCTCCATCCATTCTCGCCTTAAATTCTTTGCGAACCTCAGTGGTCATCCCTCCATTGCAGAGAGCACCAGAAAGTATCTTCAAAGTTATGCAATTAGGTAAGATTCCATGGCATAACATTTTGTCAAACAACCTTGTGGCTTCTCTCCATTGGTTGGTACGGCACAATCCATTAATTAAGGAGTTGTAAGTCACAACATCAGGCTTTTCCTCTCTACAAATCATTTCTTCCACAAGATTCAGCGCCTCTGCTGTCTTCCCTTCCTTGCATAAAGCATCCAGTACAGAATTATTTTTATTAAGTATTGGTTCCAAAAATATTTTTACCAAAACCGCGTTAATTATTTTAAAAGCTGGACTCGCCGCAAACGAGTTCACTTCTAAAATACTGCAAATGAGTTCACCTTGCTGTGACTAATTTTGAGTTTGCTCCATGAGTTCGTTGTTTCTTGTTTTCAGCAGATTGTTCTAGGAGAACGTTGCTGGCTGAAGCACATAACTCAAAGACCAAACAACTTCATCATCAACATCTACACACTGAATGAGTTGTGCCTTACATAAAATTGCATTTTACTCCTTACGCTCTATTTGTGACACATGTAACATTATTACCAAATGATTTTTGAAGAATTGGGTAAAAGGATAATGACAAATAGAATTTTGCACTTCCAAAATGTGAAAATGTGTTTGGTAGTTTAATTTGAAGATAATGTAATAGAATGAAAACATTGAAAATGCGCTACGACCAACATCTTTAATGCAATATATATATATATATATATATATATATATATATATATATATATATATATATATATATTCGTCTGTGGTAGTAATAGCGACAGACAGTAGTTGAGACAAGACGAAGCAATGGTGGTTAGAGTGATGGTACTGGTTGTAGTTGTGAGTGGTGACAAACGACAATAGAGGTGTTAGTAATGGTGGGATTAGGTGGTGACAACAGCAAAGTATAGGGCAATGGTGGCATAGCGGTGGTGGTGGTGATGCCTACAATGGTGAAAAATCATGGTTGTGTTCAGTGGCGGAGCCACATTAAGGGCTACCCTGGGCTATAGCCCCAAATAGCTTTTGGTGAAAAATAAAATTTTGCATGTAATTTTCGAATGTAGCCCACCATATATTTAGTCTCTGTTAGATCCCATATCGCCCAAGGGAGTGGATCCTTTATGCCTTAATATGTATATTCTCATCTCTACCTAGTACGGGGCCTTTTGGGAGCTCACTGACTTTGGATTCCGTAGGAACTCCGAAGTTAATCGAGTTTGCACGAGAGCAATCCCAAAATGGGTGACCCACTGAGAAGTTCTTGTGTGAGTTCCCAAAAACAAAATTGTGAGGGCGTGATTAGGGCCCAAATGGGACAATATCGTGCTACGGCGGAGTCGAGCTTGGGAAGTGGTTGGGGCCTTAGCCGGGATGTGAAAATTTGGTATCAGAGCCAATCCCCTGGCCGAAGGTGTGCCGACGAGGACGTTGGGCCCCTTAGGGGGGTGGATTGTTAGATCCCACATCGCTCAGGGGAGTGGATCATCTATGCCTTATATGCATATTCCTTAGGGGGGTGGATTGTTAGATCCCACATCGCCCAGGGGAGTGGATCATCTATGTCTTATATGTATATTCTCATCTCTACCTAACACGAGGCTTTTTTAGAGCTCATTGGCTTCAGATTCCGTAAGAACTCCGAAGTTAAGCGAGTTTGCGCAAGAGCAATCCCAAGATGGGTGACCCACTGGGAAGTTCTTGTATGAGTTCCCATATACAAAACCGTGAGGACGTGGTCGGGGCCTAAAGCAGACAATTTCGTGTTACGGCGGAGTCGAGCCCGGGATGTGGTGGGGGCTCGGGCCGGGATGTGATAGTCTCTGATCCAAATTCTTTCGGTTTAATTATATAATATATTTTACAAATAATCTCTTTTTCTTACATCATTTTTTCTCATCGCTTCTTGTACATGTACAATTTTGGATTTGTTTGAATTTTCACTTGTATTTGTTTAATAACGAAAATTCTTGGCTCACCTTATGAAAAATATCTTAAGCTAGCTGGTAATGTGAAAAATATGATATCAAGTTTCTTTGTTTATATATTTAAATTTTTAAGCTAACCCACCCGGTCAAAATTTTCTAGCTCCACCATTGGTTGTGTTAACAATGGTTATGAAAATGGTGGTTGAGAGGTGGTGGGGATGATGGTGGCAGAGATTATGGAGGTGGTGGAGGCCATGGTGAGGGTAATGGGTTGAAGAATGTGGTGATGGTGGTGAAAGGTGGTGGTGGTTATAGTTGTAATGGTGGTGGCCTCAACGGTGAGACGGTGGAGTTAATTATAGCATTTTTTTTATTAAAACTCAAACTTTTTTATAGTGTATCTTTTATTTTCTATTATTTTGGAATCTATTTGACACACCCGTACCCGAAAGTAGGGCGTGCTGGCCGTCACGTGAGTGTGACGTAGCCAAGTGAGCTGTGCGGAAGCGGAATCATTAACAAAGTACGAACTAATTAAAATCGAACTACTAGCAACCCAGATAAGAATGTGTGCTAGAGTGATAATACAATACTTATACATATCTAGAGCGTACTAAGTCATAGTGCAGTCAAGCATGAATAAAAGAGTTCAAATACACCAATGGTGCCCTACATAATAGCAGGTCTGTTAGAGATGCCGGAAGGTCCTCACTAGCCAACTCGGGTACTCAAGCTATCTAGAACCTGGAGGGGCGAAAAACAAAATTGAGTGGGTTAGCAAAACAAATCTTTTCAAAATCGTTCTTTTCTCAAACGTATAGCCCCTCTCTGTAAAACCTGTATAGTTTCCCAGAAAATAATATGTACATATATATCACAACCCTTTTCAGCATAAAACATTTTCAATATATCTCAAATATATGTCGTGCAATGCATTTCAATGCCAGTCTGAAACTCATAAGTAATGTCATGCTATGCATCTCAATAATCATATCGCTACTAAATATCAACTCAGCCCTCGGCTGTAAATATAGCTCATAACATCTCTATCTCATCATCATATATATACTGCACATACATCAATATCCTCATCATATCATCATCATATCACTGTATCAATAATAAATGCTCTAGTGCTACAATCACGTGAAGACTGTGCGAATGAACGCGGGTCACCTACATGTCGTACCCACTCAAAAGTGGTCTATACGACAAAACTATGCACCTAACTTGGATCCAAGGCGAGCATGCGGTGCGGGAGGTGAACGAAACGTGAAAGACTGTGCCCCTATCTCTGGGCGTGAGCACTAACAATATGTGCAGGTTTATGAGCTAACATATCACATCATATCTCATCATATCTCATCGTATATCGACTGTCCTTTCTCAACTATGCATGTACCTACCTAGTACTTACCTGGCGTCCTCGGCACCCACATATGCATGAAATGTATATATGAATACTTATGCATCAAAATCAAGTTATATGCATGTCGATAAAAACGTACTTTTCATTTAAAATCTAATTCTGGGAAAATCATTATATATATAGGTTATACGGAAAAATAGTTGCCCACTCACTGGTAAGTCGTTGGTCGTAGCCCCCACGTCTAGCCTGGCTACACTCGTCCTCGGAATACGTCTCACCTATATGAGAAATTACTAAAAATACGTTATTTAAGTACATATACGT
Source organism: Crataegus laevigata (assembly GCA_963580275.1). Taxonomy (NCBI): domain Eukaryota; kingdom Viridiplantae; phylum Streptophyta; class Magnoliopsida; order Rosales; family Rosaceae; genus Crataegus; species Crataegus laevigata. Next base: position 1,507,490 of record OY756944.1, read on the forward strand.
AACTACGGAAATAACTTCTCATACATAGCTCAATTTTGGTATTTGAATATACCAACGTGACCTACTCGTCGTCACGAACATCCCCATATTTTTAAAATAATTTTTCTCGGCCCTACGCGCCGGCGAAGGCACAGACCCATGCGCCGTGCACACTGACGGCGTCAGTTAACGCCGTGAGGTATATTCCTGGAATATTCCGTTAACTTTAACGGCGTCAGTTAACACCGTTAGAATATTCCGTCATCTTCTCCGGCGACTGGTTTTGCTGAAATTCTGGGAATTTTTCTAACCTTCATATCTTACTCGTTTTTCATCCTTTTTGACCCATTTTTCTTCCTATGTGCTCCAAATTAAGAGTAGAACATAAATATACCTTCAAAAACCTTGAAAAAGGCCTTAAATCTCGTCAGGGACAATCTCCAAAACTGACCAAACTCCGACCACGTGATCCCAACGTCCAAACACTTCCAACGAACCACTCCGAGCCTCATTGGGACCTCACAAAGCTCGCTGTGAGCTTGGATTGTCCTAAAACATCACCAATTAAAAGTTGATGAATAGTGCTCAACTCGGAGCTCGTGATTCCGACGTGAAAACGATGTAAAACTTACCTAAAAATGGTACCACCGTGCTCGTATGACTTCCAGGAGTCGAATGGTGGTGATGGTTTGCTCGATCTGTTGAGTTTGCAAGGGTTTGTGGTTGTGTCCGTACAAATGGCGAGAGAGAGAGTGTTTCGTGAGTGATGAGAGAGAAATAGTCTATGAGTGAGTGAATAATTGACAGAGAGAGAGTGACGAGAGAGGTGAGGGTGTAAAGGAGATGTGTGTGGTCCTAAAGTCTCCTACACACAAATATTTCAATACTCCAATTATTGAGGGCCACCATCCATTGGTCCTCACACAACATACATGCACACGTACATAATCCCCGAAGGGGTAATTCCGTCATCTCACTATTAATAAATAAATATATCGGGACGGGTTGTCACACTATTCTTGAAAAACAAAGAAAACATCAATTTCATGTTTTATAGAACTTTGGCTAAAATTATTTTACGAGTTTTTTTGTTTTCTAAGTTTATTTTCACAAAATAATTTGCCAAATGCATTTTTGTCTGTTTTTGTATTTGCAAAATGAAAACTTATTTTGCAGAAGGGCAGTGAATTATATCTCAAAGCCTTGGGGCTCAAAATTTTCTAGTCTATTGTGTTTAGTATTGTTTTGTGAGGCATATTTGTACAATGAAAAACCTTGGGGATTAAAAACTTAATTTATAAGTTGTGAATAAATTGTATTGGTTGCATTAGCGCTCGGAAATCAATTTTTGACTCGAACATTGTTTATAAAGATTGCAGTTCCATAATCTTTCATATAATTTTCAATCTACAGCAACGCGCAGATACAAATTCTAGTTCTAAACTATTGATGCACTAATAATTGCACCACCTGGATGCTACGGTGAGTTGTTTGTGTAGGTTAGTCCTTATTGAGATTAAATTGCTTGCTAGTGGTAATGATTGTGTAATGATAAAATCAAGCTAAATAGGTCTTGGACTTTTAATAGTTACCTATTAATAACTTAATAAGTTGATTTGTCATATATGATCAAAAAGACAATTCCAAATCTTAGGCAATTTCTAATAGTGAAGAACTATATTTTTAACCCTCCATGATTTTTTTTAAAAAAAATAGATATTTGTTAAAAATAAAAACCTCTAGTACAATCATTATCAATACAATCGAAATTAATGGCATTGAGCGCAATAGAAGGTAAGCCATAATCCTAAATATGAGGATTCTCAATCGTCATCTCTCCATTTTTATTGCCTGAAATTCATTTGTTTTTTATTTTTTCTTGGAATTAGAAAAAATTTCTCAAAAGAAATTGTTCGGAAATTTCTCAAAAGAAATTATTCATTAACTGACTGAAAAAATTCGCAATTTTGTTTGTGATGGTAAGGCACTTGAAGGGAGGCCCCATCCGATGTGCCCCTTTGTCGACTTTATTGAAAGAAATTGTCGTCAACTAACTTAAAATATTCGCAAGTTTGTACGTAAAACGTGTAAATGAGCAATCATCCCATGAGCACCATTTTTTTACTTTTGTGACTGTTCGTCTCTCACTCATCTTTTACTTTTCTGACGGACATCCTCTCTTTAATGAACAGATCGGACAGGGTATCCCTGACGCGGTCAACATTCTTCTCTTCACGATCATAGAACATTTCATAGGTACTCCCTCCAACGTTACCACAAGAATTCATGACCAACTAAGTAATTTAAGGTGTCCAACCTTAAGTGACTTTAGATGGTATAAGGACGTTTTCCTTTCACGAGTCATGCTCAGAGAAGATAGTAACCAGCCCTTTTGGAAAGAGAAATTCATAAATGGCTTACCCAATCTTTTCGCCCATAAGATTAGAACAACGTTAGTGAACAACGTTAGTAAACGACGATGGTATTATACCATATCATACTCTTACTTATGGTAATATTATTAATATTATCCAGAAGGAAGGGTTGAAGATGTGCATTGATATGAAAATATCAAGGCGGGTCAACAAGGACAAAGCCATAGCCAAATACGAACTAGGAACGTTTTGTGAACAATACGGTCTTCCTCCCGTAGCACCTTCCAATAGGAAAAAGCCCCATAGGTCGGATAAGTTTCCTAAGTATCCAACCAAGTACCCCAGTAGGAAGCACCACAAATATAGGAAACCTCAATTCCAACCCAATTCGTTTTACGAAAAACCAAAATCCCAACGGAAACATGGAAAGAGGAAAACCTCTGGAAAGTTTTATTCCAAAGACAATAGTCAAAAAGGAAATTGCTACAAGTGTGGCAAATTCGGACACTATGCTAATAAGTGTAGAGTCAAAAAGACTATCAATCAATTGAAGATCTCTGACGAAGAGAAACTTCATCTCATCCAAGTTCTGGAACTTAGAGACACAGACCATAGTCAATCAGAAGATGAATTGCATTCTTCTTCTTCTGACTCCAACTCTTCTTTCGGTCTTTCTTCACTTGACATCAAGCTAGGTTGTACCGATGCTTGCTGTAAAAAGGTTTCAGTGCTTACTAAGCAAGAAGAGCAAGAGACTCTCCTTCTCGAGTTAATCTCCAAGGTCGATGACCTTGACCTTAAAACCTTCTATCTCAAGAAACTTAAGAAATTAGTTTCTTCAGATGATACCGGCCCTAGCCAACCCCAGTCAACTCAAAAAATCTCTCTTAGCACAACTTTAGAAAGGTTTAATAAGTCTAAGAAAGAAATCACCATTCAGGATCTCCATAAAGAAGTCAACAAAGTCAAAGATGAAATTAGGTTTCTAAAGTCCGAAAACCTAGAAATTCGTACACAGCTTAGTAAAGTCCAAACACAGGCTTTAGCCAACCGTGATGAAGGACAGGATAGCTCTTCTTCATCAGATCATCATTCAGGGTCCTCATCTTCGTCTAGGACTCCTTCCCAACAAAATCTGGTCCTAAGTCTTCTAGACAAAATCAGGATTAGAAAATGGTATTCCGTAATGACAATAATAATCGATGATTTTCGTCTCAGATCAATTACTTTGATAGATTCAGGAGCAGACTTGAATTGTATTCAAGAAGGGTTAATACCTACTAAGTATTTTCATAAATCCAATGAAGTACTTAGTGCTGCAAATCAATCTCCAATACAATTAAAATTCGAAGTTCCTAAAGCACATGTCTGTCAAGATGATGTGTGTTTCAAGACGCCTTTCGTCCTCATCAAAAATATCTCAGATCCTGTCATATTAGGATTACCTTTCCTAGCCCTCATCTATCCTTTTAAGGTCCATCATGATAGGATTACCACTAAGGTCTTAGGTCAGAAAGTCACCTTTGAGTTCTGCCTAGAGACAGACCTTCGGAAGCTTAGGCACCTTCAGCAAAACAGCGTTTCGCGATCCATCAGCCTCATCACTAATAAGGCCAATCATATTAATTTCTTAAAGGAAGAAATTAATCATAGACGAGTTGAGGAACAACTCAAGCAAGAGCCTTTGGCTCGACGCATTTCTAAATTCCAGAATCATCTTATCAGAGAAGTTTGCTCTGATATTCCAAACGCCTTTTGGCACCGCAAACAACACATTGTTAAACTTCCTTATATTAAGGAGTTTAATGAATCCAAGATACCTACTAAGGCTAGACCCATCCAAATGAGTCAAGAAGTAATGGATGTTTGCAAGGCAGAAATCCAGGATCTTCTTTCCAAAGGAATTATCCGCAAATCCAAGTCTCATTGGTCGTGTCCTGCATTCTACGTCCAGAAAAGTGCAGAATTAGAAAGAGGGTCTCCCCGACTAGTTATTAACTACAAACCTTTGAATGCTGTTTTGGAATGGATTCGTTATCCAATCCCTAACAAAAGAGATTTGATTAAACGGCTTAGTAAAGCAACTATATTTTCAAAGTTTGATATGAAATCAGGTTTTTGGCAAATACAAGTTCATGAGTCTGATAAGTATAAAACTGCTTTTGTAACGCCTTTCGGCCATTATGAGTGGAATGTAATGTCTTTCGGTTTGAAAAATGCTCCCAGTGAATTTCAAAATATTATGAATGAGATTTTCAATCAATATAGTCATTTTACAATTGTTTATATTGATGATGTTCTTGTTTATTCACAGTCAATAGATGAGCATTGGAAGCATCTGCATTTGTTTGCTAGGATCATTAGATCAAATGGATTGGTTGTGTCAGCCGCTAAGATTAAGTTGTTCCAAACCAAAGTTAGGTTTTTAGGATACAACATTCATCAGTCTACCATTCAACCCATAGACCGTGTCATCCAGTTTGCAGACAAATTCCCAGACCAGATCACTGATAAAACCCAACTTCAGCGTTTTCTAGGTTCTTTGAATTATGTCTCCGAGTTTTATCCTCATCTCCGTCAACAATGTAAACCCTTGTTTGATAGGCTTAAGGATAATCCCCCAGCGTGGTCTCCCACTCATACTTCGATTGTCAAACAGATTAAAAATCATGTCAAGACATTGCCTTGTCTCGGCATTCCAACTCCCCACTCTTTCAAAATAGTGGAAACCGATGCTTCGGATATCGGTTATGGAGGTATCCTCAAACAGAAAACTTCTCCAGATTCTCCTGAACAAATCGTTCGTTTCCATTCAGAAGTATGGAATTCTGCACAAACTAATTATAGTACTATCAAAAAAGAGATTTTATCTATTGTATTATGCATTAGCAAATTTCAAGATGATCTTTTAAATCAAAAATTTCTCATTAGAGTTGATTGCAAATCTGCAAAACATGTTTTACAAAATGATGTTCAAAACATTGCATCAAAACAGATTTTTGCACGATGGCAAGCCATATTATCAATCTTTGATTTTAACATTGAATACATTAAAGGCAGCCATAACTGCATTCCAGATTTCTTAACCAGAGAATTTTTGCAGGGGAAGAATGTCTAATAAGCAGAAAAATCCTCAGGATTCTCAGAAGGGCAATGCCCAGCAAAGGAGGCTTCCTGCCTCATTACCACCACCAAAACAGGAATCTATTCCCGATTCCTCGGCCTTAGCCATAACCAACAGATTTACTTCATCAGGATCAACCGTAGGAAATTTCCGTCCCAATTATCAACAGCCTCGACCAAATTACCAGTCAGCTTTGGTCAAGGATTATGATCCCTACTCATCCACTTACAGGCAATCGCCATCTCCGACCCCCAGTTTCACCAAAACATCTCCTTATATTCTTAAGGAACCCAAAGAGTATCTCTTCTCCATCCCTAAATACTTTCGTCAAAACCAACCACCAGAACAAATTGCCAGAAGGGTCTTCCCTCCAAATTTCCATTATCAACCAACAGAGATTCATAAATCACTCCAGTTCTACACTGCCATTCTCTCTGAGACATCATCGGTTTCCATTAAACCTATCTACTCCACAACCCATCAAAACAAACTTCTTTATCATTCCTTAACCATTGGAAAATTCCTTACAGAATCAGAATGGGGAATCCCCCTTTACCAAACCAAACCCCTTCGAAGCAACCAACTTCCCATCCATTTCAGCAACTATAGTTATTTTGATTACATTCAAGCATGGACTAATATTTTCTTGCACCAGACAGAAGATTTTAGCCATTCATGGTTCATAACCATTGACAAGAATTTCAGACTCAGCTTTCCAGCATGGTTCAACCGTTGGTGGACAGCTCATGGCCCTTACGCCGCCATTATTCCAGATGAACTCATGGAAGTCCTTGAACAGACTTTCAAGAAGAAGTTTGACAGAAGCCGTTTCGACGAAGATGTTCCCCTTCTTGCATTATTCATGGCCAAGTACCGGGTTCCATGGATTCTCAGGTGGAATTTCCAAGTTGACGGCAAAGAAGTCTATAGACATCGCATGGTCAAGTGGTGGGATAAGTTTGACATCCAGAAGGTCATTGTCGTGGTCTTCAAGGATTTTTCCATCTCCGCCAGTCCGGATCCTGCTATCGCAGCCCAGCCAGCTCAGCCCACAAAGGCCCTGGATCAAGATCCATACAACATCCAGTCTTTATCGGACATTAGTCCATCTCCCTCGCTCAAAGGTGTTGCCAGTTCCTCCAAGTCCAAATCCAGCTCAAAGAAGAAGCAGAATAGATTGGACCTGGCCCAACAATTACTTGCCGAAGCAGCCTTGCTACAGCAAGAAGACTCCGACTCTGGAAACTCATCAGACGCTTCGTCTCAGCCTCCTGCTAATTGGGCCGACTCAGTCTACAGAGACTCCCAAGACCCATTTAGTTTGTAATTAGGATTTTCTGTATTTCAGAACAATTACAAGTATGTAATCATTTCAATTTGTAAGTTCGTAGAATCCAATAGGATCAAGGCGTATCCCAGCACCGAAAGCAGCAGCACCGTCAGCAGCAATCATTTCGGGAATCACCTGCAGTAGCAGACAAGTCACTATTCATGAATAGTAAAAATCACTTTTTACTATTCATCTATCATTATTCACCCGCGTGAATCCACAGGAACCGACAACATCTTTCGCTTTCGGCTCTTTCCAGCAGAGGCACATGTCTTCCTGTTTTCCCGCTTCAGCCTCAATCATTCCTCTTGACCTATATCAAGAAGAAAAGGAGGACGGGTCGAAAAACACTTCATTTGGAAGAAAAACACATCTTTCTCTGAAAACCAAAAACATTGTAAACACTATCCAGAATAGGAAGAGAGATGCCTGCGAGCACCATTATCTCTGTTATCCTTTCTAATCGGCAATAGCCGTCATCTGTTGTAAGTTACAATTTCAAGTTTTAATAAAAACTTATTTTCATCATCTATCTGCATCATTAATTTTAATTCATTACTTTCATTATGCAAAGTATTTTGCATATCTGCTTGATCTTCATCATGGTTTTTAACCTCAGATTTTTATCGTTAATTTTCTGTTCTGCTTCCGCATCAGCAATAGCTAAGCCTTTCGGTAAGGAAAGCTGTCATGTGGTATCAGAGCCACTCGGTAGTCATTGAGTTATTCTCTTCAATCTACAAATCCAGTACTTATTCTTACATCCATTTTCCAGATAGCTTGTAAGCTAACTCCTTGTGTGAATTTTCTGTGTCCCCCACCAAACAGTAAGGCGCGTTGTCCAAACAGTAAGTCCCGAGGTAGAGGCATGAGCGGAGTGCATGAGCGGGAAGGGATATAGCTAATAAGCATTAGAGGTTTGCTTCATAAGTTTTCTGTATTTTGTGTGTTTGAATTTGTGCTTTATGAGTAAATTGTTTAGAACTAATTCTATGGCTAGCAGTAGCTCTCATATGCATTTAGACAGCATACCTGACATAGTAAACGAAGAACAGAAATTTGATTTTCAAACTGACAGTAGTCTAGGTTTTGGTGATTGGAATATTCCAAAAATTTCTTTAAAAAATATTTATAAAAAGAAATGGTCAGTAGCCTCTTTTAAATCAGAACATCACGTTAAGACTGTAGAACAAACCTACGCTCTTAGCAAAGATCGTGAAGAGTGTCAACTCTTCTCACCGCATCAGATTAGAAAGCATAGAAAAGATGGTCATAACTTCATGCATATAGGGTTAGTCCAGGTAGCAATCAAACCCTTAACCCGACGAGGTCTTAATACCTCTATTCTCTTGTGTCTCCGTGATGCAAGATTTTTAGACTTCAGTGATAGCATCCTTGGAATGATTGAATCCAGTCTTTCCAATGGACCTATCCATTTCGACTGTTTTACAGACCTCACATTAAGTCTTTCAGATCCTAATATCTTGAAAGCACTCACTCTCAACACTCAAACTTCAGGGTACAAAGTCCTTGAAGGAACACAGCCTTTGGCACTCATCTACCGTACCAATTACAAAGTAATTGGTACGAATATGAACTTTCAGGCTCTTTCCAAGAGTCCGAAGGATCATACCATTCTCATTCAATCCTCTTTAAAGAACGCTAACATTAGTGTACCCAGAACCATTAGGTGGTCAGATATCAGTCTCCCTGCAGAATGGTATTTGATGAACGAAAGCAAACCAGTCAGTCTCCAAAACGACTTGGTTAACCTTGACAACATCGAACAGTATTTCAATGGCACTGTCAAGATTAATGTCAATAGACCGAATAGGAAACCTGTAGTCTCAAGAAGGCATTCTTTTTCTGGATCCATGTCATCCGATAGACAGGGTCAGGATAAAGAATTCATTGCTTCCTTAGCCAATAGGAAACTAAAGTCTGTAGACACCAGTTCCACTGTCACCCAGCAAGAGTTAGTAGACGACCTTATCCAACTTAAGCTCCAGTCCCTAGAGACCAAAGCTCAGATTACCAACCCAGTCTACCAACCCAACTCCTCTAAGACAGAAGAACCAACCTCTCCAACAGAGTCTGACTTTGACGCTGGTCAAGTCAATTCTCAGTTGTTAGTTTTGAACAAACCATTCAAACCTAATAACAAAAGACTTAATAGAGACATTGAAGCTGAAGAAAACATTCCTCGCAAGAATATTTTCAGAAGCAAATACACTCAGGATGAAAAGCTTGAAATTTACCATAAATGGAAAGCTTTCATGCAAACGATCAGGATTGAAGTATTTTTCTTCGATTATGTTGAAAAATATTATGAACCTGAACAACAACAGTTAGAGGTAATAACCAAACACAACTGGCTTAAAGAAGACAAGACACTTGTCTCCTCTAGCCATCCGCCCCAAGAAAAGATCATAATTACCACAGCCAATACGCAAATTCCAGCCACTCCCTTTAAGATCCCAAAAGACGATGTAGGTGTCAAACCTGTCATAGAACAGAATAATTACACCAGCCAGAGTCTTCACACCATAGGCAAACAGTTAGACAAAATCGAGACCAAAATCGATAAGTTGTCTTTACCCAAGCCTACCCCAAGTGAAAAACCTTTGGTTACCTTCCAAGAGTCTCCCTCTCTCAAAGTGGCTTCCACATCCCAAATAATAGATCAGATGCTCGCTGAGCTAAAGCCAGAAAAAGGAGTTCACGTGATTAATCACGGTAAAGAACTCGACTCAACTCAATCATCTGCAGAACAAGATTCAGAATATGAGAGTGCAAATTCTATCCACAAGATGGAAGAAGCCTTTCAGAATCTTGAACTTAAGAGAATTAACAAAGGGATTAATCCCACTTCTCTCACAAAAAACTGGTATCCCAGACCAACTCCTCCTGACCTCCAGTTTGAGGAAAGGAATTTCCAAAACCAGTTTTCGGTATCCTCTGATAAACTCTATGAATGGAATATAGATGGCTTATCAGAACAAGAGTTATTAAACAAACTTCAACACATCTCTATGGTTGCTAACAGCTACATTACCAACCATAATCTCACGCAGACCCAAGTTGTTGCCCTTTTGGTCACTGGCTTTTCGGGAATGCTTCATTCCTGGTGAGAAAAGGTTATAATATATATATATATATATATATATATATATATATATATTATAACCTTTTATTCCGTCTGAACGCGCATGGCTTCTGACAGCAATTTCGTCCTTTACATTTTTTATGTTTTTTTTAGGAAAAATAATGTAAAAGATTTGTAAACTTTAAGTTTTAACGATAAGGATAAAACAAATAGTATCATATTTAATTTTTTAGTATAAAACTGTAGTTTTTCGTTAAAGTGAACAATACTGCGGGTTTTTCGTTAAAACTTTTTTTTTTGTCTGTCTAATCTCTTATGATTTTTCTCAATCCCCGTTGTGTGTTTATTTTATTGAAATATGCCTTACAGGAAATGCTTTGGACAGATATTTATTTTACAAAAAATAAACTAACCTTATCAGGCTTTAAGTCTTCATGTGCACAGTTTCCATCCTCATTTTCTTTCCACCTTGTTTTCTCTCTTAATCTCTCTTTACCCGTCAAATCCCTCATCCCGCCCTTTTCTCACTTCCTTACCGATTCTTTCTCGCCAGTCGCACATCGCATATACCAGCTGAGACCGTCGTTATCGTCACCGTATGCACAAATCTATGCTCAGAAACCAGAGATGAGAGCCCCATGACCGTCGCCTACACCCCCGTCTCAGAAAAGTGAGCCAAAATCTCGCGAGATTCAAGCTGCACACGAGCGGATCCAAAGGCGGAACCTCCGATCTTGCTGAAAAACCGTGAATTTGGTGCCAATTCGAAGGAAATTTTAAGCCCAGAAAAGCCTTGGTTTCCTAGTGAGTTCTCCGGCCGATTTGGAGTGGGTAATATTGTGATTTGCAAGTGGAATTTTTCTTTTAAAAATAAAAGAAAGCCGAATGCTGGAGAAGTTGGAGCACTTGCCTCGTGCCTTCTCACTGAGTATTGGAGCATTAAAACACAGGTGTTTGTGTTTTGTCGACGTAATTGATGGTGTTCATGTTACACTGTGATTCATGATGATGATTTAATTGTTTCTCGACTTGTAATTGTTTGTGAATAATGTGGCATATATGAATTGCAAATCTGTGTTTGTATGAAAGGGATGTCATATCATGTTGCTGACTTAATTGTTTATGTTTTTCATATTTGCGAATGGTTCAAGAGAGACAGGGGACTAGAAAAAGGGAAACAAGAAAGCAAGCATCTGGAATGCAGAGGGGGGACAGATGGTAGAGCCAGAGTAGTGAGGGATGAGAGATAGTGACAGTGTTGGGAGATGGGGGTGAAATTTTTTTACGGGGAAAAGAAACCCTTGCTTTCTCTTCGTGTTCTCCTCCCACAATTTGTGCCCTTAGTTCTCAATTGGATTCATAGTAAAACCCCAGAAACTTGAGGTACGAAAATTTCAAATTTTTTGGTGTTTTTGATTTATTTTTAGTGTTAATTTCTGATTAAATTATTATTTTTGATAAATCCATTCAGAATCTGATCTGGGTTTTGCCTGGATTCCAAAGTAAAAACCTTGAAACTTGAAGGTTTAAAAATTTCAGTTTTTTTTATTTTATTTTTTATTTTCAGTGTTACTCTTTGATTAATATTATTGTGGGTTTTGCAGAAATGATATTCTTGTTGAATACCTGCATGTAAGTGATTTAATTTTTGATTTTCGAATTTCTACTTTTCATGCATAATTATGAATATGTAGATGATTTGTGGGTAATTTTTATTTTTATTTTTATACTTAAATCTCCAATTCAAAGTGGAGGATATTGAATTTTGTTATCATTTTTAAATTCAAGAAAGGCCGTCTGTGCTGCCTCTTTCGTTCTAATTTGAAGAAGATTTCTCAAGCGGCTATAATTTCATGGCAAGTTGGTTTAAGGAAGTTCCAAATTTTGGGATCGTTTGTGATATTTTTAGGTTTTTCTGTCCCTCACAAAACTTGGCTCGCAAAAAAAACCGAAGCGGTTTTAAGCTTCTTCAGCTTTTTGATTTGGATTGAAGATGATTTTTAGCCAAAAAGGCTAATGTTTTGTGGTAAGTTCTTAGAATCCTGCATTTGAGATTTTATTTTATTTCCCAAAGCTGTGGGATTTGTTTTCTTCAATTTTAAAATATTACAATTGAATTCTTTGTTTGGGTAAAAGTTTAATTAGATTTTGTATCGGTTCTGATGAGGCACTGAATTGGGTTTGGGAGTTTTGATATTATGAGAGAGTTAGGGAGTATATAGGGAGAGAGGGAGGTAGGTGATTTGCAAAAATGGAGGATGAGAGAAAAACGGGAGAGAAGAGATAGTACATTATATTTTGATTTTATAATTTTGGGGGTTTTGTGTTTAAACTTTTTTAGTACCTTTTTTCGCAGATATAGCCTACAAATGTTGACCCAAAGGTTGTACATAATCATTACTTCCTATTACAATTATTAAAGTTAATTCAATTAACTAACGACGATAGAGACGACTCTCCAGCGAAAAGGCTGAAGTCTGGGATCTTGAACCCCTTGGGGTACTCGAATTTTTCTACAAAGGCAGGATATGGATAAATGAACTTTGGAAACTTCGGCCCTTTTTTCAAGGCTGAATCAATCATTCTCTAAACTTTGACCATCTCAACAGATGTCGTCTCTATTCTATGGTCAAATTCGTCCGTTCTGCTGGTTGATCCACTTCTTTTGTCTAGGTCAATCATTTTAAGCCGAGCAGACTCTGTCTCGGTCTGTGTCGGAGGTAGAAGATTAGTCTTGAAAATAGGCTGCCTAGAATGATCAGTTAGTCCACCTTCATGAGCTTTATTAACAAGTACTTCGAGCAACTTGGTTTGTATAGTGCTATTATCCTGCAATTCTTCAAGTATGCTTTTTACCTCTCGACTGAACATTTGCTCAAGTTGCCGAGATTGCTCTTCAAGTCGTCGTAAAAAAACGACTTGGTTGCTGGGTCCGAGGCCTCACCACCGTCCTCGTTGCAATCCTTTACTAATCCTTCAACAAAAATGCCTTTTATTGTTTTAGTGGGGCTTTCCGTATCACGGGGATCGTTAGGGCAGCATGAGGATTATGTGCCTGTAACAAGTCGTCTTATCCGGGGTTCTAGATTAAAAGATCAGTCATCAATTTTTCCATGACTGTTTTCTTTTTTACATACCGTGTATCAATAGTTATGAACTTCGCAGCTTTAGCACTAGATCCCATCGGGCGTGCCAAAATGTTGATCCTAAAAACTACTAAACCTACGTGGCACGCAGGCCAAGTAACTAATAAGCTAACTAGGTCCTTCAATTAACTGTGGGGTGTGCCAACTAGTCGACTGAGCTCGGCCGGGGAGTAAATATGTTGATGTAGTGTTGGGTGCGCTGCTGACTTCTCGATCTTGCAATTGCGGCCAAGGAAGAAACACGTCTCAGCCTTTGGGTTCTAAAGCCTGAAGACAAGGCTGTTAGTCTTGCGAAGTTAATGGATCGTCGGCGCTTGGTTCGATCTCGGTAATATTAGTCATGGGAATATAACTACGTCGAATGGGCACTAAACTATATGGACACAAATACTCAAAAGAAATAAATGTTTTGATTGTAAATGTGGTTCGGCCATCGGCGTGCCGAACTTTAAAGTGTACTTGTGAATATCTAATCATAAAATAACAACTCGACTTTCAAAGTGTCGAGCCAATCTGTAACACCTCATTTCGTTGAGAAGACTGATGAAATGACCTCTACCAATAAGGACTCGAAAATCCTTGTCGACTGAGACTTGAATAAATAACCAGTAGGTCTCGACGCAGTGTGGTTTATCCAAATTGAAGGTGCTTCTCGGCCGGCTGATTCTACGACGATAATGTTGTTTATCCAAACTGAAGATGTGTTGGCGGGAAGAAAGGGGAGAATGATAAAATCTCAAAGAGTGTTGAGAAGTTTTGCGCAAGGCAATTTATGTGTTGAATTGGAGAAGGCTTGAATGATGCGCTCTCTTCTCTATTTATAGCAACAAACCCCCTTGCAGCCGAGCTAGAATTGTACTCGGATTAGAACTCCTCAACCCAATCTGATTAGGTCTCGGGCAATCCTAACTTCAATAGGACTCTGAACCATGCTCTTCAACTGTCCAGGTTCATCTCCTTATCTTAAGCACCCTTGGCCTCAAGACTCCTTGTTATACTCGGGCTCAACTACCTTGCCTTATCCAAAATCAATCATTTTCATAATCAGATTCGGTCAACCTTAACCATACGGCCCACGAGAAGGTTTTAGACAAATGCTGTTGGGTCGAGAATAATCCCAAACTCGGCCCAAAACACTATTTTGGACCTATTAATACTACTAACTTGAATTTCGACTTTAGTGTTATCACTTTCTCCCAAAACATCTTTGTTTGTAAGGACAAGGTATCTAATCTTGCCAAGCGCCTGAAATCGGGATAAAAGTTTCCAACGATTATCAATCGAAATCATGTCAGGTAAAGGATAAAATACTGTATGATAGCTTAAAGTCAACGACTTACATTAGAAGCATTGGAAATCAACTCACTTAGGAAAACGTCCTTGTTACTGTACAGAAAGTGGATGATAATGTCTATAAGCCGAGACACCTCACCCTGGAACTTAAACTGCTGCGCGTTGTTGCGCTGCAATCTTTTCGAGATTGATTCTGCCTCCCTAAAAATTGACCGCAAGAAATACATCCATTTAGAAACTAACTCATACGTCTTCGAATTATTAGCAGCAGAAACAGATCTAAACAACAAAAGCAACATAATTTCATCACAAACTAATCAATTCGAGTCGAATCGAAATTCAATTGGACAATAAGACTTCAAAAAACCCAACAAAACCCACATCCCAAAACCTCCAACCTTTTCAACTCAAAAATCAAATCCCACATCCAAAACAACCCCAATTAAGATCCCAAGTTTTTGAAACCCGAAAGCAATACTTACAAAGCAATCGTCGTCGATAATGTAGATGTGCTTCTTCTTGGAGACCATGTAGCCAAAGCATTTGCAAGCAAAGTCCTTGAAAGAGATGCAGGACGCCTTGGGACCCAGAATCCAGTTGATGTTGTTGCGATTGTAGAGCTCGTAGTCGAAGCCCTCCGAGACCTTGATCACCTTTGACGGGTCACCATCCTGGACGATGATGAGGTGGTACTGCTGGAAGAAGGGCCTCCATATCTTGAGGAAATCGAGGTTTCAAATGGTGGGGATGACGATGAGACAGCGAGAGAGAATTGAGTTTGAGGACTCGAGTGACAAAGTCGATGACGAGGACGAGGAGACCTAAAACTAACGGTTAAGATTAGATGGAGAGACGATCTCTTCAATCTCGTCGTCCATTGCAATTACAAACGACTCAGTTTGGGTACCCTTTTTCTATACTTCTGGAATTGGCCCGAACCTAAAATTTCAAAGCCCCGCCCTGCTCCGTTTCTCTTTTTAAAAATTAGAAACTGATTCGTACCCATCTCGAACCTTGATTAACTACACTGACCCGCAGTTCCTATACTCATTTGCCCACCCCTAATACATACCTGATTTTCTTCTCTATTCAGAGAAGGAACCCAGTAATTTAAAGTGAGAAGCTTTCTCACGTTTCAAAATTTAGTGGAGGAGATTACTCTTTATCAAAATATAAGGTTAAAAACAATTTACATTATATATTTAATGGTTGTAATAAAACAAAATATAAATATATGTAAATATTTAAATAAAAACATATTACTTTAGTTTAAAGAACGAGAGAAATTGCACTGCACGAATGTATAGTGGTTGTGCCCAAATTTCACTTTATTTACGAGACTGCCACTATCATGTCTCTTTCTCACTTCTCTATTATTTCCGCAATTTGTGGGTTTTGCAGGGAAAAAGACAAAGTTTATGGAATGGTACCTGGCACCATCTGAAAAGAAGGAATAGAATAATAATAAAAAGCATGGTGAATCTGAAAAGGTGAAGCAAAAATAATAAAAGGGAAGAAGAGAAAATTTTAATTGTGACGGGAACACGGATAGTACACTACGTATTTTTATGTAAATGATGAAAAATTTAAAATTTTAAGTTATTTGTCTTTTAACACACATATTTCACCATTTATATAAAAAAATATAGTATACCACCTCATGTGACGGTCACATTGAAATTTTTTTCAAGAAAGAAGTGCATCGGCACCATCACAGAAACAATAGTAAAATATAATATATATAAAAAAAAGAGAGAAATGGGGACAAATGTTTCTGGAGCCATGTGGAAGATAATGAGAGAAATTGCACTGTATGAGCGTGCAGGGTTCGAATTTCATTTTGGGGAATAACAGGATGATCATTTCTATATGTAAATAGAAAGATATTTGATAATGTTTTTTGTATAAATTGTGTAATATCCAAGAACATAGTCTATTGTGTTTAGTATTGTTTTGTGATGCATATTTGTACAGTGAAAAACCTCGAGATTAAAAACTTAATTTATAAGTTGTGAATAAATTACATTGGTTGCATTAGCGTTCGGAAATCAATTTTTGACTCGAACATTGTTTATAAAGATTGCAGTTCCATAATCTTTTATATAATTTTCAAATCAACAGCAACGCGCGGATACAAATTCTAGTTCTAAACTACTGATGCACTAATAATTGCACTACTTGGATACTACGGTGAATTGGTTTATTAAGGTTAGTCCTTGTTGAGATTAAATTGCTTGCTAGTGGTAATGATTGTGTAATGATAAAATCAAGCTAAATAGATCTTGAACTTTTAATAGTTACCTATTAATAACTCAATAGGTTGATTTATCACATATGATCGAAAAGACAATTCCAAATCTTAAGCAATCTCTAATAGTGAAGAACTATATTTTTAACCCTCCATGAATTTTTTTATGAAAAATAAATAAAAGATATTTGTTAAAAATAAAAATTTATAGTACAATCATTATCAATACAATCGAAATTAATGGCATTGAGCGCAATAGAAGGTAAGCCATAATCCTAAATATTAGGCCTGGCAAACGGGTCGTGTCTGTCGTGTTCGTGTCGTTTTCATGTAAAACCTGTTATCTTAGCAGGTCCTTAACAAGTCGTGTCACTTTACCCAACGGGTAAAGTGACCCGACCTGTTAAGAAAAATATATATACTTTGTAATTTGCACATACCATACATTGCCATATAAATATTACTTCAAAACATTAAAACATTTGTCGTTTAAATACTATATCTACACTCGGAAAAAAAGCTCCTAATAAAAAAATAATACATACACTACTAATTTATTACAAATATTAAATGTGCAAGTTTAAACCTCAATTTACAAAATCGTCAAATTACATCGATCATCATGAAATTGTATTGGGACTTTGGCTTGATCTATTGCCTTCAAGAGTTATGTTGATGATGTTTTCAGTAAGGTTTTCCACTTCAGAACTCTCTTCCGCATAAACTACGTATAGAAAAATCAAACATTAAAAATCATTCAAATTATGAGAAGTTTAACAAAATAATTATGAAAAGAAATAAAATAATAATGAAATGGATGGCTGAGATTAAATCTCAGTAGATTGTGACATCTCGCATCGCCCAGGGGAGTGATCCTTAAATGTATATTCACATCCTTACCTAGCACGAGGCCTTTTGGGAGCTCACTGGCTTCGGGTTCCGTAGGAACTCCGAAGTTAAGCGAGAAGGGGGCTAGAGCACTCCCATGATGGGTGACCCACTGCAAAGTTGCTCGTGAGTTCTCAGAAACAAAATCGTGAGGGCGTGGTCGGGGCCCAAAGCGGACAATATCGTGCTACGGTGGTGGAGTGGGGCCGGGAAGTGATCCGTTCCGGGCCGGGATGTGACAATTGGTATCAGAGCCAAACCCTGGCCGTGGTGTGCCGACGAGGACGTCAGACCCCTAAGGGGGTGGATTGTGACATCCCACATCGCCCAGGGGAGTGATCCTTAAATGTATATTCACATCCCTACCTAGCACGAGGCCTTTTGGGAGCTCACTGGCTTCGGGTTCCGTAGGAACTCCGAAGTTAAGCGAGAAGGGGGCTAGAGCACTCCCATGATGGGTGACCCACTGGGAAGTTGCTCGTGAGTTCCCAGAAACAAAACCGTGAGGGCGTGGTCGGGGCCCAAAGCGGACAATATCGTGCTACGGTGGTGGAGTGGGCCTGGGAAGTGATCCGCCCCAGGCCGGGATGTGACAATTGGTATCAGAGCCAAACATTGGTTGTGGTGTGCCGACGAGGACGTCGGACCCCTAAGGAGGTGGATTGTGACATCCCACATCGCCCAGAGGAGTGATCCTTAAATGTATATTCACATCCCTACCTAGCACGAGGCCTTTTGGGAGCTCATTGGCTTCGGGTTCCTTAGGAACTCCGAAGTTAAGCGAGAAAGGGACTAGAGCACTCCCATGATGGGTGACCCACTGGGAAGTTGCTCGTGAGTTCCCAGTAACAAAACCGTGAGGGCGTGGTCGGGGCCCAAAGCGAACAATATCGTGCTATAGTGGTGGAGTGGGCCTGGGAAGTGATCTGCCCCGGGCTGGGATGTGACACGATACAATGGTCATCAATCTTTAAAATTTAATTTAATATATATAATTATATTATATAATTATTATAGTTTTTTTAAGGGTATAAAATTGTTAAATTAATATATATAATTATTATAGTTAATTCATACTTTTATTAAGTATATAACATAAGATTTTGTGATATCCACATCCACTAGTGTAAATATTTTAAATTGAAGATCGAATTCATTCATTGTATTCATATAGGGTCAAGGAGTGTAGTTGTAAAAAATCATCAAAATCGGAGTTAAAATAACCGTTAAACCGTGATTTTTCGTTTATAACCGTTGAAAAACTTTGTCCCGGTACTTGATCTCTTAATGTTTATTTTTTGTGATTTTTTGCTGATGTGATCTCAAGGCATATACAAACAAGTTTGACGTTGGGATTGTTGAAATTAGTTTCAGAGAATTCGTATACCATTAAAATGATAGATTCACTAACACTTAGAGTTTATTTATACTTTCATTAAGTATAACATAAGATTTTGTGGTATCCACTTGTGTATATATTTTAAATTGAAGATCGAATTCATTCATTGTATTCATATAGGGTCAAGGAGTGTAGCTGTAAAAAAATCATCAAAATTGGAGTTAAAATAACCGTTAAATCGTGATTTTTCGTTTATAACCGTCGAAAAGCTTTGTCCCTTTACTTGATCTCTGAATGTTTGTTTTTTGTGATTTTTTGTTGATGTGATCTCAAGGCATATACAAACAAGTTTGACGTTGGGATCGTTGAAATTAGTTTCAGAGAATTCGTATACCATTAAAACAATAGATTCACTAACACTTAGAGTTTATTTATACTTTCATTAAGTATAACATAATATGTGGTATCCACTTGTATAAATATTTTAAATTGAAGATCGAATTCTATCATTGTATTCATATATGGTCAATGAGTGTAGTTGTAAAAAATCATCAAAATCGGAGTTAAAATAATCGTTAAATCGTGATTTTTCGTTTATAACCGTCGAAAAGCTTTGTCCCGTTACTTGATCTCTGAATGTTTATTTTTTGTTGATGTGATCTCGAAGCATATACAAACAAGTTTGACGGTTGGGATCGTTGAAATTAGTTTCGAAAAATTCGTATCCCATTAAAATGATAGATTCACTAACACTTAGAGTTTATTTATACTTTCATTAAGTATAACATAAGATTTTGTGGTATCCACTTGTATAAATACTTTAAATTGAAGATCAGATTCATTCATTGTATTCATATAAGATCAATGAGTGTAGCTGTAAAAAATCATCAAAATCAGAGTTAAAATAACCGTTAAATCGTGATTTTTCGTTTATAACCGTCGAAAAGCTTTGCCCCGTTACTTAATCTCTGAATGTTTATTTTTTGTGATTTTTTGCTGATATGATCTCGAAGCATATACAAACAATTTTGACGGTTGGGATCGTTGAAATTAGTTTCGAAAAATTCGTATCTCATTAAAACGATAGATTCACTAACACTTAAGAATTTATTTATACTTTCATTAAGTATAACATAAGATTTTGTAGTATCCACCTGTATAAATATTTTAAATTGAAGATCAAATTTATTCATTGTATTCTTATAGGGTCAAGGAGTGTAGCTGTAAAAAATCATCAAAATTGGAGTTAAAATAACCGTTAAATCGTGATTTTTCGTTTATAACCGCCGAAAAACTTTGTCCAGTTACTTGATCTCTGAATGTTTGTTTTTTGTGATTTTTTGCTGATGTGATCTCGAAGCATATACAAACAAGTTTGACGGTTGGGATCGTTGAAATTAGTTTCAAAGAATTCGTATCCCATTAAAACGATAGATTCACTAACACTTAAGAGTTTATTTATACTTTCATTAAGTATAACATAAGATTTGTGGTATCCACTTGTATAAATATTTTAAATTGAAGATCGAATTCTATCATTGTATTCATTTAGGGTCAAAGAGTGTAGCTGTAAAAAATCATCAAAATCGGAGTTAAAATAACTGTTAAATCGTGATTTTTCGTTTATAACCGTCGAAAATTTTTGTTCGGTTACTTGATCTCTGAATGTTTATTTTTTGCTGATATGATCTCGAAGCATATACAAACAAGTTTGACGGTTGGAATCGTTGAAATTAGTTTCGGAAAATTCGTATCCCATTAAAACGATAGATTCACTAACACTTACGAGTTTATTTATACTTTCATTAAATATAACATAAGATTTTGTGGTATCCACTTATACAAATATTTTAAATTGAAGATCAAATTTATTCATTGTATTCATATAAGGTCAAGGAGTGTAGCTATAAAAAATCATCAAAATCGGAGTTAAAATAACCGTTAAATCGTGATTTTTCGTTTATAACCGTCGAAAAACTTTGTCCTGTTACTTAATCTCTGAATGTTAGTTTTTTGTGATTTTTTGCTGATGTGATCTTGAAGCATATACAAACAAGTTTGACGGTTGTGATCGTTAAAATTAATTTCGGAGAATTCGTATCTCATCAAGTTCAATGAATCAATGGTGTGTATTGTGTGTGTGTATATATATATATATATATATATATTTATATTTATTTATTAAGTAAATTTAAATCTATTTATTTATTAATTTTCATTTTCTCTCATTTTTTTTGTTTTCTTTTCAACTTTTATTCACTCTTGTAGCCTACCCATATTTCCCTAATTCCCTCTCTTTTTTGTTTCATTTTCAACTTGTTTTATCATTTTCATTTTCCTTCCATTTTCCTTCAAAAAGGGCGGCACTTGAAAGCTGAAATGGAATCAAATGAATCATGAATAATGGATTGTCCGATTATGGTTGGACTTGGATGCATGCATCATGCTCATGGATTCATGCATATTATTAATTAATAATTATTATAGTTTTATAAAATTTAATTCAAAATTTAATATATATATATATATATAAATATATATTTATTGTAGTTTTTAGGGGTATAAAATTGTTAAATTAATATATATAATTATAATAGTATTTTTTAGGGTTATAAAATTATAAAATTAATATTATGCTTATCGTGTATCGTGTTTACCCACGTGTATACCCGAATCAACTCGTTATCTTAACAGGTGCTATCGGGTTACCCGATAACGACCCAATTCGTTATCGTGTCGACCCGAACACCTGTTAATTTCGTGTCGTGTCGTGTCGTGTTATCGGACCGTGTCAGGAATTGCCAGGCCTACTAAATATGAGGATTTTCAATCGACATCTCTCCATGATTTTATAGTTTGAAATTCATTTGTTTTTTATTTTTTCTTGGAATTAGAAAAAAAATACTCAATAGAAAGTGTTCGGAAATTTCTCAAAAGAAATTGTTCATTAACTGACTAAAAAAATTCACAATTTTGTATGTAAAGGTAAAAGCACTTGAAGGGAGGCCCTATCCGATGCGCCCCTTTGTTGACTTTATTGAAAGCAATTGTCCTCAACTAGCTTAAAATATTTGCAACTTAAAACGCGTAAATGAAGTTTTTTATATATATTATAACCTTTTATACCGTTTGAATGCGAATGGTTTTTGCAACGAAATTGCTCGTCCTTTACATTTTTTATGTTTTTTTGGTCTAATCTCTAATGATTTTTCTCGGTCGTCGTTTGTGTGTTTATTTTATTAAAATATTCGCAACTTAAAACGCGTAAATGAAGTTTTCCATATATATTAAAACCTTTTATGCCGTCTGAACGCGCATGGCTTCTGCAACGAAATTGCTAAGCAATTTCGACCTTTACATTTTTTATGTTTTTATTTTTTGGTCTAATCTCTAATGATTTTTCTCAGTTGTCGTTTGTGTGTTTTTTTATATTAAAATAATTGCAACTTAAAACACGTAAATGAAGTTTATATATATATATATATATATATTATAACTTTTTATTCTGTCTGAACGTGCATGGCTTCTGCAACGAAATTGTTGAGCAATTTTGTCCTTTACATTTTTTATGTTTTTTTTGGTTTAATCTCTGATAATTTTTCTTAGTCGTCGTTTGTGTGTTTATTTTATTAAAATATTTACAACTTAAAATGCGTAAATGAAGTTTTCTATATATATTATAACATTTTATTTCGTCTGAAAGCGCACGGGTTCTGCAATGAAATTGCTCAGCAATTTCGTCCTTTACATTTTTTATGTTTTTTTTGTGCCTAATCTCTGATGATTTTTCTCAGTCGTCGATCGTGTTTTTATTTTATTAAAATATTCACAACTTAAAACGCGTAAATGAAGTTTTCTATAACCTTTTATTCTGTTTGAACGCGCATGGCTTCTACAACGAAATTGTTGAGCAATTTCGTCCTTTACATTTTTTCTTTTTTTTGGGTCTAATCTCTGATGATTTTTTTCCGTCATCGTTTGTGTGTTTATTTTATTGAAATATGCCTTGGACAGATATTTATTTTACAAAAAATAAACTAACCTTATTTACAGACTCTTCATGTATATCAGGCTTAACGTCTTCGCGTGCACAGTTTCTACTCCTTTTTTCTTTCTTTTTATCTCTCCTCTCTCTGTGACCGTCAAAATCCCTCATCCCTTCCTTTCCTCACTCCCTCACCGATTCTCTGTCGCCATTCTCAGTCTCGCCAGCCGCAAACCCCTCGACATAGCATATACCAGCTGAGACCGTCGTCATCGTCACCGTATGAACAAATCTATGCTCAGAAACCAGAGATGAGAGCCCCTTGACCGTCGCCTGCACCCACGTCTCAGAAAAGTGAGCCAAAATCTCGCGAGATTCAAGCTGCACACGAGCGGATCCAAAGGCCGAACCTCCGATCTTGCTGCAAAACTGTGAATTTGGTGCCAATTCGAAGGAAATTTTAAGCCCAGAAAAGCCTTTGTTTCGTGGTGAGTTCTCCGGCCGATTTGGAGTAGGTAATATTGTGATTTGCAGTTTATTTGATTATTACGTGGTATCTTTCAATTGCTTTATACTATTATGAATAGGGAAGTCTTGCTTTCCTTAACATCATAATCCACGGTGCTTTTTCTGAACAATTCTTGCTTTGTATTCCACTCATTTACCTTTGGAGCAAGTGGAACTTTTCTTTTAAAAATAAAAGAAAGCCCAATGGTGGAGAAGTTGGAGGGGACAATAGTTGCAAGTTGTTTGAAAAAAAAAATGGAAAAGAAGTGAGCACTTGCCTTTGTGGCTTTGAAAAGTGTGTGTGTTTTGTCGACTCGCTCGTGCCTTCTCATTGAGTATTGGAGCATTAAAACACAGGTGTTTGTGTTTTGTCGACGTAATTGATGGTGTTCATGTTACACTGTGATTCACGATGATGATTTAATTGTTTCTCGACTTGGAATTGTTTGTGAATAATGTGGCATATATGAATTGCAAATCTGTGTTTGTATGAAAGGGATGTCATATCATGTTGCTGACTTAATTGTTTATGTTTTTCATATTTGCGAATGGTTCAAGAGAGACAGGGGACTAGAAAAAGGGAAACAAGAAAGCAAGCATCTGGAATGCAGAGGGGGGACAGATGGAAGAGCCAGAGAGTAGTGAGGGATGAGAGAGAGTGACAGTGTTGGGAGATGGGGGTGAAGTATTTTTATGGGGAAAAGAAACCCTTGCTTTCTCTTCGTGTTCTCCTCCCACAATTTGTGCCCTTAGTTCTCAATTGGATTCACAGTAAAAACCCAGAAACTTGAGGTGCGAAAATTTCAAATTTTTTGGTGTTTTTGATTTATTTTTAGTGTTAATTTCTGATTAAATTATTATTTTTGATAAACCCATTCAGAATCTGATCTGGGTTTTGCCTGGATTCCAGAGTAAAAACCTTGAAACTTGATGGTATAAAAATTTCAGTTTTTTTTTAATTTTTTTTTTTAGTTTTCAGTGTTATTCTCTGATTAATATTATTCTGAGTTTTGCAGAAATGCTATTCTTGCTGAATACCTGCCATGGAAGTGATTTAATTTTTACTTTTCTAATTTCTACTTTTCATGCATAATTATGAATATGTAGATGATTTGTGGGTAATTTTTTTATTTTTTATTTTTTACTTAAATCTCCAATTGAAAGTGAAGGATATTGAATTTTGTTATCATTTTTAAATTCAAGAAAGGCAGTCTGTGCTGCCTCTTTCGTTCTGATTTGAAGAAGATTTCTCAAGCGGCTATAATTTCATGGCAGGTTGGTTTAAGGAAGTTCCAAAATTTGGGATGTTTGGGATATTTTTAGGTTTTTCTGTCCCTCACAAATCTTGGCTCGCAAAAAAAAAAACCGAAGCAGCTTTTTGATTTGGATTGAAGATGATTTTTAGCCAAAAAGGCTAATATGTTTTGTGGTAAGTTCTTTGAATCCTGCATCTGAGAGTTTTTTTATTTTTATTTTTATTTTTTATTTTTTTTTTACCTCCAAAGCTGTGGGATTTTTTTTCTTCAATTTTAAAATATTACAATTGAATTCTTTGTTTGGGTAAAAGTTAATTAGATTCTGTATCGGTTCTGATGGGGCACTGAATTGGGTTTGAGAGTTTTGATATTATGAGAGAGGTGGGGAGTATATATATAGGGAGGGAGAGAGGGAGGTAGGTAATTTGCAAAAATGGAGGGTGAGAGAAAAACGGGAGAGAAGGGGTTGTACTTGTACATTATATTTTTGATTTTATAATTTTGGGGGTTTTGTGTTTAAACTTTTTTTAGTACTTTTTTTCGCAGATATAGCCTACAAATGTTGACCCAGGTTGTACATAATCATTACTTCCTATTACAATTATCAAAGTTAATTCAATTAACTAAAGTTGATTTGAATGTGATGATGATGGCAACTACTAGCAACTAAACAACAATCTCCTTAGATTAAGGAGAAAAAACCGAAAGGTGAGGAAGAAAAGAAGGGAAAGGAGGAAAGAGAGCTGTGCACGTGCAAATGTCAGAGAGCTTTCAGTGTACATGTAAAGCAAAAGTATACAATAATTTCAATAATATTTTTCTTCTACCACTGTTAACTTACTGTGTTCCTTATTTTTAAGCATATAGTTTTCAGTGATCTCTGGACAATCCCTATTTATGCATTGTATTTGTATATTAGTTTCACTTAGTTGAAGGTCTTGAAAAACTTCATTTAATAAACCCAAAATGCGTATTTCTTTAGGTGCCGTTTGATAACTATTTGGTTTTTAGTTTCAATTTTTTGTTTAGATTTCTATTTGGGCATTTACGATAACTTTACTTTAGTATATGTAGATTTAATATTACAATTTAGTATAAATTTATACATTATCTTCTTCTTAGGTTCTTCAAACATTTAGCTTCTTAGAATATCATTTTTGAAAAAAGTTGGAGTAGTGGATTTTATAGTGCGGTTGAAGTGAGATTTTTGAAAGGGACTGGTGGATCTCTGAAAAGGAACTTGGTGGAGGTAATACTGAATTTAATAGAGTTGGGTGTTTTGCATCCATTGAACAAATTTTATAAACACTGAATTTAAAATTTGAATATACAAATAAAATAGTAGGTCAAATTCATTATTAGTTCTCTTAACTTCTGTTGAATAGATTTAATACTATTGTAGGTTTAATGAATATTATTTTTAGTTGATAATTAATTGATGATTTTGAAGTGTGTAATATCTTTTGAAATGTATATAAAAACCAAGCTGCTTATCTTACCAATCCTGTTCACTCATTTATCACTCTGTTCATTCCGGATTATGTTTAATTCATTCAAGTTAAATGTGTCTTATTCATGCAGTTAATGCTGGTGTATTCAAGTCCTGCTGCAATGCGCATGCATATTTACTAGTTGCTTCTACACTAAGAAGCATCGTCATTCATCACCACTCCTCATTCCAAAGTCAACTGTTAATTCGTGAACAAGTTAATACTTATGAATCATGTAGCCTGTCAAACATTAATTGAAACTCTATTGAAACAATCATCTGGTTGGCTTCAATGGCTAAAGAAGCAGCAGCAGCAGCTGCTGCCTCATCCAGTTCAGGGAAATACCATGTATTCTTGAGTTTTAGAGGCGCGGACACGCGCTTCAATTTCACAGGCCATTTGTGTAAAGCTTTGCGTGACAAAGGAATTTACACCTTCATGGATGATTATCTTTCAAGAGGAGAAGAAATATCAACAGCGCTCTTCAAAGCGATTGAAGAGTCGAGGATTTCTGTCATTGTATTCTCGAAAAACTATGCTTCCTCAAGGTGGTGCTTGGACGAACTCGTTAAGATCCTTGACTGCAAGAAATCAAATCAACAATTGGTGGTACCGGTATTTTACAAGGTGAGTCCCTCGGATGTTCGAAATCAGAACGGTTGTTTTCGTGAAGGACTTGCTTACCTTGAGCGCAATTATAAGGATTACGTTGACAAGATCCACAAATGGAGGCCAGCTCTTTCAGAAGCAGCAGACTTGTCTGGGTGGACTCTCTTGGATAAGTATACGTTATTACTTTAACACTTCCTTCTGC
The DNA here is from genome assembly GCA_963580275.1 of Crataegus laevigata. NCBI lineage: Eukaryota > Viridiplantae > Streptophyta > Magnoliopsida > Rosales > Rosaceae > Crataegus > Crataegus laevigata. The sequence goes on from OY756944.1 coordinate 1,534,370, forward strand.
TTTCGCTTGTTTCAATTTCTCTACTCTTTTGGCATATATAGATTTAAATTTTTTGTGATAGGATCAAGAATCAAAAGACCCAACATGTCATCGATTTGTGGCCATGTCATCCATTTGTGCATATCTAGAGTCCGAATTTAGTGTCTCTAGCATCCTTCGTCCAATCTTCCCAAACTATATAAAAAAAAATATTGGTTTGTAAATATAACTAGAAGGAAATTCTGTTCTACTTTTGTGTGTGTGTATATTTTCTTCCCTCTTAAAAAAACATGGGAAAATGTCATTTATAAGATGTTCCTTGTGATTTTATACTCGCAGGCATGAAGATGAATCAAAATTTATTCATGGCATTGTTGAATGGATTTCCGAGCAAGTAATAAACCGTACACATTTGGAGGTGGCCGAATACCCAGTTGGAACAGTCTCTCGTGCACAAGAAATAAATGACCTCTTAGTTGTCGGGAGAAATGATGTCCGTGTGGTAGGTTTATGGGGGACTGGTGGAATTGGTAAATCAACATTTGCCAAAGCTGTTTATAATTTAATTTCCCACAAATTCGAAGGCAGTTGCTTTCTCAGTGAGGTTAGAGAAAGTTCAATGACAGAAAAAGGATTGGCCAAATTACAAAAGACACTTCTTTATGAGATTCTAGGGGGGGAGAAGTTGAAGGTGGCCAATGTTGATAAAGGAATCACTTTAATTAAGGAAAGATTAAGCAGTAAAAGGATTCTCTTAGTTCTTGATGATGTGAACGACATGAGACAGTTACGCTACTTAGCTGGGGGATCTGATGGTTGGTTTGGCATTGGTAGTAGAATTATCATAACAACGAGGGATAAGAAACTGTTAACTGCTCATCATCATTATATTTCAATATACGAGGTGAACTTATTGAACGATGATGAATCTCTCGAGCTCTTCAGTTGGAATGCCTTCAAAAGCAAAGGACCTTTGGATGGTTATGCGGAACTTGCAGACCATGCAATACGGCGTGCTCAAGGCCTTCCATTAGCTTTGAGAGTTTTAGGTTCACATCTGTATGGTGAAAGTAAATTAAAGTGGCAAGCTATATTAGATGGTCTGATCAAAAGCCGAGAAATTCAAGACGTTTTGAAGATAAGTTATGATGCATTGGATGAAACAGTGAAGGAAGTTTTTCTCGACATTGCGTGCTTCTTTAAAGGGGGAAAAAGAAACCATGTGATCGAAATATTAGAAGGTTGTGAGCTAAAACCCAATTATAGCATTGACGTACTCATACAGAAGGCCCTCATAAATATAGATCGTGGTTTAATATGGATGCACGATTTGTTAGAAGAAATGGGTAAAGAAATAGTTCACCAACAATCACCCAATGATCCTGGAGAGCGCAGCAGATTGTGGTTTCATGACGATGTTTATCATGTTCTGACAGAAAATACAGTAAGTCTATTCGACAACATTTTATTTGTTAATGAGACATGCATTTGTTTTATAGGGAACTTGCATTGTTAATACCTTTGAATTTTCATACTAGGGAACAAAAAAAATTACAGGCATAAAGGTACAGATGCTTGAATCGGATAATAAGATGCGTTTAAGTGCTACAACCTTCTCCAACATGAAAAATCTTAAAATTTTCATAAACTGTAATGGACAGTTTTCCGGAGCCGTTGATTACCTCCCCAACAACTTAAGGTTAGTTGATTGGCCTAAATGTCCGTTGAAATCTTTGCCGCTCAGTTTTAATCCAAAGAATCTTGTTCTACTCAACATGACGAACAGCCATATCACAGGATTCGGGGAGGGATTTGAGGTATATACGTTGATCTTTTTTCTTTCTGTTTTATTTAAGGCTAAAGAGTCTTTCTTTTTTCTGTGTCCCCTTTGAAATGTTTTCATCTTTTCCTCTCTTTTTTTCTTCACAGAACCTGACGAAGCTGACTTCTATAGATTTATCTGGCTGTCAATACTTAACAAGAATCTCCGACTTCTCCGGAGTTCCAAACTTAATGAGGTTGGATCTAAGATTTTGCAAAAATTTAACTGAGGTTGATCCATCAATTGGATTTCTTAATAAACTTGAAGAACTAAGTCTTGTTGACTGCTATAGCCTTAGAGTGTTTCCAACAACAATAAGCTTGAAATCTCTCAGAACTTTTAATCTTTGCGGTTGCAAACAGTTTGAGAAATTCCCGGAAATTGTGGGCAAAATGGAAAGCCTAACAGATTTGGCACTTGATGGAACTGCTATTAAAGAATTGCCGCCATCAATTGAAAATCTCACCGGGCTTAATCGCTTAACGTTAAGAGGATGTCAAAACTTGGCAAATCTGCCGCAAAGCATTTATGCGGTACCCTGTTTTGGATATCGTGGACATCTTGATCTCAGTGGCTGCCCAAAGCTTGTTACACTCCCTCCGGAGCTTCCAACTAACTCAAAGCTAGCGACTATGCGGACTATGCGGACTATGCTTTTTGATGAATGCAATTTATCGGACATTGATACCCTTGCAAATTTCCATTGCTCATCAAAAATTACTCTACGTAATAGCAATTTTGAGAGTCTTCCTGCATCCATTAGCAAATTTGAGTGGTTGGTGGAACTTGATTTGTGTGGTTGCAAGAGACTTCGAGAAATTTTCCAACTTCCACCACGTATAACATGGATTAACGTTGGTAATTGCACATTACTGGAAATATTTTCAACATTGTCAGAGTTGATACGTGGGGACAGAGACATGGGAAGGTTTTGTTGGATGGACATATCTAATTGCCAAAGGCTATGCGAAAATTTGGCTTTGGACGTCTCAATGATGGCAAGCGTATTACTGCGTCAGGCACTTTTCTGTCTTTCTCTTTTCCATTTTTCCACTCTTCCACTATGAACGACTAATTAACATTCATTATATGAATCTTACAGGCGGGGAAGTGCTATCGAGTGCAAACTATTATACTTTCAGGCAGTGAAGTTCCAAATTGGTTCAGTTGCCGTAAGGACGTACGTGTGGTGGTTGATGGCACTACAAAACTCACGACTTGTTTATGTGAAATTTTTATTGAAATCCCTCGGACTTTGAAAACCGCAGGACTTGTTTTCTGTGCTGCTTTCAAAATCACGGAAAATTTTTCTGGAGAATGCAGTTTTTATACGGAGACTGAAGTCGATGGAACACCTTTATATGACATTGTTGATCGTTGGCGGGTAACAAAAAAGCCAGATGGAGCTCATGTGTGGCTAAAATGGATTCCATTACCGGATTACATGAAGTCGGCGGTGGACGAGGGTGGTGATCAATCAAAGCCGTATCTGTGTCGAGTTAGTGTTCACGGCTCTTTAGGAAAAGGGTTGCTCTTAAATGGCTGCTGCGGTGTCCACTTGGGAAATTTCATGTAGGTGGCGAAGTTCGAGCAAGAAAAAAGAGGAGTTGAATGTGAGTTGCGACATTTTCAAATCTCTACTCGTGTTTTTAAGATAGTCATTTTATTATTTTGATTTTATTTTGGATTTACACTGTCAATTTTATATTGTGGAATTTCTTGTTTAATCTATTTTTGGAAGGATAAATATTACTTATGATCCATAGGATCAACCTTTTTATTTTTAATTTTTTTTTGGTATAGTTCTATTTCAACGTTCATGCTTTAGTGAACCGAATAAATTGATTGATTCATGCTTTTAGTGAACTGTATAAATTGATTGATTGGGACTTAATTGTCATATCTTCTGATTGAGAGCGCACATTGTTTGTTTATCAATTGAGTTATAAAAATGAATTGAAATAGTGAAATTGCATAATTGTATATAGGCGGAACCCCAATGCTTTAATGCTATTTGGAGCATATGGTATCTACAAAACAAGATCCTGTTATACCATCTTCAGTTAATGGAATAGAATTCCATCTTCAGTCCACCGAATGTCTGAAGATTGTATCAAACATAATCTAGCTGGTTGTGTTTAAGGAACATCAACAATTAGGATACAACTATATATATATGTAACATGTTGGCAATTTGAGCATTACCCTGCTAATCCAATCTGGCTTTTACAACGAAAACGCCCCAAAGTTTGTTGCATTTCCAGATCAGGCATCCATCCTGTTTGGATCATTTCTTTAACAAGCCTCAAAGCTTCACCGATTCTGTTAACGTTTATATAGCAGTTGACCAAGGTTTTATAGGAAGCAATATCAGGCGCATAACCCATAATCACCATTAAGTTCAAGACCACCTTCGCCTTATCCATTCTGCCCTGCAAACAATCTTCACTAACCAGCATACTGCAAGTTATTGTGGTGAGTTTCATACCGTATTCAATTGTTGCCTCAAATATTTTGTGAGTCTTCTGTCATCCCACCTTTGCAGATAGCATCCAAAAGTATTACCAAAGTAACGGTATCAGGCAAGAGTCCCCGGCCTACCATATCATCAAACGACCTTGTGGCTTCTTCCCATTGAGCTGTATGGCACATGCCATTGATTGAACTGTTGTAAGTGATAACATCTGGGGCAATACCTTCATCCAGCATTCTATTAAACGCCCTTGTAGCTTCTCTCCATTGGCTGGTCCGGCACAATCCATTAATTAAGGAGTTGTAAGTCACAACATCAGGCTTTTCCTATCTAAGGATCATTTCTTCCACAAGATTCAGTGCCTCTGCTGTCTTCCCTTCCTTGCATAAAGCATCCAGTACAGAATTATATGTAACAATATTAGGCAGGGCTCCATAACCAATCATGGTTTTGAATAACCTCACACCTTCCTCCCAGTTACCAGACTTGCATGAAGAAAAAATCAAGCAATTAAAAGTGACAACATCAGGCTTTATGCCTTTCGTTGTCATATTTTCCAGCAGAGTAAGCGCTTCTTGAATTCTTTCTTCCTTGCAAAGACTGCTGATAAGAATATTATATGTGTGTACATCTGGTGAAATTCCACTGTTAAGCATGCAAATCAAGAAGCTCTTGGCTTTTTCAAACCTCCCCGATTGGCACAATGCATAAATTAGAGTGTTGTAGGTGACAACATCTGGCCTGACTCCTCGATCCACCATTTCTTCAAACAGAGAGAGCACTTCTTCCCAGCGACTCGTGTTGCATAACCCACGAATCAATGTAGTATAATTGAAAACATTCGGTACAACACTTTTGCTGATCATATCTCAAAATAGGGTCAAGGCCTCGTCTATTTGTCTTTCCTTACACAGGCTATCAATGATTGGATTGTAGCAATCTTGGTTGGGCTTCAACCTTCCATCTTCCCACATCTTCATTAGTATCTCGAGTGCCTTAGAAGTTTTCCCAGCCTTGCATAACCCATTGATGATGGTAGCATAAGTGATTTCATTGCATGTGTATCCCTTCTCTTCTATTAACTTGAACAGCTCCATTGCCTCGGCCAGAGAACTATTCTTACAAAGTCCATTGAGCAAAGTATTTATAGAATGAGCGTTCGGTTGAAGACCGTATTTAAGGGTAATTGCTAAAACAGAGAAACCCAAATCCACCCGGTTCAGACGGCACAAGCAATTCATAAGAATATTCAATGTACCCACCTCAGGTCGGAATTGAGCGCAACCCAGCAACTGTTTACACATAGAAACCATAGAAACCACAGCAGAATACGGCTTCATCTTGCAGAGTGCCCCAAACAAACAATTGAAAGTCCAAATAGAGGGCAAGGGTTTGGTTTGAATCATGGAATCGAAGTAACCCAATGCTTCATCTTTCCTAATTTTTCCAGATTTGCATCGAGTTTGAATCAAATTGTCCGATTCCGAATGGGTTTGTTTAAATCTATCTGTACTAGTAGCATTAGCATTACCAGCAGCGGAATGAAATCCATCTTTTTGTGCAGAAAGGTAAAAATGAATGAAGGATTACCTGTTGAGTTTGGAAGTCTCGTGGTTATCACCTTTATCTTCATCTTCCACAGATTCAGCCTAGTTCATGAAATCCCATGAATTTCAATCCTTCTCTGGAATCAAGCTGCAATTGAAAAGAAACTGACTTCAATTGGTTCTTGTTTCAAACCCTAATTCTGTATTCTGAAAAACAACACCCTTATGCTGATGGCATAAAATATGCAACATGTATTTACACTGTTATAATCTATATATCTATATAAGACTAAAAAGGTGAAGTTTTTAAAAAGTTCTTAAATACCGCTCTATTTTTTAATTTTTTTTTTTAAGGAGTACAAACATATAAGGCTCATTCACTAGTTCATTTTAAGCAGTTCGCAAATTGCTTTCAAAGTCAGCTGATCTGCACAGGCAGTTTTGACGAATTTATTACTTAAAATCTTACTTGTTCTATTTTTCTTTTCTTTGCTTGACAACTTCTATAAAACACAAAAACAAACTAAATAGCTCAAAAATATAAGGAACTAACTAAGAAAAGATAAGTGAATTTGATGTAAAATATATATAAATATGAGCTTATCAGTTACCTTTACTTTGGTAAGCATTAAGCTTGAGAAATACTTTCGATCACGAAGTATTGTATGTGTGGTTGTGTTGTCTGCAAGACAAATATCTCCGCAATTTCTCATGTTTAGAGAATAATCATAGCTTTTTATCCATGCTTTCTTTCTGAGTAAAAATGGGATCACAGTTAAAAACAACTTATAACAAGAAATTTAAATGCCACTTTTATTGAATTGAAATGCTAGTTTTAAACTACAAGTTTAGAATAATAAAAGTACATCAAACATAAATGAATCAGTCGGACCGATACACTTCATTCCCCCTTTCCACAATGAAGTCTGATATTTCTAGGTGGGTTGTGCTCAACTGTCCTGATAAGTCGCATACTGGATTAGGTATATCCATTGGTTTAGCCTAGTCGAGGAAATTAGTCTCGACACCCTTCACTCTGAGGGAGACTTGATATAGATCCACCAGATGTTTTGGGGTATGACAGTTACGCGCCCAATGGCCATTGCCACCACACATATGGCAGGCTCCTTTAGAGTTTCTAGGAGCATTGTTCATATGAGCTTTGCCTTTGTGGCGATTCACATTTTTGAAGCTCAGGCCTGAATTATGCCTCGGAACTTGGTTGTGAAACTGACCACCATGATTCTTGCCTTTCCTGTTCCACTGGCCTCGCTTGTAGTCACGTCCTCGTTTATAATTATTGCCACAAGAGGATATGGCGTTCACTCTGAATGAAGCAACATTCACTTCTGAGAATGGTGCAGATCTAGTAGGTCGGGACTGATGATTCTTCATCAGAAGCTCATTGTTTTGTTCTGCTAACAAGAGCATAGAAATCAACTAGTTGTATTCAATATAGCCTCGCTCTCTATACTGCTGGTGCAGGAGCATGTTAGAGGCATGAAATGTGCTGAAAATCTTTTCCAGCATAGCTTCCTCAGCGGGGCCGGTCCAGAGATTTTTGAGGCCCGGGGCGACGCTAAAAAAAGTGCCCTAACTTCGTATAAGTTTGTTTTTTTTTTCACACGTAAGATGTTGATAAAATTATACTTAGAAAAGCACTTCAAACTCAATAATTTAGAAACACCGAAATACTAATTTATTTTGTATCGAGAGAAGGAAACCACAAAACCCCAAGCTTACAAGTAGATAGATGATGAGTTTTATTTTCCATCTGAACTTTGAAAGTGTTTTTGTATAAATTGTGAGACCTTTTTTCTTATTTACTAACCTTGTCAGTATGGGACTAAAAAAATAATGATGTTTTCGAGTCTTTAATTGATATGTATTAGTAATGAATGGGTGCTAAATTAAACCTTTTGATGACACGTCATATAATTTGTAAATTTGATCAAAAAATTTGGTTTACGTATTACTCGTTATTGAAGATTAGACTTGAATTAAAACGAATATTTAAAAATAACAACTCACATAGCTACTAGCTAGTAACTAAAAATAAATTAACCAAACAAAAATTTGTAAAAATTGAAAACAATAAACATGCCCATAGCATTAACAACAAAAACTATTGCTTCTAATTAAACTTCTTGATCATTTAACCCAATTTTATAATTTTATACTCTTATGAAAAGAAATTTGTAAAAATTGAAAAGTAAATAAGCACATGTGGTGTTTTGAACCCAAGACCTCTTCATTATTTTCACATGAGTAAACCACCACTTCTAATTAAATTTATATGTCATTGAATCAAATTTTATAAATTTATACTCTTATAAAAACATATATAAATATACCACTCTAATAATTTTGGTGCCCCCATTTTTTTTGGGCCCCGGACGGTCGCTCTGTTTGCACTGGGCCTGGGCGGGCCCTGTTCCTCAGTAATGTTATCCCTACAAAGCTTCATCTGAGAGGTAATTCTGAACATCGCATAATTGTATTCAGCCAGTGTCTTAAAATCCTGAATCCTCAAGTGAGTCCACTCGTAGCGAGCCCTTGGAAGAATCACCGTTATCTAGTGATTGTATCTGCTTCTCAAGGCATTCCAGAGAGCTAACGGATCTTCAACCGTCAAGTATTCGCTCTTTAGTCCCTCATCAAGATGGCGACCAATGAAGATCAAGGCCTTCGCCCGATCTTAAGAGGATGAGCTGTTCTCTTCCCTGATGGTATCTCCAAGATTCCTTGCTTCCAGATGGATCTTGGTATCCAGCACCCAGGTAAGGTAATTCTTCCCAATAATGTCCAGGCAGCAAAATCAAGTTTTGCCAAGTTCGCCATTTTCTTTTCCTTCTGAAAGAAAAATGAGATGTGTAAGAACTTGCAATAATATGTATTCCTGGATGAATACAGTGTTAGAACTTCTGGTTCTTACAATTTTTTTTTTCATTTTGATCTTCAAGCCAAAAAATGATAAGCACTCGAAACTTTAGGCTCGAGATTTTCATGATTAATGAGAATGGCGATTATACCGCACCAATCTCATCGAAACAAGCATAGGATGGGCGATTATTCCGCACCACTTAATAGTAGGAAAAATTAAATGTGCAGAGAAATTTAAATATGCAAAGCAGGGTGGACGATTATACCGCACCACCTAAATTTGTAGTAAAATTAAATTGCAGAAAATTTAAATATGCAAAGCAGGGTGGACGATTATACCGCACCACCTAAATTTGCAGTAAAATTAAATTGCAGAAAATTTAAATTTGTAGTTCAAGATGGGCGATTATACCGCACCATCTTAGATTACAGTAAAATTAACATAATTAAATACTGGGTTAGTAATCAAGATCTATATCAAACAAGAAATCAAAGATATATTTAACTGTTAATTGGAGAATTAGAAGCAGGCATGGTGCAAATAATTCTTCGTGGGGGTATACCCAGCAGTTGAGGCAGAGGAAGAAGAAGAACAGGAAAAACCTTAAAGGAAACATTTTTTTTTTCATTCGGTGAAGGGAGATGGGAACTTATTTAAGGTTAGAGACTCGTGCTGATAACGTGTTGTAAAATTGACAATATGTGCAACGGAATAAATAAACAAGATACAAAGTTTAGAGAGATAACCTTTCAAAAGATAGGAGTGAAGCAGGTGCAAGATATCACACTATAATTTTAGTAGCTATAACACAAAAGATGGCAAATAAAGAGAGGGAAGGATACTGATATTATTTCTCTTTCTTTCTCAATGTATATTCCTTTCAATTTTACATGTATGTTGTGTGGCTTCCAATGGCCTTATTTATAGAAAGACTAGGACATTAAAAGACAAGTAGCCAAGAACCCCTTTAGTGAAGAATGACAAATCCACTTGTTGATTGGAGTTGTGTGGACATCCATCAATTATTTACAACAAAAACTAATTTTTTATGTTTTTAGAGAATATACTATATTTTTTAGTTAGTATTGAGTTCAGTTTTTGAAAATAGTCATATCAAATAAGTTTTTAAGGCCTAAAATTTGAAAATTGTTTTTTAGTTTAAAAAGTTGGATTCAAGTAGAATACCAAACAAGCTATAAGATTTTGGAGAATTTCAATAAGTTGTAGATTTTGTGAGATTTGAAAGCAAAAAGTATATATAACCAAGACTAAAAAGAATCCAACCTCACCTCTTAGGATTTCAAATCCTTCCACCACAATCCATTCAAATTCTTTAAAATCCATATGAATTTTGTAGGAGTCTTTAATCCTCTTAAATCCTATAAAATCTATCACTTTTAAAATCATTTAAAATCTGAGTTTGACTACACTGTACTTTTATTATTTTGATTTTTTTTCCGGATATTTACGGTTAATTTTACATTGTGGAAGTTCAATTGAATTTCTTATTCAATATAATTTCAGATTGATGAATATGAATTATGATTCATAGGAATACCATGTTTTATTTTTATTTTTTATAGTTTTGTTTCAACATTCATGCTTTTAGTGAAATGTATAAATTGGTTGATTAGTATGATTTTGATGGCATAGTTTTTTTATATTTTGTCGTCGTGGGTATAAACTATTCTTAGGATTTTAAGTAAATTGTAGTAATGGTCTCTTAACTTTAAGTTAATTGGAGCAATGGTCCCTCAACTAATAATCCATTACCATTGGTTCCTCAACGGGCTCAACTCATCAAAACGTGCAACTATGGTCTCTCAACTAAAAATTCATTACCCTTGGTCCCTCAGCTTTAATCCAACTGGAGAAATTGTTCCTCAACTTTAACCCAATTATAACACTGGTCATTCCAACATAACTTATTTTGACAAAATTCTGACGAAGTTGGTGAAAAGGATCATAGCTATACGTTTTGATGAGTTGAGGGACCCCAATTGTAACAATGGTTCTTCCAACATAACTCATTTTAACAAAATTCTAACGAAATTAACGAAAATGACTATAGTTATACATTTTGATGAGTTGAGGGACCAATGGTAATGAATTTTTAGTTGAGGGACCATTGCTCCAATTTGATTAAAATTGAGAGACCATTGCTATAATTTACTCTTATTTATATAAGAAATCTAAAGGTCTTTATATAGTTCGAACATCCAAAATGGAGATTTAATCACTAAAAGCTTTTATATTGAGAAAACTTAATTGTCATATCTTCCGATTGAGAGAGCACGCTGTTTGTATATCAGTTGAGTTATAAAAAATGAATCGAAATAGTGAAATTGCAAAATTGTATATAGGCGGAACCCAATGCTTTAATGTTTCGTTGAATTTTTCTTCAAGAAGTTACATCACATTATGCACAATGTGATTATTTGGATATTCTTTTTCAAATGCTTTCTTTGTTGGTTTGTCTTCCTCTTCTTGCCACTTGTGGGTACTTGTTCTAATGTTATTTGGAGCATATGGTATCTACGAAACAGGATCCGTTTTGAGGGTGCTAGGCTATGCATGGCTCACGCCAAGTCTAGGATTCTTATGTGTACTGAAGAATCCGTTCCTTAGGTTTTTTTTTCTTCGGTCCCTTAAGCGTCAAGTGCTCCTAATTGTTTAGATTTTAGGTGTTTCTCCTTTGTTGTCTACTGCCCCTTGTTTCCTCCCTTTTGTTTGGCAACCTCCTACGATCCGGTGGATCGAGGTAAATATTGATGCGTCATTCAAGTCTACAGGCCGTGCAGGATATGGTGATGTATCGTGATTCTCAAGGTATTGGGTGCTTTTGTATTTTTTCCTCTTCAACTTTATACGTAAAATAATGTCAAGAGGAAAGCACATGACGGGAACATATCATCGTCCATGACTCCTAATACGCATCCTCGCCACTCATTCCAAAGTCAACTATTGATTGAAATTCTATTGAAACAATCATTCCAAAGGCAACAGCAGCTGCCTCATCTTCTTCTCCTCCTCCTCGTTTCACCAATTCATGGAAATACCATGCATTCTTGAGTTTCGGAGGCAAGGTCACGCGCTACAGTTTCACAGGCCATTTGTATAGCACTTTGCGTCAAAAAGGAATTAACACCTTGCTGGATGATTTTCTTTCAAGAGGAGAAATGTCAACAACGCTCCTCAAAGCGATTGAAGAGTCGAGGATTTCTGTCATTGTATTCTCTGAAAACTATGCCTCTAGGAGGTGGTGCTTGGACGACCTTGTGAAGATCCTCGACTGCAAGAAATCAAATCAACAAATGGTGGTACCGGTAACTTACAAGGTGAATCCCTCGGATATGCGAAATACATCATTACATTATTACCTCGCTTTCTCCTTCACTTACCTTTGATCCTGTCACATCTTCAGTTAGTAGAAGCATTTAAGAGTAGACTGTGCCTAAGGATATGGTAAATTGTCAACATCTTAAGGATTTTAAATAAAAGCCAACAGAAATGTTTCCACAGGGGGGAAGAGTCAACCGAAAGTTTGCAGATTGTATAAAACATCATATCGCTGGTTATGTTTTAAGAAACATCAACAATGCCAACAATTAGGATACAACTATATATTTGTTGGCCAATTTGAGCATTTACCCTGCTAATCCAATATAGCTTTTATGCGAAAACGCCCCAAAGTTTGTTGCATTTCCAGATCAGGCATCAATCCTATTTCGATCATTTCTTTAACAAGCCTCAAAGCTTCACCTATCCTGTTAACGCTTATATAGCCGTTGACCAAGGTTTTATAGGAATCAATATCAGGCGCATGACCCATAGCCACCGTTAAGTTCAAGACCGCCTTCGCCTTATTCATTCTTCCTTGCAAACAATATTCATTAACCACCATACTGCAAGTTATTGTACTAAGTTTCATACCGTATTCAATTGTTGCCTCAACTATTTTGTGAGTCTCTTCTGTCATCCCTCCCTTGCAGAGAGCATCCAAAAGTATTACCAAAGTAACGGTATTAGGCAAGAGTCCCCGGCCTACCATATCATCAAACAACCTTGTGGCTGTTTCCCATTGAGCTGTACGGCACATGCCATGGATTAAACTGTTATAAGTGACAACATCAGGTGTCAGACCTCTTTGAGTCATTAACTCTAACATACTGAGGGCTTCCTCGGTCCTCCCCTCTTTGCAAAGAAAACTTATCATATTATTACAAGTTATAACGTTTGGGGCAATACCTTCATCCAGCATTCTATTAAACAACCTTGTGGCTTCTCTCCATTGGCTGGTCCGGCACAATCCATTGATTAAGGAGCTGTAAGTCACAACATTAGGCTTTTCCCCCCTACTGATAATTTCTTCCACAAGATTCAGTGCCTCTGCTGTCTTCCCTTCCTTGCATAAAGAATCCAGAACAGCACTGTATGTAACAATATTAGGCAAGGCTCCATAACCAATCATGCTTTTAAATAACCCCACACCTCCCTCCCAGTTACCAGACTTGCATGAAGCAGAAATTAAGCAAGTAAAAGTGACAACATTAGGCTTTATGCCTTTTGTTGTCATTGTTCCAAACAGAGTAAGTGCCTCTTGAATTCTCTCTTCCTTGCAAAGAGCGTCGATAAGAACACTATAGGTATATACATTAGGAGAAATTCCACTGTTTAGCATGCAAATCAAGAAGCTCTTGGCTTTTTCCAACCTCCCCGATTTGCACAATGCATAAATTATAGTGGTATAGGTGACAACATTAGGCTTGACTCCTTGATCTACCATTTCTTCAAAAAGAGAGCACTTCTTCCCAGCGACTTGTGTTGCATAACCCATGCATCAATGTGGTATAATTGAAGACATTCGGTACAAGACTTTTGCTGATCATATCTCGAAATAGGGTCAAGGCCTCGTCTATTCACCTTTCTTTACAGAGGCTATCAATGATTGGATTGTAGCATTCTTGGTTGGGCTTGAACCTTCCATCTTCCCGCATCTTCGTAAGTATCTCGAGCGCCTTAGAAGTTTTCCCAGCTTTGCATAGTCCATTGATCATGGTACTATAAGTGATTTCATCGCATTTGTATCCTTTCATTTCTATTTCCTGGAAGAACTCCATTACCTCGGCCAGGGAACTGTACTTGCAAAGCCCGTGAAGCAAACTAGTTAAAGAATGAGCACTGGGTTGAAGACCATATTTAAGGGTAATTGCTAAAACAGAGAAACCCAAATCCACCCGATTCAGACAGCACAAGCAATTCATAAGAATACTCAATGTACGCACCTCAGGTCGGAATTGAGCGCAACCCATCAACTGTTTACACATAGAAACGATAGTAGAATATTGCTTCATCTTGGAGAGTGCACCAAACAAACAATTGAAAGTCCAAATAGAGGGCAAGGGTTTTGTTTGAATCATGGAATCAAAGTAACCCAATGCTTCATCTGTCCTCAAATTTCCAGATTTGCATCGAGTTTGAATCAAATTCTCCAATTCCAAATGCGTTTGTTTAATTCTACCCGTACAAGCAGGATTAGCATTAACAGCGTCGGAATGAAATCCACTACTTGTATTCTGCAGAATGGTAAAAATCAAAGAAGGAAGATTACTTGGAGATGGAGGCCTTGTGGTTATCCTCTTCATCTTCATTTTTGCGACTGGCCGACTCCTGACAAATTCAGTTCACGTCAATTTTGTAGATGAATCTGACTTCAATTGGATTCCTGTTTTCAAACTCTAATCCCCTTTTCTACTCTCAGAGGCCCATCGACAGGTTTGCTTGTTGGTTGACAAAGATGAAGGTAATTGAATATGATAGGGATTTGGGGTACGATGAGGAGGAAGGAGCGGGATCCAAATCCGAGGAGGAATTTTTACTAGGAAGTTCTTTTTGGAATTTGAATTACAGAGCTTTATTCCGTTATTAGAATTTTTCATATTATGAATCATTTTGCACAAATTATCTTTGTAAATGATGAATTAAAAATAAAGTCGTTTAGTCAATTTATTGTAGCAAATATATAGACGATTAGTAATAATTTTTTCAATTCTATTCATTTGTTTTTATACAATTCAATAACTAAACGACTTTAGTTTAATTGGTTTTTTTACAAAGGCGGTCTATATGGTGATTCAATATATGAACGGTTCATATTATAAACACGAAGTTCTCTGAATCGATAACAAACAATTTTGAGTAAGAACACCTACTCATCATTTGAGTAGCAAATTATTGTTCGGAAAACATTAAAGTGACTGTTGCGGCATGTACTAGCGAATGAAAAAGAATACACAAAGGCCAATGAAGTTATGAAGCCCTAGATACCAACTGTTGAAGATGGAGTAGGATTCTCTCCCTTTCATCTCCTCATATTTAAACGGTTGCGATTACACCACGTGTACATCTTGTTTTGAATTTTTTATATAAAAAATAGACAAAACAAAGAGTGTGAGAGGAGGAGATGGTAATACGAGGGGAGAGAATCCAACTCTATCGAAGATAGCCATGTTGGCTTATTCTTAGACTAATACTAGGCTATTCTTAGAAGAGCAATATTTGGCTACTCAGAAAATGAGTAGGAGTTCTTACTCAAATTTATTTGTTTCGAATGTTTAAACTTCGTGTTTATAATAAGAACCGTTTATATTATAAATCACTATATAAAGATTACCTCTGCAAAAAAAATCAATTAAAACTAAAGTCCTTTAGTCATCGAACAAATGAACGGAATTGGTAAAAGTATTATGAACCGACTATATATTTTCCAAAATAGATTGTCTAAATGACCTTAGCTTTAATTCATTTTTTGCAGAGATAATTTTAAAGCAGGATTCATAGTATGAACAATTCTGAGTATAAGTACAAAGTTCTTTGATTCAAACACTAAAAAAATTGAGTAAGAGCTCAAACTTATATTTGAGTAGCCAAGTATTGTTTTACTTAGACTAACTTTGGGTTAAAACTTAAACTTTTAGCCCAACATATTTGGTTCTGGATGAGGATCCCATCCAGATCCAAATGGTGGGGATCCTCAAATTCTAGCCGTTCATCGTATATCGTGCGGTCATAAATCATTTGAATTTTATTATTTAAAATTAAACACAAATAGTACTTGATGAAAATTGACTGCATGATATACGATGAATAGTTAGGATGTGAGGATCCCTAGGATCCCCACCATTTGGATCCGGATGGGATCCTCAACCTTTGGTTCTAGCCTAAAAACGCTTTTTCTCCTCTAATGATTTTAGCTTTCTTTTTCTAAACGGTCTCTTGCCTCTTTCTTTGTTGCTTGCTTTTCAAAGCACATCGGACCATTTTTGGGCATAGTTCTTGTCTTGTAAATCACCATTGCTCTGTCACCCTATGCAATACATAAATAAAGATCAACTAGTTGCAAATAAAGATTGTCTATGTAAAAAAGGATGGTGTGTTGTGCAATACATCTTGAATAGTCCTTGACAAATAGCCTATGATGAGGCGTTAAGGAAATGAGTTCTCCATAGACATGTTTACACATAGACTGTGGCGTATATAAAAGATGAGCCTCTGTTAAGAATAGAGAGAATATAAGAGAAATGTATCTTCGGTTTTAATTGTTTCCATTATCTTGAGTTTGATTTTGGGGATATGTAATAGTAGTAACCGAGAAAAAACATACAAAATGAAAAGTCATAATTAAAAACCAAAACTCTTTTCTGTTTGATTTTGTTTTCATTCTTTATTTATTTATTCCTCATTCTCGTCACCCCTTCTTTGTTCTACCTTTCCATCGTAAACTTTCCTCACACCCCAAGAACAAAAAACTAAAAATTAATAACGAAATGGTTATT
The DNA here is from genome assembly GCA_963580275.1 of Crataegus laevigata. Classification (NCBI taxonomy): domain Eukaryota; kingdom Viridiplantae; phylum Streptophyta; class Magnoliopsida; order Rosales; family Rosaceae; genus Crataegus; species Crataegus laevigata. The sequence goes on from OY756944.1 coordinate 1,550,910, forward strand.
AAATAAGCCCTAAACTGAAGTCGGTGTGCGGCCAACATATATCTGCCGCTGCCTTCTTTCCAGAAGTATTTAGTTTTGCACAAGCTAGGGAAAATGCACGCTCAAATATCACACACACTAAGTAGCAACCTGATTAGCACCAAATCTCACTAACATCCGAGACTTCCACCATTTAAAATACCTCACGGAATCAACAAATATGAATCCATATGACATCAAATAAAAATAGGCAGTGCCTGTTCATTAGGCAATCAATATAGCAAAAGATGAGAATGAGAGTCAACTTCCACCAAAAGATGAAGTTATCCCATGACTGCAACCACGCAGAAGACTCGTGATTCTGCAGATAAAATCTCACCTCGGCCGAGATTAGCAATCATGTTATCTCTAATCAAATCCTAGAGGAGAGGGACCAACATTTAATTTGAAAGCACCAGGAGGAGGAAGATCTTGACGTAGCATCACACAAGTGGCGTGTAACAAAAAGGAGATACATATAACCACTCATCCTTAGAAGTTCAATTACATATGACCACTCTTCATCAATATAAATTTCAACCTATTCTGCACATGACGCATGTAGATTAGGACAAAGAACCTCCTAACATTCCTCCCATTTCTAGACCAGGCGTCAATCCTTTTTGGACCATTTCCTTACCAAGCTACATAACTCCATCTATTCTCGCTTGAAATTCTTTGCGAACCTCATCTGTCATCCGTCCATTGCAGAGAGCACCCGAGAGTATCTTCAAAGTTATGAAATTAGGTAAGATTCCATGGCATGCCATTTCATCAAACAACCTTGTGGCTTCTCTCCATTGGCTGGTCCGGCACAATCCATTAATTAAGGAGTTGTAAGTCACACAATTAGGCTTTTCACCTCTGCGGACCATTTCTTCCACAAGATTCAGTGCCTCTTCTGTCTTCCCTTCCTTGCATAAAGCATCCAGAACAGCATTGTAGGTAACAATATCAGGCAAGACTCCGTAATCAATCATGTTTTTAAATAACCTCACACCTTCGTCCCAGTTACCAGACTTGCATGAAGCAGAAATCAAGGAATTAAAAGTGACAACATCAGGCTTTATACCTTTCTCAGTCATTGTGACAAACAGAGTAAGTGCTTCTTGAATTCTTTCTTCCTTGCAAAGAGTGTTCAGAAGAACATTATAGGTGCATACGTCGGGTGAAATTCCACTGTTAAGCATGCAAATCAAGAAGCTCTTAGCTTTTTCATACCTCCCCGATTGGCACAGTCCATAAATTAGAGTGTTGTAGGTGACAACATTAGGCTTGACTCCTTGATCTACCATTGCTTCAAAAAGAGAGAGCACTTCTTCCCAGCAACTCGTGTTGCATAACCCATGAATCAATGAGTTATAACTGAAAACATTGGGTACAACACTTTTGCTGATCATATCTCGAAATAGGGTCAAGGCCTCGTCTATTCGTCTTTCTTTACAGAGGCTATCCATAATTGGATTGTAGCAATCTTGGTTGGGCTTCAACCTTCCATCTTCCCACATCTTCATTAATATCTCGAGAGCCTTAGAAGTTTTCCCAGCTTTGCAGAGTCCATTGATCATGGTACCATACGTGATTTCATCGCATTTGAATCCCTTCTCTTCTATTTCTTGGAAGAACTCCATTGCCTCGGCCAGGGAACTGTACTTGCAAAGTCCATGGAGCAAAGTATTTATAGTATGAGCATCGGGTTGAAGACCGTATTTAAGGGTAATTGCTAAAACAGAGAAACCCAAGTCCATCCGGTTCAGACGGCACGCGCAATTCAGAAAAATAGTCATCGTACTGACATCAGGTCGGAATTGAGCGCAACCCATCAACTGTTTACACATAGAAACCACAGCAGAATATTGCTTCATCTTGGAGAGTGCCCCAAACAAACAATTGAAAGTCCAAATGGAGGGCAAGGGTTTGGTTTGAATCATGGAATTAAAGTAACCCAAAGCTTCATCTTTCCTAATTTTTCCAGATTTGCATCGAGTTTGAATCGTACTCTCCGGCACCAAATGGGTTTGCTTAATTCTATCCGTACAGGTAGGATTAGCATGAACAGCATCGGAATGAAATCCACAACTTGGATTCTGCAGAATGGTAAAAATGAAAGAAGGAAGATTACCTGGAGATGGAGGTCTTGTGGTTATCCTCTTCATCTTCATTTGAAAGCTCTCCCCTCTTTTTCTTCTGTTTGTTTTTAGTTCTTAGAATTCTTTGTGAATTTCGTTTATGGAAAACTATTCGGTTTTCATCATTTTTATTATTTTGATTTTATTTCGGATTTTCACCGTCAATTTTACATTTTGAATGTTCAATTGAATTTCTTATTTAATTTAATTTCAGATATTTCTTATTTGATCTAATTCAGTTGTTGAATATTAATTAAAGAGTTTCAATGAAACATTTTCTGTCACATCCCGGCCTAGGTGGGACCACTTCCCGGGCCCGCTCCACCACCGTAGCACGATATTGTCCGCTTTGGGCCCCGACCACGCCCTCACGGTTTTGTTTCTGGGAACTCACGAGCAACTTCCCAGTGGGTCACCCATCATGGGAATGCTCTAGCCCCCTTCTCGCTTAACTTCGGAGTTCCTACGGAACCCAAAGCCAGTGAGCTCCCAAAAGGCCTCGTGCTAGGTAGGGATGGGAATATACATTTAAGGATCACTCCCCTAGGCGATGTGGGATATCACATTTTCGATATTTTTCCTTTATAACAAAAAATCACATTTTAAAATACTATTCACTACATTTTTTTAATTACTAAAATTAAATTTTTTTAGACTTTTCGTTAGTTTTTCTTATTAATTATGATACATATGATCAATCATGTTTTTTTTATTTTTTTTTATTATTTTATTTTTTTAGTTTTGTTTCAACATTTATGCTTTTAGTGAAATGTATAAATTGGTTGATTATTATGATTTTAACGGCTTGGTTTTTTTATATTTTGTCGTCGTAGGTATAAACTATTTTTAAGATTTTGAGTAAATTGTAACAATAATTTTTTAACTTTAACTCAATTTGAGCAATGGTTCCTCAACTAAAAATCTATCAAAACGTGCAACTATGGTCCATCAACTAAAAATCTATTATCCTTGGTCCCTCAACTTTAATCTAACTGGAGAAATTGTCTCTCAACTTTTAACCCAATTATAGCACTAGTCCTTCCAACATAACTCATTTTGACAAAATTCTGACGGTTGACGAAAAAGACTATAGCTACACGTTTTGATGAGTTGAGGGATCTCAATTGATGCAATGGTCATTCCAACATAACTCATTTTGATAAAATTCTAACAAAGTTAATGAAAATGACCATAGTTACATATTTTGATGAGTTGAGGAACCAATGGTAATGAATTTTTAGTTGAGGGACCATTGCTCCGATTTGATTAAACTTGAGGGACCAATCTAAAGGGCTTTATATAGTTCGAACATCCAAAATGGAGATTTAATCACCAAATGCTTTTATATTGAGAAAACTTAATTGTCATATCTTTTGATTGAGAGAGCACATTGTTTGGATATCAGTTGAGTTATAAAAAATGAATCGAAATAGTGAAATTGCATAATTGTATATAGACGAAACCCAATGTAATTGTATATAGGCGGAACCCAATGCTTTAATGTTTCGTTGAATTTTTCTTCTAGAAGTTACATCACATTATGCACAAAGTGGTTATTTGGATATTCTTTTTGCTTTCTTTGTTGGTTTGTCTTCCTATTCTTGCCACTTGGGAGTACTTGTTCTAATGTTATTTGGAGCATATGGTATCTACGAAGCAATCCGTTTTGAGGGTGCTAAGCTATGTATGGCTCACGCCAAGTCTAGAATTCTTATGTGTATCCGTTCCTTTGGTTTTTTTTTCCTTTAGTCCCTTCAGCGTCAAGTGCTCCTAATTTTTTAGATTTTAGGTGTTTCTCCTTTGTTGTCCACTGCCCCTTGTTTCCTCCCTGTTGTTTAGGGATGGGCAAATACCCATTGGTTATGGGTAACCGCGGTTATTCGCCCATTTAAATTAAACGGTTACGGTTATGGGTAACCGTTTAGATAAATAAACGGTTATGGATATAACCGTTTACCCGCATAATTTAAATGGGCGGTTATGGGTATTAACCGCGGTTATAAACGGGTAACCGTTTACCCATTTATTATATATATATATAATTAACATAAACCATGTTTTCTATCGGACAAAACTTAGATCAATGTTATTGACTATAGTGCATGGTTTATATAGCTAATTATAATATAATGTAACTCATTATATATATATATATATATATTATGTTAATACTTTACATTATGGGTTGTCTTCTAAACAGGTTTCGTAACCTAAGAATACTTAGCAAATATTATATTACCTTCATTGGTAATAGTTAGAAATATCGTCTGTAAACTATTATTTCAATTATTGGAATGATATAAGGACTTAAAATTTTAAAATACTAAAATGTACGATGAATGTACCTATAACGGTGTTTAATTGTAAAAAAAAAAAAATTATGACAATTTTTTTTAAAATTATCAAGTTGTTAAAAAACATGTAGACGGGTAAAAAAAGGAAAATCAAAAAAAAAAAAAAAGATAAACGGGACCTAAAAATGATAAATGGGTAAACGGTTATGCGGGTATGAGCATAAACGGTTATGGGTAAAATAACCGCGGTTACCCGCCCGTCATAACCATTGCCATCCCTACTGTTGTTTGGCAACCTCCTACGATCCGGTGGATCGAAGTAAATACTGATGCGTCATTCAAGTCTACAGGCTGTGCAGGATATGGCGGTGTATCGTGATTCTCAAGGTATTGGGTGCCTTTGTATTTTTACTTGTCAACTTTATACGTAAAATAATGTCGAGCCAAGAGGAAAGCACATGGCAGGAACATATCATCGTTCATGTCTCATTCCAAAGTCAACTATTGATTGAAATTCTATTGAAACAATCACTGGTTGGCTTCAATGGCTAAAGAGGCAACAGCAGCTGCCTCATCTTCTTCTCCTCCTCCTCGTTTCACCAATTCATGGAAATACCATGTATTCTTGAGTTTCAGAGGCAAGGTCACGCACTACAGTTTCACAGGCCATTTGTATAGCACTATGCGTCGAAAAGGAATTAACACCTTGCTAGATGATTTTCTTTCAAGAGGAGAATTATATGTAACAATATTAGGCAGGGCTCCATAAGCAATCATGGTTTTGAATATCCTCACACCTTCCTCCCAGTTAACAGACTTGCATGAAGCAGAAATCAAGCAATTAAAAGTGACAACATCAGGCTTTATGCCTCTCATTGCCATCTCTTTAATCAGAGTAAGCGCTTCTTGAATTCTTTCTTCCTTGCAAAGACCGCTGATGAGAACATTATACGTGTATCCCTTCTCTTCTATTAACTTGAACAGCTCCATTGCCTTGGCCCAGGAACTGTACTTGCAAAGCCCGTGAAGTAAAGTACTTATAGAATGAGCATCGGGTTGAAGACCATATTTTAGGGTAATTGCTAAAACAGAGAAACCCAAATCCACCCGGTTTTTGAGCGCAACCCATCAACTGTTTACAACTTAATTAAAAATAAATAAAACTATCTCATGCACATGACCAAGTGACATTTTACTACAGTGTGAAAAAGTGTTGGGTCCTTTCAGGATAAATAACTCGGAAAATTTAAATAAGAAAAAACCCAAAAACCCTAACCCTGTTGTAAAGTAATCAAAATGGATGGCCACCTATCCCACTACCAATCCACCATTTATCCCACTACTTGTTTTTTATGTTTATGCTTTGCTTATAAATCAAAGAGAGAGTTTTCATAATTGAGACTAGTCATACGGGAGAGAGGGAAGAAAGGAAGAGGAAGAGAGAGAGGAAGAAGAGAGAAAAGAAAGGAAAGAGAAAGGAGAGATGATAGAGTTATCTTTGTACTCCTATTATTCCAGATTACTAAATGAAAGCACTACTGCTGTCCCGAGGATGTACTCCAGTCACACTGACTGTAGAGGAACCTCGTAAATGTTGTGTCTTGCTTATTTATTCCACTGCACACATCGTCGATTTTACAACACGTTATCAGCACGAGAAGCTCTCGTGTCAGTGGAAAGCACAACGCCACAAATCTTGTTCACCTATGTCGCCTGGAATCCCACAGATAAGAAAATCTTTTCATTTCATCTTAAAATATTTGTACTACTAATTTTCTTGAAGCAAATATGTATATGTTGTTGTATAACTATATATCATCATTTGCAGAAGTAAAATGGTACGGACTCAAAATCCGTAGAAAATCTAATAGCCATGGAAACAGACTCGGAACTCCAACTTGCAGACCTCGGATTGAAAAACTTTCTTCTTGAAAGTTGTCCATCCTCCCAGTATCTACAACATATTAAAATTTCAGAAAACGTTAACGGTGCGATCGTCATATATGTCTGAAATACCAAACCAGTTTCCAATTTCCGCAGAAAACTGGACAGCCATCTTATGAGTACCAAAACGCCATTTTCAGTTGCTCAGATTGAAACCGTTTCTTCACGAAAGTTGTTTGGTATCCTCTTATCCATATCATACTAAAATTTGAGCTAAATCTAACGGTTTGATCTTCTTATAAGTGGCAGACAAAGAAAAGGTTTTGGAATGGTGAGTTGCACCATTTGAAAAGAAAAGAAAATTGATGGAAACTTAATCATCACCCTTTTCTATTATTGCTTTATTTATGTGAATGGTGTTGATTTAAAATCCATTCACAAGTTTTATTTACTTTAAAGCAATTTATTTATTATGGACGGTTTTACCGCCTACTGCTTTAAGTTTTGATTTATGTGAATGGTGTTGGTTTAAAATCCATTCACAAGTTTTATTTACTTTAAAGCAATTTACTTACCATGGACGGTTTTACCGCCTACTGCTTTAAGTTTTGATTTATGTGAATGGTGCTGAATCAAAGCCCTTATCACAAGTTTTATTTACTTTAAAGCAATTTACTTACCATGGACGGTTTTACCGCCTACTGCTTTAAGTTTATGTGAATGGTGCTGAATCAAAGCCCTTATCACAAGCTTTATTTACTTAAAAGCAATTTATTTACCATAGTTGGAATTACCGCTTATTGCTTTAATTTATTTATTGTACTTCTTTTGTTACGATGAGTATAACAAGGACCCGAAGTTCCTTGATCAGATTAGAACCTGCAGTTTCTTGATCCTCATCATATAAAAATGATTGGACCAGAAGTTCCATCATGCAAAAAGATTGGGCATGAAGACCCTTGATCCTCAGAGATCAGACATGAAGTTCCTTGATGTGTACTTTAAGTTTGAAGAGCCAAAGTGCCATAACTTAATTGTAATAAGAGCCATGAGAGTACCATTCTATAGGCAATCAAATAAGGACTAGAAGTTCCTTAATGTATGTAAATGATAATATAATACATGTTTGCTGGAGAGCTTACATCTCGAAGTTTTGATGATTATTGCATGACATTGGGCATTGATGTTGAACACTATGTTCCTCATGTTTGTACTCAAAATGGTTTAGCAGAAGCATTTATTAAACGGATGCAATTGATTACCCGTACTCTGCTCATGAAAATGAAATTGCCAAGTTTTCTACATGGAGACATGCCATGTTACATGATACATTATTAGCTTGGTTAAGACATGTTGCCAACCACTAATACTTCTCAGTATAACTCGTGTTTGGGCACTAATTAAACATTACACGTTTACGAGTTTTTGGTTATGTTATCTATATGCCTATTGCAATGCCACAAACGTATTAAAATGAGGCATCATTGCAAATTAAGAATTTATGTTGGATTTGATTTATCATCCATCATTCAATATTTTGAACCCTTGACTAGGGATATATTTACCGCATGATTTGCGAACTATGATTTTAATAAGACAGTTTTCCCACCATTAGGGGGAGAAAATAACATCGTTCCAGAAGAATGATGAGAAAAGACCATTCATCGTTCCAGAAGAATGATGAGAAAAGACCGTTCCAGAAGAACGAAGAGAATTTGTCTTATTTTGATTCACGAATAAATCAATGAGAAAATGAAGTAAGAATAATTGAATGATGTAACAAAAGTGATGAAATCACATATACTTGCTGCAAATGTGCCTACAAGAATTGATGTCCCTATTGGACAAAATAATGTGGCAGCAAATGATTTATCTGTTGCACGCCTGAAGCGTGGCAAACCCTTAGACTCAAAAGGTTCAGTCTTTCGAAAGAAGAAGAATATGGCACTACTGAACTATTGCATTCTCGAAGCATAACTGTTGCATGCCGGAAGCATGACAGTTGTCGCATAGATACACGTCCCAGAAAGCATAATCCGCGGACATGGGAATTTTGATGTCTCATGCATGAAGCATGATAGACGTATAGACTCCAATAACTCAACTCCCGGAAGTGGAGATTAAAATCCAAGCTCTATAACGCTCAAGAAGAGGTTATGATCCGCATTCTCTAAATTATGGCTATCCTGGAAGAGATAGTGTAATGCCCTTGAATAGGCAATGGATATCCAAAGAAATGAAAAGTTTTTTTATGCATGCACATGCACATGAGAATATGGGATCACGAATTGATGATAACCAATGGTAAATTTGGTTTTTATAAGTAGCTACTAAATTTCATCAATAAGCTGTGTTGATAATGAGTCACGTTCTTTTGTTCGTCAACGAAAGGAAAAATTATTGGCAAAAATGGAGAAAGGCAATTCCATTACAATATTGTAAGAACGTGGAAAAATGGATCTATATATATTTGAATATAATACAAATAGCCAAAAGATGTTGAACCAAAGAGGTTACATATGGGCATTTGTAATACAGTGAATTACACTCACATGATATGACACAAGGTTACTAATTGAAACCTGAAATTATACTCCTGTAAACGAGTTCATATGAATGGAGAATTATATACGAAGGGTTGTGAGTCACCCACATCATATCTCCATAAGTAAATCCCTCAAGTATACATGGGAGCAAATTGCTCTGTATAAATTCCAAAAGAAAATGTGTCATGAAGTGTAGAAAATCCCTGAAGGATTCAGATTGCTTGAAGTAAGTCCTAAAAGGATAAAGCATAAATTATGTACTCAGTACCAATGGATAGTATAAATTGCTTGAGTAAGTACTATCATAATGATATTGTTGCAACATACTAAAATCTCTTGCAAGAGTCGATGACATTAAATTAGAACTCCTGAAGAGTTGATGATATTAAATTGGGACTCCTGAAGAGTTAAGAAAGATTATAAAGTGTTGAGAGAGATATTATCTCGAACTGCAGATCGAACAATACGCCAACACAAATCTTATCCATGATGTTTATGATATTAAAGAATCATATGGATTGAAGATTATGAGTTAAATACTCAAATGATTTAGACACTAAGGATGATCATTTATCTTCGAGAGGGTAAAGATAAATTGATATTTGGTCTAGAAGTACCACATTTTAGTGAAGAATATGCTTTATTGTATTTGGCACAATACACTGAATGAAATAAAGCTTATCTATTGATATTTCAAAGAAATTACAGATATGTGCATACACATGAGCTACAATTATGAAAAAAAATATATATATACAAAGTGCAGATAAACATGAGGGAGCCTTCATTGCTTATGTGGAGCCTCAGCAGTCGATGGAGCTCCGGGAAGACGTAGAGCCAGAGTTGGAATCTCCGGAGCCGGAACACTTGGTGCTACTCCAAAGGACGAAGGCAACATAAACCTCGGGAGTAACGCCATGAACCTTTCATGATCACTCTGGATCCGACCGTCCGACTCCTGCAGCTGGTCCAGCTTCCTTTTCATGCTGGTCGAGTAACTAGTTGCAAGCATGTGCAACTCCTTATTCTCGAGCCTGAGTCATCTGACCTCTTGCCGAAGACTTACCACCTCCGCCATCAGCGACTCCACCTGACGAGTTCGGGCAAGCAGGCACTGGCCCATGTTTGAAACTGAGCCTGCACTTTGGACGCTGAGAGCTAAAGATTCCTGAACAGCCAGCTCGTCCGACCGCCTGGATAACATCCTATTGTCCCTTGGAGTGAGCAGATTTCTGGCTATCACCGTAGCGGTGATTTCATTCCTCATCATTGTGTCCCCGACTGTAAGAGGACCATTGGGGGATATGAAGGACGGATTCCAAATGTTGTTCGGAGAAGACGGGTCATCGTCTTCCCCAACATTCAAGTTTAGGCGACGGTCGGAAGGGAAAGACATTTTTTTTTAGAAGGTGTTGAAGAGGAAGAGTTCGGAAAGATTAAGATTGCAGAAGTGCAAAGAGAGTTCAAGTGTGAGGTGAAACAAAATTCATGCCTCTATAAAAAGAAGAAAATGAAGAGTGCCCGCTCCTCAGAGATCGAAGAGACGTTCTCACGCAAATCGGAAAAGCTGGACGCTCATTTCTCAAAAGAGTCGGTTCCTTTCTCAAAAGCTGGACTCCGTTCTCAAAAGTCGGACACCTCTCTCAAAAGCCGGGTCTGCTCAGAAATCACGAGGCGATCAGTTTTTCCAGAATTGTTGTCACTCGTCACATGCACTGTCAGCTTTGCGGAAATTACGGACAGCTTTGTCAGAAAACGCGTAACTTGTATTGTTCATCCATCCACCGGCTGCCGACAGGGGTAAGGGAATAGTTTCGGTTGTGAAGAATTATTCCTATAAACGTCTACCTTCGCCTTCCATTAGCAAAGGCAAACTCCCTCAGCACTTCTTCATTTCCGAAAATGTATTCCCAAAGAAAACTCTCGAGTTACTCAGTGTTCTTCATCCCCTGGAGTACATCTACAAACTTAGTCATCCAGAGTAAGAGTATCTCATATCATCAGGGTCGAAAGCAAGAGTATCTCATATCATGCTTTCTCCATGTCCTTTTCTTTGTCTTTGTTATCACTTGCAAGACAAGGAGAAAGAGAGCGATCAGTCGCCACTTGGAGTCAAGCTTCCGATCTGGGACTGATTGTCTGGAACCCTTCCCTGATTGCTTACCTAGCATTGTTCTCGAGCAGTCATCTTCAACTGATGTTGGAAGCTGGAAAACATGATGAGTCGCTGAGAAGTGATGTTCTAATGCTTTCATGGGAATTTTTGCAGCATAGCTAATCTCCACATTGAATGTTTTGGAGCGGCATCTCCAATTGCTTTCATGGGAATTTTTGCATTAGAGGAAAAATACTGCAAAAGAAGATGCCAGACCTGCATGAAGATCCGATTACTTGAAACATGTGGAGACAACGTGCTGATTCATCCTCAACTAAGTTGAGGATCGCTTGTAAGTAAAAAGGCCATCCAGCCCAGTTCAAGAATAAGCCTGTGGAAAGTTAACTACCAGTAAAGTACATCTGTTGGCAACTCTTATCGCTAAGAGATCGAAACAGAATGATCAACGATCAGCCTAAATGATTTGAAATCAGGGGGAGATACTCATCAGGGGGAGCATCCAAAACAGATTAAGATTTTAACGAGTCAATTGAAGACTTGTGGCCATCCAAGGGGGAGTGTTGTAAAGTAATCAAAATGGATGGCCACCTATCCCACTACCAATCCACCATTTATCCCACTACTTGTTTTTTATGTTTATGCTTTGCTTATAAATCAAAGAGAGAGTTTTCATAATTGAGACTAGTCATACGGGAGAGAGGGAAGAAAGGAAGAGGAAGAGAGAGAGGAAGAAGAGAGAAAAGAAAGGAAAGAGAAAGGAGAGATGATAGAGTTATCTTTGTACTCCTATTATTCCAGATTACTAAATGAAAGCACTACTACTGTCCCGATGATGTACTCCAGTCACACTGACTGTAGAGGAACCTCGTAAATGTTGTGTCTTGCTTATTTATTCCACTGCACACATCGTCGATTTTACAACAAACCCTAAAAAAAAAAATAAAAAAATAAAAAATCACTGAAAGAAGGAAGAAAGGGAATGGAATTGCTTACGGGTCGAGGCCGGCTTGCACCTGGAGATGGCGGAACTCGGAACGCTCGCGCTCCTCGACGATCTGTTAGCGGAGCTCGTCCAACTTCTTGTCTTCGGCGTCGCGCTTCTGCTCCGCCTTCCAAACGTTCTCGATGTTCCGAAGGCTGCCTGTGTGCCATCCCTTCTTGTTCAAGAATTTCTGCAGAGGAGGAGCAAGCGGCGGCTGATTCAATTTCTTTGAAATTATGTGATGAAATTTCAAACTCCCACACTCGCAATCAATCTCTCTTTCATCACCGTTCTCGTTGCTCGTGTGTGTTTTGAAGATGTTTTAGGGCTCGTTCGGATATATTTTAAAATAATTAAAAAAAAATTGAGGAATATATTTTTGAAAATAATTATTAGTAAAAATGTTAATAAATTTTTTAAAAATACAATAACTGGTGCTTATTATTGTTTGCACTCGTTAGCGGACTAGACTGGATTAAAGATTAGTTTGTTAATCACACAGATTAACTTTAAGGGTGTGTTTGTTGCACCAGACTATTTTAGATTGGAGTAGCTTTAGGGACTAAGCCGAACTGGCTTAAAATAGACTAAGCTAGACTGATTTAGTAAAGCGTTTGGTGCAGTGTCGGACTAAGAAGCAGACTCTAATATTATATATTTAATATATATATATATATATATTAATATTTTATTATTACTTATCATTTCTAGAATATACGCCATTTGTTTTCTCCGCCCACTTCATCCTCACCCTCCGCCTCATCTTCTTTCTCTATACCTCCATTTTTCTCTCCGCACACTGCATCCCTCCCCTTCTTTTTTTTTTTCTCTCATTTCACCTCTGTACCACTGTCCCCTCTCTTCTCCCTTTGTATTTATTTTGTTTCGCCTCAAAGGAAACGCCTGGCGTGGGAGCTGAAGCAGCGGAGTAGCGGAGATTAGGTGTTCTTTCATGAAGCAAAAAGGGGAAATTTGGGTTGTGGGTTCATCGGGAAGCAAATTGGGGATTGGGTTCGCAGGATGATGGAGATTAGTGAGAAAGCAGGATTTTGGTGACTAGGTTTGCAGGATGATGGAGATCGGCGAGAAAGAAAGATTTTGGTGACTGGGTTAGCGAGACGTTGGTGGTGAAGATGGGATTAGCAATCCCCTAGTTTGTGGAGTGCCTCGCTAAGAACAGCTAACGAAGGACTTAGTCGGCACGAGTCCGACTTAGTCCTATTTAACTTAATCCCTTCCCGTGCCAAACATGGACTGTAAGCCAGTCCAGTCTAGTGAATCCTAAAAAAGCCAAACAAACGCACCCTAATGGTATTAGCCGGATACGCCTCGACTAAGGACCTCGCTAACATGTCTTAGCGAGACCCCCGCAAAACCACGAGACCGCTAAGACGCGTCTGTTGTTGCACTTCGCTTCCAGTCTCTCCCTCTTGCTATATCTCTTTGCACCGATAACCCATACTCGGATCGATGTCGGCGCCACTTGCTTTTCTTTGCCGAGGTGACAGAACACTTCTTGGGTGGTGAATCAGTTGGAAAAGGGAAAATTTATTTGATTATCGTGATCGGCTGAGGGCTGGGGTCGACCACGGTTGCCCGAAGGTGACGAAGATGGATTTGTGGCGCTGTCAATTGGATTTGTGGATTAGTGATTATGGCACCGTCAATTTGTGGCGCAATTTAATTTATGGGCTTACATTTCAAAGCCTCAGATGGCGATGAACAAAAGGATTGCAATACAATTTTTTCCCTAATTTTTTGTTTGTTTGTTTGTTGAATTTGTGAGAAATTTATTATTATGTTTTAATTCTGAGAAATTGTTTGGTTTTGGTTTGAATGGGTGTTGGCATAGAAAAGTGGATTTTAGTTCATTTCAATTTTCCTTCTGTAATTTCAGATTTGATGGTAGGTTCAGGTTGGTTAGTTTATCATGTCATAGTATCGAATTCTTTTGTTGTGATAATTCAAATAGGGTTTATTTTTTTTATTAATTTTCATTATTTTGCTTCTTAGCTTGACACTGCACTAAACGCTTCACTAAATTAGTTCAGCTTAATCTATTCTAAGCTAGTCCAGTCTAGTCTATGAAGCTAGTTAAGTTTGAGATAGTTCGGTATAACAAACGCACCCTTAAAATATTTTTGAAATCTATATTTTCAATCATTTTAAAAACATCTAAACGACCCCTTAGTTTTTTTTCAAGTTATTATTACTCCAAATTTGTATTGGGCCCTTTGTTGAATGAAATTCTATAGTTTGAAGGAATAAAAACAAAACTTGAACTCCAAATATTACACTATGACACATGTATTTTACATGAAATTTCATTTTACTCCTTACGTTTTACTTTGTGACACATGTAACATTTTACAAAATGATTTTTGAACCGTGTAACACAAAATGATTTTTACATTTTTAAGATATGAAAATGTGTCTCGTAGTTTAATCCGAAAATAATGTATTAGAATGAAAACATTAAAAAACGTGCTACAAACAATATCTTAAATGCAATATATATAGTTTAGGTTCTACCATAAAACCAATTTGCAATATAGGAAATAGTCCAACCTCTTATAGGCTCTTCCAAAGTCCATCCTCCCATCAATGTGGGACTCATTCTCAATATGCCCCTTCTAGTGTGGCGAATTTTCAAGTCTAACATGTGGACAACACAATGGGAGTGACGTGGAGAGCGTGTGGCCGTTTGGCTTCACATGTTGAACAACTTGTTCTGATACCATATATGTATATATAAATTCATCTTTGGTAGTAGTGGCGATATTGATAGTAGTGATGACAAACGACAATAGAGGTGGTAGTAGTGGTGAGATTTAGGTGGTGACAACAACGAAGTAATGGTGTCCATTGTACTATACTTTGTTGTTTTTTTTACAAAAATAAAAAAATAAAAAAAACAACAACGACGACGAAGTATAGGGCAATGGCGACATAGTGGGGGTGTTGGCGATGGCTATGATGGTGGCAAATACTGGTTGTGTTAACATTGGTTGTGAAAATGGTGGTGGAGAGATGGTGGGGGATGATGGTGCCAAAGAATGTGGAGGTGGTGGAGGCCATGGTGATGGTAATGGGTTGAGGAATGTGGTGATGGCGGTGAGAGGTGGTGGTGGTAATAATTGTAGTGGTGGTGGCCCCAACGATGAGAGACAGTGAAGGTAGTTATAGCATAGTGACATACATGATTTTTTTTTATTAAAACTCAAATTTTTATTATGGAAGTTTTAACGAAAAGCCCGCAATACTGTTTACTTTAACGAAAAACCACATTTTTACACTAAAAAGTCAAACCTGGTACTATTATCCTTTATTTTGTCCTTATCGTTAAAACTCAAAGTTTTAAAGTCATTTTCATTAGTTTTATTTATTTTTATAATGTATTTTTTATTTTCTATTATTTTAGAAACTATTTTAAAAAAAATAAAGAAAACATCTATTTCATGTTTTATAGAACTTTGGCTAAACATTATTTTATGAGTTTTTGTTTTCTGAGTTTATTTTACGCCGTTTTTGTGTTTGCAAAATGAAAACTTTGTAAAACGTTAACGAACATGTCCTTTTTTCGTTATGATACAACAATGAATGATAGTTTTTTTTTTTCTATTAAAATGATGAACAGAATTACACCTAGTCAAAGGAAAATAATTACACCTAGTCAAAGGAAAAGAATCTTACCATCATAAATGTGAAGAAAAAAAAGAGCTAGATGTAAAACAACTCTTCTTGGATAAATTTTTAAAAGTGCCTGATATTCAAACGGGCACTTCACATGTCATAAACACGTGAAGAGACACGATAAAAGTACAAGAAAACCTAAAAGATGAATACATGCAAAAAGTTGGAAAACACAAAATATATATATATGCCAATAAAAAAAACCACGTAAGGAAGGTGAGATAAACTTGTAAGCATGAACACCCAAAAAATTTAAATGTAGTAATGGAAGAATGTGTAAGGGTGGACCATGTCAAACAACATAAGATGAGAGCAGTCTAAATTCGATAATTTATAGCAACTGCATTTCCTTTCCGAAATGTATGAGGTCGATGAAATTCCCAACATGTTTCAAGTGACCAATGAGGCGAAAAAGAGTCCAATGAAAGAAAAGGTGAACAAGAGTCCAATGAAAGAAAAGATGAATCACTTGCAAGCTAGAGATACCAAATTGGGATGATTGGGTGCCAAATTCCAAATAACTGCATTTTAATTATTGTAAATTGTAGCTCCAGTTATTAGAATTCTATGACATCCGAAAACTCACGCAACTTATACCTAGTTCATCACCAAGCCACACTCACAAGGAGAAATATTCTGCAAAAAAATTGCCTTCTAAAACAAAAAGTCTACGTTGAATTTCGAGTTCAGGTAGCAATACTTTTTCGATTACTTCTTTATACAAGCCCCGTAGCTTCAATGGTTCTCTCCGATGTGCCGACACGAACACTGATCTTCATCCATTCCGAAGTTTACCACAACTAACAATATTGCGTGGTCACTAGAAGTTAGAAACTAATGATAACTGAAGGCTCTTAATCCTTATAAACCTTCAAAACCTTGCAAAGGGTCCTAACAACTACCCTGCTAATCCAATATGGCCTTTACGACGAAAACGCCCCAAAGTTTGTTGCATTTCCAGATCAGGCATCAATCCTATTTGGGCCATTTCTTTAACAAGCCTCAAAGCTTCACCTATCCTGTTAACGCTTATATAGCCGTTGACCAAGGCTTTATAGGAAGCAATATCAGGCGCATAACCCATAGCCACCGTTAAGTTCAAGACCACCTTCGCCTGATTCATTCTGCCAAGCAAACAATATTCATTAACCACCATACTGCAAGTTATTGTGCTGAGTTTCATACCGTATTCAATTGTTGCCTCAACTCTTTTGTGAATCTCTTCTGTCATCCCTCCTCTGCAGAGAGCATCCAGAGGTATTACCAAAGTGCCGGTATTAGGAAAGATTCCCCGGCCTACGAGTTCATCAAACAACCTTGTGGCTTCTTCCCATTGAGCTGTACGGCACATGCCATGGATTAAACTATTATAAGTGATAACATCAGGTGTCAGACCTCTTTGAGTCATTAACTCTAACATACTGAGGGCCTCCTCGGTCCTCCCCTCCTTGCAAAGAGAACTTATCATAGCATTATAGGTTATAACATTTGGGGCAATACCTTCATCCAGCATTCTATTAAACAGCTTTGTGGCTTCTCTCCATTGGCTGGTCCGGCACAATCCATTAATTAAGGAGTTGTAAGTCACAACATTAGGCTTTTCCCCCCTACTGATCATTTCTTCCACAAGATTCAGTGCCTCTGCTGTCTTCCCTTCCTTGCACAAAGCATCCAGAATAGCATTGTAGGTAACAATATTAGGCAAGGCTCCATAACCAATCATGGTTTTGAATTATCTCACACCTTCCTCCCAGTTACCAGACTTGCATGATGCAGAAATCAAGGAAGTAAAAGCGACAACATCAGGCTTTATGCCTTTCGTTGTCATATTTTCCAACAGAGTAAGCGCTTCTTGAATTCTTTCTTCCTTGCAAAGACTGCTGATAAGAATACTATATGTGTATACATTTGGTGAAATTCCACTGTTAAGCATGCAAATCAAGTAGCTCTTGGCCTTTTCCATCCTTCCCAATTGGCACAATGCATAAATTAGTGTGCTGTAGGTGACAACATTAGGCTTGACTCCTTGATCTCCCATTCCTTCAAAAAGAGAGAGCACTTCTTCCCAGCGACTCGTGTTGCATAACCCATGAATCAATGTGGTATAATTGAAAACATTCGGTACAACACTTTTGCTGATCATATCTCGAAATAGGGTCAAGACCTCGTCTATTCATCTTTCTTTACAGAGGCTATCAATGATTGGATTGTAGCATTCTTGGTTGGGCTTGAACCTTCCATCTTCCCACATTTTCGTAAGTATCTCGAGAGCCTTAGAAGTTTTCCCAGCTTTGCTTAGTCCATTGATCATGGTACCACACGTGATTTCATCGCATTTGTATCCCTTCATTTCTATTTCTTGGAAGAACTCCATTGCCTCGGCCAGGGAACTGTACTTGCAAAGTCCATGGAGCAAAGTATTTATAGTATGAGCATCGGGTTTAAGACCATATTTAAGGGTAATTGCTAAAACAGAGAAACCCAAATCCACCTGATTCAGACAGCACAAGCAATTCATAAGAATATTCAATGTACCCACCTCAGGTCGGAATTGAGCGCAACCCATCAACTGTTTACACATAAAAACCACAGCAGAATATTGCTTCATCTTGGAGAGTGCCCCAAACAAACAATTGAAAGTCCAAATTGAGGGCAAGGGTTTGGTTTGAATCATGGAATTAAAGTAACCCAAAGCTTCATCTTTCCTAATTTTTCCAGATTTGCATCGAGTTTGAATCGTACTCTCCGGCACCAAATGGGTTTGCTTAATTATATCCGTACAAGTAGTATTAGCATGAACAGCATCGGAATGAAAGCCACAACTTGGATTCTGCAGAATGGTAAAAATGAAAGAAGGAAGATTACCTGGAGATGGAGGTTTTGTGGTTATCCTCTTCATCTTCATTTGAAAGCTCTCTCCTGTTTTTCTTGGGGTTCGAGGACGATTTTGGTATAAAGGCCAGGATTTGGCTCCATTTGGGAACTCTCTCCTGTTTTTCTTCTGTTAGTTTTCAGTTCTTAGGATTCTTTGTGATTTTCGTATATGGAAACTATTGGGAAATTTTATTTAAAATCCATTTAACTTTTTTTTACATCCAACTTAAATTTTAAATGTTAATTATTTATTTTACCCTATTACATAATTACTATTAAGTACAAAATAAAATTAATAATAAAATTCAAATTTATTAATAAACTCAAACACTATAATTAAACACTACGATCACTTTTTATTTATTCTACATTTATTATGGCTAAAACTCTAATAGCTCTCATAGAGAAAAATAAATTTTTTTATTGATGGATAGTGGTTTTGAAGTTTTGAATCCTCCAACCAATGTATGACTCAATTTATGAATTTTTTGTTCGTTTGAATTCAAATTTTTAGAGTGTAGAAGTTACTTTACTGTAATTTTTTTTAAACAAATACAACAAACACATCCTACCTTCCGGCTAAAACAACAATGAAAGCATCCAACAATGAAAAATGTCCGGTGTGAAAGGACCTAGTAACTGGTTGAATTGGCAAACAACTAAGAGAAGTCAAACTTTATGCTCCTTTCTTGTGGTTCTGAAGCGAAAACCATGATTCCTTGGCATTATCTTGCTTAGTTGTTTCCTCGATACTAGGACCATAGGACCATAAGAATATAAATTATTTTCTAATTTGTAAGCCGCGTTGTGCTTGACTACTAATATCCATTTTTTGTGGATTTAGAACCCAAAATATTTCTACATCGTTTTTTTACTGTAATCATATTTTTGTCATTTATTTTTTAGCAACAAGAATTCGATGATGCCTCCGATCGAGGCAACAAGGTTGGACAAGAATGTGTAGTGGATTATACTGACCAATTTACAACTTATGAGGTAATCATATATTTATAGTGTCGTCGACGTGTTAGTTAATTTTAGAATTTTACTTCTAAATAAAATATGTGTTACGTGAAGATATTAAAAGGAAAAGATGCGTTGATTAGATGGGTTCGTGAACAGGGAAAGCTGAATAATATGGTAATTGTTATTAAAAGGTCTGATTTGGGAGGTGAAGGTAAGATTGTGAGTCGCCCTCGACTAACACTTGCTTGTGAAAGAAACGGTACATATCCGTCATACAAGTGTATTGTAGAATACGGTCAAAGGTCAGATGAGATTGGTCACACACAAAAAAAAACAATCTAGAAGTTCTGGCACGAAAAAATGTGGATGTCCATTCTTGTTGAAAGGTGTGAATATGGACAATGAGGACGATTGGACATTGAAGGTAGTATGTGGAGTGCATAATCATCTTGGTTCATAATATCTTGAAGGGCATTCTTTTGCAGGGCGACTTTCTAAAGAGGAGAATGAATTGTTGGTAGACATGTCTAAGAGTTTGGTGAGGCCAAAACATATCTTGGTCTCTATCAAAGACAGATGTATCAACTATAAGGACAATATATAATGCTAGGCACCGAAGTAGGATGAAAGAATTTGCCGGAGGACACAGATGCAATAATTGCTTCATAAGTTATCAAAACACAAGTATGTTGAGTGGCATAGGAGTTGTGGTGATACTGTGACTGACCTTTTTTGGGCTCACCCTATTAGTATTGAGATATTACGAGCATTCCCCCATGTACTTATCACAGATTGCACATAAGACTAACATGTATCGTTTTCCACTCTTACAAATTGTGGGCGTGACATCTACTAATATGACATTCTCAGTTGCTTTTGTGTATATGGAGGCTGAGAAAGAAGACAATTACATTTTGGCCCTGACTAGATTAAAGACATTGCTTCATGGCTATTGTCTTCCTCGGGTTATTGCCTCCAATCAAGATTTAGTCCTCCTGAATTCTATCAAGTATGTATTTCTTAGTGCGCAACATTTATTGTGTAGATGACATATTAACAAAAAAGTGTTGTCAAAATGCAAGAAAATGTTTGAGTCAAACAAGCAGTGGAATAAATTTAATAGAAATTAGAATTGCCTTGTGAGTTCGGAAACAGAAGAGGAGTATCAGCGTTCTTTGCAAGAAATGAAATATAAGTTCAGTAATTATGATGATGCCCTTGAATACATACGAAACGATTGGTTAATTCCATATAATAATAAGTTCATAAGCACGTGGATAGATAATTGTATGCATCTTGGTACTACAACCTCAAACAGGTATATTTCTCCTTACTTTTTCATAACACTATTATCCTAGTTGTGTTGTATACTAAAATATGCTAGAGTATGATAGATAATTGTATCCGTACAAGTAGGATTAACATGAACAGCATCGGAATGAAATCCACAACTTGGATTCTGCATAATGGTAAAAATGAAAGAAGGAAGATTACCTGGAGATGGAGGTCTTGTGAATATCCTCTTCATCTTCATTTGAAAGCTCTCTCCTGTTTTTCTTGGGGTTCGAGGATGATTTTGGTATAAAGGCAAGGATTTGGCTCCATTTGAGAGCTCTCTCCTGTTTTTCTTCTGTTAGTTCTAAGTTCTTAGAATTCTTTGTGATTTTCGTTTATGGAAAACTATTCTCCATAGCAGGCTAGGAGAGAAACCTACACTATAACTATGTACTTTTATTATTTTTATTTTATTTCGGATTTTCACCGTCTATTTTACGTCATGGATGTTCAATTGAATTTCTTATTTTATTTAATTTCAGATGGTTAATTACACTAACACCTTTCAAGTTTATTGTGTTTTTACAAAACTCTTTAAAACATAACAATAATACCCTTTGAGGTTTTAGTTCAATTTCACATAACCCCTTAAGACAAATTTGCCCTCATTATAATTAAAAAAAATTAAAAAGAAAATTAAAGAAATACCGTTATCTTTCTTCTTCTACCATGGACTCAGATCTTCTCAAGATTTCGGCATAAAAAAAATTCAAGGTTTCCAACGACGACTTGCATTTCGTGAGGAAGATTCTTGAGAATTTGGCGGTTTTCATATTTTTAATGTCGGAGAGTGAGGCCAAGCTTGTGGAGAGGCGGATTGATTGAAATATTGAGACGAATGAGTAGCTTCATGGGATAACGGTTAGGGAGGAGGTGAAACATGTTAAGAATTTTATATTATATTATGGTGAATGCGGAGGGGAGGCCCTAAACCCAATATTGATTTTTTTAAAAAGGTGTTTTTATTTTTAAAGTAATTAAAAATCAGGGCAAATTTTTCTTTAAGAAAATGTTTTAAGGTGATGTCAGCCCTAAGACTAACTCCAACCCTGACCTAAAACCTAAAATTTACCCCTCCCCCCCCCCCCCAAATCCACTCCAACCCATGACTTAAAATAAATCTAAAACCTAAAACCCAAATGGATGTCAAATTCCCCCCCCCCCCCCCAATTTTAGGCCACAAAGCAAAAGGGGCCCCACCAACTGAGAGTGAAACCAGGGCTGTGTTGCCCACTTCCCAACTTCCACCTGCCCACGCGCTGGGCTTCTTTCCTTCGGCAGACAGCCCCATGTGAGGGTGTTCCCTGCTGTCAGAAAGTAAAAGCAGCCCAACGACTACTTTTAGTGATCCAACGGTTGTGTTTAAATGGGTTGTTGGTTAATCCAACGGTCCAGGTTCAAATTATTATTATTTTGTTTTATATTTATATATTTATTAAATCCAACGGCTTAGATCGAATATAATCAAATCTAAAGGTAAAAAAAAGATCTAACGGTCCAAATTTAAATCCAACGGCTAAAAAAATTTTAAAAAATTATTTAACTTAAAATTCAACCAAAAACTCTATAAATACCTATGTATTTGTTCAAACATCCACACAAAACTCACTTTTATCCTACAATTCTTCCAATTTTTCTTTCTACCATTTCTTCTCATTTCCAAAATTTTCAAGATAGCAAAAGAGCATGTTAGAGGTCGTAATTGGACCTTTGACGAAGATATTGCTTTATGTTTGGCATGGATTTCTATTAGTGAAGATGGTGCCGTCGGCACCAATCAAAATAGAAAGGATTTGTGGGGTAAAATCGTTGATAAGTTCCATGAAAACTCCAACGCCGGTCGAAGGGAAGTTGGTGGTGTTTATGATCGATGGAAGATTATCAACAAAGCATGCACTTTGTGGAAGGGAAGTTTGGAGAGAGCCATGGTTGATATGCCTAGTGGAAGGGGCGCCTCAAAAATTGTGAGTTTCTTTGTTGATATTTTAGTTGTCATGTACATAATAGTATTTTGCAACTAATTATTTTTATGTATTTGTTGCATAGGGTGACAAAGCAATGGCAATTTACAAGACAAGAACTACACCAAAAAATCAAGCTTTTAAGTTGCATCATGCTTGGAACATCCTCAAGGATTGTCCGAGGTGGGGAACTGATGCGAATCAACAATGTGGAAGATAAGCCCCACCCCAAAATGATGTCAATGAAGGTGTCGACTAAATGACCCCAACTTCTTCTTTGCCAAGGCCCTCGGGTAGAGATAAGCAAAAGGAAGCAAAGAGAAAAGGGAAGTCCCAAGATCCGAGTTATGCACAATTTGCTAGCGAAATGGCAAGAATGAACGAAAACCATTGCCGTCGGCAAAAAGAATCGGCCTAAAGGTTTTTGGCCATGAAGCAAGAAGCGGATAGGGAGCAAGAAAGGTACGAAACTAATTTGATAATGGAGGACCTCGACAAATACACTCCAGAGAGGAAGAGATACTTACGTGGTAAGCAAAAAGAAATTATACGAAGGAATGCCACAAGGAGTATATTTCAAGATGATGATTCATCTCAAGACTATCACCCAAGTCCATCACCAAGTCAAGATGGTGGATATCATTATTAAGTTTATGTAGTCCATGAGTTTTCGATTGTATTAAGTTTATATGGTTTATTAATTGTTTTTTTTTTTTTAAGTTTATGTGGTTTATCATGATTTTCATGTATTGATTTAGTGATTTTTCAAAATTTATCGGAATTTAAATATTTTTAGGTAAAAATGTGCATAAAATTAATTTAGGATAGTCTACATAAATTTTTTTTTAAAAAGTTAATTTAAAAAAAATAGCCTTAATTCATTCTTTGATAATTTGGGGCTAAAATTTTAGGCCAGAAGGGTTGAAGTAGAAAAGCTGTTTCTGGGCTAAAACTTAAATTTTCTGGGCTAAATATTTTTAGGTTTTAGGTTAGGGTTGGAGATGGTCTAAAGGGGTTATGTGACAGCCAATTAGAACCTTAAGGGGTGTTAGTGTTACGTTTCAAATATGAGGGAGTTTTGTCAAAACACGATAAACCTGAGAAAATGTTAGTGTAATTAACCCATTTTCGGATTGATGAATATTAGTTATGATTCATAGGATCAATCATTCTTTTCTTATAATTTTGTTTCAACATTCATGTTTTTAGTGAAGTGTATAAATTGGTTGATTGGTATGATTTTGATGGCGTAGTTTTTTTTATTTTTTTATTTATATTTTTTATATTTAGGTATAAACTATTCTTCAGATTATTTCTATAAGAAATCTAAGGGGCTTTATACACTTCGAAGATCCAACTTGAATTTTCAATTTAATTTTTGCAACCACAATATATATCAAATTATCGTACTCATATGGAAATCTATTCATTAATTTTTGACCACTCTTCATTAATATAAATTTCAAACCAGGTAGCATATTATTCTGCACATGAAGCATTAGGAAAATTCTTCAAAGCTCCATCCATTCTCGCCTTAAATTCATTGCGAACCTCATCGGTCATCCCTCCATTGCAGAGAGCACCCGAAAGTATCTTCAAAGTTATGCAATTAGGTAAGATTCCATGGCATAACATTTTGTCAAACAACCTTATGACTTCTCTCCATTGGTTGGTACAACACAATCCATTAATTAAGGAGTTGTAAGTCACAACATTAGGCTTTTCCCCCCTACCGATCATTTCTTCCACAAGATTCAGTGCCTCTGCTGTCTTCCCTTCCTTGCATAAAGCATCCAGAACAGCACTGTATGTCACAATATTAGGCAAGGCTCCATAACCAATCATGGTTTTGAATAACCTCACACCTTCCTCCCAGTTACCAGACTTGCATGATGCAGAAATCAAGGAAGTAAAAGTGACAACATCAGGCTTTATGCCTTTCGTCGTCATATTTTCCAACAGAGTAAGCGCTTCTTGAATTCTTTCTTCCTTGCAAAGACTGCTGATAAGAATATTATATGTGTATACATCTTGTGAAATTCCACTGTTAAGCATGCAAATCAAGTAGCTCTTGGCCCTTTCCACCCTCCCCGATTGGCACAATGCATAAATTAGTGTGTTGTAGGTGACAATATTTGGCTTGACTCCGTGATCTGCCATTCCTTCAAAAAGAGAGAGCACTTCTTCCCAGCGGCTCATGTTGCATAACCCATGAATCAGTGTGTTATAATTGAATACATTCGGTACAACACTTTTGCTGATCATACCTCGAAATAGGGTCAAGGCCTCGTCTATTCGTCTTTCTTTACAGAGGCTATCAATGATTGGATTGTAGCATTCTTGGTTAGGCTTGGACCTTCCATCTTCCCACATCTTCATTAGCATCTCGAGTGCCTTAGAAGTTTTCCCAGCCTTGCATAACCCATTGATCATGGTAGCATAAGTGATTCCATCGCATGCGTATCCCTTCTCTTCTATTAACTTGAACAGCTCCATTGCCTCAGCCAGGGAATTGTACATGCAAAGCCCGTGAAGTAAAGTACTTATAGAATGAGCATCGGGTTGAAGACCATATTTTAGGGTAATTGCTAAAACAGAAAAACCCAAATCCACCCGGTTTAGACGGCACAAGCAATTCAGAAAAATATTCATTGTACAGACATCAGGTCGGAATTGAGCGCAACCCATCAACTGTTTACACATAGAAACCACAGCAGAATATTCCTTCATCTTGGAGAGTGCCCTAAACAAACAATTGAAAGTCCAAATAGAGGGCAAGGGTTTGGTTTGAATCATGGAATCCAAGTAACCCAATGCTTCATCTTTCCTAATTTTTCCAGATTTGCATCGAGTCTGAATCAAATTGTCCGATTCCAAATGGGTTTGTTTAAATCTATCTGTACTAGTAGCACTAGCATTACCAGCAGCGGAATGAAATCCATCTTTTTTGTGCAAAAAGGTAAAAATGAATGAAGGATTACCTGTTGAGTTAGGAAGTCTCGTGGTTATCACCTTTATCTTCATCTTCCACAGATTCAGCCCAGTTCATGAAATCCCATGAATTTCAATCCTTCTCTGGAATCAAGCTGCAATTGAAAAGAAACTGACTTCAATTGGTTCTTGTTTCGAACCCTAATTCTGTATTCTGAAAAACAACACCCTTATGCTCATGACATAAGCTATGCAACATGTATTTACACACCGTTATAATCTATATATATATCTATAGAAGACTAAAAAGGTGAAGTTTTTAAAAAGTTCCTAAATACCGCTCTATTTTTTAATTTTTTTAAGGAATACAACTTGATTAAAAAGAAAAAAACTATAAAAATACAAAATAAAACTACCCCAAGCACATGAGTAGGTGATCCTTTATCACAGTTGACGTATTTTTTTTTTTTTTAGTACATCGATATTTTTATACTAGAAAAAGGGAAGTTCGGCAAATCCATATAATGGACAATCTAATTTGGTATCGAATTTGCCATCCACGAGATGAACCTAAGACATCTGAAGAGAAATACCACCAGATCGTAGTACAGAGTAGGTTTTATTTTTGTGTTTTAAACAATATAAATTTTAAATTTAAACTAATAAAATAAATAGAAAACAAATTGTTACACGCGTAAACATGTGACAAGAGGACTAGCATAAATGAAATAAAAAGGCAAAAAAAATGAAACTTTTATAATACCTAAATTGCCCTTCTTCTATTAGGAATTTCCAAACAAAAAAAAGATTGAAAAAAACGCAGTGGTATTGTAATTGGTTTGTAAGTTTATTATTTTCCAGAAAATATTTTATTACACCAAGACGCTTTACGATGTCATGCTTCTTAGGGATAGACATGGAATAATATTCTAAATTAAAATTAGCAAGACTTCACTCATATCACTTGTGACTTGTTATTACCATTTGAACTTATTTCTTGGGATCTCTAGTCTACAGAGAGCTTAAGGGGAGGGATTCTCATTTTTTCATAAAAAATAGGAACATGCTCTCTACCGTTAGATTGGCTTTAATGAAATTGTGTGGTTGAGATTAAAACACAAACCACACAATTTCATTAAAGTTAAATTCAATGGTGGAATGTGTGTCCCCATTTAAAAAAAATGGGGATCCCTCCCCTTAAGCTCCTCCCTCTAGCCTATAGGTTGGGTTGCTATCACAAATGACTCAATTTTCTAAGGGTTTTAATCTCATCCTTTTCAAGGTTTTTGAAACATTTTCTCTTGCTAATCCTTTCATTAAAGGATCAACCATTTTTCTTCAAACCATATATGATCCACTCTTAAAGCTCCATTAGAGAGATAATTTCTTAAAGTGATGTGCTTACGACGCATTTGTTGTCTTTTTCCGTTATAATAACGATTTTGCACTTTAGCTGTATATTTAATGGTTGTGATAAAACAATATATATATATATAAATAAATAAAAACATATTACTTTAGTTTAAAGAATGAGAGAAATTGCACTGCACGTATGTACAGTGTTTGTGTCCGAATTTCACTTTATTTACCAGACTGCCACTATCATGTCTTTTTCTCAGTTCTGTATTATTTCCGCAGTTTGTGGGTTTTGTAGGGAAAAAGACAAAGTTTATGGAATGGTACATGGTGGCACCATCTGAATAGAAGGAATAGAATAATAATAAAAAGGATGGTGAATCTGAAAAGGTCAAAGAAAAAATAATTAAAGGGAGACGAAATTTTTTTAATTGTGACGGGAACACGGATTGTATATCACGTGTTTTATATAACTGGTGAAAAATTTAAAATTTTTAAGTTATTAATTTTTTAACACATATATTCCACTATTTATATAGAAATACACGAGGTGTATCGGTCACACTGAAAAATTTATCAAAAAAAAAGTGCATCGGCACCATCACAGAAACAATAGTAAAATATAATTAAAAAAAAAGAGAAATGGGGACAAATGTTTCTGGAGCCATGTGGAAGATAATGAGAGAAATTGCACTGTATGAGCGTGCAGGGTTCGAATTTCATTTTATTTACGAGACTGTCTTACAAACAAGAACAGTGTTCCTTCATATCCAATGGGGAATGGCAGGCTGACCATTTCAGTATGTAAATAGCAAGACATTTGATAATGTTCTTTGTATAAATTGTATAATATCCAAGAACATAGTCTATTGTGTTTAGTATTGTTTTATGATGCATATTTGTACAGTGAAAAACCTCGAGATTAAAAACTTAATTTATAGGTTGTGAATAATTTGCATTGGTTGCATTAGCGTTCGGAAATCAATTTTTGACTCGAACATTGTTTATGAAGATTGCAGTTCCATAATCATTCATATAATTTTCAATCCAGTAGCAACAAGCAGATACAAAATTCTAGTTCTAAACTATTGATGCACTAATAATTGCACCACCTAGATGCTACAGTGAATTGTTTGTGTAGGTTAATCCTTGTTGAGATTAAATTGCTTGCTAGTGGTAATGATTGTGTAATGATAAAATCAAGCTAAATAGATCTTGGACTTTTAATAGTTACCTATTAATAACTCAATAGGTTGATTTGTCACATAAAGACAATTCCAAATCTTAGGCAATCTCTAATAGCGAAGAACTATATATATATATATATATATATATATATATATATATATATTATTTTTTAAGAATGAAGAATGAAGAACTATATTTTTAAGTCTCCATGAAATTTTTTATGAAAAAAAGAAGATATTTTTTAAAATTAAAAACCTCTGGTACAACCATTATCAATACAATCGAAATTAATGGCATTTAGCGCAATAGAAGGTAAGCCATAATCCTAAATATGAGGATTCTCAATCGACATCTCTCCATGATTTTATAGTCTGAAGTTTATTTGTTTTTTATTTTTTTTTCTTGTAATTAGAAAAAAAAAATACTCAATAGAAAGTGTTTGGAAATTTCTCAAAAGAAATTGTTCATTAACTAACTGAAAAAATTTGCAATTTTGGGGGGTGTAATCAAACATGTATTTGAGAGGATTTTAAAAGAATTTAAAATCCTAATGTAGTCAATTAAAAGATTTTAAAGGATTTTAAAATACATTCAAATCTAGGTATAGTCAATTAAAAGATTTTAAAGGATTTTAGAATCCATCAAAATATAAGTGTATTAAAAAAATTAAGATTTTGGAGGATTTCTAAAAGTTGTGGATTTTGTGGGATTTGAGGGCAAAAAGTATGTATAACCAAGACTCAAAATAATCCAACCTCACTCCCTATGATTTAAAATCCTTCCAACACAATCCATTCAAATTTTTTAAAATCCATATGAATTTTGTAGGAGTCTTTAATCCTATTAAATCCTATAAAATATGTAAAGGTAAAGCACTTGAAGGGAGGCTCCATCTGATGTGTCCCTTTGTCGACTTTATTGAAATAAATTGTCGTCAACTAACTTAAAATATTCGCAACTTAAAACGCGTAAATGAAGTTTTCTATATATATTATAACCTTTTATTCTACTTGAACGCACATGCCTTCTGCAATGCAATTGCTAAGCAATTTCGTCCTTTATATTTTTTATGGTTTTTTTTGGGTCTAATCTCTGATGATTTTTCTCAGTCGTCGTTTGTGTGTTTATTTTATTAAAATATTTGCAAATTAAAACGCGTAAATGAAGTTTTCTATAACCTTTTATTCCGTTTGAACGCGCATGGCTTCTGCAACGAAATTGCTTAGCAATTTCGTCCTTTACATTTTTTATGTTTTTTTTGGTCTAATCTCTGATAATTTTTCTTAGTCGTCGTTTGCGTGTTTATTTTATTAAAATATTTGCAAATTAAAACGCGTAAATGAAGTTTTCTATAACCTTTTATTCCGTCTGAACGCGCATGGCTTCTGCAACGAAATTGCTTCAATTTCATCCTTTACATTTTTTTATGTTTTTTTTGGTCTAATCTCTGATAATTTTTCTCAGTTGTCGTTTGTCTGTTTATTTTATTAAAACTAGTCATATGGGCACACATTATACGTGCGTAATTTAAATTTGTTATAAAAAATATTTATATCACTTCTTTAAATAAAACTTGTAAAAAATAAAAAATAAAAATTTGGGCATGGAACTTTGAAGATGCGGTTAAGGGGGTGATTTTAAAGTGGGAGACGTGGGTTTAAAGAAAAAATAGACCTCCCCCATTTTTTTTAAATTTTTTTGTATTTTTTAAATAGGATATGTTACCTTTACATGGTTGTGAGGTTCGTGTAAAAAACTAAAAATTTGAGTGGTATGTAATTACTAAATTGCCATATCTTTTAATTTTGTTTAGCTTTGATCAGAGGGTTAAAATAATAATTTCATAGAGTTTTGGTTGACAAACAGTTTTATTAATAGGTAGCTTAGATATTCACAACTTAAAACGTGTAAATGAAGTTTTCTATAACCTTTTATTCCGTGTGAATGCACATGACTTATGCAACGAAATTGCTCAGCAATTTCGTCCTTTACATTTTTTATGTTTTTTTTGGTCTAATCTCTGATGATTTTTCTCAATCATAGTTTGTGTGTTTATTTTATTAAAATATTCACAACTTAAAATGCGTAAATGAAGTTTTCTATAACCTTTTATTATGTCTGAACGTGTGACAACTCGTCCCTAAAAATTATGATTTTTATAATTTTAATAAGTGAGTTTACAAAAATGCCCTTCAAGGCACATACTTTGATTGGTGTTGACCGCCTTGTAGTGACACGAAAGGTTCGTTTTCTTGGCATATTCTTGTAGCATTCGTCACTACGGACGCGTAGGCGCAAACGGATTCGAATTTGGAGAAGAAATTATTAACGTTTGAAGTTGAGGGTAAAATTGATACTTTCTGAAATTGTTTAGAAAGTTCCAGAAAATTTGAGGGCCAAGTGCATGACCCAGATTAAAAGGAAAAAAGGATGGACGATTGGGATGGTTTAGCAAAGGAAAGAAAAGGAGGGAGAGTGACTAATGGATAGAGGAGAGAAAAATGGGCTTGTCCAATCAGAAATTAGAGTAAGGAGGAACAAAGAGAGAAGGAAAAATGGGGGAAGAAGTCGGGTCCGTGACCCGTGGACTTCGACGGTGGATTTCGTCGACATCTAAGGGGTTTTTCTGGCGAATTGAGTCAAGCTACTACCTGGAAATCATTCCCCAACCCTTCATCTTTCATTTTCATTCAAAAATTAGGAGGAATTTGGTCGAAAATAGGAGAAAACCGAAGGGGGTGCCGCGACGGGTGGTGGTCAAGATCTTCCAATTCTAAAACGTTTTCATACAATTAATACTACCAAAATACTCCCCTATAACCTAGGAACAAAGCCCAAGAAATGGTTGGAGCATCAGAGTTGATTTGGAGCTCGAATTGGAGCACACCCCAATTATAGGGTTCTTGGCGGGTGTGATGAAATTGGAGATCTTTGAGGCCAAATTGGACTTTTCTTGAAGGTATGAAAGTTGTTCTACTCACTGAGATATTTAATTCTGCAAATTTTGAGAATTTTTAGTGAAAGTTGAATTTTCCGGAGACTCGGGGGCGGCCAACCGTCACCCGCGGCGGCGCATCCGGTGGCACATGGCCCGAGGGCCGCCAATGAAGTTTTTAGACATTATTCAATGCCTTGATATTAGTTTTGATGATGGATTGACGTAAATTGATCGTTAGGACCTAAATTCGTTACGATTTGGTAATAAGTCAAAATATGAATCAACGATCCGACCGTTGGATCGTCACCAAACTTTAGTATGTTGTAATAAATAATATTTGAGGAATGTATGAATTTACAGATCGATAATCTATCGTACGGATCTTCCCGAATTGGAATTGTAAGTTTGTAAATAAAACGTTAACCGCCACTTGGTTTTGGCAATTGGCGGAGATCCAACCGTTGGATCGCAACGTAACTTTGGGGTATTGTTCTAGAAGATTAATGTGTATATTTGGAAGTGAGGGATCAAAGATTCATGATACGGATCTTCTGGATTAGATTCGTAGGGATGCGTTTTACATAATTTGCATATTCTCTCAGTACGGATTCTAAGATGTGATGCGATGTTTGTGCTAGGTGATTATCATTTGGGATATCTCGATAGTCGTGCTAGGGGGCTGTAGCGTGGACTCCAGATGAGTGGGCTTTTGTTTTCAGTATATATATATATAGTTGATGTTTTCCCAGAAACTTCATTTTTAAAATGGTTTAGAATCGAATTGGTTTTATGATTGAAATGCAATGTCAAATGCCATTTATATTTGTTTATCATGATTATGATTGTGTGATGATTATTGCTTGGTCTTGCGGACGCTCAGGTAAGTCAGGTGAGTATATGTTTGTTAGTGATAGTGATGATGGTGAGATTGTGATATAGCTCATATTAATGCACCTCGGGTGTTTGTGCTCCGCCAGAGTAGGGCCTAGCCTTCACGTGATCGTTCACCTCCCGCACCGTACGCTCACCTTGGATCCAAGGCAGGTGCCAGCCTGTCGTACAGACCACTATAGGTGGTTCCGACTCGTAGGTGACCCGCGATTCGTCGCACAGCCTTCACGTGATCGTAGCACTGAGCGTAATTTATACACCTAGCCTATTGTACAGACCACTACAGGTCACGTTAGGTGACTCCGGCTGACGTATTTATATTGCCGGTATATTATGATTACTGATTTATCTCACCTGATTGATGCATATATTTTTTTTGGCCGGATATTTTGGCATGGCATATATCTGACATGGCATATTCGAGTTTTATCGTTTTACAGCCTATTTGGTATATGAATACATACGTATTATTTTCTGGGAAAGTATACGGGTTTTACAGAGAGTGGTTGGTACTTTTGATATTGAAATGGTTTTGAAAGCTTTGTTTTTACCCACTCACGTTTTCTGTTTTGCGCCCCTCTAGGTTTAGCTATTAAGGTTCGTATCGATGAGGATTATAGGCGAATCTCTGGATTGGTGGCTACTTCTGATGGTATAATTCTTACCTACTCTACTGTATTTTACTTATGCTATGAAGTCACGCGTGAGGTGGGTTCGCTCCGGCTCACGAGCACACTCTGGTGTTTATGCACTTTTAGGTTTAAATCTATTCACATTTTTCATATCACTACACTTTATGGCTTCGTCACCTTCTAGGTGTCGACCAACACAGCTCGACTTCGGTGTCCTAGTGGACTTTCTGAATCGGGGTGTGTCAGAACACGCATGGCTTCTACAACGAAATTGTTGAGCAATTTCGTCCTTTACATTTTTATGTTTTTTTTTTGGTCTAATCTCTGATGATTTTTCTCTGTCATCGTTTGTATGTTTATTTTATTGAAATATGCCTTGGACAGATATTTATTTTACAAAAAAATAAACTAACCTTATTTACAGAGTCTTCATGTATCGCGTGCACGGTTTCCACCCCTTTTTTCTTTCTTTTTATCTCTCCTCTCTCTGTAACCGTCAAAATCCCTCGTCCCTTCCTTTTCTCACTCCCTCACCGATTCTCTGTCGCCATTCTCAGTCTGGCCAGCCGCAAACCCCTCGACATCGCATATACCAGCTGAGACCGTCGTCATCGTCACCGTATGAACAAATCTATGCTCAGAAACCAGAGATGAGAGCCCCATGACCGTCGCCTGCACCCACGTCTTGTAAGGATATAGACAGTGGCTAGGATTATGCCATCTGTCTAAATATTGTAGATCTTAGTTAGATAGTTAGTTAGAGAGTTAGTCTTCTATATAAATACATCATTGTAATAGCTTGAAGATTAAGAAAGTTTAATACAAAAGTTTACAGCTTCTCTCTCTAAAGTCTTGCTCTCTTTCCCTCTCTTTCTCTCTCTCTCTCTCTCTCTCTCTAGTTCTTGAATTCTGATCTTCTTCTTCGATCATCCTCTATCTACATTAACATGGTATCAATCGCCATTGTTGCTTGCGCTGTGTTCTTTGATCCTTCGGCAGCTTCCGCTCATCTTCTTGCTCTGTGATTTGCTTTCGCCGATCGACTATTACTGCATTCTTGGTCGATTTTTGGTATCTTCTTTCTTTGTGATTTCTAGGGTTTCTGCATTTCTCGTTCTCCCTATTTCTGCAACTATCAATTTGTGCACATCAGGTGTTTGTGCTATTTCCTCTCTCCAATTTCTGTCTCAATTCTGCAAGTATGGTTACTGCATCTCAGTTACAAATTCTCCAATCGCCTATTACTAGCCTTATATCTACAATTTCTACGTCTGTGAATGTGAAGCTTGATGATTCTAATTACTTGAATTGGCATTTCCAAATGCAATTGCTACTTGAGGGGCACGGGATCATGAGTTTTGTTGATGGCTCCACTCCTTGTCCATCTCGCTATGTTTCTTCTGATGATTCTTGTGGTGATGGTCTCAATTCGTCCCCTCCATCTGCGAATGAAGAGTATATTGTCTGGAAGATGCATGATCGGGCCCTTATGCAGTTGATTACTGCAACTTTGTCACCGGTTGCGCTTTCCTGTGCCATTGGCAGCACAAGTGCTTGTGATCTTTGGACCCGGTTAAAGGAACAATTTTCTATTGTATCTCGGACTAGTGTCTTTCAACTCAAGTCGAATCTTCAAACCATCAAGAAAGGGACTGCTTCTGTGTCTCAATATCTGCAGCGAATTAAGGAAGCTCGAGATTACTTGTCCGCGGCTGGAGTTACTTTTGCAGATGAGGATATTGTTATTCTCGCCCTCAATGGATTACCTCCTGAGTATAATACGTTTCGTAGTGTTATACGGGGTCGTGAGAGTGTCATTTCTCTCAAAGAATTTAGGGTGCAGCTTCTTGCTGAAGAACTGATTGTGGATAGTACTGTGAATTCTCAGTTTTTGTCTGCCATGGTGGCTAGTAACTCTGGTCCTAAATCCCATCACTCTGGTGGTGCTCATTCGGGTTTTTCAGGTCCTCATTCTGGTTCCTCTGGTGGTTATCGATCTTTTGTTTTTAACAAGAAGGGTAAAGGTAAACCTCATCAGGGCTATAGGTATTCTAATACTAGTTCTCGACCACAGTTTCTCCATCATGGTTCACCTTCAGCACCTGTTTTCTCTGGAGTGCTAGGACCTTCTCCATCACAGTCCATTGGACACTCCGCTATGCAGCAAGTCCCTTGTCAGCTCTGTAATCAGGTTGGCCATACTGCTCCGGTATGTCCCTCAAAACAGTTGGACAGACAAGGCTGCCAAATTTGTGGCAAGACAAATCATACCACCTGGTATTGTTTCTTCAATGACAAAGGTCCCAACTTTGGTGGTCCGCACTACTCTCCGATGTCCCGCAATGAGTATGCTCCTTCAGCGCCTCAATCCAATATCCAAGCTCTGCACACAGTATCTTCTCAGCCGTCTTCAGCTCCTACATCACAGATGTGGCTTACCGACTCGGGAGCTACAAACCACATGACTGCCGATTTTAGCACCTTGTCATTTGCATCTCCTTATCCTTCTAATGAGACTGTGCAAACTGCCAATGGTGAAGGTTTGCAAATTTCACATATTGGTCGCTTCATCATTCAAACACCTGTGCAACCACTAAAATTGAATTCCATTCTTTATGTGCCTCGGCTATCTAACAATTTGTTATCAGTTCATCGCCTTTGTCTTGATAACAATTGTTGGTTAGTGTTTGATGCTTACTGTTTCTGGATTCAGGACAAAGTCACAGGGAGGATCCTGTACAAAGGCAAATGCAGTAATGGACTATACCCCATTCCATCACTCTCCAATCATCCATCATTTCACTCTCAAGGCCATTTTCCACCTTCTGCATTGCTTGGACAGCGTGTTAGCTCTAATCTTTGGCACAGTAGGTTAGGGCATCCTTCAAATACTATTGCTTCTATCATGCTTACTAAGTCTCATATCTCTTGTACAAAGGATATTGATCCTATGCTCTGTCATAGTTGTCTAGAGGGCAAGTTTACTAAACTGCCTTTTCAGTCTAGTGCATACCAATCTGTACTTCCTTTTGAAACTGTACACAGTGACCTTTGGGGTCCTTCTCCCTGTAATTCCATCGATGGTTACAAATACTATGTAACTCTCATTGATGAGTGCACTAGATATTGTTGGTTGTTTCCTCTTGTTCATAAATCTGATTTCTTTAACATCTTTGTTGCCTTCTATTCATTTGTGCAAACTCAATTCTCTGCTTGTATTAAGACTTTGCAAACTGATGGTGGTGGTGAATATTGTAACAATAAACTCCAAACTTTTCTTACCAATAAAGGTATACTTCACCATAAATCTTGTCCCTATACTCCAGAACAAAACGGCTTGGCTGAGCGAAAACATAGACACCTTGTTGAAACCACTGTCACATTGTTACAATCTGCCAAATTACCCTCTTCTTTCTGGACCTTTGCTTGTCAAACTGCTGCCTATCTTATAAATCGAATGCCTACACCAGTCTTGAATAATTGTTCCCCTTTTGAATTGCTTTTTGGTACTCCCCCTGTTTTGACACATCTTAAGGTGTTTGGGTGTTCTTGTTTTCCTCTCTTACGACCTTACATTCAGACCAAATTCCAACCTAAAACTAAAGAGTGTGTATTTCTTGGGTATGCTTCCACGTATAAGGGATTTATTTGTTTTGATGTGTTACAAGGTCGGTTCTACATTTCTAGACATGTAGTGTTTGATGAGTCTACTTTTCCATACCCTCACTTATCTGCATTACCTCAGCTCACACCAGTGACATTCTCTCCTTCTCGGTCATGTTCACCACTTCCAGTTCTCAATATGGATAATATCCTAGTTTCTTCTCCACCAACCCCACCACACTCATCCTCTATGTCCTCATTCCCCTCACCTCTACCACCAACCTCTCTACCTACTGAGCTATCACCTTCACCACCCAGTACCTCTTCCCAGTCCGTTACTGCTACTGCAGGCTCTATTTCTCCACTCCCTGTGGACTCTGATTCTAGTCCGGACTCACTTCAAGTGGTGTTACCACTTGCTCCACTTAACATGCATCCTATGCAAACTAGAGGTAAGAATGGCATCATTAAGAAGAAGGTATTTTTCAGTCAAGTGGCTGCATCTTGTGATGATGATCTCACTTTGGTGGAACCTGCAACTTATAAATCTGCAATGAAGGTACCAGTTTGGTATAAAGCAATGCAGGAAGAGGTTGATGCATTGCATAACCAACATACTTGGAGTCTTGTACCTTTGCCTCCTAACAAGAACCTTGTTGGCTGTAAGTGGGTTTTCAAACTCAAAAAGAATTCAGATGGGACAGTGGCTCGGCATAAAGCTCGACTTGTTGCTAAAGGGTTTAGTCAAGAGCCTGGTTTGGACTATGGTGAAACCTTTAGTCCCGTGGTTAAACCAACCACTGTGAGGTTAGTTCTAGCCTTGGCAGCTCACTTCAATTGGAATCTTCGACAGTTGGATGTCAAGAATGCGTTTTTGCATGGTTTGTTGAATGAAGAGGTGTACATGGCTCAACTTCCTGGTTTTGGAGACACTGCTCATCCTGATTTGGTCTGTAAATTACACAAGTCCCTATATGGTTTGAAACAGGCTCCTCGAGCATGGAATGACCGATTTACAAGCTTTCTTCCCTCTCTTGGGTTTCAATCCACATATGCTGATTCTTCTTTATTTGTTAAGATTGCTGGCAGTGACATTGTGGTACTCCTTCTCTATGTCGATGATATTATTCTTACTGGCAGTTCTCATTCAGCTATTCAACAAGTGATCAATTCTTTAATCTCTGAGTTTGACATCAAGGACTTGGGGGAGCTCCATTATTTTTTGGGAATTCAAGTTCTCAAAACTTCTACTGGATTATTCTTGTCTCAGTCCAAATATATACTGGACTTATTGCAGAAAGTTGAGATGGTTGATTGTAAGCCCTGTGCCACCCCGCGTTTACCTTCCCATCGGTTGGTGAAAGATGATGGCATTCCCTATACTAATCCATCAGCTTATCGAAGTATCGTAGGAGCCCTCTAATATCTAACTTTCACTCGACCGGACATTGCCTTCTCAGTTCATCAAGTCTGCCAGTTTATGCAATCTCCGATGGTGTCCCATTTTACAGCTGTAAAAAGGATTTTGAGGTTTCTAAAGGGGACATTATCTGTTGGCCTCTCTTATACTCGAGGAGATTTAAGACTGAAGGCTTTTAGTGATGCTGATTGGGCTGGTGATCCCAATGACCGGCGCTCAACTACTGGATTCGTTGTCTTCTTGGGCAATAATCCTATTTCTTGGTCCTCCAAGAAACAAAACACTGTTTCTCGTTCCTCAACGGAAGCCGAATACAGGGCTATGTCTACTACATCCGCTGAACTTGATTGGATTCACCAGTTGCTGGACTTTCTGCATGTCAAGCCTGCTGTTCCTCCTGTTCTCTTCTGTGACAACCTTTCTGCCATCGCTTTGTCCTTTAATCCGGTTCAACACCAACGCACAAAGCACATTGAGATCGATGTACACTTTGTGCGTGAACGGGTTGCTACAAAGAAGCTCTGTGTTCAGTTTGTCTCTTCTCGAGAACAATTTGCAGATATTTTAACTAAGGGCCTTAGTGCTCCTCTTTTTCAGTCTCATTGTTTCAACCTCATGCTCTGTTCATCCACTCATGAGTTTGAGGGGGCATGTAAGGATATAGACAGTGGCTAGGATTATGCCATCTGTCTAAATATTGTAGATCTTAGTTAGATAGTTAGTTAGAGAGTTAGTCTTCTATATAAATACATCATTGTAATAGCTTGAAGATTAAGAAAGTTTAATACAAAAGTTTACAGCTTCTCTCTCTAAAGTCTTGCTCTCTTTCCCTCTCTTTCTCTCTCTCTCTCTCTCTCTAGTTCTTGAATTCTGATCT
This sequence comes from Crataegus laevigata, assembly GCA_963580275.1. Taxonomy (NCBI): domain Eukaryota; kingdom Viridiplantae; phylum Streptophyta; class Magnoliopsida; order Rosales; family Rosaceae; genus Crataegus; species Crataegus laevigata. The sequence continues at coordinate 1,589,544 of OY756944.1, forward strand.
TCTTCTTCGATCATCCTCTATCTACATTAACACGTCTCAGAAAAGTGAGCCAAAATCTCTCGAGATTCAAGCTGCACACGAGCGGATCCAAAGGCCGAACCTCCGATCTTGCTGAAAAACTGTGAATTTGGTGCCAATTCGAAGGAAATTTTAGGCCCAGAAAAGCCTTGGTTTCGTGGTGAGTTCTCCGGCCGATTTGGAGTAGGTAATATTGTGATTTGCAGTTTATTTGATTATTACGTGGTATCTTTCAATTGCTTTATACTATTATGAATAGGGAAGTCTTGCTTTCCTTAACATCATAATCCACGGTGCTTTTTCTGAACAATTATTGCTTTGTATTCCACTCATTTACCTTGGGAGCAAGTGGAACTTTTCTTTTAAAAATAAAATGAAGCCCAATGGTGGAGAAGTTGGAGGGGACAATTGTTGCAAGTTGTTTGAAAAAAAATGGAAAACAAGTGAGCACTTGCCTTTGTGGCTTTGAAAAGTGTGTGTTTTGTCGACTCGCTCTTGGAGCACTTGCCAGGTGCCTTCTCATTGAGTATTTGAGCATTAAAACACGGTGTTTGTGTTTTGTCGACGTAATTGATGGTGTTCATGTCACACTGTGATTCATGATGATGATTTAATTGTTTCTCGACTTGTAATTGTTTGTGAATAATGTGGCATATATGAATTGCAAATCTGTGTTTGTATGAAAGGGATGTCATATCATGTTGCCGACTTAATTGTTTATGTTTTTCATATTTGCGAATGGTTCAAGAGAGACAGGGGACTAGAAAAAGGGAAACAAGAAAGCAAGCATCTGGAGACTGGAATGCAGAGGGGGGGGACAGATGGGAGAGCCAGAGAGTAGTGAGGGATGAGAGAGAGTGACAGTGTTGGGAGATGGGGGTGAAGTATTTTTATGGGGAAAAGAAACCCTTGCTTTCTCTTCGTGTTCTCCTCCCACAATTTGTGCCCTTAGTTCTCAATTGGATTCACAGTAAAAACCCAGAAACTTGAGGTACGAAAATTTCAAATTTTTTGGTGTTTTTGATTTATTTTTAGTGTTAATTTCTGATTAAATTATTATTTTTGATAAACCCATTCAGAATCTGATCTGGGTTTTGCCTGGATTCCAGAGTAAAAACCTTGAAACTTGAAGGTATAAAAATTTCAGTTTTTTTTTAATTTTTTTTAAATTTTCAGTGTTATTCTCTGATTAATATTATTCTGAGTTTTACAGAAATGCTATTCTTGCTGAATACCTGCCATGGAAGTGATTTAATTTTTGCTTTTCGAATTTCTACTTTTCATGCATAATTATGAATATGTAGATGATTTGTGGGTTATTTTTTTATTTTTTTATTTTTTATTTTTTATTTAAATCTCCAATTCAAAGTGAAGGATATTGAATTTTGTTATAATTTTTAAATTCAAGAAAGGCAGTCTGTGCTGCCTCTTCCGTTCTGATTTGAAGAAGATTTCTCAAGCGGCTATAATTTCATGGCGGGTTGGTTTAAAGAAGTTCCAAAATTTGGGATCGTTTGGGATATTTTTAGGTTTTCTGTCCCTCACAAATCTTGGCTCACAAAAAAAACCGAAGCGGTTTAAGCTTCTTCAGCTTTTTGATTTGGATTGAAGATGATTTTTAGCCAAAAAGGCTAATGTTTTGTGGTAAGTTCTTTGAATCCTGCATCTGGGAGGGTTTTTTTTTTCCTCCAAAGCTGTGGGATTTGTTTTCTTCAATTTTAAAATATTACAATTGAATTCTGTTTGGTTAAAAATTTAATTAGATTCTTTATGGGTTCTGATGAGGCGAATTGGGTTTGAGAGTTTTGATATTATGAGAGAGGTATGGAGTACAAATGGAGAGAGGGAGGTAGGTGATTTGCAGAAATGGAGGGAGAGAGAAAAACGGGAGAGAAGGGGTAGTACATTATATTTTGATTTTATAATTTTGGGGGTTTTGTGTTTAAACTTTTTAGTACTTTTTTCGCAGATATAGCCTACAAATGTTGACCCAAGGGTTGGACATACTCATTACTTTCTATTACAATAATTCCCTTATTGTTAAGCATATAGTTTTCAATGATCTCTGGACAATCCCTATATATGCATTGTATTTGTATATTAGTTTCACTTAGTTGAAGGTCTTGAAAAATTTCATTTGATAAATCCAAAATGTGTATTCCTTTAGGAGACCTTTGATAACTATTTGGTTTTTAGTTTTAATTTTTTGTTTAGATTTCTTTTTGGGCATTTACGATAACTTTACTTTAGTATATGTAGATTTAATATTACAATTAAGTATTAATTTATATATTATCTTCTTCGTAGGTTCTTCAAGCTTTTAGCTTCTTAGAATATCATTTTTGAAAAAGTTGGAGTAGTGCATTTTATAGTGTGGTTGAAGTGAGATTTTTGAGAGGGACTGGTGGATCTCTGAAAAGGAACTTGGTGGAGGTAATACTGAATTTAACAGAGTTGGGTGTTTTGCATCCATTGAACAAATTTTATAAACACTGAATTTAAAAATTGAATATACAAATAAAATAGTAGGTCAAATTCATTATAAGTTCTCTTTACTTCTGTTGAATAGATTTATACTATTGTAGGTTTAATGAATATTATTTTTAGTTGATAATTAATTGATGATTTTGAAGTGTGTAATATCTTTTGAAATGTATATAAAAACCAAGCTGCTTACCTTACCGATCTTGTTCACTCATCTATCCCTCTGTTCGTTCAGGATTATGTTTAATTTATTGAAGTTAAATGCGTCTTATTCATGCAGTTAAGGCTCGTGCATTCAAGTCCTAAGAAGCATCGTCATTTGTCACCCCTCCTCATTCCAAAGTCAGCTGTTAATTTGTCACCCCTCCTCATTCAAACATTAATTGAATCTCTATTGAAACAATCATCTGTTTGCAACAATCATCTGGTCGGCTTCTATGGCTAAAGAAGCAGCAGCAGCAGCAGCTGCCTCATCTTCATCTCCTCCTCCTTGTTTCACCAATCCATGGAAATACCATGTATTCTTGAGTTTCAGAGGCGAGGACACGCGCTACAATTTCACAGGCCATTTGTGTAGAGCTTTGCGTCAAAAAGGAATTAACACCTTCATGGATGATTACCTTTCAAGAGGAGAAGAAATATCAACAGCGCTCCTCAAAGCAATCGAAGAGTCGAGGATTTCTGTCATTGTATTCTCGGAAAAATATGCTTCCTCAAGTTGGTGCTTGGACGAACTTGTTAAGATCCTTGACTGCAAGAAATCAAATCAACAAATGGTGATACCGGTATTTTACAGGGTGAGTCCCTCGGATGTTCGAAATCAGAACGGTCGTTTTGGTGATGGACTTGCTGGCCTTGAGTGCAAATATAAGGATAACGTTGACAAGATCCACAAATGGAGAGCAGCTCTTTCAGAAGCAGGAAACTTGTCTGGGTGGACTCTCTTGGATAAGTATACATTATTCCTTTTAACACTTCCTTCTGCTTTCGCTTGTTTCAATTTCTCTACTCTTTTGGTATATACAGATTTAAATTTTTTGTGATAGGATCAAGAATCAAAAGACCCAACATGTCATCAATTTTTGGCCTTGTCATCCATTTGTGCATATTTGGAGTCCAAATTTAGTGTACAAATTAGTGTCTCTAGCATCCTTTGTCCAATCTTCCCAAACTATAAAAAAAAATATTGGTTTGTAAATATAACTAGAAGGAAATTCTGTTCTACTTTTGTGTGTGTATATTTTCTTCCCTCTTTTAAAAAAACATGGGAAAATGCCATTTATAAGACGTTCCTTGTGGTTTTATACTCGCAGGCATGAAGATGAATCGAACTTTATTCATAACATTGTTGAATGGATTTCCGCGCAAGTAATAAACCGTACATATTTGGATGTGGCCAAAGACCCAGTTGGAATAGAGTCTCGTGCACAAGAAGTAACTAACCTCTTACATGTCGGGAGAAATGATGTCCGCATGGTAGGTTTATGGGGGACTGGTGGAATTGGTAAATCAACAATTGCCAAAGCTGTTTATAATTTAATTTCCCACAACTTCGAAGGCAGTTGCTTTCTCAGTAAGGTTAGAGAAAGTTCAATGACAGATAAAGGATTGGCCAAATTACAAAAGACACTTCTTTGTGAGATTCTAGGGGGAGACAAGTTGAAGGTGGCCAATGTTGATAAAGGAATCACTTTAATTAAGGAAAGATTAAGCAGTAAAAGGATTCTGTTAGTTCTTGATGATGTGAACGACATAAAACAGTTACACTGCTTAGCTGGGGGATCAGATGGTTGGTTTGGCATGGGTAGTAGAATTATCATAACGACGAGGGATACGAAACTGTTAACTGCTCATCATCATAATATTTCAATATACGAGGTGAAGAAATTGGACTCTTGTGAATCTCTCAAGCTCTTCAGTTTGAATGCCTTCAAAAGCGATGAACCTTTGGATGGTTATGCGGAACTTGCAGACCATGCAATCCGGTGTGCTCAAGGCCTTCCATTAGTTTTGAGAGTTTTAGGTTCACATCTGTACTGTGAAAGTATAGATAAGTGGCAAGCTATATTAGATGGTCTGATCAAAAGCCGAGAAATTCAAGACGTTTTCAAGATAAGTTATGATGCGTTGGATGAAAGAGTGAAGGAAGTTTTTCTCGACATTGCGTGCTTCTTTAAAGGGGGAGAAAGTAAGTATGTGATCGAAATATTAGAAGGTTGTGAGCTAAACCCCAATCATAGCATTGACGTACTCATACAGAAGGCCCTCGTAAATGTAGATCGTGGTTTTATATGGATGCACGATTTGGTGGAAGAAATGGGTAAAGAAGTAGTTCGGCAAGAATCACCCAATGTTCCTGGAAAGCGCAGCAGATTGTGGTTTCATGACGATGTTCGTCGTGTTCTGACAGAAAATGCAGTAAGTCCATTCGACAACATTTTATTTGTTAATGAGACATGCATTTGTTTTATAAGGAACTTGCGTTGTTAATACCTTTGAATTTTTATACTAGGGAACGGAAAACATTATAGGCATAAAGGTACAGCTGCTTGAATCGGATAATGAGATATGCTTAAGTGCTGAAACCTTCTCCAACATGAAAAATCTTAAAATTTTCATAAACTGTAATGGACGGTTTTCTGGAGCCGTTGATTACCTCCCCAACAACTTAAGGTTAGTTGATTGGCCTGAATGTCCGTTGAAATCTTTGCCGCTCAATTTTAATCCGAAGAATCTTTTTCGACTCAACATGCCGAACAGCCGTATCACAGGATTCGGGGAGGGATTTAAGGTATATACGTTGATCTTTTTTCTTTCTGTTTTATTTAAGGCTAAAGAGTCTTGCTTTTTTATGTGCCCCCTTTGAAATGTTTTCATCCTTTCCTCTCTTTTTTTCTTCACAGAGCCAGACGAAGCTGACTTCTATAAATTTATATGGCTGTCAATACTTAACAAGAATCCCCGACTTCTCCGGAGTTCCAAACTTAGTGAGGTTGGATCTAGGATTTTGCACAAATTTAACTGAGGTTGATCCATCAGTTGGATTTCTTAATAAACTTGAAGAACTGAAACTTGATCTCTGCTGTAACCTTACAGCGTTTCCAACAACAATAAGCCTGAAATCTCTCAGAACTTTTAGTCTTTTTGGTTGCAAAAAGTTTGAGATATTCCCGGAAATTGTGGGCAAAATGGAAAGCCTACGTCATTTGAAACTTGGTAGAACTGCTATAAAAGAATTGCCCCCATCAATTGAAAATCTCACCGGGCTTGGATACTTAGTGTTAAGTGAATGTGAAAACTTCGCAAATCTGCCGCAAAGCATTTATGCGCTGCCCCGTCTTGAGCTTCTCGGTCTCGGTGGCTGCCCAAAGCTTGTTGCACTCCCTCCGGAGCTTCCAACTGACTCAAACATTTCACTTGACAACTTTGGGTCAGTAGCATTACCCAATCTAAGGACTATAAAATTTGAGGAATGCAATTTATCGGACATTGATACCCTTGCAAATCTCGGTTGCTCATCTAAATTCAAAGATATGTTTCTATGTAATAGCAATTTTGAGCGTCTTCCTGCATGCATTAGCAAATTTGTGTGGTTGGAGGGACTTGATTTGTGGGGTTGCAAGAGACTTAGAGAAATTTCAGAACTTCCACCAAGGATAAGATGGATTAACGTTTGTGATTGCATATTACTGGAAAAATTTTCAACATTGTCAGAGATGATACTGGTAGACGGAGACATGAGACTCATTCGTTCGATAGTCATGTCTAATTGCCAAAATTTGGCTTTGGACGTCTCCATGATGGCAAGGGCATTACTGCATCAGGCACTTTTTTTCTCTCTTTTCCATTTTCCCACTCTTACACTATAAACGACTAATTAACATTCATTATATGAATCTTACAGGCGGGGAAGTGCTATGAAGTGCTAAATATTATACTTCTAGGCAGTGAAGTTCCAAATTGGTTCAGTTGCCGTAAGGACGTACGTGTGGTGGTTGATGGCACTACAATTTATCCTGATTGCATATGTGAACTTTTTATTGAAATCCCTCGGACTTTCAAATGGAAAAACACAGGACTTGTTTTCTGTGCTGCTTTCAAATTCACGCAAAATTGTTCTGGAAATTTTTCTAGACACTGCCGTTTTGATATACGGACTGCAGTCAATGGAGTAAGTACAAAAGACCTGACTGATTATTTCTTCGGATCAAAAGAGACAGATGCAGCTCATGTGTGGCTAAGATATATTCCATTACCGGCTCACATAGAGTCGAAGGTGGATGAGGGTGGTGATCAATCAAAGCCGTATCTGTGTCGAGTTAGTGTTCACAATTTATGTGGAGAAGGGGTGCTCTTAAATGGCTGCGGTGTCCACTTGGGAAATTTCAGTATGCCCGAGGATGGTGGTGAAGATGACGACGATGTAGGATGTGAAGTTCGACCAAGAAAAAAGAAAAGGATGTTGGCGATCAAGGGTAGAATGTGAGTTGCAACATTTTCAAATCTCTAGTCATGTTTTTGTGATGGTCATTCTTGTTTTGAAAGTATTGCTTCTGCTAACTCAACAAGTGTGGGGTTTTATACAAAGTGCAAATAGTGAAACCAAGAAATATAAACTGTATCCATTGATATACGATGCCTCTCATCTCTCTCGTGTTTAAGGCAAGGATTTGGCTCCATTTTAACGCTCTCTCCTGTTTTTCTTCTGTTAGTTTTCAATTCTTAGAATTCTTTGTGACTTTCGTTTACGGAAAACTGATTTGATTTTGATTTGATTTTGGATTTTCAATGTCAATTTTATATCGTGAAATTTCTTATTTTATCTGTTTTTGAAATGATGAATATTACTATGATCCATAGGATCAACCTTTTTATTTTTTAATGTATAGTTTTGTTTCAACATTCACGATTTTAGTGAACTGTATATATTGATTGATTGGTATGATTTTGATGGCATAGTTTTTTTTTATATTTTGTCGTCGTAGGTATAAATCGAACATCCAAAATGGAGATTTAATCACCAAAAGCTTTTATATTGAGAAAACTTAATTGTCATATCTTCTGATTGAGAGTGCACGTTGTTTGTTTATCAAATGAGTTATAAAAATGAATCGAAATAGTGGAATTGCGTAATTGTATATAGGTGGAACCCCAATGCTTTAATGCTATTTGGAGCATATGGTATCTACAAAACAAGATCCTGTTATACCATCTTCGGTTAATGGAATAGAATTCCATCTTGCTAAGCATTTAAAAGGCCACAGAAATGTTTCCGCAGGAAGAGTCAACCGAATGTTTGCAGATTGTATCAAACATCATCGAGCTGGTTGTGTTTAAGGAACATCAACAATGCCAACAATTAGGATACAACTATATATACAACAATTAGGATACAATTAGGATACAACTATATATATGCCAGATCAGGCATCAATCCTATTTGGATCATTTCTTTAACAAGCCTAAGAGCTTCACCGATTCCGTTAACGTTTATATAGCCGTTGACCAAGGTTTTATAGGAAACAATATCAGGCTCATAACCCATGATCACCATTAAGTTCAAGACCACCTTCGCCTTATCCATTCTGCCCTGCAAACAATATTCACTAACCAGCATACTGCAAGTTATTGTGCTGAGTTTCATACCGTATTCAATTGTTGCCTCAAATATTTTGTGAGTCTCTTCTGTCATCCAAAAGTATTACCAAAGTAACGGTATCAGGCAAGAGTCCCCGGCCTACCATATCATCAAACAACCTTGTGGCTTCTTTCCATTGAGCCGTACGGCACATGCCATTGATTAAACTGTTGTAAGTGATAACATCTGGGACAATACCTTCATCCAGCATTCTATTAAACACCCTTGTTGCTTCTCTCCATTGGCTGGTCCGGCACAATCCATTAATTAAGGAGCTGTAAGTCACAACATTAGGCTTTTCCCCCCTACTGATCATTTCTTCCACAAGATTCAGTGCCTCTGCTGTCTTCCCTTCCTTGCATAAAGCATCCAGAACAGCATTGTATGTAACAATATGAGGCAAGGCTCCATAATCAATCATGGTTTTGAATAACCTCACACCTTCCTCCCAGTTACCAGACTTGCATGAAGCAGAAATCAAGCAATTAAAAGTGACAACATCAGGCTTTATGCCTTTTGTTGTCATATTTTCCAACAGAGTAAGTGCTTCTTGAATTCTTTCTTCCTTGCAAAGACTGCTGATAAGAATATTATATGTGTATACATCTGGTGAAAGTCCACTGTTAAGCATGCAAATCAAGTAGCTCTTGGCCTTTTCCATCCTCCCCGATTGGCACAATGCATAAATTAGAGTGTTGTAGGTGACAACATTAGGCTTGACTCCTTGATCTATCATTCCTTCAAAAAGAGAGAGCACTTCTTCCCGGCGACTTGTGTTGCATAACCCATGAATCAATGTGGTATAATTGAAGACATTCCGTACAACACTTTTGCTGATCATATCTCGAAATAGGTTCAAGGCGTCGTCTATTCGTCTTTCTTTACAGAGGCTATCCATAATTGGATTGAAGCAATTTTGGTTGGGCTTGAACCTTCCATCTTCCCACATCTTCGTAAGTATCTCGAGCGCCTTAGAAGTTTTCCCAGCTTTGCATAGTCCATTGATCATGGTACCATAAGTGATTTCATTGCATTTGTATCCTTTCATTTCTATTTCCTGGAAGAACTCCATTGCCTCGGCCAGGGAACTGTACTTGCAAAGTCCATGGAGCAAAGTATTTATAGAATGAGCATCGGGTTGAAGACCGTATTTAAGGGTAATTGCTAAAACAGAGAAACCCAAGTCCATCCGGTTCAGACGGCACACGCAATTCAGAAGAATATTCATCGTACTGACATCAGGTCGGAATTGAGCGCAACCCATCAACTGTTTACACATAGAAACCACGGCAGAATATTGCTTCATCTTGGAGAGTGCCCCAAACAAACAATTGAAAGTCCAAATGGAGGGCAAGGGTTTGGTTTGAATCATGGAATCGAAGTAACCCAATGCTTCATCTTTCCTAATTTTTCCAGATTTGCATCGAGTTTGAATCAAATTGTCCGATTCCGAATGGGTTTGTTTGAATCTATCTGTACTAGTAGCATTAGCATTACCAGCAGCGGAATGAAATCCATCTTTTTTGTGCAGGAAGGTAAAAATGAATGAAGGATTACCTGTTGAGTTAGGAAGTCTCGTGGTTATCACCTTTATCTTCATCTTCCACAGATTCAGCCCAGTTCATGAAATCCCATGAATTTCAATCCTTCTCTGGAATCAAGCTGCAATTGAAAAGAAACTGACTTCAATTGGTTCTTGTTTCAATTCCTAATTCTGTATTCTGAAAAACAACACCCTTCTGGTGAGGAGGATTTTGCTTGCAAACCTCAAAATCTTGTGCTGATGACATAAAAATATATGCAACACGTATTTACAGAGTGTTATAATCTTTATATCTATATAAGACTAAAATGGTTAAGCTTTTATAAAGTTCTTACAATGCCGCTCCATTTTTAAATATTTTTTAAGGAATACAACTTAATTAAAAAGAAAAAAAAACTATAAAAATACGAAAAATGATCCTCTCCAAATTTCTTTCACCAAATCCACCAAGACCACAAATTCGAATTCTTGAAATTTAATCTAATGGTTAAAGTTATTATAATTTTTAAAGTGAGCTTCTGTTAGTAGCCGTTGAATCAAATTTCAAGAGCTTGAATTTGTGGCTTTGGTGGATTTGGTGGAAGGGATCCAGAGATGATCATTTTCCTAAAAATTCAGAATAAAATTACCTCACGCACATGAACAAGTGTTCATTTGCCACAATGATAGAAATGTGTTATGACTTTGCATGCAACATGAGTTTGAATCTTGTAGATGACTAATTTAACATTTAACTTACTAACACTATCGCTCTACTAAAAAAATTATATAAAAAAAACTACCTCACGTACAAGAGCAAATAGTTGATATATAAGTTACTATGTCCTTTTATATGTAAGTTGCTTTTTAATGACTTTGTTGAGTCACACTAAAACAACTTAAAATAATGTTAGAGATAATAAATTTTTTAAACCAAATCATCAAGTTATTGCATACTTATCCAACCACTAAATTTTTTTGTTTCATTCTAAAACCATAATTTTTGTTTCACATTCTAAACCCCAAGAGGAGTCAACCAAAACATAACATTGTACAATCCCCTAATAAGTAAAACCCAAATCATAGAAGCATCATCTATGACAACCCGTCCCTAATTTTCTATGTAATTTCTCCCCGAGTATGTGAAATGACTATTATGCCTTAAGTGATGTGGACGTGTTTATCTCTCTCTTAATGTATTTCCTCGCTTCTGTATTTAAATTGTACACGTTGTTACGAGAGTATGTGAAATTTTATCAGTGTAGAAACACTATTTCGGATAGATTTTTGATTTCCTTTTATTGAAGAAAATCTAAAACCCTATCCCTATCTACCCTTTTAACCCATCCCGTGCTGCCCTTTATGTCACCCACCAATCCCATCCTTTCTCTACACTCTAGCACTCAATCACAAATTAGAAAACAGAAAATAAAACACTATTTCTCTTCCTTCTCTTTCTCCTGTATATTCTCTTCTTTGCAAACACCATGAACGAGCATCAAAGCTCGTAGATCGAGCTTAAAAACCTCACCATTATGTTCCTCTCATCTTCACGAGCTCAACCATACCAACCAAACCCATTTTAGACGAGTTTTGACCCGTTAACTCGGAATGTCTGAACTCGAGTAATCTAAGTTCTACGTGTTTTCGAACGAGTTAGGTGGTTTTGAAGTTTGGGTAAGCTTCTACGTAACCCCTCGAGGCTCCTATAGCAATTTGGAAGAAGTTTGGAAGTGAAATAACCGAGTTTCGAGGAGTTTACTTTTGGCTGGATCTTTCGAGGTGTTTTCCGACCACCTCCGTCCACTTTTTAGACTCCAAATAGGTATAACGCGATTATACTCTTCGTGAGCTTCAAATCCATATAAAGTAGGTTGAAAATGGATGAAAAATGGAGTTATGTAAGCTTGAAAATTTTCCAGAAATCTGGCAAAATCAAGTTACAGACGGCAGCACTGACGGCAGCTCGCTAGAGAAGGAGACGAAATATTCCTTCAAAGTTGACGGAATATTCTGACAGCGTCAGGTAACGACGTCACACCTGTCAGTTAAAGTTAATAGAATATTTCAGTAAACTGACGGAATATTCTTGACGGATGTCAGGCATCAGGCCGCGGGTGGGGGGCTCTTCTGGCCGTGCCATTGTCGGCACGGGGGAGGAAGGGTGCGTGCGGGGTCCAAAAATTTATCTGAAAATTTAGGGATGTTCGTGACGTCGAGTAAATCACATTCGTATATTAAATCCCTAGGTTTGAGCAAACTATGAGGGTTTTATTTAGGTTTCCGTATATGTGCTTTAATTAATTCAAAAATAGTTATTTCACATATAGGAGAAACGTATCCCGAGGACGTACGAGGCCAGGTTAGGCTCGAGGGCTACGATCCGACGACATACTTGTAAGTGGGCAGTTTTGGCATAACCCAACCCTGAATGTCCACTAGGATACTGAATCGAGTTGTGCTGGCCGACACGTGGGAGGTGACGAAGCCATAAAGTGTGATGATGTGGAAAATGTGAATAAATTTAAACCTAATAGTGCCTAAATATCAGAGTGCGCTAGTGCGGGAGTGAACTCATCTCACATGTGATGTCAGAGGATAAGTAAAGTACAGTTGTGTGGGTAAGGATCATACCCTCAAAAGTAGCCACCATACTGAGATTCGCCAAGAATCCTCATCGATACAAATTTTCGACAGTTAAACCTGGAGGGGCGCAAAACAGAAAGTGTGAGTGGGCAAAACAAAGGTTTTGAAAATATCTTTCTATTTAGAAATGTAATAATCCCTCACCGTAAGACCCATATAATTTCTCAGAAAAATAACAATACATATGTATATAAAAATCATGCTAAAGAGCAGTAAGAATCAAGGTATGCCATGTTGAAGTATCTCAATAACAACTGAAATAAATCAATATAAAATGATATGTAAGCCGGAGTCACCCAACGTGACCTGCACGGCTGAATCTATCTAGTTGAAGTGACCTGTACAGTTGTATCCAACTAGCCGGAGTCACCTAACGTGACTTGTACAATTATATCGATCTAGCTAGCCAGAGTCACCTGTACGGCTGTATCTATCTAGCCGAAGTGACCTGTACAGCTATATCCATCTAGCCAGAATCACCTAACGTGACATGTACGGCTATTTCCATTTAGCTAGCCGGAGTCACTGATCACTCATATATTTCATGCATTTATACCATCCATTTCTCGAGTCTTTGTGATGTTTTTGTATTAGAATGGTTGCATTTTACCTTACTTTGTGTTAGTGTGCAGTTACATTTACCTTAAGATTAATATCAAAAGAAATGTGAGAGATAGTGGAGGGATAAAATAAAATAAAAAGAAGGATAAAAAATAGACTCGTGGGGATGAAAGGCTGAGAAGAAAAGAAGAAAAAGTCAGAAAGTAGGGGGAGTGGGGCGGTGATGAGAAAAGAAAAATAAAAAGAAAAACAGAACTCGGTGGAAGACAGAGGGGAGCGGGAGGCTACGGACAGAAAAATAAAGAAAAGGGAGAGAGAAAGGAAGAATTAGAAAAGATAGAGGGAGAGAGGAGAGGGGGCTCACGGATAAAAAAAAGAAAAAGCAGCTGGCGTGGGGGAGGGCACGGGCAGAAACAGAAAGAAAGAAAAGGCTGGGGAAAGACTAGAGAGAAAGAGGGAAGACAGAGGGCAGAGGCAGAGAGCACGGACAGAGAGAGCAGAGCAAGACGGGCACAGAAGCAAAGGCAGGCCTCAATACAGAGAGAGGCGAGGACAGTTAGCAGAGGCACACGGCAGAAAGCAGAGGAAGCATGCTCCTCTCTTTGAGGAGATGATCAGTGAACTTTCCTTGTAAAAAAAGGGTTGTCTCTTTCCTTAATTTTTCATGAATAATTTCTTATGTATTCAAATAATTATGTGTAACTAATTTCTTTTCACTAGAGTGAGGCCATGAGCCACAACATGATTATGTAGATTTCTATTTTAATTGCTTAAGTGTTGTTACATGCTTGCTTTGATATTTTCAATTACCGAATTAAACTATCTATGTGCCTTGATGTTTGATCACCATTAGGATGCTTAGAAAAGTCATTGGATGCAATTTTGAACGAATATCACGTTAAAATTGATTGTGCTTCTTGTGATTGAGGATTGTAATTTCTCCTAAGGTAAATATCATACTCTTAGGGATTACATGGTTTAACAAAAGGATTTTCACCGAGATTAATGAATCACTTATGTTTATATTTAATCCAAATGTCATGGATAAATTGCATGTAGTGGTATGCGTTTTAGCTTGAATATCACAAGTAAAACATACACAAGGAAAACCCAACCTTCAAAGTATGTGTGTTTTCGATTACTTAAGCAATTAGAAGAGCTACGTATGAGTGTTGTTAGTAAAGGTTGAACTCTAGCGCTTTGTCAATCTAATTTTCTTCAATCATTTATTTTATCTCAAATTTCTATATTTAATTGTTCTGTTTAGTTCGATCACTATTTCTATAAGCCAATCCCATTTTAGATAATTGTTTTAGTCACATTCAATAGTATTTAATTTTGCCAAATTAGTGAAGTTCTTAGAGTTAACTAAGCAAAATATTCCAAAAACTCGTAAATTGTTTATATCAGTCCCTGAGGAGATCGACCTTGCTTGAGCCATTCTATACTACAAACGACTTGTTCTTTTGCAAGAATTTTCTAACGGTTTTACCCTTGTTTTACAGGTGGTAAAATCGCTATCAAGAAATTGGCGCCACCCATTTCTGTGAAGAGTGTGAGCTCTTTCTCGGGACATGCTGGTTTCTATAGAAAATTCATCAAGGATTTTTCCAAAATTAGTCATCATCTGTCTCTGAATTGAATCAAATTGCCAGCAGGATGTCTAGCTCTAGACATTAACTAAAGCGCTTCTTGGGAGGCAACCCAAGCTTTCTATCTTTCCTTTATGTTTGAATAATTTTTAATTTTCTTGTTCTGTTTTACTTTTGTTTTATGGTTTGTGTGTTTAAGTCCTACTTTTCCTCCCTTTATGCATGTAATGCTTTTGCAGTCTCTACCACAACGTCTTGCATAATTTCATAATCCCACGGGTTACTCACACATTTTCTATGGATAATGAGACGTGTCGAAGCAAGTTTGGGGGTCTCACTATCTTTATTTCATTTTGTTTTGCATTTTTATACCCTTCTCTTTACTGCTTTCATTTTGTTTTGGTTATTTAGTTGTGTTATTTGGTTTATTTCTTTGAGTTTATGTTTTAAAACATTGCGAGTAAATAGAGTTTTTACATTGATTTTTGTGGAAAGGAATACACGTGCGAAAAAAAAATGACAATAATAATAAAAGCTGAAATATTTTACAATGATGTGTGAACTCATAGCATTCATTGGTCATTGGTCAGGTGGTGCCTCAGATGTCGACGGAGCTCCGGAAAGACGGAGCGCCAGAGTTGGATGCTCCGGAGCCTCAACACTTGGTGCAACTCCAGATGAGGAAGGCAACATAAACCTCGGGAGTAACGCCATAAACCTTTGATGATCACTCTGAATCCGACCGTCCGACTCCTGCAGCTGGTCCAGCTTCCTCTTCATACTTGTTGAATAACTGGTTGCGAGCATGTGCAACTCCTTGTTCTCGTTCCTGAGTCCTCTGACCTCTTGTCGAAGACTAGCCACCTCAGCCATTAGAGCCTCAACCTGACGAGATCGTGCAAGAAGGCGTTGGCCCATGTTTAAAAATGAGCCTGCACACTGGACGCTGAGAGCCAGAGAGTCCTGAACAGCCAGCTCGTCTGACCGCCTGGATAGCATCCTATTGTCCCTTGGAGTGAGAAAGTTCCTAGCAACCACTGTAGCGGTTATATCGTTCTTCATCATTGTGTCCCCGACTGTAAGAGGACCATTGGGGGATACGAAGAATGGATGCCAAATGTTGTTTGGAGAAGACAAGTCATCATCTTCTCCGACATTCAAGTTAAGGCGACGGTCAGAAGGGTAAGACATTTTTCTGGAGGTATTGAGAAAGAAGAGATCAGAAAGATTAAGATTTCAGAAGTGCAAGAAGAGAGTGTTTACGGCAATTCAGGTGTGCTGTGGAACCAAATTAGTGCCTTTATAAAAAGAGGAAATCGAAGAGGCAATTTTCAGAAATCGAAGAGGCTCTCCTCAGATATCGAAGAGGCGTCCACTCGCAAATCGAAGAGCCGGACTCCTTTTTCAAAAGCTGGACTCTTTTCTCAAAAGCCGGACCTGCTCAGAAACCACTAGCCGACCTCCGGATTTCAAAAGATCGACTTTTTCAGATTTGTCGTCACTCGTCACATGCAACTGTCAGCTTTGCGGAAATTACGGGCAGCTTTGTCAGAAAGCGCGTAATTTTTACTGTTCATCCATCCACCGGCTGCCGACAGGAGTAGGAGAATAGTTCCGGTTGTGAAGAAATCCCTATAAGTATGTACCTTCGCCTTCCATAGCAAGGGCACACTCACTCAACATATCTTCATCTCCGAGAATGTATTCCTAAAGAAACCTCTCAAGTTACTCAATGTTCTTCATCCCTTGGAGCACCTCAGAAAACAAATCATCAAGAGCAAAAGTATTTCATATCATAAAGGTTAAAAGCAAAAGTATCTCATATCATGCTTTCTCCTCACCTTCATCTGAAGAACAGGGAGAAAGAGAGATCCTGATTGCTTACCTAGTCTTGCTCTCGAGTACTCATCTCAGACCCCTCACAGCCCAGTTCAAAAATAAACCTGTGCAGAGGTACTTCTTCAAAAGAAAAAGTATCTCACAGACGAAGCAGGAGGAGTCTGAGTTGCGTCGAAGAGCAGATGAGTCTGAGTTGATCCAAGAACTCGAGAAGATGCCACACCTGCGTGGAAACCAGATTACTTGAAGCATGTGGAGACAACGTGCTGATTCATCCTCAACTAAGCTGAGGATCACTTGCAAGAAAAAGTCTCATCCAGTTCAAGATGAAAGCTGTGGAAAGTCAACAAGCACGACCAATGATCACCTATTAGTTCTATTCATTGTCTTTTATCGTCATTTTCAATTTTTCGTTTGCACTTTCTACATTTTCTTGCGTGCTTAACTGATTTATTTCTTTTCTTTGCAGGAATTTTTGGTTATTTCCACCCTTGAAGTTGATTGCAGAATTTTAGCTTGGGGGTCATTGCTTGATTTTACTGCAAATTAGGGAAGTTTTCAGTCCTAATGCTTTATTTTGTTTCTTTTCATTTAGTCATTTTATTTTTATTTTTATTTGCTTATTAATGTTTTCTAGCATTAGGGACAATGTCCAGTTTAAGTTTGGGGGTAGAGAGTATAAAAATGACCAAATTGAAAATTTTTGTACCTTCGACTACGAACTGGTTTCATTTGTTTCCGTATTGTTGCTTTGTTTTAAAATAATAATAATAATAATAAATTCTTGCATTTTTGTTGTTTGTAGCTACTTCTCAATTCAATGATGAGATTTGATCTTAATTTCCTTCTTACTTTCAAGAAGTCTAAGTTTAACAATTGTTCTTTTTGTTGTCTTTGTGTTAACTGTAACTTCCAGCAAACAACTTGAAAAATAAATAAATATGCCTAGTCTTGTCAATGTGAAACTTGAGCATGATTTAACTTTCATATGTGAATCATGTGAACTTATGTAAACCTTGTGAGTTTTTGAGCCTATACATGATTGAACCATTATGCATCAATCTTATTCCTTCTTGTGCGTATGATCTCATTGTACATGTATCTCTAGAACTTGCTTTATACTTCTCGACTCATTCATCAATTCATGTAATAACTTGGAAGTGATATAGGCCATCTTTGGATCGTTTGAGCCTTTCATGCCTACCTTATATGCTATGTGTATTCGTATTAGCCCATTGAGCCTTTAACTAAGCCATTTCTTTGTTAGCCACATCTCTTTACCATGCTCTGATATTGGATTTGAGCCCATACACAGAAATCGATTCCTTATTGTTTTGAGAAAGTATTACATGGGTTGTGCTTTTGGGGGTTTTGCTTACCTAGAAAAAAATGGATGGAGTATATGTATTACAATGAAATGTGATTTTGATGGGTGATGTAGCTTTGAAAAAAAAAAAAAAAAAAATATTTGGACAGTGCTGATTTGTTGAAAATATGTCTGCAGAAGCTTACTTTTATTCTTAAGTTTCAATGGTATCATAAGTACAGTTTGTGACTGCAGAGTATAAATTTCCATTTGAAGTTGAATTTGGGGGGTGACAAGTGCTCATGGTTTTATTAGTTTGCTTCCAATTTGAATGATGTGATATTGAGGTGTTGGAAAACTTCTACAATTATACTTTCTCAAACATTCTTTGGTTTCCATATCCTTTCTTTCATTATCCTATCACCTTTAACCCCATTACAACCATAATAAAGTCCTATTGATCCAAGGTATTACCTAAATATTGATAGCGAACTAGGTGGACAAGCAAGCATATGGCGGCATGTACAATGAAATCACTTGAGTGAAACACATTAACCAAAACATATGAGTGAATGAGCGTATGTTCCGTGAGAAGCTTACATGTTTGCATATGATAATTTAAGGGAGTTTGGAATTGCATTGATAAGACTAGCTCACACATGACGTTTCAAGTTTTGCTAGAAGGAAATTTGGTTAACTATTGGATGATGTTTTGAATACTTGTGGCTTAGTTCTTGACAGTTTATTTCATGGTTAGCATTTATCTCTGAGATCGAAATTGAGAGGATAGCTACTATGTTGTTGAGTCGAGTCTTAGTTGAGTAATTTTGTTTTGTGTTTTGTTTTGCTAGAGGACTAGCAAAAATGTAAGTTTGGGGGTATTTGATCACTCATATATTTCATGCATTTATACCATCCATTTCTCGAGTCTTTGTGATGTTTTTGTATTAGAATGGTTGCATTTTACCTTACTTTGTGTTAGTGTGTAGTTACATTTACCTTAAGATTAATATCAAAAGAAATGTGAGAGATAGTGGAGGGATAAAATAAAATAAAAAGAAGGATAAAGAATAGACTCGTGGGGATGAAAGGCTGAGAAGAAAAGAAGAAAAAGTCAGAAAGTAGAGGGAGTGGGGCGGTGATGAGAAAAGAAAAATAAAAAGAAAAACAGAACTCGGTGGAAGATAGAGGGGAGAGGGAGGCTACGGACAGAAAAATAAAGAAAAGGGAGAGAGAAAGGAAGAATTAGAAAAGATAGAGGGAGAGAGGAGAGGGGGCTCACGGATAAAAAAGAAAAAGAAAAAGCAGCTGGCGTGGGGGAGGGCACGGGCAGAAACAGAAAGAAAGAAAAGGCTGGGGAAAGACTGGAGAGAAAGAGGGAAGACAAAGGGCAGAGGCAGAAAGCACGGACAGAGAGAGCAGAGCAAGACGGGCACAGAAGCAAAGGCAGGCCTCAATACAGAGAGAGACGTGAGGACAGTTAGCAGAGGCACACGGCAGAAAGCAGAGGAAGCATGCTCCTCTCTTTGAGGAGATGATCAGTGAACTTTCCTTGTAAAAAAAGGGTTGTCTCTTTCCTTAATTTTTCATGAATAATTTCTTATGTATTCAAATAATTATGTGTAACTAATTTCTTTTCGCTAGAGTGAGGCCATGAGCCACAACATGATTATGTAGATTTCTATTTTAATTGCGTAAGTGTTGTTACATGCTTGCTTTGATATTTTCAATTACCGAATTAAACTATCTATGTGCCTTGATGTTTGATCACCATTAGGATGCTTAGAAAAGTCATTGGATGCAATTTTGAACGAATATGACGTTAAAATTGATTGTGCTTCTTGTGATTGAGGATTGTAATTTCTCCTAAGGTAAATATCATACTCTTAGGGATTACATGGTTTAACAAAAGGATTTTCACCGAGATTAATGAATCACTTATGTTTATATTTAATCCAAATGTCATGGATAAATTGCATGTAGTGATATGCGTTTTAGCTTGAATATCACAAGTAAAACATACACAAGGAAAACCCAACCTTCAAAGAATGTGTGTTTTCGATTACTTAAGCAATTAGAAGAGCTACGTATGAGTGTTGTTGGTAAAGGTTGAACTCTAGCGCTTTGTCAATCTAATTTTCTTCAATCATTTATTTTATCTCAAATTTCTATATTTAATTGTTCTGTTTAGTTCGATCACTATTTCTATAAGCCAATCCCAATTTAGATAATTGTTTTAGTCACATTCAATAGTATTTAATTTTGCCAAATTAGTGAAGTTCTTAGAGTTAACTAAGCAAAATATTCCAAAAACTCGTAAATTGTTTATATCAGTCCCTGAGGAGATCGACCTTGCTTGAGCCATTCTATATTACAAACGACTTGTTCTCTTGCAAGAATTTTCTAACGGTTTTACCCTTGTTTTACAGGTGGTAAAATCGCTATCAGTCACCTGTACGACTGTATCTATCTAGACAGAGTGACTTGTGCGGCTGTATTCATCTAGTCGGAGTTACCTAACATGACCTGTACGGCTATATCCATCTAGCTAGCCGGAGTCACCTGTACAACTGTATCTATCTAGCCTGAGTGACCTGTATGGCTATACAGCCGGAGTCACCTATACGGCTATATCTATCTATAGTATTGTGTCAGCTTGAGTCACCTAACGTGACCTGTACGGCTGACCCTTATCCATCAATAGTACTATGTCAGCTGAAGTCACCTAACTTGACCTGTACGGCTGACCCTCATCACTACCATACACACTGCAATTTATATCATCAATAAGTACTCACTGAAGCTTACCTGGGTGTCTGCAGCGTCATGCAACATTATGCATATCTATACTAATGCATATACTAAAATGTAATGCAATTGGCTTGGCATTTAAAAACGTAACTCCGTTTAAAGCAGTTTATGGGAAAACGTAAAACATATATACATATATATAGAAAACCAGAAGCCCATTCACCTGAAGTATGCGCTACAGCTCCCTAACACAATATCGAGATGTCTCAAATGATCGTCACCTAGAACAATTATCAGATCACATCTCAGAATTCTTGTCGATAGAATACGTAACTGACATAGAACATATGTCTACGTAATTCGATCCGGAAGATTCATATAACATATTTCTAATCCGTAACTTCCAAGGACCACATTATGCTTCTAGAATAACTTAAAGTTTCAGAATGATCCAACGGTCGGATCTCCACCAATTACCAAAACCAAGTGGCAGGTAACATTTTATTTTACGAACTTACAACTCCAATTCGGGAAGATCCATACGTCGGATTCCCAATCTGTAAGTTCCTACATTTCTCAAATACTATGAATAGGGGTGTGCTATCCACACACCCCTTTTTACTTCTCACACACCCCTATTACTTTCTGCCCGTTAGATCTTTTTCAATTCATTCGATCCGACGGTTGAAATCCAAAAAGGTGTGAGAGAAGTAAAAAGGAGTGTGTGGATATCACACCCCCTATGAATAATATCCTATTAATGTTTGATGACGATCCAACGGTCGAATCGTCGATTCATATAATGACCTATTAACGTATCATAGATAATTTAGGTTCTAACGATCAACCAACATCATTCAATTCTCAAAACTGAACTCAAGACATCTAATATAACCTAAAATAGCATTGATGGCCATTTGGCCAACGTCGCCGTGGGTGGCGGTCAACCGCCCCGACATCGCTGCAAAAATCAAATATCTCCAAAAATTCTCAAATTTTACAGAAATGGAGGTCTCAATAAGTAGAGTAACTTTCATACCTGTGACCAAGGCCAATTTAGCCAGGAAAAGCTCCAATTTTGCTAAAACCCGTCGGAACCCTAGAATTTGGGTGTTCTTAATTCGTCCTCAAATCAACTCCGACGCTCCAACCACTGATTGGGCATTGTTCTGGGCCTCAAAGGAAGTCTAATGATGGTGATAATTGAAGGAAAACATTTCGAGATTGGTGGATTTCGAGCAAGTCTCCCGCGGCACCCACATGGGTGTTCTTCATGAAATCTCCACATGTCATGTAAATTTTGGCTAGAATTGAATGTTGGGATATGTGATTAGGTTTGGGGGTGGTGAATGGGTGGAAATCGCCTGAACTATGGGTGAGAATCGCAGAAAATTACACTGGTTCGAAACTGGGTGTTGTGGGTACACGGGTCGACTCGGTTGGGTGCTTTGCACCTCCCTCATTTCCCATCCTTTCCTTTCCTCCTGATTGGGCTTCCTATTCCTCTATCTTCTTCCAATTAGTCACACATTCCCTCATTTCTCTCCTTAATTTCTAATCTCCACCGCCCATTTCTCTTTCTTTTAATCTGGGCCATACATGTGGCTTTCCCAATTTTGCTCCAAAAATCTGGGGCTTTCAAGAAAATAACTAATTTACTAAAATGTCCCTGGCTTTAAACGTTAATAACTTCGTAGTTATAACTCCAAATTATGTTCCATCTGCGCTCGCGCGTCCGTAGCGACGAATACTACCCAAATATGCCAAGAAAACAGATTTTACGTGTCACGAATAGGTAGTCAACAAAAGTCAACATATTTGCCTCGAAGGGTATTTTCGTAAATTCACATTTTAAATTTATAAAAACTATAATTTTTAGGGACGGGTTGTTACAATTTACCCACCTTAAAAAAATTTGTCCCCGAAATTTAAAACCACTTGCTAGACAAAAGTGGAGAAAAGACAGTAGAAAAATAAATACGTGAATGAGATATCAAGTTAGAGCGACTGCATAAAAGAGAATGACATTCCGTCGCGATCGGAGTGCAGTGATTTCTCTTTCATGCCTCCAAGCTCAAACTTTCATTCTCCTTCAGTATAATACTTCAATATAAAATCCTTTACGAAACATCAAACCAAAAATAGATATGTAAAAACATAACGTCAAATTACGCATATATAAATAATAATGTAAAGTTAGAATAATTGTACTAAAATCAAAGACCGAACATAGAAAAATTTCACCTATGCCTTCGTAAATGGACCTAGTTTCCCACTTGCTTAACGAATCTAACAATAAGTTATTGATATTACGGTCTGCAGCCTGCAATACCGACAACTCACTATTGTCTCGATAAGCAAGTAACAATTCCCGAGGGTGCAATATTACCATATTGCCCCTCATTGGGAAATACACATACATCGTCTAAACCAAACCTCGATCGTGCCCGCGCACTACCTTCTTAACATCGTAAATATCATAAAATTTTCGTGTCACAATCTCGATTATTCAATTACCTATTCGCAATACTCTTCTGAAAATCACATACTGTGCATAAATATTTATACCATATCTCGAACAATGCCATGCTCGTAGCCAAGAATGTAACTGCAGTTACACATAACTTTAACAAGAGTAAGTGTTTACCAATCATGCACCAAGCGTAAAATATCTATATGTCAGCTCCAATGGTACCATAGCTAAACTAGAGTTGTAACCGTACAAGCAACTAAAATAGAGATAAAGGTATGTTACAACCATACTAATTGTGGGATGAGCGAAATGCAACACGTCTACTAAGGTCTGAGTAACTCGTTTCAGACTAATCCTTAGTCCCGGGGTAGTAATGTGATACTAGACAAAGCCTGGTACTCTTAAACGTTGGAAAGACTTCCCAAAGCTTGGAAGTGAAATGTTTAACACGGTGAAATATAAATATGTCTAGATAATAATCTGGTCTGGTTTCTGTTTGCCTAAACTAGCATAGAAGTCCAGAAGCAGCTATCTCAAAATGCCATCCTTTAGAAGCAAACAGAGAATAAACTGTGGCTGTCTAGGAAGTTTAGATCATAAGTCCTCAATATCCTCTCAACTCTAACCAGAAGTGAGGCGCCCAAACTAAGAATTCTCTTTAAACACATCAAGTGGAGCCTCAATTTTAATTCATTTCGTATCTCTACATTTGAATAGATCACAAACAAGGACTTTGGATCACAAGATGCAGAGAAATTAAAAACTCACTTTTCCGTCTTAGTTGATTTCACAAGTGTCTTGTTGTTGAAATTCCAGTGCCCAATTTAAGGAAAGAAATCATCACCATTACCGACTTTACGCTTTAAAGCTGGAAAGCTACCACTAATTGAAACACCCTACTAACGTAGCATTGGTTCAACATCATGATTATTGATTTTCACATTCTCAACATGTACAAAATACCTCATACCGAGAGTGTATAATGATAACTCCCAACTCCAATCATACACCGAAAGTGATTATAACTGTTCAAACTATTTCTTGATGGGTTAATGATAACGCCATATCGATACTTGTATTTTCCAAATGAAGTGGAATAGGATAAGCTGAAAGTATTCAAGAGTAGATATGTCCTTTTTATACAACCGGACTGAAACACGATAATACACTAGTAAATGTTGATTTAGTCATTCTATTGTCGATGTCAAAAACTTAGCTCATTCCAAAAGTAAGTGTACTTAAGAAGTTCTGAGGTTGATAAAGATTTTGGCTACGTTTGCCACAGAGAAATATCATTTGATTTTCAAGCAAAGATGGTAATTGTTAACTCTAAGTTATGGATAAGATGGCTTATTCAAAACAGTTCTACACATTGAAACTATAGGTGGTAATCCATCATGCAGCCTCTACACAGCTGAAACATCCAAATGACACGTCATCATGGAATTTCCAAAAGATCAATGTCATTGAAAAGTGTAAAGCAATGGTGATATGAGAAAACAATTCGGTTGTCAGAAACTTTATTCATGTTCAACTTTCCAAACTAAACTGACTTTCCTTGGCTGAAAGGTGAAGGAGGATACTATAACCGAGAATCACAAACAAATTGTCGACAAAATCGACAAGATCAAGGATATCTTGAATTCTACAAAACTTTGTAAGGATGTTAACTTTCTTCTGCTACGACCTTTTTGGGAAAAGAAAAGAACCTCATCTACTGAGATCACGTCTTCCAAGAAAAGTAACCATTTAGTCAAAGTTTACAGTTGACGAATCTGGTATAAAGCTGACTAACAAAGCTTAAAGGGTTTGTCTCACTATCAAGGTAAATAAAAAGATCACTGATAAGACCACTATGAATTCGTCAGACCATGGAGGCAAGCTCGGGTTACAAAGGTCTAGGTACAAACCTAAGGTTCAGTATTTCGCCCTCGCGAATAGGTTTAAAGTTCCCTAGATAAAATGTTTGATTGGATAATTACCTAATTAGTAAGCGTTGGTGACTAAGTTCTCTCAATGAAGTATTACTTGCTTAAAAAGTCACAAGGAAACTGATATAGGGATTGTTCGATAAGAAATATGGAGAGTAATTGTGATGTTAACAAGGTGAATCACTGGTGTATTCCACTTCTCGCATTTGGTAGCATCCCAAGTAGAATTTCAAGAAAAGATGCCAAAGGCATACCTCCTCAAAACGTGCTAAGCTACTAACCAACTCTACGACACAAACTAAAAGGTCTTTATAGTCTTCTCGACACTCAAAACATTCTAGTAATGAGGTGTCATTTCGTAAGTCGATTCTACTATCCACTTGTGGAAGTGATCGAAAGGTGGCTAGTCAAAGAAATTTTGATTACCTAAATAGGTAGTATGGTTAACTTAACCGTGAATTTACTATCTTAATACAAGGTCTGCTACTAAGTTCCCACAATTTAGTTTCTCTGGCTCAAGTAATCATCGTTAATCAGCCTATTAGTTACGCTGCTAATTAATGCATATACAATAATT
Source organism: Crataegus laevigata (assembly GCA_963580275.1). Taxonomy (NCBI): domain Eukaryota; kingdom Viridiplantae; phylum Streptophyta; class Magnoliopsida; order Rosales; family Rosaceae; genus Crataegus; species Crataegus laevigata. Next base: position 1,614,882 of record OY756944.1, read on the forward strand.
TGAAAATTGTTCGCTACCCTAAAATTGTAAAACGGCGTCCTGGCATAATTGTATCACTTCCAGATACTAGCATGTGTTCGGTGTCAGAAATCATACCACCTGAATACTGGTTAACAGCTTCTGGATATCAGACAGTGTCGCCAATCAATAGTGCCATCATAGGCTGATTACAGGTTAGAGCCTACTTGGGTGAATGGTTTTGAATGATTACTAAGGAATTGGTCACTAGTGCATTTGGAAAGATTAGTGTTATCAGGGACCAAAAGTAATTGTCCCAATATGTTTTTCCATTAAGTGCTACCATTGTAGCACCATATTATCACTCAAGACATTTCTGGAGTCTTGACGAGAGTAGACTTTGTAGAAATTCTAATAGGTGGTATTCTAACGGACTCTGTCAAGGAACCAAAACTATTTCTAATTTTCCCAATCTCAAAATGTTTAACAATGATGGCTAAATAGTAGTGATGGGATTGATCTATAGATCCCTGGTAATACATCGTTATTTTAGGGCTATCAACTAGTCTTAAATCTACATCTTTCCTTGGTAGGAAAGTTCTTTGCTTATATTTTAAAGGCGTTCGCCAAAGTAATCTTCAAAAATGTCGACAAGTCGACAAAGTTGCCCAAAACTTAAGAAAAACTAACACATTTTTTGTACTCGATGAGGTGGCAAGATTCGATATTCAGGTTCAAGAGCCCAAAATGCTTGCATCACACGTGTGATGGATGCAGTACTACCCAACTTATGCTCTGATACCAAACTGACACACGACCCGAAATGTCCACTAGAATACCGAATCGAGCTGTGCTGGCCGACACTTAAGAGGTAACGAAGCCATAAAGTGTGATGATGTGGAAAATGTGAATAAATTTAAACCTAATAGTGCCTAAATATCAGAGTGCGCTAGTGAGCGGGAGTGAACCCATCTCACACATGATGTTAGAGCATAAGTAAAGTACAGTAGTGTGGGTAAGGATTCTACCCTCACAAGTAGCCACCATACTGAGATTCACCAAGAATCATTGTTGATACGAACTTTCAGCAGTTAAACTTGGAGGGACGTAAAACAGAAAGTGTGAGTGGGTAAAACAAAGGTTTAAAAAATATCTTTCTATTTAGAAATGTAATAACCCCTCACGGTAAGACCCATATAATTTCCCAGAACAATAACAATACATATGTATATAAAAATCATGCTGAAGAGTAGTAAGAACCAAGGTATGCCATGTTGAAGTATCTTAATAACAACTATATAAACAAGCTGAAATAAATCAATATAAAATGATATGTCAGCCGGAGTCACCTAATGTGACATGTACAGCTGAATCTATCTAGCCGGAATTACCTTTACAGATGTATCTATCTAGTCGGAGTCACCTAACGTGACCTGTATGGTTATATCCATTTAGCTAGCCGAAGTCACATGTATGACTGTATCTATCTAGCCGGAATGACCTGTACGGCTGTATCCATCTAGCCAGAGTCACCTAACGTAACTTGTACGGCTATATCCAACTAGCTAGCCGAAGTCACCTGTACAACTGTATCTATCTAGCTAGAGTGACCTATACAACTATATCCATCTAGCTAGCCAGAGTCATCAGTACGACTATATCCATCTATAGTATTGTTTTAGCTGGAGTCACGTAACGTGACCTGTACGGCTGACCCTCATCACAACCATGCACACTGCAATTTATATCTTCAATAAGTACTCACCTGAAGCTTACCTGGACGTCTGTAGCGTCATGCAACATTATGCATAACTATACTAATGCATATACTAAAATGTAATGAAATTGGCTTGGCATTTAGAAACGTAACTCCTTTTAAAGCAGTTTATAGGAAAACGTAAAACATACATATATATAGAAAACCAGAAACCCACTCACCTAGAGTCTACGCTACAACTCCCTAGCATAATATCGAGATGTCTCGAACTATCGTCGCCTAGAAAAATTATCAGATCACATCTCAGACTTCTTGTCGATAGAATACGTAACTTACATAGAACATATGTCTACGTAATTCGATTCGGAAGATCCATATAACAAATTTCTAATCCGTAACTTCCAAGGATACACATTATGCTTCTAGAATAACATACTAAATTTTCGGAACAATCCAACGGTCGGATCTCCGCCAATTGCCAAAACCAAGTAGCTATTAACATTTTATTTTACGAACTTACAACTCCAATTCGGGAAGATCTGTTTGTGGGATTCCTGATCCGTAAGTTCCTAAATTACTCAAATATTATGAATAATATCCTATTAAATTTTGATGACGATCTAACGGTCGGATCGTCGATTCATATAATGACATATTAACGTATCGTAGATAATTTAGGTTCTAACGATCAACCAACATCATTCAATTCTCAAACTGAACTCAAGACATCTAATATAACCTAAAAATAGCATTGACGGCCTTCTAGCCAGGCGCCGCTGTGGGTGGCCGCCAGCCGCCCCGACATTGTCGGAAAAATCAACTATCTCCAAAAATTCTCAAATTTTACAGAAATGGAGATCTCAATGAGTAGCGTAACTTTCATACCTAGAAATTGGGTGTTCTTAATTCATCCTCAAATCAACTCCGACGCTCCAACCACTGATTGGGCATTGTTCTAGGCCTTAAGGGAAGTCTAATGATGGTGATAATTGAAGGAAAATATTTTGGGATTGGTGGATTTCAAGCAAGTCTCCCGCGACACCCACATGGTGTTCTTTGTGAAATCTCCACCATTTCATGTAAATTTTGGCTAGAATTGAATGTTGGGATATGGTGATGAGGTTTGGGGGTGGTGAATAGGTGGAAATCGCCTGAAAAATGGGTGAGAATAGTCAGAAATTTCACTAGTTCGAAATCAGGTGTCGTGGGTACATAAGTCGGCTCGGTTGGGTGCTTTACACCTCCTTTCTTTCCCATCATTTCCTTTCCTCATGATTGGGCTTCCTATTCCTCTCTCTTCTTCCAATTAGTCACACATTCCGTCCTTTCTCTCCTTCATTTCTAATCTCCACCGCCCATTTCTCTTTCTTTTAATCTAGGCCATACATGTGGCCTTCCAGATTTTGCTCCAAAAATCTGGTGTTTTGAAGAAAATAACTAATTTACTAAAATGTCCCTGACTTTAAATGTTAATAACTTCTTCGTTATAACTCCAAGTTACGTTCCATCTGCGCTTGTGCATCCGTAGCGACGAGTATTACCCGAATATGCCAAGAAAACAGATTTTACGTGTCACAAATAGGTGGTCAAGAAAAGTCAACATATTTACCTTGAAGGGCATTTTCATAAATTCAAATTTTAAATTTATAAAAACTATAATTTTTAGGGACGGGTCGTTACAAGTTTATTTTATAATCTATACATATTTATAGTTTCCATAAATGCGTATTTACTTCATTTTACGTCCATATTGCCAAGTATTTGATATTGTGATATGAAATGTGATAAATATTGTTCTATGGTTGGGATATTACTGTTATGACATTCATACATAGTTGTACATGCTCATCTTGCTGCACCGGTGTTAGTATTCGCCCCAGGGTTAGGGCCAATCCTTCACGTGTATGTTCACATCGCACCGTTCGCTCACCTTGGATCTAAGTTAGGTGCTAGTCCTGTCGGGTAGATTGCATTAGGAAATCCGACTTGTATGTGACCGTGCTTCTGCACTAGTCTTCACGTAATCATATTACTAGAGCGTATTGATTACACCCAATCTTGTTCTTGTCAGGAGATTATCTGTTCGAACTCGTGTGTCAGCTTAGATGGATGAGTACTTAGTTATACTTGATTTTTACATGATTATATTACTATGGTATTTGGCATATTCTCTTATATTATGGATATAGAAGTGTGGATACATACTTACGTTGTATGTTTTTAAAGGAAACTATACTTGTTTTACAACGAGGGGTTAGTATATTAAAAAAATAAAGGTTTTCGTATAAGCATTGTTTTGCTGACCCACTCAACTTTGTTTTTTGCCCCTCCAGGACCTAGATAGCTGATTCCTTCGTGGCACTCAAGGAGCCTTTGGCAGTTCTGATATTATCTTCAGTTTAGATGTACGAACTTATCACTGTTATGTAATAAGTGTACTTTAGCTGCTTGATTACTCTTTGATAGTTGTACTGTCTTTTAAACTCTGAATAATTGTAGCGGGTTACTCCCACGATTGCGCACTATTTCACTGTTTAATTTTAATTAGTTCTAGTTTAGTTTTAAATTTATTCACTTTTCACATCACTTATCTCTATGGTTACGTCACCTCACGGTGATGGCCAGCATGCTACGACCTTCCCAGGTCGAGGTGTGTCATCACCAAAGAAGTTTTAAAAAATCAATATCTTGATCAATGTAGGGCTTGTTTGAAACTGCTTTGAAAATGACTTTTTAGAGAAAATATTTTTAGATTCTAAAAGCACTTAAAGTATTTCTTGCAAGAAGACAATTATGTGCTTCTTGCATGAATCAATAAAATGATTTTCTAGGATTCACTACATTTTTACTAAATATTGGTTCCAAAAACATTTTCACCAAAACTGCTTTCAATTATTTTAAAAGTTGGACTTGCCGCAAACGAGTTCACTTCTAAAATTCCACGAATTAGTTCACCTTGCTATGACTAATTTTGAGTTTGCTCCATGAGTTGGTTGTTTTTTGTTTTTAGCGGACTGTTGTAGGAGAACGTTGCTGGCTGAAACACATAATTCAAAGAGTAAACAACTTCATCATCAACATCTAAACACACACCGAATGAGTTATGCACATTATTAATGCAGCGAAGGATTCCTAATCGAAGGGAAATCCAAGTACATATAGAAAAGCTAAAACGCCTAAGACTAGGACTGCATATGAATTACATGGTCACGAAGGAGTCTTCACAAAAAATGTTGTGTACAAAGATATTTTGCTTCCATCAAATATATGATAAGGTTATGTTGATGCACAAAATCAGTGATGACTTTGGTACAATAGAAAGTGTCAGGTTTGTGACCTTCGCTAGATTGTTTTGGTCACCAGTGTAGATAAGTATGTAAAGAGAGATAAGTAGGGAAGCAAACACCAGATGTATATGGTTCACCCAGATTGGGTAGGGTTTACACAAGTACATAGGTTCAAGTTCTCATTAATTGTGATGGGTTTACACAAGTACATAGGTTCAAATTCTCATTTTGTGAGTTATAGTGAATAGTTTAGTACAAAATGACATTCGGGATTCATTGTGGAAGAATGATCCCTATTTATAGAAAAAGGGTTTCTAGCTTTGTTCTGACATTGACACGTGTTATGTTGTGATTGGCCTTTGATGTTGACATGTGTCGTGCTGTGATTGGCCTCTGATGTTGACATGTGTCGCGTTGTGATTGCTCTCCGGATTGGAGGGAAACTCTTGTGGGTCCTTGACGGTATAATGTTGACCGATGCTTAGTAGTTTCAGGGTTGGTCAAGTATGGTACAAACAGTGTTCCCCTAAGTTCCCGAGTGAGGGAAGCTTCCCAGTTGGGGATTTGCAAGATCCAAGCCATTGAGTAATCACGAAATTTCTAAGTGCTAAAGTGTGGTATCATCTTTAGTTGCCTCTGTCCCATAGGTAGGAGTGGTATCTTGAACATATGTTGACGCACAAGGTAATGTATCATTTTCACTTGAAGCTTACTTGTAGTTTCAGGCTTGGTCAAGTGGGATACAATCCATATAGTGGGAGTCCCCCAAGTCTTTGACTGGGAAGATCTACCGAAAAAGGTGACAGACAAGGTAAGCAATCAGAGTCCCAAGCAAGCAGTCACAGATCGGAGGTTTAACTTCAGACTCTGGTTGCTCGTTCTTTTTTTTTTTTTGCAGGTTGCATGAAGGATAAAGAAAACCAAAGGGAGAAGAGATGATATGAGATAACGTTTTCTTTTGAAAAGGTACCAGATGAATCGGTACATGCTTTGTTGTACATGTTAACTTTCCACAGGCTTATTCTTGAATTGGGTTGGAGGGTTTTCTGGTTTCCTCCAAAGGAGCGAGCTGACTCGAGAATTTGAGGGTCAAAACAACTCCATCAAATCTAGAGTACATTTGATCCTGATGATGTGAGATACTGTTGCTCTTCGGCGACGGTGCCAACGAAAGGTTGTTGAGGCTTCTCGAGTTCTTCGAATGGGGCAGTGATGTCGAGCTTGGTCTTGACTTAGACTCCTCCATCTGGATTATGTGGTTTTGTAGGAAGGGTGTTGTACCGTAGTGACCTGTTCCAACTCATCGTTGACCCTTCTGCTTCAATCTTTTGCATAGCCGAAGTGGTGCGTACCTTTTGCATTTGAATAGTCCTTCAGGACACTACTTCCCAGCCATTCATCTATGCTTGACAACTTCAATGTAAAGAACCAGTATCTGATCAATTGTCATGGGGTATTTGCCGGAGGAATTCATGACCTTGAAAACAGTTGAGGATGAGTACTCAAGAGCAATGCTAGAGAAACAATCAAGCAAAGGTTTCGAGCAATCAGTTCCAGATCGAAAGTTTGATCTCAGGTTCTGACTGATTGCTATCTTTCTCCTTGTCTTGTAAGCGGGAACAAGGACAAAGGCAAGGACAGGGAGAAAGCATGATATGGGATACTTTTGCTTTCGACCCTGATGATATGAGGCACTCTTGCTCTAGTGTGGCTTGTTTACAGAGGTATTATCGGGGGAAAAGAAAGCTGACTATTTCTAGAGGCTTCGTTAGGAGTGCCCTCTCAGATGTGAGGAAGGGTTAAGCATTTTTAGCAGGTCTGCCTGGTTATAGAGGATGCAGGTTGACATATATAGGAATTTCTCAAACAACAAGTGGTAATACTGTTCTTTTACCCTTTTTGGTCACAGCAATGCAGTGGGAGCTGCAAGGTTCACGTGTTCTAACTTTGTCAAATATCTTTGGCAAAGTGATCCGTGATATCCGGAAAGCTGATGTTGCATGTGAAGAGAGTCGATACATTTTATCCAGGACTACCTGGCTCTCGATATTCGAGGAGTGGTGTTTCTTCGATTTTTGAACAAGCAAATCTGTTGAGGGTCTGCCTCTTTGAAATTCAGAGAATGGAGCCTCTTTTATTTTTGAACAAGTAGGTCTTGTTGAAGATGCATTCTCGGAGAGGATGAAAAAGTAGGCATTCTTGCAAGTCTGCTTTGCCATGGAGGATGGAAGTCGACACATATAGCGATTTCCCGCTTAGCAAGTAGTGGTGTCATTCATTTGCCATTGTGTGTAATAGTAAGGTAACTGACACTTCAAAATTCCCGTGCCTTAGCTTTGTCAGAGATCTTTGGCCAAGTCACTTGTGGTATCCGAGGAGCTGATTTTGCGTGTGAGGATTACCAAAAAATTTTATTCAGGGAAACCTGGCTCTCGAAATTCGGAACGTGGTGCTTCTTCAATTTTTTTAACACTCGGTCATGTTGCCCTTCCTTTTATAGGGGTCCCAATTGTGTTCAAGGAGTACATTCAGAGAGCTACTGTTTGTAGAAGTTCCCCCTCATTTTTGTACTTCTGAGATTTATTGTGCCTCATTTTTCCTTTGTCATTTCTGAAAATGGCTTGCCCATCTAACTACCATTTTGACTTGAATGCTGTGGAAGAGGCATCCATGTCTTCTCAAGACAACATATGGCATCCATCTTTCTTATCCTCTACTGGTCCTCTTACCATTGGGGACTCTGTGATGAAGAATGACATGACCGCTACTGTGATGGCCAGGAATTTTCTCACCCCCAAAGATAATAGGATACTCTCCAAACGATCCAATGAGTTGGCTGTTCAGGATTCTCTGGCTTTCAGTATTCAGTGTGCGGGTTCTGTGTCTAATATGGGCCAACGCCTGCTTGATGGTGGAGGTGGTAAGTCTCAAACAAAATATCAAAAGGCTTAAGCATGAGAATGGACAATTGCACATGCTTGCACATAACTACTCCAGGGACATGCAGAGAAAGCTGGACCAGTTGCAGGAATCCGAGAGTCGAATTCTAAGTGATCATGAGAAGTTTATGGATTTGTTACAAAAGCGTCTACTGCCTTCGTCTTCTGGAGTTTTGCTGCGTACTGAAGCTCCAAATGATCAACCTCTAGTGCCTCATCTTTCTGGGGTTCTACCTAGTACTGAGGCTCCAAATGATCACCTTCCGGTGCCTCCTCTTTCTGGTGCTTTGCTGAGTATTGAGGCTTCTCATGAGTAACCTTTGTGAAGGCTCCCTCCTTTTTGTTTGTTTTGATTTTGTGTATGTTCATGTATATAATTGATCGAAAATTCAATAAACAAGCTTTACTTCGTTTAGCATATTGTGCTAAATACCCTTAGGCATCTTTCGCTATGTTCTTTGAATTTTTTCTTTTGTTGAAGTTTGCATGTTGAAACTTCGTGGGTGGATTCTGTAGGTTGCAATAGTGCTCCCCTAATTTCCCGAGTGAGGAAAACTTCTCGTTTGGGGACATGAAAGCTCCAAATTATTGAGTAGTTGCGAAACTTTTGATTACCAAAGCGTAGTAGCGTATGGTAGGAGTCCCCCAAGTCTTTGGGCGAGGAGTTGACGAAGAAGGTGTCTTGCTAGTAGTTAAGTTTCTAAGCTACCAAAACTTCACCCTTTTCTTTTTTAAGTGGTAGCCCAAAACTCTTAAAGGTTGCTAGGCTCAAAGAAAAATGAGAGCCATAGCCATTTGCATTTTTTTGTTTGGTTGTCAAGCCCAAAGAGGAGAGGAGGCCCGTGCCCACTCCTCTTTTTTTTTTTTGGTTTTTTTTTAGAAGCCTAATGATTTCTTGCTTCATGTTGAGAGATAGGGAAATAATGAAAATGAGACCCAAGGCCTCATCCCTTTACCCATGCTTTCTTCCCCATTTTCCTTGACTTTTCTCATTCTTGCATTGTTCACATTTTGGTGGAATTATTTTTCGTTTCCACTGATCAGCCTGAGTTGCTGCAATATAACACCATCCTCTGTAGCTCAACTCGCAAAGCCATCTTCATGAAAGTTGTTTCTTAACTCGTTAACTACAACATATCCAAATTTGAGATCCATCAGAGTAGTACAACTCTAGAAATTCAGGTATGATCAGTTACTCCTAAACCCTAAACCGATCAGACCTGTTGTGAGCTTCGAAACTCCATCTTCTCTTGCTCAGATCAATATACTTTCTTCATCAAAGTTGTTCCTCATCCGCCCTTCCATAACATATCAAAATTGAGAACAAACTAACTGTTAAATATTTCCAGATCCTCGAAACACTGTGGCAGTTTTAAAATCTGCAAAAATCTGGTCGTCGCAAAAATCTGGTCGTCTTGTTTGGAGCTGCAACACTCTAATTTCTGTCGCTCAAAAAGAAAAAGTTCCTTCGAGATGTCCAAAATTCAGCTCAATTGAAGAAGAGCAGAAGTTGCAAAAATTTGTTCAAGATCGGAGTGTGTGTAGTTCAATAGGTATGGTTTGTTGAATGTAGGTTTTTGTTGTGGGTTTTTGTTTGGGTGTGTAGCTTGAATGGTTGAAGCTATTTTAGGACATAAAATTTGGTTTAGCTTCACAGTATCTTGATCAAGAGTGTGTGAAGCTCTTGCATATTTTAGTGTTGAAATGTTGTAGTGAAGCTTTGTAGGTGAAGCTTTTGTGGGTGAAGCTTTTTTTTATTTTTTTGAAGGAAGGTTTTTTTTGGGTGAAGCATTGTTGGCACCATAAATTGATTTTACTTCACACTATCTTGATCAAGAGTGTGTGAAGCTTTTAAGCTTTGTGGGTGGAGCTTTTTTGGGTGAAGCTTTGTTGGTGAAGCTTTGTAGGGTGAAGCTTTGTAGGTGAAGCTTTGAAGGTGAAGTTTTGTGGGTGAAGTTTTGAAGGTGAAGCTTTGTGGGTGAAGCTTTGAAGGTGAAGCTTTGAAGGTGAAGCTTTTTAGGTGAAACTTTGAAGGTGAAGCTTTGAAAGTGAAGCTTTGTAGTGTGAAGCTTTGAAAGTGAAGCTTTGTAGGGTGAAGCTTTGAAGATGAAGCTTTGTAGGTGAAGCTTTGTGAGTGAAGCTTTGTAAGTGGTGAAGCTTTGTGGGTGAAGCTTTGAAGGTGAAGCTTTGTAGGGTGAAGCTTTGAAGATGAAGCTTTGTTTGAAGGTGAAGCTTTGTGGGTGAAGCTTTGTCGGGTGAAGCTTTTGTTGACACCATAACTTGATTTTGCTACACACTATCTTGATCAAAAGTGTGTGAAACTTTTGAGAATCATGGTTGGACTCCATTGATGAAGCTTTGTGTTCACCTCTCATTTTTTCGGATTTTTTTTAGATTTCTTTTTCTTTTTCTTTTGGGTGGAGGGAGGGGGTGAAAACTTGAAATTTGAAACTCATTAGCTTGTGTGGAAGTTCCCTGTGAGGCTCTTTCATGGTTTGAATTTGAGAATTGTGGTTGGACACCACTGCATGTTTATTTTGCTTCACACTATCTTGATCAAGAGTTGAAGCTTTTTAGCATTTGTGGTTGCTCTCCATTAATGAAGCTTTTGTTGGCACCATAAATTGATTTTGCTTCACATTGTCTTGATCAAGAGTGTGTGAAGCTTTTTGACATTTGTAGTTGCCCTCTATTTGTTGAAGCTTTTGTTGGCACCATAAATTGACTTTGCTTCACACTGTCTTGATCAAGAGTGTGTGAAGCTTTTTGACATTTGTAGTTGCCCTCCATTTGTTGAAGCTTTTGTTGGCAACATAAATTGATTTTGCTTCACACTGTCTTGATCAAGAGTCTGTTAAGCTTTCTACGAGTTGTAGTGTTTGCATTGTTACAGAAGGGAGATGTCTGGGGCAGATGCAAAGGGTTGAAGAGCTTGATCTTCGTATACCATGCCCTGAAGCCATTATTGGCTTGGAATAAGACTTTGTTGGTGACCATAACCCTTGTTGTGCATAAGTGCTCCCTTAGTTGAGTTGTAAGACTTGAGGGTTTGTACCACTCGTCACCTTTCACTACCTTTCATCACTTGGTTAGTGGCATGAATGTGAGGTCCTTCATCACCTGATTGGTGATAAGAGTGGCAAGTTGCCAAATGATATTAGAGTGTGTTGAACCCTTTCGAAGCTCGGTTGGCTTATGTATGAGTGTGTTGAAATGTATGATTTTTATGTTGATTGACATGCATGATGCTTATGAATGTTTTGCTATGCATAAAGGGAATGTATGATGTTTATGTTGATTGACATGAGTGATGCTTATGAATGTTTTGATACGTATGAAGGAAATGTATGATGTTGTCGTTTGGAGGGTTTTCTTAGGTCAAGGTGAGACCAAGTGTTTCCTTGCTGGGAATGTAAAATAGTGAACACCAAGTTGTCTGAATCACCTATTTATTGAATTTGGCCAGATAACCTTCATTACATACGATGTCGAATGGCCGTAGCTCAACGCTTGTACTATGTGAGTCTACTTGTAATAGTATTTCAAGTGATCAGCGTTCCATGGATGAGCTTCTGAGCTTGTAGGAGTCAGGGCGACTGATGTCAATAACTTTAAATGGTCCATCCCAATTTGGACTGAGTGTGCCTTCGTTAGGGACTCTGTCGCAAAGTAGTCTTTTTTTCAATACCCAATCCCCCACTTTGAAAGAGCGATGTTTGACCCTAGAGTCATAGTAGTTGGAAATGCACTGCTTGTAAGCAACATTCCTCAAGTGAGCCTGATCTCTGTGTTCCTCGACTAGATCCAAGTTGAGGGTGAGTTGTTTGTCATTTTCACTTTGCAAGTAGTTCTAGACTTGGTATGTTGCTTGCTCAAGCTCAACTGGGACAACTGCCTTTATACCAAAGGCGAGTGAGAATAGTGTTTCTCCTGTTGAAGTCCAATATGAAGTGCGGTATGACCAAAAGACTTGAGGCATAAGTTCTGGTCAACAACCTTTAGCCTTGTCCAAGTTTAGGGATGGGCAACGGTTATGCCAGGCGGATAACCGCGGTTATTTACCCATAACAGTTAATGCTCATACCCGCATAACTGTTTACCCATTGGGTAATTTCCTAAACGGTTATACCCATAACCATAACCGTTTATAAACGGTTAACCATACCCATAACTGCATACCCATTTAACCGTAACCATTTAATATCCGTTTACTGATAAGCTCATATTTATATATATTTTACATCAAATTCTCTCGTCTTTTCTTAGTTAGTTCCTTATATTTTTGAGCTATTTACTTTGATTTTGTGTTTTATATGAATTGTCAAGCAAATAAAAGAAAAATAGCACAAGTGAGATTTTATGTAACAAATTCGTCAAAACTGCCTGTGCAGATCAGCCCATTTTGGAAGCAATTTGCGAACGGCCCAAAATGAACTAGAGAATGAGCCTTATATGCTTGGAAAGCTACAGATGTCTATTTTCTGGAGCATTTCACGGATTGTTAAGATCATTTTTCTAGAAGAAGTTATGAGCATTTTAGTAAGGGAAGGTCAAGAGAGCACATGGGTCAAAACTGCCTGTGCGGATCAGCCCATTTTGGAAGCAATTTGCGAACGGCCCAAAATGAACTAGAGAATGAGCCTTATATGCTTGGAAAGCTACAGATGTCTATTTTCTGGAGCATTTTGCGGATTGTTAAGATCATTTTTCTAGAAGAAGTTATGGGCATTTTAGTAAGGAAAGGTCAAGAGAGCACATGGCATGGATGACCCACGGCTTGGAAGAATGATTATGTTTTGGAAGTGTGCTAGCTTGTTTAATCATGAAATACAAGTGTGCTAGCTGTTTGCAAGTGTTCTAGCTGATTCATCATGAGAAGACCAAGAGGAATCCAAGGCATGGACCAAGGAGGATGAATGCAAGTTGTTTCCACATGAAATTTCTGCAATGAAGCATGTGTTGCTAGCTGTTTTTGATGAATAATTCTTGCTTTTTATTTGTTTATTAAAATCACTTGAGTGGCTCCTTACCTTTGTGCACCTATAAATAAGCCTTCTAGCAAGGCTTAGACTCACCAATTCACACAACAATTCCATTTTCACACACCCTAAACTATCCTAGCCAAAACCCTTTCTTTCCTCCACAAAATCTGCCCATAAACTATCCTAGCCGTGCCACCCCCCCTTAACCATCCTAAACACCACCATACATCCCCCTATCCACTCCTCCATACAACCAAACCTTCAAACCACATCCACTCCTTGTGCCATATCAAAGGAAGGAAAGGAAAGTGCTTGGACGTGCTTGTCACTCAACGAGGATCGTTGGAGCGTTTAGGTGCTTTCTTTCTTTTATGTTCAATGTATAAATCTATTTACCTTTGTTTTATGATTATGAGGAACTAAACCCCCCCTCTTTGCTAGGGGGGGATTCAAAGCCATGATTACATTTGCATTATGAATTAATTACTTTTGGTTGTGATTTAATAATTTGTGATTTCAATTCGCTTAACTATTTGATTGATAACTTATTTATGTATGTTGATTAAGAGTGCACGCTTAGTTTTCATGCATAAGTTTGATGCTAGAATATAAGGGAATTTCACCTAATCGTTATGAACTTATATTCAAGAGTAGTGAAGGTTGCTATCCACAATCGTGTTAAGTGAATTCCTGGCAGGAGTATCATGCTTTTCATAGTTACAAATGCCTTGTCGATGCTTATGATTTCCAACAAACGTAATGATTCTAACTTGTGTCTTTATCATGCTGTTCATATAAAGAACTTGTTAGGAATGATTTGGTTGCGATGCATATTCATCCAATTCAATGATTCTAGGGAAATCTGAAGGTTAATTTAAGCGGACCTAATTAACTTGGAGTGTTGAGTTTCATAAGTTATCGAAAGAACAACTAAAAATTGGTTTATATACAAGTGTATCATGTGTGGAGGAAACCCCTCTAGCTAATCCATCATCCATTCACACAACCATATTTTGTGCTTAATTCTATCTAGTTTTCAATTTGTTTATTTTCAAGTTATTCTCATCAAGATCACATCCCCCTTTTTCAATTTTTGTCTTTTGATTTGAATCTACCTTATTTGATTTCTTTTGAGTTCTTTGAGTTAATTTAGTTTAGAGTTTGTTAATTTTCATAGCTTGAATCTTTTAAATTCATTCGTGATTTTGTTTTAGTTTATTTATTAATTTTATTTTAAGTTATTCTAGTTTATTTGGAATCATTTGAATCTAGTTAAATGTTTTGATTTTAGATTTGTGTTTTTAAAGTTTTATTTAGTGTTTTCTAAGTTCATTTTATATAGATTAGCAATCCCTCCTAATCCCCGGTTTAGAACGATCCCTACTTGCATATATACTACAATTGACAACAAGAGGGTTTAATTTGTGTGTTAGTTTATTTTCGCACCATTTACCCATTTACCCTTTTTTTTTAATCATTACCCATTGTTTACCCGTCTACATGTTTTTTTTTTTACCAATTCCAAACTAAATTTTCAGATATGGTCCACGATTATTACAGAGGGAAAATTGTATGCAATCACTAGGACGGAAAGTCCACATCTGATTGTTTCATATATGTGTGTGTGTGTGTGTGTGTGTGTGTGTGTCTGATTGTTTTATATGTGTGTGTGTGTGTGTGTGTGTCTGATTGTTTATATATATATGTGTGTGTGTGTGTGTGTGTGTGTGTGTGTGTCTGATTGTTTTATATGTGTGTGTGTGTGTGTCTGATTGTTATATATATGTGTGTGTGTGTGTGTGTGTGTGTCTGATTGTTATATGTGTGTGTGTGTGTGTGTGTGTGTGTCTGATTGTTATATATGTGTGTGTGTGTGTGTGTTTGATTGTTATATATATGTGTGTGTGTGTGTGTGTGTGTGTGTGTCTGATTGTTATATATATATATGTGTGTGTGTGTGTGTGTGTGTGTGTGTGTGTGTGTGTGTGTGTGTGTGTGTGTGTGTGTCTGATTGTTATATGTGTGTGTGTGTGTGTGTGTGTGTGTGTCTAATTTTACATATATAAAATAAATGGGTAAACGGTTACTCGTTTATAACCACGGTTAATACCCATAACTGCCCATTTAAACTTTGCGGTTAAACGGTTATACCCATAACCGTTTATTTATCTAAACGGTTACCCATAACCAATGTGTATTTGCCCATTCCTATCCAAGTTAGTCTTCAAAGTGCGCTTGATTATTTTGTTGATGGTTTCAACTTGTATGTTAGCCTGAGGATAAGCTAGGGAGGCAAAGCATAAATTGATGTTGAACTTAAAGCAGAAAGTCCTAAACCTCTTGTTGTCAAACTGTCGCCCATTGTCAGTGACTATGGCATTGGGAATGCCGAATCTGCAAAGGATGTTCTTCCACACGAAGTCCTTTATCTTTGCCTCAGCAATGGTTGCCAAAGGTTATACTTCAACCCACTTTATGAAGTAGTCAACCGCAACGATTGCATAACGAACCTTGCCCTTCTCCACAGGCATTGGGCCAATCAGATCAAGTCCCCACTGTGCGAAGGGCCAATGGCTGATCATAGGAGTGAGAGGCTCAGGAGGGGAGTGGGGAATGGTTGCATAACGTTGACACTTGTCATATGAGCGGGATACTTTGATGGCATCTTGGTGGAGTGTTGGCCAGTAGTATCCTTGGCGAAAAGCCTTGTGTGCTAAAGATCAAGATCCGGCATGATCTCCGCAAACTCCCTCATGTATCTCTCGAATGACAATTTCCACCTCAGCAGGCGTAAGACACCTTAAGTATGGCAAGTTAAAACCTCACTTATAAAGTTGGTCATTAATGATCAGGTAGCGGGTAGACTTGTAACGAATTTGCTTGGCTTAGACTTTATCGTTTGGAAGTATACCATGAGCAAGGAATTTATAAATCAGGGTGATCCAACTATCCCCTTGTTGTAAGTTGCACACTTCCATGACCATGGTGCTTAGTGCTGCCAATAATTCAACATGAATTTTTCTTCCAATATTGTCTTCCACTGCTGAAGCGTGGCGAGCTAGGGCGTCTGCATGACTGTTTGTTGTTCGAAGGACTTGAGTGATCTGGTATTTGAAGTGCTTGAGCAAAAGTTGCGTTTGCACAAGATATGCTGCCATGGAGCTATCCTTAGCATCAAAGTTATTCATGACTTGGTTAACCACCAATTGGGAATCACTGAAGATATCAATTTGTTTAACTCTAAGGCGTTTGGCCAAACGTAAGCCTGCTAGGATGGCTTCATACTCGGCCTCATTATTTGATACTTTGAATTTGAAGCGAAGAGTATACTCCATTGCCACTTTGTATGAGGCGATAAAGACTAGTCCTGTTCCACAGCTCTGTTGGTTGGATGAGCCATCAACATACAAAGTCCATACTAGGAATGTTGGTTCTGCCTTCCGACCTTTCGAGGCTAACAGAGCAGGTGCCTTAGGTGTAGGAGAAATGTCTACAAGATATGTGAATTTGGTGATGAAATCTGCAACTGTTTGGCCCTTCTCAGCTGGCTTTGGTTGGTAAGAGATGTCAAACTCACCTAGTGCTATCGCCCACTTGATCATTCATCCCAAAGTGTTAGGACTTTGGAGTATTTGTCGAATGGGATGATTGGTAAGCACGACGATAGAGTGCGCTTAGAAGTAAGGGTGAAGTTTTCGAGCAGACATGACCAATGCTAGAGCTAATTTCTCAATGTTGGAGTATCGTGTCTCTGCATCTTGCAATGCCTTGCTGGCATAGTAGACAGGTCGTTCAACATTGCCATCCCTTCGAATAAGAACGAAACTGACCGTTGAAGGCGAAACAGATAGATAGATATTGAGAATGTCACCAACCTTGGGTTTGGAGAGTATGAAAGCTTTACTCATGTACTCCTTGAGGTTCTTAAATGCCTTGAAACACTCATCAGTCCATGTAATGTACTTTTTACTTCCTTTAAGTGCTTTGAAGAAAAGAGCACATTTGTCTGTAGTCTTACAGATGAACCTAATTAAGGATGCCGTTTTGCCAGTAAGGCTCTGAATATCCTTTGAAGTTACTGGTTCTCTCATATCAAGGATTACTTTGATCTTCTTAGGATTAGCTTCAATGCCTCGTTGGCTAATCATAAAGCCCAAGAATTTTCCAGAGCCTACGTCGAATGCACATTTGTTGGGGTTCAACCTCATTCGATACTTTTTCAGTATAGTGAAGGTTTCAGATAAGTTATTGATATGTTGGTCAGCATGTTTGCTTTTGACTAGCATATCATCAACATAAACTTCCATGCTTTTCCCAATCTGTTCGGCGAACATTGAATTGACTAATCTCTGATAAGTCGCCCCTGCATTCTTTAGGCCAAAAGGCATGACTTTATAACAGTATAGTCCCCTATCAGTAGTGAAGGCTGTGTGTTCTTGGTGTGAGGGGTTCATGAGGATTTGGTTATACCCTGAGTACGCATCTATGAACCTCAAGAGTTCACACCCTGTCGTTGAGTCGATAAGTCTGTTAATGAGAAGGAGGGGAAAACTATCATTCGGACATCCTTTGTTTAGGTCAGTGTAGTCGACACATATTTTCCATAAGATCTTTTGAAGCAAGAGACTTTCCTTGGTCGGATTTTTCTTGACAAAGACAACATTTGCTACCCATGTTGGGTAATTGACTTCATGAACAAAGCTTATGTCTTTAAGGTTTTCAACTTCTGCCTTCATTGCCTCGTATCGTTCGGCGTCGTAAGATCTTCGCTTCTGTCTCACTAACTTGGCCTTGGGATCAATACTCAAACGATGATAGATGATATTGGGAGAGATGCCTGTCATGTCCTGATATGACCAAGGGAAGACTTCAGTGTTCTCTTGCAAAAAAGAAATCAGTACCGACCGGATGGGTGCTGACAAGGTGGTGCCGATTTTCACTATGCGATCTAGATAGTCTTTGGAGATAGAGACTTTCTCCAACTCTTCAACAGGTTATGCTTGTTAGGTAAAAAAGTCATCTCGTGGATCGTCTGGTTGATCCTTGCCATTATGGAGGGCCAAGTCGGCTTCATCTAAGCTAGTTTTTGTGGCTTAGCCATATATAGAAAGGGTTTCTTTGGGCACAGGCAGATGTTGTTGCTTAACTGAAGTGTTGTAACATGATTGTGCACTAAGTTGATCTCCTATGAAGTAACTATTGCCATAGGGAGTTAGGAATTTCATCAACAACATATGCGTGGATACCATGGCCTTAAGATCATTGATGTATGTGCGCCCAAATATGACATTGTATGCTGTTGGGCAGTCAACCACCAGGAAGTTTGTGGTAATGATAGCTGTGTAAGGGCCTGTACCAATGGTAAAAGGTAATTGTATACTCCCTAAGGGTTGCACGATATCACCGGAGAAGCTTATCAGAAGAGAAATCGAGCGATCGAGCAAGTGTTCAGCCATATTGAGTGCCCTGAAAGCTTCAGCGAACATGATATTGACCGAAGTCCCTGTGTCTACAAGGATTCATCAAACATCAAAGTTGGCTATGTGAGCCTCCACGATCAGTGGATCATTATGAGGGTAGATGATACCTTTTTCTTCCTCAGGGTAGAAACATATTGGATCTCAGTCAGGCTTTTGATACTTACCCCCCTAATGTCTTCCACATGAAACACCTGGTGGCCAGGCCTCAAAGTTCGTTCATTGTTTTTCATGGCGCTATTAGAAGATTCAGATATGGGCATGCTACTGCTTATGGAATATATCACATTCACTTGGTGTTGGCTACGGTTATCCCTTGGAAGGTGAAAGAGGAATTGATCAATTTTTCCTTCGTGATCCAAAGCTTTAATATGGTCACGAATGATGATGCACTTCTCGCCTTTATGACTGTTATGTTTATGGTAATAGCAAAACACACATGTGTTCCTCGTGGGCTTGTAATCTAGCTGCCTCGGTTTTGGCTTCGATATCAGGTGAACTATACTGGGGTAAATAGCCACATATGTGGCGTTCAAAGGTGTGTATGTCTCATACCTCGGGGTGACGCATGTTCTGACACGTGTTTGGCCTACTGCATTGACTGCTTGGAGGCGGCCATTGTCGTGATAGTGCCCTTTACTTCTTTTTTTTATACTAAAATGAGAGTTGTGGGGATGGAAATCCTTCCCCTTGCCCTGAGATTCATACGCCTGCCAATTTGGCGAAGGATTACGCAAGGCATGAAGAGGCACCCATGCTGTTTGGAATGTTGAGGTCTTCTCATTTTGGTGGGTTTGGCTTCCACTCCCTACTTGCTGATAAGAGATGGTTGTAGGGGATTTCGCTTGGTATGTCCTTGCTTCGGCAGAGGCATGGTTGTAAGCCTACGCCATCACTTCAGAGTAAGTCTTCCAAGTGTTGGCATTGATCATGTACTTGAAGAAATAGTCTCGTAGGCTTGCCATGAAGGCTTTGAGGGCTGCCTTGTCATCTGCCTCGGCACAACGAGAATACTCATGGCTGAAGCGACCGGCATACTTACGTAATGACTTGTCAGGGTTCTGGCGAATAGTGTACAAGCCATCTGCAGATTGCAAGCAATCGGTCTGGAAAATGTGTTGAGATACAAACAATTTCCTTAACTCCTCAAACGAGTCTACTATCTCAGGTAGGAGATGACAATACCAATTTAGAGCTCCGCCAGAGAGGGTCGAGGGAAAGAGAAGGCATCGTTCTTCGTCAGTATGCATTCGGTATGCCATGGTGGACTCAAAGAGGTTGAGGTGTTCAATCGGGTTTTCCTTCCCAGTATGGAGTTGCAAACCGAGCTTCTGCTTTGTTTTCCCTTGGAGGGGGTGTCGAGGATCCTCCTTGTAAGAGGGCCAGGCCTAGGTTGGTTCCAATCAGGTACCACTAGGGCTTTGGGGTCCTGGATGGAATCGTGTACCATTAGGTTGCGTTTGTTGCGCCGGACTGTCTCGGACTGGACTAGCTGCAGGGACTAAGCTGGACTGGCTTAGACTAGACTAAGCTGGACTAACTTAGTGAAGCGTTTGGTGCAGTTTCGGACTAAGACGCAGGATAATAAAAACAATACTGTTCACCAGATTTGTGTTTGCTTAGACTAGGACTAATTTTTGCCATTGTGTAATAGAATAATGCTACAAATATACGGCTGATGTTGAAAAAAAAAAAGTTTTTCTTAATCCGAGCCCGAGTCAACAAATATACGGCTAATGTTGAAAAAAAAAAAGGTTTTTCTTAATTCGAGCCCGAGCCAACAAATATACGGCTGATGTTGAAAAAAAAAAAGGGTTTTCTTAATCCGAGCCCGAGCCAACAAATATACGGCTGATGTTGAAAAAAAAAAAAGGTTTTCTTAATCCGAGCCCGAGCCAACAAATATACGGCTGATGTTGAAAAAAAAAAAAGGGTTTTCTTAATCCGAGCCCGAGCCAACAAATATACGGCTAATGTTGAAAAAAAAAAAAGGTTTTCTTAATCCGAGCCCGAGCCAACAAATATACGGCTGATGTTGAAAAAAAAAGGATTTTCTTAATCCAAGCCCGAGCCAACAAATATACGGCTGATGTTGAAAAAAAAAAAGGGTTTTCTTAATCCGAGTCCGAGCCAACAAATATACGGCTGATAATACGTGAATGTAATGTTTCCTCTTCATTCTATTTTGTTAACCTAGATAACAGATAATCTCATTTCTTTTCATTAGTCATCTTGTCAAACTCTCAGTTCCAAATTCGAAACCTGAATAGATCGTTTTATCTGACTCTTACCGAAAGACCTTCCTTATTTTGTGCATTTTAGGTTGAACATAAATCTGAGTGCCCTGAAAGTGGACTCAACTACTTTTAGTTCCATATTTTCATAAAGCACATACTTTCCCAATTTGGGGCTCCAACAAATGATTATAGTTATTCAATTCCACTAATCATTTCCAAATGATTCCATATTAACGAAAGCCAAACTCATAAGCATTTGAATCATGTTATCAAGTAGCCATACAATTCCACCAATTAACATGTAACACATAATATGAAGCCAAGTAATATGCATATATAAGGGTTCCTTGAGAATATTCGCTACGTAGATTCCAAGCTTAGCATGCTCCTACAATTCAGCATCTCATCCAAATGTTGGCGTCTCTAGTTGTTGCCACATGATATTTTAAAACATCATTCACAAACTTTCATCCATGATATTTTACAAAATGCTAGTTAACCATAGTACAACATTCCGAAGTACATATCCATAATTTACAAAATCCTAGTTAACATTAGCCAAAATACTTCATAGTGCAAAGCTAAGTTAGAATCCATAACCTAAGATTGTACGATTAATAAAATACATCCATGTGAAAAAGCACCACATAATATACTCATCCGCTTGCTCCGATCCATATCTATCCAATAAGATCAATAAAAGCTTCCTCCGATCCATATCTATCCAAACCAAAAAAAGAAAAAAGGAAAGGGTATAAAAAAGATTATATTCTAAACTCAAAATAAATTAACAAAATATTACTAATCTGTTGGTGAATATGTAAGAGTTTCTTAATTTAAGAACATAATTAAAGCTCAAGATTAGCAACAGATTAGTAACATGAAAAATGAAAACCCCACAGATTTATGCTAACATAACAGAGTTGAAATATGAAAACCCCAAATTCTAAACTGTTCAAGTGCACAGGTCTATCAAAACCACACAGATTTACCACACAGAAAACCCCAAATTCGTCAAACCCAAACCCAAACCAACAGATTGAAGTGCACTGGTCTATGCCAAGAAAATTTGTCAAGATCAGCAGTTTAATAACATAAACAGATCAATAACATAACACTCCTAATTCGTGATTTGTTTGTTGTCAAGATCAGCAGATTGTAACACACATTTCACGTGCTGCATCTATATATTTCAATTTTATATATTGATTCTTTGTTCATCGGGTTCAAGTACCTTGCCTTATCTCTGCTCTTTTTCTATTAAGAAAACGATTTCTGTACATAAGTTTCATGGGTGAAATCATCCAGTTACTATCTTACTATCTTGATATCCAATTACTATCTTCGATATCTCTGGTTACAAGGCTAAAAGAAAGTGTTCATTCTGTTTTACTTCTGTTACTATCTTGTGACCACAAACCTTTCAAACCTATAGAACTTACCAATGTTAATAATTAATATAACTGAATTTCGGATATTAGAAGCAAACATGAAAAACCCCATCAACATAACCATACATACATCAAGCAAACGTTGCAGCGCAATTTGGAAAAACTACGAACACAACGAATACTAATCTCAAAAGATCCTAAGCAATAACAAACCCATAAGCACCTGCATGCTCTTATGCACGCTTTCATAACTAAGCTTTAACAGTCATCATTTAACTAGGACATAAAATACGCCGTTGTAACCTATTTGTTGTCAACATTATATTAAGGTTAACAACTAATCATCCGTCAAATATTGTTTTCGACCAATCAACTTCATTTGAACCTTCAAAATTCTATAGAATGACTTGTCCCCATTAGTTATAAAAGTTACCTAATTCAAATTCATAATTGGAAACATAGTTATTGGCTAATTGTTATCCAACCATCACAGCACTTGGAACACCGGTAACCAAAATTAATCAAAGGTTTAGTTCTAGAAAGGAAATGTGCATCGTCTCAAGATTACAATTAAAGCATGCCATGTTTCGAAGTCACAATACGCTGTCAATTGAATGCATCACTTAACAAACTAAAACAAGCAAGTCACCAGAAATTAGACAACAAAAGGCATATTGTTAAAGATCATAGCATCGACATAGTATCCCACAACATATAGTTTTCCAACATGTAACCGTGCAAGTAAACTAACATTCAAGCCTAAAACCAAGAAATGCAGACCCCAAATTCGTCAAACCCAAACCCAAACCAACAGATTGAAGTGCACTGCTCTATGGCAAATTCGCTGAGAAATCGACCAAAAAAATCAAAAGAAATCGACCCAAAAAATCCACCAGAAAAAATTCGACCAAAAAAGTCAAACCCAAACCTCAATTATATCACAATCTGCAAAAGAACATAAACAGAAAAATCAAAGCTTTGAAGTTTACCACAGGGCGCTGAGGGAGGTGAGGACGACGGCGCAGAGGGAGGGAGGTCAAGATGACGGGGCTGAGGGAGCAGGGTCAGGACGACGGCGTCGCAGAGATGACGCTGAAGACGACGGCCACGCAGAGATGAGGTTGAAGACGCTGAGGACGGCGACGTCACAGAGATGACGCTGAGATCCTCGGGACGACGCAGCTACCTCGGGACGACGACGCAGAGATCCTCGACGCAGGGAGCAAGGCGAGCGACGCAGGGACGAGGGCGAGCGACGCTGGGTAAGAACGGTTTTCTGAAGGCCTTAAGGAGTCCGGCCGAAATTGGGGATCTAGGGTAAGAACGGTTTGTGAGGAAGATAATCCTAGCGAGTCCCACCTAAGCCCATTAAACCTAATCCCTTTCCAAACCAAACAAAGGACTACAATCTAATCTAGTCCAGTCCTTGCTAATCCCGTCAAACAAACACGCCCTTAGGGCATTCTTTCGTAAATCTTCATCGCCTCTTGGAGGTAGGAAAGTTTGATCAAGAGCATGTGATTTTCCCTTAGACTCGCCATACTGACTTCTAAGGTATGTCTGTCGGAACACCTCTGAGTCCCATATACCCTCGTGTTTCTCTAGGACTTATTGCCTCTTCCCCAAATTGGTAGCCAGCCTGGGCCATTGTAGGGGACCAAGTCTCTCAGAAACCCTTGGGTCATTGATCTTTGAGCTTATGTGGATGGGGTTCTCTCGACGTTGCTTCAGGAAGTCCCGACAGTCGCAATAAACAGCTTTCGATCTTTCCGCTCCCTCTGCCAAAAGGTGCCTTCCTCCACTTCTTTGGGTTGAAGCAGCTAGGTTGAGAGAATTCTCATGTTGATTGACACCTTGATGGGGATATTTAGATGATTGTTGACTTCCACAAGGGTGACAAACTCGTGTGTTTGACCATACTTAGCCCTGTGGAGCATCTCAAAGAGCTTCTCATACTGCTCCTGGAGGATCTCGTTCTTCATTGCTATCTTGTTGTTTTGAGCCTCCAGCTCATTGACATTTATTTCGTTTTTTCCTTTGCTGCCTTATAGTATGCACAAGTGGAGTGTCATTCTATGTGATGTGGCTTCCTTCACTCCCTATGTTGGAAAGGTATGCATGGGCAAATGAGAGTGTACGAACTATGGAAACCAGCTTGACAAAGCTGGAGAGAGTAGGAATAAGTGTCGTTTCCCACAGACGGCGCCAAATGTTGATGCACAAAATCAATGATGACTTTGGTACAACAGAAAGTGTCAGGTTTGTGACCTTCGCTAGATTGCTTCGGTCACCAGTGTGGATAAGTATGTAAAGAGATAGAAGCAGGGAAGCAAACACCAGATGTATATGGTTCACCCAGATTGGCTACATCCACGGAGTAAAGGAGTTCTCATTAATTGTGAAGGGTTTACACAAGTATATAGGTTCAAGCTCTCCTTTTGTGAGTTCTAGTGAATAGTTTAGTACAAAATGACATTCGGGATTCATTGTTGGAGAATGATCCCTATTTATAGAAGAGAGTTTCTAGCTTTATTCTGACATTGACATGTGTCATGTTGTGATTGGCCTTTGATGTTGACACGTGTCGTGCTGTGATTGGCCTCTGGCGTTGACATGTGTCGCGTTGTGATTGGCCTCCTGATTGGAGCGAAACTCTTGTGGGTCCTTGACGGTATAATGTTGATCGGTGCTTAGTAGTTTCGAGGTTGGTCAAGTATGGTACAAATGATCACTCATATATTTCATGCATTTATATCATCCATTTCTAAGGTCTTTGTGATTTTTTTGTGTTAAAATGGTTGCATTTAACATTATTTTGTGTTAGTGTGTAGTTATATTTACTTTAAGATCAATTTCAAGAAAATTTGGAAAAACAAAGGAGTTGGTGAGCAAGGCAGAAAATGATTAGGTGAAGTGGAAAAGGGAAGGAGGAATGGGATGTATAGCACTTGGCCTTGGTGGCTTTGAAAAAGAAAAGAAAACTGATTGTTTTCTTGGCAAAAGGGGAATACACACGTGAACTTAAAAGAAGTGGAGCTTATCTCCATGGCAAAAGAAAACAGAAAGCATAAAGCAAGGAAAAGAAAAGGAACGTGTGCCACTTTGAAAAATTAAAGAAATAGTGTTTAATTTCCACTATCTTCCACTTGCTGCATTGATTATTTTTAGTTTAAAGCAGATAAGCACATGCATGCGGACAACGCATAGAAAAAAAAGAAAGCTGCAAGAAAGAAAGCAAATAAGGGCAGCAGGATGCACAAGGAATAAAAAAAAAGAGAAGAAAAAGAAAAAAGAGCAAAAGGCAGCCTTGAAGAACCAGGGGTCGCGTTGGAGCTCCTCGGAGCTTGGATAGCAAATCAAAAAAACAGCTAGTACAACTTGGAGGAAGGCTGCACAGAAGCAAGCCACGGATCAAATAGAAGTGCAACGGCACAGAGAAAAAAAAAAGGCAGAGACCAAAGAAGCACAGAGAGCTCAGCGGAAGGGAAGAGGAAGTAAGAAAATAATCTTTGCACTCTCCTCTTTCGGTTTTATCTTCTCAAACTCATGTTTAATTTTTGGTTTAATTTGAGAATAATGTGTAACTAAATTTTAGTAGTTAGGGGCTGTTTTGAAGCCCCGAATATGATTGTAAATTTGTTGTGATATTTCGTTTGAATGACTTTTATGAAAGGATGAAAATTGCTTCACTACTTATGTCATTGATGAATTCTTTTTGTGTTTCTATGGATGCATACATAGTGAGCATATCTAGGATTTTAATGCTATGAATATATGTGTGCCTGCCCTTGTTGAATGAGGACCTACATATGTTCTAGAGTAGCACTTGTTAATTGTGGTTAACATGTGAACCGATTTTTAGGATAAGTAAGACAACACCAGTACTTATGATGCCTTGTGATGACTCAAACTCTTTTCATTCTTAATGATTTCTATTTGTTAAATCTATGAACACGTCATTCTAGATTGCATGCTAGGGACTAAGTTAAGTTGAAAACGCCATTCTCTTAACATACTACGTAAGAAAGAGTAATAGGTTGAGTTCTAACATTGAGCCAACTTGAGCATCTTCATCCGGAAATAAAAGGAATTTGAATGAAACATAACATGTTTGCATGATTATTTGGTGGTGGATAGCATTTCCCCTAACTCGTTTTCTTAACTTGTGAATTAAAATCTATTGGTATTATTTAAACTTGTTTCTGCCCTGTTTTGTCCGATTTAATTTAAATAGCAAATCAACTCACAAAATCCCAAATATTTGTGTAAGTGTAGCTCTGTGTGTCTAGTTTATGTGTATAAACTTTCGTTGCATTTGGATAAGTGTAAGTTGTTCTCATAATTAGTTTTCGGTGGCTGGTCAGTGGAGACAGCCACCCAATTTTTGTGACATTTTTAAATATTTGGATAAAACAATCTTCTGTGGGAAAGACCTTTATTTTCGTATGCTACAATCGACAAATTTTAGTGTTAATAAGGAAAGTCAATAGGATAATTGTGTGCTACTTTGTGGTGCGTTTTAATTCCTATCAAATTTTTGGCGCCGTGGATTGTTATTTCTAATTGCTTATATTTTATTTTTATTATTTTTATTTTTATTTATTTTTATTATTTTCTATTTCTTGTCTATTTAGTGTTTTTGGTTTTGGGTTTATTTCAGGTATTCTTTGTAGTATATGCAGACTCGAAGGTCTAAGAACATTGATATAGCTCCCTACAATCCTGAGCATGAACGAATACTTCGAAAGGTTCGAGGAGAAATCTAACAGAATCAAGCATTGGTATCCGTACCATCATCATTGTCTCCACCACATTTTAGTTCAAGAGAGGAGGAAAAACCACAAGGAGACATGGCTGATAACCATACTCTGAGGGAGTTGGCAACGCCAAACACGGATCAACAACCATTGTGCATAACATATCCAAATGAAGAATGAGGATGTGAGCTCAAGTCCGGCATGATTCACTATTTGCCTAAGTTCCATGGGTTCTCAACAGAGGATGCCAACAAGCATCTCATGGAGTTTCATGTAGTATGCTCAGGAATGAGACCAGCAAATGTGAATGAGGAGCAAGTCAAGTTAAGAGCATTCCCATTTACATTAGAAGCTAAGGCAAAGGAGTGGCTTTACAATTTACCTCCGGGATCAATAAACACATGGAATCAGGTGAAGCAAGCATTCTTGGAGCAATATTTTCCGGCCACAAAAGCTGCAAGCATAAGAAAAGACATATGTGCAATCCGACAACAACATGGAGAGCCCTTTGGAGATTATTATGAGCGGTTCACACATTTGGTTGCATCTTGTCCTAATCATCAAATTTCAGAGCATCTTTTAATACAATATTTTTATGAGGGATTGTGTGGTACTGATCGTGTAATGCTTGATGCAGCAAGTGGAGGAACATTCATGGATAAGACACCAACTAATGCTAAGGCATTACTAAAGAACATTGTTGGCAACACACGACAATTTGGAGGGAGAGAAGAGCCATCTTTCAAGAAAGTTAACGAGGTAAGTGCTAATTCTAGTATTGAATTACAATTAGCTAACTTGACTA
Organism: Crataegus laevigata; assembly: GCA_963580275.1. Taxonomy (NCBI): domain Eukaryota; kingdom Viridiplantae; phylum Streptophyta; class Magnoliopsida; order Rosales; family Rosaceae; genus Crataegus; species Crataegus laevigata. The sequence continues at coordinate 1,642,432 of OY756944.1, forward strand.
ATCTTGTGCAACATGGTGGGTCCAAAACAGGTGTGCGGTGTATGTTCAAATATGGGACATGCCACGGATACATGCCCATCATTGAGGGATCAAGGGGGTCTTGAGCAAGCTAATGCGTTATGAGGGTTTCAAGGGCAACAAAGGCAAAAGTATGATCCATACTCCAACAACTATAATGCAGGGTGGCGCGATCATCCACACTTAAAGTGGAACAATCAAGACAATGGACAACAATCTGCCCCCAACAACTCTAACCGTCTACCTGGCTTCTTTCAAGCAAGACCACAGGCACTATTTCAACCTCAACAACAACAAGCTCCAAGTAAGTCTCTTGAGGATTTAATTGCTTCTTTAGCTAACTCTACTCAATCTCATCAACAGAAAACAGACAAAGCAATTGAAAACCTTGAGCGCCAAATGAGTCAGTTAGTGATAGGAGCATATTTATGCGACTTAGCTTGCTTGTTTTCTTGCATTTTGGTTATTATTTAGTATTTATTATAGTGTTTAAAGTCATTTTCGTGTGTTTATAGGTTTATATGTCAAAGTATGCAAAAAGAAGCATTTTGGAGCATTCTAGAGCATTTTTGGGCCAAGATTGGATAGTGCAAACATGGAGGCTTGAGGATGGACGAATTTGATGCAAAGAAGCCCAAGAATTTGATGCAAAGAAGCCCAAAAATCTATTGCAATGGGCCTAAAAAAAATGATGTAATGCTTAGCTCACCATGACATGTGAGTGGATGATGCAATGCTTAGCTCATCATGACATTTGAGTGGATGATGCAATGCTTAACTCACCATGACATGTGAGTGGATGATGCAATGCTTAGTTCACCATGACATGTGAAGTGGATGACTCAAAACCTACCACCACCAATAAATCCCACTTATTGCCATGACTTTCCTTTTAATTCCCACCAAAAAATTGAATTAAACAAGTCCATCCTCTCCCTATAAATACCCATGGTAGCAACCTCATTCAAATCATCCAAGAATAAACCATTCTACAAGCCTTTCCTTGCCTCTCCCTACATATCTAAACTTCCCCCATCCATTCCTCCATAAAACCAACTCTTCAACATCATTCAAAGCCTTGTGCCGCAACAAAGAGAAGAAGAGGAAAGTCCTTGGATGCGCTTGGATCGTTGGAACGTTTAGGTGTTTTCTTTCTTTTGTTTTTTTTAATGTTTAATTTAAATTGTTGTTCAATTATGTTAAACATGTGGAACTAATTTCTTTTTAGTTAGAGGTGAATTTGAAACCATGGATATATGTTTATTATAATTTGATTTACCCCAGTTATGAATTTATGAATGTTGGATGTGGTTTACTTTTCTGTTTTGATTAAAGACTTGTTTATGTATGTGGGTTAAGGGTCGACACTTAATTTGCATGCCTAAACTTGATGCTAGGATATAAGGGAATTTCACCTAATCGTTATGAACTTATATTCATGAGTAGTAAAGATCGCTAGTCACGATTGTGTTAAGTAAATCCTTGGCATAAGTTTCATGCAATTCATAGTAACAAGTGCCTCGTCAATGCTTATGGTTTTCATAGAACTTAATGATTCTTGCTTGTATCTCTATTATGCAATTCATGTAGGGAACTTGTGGGGAATGTTTTGGGTTGTCGTATGCAATCATCCAATCTAATGACTTTAGGAAAATCTGAAAGTTAATTTAAGCGAACCTAATTAATTTGGAGCATTGTCATTCATTCGTTTGTTGAATTCATAACTGGGAATCAAATTATATGCATATGTTCATGTGTGGATAAGGAACCCTCTAACTAGTTTCTCATCATTCTATTTCATCACAATCTATTTTGCTTTAAGTTATTATTTTCTTTGAAGTTTACTTATAAGTTTTAAATTCAATTTCATCAAAATCAATCCCCCATTTATTTTAAAGTGTTAGATTTGTTAGAAATCAATTTAGTTTGTGTTTTCTAAAGATCTTGAATTATTTTGAGTCTTTTGATTTATTTTAGTTTATTTGTTAGTTTTATTTTGAGTTATTCTAGTTAAGTGTTTTGAGTCTAGTTTAGTGTTTTAAACTTTGTTTTTACGTTTTTAAATTAATTTTACATTGGTTAGCATCCCTAGTTAATCCCCGGTTAGAACGATCCCTACTTACATCATTACTACAATTGTCATCAATAGGGTTTAATTTGTGTGTCAAGTAATTCTCGCATCAAATTTTGGCGCCGTTGCCGGGGATTAGCAAAATTGCTAATCCCTTGTGTTTACTGTGTGTTTTAGTTCAATTTATCTAATTTTCTGTTTTAGTTTTGTTTTCTTGGTTATGGCAGAGGACAATCGTACAATTAAAGAGCTCTCGGCCTTGGGGTTGGCCAATGCCACACCATTATGCATTCAATACCCCGCGGCCGCCCAAGGCAAGACCGATGAATTCGAGTTGAAGTCAAGCTTGTTGCACCACATTCCGAAATACCATGGACTTTCCATGGAAGAGCCCAACAAGCATCTCAAGGAATTCGAGGTTGTTTGTTCAAGCATGACACCCATAAATGTTGACGGGAACATTCTGATGATGAAGGCTTTTCCATTCTCACTTTTGGAAAAGGCGAAGGATTGGCTTTACGAGTTAGCACCCGGAACGGTTACATCTTGGGATAGTATGAAAAGAGCTTTCTTGGAGAAGTTTTTCCCAACTTCAAGAGTCATCCTCTTGAGGAAACGGATTAGTGGCATCCAACAAAATCAAGGTGAATCGTTTCCTTCTTATTATGAACGTTTTAAATCACTTGTTGCTTCTTGTCCACAACATCAAATGAAGGAGGAGCTACTCATTCAATACTTCTACGAAGGACTCCTCCCAATGGAACGTCAAATGCTTGATGCCTCGGCGGGAGGTGCGTTGGTGGACAAGACTCCGGGGGCTGCAAAAGTTCTAATTGCTAACCGAGCACATAACGCACAACAATACGAAGGTGTTGGACAAAGAGACCCCCCACGGACACAAGTGAATGAGGTAAGTTCTACATCCGACATTCAATCCCAATTAGCTAACCTTACTTCTGTTGTTTCTCAGTTGGCCGAGGGAATAAAAATTCATGGACCACGTGTTTGTGGCGTATGCTCAATGCAAGGACATGTCAATGATCAATGCCCTCAATTGATTAAGAACGGCGGGTGGGAATCTGCTAATTCCATTGGATTCCAAAATCAAAACCAACCGAGAAATGATCCATATTCAAACACATATAATCCCGGTTGGAGAGACCATCCAAATTTCAAATGGCGGGATCCTCAACAACCCCAACAACAAGGAGGATTTAGGCAGCAACCACCAGGGTTCTTTACCAAGCCATACGGCCAACCTCAAAACCAACCCCAATCTACCTCAAACTCTTCAGGTACGTCTCTTGACAATGATACACTCCTTAAGTTACTAACTAAATTGTCTCTTGGGCAGGAAGATCAAGCTAAGGCTATGCAAAACCGAGACAAAAGAATGGACCATTTGGAGAAACATATTGGGCAAATTGCCGAGTTTATGGGGCAGTTTCGTGAGCAAGGCAAGTTACCAAGCAATACCGTAGTGAATCCAAAGGGTGGGTTCGAAACCGCAAATGCAATCATGCTAAGGAGTGGAAAAGAAGTAGGGGCAGGTCCTACACCACCAACATTCGGACCTAAAGAGGAGGAAAAGTTGAAATCTGAAGAGGAGACACCAAGTCCACCCACGGCAAAGGTGGAGCAACCTTTGCCGCAAGCATCCATGGCTCCTAAGCCTTCCAATTCATCCCCCCTAGGTAAGATGAGTCCAAGTTTGGTTAATTCTAATATTATTCCACCCAATGTGCCCTTTCCTGGTAGGTTTAGGCAAACAAGGAAGGAGGAAGAGGACAGTGACATTCTAGAGACCTTTAAGAAAGTCCAAGTCAATATCCCGCTCATTGCTGCAATAAAGCAAATTCCAAAGTATGCGAAATTTCTGAAGAAGCTTTGTACATCAAGGAAGCGAATTCGGGAAAAAGAAGTGGTCCAGGTAAGTGAGAATGTTTCAGCTGTTTTACAAAGGAAATTACCCCCTAAATGCAAAGATCCGGGTAGCTTTACGATTCCTTGTGTTATTGGCAATACAAGATTTGAACATGCCATGTTAGACTTAGGTGCATCCATCAATGTCATGCCATATTCTGTTTATGCATCTATGAATCTGGGAGATCTTAAAAATGATGGTGTTATCATTCAATTAGCCGATCATTCTAATGCCTATCCAAAAGGAGTTGTGGAAGATGTTTTAGTGCAGGTGGATCATCTAGTATTCCCGGCTGATTTCTACGTACTTGAGATGGAGGACTCGGACCACTCTCCACCAATGCCACTCTTACTTGGACGACCATTCATGAAGACAGCCCAAACCAAGATTGATGTGGCTAAGGGAGCATTAACAATGGAGTTTGGTGGTGATATGATTAAGTTTAAAGTTCCTGAATCTATTAAGAAACCTAATGATGTTCGTTCTTGTTTTGCCACAGATGTGATTAAAGATTCGGGGCAGGAACATTCATCCACACCAATCAAGAAGGATGTACCTAGAATCACCATCGAAGATGGGATTGGAGTGGAGTATAAAAAACACGTCGTGACTCCCCAAATATCAAATCTGGCCGAGAGCACTATCCTCACCGCTCCTTTTGAGTCTTCATCGAAATGCATTGGTAAGCCTCCTCCTCTAAATCCAATTCCTATTTCGACTAATAGGTTATTGCCTTTTGTGGTGCAAGTACCAAATCAGATCCGTGATAGTGGGAGTGCTCACATTGACTTTGGGAAGCTCAATGCCACAATCTGGGAGCATCATTATCCACTGCCATACATAGACCCAATCCATGACTATTTCGAGGAGCATGTCATGGAGGATGTACCCTTCCATGCCGTGGACCCTGGGGGAGCTTAAAAGAGAAGCATCGTCCGGCTGCAAGACGTTAAAGAAAGCGCTTCTTGGGAGGCAACCCATGTGTTGAAGCAAGCGAAGAAGGAACTTTCACTCCAAACCCAGATTTGCGTCCCTAACCTTTCTCTTTCTTGCTTATACTTTGCCAATTGTGTTATGTTTGCTAGTTGTGTTAATTGCTTGTTTTTGTGTAAATCTATGTTTGAAACATTGAGGACAATGTTTAGTTTAAGTGTGGGGGGGGTAAACAAGTGTTTTTGCATGAAATTCGTGGGATTTTATGACCTATCACTTCACATGTTGTTTCTCACTGTTTTGAAGTGTTTTTAGTGTGTTTTGAGTCAAAAATCCGAAAATCCCATAAAAATTTAAAAAAATTGTTTTTAAAAAAAAAAAAACCCAAAAAAAGAGTTGTTTTTGTGTGTTTGTTTGTGTCTTAGGGTACCTTCCAACACAATGATGAGGATTCGGTTTGTAATTGCATGACGGTTAAAGAAAGTTATAAACATGGATAAAAGTTTAATTTATGCTTGGTTATGGTTATAACTTATGAATTCACATGTAATCATAAAGGAAAAATTAGTTTTTGTAACATGCTTGAAGGAAGTAACTCAAACTAACGCTACAACCTTGTGAGACTTGAGCCTAAACGTTTATTTGGAGAGTTAATAATCTGTGAACTTGTTGCTTTTCTAAGTCGTTGCATGATCTCATTATTCTTTGCTTGGTTACTACTTAGAAGGCGTATCATTTAGTTCCAAATGCTAGAACTCATGCCCAATTCATTCAAAACATGTTATTGATTTGCATAACACATATTCAAGAAGAAGTTGTGTAGTGACCACCACTTTAGCCAAAATGCCATGTGCCCTACTCCATTTTCTGTTTAAGTAAACCCCGTTGAGCCTTGTTAGCCTATGTTTTTTGTTAAACCATGTTTTCCTCACCTAGCCTAGATTAGGATTATCCATACCCTTGTTTTTGAAGCATAGTAAAGCATGATTCAAATAGAATTCCTTTTGATTAATGTTGGGCAGAAATCAAGTGTGGGGGAAGTGTTATTATGAGAGTTTATGTGTGCCATAGGCACGGGTGAAAAAAAAAAATGAAAAAAAAAGAGTTGAAAAGATGTGAAAAAGAGTACTAAAGTATTGTTTGTTGAAGAAAGGGTCCAAAACAATGAATTCGGCCCTAAGAAGTGTTTAAATCTTCCCCTTGTGTTTTTAAGTTGATTTTTGCATACTAAAGTGAATTGTAAGTCTCAATTTCACTACTTTGCTTACTATGCTTGAAGAACGTTTGTTTTCCCTATCCTTTCTTTGTTAACCAATACCCCAAGCCCCGTTGCAACCCTTAACTTCTTCTTGAGTGTTATGTGTTTCAATTTGTGAAGTTTGAATTTGGTATGAGCATATGGTGTTATTGGTTCTCGCATCTAAGTAGTAGCATTCCATTCATGAGATCATATCTAAACATGCTTATTAACTCTGGAAATTACGTTCTTTGTGATACATATATGTGAGCATTCGTTTTTATATCTACATCAATTCTCTCACATATAACTAGTATAGGGTGTGTAGTTAGAAAATCTGAGTGAAAATAGAGTGCATATCTTGTAAGGATTCAAGGAATTCTCTAAGGCATGTTACTACATTCAAAACATTGTTTTAATTGGTTCATTGTGAACTAATAAGTTGTGACTATGATTAAGTATGTGCTTAAGTATTAAATTGACTCAAATCTGTGGGAATAATTATCTTTAACATGTCATATGCATTGGAAATCCCTGAGGCAAACGTTGGAAGGTTTAGGTTATATTTGTTTATTTGTTTTGTTTTATTTCTTTGTTTTGCTCGAGGACTAGCAAAAGCTAAGTGTGGGGGAATTTGATAGGAGCATATTTATGCGACTTAGCTTGCTTGTTTTCTTGCATTTTGGTTATTATTTAGTATTTATTATAGTGTTTAAAGTCATTTTCGTGTGTTTATAGGTTTATATGTCAAAGTATGCAAAAAGAAGCATTTTGGAGCATTCTAGAGCATTTTTGGGCCAAGATTGGATAGTGCAAACATGGAGGCTTGAGGATGGACGAATTTGATGCAAAGAAGCCCAAGAATTTGATGCAAAGAAGCCCAAAAATCTATTGCAATGGGCCTAAAAAAAATGATGTAATGCTTAGCTCACCATGACATGTGAGTGGATGATGCAATGCTTAGCTCATCATGACATTTGAGTGGATGATGCAATGCTTAACTCACCATGACATGTGAGTGGATGATGCAATGCTTAGTTCACCATGACATGTGAAGTGGATGACTCAAAACCTACCACCACCAATAAATCCCACTTATTGCCATGACTTTCCTTTTAATTCCCACCAAAAAATTGAATTAAACAAGTCCATCCTCTCCCTATAAATACCCATGGTAGCAACCTCATTCAAATCATCCAAGAATAAACCATTCTACAAGCCTTTCCTTGCCTCTCCCTACATATCTAAACTTCCCCCATCCATTCCTCCATAAAACCAACTCTTCAACATCATTCAAAGCCTTGTGCCGCAACAAAGAGAAGAAGAGGAAAGTCCTTGGATGCGCTTGGATCGTTGGAACGTTTAGGTGTTTTCTTTCTTTTGTTTTTTTTAATGTTTAATTTAAATTGTTGTTCAATTATGTTAAACATGTGGAACTAATTTCTTTTTAGTTAGAGGTGAATTTGAAACCATGGATATATGTTTATTATAATTTGATTTACCCCAGTTATGAATTTATGAATGTTGGATGTGGTTTACTTTTCTGTTTTGATTAAAGACTTGTTTATGTATGTGGGTTAAGGGTCGACACTTAATTTGCATGCCTAAACTTGATGCTAGGATATAAGGGAATTTCACCTAATCGTTATGAACTTATATTCATGAGTAGTAAAGATCGCTAGTCACGATTGTGTTAAGTAAATCCTTGGCATAAGTTTCATGCAATTCATAGTAACAAGTGCCTCGTCAATGCTTATGGTTTTCATAGAACTTAATGATTCTTGCTTGTATCTCTATTATGCAATTCATGTAGGGAACTTGTGGGGAATGTTTTGGGTTGTCGTATGCAATCATCCAATCTAATGACTTTAGGAAAATCTGAAAGTTAATTTAAGCGAACCTAATTAATTTGGAGCATTGTCATTCATTCGTTTGTTGAATTCATAACTGGGAATCAAATTATATGCATATGTTCATGTGTGGATAAGGAACCCTCTAACTAGTTTCTCATCATTCTATTTCATCACAATCTATTTTGCTTTAAGTTATTATTTTCTTTGAAGTTTACTTATAAGTTTTAAATTCAATTTCATCAAAATCAATCCCCCATTTATTTTAAAGTGTTAGATTTGTTAGAAATCAATTTAGTTTGTGTTTTCTAAAGATCTTGAATTATTTTGAGTCTTTTGATTTATTTTAGTTTATTTGTTAGTTTTATTTTGAGTTATTCTAGTTAAGTGTTTTGAGTCTAGTTTAGTGTTTTAAACTTTGTTTTTACGTTTTTAAATTAATTTTACATTGGTTAGCATCCCTAGTTAATCCCCGGTTAGAACGATCCCTACTTACATCATTACTACAATTGTCATCAATAGGGTTTAATTTGTGTGTCAAGTAATTCTCGCATCAGTTAGCAAGTTTGATGGGGCAACAACACCAACCAGGAAGGTTGCCTAGCCAAACTGTGGTGAATCCAAATGCGGAGCAATTGAATGCTCTGACTTTAAGGAGTGGAAAAGAAGTTTTTGAGCAACCAGGGATGCAACAAGGGGAGCTACAAACCAAAAATCTTGAGCAAGATGAGGCTTCAACAGAAACTGAAAAGTCTCCTAAAGCAATTGAATTGAACAAAAAAAGATTCTGCCAAGGTAAGTGAAGAAATTCAAAATTCGTTTAACTCATGTGTCCTTGTTCCTTTCCTTCGTAGGTTTATGAAGTCAAAGAAAGAGTAAACTGATAAGGAAATCTTGGATACTTTTCAAAAATTTCAAGTGAAATTACCTCTTTTAGATGCCATAAAACAAGTGCCCAAATATGCAAAGTTCCTTAAAGAGCTTTGTACGAACAAGAGGAGATTCAATGATCAAGAAACTGTGGCATTAAGTGAGGAAGCATCAGTTGTTTTGCAAAGGAAGCTACCACCGAAGTTGAAGGATGCAGGTAGCTTTACCATTCCATGTGTAATTGGAGGGAAAGAGTTTGGGAGAGCATTGTGTGATTTGGGGGCATCCATCAATCTGATGCCATATTCAGTGTATGAATCATTGAACCTTGGAAAGTTGAAGGAAACAAAGGTAATAATCCAGTTGGCAGACCATTCAAATAGATATCCCAAAGGCCTATTGGAGGATGTACTTGTGTAAGTGAATGAGCTTATTTTTCCTGCTGATTTTTTTTTGTTCTTGAGATGGAACATGACCCTATGCCTACTGCACTTCCTCTTATATTGGGAAGACCATTTCTGAGAATGGCACGTACTAAGATTGACGTCTATGATGGTACCTTGACCATGGAAATTGATGGTGAAATCGTCAAATTCAGAATCTTCGATGCTATGAGGTACCCTAATGATTTTGAATCTTGTTTTTCTATTGATGCGTTTAACTATTTTGTGCAGGATTGTTTTAATGAAGGTGTGGGACAAGATAATTTAGAAAAGGTGTTAGTGCATAGCATTACACATGAAAAGCTTAATACTTTTGAGCACATTGAAGAAGAATTAATTCAGACTATGGCAGATCTTGAGTCTCTTTCTCCAATTCACGGTAAGTCTTCTGCCTATTTTATTTCTCTTCCTACTTCTAACGAAAAAAATCTTCCTTCTGTGATTCAGGCACCCAAATTAGAGCTGAAATCGATTCCTGAATATTTGAAGTATGCATTTTTTGGAGAGGATGAAATATTACCAGTCATCATATCATCACAACTGACAGCAGTGGAGGTGGAGAAACTGATTCGGGTACTGAAGGATCACAAAACTGCCATAGCTTGGAAGATATCAAAGGTATAAATCCAGCTACATGTATGCATAAGATTCTGTTAGAGGAAGGTGCAAAACCAACAAGGGAAGCTCAACGTCATTTAAACCCCCTCATGATGGAGGTCGTCAAGAAAGAGGTTATCAAACTTCTTGATGTTGGCATCATATATCCTATTTCAGACAGCAAGTGGGTAAGCCCTAATCACGTAGTTCCAAAGCGATCGGGAGTCACAGTTGTTAAGAATGAAGCTAATGAGCTAGTGCCTACACGTGTGCAAAACAGTTGAAGAGTTTGTACAGACTATCGGAAGATAAACAACACCACACGCAAGGATCACTTTCCAGTCTCATTCATTGATCAAATGTTAGAAAGGTTAGCTGGTCATTCTCATTATTATTTTCTTGATGGCTATTATGGATATAATCAAATTGCAGTTGCTCCAGAGGATCAAGAAAAGACGACTTTCACATGTCCATTTGGTACATTTGCATATCAAAAGATGCCGTTTGGACTTTGCAACGCACCTGCCACATTTCAAAGGTGTATGGTGAGTATCTTTTCTGATATGATTGAGAAAATAATTGAAGTGTTCATGGATGATTTTTCTGTTTATGGTGATTCTTTTGATACATGTCTACATAATCTGTCCCTAGTTTTAAAACGTTGCCAAGAAACTAATCTGGTCTTAAATTGGGAAAAATGTCATTTCATGGTTTCTCATGGATTAGTTCTAGGGCATATCATATCTGAAAAGGGAATTGAAGTGGATAAGTCTAAAACAGAACTTGTTAGTTCCTTGCCTCTCCCTACTACTGTCAGGGAGGTTCGTTCTTTTCTGTGACATGCAGGTTTTTATCGCAGGTTTATGAAGGATTTCTCAAAGATTTCTAGACCGTTGTGTCGTTTGCTTCAAAAGGATGTATCATTTGATATGAATGAAGAGTGTGTGGCAGCATTCAACAAGCTGAATGAGTTGTTATCCACGGCTCCTATGATCATGCCACCAAATTGGAGTTTACCTGTTGAGTTAATGTGCGATGCTTCAGACTATGTTGTCGGTGTAGTTCTAGGACAACGTGTCAACAAAGTGCTACATGTCATTTATTATGCATCTCGGACGCTTAATGATGCACAATTGAATTATTCAACAACAGAGAAGAAGCTTTTAGCTGTTGTATTCGCTTTAGAAAGATTTCGATCTTATCTGATTGGGACTAAAATTATTGTGTTTTCTGACCATGTAGCATTAAAGTATCTACTCAAAAAAAAGGATGCAAAACCGCGACTCATTCGATGGATACTTCTGCTTCAAGAGTTTGACTTGGAGATCAAGGATAAGAAAGGGAGTGAGAATGTTGTAGCAGATCATCTTAGCAGACTTGCACATTCAAACACAAAGGAAGATCTCATCCCTTTACGTGAGAGTTTTCCGGATGAGCAATTGTTTTCATTGAAAGCCACTGACCCTTGGTATGCAGATATTATCAATTACAAGGTCACCAAAAAGATTCCGGATGATTTTACACGTGCTCAGAAAGATAAGCTTGTCAAAACCGCCAAATACTACGAGTCGAACGATCCTTATTTGTGGAAATATTGCCCTGATCAGTTGATTAGAAAGTGTGTCCCCGAATTTGAGTTTAAATCTATTCTAACTTTTTGTCATTCTTATGCATGCGACGGCCATTTTGGAGCAAAGAGGACAGCACTTAAGGTGTTAGAGAGTGGTTTTTATTGGCCTAGTCTGTTTAAGGATGCGTATGAGTTTTGTGCAACATGTGATCGTTGTCAACGAACAGGTAACTTGGGCCCGAGAAATCAAATGCCACAAACACCTATTTTGATTGTTGAGATTTTTTATGTGTGGGGCATTGATTTCATGGGACCTTTTCCATCTTCAAATGGTTTTCTTTATATTTTATTGGCTGTGGATTATGTTTCTAAATGGGTGGAAGCGAAAGCCACCAAAACTAATGATTCAAAAGTTGTTTCAGATTTTATTAAGACTAACATCTTTACAAGATTTGGAATACCTAGAGCCATCATCAGTGATGGAGGGAGATACTTCTGCAACAGAACTTTTGATGCGTTGCTTAGAAAGTACAATGTCACACATAAGGTGTCTACACCTTATCATCCACAAACTAGTGGTCAAGTAGAAGTATCAAATCGTGAGGTGAAGCAAATTTTGGAGAAAACTGTTAGTCCTAGTAGGAAAGATTGGAGCATGCTCTTGAATGATGCATTATGGGCTTACAGGACTACCTATAAGACTCCTATTGGAATGTCACCATTTCGATTAGTTTATGGGAAACCATGCCGTCTTCCAGTAGAATTGGAACACAAAGCTTATTGGGCGATCAAAGCTTACAATATGGACATGAGTGTTGCTGGAAAGCAAAGGAAGCTGCAATTGAATGAGCTAGATGAAATCCGGAATGATGCATACGAGTCGAGTCGAATATACAAGGAGAAATTAAAGGCGTTTCATGATAAGATGATCTTAAGGAAGAACTTTGTCCTTGGACAAAAAGTTCTTCTGTTTAATTCTCGCCTTCGGTTATTTCCAGGTAAGCTTCATTCTCGATGGGTTGGTCCATTTGTTGTAACTAATATTTTTCCTCATGGTGCAGTGGAAATCCAAAGTATGAAGACCGGAAACGTGTTCAAAGTGAATGGGCATAGACTCAAGCCATATTACGAGCCTTTTGCCGAGCATGATGTGGAGGTTGTATTCCTTCAAGAACCAGAGCCCCTTGAATGATTACTCTTGGTACCGTCCGGCTGCGGACGTAAAAGCAAGCGCTTCTTGGGAGGCAACCCATGCATTCAACGAAGGGAGACTTTGGAATTGCTAACCAAATCAGATTTGCATTCTTACACCCTTATCTTTATTGCTTTCATTTTGTTTTGTTTAGTTAGTTGTGTTATTTGGTTGATTTCTGTGAGTTTGTGTTTAAAACATTGAGGGCAATGTTTAGTTTGAGTGTGGGGGAAGGTTAAACAAAGTTTTTTTTTATACATTGATTTACATATTTTACATTGATTTTTTTTAAAATAAAAATAAAATAAAAAATAAAAACAAAAAAATATATAAATAAACATAAAAGCAAAAATATTTTACAATGATGTGTGAACTAATAGCATTCATTGGTCATTGGTCAGGTGGTGCCTCAGCAGTTGACGGAGCTCCTGAAAGACGAAGAGCCAAAGTTGGATTCTCCGGAGCCTCAACACTTGGTGCAACTCCAGATGACGAAGGCAACAGAAACCTCGGGAGTAACGCCATAAACCTTTGATGATCACTCTGAATCTGAACTTCAGACTCCTGCAGCTGGTCCAGCTTCCTCTTCATACTTGTTGAGTAACTAGTTGCGAGCATGTGCAACTACTTATTCTCATGCCTGAGTCCTCTGACCCCTTGCCGAAGACTAGCCACCTCAGCCATCAGAGACTCAACCTGACGAGATCGTGCAAGAAGGCGTTGGCCCATGTTTGAAACTGAGCCTGCACACTGGACGCTGAGAGCCAGAGAGTCCTGAACAGCCAACTCATCTGACCGCTTGGATAGCATCCTACTGTCTCTTGGAGTAAGGAGATTTCTAGCAATCACCGTAGCGGTTGTATCGTTTCTCATCATAGAGTCCCCAACTGTAAGAGGACCATTAGGAAATATGAATGATGGATGCCAAATATTGTTTGGAGAAGACAAGTCATCATCTTCTCCGACATTCAAGTTAAGGCAACGGTCAGAAGGGCAAGACATTTTTCTGAAGGTGTTGAGAAAGAAGAGATCGGAAAGATTAAGATTTCAGAAGTACAAGAAGAGAGTGTTTACAGGAGGCAATTCAAGTGTGTTGTGGAACAAAATTAGCGCCTCTATAAAAAGAAGAAATAAAAGAGGCAATGCTCACAAATCGAAGAGCCGGACTCCTTTCTCAAAAGCCGGACTCTGTTCTCAAAAGAGGCGTTCCTTTCTCAAAAGTCGGACTCCTTTATCAAAAGTCGGGCTTACTCAGAAACCACGAGCCGATCCCCGACTTTTCCAGACGTGTCAGCACCATTCACACGCAAATTTCAACTTTGCGGAAATTACGGGCAGCTTTGTCAGAAAGCGCGTAATTTTTACTGTTCATCCATCCACCGGTTGCCGACAAGAATAAGAGAATAGTTCCGGTTGTGAAGAAATTCCTATAAGTATCTACCTTCGCCTTCCATAGCAAAGGCACACTCACTCAACATATCTTCATCTCCGAGAATGTATTCCCAAAGAAACCTCTCGAGTTACTCAGTATTCTTCATCCCTTGGAGCACCTCAGAAAACAAATCATCAAGAGCAAAAGTATTTCATATCACGAAGGTTAAAAGCAAAAATATCTCATATCATGCTTTCTCCTCACCTTCATCTGAAGAACAGGGAGAAAAAGAGATCTTGATTGCTTACCTAGTCTTGCTCTCGAGTACTCATCTTCGAGCCCTTCGAGCCCCTCCAGCCTAGTTCAAGATGCAGGAGGAATCTGAGAAGATGCAAGAGGAGTCTGAGATGATCCAAGAACTCGAGAAGATGCCACACCTGCATGGAGACCTGATTACTTGAAGCATGTGAAGACAACGTGCTGATTCATCCTCAACTAAGCTGAGGATCACTTGCAAGTAAAAAGCTCCCCAACCCAGTTCAAAAATCAACTTGTGGAAAGATACTTCTTCAAAAGCAAAAGTACCTCATATCATCATAATCGAAGAAGCCTCATCCAGTTCAAAAGGAAAGCTGTGGAAAGTCAACAAGCACGACCAATGATCACCTATTAGTTCTATTCATTGTCTTTTATTTTCATTTTCAATTTTTCGTTTGCATTTTCTACATTTTCTTGCGTGCTTAACTGAATTATTTCTTTTCTTTGCAGGAACTTTTGGTTATTTCCACCCTTGAAGTTAATTGCAGAATTTAAGCTTGGGGGTTATCACTTGATTTTTCTGCAAATTAGGGAAGTTTTCAGTCCAATTGCTTTATTTTGTTTCTTATTGATTATTCATTTTTATTTTTTTTTATTTTTTTTTATTTTTTGCATTATAGTGTTTTCTGACATTGGGGACAATGTCCAGTTTAAGTTTGGGGGCAAAGAGTATAAAAAATGACCAAATTGAAAATTTTTGTACTTTCGACTTTGAATTGGTTTCATTTGTTTCCATGTTATTGCTTTTTGTTTTCTTAATTAGTTTTTTTTTTATTCATTTGTTTCCATGTTATTGCTTTTTGTTTTCTTAATTAGTTTTTTTTTTTTAAATCGGAAAATTTAAAAATCCAAAAATATTGTCTTGTTTTCCTTATTGTTTTGAATTAGATTTTTGTTAGTTTCCCGACCCAATGATATAACTGGATCAAATTTGAACCATGATGATCAAGAACTTAGTTAACATGTGTTATGTGAAATTCCTAATTCTCTTGTTAGTTTTGTACATGTTTGATCATCTTTGAAAAACCAAATGCACATAGCCTTGTTGATGTGAAACTAAAGCATGACTTAAAGCTTCATATGTGAATTTAGTGACCATATACATCCTATGTGAGGTTTTGAGCCTAGTGAAAGTGTGTGCATTTTTCATACACTCCTATTCTTTCATGTGTGATGAACTTATGTGAGATACATCTCCAGAACTTGCGTAACGATCTTTCGAAATGTTTGTCATTGATTGCATGAACGTGAAAATGATAGAGGCATTAGGTTTACCACCATGGCCCAAATAACCATGTTTCCCAAAGAAAAATGATATCATTAGATTGCCAATTTGAGCCGTATATGTGAGCCTTTTATTTCTTATCACCAGATATGTTTACCCTTATACCTGAAACATTTTTCCCTACCCTTTCCAAGCGAGCTAGTGAGCAATGTGAGATTGTCTTATGAGAAATGTCTGTGAAGTACTTTGAAGGTGTTTGGCAAAAGAATAAGTGTGGGGGTATTTCATGTTTGTATTTAGTTATATAAAAAAATTAAAAAAAAAAGAAAAAGAGAAGAAAAAGAAAAATTGCATACAAAGCAAATAAAAAGTTTTTAAAGTTTCAGTTTAAGGGTGTGGTTTGAGGTATTAGTAGAATCGCTGGAGAGCTTGAGTTCTTATAAATCTCAACAAGAGAATTGCTTGCAATGTAGCTTGGAACTTGTGTTTACCTATTCTTTCATTTCAATAACCCTTTCCCTAAGCCTCAATACATCCAATAAAAGTCCTCTTGATTTAAGTTTTGCAATTATGATTGTGGAGATGGGATCTTTATGCAAGCTTATGGTAGAACTTTCACATTTGATTCTTTGAGCAAAACACATTAAAACTAAACACGTGTGTGATTGAGTGTATATCCCGTGAGAAGGTTGCTAGTTTGCATATGGTGATTTTAAAAATAAAAAAATTTGAAATCGCATTAGCATGGCTATGTCACACACTACACTTCAAGGATGATTCAAAGATTACTGCTAATATTTGAATAAGGAAGATGAACTTGGATTAGCTTGTTTGGTGCTAGCTATGGTTCTTGATGATTTGTTTTCTTGCATAAAATTCTATGTGGGTCACATAGGGGGAAGCTAATGTTTTTCATGTTACTACTTTTTCATGTTTTCTTTGTTTTGCTCGAGGTCTAGCAAAAGCTAAGTGTGGGGGTATTTGATCACTCATATATTTCATGCATTTATATCATCCATTTCTAAGGTCTTTGTGATTTTTTTGTGTTAAAATGGTTGCATTTAACATTATTTTGTGTTAGTGTGTAGTTATATTTACTTTAAGATCAATTTCAAGAAAATTTGGAAAAACAAAGGAGTTGGTGAGCAAGGCAGAAAATGATTAGGTGAAGTGGAAAAGGGAAGGAGGAATGGGATGTATAGCACTTGGCCTTGGTGGCTTTGAAAAAGAAAAGAAAACTGATTGTTTTCTTGGCAAAAGGGGAATACACACGTGAACTTAAAAGAAGTGGAGCTTATCTCCATGGCAAAAGAAATCAGAAAGCATAAAGCAAGGAAAAGAAAAGGAACGTGTGCCACTTTGAAAAATTAAAGAAATAGTGTTTAATTTCCACTATCTTCCACTTGCTGCATTAATTGTTTTTAGTTTAAAGCAGATAAGCACATGCATGCGGACAGCGCATAGAAAAAAAAAA
The DNA here is from genome assembly GCA_963580275.1 of Crataegus laevigata. Taxonomy (NCBI): domain Eukaryota; kingdom Viridiplantae; phylum Streptophyta; class Magnoliopsida; order Rosales; family Rosaceae; genus Crataegus; species Crataegus laevigata. The sequence continues at coordinate 1,659,526 of OY756944.1, forward strand.
GAAAGCTGCAAGAAAGAAAGCAAATAAGGGCAGGATGCACAAGGAATAAAAAAAAAGAGAAGAAAAAGAAAAAAGAGCAAAAGGCAGCCTTGAAGAACCAGGGGTCGCGTTGGAGCTCCTCGGAGCTTGGATAGCAAATCAAAAAAACAGCTAGTACAACTTGGAGGAAGGCTGCACAGAAGCAAGCCACGGATCAAATAGAAGTGCAACGGCACAGAGAAAAACAAAAGGCAGAGACCAAAGAAGCACAGAGAGCTCAGCGGAAGGGAAGAGGAAGAAAGAAAATAATCTTTGCACTCTCCTCTTTCGGTTTTATCTTCTCAAACTCATGTTTAATTTTTGGTTTAATTTGAGAATAATGTGTAACTAAATTTTAGTAGTTAGGGGCTGTTTTGAAGCCCTGAATATGATTGTAAATTTGTTGTGATATTTCGTTTGAATGACTTTTATGAAAGGATGAAAATTGCTTCACTACTTATGCCATTGATGAATTCTTTTTGTGTTTCTATGGATGCATACATAGTGAGCATATCTAGGATTTTAATGCTATGAATATATGTGTGTCTGCCCTTATTGAATGAGGACCTACATATGTTCTAGAGTAGCACTTGTTAATTGTGGTTAACATGTGAACCGATTTTTAGGATAAGTAAGACAACACCAGTACTTATGATGCCTTGTGATGACTCAAACTCTTTTCATTCTTAATGATTTCTACTTGTTAAATCTATGAACATGCCATTCTAGATTGCATGCTAAGGACTAAGTTAAGTTGAAAACGCCATTCTCTTAACATACTACGTAAGAAAGAGTAATAGGTTGAGTTCTAACATTGAGCCAACTTGAGCATCTTCATCCGGAAATAAAAGGAATTTGAATGAAACATAACATGTTTGCATGATTATTTGGTGGTGGATAGCATTTCCCCTAACTCGTTTTCTTAACTTGTGAATTAAAATCTATTGGTATTATTTAAACTTGTTTCTGCCCTGTTTTGTCCGATATAATTTAAATAGCAAATCAACTCCAAAAATCCCAAAAATTTGTGTAAGTGTAGCTCTGTGTGTCTAGTTTATGTGTATAAAATTTTGTTGCATTTGGATAAGTGTAAGTTGGTCTAATAATTAGTTTTCGGTGGCTGGTCAGTGGAGACAGCCACCCAATTTTTGTGACATTTTTAAGTATTTGGATAAAACAATCTTCTGCGGGAAAGACCCTTATTTTCATATGCTACAATCGACAAATTTTAGTGTTAATAAGGAAAATCAATAGGATAATTGTGTGCTAATTTGTGGGTAATTTTATTTTTTTTATTTTTATTTTTATACTTAAATCTCCCATTCAAAGTGAAGGATATTGAATTTTGTTATCATTTTTAAATTCAAGAAAGGCCGTCTGTGCTGCCTCTTTCGTTCTAATTTGAAGAAGATTTCTCAAGCGGCTATAATTTCATGGCAGGTTGGTTTAAGGAAGTTCAAAATTTTGGGATCGTTTGGGATATTTTTAGGTTTTTCTGTCCCTCACAAATCTTGGCTCGCAAAAAAAAAAAAACCGAAGCGGTTTTAAGCTTCTTCAGCTTTTTGATTTGGATTGAAGATGATTTTTAGCCAAAAAGGCTATGATGTTTTGTGGTAAGTTCTTAGAATCCTGCATTTGAGATTTTATTTTATTTCCCAAAGCTGTGGGATTTGTTTTCTTCAATTTTAAAATATTACAATTGAATTCTTTGTTTGGGTAAAAGTTTAATTAGATTCTGTATCGGTTCTGATGAGGCACTGAATTGGGTTTGGGAGTTTTGATATTATGAGAGAGTTAGGGAGTATATAGGGAGAGAGGGAGGTAGGTGATTTGCAAAAATAGAGGATGAGAGAAAAACGGGAGAGAAGGGGTAGTACATTATATTTTGATTTTATAATTTTGGGGGTTTTGTGTTTAAACTTTTTTAGTACTTTTTTCGCAGGTATAGCCTACAAATGTTGACCCAAAGGTTGTACATAATCAGTACTTCCTATTACAATTATTAAAGTTAATTCAATTAACTAACGACGATAGAGACGATTATCCAGCGAAAAGGCTGAAGTCTGGGATCTTGAACCCCTTGGGGTATTCGAATTTTTCTACAAAGGCAGGATATGGATGAATGAACTTTGGAAACTTCGGCTCTTTTTTCAAGGTCGAATCAATCATTCTCTAAACTTTGACCATCTCAACAGATGTCGTCTCTGTTCTATGGTCAAATTCGTTCGTTCTGTTGGTTGATCCACTTCTTTTGTCCAAGTCAATCATTTTAAGCCAAGCAGACTCTGTCTCGGTCTGTGTCGGAGGTAGAAGATTAGTCTTGAAAATAGGCTGCCTAGAATGATCAGTGAGTCCACCTTCATGAGCTTTATTAACAAGTACATCGAGCAACTTGCTTTGTATAGTGCTATTATCCTGCAATTCTTCAAGTATGCTTTTTCCCTCTCGACTGAACATTTGCTCAAGTTGCCGAGATTGCTCTTCAAGTCGTAAAAAAACGACTTGGTTGCTGGGTCCGAGGCCTCACCACCGTCCTCGTCGCAATCCTTTACTAATCCTTCAACAAAAATGCCTTTTATTGTTTTAGTGGGGCTTTCCGTATCACGAGGATCGTTACGGCAGCAGGAGGATTATGTGCCTGTAACAAGCCGTCTTATCCTGGGTTCTAGATTAGAAGATTAGTTGTCGATTTTTCCATGACTGTTTTCTTTTTTACAGACCGTGTATCAATAGTCATGAACTTCGCAGCTTTAGCACTAGGTCCCACCGGGCGTGCCAAAATGTTGATCCTAAAAACTACTAAACCTACGTGGTGCGCAGGCTAAGTAACGAATAAGCTAACTAATTCCTTCAATTAACTGTGGGGCGTGCCAACTTGTCAACTGAGCTCGGCCAGGGAGTAAATATGTTGATGTAGCGTTGTGTGCGCTGCTGACTTCTCGATCTTGCAATTGCGGCCAAGGAAGAAACACGTCTCAGCCTTTGGGTTCTAAAGCCTGAAGACAAGGCTGTTAGTCTTGCGAAGTTAATGGATCGTCGGCACTTAGTTTGGTCTCGGTAATATTAGTCGTGGGAATATAACTACGCCGAATGGGCACTAAACTATATGGACATAAATACTCAAAAGAAATAAATTTTTTGATTGTAAATGTGGTTCTGCCGTCGGCGTGCCGAACTTTAAAGTGTACTTGTAAATATCTAATCATAAAATAACAACTCGACTTTCAAAATGTCGAGCCAATCTATAACACCTCATTTCATCGAGAAGGCTGATGAAATGACCTCTACAATAAGGACTCGAAGATCCTTGTCAACCGAGACTTGAATAAATAACCGGTAGGTCTCAACGCAGTGTGGTTTATCCAAATTGAAGGTGCTTATCAGCCGGCTGATTCTACGACGATAATGTTGTTTATCCAAACTGAAGATGTGTTGGCAGGAAGAAAGGGGAGAAGGATAAAATCTCAAAGGGTGTTGAGAAGTTTTGCGCAGGGCAATTTATATGTTGAATTGGAGAAGGCTTGAATGATGCGCTCTCTTCTCTATTTATAGCAACAAACCCCTTGTAGCCGAGCTAAAATTGTACTCGGATTAGAACTCCTCAACCCAATCTGATTAGGTCTCGGGCAATCCTAACTCCAATAGGACTCTGAACCATGCTCTTCAACTGTCCAGGTTCATCTCCTTATCTTAAGCACCCTTGGCCTCAAGACTCCTTGTTATACTCGGGCTCAACTACCTTGCCTTATCCAAAATCAATCATTTTCATAATAAGATTCGGTCAACCTTAACCATACGGCCCACGAGAAGGTTTTAGACAAATGCTGTTGGGTCGAGAATAATCCCAAGCTCAGCCCAAAACACTATTTTGGACCTATTAATACTACTAACTTGAATTTCGACTTTAGTGTTATCACTTTCTCCCAAAACATCTTTGTTTGTAAGGACAAGGTATCTAATCTTGTCAAGTGCCTGAAATCGGGATAAAAGTTTCCAACGATTATCAATTGAAATCATGTCAGGTAAAGGATAAAATACTGTATGATAGCTTAAAGTCAACGACTTACATTGGAAGCATTGGAGATCAACTCACTTAGGAAAACGTCCTTGTTACTGTACAGAGAGAGGATGATAATGTCTATAAGCTGGGACACCTCGCCCTGGAACTTAAACTGTTGTGCGTTGTTGCGCTGCAATCTCTTCGAGATTGATTCTGCCTTCCTAAAAATTGACTGCAAGAAATACATCCATTTAGAAACTAACTCATGCGTCTTCGAATTATTAGCAGCAGAAACAAATCTAAACAACAAAAGCAACATAATATCAATACAAACTAATCAATTCGAGTCGAATCGAAATTCAATTGGACAACAAGACTTCTAAAAACCCAACAAAACCCACATCCCAAAACCTCCAACCTTTTCAACTCAAAAATAAAATCCCACATCCAAAACAATCCCAATTAAGATCCCAAGTTTTTGAAACCCGAAAGCAATACTTACAAAGCAATCGTCGTCGATAATGTAGATGTACTTCTTCTTGGAGACCATGTAGCCAAAGCATTTGCAAGCAAAGTCCTTGAAAGAGATGCAGGACGCCTTGGGACCCAGAATCCGGTTGATGTCGTTGCGATTGCAGAGCTCGTAGTCGAAGCCCTCCGAGACCTTGATCACCTTTGACGGGTCACCATCCTGGACGATGATGAGGTGGTACTGCTGGAAGAAGGGCCTCCATATCTTGAGGAAATCGAGGTTTCGAATGGTGGGGATGACGATGAGACGGCGAGAGAGAATCGAGTTTGAGGACTCGAGTGACAAAGTCGAGGACGAGGACGAGGAGATCTAAAACTAACGGTTAAGATTAGATGGAGAGATGATCTCTTCAATCTCGTCGTCCATTGCAATTACAAACGACTCGGTTTGGGTACCCTTTTTCTATACTTCTAGAATCGGTCCGAACCTAAAATTTCAAAGCCCTGCCCTGCTCCATTTCTCTTTTTAAAAATTAGAAACTGATTCGTACCCGTCTCGAACCTTAATTAACTACACTGACCCGCGGTTTCTATACTCATTTGCCTACCCCTAATACATATCTGATTTTCTTCTCTAGTCAGAGAAGGAACCCAGTTATTTAAAGTGAGAAGCTTTCTTACGTTTGAAACTTTAGTGGAGGAGATTACTCCTTATCAAAAGATAAGGTTAAAAACAATTTACATTATATATTTAATGGTTGTAATAAAACAAAATATAAATATATGTAAATATTTAAATAAAAACATATTACTTTAGTTTAAAGAACGAGAGAAATTGCACTGCACGAATGTACAGTAGTTGTGCCCAAATTTCACTTTATTTACGAGACTGCCACTATCATGTCTCTTTCTCACTTCTCTATTATTTCCGCAATTTGTGGGTTTTGCAGGGAAAAAGACAAAGTTTATGGAATGGTACCTGGCACCATCTGAAAAGAAGGAATAGAATAATAATAAAAAGCATGGTGAATCTGAAAAGGTAAAAGAAAAAATAATAAAAGGGAAGAAGAGAAATTTTTAATTGTGACGGAAATACGGATAGTACACTACGTATTTTTATATAAGTGATGAAAAATTTAAAATTTTAAGTTATTAGCCTTTTAACACACATATTTCACTATTTATATAAGAAAATATAGTATATCACCTCGTGTGACGGTCACATTAAAAAAACATTTAAGAAAGAGGTGCATCGGCACCATCACAGAAACAATAGTAAAATATAATATATAAAAAAAAGAGAGAAATGGGGACAAATGTTTCTGGAGCCATGTGGAAGATAATGAGAGAAATTGCACTGTATGAGCGTGCAGGGTTCGAATTTCATTTTGGGGAATAACAGGATGATCATTTATGTATGTAAATAGCAAGATATTTGATAATGTTTTTTGTATGAATTGTATAATATCCAAGAACATAGTCTATTGTGTTTAGTATTGTTTTGTGATGCATATTTGTACAGTGAAAAACCTCGAGATTAAAAACTTAATTTATAAGTTGTGAATAAATTGCATTGGTTGCGTTAGCGTTCGGAAATCAATTTTTGACTCGAACATTGTTTATAAAGATTGCAGTTCCATAATCTTTTATATAATTTTTAATTCAGCAGCAACGCGCGGATACAAATTCTAGTTCTAAACTATTGATGCACTAATAATTGCACTACCTGGATACTACGGTGAATTGGTTTGTTAAGGTTAGTCCTTGTTGAGATTAAATTGCTTGCTAGTGGTAATGATTGTGTAATGATAAAATCAAGCTAAATTAGATCTTGAACTTTTAATAGTTACCTATTAATAACTCAATAGGTTGATTTGTCACATATGATCGACAAGACAATTCCAAATCTTAAGCAATCTCTAATAGTGAAGAACAATATTTTTAACCCTCCATGAATTTTTTATGAAAATAAAAATGATATTTGTTAAAAGTAAAAATCTATAGTACAACCATTATCAATACAATCGAAATTAATGGCATTGAGCGCAATAGAATGTAAGCCATAATCCTAAATATGAGGATTTTCAATCGACATCTCTCCATGATTTTATAGTTTGAAATTCATTTGTTTTTTATTTTTTCTTGGAATTAGAAAATAAATACTCAATAGAAAGTGTTTGGAAATTTCTCAAAAGAAATTGTTCATTAACTGACTAAAAAAATTCGCAATTTTGTATGTAAAGGTAAAAGCACTTGAAGGGAGGCCCCATCCGATTCGACTTTATTGAAAGAAATTGTCGTCAACTAGCTTAAAATATTTGCAACTTAAAACGCGTAAATGAAGTTTTCTATATATATTATAACCTTTTATATCGTTTGAATGCGAATGGTTTTTGCAACGAAATTGCTCGTCCTTTACAATTTTTATGTTTTTTTTGGTCTAATCTCTAATGATTTTTCTCAGTCATCGTTTGTGTGTTTATTTTATTAAAATATTCGCAACTTAAAACGCGTAAATGAAGTTTTCCATATATATTAGAACCTTTTATTCCGTTTGAACGCGCATGGCTTCTGCAACGAAATTGCTCAACAATTTCGACCTTTACATTTTTTATGTTTAGATCTCTGATGATTTTTCTCAGTTGTCGTTTGTGTGTTTTTTTATATTAAAATATTTGCAACTTAAAACATGTAAATGAAGTTTTCTATATATATATATATATATATATATATATATATATATTATAACTTTTTATTCCGTCTGAATGTGCATGGCTTCTGCAACGAAATTGTTGATCAATTTCGTCCTTTACATTTTTTATGTTTTTTTTTTGTTTAATCTCTGATAATTTTTCTTAGTCGTCGTTTGTGTGTTTATTTTATTAAAATATTCACAACTTAAAACGCGGAAATGAAGTTTTCTATATATATTATAACTTTTTATTCCGTCTGAACACGCACGGGTTCTGCAATACATTTTTTATGTTTTTTTTGGTCTAATCTGTGATGATTTTTCTTAGCCGTCGATCGTTTTTTTATTTTATTGAAATATGCCTTACAGGAAAAGCTTTGGACAGATATTTATTTTACAAAAAATAAACTAACCTTATTTACAAAGTCTTCATGTAAACAGTAAAGACTTCAATAGCGTATGAACAAATCTATGCTCAGAAACCAAAGATGCACCCCCGTCTCAGAAAAGTGAGCCAAAATCTCGCGAGATTCAAGCTGCACACGAGCGGATCCAAAGGCCAAACCTCCGGTCTTGCTGAAAACCCGTGAATTTGGTGCCAATTCGAAGGAAATTTTAAGGCCAGAAAGGCCTTGGTTTCGTGGTGAGTTCGCCGGCTGATTTGGAGTAGGTAATATTGTGATTTGCAGTTTATTTGATTATTACGTGGTATCTTTCAATTGCTTTATACTATTATGAATAGGGAAGTCTTGCTTTCCTTAACATCATAATCCACGGTGCTTTTTCTGAACGATTCTTGCTTTGTATTCCACTCATTTACCTTTGGAGCAAGTGGAACTTTTCTTTTAGAAATAAAAGAAAGGCCAATGGTGGAGAGGTTGGAGGGGACAATTGTTGCAAGTTGTTTGGAAAAAAAATGGAAAACAAGTGAGCACTTGCCTTTGTGGCTTTGAAAAGTGTGTGTTTTGTCGACTCGCTCGTGCCTTCTCATTGAGTATTGGAGCATTAAAACACAGGTGTTTGTGTTTTGTCGACGTAATTGGTGGTGTTCATGTTACACTGTGATTCACGATGATGATTTAATTAGGGGTGGGTTACCGTATCAAAACTCTCGTGCCAATTAACATACCAAATTTTCGGTTTAGTAAAATCTATTACCATTACCATACCAAACTTTCGGTATACCGAAGTTTGGTATTGCCAAATGTTCGGTTGGCATAGTATGGCAATGTTAATTGCCACTTTGTTTTGAGACAAAATTTGTTTTTGCTTTTTAACTCAATTCAAGGGCAAAACTTTTTTATTGTACTTTTATCTCATACATTGTAGCCTCAATTCATTTATTATTCATCATTCACAATTCACACACACAATAATTCAAAAGATGCATCAAGATTCATAATGAAAATTAAGCTTACAATCCAAATAGAAGTTACGAACCAAAACAAATAGAAGTTTCCCTCATGCTAAAGATCTTCTCTATCCCCCATTGGTTCAAACACGCCTCTAGAACTTTCTCAATGTCTTCTCCCTTATGACCCGTGATCTTTATGAAGTTTATAATCCGTTTGTGCAACTTTCATTCACTATCCATGAAGTGAGCGGTAACTATTATGTAGTTAATGTTTTGTACCGATGTCCAAGTATCAGTTGTGATACTTACCATTTGATTATGCATTGCTTCAAATAACTTAAACTTCTCCAACACATATAAATCTCAAGCCACAATCTTCTTCCTATTTGGAATCTTGAACCGAGGTTGAGCCTCTTTCATCTTATCAAATTATTAGAATATTATAAATATATATTATAAATATGTATTATATAATTATATATTATATAATTTATAAATTATATATTATATTATACGTTCGGTACGGTATGGTAATACCGTGGTAATAGTATCCATTACCAATACCGTATCATGAAATTTCGGTACGGTACAATACCGTACCATTACCGATTGGCACAAAATCGGTATGGTACGGTTGGTAATTCGATTGGCACGGCAATTTGGCAAAAAAATTCACCCCTAGATTTAATTGTTTCTCGACTTGTAATTGTTTGTGAATAATGTGGCATATATGGATTGCAAATCTGCGTTTCTATGGAAGGGATGTCATATCATGTTGCTGACTTAATTGTTTATGTTTTTCATATTTGCGAATGGTTCAAGAGAGACAGGGGACTAGAAAAAGGGAAACAAGAAAGCAAGCATTTGGAGACTGGAATGCAGAGGGGGCACAGATGGGAGAGGTAGAGAGTAGTGAGGGATGAGAGAGAGTGATAGTGTTGGGAGATGGGGGTGAAGTTTTTTTATGGGAAAAAGAAACCCTTGCTTTCTCTTTGTGTTCTCCTCCCACAATTTGTGTCCTTAGTTCTCAATTGGATTCACAGTAAAAACCCAGAAACTTGAGGTATGAAATTTTCAAATTTTTTGGTGTTTTTGATTTATTTTTAGTGTTAATTTCTGATTAAATTATTATTTTTGATAAACCCATTCAGAATCTGATCTGGGTTTTGCCTGGATTCCAGAGTAAAAACCTTGAAACTTGAAGGTTTAAAAATTTCAGTTTTTATTTATTTATTTTTTATTTTCAGTGTTATTCTCTGATTAATATTATTCTGAGTTTTGCAGAAATGCTATTCTTCCTGAATACCTGCCATGGAAGTGATTTAATTTTTGCTTTTCGAATTTCTACTTTTCATGCATAATTATGAATATGTAGATGATTTGTGGGTAATTTTTTTATTTTTTATTTTTTACTTAAATCTCCATTTTTTTTTTTGGTAAAAATGGGGGTCTAGAGACCCAAACAAACCAGCTAGGAATTAACAAAACGAGAATGAGAAATGCCAGCAGCATCCTCAGTAATCAATCTATCCACAAAAGGGGGAGGCTCATGGAAAAAATGCAGCCCAATGTCGAGATCATGGCCTAGAGTCGCCATACCATCAGCCACTCTATTCTTCTCACGGTAGACATGTGATACCGAGCAAATCCAATCCTGGTGCAATAACTCCCGGCATGCAGTGATGAGGTGAGCTAGAGGGTGCATAGAAGAATTATCTTCCATAACAAGAGAAATAACCACAGCAGAGTCCAATTCAACAAGCACTTTCCTATAACCCATACTCCAAACAAGAGACAGCCCATGAAAAAACCCCCAAAGTTCAGCATTAAGCACACTTCCCACACCAATATTAACTGAGAAACCAGCCATCCAGACACCTGCGGTAGCACGTATGACCCCACCCGCACTAGAGTATCCATTACCACTCTTCCTACTACCATCCACATTTAATTTAACATAATTAGGAGGTGGAGGGTAGGGGTGGGTTCGGTTCCGTTCGGTTCGGTTTTTTGCCAAAACCGGAAACCAAACCGAAATTACTGTTCGGTTCGGTTCGGTTCGGTTTTCTGTCGGTTTGTGTTCGGTTCGGTTTGAATTCGGTTCGGTTTTTTTCGGTTCGGTTTCGGCCCGGTTCGGTTTTAGGATACCTATAAATATTATACTTGTACAATTATAACAGAGCAAAGCCTCTTGTCAAGTTGGCTTGCGGCTGCTATTCCCAACCTTGAGGGAATGGGTTCGAAACCTGGCGGGAGGGTTTTGTTGATTTATTTTGTTGATTTCTCATAAAAATTGGAAAAATTTTCTAAAATCCAGAAGGCATTAAGAGGGTTCGAACCCAAACCCTCTTACTTTGAAAGTTTAACTGAAACCAACTTGGCAACCACATCTGCTTTGTTATGATTGTATGACTAAACTATTTATAAACATTGAAAAAAATAATTAAATATATAAATCGGTTCGGTTCGGTTCGGTTCGGTTTGAGAGTTTCGGTTCGGTTTTTTTTTCGGTTCGGTTTTTTTCGGTCTCGGTCCGGTTCGGTTCCCGGTTTTTTTCGGTTTTCGGTTTTTTGAACCCACCCGTAGTGGAGGGTCCCAAGCCAAAAAAATCCTACTCTTCACCACTTTAGCACCAATATTTTTCACCTCAAACCACTCCTTAGCAAATTTAGAAATGAGATTCTGAGGTTGGCTTGGAAAGGTAAAATCAGAAGCAAAAACGCTTGCATTCCTCCATTTCCATAACCACCAGCAAGCAAAGGCAAAAACACCCCACCAAGGCAGATTATGCCAGATCACTCTTTTCGAAAACAGATTAATTCTCATCCAATCATTAAAATCAATACCAGTTGATGACAGAATAATTGAATGCATACCCAAATGCGACCACACTAACTTAGCTCGGTCACACCGGCGAATGATATGTTCAATAGACTCAACACAATCATCACACAAGTCACACAAGGGATTATTCGTCATACCTCTCTTAGCTCTCTGCTCATTGCAAAGCAATCTCCCATGAAGAGTCAGCCATAGGAAATGAAGTACTCTAGGGGGAAGTTTAAGCTTCCATAGATCCCTCCAACTCCAGTCAGCAAAAACTTCATCGTCAAAACTAGCAAGGTAGGCAGATTTAACACTGAAATTGCCATCCTTAGAATGTTTCCAAATAAGACAATCACTATCTCCATCATTGAGACCAATAGGAATCGCAGAAATCTTCCGAACATAATCCTCTGGAAGCACAGCTCTCAAGGCAGCCAGATTCCAACAATTACCAGAGCAAAAGTCACTGACCTTTATAGCTTTGGCAGCAGCATCCAACGGACCCAAAGCTTTATCCGCAAGCGTACCATCTTCAAGCCAGACATCAAACCAGAAACTAATATTAGTACCGGTGCCTATCCTCCAAATGAGCCCATTTTTCAGTAATTGTCCCCCATGAACCACTGCCCTCCAGGAGCTAGAAGCTACCCTACCAGTGGGCCACTTGAGAATATCTGAATTTACCCCACTTAGGTACTTACCTCTGAAAGTATTAGCCCAGAGGCCATCATCCCGTTGAAGCAAGCGCCAACTGGACTTAGCCAAGAGAGCAGCATTCATATACCTCATTCTCTTGAGCCCCAAACCACCTTTATTCTTTGGAAGACAAACAGAACTCCATCTAACTAAACAGGTTTTACTTTTACCTTCACTAGCACCCCATAAAAATTTCCTGTTTAGACCATCAATAAGATCACAGGTGCTAACAGGGAGCTTGGCAGTTTGCATCACATAAACTGGAATAGCAGAAGTAACCGCTTAAATCTCCAATTCAAAGTGAAGAATATTAAATTTTGTTATCATTTTTAAATTCAAGAAAGGCAGTCTGTGCTGCCTCTTCCGTTCTGATTTGAAGAAGATTTCTCAAGCGGCTATAATTTCATGGCAGGTTGGTTTAAGGAAGTTCCAAAATTTGGGATCGTTTGGGATATTTTTAGGTTTTTCTGTCCCTCACAAATATTGGCTCGCAAAAAAAACCGAAGCAGCTTTTTGATTTGGATTGAAGATGATTTTTAGGCAAAAAGGCTAATATGTTTTGTGGTAAGTTCTTTGACTCTGAGAGTTTTTTTTTCCTCCAAAGCTGTGGGATTTTTTTTTCTTCAATTTTAAAATATTACAATTGAATTCTTTGTTTGGGTAAAAGTTTAATTAGATTCTGTATCGGTTCTGATGGGGCACTGAATTGGGTTTGAGAGTTTTGATATTATGAGAGAGGTGGGGAGAATATAGGGAGAGAGGAAGGTAGGTGACTTGCAAAAATGGAGGGTGAGAGAAAAACGGGAGAGAAGGGGTAGTACATTATTTTTTGATTTTATAGTTTTGGGGGTTTTGTTTTAAACTTTTTTAGTACTTTTTTCGCAGATATAGCCCACAAATGTTGACTAAAAGGTTGTACATAATCATTACTTCCTGTTACAATTATTAAAGTTAATTCAATTAACTAACGTTGATTTGAATGTGATGATGATGGCAACTACTAGCAACTAAACAACAATCTCCTTAGATTAAGGAGAAAAAGCCGAAAGGTGAGGAAGAAAAGAAGGGAAAGGCGGAAAGAGAGCTCTGCACGTGCAAATGTCAGAGAGCTTTCAGTGTACATGTAAAGCAAAAGTATACAATAATTTCAATAATATTTTTCTTCTAACACTGTTAACTTACTGTGTTCCTTATTGTTAAGCATATAGTTTTCAATGATCTCTGGACAATCCCTATTTATGCATTGTATTTGTATATTAGTTTCACTTAGTTGAAGGTCTTGAAAAACTTCATTTAATAAATTCAAAATGCGTATTCCTTTAGGTGCCATTTGATAACTATTTGGTTTTTAGTTTCAAATTTTTGTTTAGATTTCGATTTGGGCATTTACAATAACTTTACTTTAGTATATGTAGATTTAATATTACAATTTAGAATAAATTTATATATTATCTTCTTCTTAGGTTCTTCAAACATTTAGCTTCTTAGAATATCATTTTTAAAAAAAGTTGGAGTAGTGCATTTTATAGTGTGGTTGAAGTGGGATTTTTGAGAGGGACTGGTGGATTTCTGAAAAGGAACTTGGTTGAGGAAATACTGAATTTAATAGAGTTGGGTGTTTTGCATCCATTGAATAAATTTTATAAACACTGAATTTAAAAATTGAATATACAAATAAAACAGTAGGTCAAATTCATTATTAGTTCCCTTAACTTCTGTTGAATAGATTTATACTATTGTAGGTTTAATTAATATTATTTTTAGTTGATAATTAATTGATGATTTTGAAGTGTGTAATATCTTTTGAAATGTATATAAAAATCAAGTTGCGTATCTTACCAATCATGTTCACTCATCTATTTCTCTGTTCATTCCGGATTATGTTTAATTCATTCAAATTAAATGTATCTTATTCATGCAGTTAAGGCTGGTCCCGCAGCAATGCGCGTGCATATTTACTAGTTGCTTCTACACTGAGAAGCATCGTCATTCATCACCACTCCTCATTCCAAAGTCAACTGTTAATTTGTGAACAAGTTAATACTTATGAATCATATAGCCTGTCAAACATTAATTGAAACTCTATTGAAACAATCATCTGGTTGGCTTCAATGGCTAAAGAAGCAGCAGCAGCAGCAGCTGCCTCATCTTCCTCTCCTCCTTGTTTCACCAATTCATGGAAATACCATGTATTCTTGAGTTTCAGAGGTGCGGACACGCGCTTCAATTTCACAGGCCATTTGTGTAGAGCTTTGCGTCAAAAAGGAATTAACACCTTCATGGATGATTATCTTTCAAGAGGAGAAGAAATATCATCAGCGCTCTTCAAAGCGATTGAAGAGTCGAGGATTTCTGTCATTGTTTTCTCGAAAAACTATGCTTTCTCAAGGTGGTGCTTGGACGAACTTGTTAAGATCCTTGACTGCAAGAAATCAAATCAACAAATGGTGGTACCGATATTTTACAAGGTGGATCCCTCAGATGTGCGAAAACAGAACGGTTGTTTTGGTGATGGACTTGCTGAGCTTGAGTGCAAATATAATGATAACGTTGACAAGATCCGTAAATGGAGGCCAGCTCTTTTAGAAGCAGGAAATTTGTCTGGGTGGACTCTCTTAGATAGGTATACATTATTACTTTAACACTACCTTCTGCTTTCGCTTGTTTCAATTTCTCTCCTCTTTTGGTATAATATATAGATTTAAATTTTTGTAGTAGGATCAAGAATCAAAAGACCCAACATGTCATCGATTTGTGGCCTTGTCATCCATTTGTGCATATTTGGAGTCCAAATTTAGTGTACAAGTTAGCGTCTCTAGCATCCTTTGTCCAATCTTCCCAAACTATAACAAAAATATTGGTTCGTAAATATAACTAGAAGGAAATTCTGTTCTACTTTTGTGTGTGTATATATTCTTCCCTCTTTTAAAAAAACATGGGAAAATGCCATTTATAAGATGTTCCTTGTGATTTTATACTCGCAGGCATGAAGATGAATCGAAATTTATTCATAACATTGTTGAACGGATTTCCGCGCAAGTAATAAACCGTACATATTTGGATGTGGTCGAATACCCAGTTGGAATAGAGTCTCGTGCACAAAAAATAAATGACCTCTTGTATGTCGGGAGTTATGATGTCCGTATGGTAGGTTTATGGGGGACTGGTGGAATTGGTAAATCAACAATCGCCAAAGCTGTTTATAATTTAAATTCCCACAAATTCGAAGGCTGTTGCTTTCTCAATAAGGTTAGAGAAACTCCAGTGACAGATAAAGGATTGGCCAAATTACAAAAGACACTTCTTCACGAGATTCTAGGGGGAGACAAGTTGAAGGTGGCCAATGTTGATAAAGGAATCACTTTAATTAAGGAAAGATTAAGCAGTAAAAGGATTCTCTTAGTTCTTGATGATGTGAATGACATGAGACAGTTGCGCTACTTAGCTGGGGGATCAGATGGTTGGTTTGGCCTTGGTAGTAGAATTATCATCACGACGAGGGATAAGGAACTGTTAACTGCTCCTGATCGTGATATTTCAATATACGAGGTGAAGGAATTGAACTGTCGTGAATCTCTCGAGCTCTTCAGTTGGAATGCCTTCAAAAGCAAAGGACCTTTGGATGGTTATGCGGAACTTGCAGACCAGGCAATACGGTGTGCTCAAGGCCTTCCTTTAGTTTTGAGAGTTTTAGGTTCACGTCTATACCGTGAAAGTATAGATAAGTGGCAAGCTATATTATACGGTATGATCAGAAGCCGAGAAATTCAAGACGTTTTCAGGATAAGTTATGATGCATTGGATGAAATAGTGAAGGAAGTTTTTCTTGACATTGCGTGCTTCTTTAAAGGGGGCAACAGTGACTATGTGATCAAAATATTAGAAGGTTGTGATCTAAACCCCCAGCATAGCATTAATGTACTCATACAGAAGGCCCTCATAAATATAGATCGTGGTTTTATATGGATGCACGATTTGGTAGAAGAAATGGGTAAAGAAGTAGTTCGCCAACAATCACCCAATGTTCCTGGAAAGCGCAGCAGATTGTGGTTTCATGACGATGTTTGTCGTGTTCTGACAGAAAATGCAGTAAGTCCATTCCACAACATTTTATTTGTTAATGAGACATGCATTTGTTTTATAAGGAACTTGCGTTGTTAATACCTTTGAATTTTTATACTAGGGAACGGAAAACATTATAGGCATAAAGGTACAGCTGCTTGAATCGGATAATGAGATATGCTTAAGTGCTGAAACCTTCTCCAACATGAAAAATCTTAAAATTTTCATAAACTGTAATGGACGGTTTTCTGGAGCCGTTGATTACCTCCCCAACAACTTAAGGTTAGTTGATTGGCCTAAATATCCGTTGGAATCTTTGCCGCTCAATTTTAATCCGAAGAATCTTGTTCTACTCAACATGACGAACAGCCATATCAGAAGATTCGGGGAGGGATTTAAGGTATATACGTTGATCTTTTTTCTTTCTGTTTTATTTAAGGCTAAAGAGTCTTTCTTGTTTCTGTGGCCCCTTTGAAATGTTTTCATCTTTTCCTCTCTTTTTTTCTTCACAGAACCTGACGAAGCTGACTTCTATAGATTTATCTGGCTGTCAATACTTAGAAAGAATCTCCGACTTATCCGGAGTTCCAAACTTAATGAGGTTGGATCTAAGATTTTGCAAAAGTTTAACTGAGGTTGATCAATCAGTTGGATTTCTTAATAAACTTGAAGAACTAAGTCTTGTTGACTGCTATAACCTTACAGTGTTTCCAACAAGAATAAGCTTGAAATCTCTGAGAAGTTTTAATCTTTGCGGTTGCAAAAAGGTCGAGATATTCCCGGAAATTGTGGGCAAAATGGAAAGCCTTAATGATTTGGTACTTGGTGGAACTGCCATAAAAGAATTGCCTCCATCAATTGGAAATCTCACCGGGCTTGAATACTTAAGGTTAAATGGATGTGAAAACATTGCAAATCTGCCGCAAAGCATTTATATGCTGCACCGTCTTCGACTTCTTGATCTCAGAGGCTGCCCAAAGCTTGTTACACTCCCTCCGGAGCTTCCAACGAACTCAAACATTTCACTTGACAACTTCGGGTCAGTAGCATTTCCCAATCTAGGGACTATACTTTTTGACGAATGCAATTTATCGGACATTGATACCCTTGCGAATTTCGGTTGCTTATCGAAATTAGAAAAAATTACTCTACGTAGTAATAGCAATTTTGAGAGTCTTCCTGCATGCATTAGCAATTTTGTGTGTTTGGTGGAACTTGATTTGTTTGGTTGCAAGAGACTTCGAGAAATTTTAGAACTTCCACCAAATATAAGATGGATTAACGTTGGTAATTGCACATTACTGGAAATATTTTCAACATTGTCAAAGATGATACGGGGGGACGGAGGCATGAGACTCATTCGTTGGATGGACATATCTAATTGCCAAAGGCTATGTGAAATTTTGGGTTTGGACGTCTCAAGGATGGCAAGAGTATTACTGCATCAGGCACTTCTCTCTCTCTCTCTTTTCCATTTTTTCCACTCTTCCACTATGAACGACTAATTAACATTCATTATATGAATCTTACAGGCAGGGAAGTGCCGTGAAGTGCTAAGTGTTATTCTTCCAGGCAGTGAAGTTCCAAATTGGTTCAGAGTCTGTAAAGCCGTACGTGTGGTGGCTGGTGGCACTACAACTGATCCTGATTGTATATGTGAAATTTCTATTGATATCCCTCGGACTTTCAAATGGAAAGACACAGGACTTGTTTTCTGTGCTGCTTTCACATGGAAAATCACGCAAAATTTTTCAGGAAAATGCAGTTTTTATACATGTGCTACAGTCGGTGGACTACCTATATATGACGATGTTTATTGTTGGTTTATATCAAAAGAGACAGATTGCATTCCCGGTCATGTGTGGCTAAAATATATTCCATTACCGATTCACATAAACTCGAGGTTGAATGAGGATGGTGATCAATCAAAGCCGTATCGGTGTCGAGTTAGTGTTTACCGCATGTTAGGAAACGGGTTGCTCTTAAATGGCTGCTGCGGTGTCGAATTGGGAAATCTCCGTATGAGGAGGATGACGACAATGTAAGTTCGAGCAAGAAAAAAGAGGAGTTGAATGTGAGTTGCAACATTTTCAAATCTCTTCTCATGTTTTTATGATGGTCATTTTATTATTTTGATTTTATTTTGGATTTTATATTGTGGAATTTCTTGTTTAATCTATTTTTGGAATGATGAATGATGAACCAATATTAACACTATATATTTCTCTCTTTTATATTTCTTTTCTTGTCTAGTTTAGTTGGAAGTTTTAAGTTTGTGTGAAGGTTTTGCCAATTTGTGCTTCTAGAAGCAGCAGGATTAAAATCCTTAGATTTTGATCTTCCAAATGTTATGGCCAATTCTGCCCATTTTAGCTAATAAAATAAGAAAGTAAATGCACCATTTGCTTTGCTTTGTCATCAGCACTCGGCAGAAAAGTGGGTTTTTAATTACACTCATTGGCCTTTGGAGCTAAAGAAAACATACGGAAAAATAGAAAAAAGAAAGTGGAAGGCAGCAGGGATAGACACGGGCAGAAAGTAGCAAAGCAGAAAGCAGTGGACAGATAAAAATATACAGAAAAATATAGAAAAGGAGGGCAGAGAGAGTGCTAAGGACAGAGAGCTTGCTACACAGAAAAGAGGGAGGCTGCAGAGCAGAGAACACATGGATGCATAGGCAGCAGAGCAGAGGCATACGGCAGAGAGCAGAGCACGGACAGAGTCAAGAAGTATGCTCCTCTCTTGGAGGAGAAGAAGATCGGAGAGCTCAGATAGCTTCCTCGTAATAAAGGGTTGTCTCTTTCCTTAATTCTTCATGAATAATTTCTTATGTATTCAAATAATTATGTGTAACTAATTTCCTTTCGCTAGAGTGAGGCCATGAGCCACAATATGATTACGTAGATTTCTATTTCAATTGCTTTAGTGTTGTTACATGCTTGCTTTGATATTTTCAATCACTGAATTAAACTATCTATGTGCCTTGATGCTTGATCACCATTAGGATGCTTAGAAAAGTCATTGGATGCAATTTTGAACGAATATCACGTTAAAATTGGTTATGCTTCTTGTGATTGAGGATTGTAATTTCTCCTAAGGTAAATATCATACTCTTAGGGATTACATGGTTTAACAAAAGAATTTTCACCAATATTAATGAATCACTCATGTTTATATTTAATCCAAATGTCATAGATAAATTGCATGTAGTGGTATGCGTTTTAACTTGAATGTCACAAGTAAAACATACACAAGGAAAACCCAACCTTTAAAGCAGGTGTGTTTTCAATTACTTAAGCAATTGGAAGAGTTACGTAGGAGTGTTGTTGGTAAAGGTTGAACTCTAGCGCCTTGTCAATCTAATTTTCTTCAATCATTTATTTTATCTTGAGTTTCTATATTTACTTGTTTTATTTAGTTGGATCACTATTTTTATAAGCCAAGCCCATTTTAGATAATTGTTTTAGTCACATACAATAGTATTTATTTTTGTCAAATTAGTGCAGTTCTTAGAGTTAACTAAGTTAAATATTCCAAAAACTCGTAAATTGTTTATATCAGTTCTTGAGGAGATCGACCTTACTTGAGCCATTCTATACTACAAACACTTATTCTCTTGCAAGAATTTTCTAATGGTTTAACTCTTGTTTTACAGGTGATAAAATCGCTATCAATGAATATTAGTTATGATCCATAGGACCAAATTGATTGATTGGTATGATTTTGATGGCATAGTTTTTTTATATTTTGACGTCGTCGGTATAAATCGAACATCCAAAATGGAGATTTAATCACCAAATGCTTTTATATTGAGAAACCTTAATTGTCATATCTTCTGATTGAGAGCGCACGTTGTTTGTTTATCAGTTGAGTTATAAAAATGAATCTAAATAGTGGAATTGCATAATTGTATATAAGCGGAACCCCAATGCTTAATGCTATTTGGAGCATATGGTATATACAAAACCAGATCCTGTTATACCATCTTCAGTTAATGGATTCCATCTTGCTAAGCATTTCAAAGGCCACATAAATGTTTCCACAGGAAGAGTCAACCGAATGTTTGCAGATTGTATCAAACATCATCTACCTGGTTGTGTTTAAGGAACATCAACAATGCCAACAATTAGGATACAACTATATATATGTAGGACAATTTGAGCATTACCCTGCTAATCCAATCTGGCTTTTACGACGAAAACGCCCCGAAGTTTGTTGCATTTCCAGATCAGGCATCAATCCTATTTGGATCATTTCTTTAACAAGCCTCAAAGCTTCACCGATTCTGTCAACATATTCGTAAGTATCTCGAGTGCCTTAGAAGTTTTCCCAGCCTTGCATAGTCCATTGATCATGGTAGCATAATTGATTTCATCGCATGTGTATCCCTTCTCTTCTATTAACTTGAACAGCTCCATTGCCTAGGCCCAGGAACTGTGCAAAGCCCGTGAACTAAAGTACTTATAGAATGAGCGTTGGGTTGAAGACCGTATTTAAGGGTAATTGCTAAAACAGAGAAACTCAAGTCCATCCGGTTCAGACGGCACACGCAATTCAGAAAAATAGTCATCGTACTGACATCAGGTCGGAATTGAGCGCAACCCATCAACTGTTTACACATAGAAACCATAGAAACCACAGCAGAATACTGCTTCATCTTGGAGAGTGCCCCGAACAAACAATTGAAAGTCCAAATGGAGGGCAAGGGTTTGGTTTGAATCATGGAATTAAAGTAACCCAATGCTTCATCTTTCCTAATTTGTCCGGATTTGCATCGAGTTTGGATCAAATTGTCCGATTCCAAATGGGTTTGTTTAAATCTATCTGTACTAGTAGCATTAGCATTACCAGCAGCGGAATTATTGTATAAGCTTTTCTTGTATAAGCTGTATTTAACTCAGTCAGGTTTCCGACGTGGAACTTCACATTCTTCAACGCTCATCTCTCTCGTGTTTCCCGGACCCTGGCAAGCTAGTAATGACTTTGATTTTCTTCTTGCAGAGGTGGACAAGAAGTTAGCTTCTGGACTAATGAAAGCGCATTCTTAGATGAGGGAGGGAGGACCAGCTCAGCAATCATCGCTGTATTATGCAGTATCCAGTTCGTCTGTTTTTGTAATGGTCATGTGGTGCATTTCTAATTTCTCCTATCTAATTCTTTTATAATCTATTTCTTCATCACTATGCCTTAGTTCCTTGGAATTTGGAAGTTCCTTACCCAAACATACCCCAACACTGCGTTTGGATGAGAAAATTTTAGATTACTACAGAGGGGCCAACATTAATCCTTAGCTACAGAGCATTTGAAAACTGAACGAATTTAAGTTTATACGAAAAAGAGTTTCCATTGTAGCACAAGAGCAAGTAACAGAAACAAGAAAAACATAACCAGTGACTTACCCCATCACACCGAAATCTGTTCATTAATATATGACCACTCTTCATTAATATAAATTTCAAACCAGGTAGCATATTATTCTTCACATGAAGCATTAGGAAAAATCTTCAAAGCTCCATCCATTCTCGCCTTAAATTCTTTGCGAACCTCATCGGTCATCCCTCCATTGCAGAGAGCACCAGAAAGTATCTTCAAAGTTATGCAATTAGGTAAGATTCCATGGCATAACATTTTGTCAAACAACTTTGTGGCTTCTCTCCATTGGTTGGTACGGCACAATCTATTAATTAAGGAGTTGTAAGTCACAACATCAGGCTTTTCCTCTCTACAAATCATTTCTTCCACAAGATTCAGCGCCTCTGCCGTCTTCCCTTCCTTGCATAAAGCATCCAGAACAGAATTGTATGTAACAATATCAGGCAAGACTCCATAACCAATCATGGTTTTAAATAACCTCACACCTTCCTCCCAGTTACCAGACTTGCATGAAGCGGAAATCATGCTAGTGAAAGTGACAACATTAGGCTTTAGGCCATTTGTTGTCATCTTTTCAAACAGAGTAAGCGCTTCTTGAATTCTTTCTTCCTTGCAAAGACGGCCGATAAGAACATTATACGTGTATACATCGGGTGAAATTCCACTGTTAAGCATGCAAATCAAGAAGCTCTTGGCTTTTTCTAACCTCCCCGATTGGCACAATGCATAAATTAGAATGTTGTATGTGACAACATTAGGCTTGACTCCTTGATCTACCATTGCTTCAAAAAGAGATAGCACTTCTTCCCAGCGGCTCGTGTTGCATAACCCATGAATCAATGTGGAATAACTGACACCATTCGGTACAACACTTTTGCTGATCATATCTCGAAATAGGGTCAAGGCCTCGTCAATTCGTCTTTCTTTACAGAGGCTATCCATAATTGGATTGTAGCAATCTTGATTGGGCTTCAACCTTCCATCTTCCCACATCTTCATTAGTATCTCAAGTGCCTTAGAACTTTTCCCAGCTTTGCATAGTCCATTGATCATGGTAGCATAAGTTATTTCATTGCATTCGTATCCTTTCTCTTCTATAACTTGAACAGCTCCATTGCCTCAGCCTGGGAGTTGTACATGCAAAGCCCGTGAAGCAAACTACTTAAGACGGCACAAGCAATTCAGAAAAATATTCATTGTACTTACATCAGGTCGGAATTGAGCGCAACCCATCAACTGTTTACACATAGAAACCACAGCAGAATATTCCCTCATCTTGGAGAGTGCCCCAAACAAACAATTGAAAGTCCAAATAGTGGGCAAGGGTTTGGTTTGAATCATGGAATCCAAGTAACCCAATGCTTCATCTTTCCTAATTTTTCCATATTTGCATCGAGTTTGGATCAAATTGTCCGATTCCAAATGGGTTTGTTTAAATCTATCTGTACTAGTAGCATTAGCATTACCAGCAGCGGAATGAAATCCCTCTTTTTTGTGCAGAAAGGTAAAAACGAATGAAGGATTACCCGTTGAGTTAGGAAGTCTCGTGGTCATCACCTTTATCTTCATCTTCCGTAGATTCAGCCCAGTTCATGAAATCCCATGAATTTCAATCCTTCTCTGGAATCAAGCTGCAATTGAAAAGAAACTGACTTCAATTGGTTCTTTCTTCAAACCCTGATTCTGTATTCTGACAAAAGACACCCTTATGCTCATGACATAAAACATGCAACAAGTATTTACAGTGTTATAATCTATATATCTATATAAGACTAAAAATGTGAAGTTTTTATAAAGTTCTTCAATACCGCTCTATTTTTTAATTTTTTTTAAGGAGTACAACTTAATCAAAAAGAAAAAAACTATAAAAATACAAAATAAAACTACCTCAAGCACATGAGTATGTGACCATTTATCATAGCGGTGAAAATGTGTGGTGCAATTGCATGACGGTGTGGATTCAAATCATGTCGAGAATTAATATAACATTTAACTTACTAACGCTATCGCTCTACTTTAAAAATAAAAAATAAAAAATAAAAAAAAACTACATGAGCAAATAATTGATGTATTTTATTTTTGTCTTTTAGACAATATAATTTTTAAATTTAAACTAATAAAATGAATAGAAAACAAATTGACACGCGTAAACATGTGACAAGAGGACTAGCATAAATGAAATGAGGAGGCAAAAACAGTGAAACTTTCATATTACCTAAATTGCCCTTCTTCTATTAGGAATTTCCAAACCGAAAAAAGGATTAAAAAAGGGATCTTTTGATATAAGGGCCTCAATTATGAATTTTCTAGATCAAACATTCATACCTTTTAGTAATTTAATTAAACTTTTTTTGTCATAATTTTGGTGCTATATGCACATTATATTGTAACAAATTTTCTATAATCTAGCCTTTTGATTACACTCTCCTCTGTTAGAGATAGCTATTTAAAAAAATAAAGAAAAAAAGGTGGGTAGATTCAATTTATTTTCACAATAAAGCTACAAGCTAGGACAAATACTAAGAGAAATGAATTACAAAACTCATCTTGCTAGACACTTAACTAGAAGGCAGTTTTGTCTTTGCGCCTTTGCTACTCAATCTCTCTTTAGCCTTCGAGTGGAAGTGGCACGACACTGATGAGGCAATCAATCACTATCTCCTCGAACTTTGCAGGATACTAACGCGATCATGCATAATGTATGTAATGAAATGATTTTTGGAAATCAACCAATTATGAAAATACAAGGCACATTTTCATAATTGATTTCTAATTAAAGCGCATGAAAAATCAGTGAACAAAAAATAATATTTTCTAAGACCTCTGAAGATGAGTACTATCAAACCATAGTACTGAGTAGCTTTTATTTTTGTGTTTTAAACAATATAAATTCTAAATTTAAACTAATAAAATAAATAGAAACCAAATTGTCACAAATGTAAACAAGTGACAAGAGGACTAGCATAAATGAAATAAGAAGGCAAAAAAAATGAAACTTTCATAATACCTAAATTGCCCTTCTTATATTAGGAAATTCCAAACCAAAAAAAGGATTAAAAAAAACGTAGTGGGATTGTGATTGGTTCGTAAGTTTATTATTTTCCAGAATATATTTTATTACACCAAGTGATTGCTTTTTAATGACTTTGTTGGGTCACACTAAAACGACTTAGGATAATGTCAGGGAAATCAAAATTTTTAAACCAAATCACCAAGTTAGTACTTATCCAATCACTAAATTTTGTTGTTTCATTCTAAAACCATAATTTTTGTTTCACATTCTAAACCCAAAAGTAGTCAACCAAAAAATTTGTATAATCCCCTAATAAGCAAAGCCAAATCCTAGAAGCATAACCAAAGAAGTATTAAAAAAATCAATATCTTGATCAATGTAGGGCTTGTTTGAAACTGTATTGAGAATAATTTTTTAAAGTATTTCTTGCAAGAAGACAATTATGTGCTTCTTGCACGAAGCAATAAAATGTTTTTCAAGACTCACCTGCATTTTTCCCAAGTATTAGTTCAAAAAACATTTTCCTCAAAATCGTTTTCAATTATTTTAAAAGCTGAACTTGCCGCAAACAACTTCGCTGTTTCTTGTTTTCATCAGATTGTTCTAGGAGAACGTTGCTGGCTGAAGCACATAATTCAAAGAGCAAACAACTTCATCATCAACATCTAAACACACACACTGAATCAGTTGTGCACATTATTAATGCAGCGAAGGATTCCTAATAAAAAGGAAATCCAAGTAATATAGAGAAGCTAAAACGCCTAGGACTAGGACTGCGTATGAATCTCGGTTTCCTTGACAGAAGCAGATGATGTGATGGAGACGACGGTGGTGGAGTTGCACAGGGAGATAAAAGTCGTATGTGACAGATTTGCAGATAAAAGTTGGATGCATATGCATGACTAACAAATCTCACTAACATCTGGGAGTTCCAATATATATAAACAGAGCAGAGACCTATAATACCTCCTAAAATCAACAGACTT
The DNA here is from genome assembly GCA_963580275.1 of Crataegus laevigata. Lineage (NCBI taxonomy): Eukaryota > Viridiplantae > Streptophyta > Magnoliopsida > Rosales > Rosaceae > Crataegus > Crataegus laevigata. The sequence continues at coordinate 1,685,017 of OY756944.1, forward strand.
GAATCAATAGGCCGTGCCAGTTCATAAAGCAATCGACATAGCAATAAGAGCAGACAAATGGATTACTGTTATGGAGAAACAACAGAGATTACCGAAAGCACAAGTCATCGATGCAGTTTGAAAGAACCATACAACTGAAATCCCTTCTCTTAAGCTGCTCAGCTTCATTATTGATTACCTTAGAATCAAAGTATATTTTGACGGCCCGAGCAAGAATAGAAGTACATTACTTTGATCCAAAGGACAGTACCTCACATGGATATAAGTAGCAAGAAAGATACAATTACAAAAGATGTATTCGACAGCACTAGTGGCGTTAAATCTAGGAGAAACCTAGTCATGTGGCGACACATATATTGGGCTAAAAGCTCAATTCGGATATCCCAGACCATTTGGAGTGATAAAACAATATATATACATGTGTGTGTGTGTGTGTATCAATCTCTGAAAGCCAAACACAAACTAAATCATCAAATTAGTTTTGGCATTAATTTGCAAATACGCACTGCACCATCCACATCTTTACATTTGAAGCACGCAAGGATGCAAGATAAAAAGAATAACAAAGTGCTTTTTCGCACCACATCATTATACACTAAAAACAATAACGGGCTAAAGAAGAAGCTCCTGAATCAGAGTGGGGAGGAGAACCATACTAACCTGACTCCGCTTACTCGGGGCTCCGCAGGAGATCAATGTCCAGGTCAGTTTTCTAATTTTATCTGCTGGTCGAATCCCTTGAACAAAAAGGATGTCACTTATACATCAACTACAGTAATGCTAATCCTCGTCTTTTCACACGTGCAAAAAGACACACCAGTACATGCATGTATTGCTCATTACAAGCAAAGTCATACACAGTATCATACTAAAGGAAGGTGGAATGCCAGAGATACAAAAAGTTCACATTGTAAGTATGGTCTCTCGGAGTACTTATTTCTTTAGACTTGTAGAATAAAGGACAGCACGAATAAAACTAACTTCTTCTGACACGAACCTAGGTCAGATAGGCCCTGCCAAAAGGAGCTTTAAGTGGAAGGTAGAAGTCAAAATACCTATCAAAACGGCTTGATTTCACACTCATATTGCCAAAACGTTATTGAGGGATAAAGAAAATTATTCAATTTAAACACGATACTTACATAAAAATTTAGAGTTGGGAATTCATGGTCCTTATTGACTTGATTTCAAGCTCGATAGATCAGTCAATAACCATACCTACTTGAACAAAGTACAAATCGGAGTGCATTAAACAAATTTCTAACCTTTACAATTCCCACGACACTGGACATTCATACATACAGAGCAGAAAGCAGTTTCTTCAAGGTAAAGCGTTATCCATCAAGAATGAATTGATCATCTTGATTTTCTCCATCAACCCTAGCATCATCATGAACCAAAATATTCACATGGTGCAAGTTCTGCATCATTTGTGATAAATAATGGTTACTAGCACTTGTATGATCAGACTGTCCAGCTGGATGAGCAGGCCACTGAGAGACAACCCCAAGTAACTGGCTTGTAAGGTTTTGTTGCTCGTGAAGAATACGAGTCTGCATCTGGCCCATCTCTGCCCGGTGGTGAGCCAACATTTCGTCAATCCTCGTCTTCCATTCCGTTCTCCTCCTATTCATCCTCTCCTCCCATTCCCTCTCATGAATCAACTCAGCCTCTTTTCTTCTTCTTTCTCTCTCTTCACTCTCCTTCTCCAATGCTTCCCATTCTAGAATCCTCTGCTTCTTTAACCTCTCTTTTTTCTTCTCTTGCGTCTCCTTTTTATTTGCCCATTCCTCCCATTTCCGCTCTCGTTCTTGCTCACACTCCATTCTAAAATTCTCACTCCTCCGTCTATCCCGTTCTCTCTCTGCCTCGCGATGCTCAAACCGTGCCTCCATTTTCTTCAACTTGCCCAGTTGGTTACCTAGAAAGGCCCATGCCTTCTTCTTTCCCAACCCCGTCGACGACTCCCTCTTCTTCTTCCTCTTCTTTAAATTATGACCATTTTGCTCAACTTCTTCGTACACAAACTTGTCATCTCCATACTGCCTCAACCGATCATTACGATTAAAATTCTCCTCTCCCTCCTCCCGGTCAAACTCAAATCCCAAACCCATCACTGCATTCTCAACCCCATCAATCCCAGCTCCAAAATCCCCATCTGAATGCGCCAATTGCCCAAAGTCCACAAGCCCCATTCCCCTCTCACTCCCCACAAACCTCCCACCATTCTCACCATCCCCATTCACAGACACCATCAAATCATTACCACTATTACTCACAATCTCCACATCGCCAAAAACCTCCTTATACCTCAAAAAATTCGACCAATGCGCGAGGCCCTCCATCCAATCAAACTCCTCTTCACTACACTCCCCACTCCCACCACCACTGCTACCACCACCACCAGGTCCACCACTACCCCCACCGCAGCCCGAATTACACTCGGGTTGCTGCTTCTTAATCTTCTGCTTGACAAGCAAATATTGGTGCCTCATGTTCTGGACCTTGGTGGAAACATCCTTCCAAGACCACTGCCAACGATACGCAATCGGGTCTCGAACATGGTGCACAGAATTCACATAGCAGGCAATGGGTTTAAACTTTTTCTCTCTGGTTTTCATTTTAGCAAGGGTCCCATCAGAGACCATCTCTCCATATCTGTCGATCAGAGTTCTCTCCTCGGACTCTGTCCACTTCTTTCTTCTCGAGGGCATCATTTTTGTGCCCAAGAACCAATCTTTACTGTGCAAAAAAAAAAACCTCAAATCCTAGAGGCTAATGCCTAACAGATAAAATCTGACACACCCAGATCGAGAAAACATGAGAATTAAGCAGCAAAGTAGAGATAATGGATTGAGAGCTTACCTTGGGATGGAGATTGAGAACCCGTGGTGGGGATTTTCTCGGGAAAATTATTAAAGAAAGTGAGGGGGAGTTGTGGGAGAGTGATCTGTGGGGATTCCTGTAGTTTTCTGAATCTTTTGACTCAGATAGTTAGGAGGAGGACCAACAGTTTTAACCGCGGACTTGAAAAATTCGGTGTCGAACTACCGGAGTAGATAAACTAGACACAAGGGGAAGCAGATTTGGTATGTCCAAAATTTTTTGTGGTTATATTTTATTTTATTTTCTTCCAAGCTTTTATTATTTATTGATATAAAAGAAATGGCTTATTACGAATTCGCTCCTAAAACTTTTTTGTTTACCCACTTTGGTCCATATTTCAAAGGGAAATGACTTCTTGATTATGGCTGGCCATAGTTTGGGTTGGTACAGTTTTGGGTCCAAAAACAACGGGAATTAGATTCTCTCATTCGGGATCAATGCATAATAATCGTTCATAAAAAATCGTGCGGTCACAATTTTTTTATTATATATTTTCACGCAAAACGAGGTTATTTTACTTTTTAAAATATAAAAAGCATTCAATTGTAGCCGTACGATCTTTGATGAACAGTTAGTATGCATTAATTTTCGAAATCCCTAGTGAGGAGATTCGGAGAGGATCTAAATCCCAAACAACGAACCAAATTATACGCTTTTGTTGCCCCAATTTTAAACCACAGACAAATCATAACGGGTTAAAATTAGGGAACTTTAACGAAAAGCTCCTGGTACTGTTCACTTTAACGAAAAACCACATTTTTACACTAAAAAGTCAATCCTGGTACTATTCACTTTACCCTTTATTTTGTCCTTATCGTTAAAACTCAAAGTTTTCAAGCCTTTTTCATTAGTTTTCCTTTAAAATTAAGGCTATGTCGAAGTAATATTAGAAATTTTTTTGTAACCTATTCATTTATAAAAATATTTATCTTCAAACGGTTAAAATACTTAGGCGTGTGTTATCCACACACTCATTTTTACTTCTCGTACACCCCTGTTAATTTATGTTCGTTGATCTTCTTCAATTAATTTGATCCAAATACTAAAAACTAAGAAAATGTAGGAGAAGTAAAAGGGGTGTGGATAGCACACCCCAAATACTTAATCTCATAACTCAACTTCAATTGTTAGAGACGACGCCGTCAAAATCTAGCGAGACTTCTGTTCACCACCAATTATTCTACCATTTTATATTTATTTGGTTTAAATCGAAGCTCCCTAAATTTAATGTGAATAAAAGGGCGCAAATGTGTTTTTGAATGGTAAGTTGGGTGAAACGACTCGTTGACTTGATGGACAAAAACTCTAATCTAAGAAACCATAATTATGAATTCTCATTAATTTACTAAATCTAATTTAAACATCGGTCACCTAGTACTACGGTTTAGTGTTATTTTATTTTAGGGGTGTGATATCCACACACCCCATTTTACTTCTCACACACCCTTCTAATTTTCGGGCGTCAGATCGGATGTATTGAAGAAGATCAACGGACATAAATTAACAAGGAGTGTGTGAGAAGTAATTTGGGGTGTGTGAATAGCACACCCCTTCATTTTACTTGTAAGCGAAATGTTTTAAGTTCGATTTTTGCACAAAGCGAATTCGAACCACATGATTGCTAGTTCATTATGAGGCTAACTCTACCCCCTCCCCCTTAGGTGTAGATAATATAGTTTGTTAAAAAAAAAAAACTCAGGGCTTGTTTGGTATCCTATTAAAAAAAAATTCATCATTGTGCAAAACACTTCTTAAAAACATGTCTTAAGAACAATTTTCTTTAAAATTCAAAAACTTGTTTGGTATGAAATTCACAATTGTTTTTAAAGAAAAAAAAACTCATCCTATAGTGTGAACTTCTAAAATCAAAGTGAGAACAATGAGAGAGGGTAGAGAGGAAAATGAGAGAGAAGGAAAGAAAGGAGAGAGAGAGAGAATCGAATGAGAGAAAAAAAATATATGAGAGGAGCGAAAGAGAGAAAAAATTGGAGGAGTAAGAGAAATGATAGAGATAAAAGATATGAGATTAGGTGTGAGAGAAAAGAAAAGAGAGAAAGAGTGATCTTTAAAGTTAAAAACTCTAAAAACACATTTTAGTGTTTTTAAGAAATAGACTAATTTTTAAATTAGTTTTGAGTCTAGTTTTTTAAAAGAATCATACTAAACAAGTTTTTAACACTTAAAACTTGAAAACTGCTTTTGAGTTTAAAAAATTTGATTTAAATAGAATACTAAACAAGCCCTTAGACATCAAAAAATCTTAGACTAAGGTAATTGTTTCTCGCCTTTCATTTTTTAACAATGCACTTTTGAAGTATGCCAATCCTTTTCTTCTCCGGGTGCTTTTAGCAAAAGCACGAGTTCCGCTAAAGAAGAACATATGGATGGTGAGTAAGAAGCACTTTTCTTCATTGAAAGAATTTATAAAGTTCATCGTTTCCTGTAATTTAATTTCATCAGTAACAAATTCCCTGCTGTAAATCTTATTTAACCAAACAAGAAAAACTGTGCAAGAAAAAGGAAAAAAAAATGGAAACTCAAGTATTGGGGAGTCCCTACAAACAACAAACTGCATCCTGGTACTGTATCAGTGCATAAACTTCACTATCTGCGGCTATCAGGAATTCGAGGATGAATCTGCGCGGCTCGGACTCTTGAATCCGGAGGGTTCCATGGGCGGGTCATTTCCCATGTCCTTTGTTTTGTGAAGGAGAAATGTACCGGATAATATAGTGATGAAGCCACAGAGTTCAGTCACTATCTGTGATCCATTTTGTGACTCCCAGTCCTGCAACCGAAGGGAGGGTAAAAACCGGATTGTGAATAAAACCGAGTATTTAGCATCTGTAGAAAATGATGCTCATCGATGCCGAAAGAGCGAGACAAATCTAAGCGCTACAAACATTTTGAAAGTAAATGTACCTTAAACAAGATCACACTGGCAAGAATGGTGAATACTGTGAACATAACGTAGTAGACTGGAGATATGACGGCAGTGTTAAACGTGTCAAGAGCCTGCAAAAATTGCACAGGCAATACGGACTAAGCATTCGCCGGATAACAAGATTTAGAGTCGGTTAAGTGCACGGTATCCAACACTAAATAACTGATTTTTCAGGACCCCATCTGTGTGTGTTTCTACACAGCATCTGAAACTTTCTTACGAGTTTGGCCTTCGCTTCTCAATTTTTTGCAACTTATCGAATTTGACAAGGTTCAAAAGTTTGATTATCCTGTAATCTTTAAACTGTCCACACACTAAATCAAGTTAATTAACAACAGAATGAATGCGGTTTCGTGGGAACTATATACCTTGTTTAAGTAGTTGATCTGAAAAAGACAGCATACTGTCACTACCAACACAAAAATCCAAGTCTCGAAGTATTTAAATTGATTCGTTCCGGAAAACGTCAGCTTCAGAGCTATTCCCACTGCTTTCACACTCATAACCTGTAGATGAATCAGAGATAATACAAGGATTACTTTACGGTACAACTAAATTAATAACATCAACGAGCTTCGAAATTTAGAAACAGACCGTAAGAGATCCCATGAGTGAACAGATACCAACATAGACGATCATGTGGGTTTGCCCGTAGCGTGGCACATATCGGACAATGAGGACAGCAACCAGAATCAGTACTATACATGTGTAGATGATGAAACCTGTGAACAACGAAATTAGCTGTACTAACTCCGTCTCGTATGTTCATAAACTAAGAGACTAAAGTAAATCTGCAAATACCTGGCTGCGTAGCGTGATGCCACACTTGCTTAACGGAATATATTGGTTTCTCTTGTGGAGCATGCAATACAATACTTACAGAACCCACCACGCAAAGAACACAACCAAGCACACCGAAAATATGCAATTTTTCCTTCAAAACAAAATGAGCAAGCACTGCACTGGAAAAAAAATGTCGTCCTTATAAAAACACTCACAAGCAAACGCTGCTATCACAACAGCATGTGTGTACACACGCACAAGCCCATATGTTTAATACATCAACCGGCGGACAAAGGATATAACAAGAATAGACGAGGGCAGTGTCAAGATGTTTCATACCTGACAATAATACTTAAAGCTCCCAAGGGAGTTACGAGAATTGCTGGAGCAAATGCATAAGCCGCAAAGTTCGCTATCTCCCCAACAATCACTGAGAAAGAGAATAAATTCAGCATTAGCAAATGAGCATCAACCATAGTAATTCTCTGATAAACAATTCTAACACAGCATGCAATAATTTGAAGAAAAAAAAATCCCATAAAAAAATTTGAAACAAATTGAAAGTTTAATTTATCTTAACAGGACATCTATAACATTGGATGAAAACACCAATTGGATAATCCCTTCGATTATTTTCCGATCAAAACATAATGTATGGATGGAAAACTTGAGGCTGTTAATGAAACCGCAATATCATCCCCTTGTTTCAAATAATATTTGCATATTTCCCCTGGAGAAACAAAGTCAATGATGTCACTGCTCCATTCTCTCACACACACTTCAACCTAAATAAAAGTTATATCCGATTACAGATAATTAAATCATGTAGAATATCCAGAGCGTCAGTTGAGTATCATGTAAAATGGTGTCTACAGTTCTAGTAGACAAAGCAAAAACCAGAAAGAATCAAGAAGAAAATGCTTTCAGATCGGATCAAAGTGAAGGTCATTGTTTAGCCTTTTTGCGCATAACTTTCTGTCCATGACTATCTGCATTTCCGACCTCAGAGCAAAGCTTGGAAATGAGCTTCTTCTGTATAACCACACAAAGTGAATCAGAGCAAAGCTCGGAAATGAGCTTCTTTGGTATAACCACACAAAGTGAAGGAAGATCTCGTTCTTTTCGGCTGGCTCTTTTTTAAGGTTTGGACATATAAATTACTAGTTCTAATTACAATTTGGAAGTCTTCCCGATATGACATCAGCTATTTCTATCCATGTAAAGATCTAACTTTGTGCTTTTAGTAATTTTAGGTCTATAAAAACCCACAATCTCAATTTTTTGAAGTTTGATATCGACAGTTGGCCAATAATCACCCGAACTTCAGTGTCCTGACAAAAGAATGCCTACTATCGGTCTGCCTGACTATAATACTTGTACAGAAAATGAATCCAATATACTTTCTTCTAGAAGTTCTTAATTTTTTTTATGAAGAACTGATGCCGATGGCGTTTAAGGAGACTAGGAGACTCATCACTATCCAAATCCATATTCAAATTTGGTACCGAATGTTGCCTTATCAAACGAAGGCGAGTGGCCTATGCCCTTCTCCGGCCTTGGAAAAGCAGCATACTATAGAAGCTAGGGCATTGTTCGCCTTTGGATACGAACACTATTTCATTCTTAGTGAAAACCCACCATAGAGATTGAATGTTGATTGATCCTATTCCACTACAAATAAATCGACGTTCAGACACTCTACCTTGGCCATGCAGCCAACATATTACAGGTTGCACAGCCATACCGCTATATGGTGTAGCAAAGCACAGAAACAAACAATATAAAAGATTCCAAATAAGTAAATGATGGCAGACGCGGCCTTTCCTTGCGAGGAGAAAAACAAATTCATCGGACAAAAAAAGGGCGGAGAGAGACAAGAGAAGGGCTGAATTTATAAACACATCCAACAAGAACGAAGAATCCAGAAAAAATCCAAAAAATAACTTATAAGAATGCAACAATGCTAACAAACAAAGCAGTTAGAACAAGAGATGATTAAACTTACTTGCTATCATCCCAGCCCACCACAAGGGTTCATACAAGTACGTATACCCTCCTAATCCTGAATCCGAAAATCCACAAACTCAATTAACGAAACATCGACGAAAACAATACAATTCAATAAAAGTTACATAGAACACAAAATTGTAGGCAAATTTCCAAAGATATTTGAGGATTCAAGACTCTAAATAACGATAAAGGTGCAACGGAAAAGGGAATGAAACCTGCTCTGGTTCCAGTAGCGCCGGCCTTTTTAAGACCTTTCTTCTTGATGATAAAACTAGTGCCAATGAAAATGCTTGAAGAAACCGCGAGAGTGAGTCCATGAACATTGTCACGCGATATCCCCATTGATCACACAAAATATGGAGGAAAACTTTGCAGGGCCAAGAAATATTATATACAAAAATCCAAATTAAATTCCTGATCCATAAAACCAGGCCAAGCAGATCACACAAATAACACAATCAATCCCAGAATAAATACATGCATTTACATAAATAAAAATAGAAAATAGATCATAAATATAAACCGCATACCTTCTTGGCACGCTGCAAAAGAAGGCAATGGGAGTTAAAAACCCACCACCACCATGATGTCTGTAATTTTATGGGGTCTTTTTTTGCATGCGACGTGAAGAAAGTGATTGAATTGATGGAGATGGTAAATGGGGTTTCTGGGAAGAGAGAGAGAGAGAGAGAGAGAGGGGTTTGGTGGTTTCTTGTGAGGCTGGCTGAGGGAACGGTATGTCCGTTACGTTGGCGTATGAGAAACGAATGCCCTCCGCATCCCGCGTTCCTCTTTAAATGCCATATGCCTTTGTGAATTGTGATGTGTTATTTTATGAGTAATGTTATTTTTAATACAATTTTATACCATATTAGGTGGTAGATAAGTTGGACAAGCTACATCATTTAATTTTAATTTTTTTAAACGATGATTAAAATATACGAGGAGTCTCCTTCTTTCACTTAAGATTATTTAAGTGTTTTAATTAATAAAAAGATTGAAATTAAATGATATAGTTTGTCCAACTCATCTACCACTTAAGATGATAAAAAAATATGGTATAAAATTGTGGTAAAAATATTATTACTCTTATTTTATTGTGTTGTTTAGAGGTTAGATTCCAGTTGATGTCTCCAAATAGATATCTTTCAGCGTCCTGAAAAATATATTAAGTGTTATAATATTAATAGTTAATATATATTTTTTAAATTTAATAATTGACGTATCACTATGGTATTTTTTTTATTTCTCCTTTTCTATTTATTTTTTTGTTAAATAAGAATTTTACGGGTATACTAAAAAAATGCCCAACTTATGGTATTTTTAGAGAACTTTAACGAAAAGTTCTCGATACTATTCGATTTAACGAAAAACTACAATTTTATTCTAAAAAGTCAATTCTAGTACTATTTGCTTACAACACCTTTTTTGTCATTTTCATTAAAACTCAAAGTTTTCAAGTCATTTTCATTAATTTTTCAATTTTAAATTTTTTTTATTTCTTCTTTTTTATTTATTTTTGGTAAATATAAATTTTATTTACCAATTTAGCTAAAAGAGTTTTTGATACTGGCATAATTCAATAGAAGTCCCTCAATTTGTATACTATCAATGATTTTGGCTTTCAGTATAAAAAACTTTGGTTAATAAAAATAAAAATGACAAAAATACTCTTAATTTAATAAATAAGGCCAAAATGACTTAAGAAATCTTGAGAATATTTTTTTATTTTGATCTTATTTAATGAAATTTTTTACAAACTATTTAAAATAATGGTGAACAAAATTAGAGACTTATTTTATTAATTTTTAATTAAAAAAAACAAAATAAAAGATACTTAAAAATCATTTTGACTAAAAAAGTTTTTTCCGTTGAGTGAATAAAATATGAAATTAGGAAGAGTACTTCTATTCATATCATATTTTTGTACCACATTTGCATACCATCTTAGATGATCTCTGATGTGGACAACCTTCTTTTATACCACAATCATTATTTAATTAATTTTTCTTAATCATTAGTTTATTAAATAATAAACTAAAGTTTATTAAATAATAAACTAAATTAAAAAATCTAATTAATTTAAATAATGTGATTGTACACACCAAATACCAATTAAGATAGTAAATAAATATGATATAAAAACATAATATGAATATTACTCGATTAAAAAATTGAGAGGGTAGAAGTATATTTTGAGTTGCCCTTGTGTTCAAAATATCCCACCTTATCGCGAACCCAAATCTTACGCCGTCCGCAACAGAGAGAATAGGTACGCTCCTTCCTTCCATCCATCATCGGTCGGATTCTACGCGTTTGGCTGCTGAGAAAGTCCGATTAAACTTTCCTAGAAATTTGAGTTGGAAGAAAACAAAAAGCCTCCGTATTATTATCTAATATCGGTATTGTCATTGCTTTTTCAAGATTTCTTTTTTATTCTCGTCATGTTCGTCAATTTCTCAGCATCAATCAGGACATTATAGATATTTGCTTCATCTGTTTTGGTATTTTTGTTTAATTTTAGGGTTTCGAAGAATAGTGCGAATGGAGGTTTTGGCTGATTGATCTTATTAGGGTTTTGAACTTGTTTAATTGAAGGACGGTATTGGCGTTTAGGGTTTCTGTGAGGTTTGGTAATTGGGGGAAGTAGGGCATTGATGGCTGATCGAAATCTTGCACTTGTTAAGCCAATATGGATGAAGCAAGCCGAAGAGGCGAGGAGCAAGAGCGAGGCTGAGAAAGCCGCAGCGGCAAAGGCTGCTTTTGAAGCCACATTCAAAGATGTGGATAAGAATCGAGAGAAAGAAGTGGTGGCTGGATCAGATAGTGAATCTGAAGAAGCTGAGGACTTGGCTAACAAGCCCATTGGGCCGGTGGACCCGGCAAAGTGCACTGCAGCCGGGGCTGGGATCGCGGGTGGTACAGCATGTGCACCGTCTTCGTTTATGGTAGTGACTAAAGACTCTGATGGAAGGAAGGTACCAAATGGTGGGGTGCAGATTAAGGTGAAAGTTGTGCCTGGAGTGGGAGTTGGGGGATCAGAGCAAGAAGGGATGGTGAAGGATATGGGTGATGGGACGTACACAGTTACTTATGTGGTGCCAAAACGAGGGAATTATATGGTGAGTGTGGAGTGCAGTGGTAAACCCATCATGGGTAGCCCATTCCCAGTGTTCTTCAGTGCAGGTATTTATAATTTATCGTGCTTTTATGTGTTGGTGTCAATGCATTTAGTCCAGAGTTAAGAAATTTATTGCGGGTTTATTATTGTTTAGTGAGTGAGTTGTGCTCTTAGCCAATATTGTTTCTGTAATGATGTCAATGCTGCAAGCAGCTTGTGGTCTATATGAAATCCTTTGCAGCTCTTAAAACTGCTTCTGAGATGCACCGAAGACATAAGAGAAAAACAAAAACATTATTTCAAGACAAGAAAGTGACTGATAGGGGAGGTTAGGGTTTTTAAGGAAATAGTTTTATCTTAGATTCTTTTGCAAGATGCAGTATTAAACCCTATTCGGTATGCATTTTGGATTATTCACAAGTTACTGGTTATCTCTCAGACACATAATTTTGAGGATTTGCTTTGTTCTCATGCAGGTTCTAGTGCTGGAGGACTGCTGGGATTGGCTCCACCATCCACATTTTCTAATCTAGTTAACCAAACCATGCCTAACATGCCAAATTATTCAGCTTCTGTTTCAGGGGCATTCCCTGGACTGTTGGGAATGATTCCAGGCATTGTTCCTGGTGCTTCAGGAGGGGCTATATTGCCAGGAATTGGAGCATCTCTTGGGGAAGTTTGTAGAGACTACCTTAGTGGTAGGTGCGCCAAAATTGATTGTAAGCTGAACCACCCGCCTCACAATCTGCTAATGACTGCGTTAGCTGCAACCACCTCTATGGGAAATGTTAGCCAAGTGCCTATGGCACCTTCTGCAGCTGCAATGGCTGCTGCTCAGGCAATTGTTGCTGCCCAGGCTCTTCAAGCCCATGCTGCTCAGGTGCAAGCACAAGCTCAGTCAAACAAAGACTCTTCTGGTATACCTCTTTGATTTTACGTGGTGATGAATATAATGTGGCTTAGAAGCTGCTAGTTTCTCACATGTATTTTGGCTTTTGGTAGTCTTATTTGAATGTGTTTTCTCATGTTTTTGAGTTGTGTTGTTTTCGTTACAATTGCTACATATATAATATGTATATGTCTATCTATAACATTTTACCATCTATTAATTAGGTTCACTTGACAAAGCTGGGAAGGCTGATGTGCTGAAGAAGACGCTTCAAGTTAGCAATCTTAGCCCACTTCTCACTGTGGAACAGCTGAAAGAACTTTTTAGCTATTGTGGCACCGTTGTAGAATGTACCATCACTGACTCAAAGCATTTTGCATATATAGAATACTCAAAACCTGAAGAAGCAACTGCTGCTTTGCAATTGAATAATATGGATGTTGGAGGCCGTCCTATGAATGTTGAGATGGCAAAATCACTTCCTCAGCAACCAGCTGCTATGAATTCCTCAATGGCTTCATCATCTCTTCCCATGGTGATGCAGCAAGCTGTTGCCATGCAACAGATGCAATTCCAGCAGGCTTTGCTTATGCAACAAACTATGACCGCCCAACAGGCAGCCAACCGAGCTGCAACCATGAAGACAGCAACAGAGTTAGCTGCAGCCAGAGCAGCAGAAATAAGTAAGAAATTTAAAGCTGATGGAGTAGAAATTGAAGAGAAGGAAACAAAAGAGAAATCTAGGTATGTTACATTGATTACAAATTGTCATTGTCAACTGCCTTTGGATGTCTTATTCCAAAATGCTGAACTTAAACATTGAAAATACTTTGGTATATAGATTATGAAGAATCATGTGATGCTCAAATATTGTTACGCTTATAAATTGTTGAAATCCTTTGGTCTGGATATCTGAGGCTTTAGATTTTGTTGTCACAAATTTAATACAGGAAATAGTGTTCAACCTGTATGATTTTAGGGTTAGGGAATTACCAGTCTTAATAAAAATTCCTATCCAATCCAGTTGAGTCCCAACTTAATGTACAAAATGGGGTCTCGGTTACTGTTGTTAGGTAGGTTAATGCTCAATCGTATTGGTGCTACTCCTGAGAATATTCTCCACCTCATATGTTTAGCAATTAGTAACTAAGATGAGTCTGTCATTAACAGATTATAACGTGAAAGCGGTATTCCAAGGTTCAGAGGCATGAGTTTTGGAGTTTTTTTTTTAAATTTTTTTTTTTAATCTTGCAATAGTTTCCTGTATTTGTAAATCTTTTTTATTATTTTTATAATGCAAAAGTTATAACACACTGTTGAGAAGTGCACATGCGATCATGAATAATCTCTGTTTTCATAATAGGAAACCATATAGTTCTAATTGTTTATTTGGAGCAACGAAGTTTTCTTTATTTGTTAGAGATTGTTTTAATTGAAAACTGTGTTGCCTTGTTTATAATCAAAGTTTTTTTTTTTTTGGCTAATCAATTACTCCTATTACAGGTCTCCATCACCATCTCGTGCAAGGTCAAAATCCAGATCCAGATCACCTATAAATTATCGCCGAAGGCGGAAGTCTCCTTCTTACTCTCCTCCATATCGCTATCCAAGAGATCGTAGATCCAGATCCCCTTTGAGAACACGCCACTATTCAAGCTATGATAATGAACGCAGGCTATATAGAGACATTAGGAATGGTGGTGACAGAACTAGAAGGCGGGATTCAGATAGATCACATGATCATCATTTTTCTACGTCACGGAGAAATAGGAGTAGGAGTGTTAGTCCCAGAACAAGAAAAACACGAGTTGATTCGGTGTCACCCAAACATCGACGAGAAAGTTCTCCACGTAGAACTCGAGCTGCGTCTAGATCACCTGGTCATCATACAGGAAGTAAGTCTTCTCCAAGAAAACGCTCAAGGTCAAAGTCTTCAGAAGGAAAACATCACTTAAGCAACAAAAAGGATGATACCCACTATGAAAAAGAAAAACAGGGAGAAAGAAGGCGATCAAGGTCAGTGTCTACAGAAGGTAAGGGACATAGAAGACGGTTATCACCAAAAAGTCCGGATGAAAAAAAATCCAGACAGAGGAGGCGGTCTAGGTCAAAATCTGTGGAAGTCAAGTACCGCTCTAATGAGAAATCGGACGAAACAAGAGATGAAAAATTAAAACGTCGTAGTAGAAGGCGGTCCAGGTCAAAATCTTTGGAAGATAAGCGCCACTCTGATGAGAAAACAAATGAAATAGAAGAAAAATCAAAGTATCGTGATAGAAGACGTTCTAGATCAAAATCTGTGGAAGGGAAGCATCACTTGAAGGAGTTGGGCGAAGGTAGAGATAAAAGATCAAAGCATTTTGATAGAAGGCGATCCCGGTCAGTATCTGTGGAGCCTAAGCACGACAGAAGACGTGGATCATCCCCAAGAAGCTTGGATGACAATAAAGTGAAACACATAAGGCGCTCAAGGTCAAAGTCTGCTGAAGGGAAGCATCGCTCCAATGATAGGGCATATAAAAGTAGAGATGAGAAAGAAAAGAGTCATAGGAGAAGACGGTCCAGGTCTACATCTGTAGAACCTAAGCGTCGTAGAGGAAGTATGTTATCCCCAAGAAGTATGGATGGAAAGAAATCAAAACACAGAAGAAGGCGCTCTAGGTCAGAATCTTCAGAAGGCAAGCATCCAGCTAGTTGTGGAAGGGATGAGAATGGTGGTGACAAATCAGATTATCATGAAGATGGCAATGAGAAACCAAGTTCTGTGGTGAAAGATTCAACAAAGAAAATTGATGATGGGGTGGTTATTTCAGCAGAAGAGGACTTGGACTCGAAGGAATCAATGCGAAATATGGGAACTGAAGATACTCCTCATATGAAAAAACATGGTTTTGTGCAAGATCTTGACAGTGAACGAACTTCTAGAGTCTCGTTAAATGTGGAGGAAAGCAAAGTGGAAGTGTCTATCACTGAGAATCTAGCTCTTGGAACATCTGGTAATTAACAAGGTGATAAATACTTATTCTTAAGTGTTGATTACTAGCTAGCTGAATATTCTACTTTTATGGCTTACAGGACTGGAAAATCAAAATGGTTGTGAAAAGTTAACTGATGCAGATGATGTTTGCAGAACTGACTCCGGAAAGGATTACATCACAGTGAAGGCTCAGAAGAGAAGCTCCCTGATACCTAATGCAGATAACGCAGATATGTTTTCTGATGACACCATTGCAGAAGAGGAGAACTTGTGAAATATGAAACCAGACCCTGGGCTGTTAGGATTCAAGAATATCTGCCAGGGGAGATGCTGACAAGTGCTGCAGTTGCTGCACTGATAATAACTTGGTCTAATTTGAGGGACTAACTGAGAAACTTGAAAATTCTGGGGAATGATCTGTTGCTTCTCATTGGAAGGGCGATTTACTTGGAAGCTTGCTTAGCGTTTCTATTGTTGTATGGCTCTTTATAAGTATACTCTTTTTTTTTTTCTTTTAATCTTATTGCAGGTTCTTTGGGTCTCTGAGCTGATCTGGATATGGTTTAAATATTTCAAGGAGTGTTCTGATATCATCCACATCCAACATTCCAGTGTTTGTAGTGAGCTTCTTTTACTGATTGATGTATGTTGGACAGTTAACTCTATTATTACATTCTGAATTACTCGACTGTTTATCTTTAAGAAATATTGCTACTTTCATGTTGTTTTGCTGTAGTAATTTGGTGCTTAATTGTTTTTTTTGGGATGAAGATACGAATAATTGGTCTGTATAAAAGGCTGATCTATGCTGTAGGTCTGTTAGCAAATCCTTTCCTCAGAGTCAGCTTGTGTCTATAAATGTATCCTGTTGATAGCATTTATGTAAATAACTGAAGTCTTTATTCTTGGCGTTTCTTTGATCTAGTTGGTCACGGGTCCATCTTTTATTTATGTTTGATGGTATGGTGGGCCTGTTATGTCTCGAACGCGTGCAGGTTGCAGTGATTTTGATTGGAGCTTTCTGAGATTCAGTTTGGCAGGGTTGATTTTCTCTGGATATGAAGGTATGCCGCCATAGACATAGATAGTTTTGCATGGAGAGCTTATGCTGTTAAAGCTTCTGTCCAAGTGTTGAAAGTTTATGGGAGGACCCTAGTAACTTTCGCAAATGTTATAAATTGGTTCTTACTGTTTCCCCTCCATCTTTCTTTCTTGTGTTTTTTTTTCCCTTTATTTTTTTCCTCTTTCCCTAGAAATTGGCTTGGTTGGGTAAAAGCTACTTCTAAGGTCGAGTGAAATCAGATGTTGCCTGGATGAGTTGCACCAAAATTCCACAACAGGTAATGCAGAAACTTTCTAGGTTGAGTTCCATTTCTTGATATGACGTCTGGTTATACTCTCAGTTATAGTTGTATCAGTGGTGCTGGAATTGTTCCTATGATAGTAATCATACAAATGCTGGCGTTGTGCCGTTTGTTAGTTGGGTTGACCAGTGGAAGTTCTGTTTGATTGACCCATATCGTTCTTGGTAGTTGCTTAGTTACCGGAGGACTGGCTACCAACGTTTTGTTTGCATACGTAGTCGTTACATGTAGAAGTGGTATTTGATGTTGTTTAGTGTGATTTCTGCAACCCCATTCTATATTTTTCGTTGCCCTCATTTTCTCTGGTCTTTTCCCCCAATTTCTTTATTTTATTTAGGGTGAGCTGTGGATGGTTAAGCACTGCTGCCTAGGTCTCAACTTGGGAATCGATTATGCTTGACTACAAATTTGGTATGTAGGATTCGATTGGAATGGATGACGAATTTGAAGGATTGGAATGGACTACCAATTTCTTCTCTCGCCTCGTACATCTTCCCCTCACCCTTTCTTTTGCTCTCCACTTTGTTCTCGTTTGGTATGTAGGATTGGATTGGACTGGACGGCTAATTTGAAGGCATGTGGGAGGTAGAAGCGAGTGGTGTTTCATTTGGATGGGATTTGAAGAGATACATCAAGAAAATCCTCCCTTCTAGTCCTACCATTTTTGGAGAGCATATTGGAATGGATAAGTTTCATTCACGAGTAATCCATCATTTGCCCTTTAGTCGGTTATAGTGTTTTCATTTCTCCTTTCAACATACCTTGAAATTAGAGAGTTATCCATTACATTCCAATCCAATTCAATCTTACCCAATGAGGGTATTTTTTATTTTTTTATTTTTAGATTTGTTTTCAAAGAAATTTTTTAGTTAAACCTCCGTCACTTAAATGCAAGAGAGCTTTGCCGTAGTGCCGGAGAAGTTCTGAGCTGTGGCTGCCATGCGCGGCAGCACACCCTTGCATGTTTGTTCCCACTCGACGCCACTTCCGTGTGAGTGTGCTGCTGCATATCACAGCATTCAACAAGGAATTAGAGAGTCGAGAGACTGGCAGTGGTCGTGTTGGCGTTGAGCGGGAAATTCATTTTCATATTTGATGCTGATTTCGGCATCTAAATTTCAAATTGAATGTCGTTTGGTCTCTATTTGTAAGACATTGTTGCCATCTATTGATGACGGATGGTATTAGTTTGAAATTTGACACAATAAGATAACAATAATGGTTATTGTAGAGAAAAACAAATCTATAAGAATATTGGAACACTTCTTCCTCATGGTCAAGGATTCGGTACTTCGTGAATTGCAAATTACAAATTGACACATATGAGAGTGAAATTTGACCTGTAAATAACAAATTGATGTGTACATTTCAAAATGGGAACCATTATTGGCCTAAGAAATTAATTGTGCGCTCTTTGTTTTTTTTTTTTTAAATGTAGAAAGTTCGGATAGCACAATTAGATTTTGGAGTGCCAATCAAAGTAACAGGAAAAGTATTTTAGAACTAGTTAAAAAAATTTCAGAAATGTTATTCGGAGAGTCACCTAGAAAATATGAAGCCGGATTCTGCGACATTTCAAGATGTGAGAGATATGAAGAAGGATCAAGAAAAATAGTCCCAAACGAGAAGGTGTTAGAATACTTTATTCGTCATGCTTATGTATAAATTCATATGCATATTCGGTATATGCTTGTGTATAAATCTATTTATTTTGTAGTATATTAGTATGATTATTTTTTTTAATATTGGAGTGTGTAGTAGACCTGACAATTTCTTACACGACACGTAAACGACACGAAAATAACGGGTTTCAAATTAACACCATAACTAATTGGGTCATTATCAGGTCACACGATAATAACCCGTTAATAACAGTTCCTTCACAGGTTTACACGATATGAAAAAAAAAATACAAACGCTCATAGTCGCATCCTCTACGTTTTGAGAATGGGTATATGACCGTTTGAATTTTTAAAACCATACAAACTCTCATGAATAGTATTTTTAAGGGAGTTCAAAATAAACAAAATTCATAATCATTAATGTATAAGTCTGAAAGATGTAAAAGCATAATAAACGTTCATAATTGCATCCTCAATGCTTGGACGATGGTTACATGGTCGTTTAGATTTTTAGAACCATCAAAATCTCATGAATAGTAATTTAAAGTGCAAAATTAATAAAATAAATAATAATTATTGTAGAAGTGTGAAAAATGCAATAACTCGCAATGAAAAGCTTGTGAAAAATGTAATCACTCGTAATGAAAGGCTTTACAACTTTCATGAAGGAGTCAACTCTGAAATTTAGTATGTATATACTAATTTAGTATTATGTTTTACATTTTTTGGGTCAAATTATGTTTTTCATTTTTATTTTTATTGATTTAAAATATATTTTTCTTAACAGGTAACGGGTAGGGTCCTATTACCTGATAATATTAACGGGTTGATTTCGGGTCGAGTCATATTACCCGTTTACTTTAACGGGTATTACACGACACGGCCCGTTAAGCTATCGGGTATGATACGAAAACGACATGAACATGAAAAATATGACACGAATGCCAGGTCTAACTGTGTAGTGTATAATTAATATTAAAAAAATGAACACAATGTATCCAAAATTAGTAATAAAATATAAAAGTTGGTTACAAAATACATAATTTTAGTAAATAATTTTAAAAAATCTGAATATTTGTTATTTTAATATGGAAATGTTCATAACACTTAAATAATTAATTTAGAATTTTCGGAACCTCTAAAGTACATTTATTTTTTCATAAATTTTCAGGTTCAGATTTAAAAAATTTAATATCAGAATCAGCTCACCTCTTAGATTGAACATATCAACAAGAAAACCGATTCAAAAAATTGTTTCGTAGTGTTCATGAATAGCTTCAAATCTCCTCTATATCTATCCACAAACAATACAAAACAATGTGAGAAAGTTTTGTAGATGATACCTCGTAAGTAGGGATTTGTAAAGTACTCCCACATAATTTTGTACTGCTCATAGAGATTTTTTTTTAAGAATAATACTTTGTTACTCAAATATGAGTAAGAACTCATACTCAAAATTTCTTATAATTGTTCATTGTCAATTTATAAAAGTTCGTGTTTATAATCAGAACCGTTCATATTATAAATCACATATAAAGATCATCTCTGCAAGAAAATCAATTAAAACTAAAGTTGTTTAGTCATCAAACTATTTAAAACAAATGAATGGTATTGGTAAAAACATTACGAATCGTATATGTATTTGCTACAATAAATTAATTAAACGACCTTAGTTTTAATTTATTTTTTTGCAGAGATAATCTTTATAGTGTGATTCATAGTATGAGCGATTATAATCATAAGCACAAAACTCTATGATTAAAACACTAAGAATTTTGAGTAACCAAGTATTGTTCTTTTTCTAATCTCCTCTGCAATATATTTTGAGTTTCCATCGTTTATAGTTTGACATAATTCCCTAGCGGCAATATAATACATTTCGGTACTAACATTTAGGTACATTAATTGAGTCTTTCAAATTTGAAGAATGTTAAATAAAATTAATAAATTAAAAAACTCTTTTTTGGTTAAAAAATAAATTAAAATTTGTGTATTAATAAATTGAAATATTTAATGGGAGACATTAAATAAAATGCACATTAATTATTTTGAATTAAGGATACATTAGGGACTAAAATCAATATTCAATCTAGCACCAGATTTTTATTTTATTTTTAATTTTAATCTTATTAAAGAATTAAAGTTCAAAAATTCCAAATAAATAAGTAGGGGTTGTCAGCATAGCTTATCCGTCAGTGACAGAGTTCGGTTTGCAAATCTGTACGTCTCTTCTTCAGCGACGAAACTGCGGCCTAATAACACCGAGCAAAAATGGAAGAAATAAAAAAACAGAGGAAAAGAGTGGCCGCCTCCTGCCTACGAAAGAAATCGTAACAGAAAGTAAGCACTGCCGGTGTTGTTGCTCGAGCCCTTTTGTGGCAGTGTTCCATCGTCGGCATAACAAATTGTGTGAATGGTGTCACTCGAGTCTTAACAATTTGCCATCGTCGGCATAACAATTTGTCGGGGCATGTTTACTTATATGATATGGGTATGAGAAGAAATGTATATGGGATAAACAACCCCTTTATATTAATGTCTTTTTATTCCGATATGTAATACCAACACATGAGACTCACATACTTTTTCATCCCGCTTACTATTAATAAACACATGAATAGAAATAATATTCTTTTTTTTTTAAATTCATTCCTCGCAAGTAAATATATCTTAAAAAATGAAAACTCAATGATAAATTTTAAAAATTAATTTTCTATTTTTATTTTAAAAAATTAAAAGTAATTACAAAACAAGATTTAATGGTCACCAAACAATAACTATATCTTTAAGTCTGTTTCATGTTTCTTGTCTTTTTTTTCTCTCTCCCATCGGTGGGGGCTTCACATTCCTATAAATTTGCTAACCTAACTTTTATTTTATTTTTTTATATTTAATTTCTTTTACACAAAGTAACCCAAAAAAAGAGAGAAAGATTTAATTATGCGAGGAGGATCTTATCCGGATTCTCTTTATGAGGATGTTAGAGATCTTTAAATTCTGTTCGTTCATCGTATATCATGCTATGGGGGAAAGGTGATTGTATTATTTTGAGCATTATATAATGAAGAAAAATATTAAGCTGATAAAATTAGGCATTAAGTTGATAACTTTTATTTTTATTCTAAGCGTTATTTTAAACTAAATTTACGACGTGGCAAGTGATCTTACAAGTCAAGTTAATTAATGAATTTATTTTGTTAGGTATGCAGTATTTGACATATATTCTACTTTGACGGGTTGAGTTTTTGTCTAAGTCATTGGTCGGTCGATTAGCCATTGAACTCGTCAAATAAAAAGTTATATTTGAAATTTTTTATTTACAAGTGAAATTGAATATTACCAAACCGTAATGCTAATAACACAACTAAGTATAAAGACACTGAAAAAAGAGGACTTTGTCATTTCTGCAAATCGTAGTTTGCCATATATACATATACAAATCATCAAAAGCACAACAAAAAAAATATTTTCGGACACATGTCAAATTGTTTCTGAAAAAAGACTTAAAATGTCAAATTAATAAATCTTGAAAATAATATTATAAGATCCAATCAAAACAATCTTGAGTAATTTGACATTGATTTCCATATCTCTTAGAATCTGAATTCGCCTTTTTCTTTATGTAATAGCCACTGTGAAAGAAAATTTATTATTTATAGTTTCTTTACAACTTAAAGGTTTCTATCATAAAATCAATTAGCAATATAAGTAGTCTAACCTCTTATAAGCCCTTGCAAGCCAAACACGTGAAGCCCTTGCAAGCCAAACACGTGAACAACACGAATTGGGTGACGTGGAGCACATGTGGCTGTTTGGTTTCACACGTGGCCAACCTACTCTGATACCATGAAGAATGTTGATGTTTTACCATAAAACCAGTTAACAATATAGTGAGTAACCCAACTTTTTATAAACCCTTACAAGATTTCTCGTTTCACTAATGTGACGCTCTTTTACTTTCACCATCACAAACTAACGAGTAATTTTACTTCATAATTTTATGGTCTAAAATAATAGATATTGTCTTTAATTTAACCATCTATTAAATGATGTATGCTGTGGTTTAATAATAAAATACTTTGTGGTACATTCGTTCATAGTTTGACATCAAATTCTTTTGGCGACAAAACAAATAAGTGTAGCTTGTCACCATAGCTTAGGTGTCTTGTATGTAAATGCGGTCGGTGCCAACTGTGCTTGCCTATCTGCCTGGGCACCTGGGGTTATCGTCAGTGACCGAGGGTTCGAACTTCGGTTTGCAAATCTGTCTTGCTCTTCTTCAGCGACGAAAACTTGACCTGACAATACGAATTCGAGAGAAAATGGAAACAAAAAAGAAAGAGGAAAATAGTGGCTGCCTATGAAAAAAATTGTAACAGAAAGTAAGCACTGCTGTTGTTATTGCTAGAATTTTGTTGCAATTTGCCATCGTCGGCATGACACAATTTGTCAATGGTGTCACTCCAGTCTAACAAATTGGTTTGTTTATAATTTTCATCAGTCATTCGTGTTGCATCTTTTTCAAAGGTATTTTGGACTTTTTGAACTATAATGAGTAGGGGTGTGATATCCACACACCCCTTTTTACTTCTCTCACATCTTTTTGAATTTCGGTCATCGAATCGGATGAATTGAAGAAGATCTAACGGATAAAAAGTAATAGTGGTGTGTGAGAAGTAAAAAGGGGTGTGTGGAAAGCACACCCATAATGAGTATAAACATGAGTATGAGAAGAAATTGTGGTGGCCTATTTTATCTGACAATATTTAGGGTCACTGTCGGCAACGAGAAGGGAGAGAGATGTATTTGTAGAATTGTAGGGGCATATATGTATGTTGTTATCTCTCCTGCATTGTGCCTTTATTTATAGTAAAAGAGGAGATGAGATATTCCTTCTTCCCCAAGGAATATAAGATACAATAGGAAATGATAACTAGAATCAAATCTAATCTAGGATTTACACAATCACACCTAAACTAGGAATGTTTACAACACTCCTACTTGAGTGTGTAAATACTCAAGGTAGATTCAACATCATGCAGAAGTTGAGGAAGTCGACTCGTCAGCACTGATTCCAAGAAACAACGCTTATTCTCAATATGGTAGGAACTTGCATAATTAAGTTCTCACTAAAAAAAAACCCTAAGGTTATGGCAAAAACCCAAGTATGGACAAAATCCATAGTCTAAGGAAACATGAGTGAGAAATACAAAGTCAAAAGAAACGTCTACAGAACGTCATCAGGGATATGACCAACCCAAGGTAGGTGCCTTGTTAAAACCTAGTTAGGTAGCAAAAACCCAGTGAGAAAAATGCTCCTAATCATAGGGAAAAACAGTACATTAAGGTCAAGCAAGTATCTTCAGAATACTTCTCCTGAGTTTGACACAATTCCAAAGAGAAATAGCAATGTTACAACTCAGAAATTTTACGCATACCAATTTCATGAGCAAGCTTCTGAAACGTCATCTTTGGTAGCGATTTGGTGAAGAGGTCGACCAGATTGTCTTGTGAACGGATTTGTGTGACTTCAAGCTTCTGATGCTTTTGTTGTTGATGCGAAAAAAAGAATTTCGGTGCAATGTGCTTGGTGTTGTCTCCTTTGATGTAACACTTCTTGAGCTGTTCGATGCATGCTGCATTGTCTTAAAAAATAGTCGTCAGGACTTCAACGGCGGGATAAATATCGCTTGAGTTTCGAATATGGCCCACTACTGATCTCAACCAAAAGCATTCCCGAGTTGCTTCATGTAAGGCGAGAATTTCAGCATGGTTGGACGAAATGGCAACTAAGGTCTGTTTAGTTGACCTCCAAGAGATTGCGGTGCCTCCAATGGTAAAAACATAACCCGTTTGAAAACGCGCCTTGTGCGGATCAGATAAGTATCATGCGCTGGCATAACCAACAAGGCAAGAATCAACTCAAGGAGCAGATGGTGCGGCATCATTCGAGGATTCGTAAGGATAGAACAAGCCCAAATTTGTAGTACCCTTAAGGTAACGGAAGATGTCTTTCATGCCAGTCCAGTGTCTGCGTGTTGGTGCATTACTGTATCTTGCTAAAAGATTAACAGCGAATGAGATGTCGGGTCTAGTGCATTGAGCTAAGTACAATAAAGCTCCTATCGCAATTAGATGAGGAACTTCAGGCTCCAAAATCTCTTCATCGTCCTCATTCGGACGGAAGGGATCTCGTTTTGCATCTATGATCGAACGACCATAGGAGTATTCAAATGCTTTGCTTTATCCTTATTAAAGCGGCGCAACACCTTCTAGGTGTAGTTCAATTGATGTACTAGGATTTCATCCGAAAAATGCTCTATCTCGAGACTGAGACAATATCGAGTCTTACCTAAATCTTTCATCTCAAATTCCGACTTCAGGTGCGAGGAAGTTCTCGCGAGCTCTTCAGGAGTTCCTATAAAGTTCATGTCATCAACATATATTGCAACAATCGCAAATCCGGAATGTGACTTTTTAATGAACACACAAGGGCATATTTCATTGTTCACATATCCCTGACTAGTCAAATACTCACTCAGATGGTTATACCACATTCTTCCAGATTGTTTCAAACCGTAGAGTGAACGCCTCAGCCGAATTGAGAGCGTGTTTCGGGGTTATTTGAATCAGTCAATGTAAGTCCTTCGGGAACTTTCATGTAAATTTTCGTATCAAGATCCCCATAGAGATACATGGTTACTACGTCCATCAGCTGCATACTCAGTTTTTTAGAAACTACCAAACTGATAAGGTAACGAAAAGTAATCACATCTATAACGGGTGAATAAGTTTCGTCATAGTCAATCCCGGGGCGTTGTGAGAAGCCTTGTTCTTCTCATTACAAGAAGAGCTTTGTAACGCACAATCTCGTTCTTCTCATTACTTTTCTGAACGAAAACCCACTTGTAGTCAACGGGCTTCACATGTGGAGGAGTAGGAGCTACAGGTCTAAACACCTTACATTTTGCAAGCGAATCGAGTTCGACTTGGATTGCTTGTTTCCAGTTTGACCAATCAGTTCTATGTCGACATTCATCAACAGAACGCAGTTCAATGTCATCGCTCAACATGATCTCAGTAGCTACTGCAAATCCTAATGCATCGCCGACAATTATCTCATTTCTACGCCGCACATTATCTAAGCTAGCATAATAGACCGAAATCTCACGATTCTCGAGATGAGGATTCGTCTCTTCAAGGAAGCTTCCGTAATCTAGAATTTCCTCATGAGTTGGATAGAATGAGTAAGCGATAATTGGATTCACAGTAGGCTTTCCGAACCTTATGTTGTGGATTTCCTTTTCTGGGGGTGTGAATCCTTTGAACCAAAGGGATTGCCACGCATTTGTGTAGGGGCAGATGATTGGCTAGCTGTTAATGTACGTGGATCACCTAGGTTGGTGTTCCAAGCTTCCAGGAGGGTAGTCCGTCGTACATTTAGTACATCCATCTTTATAGGCGCATTCACAGTTAGAATGTGTGATCTTGTCACACGCGCTAGATCGGTGAAAGCATCTGGCATGCTCTGATCTATGCTTTGGATATCTAATATGCGTTGCACTTCAGTTTCAGACTGAGCAATGTGGAGATCTAAATGAGACAAAGTGAAAGTTGTCACGATAATTCGCGTCGTTCATCATGAACATTGGCATTCTTATCTCCTTCTAACGACGGGAATACTGTCTCATAGAAGTGAGAATTCGCAAAACAAGCAATAAACAGATCGCTTGTCAAAGGTTCTAAGTAACGAATAATCGAAGGAGAATCATATCCGACATAGATTCCCATCCTTCGCTGAGGCCTAATTTTTTTACTTAAGGTAACGAACTGAAGGGCACTAAATGGTTGTGTTGCAGCAGGCCTTAAGCGGACCAACTTTGCTGCGTGCAATATTACATGGCCCCAAGCAGCGATCGGGAGCTTGGTATGTATGACCAATGATCGAGCAATCATTTGTAAGTGCTTAATGAAAGCCTCTGCCAAGCCGCTCTACGTGTGAACATGGGGTACTAGATGTTCAACTTCAACCCCAACTAACATGCAATAGTCATCAAAAGTTTTAGATGTGAATTCTCCAGCGTTATCCAATTGAATAGATTTGATCGGATAATTAGGGTGGTGAGCCCTGAGCTTGATAACCTGAGCCAACAGTATGGAGAATACAGCGTTCCTTGTGGACAATAAGCACACGTATGACCAAAGTGTGGAAGCGTCAACCAAAACCATAAAATATCTAAATGGTTCGCATAAAGGGTGAATCGGTCAACAAATGTCCCCATGAATCCGTTGTAAAAAAATGGGAGGATTCGAAAGAATCTTGTCATAAGAAGGCTTAGTAATAAGCTTTCCCATAGAACATGTTTGACATGCAATTCCTTGGATCGAACCTAAACTTCGGGTTAGTGGATGGCCATGTGATGATTTAAGGATACGACACATCACTATTCGTCCAGGATGTCCCAAACGGTCATGCCAAATTGTAATTTCGTGCGTGGTCTTAGTAGTAGGGCCAGCCACAAAGTGGCATTCGATGGGGCGTATAGTCATAGTATACAGACCACTCGGGGTATGCTCCATCTTCTCTAGAATACGCTTCTGGCCATATTCGTAGGAAGTTATGCACATGAATTCAACTCTATTTTCTACGTAGGTTTCAGCGTGGTAATTGTTATCTCTAATATCCTTGAAACTTAGTAACGTTCTTTCGGAACGTGGAGAATATAGTGCCTCATCAATGATCAAGATTGTACCATTAGACAACATTATACGTGCCTTACCGTATCCTTCTATCAGGTTGGATGGGCTTGAAAGGGTTGTCAGAGATGTATTCTTAGGTATGAAGTTAGTGAAATAGATGCATTCCCGCAAAATGGTGTGCGTGGTTGCACTATCTGCCAGACAACTAACTTGCCCACTAGTCATACCTAGAATGAAAAATTAATTTGAATCGGCCACATGCATAAAAGTTCTTAAAACAAATATCAATGCAAAGTAATTTCATTTATTCAAGGATGGTAATTAATTAAAACTTAATATCCAAAAACAAATCACCAATCAATAATCCAAGCATAAAGGGAAATTGTTCAAAAATCAACCAAAAGAAACAAGGGGTTCGGCCACTTAGTGGAATTCGGCCCCAATTGTCTGTGTCTAAGATTCTAATCTTCCATAGGGGTGGTATCCTCTTGAAAGTCAGAAACCTCCATTTTACTAGTCTTCGAATCGCCCACTTGCATGAAGTTTGATTCAAACTTCACGAGAATGATATTCATCTACAACCTTCTTGGTAGCGCGGCAAACACGGGTCTAATGATCCTTTGAACCACATCGATAGCACATATCTACATCTATGGTTTCAAGTGCTTTGCCTTTATTCTTGAAGTTTGGGGCCTTGGGAGCGAGGTTTGAGTGCTTCAGGGATTTGTTTCCTCTATTGGATAAGCCTTGACTCAGTTGACTTTGATAGGATGGCTTCTGGCCGCCCCTACCACGTTGCTTTTGGCGTTTTGGGCACTGGTTCGTGCTATAATGTGCTTCAGGCATAGTAGTATCCCAAGTAGGTCGAGCTTGATGATTCCTCATCAACAGCTGGTTTTGCTTTTCAGCAAGAAGTAAAATAGAGATCAAATATGAGAACTTAGTGAACTTCTGAGCTCTATATTGTTGCTGCAGGACAATATTAGAAGAAGAGAAGGTCGAATAGGTCTTCTCCAAGAGATCTTCTTTAGTCAAAGTTTCATTGCAAAACTTGAGAAATGATCGGATTCGACAAACTTCATAATTATATTCATTCACAAACTTAAAGTCTTGGAAGCGTAAGTGCTGCAAGTCATGTCTTGCTTCAGGCAAGAATATGTCCTTTTGGTGATTAGAACGATCAGCTAAAGCGACCCATAATGCACATGGATCCTCCTCAGCAAGGTACTCAGTTTGCAGAGCGTCATGGATATGTCTTCAAATGAAGATCATTGCAATGGCTTTGTCAGCTTCGCCAACAGGTTCATTTGTTGCTTCTTCAATGGCAGGACGCAAGTTCTTTGCAGTGAGGTGGAGCTTCACATCTTGAACGCACTTGAGGTAGTTCCTTCTAGAGACCTCCAAAACGGTAAAGTCGAGTTTGTTCAAATTCGACATGTTCCTATCACAAATAGATGAACAAGATGTTGTTAGTGTAATGGAGAAATCAATCCATTCACATAGGAGTAGAACATACAGGTTCTAAAAGACATGTATTGGTTTTATTTTTGCATGAAAAAGGCTTCAGGTTTTCATGGGTGATGTTTTTAAGTGAAAACTTCAGGTTTTCAAACAAGGCATATTTATAAGAAATTTCGGGTTTCAAAATAATTATGAACTTCAGGTTCATATATTCATGCAGGCAAACACAAATATATATATATATGCAAGCAAAAATGCAACAAGAATATGCAAAAATATAATTTTTAGGTATACAAATATAATTGAATTAATTTATTTGGACTTCGGGCCAAATTAAAATGTGGGTGAAAAAATATAAAACCCATTAGGCCTGAAAAAAATTTGGCGAATAACATTCAGGGCCCAAAAGGAAAAAACTAAGTCCATGGGGTGGTCTAATAACATAGTGCCGTGTGAATTAGGCCCAGTATTGGGTTAAGGTATCTCGGGTGGGGCTACAGGCGCATGGGCAGTGAGGGGGTTGGGTTGCTGCAGGCAAGCCCAAATAGAGAGAAAAAAAAACATACGGGAAGCTATAGGCAAGCCCAAAACAAAAAATGTATTTTGTTTTCTTTTTCAACAGGTCGGGGAAACAATTTTGGGTTGGGAAGCACCAAAGCCCAGTTGCTTGGGATCAAGCTAGGAAAATGGGCTGCAATAGGCAGACCTAAAAACTAAAAAAAAAAAATTCTCACGGGCCGAAGAAAGAAACAGACCAAGAATCATGGCCCAAATAGGGCTTGGGTAGAGTCCAAAAACATCCCAGCCGTAGCTGGGTGTGTTCACTGGGGAAGAAAACCGGCGCCACCATTCTAGGTGGCCGTGTTTGGGTTGTTGGACTCGGAGCAAGTCATGATAGTCATGGACAACCACGGAGACAATCAAATCTCAACGTATCAACAACCAAAAACTCTATAAAAAATTGAAATCGGATTTTTGAGAAAATTCCGACAAGGTTCCGGTGAATCTCTGTCCAATTTTGGACGTGGGACGACTTCTAGTCATTGGCGATGTGAACCAAAGGTTCAAGGTAGTGGTTGCAGGCCATTCTGTGGTCGAGGACACCATGAAAGGTATCGGGTTTTGTGGGTTTGAGACTTAAAGCTTCTTGCTCCGTGGGTTTTCTAGGGAGAAAGAGAGCTGCAGGCTCTCGGCTTGGCTTGGGAACTCATCTTCAAGATGGTCGTCAAGGGTTCAAAAGAACCCCATGTTTCCTCTTTTTATTTTTATTTTTCAATTCAATTTTTGATATATAATTCAATTAAAAAATATATTCAATTTGATGCATATACAAATATATTTGATGCAATTCATAGCAAATATCAAATTCACATAATTGAACAATTATGATTATGAGACATACACAATTTATGTAGAATCTAAAATTCGTAAAACGTACAGTTAGGTCCTGTATCATGGTGAATGTTTATGATATCAGGGCTGCAAAATATCGAGTTAAAAGCCATTGTTTTGAAAGAACCTGATTGCGTGATGATATGGATGAACTGGTTTGATGCAGAAAAATTCTTCAACGTCAAATTCCTAAGCGCAGCAGGAGAAGCGTGCTGATAACGTGTTGTGGCCTATTTTATTTGACAATATTTACGGTGGCCGTCGGCAAGGAGAAGGGAGAGAGATGTGTTTGTAGAGTTGTAGTGGAATATGTGTGTGTTGTTATCCCTTCTACATTGTGCTTTTATTTATAGTAAAAGAGGAGATGAGATATTCCTTCTTTCCCAAGGAATATAAGATACAATAGGAAAGGATAACTAAAATCAAATCTAATCTAGGATACAAAATCACACCTAAACTAGGAATGTTTACAATAGAAATGAGTATATGAGATAAACAATTCTCTAGTTAACAAGATATCTTTTGTTTTTCAGGTATGTATAATATCCAAAACTTGAGACTCGTCTACTTTTTCATTCTTTTGGTTGTTGACAAGGTTCTAAAAGATGCTATGTGACGACCTGTCCCTAATTTTTCATGTAACTTTCTCCCCGAAAGTGTAAATTGACGTTTATGCCCTTTTTGGAAAAAGTGGAACCTGACATAGATGTAGTTATTGGAATCTTAAATTAGTTTTCTCATTATCGGAATTAAATAATACTCGTTGTTACAAATGTGTGAGCGCGAGTTAGATCCGAATTAGAGTTGTAATGAAAAAGTTACGCACAATTAGAGTACATTAACAACAAAAATATTTGGTACACACGTCTGTTAATTTTTCAGTGTTGGAGACACTGTTATTGATAAAGAGATAGATTTTTAATGTATAACTTATTGTACAAAATCTGAAAATCTTATCCCCTTATTCTTTTAAAAATTGGACCCGTGCCCTTTTTCCTCACCTCCAATCAATTATTTTCCCACACTATTGCACCTAATCAGATTTTTCTTCTTCTCAGCCAATCAGAACTCATCTTCTCTCTCTATTTGTTCTTTTCCTTCTCTCTTTAGCCTAAGACTCTCTCTTCTTTACAACCACTAAGAACAACCACCAAACTCCACGGATCGAGCCTAAAATTTCCACCATCACACTCCTCTCATTCTCACGAACCCAATCGTACAAACCGATCGTGAAATTGTTGAGTTTTAACACCCAACTCGGAAGCTCTGACTTGGACGAGTGTTTTTCCGACATGTTCCTTTGCCGAGTTACAAGCTTTTGGGATGTTTGGAAGCCTCCACACAACTCCCTCAAGTCAATAGCCTAAGTTTGAAGTCGAGTTGACGTGGAAGCACACGGTTTCGAGGCAAAAAAAATAAGTTCGAACCTTTTAAGATTTTTTTCATGTCACTTCCATCCACCTTTTGGACTTTTGAAACCATCTTGTTCTACTCCTCAAGAGCTTCAATTCCATATAAAGTGCATTGAAAATGGTTGAGAAATGAGCAAGTTTTGAAGTTGTGATAAAATTTCCAGAAACTGGCGTCTTTTTCTAGTTTCCAACGAAACCAGACAGCGGCGGACGGTGGAAGTCACCGGATAAAAAGGAGAATATTCCGTCAAAGTTGACGGAATATTCTGACGCCACTAGGTTCCGTTACTATTTAACATAATATTTTGTCAAGTCTGAAGGAATATTCCCTATGTCTGTCAGTTTCTGACCTGAGCGTGGCCGTGGGCTAAGCGACGCGTGAGGGCCCGTCCGGCATGTGCTTAACGTGTACAGGTTCGTGATGTCAAGTAGAACATTTTCGTATATTTAAACCCTCCGTTTAAGCAAACTATGGGGTTTTCCCTGGCCTCTTTGTGTATGTGTTAATTAATTAATTATTTTAGTTATTTCACATATAGTTGAAAATTATCTTGAAAAGTACGAGGTCAAGTAAGACAAGGAGGCTGCGATCCGACCACGTATCAGTGAGTGGGCATTTGTTTTTATATATATGATTTATAAAGTTTTATAGTTTCCACAAATGGTTTTGAATTGATTCATGCCTATTATGCCATGATTAAAAATTGTTATAAGAAATGTTGTACTGTTCTGAAATGCTAAAATAATACTATGGGATGTGCATGTAAGTTTATTATGTTGACTAGAATTATTGAATCGTTATGGCATGCTTATATTTATGTAGTCTGTTCATCATTGCTGCACTCAGTGTTAGTGCTCGCCCAGGGCCAAGGCCAGTCTTTCACGTGTATGTTCACAACCGCACCGCATGCTCGCCTAGGATCCAAGTAGGTGCCAGTCATGTCATACAAGTTGCAATAGGCAACTCCGACATCTTGTCGTACTAGTTGCAATAGGTAACTCCGACTTATATGTAACTGCGAATAGTACTAATCTTCATGTGATTGTAGCACTAAAGTGTATATTATGATTACACCCAGTCATGTCGTACAGGTTGCATTAGGCAACTTCGACTTATGTGCTAGCATAGATTGATGAGCATCAGTTCAGACGTACAAATTGCATTAGGCGACTCCAACTTGTGTGCTAGTAAAGATCGATGAGCATTTGATTTTATTATACTACTATTGAGATATTGTGATTGGCATATTTTTGGAATTATTGTTGATTTGCATTTGATTTCATATTTATACGTAATATAATTTTCTAGAAACTATACATGTTTTACAGCGAAGGGTTAGTATGTTCAGAAAATAAATGTGTTTTATAAACCTTTGTTTTTGCCCACTCACCTTTCTATTTTTCGCCCCTCCAGGTCTTAGATAGTTGAACTCCACGTG
The DNA here is from genome assembly GCA_963580275.1 of Crataegus laevigata. Taxonomy (NCBI): domain Eukaryota; kingdom Viridiplantae; phylum Streptophyta; class Magnoliopsida; order Rosales; family Rosaceae; genus Crataegus; species Crataegus laevigata. Next base: position 1,718,017 of record OY756944.1, read on the forward strand.
GCATACGAGAAATCTCATCACTTTCCTAGTCAGGCGGTGGGCTGAGGTCTAGCGCTTAGGTGGAGTTAAGTATATCTATTTATATCATAAAAAATACATAATTGTATTGTGATACATAAATTGTAAAATAAAAGAGAGAGAGAGAGAGAGAGAGAGAGAGAGAGAGAGAGAGAGAGATTAAAGCATTAGAACAAACTGAAAATATGGGGCGCAAGCATATAATAAGTGTTCATCCAAGTATTCAACAAGCAGCTTACAATTTATTGAACAAAAATAAAATGCAAAATGAAAGTTATCGATTTTCTGTCTAAGTGAGAGTAATGACTGAGGCAGGTATCTAGGTGGGTCTAGGCGGCCTAGGCGGATGCCTAAAGAGGTCTAGGCGCCCTAAAATGCAAAATGAAAGTTATCAATTTTCTGTCAAAGTGAGAATAGCGACTTAGGCAGATGCTTAGGTGGATCTAGCGGACAAGGTGGGTGCCTAGGTAGGCTAGGCGGACGCCTAAGAAGGTCTAAGCGCCCTTTTTAAATTTTGAAATGCCTAGGGATTAATCAAGTTGGTGGCCAGCCTCTTAGGCGGGAATTTTTGAAACAGTGGTTGTTGGTAAACATAAGAATAACAATGATACGCTTTTTTTTCAAATTTCATTTCTTGTAAGTAAATATGTCCTAAAGAATGAAAACTCAATGCCAAATTTTGAAAACTAAATTTCAATTTTTGTTTTTTTTTAAACTAAAAATGATTACAAAACAAAAGTCCTATATTTAGATTTCAAAAGTGTCAAACAAAAATTAAAAATTAAAAATTAACTAAACGGTCTCTAAGCAATAACTATATCTTTAGGAAGTATCTATTTCTTGTTAATTTCTTGTCTTTTAATTTTTGTTTTTCCAAAACGATGGGGCTTCACATTCCTGTAAATTTTTTGACACAACTTTTTTTTCTTTTTTTAATTTAATTTCTTTTACACAAAGTAACCAACGAAGGAGAGGAAGATTGAAATTATGCCCTTGGACTGGATATGGTTTATGCTCTGTGGTTTCTTTCTTTCTAGTTTCTACCAGTGATAAAAGCATCTCCAAGAGAAGTTCTTTTTTTTCTTTTTGTTAAATTAGTAAGTGAATAGTGTCAAAAAACTATTTTAGCCACTCAATTTAATTTTTCATCTCTAACAACACTCTATATTTTAATAAACTTAGAATATTTTATTATTAACAATTCAAACACAACTCACTCATTTTGTAAAACAATCTTCTCACTTTTTCTTTTTTCCTATCTCAATAGTCCATCTTTGAGTTTTATTATTTTTTTAATACTTAGTTGATGAATATTTACTCTGTAAATTTATAGAGAGACTGTTCATTTTATTATAATAGAGATTCTTTATAAAGTCTATTGAAGATGTGTGTTTTTAAATTTAATTATTTAAAATAGAATTTTGGTTATTTTACAGCATTTCTTGGACATGCTTTAACCCCTTTGCCAACATTTCAAGTTCTTTAGTCCTCTTTACAGGAAAAAAAAGAAGGGGATAATGGAATAGCTACAATCCGTACACATGTCGTGTCCATGCATGTGGTAGAAAGCTATTTGTATTAATTTTTTAGCGGTTATATAATGAAGGAAAGTATTAAAATGATAACATCAGATAAGCTGATAAACTTTTTATTGTTCTAAACAATATTTTATACTAAATTTACACTAAAAAGAAGAGTGGTCCAAATTTAGAATGCAGCGAGCTAAAGAATAGACCTTAACTACTAAAACTAGGGGTGGAATTTTTTGTCAAATTGCCATGCCAACCGAATTACCAACTGCGCCATACCGATTTTGTGCCAAATTTTTTGTGCCAACGGTATTGTACCGTACCGACATTTTTTGGTATGGTATTGGTAATGAATATCATTACCACGGTATTACCGTACCGTACCGAAAAATATAATATAATATATATTTTATATAAATTATATAATATATAATTATAATATAACACATATTTATAAATTATAATATAACACATATTTATAAACTTCAAATTTTTACCATTAGCCTCAAAACACTTGGATGGGATGATAGAAAGATAGCTTGGATGTTTATGGAGATTAAAAAATGCTTGCTTGATTTGTATAATGAGTATAGGAGAGGTTCTTCTACTACCATTGGGGCTCCATTGGGAGATGTGGAACTAAATGAGGAGTACATAATTCAAGCTTGTGGGGGTGATGAGAACAAAATTGAAATGATGAAGGAGCTTATACAAGAAAGGAGGGAGCAACGCCTTTTGGAGATATCTAATGAAGTTGATAAGTACTTCGCCGCTCCTTATATTAGCCTTGTTGTTGGTGGCTTTGATCTCTTGAATTGGTGGAAATCAAACACAAAAGAGTTCCCAATTCTTTCACAAATAGCTAAGGATATCTTTGCAATCCCCACTTCTACCGTTGCTAGTGAAAATGCATTTAGCCTAGGGAGGAGGGTTGTGGACCCTTTTAGGGCATCATTGACTCCTAAAATGGTAGAGGCATTAGTGTGTACTAGTGATTGGCTTAGGGCGGATGAAGTAAACTTCTACAAGGAACCAACGGAAGATATGCTTCAATTTTACAAGGAAATGGAAGAAGTGGAAACAAGTAAGATATGCTTTAATTTTTTTAGTAAATTTGTTATTAAACTTTAATTCTTCTTCCTACTAATATGTATTCTTTGTTTGTAATTGTAGGCTTGACACAAACTCAATCTTCTACAAGTTCAATGCCTCCTCCAAAAATTTCGACATCTTAAACTTGAAGAATTGATCCATGAATTTTACTTTTTGAAGTTTAGTTTCAATTTTCATTTGGTTTGAAACTTTAATTTTTATTTGGATTGTTAACTTCTATTTGTTTTGGTTTGTAACTTATATTTAGATTGTAAGTTTAATTTTCATTATAAATCTTGATGCATTATTTGAATTATTGTGTGTGTTATTTTTCACTATGAATCTTGATGTATTTTTGTGTATGAGATATCAGTAACTAAGGTGAGGTTTAAGTTAAAGAGGTGAGTCTTGTGGTACAGGTACTACATTATGTTTCCAACTTTCCATTGAATAGTCAACTGGTACTATGTATGAACTTGATTTTGATTGTTCTCCATTCTTTGCTACTAATTCTTCTTCCTCAACATTTCATGCCGCTATAAATCTATATCCATTTGAAGGTGTAAATTCATTTGGGAACTTGTTATGAGAATTTTCTTCCGTCTATGCATTTGGTTTATATAATGTTGAACAAAGTAAAAACATATTTTGTCCCAAAATAAAGTGGCAATTACCATTGCCATACCATGCCAACCGAACATTTGGCAATACTGAACTTTGGTATACCGAAAGTTTGGTATGGTAATGGTAATAAGTTTTACCATACCGAAAGTTTGGTACGGTAATTGGTACGAGGGTTTTGGTACGATAGCCGTACCGAACCCACCCCTAACTAAAACAATCCATCATTTGCAAGTGATTGCTTTTTGTAGTACTTGATATGGAAAGTGATCTCACAAGTCAAGTCATTAACGATTTTATTTTGTTAGGTATGTAATATTATTTGATATATATATATATATATATATATATATATATATATATATATATATATATTCTACTTTAAAGGGTTGAGTTTTTGTCTTATTCATTAGTCGGTCAAGTTTTGCTCTCTTAAGATCCTTATTTTGAAGATTTGAAAATACCAAATGTATATTAGGTATAAGATTATATTAATTTGGATCTAAATGTTTAAAATATTTGACAATTTAACAAAGTAAAACACGAAAATGAGTTTTTTAATGGTTTATGACTACTTTTAAGTTAGTTTTGCTTTATTAAGTCAAATAATTTGAACATTTGGATATAAACTAATATAATCTTGTGATTAATATGCATTTAATTTTTACAAGTCCTCAAAATGAGGTCATCGTGATTAGGCATTGAACTTGCCAAATAGTAAGTTAAACTTGAGATTTTCTAAGTGGAAATGAATATTATTGAACCATAGGACTAGTAACACAATTAAGTACTAGGACACTAAAAATAGAATAATTTGTCATTTAGCAAATCGTAGTTTGCCATATATGCATATTCAAATCATCAAAAACACGTCACTTAGTATTACGTTCTACTAATATTTATTTTCATTTGTAAGTGAGATTTCTTAAGCTCGATTCTCTCCAAGACGAAGTTGAACTATATTATTATGACAAGTCCATTGTAAAGTTTAGCTCACTTCTCGACTCTCTTAGTCTAAATACTATTATTTGTTAAAAAAATCATAAAAAACACAACAATAAAATATTTTCGGACACATGTCAAATTGTTTCTGGAAAATATTTTAAAATATCTAATTGTGGAAGGTGTCAAATATTGTTCTAATTAAAATACTATTACTGAACATATTATTTTAGCCTCTAGTGTACCAAAAAATATTATTACTTTTTTGTCAATTAAAAAATATCATTCGAACGGTTGATTGCCCTTGGATTTTTGGATCTTTCACACACTATGTAGGTGGTGGCTGAGGGAGGAGGGCCTCCTCCTTCCCGTGCCCTTCTAATTGTGTGGTCACGGTTAAGTCACGTTAACATTTTATATTACTATTTATTTTTATCTTATTATCTCTATTAAAATATATATATATATATATATATATATATATATATATATATATATATATAATGTTAACGTGGCTTAAACGTGACCACACAAAACAACAGGAGTGCACGGGAAGGAGGAGGGCAGACAATCCTCCTCTGTGGCTGAGAGGGTGAGGAAGTGTGGGTATCAAGAATACTATTAATAGTACTCCAGAAATTTATATAATATGGATTCTTTAAAAAAAATAGTTCGTGAAAACAATCTTGAGTAATTTGATATTGATTTCCAGACCTCTTAGAATCTGAATTCGAGTGTTAAAAGCGTTTTTGGTCAAGCTTGTGAATTTTAAAATTCTAAGCTTGTCAACATTTCATTTGCCATCGGATAATAAGGAAGATTCGTTTGCATGTGCTTTTAAAATAAATAAAAGCACTTTTAGAAAAAATATTTTTGGATTCTAAAAGTACTTTGCAAAAATACCAGTTACGTGCTTCTTCTAAGAAGCACTTAAAAACATTTTCACCAAAAACGCTTTCAATCATTTTAAAAACACATCCAAACGAGCTCATAACTTTTTCATTTATTTGAGTAATTAGCATCTTGTAGGTTTCTGAGTATTTAAATTTAGTATTGGTGCATTTTCACATCAGTCCACGTCTGAATAATTGTAGGTTTTACATTGTTTGCACCGTATTTCATCTCTCCTTCCTGTCTGTTCTCTACTAAACCCTAATCATGGCCTCCACATTTGATCACTGATGAGGCGATTTCATACTATATATTATTCTCTATTCTTAATATATTTTGGTGAGATTTTGATGTTTTACTATATGTTTTAAATGTAGAACACGTGAACTTGTTTTTAGCATAAAGTAATCAAACAGTGGAATTTTTGAGTGATTCCAATTGGAGCAGGTTCGTGAATCTTTCAAGAAGGTTATATAAAAATTTCATAATTTTATTCCGAAGCATCTGATTGTGGCGAATTAATTTATGCTCAGCGCACAGTACTGGCATGTGACGACTCGTCCCGATTATATTGACTTATTAATTATGAAATGACGGAATTGCCCTTGAGGATTATTTACGTGTGCATGTGTGTGGTGTGAGGACCAATAGAATGTGGCCCTCAATTATTGGAAGCTTAATAATGTTTGTGTGTTTGACAAATTAGTACCACACACCACACATTTCACCCTCTCTCTCTCACTCTCTCACCGACACTTTCAGTCTCAGAACACTCTCTCTCTCTACCTCTCGACTGCCTCTCTCTCTCTTGTTCTTTAGGCAAGGCACACACACAACCCATATCAAAACTTTGTAGATCGACGAAACAAATTACATATTCATGCTCGTGAAGTCCATACGAACTCAACCATACCATTTTCAGGTAAGAAATACGACGATTTCACGTCCAAAACTCAAGGTTTATAATTGGCACTATTCATCAACTTTTTATACGTTGCGTTTTAGGAAAATCTGAGATCACATGAGTGTTTGTTGGGTCTTCTAGAGGCTCGGAGACGTTCGTTTGATAAGCTTTAACGTCGGGATCGTCGAGAACAAGGGAGGCTGAATATTTGCAGATTTTCCGACGAGATTCTCGTTGGTTTTCGAAGTTTTTGAAGGTATAGACTTGTTCTACTCTCAATTTAGAACATTTTGGTGAAAATTTCATGAAGAATGGTTGAGAAACGAGTGACAAATCACACACGGAAGTTTTCCGGTCACTGGAAAAACCAGTCCGGTGAGGGGGACAGGGATGACGCTTGAGGTGCACGCGCCGCGCGTGGGGGGCGCGTAGCCCCGTGGCCTTCCTGGCGCGTGGGGGCGCGTGCGGGCTCCATAAATTTTTCTAAAAATACCACGACGTCCGTGACGTCGTGTAGGTCGCGTTGCTATATTCATATGCCAAAATTGAGCTATGTATGAGAAGTTATTCCCGTATTTGCGTGTATGTGCTTAAATGACGTATTTTAGTAAATTCTCATATAGGTGAAACATATTCTGAGGCGACCGTAGCCAGGCTCGACGCGAGGGCTACGATCCAGCGACTTACCAGTGAGTGGGCAGTATTATTTTCCGTATAACCTATATATATATATATATAATGATTTTCCCATAATCACATTGTTAAATGAAAATGACGTTTTTAACGATATGCATATGACTTGAATTTGATGCATGAGTGTTCATATATACATTTCATGCATATGTTGGTGCCGAGGACGCCAAGTGAGTACCAGGTAGGTACATGCATAGTTGAGAACGAACAGTGATGAGATATGATGTGAAATGATGAGATATTATGAATTGTTAGCTCACAGACCTGTACATACTGTTAGTGCTCACACCCAGAGTTAGGGGCACAGTCTTTCACGTGTCGTTCGCCTCCCGCACCGCATGCTCGCCTTGGATCCAAGTAGGTGCACAGTCTTGTCGTATAGACCACTTTTGAGTGGGTACGACATGTAGGTGACCCGCGTTCATACGCACAGTCTTCACGTGATTGTAGCACTAGAGCATTTATTATTGATACAGTGATGATGATGATGATATGATGAGATATTGATGTATGTGCAGCGTAGATATGATTATGAGATTGAGATGTTATGAGCTATATTTACAGCCGAGGGCTGAGATGACATATAGTAGCGATATGATTATTGAAATGCATAGCATGACATTACTTATGAGATTCAGATGGCATTGAAATGCATTGCACGACATACATTGAGATACTTTGAAAACGTTTTATGCTATGAAAGATTGAGATATATATGTACGTATTATTTTCTGGGAACTATACAGGTTTTATAGAGAGGGGCTAGACTTTTGAGAAAATATTGATTTTGAAAAGAATTGTTTTGCTGACCTACTCCCTTTTGTTTTTCGCCCCTCCAAGTTCTAGATAGCTTGAATTCCGAGTTTGGCACTTCGAGGATATTTCGGCCTTTCGGACAGATTTGAGATATGTAGGGCACCGATGGTGTAATTAAACTCTTTTATTCATGCTTGACTGCACTGACTTAGTACGCTCTGGATATGTTTAAGGATTGTAATATCTCTAGCACACATTCATATTTAGGTTGCTAGATTTCGGTTTGAATTAATTCGTACTTCGTTATCGATCTTCGCTTCCGCACAGCGCACTTGGCTACGTCACACTCACGTGACGGCCAGCATGCCCTACTTTCGGGTACGGGTGTGTCATGGCAGATTGGGCTGCATAGCTTATTTGCAACTTTTGGGCCATAAGATGATGGATTTTGGACTTGGGCTCTTTTTGGAACTTGAAGAGAAGGTCCTAATCTTTAAATTGAATTGTTTTGAGCCTGCTTTGGAGCTCTGAAGGTCCAGAAAAGTGAATCTCTTTGATGGTCAGATTTTCTAGTTAGAATAGGAATGTAATTTCTAGTATTCTGGGGGGAGAACACACGCATTATTTGGAGACCTTCAGACTTTCTACCTACAAGATGTTTTCATTCCTTTTTTAATTTAATATATATTCTTTAGTTTTTATTTTTTTTATTTTTTTTATGATTGTTTGTAACTAAGTTCTTTTGCTAGGGTGAAGCCACGAGCCTTAGCATGAATATGTGATTTTATTAATTTGCTTATGAATAGATGCATTCTTGCTTTGAATTATTAATCATCGCGATTAAACTATTAATTGTCTTAGTGATTCGCGACCATTATGGTATTTAGATAAGTAATTTGATGCAATTTATGTTGGAACATCACCCTGAAATTAAGGAGGGCTTCTTGTGATTAGTAATTGTAAGTTCACTTAAGGCGAACATCACGCTCTTAAGGGTTGCATGGTTTTTAAAAGGTTTTTCACAAAACTTAATGAGTCTTGCATGTTTATATTTGATCTAAACATCACAGACGGGACCTGGCATTCGTGTCGTGTTTCTCGTGTTCGTGTCGTTTTCGTGTCATACCAGATAGCTTAACGGGTCGTGTCGTGTAACACCTGTTAAAATAAACGAGTAATATGACCCAACCTGAAATCGACCCGTTAATATTATCAGGTAATATGAGCCGACCCGTTACCCGTTAAGAAAAATATTTTTTAAAACAATAAATAATGAAAGTGAAAAACATAAACATAATGCTAAATTAGTATATACATACCATATTGTCACATAAATACTACTTCAAAACATTAATAAATAAATAAATAAAACATTTTTCTTTCAAGTTTACATACCCCAAAATAAGAGTCTAATGAAAAAACATTAGTGCATACTACAAAATACAAATGTTCAAAGATATGCAAAATGAAGAGAGTTATGTTTCAAGATTGAGGAACCTTGTACATTTTTTACAATAAAACCCTTCAAGTTTCATCAATCACGGAGGGAAATGGTATTAGAACTTATTGACAATGTTTTCGCTGAGGTTTTCCATTATCCATAAACTATAGATTTAAATTTAACCGTTGATTATCGTTTACATTTACGTTTCATTCTTCTCACTAATTTTTTTTTTTTTTTTTTTTGGGTTTTTTTTTTTGAAAACATGATCTCTTAGAGGATGCATGAAGATGAATGGTTTGGATCATTTATATTACGATGAGAGTTTTACCATTAGTGAAAATATAGCTCAAAGTCTATATGAATACAATGAATGAATTCGATCTTCAATTTAAAATATTTACACAAGTGGATACCAAAAAATCTTATGTTATAACTTATACTTAATGAAAGTATAAATAAACTCTAAGTGTTAGTCAATCTATCGTTTTGATGGGATACGAATTCTTCGAAACTAATTTCAACGATCTCAACCGTCAAACTTGTTTGTATATGCTTCGAGATCACATCAGTAAAAAATTACAAAAAACAAACATTCAGAGATCAAGTAACGGGATAAAGCTTTTCGACGGTTATAAACGAAAAATCACGATTTAACGGTTATTTTAACTCTGATTTTGATGATTTTTTACAGCTACACTCCTTGACCCTATATGAATACAAAGAATTAATTCGATCTTCAATTTAAAATATTTACATAAGTGGATACCACAAAATCTTATGTTATACTTGATGAAAGTAAAAATAAGCTCTCAAGTGTTAGTCAATCTATTGTTTTGATGGGATACGAATTCTCCAAAACTAATTTCAACGATCACAACCGTCAAACTTGTTTGTATATGTTTCGAGATCACATCAGCAAAAAATACAAAAAACAAACATTCAGAGATCAAGTAACGGGACAAAACTTTTCAATGGTTATAAACGAAAAATCACGATTTAACAATTATTTTAACTCCGATTTTGATTATTTTTTACAGTTACACTCCTTGACCCTATATGAATACAATGAATGAATTCGATCTTCAATTTAAAATATTTACACTAGTGGATGTGGATATAGTGCTTAAACGACAAATGTTTTAATGTTTTGAAGTAATAGTTATGTGGCAATGTGTGGTATGTGCAATTTTTTTTTTAAAATATATTTTTCTTAACGGGTCATAGCGGGTCGCGTCACTTTACCCGTTAAGGACCCGTTAAGATAACGGGTGTGACACGAAAATGACACGAACACGACAGACACGACCCGTTTGCCAGGCCTAGATTATGGTGTTAGATTTCAGAGTTGGCCCCTTCACGAAAGTTGTAAAACTTGTGATTACGAGTGATTGTATTTTTTTTCTTTTTTTTACACTTCTACAATATTATTAATTTTGCACTTAAAAAAATATTATTCATGAGATTTTGAGGGTTTTAAAAATCTAAACGACCATGTAACGATTGTCTAAGGGTAGAAGATGCAATCATGAGCATTTATATAGGGGTGTGCTATCCACACATCCCATTTTACTTCTTACACACCCCTTGTTAATTTCTATTTGTTGATTTTCTTCAATTCATTTGATCCGACGGTCGAAAATTAGAAGGGTGTGAAAAGTAAAATGGGGTGTGTGAATATCACACCCCTTTATATATGGTTTCACATTTTTCAGACTTATACATTAATGATTATGAATTTTATTTATTTTGAACTGCCTTAAAAATACATGAGGGTTTGTATAGTTTTAAAAATTCATGTATGCACCTTTAAAGCGTAGAGGATGTGATTAAGAGTGCTAGCATATTTGTTCACATTTTTTGCACTTGTAAATTAATTATTTTAAATATTTAAATGTATTTGGTATTTTTAAATTACTTGATGTTTTTATTTTTAATGTGTTTTATAATTTTTTAATCTCACTCTTTGCTCATAATATTTTATAAAATAAATAAATAAAACTTAAATTTTTAAAGTTTATTTAGAATAATAATACAATAATAATTAATGAACAACATATATATATATATATATCCACTATATTTATTGTATTTTATAGTAAGTTTTTTTTAGTAATTAAAAAAAATTAAAATCATCAAAATAACTTTTTTCTTTTCGTGTCGAAACAGGTTACCCGCGTGTCACTTTCGTGTAAACCTGTTAAGGACCCGTTATTAACGGGTTCTTATCGTGTGACCCGATAACGACCTGATTAGTTATCGTGTTGACCCGAAACCTGTTATTTTCGTGTCGTTTACGTGTCGTGTTAACGTGTCGTGTAAGAAACTGCCAGGTCTAGACAGGTTGCATGTTAGATATACGTTTTTGCTTGAACATCACAAAGAAAATATGCATTAGGAAAACCTAACATTCAAAGCATGTATGTGGAATTCATAAGTTATAGGTAAAATTGCATAGGATTGTTAATGGTGACAGCAAAACTCTAGTGTTTAAATTGTTTTACAAAACCGTTTCTTTTGCTTTCTTTACTTTGTTGATCTATTTAATTGTTTTTATTATTAAATTTCAAAATCAACATTTTTTTTCGAAACTTTGTCTAAATAATTAATTAAGAAATTGTTTAAATACAAATTATTCATTCAATTCATTCAATTCATTTGGAAAACGTCGTTACTTGAACTACTATACTACGATAACTTACAAATATTTTAAAATATTTTTATCCTTATTTTTGCAAGTGGTAAAAATCATATCAATCACTTTCAATTATTTGGATCTCTCTTTCTTCCCCCACCCAAAAACGAAATCATTCCACCGCTTCAATCCTTCCCCTATTTTTTCAGTTCATATTTCTCACTCTTCTGTTCTTTATCATACGATCTCTCTTCAAACCGTCTCCCTCTTGTTCCTATGTTTTATATAGAAACCGATGAACCCAAATAAAGCTTTCCAACTCCATATTATTTTCTTAGTTTATGTTATGAGTTAAAATTATTGAAAAAGGAAGAATTGCAGGATTAATCATAACTGATAAAAGGAAAAATGATATTGAAAAAAGCTTCCCAACTCTAAAACTTTTGGATTGTCAAATGAGATATGGAAAAAGGAAAAAGGAAAAATTGGAGGAGAGAAGGGAAGGATGAAGAAAAGAAGGGACATGAGATACTATGCAGAGGATGTAATACAACTAAGTTGACGTGGATGGATCAAAATTATTTGATTAATCAAACGATTAAGATTTTTTTAAATGCGTGTAAATGCACAGATGTTAAAGACTTGGAATTCTCCTCCTAGTTATGTAGAGAGCCCATGTGTAGATTTTGTTTAAAACTCGACATATAAATTTCAAGAAAGTCAGAGGGATAAGGCTGAGTACGTATGTAGACATTAGCGGGTTCACATGTGAATCAACTCTTATATTATAAAGAAGTAGAAATTTTACCATAAAATATATAAGCACTTGCAATTAGTCTCTACTTTCCCGATGACCTTAGACCCTAACTTCCTTCTCTTTTTGTTAATCATCTCAATTAAAAATTAAATTCAATAACAAGTAACATACTTTTAATTTAAATGTGAGATTCGTATTTCCAACAAACCTATTGCTAGAACGGAAAGTTGGTTTTTCTTTTCCTCCTCCGTTTTCGGCGGGGTTCTTGAAGTTAGGGTTTGATAGCTTCCAAGCCCGTGCGTGGCCTTTGACAGACTTGAGGGCTAACACACTTGCACACTTGTTTAACAAGAAACGTACGAGTCACACTAAATTGTAATTGGTTTGACAGTAGTTTATTTACAAGTTAAAGAAAGAAAAAAAAATCACTGTCAACAATTAGCCCGGATAAGCATGGATGCTTAACAAGATATTTTAATTTATAATTCTTTTTTTTTTAAATCTTTCTGCAGGATGTTTATTTTTTATGAATTTGGATTTCATCGGATTCAAATTATGAGAATTCTAAATATTTTTACATTTTATTTATTCATCGTGCATTATGTGATTAGAAAATTTTAAATTTTTTTTATTTAAAATAAACACAAATAACATATGATGAAAACTGACTACATAATGTATAATAATACACTCCTTATAAGCTTAGAAAAATTCATGTATATGACTCATAAAATGATCCATCTATTGGGATAACAGATACAAACCTTGGGAAAATTAATCAAACATGATACGAGCCTTATAAGCTGGCGACGCGAAAAAGTAATTTTATGTAGAAACCCTTGCATACTTTCTCTCTCCGTGCAAACACCTCCAGAACCCTCTAGGCCACAAAGCAACGTTTCCTTATACATTCCAGACAGAGGGGATGGTTTTCCCCCCTGGAATCATACTTCTGTCGGCAGAATAAATTTGACTTCTCTTTTTTATCTAACTATTTGTATTAAAACACTTAATATATCAGTTCGTATTTTTTTAAAAGTAAAAAAATATTTTTACCCGCATAATAAATTTGGGCATCTCTTCTATATTTAACATCTTATAATATGGCATTTGATGTACCAGACTGTGTTTTCTAGAAATTAAAAAAATATCTTCTGATTCTGGCTATTTATCAGAGACGGAGGGACCTAAGGACCACAGTAGTCCCACCAACCCTGCCCCTGTGAAAATAAAAAAAGAAAATTTAGTACACGCCCGGCCCTATTTCCAGTCCAACTTTTGTAATTCAGACCTGTATCCTACTTGTAGCATAGTGGCTTTTACCATTTTCAAAGCACTTTCTAATCAGATTGGCCTCTTTTTTAATATTTAAACATTAATTGATATAGACTTTTCCTCAGTTGGCCCCATCTTAATGTTAAAATATTTAATTGATAAAGACTTTTACACAATACGATCACCTCCATTCTGCTTCCCAATAATAAGATATATATTTTGTTTGAAACAAAAGGATTTCACTCCACCCCATCATATAACTCTCGGGTTTTTTTTCTCTCTCTCACATTATCTCACTGGAGGAGCAATTATAGTGGAGCATGAACTCCAAATCTCCCGGGGTTCACATCAGAACTGCTCTCCTAAGGTCTTTATTTTGAGGACCTGTGAGGTCCTATTTCATTTCAACCCTTAAAATTAATCTGATTGTGAAATAATCTAAAATATGATATTATCCCTGTTATATAGATTGTAATCCCTATATGTAAATTAATTTAACAAATAAAATTTGTTTTGTAGATTAGAAGATTAATTCCATTATTCCAACAAAAAAAAGAAATTAAAGTTTAGTTAGTTAGTCTACAACCCAAAGTATGCATTTTACTATCAATCCCTCTTGCAGTAGTATAGAGGATGAGGCTATCATGCAATAGTTTCAAAATATGAAAAACTCATCGAGAACAATTATTATGATTATTGGGAATATATTATATTATTGATGCCATAATATTTTGAATTTTGGTTACTTCATTTATATATTATGATGTTTTGGTTAATAGTTTTGTAAATACTATCAATTTATTTATTTTTTGGATAAATTACAAAAAACTACCTCAACTATAGGTCATTAACAGTTTCATACCTTATCTTTAAAAAATTTCAATGTCATACCTTTGCTTACGAATTTGTTTCAATGTGATACCTCCGTTACATATGAACTTCCACATTGGCATCTGATACACGTGGATCGACTAAAAGGATGACACGTGTATATAAAAAAATTAAAAATTAAAAAAAATTATTTTTTAAAATCAAATATTTGTAAAAAAACCTCCCTCGTGAATCGTGCTATTGGAATTGAAACGTGAAGCCCCAACCCGTGCGACCCTTCCATTTCTTTCGTTCCAGTTCCCAAATCAAAGAGCCCTAACCCTAATTTCTTTTCACCTGCCCCAAATCGTCGTCGAAATCGCGATCAATAGTTCATTGAGCGAAAACTCTAAGTTCGTGTTGTCATCGCCTACCTTCGTTTTTGCTGAAAACCCTAAGTTCTTTTGGTTTTCGAAAGATTTGACTGTATTTCGAAGGATTCGAAATGGGGTGGAATGTGCGCGAGGATCCCGAGCAAACGACGCCTACCTACTATAAGTACAAATTTCAGTTCATTTTGTGCTTTGTTGCATCCTTTTTTTTTATTCCTGTTTTTCTGGGTTTGTTGCCGATTTGTGGGTTTCAATGACTGTTTAATCAAAATGCTTACGGATATGTTGTAGAATGGGGGTCATGTGGGTCCTTTGTTTATTGTTGTTGAGAAAAAGGTTGTTTGGGTGCTGGTGGTCCAAGGGTCCAGTGGGTGCTTTGTGTATTGTTGTCGGGGCCTCGGGGAAAAGGTAGTTTGGGTGGTGGTGGTCATGTTGGTTATTTGTATAATTGTTTAACAAAAGTTGAAATTTGGGCGCTTTCTTTTGTTTCCTTTAGGTGTTTTGTTTGTTGGAGATGGGTGGGTTGTTTTCAAATTTATTCAAAATGCTTACTGATTTGTTGGATAATGGGGTTCTTTTGGGTCCTCTTGTGCTTTTATCTGTGATGTGCTTTGTGATTTGCTTTGTTGTTGGGTGTTGAATTGCAATTGTTTACATTTGGGGTGGGTGTGATCCTAAGGTTTGTTGCCTGCACTAACTAGGGTCCTTTTGGTGCCTTTTTGTTGGTGAAGATGATGTAGTTACGGGTTGGGCCTTAGGGCTTAGGGGTTACGGGTTGGGCCTTAAGGCTTGGGGGTTACGGGTTGGGCCTTAAGGCTTAGGGTTTAGGGTTTAAGGCTTAAGGGTTAGGCCTTAGGGCTTGGGGGTTAGGCCTTAGGCCTTATGGAATAGAGGTTTAGGATTTAGGGGTTACGGGTTGGGGGCTTAGGGGTTTGGGTTTAGGGTTTAGGGCTTGGGCGTTAGGCCTTAGGGCTTAGGGGTTAGGCTTTAGGCCTTAGCGGATAGAGGTTTAGGATTTAGGGGTTACGGGTTGGGGGCTTAGGCCTTAGAGTATTTCTCTGCGATGTGCATTAGGGGTGAGAGCTTAGGGTTTAGGTGTTAGGGGTTAGGGGTTAGGCCTTAGGGGTTAGGCCTTATGAGTTAGGGGTTAAGGGTGATGGCTTAGGGTTTAGGGGTTAAGGGGTTAGGCCTTAGGGGTTAGGGGTGAAGGCTTATGGTTTAGGGTTTCGGGGTTAAGGGGTTAGGCCTTAGGGTTTAGGGTTTAGGGGTTAGGGGTTAGTGGTTAAGCCTTAGGGGTTAGGGGTTAGGCCTTAGGGGTTAGGGGTTAGTGGTTAGGCCTTAGGGGTTAGGGGTTAGTGGTTAGGCCTTAGGGCTTAGGCCTTAGGGCATTTCTCTGTGATGTGCATTGTGCTTTGCTTTGTCTACATTTGTGGTGGGCTGTGGTCTTAGGGTTTTAACTGTTTTTTATTTTTATTTTTGTGAATTTCAGGTTATCCAGAACTATTTTCCATTTGTTTGCATCATGGTGGGAAGCTCGGTCATGAATACTACTGTGGGGGGAAAGTTGCAAATATAGATTATTGCGACAATGACTTAATGTCACTCCCTGTGATAGATGATATGGTGGAAGCTATAGGATATAGTGAGATGTTCATGAACTATTACTACAAGATTCCCAACATGGACATTAGTAATGGTTTGAAGCGCATTCAGAGTGATGCCGATGTACAAAAGATGTGCAACTTTGTTCCAAAGGCTCGAGAGTTAGACATGTACATTGAAGAATTGTTTGCTGGCAAAGCCCTTACCAAGGAACAACAATTTATGGAGTCTATGAAGTGCACCGGTCCAAGCAAAGTGATTATTGAGGAATTAAGTGAGGAGGAAGGGGATTGTATGGCAATAACTTGAAAACCATGAAAAAAAATAAGGGGTTGCTAGCTGTTGAAGGACCCTCAGATAATAAGGGGGTGTCTATTGAAGAAGAGGTACAAGTTGCTCGAGAATGAGGTTTACAAGATGTACAAGTTGATGATCAAGGTGTACAAGAACGTGAAGAGGAACACGGTGATACCTTCTTTGATGTACCAGTCCATTCTCAAGGAGACCAACAAGAAAGTGAAAAAGACAGTGACTTTGTAGAGACTGACTATGGAAGTGATGAAGATAACACAAATTTTGCTAAGTATGATGTGATTGAGGAAGTAGATGAGGTGCAAAGAACAGGAAGGCAATCTTAGAAAAGGAAAAAAAGTCAAACTGAGGAGAGCAATGAAGGAGAAGAAGAACAAGTAAATGAAGGAGAAGGGGAGAGACAAGAAGAGGTTGAAAAAGTTGGAGATGGGAGGTGAATCTGGTTCATGAACCAGTTTATAATTCTGATGATCTGAAAAGTGTACACTCTGAAGATGATGAAAAAGGAAAAAAAAACAGAGCATTATCCAGATTTTAATGAGAAAACGGATATGAAGAATCCACAGCTTACTCTAGGGCTTATTTTCAGAGACAATGTGCAATTCAAAAGAGTCGTCATGATGTATTCCTTAGTGAATGGATATGGGGAAATTCATTTCCATAGGAATGAGAAGTTGAAGATTATTGCCAAGTGTGCAAAGGATTGCCCTTGGATGTGTTCTGCTGGCAAGATGCATGGATCAAGCAGCATCTAAATCAAGACAGTACTTGATGACCACACCCGTGGGAGGACTTGGGCCAATAAGAACATGACTGCTTCTTTACTCACAGATTTGTACTTGGATCGGATAAAGCTCAATCCCACATGGCCTGTCGAATCTTTTTTATCCACTGTGGAATCCGAGTGGAATCATGGGTGTACAAAGATGAAGGCTTATAGAGCATTGAATAAAGCTTTGAAGATTATTGAAGGTAAACATGTAGAGCAATATACAAAACAATGGGATTTTGTTGAGGAAGTAAGAAGGACTAACCCGGGAAGCACTGTGAAGTTGAAGGTAGATGAGGAAAGGTTTCAGAGTATATATGTTTGCTTGGGGGCATGCAAAGAAGGCTTTAAGGAAGGATGTAGACCTTTGATAGGTTTAGATGGGTGCCACTTAAAGGTTTTACATGGAGGGCAGTTGCTATGTAGGATTACAACATCAAGTTTAGTTTACAACCTTGCTTTGCATCTGACCTTTTTGTAATGAACATTGAAATTAGGCATAACAATCAGGGCATGGTTCATTTGCAAATCCTGAAGCTCATTCACTGAGAGCCACCAAGCAGAGAAAGACAAGGCAAACCAAGACCTAAAGATGCCAGAAATTGTAACAAATTACTGTTTTTCACTTCATGTTTTATGTGCAGTAGGAACTAAAATTATGGTACATGGGTTCTGGAATTAGACATCACAAACGTTGAATTTCTTTTGGTTTTTTTGAACTGATTTGTATTCCTGAAAATGCACTGTTTTGCATTGTTTTGATAGATGGATTTCAGTATGTTTTTGGATCAGTGCACTGTGCATTTTGGGATATTTAAGGATGTCTAATGCATATCTTTGTAAATGTTAGATGGATCAATGATGCTATATGAATTACAGTTCATCTTTTGGTCTTTGCAAATGTTTTGTTTCAAGTGGACTTTGTGTTCATGTTTTGTTTTGTTTAGGGTATATCATGTGATTATGTAGGATTTGTGTTGATGTGGGATCATATGTTTATGTACAATTTCCATTTGGTTTGGTTTTTTTTAGGTTGCTTTATTTTCCATTTGGTTTGGTTTTTTTTAGGTTGCATTATTTTCCATTTGGTTTGGTTTGTTTAGGGTATATCATGTGATTATGTAGGATTTTTGTTGATGTGGGATCATATGTTTATGTATAATTTCCATTTGGTTTGGTTTTTTTTAGGTTGCATTATATTCCATAATTGGAACCATTCTGACTTGGAAGTTTTTTGGTGGGAAGAAATCATTTTGAAATAAAAATTTCTAGTTTTTTTTTTACACGTGGAAATTATTTTGGCGGGAATCTACGTGGCGACCACGTGGAAGTTCATATGTGGAGATGGTGGGACGTGGCATACGCCACCTCATCATATAACAGACCAATTGACAGCAATTGTAACGGAGGTATCACATTGAAACAAATTCCTAAGCAAATGTGTGGCATTGAAATTTTTTAAGATGAGGTATGAAACTGTTAACGACCCTATAGTTGAGGTAGTTTTTTGTAATTTACCCTTTTTTTCTAACATCTGTGAGAGGCCCTTTCTAAATCAAAATCCTAGCTACGCCACTGCTATTTATCTCACATTGCATCTCTTGCAAAGATTTGGATCTCCCCCATTTTTTAGGAGTGAATTTTTAGGGGTGACTATAATTCAATAGGGGTGAGACGTTTGTGCAAAAGCCTCAACGCAATTAGAAGTGGAATCATTTAATATAAGTTGTGATTTGTTTTATAAAATGGCTAACATGAAACTTTACTTTATTCAACATGCTCTCTCATATCTGACCACTTTAGAGTGGGCCTGATGTGGAACTACATCAGCCATGTTTGTAAGTGAACCCAATAATTTGGGCCCCAATCTAAAAATTCACTTGATACTAAGTTTGAAATAGACTGTAGTTCACTACTAATAGTATCGATATTATCCCCCATTTAATTACTTGTGCAATCAATAATTGAAATTTTTTTTTATGCAAAAGCCTCGACGCAATTAAAAATAAAATGGTAAATTACACCATACATCCTCAGGTCTGAGGTCTATTACAATCTCATACAATATCTTTAAAATATTTCACTTTCATACCTCAACTACTGTTTTATTTCAATTTCACACATCCGTTACATTTTTCATCCATTAATCCGTTAAGTGCTGATGTGGCAGCCAACGTGGCACACCACGTGGCAAAAATAATAATTTTTTAATTTAAAAACTTAAATTTTCTATTTTATATATATATATATATATTAAAAACAAAAAAACCTATCGTATATCCCTTAACCTCCACCCCCTCCCCCTGCGCCGTCACCGCATATCCCCAAACCAAAGAACCCCCGTAAACCCTTTCTTCTTCTTCTTCTTTTTGCAGATGGGGTCGATTGGGGGGGGGGGATAGTTTTAATTCTTTCTTCTTCTTCTTCTTCTTCTTGCAGATGGGTTCGCTGCTCTAGGGGAGGGATAGTTTTAAGTTTAGGGGTTTCTGGGCTGGGGGTTGTCCGGTTTCAATTGGGTTTTTTTTTAATAGAAAATTTAGGTTTTTAAATTAAAAATTTATTATTTTTGCCATGTGGTGTGCCACATTGGCAGCCATGTCAGCACTTAACGGATTAATGGATGGAAAATGTAACTGATGTATGAAATTAAAATAAAACAGTAGTTGAGGTATAAAAGTGAAATATTTTAAAGATGTTGTATGAGATTGTAATAGACATCAAACCTGAAGAGGTATGATATTTACCCAAAATAAAACTATTTAATATAAATTGTAATTTATTTTGTCAGATGACAAATGTGCAAGTTTTTACTTTATTCAATAATTATTGCCTGATCTGATGTAGATTTGTCTCTTTATGCTGGCAATCTTGTGCATCTCGGCTTTGAGAGGCTAACTTCTTCAGATCTTGCTTGCCAAGAAGTCAAATCGGTCAAGATTGATCTGTAGTATTTTGGTGTTTTTTAGACTGAGTCTCGGATGGCTTTCATCGTTTCATTTTTTAATATTGCCTGAACCTTCCTCTTTGGGGGGTTGTTATATTTCAAGTATTGTAATTTCTCCATGTTTGTTAATCAAATTGACTCTGGCTTCCGAAAAAGAAAAAAAAATTGTTTAAAAATTTATGGGTAAATTATATTTTATTTTCTTAGGTTTGAGGTTAATTTCAATTCCTTACAACGTCTTTAAAACATTTCAATTTCATATATATACATATTATTTTATTTCAATTTTATACATCTGTTAGAAAATCTGTTAAGTAAACCATTAAGTGATGACGTGGCAAATATGGGGTTCTCATTTATACTGACGTGGCTACCACATTTGTGCCACGTGGCTAAATACTTAATTAAAATTTTAAAATTTTAAAACAATTATTTAAAGAAAAGTTATTTATAAAAAAAAAAAAAACTCACATCCCCTTCATCTTTCTTAGAATCCTCACCCACCATCGCCCACCCCTTCCCCCATCCCCTTTCACCCGCAACCACTTCCCCTTCCCACTGCGCCTCCATCTCCGACGAGAACCTCCCTGCCGAGCTCTTCCCTCAGTACACCGGCAAATCTCGCCGACAAAGTAACTCCTTGTCGGAGCTCGCTGAATCGACATTTAGGGTTCGTTTTTTTCTCCAAACTGACAATCAGAGATGAGTTCAAGGGGGAAAATAGATTTTAATGGCAGTGTTGGTGGTCTTCATTGACTTGATCGATAAGGGTTTTCTTTGGGTGAGGGAGAGTGAGATAGTTGGGGAGAGAGAGTGGTGCGAGAGAAATAGTGTTGGGGGGTGGGAGAAGGGGTGGGGGGTAGGGGTGGGCACATGTGAGGATTCTGGGTTTTTTAATTTTTTAAAATTTTTTTCTTTAAATAATTATTTTAATATTTTAAAAATTTTATTAAGTTTTTAGCCACCTGGCACAAATGTGGCAGCCACGTCAGCACAAATAGGGACCCCATATTTGTCACGTCATCACTTAATGGTTTACTTAACATATTTTATACGGATGTATGAAATTGAAATAAAATGATAAGTAAATGTATGAAATTGAAATGTTTTAAAGATGTTGTAAGGAATTGAAAGCGACCTCAAACCTAGGGGGTAAAATGTAATTTACCCAAAATTTATTATTCTCTCTTTTTCTACCCCATGTAAATTTGTGCTTAATGGATATTTTATCCCTTTAATGTACGAGCATTTCTAAATGAGATGTCAAATATAATATGTCAAATTTATTTGATGGCTAATGTGGCAAATTGAATACAAGTGCTAAATTTTTTTCTTTTTTAATGAATGTGTCAAATATTTATTTTATTATTTTATTAGGCCTAAAGTTACATTAACTATTAAAAAAATAATCAAAATTAGTTTTACTTTTTATTCTATTGGTTGTTAATAGGACTCATGCATTAAAAAATTAAATAAAATATATTTGACTCCTTTGTTTGCGGTCAAAAAAGGCAGCCAGAAAGTAAGGAGTCAAATAACTCACAGGCCATATCATACATGACATATCCATTAGAGAACACCTGAATATATTTTAATTAATCTTATTTGACATATTTGACATCTTCTTTAGAGATAGTCTAATCTTCCACCCGAATTTTACTTTAAATTTTTTGACCAAAACGTGAAACACACCTTGTAAACTAGCAAAACGGAAAAATACATTCATGTCCAATAATTAATTGGTTTCTTTCTTTCTACGTTATTTCTAGCATATAACAAATATTACCTTTTAACGTAAATTTCAACTTACACCTACTTTAAAATTGTTGACCAAACGTGATACACACGTTGTAAGCTAGCAACACTAGTAAATATTTTCATTCCAACAATTCATTGTTTTCTATCCATCTATCCCATGTGATTTTTAACGTAACGATTATCACAATTTAACGTAAACTTTCACCTAACACCCACTTTAAAATTGTCGACTGAAACGTGACATTGACGAAACGAAAATATTCTTATCCAGTAAGTATTTGGTTATTACCATCAACCCCTATCACAAAAACTATCTGAATAGAAAAAACATATCTATCTCTTATATTTCTTTTGTTAGGACAGTTAGAGCACCGAAAATGTCACATCCCAAAAACAAAACTACCAAATTGCCCATTGAACCAGCAGCGCATAGTATATATATACACACATTACATTGTGATGTAGTCCAATATAATGTCCAATCCACTCCACAAATATTAAACATTTCCCTCAATTTTTTTCTGAACATTCTTGATTCTGATCTTCTCCAAAATCTATCAGTAATGTTAATGAGACTAAATGTGAATTAAATTTTGTAAACTAAATAATATATAAGTTAATGATTGGATTATTACTTACGTATTGATTAACATGTTTATTTTTTATTGGTGACACATTATTTAGTTTACAAATTTATTCTACATATTTAGTCTACTTAGCATTACTTAAAATCTATTATTTATGAGAAATGTGCTAAGGAGACTCTTTCAAAAGTGAGACTCTCCATAGATTCTCTGTTACATCATGTTTTTTACACAATATTTTATAATGTTAACACAAAATTAACGTTAAATTGTGAGTGATGAAGAGTCCCTCATTGAGAAAGTCTCCTTAGCATTTCTCATTATTTATAGTTTCTTTACAACTTAGAGGTAATCCTAATCTATAAGAATAAGTTTACTTCATCATTTTATGGTCTAAAATCATTAATATTGTAACCATTTAGTACATGATGTATGATGTCGTTTTATAATAAAATGTTTCGGTAATATAAGCAGTAACTTCTCACATATAAATAACATATTATTTTGTAATATTTCTAATATAATACTCTATCTCCAATGGTTATAATCGGACCACACACAAAAAAAAAAAAAAAATGTCGTACTCATGATTTAATGTATATGACTCATAAAATGATTCATCTATTGGGATAACAGATACAAACCTTGCAAAAATTAATCAAACATGATACGCGCCTTATAAGCTGGCGACACGAAAAGATAATTTTATGCAGAAACCCTTGCAGACTCTCTCTCTCTGCGCAAACACCTCCAGAACCCTCTAGGCCACAAAGCAACGTTTCCTAATAGATTCCAGACAGAGGGGATGGTTTCCCCCCGGAATCATACTTCTGTCGGCAGAAAAAAAATATTATACTTGATGTATCAGACTGTGTTTTTTTTAAACTGAAAAATCTCTTCTAATTCTGTGCTATTTATCTCACGTTGCATCTCTTGCAAGGATTTGGATCTCCTCTATTTTTTAGGAGTGACTTTTTAGGGGTGACTATAATTCAATAGAGGTGAGACTGTTACGCAAAAGCCTCGACGTAATTAGAAGTGAAATTATTTGATATAAGTTGTGATTTGTTATATAAGACGGCTAAAATAAAACTGTACTTTATTCAACACACTCTCTCTCATGTCGGACCACTTTAGAGTGGGCCTGATGTGGAACAACACCAGTCATGTTTGTAAGTGAACCTAATAATTTGGGCCCAAATTTGAAAATTCGTTTGATACTAAGTTTGAAATAGAATGCGGTCTATCATTAATAGTACTGATATTGTTTCCAACTCAATTACTTAGTCAATTAATAAGTGGAGAACTTTTATGCAAAAAGACGCAATTAAAAATAGAATTATTTAATATAAGTTGTTATTTTTTTGTGAGATGACCGAATGTGGAAATAATTATTGCCTGAGCTGATGTAGATTTGTCTCATTACGCTGGTGATGTTGTGCATGTTCGGCTTTGAGAGTCTGATTTCTTCAGATATTGCTTGCCAAGAAATCAAATCGGTCAAGATTGATCTGTAGTATTTTGGTGTTTTCTAGACCGAGTCTCGGATGGCTTTCATCGTTCAGTTTTAAGTTGCCGGAACCCTCCTCTTTGGGGTGTTGTTATATTTCAAGTATTGTAATTTGGCCATTTTTGTTAATCAAATTGACTCCGGTTTCAGAAAAAAAAATTTGTCCAAAAATATGTTATTCTCTCTTTTTCTACCCCATGTAAATTTGTGCGTAACGTAAGCTTCCACCTAAACTTTACTTTAAATATTTTTGACCAAAACGTGATACACACCTTGTAAACTAGCGAAACGGGAAAATAAATTCATGTTTAAAAATTAAATTGTTTCCCTCTCTCATGTAATTTCTAGCATATAACGAATATCACCATTTAACGTAAGTTTCAACTTAACACCTGCTTTAAAATTGTTAACCAAACATAGTACGCATGTTATAAGCTAGTAACACGAGTAAATATTTTCATTCCAACAGTTCATTGTTTTCTCTGCATCTATACCAAGTGATTTTTAACGTAATAGATATCATAATTTAACTTTTGCTTTCACCTAATGCCCACTTACCATCAACTGTTACAAAAAAATCCTATCTAATAGTAATAGATATTTATTTATTACCATCAACTGTTACAAAAAAATCCTATCTAATAGTAATAGATATTTATTTATTACCGTCAACCGTTACATCACAAAAACTCTCTGAATAGAAAAAGCATCTCTATCTCTTGTATTTTTTTAGTTACTTTTCGTATATTTTTATTAATTTTTATCTGTTAATTTTTATCAATTTATCTAATTTAACGGTCAACGATCGAAAATTAAAAAAATGTGTGAAAAATAAAATGAGACGTGTGGATATCACACCTCTTCTTGAAAACATTGGAGCACCGAAATGTCACATCCGAAAAACAAAACTACCAAATTGCCCATTGAAACAGCAGGCCATAGTATACATATACACAAAGATTACGTTGTGATGTAGTCCAATATAATGTCCAATCCACTCCACAAATATTAAACAATTCCTTTCAATTTTTTTCTGAACATTCTTGATTCTGATCTTCTCCTATATCCAAGATAAATACACAAAAGATAGAAAGCAAAAGACATTGCCGGAGAGAGAGGAGAGAGAGGAGAGAGATGCAGAGCTATGGATTAGCAATCTCAGGAACGGGAAGCGATTCCTGCTTCCACATCCCAACATCCCACACAACCATCCCTACCAACATACCCATACCCGACCCCAAACCCAGCTTCCTCTTCCCCAAATCGGTTTCCTCCTTCCGGAACCGGTCCGGGCCCCTTAGACACAAAGCGAAGGCTGCAATCAACGATCGGTGGGTGGCGGAGCACAAGGAGCTCACCTTCTACGAGCTTCTGGGCATACCCGAATCCGGATCCGTGACCGAAATCAAGCAGGCGTACAAGCAGCTGGCCCGGAAGTACCATCCGGACGTGTCGCCTCCGGGTCGGGTGGAGGAGTATACGGAGAAGTTTATCCGGGTTCAGGAGGCTTATGAGACCTTGTCTGATTCGAGAAGGAGAGCCTTGTATGATCAAGACATGGCCAGGGGTCTTCACCTTGCCTTCTCTGCAAGACGATACCAATACGATGAGGTATATTTTTGTGTTTTTGCTTAAATCTTCTGATGATTTTGGTGTTAATTTAATTCGATCTTTCTCCAAATTATTGATATGGGTTTTATGAAAATCTCTGAATCTTAATTGGGGTTTTTTCAAATTCTAATCTTGGTGCTGTATTTGGTTTTTTGAGCTTTGATTCGGTGGGTTGTACCGGCCTCTGTAATTGCAAGTATTTGCTGGGATTAGTTCTGGTTTCAGAAGCCATGGTTTATCTTCTTGGCTTTCTGTTTTATATCAAATCTCCGGTGTCTAGACAACCGAGGAATCCAGAAATATATCTAGGCATGAAGAGTAACATATATGGTAGTATAATTAATATCAAAGGGAAATGGCCAAGATTGGGTCTTTATTAGCCAATTGTTTTCCTATTCCGGAATGGCATTAAATTTCAACTTCGATTGTTTACAATTTCAGGGAATGGAGGATCTCGGCAGCTGGAGGAATCGATGGCAAAGTCAGCTTTCGGAGTTGAAGAGAAGAAGCATGAACAAGGATGCCGGAAGAGAAGAACATATGTCATGGGGAGCTCGAATGCGCCGGCAAAGAGAAGGATCGTCCGATCAACTATAAAATAGGTTCTCCGGTGTTCTATGTATGTCTGCATATGTATCTTCCCTACCTTCTTATCATGGTTGGTATTGACAGAGGGAACTCAAGCTTCCACTTAGTTACCATATTTACCCTTGCTAAGCAAGGAAAGTATTTCAATATGCCAAACAGATGGAAGGTTAAAATAGAAATTTGCAGAGATGTAATCCCTGTCCGCGACGGTCATAATTAGAGGCAAGATATGATGTACATAAGGTTTTGTTAGACTTTGTTGCTTTGATTAAACATTATTGCCAGCTCTGACTCAGTACCTTGTGAACTTGAATTTATTCCCAACTGAAATTGTATTCAATGAGGTGGAGGAGAAGCGTTCTCATCGGATACAAGATGAGAACATTGGAGGAATCGTCTTTCAATTTTAGCTAATTTGGAGCTTTGGTCTCTGAACAAAAAATTTGGAGGTATTCCTCCTTGGACTTGTAATAACGCGGCGTCAGAACTTCAATTCATTTTTTCCTCGTTATTCTAGATGGAAGTTCATCGAAGTTAGCGAAAATGATAATTGTTCCATATTATATACAATTTAGGAAATATTCACGAACTTTTAGTTTAGAGTAATGCGAAGATCAAATTTTGTAAATTAAATAATGTGAATGTTGATGATTAGATTATTACTTAAGTATTGTTTAACATGTTTATTTTTATTGGTGAAACATTATTTGGTTTGTAAATTTAGTTTAAAAAATTGGTCTCTCATTATTCATTAGTTCAGGACTAAATCATCTTCTATTGGACTAAAATTCAAGGGCCATTGCTCAAAGTTTCAATAGCTAAGTAGGCATTCGTATATGAATACTACTTGATGGTAACTCTTCGTGGCCCAGATGATCTTTCAAAACTCTTGATTTTTGTACAAATGATCCTTACAGTATAAGAAACTGGTTCTAATACGAAATTATGATCTGTGAATTGCCGCAAAGAGTCGTTGAGTAGAAAGCAGCCAGGTACTATTCCGTATAGATAAACCCTAAAGCTGCAACTTGCCAATTTCAGTAACATTCCAACTTGCCGAATAAAATAAGATGTTTAACATTATTTGGTAGACTTTTGAGGTTTGGCTCTCTACGGTCTCTAAAAAACGTTAGGCGCTAGTCGGGCGGCGGGCTAGCGCCTAGCGCCTAGGCGGATTTAGGTAAATTTCTTGTATATCTTGTAAATAAGTGCATATTGACACCTAAAAAAAACTATACTTGTATGGATAATAAAATAATGATAAAATACAAATTGGGTACACTATTTCCATAAGTATTGGATGAACTTGTAGTAAATCCATCATTTGCAAATTAGATACACCATTTCCATAAGTATACCACCATAAAACTAAAAAAGAAAAAAACACACAATTAATAAATAAAAAATATAAAAAAAACCTCCTAGGACCGCCTAGGACCGCCTAGCCGCCTAGGCGCTGCCTAGCCCGCCTAGGCCCAATCCGATTTTTCGGCCCGATTTGCCCAAAAACGTCTCGGTTGCTGGGCGCCCAGCGCCTAGGCCCGCCTAGGGCGTTTTTTAGAACACTGCTTTTGATACTTAAGAGTTTGTAAAAATTTGTAACGTAACCAATATCATCTTTTAACGTAAGTTCTATCTGACACTCACTTTAATAATGTTGACTAAAACATGATACGAACCTTGTAAGTAGACCTGGCAGTTTCTGACACGACACGAAAACGACACGAAAATAACGGGTTTCGGGTCGACACGATAACTAATCGGGTCATTATCGGGTAACCCGTTAAGAACCCGTTAATAACGGGTCCTTAACAGGTTTACACGAGAGTGACACGCGGGTAACCTGTTTTGACACGAAAAGGAAAAAGTTATTTTGATGATTTTAATTTTTTTTAATTACTAAAAAAAACTTACTATAAAATACAATAAATATAGTGGATATATATATATATATATTATTTTTTTGTTCATTAATTATTATTGTATTATTATTCTAAATAAATTTTAAAAATTTAAGTTTTATTTATTTATTTTATAAAATATTATGAGCAAAGAGTGAGATTAAAAAATTATAAAACACATTAAAAATAAAAACATCAAGTAATTTAAAAAATACCAAATACATTTAAATATTTAAAATAATTAATTTACAAGTGCAAAAAATGTGAAAAAAATATGCAAGCACTCTTAATCGCATCCTCTACGCTTTAAAGGTGCGTACATGAATTTTTAAAACTATACAAACCCTCAAGTATTTTTAAGGTAGTTCAAAATAAATAAAATTCATAATCATTAATGTATAAGTCTGAAAAATGTGAAAGCATATATAAAGGGGTGTGATATTCACACACCCCATTTTACTTTTCACACACCCTTCTAATTTTCGACCGTCGGATCAGATGAATTGAAGAAAATCAACAAATAGAAATTAACAAGGGGTGTGTAAGAAGTAAATGGGGTGTGTGGATAGCACACCCCTATATAAATGCTGATGATTGCATCCTCTACCCTTAGACAATCGTTACATGGTCGTTTAGATTTTTAAAACCCTCCAAATCTCATGAATAATGTTTTTTTAGTGAAAAATTAATAATATTGTAGAAGTGAAAAATTAATAATATTTTTAAACAAAATTTGCACATACCACACATTGCCACATAAATATTACTTCAAAACATTAAAACATTTGTCATTTAAGTATTACATCTACACCCGAAAATAATACTTTTATTAAGTATATAACATAAAATTTTGTGATATCCACATCCACTAGTGTAAATATTTTAAATTGAAGATCGAATTCATTCATTGTATTCATATAGGGTCAAGGAGTGTATCTGTAAAAAATCATCAAAATCGGAGTTAAAATAACCGTTAAATCGTGATTTTTTGTTTATAACCGTCAAAAAGCTTTGTCCTGTTACTTGATCTTTGAATGTTTGTTTTTTGTGATTTTTTGCTGATGTGATCTCGAAACATATACAAACAAGTTTGACGGTTGTGATCGTTGAAATTAGTTTCGGATAATTCGTATCCCATCAAAACGATAGATTTACTAACACTTAAGAGTTTATTTATACTTTCATTAAGTATAACATAAGATTTTGTGGTGTCCGCTTGTGTAAATATTTTAAATTGAAGATCGAATTCATTCATTGTATTCATATAGGGTCAAGGAGTGTATCTGTAAAAAATCATCAAAATCGAAGTTAAAATAACCGTTAAATCGTGATTTTTTGTTTACAACCGTCGAAAAGATTTGGCCCGTTACTTGATCTCTGAATGTTTGTTTTTTGTGATTTTTTACTGATGTGATCTCGAAACATATACGAACAAGTTTGACGGTTGTGATCATTGAAATTAGTTTCGGATAATTCGTATCCCATCAAAACGATAGATTGACTAACACTTAAGAGTTTATTTATACTTTCATTAAGTATAACATAAGATTTTGTGGTATCCACTTGTGTAAATATTTTAAATTGAAGATCGAATTCATTCATTGTATTCATATAGGGTCAAGGAGTGTATCTGTAAAAAAATCATCAAAATCGGAGTTAAAATAACCGTTAAATCGTGATTTTTTGTTTATAACCGTCAAAAAACTTTGTCCCGTTACTTGATCTATGAATGTTTGTTTTTTGTGATTTTTTGCTGCTGTGATCTCGAAACATATACAAACAAGTTTGACGGTTGTGATCATTGAAATTAGTTTCGAAGAATTTGTATCCCATCAAAACGATAGATTGACTAACACTTAAGAGTTTATTTATACTTTCATTAAGTATAACATAAGATTTTGTGGTATCCACTTGTGTAAATATTTTAAACTGAAGATCGAATTCATTCATTGTATTCATATAGGGTCAAGGAGTGTATCTGTAAAAAATCATCAAAATCGAAGTTAAAATAACCGTTAAATCGTGATTTTTTGTTTACAACCGTCGAAAAGTTTTGTCCCGTTACTTGATCTCTGAATGTTTGTTTTTTGTGATTTTTTACTGATGTGATCTCGAAACATATATGAACAAGTTTGACTGTTGTGATCATTGAAATTAGTTTCGGATAATTCGTATCCCATCAAAACGATAGATTGACTAACACTTAAGAGTTTATTTATACTTTCATTAAGTATAACATAAGATTTTGTGGTATCCACTTGTGTAAATATTTTAAATTGAAGATCGAATTCATTCATTGTATTCATATAGGGTCAAGGAGTGTATTTGTAAAAAATCATCAAAATCGGAGTTAAAATAACCGTTAAATCGTGGTTTTTTGTTTATAACCGTCGAAAAGCTTTGTCCCGTTACTTGATCTCTGAATGTTTGTTTTTTGTGATTTTTTTGTTGATGTGATCTTGAAACATATACAAACAAGTTTGACAGTTGTGATCGTTGAAATTAGTTTCGGAGAATTCGTATCCCATCAAAACGATAGATTAACTAATACTTAAGAGTTTATTTATACTTTCATTAAGTATAACATAAGATTTTGTGGTATCCACTTGTGTAAATATTTTAAATTAAAGATCGAATTCATTCATTGTATTCATATAGGGTCAAAGAGTGTAGCTGTATAAAATCATCGAAATCAGAGTTAAAATTACCGTTAAATCGTGATTTTTTGTTTATAACCGTCGAAAAGTTTTGTCCTGTTACTTGATCTCTGAATGTTTGTTTTTTGTGAGTTTTTTGCTGCTGTGATCTCGAAACATATACAAACAAGTTTGACGGTTGTGATCGTTGAAATTAGTTTCAGAGAATTCGTATCCCATCAAAACGATAGATTGACTAACACTTAAGAGTTTATTTATATTTTCATTAAGTATAACTCTCTTCATTTTGCATATCTTTGAACATTTGTATTTTGTAGTATGCACTAATGTTTTTTCATTAGACTCTTATTTTGGGATATGTAAACTTGAAAGAAAAATGTTTTATTTATTTATTTATTAATGTTTTGAATTAGTATTTATGTGACAATATGGTATGTATATACTAATTTAGTATTATGTTTTACATTTTTTAGGGTCAAATTATGTTTTTCATTTTCATTATTTATTGATTTAAAAATTATTTTTCTTAACGGGTAACGGGTCGGGTCATATTACCTGATAATATTAACGGGTCGATTTCGGGTTAGGTCATATTACTCGTTTATTTTAACGGGTGTTAAACGACACGACCCATTAAGCTATCGGGTATGACACGAAAACGACACGAATGCCAGGTCTACTTGTAAGCTCACAACACAGAAAAATACTTTCATGTTCATAAATTTATTTTTCTATCTCTCATCATTTGATATATAACAAAACGAATATCACCGTTTAACATAAAATGTCACTTTGAACTCATTTTAAAAGTGTTGACAAGACATGGTACATAGGGTCAGTCCTGAGATTTTGGGGGCCGTGTGCGAGACTCCAAGGGATACCCTTAATAAGTATAGAATTTTGGTTGATGCGTTTTTTTTTACATTTAAATTTTTATGATTATTTATAGATTGAGTTAAAGAAAAAAAATTTCGTACTGTGGTTAGTACCTATTTGCTGTGTAAAAGAAAAAAAAATTGGTGCTGTGTTGCTATGTTTTCTTTTACATTTAATTATGATCACATATAATTGAGATGATGTAAGGAAAAAAAAATCTTAGTGTGGCGGTTAGGTACCTATTTACATCCCCTATGTTTTTGGGTTTGAAACACCATGCTTTAAATTAAACAAAATTAAAACATAACTCATTCTTTTAAATACCAAAAAAATTAAAATCAAACACAAAAGAAATTAAAATAAAACATTAAATAAACACCATGCTTTTAAATACCAAAAAATTAAAATAAAACACAAAAAAAAAAAAAAGTGCCGTGTAAAGTCGAACCTAGTTTCATAGGCATGGATTATGGATAAGAAGCGGAAGACAATTGGGCTTTGAGAAGACTTTGGTACATCATTGCAAATTTAAACACTTATACTACATCTACAGGTAAAATAAAATCGTAATCGGGGGTCCTTCCGAATTGGGGGCCCTGTGCGGTGGCACCACTTGCACACCCTCAGAGCCGGCTCTGATGGTACACATCTTGTAAGCTGTCGACACAAGAAAATACTTTCATGTCCAAAAATTTGTTGTTTTCTAACATAACGGATATCACCATTTACATATATTTAGTACTGATTTGGTATTGAGGTGTTTTTATAAAAAATGGGTATAAAAAAAGTTGAGCTCAAAAAGATATTTGGTAAACACTTAAAAACAGCTTATTTTCATAGTTTTGGGTGAAAAAAAGCTGAAAACGTGAAGCAGCAAAAATGAGCTTATTCTCACAGTACAGCAGAAACAGTTTTTTTTTTCTTCAAAGCACAACAATACCAAACAAGTAAGTTGTCGACATGGAAAAATACTTTCATGCAAAAAAATTTATGCTTTCATGTCAAAATTTTTATTGTCTCTCTATTTCTCCACATGTGTAATGGGTATCGCACTTTAACATACGCTTTCATGTGACCTCCACTTTGAAAATGTTGTGGCCAAAATGTAATACTGTTGACCCTCAAAACTACCAAGCCTACGTGGCGCATAGGCCGAGTAATTAATAAGCTAACTATGTTATTCGGTTGTGTGTGGGGTGTGCCAACTCGTCGACCGAATTCGGCTGGGAAGTAAAATGTGTTGATATGGCGTTGGACACGCTGCTAACTTCTTGATCTTGCAACTGCGGCCAAGGAAGGAACACGTCTCGGCCTTCGGGTTCTAGAGCTTGAAGACAAGGCTGCTAGTTCTACGAAGTTCACAAATAGTTGGCGCCGGGTTCAGTCACAGTGATTATATTCATGAGAGTATAAGCATGCCTAACTGATACCAAACTATATGGACACAAGTACTCAAAAGAGATGTACGTCTTGATTATAAATGTGGTTCGACTATCAGAATGCCGAACTCTAAAAGATACTTATGAATATCCAATCATAAAACAACTCGGCGTTCAATGTGCCGAGCCTAATAATCTGTAACACCTTACTTTTCCAAAAAGGCTGATGAGATGACCTCTACCAACAAGGACTCAAAAATTCTTGTTGACTGAGACTTGGATAGATAACCAGTCAGTCTCGAAGTAGTGATGTTTATCCAAACTGAAGGTGCTCCTTGATCGGTTGATTCTATGGCTCCAGTGTTGTTTATTCAAATTGAAGATGTCACCAGTTGCCTTCATAGTGCTCTTTATCCAAACTGAAGATGTGTTGGTAAGAAAGGGAAAGAAGGATAAAATTCTCAAGGTTGTTGAGAAGCTTTGCGCAAGGCAATTTGTGTGTTGATTTAGAAGGGCCTTGATGTTGCACCGCTTCTTGTATTTATAGTAGTGAAGCCCTTTATAGCTGAGCTAAAATCATACTTGGATTACAATTTCTCAACTTACTCAGACTAGGTTTTGGCCAATCCTAACTCTAAAAGGAATTTGAACCGAGCTAATTATCAAACCAGATTCATCTCTTGAGTCTTAGCATCCTTAGCCTATTAAGACTCCTCATTACACTAAGTCTCGACTACTCCATCTTTATCCAAGCCAATCCGTCTTGTAATAGGACTCGGCCAATCCTGACTGGCCGGCTCGCAATGACTGGACGACCCATAATAATTCTAGAGAAATATTACAACTCCAAGATCGGCCCAAAATGACATTTTGAGCCAGACATTACCCCCTTGCTTCTGAGGTCCTCGGCCGACAACCCATCGGTCGAGTTTCGACCTTGAAGAAGCGAAAATAACTAAAAAGTCTCGAATATCCCAACCACTTGAGTGCATTTATGAGGTACGATTGCACGATCTTAACTTTGTCAGATGCCTTGCCACGTGGCATCTCTTCACTACGTTTGTCCTTCAATGATGACATTTGAGGCATGCGGATACCAAAATATCTCTTCACCATTAAACTCGTCGTCACACACAATCGTGTCATCTCAAATTGCGAACTTTTCGGAGTACGGATACTGAAACGTCCATTCACCATAAAACCCGCGGTTACACGTAGTCACGTATCTTCAATCCACAAACTTTTTGACTTCTTCACTTGGATTCTTCAAATATTTGCCATAACTACAAAATTTATGGTCGAATTTACCCATTATTCTTTTAAAATAAAATTGTTAATCTTCTTCCTAAATGCCTATAAATACCCGACTCTCATTCATTCAAATTTTACACTTTCAAATTTCTCAAATCTCTTGCCATTTGCCCTCAAAACCCAGAAAAGAAACCATACTTTGAAACCCAAAAACACCATATTCATCAATGACAGCCAATACTTTCATCAACAAACACGCCGAGGAATGCGACAAGTGTCGAAACATCATTGATCAGAACACTATCAAAATCAACCGATTTGAGGGTGATTGAAGTGCTTCCCACCAAACTCTCGGCCCACTTTTCAAGGATGACATCCTAGGAGCCATCACCGAGATGTTGAAGGCTCACTGCCTGAAACCCTTGTTTCAAGGGTACGATTGGTTGAAATGGCAATCGGCCAAACCCCAAGGTGCCTGGCCCTCAACCATTGCGACCTAGGCTGCTTAGGTCACTCGAATGGAGCTATAGTTTGGCGATAAGTGGAAATTTCTTGGCATTTTTGGTGCCATCAAACTTTCGACCATCAAGATGAACTTAGATCAAGAACTTGTGATGGCTGCCTTAAGCTTCTGATGCTCGGTCACCAACACGATGGTCATTCCTATCAGCCCCAATAGCCCAACAGTGCTGGATATTACAACCATACTCGGCTCTTCTCCCTTCTGCTTCCCAATTAATACTGCTATCTCCGGGTATAAATTCGACTTGGACCTAAAGATAATCTTCGAGGAACGTGCCGTCGTAGCCTTGATGAAAGAAGACCAAATGCCACCGAAAGAAGACGCGCATAAACTGCACAAGAAATTTTTTAATTACAACACCTTGATCACCCACTTTGCCTGCTCAGAAGGCGAAGATCTTAAGAATTGAGAACACGAGGCCTTCTTATTCCACTGGTATAACAAGTACATCTTTTGTGCCAGGTCGAATAAGTGCCTGGCCAAGAACATGCCAGTTGCCGAGGCCCTGGCCAGTGGTCGTGTCCTAGCCCTCAGCCCGGCCATCATCGCCAATCTCAGTCAGTGCTTAGCCGATGCTTCTGTAGGGAAAATTGACCCCTACCAAAATGGCCTGCTCTGGGTCTTCCAGTTCTAGCTGCATGTGTATTTCTCGACACTGTAGCCAAAAGTCCCAAGTTTCAATTCTTCCGAAGCAATAGGTCTTGAGCTGGCCTCATGCCCTATTCATACACACTCGGCCAAAGAAATCTTCAAATATTTATTCGGCCTAGAGGATCTGCCAGACGATGAATTCCTAATCTGTCGTCGTCAGACATACCCGTCTTCCATCATCATTCCACAATCGGTGTGGGAGAAGGCTGATGAAGCTGATCTTCAAAAGTCTTGAGGTTAATTTATCATTACTCATGACCTACCCTATGGTTGCAAAGCTCGACAAGGAAGCTGGTAAGTCTACCATCTCAATTTCCTGGCTCGTCAACTAGGCTATCTCAAAGGGTGCCCTATTCCACTCATTGCTCACTTTTGAGTCGAGAACGTCTCTCTGGCTCTTCAGAGAAGGAATGTAAGATAGTTGAGGAATAGTTCAAGGCGCGATACACCAAATTCTGCCTTTGGCCAAACACTTCAGAAGCCCAATGTGCCAACATCTTTGCCGACTGGTAGGATGCTTACATCAAGGATTTCTTCAGTACTTCAGCCGAGGAAATCTCAAAGAAACTTTTTGGCGATTGACCCAAAAAAACTCTTACTCTAAAATCCAAAGAAATGGCCCAAGGTATACATCTTTATCTATTATTTTCCTTTGGTCGTTCATTCAAACTTTATTCTGACTCGAGCTTAGTTTTTCTAGGTAGTTGTACAATAAAACGGTGGGCTGATATAGTACCGATGACGCGACCAAGAAAAAGCTAGCCTCTTCTTAGAAGAAGACTGTAGCTGCTGCATTGACCCTGCCGAGCAAACAGCCCCGACCCAAAAATGTGTCAAGAAATTGGCAAATAAAAGGGAACATGAATTCATGTTATTTTTACCTAAACCACAGGAGAAACTGCTCCTGGTGTCTCTCTCCCCACTTCCGCCGTACAAGCCTCGATGGGAGCACCCTAAAATCTTCTAACGGATCAGGCGACTAAAGTTCATCCCACCACTCAAGCCATGGTCAAATCGATCGTTGCCCCATTGCTTAAGGGCCCCGCAACTCCGGGGCTAGCCGTTGCTCCTGAAGTCGGGCTAGTAGCTGCTGTTTTAGAGAATGTGGCCATCATGGCCGAGAGAAACCCTTCCCTAAATCCAAAAAAGAAATCAGTGACCATTATGGAAGAAGTACGACCATTTTTGTTGATAATTTTCCATTTCTCTTAATTGAATCTCCCAACTAACGAAATTTTTTTTCGTCCAGGAAGATGAGAGAGAAATACCCTTGCTGGCGAGACACAGCCAACTGGCCTAACTGTCAACTACCAATCTTCAGCCAACGATTGTGGCGGTTGGCCAAGTTGACACATTTGCAGTTGAAACGGGTCTGGGATAGGAAACGGCGCCCTCAATCAAGCCAAAAGCGACAGCAAAGATGCCGGTTCATCCCTAAGACCAAAATCTTGGTATTCCTTCTCAAGAGGTTACCTCGGCTTTTGTAAGTCTTGTCCTATTCTTGTATCAACTTCCAAACCTCAAAAGAACACTAAACCAAGAAAGACATTAAATTCTAGGTGCCTATTTGTTCGTTTCATCGAAAATTCTATGCGCCGGAATGTGTTATTATATTTCTTGGCCACCCTAGTGGCCATCAAATGTAGATAACCTTCATCGGCCACATGAACTAAAAGGCTGCCTTAAACAATGGACTTGGCCATGAAGCTCTCTGGGTTCGAGCAACGAACTAGGGAACATGGTCGAAGTCTCATCTCGGTAAGTCTAACACATCTTTCTTTTATGCTATCTCCCTTTAAGATTTTCCTTTCCATAGCAAAGATTTTTTTTTTGTTTTTTTGTAGCCTTCATAAGAAGTCAAGCTCGACGCCCTCCTCTCCCATTTCCAAGGCGGTCGGACCTTTAACATCCGCGATCGAGCCTGTTGCTACTATGACTGAGTCTAGTACCTTTGCCAAGTTACAAAAGCTTCTGTCCCTTTCAGCCCTGCAAATCCTCTAATGCAAAGGCCTTGATTCTGTAGTAGAGTGTCTGAACGACCTTGCAACCATCAGCCTACTGAGCAACGAAAGTGTTGTTCACTTGTCTTCTTTCCTAAAGTGAACCCGAGAATATTTCACTATTTTTTAGCAGGCTCTTCAGGCAAAGAACGACCTCAAGGCTGCAATGGCCATTCAAGAAGCTATCTGACCAAAACTCGAGGCCATAAAGGCGAAAAAAGAACGACTGGCTGACCTTGACCGTCAAATTGCTGAACTTCAACACCAAAGGTCGGCCATTGCTTCCGAGCTTGAGAAGGATTTTGAGTCGAGTAAACCTCAGCTGGCAGAGTACGCAACGAGTGCGAAGCGGATTCATTAACTTTAAATTGATAAAAGAACAAGACAAGTTGAAGTTACAATGGGCAAAGTAAGGTGGCTAAAATTGAAGGCCGCTTTTGAGGCTTTGCTTCCTTCGACCCCTTAGGATTTTGTTTGTAGCTGTGGGTCGTTTCGATTTTTTACAATCTCGCTTGTACCTCTTTTGCAAAATTAATGAAATGAACTTTTTATTCTAGCATTTCCCAAGTAATTAGATAATATTTCTTTAAGAATTTTCCGTTAATTGGTAATTTATGAATTAAACCAGTCCGATCCTTGAGGTGGTATGCCCCATTGCCGAGAACTTTATGGACGATGAATGGTTCTTCCCAATTCGGTGACCATTTTCCGAATCTAGGATCTTTAATTTCCACTGGCAACACAGTTTGCCAAACTAACTCTCCTTCGCCAAACCTTTTTTGTTTGACTCGTTGGTTATAAACTCGCTCGACAATCTTTTTCTGCGCCAATAATAAATTGTAGGCATCAAGCCGAACTCCCTCTAAGTTTTCTAACTCTTGCTTCATGGCCTGACTGTACTCGGCACTGAACAAACTACTTTGTTCGATTACTCGCAATGAGTTTATGCTAGTTCGACTGGTAGCATCGCGTCGTGCCCATAAGTTAATGCATATGGAGTCGCGATGTTTTCTTCCACAAAATTACAAACTTTTTTAAACGTTAACTTGGCGTATGACTTTGCTTCGACCCACTTGGTGAAGTAGTCCATCGCAACGTGTATCCATGCATATTTTGCTGACCCGGAAGACAGCGTAATTTTACCGATCACGTCCATGGTCCATCCTCTGAACGACCATGGTTTGGTGACCGAGTGAAGTAATTTGGCCAAGACTCTCTGTATAGGCCTATAAATTTGACATTGTATACATCCTCGTGTGTACTCAAAACAATCTTTCAACATATTCGGCCATAAATAGCTATGCCGGCGAAGTAGCCAACGCATCTTGTGTCCCGATTGATGAGCTCCTCAAATTCTTTCGTGTACTTCTGTAATCACTTGGGCAGCCTCTTAAAGGCCGAGGCACAGTAACAATAGACCATCCTTACCTTTTTGGTACAACTCATTCTGGTACATCACATAATTTGTGGCATGAACCCTTATTCTACGGTCGTGTTATAGTGTTTTCCACTAAGATTATCGAGATACCGCATGATTGACATTCTTCAGTAGTTTGGTAATGTCTCGACTGTGCAAATGTCTACAGGATCTTCTTGTTCCAACAACGAAGGTAAAAACATGACTTGTGTACAGATCGCGCGATCGTGCTGGAGAACTTTGTTGGTGAATTGGTGTGGAATGACCTTCTATTTATAGAATTCCAAAACCTGATTTTTGGATTTAAATAATCAGATGAAATAAGTCGTTTCTGCCAGGTGTTGACACGTGTTCTGTTTGATGGCTTTTCTGACTCTTTTCGATTTTTCGTCGAGTCATACGCTACGTGTAAAATTTATGTGACACGTGAGCATTGAAATTTTAATTATTGGTCAACATTTATTTTACTGAAATTTCAATGTCTACAAATGCCCCCACTTCAAAGCGTGTTGTATACATGTGCTTGTCACGTGTAGAAGATGCGTTTTGAAGTCCCTTAATGTAGATGTCGATCCACGGGCCGTCGAGGCTTGATCTTGGATTGGGCTGGGATCTATTTCAAGTGCCATTGAGGCTTAATCTTGAATTGGGCTGAGACTATATTCAACTTTACTGGGGTGAATCGGCACGTGCATTTGTTGTGCTTGTTGACTTTCCACAGGCTTCATCTTAAACTAGTTTTGATTCAAGGGTGATGGACACTTGATCTTGAATTAGGATTGCAATTTCTCCGAGGGCCGTTAAGGTCCGATCTTGAAGGTTAATTCAAGGGTGATGAACACTTGATCTTGAATCGGACTTGATTTCTCCAAGGGCCGTTAAGGCTTGATCTTGAAGGTTGTCGGACCACGAGCGGCTTGACATGGCAAGTGATCTTTGGCTTATTTGAGGATGAATCAGCACGTGCATTTGTACGGCCCATGCTGCATTTTTCTCGCCTTTGTTTCTTTTGCATGGCAGGCATGCACGAGGTAGAAGTGTTGGGTCTGTTTTTCTGTTCAATCTTTCCAAGTGCCGACCGATCGCTTTATTTCTCCTTGTCCTGTAGGCAAGAGCAAGGGTAAAGGAAAAGCATGCCATGAGATATCTTTGCCTTTGACTCTGATGATATGAGATACTTTTGCTTTTGAAAAAGTATCTTTCCACATGTTTATTCTTGAACTGGATTAGAGATTTTTTTTCTTCTGCTAGATTTTCTAAAAGTCTGAGCTTACCCATTTATCGAGAGTTGAAGGTGATTCAAGGGTGGTGAACACTTGATCTTGAATTGGACTTGTGATTCCTTCAAGGGCCGTTGGTGGCTTGATCTTGAAGGAAATTGACCATAAGCAACTTTACATGGCAAGTGATCTTTGCGAGCCGACTCAAGAATTTGAATGTCAAAACAAGTCCATCAAATTCAGAGTACATCAGATCTTGACGATATGAAATATTTTTGCTTTGAAGAAGTAGCGGACGGCTCGGCACATGTTTCGTCGTGCTTGTTTCTACATGCTTCAATGTATCATTTTCCCTTGCCTTATCTATTTCCCTTGCAGAAGCGGCATCTTCTCCGGTCTTCTCCCATTCATGTGTGGCATCTTCTCTTGCAGTATTTGCTTTACTGATGCAGGACTGGAATGCAAATGCTAGGTAAGCAATCAGGGAAGGGTTTCCAGGCAGTCGGTTCTGGATTGGAGAGTTTGATCTCAGGTTCCGACTGATTGCTCTCTTTCTCTTTTCCTTGCTGGTGAGAACAAGGACAAAGACAAGGATATGGAAAAAGCATGATATGAGATACTTTTGCTTTCGACCTTGATGATATGGGATACTCTTGCTTTGGTGTGGCTTGTTTTGCAGAGGTATTCCAGGAGATGAGGAATACTGGGTATTTCGGGAGGCTTTGTTGGAAATGCATTCTCAAAGATAGGGAAGAGCTTGGCATTTTTACAGGTCTGTCTTACCGTAGAGGATGAGAGTCGACCTATATAGGGATTTCCCAATAGCCGGTAATGATATTGTTCGTTTACCCTTGTCAGCGACAGTGGGT
The DNA here is from genome assembly GCA_963580275.1 of Crataegus laevigata. Classification (NCBI taxonomy): domain Eukaryota; kingdom Viridiplantae; phylum Streptophyta; class Magnoliopsida; order Rosales; family Rosaceae; genus Crataegus; species Crataegus laevigata. The sequence continues at coordinate 1,759,195 of OY756944.1, forward strand.
AATTTTGATTGGAATAGTAAGATTCACGCGTTTTTAGACCCGTCCGTGACTTCTGCAAAGCTGAGACAACACGTGAAGGGTGGCGACAAACCACGGTCTTTGAACAAGCAACTTTTGAAATTTGGAGGGTAGTGCCGAGCTTCCTTGATTTTTGGCCCGTGACTCCCTCGAACTTGAGATTGTATGTGAAGGGTGCTGACAGATTGATCTAGAAAATTTGGCTTTTGAAAAAGTGGTGCCTCTTCAATTGCTAAATGAGCGGCTCTTCGATTTTTGGACAACACCTCTTCGATTTTGGAGCAAGCAGCTCTTTGATTTCTGAGTGGACGACCTTGTTGCTTCTTCTTTTTATGGAGGCATCGATTGCTTCCCAAAGTGAGCTTGAGAATTACTACTTGCAAAAGTTCCCTTCTTGTACCTTTGAGATCTTAATTTGTCCAACCTCTTCTTTTCTTCAAAACCTTCAGAAAATGTCTTGCCCATCTGACCGTCGTCTTGACTTGAATGCCGGGGAAGAGGCTGTGATGTCTTCTCCGGACAACGTATGGCACCCATCCTTTTTATCCACGAACGGCCCTCTTACGGTTGGGGATTCGATGATGAAGAATGATATAACAGCTACGATGGTGGCTAGAAATCTTCTCACCTCTAGAGACAACAGGATGCTTTCCAAGCGGTCTGATGAACTGGTTGTCTAGAACTCTTTGGCCTTTAGCGTCCAATGCACGGGCTCTATGTCGAACATGGGCCAACGCCTTATTGCTCGAACTCGTCAAGTTGAGTCGCTGATGGTGGAGGTGGCAAGTCTTAAGCAGGAGGTCAGAGGGCTTAAGCATGAAAATCAAGAATTGCACATGCTTGCCAACAGTTACTTGGCGAGCATGAAGAATAAACTAGACCAGTTGCAGGAATCCGATAGCCGGATTCAAAGTGATCATCAAATGTTTATGGCTTTGTTCCAGAGGCATCTTTTGCCGTCGTCCTCTAGAGCTTCACCAAGTGTTGAGGTTCCAGATAATCAAACTCTAGCGCCTCATTTTTCTGCAGCTCCGTCGAGTAATGAGGCTTCTCGTGACCGTCCTTGAAGAGTCCCTCTTGCAAATTTGATTTGATTTTTTTTTGGGGCATGTATAATGCCAATTTGTGTAATTTTCTAGATAAATAAATAAAATGGACTTTATTTATTAAATGCTTTTTTTTTGTTTTTTGTTTTTTGTTTTGTTTTTTTTGGTGTATACATATTTTATATATGTATACACATTTTTTGCTATATACATATTTGTATTTATATATTTGTATTCTTCTTTTAGTGCTTGCGGTGATGAATCATTTCACACCCCTTTTCTTTTTTTTTTCTTTCTGCTTTCGGTGCGATAAGCCACATGCACCCATAATTCTTTTTTTCTTTACATGGTGCTGATGCAGTGGATGAAGATGGGCAGAAAGGGGTGGAGGCCGACAAGCCCACATGTACCCATAATTTTCTTTTCTATATATCCCTTTGCTGGTGCGTGGCAATGGGCAGAAGATGGAGGGAAGGTGTTGTGCAGCCAAGGAGGAAGACGGAGGCTTGAAGAGGTAAATGTGGATGCTGGTTTTTTTTTCTTTTTTTTCTTTTCTTCTGGCTTGAAGCTAGAGCATTCTCTTCTTCATTCTCTCATTTTTATGTGCATTTTGATGTCCACCGAGCAACTTTTGATATTATTCTTTTTTAATTTCTTCTCTTTGCTTTCGGTGGTGCTGATCCACCAAGCTTTCACTGTTTTTTTTTAAATTTTTTTTATATATATATATACACGGTGCTCTGCAAGGGTTGGAAGATGAGATCGAGCTAGCGGATGCTACCGGCGGACCTGTAGCTGCTAGTCCATGCTGGACAAGCTCGTCGATGTTTAATGGTAGAGATGAAGGAATGTGAGACTCTCGCACAGAATCCAAGAAGTTTGCAGGGAGAGATGTGGAGAGGTTTGGATAATCTATTGCTAACGAAGACTTCCCAAAAGGAGCTCTTGACCCATCTTTAGCGTTATTCGAACCACCATCGATCTTCTCTTGGGATAGTTGGTGGTGCAGTCACTTCTCTGGCAAATGAACCTGAGATTACGCGGTGGAAGACAGATCTCTTGTAGTGGAGGGAGAGCATTGCACAAATACCTGACCATATTCCACAGTTCTGGTTTCATCCAGACACCCCATCATTGATCTTCTACTCGAAACAAATATCCTTGTCTTCGTCCGCAGTTCCATGAGCTTGGATATGCAGAATGCTTGTAGCATCAAGGACAGAAATGGTTTTGCCAAGTTCTTTGCCTTTTGAAAGCAACAGGGACATCAACTTTTAGCTCGAAGCCCTCATCCGCCCAAACAACACCAAATTCAGAATCTTTCCACTCTCCTGGTCCCTGTGCATCTTGATGGGTATGACATTTTTTTTATTTGAGTAAATCTGACGACCCGGACCCAGCTCGGATCTGGAGAACGACGTAGTAGTCGAGGTGGCGAGCAGAAGCTTGTGGAGGCACGACAAAGTCAGGGAATCGGCGGGCGAAGGCGAAGGTTTGGTCCCACTCGAAGCATTGGTTTTTTTTGGCGGGTTTGGACGTGATGTGGTTGTTTGCAGTGAAGGGCGGCGTCAGACGAAGAAGAATAGGTTGCAGTGGCAAGGGCTCTCAAGATCAAACACCGCCTCGCCGTTTGACCGGCTGGTCGTTTAACGGCGGTTACTGAAGTTCTTCACCGACCTTGCTGTTTGTGACAGAGCGAGCAGGACGTGGGTGCAATTATGTTGAGCTTTGTGACGGCTAGTCGTTTGACGGTGGTCACTGAAGTTCTTCATCGGCCTTGCTGTTTGTGACTGAGCTTGTTCCAGTGCGTCACTTTTACCGTGCGGGGTTGTGCAGAAGGCTATACCGGGGTTTCGTTGTGTAATGCCTTTTGATCACTTTTTCCCTCGGTGGTGCGTTGCCGTGTGGTACTATGCAAGTGGTTGCACCGGGACCTCGTTGTGTAACGCTTCTTGGTCACAAATTTCCTCGGAGGTGACGTTGCCGTGCACATCGACCTTGCCGCTTGCCGTTGCTGTTTGGAGCTTGTTCCAGTGCGTCACTTTTACTGTGTGGGTTTGTGCGAAAGACTGCAGCGAGTTTGTGCTATGTAGTGCCTTTCGGTCGTGACTTTCCTTAGTGGTGATGTTGCCTGTGCACACCGATCTTGCCGCTTGCCGTTACTGCTCAACCTTTGTGGCTGGTCTCTTTCCGCCGTTGTGACTTTGTCATTGTCATCCTTCAACGCTCACGAGATTTCTCTCGCATGTCTTTTGTTCATCTTTGTAACAATCTTCGTAACAAGCTTTGTACCCAAATATTTCCTTTATGGAAATGAAGTATTCACATTGATGATATGACTGTACTTGGAGTTTTAAAGTTCCAAGTTGCCTACGTACCCTTCTAACGAAAGGGATCAAGTCAAAACATAGTTCAAAGAGTGACATTTTTTTTAGTTTTTTTATTAATTTTTTTTATGTTTGTTGTACACAGTTTATGCTCTTGTGGGTTAGGAGCGTGGTTCTTTCTCAAGCGTAGTACTGCTTTAAGAACTTGCCGTTTATGGGGCCAATCCTCAAGCCAATTTCTTCAAGGATCTTGTAAGCACCGTTTGTGTAAACTTCTTGTACTACGTAAGGTTCATCCCACTTTGAGGTGAATTTGCTTCTCGTCTTGTGCGTCGTGATGATAGGCCTATGTAATGCAAGGACGAGATCCCCTATTTGAAATGACCTTGGGCGAACTTTCTTGTCGAAGGCATTGGATAATCGTGCTTGGTAACACTCCAAATGTTGTTGAGCTTCGAGCCTCTTATCATCTAGCGCTTCCAACTCTTGAAGACGTAACTTTGCATTCTCTTCGTCAGTTAGTCCTTCTTATATAGCCATCTTCAGCGAGGGAATTTGGCTTTCCAGCGGCAAAACCGCCTTTACGCCATACATGAGTGAATATGGTGTAGCTTGAGTAGGCGTCCGGTGCGTCGTCCTGTATGCCCAAAATGCTTCGCTCATTCTCTCGTGCCATTGCTCCTACCAACGACTTTTCTCAAAAGGTTGCATAGAGTTTTGTTGAATGCTTCTGCGAAACCATTGGCTGGGGCATGATACATGGAAGACTTATGCTGCTTGAACTTGTATTTCTCACAGAGTTCGTCCATGAATCGGTTGGAGAACTGCTTTCCATTGTCCGTAATGATGTAGCGAGGCACACCATATCGGTGGATGATATGCTCCTTGATAAAACGGACGACAGTTTCTTTCTTAACTTCCCTTAGGGGTATGGCTTCAGCCCACGTGGATAAGTAATCTGTTGCGGCAAGGATGTAAGCTTCTCCTGTGGATGACTTTGGTGCGATCGGTCCCACGACGTCCAATCCCCATGCGTCGAACAGCCATGAAGTAACTGTAGGGTGTAACGGTTCAAGCGGTTGATGTATGAAGTTGGCATGGAATTGGCAGGCTTGACACCTTTTGGCGTATTTCATGTAATCCTTCACCATGCTTGGCCAATAGTAACCCATTCTTTTAAGCTGGAAATGTAGCTTTGGCCTTGACTGATGCGCCCTACATACACCTGAATGTGCTTCTTCCATGGCTTGACTGGCTTCTTCTTCACCTAGGCATCTCAGAAGTACTCCTTCAAAAGAGCGTCGGTAAAGTGTTCCCTTATAGTAGAGGAAGCGATGTGCTCGTCGACATATTTCAGAGCGGTGTCTAGGATCGTCTGGAGGCCTTCCTTGCTCTAAGTAGTCGATCAACGACTATCTCCTTTCTTCAGTGTCGACCATAAGTACTGAGATGACGTTTGTGTCATTTAGCAGTATTTCAGTGGCAAGTGGGATCACCCATCTTTGGCAAACTGACACATCTGCAACTTCTCCTTTTCCTAGTGTCATACTTGAGGCTAGGTTGGCGAGAGCATCTGCCATTTGATTTTCTTTTCTTGGCATATGTTCTAGTGTCACTATCTCGAACCTTTCTAGCAGCTGAGTTGCCAGCCAGAAATATGGGACGAAATCATCTTTCCTCACCTCATACTCGGTCAAGAGTTGATTGATTATGAGCTTGGAGTCGCCATATACCTCAAAGGCTGTGATTCCCATGTTAATTACCATTTGGAGGCCGATGATCAGTGCTTGGTACTCCGCGATGTTGTTGGAGCATAGTTCACTTAGTTGGAAGGAATAAGGCAGTATTTGCCTTTACAGTGACATGAATATTACTTCTGCCCCCGCACCATCTGTTCGTGCGAATCTGTCGAAGAACATTGTCCTTGTTGGGAAGACGTCGATGTAAAACCGCTCCTCGTCAGGCAAGTCGTCTGAGATTTTCCAATCGGCTGGGATTAGATGATCGGCAAAGAAGTCTGCGAGTGCTTGTCCTTTGACGGCTTTAGCTGGAACGTAAATGATCTCGTGTTGATTAAGAAGCAACGCCCATTTAGCTAGTCGCCTTATCAAGACTAGTTTAGACATGACGTATTTGACCGGGTCAGCTTTAGCAACCAAGTGGATGGTATGTGAGCTCTTTTCGTACTGTGCCTTGATGATGCTAGCGATCATTTTTTTGCAGCTGCTGGATAGACAGAGATCCCATGAGTGCCGTAGCTTGGTCTGGCTTCTCCTCGATTTCTTTTGTCGGAGGTTCCTCATCCTCACCGCCTACCATTTTGTCGTTGTTCTTCATTTCCAATTGGTTGGCAAGTGTGGCGATTTGTAAGTCTTTCTCCTCCACAGTCTGTGTGAGCTTTGCAATCGCTTCATTCATTTCAGCCAGCTGCTCCTCGATCGAAGTCGCTTCGGTGGTCATGACTTGCGTGGCTGTGCTGCTGCTCGAGTCGGCGTCAGAGAGCAGGGACTTAGAGCACTTCCTTGGGATATCCTTCATTGGCGCACTTAGCGAGGCTAGAGTGATAACGGGCTTGTATTTCGGGTGTTCATGGGCTTTTGGCGAAGTTGATGCAGAGGGGGAAGATGCGGCGGAAAGAGCTCTTGCCTTGCTTCGAGTTGTGATGCCAAAAGCGTCACCGCTCGTGATGAGGATACTCTTGTTCTTCGTGTTAGTTGCGGGAACAGTTTGAGCCTTCCTTGATGCCATGTGTGCCCTCTTTTGCGGATTTGAAGATAGAGATGAGAGGTAGAGATTGTCCCATTGGGCGTGCCACATTTGTAAACACAAAAATTTCCTGAAAACAACAGGAACACATGTACAAAATAATATTTGTATTTGATGATTTTGGGTTACAATCTCTTTATAATTTATCCTCTGATTCTATCTTTGTAAGATTTGAATTTGTTGATGGGTTGTTGATCCAAAGGGCCGTTGGGGCTTGATCTTTGGATGAATAGTGGTATGGATTTGTTGATGTTGTGTTGATCCGAAGGGGCCGTTAGGGCTTGACCTTAGGATGAACGAGGATGAACTTCAGGGATTTGATGATGAACGTTGATGTTGTGTTGATCTGAAGGGCTGTTGAGGCTTGATTCTTGGGATGAACAGTGGTGCGGATTTGTTGATGTTGTGTTGATTCGAAAGGCCGTTGGGGCTTGGTCTTAGGATGAACGAGGATGATCTTCAGGGATTTGATGATGAACGTTGATGTTGTGTTGATCCGAAGGGCTGTTGGGGCTTGATTCTTGGGATGAACAGTGGTGTGCATTTGTTGATGTTGTGTTAATCCGAAGGGCCGTTGGGGCTTGATTCTTGGGATGAACAATGGTCTGGATTTTTTGATGAACGTTTCTTCAAGGGCTTTCGGGGCTTGATTCTTGAAGAACGAAGAACGAACTTCAAGAGAATTATCTTCCAATTTGGGAGTAGAGAAATGTGTTGGTGAATTGGTGTGGAATGGCCTTCTATTTATAGAATTCCAAAACCTGATTTTTGGATTCAAATAATCAGATGAAATAAGTCGTTTCTGCCAAGTGTTGACACGTGTCCTGTTTGATGGCTTTTCTGACTCATTTCGATTTTTCGTCGAGTCATACGCTACGTGTAAAATTTATGTGACACGTGAGCGTTGAAATTTTAATTATTGGTCAACATTTATTTTACCGAAATTTCAATGTCTACAGGGTTACTCTTGAAAAACAAACTACCTAGTTCGATTTGCAAGTCCACTATCATGGACCCTACTAACTAAGATATCACGCATTTTTGCGAGTATGTTTTTTATTTCTTGGCTGAACATCTGCTCAAATTGCTGAGATTACTCTTCAAGTCGCCGTCAAATAAACGATCTGGTTGGTGGATCAGAAGTCTCATCACCGTCATCGTCACAATCCTCCACTATTCATTCAATAAAAATTCCTTTTGTCGTGTTGGTGGGGATCTCTGCATCACGAGGCAAATTACCTAGACCAACTTCATTTTCTCAGGTTGTCGCACTCATTGCTTCAGGTGTCACGGTAGTAGAAGGAATCTGTGCCTGTAACAAGCAATCTTGCCCTGGGTTCTGTACTGTAGGATTAGTCGTCGATTTTCCTATGACTGTTTTTTTTACTGACCGTGTCTCAATGGTTATGAACTTTGTAGCTTTAGCACTGCGTCCCACCGGGCGTGCAAAAAATGTTGACTCTAAAAACTACCAAGCCTACGTGGCGCGCAGGCTGAGTAATTAATTAGCTAACTACGTCATTCAGTTGTGTGCAGGGCGTGCCAACTCATTGGCCAAATTCGGCCGTGAAGTAAAATGTGTTGATGTGGCATTAGGCTCGCTGCTAACTTCTTGATCTTGCGACTGTGGCCAAGGAAGGAACACGTCACAGCCTTCGGGTTCTAGAGCCTGAAAACAAGGCTGCTAGTTCTGCGAAGTTCACAAATGGTCAGCGCCAGGTTCAAATACTTGTGAATATCCAATCATAAAACAACATGGCGTTCAACGTGCCGAGCTTGGTAATCTGTAACACCTTACTTTGTCGAGAAGGCTGATGAGATGACCTCTACCAATAAGGACTCGAAAATCCTTGTTGACCAAGACTTGGATAGATAACCAGTCAGTCTCGAAGCAATGCTATTTATCCAAACTGAAGGTGCTCTTTGATCGGCTGATTCTACAGCTTCAGTGCTGTTTATCCAAACTAGAAGGGCCTTGATGTTGCATTGTTTCTTGTATTTATAGTAGTGAAGCCCTTCATAGCTGAGCTAAAATCATACTTGGATTAGAACTTCTCAACCTACTATAACTAGGTTTCGGCCAATCCTAACTCCAAAGGGACTTTAAATCGAGCTAATTATCAAACCAGATTCATCTCCTAAGTCTTAGCATCCTTGGCCTATTAAGACTCCTCATTGCACTAGGTCTCGACTACTCCATCTTTATCCAAGCCAATCCACCTTGTAATAGGACTCGCCGATCCTGATTGGTCGACCTGCGATGATTGGACGGCCCTTAATAATTCCAGAGAAAGAATACAACTCTAAGCTTGGCCCAAAATGATATTTTGGGCCCAAACAAATGCACACCTTGTAATTAAGTTGGCAACATGAGAAAGTACTTTTACGTAATTCAGTATATCTCCAATCCACTCCACAAATATATATATATATATATATATATATATATATATATATATATATATATATATATAAAACCTTCATCCCTGCCTCTGACCTTCTCATTTCATTTTCTTTCTATATTTTTTTTTCTGAAACATTCTTGATTCTGATTTTCTCTAAAATCCAAAATAAAAACAAGAAAGAAAAAAAAAAAAAAAAAAGCAAACACATTGATGACCAGATGGATGATCGAAATAGAAATTGTCAAAGATGTATCCCTGTCCGCGACAATCATAATTCCAGGCAAGATGTATAAAATGTACATAACTACGCAAGGTTTTGTTAGATTATATACTTATTTCTTCTTAGACTCTGTTGCTTAAATAAAGCCAATCTGAGTCAGTACCATGTGAGTTGTGACAGATATTAAAAACATAGAATAAAATTGGTTTAATCATTGTTCTGAAATGCAGGGTAAACCCAAGTGTTGCCTTATTAACATAATGTTTAAAGACTTTGAGTTTTGGATTAAATAATAGTACTTTCAAATACATGTTTTGAGGGTTTAGGGATCCTTGCACCTCTTGTTTTCGGTCAGACGTGAGGGGCATGTTGAATAAAGTAAAAAAGTTTACGTTAGTCGTCTCACAAAACAAATCACAACTTATATCAAATTGTCCAATTTTTAATTGCAACGAGGTCTTTTACATAAAAATCTAACACCTATTTATTGCACATATGGTTAAGTGCAAAAATATCGATGCCTTTATTGGTGAACTATAACCTGTCACTTTGAAACTTAACATTTTACCGAAATGAACAAAAAAAAAAAAAAAGAAAAAAAAAAAAGGAAGGCTTTGAGGTCTTTGGCTCTGGTCGTACCAAACTAGAGAGAAATATATTGGGAAATCCGGAAAATTATTTTCATATATATTTTTTTTCAAACTGTAGGATTTGTATTTGATAAGAATGGAATCGTCTGCGTCACATACAACTTACAAGAACAACATTCAGATATACAGATAGGGTGGGGATTGTCTGCCTACCACTTCCCATTCCCTCTTATTTAAGCAGTTACGGTTAAGTCACGTCAACATTTTATATTTTTATTGTTTTTTGTCTTATTATCTCTATAAAAAATCAATATAAAATATTAACGTAACTTGATCGTGACCGTTCAAATATGATAGAAAGGGAAAGAGATGGGATGTGAGAGTGCAGATAATCCTCATCCATACGGATAACCTTAAAGCTGCAACTGGACGATTTGAGTAATATATTTACATTCATGTCTTAGTCAATTTGAGTAACTTGACTAAGATGTGTGACACTATTTGGTACAACTTGAGCTGTGGCCCTACGGTCTTGATTTTTTAAGAAGGAGATGCCGGGATTGGTCATTGAAGAAGGGTATATTCATATTCGGTGTCATGTTTGATTTCATATCGAAATTTTTTGCAATATAAATTGATTTTTAGGGTAACGGATTCACTCTTTAAAGTAATCTTTCACTTGACACTCATTTATAAGTGTTGATAAAAACGTGATTCATTATCTTGTTAGGTGATAAAAACGTGATTCATTATCTTGTTAGGTATCAATATGGGAAAAAAAAATAAAATACTAACTTGTTTTTATGTTCAATTTTCACTTTTTATTCTTGATATATGAGATAAATTATAAAGAAGAAGAAAAAGGCGAAGAAAGGTGTTGGAAAGAGGGAAAGAAATATAGAAGAATAAAAACAAAAATTTTAAAGTCAAAACAATCTTGAGATAGTTTTTTATTTTATTTTTAATTTAGTTTTCTCTTTGTGCATCATTCTTGCACCATATAATTTCTCCATATTTCAATCACAAAACTGAGATAAATTCGAAAGAAAAAAGGAAAGGCGAAGAAAGGTATTGGAAGGAGGAAAAGAAATATAGAAGAATCAATAAAAGCAAAATTTAAAATCAAAACAAACTTGAGATAGTTTTTTATTTTTTTAAATTTAGTTTTCTCTTTGTGCATCATTCTTGCACCATGTAATTTCTCCATATTTCAAGCACAAAACTAAAAACTAAATGCTTATCAAACATGCTCATAATATATTTAGTGTCCTTATTTTAAGAATGATAATAAATTAGGTGAGTTAAGCTACACATAAGGTTTGGCCTACCAAAGTAGTCTTACTTTCTAAATCCGCACAAGATGATGATAATGAACAAAGACTCTAGAAAATAAGTCATCAACTACAAAATAGGCTACTTCTTTCCCACTCTAAGCAATTAGAAAATGGCTAACTCTCTGGTAAACCGACCCCTATCCCCAGGTTCAGTGACGATGGGATCCACTGTCATCCTAGTTGGAAATCAGAATGCCCTCTCACCTCAAATTTTCAAAAACAAGTAGTGGATAGACTAGAGCAGTGACTCGTTAATTGTATTCGTCCAAATCTCCATTGAAAGAGAGTCTTTTGTTTCAAGCTGATTTCCAACTCGTCCAGAATAATAAAAAGAATAATCTAGCTAATTTATTTCTTCGCATATTGAGGGCTTATTTGGCCATGCAGGTTGCTATCCTCCTCATCACTGTCAGTGAGTCACCTTGGTTTTAGACCTTTCGAACCCAACCGCAAATTGAGCTCTCTCAGAACTCAGAAAATGATAGAAATTGAATTATTTGAAGGGTGTTCCGACGTGGGTATATATTTCGGGAGTTTTAATAAAACACTTCCGGTAATGTTCACTTTTAATGAAAAATCACATTTTTTACTTTTTTTTATACTATTAACTACACCTTTATTTATTTTTTATTTTTAAATTAAAACTACAGTTTTATTAGATTTTTCGTTAGTTTTCCTCTCTTTTTTTTCTGTCTCTTTTATTTATATTAATGCCACCATCGACATATAACACATCAGAATTTAATGTTATTAACTTGTCATTGACCAAAATGTATTATAGTTTAGGCCAAATTTTTTTCGTGGTCCTTGTGGTTACGGAACTTTTGATGTGGTCCTCGTGGTGAAAAAACTTTTAATTAAACTCTCGTGGTGGGCTTTGTTAGCAATTGAGGTCCAAATCCAAACTTCCGTTAGTCTTCTATTAAATAAACTCATGTGACTATCACATGGATGGTCAAATTCATCATTTCAATCCAAATTACATCTTATTCAATGGACATTTAGTATAATTTAGGGTTTAACTGAAATTATATTTTATAGAAGAACAAAAAAACTTGAACGCGAAGACTGAAACTAAACTTGTAAAACCACATCAATGGCTAGGAGAAGAGATGAAGGTGAAGTCACACCTAATTTCTTAGGTATGATTTAATTTCGTTTGGAAATCCTAATACTTCTAATATGCCATTGTTTTTTTTTTTCAATGCCAACATGTCTTTATCATGAATTAGAGTCTTAGTCTTGAATTTTCATTCTTGTTTCAATTTGTACCAGTGTGAATGCATAAATGCCTTTCAGTTTTGTCTTTAATTGGTAGTGATGATTCTGACTATAAGTTGTATGATTCTAAAAATGATGTTGTTTCTGTAAGGACAAATACGAGACCCGTTGTAGAGATGACCGTTATACCTAAAAATATTATTGACAAGGAGCTACCAGAGGAGAAAGAGCACAACTCTGAGGAATTGCATTGTCCTCATAATTCAGATGATGATGGAGATTCTATTGAGAGAGATCCTGAGTTTAATGCAGAAACTGATATGGAGGAGGTCTACTAGTGGCTATGGCGGTGGTTGGGAGCCTGAGATGAAATACATGAATTGGTGGGTTTATTTTTATTTTTATTTTTTATCTTTACAAGTTTCTTTTATTTTTAATTTTATTTTAATTCAATCATGTTTTTGTCTTTTTATTTTTCAAAATAAATAAACTTAATTTTGACCGATCCACATGTGATAGTCACATAATTTTATTTAACGGAAGACTAACGGAACTTTGAATTTGGATCTCAATTGCTAACAGGACTCACCACGAGAGTTTAATTAATAGCTTTTTCACCACAATAATCATATTAAAAGTGGCGTGTTACCACAGAGAGACAGGCCGAGGGCCCATTTCCCTAGCTATGATACCATGTAGAATTATCAAAGAGACATGCCGAGGGCCCATTTCCAACAACACTATCTCCAATTTGGTAATTACCACATGTACAATCCGTTAAGTGTGGAGTTTTATCACAAAAGACCTCGGTATTAGTTGGAGTAGAGTTATGATATTTAAACTCTTCGTTTCTTAATGATATGGACGATGTGGGATATTTATTTTTTTCAACAGATCACTACTTAATTTAGTTTGTTTTTGGTTTACGGTTGTAAAGTAGAGGAAGGGTTTTTAGCTAATTGGATTTGAAAGCGAGTTTAATCAATTTCAGTTTTACGTACTTTTTAAAATAAAATTTAGGTGATTCCTATAATATAGATCATATGAATGGACCATATAGTTGTCACACTGCTTATGGTTCAATCAATTTACTCATCTTAAAACTACAACAAAGAGAGGTGTGTTACGTGTAAAAAAAGTGTGCATAAATTATTCCTCAAACTATATCTTAGGTCGATCATATATCAATCTCATCGTGTACCGATTTTATAAATTCAAACTTGCTAGGTCAACAGGAAATTCATCACTGTTGTAGAGACGTCGACAGAGAATAGCGCTGCTCATCTCTAGCTGCTTTTGCTCATGCTGATGAGTGTGGGTCTTCTTTTCATTCTATTATTAGGAGGGTCCTCTAGGGCTCAGGAATTGTAATTTGAAGGTGTGTTTGTGTCTAGGTTTTCGATTGGATAAAGTTGTACAGTTTGATGATCACAAAGCATAAAATTAACAAAGTACTTTTAGGCAAGTGATTCTTTATTACAGTGGTGGAATTGAGTTTTTGCATGACAAAGTGAGTTCAAACCTCGTCAGTAGCTAATCTAAAAAAACTCTTGGGATACTTCCTAAGGTAGGTAGGACATAATTTTCATGTCACATTATTCCTCAGTTATACTTTATTGATGGTCTCAAAGCTTTAATAAAAAGTAATATATAACATCCCACATCGCCCAGGAGAAAGGATATTGTAAGCCTTATATTGTAAGCCTCTAGCCTATCATATAATATTTATCCAAATAAAACCCAATGATTAGGATTCAACTAAGCAACTTACCAAATTAAGTTTATGTGTCCATTTTTATATTTTTGGATCCCTAATATAGCCCATCTAAGCCCTTATGAAAAGTTCTTGTAGTTTTGTTTTAATTGATCATGTGCATTGAATTTGGCAAGGTCTTGTACCCATGAATGTGGTTCTAGATGGAGAAATTAATTTGTAATTTTTTTTTAAAATTTTGACAATAAATTTCAATTTGAATGTACCTAATTTAGGGTTTATTTTCAACAATATCTATTGTTTAATTTTATGAAAATAATTTACATACTATGAAAATTAATTTTATGAAAACAATATCTATAGTTTAATTTTATACCTACAATATAATTACATGAAAATAGTTTACCTACTATAAAAATTAAGTTTTTGAAAACAATATCTATTGTTTAATTTTATACCTGCAATATAATTACATGAAAATAGTTTACCTACTATAAAAATTAATTTTTTGAAAACAATATCTATTGTTTAATTTTATGAAAATAATTTACCTACAGTATAATTACATGAAAATTAATGTGCCTTTTTTTTAAAAAAAAAATTGTCACAAAATTAATTTACCTACTTCTTTTTATGGTATTAGTAAACATAAATGTAGAATATATGTCTGTATATATTTGATCTAATTAGGTTTTGGATTGCAAGAGTTCACACAAAATTTAAAATATATTAAACAAATTAAATGTATAAAAGAAATGTATAAGAGATATGGTGGCATGATTTTGTAAATAAAAGCAAATTCATGGGCATCTTTTATCCAACATGACATCGTATTTAAATTTGGGTTTTATTTAGAAGTTATAGTATATGTGGGTTTTTGTCTAAAATTTAAGAGTTGTAAGGACTTAAATCTAAAGAATCCTAAAACAAATTATCCAAATAAAGATTCATTGAAAATAAAAAACAGGAGCTCTAGAGCTCAATTATTTTTCTTACATATTTTCTCAACTTTTTAAGCGGTTGGCTACTCTGATTCAAACCCTCAAACATATGGCAAGCCCTAGAGTTCAATCATTTGCACACCAAACCCTAACTATCACCCATGCCCTAACTCATTCAAGCTCATTACCAAATAACAGGTCATTTTTGCTCAACTCAGATTTGACCCCAAACACTTCTTTCTCTGGCAGAATAACACTCACCACTCTTCCTCCATCACCAAACTCCTTAGCCCCAGCAGGCAGCAACAAAACAGCTCCTTTATCACCAACACCTTGTATGTTATAATGCACGCAAACCGACTTATGTCCCTTCACTTCCAACCCATAAAAATCGACATCTTCCCAGTTCACAAACGTCAAGTTGGCTCCATACACAACAAAATCAGCTACTCCATTCTCATTCTCTATGGCCTCTTCAATTCGTGTTTTCTTGTTCTGGCCGGCTTGCTTGGCTACTAAGTTTGCTAGTTCTTTCGGATCCATATCCGAAACCCTAAAATCTGCCTCAACTGTGCTTATAGTCTGACTGTTGCTGCATTCACCTTCTGTTCTCTTATTTTTGTCCTTTTTGCAAATTGTCACCAATTTTGGTTGTGGCCCTTTTCTAAATGTGGCTATGCATTTCCAAATTAGGGCACAAATAAGTTCAAAAATTGGAATTTGGTCACCTTGAATTGGACCTAATATCTTGACTTGCAAGTTGTTTAGCTGAGTGGCAGTTACAGGGAACGAGAATGTTTCCATCTTGCAGTTATCGGGATTTATCCAATAGTCACCAATCGAGTCCACGTGTCTGATGGAGAGTGGCGGCGGTGAAGGATTTTTTGCAAGTTTTTGTTGAACATTTGTGTTCGATTTTGCATATTTTGGTACCCTGCTGGGCTCCAGATCAGACATGACTTGCCCTAAGCCGTTGATGAAATCTGATGCTGCAAATGCATCTCCGAGGACATGGGACCAGCTGAGGCCTAGTGATATTCCTCCACATTTGAAATGAGTAACCTGAAGAAAATAAAGCACTATACCTAAAAATATTGTTTTTAAAATTTCCATCTAGCGCCGCTTAGACTCTAGATGGCTGGTCACCGCTCCGATTAATCCTTAGGCATTTGAATATCAAGAGAAGGCAGCTAGACTTGCTTTGGCGTTTGCCTAACCTACCTAGGCACCCACCTAACTTGCTTAGACCTGCTTAGGCACCCACTTAGATCGCGACTCTCACTTAGATAGAAAATCGACAACTTTCATTTTGCATTTTATTTTTTTTCAATAAAATGTAAGAGACTTGTTGAGTAACTGATCATACACTCATTATAGCTTGTTCCTCGTATTTTTAATATGTTCTAATACTTTATAATCTATATATCATTTTATTGCAATTTATGTGTCCCAACACAATTATGTATTTTTTAAGTATAAAAGACATTTACTTATATGATATATGATAAAATGTACTTGCCTAGACCCCCCTAACTAGCACCTTTTAGAATCTTGCCTAAAAATACCAAAAGGTTGGGTGGTCTTTTAGCTTTTAAGAGTATGCATGTTGTATGCCAAGTCATCTTAAGCCAATCAATCAAATTTAATGCCCAATAAATATAAACAATATTTGATAAAAACTGATCACACGATATACGATGAACAAACACGATTTACGGATTAGGATCCTGTTGGTATTAGATTGGGAACATCAACGTCTTTTAGAATTTGCCTAAAAATACCAAAAGGTTGGGTGGTCCTTTAGCTTTTGAGAGTCTGTATATTGTCACTCAATACTACGATCCGGTGGTATTCTTATTTATTAGGAAATGAGATGTTTTAAGTTCGAATCTCGTAAATGACAAATTTGATACCAAATTAGGCTGCTTATAGTGTGGCTTACTCAAAAAAAAAAAAGAAGGTACGTATGCATATTGTATGGCAAGTCATCTTAAACCAATCAATCAAATTTAATGCCCAATATTAATGACTATTAGATTGGGAACATGACCAATTGGTTCAGCGTGTCTTTTGGTTTTTTACTTGGTTAGAAGAGATTTTAAGTTTGATCGTGAAAGATTAATATAAATTTGTACGGAGTTTGATGTTAAGTTATTATATCTTGTCCTTCAAGTTAAAGGGCCGAAAGTTTATTCTTTTATTCGCAACAATTTTTCGCAAAATTTGTTACGAGTTCGATGTTAAGCTAAAAATAGCACGAATAATAAAACTAATCTGCTCGCAAATACTTTAATCACAATAATCATATAGAAAAAGGAAGTAACTTTTTTTCTCAACTTATAACAAATTACTGCCAACTTGTTAAGGTCTGGATATTCTTTGATATAAAAATAAAAAATTTACCTGGAAGAGAACAACTGGAGAGAAGAATAGTTCAGGGCCAATGATTTGGTTAGAAGCAAGCAGCTTCTGAAGAGAACAGTCCAACCCAAGCCATTCATCGATGGTTTTATCACAATGCGCTTCAAGATACCTCACACCGCAATCGTTACACTTCAGATAGGGCCGGCCGGATTCAGATCTTCGAAACCGGCCGCATGCCCGGTAGCTGACACATAACCATGTGAACATAGCTTCCTTTATGCGGTTATTGGTCAGGCCTTGGGCCGCCTGGCTATCAAAGAAGTAGACTCCTCTAAGGTAGTGAAGCTTCATAGCCAAGTCCATGCCACTCGGGTTATGAACCACTTCCGAACCGGTAACCCTGGCTGGGCCGACCGATGAAAGCTTGATGCCATAGACCAAGTTTTCTTGACTGGCTAAGACCATGGTAGTGGAGAAATGAGAGGGTGTTTGAGTGTTTAGGTTGGTGCTTAAGATTATGGTATAGTTTGTAAATATATATATGTCAAGGTGAGTAGTTGAGAAAGTTAATTGACCTTTGTTGCATATAAATGTCAATTGGTTGGTTCAGAAGAACAGTTAAGCACTCGGCCTTCATTAAATTTCATCGGCCCAAACCTAGAAATAAGAGGAAAAATAGTTGCATTTTCGTGTAATAAAAAAGCTATATTTAAAGGATAATACTTCTTATTCCATTATCAAGTCCTTGTTCTAAGTTATGATCGCAAATCTCTGATATCACTGTACAAAAAGAACACTACTTGGCTGCTACAAGTTCAGCAGCTGCTCTTGCTTCTATTTAATTATAGATGGACACGTATTTAGTCTATGTTTATAATTTCAATTATTTAGACGTATTCATTTGTGATTGAGTAGAAGTAGGAGCTGCTGTTAGCAGTCAAGTAGTGTTCTAAAATGAACTTGTTCCATTTTGAATATTTTCTTAATAAGGACCACTTTTTTTTTTAATTTAAAAAAAAGGATTAGTCTCTGATATCTTTTAGTAAGAAAAAAGGATCAGTATTATTTAATTTAAACATTGTTAGTGTAATGCAATCACGTTAAAGTCTAATATCTTACATTTGCAGTATAATATAAAATCCATTTTTTTTAATGAAAAATGGCTTTTTTTTAAAAAAAAAATCCAAAATGGTCTTTAAGATTGACATAAGCCCTCACTTTGGTCCCTGACAGTGAAAATCGATAGAATTCGTCCCTGAGTTTGTCCATTATATGAAAAATCTGACAATATTCTCGTTAAGTAGAGGGGTTGGTTTGACAAAACTACTCTTAAAAAGGTTGTCACATGGTTGTACATAGTGCTGGAAAAAAATCCCAAACCATACCGAAAAAATCCTGATCCCAAACCAAAAATTTTGGTACCAATCCCAACCTAATCCCGAACCATTCGGTACGGGAATCGGTCTCACATTTTCCTTTGTTCGGGAATCCCAAACTAATATATATATATATATATATATATATATTATTTAATCAACCAAGCCGTTCCTCTGGCCAATAACCATCTTTCTTCACTACATTTTCCTTTTTTTTATTCTTTCTTTGTCTGCCATCTTCACTAACCATTCATTTCCTTATTTTATTTATTGATAACATCATTGTCTTCGCACTCCCATAGATAGCCACCCTCTATTTCTCTCCTTCCACTGACTCCCTCAAATGCAGTAGCAAGCCCAAGGCCTCCAAATGCTTTCTCAATCTTCAAAAGCAGCCACACCCACAGCCTGCTCATGACAAAACACCATACACATTGCAGCCTTCATCTGAGGAACCCAATCATTCTTCGAAGACATCAGATCCATCGTTGCAAAGAAGAGTAGCCCTCTGATGGCGATTTTGTTTGGCAAGACATGGAAAAGCTCACACATCGACGAGGATCGGTACCAGATTCTGTTCGATGCACTTTGCAAAGCCCTCCGACTCCCAAAGGCAGCAAAGGTAAGTCCATGAATGAAAAGGATGGAGATAGGGGTGGGGAGGTCGACGAATCTGGGATGAGGTGTGGCCTTGTGGGTTGCAAGGAAGGTGGGAGGTCGATGAATCCCGAACCGTAACGAAATCCGGAAAAAAAATTTCAAAAAATTCTTTTCAGTTTTGGTTTCTGAAACCCTGTCCTGAAAAAAAAATTGGTTTGGAATTTGGGATCTCATAGCGAACCAACCCTAGTTGTTCACGTGATAATTTGACGAGAATATTAATAATGTTTTTGAGAAATGATCAAAATGATTTATAGTGGACAAACATATGGGCTACTTCTATCAGTTTCCATAGTCAGTGACCAAAATGGTGAGTTATACCAATCTCAATGACCATTTTAGATAAAAATAAATAAATTAAAACTATGAGCATGTTTGATAATTATTTAGTGTTTTTTTTTAAATTTTTTTTAGGCTTATTGTTTGGAATGCCTCGTGAACTAATTTACAATCGTTACTTTACACTCTAAAAGTCGATATTCTTTTTACCTCACTAACACCTAAACCTGCAACCATTTCTAGTTTTCCTCCCTCCCATAACTTACTTAGGGACAAAATGACTTGTTTACGTTCAGAAGTTTTTCACATAGATAACACTTGACTAAGATGGAAGAAAGTTTGATGGACAATTCGAAAATCTAAAACTATGAGATACTTGTGAATAATTGAATAAAATATAAATAAATTATCAATGCCTTGCAAGTTCCGAAGAAAATTGGCGAATATTACCTCTAATAAAAAAAATCAGTTGGATAGGAAACAAGCATATGCATGATTGGTCATGTTATTTTTACCACTTAAATATCCAAAAATTTGTACCATATGATATGGCAAATTATCTGACTCGCCACGTCAATTAAAAACAATTCCTTAATATAAAAAATTTTGAAATTAATCCGACCCTGATTTTAGGTTCTTTTGTTTCTCCTATTCCTGTCTCCTCCTCCCACTTCCGTCGCCGTTATGGCACCTAATTGCTTCTCACTGCTCCACTGACTTTTCAAGGAATCTAAGGAGATTAATTACGGTCACTTACTTTATTCTTGTGCACCTTTTTTGAAATCAAATTTTTTTTAAAAGAAAGCTTTTTATTAATTCAAATCAACTCATAAAGAGCGATATATGTCTTGGAGGATGACATCTTGAATAAGAGTAGGAGGCTTCTCAATCCAAATTAAATTATTGCTACTAGTCAAAGCAAACTTTGCAAGACGATGGGCAACCATATAAACAAGAAACATGAATAAAATTCAAAATAGGGAAGGAGGATGCCACTTGCGAAACTTCAGGAGTGGCATAGATGTGATGCCTGGATATTGCCACACCCCAGCCGACAAAAAAACCCCCCCACCAATCCCGTATCACAGCTCCAACACCACCCAGCTTGGTATTGATGTTAGATCCCACATCGCCCAGGGGAGTGATCTTTATATGTATATTCTCATCTCTACCTAGCACGAGGCCTTTTGGGAGCTCATTGGCTTCAAAGTTCAACGGAACTCCAAAGTTAAGCGAGTAGCGCTCGAGAGCACTTCCATGATGGGCGACCCACTGGGAAGTTCTCGTGTGAGTTCCCATAAACAAAACCGTGATGGCGTGGTCAAGGCCCAAAGCGGACAATATCATGCTACGGCGTAGGTCGGGCTCGGGATGTGGTGGATCCCGGGCCGGGATGTGACATTTTGGTATCAGAGCCAAACCCTGGCTGTGGTGTGCCGAAGAGGACGTCGGGCCCCTAAGGGGGGTGGATTGTTAGATCCTACATCGCCCAGGGGAGTGATCCTTATATGTATATTCCCATCTCTACCTAGCAAAAGGCCTTTTGGGAGCTGATTGGAACTCCAAAGTTAAGCGAGTAGTGCGCGATAGCACTCCCATGATGGGTGACCCACTGGAAGTTCTTGTGTGAGTTCCCAGAAACAAAACCATGAGGGTGTGGTCAGGGCCCAAAGCGGACAATATCGTGCTACAGCGTAGGTCGGGCTCGGGATGTGTTGGACCCCGGGCCGGGATGTGACAATTGACATATGTAGCTCTTCATGAATTTCTCCGATATTTAACAGATGAGTTAGAAATGTCGATGATATATGTCGATTTTGTTAAGTGTATAGGTGAATTGTTGAGATTAGGACATGCGTCACTTAATACTACAATAGTATATTAGATTGTTATAACTGTCAGTATTCCTTTAGGTAGTATAGTTAAGGATTGTATTGTATTGTACTGATGTGAGTATAAAGCTTGACATGAATCATTGTAAACTTGATCATTAAGAAATAAAAAAAATCTATTTATGTTTCTCTCTGTCCTTTTCTACTATCTCTCTCTAAAACTCTGCTTCTACATTTCTTCATATTAACGTGGTATCATCACCTAATAAGTTTCATTAAAAGCTTTTTCGATCCTTGGTTCTTTGCTTCCGCTACCTGTTTCTTTCTTCTACAATCTCTCTGTGATTTCTTTTTTATTTTCTAGGTTGTGTTTCTTACTGATTCTTGCGTTCTGTATTCTATAAGTTCTTGCACACTAGGTGTTTGTTTTTTGTTCTCAAAGAAAATTGATCAACCATGTGTTTGTTTTTCATCCGTTTCAACATCGATTTCAATCAAGTTGGATGAGACCAACTACCAACAACATGGTTCCGCTCATTTCTTCTATATTTCGATCGATTTCTTGTTCGACTTCTTGATTCTTGATCAGGATTCATTTTTCTGCTATATCTGCAATAACTTCTCGATTTTTCTGCTTGATTCCCTCAGTTTGATTTGTCTTCAACAAATTTGGGGGTTCTCTTCTAATTCTCTGTATGGTTTGTATATTTCTACAAACAAAAGTTATGGTTACAGCTGCACAATTGCAACTTTTGCAATCCCCAATTGTATCATTGATTCCGTCTGTTTCTTCCTCTGCTTGTGTAAAATTAGATGACACCAACTACTAGCAGTGGCATTTTCTGATGAAAATGATGCTACAAGGTCATGGCATTATGGGATTCATTGATGGCTCGAATCCTTATCCTCCTCAGTATGCAGCAACCTCTACATATTCTGTAATCACATATGAGTAATCTGCCAGACCAGAATTAGATGAATTTAAAGTGTGGAAAATGCATGATCATGCTTTGTTGTTGTTACTTACTGCAACACTTTCTTCATCTGCAATTTCTTGTGTGATTAGTAGTAAGAGTTCTCAAGAGATGTGGGTTCGTCTTCAAGACGAATTTTTCTTACCAATCACAAAAACTAGTATCATCAAGTTAAAGACTGATTTGTACAACAGTAAGAAAGGATCTGATTCAATTTCTCAGTATCTTTAAAGAATTAAAGAAGCAAGGGATTCACTTTCTATTCTTTGTGTTACATTTCCTAATGAAGACATTGTGATCATTGCCTTGAATGGAATCCCTGTAGAAAACAACACATTTAAATGTGTAATAAGAGGGCGTGAGAATGTCACTTCACTCGAGGATTTTTCGTGCATAATTGCTCGCTGAGGAAGACATTGTGGATTGTGTTCCTGTGCCATCTTTCTTGTTTGCTATGATATCTAAATTTGAGACAAAAGGTTCTTCCTTTCCTCTCTCTAGCTCTCATTTTCATGCTGGTCAATCAAGTAATATAAACGGTAATAGTGTTGCTGGTTATAATGGTGGCTATCATGCTCAATCCAATTGTAACAATGTCGATGGTTCTAATGGTGTTTATAAGAATTTTCAGTCCAAGAATTATGATAAAGGTCGATTCCATTACAATAATGGTCCAAGGTTTAATACATATAACTTTTTTCCTCAATTTTCACCTAGAGTTCTTGGCACACCTTCATCTTCGTATCCTAATTCACAGAAGGGTCATTTTGATGCTCATTGTTATCACATACTTAATACACTATTTAGTTTCAGCCCCTGAATTATGTCAAAGTACATTGAAAATATCTCAAGGAATTTTTGGCTCCCATCCTCCACTGACAAAATATTGTGAATGTTGTTGGCCCAATGATGGATGCTTCAGTGGATGTAATCATGTTTATGGAATGAAGGGAAATTATATTCCAATATAACATGAAGTGAATAACGACATGACTAGTGAAGGAGCTGATAAGGAAAGAATAGAAAGCATGTTTGATGAGAAGCTGGAAATGGTGGCAACGAAGAAAGCTGTTTTGTCTATTGAGTTGTATGATTTACAAAACCACACTCACCAAACTCCATTGACACCATCATTTCAGTGCTCAGATCATGAAATCAATGTATCAACTCCCTTGTGCCATTCTACAAGTTACCTTCCATCAATCGAATATGATCTTACCATCAAATCACCTGATGAAAAGTCAACATGATTCCCTCTGGGAAATTCAGAGACTGGTGGCATTCTTTTGGAGACAAGTAATACTTTATCAGATATATACTCTTACCA
Source organism: Crataegus laevigata (assembly GCA_963580275.1). Taxonomy (NCBI): domain Eukaryota; kingdom Viridiplantae; phylum Streptophyta; class Magnoliopsida; order Rosales; family Rosaceae; genus Crataegus; species Crataegus laevigata. Next base: position 1,782,589 of record OY756944.1, read on the forward strand.
CTAGCAAGAAGACTATGATAACATTGGAAATTTTGGTAAAATGCATACCTTGAGTAGGTTATGAATGGTGCAAGTATTGTTGATCTTAAGCTAGCATACCATATGCTAATTGCTGACAAAGGTGGAGGCCTCAAGTTTTTGTTTAGAAGCATTTATCTTGGATGTACTTTGAGAATGCTTTCTTCCTTCTTAATTGCTCAGTTGCTGAGCAGGCTTTTACAGTTTGAGTTGGAATTTCTTGTTGCTATAATTAGATTACTTATGCAGTTGGTTGGAAGAATTCAATCGGTCTTTCATGACGTATCAAAATATGTTCTTCATGAACTGCACTATGTCTAAAGATGTTGATGATAAAGGTATTAGTTTGACTTGTCACTCGTTAAAGATAATGTGCTCTGCTCCTTGCAACAATATCATCTTTTGATACTCAAACCATGAGATTGAGGGAGACAATCTTATATCATGATCATCTGTCAAGAAGTGTCTTGTTCAATTGGTCCCTTTAAATGAGCAATATGCAGCACCACTGGTTCAAACTCATTATTCCAATCCCATGCTTGGATCCTCCAATCATGAGTTTGAGGGGGAATGTTAAGTGTATAAGGGAACGGTTGAGATTAGAAAATGTGTCACTTAATACTACAATAATATATGTTGTTATAACTGTCAGTATTCCTTTAGTTAGTATAGTTAAGGATTGTATTGTACTGCTGTGAGTATAAAGCTTCACATGAATCATTGTAAACTTGATCATTAAGAAATACATATTTTCTATTTATGTCCTCTTCTACTCTTTCTCTAAACCTCTGCTTCTACATTTCTTCATATTAACATGGTATCATTGCCTAATAAGTTTCATTGCAAACTTTAGGGTAAGAGTTTCTCCGATATAAGTTGAAGTTTAGATTTCACTCCCCATTTCCATATCTTTCTCTGATTCTTTGGATATTTCCAAGGACATAAAACCGTGTCAACGAAATTTTAAACACTAGTACCAGACTGTTTTCCTGCCACACTAAAAATTGTGTGTGAAACTCAAACGACTTTAGCAAACTTCTGAAACACTGATCACGATCAGTCATTTTTAACGTTTACAAGTATAAGGTCTTCATTTGTTTTCCTTAGATAATGAGTACAATTGTAATTTATAGCTGACCCATTATGTGAGTTATTAATCCAAGTCTCCACCCTCCACCAACAACATGAAACCAACACAAATATGGAAACACTGAATGAGGAAGAACAATAATGAGAGGCCAAACAAATTATGCAACTAGTTTCCCTTTTCCTTCTTCTATCTTACATTTTATGTAAATAGGAGCTGTTCTATGTTGCAAATCAAAATTGATGTGGAGTTGCAAATGTACCACATCTAGTTTTCTCAAATGCTCAATTAGGATGAGCTTCTCAGCTCCTAACCAGATGACAACAAAAACTACACAAGCCTTATACATATCTATCTCCCTTTCTACACAAACCATTTCACTTGGTTGCATTTATGAAACTTTCTGTTTTGAATGAATTAGCCATTGGGGAAAACCACCCGTTGAATCCAAATAACGAGCCCGGTCCCTAAGCATGCCATTACGTGTTGAGTATGTCCTCATGACGTCTGGCAACATTTGTGTTTGAGAAGTGTTGAGCCATGATCACTACAACAGTGCTGATCACATGAATGCAGCTAGAAAATTCAAAAACTATCGAAGGTGCCCAAACACCTTTCTAGCTTTTGCTCTTGTGTGGTCCTATCGCCCACACCACAATTACAAGGTGAAGTGTGCCCATTTGAGTTGTTCAATATGGAATGACATACAACAGGGCATGAACATCAGCTGACTCTATCCACAAAACCTCTGACCATACCTCAGGTGTCTCCTCAAACCCTGAAAATTCCACCTTGGGTTTCTTTGATTGGCCATCACTGCACCTAAACAACCAATCTCGATCGTCATGATCCGGCATTTCTTCCAACTTCAGAACCAAAGAAACATGGCTTAGATATTTGGAATCTGGTGTTAGAATTGATCATATTATGAGTGCATAGGATTATGACAAGTGTCTATGTGTTATTGGTGTGGTATTAGTTGGTTAGTAGATAGATGTATAAATACCAAGAGGTATAATTCTTCTAGACAAGTTGAATAAAAAGAATTCATTTAGTTTATAACAATGTCCCTCTCTACTTTCTCTTTTTTGTTTTCTTAGCTCTCAAAGTTTTTCATTGTTATTATGGTATCTGCACCGGGTGTGGCTCACGCTTCCAGTTGACAATCCTTTGTGGTTGCGAATTTTGTTTTTTGCTTGCTGATTGCACTCGATTGTCGGTGATTTCTTGATCGAGTTTTGTGTGTCAGTCGATTTGCTGAAGTCGTAATCATCTTCGTGCATTAGGTGATGTTGATTCTTTTGCCCTTGTTTGCTCCTTATATTTGTTCTGAGCATTGGATTCGTTTCTCTGTGAATATGTAAACCTAAGATTTAGGTGTTTTGTGCTTCATCTACTCAAGCTTGTTGATTTCTTGCAATTACTGGTTTGTTGTGGTTGCTCATGGATTCAATTGCAGTTGTGTGTCGTTCTCGAATACTAGATTTGTCTCAAGATTGTTGAAATTTTTCTCATTCATCTTACTGTGAGCTATGGTGACTCCTGTGCAAATAGCTTATACATAATCACTTATTTCATCTTTAATTTTGAGTGTTAGGAATACTGTCACGGTGAAACTTGATGATTCCAATTATGTTACCTGGAATTTTCAAATTGAACTACTATTGGAAGGAAATGGAATTGCTAGCTTTGTAAATGGGTCTATTCCATGTCCTGATAAGTTTGCTGATTCTGATTCTGAGGACGAAACTATAGAGAATAATCACCATGTCTCTGATGCATATCAAGTATGGAAAATTGACAAAGCTTTAATGACATTGATTTCTACTACATTGTCTCTTTATACTTTGTCATGTATTATTGGTTGTCAGAGTTCCAAAGAGATGTGGATGAATCTTTGACAACGTTTCTCCAGTGTCACTAGAACTAGTATTGTAACTCAAGATTGACTTGCAGAATATCAAGAAAGGACTTGAATCGGTTGATGTCTATTTTCAAATGATCAAGGAGTCTAGAGACCAACTAGCTACTGTTGGTGTAACTATTTCTGATGATGATATTGTTATTGTGGCACTGCGAGGTTTACAAAGTGAATATAATATCATCAAGGCAGTCATTCATGGACGGGAAAAGCTTGTTTCCCTAAAGGAATTGATATCTTAGTTGAAGGTAGAAAAACCACCTTGGATGAAGCTACTAAACATATTCCCTTAATGTCTGCCATGTATACTCAAGCTTATGGCTCTTGTTCTGATCATAGGGATTCATCAGGGATAAAGTCTGTATCACAAATGGTTCAAGGTTTTACTGGCAATCCTAGTTCCATACTGCCATTTATGTTAGTGTAATCTACGTCTCTTCAAGGTTTTCAACAAATGCCTGCAGGGTTTCAACAGTTGCCTATGTCGAATATAATTAATGTTCCCATGGCATTTGTCACTCAACATAGTTCTGGCTCATACAATAATTTTCGGGGCAATAATTACAAAGGCAAAGGAAAAAGGAAGAAATTTCTTGGTCACAACTCTGGAGGACAATATAATGGACCTGGAGGTTATGCTCAGCGTCAGTATTATGATGTATCCTAATCATTTCAGCATAATGCCACATAACAATCTATATCCCCGACTTATAATCCAAATCAAATCTGTCAAATTTGTGATCGTAAATGTCATTCTGCCTTGAACTGTTTTCAACACGGATGTCAGATATGTCATGCAGTTAGTCATGTTGCTGCTACATGTTTTGATCAGAACAAGACCTCTCAAGGATTCTCAAGGCATTTTTCTCAGGGTGTATCTTCGCCGATGTTTACTCTAATGAATAATGGGCAATATGGTCAAGCTCCTGTGTTGAATCCATTTTGTCTACCACAGAATATGGTTTCACAGACTCATGGTTCACAGTTTCAACCTTTTACCATGCCTCAAATGTTTCCCTCTGCTATGTCTCCGTCTAATGCTCCACTTGCTATGCAAGCAAGTACTGGTACATCATCCTCAGTTCCTCAACAAGACTTCTGGCTTCTTGACTCTAGAGCAACAAACCATATGACCTCCGATTTATCAAATCTGCACATGACAACATCTTATCCATCCAATGATACTGTGACCAATGCTAGTGGTGAAGGTCTAACTATCAAACATATTGGTCTCTTTTCTCTTTCCACTAAGTCCCATAATTTCAAGTTGAATTTTGTGTTACATGTTCCAAAATTGTCTTAACATTTGTGATCTATGAATCAGTTGTGCAAAAGATAATAAATGTCGATGTATAGTTGATGATGTTTCTCTTTGTATACAGGACAAGGTCACTGGGAAAATACTATTCCAAGAGCTGAGTAATAATGTTGTCTATCCACTTCCTATGTTCAAACCACAGAGGTCTATTTCTCATGTTTCTACCCTAGTTGCATATGTGGCTCAAAAAGTCTCTTCTATTTTGTGGCGTTGTCAATTAGGTCATCCTACACATTCCATAGTCACCGCAGCACTTAGTAAATCTCATATCCCTTTTTCTTTTTTTTTGTAATGCTCAATTTCACACTTGTAAAGCTTGCTTGCAAGGCAAGTTTACCAAACTACATTTTTCTATAATTGCTTCAAAGTCTATTACTCCATTTGAAGTAATTCACACTAATGTGTAGGGTTCCTCACCTAGTATGTCTATGGAAGGTTACAAGTATTATGTTTCCTTCATTGATAAGTGTACAAGATATACATGGATTTTTCCATTAAATAATAAAGCTGCAGTGTTCTCTGTGTTTGTTAATTTTCTTGCTTTTGTTTCCAATCAGTTTGTTGCTAATGTAAAAAACTTACAAAGTGATGGAGGTGGGCAGTATATTAGTACTCAATTTCAAAGTTTTCTTCTTACCAAAAGCATTGTTCATAAAAAATTATGTCCTTATACCCCAAAACAAAATGGGTTGGCTGAGAGAAAGAATCGACATATTGTAGAAACAGGTATTACCTTTTTACAACAAGCCTCATTACCTTCAAAATTCTGGTTTCATGCATGTGCTACAGCTACATTTCTCATAAATAGAATGCCCACGCCCGTTCTTCATATGAAGTCTCCCTTTGAATTACTATATCATTCTCCACCCAAACTAGATCATTTGAGAAATTTTTGGTGCTTGTGCTATCCTTCTTTGAAACCTTACGGAGTCAATAAACTTGCACCAAAAACTACTGAGTGTATTTGATGAACAAAAGTTGTTGGTATCTAGACATGTTGTATTTGATGAATCCCGATTTCATTCATTCTCTGATAATGTCTCTTTCCTCTAGACCACAATATGTTCCTCAGTCCACAGATTCTCAACACAATAATTATGGTGATCTTGTTTCTTCATCTACTCTTGCTGAGGCTTCTTCAGAGGTTCTTCCCTCTGTGTATTCAGAATAGCATCCAAATATTAATGAGTCTCAAGTTGAGGATCTATAACCAATGTGTATTACTTTTCAGAATTGCCATCATTTGCAAACCAGGTCTAAATCTGGAATTGTAAAAAAGAAAGTGTTTTATGCTCCAATTGGTTAAGACTCTGAAATCAAGGAACCTCAATCTTTTTCTAGTGCAGTCAAGTCTGTTCAATGGCAAACTGCCATGAAAGAAAAGATGGATGCTTTAACTCAACAAACTTGGAAGCTTGTGCATGTACCATCTGGAAAGAGTCTTGTAGGTTGCAAGTGGATTTACAAGATTAAGAAAAATCCAGATGGTTCAGTAGCCCGGTACAAAGCTAGACTTGTAGCTATGTGGTATTCTCAAGATGTTGGTATTGATTACTATGAGACCTTTAGCCCTGTGGTTAAACCAACCACAGTTAGAGTAGCTTTGTCATTGGCTGGATCTCACAATTAGAGGCTTAAACTGTTAGATGTTAAGAATGCTTTTCTGCATGGTTTTCTTGAGGAAGAAGTCTACATGTCTTCGCCACAAGGGTTTGTGGATTCTAGGTGTCCTGATTATGCTTGCAAGTTGGAGAGATCTTTATATGGTCTTAAGCAGGCTCCTCGAGCCTGGAATGACAGGTTCTCAGGCTACTTACTTAAACTCGGGTTCAAAGCCTTATATGCAGACCCTTCTTTGTTTGTCAAGTATGATGAGTCTTCCATTATTGTTCTCCTACTTTATATTGACGATATCATTCTCACTGGAAGTGATGATGTAAAGGCTTAGAGTGTCATTACTCAGTTAATCAGTGAGTTTGAAATGAAAGACATAGGTCTCTTGCGTTTTTCTTCTTGGTCTACAGATTGAGTATCAGTGTCAGGGCCTCTTTGTTCATCAATCCAAATATGTCAAATAATTGCTCCAAAAGATGCATATGTTGGATTGTAAACCTTGTTCCACACCTTGTCATCCTAATCAGAAGCTTCTGAATCATGGTAGTGAACCTATCTCACACCCTAGTACATACAAAAGTATTGTTGGGGCAATGCAGTACCGTACATTTACAAAACCAGACATCTCTTTGTCTGTCAATCAGGTGTGTCAGTTTATGCACTCACCATTAGCTACTAATTTTGCTGCTGTGAAATGTATTCTGAGATATCTTAAAGGTACAATGACCTTAGGATTGTGTTTTAAGTCAGGGTCATCTCAGTTAAAAGCATACACATATGCATATTGGGCAGATGATCCTAACTATTGAAGATCAACCACGGGTTTTGTTATCTTTCTGGCGGGTTTTGTTATCTTTCTGGGTAATACTTCCATTTTGTGGAGTTCTAAAAAATAGCATACATTGAGTAGATCGTCTACTGAAGCGGAATATAGAGCAATGGCAACAACCACAGCTGAAGTTATCTGGATACAACAGCTTCTTACAGATTTGCATGTTGCTTGTTCTTCTACTCCAATCCTTCACTATGACAATATTTTAGCAATGGCTTTGGCCACTAATCTTTTCTTGCACTCTAAAGCCAAAGATATTGAGATTGATTGTCACTTTGTTCGTGAACGAGTTCAACAAGGGACAATTATTTTGCTATTTGTTGCTTCTGCAGATCAATATGCAGATATGTTTACTAAAGGGTTCTGTTCACCCCAGTTTACTCGAAATTGCTCCAAATTCATGCTTGGCAATCTACCACATGAGCTTGAGGGGGGATGTTAGAGTTGATGATATTATGAGTGCATAGGATTATGATAAGTGTCTATGTATTATTGGTGGTGGTATTAGTTGGTTAGTAGAGAGATGTATAAATACCAAGAGTTGTAATTATTCTACACAAGTTGAATAAAAAGAATTCATTCAGTTTATAACAACTTTCCCTCCCTACTTTCTCTCTCTTGTTTTCTTAGCTCTCAAGGTTTTACATTGTTATCATCCGGATGGGGTCTCATGCATGCTTCGGCAACAGGAACAACCTGTTTAGCTGTAGATGTCGGCTTTGCAGTACCCAGCCTATCTGAAACACATGGGATGGAAGTTTGGCAAGATTCCAGTGTTCTCCCATTTACAGGCAATGAATGAGAGGAAGAGGAAGGTTTCGACAGTTTACTGGGCCTAATATCATTAGTTGTAAGATCAGAAAAGGAAGCATCATTAGTCAGCTAAGAATAAAAATTACCAAAGCTTGAACCTGCTTGACAAAATTGATTCAAGAGCACTGCCAATTGACTGATACCAAACTGGAAAACAACAATATTCGGAATCAAAGGAAGCAGAGGATAGCAGATCCAGCTTTAGTTCCAAAAAGTGCACCAACACCCTCCCTCAGTTGTAGGCAAAAAGAGGCCAACTTGTGTTAGACAAGTACATAGCATGATTGGGATCTAACGATGATAGCGTCATAAAAAAGAACCCACCATGCACAACTCCATTCGTCTGTATGTCCCTTCTTTTCTTCAGATTTCCATCAGTACCAGCACTTTTGTTGCTGTCCTTCGAAAGTTGGGAAGTTTTGACACAATGGGAATCTATGTGATCCTTTTTATCGCTCTTTCTTAACTATCTGGCTCCGAATTTTTAGTTTAATTTTTTCTCCTTTGCTTTCTCTTCCTTTTTCTTCTCTTTGTCTGGTTCTCCATTCTTAGATACATTTTTCTCTTTTGCTTTCGCTTCCTTTTTCTTCGCTTTATCTGTCCTTGTCTCGCCCTTGTTTTTTCTTCTCTCTATCAAATTTCAACACTCTTTAATAATTTCCATTTATTATCAAATTTCAACTATTCCAACACTCTTTAATAATTTTCATTTATTAAAGAAATTCAATATCATTTTTTGTATCAAATTTCTAACAAACACTAGTTTTTCTTCTTCTTCTTCTTCCTTTTTTTCAATAATCACTTTTATGCTTGATATATGAGATAAATTATAAAGAAGAAAGAAAAGGCAAAGAAAGGTGTTGGAAGGAGGGAAAGAAAAATAGAAGAATCAATCAAAGCGAAATTTTTAAAGTAAAAAACAAACTTGAGATAGCATTTTTTTTTTAATTTAGTTTTCTCTTGTGGATCATTCTTGCACCATATAATTTCTCCAGATTTTAAGCACATAACTAAAAACTAAATGCTTACCAGACATGCTCATAACATATTTATTGTCCTTATATAACTTGTATCTATTTTTTATTTTAAGAATGATAATGGATTAGACAAGTCAAGCTACGCATAAGGCTTGGTTTACCAAAGTAGTCTTACTCTCTAAACCCGCACAAGATTGTAAAAAAAAACTGAGGACCCGGGAATTAAGCCATCAACTACAAAGTAAGTTACTTCATTCCCACTCAAAGTGACTAAAAATGACTAACTGCCGGATAAAACGACTCGTATCCCTTGGACATAGGGATGGGCAAATACCCATTGGTTAGGTTATGGGTATAACCGTTTACCCGCTAAATTTAAATGGGCGGTTATGGGTATTAACCGCGGTTATAACGGTTATCCGTTTACCCATTTATATTAATAGATATATAAAATTAAAAAAAACATAAAAACCCAATCTGTAAGACACTACTATTCATTCTCTCCGCCAGGAGGCCAGGACCTCCGTCCGCCACTTGTCTCTCTCTCCTCGCTGCTCCCTCTCATCTCCACCGCTCATCTCTCTTTCCTTGCTGCCCTCTCTCTCATTGCTCTCTCCTCCCTTTTGGTCGTTTCCCCTAACCAAGAGTATCAGACATCGCAACCTTAACTAAAGGCAGATTTTCACACTCACTCTCATCTAATCTCATCTCATCTCATCGCAACCTTAACCAAGAGTATCAGACATTGCAAGAATGAAAATCTGCCCTGTCTCTCATCTCTCTCTCCTCCCATTTGGTCGTTTCATTATATTTCCAAAAAAATAAAAAATGTAAATAGGTGCAAAAAGGGGTAAATGGGTTTAAAAATGGATAAACGGGTAAACAGTTACGGTTAAATGAGTACGGAGTTATGAGTATGGTTAACCATTTATAAATGGTTATGGGTATGGGTATAACCGTTTAGGCAATTACTCAACGGTTATACGGGTATGCGTATAAACGGTTATGGATAAATAACTACGGTTACCCGCCCGCCATAACCATTGCCCATCTCTACTCGAACAACACAGTGACGATGGGAGCGACTGTCATCTTAGTTGGAAATCAGAATGCCCTCTCACCCCAAATTTTCAAAAACTAGTGGATAGACTAGAGCAGTGACTGGTTATTGTAATAGTGATGGTTAGAATTTAATGATGTTCTCACATTATTTTTAGGTTAGAATTTAATGGTGGTCTCAAAACTTTAATAAAAAGTAATATGTGAAAGATTATCATCTCGAAACACACATTACAATATAAGTGAACGACATAGTTGATATTGTTTACTTATAAAATATATTAATAAATTACAATATAAGTGAGATGAAAACACAATGTGACGGTGTTTGGAATAAAAAATCAATTGCCCAAATAAAGATTCATTGAAAATAAACAACAGTAGACCCAGAGCTCAATTATTTCCTCCCATATTTTCGCAACTCTTTAAGCGATTAACTACTTGGATTCAAACCCTCAAACATATAGCAAGCCCTAGAGTTCAATCATTTACACACCAAACCCTACCTAGCACCCATCCCCTAACTCATTCAAGCTCATTACCAAACAACAGATCATTTTTCCTCAACTCAGATTTGACCCCAAACACTTCTTTCTCTGGCAGAATAACACTCACCACTCTTCCTCCATCACCAAACTCTTTAGCCCCAGCAGGCAGCAACAAAACAGCTCCTTCATCACCAACACCTTGTATGTTATAATGCACGCAAACCGGCTTATGTCCTTTCACTTCCAACCCATAAAAATCGACATCTTCCCAGTTCACAAACGTCAAGTTGGCTCCATACACAACAAAATCAGCTACTCCATTCTCATTCTCTATGGCCTCTTCGATTCGTGTTTTCTCATTCTGGCCGGCTTGCATGGCTAGCAAGTTTGCTAGTTCTTTGGGATCCATATCGGACACCCTAAAATCCGCCTCAACTGTGCTTATAGTCTGACTGTTGCTGCATTCACCTTCTGTTCTCTTATTTCTGTCATTTTTACAAATTGTCACCAATTTTGGTTGTGGCCCTTCTCTAACTGTGGCTATGCATTTCCAAATTAGGGCACAAATAAGTTCAAAAATTGGAATTTGGTCACTTTGAATTTGACCTAATATCTTGACTTGCAAGTTGTCTAGTTGCGTGGCAGATACAGGGAACGAGAATGTTTCCATTATGCAGTTATTGGGACTAATCCAATAGTCACCAACAGAGTCCACGTGTCTGATGGAGAGTGGTGGTGGTGATGGATTTTTTGCAAGTTTTTGTTGAACATTTGTGTTCGGTTTTGCATAGTTTGGTAGCCTGCTGGGCTCCAAATCAGACAGGGCTTGCCCTAATCCGTTGATGAAATCTGATGCCGCAAATGCATCTCCGAGGACATGAGACCAGCTGAGGCCTAGTGATATTCCTCCACATTTGAAATAAGTAACCTGTACAAAATAAAGCATTACATCTAAAAACATTGTTTTAAAAATCTCCACATAGAGCTGCTTAGGCTCTAGACGGCTGGTCATTACCCTAATTAATTTCTAGGCGTTTGAATATTAAGAAATGGCGGCTAGACTTGCTCAGGTGTCCGCCTAGCTTGCCTAGGTACACCGCCTAGGCACCCATCTCGATCGCGACTCTCACTCAAACAGAAAATCGACAAATTTCATTTGGCATTTTACTTTTTTCAATAAAATGTAAAAGACTTGTTGAATACTTGGTCATACACTAACTATAGCTTGTTCCTCGTATTTTTAATATGCTCTAATAATTTATAATCTATGTATCATTTTATTTTGCAATTTATGTATCCAAATACCATTATGTATTTATTAAGTATAAAAGGCACTTACTTATGCAATATATATGATAAAATCTATATATCATTTCATAAGTATAAAAATTATGAAAAGCATTTATTAATTACTAAAAATAGATTTGAAAGCAACTTCCTCTGATGCATTTCCATGTCATGCCACGTATAAATTGTTATTTCGATTGGAAAACACTAGTGATGTTTTTTTTACCGTTATTGTTAACGCAGACTTTTTGACATTTCATTTAGAGATCCTCTAAGAGTATGCATGTTGTATGCCAATTCATCTTAAACCAATCAATCAAATTTAATGCCCTATATTAATGACTATTATATTGAGAACATGACCAGTTGGTTCTAGTGCCTTTTTTGAATCTTTGGCTAAAAATACCAAAAGGTTGGGTGGTCCTTTAATTAGCTTTTAAGGGTATGCATATTGTATGCCAAGTCATCTTTAGACCAATCAATCAAATTTAATGCCCAATATTAATGACTATTAGATTGGGAACATGAAACATGACCATTTCGTCTAGCCTGTCTTTTGGTTTTACTTGGTTAGAAGATATTTTAGGTTTGACCAATAATAAAAATTTGTACTGAGTTCGATGTTAGGTTATAACTTATTATGTCTTGTCTTTCAGGTTAAAAGTCCGAAAGTGTTTTTGTTTTTTTTTTTTTTTTTTTTTTTTTTTTTTTTTTTTGTTCGCAACATTTTTTTCTCAAAATTGTAACGAGTTGGATGTTAAGCTAAAAATAGCACGAATAGTAAAACTAATTCCTGCCAACTTTTGTTCTCAACATTTTTTTTACAACAATCATACAGAAAAGGGGAAAGTAACTTTTTTTAACAACTTGTAACAAATTACTGCCAACTTTTTAAGGTCTGGATATTCGTTGACATAAATAAATAAAAAATTACCTGGAAGAGAACAACTGGAGAGAAGAATAGTTCAGGGCCAATGATTTGGTTAGAAGCAAGCAACTTCTGAAGAGACCAGTCCAACCCTAGCCATTCATCGATGGTTTTATCACACTGCGCTTCAAGATACCTCACACCGCAATCGTTGCACTTCAGATAGGGCCGGCCGGATTCGGATCTCCGAAACCGGCCGCTTGTCCGGTAGGTGACACATGACCAAGTGAACATAGCTTCCTTTATGCGGGTAGTGGTGAGGCCTTGGGCTGCCTGGTTGTCAAAGAAGTAGACTCCTCTAAGGTAGTGAAGCTTCATAGCCAAGTCCATGCCACTCGGGTTATGAACCACGTCCGGCCCGGTAACCTTGGCCGGCCCGACCGATGAAAGCTTGATGCCATAGACCAAGTTTTCTTGACTGGCTAAGACCATGGTGGTAGAGAAATGAGAGGGTGTTTGAGTGTTGAGGTGGTGCCTAAGATTAATGGTGTAGGTTGTAAATATATATGCGAAGGTGAGCAGTTGAGAAAGTTAATCCACCTTCGTTGCAGATGAAATGTCAATTTGGTTGGTCCAGAAGAACGGTTCGGCATGCATTAAATAGTGGCCTTCATGCACCCTCCACTGATTTTAGGCTCTTCCGTCGCCGTCATGGCACCTAATTGCTTCTCACTGCTCCACTGATTTTTCCCGGAATCAAAGGAAATTAATTAAGGCCACTTACTTTACGTGGACCTTTGAAATTAATTCTAGCTATAAATCTCTTTCAAATTAAGGTGAAATTAAGAACCACCACTAATATTATAATTTAGTAGTATTGCTCTTTATTTGGAGAAATTTTTTGGTGCCCTGAGAATCTGTCTTGTTACACCATGTGTTATAACACAACTGATTGATTTTTTTTTTTTTAAGTTTCTAACCAATTGTATTATTACACTTGGTGTACCAGGTGTTAAAATATCGTATCAGTGGAAATATCGTTATGCAAATTTGTTTAAATATCTATGGATATACCGAATATTGATATCCGCAACTTTCGATGGAAATGATGGAAATTTAAAATGAAGCTTTAGTGATTGTCAAACATTGATTTGGACGAAATATAAAAGTTTCTTCGATATGAGGTGAAGTTTAGACTTCACTCCCAATTTTTTTTATCATTCTCTTTTCTTTTCTTTTCCTTTCTTTTTTTTTTTGGATATTTCCAAGAAAATATAGACCTTGTCGAAGAAATTTTAAACACTAGGGGGCGTTTGTTGCGCCGGACTGTCTCGGACTGGACTAGCTGCAGGGACTAAGCTGGACTGGCTTAGACTAGACTAAGCTGGACTAACTTAGTGAAGCGTTTGGTGCAGTGTCGGACTAAGAAGCAGGATAATAAAAACAGTACTGTTCACCAGATTTGTGTTTGCTTACACTAGGACTACAAATTTTTGTCATTGTGTAAAATACATACATGTCAAAAGGCACCACATAATATACTCATCCGCTTGCTTTGTCGCTTAAAAGCCTTTGGACGAACACTTTCTTGAGTTCCGGTTTGATTGCCCTGAACACTCCCACATTTTTTGGTTTATCCAAAATAAGAGATAATGCATCAATTTGATCCATAAGAGAAAAACCCATTTCTTCAAGTTCGTTAGCTATGTCACTATGATTTGCAGTACCTTGAACTAAAGCTTCAGTTACCATTTGCATCCTCTTCCCACTTTCAACATAAAATTCTTTCAGTCCACTGATAATTGTCTCGGTTCCATCACTTAAACTTACCACACCTCTTTTCCTCTTTCGTTGGCTATTTTCAGATGGGGTGCTTTGTTGGCATTGTTGGTTCATTGAAGAAACAACATTTTCACCTCCAATATCACTTGCACTAACCTGATTATGACTTTGTTCCTCCACCATTTCAGCAGGGGTTTCGGCTACATTACCCGTAGCCCGATCTTTTCCAAATATATATGCAAATCTATCATACAGTGGAAAATGTTTGCTTCTCCATCCATCAGCTTCTTTATTTTTCTAAGATTATATCAACATAGCAAAACTAAAATTTAGCATGCGTAACAAATATAGCAGCAAGAATAAAACTAAAGTATAAATAAAATAGGATATGAACCTGCACATAAGTTTGCCATGCATCATCACTATCAACTTCAACGCACTTTTTGACATCATTCCATGCAAATCCACTTGTGTTTATCATGTCAACGACCATACTATATGTTTTTTTTTCATTTCTTCAACTTTGACTCAATATGTGGAGTTGCCTTTATATTGGAATGAGGACATAAAACATTGACAGCTTTTGTTATTTCAATCAAAGTACCTTGTTTGAAAGCACCAGTGTCACACCGTTGCTTCCGAGCAACAAAATCCTCAAGAATGGATAGTAATACTTCTTCCTCAAATGCTTCCCATTTATGCCTTCTTCCTTTTGGCTCTCGAGTAGCATTCAAAATATTGTCGTTATCCATACCTAAACAAAAAATATTTGAATGTACTAAAATACAATACAAATAATCAATTTGCATACCATCCAATCAATAAAAAAGTTTTAACATTCACTGATGAGCAATCTAATAATTTTGCTAATATCCAACAAATGCATGATAAAAAGGAATACTAAAATAAAATGTTATCATTAACACATATAGCTAGTTCGGTTGCTGGTTCCTAATTCCTCTCCACTCATTATACATTTCCTGAGCCATGGCATTCCTCTTTGCAGTCCACTGGTCAGATGTTTCAACACTACCAACATATTCACCTTCTTCTGTATTTTGTCCATCTTGTATTATTGGAAAATTCTCCATTGGATCTACAGACATCTCTTGCCTAATAAGATTGTGTAGTAGGCAACAAGCGGTAATTATTCGACCTTGTGTCCTTATCGGATAGAAAGATGGACTTCTTAGTATCGACCACCTTCCTTTTAGCAAGCCAAAACAGCGTTCAATTACATTCCTTGCCTTAGAATGCTTCATGTTAAAATATTCTTCCTTATTAGAAGGTGTTCGTCCCTCCCATTCGGATAAATGATAAGGTATTCCTCTATAGGGTGCAAGGAATCCTTCACCATTTGTATAATCACCATCTACAAGGTAATAATAACCTAATATAAAAAAAGCAGACCTTATTAGTGTTTTGTAGTTGACAAACAAAACTAGACCTAACTTACAAAGTTGAGACTAACTAATAGCCTTACCCGTTGGTACCTTAAAACCATTAGGCCTAGTAATGGCATCATGTAGCACTCTAGAGTCTGATGCGAAACCCTCCCACCTCGGAAACACATATATGAACTGCATATCTTCTGAACACACACCTAACACATTAGTTGCGACTCGACCCTTTCTTGTTCGGTATCTTGGTTTGTCAATTTCAGGTACATGCACATCAATGTGTGTTCCATCTAATGCTCCCAAGCAATTCTAAAAAAAAAAAGAGCTTTTGTTAATTTATACAAAGGGAATGAAGAGTTAAAGCTTAGGGAAAATGAAAAAAAATTATCATACCCTAAAACATCGCCACCTAGGATCTGTAGAATCAATAGGCACAGGCTGAGGGACTTTTAGTATGATACCTTGTAATCTCAAAATTCCTTGCAATACGCTATTGAAATACCTACTTATAGTCTCTCCCGACCTATAAAATCTACCGCCAACACTACGATTCTTAGTATGATGTGCTAGTATTTGTAAAGTCATACACACCTGCTCCTCTACAGACACCAAACCATCAGTTTTTACCCTCCCATCTTGACGAAGTAAGTCACATAATATGGCAAAAGTCCTTCTATCCATTCTCAATTCGTTGACACATTCAATATCAGTATTCCCTATTATACCATTCAGATAACACAAACTAATCTCTCGTCTAACAAGTGAACGGTTAGTCAAAGTGCGTCATTCAACATGTCTCTGTTTGGCCCTTACCATCATCAACACAAGAATCGTACAAATGCAAATTGTCTCTAAATGAGACATCTCTAACAATAAGATCAATAAATGCTTCCTTCGATCCATATCTATCCAAAGAAAAAAAAAAGAAAAAAAAATATGGACATTATATATGTAATATTTACTGTTATTAAGGGTGATGGAAATGAAGTGATTATGATACGAAATGAACTAGATCAAAATAAACGGTATACAAAGAATTCTTAAACAAGTAACTGCATTAACAGCCCAAAAAATAACCAGCCAAGTCACAATTAATGTTGGATCAACAAAAAAAATAATCAGTCAAGTCACAATCCGAGCCCCGAGCCAACAAATATGCGGCTGATGTTAAAAAAAAAAAAGTTTTTCTCAATCCGAGCCCAAGGCAACAAATATACAGCTGATATTGAAAAAAAAAATGTTTTTATGAATCCGAGCCCGAGCCAACAAATATACGGCTGATGTTGAAAAAAAAAAAGTTTTTCTGAATCCGAGCCCGAGCCAACAACAAATATACGGCTGATGTTGAAAAAAAAAGTTTTTCTCAATCCGAGCCCTGAGCCAACAAATATACGGCTGATGTTGAAAAAAAAAAAGTTTTTCTCGATCCCCCCCCCAACAAATATACGGCTGATATTGAAAAAAAAAAGTTTTTGTCCAAGAATCAAATTCATATTCAAAATGTTCTACTCTTATACATTTATTATTTATCCCATATATTCTTCCTCTATTAACATAAAAATTAAAACTAAACTCTAAATACAAAATGCTTATTAAACGACTGTAAACGTGTGTCTAACAAGAGTAGTCAGTGCTAACTATGTAGAGAACAGACTAGCATGAGGATTGCTGTCATTGCTAGGCATTGCATGTCAAGAGGGAAATTAAAGGACACCTGTAATGCAGTAGCCTTAGCCTTATCCTTCCGTTTATGCTCCTCTTCTCTGCAACTAACAACCACAGAATATTGCAGTTCAGCATAAACCCCACACGGTACAAAACATTCACATTGTAATATCATGGTTATAAACCAAGTAGATAACCGTAAACCTCTGTTTAACCAAATGTGCAGAACACACACACACACACACAGAAATTACACACACACACACACACAGTACACACACACACAGACAGTACACAAACACACACACACACACACACACACACACACACACATACACAAACACACACACACGGGGGAATTGTGAATTATGTGAAGTGGAATGAAACAATAGGTTTTTGTAATAAATTTGGAAATGAACATTATTATGCTTTTGTAATATAATGCTCTCTTAATTTTATTATGTTGAAAATCAGTAATACTCAGGGAAATGGGTTTAAAATGTTTGTTGGTGGTTGCATTGCTGTCAATATTTGTTGGATAGTTTGGAATGGAGAAGTTGGTTGATTTAGAGAAACTGAATACACATGGAATTTTGAAAAAGTTTTGGTCTTTGGATTGGTTTAAACTAATTTCTTGACAATCACATGTACTTGAGGGAACTTTTGGTATTATAGTGAACAAATTTTGTCATATTTTATCAATGTAAATGACACAATATTTCTTAACATTTTTAAATGTAAATAACCCAAAGTTTCATAATCTTTTGTATATAAGTACTGCTATTGATCGAAAATCACAAAAACTACAGAAGTGGAATGTGTTGATCTAATGTTTTATATACAGAGATAGCCAAAACATCTATGATTTTTATGTGGAGTATCAATTAAATATAGCAATGAATTGTATTAATCTTCTATGACACAATCTTTTATCTCTTTCAAATAAAATATTTTTTTACAATTTTTAATCATGCAACAACGTGCAGGCAATAATTTCTAGTTATATATACCAAAGCGCAATGAAACAATATTGTTCTTAAGCACAGTGAATTTGCAAAAATACCCCCGTTTTGCTGTTTACTTTTTTAGCACAGTAAAAAGCAAATTCGATTTCCCAAGTTCTCACACCCACTGCCCTCGCAAAACTCCCCATCAAATCCTAAAACCAACAAATTCAATTTCACAACCTTTCACGCCTAATCTAAACCCTCACACCTAATATCTCACACCTATCCCTCGCAACTTCACTATCAAGTATTCAAGGTATGGATTGAACTCTGAATCTTCCTGCACAACCAGTCTCCGTAACGTTTTCCAAACTGAAGGTAAGTTTATTTGGTATTCTGGATTATAGTGGAATTGAAATAGGTTTGCTTCCATTAACTTTTTAGGTTATTAAATTTGTATGCTCTGATTATTTTGGAATTTTGGTTTGGATTCGAATTTGATTGATTAACAAATTTCCGATAAAACCCCAACTGTGACATCCCACATCGCCCAGGGGAGTGATCCTTTAATGTATATTCCTGATAGGAGCATATTTATGCGCCTTAGTTTAGCTTGTTCTTGTGCATTTATAGTGTTTTTTCCTTAGTAAAGTAGTCTTTTAAGTTAGTTTTATGTGTTTTCAGGTTTTAAGGGCAAAGTGTGCAAAAGGAAGCATTTTGGAGCCTTTTGGAGCAAATTAGAGCTTGGAATGAAGGTCATATGCTTGGAGCCATGAGGATGGACGAAATTGAAGACTTGAAGATGATGATTCCTACTTGAGCAAGGTTTCCTAGTTGAAGTAGGAAAGTCCCTAATGGAAGATGGAATCCTAGTTGAATTAGGATTCCTAGTTAAAATGGGTTTCCTAGTTGAATTAGGATTCCTAGTGGAAATAGGTTTCCTAGTTGAATTGGGATTCCTAGAAGATTGAAGTTTTCCTACTCAAACAAGGTTTCCTACTTGAAGTAGGAAAGTTAAACCCCAAATGACCTCAAGTTGCAGCAACAAAGAAGTTTTCCAAGTCCAAGAAGGAAAAGAATTCCAAGATGAAGAAGGATTAGTTTTCCTAATCCTAATGCATAAAGATTTCAGCTATAAAAGGGATTTCTTTTCCTATTTGGAGCTTAAAACCTGATTTCTAGAAGCCTTATCCCTTCCTACAAAGGTGCCACACCTTATCCCTTGTTTTTCTAGGAATCAGCCACAAAACAACCTTTCTAGAAGGCCTTATCCCTTGTCCTACAAAAGTGACGCCCCAAACCTTTCTAGAACATCTAGAAACCTGATTATTCCTTTCCCCCTTGGTTTCTAAAAGCCTTAGCCTTTTCCTTCAAGGATTGTGTGTTATTATCCTATACAAATTAGGCCTTTAAATCCTTTTCCTTTGCTACATAGGGGCTGCGAATTTCAGCCTATAAATACACCCCTTGGCTGCACCATTTATTCATTCATTCACTCCACAAAATCAGAAATTCGCCAAGCACCATTCTCCCTAGTTCTAAGTCCTTGCCGCAGCCACCACCATACCTAAACACCACTATACCCTCTCCTAACCATTCATCCATACACATAAGGTCCTAAACCTGTCTCTAAACCCTTTGCCGCACCAAGGAGGAGGAGAAGGAGGCTTGGAAGTTCATGCAATTCAAGTTCACATCGCTGGAATTTCTAGGTGTTTCTTTTCCTTTGATTTCAATGTTTAAATTCAATTCTCTTTGTTTTGTGCGTATGAGGAACTAAACCCCCCCTTTGCTAGGGGGGGATTTGAAACACATGTTTATGATTGCGATATGATTTGATTACCTCTAATTGCGTTTCATAAGTTGTGAATTCAATTTACTTATCCGTTCGTATAAAAACTGATTTGTGTATGTTGATTGAGGGTCGACACTTAGTTTGCATGCATGAATTTGATGCTAAAATATAAGGGAGTTTCACCTAATCGTTACAAACTTATATTTACAAGTAGTAAAGGTTGATGATCTCAATCGAGTTAAGTAAATTCTTGGCATAAGTTTCATGCAATCATAGTAACGAGTGCTTCGTCAATGCTTATGATTTTCATAGAACTTAATGATTCTTGCTTGTATCTCTATTATGCAATCATGTAGGGGACTTGTGGGGAATGCTTTGGGTTGTCGTATGCAATCATCCAATTCAATAACTTTAGGAAAATCTGAGGGTTAATTTAAGCGGACCTAATTGACTTGGGGCGTTGAGAATTCATGGTTTATTGAAAAGCAATTGGAAATCGTTTCGTATGCAAGTATAACATGTGTGGAGATGAACCCCTTAGCTAGCCTTTCATCCATTGTTTTAAACCAAAATCGTTTTCAAATCTGTTTTGTTTTACAAGTTTAGTTTTGTTTTCAAAATTCGTCAAAACCAATTCCCCCTTTTGTTTTCAAGTGTCAAATTAGTTAGAAAGTGTTTTAGTTTATGTTTTTAAGTGTTTCAAGTCAAGTTGTAACTATTTTCGTCCAAAATCTTCTTTAGTGTCCAAAACTGCCCAGAAAGTGGTTTTAAGGCAGTTTTGGGTGTTTTCTTGCTATTCTGAGTCTTTTGGTTTGTCTTAGTGTTTTAAACTCTAGTTTTGCATTCTTTGAGTCTAGTTTAGTGTTTTATATTATGTTTTTACGTTTTTGAGTCAATTCCAAGTGATTTTGCAATCCCTCCTAATCCCCGGTCTAGAACGATCCCTACTTACATTCTTCACTACAATTGATAAAAAGAGGGTTTAATTTGTGTGCGTATAATTCTCACATCAATTCCCATCCCTACCTAGCAGGAGGCCTTTTGGGAGCTCACTGGCTTCGGATTCCGTGGGAACTCCGAAGTTAAGCGAGAAAGGGGCTAGAGCACTCCCATGATGGGTGACCCACTGGGAAGTTGCTCGTGAGTTCCCAGAAACAAAACCGTGAGGGCGTGGTCTGGGGCCCAAAGCTGACAATATCGTGCTACGGTGGTGGACGGGCCCGGGAAGTGATCCGCCCCGGGCCGGGATGTGACAAATTGGTATCTGGCCGCGTATGTGCCGACGAGGACGTCGGCACCTAAGGGGGTGGATTGTGACATCCCACATTGCCTAGGGGAGTGATCCTTAAATGTATATTCCCATCCCTACCTAGCACGAGGCCTTTTGGGAGCTCACTGGCTTCGGGTTCCGTGGGAACTCCTAAGTTAAGCGAGAAAGGGGCTAGAGCAATCCCATGATGGGTGACCCACTAGGAAGTTGCTCGTGAGTTCCCAGAAACAAAACCATAAAGGCATGGTCTGGGGCCCAAAGCGGACAATATCGTGCTACGGTGGTGGACGGGCTCGGGAAGTGATCCGCCCCGGGCCGGGATATGACACCAACAAGAAATTTAGGAACGTGTATTTGTTTTTTTTTTTTTGGGTCTTCTTTCTTCCGATTTTTTGGGGTTTTCATCTGGGTTATTTTGTGAGCATGCTCCATTTCTTTTACGCTTGGTTTCATATCCCTGTAGCAGTCAAAGAAATAACCTTGCAAAACCAGAAGCCACTCAAATGGCGAGTGGCATATATGTTTATTTCTATGTTTTCAAATTTGGATTTTAGATAATTTTCTTCGTTTTGGTTAATTATGGAATTATGGTTCCTTGTTTCTTAAAATCATTGAATTTTTTTTGCTATTTAGTGTGATAATATGGGTCTGAGATGAGATGGGATTCTTCCAATTTCTGGGCAGGGTAAATAGGGAGGGATGGTGACAGTAGAAAACCAACTTCTTTGTGGTGGAAATCATAGCTTCATTTTAGATTTTCTTTAGGGTTTATGAAATGGGTTGGAATGATGTCTCATGATTATTGAACATTTTTTTAATATAGTTGTGAACCAAATAATCTATTTAATGTCTCATGATTATGTGAATATTAATAAATTTAGTTGTGAACCAGAATCTGGATATCAACCAAGGACTAACTGCGAAAGGGTTCATTTTTTTTTTTTTTGTAATTTGATTATTTTGAGCTCTTATTTTTTATAATTTTGTTTTTGAAGAAATTAATTGTTAATTGTTATGTTGCATTTCAAGGCACGAAGCCAGGACAGAGTTTTCGTCTGCACCAATAAGTAAAAGATTCAATATTTTCACTCTGGAGACTCTGGATGGCATCTGTGTAGCCATTAAAAGGTTCATAAACGAGCAGAGCACTTTGGAAAATGGGATTTCGTCTAAGGTAGTACTCGATTTTGCTAATATCGGTCTTCTTTACTGATTTTGGTTGACATTGTGAATGTAATTTACTTTTGAATGTTTTTGGGTACAAATTTAGTTACCAATTTTGGATTTGCCTGGATATGTTGAAAAATATATGCATTTGAGAGTGTTCGGACTCACAAATGCTGTAGGTACTGAGTTTTGGGTATCGTCTTTCAATTCAGATTCATATTGGGATTTTGTGTGCATGATATATATATATACATGAGATGACGAGATGATTATAAGTTATATATATATACAGCTGAGGGCTGAGATGATTATCAGACAGTTGATCACATCCATAGAGCTATAATGAGCATTCAGTAGAGATACTTTGGCATGACATACATACAGATGTTTTCATAGCATGATTTTGAGATATATATGTATTGAGTATATACTTTATTTCTGAGAAATTATACAGGTTTTACGGTGAAGGGTTACAGCTTTTAAGAAAAGAATGATTTAAAAAAAGATTTGTTTTACTGACCCACTCAACTTTGTTTTTTGCCCCTCCAAGTATTAAGTAGTGTTCGTTGGTGGCATACGAGGATCTCCCGGACGTTCTGACATAATCCATTCATGTAGGACCACATTCGGGTGTCAATTGCATTTAGTACTTTCTGCTTGACTGCACTTAGTTATTTATGCTCTGATTCTGTAAAGGCACTATAAATTCTCTCACTAGCACGTCACCTTAGTTTGGACTGCTAGTAGTTGGTTTTAGTTCATTCGTATTCTTATTATTAATCCTGCTTCTGCACAGTGCACATGGTTACGTCATGCTCACGTGACGGCCAGCACGCCTTGATTCGGTCGGGGTTTGTCAATTTGGTATATGAGCCTAGGTTGCAGTCTTGTATATCTCGAGAATTTTCTAGTGTCTTCTGTCAGAACTATGCCGCCTCGTAGAGAGCCACGTCGTTTAGATGTGCCTAGTTTTCCTGATATAGCTCAGTTAGGGGAAGGTATTTCTAATGTGATTCAGTCTATTATCCATCCATCCCAAAGGACTTTTCTTGAGACCGTTTATAAGTTGAAGCTGAATCACTTTATGGAAAATGAAGGACCTAATGGAGTGGCTCAATCTTGTTGAAAAGACCTTTCGTGTTATGCAAAGTCAAGGGAATCTTTTTATTGTATGGTGGGTCGAGACGACTACCTGGTTTCTGAGTACTGAATCTGCATCCTGGTGGAGACAAGAGTTTTATCCGATGTTACCGGAGGAAACAGTTGTTTGGAAGTTGTTTAAAGAGTTGTTTAAGACAAGATTTATTCCTCTGGTATATATATATATATATATATATATATATATGGTAAAAAGCAAGAGTTTACAAATTTGAGACAAGGAAAGATGACAGCGAATGAGTATTATAGGAAGTTTACGGACTTGTTTTGTTATTACCCAGATGTTGCTGCTAATCCGGTCGAGGTGTTACATTGTTTTTAAGCTGGGTAATAAGAAGAAGTGGCATTCTTTGGCGACCACTACCCATTGTGCTTCTTACTAGGAGTTTTACGAGATTTTGTTGAAGACTCTGGGAATATGTTCAGCGATAGTGTTGAAAAAAAAGAGGGAATCAGAGGAATGATGATAAAAGTTAAGGTTAATTATCTCAAGGACCTCGCAAGACGTAGAGATTCAAAAAAAGCGAAGCTAGTTCTAGTTCTTCCAGCGGAGGTTTTAGTGCCACTGATCAGAGGTGAGGTGGTAGTTTTACTGGAGGTCCCATATCCCAGAGGCAGTGAGATTTTGGGTAGAGGAAATGTACCTTGTACCGTAGGTACAATAATAGACATCTTGGAGAGTGTAGATGAAGAAGCAGTGGATGTTTTACACGTGGACAAATGGGACTTAGAGGTGCAAATTGTCCCCAGATTTAGTAGATGCCCCATCAAGTCTTCTTTGCCACCACTAGCGCAAATCCAACAGGTTCCTGAATCTAGTAGTTATGATCATATAGACCGTGGTGTGCAGGGGTGAGATATTCCAAACTAATAAGAGGTCGTAGGGGACGACAACAATCCAAGGACGTGTTAACCACATATCACAGTGAGTTATCGATACAACAGTGAGTTATCGGTATTGCGGGCTGCAGATCATAATATTAATAACTTATTCGTTGGATTCGTTAAGCAAGTAACAGGTAGGTCATTCTATGTTAGTATTGTGTTTTTCATGGTGCCCAGTGATGGTGGAAGATATAGTTGTGTCAGCGAATCTTATCCCGTTAGATATAGTAGACTTCGATGTTATTCTAGACACAGATTGGTCGCAGTATGATTGTGCCAATATAGATTGCTACGGGAAATTAGTTACTTTCCATCGTCTTGGATTACCAGAGGTTACTTTTGTTGGTGAGCGTAGTGGAGTCAGGCATGGAGTCATTTCAGCGGTGAGAGCCAAAAAGGTTATTAAAGAAAGGTTGTTATGAGTACTTGACTCACGTGATACTAAATGATGATGCTTCCGTTAGCATGGAAATGCTAAGGTGGTCAAAAATTTCTCTAACGTATTCCTTGATGATTTACCTAGATTGCCGCCAGATCGTGACGTGGAGTTTGCTATTGACTTACTTCCAGGTACTGATCCTATTTCTTTAACTCCTTATCGTATGGCTCCGCCTGAATTAAGAGAATTGAAGACGCAGTTACAGGAATTGGTTGATAAAGGTTTCATTCAGCCTAGTACTTCACCTTGGGGAGCCCCAACCTTATTTGTTCGGAAGAAGGATGGTACATTGAGATTGTGTATTGATTACAGGCAATTGAATCTGGTAACGATTAAAAACCGTTATCCATTGCCGCCTATAGACGATCTTTTTGATCAACTTCGAAGTGCCTGCGTATTTTCTGAGATTGATCTAAGGTCAGACTATTATCAGCTGAAGATCAAGAGCGACGATGTTCCTAAAACTGCTTTCCGAACTCGTTATGGTCATTATGAGTTGCTCGTGATGCCATTCGGATTGACTAATGCACCAGCAGCTTTTATGGGCTTGATGAATAAGGTATTTCAGCAATATTTGGATAGAATCGTCATTGTCTTCATTAACGATATTCTGGTGTATTTTAAGTCAAAGGCAGACCATGTTCGACATCTTACTTTAGTGTTGAAGAAGATGAGGGAACATCGATTGTACGCTAAGTTCAGTAAGTGCCAGTTCTAGCTAAGTCAAGTTGCATTCTTAGGGCACGTTGTTTCAGCTTAAGGAATTCAGGTAGACCCTCAAAAGATAGCAGCAGTGGAGAATTGGGAATAGCCGCGAACCGTCATTGAGATGTAGAGTTTTCTTGGCTTAGCAGGTTACTATCGATGATTTGTTAAGGATTTCTCGATTATGGCTTTACCACTAACGAGATTAACCAGGAAGAAAGTTAAATTCAAGTGGGATGATAATTGTGAGCAGAGTTTCCAGCAGTTAAAGTATTATCTCACGCATGCTCCGGTTTTAGCTCTTCCTGAGGATAATGGTAACTTCGAGATTTACAACGATGCTTCGTTGAATGGCTTGGGATGCGTTTTGATGCAGCATGATAGGGTAATTGTTTACGTTTCGCGTCAATTAAAACCTCACGAGATAAATTACCCTACATATGATTTGGAGTTGGCAGCCATTATTGATCGGATCATATTTATATATATATTTTTATATCAAATTCACTCGTCTTTTCTTAGTTAGTTCGTTATATTTTGAGCTATTTACGTTATTTTTGTGTTTTATAGAATTTATCTAGCTAAGAAAATAAAAATAGAATAAGTGAAGTGTTAAGTAATAATTTCGTCTAAACTATCTTTCTTGTTGATTAGAACTTATCTTTTGAAAAATAATATATATATATATATATATTTATATATATATATATATATATTTATATATATATATATATATTTATATATTTATATAAATATAATGTGTGTGTGTGATAACAGGTGGAAAACAGAAGCATGTGGGGGGAGTCCTCCACCAAAAGAAAACAATGATGAAAGGCACTCTCGGGCCTGGAAGAAAAGGAGGAGACAGAATGATTGCTTGGGCACCGAGAGAAAGAAAAGAAAATAATTGAAGAAGGGGAGAGACGGAGGGAACCAGAGAAAAAGAACAAGCTGCCATTGGCAGCTGAGAAAAGAAAAGAAAAACAAAAAAAAGAAAAGGAAGGCCTCGGGGAGGAATTAATAAGAAGGAAGCTGCCTCTTGGCAGCATTGACACACAGAGTGGGCGGATAGAAAATCAGAAATAAAACCTCATTGGAGAGAAGTAGATGCGGCTTGGAAGGCTGCCAAGCGAGAGAGAAAACAGAGCAGCCCATTGGGCAGTCACGAAGCCAGCTGCCATTTGGCAACTAGAAGGAATAAAGGACCTCGGAGAAGGCAGCACAGAGAGAAACAGGTGAGCTGCCATCTGGAGAAAGGAGCAGCGCATCAGGCGCCTGGGAGAAAGGAGCAGTTTTAAATCAGAGGAATAAGGGGCTGCCTTTCAAGGCAGTTTTGGCAAAGGCACGGACTGAGGGGGGCAGACCAGAGAAAGCTGCCAATTGGCAGCTTAAAGCCACAAGGTGCGCGCTGAAAAACAAAGGAGACAGGCGCGGATTGAAGGCAGCGCCACCACGCATCAGGCGCCTCGGGACCAATCTGCCCTCTTGGTAGCTCAAGTAGTCAGTGCACAGAAAATCCTAATTCACCCCATTTCGGTTTAATCTCTCCAAACTCATGTTTAATTTCTGTTTTAAATTATGAATAATGTGTAATTAATTTGTGTTGGCTAGAGGTTAATTCAAAGCCATGGATATATTTGTAATTTGAACTGGTAACTTCAGTTGTGAATTCTGAGTTGTGATTTAATTTGCTTAACTGCTTGATTAATAACTTATTTGTGTATGTCGATTAAGAATGCATACTTAATTTACATGCATGAATTTGATGCTAGAATATAAGTGAATTTCACCTAATCGTTATGAACTTATATTCATGAGTAGTGGAGGTTGCTAGTCACAATCGTGTTAAGTAAATTCTTGGCAGGAGTATCATGCTTTTCATAGTTACGAATGCCTCGTCAGTACTTATAGTTTTCACAAAGCTTAATGATCTTTGATTGTATCTCTATTGTGCTTTTCACGTAGGAGACTTTTAGAGAATGTGTTGAATTGTTGTATGCTGTTCATCCAATTCAATAACTTAAGGAAAACTTGAAGATTAAAAAAGTGTTGTTCACGGTTAATCTGGAGTATTGAGATTTATAACTTATCGAAAGAACAACTGAAAATCAATTTAGATTGCATTTGTGTCATGTGTGGAAAGAACCCTCTAACCAGTCCGTCGCCTATCATTCACCTTAATTTTATGCTTTTGTCAATTCTGTAATTTATTTAAGTTTATTTTACTTCTCGTCAAAACCAAACCCCCCCCCCATTATTAAATTATATTATTTAGTTAGTTTTCATTGTTTTGAGTCATTCTAAGTGTGTTTCGAGTTATTAGAGTTTTTAGCCTATTTTTGTGTCCTTGAGTCTTGTTTAATATTTTTAAATTAATTTAGAGTAGATTAGCAATCCCTCCTAATCCCCGGCCTAGAACGATACCCTACTTACACCTATACTACAATTGTCAAAAAGAGGGTTAACTTTGTGCGGTTTTAAAATCCCGTCAAATTTTTGGCACCGTTGCCGGGGATTAGCAACTTTGCTAGTCCCTTTATTTTTGTTTGTGTTTATGTTTATATTTGTGTTTGTGTATTTTACTTTTGGTATTTGATTTATTTTTCTTTCTTTGATTTTAGGTATAATTGGAGTAAGACATGGCATTTGCGACCATTCAAGCTCAATTGGCGCAGCTCACTGCTCAATTGACTAATAATGCCGAGAAGACCACAATGCCAAGTGTCTCTACACTTGATGTGCCCTATGAGCAAGGATATCAGACTCATCAATATCCTCAATTTTCTGCAAACGGAGATGCTTGGGGTTATCAAGGCTATGATCAACCAAGGGGCAACATGTTTTCCAATGCTTACAATTCGGATTGGAGAGATTATTCAGATCATATGTGGGAAGAACCTCAAGAAGTTCAACAAAGTGAATATTGGTAGCAAGATGAAGCGTTCTATTCAAGACCTATGCAACCACCACAGCCTCCCTCACAACAATTCCAATCGAATTCAAGTATGCCCATGAGTTATAATGAAATTCTTGAAGGACTAATCTCTTTGACGCAGGGCTCACAAAAAGAAGAACAATTGCAGTCATCTGAGGAGTTCTATCAGTGGCCATATGAACCATCACAGCCACCACAACCTCATATGCAATATGCTCAATCAAACTCAGGTTCGTCAATAGATTATAATCAAATCCTTAATGAATTAAACTCTTTGGTGCAGGGGTCACAAAATCAAGCTAAGGAGACTCACCAAGGAGAATATTGGCAGTCGTATGATGAGTTCTATACAACACCTATGCAGCCACCACAACCTCCCTCACAACAACTCCAATCAAATTCAAGTATGTCCATGGATAATGATCAAATTTTTCAATTACTAACCTCTTTGACGCAGGACCAACAAAATCAAGAGAAAAGAATGGATAACTTGAAGAATCAAATGAGAGAGATGGTGGAATTCATGGCACATATTCAAGAACAACGTGAACTCTCCAATCCAAACATTGTAAATTCAATAGGAGAATTTGAAATTGCTGAAGCCATCACCTTGGAAAGTGGCATGGAGGATGAAGATGAACCCCAGACGTCAATGGAAGAAGAGGATGTAGTTGAGACAATCAAGCCCACAGAAGTTGAATTTGATGACACGGGACAAGCCACAACCATCATAGTAAACCTGGCCAAGTTTAAAGTCCCGGAAATGTCCAAAGGCGTAGTTTTTGTCATTGAGTTTGTGTCGGAGAAAGACAGTAAGCCATCTTCTCCAATTTTAATTTTTATTTTATTTTATACTAACATATTTCTGATTTTAATGATTCAGGCACCCACCCGAGAATTTAAACCATTGCCGAATCATTTCAAGTATCACCTCCCATTGAAAGATAAATTTCATGCTTTGGAGCCGATGGGAGTTAAAGGAAAGAATCGTCCGGCTAAAGACGTTAAAGCAAGCGCTTCTTGGGAGGCAACCCAAGCAACCAGATTTGCATTTCTTAACCCTACTCTTTATTGCCTTTACTTTGAAATTTTTGTTTTGTTTAGTTAGTTGTGTTATTTGGTTGATTTTTGTTTAGTTTGTGTTTAAATAAATTAAGGGCAATGTTTATTTTAAGTGCGGGTAAATAAAGTCTTTTTACATTAATTTACATATTTTGATTTACATTTATTTTATTTTGCTTAAAATATACTTGAAAATAATAATAATATTATTAATATTAGTAATATATATATATATATATATATATATTTAAATAAACATAAAAGCAAAAAAGAAAAAAATTTACAATAATACGAAAACTAATAGCATTCATTGGTCATTGGTTAGGTGGCGCCGCAGAGGTCGACGGAGCTCCGGAAAGACGAAGAGCCAGAGTTGGAATCTCCGGAGCCGGAACACTTGGTGCAACTCCAGAGGACGAAGGCAACATAAACCTCGGGAGTAACGCCATGAACCTTTCATGATCACTCTGGATCCGACCGTCCGACTCCTGCAGCTGGTCCAGCTTCATCTTCATGCTGGTCGAGTAACTAGTTGCAAGCATGTGCAACTCCTTGTTCTCGTGCCTGAGTCCTCTGACCTCTTGCCGAAGACTTGCCATCTCTGCCATCAGCGACTCCACCTGACGAGTTCGGGCAAGCAGGCGCTGGCCCATGTTTGAAACTGAGCCTGCACTTTGGACGCTGAGAGCTAGAGATTCTTGAACAGCCAGCTCGTCCGACCGCCTGGATAGAATCCTATTGTCCCTTGGAGTGAGCAGATTTCTGGCAATGACCGTAGCGGTTATTTCATTCCTCATCATTGTGTCCCCGACTGTAAGAGGACCATTGGGGGATATGAAGGACGGATTCCAAATGTTGTTCGGAGAAGACGAGTCATCGTCTTCCCCGACATTCAAGTTAAGGCGACGGTCGGAAGGGCAAGACATTTTTAGAGGGAGTTGAGGAAGAAAAGAGTTCGGGAAGATTAAGATTGCTGAAGCGGAAGGAGTAAGAGTGCAGAAGTGCTGAAAGGAGTTCAAGTGTGAAGTGGAGCAAAATTAGCGCCTCTATAAAAAGAAGCAAATCAAAGAGGTGCCCGCTCCTCAGAGATCGAAGAGGCACCCGCTCCTCGCAGATCGAAGAGGCGTCCGAACGCAAATCGATGTGCCGGACACCTTTCTCAAAAGCTGGACGCTCCTTTCTCAAAGGCCGGATTCCTGTCTCAAAAGAGCCGTTCCTCTATCAAAAGTCGGGATTGCTCAGCATCACGAGGCGTTCAGTTTTTCCAATTTTGTCGTCACTCGTCACATGCAGCTTGGAGCTTTGCGAAAACCACGAGCCGACCCCTGTTTTCAAAAGATCAACTTTTCCAATTTTGTCGTCACTCGTCACATGCATTGTCAGCTTTCGGAAATTACGGGCAGCTTTGTCAGAAAGCGCGTAACTGGTACTGTTCATCCATCCACCGGCTGCCGACAAATAGTGAGGGAATAGTTCCGGTTGTGAAGAAAATTTCTATAAGTTTCGACCTTCGCCTTCCACAGCAAAGGCACACCCTCTCCACCTCTCTTCCTTTCTTCATCTCCGAGAATGTATTCCCAAAGAAACCTTTCGAGTCACTCAGTGTTCTTCATCCCTTGGATCACCCTAGAAAACAAATCATCCAGAGCAAAAGTATTTCATATCAAAAAGGTTAAAAGCAAAAGTATCTCATATCATGCTTTCTCCTCACCTTCATCTGAGGAACGTGGAGAAAGTGAGATCCTAATTGCTTACCTAGTCTTGCTCTCGAGTACTCATCTCAGACCCCTCCCAGCCCACTTCAAAAATAAACCTGTGTAGAGGTGCTTCTTCAAAAGCAAAAGTACCTCACAGACGAAGCAGGAGGAGTCTGAGTTGCTTCGAAGAGCAGATGAGTCTGGGTTGATCCAAGAGTTCAAGAAGATGCCACACCAGCGTGGAGACCGGACTACTTGAAGCATGTGGAGACAACGTGCTAATTCATCCTCAACTAAGCTGAGGAGCACTTGCATGAAGAAGGCCCATCCAGTTCAAGATGAAAGCTGTGGAAAATCAACAAGCGACCAATGATCACCTATTAGTTCTTTTCGTTGTCATTTATTTTCATTTTCTATTTTTCGTTTGCATTTTCTATATTTTCTTGCGTGCTTAACTGATTTATTTCTTTTCTTTGCAGGAATTTTTGAATATTTCCACCCTTGAAGTTGATTGCAGAATTTAAGCTTGGGGTCATCGATTGAGTTTTCTGCAAATTAGGGAAGTTTTCAATCATATTTACTTTATTTTGTTTCTTTTCATTTGGTAATTTTATTTTTATTTTTATTTTTATATTTGCATATTAATGTTTTCTGACATTGGGGACAATGTCTAGTTTAAGTGTGGGGGTATCGAGAGTACAAAAAATGACCAAATTGAAAATTTTTGTACCTTCGACTTTGAACTGGTTCATTTGTTTCCATGTTATTGCTTTTTGTTTTCTTAATTAGTTTTGTTTTATTTAATTTTTTCGGAATTTTTTAGAAAAATTTAAAAATCCAAAAATATTGTCTTGTTTTCCTTATTGTTTTGAATTAGATTTTTGTTAGTTTCCCGACCCAATGATATAATTGGATTAAATTTGAACCATGATTATCAAGAACTTAGTTAACATGTGTTGTATGAAATTCCTTATTCTCTTGTTAGTATTGTACATGTTTGATCATCTTTGAAAAACCAAATGCACATAGCCTTGTTGATGTGAAACTAAAGCATGACTTAAAGCTTCATATGTGAATTTAGTGACCATATACATCCTATGTGAGTTTTTGAGCCTATTGAAAGTGTGTGCATTTTTCATACACTCCTATTCTTTCATGTGTGATGAACTTATGTGAGATACATCTCTAGAACTTGCGTAACGATCTTTTGAAATATTTGTCATTGATTGCATGAACTTGAAAATGATAGAGGCATTAGGTTCACCACCATGGCCCAAATAACCATATTTCCCAAAGAAAAAATGATATCATTAGATTGCCAATTTGAGCCGTTTTGTTGAGCCGTTTATTTCTTAGCACCAGATATGTCTACCCTTATACCTCAAACATGTTTCCTTACCCTTTCCAAGTGAGCAATTTGAGACTGTCTTATGAGAAATGTTTATGAAGTACTTGGAAGGAGTTTGGCAAAAGAATAAGTGTGGGGGTATTTCATGTTTGTATTTATTCTTATAAAAAAAAAAGAGAATAGAAGAAAAGAAAAAGAAAGAGAGATTGTATACGAAGAAAATAAAAAGTTTTTAAAGTTTCAGTTTAAGGATGTGGTTGGAGGTGTTAAAAGAATCGCTGGAAAGTTTGAGTTCTTATAAATCTCAACAAAAGAATTGCTTGCAGTGTAACTTGGAACTTGTGCTTTCCTATTCTTTCGTTTCAATAGCCCTATCCCTAAGCCTCTTTACATCTAATAAAAAGTCCTCTTGATTTAAGTTTTGCAATTATGATTGTGGAGAAGTGATCTTTATTCAAGCTTATGGTAGAACTTTCACATTTGTTTCTTTGAGCGAAACACATGTGTGATTGAGTGCATATCCCGTGAGAAGGTTGCTAGTTTGCATATGATGTTTTTAAAAATAAAAACTTGAAATTGCATTAGCATGGCTATTTCACACACTACACTTCAAGGATGATTTAAAGATTACTGCTAATATTTGAATAAGGTAGATGATCTTGGATTAGCTTATTTGGTGCTAGCTATGGTTCTTGATGATTTGTGTTCTTGAATGAAATTTTATGAGGGTCACATAGGGGGAAGCTAATGTTTTTCATGTTATTACTTTTTCTGGTTTTCTTTGTTTTGCTCGAGGACTAGCAAAAGCTAAGTGTGGGGGTATTTGATCGGATCATATTTATATATATTTTTATATCAAATTCACTCGTCTTTTCTTAGTTAGTTCGTTATATTTTGAGCTATTTACGTTATTTTTGTCTTTTATAGAATTTATCTAGCTAAGAAAATAAAAATAGAATAAGTGAAGTGTTAAGTAATAATTTCGTCTAAACTATCTTTCTTGTTGATTAGAACTTATCTTTTGAAAAATAATATATATATATATATTTATATATATTTATATATATATATATATATATATTTATATATTTATATAAATATAATGTGTGTGTGTGATGACAGGTGGAAAACAGAAGCATGTGGGGGGAGTCCTCCACCAAAAGAAAACAATGATGAAAGGCACTCTCGGGCCTGGAAGAAAGGGAGGAGACAGAATGATTGCTTGGGCACCGAGAGAAAGAAAAGAAAATAATTGAAGAAGGGGAGAGACGGAGGGAACCAGAGAAAAAGAACAAGATGCCATTGGCAGCTGAGAAAAGAAAAGAAAAACAAAAAAAAGAAAAGGAAGGCCTCGGGGAGGAATTAATAAGAAGGAAGCTGCCTCTTGGCAGCATTGACACACGGAGTGGGCGGATAGAAAATCAGAAATAAAACCTCATTGGAGAGAAGTAGATGCGACTTGGAAGGCTGCCAAGCGAGAAAGAAAACAGAGCAGCCCATTGGGCAGTCACGAAGCCAGCTGCCATTTGGCAGCTAGAAGGAATAAAGGACCTCGGAGAAGGCAGCACAGAGAGAAACAGGTGAGCTGCCATCTGGAGAAAGGAGCAGCGCATCAGGCGCCTGGGAGAAAGAAGCAGTTTTAAATCGGAGGAATAAGGGGCTGCCTTTCAAGGCAGTTTTGGCAAAGGCACGGACTGAAGGGGGCAGACCAGAGAAAGCTGCCAATTGGCAGCTTAAAGCCACACGGTGCACGCTGAAAAACAAAGGAGACAGGCGCGGATTGAAGGCAGCGCCACCACGCATCAGGCGCCTCGGGACCAATCTGCCCTATTGGCAGCTCAAGTAGTCAGTGCACAGAAAATCCTAATTCACCCCATTTTGGTTTAATCTCTCCAAACTCATGTTTAATTTCTGTTTTAAATTATGAATAATGTGTAATTAATTTGTGTTGGCTAGAGGTTAATTCAAAGCCATGGATATATTTGTAATTTGAATTGGTAACTTCAGTTGTGAATTCTGAGTTGTGATTTAATTTGCTTAACTGCTTGATTAATAACTTATTTGTGTATGTCGATTAAGAATGCATACTTAATTTACATGCATGAATTTGATGCTAGAATATAAGTGAATTTCACCTAATCGTTATGAACTTATATTCATGAGTAGTGGAGGTTGCTAGTCACAATCGCGTTAAGTAAATTCCTGGCAAACGTATCATGCTGTTCATAGTTACGAATGCCTTGTCAACACTTATGATTTTCATAGAACATAATGATCTTTAATCGTATCTCTATTGTGCTTTTCACGTAGGGAACTTTTGGGGAATAATTTGAGTTGTTGTATGCTGTTCATCCAATTCAATAACATAAGGAAAATCTGAAGGTTAATTTAAGCGTACCTAATTAATTTGGGGTGTTGAGATTTACAACTTATTGAAAGAACAACTGAAGGTCAATTTAGATTGCATATGTGTCTTGTGTGGAGAAAAACCCTCTAGCCAGTCCGTCGTCTATCCGTTCACTTTTATTTTATGTTTTTGTCAATTTTATAATTTATTTAAGTTTAATTACTTCTCGTCTAAACCAAACCCCCCCCCCAATTATTAAATTATATTATTTAGTTAGTTTTTATTATTTTTAATCTTTTAATTCGATTTCCATCCATTTTAGTTCCTAGTGTTTATTTGATTGTTTTCATTATTTTGAGTCATTTGAGTGCGTTTTTAGTTATTAGAGTTTTTAGCCTAGTTTTGTGTTTTTGAGTCTTGTTTAATATTTTTAAATTAATTTAGAGTAGATTAGCAATCCCTCCTAATCCTCGGCCTAGAACGATACCCTACTTACACCTATACTACAACTGTCAAAAAGAGGGTTAAATTTGTGCGGTTTTAAAATCCCGTCAATTATCTTTGTGTTGAAGAATTGGAGACCTTATCTCTATGGCGAAAAGTGTAGAATCTTCAAAGATCATAAAAGTCTCCAGTACCTGTTCACTCAGAAAGATTCAAATCTTCGTCAGCGAAGATGGATAGAATTGCTAAGTGACTATGACTGCATGATTGAGTATCACCCGGGTCGTGCAAAAGTGATAACTGATGCTCTTAGTAGGAAACCTCAGGGTAGAGTTAATGCTTTCTATGCGAGCCGTATTCCGCTTCTTGCAGAGCTGAGATCGACTAGAGTGAAACTGGAGTTAGAGAATTCTGAAGCAGAAGATCGAGTAAATGCCTTACTTGCTAGTTTCTAAGTTAGATCGATCTTGATTGATCGTATTCTCGAGGACCAGATGAATGATGAAGATACTCAGGAGCTTATTCGTTTATGAAACGATGGTAAAAAGAAAAACCTTTGAATCAGAGAAACAGACGGCAAGCTTATGCAGGGAAACTGGATGTACGTGCCAAACAATGCAGAGTTAAAGAAGGATATCTTAGACGAAGCGCATATTTCCGCTTATGCGATGCATTCCGAAGACACAAAAATGTATCATACCATTCGATCATTTTACTATTGGCCGGGTATGAAGAGAGAAATTGATGAGTATGTGAGTAGATGTTTTGTGTGTTAGCAAGTTAAGCCGAAAGAAAGAAGCCATTTAGGTTGATACAGCCACTTCCCATTCCACAGTTGAAATGGGAAGATATTACTATGGATTTTGTGTACAAGCTTCCTCGTACACTGAATGGCTATGATGGAATTGATGGTTGATCGGCTTATTAAGTCAGCGCATTTTGTTCTTGTGAGGGAAAAGTATTCTTTGAGCCGATTAGCTGAGTTGTTCATGTCGAAGATTGTGAAGTACCATGGCGTTCCAATTAGTATTGTTTCAGATCGCGATCCTCGATTTACTTATAAGTTCTGAATTGCATTCCAGGAGGCTTTTGGGTACGAGACTATTGTACAGTACAGCATATCATCCTCAGACAGACGGTCAATCAGAGAGGTCTATTCAGACATTGGAGGATATGCTGAGATCTTCGGTGTTGCAGTTTGGCGACTCATGGCATCATCGTTTGGATTTGATGGAATTTGCCTACAATAACAGCTTTCATTCAAGTATTGGTATGTCACCATTCGAGGCATTTTATGGCAGGCCATGTCGTACACCGTTGTGTTTGTCAGAGGTTGGCGAAAGAGTTTTAGTGGGCCCTGAGTTAATAGAGGAGACTACTCAGATCATTCAGATTATTAAATCCAATATGAAAGCGACCCAAGATCACCAGAAGAGCTTAGCAGACAGACATGCCACTGACCGAGTGTATAAGGTAAGTGATTGGGTATTCTTGAAGTTATCGTCGTGGCGAGGTGTTGTACTATTTGGAAAGAAAGGAAAGTTGAGTCCTAGGTACATCAGACCTTATCAGATCACCGAGCGAATCGGTGAAGTAGCTTACAGGCTTGAGTTGTCGTCAGAGCTATCCAGAGTACATAATGTGTTTCACGTTTCGATGCTTCAACATTATGTTTCAGATCCGTCACATGTGATCCCTCTGCATCCTATAGAGATTAATCCAAATTTGACTTACGATGAGGAGCTGTTGACGATACTTGATTGGAAAGATAGGGTACTCAGGAACAAGACAGTGCGTTTGGTGGAAGAACCACTCAGCAGAAGAAACTACTTGGGAGACCGAAGACATGATGAGAGAGATGTATCCGAGGTTGTTTTATGGATACTAGTGTTGTTTTATAGTATGAAATTTCGGGGACAAAATTTTTATAAAGTGGGTCGATTGTCACAGCCTGTCCCGAAATATTTGTATCGAAGGTGTGAAAATACTAAATTACCCTTGGACATTTTGAGTTCGGTAGTGGTGTGGTTTAAGTCTAAAGTTTATTTGGACAAATTCTAGGTTTTCCTAAGTTTTAGGAACTAAAGGAAATGTGTTGGTTTTGATTGGTGGCTTTTGGACCACACACACACACCAATCCCATTCTCTCTCTCACTCCCGTGTCTCACTCTCTCTCTATCTCTCTCTCCCATTTCGTACGGACGAGACCCAAAACCCTTGCAAACGTGATAGATTGAAGTGGAAAATGGTATATACGTGTTCGTGAGGACCTTACGAGTTCAACCATACCCATTTCAGGTAAGAACTCCCTCGATTTCACGTAGAAACCTCACGACCCGTACATGCACTGTTCATGAAATTTTTCATGCTTGATTTTTAGGGAATTCTAAGCTCACAGTGAGCTTCTAGACATCTCCACGAACCTCGGGGACCATCGTTTGAACGATTTGGACGTCGGGATGGCCCCGTTCGAAGTTGGCCAGTTTTGGTGGACTTTCCCGACGAATTTTCAGAGGTTTTTCGAGGTTTTT
The DNA here is from genome assembly GCA_963580275.1 of Crataegus laevigata. Taxonomy (NCBI): domain Eukaryota; kingdom Viridiplantae; phylum Streptophyta; class Magnoliopsida; order Rosales; family Rosaceae; genus Crataegus; species Crataegus laevigata. The sequence goes on from OY756944.1 coordinate 1,820,448, forward strand.
AAAGGTATAGCCCTCTTCCTCACTTAATTTAGAGCACGTAGGAAGAAATTTAAGGAAAAATGGTGAAGAAATGGCCGAGAAAACCCGAGTTGCAGGTTTTCTGGCCGGCGACTGGAGGTAGACGATGATGCGCGTGGAGGCGCGTAGGTCTGTGTCACCAGCGGCGCGTGGGGGCGTATGGGCCACCCAAAAAAATTTCTAAAAATTTCATGACGCTCGTGAGGTTGTGTAGGTCTCGTTGGTATATGTGTATGCCAATATTGAGCTTCGTATGAGAAGTTATTATCGAGTTTCATATATGTGCATTTAATTAACGTAATTACATTTATTTGTCATATAGGCGAGACCCATCTAGAGGACGAGCGTTGCCAAGCTAGGCACGCGGGTTACGACCCGTCGACATATCAGTGAGTGGGCAATTATTTTCCGTATATACCTATATATATTGCTATTTTCCCAGAAAATGAATTTAAATGATGAAATGATTTGAGATGCCATACAAAGTATCTATTTATTTTAAATATGCATTAGTACTTGCATATAATTGTGATGGTACTGCGGACGCACAGGTAAGTATCAGGTGAGGTTCTATACTGATTATGATTAGAATGAAATGATGTGATGTGATATGAATGAATGAAATGATGTGATGAGAGCTCATAAACCTGCACATTGATATTAGTGCTCCCGCCCAGAGTAGGGGCATAGTCTTTCACGTGATGTTCACCTCCCGCACTGCATGCTCGCCTTGGATCCAAGTAGGTGCATAGTCCTGTTGTATAGACCACTATAGGTGGGTTCGACTTGTAGGTGACCCGCGAATTATTCTCACAGTCTTCATGTGATTGTAGCACTAGAGCATATTATTCTATATACAGATGATGAGTTGTAGACCACTAGAGGTGGTAATGATTTTGTGTGCAGGATATATATATATACATGAGATAACGAGATGATTATGAGATATATATATATATATATACAGCCGAGGGCTGAGATGATTATCAGACAGTTGATCACATCCATAGAGCTATGATGAGCATTTAGTATAGATACTTTGGCATGGCATACATACAGATATTTTCACAGCATGATTTTGAGATATATATGTATATGAGTATATACTTTATTTCTGGGAAATTATACAGGTTTTACGGTGAAGGGTTACAGCTTTTGAGAAAAGAACGATTTAAAAAAAAAAGATTTGTTTTACTGACCCACTCAACTTTGTTTTTCGCCCCTCCAGATATTAAGTAGTGTTCATTGGTGGCATACGAGGATCTCCCGGACGTTCTGACAGAATCCACTCATGTAGGACCACTTTCGGGTGTCAATTGCATTTAGTACTTTCTGCTTGACTGCACTTAGTTATTTATGCTCTGGTTCTGTAAAGGCACTATAAATTCTCTCACTAGCACGTCACCTTAGTTTGGACTGCTAGTAGGTGGTTTTAGTTCCTTCGTATTCCTATTATTAATCCTACTTCCGCACTGTGCACATGGTTACGTCACGCTCACATGACGGCCAGCACGCCTTGATTCGGTCGGGGTGTGTCAAATTTTATTTATTTTGAACTCCCTTAAAAAAAACATGAGGGCCTGTATGGTTTTAAAAATCCATGTACCCACCTTTAAAGTATAGAGGATGCGATTACGAGCGTTTGCATATTTTTTTCCACATTTTTCACACTCGTAAATTAATTATTTTTTTAATGTATTTGATATTTTTAAATTACTTGATGTTTTTATTTTTAATGTGTTTTATAATTTTCTAATCTCACTACTTGCATATAGTATTTTATAAAAATAAATAAATAAACTTAAATTTTTAAAATTTATTTAAAATAATAATTAATAAACAATATATATATATATATATATATATATATATATATATATATCCACTATATCTATTGTATTTTATAGTAAGTTTTTTTAGTAATTAAAAAAATCATCAAAATAACTTTTTTCTTTTTGTATCGAAACAAGTTACCCGCGTGTCACTTTCGTGAAAACCTGTTAATGACCTGTGGGTAACGGGTTCTTATCGTGTGACCCGATAACGACCTAATTAGTTATCGTGTTGACCCGAAACCCGTTATTTTTATGTCATTTACTTGTCGTGTTAACGAGTCGTATAAAAAATTGTCAGGTATAATTTTGACACAATGTCGCAGTTATATAAGTCATTTTCTACAAGTTTCTATTTCATAATATTAAACACAGGATACGTGAACGAATAGAGATAGTATAACATTAATAATATTAAGCTAGAAGTTCAATTGTCAAGACTAAAAATAATTTAATTATTTTTGAAGTTGAAGTTTGACACAGATGGAGTTTTATTGTAATAGTGATGGTTAGAATTTAATGACGTTCTCACATTATTTTTAGGTTAGAATTTAATGGTGGTCTCAAAACTTTAATAAAAAGTAATATGTGAAAGATTATCATCTCGAAACACACGTTACAATATAAGTGAACGACATAGTTGATATTGTTTACTTATAAAATATATTAATAAATTACAATATAAGTGAGATGAAAACACAATGTGACGGTGTTTGGAATAAAAAAAATGCCCAAATAAAGATTCATTGAAAATAAACAACAGTAGACCCAGAGCTCAATTATTTCCTCCCATATTTTCGCAACTCTTTAAGCAGTTAACTACTTGGATTCAAACCCTCAAACATATAGCAAGCCCTAGAGTTCAATCATTTACACACCAAACCCTAACTAGCACCCATCCCTTAACTCATTCAAGCTCATTACCAAACAGCAGATCATTTTTCCTCAACTCAGATTTGACCCCAAACACTTCTTTCTCTGGCAGAATAACACTCACCACTCTTCCTCCATCACCAAACTCTTTAGCCCCAGCAGGCAGCAACAAAACAGCTCCTTCATCACCAACACCTTGTATGTTATAATGCACGCAAACCGGCTTATGTCCCTTCACTTCCAACCCATAAAAATCGACATCTTCCCAGTTCACAAACGTCAAGTTGGCTCCATACACAACAAAATCAGCTACTCCATTCTCATTCTCTATGGCCTCTTCGATTCGTGTTTTCTCATTCTGGCCGGCTTGCATGGCTAGCAAGTTTGCTAGTTCTTTGGGATCCATATCGGAAACCCTAAAATCTGCCTCAACTGTGCTTATAGTCTGACTGTTGCTGCATTCACCTTCTGTTCTCTTATTTCTGTCATTTTTACAAATTGTCACCAATTTTGGTTGTGGCCCTTCTCTAACTGTGGCTATGCATTTCCAAATTAGGGCACAAATAAGTTCAAAAATTGGAATTTGGTCACTTTCAATTTGACCTAATATCTTGACTTGCAAGTTGTCTAGCTGCGTGGCAGATACAGGGAACGAGAATGTTTCCATTATGCAGTTATTGGGACTAATCCAATAGTCACCAACAGAGTCCACGTGTCTGATGGAGAGTGGTGGTGGTGATGGATTTTTTGCAAGTTTTTGTTGAACATTTGTGTTCGGTTTTGCATAGTTTGGTAGCTTGCTAGGCTCCAAATCAGACAGGACTTGCCCTAAGCCGTTGATGAAATCTGATGCCGCAAATGCATCTCCGAGGACATGAGACCAGCTGAGGCCTAGTGATATTCCTCCACATTTGAAATAAGTAACCTGCACAAAATAAAGCATTACATCTAAAAACATTGTTTTAAAAATCTCCACATAAAGCTGTTTAGGCTCTAGACGGCTGGTCATTACCCTAATTAATTTCTAGGCGTTTGAATATTAAGAAATGGCGGCTAGACTTGCTCAGGTGTCTGCCTAGCTTGCCTAGGTTCACCGCCTAGGGACCCATCTAGATCGCGACTCTCACTCAGACAAAAAATCGACAAATTTCATTTGCCATTTAACTTTTTTCAATAAAATGTAAAAGACTTGTTGAATACTTGGTCATACACTAACTATAGCTTGTTCCTCGTATTTTTAATATGCTCTAATAATTTATAATCTATGTATCATTTTATTTTGCAATTTATGTATCCCAATACCATTATGTATTTATTAAGTATAAAAGGCACTTACTTATGCAATATATGATAAAATTTACGCCCCGCCTAGCTGTCTAGGCACTTACTTATGCAATATATATGATAAAATCTATATATCATTTCATAAGTATAAAAATTATGAAAAGCATTTATTAATTACTAAAAATAGATTTGAAAGCAACTTCCTCTGATGCATTTCCATGTCATGCCACAAATAAATTGTAATTTCGATTGGAAAACACTAGTGATGTTTTTTTTACCGTTATTGTTGACACAGGCTTTTTGACATTTCCTTTAGAGATGCTCTAAGAGGATGCATGTTGTATGCCAATTCATCTTAAACCAATCAATCAAATTTAATGCCCTATATTAATGACTATTATATTGAGAACATGACCAATTAGCTTTTAAGGGTATGCATGTTGTATGCCAAGTCATCTTTAGACCAATCAATCAAATTTAACGCCCAATATTAATGACTATTAGATTGGGAACATGAAACATGACCATTTCGTCTAGCCTGTCTTTTGGTTTTATTTTAGGTTTGATCAATAATAAAAAGTTGTACTGAGTTCGATGTTAGGTTATAACTTATTATGTCTTGTCCTTTCAGGTTAAAAGTCCGAAGTGTTTTTGTTTTTTTTTTGTTTTTTTTGTTCGCAACATTTTTTTCTCAAAATTGTAACGAGTTGGATGTTAAGCTAAAAATAGCACGAATAGTAAAACTAATTACTGCCAACTTTTGTTCTCAACATTTTTTTCACAACAATCATACAGAAAAGGGGAAAGTAACTTTTTTTAACAACTTGTAACAAATTACTGCCAACTTTTTAAGGTCTGGATATTCGTTGACATAAATAAATAAAAAATTACCTGGAAGAGAACAACTGGAGAGAAGAATAGTTCAGGGCCAATGATTTGGTTAGAAGCAAGCAACTTCTGAAGAGACCAGTCCAACCCTAGCCATTCATCGATGGTTTTATCACACTGCGCTTCAAGATACCTCACACCGCAATCGTTGCACTTCATATAGGGCCGGCCGGATTCGGATCTCCGAAACCGGCCGCTTGTCCGGTAGGTGACACATAACCAAGTGAACATAGCTTCCTTTATGCGGTTAGTGGTGAGGCCTTGGGCTGCCTGGCTGTCAAAGAAGTAGACTCCTCTAAGGTAGTGAAGCTTCATAGCCAAGTCCATGCCACTCGGGTTATGAACCACGTCCGGCCCGGTAACCTTGGCCGGCCCGACCGATGAAAGCTTGATGCCATAGACCAAGTTTTCTTGACTGGCTAAGACCATGGTGGTAGAGAAATGAGAGGGTGTTTGAGTGTTGAGGTGGTGCCTAAGATTAATGGTGTAGGTTGTAAATATATATGCGAAGGTGAGCAGTTGAGAAAGTTAATCCACCTTCGTTGCAGATGAAATGTCAATTTGGTTGGTCCAGAAGAACGGTTCGGCATGCATTAAATAGTGGCCTTCATGCACCCTCCACTGATTTTAGGCTCTTCCGTCGCCGTCATGGCACCTAATTGCTTCTCACTGCTCCACTGATTTTTCCCGGAATCAAAGGAAATTAATTAAGGCCACTTACTTTACGTGGACCTTTGAAATTAATTCTAGCTATAAATCTCTTTCAAATTAAGGTGAAATTAAGAACCACCACTAATATTATAATTTAGTAGTATTGCTCTTTATTTGGAGAAATTTTTTGGTGCCCTGAGAATCTGTCTTGTTACACCATGTGTTATAACACAACTGATTGATTTTTTTTTTTTTTAAGTTTCTAACCAATTGTATTATTACACTTGGTGTACCAGGTGTTAAAATATCGTATCAGTGGAAATATCGTTATGCAAATTTGTTTAAATATCTATGGATATACCGAATATTGATATCCGCAGCTTTCGATGGAAATGATGGAAATTTAAAATGAAGCTTTAGTGATTGTCAAACATTGATTTGGACGAAATATAAAAGTTTCTTCGATATGAGGTGAAGTTTAGACTTCACTCCCAATTTTTTTTATCATTCTCTTTTCTTTTCTTTTCCTTTCTTTTTTTTTTGTGGATATTTCCAAGAAAATATAGACCTTGTCGAAGAAATTTTAAACACTAGGGGGCGTTTGTTGCGCCGGACTGTCTCGGACTGGACTAGTTGCAGGGACTAAGCTGGACTGGCTTAGACTAGACTAAGCTGGACTAACTTAGTGAAGCGTTTGGTGCAGTGTCGGACTAAGAAGCAGGATAATAAAAACAGTACTGTTCACCAGATTTGTGTTTGCTTACACTAGGACTACAAATTTTTGTCATTGTATAAAATACATACATGTCAAAAGGCACCACATAATGCTATAGTCATACTTCTCAAACCCTGATCACGATCAACCATTTTGACTTATGCAAGTATAAGGTATTAATTAATTTTCCTTAGATAGCGAGTACAATTGTTATATGACTTATGCAAGTATAAGGTATTAATTCATTTTCCTTAGATAGCGAGTACAATTGTTATATATGGCCGACTCATTATGTGACTTATTAATCACAATCTTCACCCCTCCACCAAAAGCATGAAACCAATACAAGTACGGAAACACTGAAAGGGGAAGAACAACAATGTGAGGCCAAACGAATTATGCAACTACTTTCCCCTTTCTTTCTTCTATCTTACAAATTATGTAAATAGGAGCTGTCCTATGTTACAAATCAAAATTGAGGTGGAGTTGCAAATATACCCATCTAGTTTTCTCAAATGCTCAATTAGGATGAGCTTCTCAGCTCCTAACCAAATGACAACAAAAAATGCACAAGCCTTATATATATCTCCCTTTCTACGCAAACCATTTCACTTGGTCGCGTTTATGAAACTTTCCGTTTTGAATGAATTAGCCGGTGGGGAAAACCACCCGTTGAATCCAAATAGCGAGCCCGGTCCCCGAGCATGCCATTACGTGTTGAGTGTGTCCCCGTGACGTGTGACGACATTTGTGTTTGAGACGTGTTGAGTCATGATCACTGCAACAGTGCTGATCACATTAATGCACCTAGAAAACTCAAACACTGTCGGTGGTGCCCAGACGCCTTTCTAGCTTTTGCTCTAGTGTGGTCCTATCACCACAGTTACAAGGTGAAGTGTGCCCATTTGAGTTGTTCAATATGGAATGACATACGGCAGCGCATGAACATCAGCTGACTCTATCCGCAGAACCTCTGACCATACCTCAGGTGTCTCCTCAAACCCTGAAGATTCCACCTTGGGTTTCTTTGATTGGGCATCACTGCACCCAAACAACCAATCTTGATCGTCATGATCAGGCACTTCGTCCAACTTCGGAACCAAATAAACATGGCTTAGATATCTGGAATCCGGATGGGGTGATCTCGTGCATGCTTCAGCAACAGGAACAACTGGTGTAGCTGTAGATGTCGGCTTTGCAGTGGAGACAGCCAATGATGGAGCTTCAACAATGCCATTTATGTTGCACTCCTTAACATCCACCTTAACGTTATTTGCAGCACCCAGCCTATCTGAAACACATGGGATGGAAGTCTGGCAAGATTCCAGTGTTCTCCCATTTACAGGCAATGAATGAGAGGAAGAGGAAGGTCTCGACAGTTTACTGGGCCTAATATCATTGGCTGTAAGATCAGAAAAGGAAGCACCATTAGTCAGCTAAGAATAAAAATTACCAAAGCTTGAACCTGCTTGACAAAATTGTTTCAAGAGCACTGCCAATTGACTGATACCAAACTGGAAAACAACAATATTCAGAATCAAAGGAAGCAGAGGATAGCAGAATCCAGCTTTAGTTCCAAAAAGTGCACCTACAACCTCCCTCAGTTGTAGGCAAAAAGAGGCCAACTTGTGTTAGACAACTAAATAGCATGATTGGGATCCAACGATGATACTTTGCATCATAAAAAAGAACTCACCATGCACAACTCCATTTGTCCGTATGTCCTTTCTTTTCTTCAGATTTCCATCAGCACCAGCACTTTTGTTGCCGTCCTTCGAAAGTTGGGAGGTTTTGACACTATGGGAATCTATGTGATCCTCTTTATCGCTCTTTCTTAATTTATCAGGCTCTGCATTCTTAGTTTCATTTTTCTCCTTTGATTTCTCTTCCTTTTTCTTCTCTTTGTCTGGCTCTCCATTCTTAGATTCATTTTTCTCCTTTGCTTTCGCTTCCTTTTTCTTCTCTTTATCTTTGTCTTCGTTTTTCTTCTCTTTATCTTTGTCCTTGTTTCTCCCTTTTTTTTTCTTCTCTCTATCTTTTTCCTTGCGTTTTTCTCCTCGTTTATCGTCACCTTCCTTCTCTTTGGCCTTTTCTTTTCCATCAATATCTCTATCCATGTTGCTTGCCAATGGTCTGGAAAGTCCTTCAGCTTTCGGTTCAACCACACCAAGAAGGTTCTGAACCATCGTGCTCCCACTAATCTGTGCTGCACCCCTGACTCCTTGCCCATATGTCCTTCTGTCATCAACTCCCCTGTCCTTGTTCGTTTCCTTAACTTCAGCCAAAATGTCAGTACCCTCGGCCAGCAATCTGACCACCCCCTCATCCTTCTTTCGGTCTGATTCACTAATCTTCCCAACCAGATGGTTACTGATTGCCCTGGCCTCATCTTTACTCCTACCCAACTCCACCAATACAGAATTCTGGTTTTGCTCGGCCAGATGACAGTACTGACTGAGTTTCTCTGCCTGATGACCTCCAATTTGCCCCGTATATCTCTTGTCAATACAGTTGCCCTTGTACTCTTTCTGAATGTATCTCTCTTCACCATGACCCTCGGTCTTTCCTGGAACTCTCTTCTCGTCTGAAGTACTTGTTTTGTCTTTAACCAGGTCCCTATCTTTCTCCTTATCCTTCTTTTTGTCTCTCTTTTTTTCCTTCTTGTCTTTCTTTTCCCGATGCTTTCCTTCACTTTTATCTTTACTCTCTCTCTTGTCCTTGTCCTTCTTTTCCTTTTTATGCTTCTTTTCTCTGTGCTTCTCCTGTAATTATTGAAAAGTTATAAAAGAATAACTGGTAAGGATATATAATCAAGGTAAACATATCTATTCATTTAATAGATAAAAATAAATAAAGAGGCTTCAGGGAATCCATACTGATTAAATAGATAATAAGGACTGACTTGCGAGAAATGCCACAGAAAACAACTAAATCTAAACCTCAGTGAATTCTTTCAGTCTTTGGACAATATACTACTGATGTCTACTGATATGTTCACCGTCCAAACGTACCCCATACCGGTAAGGATCCTTGCTTTCCTTTTCAAAAGATCCCAAAAACCAGAAAAGAACAAAGGATAACAAATGTTCACAGTTTTCAAATAGTTTTGGCACTTAAACTATCAAAAACATAGTTTTTGAAGAAATAAAACATTCTATGAGTAGTACACGAAAAGTGATACAAACCTACCATCACTCGCTTGAAAATAAAAATAAAACCTTGTTTTATACATATCCTGAAGGGGAAAGTAAAAAAAGAAAGAAAAAATAGGTAATAGAAATTACAATTAAATGACATGTAAAAAGCAGTGTCACTAGTGCATCGGAAGGGCAAAATTGTACTATGCCAATAACCACCACCCACCAAATTGCAACATAAGAACCACCATAAGATTGTTTCCTCACAAATAAAATTTCAGAACTTATATAGGAGAAGAGAATACTAGCAAGACAGACAGTCAAGTACAAAGTAAGAACTTCAGGCTTATAAGATGGTGCAGAAATAAGATATACAAAGGCAATCCGAAACCAAAGTTCAAGACAAGCAAAACAGGAAAAACAACCAAAAAGGAAAATTAGAACATTTTGAATACAAACCAACAATAAAAGACTGATCATCAAAAAGCCGTTATCACCAAGATAAAGGAGAAGCAATGCAAGGAAACTTCTTTGGTTCATAGCCAACTTCCTACGCGGTGTCCAAAACAGAAGACAGTTAACAATTATCCATACTCTCCAGTCTCTCAGTCATCAATCATATCCTACCATATAAAAAAAAATTAGCAATCCAAACTTCAGGGGACAAAGAAAGGAGGATGAAGAGATAAAGACAAACAAATAGGGAATGAGAAAACAGAACAGAAAGGAAGATTGTACAACATGATAAAAGCCCAAATCACAAAGTAAAAAAGAAAAAAAGACAAAAGACAGTCCCCCCAAAAATCCAGGAATGTTGATTCCCAAAACAAACTCTATCCCAGAATCTCCCCGTTTCCTCACCCTAAATGTTTCTTTTTCCGAGAAAAGAAATAATTTTATTGCAACAAAGACTATAAAACAACAAAATCAAATGCAGTCAAGAGGACCACTAAAGGAAAATAGAAACGCATGAGGGAAACAAACCCCTCCGAAAATCTGAAAAAAAAAATAGCAGGCCTACAACATCATTGACTTCCCGCCAAATTAGTAGAGAAAGGAATAAGTCTAAATTCATTAGAGACCTAGAGAACAGACCAAAACTGGACCTTATCCCATAGCTCCTCAGCCCCCACACCACAATAGCCTTCAAAAGCTCTTTATTTCTTTCCATCCAGACCACACAAATCACAGCAAGAACTAAACACCCCCATATAACTCTTGCCTTCTTGCCCCTACTAAAACTCAATAAAAGACAGCAAGGAGAGAAATTCCTCCATTTCACCTTCGTTCAGATTCGTACCCCTAATATTTTCAGAACCCTATTACTTCTCAAAAACACGTGCATAATTTAGATATCACCAAATACACACTAGCTCCAAACAGTTTGTGTGCCAAGCTTTAATGAAAGCATACAACGAGGAATAGATAATCTATACTTCCAGGTTCTTTTTGCACATGATGCATCAATGCTGGGCTAGACTAGGCATCCTTTGAATAATATCACAAGTATTGGCTCCACTTTGAGAAATAATCCAGGCCTATAAGATGAAATTAGGGACTGGACAAATATGACATGACAGTATGTTTAACTAGCTGGTGATTTGTATTGGAATCCTTAAACTACGCGAGACCCATTGCTCAGTATAAGCTCAGTTTATGCATCAAAACATATAATCAAGATATAATCAAGGTCTAAAATATCGATGATATCGGAAATATCGGTAGTCCAAAAACACGGAAATTTCAATGGAAATATCGGGATATTATCGATATCGATAAAAAATGAATAAAAGCCACGGAAATTGTAAGAAAAACTTGGAAATTTTTATTGAAACTTAGCAGGATGTTTATTTAGCCAATTATCTATTAGTTTATCACAAAAAATTAGAAGGAAATGCATTGCATGATGGATTTAACTGATTTAAGTTGATTATATAGCGAGTTGGCAAACATTGTGAGTGTAGAAAATATGTAAATATTTTAGCATATTTTCACAAAAACATAAGTGATATGGTAGTCAAGGTATTGAAGGAGTAAAATAGGAGGGGTTCGAATCCCCTTGGTGTTTTTTTAAATATAGAAATTTAAAAAACACGAAAATTTCGATGGAAATATCGATGACATCGGAAATATCGATAGTTCAAAAACACGGAAATATCGGGATATTATGAATATTTTAGACCTTGGATATAATTGGAATCTGATAGTCCTAGCACTAGAAAAGAAAAAGGCCTTGGAGTACTGATCCAACTTAGAGAGTAACGTAAACTATTGCTGATTCAACATGGCCCCACTGAACATGAATAGAAAATGTTCTCCTGGTCACCAGGTGACCAAGGAATTCATGGTCACTAACTCTTAGATTTGATCTCGAAGCTTGAGATTAAAACATGAAAAGCACCACCATTTACTCTCTGCCCCTGATATCAAATCCAAAGGTGGGTAACATATAAATCCTGAGTAAGAGCGGGACTTGAACATGAATTGGGTAAAAAAAAAAATTCAACCTAATAGTCACTAACTGGCAAAATGACGATGATTATTTTTACAGGACTTCAACACGCAGGCGAGAAGGCATCCAACAAATATAATTGATTAGAAATCAGGACAAAATGACCAGTTATGCCCAGCAATTACTGGACTCTAACTGGCACCTATATCTTTACTTCATATTTTCTAATTATATTTGTTCGTAAACTATAGCATTACTGAAATAGACAATCTTCAGTAATGACGATACTTATTTTGTTTGCGTATCGATGAGTAAGCCATACTAATTAATTGCTGGAACTCACTTGTATGTGCCTAACGAATGATTATTTCATTTTACCATTTTTATCTTTTTGATAAATCATGTCCGTAATGAATGTCATACGAAATAAAAGATATTAATGAAACAATAAAAGGAAAGAATTTAACCTTTTTCAGCAAGTCCACATCATCTGTCCTAGTCTTTTTTTCATATCCAGGTGGAGGAAATGGAAAGCAGCGCGACATTGCATAAAGCCCGACAGTACCAAAAACCAGTATCTTCCAATGAAGAAAAAATTAGTTTCCAGTAGCACTGTTCCAGAAAGGGAACGAACCAGCAACTATGCTCATGTCCATGCACCATGTCCCCGCATTCATTCCCAGCATCAAAAATCCGCCATTAGCTTCTCGGTCACTTCAACCAGTCCCTTAATCCTTTCCACACAGATGTGCAGGCAGGTCAATGAGATTCACTTGAAAAATCAAGGCTCAGCACAAGCACGACCTCAATGTAAACAACTGCAACACAAATCTGAACTAACTACTCCAAAAGCTTTTCTGCCAAGAATGTTGTTCAAACTAAGTAAACCCGAATGGTTTTTTGAGAAACAAAAAAGGTCCACCACAACCTAATCGTCTGCGTTGCCTTATGGGCCAATACAGTATATCAGCTACCCCTTATTACCAAATACCAAAAAGAAATTGATTCCCAGTTGAAGATCAAGCATGTAAAAGCAGCAAAAACCCAGAAGCCCTTTTGCTCCAAAATAACGATTCGGCAAGTCTATGATCACTCCTGTACCGAATTCAATATGTGCAATCTTCTTCCATGCTCAGAAAAACAACACTTCCCATAATTCTATGCAATCTCAGAGTTCATGTACTCACCCAGCACTGCCAAATGCACAATTCCATTCCCCGAAAGATGGGAGCTTATGCTCATTCGATGCAGGGCCGCGATGATCCCAATACTACTCAGTTCCTTGCACTGATCAAACCCTAATTAGTCCAAAACTGCAGAATTGGAGCAGTACCCAGTTGCGATCCAACAAAAACCCTAGAAAACCCACCAAGAAAGGAAACACCCACTACCAAAAACCCTAATCCCACTCCTCAAACAAAAAATTAAGGGCAAAAATTCAAAACTTCAAGAAAAAGAAAAAAGAAAAGAGAATCGACCCACTTTACAATTTCAATTTTTAATTCGAGGATATCGATCAAAAGGGCAAAAGAGAGTGGATTCAAAGCTTTAAAGAGAAAATCTGCGAAATCTGAATTATGGGTATTTGATAAATAACAGGTGAGATTACCTCGTCCACTACAAAGTGGGCAATGCAGAATGAAAGAGGAGATCTCTCTCTGTCTTTCTCTGATAGAACCCAAATCTCAACCCTAGCTCAACCTTAACTATTACACATGGAAGAGAGGGAAAGAACGAAGGAGGCAGAGCTCCAATATATTTTTATATTGATTTCTGTTCTGTAAATTTGATATGTTCTGTTTTATACAGACTCCACACCTTAAACTGCCAGCTGGCTTTTTTTTTTGACAGTGGAAGCATTTTTGCTCGACACCATAAACTATAGGGTATACTAATATTAATCAATTAATCATATACTCATCATCTACTTAATCAATTAACACGTACGTGTCAACTAATTAGGTGTATGGTGAGTATACATTATAGTTTTTGGTAGAGCTGGGCATTTAAAAAGAAAAAAAAAACCTACTTAACCACCTAAACCGCACGGACAGTTTGTTTTTTTTTTTTTAATTTTCAATAGTTAAACTGAACCGCATCGACCTTAATCGGTTTGGCAATCGGTTTCCAAAATTTTTAGGGTACTGTTAACTGAACCGACCGGTGTATTATTTTATTTTATTTTTAATCATAATCAATACTTGTAGTAATATAAACTGTTACTTATTTATGAGTTACTGTATTTCCCCCACATGAAAACAAAACATATTTAGTTTAAGAGTCCCTTTGGCGAAGAACAAGGGTCACCATTTGGAGAATGAGTAGCTGTTGCATTGGTGCTCTCATTGAGCTACTTCATTTGTGCATTCCTTTGAGCAATCACTCGTATTGGTGTTACGTTCTGTAGCTTTTGGAAGAAAAATTTATTATGTATTTTCATCTTCACACAAACCGAGAACCAATTCAAACCAATCCGCCACTTTCGGTTAAACGACTTTTTAAACCAGCTCGTCGATTTGGTTTCAGTTTTGGCCCAAAATCATTCCAAACCAACCCATGCCCACCCCTAGTTTATGATGGTGAGCAAAAATGCTCTCTTTAATAATGCTTAATAACAAAACAAAAGCATAAAACCTTCAATTAACTCTCTAAATTAGGGGTGGATTCAGTTTAAATCGGTTCAGTTTTTTGCCAAAATCGAACCGAAATTTTGGTTCGGTTCGGTTTCGGTTTTTTTCACATCACGGTTGGGTTAAAAAAAAGAGTATATAGAAGGTTAATCATTGTTTGGTTCTTGAGAAATTGGGTTTAAAAAGTCATTATATTTTAAATTCTCTTTTTCTCAGTATTATTTATATAATTATTTGTTTTGGGATTTTTTTTTCACATCAAGCAAACAAACAAAGTATACATAGGGTTAATCCTTGTTTGGTTCCTTAGAAAATATCAAGGAAAATCCTAAAACTTTTGAGCAGAATAGATCACTCAAACATTACATGATTATTAATAAAGGGCAAACAAAGCAGTAAAACCTAAATCACAAACAACCATCAAATCCAATGGTATGTTTAGTTTTCTAAGAGAATGCAGTGAAAGTTTCAGTCATTTACAAAGTCCAGCAACAAAAAATGAAATTTAAAATGTTTAACTCTCTCTCTCCCCCCTCTCTCCCTCTCAATTTTTACCCAACAGAGATATGAAAGTAAATGGACTAGAGTGCAGAGAGACAGAAGTTGTACAAGTAGATTTGATTACCCTGTGATTATTACTCCAAATCACTCATAATTTCAATTCAAACAATAAAAACACAAACAAAGAAGAACGTGATTGATCAAAAGACAAATGGAAAACAACTGGTTTAGCGATGAAACAAACAAATGATAAAAAATTAGTAGTAAAATTGGAGTGTGAGAAAAATGAGAAAAGGGTAGTAAGTATTTGGTAACACATTGGGCTTACAAATTGGGTTTAAAAAATAATACCCAAAAAAAATAATTAAACAAATAAAAAATATTACAAATTAGGTTTAAGAAATAATACCCAAAACAAATAATTAAATAAATAAAATTAAAAAATATTAATTTAATTAATTCGGTTCGGTTTGGTTTTTTCGGTTTCTAGACCTTTAAAACTGAACCGAACCAAAAGAATTCGGTTCGGTTCGATTTTTTCAATTCAGTTCGGTTTTTTCGTTCGGTTCGGTTTTTTTTTTTTCAGTTCGGTTTGGTTTTCGGTTTTTTTCGGTTTTTTGAACCCACCCCTACTCTAAATCATCGATTAAGGCAATTGAGTCATATTTGGGTCAAATCGTATTCCCCCTTGAAAATTAGCCTTGTCATCAAGACTTTAAAAGGGAATTGTAGAAACTTGGCCTTGTAATCATCATAGTCCTTGCCCTATAGCAATATAATCAAAGCACAATAAATTGGCTTTAATGATTGGTTTATTACTTAAACGATGATAAACGTGCTTATTTCTATTGGTGACACATTATTTAGTTTACAAATTTAATCTCCCTAGCATTACTCCATCTTTAATCTTAGATACCCATTGTCCCAATATTAGTGCAACTTTCAGATGGATGAGGCACATATTTGGATAATCATTTCAGAGCACGAGGAATAATGCGTAATTAAACCAATTGTTAAGCCCTTTCTCCACTTCTGCCTAATTGCACAGAGAGTAACAACAGAAATACAACAACTTTCATTAACTGCCTTTTCATCTTCTACAATCTCCTATATATCAACTAACAAACAACTACCTACTAACAACCCATACACAAGTCACCATCCAAATATGCCACTTGGCAGTCATCTAACAATACCCCCCTTAAAACTAATCTTGCAAAGTTTACAATTGGAAAAGATTCCAGTAAAATCAACAAGGAAAAACAAAAACATCACAGTCAACACAACCCATCAAAGGTTCACAATTTCTGGAAATTTAAGCTCCAACTCATGGTAAAGTTTCCATGTAGCATCCTCTTTAGAGTGGTTCTGCTATTGAACTAGGATCTCTGTAGCTACTGCATTGCCCTGCTTGACCAATCTTCTATCCAAAATTGCAACTGGGACATCTTATAAAATTCATGTATCTGTAATGACTGGCAATGGCACTGTGGGCTAAATCTGTTATCCCAGATGCTTTTTAAAGAAAGAAACATGGAACACAAGATGCAGTTTAGTGTTTGGTGGAAGTTGCAACTTGTAAGCCACATCGCCAAGCTTAGAGATGATTTGGAAATGGCCATAAAACCTGGGTTGTAGTTTATGGAAGGAATGTGAAGCCAAGAATTTGAGTTGGTACGAGATCAACCTCAAATAAATCCAATCACCGACGACAAACGCCCTCTCAGTTCTGAGCTTGTCAGCTTGGACCTTCATCCTGCATTGAGCACCTTCCAAATTACATTTCAACAAGGATAAAATTCTATTTCTTTCCTTTAGAGCTTGATCTAAAGAGTCCACCTTAGTAGTACCACTCTCATAGGCCGTAATGGTTGGTGGGACTTGACCATATAATATCTCATAAGGGGTCATTTTAGTGGAAGTATGGAAGCTTGTATTGTAGCTATACTCAACCCAAGAAAGCCATGATGCCCATTTCTCAGGTTGTAAGCCATAGAAACACCTGAGGTAGGTCTCGAGACATCGATTAAGGACTTCTGTTTGGGCATCTGTTTGAGGATAATACCATGAGCTGAAGCATAATGCAGAACCTTGAAGCTGAAAAAAAATTTCATTCCAGAATTTGCTCAAGAAAACTGGATCCCTATCACTGATTATTGACCGTGGCATACCATGCAGTTTAAAGATGTGATTAATAAAGTATTGACCCATAAGTGATGCAAAGAATGGATGTGATAATGCCACAAAATGAGCATATTTCGAGAACCTGTCAACAACTACCCAGATTACTGATTTTCCGTGGCAAGGAGGCAATCCAACAATAAAGTCCATGGAGACATATGCCCGTGCTTGAGATGGAATGGGTAAGGGTTGTAATAAACCTAAAGGCGACAAAGTCTCATATTTTTTCATTTGGTAAACTGAACAAGTTGTAACTTTATCTTTAATATCTTTCTTCATTCCCCCTTCCCCCGCCCAAATAGAATGATCTAGTAATCCTCTTATATGTCTTTTAAAAACCTCCATGGTCTACAGTTAGGCTTGAGTGATGCTCATTAAAGATTTGATCTTTTCGAGAACTAGTAGGACTTAACACAATTCTCCCATTATACTTCAAAAACCATTATCAACCTGAAACTTATAATTTGCAATAGAAGTTGCACACTTGTCCATTGAACAAACCAATTGCCTTTTAGTAATCACCCAAGGGTCCCCTTCACAATGCCTACGAAGATCATCCATCCATGCAGTGTATGGATATGAAATTGTATGCAACTAAACTTCTTCCAACACTTGTAGAGATGAAGAACTAGTATTGAGAGGAGACCGCGATAGAGCATTAGCAGCTTGGTTGTCTTTTCCTTGTTTGAACTGGATTTCATAATCAATTCCCAATAGCTTAGTTACCCACTTTTGCTGAAAATGTGTATGTGCTTTACCTTGAAGGAAGTACTTCAAACTGTGGTGGTCTGTTTGTATGATAAAATGATTCCCTACTAAATGTGACTGCCATTTATGAATAGCATGGATAATGGCGAACATTTCTCTTTCGTAGACAAATAATGATTGATTTATTGGGCACAAAGCCTTGCTAGTAAAAGCAATTGGTCTCCCTTCCTGTTGAAGCACTGCACCAAGAGCTGTACCAGATGCATCACATTCAATAATGAAAGGCTTGTTAAAATTTGGTAATGCGAGGACTTTAGGATATAGCATGGCTTGTTTCAGATGGTGAAAGGCTTTAGTAGCATCTTGGGCCCAAAAAAAAAAATTGTCTTTTTTGGTCAATGCAGTCAAAGGCCCAAAATCAAGAATAAACTTCCTGTAGTAACCTATAAAACCAAGGAACCCTCTCAAAGCTTTTACAGATGTTGGAATAGGCCACTTAGCGATGGCTTCCAATTTGCTAAGATCTGCAGCAACACCGTCCTTGGAAACAATATGTCCCAAATATTCTACCTGAGACTTACCAAATGCACACTTTGATTGTTTGACATATAAGCTATGCTTCTGCAATGTATCAAACAATATTTATGAACTTCCTGAGATATGGTCGAAAATGCTCATTCATAAGGCACTGAAATGTGACCGGGGCATTAGTTAAACCAAATGGCATCACCAAGAATTCATAGTGCCCATCATGTGTTCTAAAAGTTGTTTTCTCAACATCACTATGGTGCATACAGATCTGATGATAACCAGCTCGTAAGTCTAATTTGGAAAAGAAGTGTGCACCAAACAATTCATCTAGTAATTCATCTATAAGAGGAATTGGAAACCTGTCTTTAATAGTGATGTCATTGAGGCCTCTATAATCTATGCACATGCGCCATGTTCCTTTTTTCTTTCATACCAAAATAATTGGAGAAGAATAGAGGCTATTGCTAATTCTAACAAATCCAGCTTGCAGTAACTCTTTCACACATTTCTCTATCTCACTTTTTTTGTACTGGACCATATATATAGGGCCTACTATTAGGTGGCTTACTACCCTCAATTAATGGGATCCTGTGATCTTGAATTCTGTGAGGGGGTAAACTACTTGAAATGGCAAAGATAATTTCATATTTCTTCAAAAGTTGATGTAATTGCCGAAGTTGATCCGTGGACAAGTTATCTAAGTTAGCAGTCACCTTTGTATGAGTCATTTGTTGGGGTTTGACTTTTTCTGCTTCAATATGACATAAAACTGCTCTTCATGTAGTTTCTTGCTACAACAGTTTACTCATTTGCAAAGCTGAAATGTGTTCCAGTTGCTCAGGTAGGGCTCTGGACTAGCAATACAATAAGTAACTGCCCCTTTTTGAAAATTCATATACAGTTTTTCAAAGTCCCAAAGAATTGGACCCAAGGTTCTCAACCATTATACTCCAAGCACAACTTCACAAGCACCCAAATGAATGGCATACAAGTCTGTGATACAAGTATAGTTCTGGATCTTTACTGAAATCTAAGCCAATGTACCATGAGTTGAAACCTTACCACCATTTGCTATTTTCACATTAAAAGTGTGCCCTGTGTCAAAAGAACCCCTCACCCTTTTAACCAACCGGAGATCGACAAAGTTATGGGAACTTCCCAAGTCAATAAGAATAGTAACAAGACAATTCTTGATAAACCCATGAACTTTCATAGTTTTAATGGTAGGAGGTGCAGGTATTCTAAATAATGCACGTGCTATGATTTCTAACTCCTCATTATCCATGTCTTCACTAACACAAGAATCAGAATCTTGAACATCAATTAAAAGCAGTTGTTTCTTATCACAAGTATGGCCCTTAATGTATGTATCCTTGCAATGAAAACATAAGCCATTTTTTCTATAAAAGTCTACCTCTTCAGGTGTTAATCTTCTCACATTAAGGACTCTAGGTTTATTCTCATGCAGAGTATTGGAATTCAACATTTGTAATGGAGGACGAAAAGTAGATTGAACTGTCGAAGTTTTTGAGAAAGATTTTGTCTTTAAGTCCGACAACTTGGCATCCAATTGTTACGCAATGGCTGAAGCCTCCAAAACATCTTTAGGCTTCAAGATCTTAATGTCATGTCTGAGTTCTGGTTTCAAACCCCCAATAAAACACGATTTAAGAAGCGTTGAACTGATTTCTCTCATCCGATTAGCTAATTGCCGAAATTCGATCACATAATCACATAGTGTTCCAGTTTGATGCAATTTCACCAAGTTCTTCGCCGCATCTTCAAGTTCCAATGGCCCAAACTCGTGACACAAAATCTTCAAAAATTCTTCCTAAGAAGGGTAATTCTCTAAACACCTTGCCCACTGAAACCATTGTAAGGTCTCCCCTTCCATATGAAACGATGCGATCCTCAACTTCTTTGAGTCTTCAATGTTGAAAAACTCAAATAGTGTTCCGCTATGTAAATTCATCCAAGTGGATCATCCCGTTCCATGAATCTTGGAAATTCCATCTTCACGAATGGTCAGCGTGGCTGCTGGTTGCAATTCTGCCCGAATTTGGTACGATGGCCATTCGTATTCACCCGATCACGAAATTGATTGTTGTTGTGAGTAGCTTCTGAAGATTCACCTACCAATCCACCATTACAGCCTCCAAAAAAAGATTGAAGCTACTGAAGGATCGAACCAAGTGTTTGAAGCTGATGAAGAATCGAATTCTGGTTGATTTGAATCCTTCCTGCGAAGCATTGAATTTTTCTTGTGTAACCTGAACATCATCGATCTTGGATTCGAGGTTCGAAACCCTTGACTCCATGGTTCTTCGCAAGGCTTGCCGTGTCATACAAAAGGAAAGATTGAGGGGATGAACGACTGGCTCGATACCAATTGTTAAGCCTTTTCTCCACTTCTTCCTAATTGCACAGAGAGTAACAACATAAATACATCAACTTTCATTAACTGCCTTTTCATCTTCTACAATCTCTTATTTATCAGCTAACAAACAACTAACTACTAACAACCCATACACGAGTCACCATCCAGATATGCCACTTGGCAGTCATCTAACACCAATCTTCAAAGCTCAGGTAATTTTTGAGCTCGTAATAAACATATGCAGCAGCACCATAAGCAACATTTTTTAGAAGCAACCTTAGAGTTATGTCAGTCACTGAAGTTGGGCAACCATTAGGGATGGGCAAAAATTTACCAGGTATGGTTAACCGCAGTTAACCACCCATTTAATATTAATGCTAGTGAAAATTTTGCACTAGTTTTGCCTAATGAATTGCTTATATGATTGCCTCAACCTTCTTCTAACAAATCTGGGAGGGAAAATTGGGCCTCCATTATTTGGAAAAGTCGAAACATTTTAGTGAAGCTCGTTTATGTTTTGCTCAAGTTCCAAATATGCCATTTTCGAACTTGGCATTATCATATTTCTGTGTTACAAAACAATGCCCCATCTCTGAAACTAGTCATTGAGATGAAACTTTCATGAGTATCGATGAAAATTTGGAGTTCAGTAAACGAAAAATCTAAGGATCTAATATTTAGACAGTATATGTGTGTGTGGTGATAAACCAGCCAGATAAGTATATCAATAAAAAATGGAAAGTGCTATTCACATACCCCTTTTTACTTCCAACACATTCTTGTTAATTTTTGTCCATTGATCTACTTTAGTTCTTTTGATCCGACGGCCGGAAATTGAGAGGGGTATGTAAGGGGTAAAAATTGGTCTGTGGATAGCACCACCCTAAAAAATATGTTGCTACCTCTTTCTACAAAGGTTGCTTTGTAAAATACGGAAATGCTTGCTAAATGTACTTATAAATGGGTGAATAATGTGTAGACGAGTAAAAAAAGGTAAATGGGTAAAAAACGGTAAACGGGTATGCGGTTACAGTAAAATAAGTATGCGGTTATCGATATGGTTAACCGTTTATAAACGATTATGGGTATAGGTATAACCGTTTATACAATTACCTAACATGTAAACATTTATACAATTAAGGGCTTAAACGGTTATGGAGAAATAAATGTGGCTACCCACCCCACCATAAACGTTGCCCACCCCTAGCAACCATTCATTGCCTCTTTAGGGATGGAAACCACAACGGGAGCTAGAAGCTGGATTCTTACTAATATGTTGCACAAGAATACTATTCAGGTGCATTTGTGGCATCAGACTGGACTAGTTTTAGAGACTAAGCTGAACTTAATTAGTGAAGCGTTTAGTGCAATGTAACTCCATTTTCATTCACCCCCATTTTCAAACTCTTAATCACGAATGCTTTACTTTATATGGCACTAGCAGCAGCACCATGCTTCTAAATATGTGCCTCAATAAGGCATGCATTCTCAAACAATTTCAGAGAACTTGTGAGATTGTTGGCCACTAGGGAAGTGACTTCCTTGAGGTTAGGGGTCTGTGCAATCAGTGACTTCCTCAGATTAAGCGGCAAGACATCAAATAAATTGGCATCATCAACACAATATTGTTTCATCTCTGCCAAACATAACAACTCTGTGACCATTAAGCAATGATCTTCAAACAAAATGGCCCAAATCTCTCAAAAATCAGAGGAAGAATGATAATTTGGAAGACACTCCAATAAGAACCTATATCGAGAAAGTGAGGGCAACTTATCACTACTAGCTAATCAATTGACTCTAGTTAACTCTCACATTAAATGTTACATTTTTAATTTTAAAAAAAGTTAACCAAAGTAAAGTGGAAGCACATTTGTCAATTGACTAGGTGTATGGTGAGCATACACTATAGTTTATGATGGTGAGCAAAAATGCTCCTGTTATAAACTCTCTAAAGTGAAATTAAGAACCACCACTAATACTATAATCTAGTAATATTTCTCTCTATTTGGAGAAATTTCTGGTGTTTTTGGTGTTCCTCGAACACAGCCTATTATGCCAAGTGTCATTACACAATTGGTTGAAATTTGTTTTCACTTGGTGTATCAAACCGTTTTCTCAGCACGCTGAAAAGTGGTTGTCAAAGACTCAAATAACTTAAGCAAACTTTTCGGTCATTGATCACCTTCAGTCTTTTTGACTCTTGTAAGTATAAGGTCTTAATTCGTTTTCCTTGGATAACGAGTATAATTGTTATTTATGGCCGACCCATTCTGCAAGTTATTAATTAGAATCTCCACCCTCCGCCAAAAACATGAAGCCAATACAAAAATATGGAAACACTGAATGGGTAAGAACAATAATGAGAGGCCAAACGAATTATGCAACTACTTTCCCCTTTCCTTCTTCTATCTTACAATTTATGTAAATAGGAGCTGTTCTATGTTACAAATCAAAATTGTGGTGGAGTTGCAAATAATACCACATCTAGTTTTCTCTTAAATGCTCAATTAGGATGAGCTTCTCAGCTCCTAACCAAATGACAACAAAAAAATGCACAAGCCTTATATGTATCTGTCTCCCTTTCTACGCAACCCCTTACCCTTCGTCGCGTTTATGAAACTTTCCGTTTTGAATGAATTAGCTGTTGGGGAAAACCGCCCCTGGAATCCAAATTGCCAGCCCCGTCCCGGAGCATGCCATGACGTTTTGTGCGAGTCCCGCGACGTGTTGAGTGTGACATTTGTGTTTGAGACGTGTTGAGTCATGACCACTGCAACACTGCAATCACATTAATGCAGCTAGAAAACTCAGAACCGTCAAAGGTGCCCAGACGCCTTTGTAGCTTCGATCTAGTGTTGTCCTGTCAACTATCAACGGTTTGCCCGCACCAGAGTTGCGAGGTGAAACATGCCCATTTGAGTTGTTCAATATGGAATGACATACGGCAGAGCATGAACATCAGCTGACTCTATCCGTAGAACCTCTGACCATACCTCAGGTGTCTCTGCAACCCGTGAAGATTCCACCTGGGGTCTCTTTGATTGGGCATCACTGCACCCAAACAACCAATCTTGATCGTCATGATCAGGCACTTCATCCAATTTTGGAACCATATAAACATTGGTTAGATATCTGGAATCCGGATGGGGTGGTCTCACGCATGCCTCAGCAACAGGAACAGCCTGTGTAGCTGTAGATGTTGGCTTTGCAGTGGAGACAACCAATGACGGAGCTTCAACAATGCCATTTGTCTTGCAGTCCTTAACGTCCACCTTAATGTTATTTGATCCACCCAGCCTATGTGACACATATGGGATGGAAGTTTGGGAAGGTTCCAGTGTTCTTCCATTTACATGCAATGAATGAGAGGAAGAGGAAGGCCTCGACAGTTTACTGGGCCTAATATCATTGGCTGTAAGATCAGAAAAGGAAGCATCATTAGTTGGCAAAGAATTAAAATTACCAAAGTTTGAACCTGCTTGACAAAATTGATTCAAGAGCACTGCCAATTGACTGATACCAAACTGAAAAACATTAATATTCGGAATCAAAGGAAACAGAGGACAGCAGAATCCAACTTCAATTCAAAAAAGTGCACCTACAACCTCCCTCAGTTGTACGCAAAAAGAGGCCAACTTGTGTTAGACAAACAAAGCATGATTGGGCTCCAACGATGATACTTAGCGTTATAAAAAAGAACTCACCATGCACAACTCCATTCGTCTGTATGTCCTTTCTTTTCTTCAGATTTCCATCACTGCCAGCACTTTTGTTGCTGTCCTTCGGAAGTTGGGAGGTTACAACACTATGGGAATCTATGTGATCCTCTTTATTGCTCTTTCTTAATTTATCTGGCTCTGCATTCTTAGTTTCATATTTCTCCTTTGTTTTCTCTTCCTTTTTCTTCTCTTTATCTGGCTCTCCATTCTTAGATTCAATTTTCTCTTTTGCTTTCGCTTCCTTTTTCTTCTGTTTATCTTTGTCCTTGTCTTTCCCTTGATTTTTCTTCTCTCTATCTTTGTCCTTGCGTTTTTCACCTCGTTTATCATCACCTTCCTTCTCTTTGGCCTTTTCTTTTCCGTCAATCTTTCTGTCCACGTTACTTGCCAATGGTCTGGAAAGTCCTTCAACTTTAGGTTCAACCATACCAACAAGATTCTGAACCATCGAGTTCCCACTAACCTGTGCTGCACCCCTGACACCTTGCCCATCTGTCCTTCTGTCATCAACTCCCCTGTCCTTGTTCTTTTCCTTAATTTCGGCCAAAATGTCATCCGTCTTTCGGTCTGATTCAGTAATCTTCTCAGCCAGATAGTTACCAATTGCCCTGGCCTCATCTTTACTCCTCCTACCCAACTCCACCAATACAGAATTCTGGTTTTGTTCAGCCAGATGACGGTACTGAGTGAGTTTTTCTGCCTGATGACCTCCAATTTGCTCTGCATATCTCTTGTCAAAACAGTTGCCCTTGTACTCTTTCTGAATGCATCTCTCTTCGCCATGACCCTCTGTTTTTCCTGGAACTCTCTTCTCATCTGAAGTACTACTTTTGTCTTTAACCAGGTCCCTATCTTTCTCCTTATCCTTCTTTTTGTCTCTCTTTTTTTCCTTCTTGTCCTTCTTTTCCCGATGCTTTCCATCACTTTTGTCTGTACTCTCTCTCTTCTCTTTGTCCTTCTTTTCCTTTTTATGCTTCTTTTCTCTGTGTTTCTCCTGTAATTATTGAAAAGTTATAAAAGAATAACAGGTAAGGATATATAATCTAGATTAACATATATACTGATTTAATAGATAAATAACTAACTAAATAAAGAGGTTTCAGGAATCCATACTGATTAAAATAGATATTAAGAACTGCCTTGCAAGAAATGCCACAAAAAACAACCAAATCTAAACCTGAGTGAATTCTTTCAGTCATTGAACAATATACTACTGATGTCTACTGATATGTCCACCTTCCAAATGTATCCCCATACCCGTAAAGATACTTGCATTCCTTTTCAAAAGATCCCAAAAAACCAGAAAAGAACAAAGGATAACAAACGTTCGCAGTTTTCAAATAGTTTTGGCTCTTAAGCTATCAAATACATAGTTTTTTAAGAAATAAAACATTCTGTGAATAGTACACAAAAAGTGAAATCTCTAAACCTACCATCACTCGCTTGAAAAAAAAAATACTTGTTTTATACATAACCGGAAGGGGAAAAAAAAACATTTAGGTAATAGAAATTACTATTAAATGACATGTACAAAGCAGTCTCACTCTAGTGCATCGGAACCACAAAACTGTACCATGCCAACAACCCCCGCCACCCACCAAATCATTGCAACGTGAGAACGAACACAAGATTGTTTCCTCACAAATAAAAATTTCCGAACTTGAATAGAAGAAGAAAAAACTAGCCAGACAGACAGTAAAGTACAAAGTAAGAACTTAAGGTTTATAAGATGGTGCAGACCATACAAAGGAAATCCACCCAAAAACCAAAGTTCAAGATAAGCAAAACAGGAAAAACAACCAAAAAGGAAAAAGAACGTTTTAAATACAAAGCAATAATAAAAGACCAATCATCAAAAAGCCGTTATCACCAAGATAAAGGAGATGCAATACAAGGAAACTTCTTTGGTTCATGGCCAACTTCCTACGCGGTGTCCAAACAAAATACAGTTACCAATTATTGATACTCTCCAGTCTCCCAGTCATCAATCATATACTACCATATAAAAAAAAATAGCAATCCAAACTTCACGGGACAAAGAAAGGAGGATGAAGAGATCACGACAAGCGAATAGGGAATGAGATAACAGAAAAGAAAGGAAGATTGTAAAACATGATAAAAGCCCAAATCACAAAGTAAAAAAGAAAAAAAATACATATCATCCAAATTTTGGTTTAAAAGAAAATTACGGAAACCAATGGAACCACCAGCGTTGGCAGGCTAGCATAATGTCAAAACAGTGACCATCAATCAGATACCAAAGTTGTAAAAGGCTAAAGTAATAAAATGTCGTTTCTTTCTCCAAAAAACATTTAGGCTTAAGTTGACAAGATAAGCTCAGATAAGCAGAGAACGCAATTCGAAAAAGCGACAAGAAACAGGCAACATTTCAAAGTAATTATAGCCAGACCCAACTGGCATCCTTACAAGTAACTCTGTGTCTGCTATAATTCAAATTGTCCAGTTGCCAATTTGTACTCTAAAATTCTGTCAACAACCATTTTCCCCATCTCTGCCAAGGCTTTAAGACAGCATACAAATTTCAGCAGCAGAAGATTGTGCTAACCAAACAATTATAGGAACCATTGTTTTATCCAAAACTGGTCTTCAATCTTAGATAATACAAACTCAAATAGAAAAAAATGGTAGTGTATTATCAATAACATACGATATCTAGCCATTCCGTATTTCCGTACTTTGGAACTTATCTTGGCCGACATCAGATGCCCACTTCCAAAAACGAACACTAATGCTAATGTGCCATATCCTAGAGTTCTTTGTGGAAAACATTCTTGTGCAGCTTCTTCATGTTCTTCTTTTCTCACCTCGGTTTTACTTTTAACTTTTAAGAGAAATGGAAAGATTTTATTGATATGCCCAGGATCGAAAATATAGTGTCAAGCTGTCCGGCAGAATGCATAAAAACCCCAACCAACCAGCTACATAACAGCACACAGAATACAACGTACAATAGTAACCTGAGTATAATTATAGCAAAAATATTCTAAGCTAGCGAGAGAGAGAGAGAGAATTTAAAATATTTGTGAATTCCACTCCACATGAACAAGGACAAAAAACATTCTCCAAAAATCCAGGAAATTTGAGCCTGTTGATTCCCAAAACAGATTCTATCCCAGAATCTCTCCGTTTCCGCGCCCTAAACTTTTCTTTTTGTTGCCAAAAAAAAAAATTATTGCAACAAATGGAAAAGTGGTCAAGAGGACCACTAAAGGAAAACAGAAACGCATGAGGGAAACAAAACCCTCCAAAAATCTGAAAAATTAGCAGGCCTACAACATCATAGACTCCTCGCCAAATTAGTAGAGAAAAGAATAAGTCAAATTCATTAGAGACAGACGCCCAGAGAGCAGACCAAAACTGAACCTTGTCCCATAGCTCCCCAGCCCCCACTCCACCATACCTTCAAAAGCCCTTTATTTCCTTCCGTCCAGACCACACAAATCACAGCAAGAACCAAACACCCCCTATAACTCTGGCCTTCTTGTCCATACTAAAACTCAATAAAAGGCAGCAAGTGGAGAAATTCCTCCATTTCACCTTCGTTCACATTTGTACCCCTAATAATTTCAGAACCCTATTACTTCTCAAAAACACATGCATAATTTTGATATCACCAAATTCACACTAGCTCCCAAAAAAAGTTTGTATGCCAAGCTTTAATGAAATCATAAGACGAGGAATAGATGATCTATACTTTCAGGTTCTTTTTGCACATGATGTATCAATGCTGGGCTAGACTAGGCCTCCTCTGAATAATGTCACAGGTATTGGCTCCACTTTGAGAAATAATTCAGGCCTGTAAGATGAAACTGGGGACTGGACAAATATGACGCAACTACATTTGACTAGCTGGTGATTTGTATTGGAATCCTTAAATTAAGTGAGATCCATTGCTCAGTATAACCTCAGTTTATGCATCAAAACATACCATCAAGATATAGTTGCAATCTGAGGGGGCGTTTGTTTGCCCTCACTAAAGGGTACTGGACTGGACTGGACTAAGGGTTAGTCCAGTCCCATGTTTGTTCCTGACAGGGACTAGGTTTAATGAGACTAAGTCTCACTAGCCTGGACTAAATCAGGGACTAGCTGGTCTTAGCGAGACCCCTCAAAAACCATGGGACTAGCTAAGACTGTCCCCTTTCTCCTCCTCGCCTTGCTCCTCGACCACTCACATTCGAAAGCCATTGGACTAGATGCTTTTCACAACCAATTTTCATATAAAATACCAAATTGAAGAATAGATTGGAACAGACAAGGGAAAAAAAGATGGAGAAAAAGAGGGAGAGAATGGGGGGGTAAGGAAGGATTAGAGGGATAAAAAAAAAAGGATAAAAATAAAATATTAATAATTATGGATTAAATAATATAATATTATAGTTTGTTAATTATCCTGCTTGTTAGTCCGACACTGCACCAAACGCTTCACTAAGCTAGTCCAGCTTAGTCTAGTCTAAGCCAGTACAGCTTAGTCCCTGAAACTAGTCCAGTCCGAGACAGTCCGGTGCAACAAACGCACCCTCTTAGCACTAGAAAAGAAAAAGGCCTCGGAGTACTGATTCAACTTAGAGAGTAACGTAAACTATTGCTGATTCAACATGGCCCCACTGAACATGAATAGAAAATGTTCTCCTGGTCACCAGGTGACCAAGGAATGCATGGCCACTAACCCTTAGATTTGATATCGAAGCTTGAGAATTAAAGATGAAAAGCAGCACCAATTATTCTCTGCCCCTGATATCAAATCCAAAGGTGGGTAACCATAAATCCTTAGTAAAAGCGGGACTCAAACATGAATTGGGTACACACAAAAATCAACCTAATAGTCGCTAACTGGCAAAATGACAATGATTCCTTTTACTGGACTTCAACATGGAGGCAAGAAAAGCATCCAACAAATGTAATTGATTAGAAATCAGGACAAAATGACCAGTTTTGCCCAGCAATTACTGGACTCTAAGTGGCACCTATAAATATACTTACTCCATATTTTCTAATTCCATTTGTTCCTAAACTACAGCATTATTGAAATAGACAATATTCAGTCATGACGATACTTATTTTGTTTGCGTATCAATGAGTAAGCCATACTAGTTAACTGCTGGATTTCACTTGTATGTGCCCAATGAATGATTATTTCATTTCACCTTTTTTATCTTTTTGATAAATCATGTCCGTAATGAATTCTAAACGAATTAAATGATATTAATGAACAAATAAAAGGAAAGAATTTAAACCTTTTTCAGCAAGTCCACATCATCTGTCCTAGCCTTTTTTTCATATCCCGGTGGAGGAAATGGAAAGCAGCGCGACATTGCATAAAGCCTGACAGTACCAAAAACCAGTATCTTCCAAAGGAGAAAACTCCTGAATTAGTTTCCAGCAGCACTGTTCCAGAAAGGGAACGAACCAGCAACTATGCTCCTGTCCATGCACCATGTCCCCGCATTCATTCCCAGCATCAAAAACCCGCCATTAGCTTCTCAGTCACTTCAACCAGTTCTTTAATCCTTTCCACACAGATGTGCAGGCAGGTAAATGAGATATCACACCAAACTTACTTGAAAATTCAAGGCTCAGCACAGGATCACCTCAATATAAACAACTGCAACACAAATATTAACTAAAATCCAACAAAAACCATGAACTAACTACTCCAAAAGCTTGTCTACCAAGAATTTTGTTCAAATTAAGTTAATCCGAATGGTTTTTTGAGAAACAAAAAACAGTCCACCGCAACCTAATCGCCTGTGTTGCCTTATGGGCCAATACAGTGTCCTCAGCTACTCCTTATTACCAAATACCAAAACAAGATTGATTCCCAGCTGAAGATCAAGCATGTAAAAGCAGCAAAAACCCAGAAGCCCTTTTGCTCAAAATAACTATTCTGCAAGTCTATGATCACTCCTGTACCGAATTCAATATGTGCAATCTTCTTCCATGCTCAGAAAAACAACACTTTCCATAATTCTATGCAATCTCAGAGTTCATGTACTCACCCCAGCACTGCCAAATACACAATTCCATTCCCCGAAAGATCGGAGCTTATGCTCATTCGATGCAGGGCCGCGATGATCCCAATACTACTCAGTTCCTTGCACTGATCAAACCCTAATTAGTCAAAAAACTGCAGAATTGGAGCAGTACCCAGTTCCGATCCAACAAAAACCCTACAAAATCCACCAAGAAGGGAAACACCAACTATCAAAAACCCTAATCCCACTCCTCAAACAAAAAATTAAGGGCAAAAATTCAAAACTTCAAAAAGAAAAAAGAAAAGAGAATCGACCCACTTTACAATTTCAATTTTTATTTCGTGGATATCGATCAAAAGGGCAAAAAAGAGTGGATTCAAAGCTTCAATGAGAAAATCTGCGAAATCTGAATTATGGGTATTTGATAAATAACTGGTGAGATTACCTTGTCCACTACAAAGTGGGCAATGCAGAATGATAGAGGAGGATCTCTCTATGTCTCTCTCTCTAAAGATAAGTGATACAACAAGAAGCAGAAGAATGGGATAGATGATGATAAAGATAGCAGATTTCTTCTGTGTTTTGCTCTCAGAGTCTTGTAGTGCTTGTATTTTATGGGTGGCGTCCGAGTCTGAGTCTCTGTCTGAGCCTCTCTGTGTGTTGTTCGTATGATTTTTGGTATCGTTAGAGAGAGAAAGGAGAGGGGGCGCTCTCTCTTTTGTGTTCGGAAGTTACACGCGAGAGTTGAGAATTGCGTAGAGAGAGAGAGAGAAAAGGGAGGGCAGTAAAGGGGATTGAAGCACGTATAAATGGGTGAGACCAACACTACGCAACACATGGTTTAGAGAGAAAGAGAGTGATCCATCCAAATCAAGTCCCACGCTCTCGGTCAAGCGTTTGGGTTCCAAATCTTTGGCTAATTATGTCACTTAGTACTACAATTTAGTGGTATTCATCTTTAAGAGGTTACGTTCAAATCACTTTATTGCTAGCCCAGATTTTTATGAAACTAAACTCATCCCTCTTTTTTATGACAGATAATATCATTTATTAAAAATAAAAAATATTTGGATAAGGATAGTTTTTGTAGAGCGAGGAGAGAGAGAGTCAAAGCCGATGCCAAGTTAAGTTGCGTGATAAATTGCTTGTCTTGGTTTGAATTTTTGAATGTTGAGTTGTACTTCAGTTGGATGCTTTCTTTCCAAACTTGGAATTTGGCTTTGGTTTGTGGCACAATCCCAACACTAATGACATGTTTAATGATATGGACTATGTATTATTTAAAAAAAAATCAGGAACTAAATCAACTACGAGACTAATTATTCTTCTTCACTTCTAAGTGAGAGGTCATAAGTTCGATTTTCGTCAAAGGGTAATTTGAACCACATTAATTCTAGTCAATTGTGAAGCTAAGTCCACTCACATATCCCTTAATGTAGATAGTAACGTTTGTTCAAAAAAAAAATTAATGAGAATACACGTTTTTTCTTTTTCTACTCCAATTCATAACTTCCTTTTACGAGTAAGTAAACATAATTAAAATAGGCAAGCTTTACTTTCTTTCTCTTTTTTAGACGAAACGATAGTTTTTATTATAAATCTGAGAAAAGATGCAAATATCAAAGATGACGTTCGAGATAACATTCAAAAGGTCTTTAATCCAAACAAACTCTAACATAAAATAAAGGGTAAATTACAAAAAACTACTTCAACTATTGGGTCATTAACAGTTTCATACCTCATCTTTAAAAAGTTTCAATGTCATACATTTGCTTATGAATTTGTTGCAATGTCATACCTCCTGTCAGTTAACTGTCAGTTCCTCAGTTAAATGTTGACGTGGCGTGTGATGTGGCACATTTTTTATTAAAATATTATTAAAACTTTTAAAAATATTTAAAATATTAATTAAATATTAACTATTTTTTTTTTAAATTCCTCTTCTTCTTGTTTTGGGTTGCAGGCGCTACCTCCTTTTTTAATATTTAGTTAATATTTAATTAATATTTTAAATATTTTTTAAAATTTTAATAATTTTTTAATAAAAAGTGTGC
The DNA here is from genome assembly GCA_963580275.1 of Crataegus laevigata. NCBI lineage: Eukaryota > Viridiplantae > Streptophyta > Magnoliopsida > Rosales > Rosaceae > Crataegus > Crataegus laevigata. The sequence continues at coordinate 1,852,998 of OY756944.1, forward strand.
CACTTCACACACCACGTCAGCATTTAACTGAGGAACTAACAGTCAACTGACGGGAGGTATGACATTGCAACAAATTCGTAAGCAAATGTATGACATTGAAACTTTTTAAAGACAATGTATGAAATTGTTAATGACCCAATAGTTGAGGTAGTTTTTTATAATTTACCCTAAAATAAAATACCAACTTGGCCAAACTAATTGTTACTATACAAGTGTATTTGGTGGCGAGACAAGCCCGAGAATAAGTAAAAGAATGCATCCAAAAAATGTCTTGCAAAGAGTCCGTGCTTCAAAGCCAAAAAATGTTGCATGCCCAAAACTTTTTCACTTGCTTGAGTAGGTGGCATATGCCTAAGAGGGAATTAGGTCTTGTTTCGTTTGCAGGAGAGTTACTAACATAAAACGGATTTACTTCTATTATAGCGTTTTAGTTCAGCAATTTGTTGTTATGAACAACAAAATTTGGACATAACCAATGGCGTAGCCAAAAATTATTCGGCGGGTGGGCTAAGCTAAAATTGTTACTATGAAATTAAATTTTTAATCCTATGTTGCCTACATAAAGTTATATAATAGTAAAAACTTGAATGTAGTCATTTGAAGCAAGAATTTTATGCTATGTTTTCTAGGTTTTTAGCCTTCAAAGTTTTCAAGTGAAGAAAGTAAGGAACCATTTGTGGTATGGAAGTTTTTATTATTACTAATAAATATAATATTAGTTAAAGTAATGAGTTTATTTAACATCTATTAGGTGTTATTATTCTTAAAAACAACCTTACTAATTAAAAAAAATCATTTGTTAAGTGGAATATGACAATTAAAAATCACAAATTAACCCAAAAATTAATATTTTTAAGCTTGAAGAACCAAATTCTCCCTATGCTATAGCCTAGGGGAGCCTTGTATGTGGCTCCGCCCTTGGACATAACCATGCATTATTGAAGGAAGACGACACATGATAATAAACTCATTCTACATAAATCATTCTCTCAATTTAGACTTTTATGATTACTTTTGGAGAAAGCACACATGTTGTCTATTGTGCGTGTAATGCTTTGGATTTTTGTGTATGAATTGATAAAATATTGTTCAATTTCATGATTTGAATATCTTGGAATGTTGAATTGTTTGTTTTAGCTTCTATAGTAATCTTTGTGCATTTATTGGTGTCGATTTTGTTGGGGAAAATCGATGAAATGTGGAAAAATGATGAAGAAGTGTCAAGCCATAGATTTTAAGGTTTTTAGAATGGCCGTCATGGAGAGAGAACATGACTAAATTGATATTTAATCTTTTTGTTTCATTATGCCTCGCGCCTATCTAACGCTAAACAAAACTGTCACATTTCAGCATGCGCATATCAGACGTAGCACAATACCTCCATTCAATGCCATCCCATTATGGCGCATTCCGTCCTGTCTATGTACCAAACACTCCCTATGAGGTGGGTAGTACTCATAGTGAATTTGAAGTTTGGAATTTTATCTCGGAAGGCATACATGCTTGAATAGTGAACTATCTATATTGATATCGTAATTTTATTTCAATGCGGTAGTAAGTATATCCATATACATGATTTATATCTAGCCACACAACCCCAACATAGTCAGCCTTAAATTTTGATCATTAACTTTATCGGACTGGGTGGGTAAAAGATGATAATTTATTGGATTGGAGACCTCTTTCATTAGGTAGGTATGTGTACCGGAATTCGGATCTCTCTCATAAATTTGAGAAAACTTTTAATGAACCGAAGATACAAGTGGTTGAAAGTCATTCGTTCGGTATGCATACAGGAATTCAGATATCTCTCTAAAATTTGAGAAATTTTTAGTATGCCAAAATACAGTTTAGTACACCAAGTGTCAAAATTCAAGTGGTTGAATTTTTTATTTTTTTTATGTATCCAACCAATTATTATGACACTTGGTGTACCAAGTCATGTTCTAGACACACTAAAAAAATCTTTCTTATGATTTAAGAGATAAGGTAATAAAGTATTGATCATGTGAGCCAGAGGAGTAAAGTAATTGTGTTACCACATAAGGAATGGTTTCGGAATTTAGAGAAGATAATAATGTAGCTTCTAAAGATGTGGCCAAATGAGAATTGAGAGGGATGATGAGGTAGATGCCCCTAATCCTTGTGAAAACATCGAATAGGGGTGCCAAACATGCATGTGGGATGAGCTAGGTTGCTCCACAAAGTGTGAAACTTTGTCCCAAAATGGTGTCCCACCATAAAGAATGGAATTTTGTTGGTCTCTTTGCTTTGACAAATGAAATTGATTGGATATTTACAAAAATACTTTTGTGACAATATATATATATATATATATACTTATAAAGAAACTATTTTAGTCTGATTAGGTTAGTCACAATTAGATATTGACTTTGTCACAAATATTTATCATCACTAGTGAGTCGAATGTAAAATTTTATTCCAATCAAATGCTAAACTAATGATTAATTGATGAATGTGGCATCTTATAATTTCTCAGATTTTATGTTTCAAATTTTTATGGGCCATTTGATAACATTGTTTTTATCTTTTTGGTAATTTCACACAGATGTCGTTGTACAAGGGCCCAACACTTTTTTATCACTGTGGTAAATGACCACTTGCAAGAGTATAAGGTCATCATAGTATAGCAACTCAAATAAGGTTGTTTTTCATAGGAATTGAATGAATAATTTATGTTAAAACGAAATCTTAATTAATTATTTGAAAACAAAGTTTAGAAGAGGTTGATTTTATGACCTAAAATATTAAAAACGAATTTAATTAAAAACAATTAAACAAATTGGCAAAGTAAATAAAACAAAAGAAAATAGTTTTGAAAATAAATTTAAGCACTAGGGTTCTGCTATCACCTTAACAATCTTACGTAGTTTTTCCAATTACTTATGACTTACACATGCATATTTGAAGGTTAGGTTTTTTCTAAATTATGCCCTACTTGGAACCTCCAACATAGAACGTATATCTAACATGTAATCCGTCTATGGCATCCAGATCGAATGTGAACGTGCAAGACTCATTAAGTTTTGTGAAAACCTTTTGAAAAACCATATAACCCTTAAAACGTGTCGTCCATACTAAGAAGTTATACATGTTAACCACAAGAAGCCTTAGTCAATTTTAGGGACAACCCTCCGCCAAAATTGCATCAAATTATTTTTCTAAATATCCTAATGGTGGTCAATCATAAAGACAATTAGATAGTTTAAACTAGCGATTAATAATTCAAAACCTGCATGCATAACATCATAAGCAAATTGAAAAGAAACTACATATTCTTTCTAACGAAATGAGTTACCAACAACCATAAAACAAAATATTGTTAAGAATATGAATAGAAAACACCTTGCAAATAAACTTGAATCGTCAAAATCTCTCTAAGTAGTGTGCGCGTTCTTCCCCTCCATTTTCTCTAAAAAAAACCTAATGGCTAAAAAAACCTTATTTATACTACTACAAAATAAAATTCTTACTAGAAAAGGTCTTCTAAAAACGAGAAAACATAATATAATTGAAACAAATTAGGAAACATAATCCTAAATTGACTTGGTAAATTTGCCAAAAATTGTACACAGCCATGTTTTGGACCCATATCAACTCCAAAACTGGCCCAAAATAGCTGAATTTAAAGCTTGGACTATTCTAAACACTTCTCTAGAAGGCCATGAACCCATCTAAGGTCAGCTTGAGCTCCAAAAAGTGCGTTAAGCCCAAAAAGTCACTTTCCAGCAACGCGCATTGCTTCTTTATTTAATCGTCAAAAAATAACTGTTTAGTAAAAATTGCTGAAATTTTGACACGAATAAGCGAAGGAACACACGGACGCCCTTCAATTTGAATTACTCCATTATATTTTACTCCAGAAGAAGTTGAATGTCCTATATTGAAAATATAAAGCAAATGATCAAAATTCTACCAAAATAACCAATAAGATTAGGGTAAAATATATACTATAATATGGACTGACCAGCCAACTTTAATTAGGTATTGTTGTGTTCAGAGACAGAGCTATAAATTTCTTCTAATGGGGGGCAACTCGAAAAATAATTAAAAAAAAAACCTTAATACAGTATAGCTTATTCAAAATATGATGATAGGGAGGATTTCAAATTATGATGTATCACAATTTCAATGTTACAAAATTTCAATATAGTATTGGAAAGTGGCAAAGTGATGAGAAAAATATTAAGAAAAATTAGTATCCGGTCCCTAATTTTTTATGTTCGTTGACTAAGACCTTATTAGTTTTTAGATGATCATAGTCTCTAGCTAGCATTAATGTATTAATGAACTACATGTCGGTTACATAATCTTGAAAAAAAAAATTAATAATTGATTTAGGATTTTAATATTCACACCCTTATTAAACTCCTAATTGTTTCAATTCAAACATTTACAAAATATAAAAAATAAAATTAGAATAGATTTTACCCATTAAACTTTTATATGTACCCATTCATATAATTTTTCAATTTTTTCTAATCTTAAATGTACTTATTTTTAAATATACCAATTTATTATATGAAAAATGTACCCATTGTTTTATATAAAATTCAAAGTGTGAAACTTTGTTCAAAAATGGTGTCCCACCATAAAGAATGGAATTTTGTTGGTCCCTTTGTTTTGACAAATGAAATTGACTGGATATTTACAAAAATACTTTTGTGATGTTATAAACATTGGTGGTTGACTACTAAATGATGTAATGGATGACTATATCAACCACTTCATAACATTGTAGCTTAGTTGGCAGCAAGACAGCAAGCACTATCATCTGTGCCTATAAAAAGGAATGTTGAGGATGAGAGCAAACACACAGAAGTCATAAGGCCCACGGTAGAGAGAGAGATAGATAGATAGATAAAGAGAGAGAGAGATAGAGAGAAAAAAAGAGAGGAGAGAATAGAGATAGTTATATTTGTACTCCTATTATTCCAAATCATAATGAAAGCACTACTGTTGCTCCGAGAATGTACTCCAGTCATACTGACTGTAGAGGAACCTCGTAAATTTTGTGTCTTGCTTATTTATTCCACTACACACACTGTCAATTTTACAACACGTTATCAGCACGAGAAGCTCTTGTGTCAGTGGAAAGCACAACGCCAACTTTTCCCTCTCTACCCATCTGAATCGAAGGAGGAAGACACCTTCTATAATTCCGACGAGTTTTGTCCAAATCCACCAAACCTTTCATCCTCTCCAATGTCGAGCTCTATTTCAATATGGCTCTCAAACCGCCTCTCAACAACTCTCGGCCCTTTCCTCCATAGGGAGCCCTCTCTCTCCAACACCGCCATCACCGTCACAAAAATAGAAGCCCAACGATGAGGTTTGGTACGACTAAGATTTGGCCGGTGAAGAGCTGATCGGAGCTGAAGGCTTTATTGCTTATGAATGGTGAAGCTATTCCATGTTCATGTGAAAAAGTAAAGGAATGTGACCAACAAGAAAAGAAAACAAAAACAAACAAAAGCTTGGGGTTGGTGCATGGCACCATGCAGCAAAAATAAGATAATAATAAAAATTGGATGATGCTTCATGCATGTGAAGGTAAGAAATAATAAATAAATAAAAAAGGAGATGTTGCATCTAAAAGGATAAAAAGGGACAAAAGGAAGTGGCAAAATAAAAGGTTCTGATACTTTTTATTTATGTGATTGGTGTTGGCTTAAAACACTTTCACAAGTTCTATTTACTTTAAAGCAATTTATTTATCATGGACGGTTTTACCGCCTACTGCTTTAAGTTTTGATTTATGTGAATAGTGCTAAATTAAAGCCCTTATCACAAACTTTATTTACTTATATGCAATTTATTTATGATGGTTGGAATTACCGCTTATTGATTTAATTTATTTATTGTACTTCTTTTTGTTACGATAGTATATACAGGACCTAAAATTCCTTGATCATATCAGAACTTGCAGTTTCTTGTTCCTCATCACATAAAATGATTGGACCAGAAGTTCCATCATACAAAAAGATCGGGCATGAAGTCCCCTGATCCTCAAGATCAGGATATGAAGTTCCTTGATTCATGTAAATGATGATATAAATAAGGACCAGAAGTTCTTTATGTCCATACTTAAAATGGTTAAGCAGAAGCATTTATTAAAGTGTGAAATCGATTGCCTGCGCTGCTCTGCTCATGAAAATGAAATTGTCAAGTTTTCTACATGGGGACATGCCATGTATTATTAGCTTGGTTGAGACATGTTGCCAACCACTAATACTTTTCAGTACAATTTGGGTTTGGGCAATAACCAAACATTACACATTTACGAGTTTTTGTTGTGTTATCTATGTGCCTATTACACCACCACAACGTACTGAAATGAGGCATCATCACAGATTGGGCATTGATGTTAAACACCATCTATCATTCAATATTTGGAACCCTTGACTGGGGATATGTTTACAGCGCGGTTTGCGGACTATCATTTTGATAAAACAATTTTCCCACCGTTAAGAGGAGGAAATAACGTCGTTCCAGAAGAATGATGAGAAAATATTATTCTAGAAGAACAATGAGAAAAGATTGTTCCAAAAGAACAAAGAGAGTTTGTCTTATTTTGATTCACGAAGCAATCAATGAGAAAATAAATTAATTGAATGATGCAATGATGTGTCAATCAAATGCCAGATGCATTTAATGATGCAACGAAAGTAATGAAATCAAATATACTTGCTGCAAATGTGCCTACAAGAATTGATGTCTCTGTTGGAAAAAAATAATGAGGCAGCAAATGATTTCTCTGTTGCACACCTAAAGCGTGGCAGACCCTCAGACTCAAAAAGGTTCAGTCATTCGAAAGAAGAAGAAGATGGCACTACTAAACTATTGCATTTAAGAAGCATAACTGTTGCATGTGTGAAGCCTGACAGTCGCCGCATGGATACACGTCCCAGAAAAGACAATCCGCAGACATGGGAATGTTGATGTCTTATGCATAAAGCATGATAGACGTATAGGTTCTAATAACTCAACTTCCGGAAGTGGAGATTAAAATCTTAGCTCTATAACGCTTAAGACGAGGTTATGATCCGCATTCTCTAAAGTATTACTATGCTAGAAGAGACAATGTAATGCCCTTGAAGAGGCAATGGATATCCAAAAAAGAAATGAAAAACTTCTATGCATGTGCCTGCACATGAGAATATGGGATCACAGATTGATGATAACCAATGATAATTTAGGTTTTTACAAGTAGCTACTAAATTCATCAAATGAGCTGTGTTGATATTGAGTCCTGTTCTTTGGCCAAAAATGGAGAAAGGCAATTCTATTACAATTTTGTAAGAACGTGGAAAAATGGACCTATATACTTGAATACAATACAAATAGCCAAAGGATGTTGAACCAAAGAGGTTACATATGGGCATTTGTAATACAGTGAAATACACTCACATGATATGACAAAAGGTTTCTAATTGAAACTTGAAATTATACTCCTGTAAATGATTTCATATGAATGGAGAATTATATACGAAGGGTTGTGAGTTGCCCACATCATATCTCCATAAGTAAATCCCTCAATTATACATAGGAGCAAATTGCTCTGTATAAATTTCAAAGGAGAATGTGTCAGAAGTGTGAAAAATTCCTAAAGGATTCAGATTGCTTGCCTGGAAGGGTAAAGCATAAAATATGTACTCAATACCAATAAATGGTATAAATTTCCTTAGTGAGTACTATCATTATGATATTATTGCAACATACTAAAATCTCTAGCAAGAGTTGATAATATTAGATTGAGACTCCTGAAGAGTCTAGAAAGTTTATAAAGTGTTGAGAGAGATTTTGTCTCGAGCCACATAATCAAACAATACGCCAACACGAATCTTATCTATGATGTTTATGATATTATAGATTGAAGATTATGAGTTGAATACTCAAATGTTTTAGACACTAAGAATGATCATTTATCTTCGCGAGGGTAAAGATAAATTGATATTTGGTCCAGAAGTACCACATCTTAGTGAAGTATATGCTTTATAATACACTAAATGAAATAAAGCTTATATATTTATATCCCTGAGAAATTACATGCACACGAGTTAAAACAAACAAACAGGAGGGAACTTTCACAAAGGTTGCTCATATGAAGCCTCAGTCTCGGAAGTACCCCAAAGAAGGAGGCACCAGAGGTTGATTATTTAGAGCTTCAATACTTGGTGGACCTCCAAACGGTTGAGACACTGGGTGTCTTTGGAATAAAGACTTGAACCATTGATTGTCATTTTGAGTCCGACTTTCGGATTCTAGTAGTTAGTCGAGTTTTCTTTTCATGCTCGTCGAGTAATTATTTGCGAGCACGTGTAATAATCTATTCACGTGCTTGAGCCCTTTAATCTCTTATTTAAGACTTGCCACCTCAGCCATTAATGTTTCAACTTGGCGAGTTCGAGCAAGTAAATATTGACCCATGTTGGATATAGAGCCTGCACACTGAACGCTGAAAGCCAGATAGTCTTGAACAACCAATTCATCGGACCTGTTAGAAAGGATTATGTTGTCCTTTAGAGTGAGAAGATTCCTAGCTACCACTGTAGCGGTTATGTCATTCTTCATCACAGAGTCCCCAACCGTAAAAGGACCATTAGAAGATAAGAAGGATGGACGCCATATATTATCCTGACGCGGCTCGTCTGTATCACTCCTAAGACTCAAATTTAAGCAAATGTTAGATGGGCAAGCCATTTTCAGAAATGATAAAGGAAAAATGAGATCAGATAAAATCTCAAAAGTGCAAGATGGGGAAATTTCTACAAGCAGCAACTCTCTGAGTGTATCTAAACAAAATTGATAAGAGACACCGATTTTTGAATTTCAAAAGCCAGATTTCCCTGCATAAAGTCTGTCAACATTTTTCAGACGCAATCTCAGCTTTTCGAATGTCACGTGCATTTTTGTCAAATATCTCTGACAAAGTTAAAAATGTGTGAATCTTACTATTCTAATTACACCACATTAGCTAACAAGAGTAAAGGCACAACACCACTACTTGCTATTGAGAAATTATGTCGATCTTGTCCTCTATGGCAAGGCAGACCTGAAAAAATATCTAACTCTTCCTCCTCTCCGAGAATGCATCTTCAACAAAGCATCTTGAAATACTCAGTTTTCTTTCTCTCCTAGAATACGTCTTCAACAAAGCATCTCGAAATACTCAGTTTTCTTCTTCTCCGAGAATACCTCTTCAAACAAGTCACACCAGAGCAAGAGTATCTTATATCATGAGGGATGAAAGCAATATATCTCATATCATGCAATCTCAATGTCCTTTTCTTTGTTCTTGTTCTCACCTACAAGACAAGGAGAAAAAGAGCAATCAGTCACCACCTGAAATTAAGCTTCCGATCTAGAACTGATTGTCTGGAATCCTTCCCTGATTGCTTACTTAACATTGCTCTCGAGTAGTCATCTTCAACTATTGATATGTTGTTGGACAAGGTTCTTAAAAAGGTTAGGCGCTAGTCGGGCGGTGGACTAATGCCTAGCGGCTAGGTGGCCTAGACGGAGTTACATAAATTTACACTATATATTATAAAATATGAGTATATGTTTATAATTTTAGGATTTTTTTTCTAATGTTATACAAACAATATTGGGCCTAATTTGTTTTTTCTTTGAACAAAATAGTGGGCCACAAAATGGACCCAACTTGAAATAAAAGCCATTTTTTCAATTAAACCAACATCTTTTTCTACAACCTTTGTCGGTTTAGTGCAAGGTTTTAAAAAATGTTAGGCGCTAGTCCGGTGGTGAGCTAGTGCCTAGGCGACTAGGCGGTCTAGGCAGATTTAGGTAAATTTCTTGTATATCTTGTAAATAAATACATATTAACACATAAAAAATTATACTTGTATGAAATTTATAGATAAGATAATAAAAGAATGATAAAATATAAAAAAGAATATTTAGTTTTTAAATAGTTAGTATTTATTTTTTAAACAATAAATATTTAAAAACCCCACCTAATGGGTTGGGTAGTTCATAAACATTTAAAAATAAAAAACTTGTTCATAAAAATCCACGTGAGGTTTGACACCTCATCTCCACCCCCACTTTCTCACATCAGTCATTCCAAAAGGCATCAGTCAGTCCAAAAGATGGAGCTGTTATGCCTTGGAAAGCAAAATACATTATTTTTTTGGGGATTTCTTTTCCTCTTCGTCCTTGGAAAGAGGAAAGCAAGTTTTTTTCCTTTTCCTCTTCTTCTCCTTATCTGATTACTCTGTTTCTCCATTTCTTTTTCTTCTTCTTCTATTGCTCTGTAAATTTCCACAGCAACCTCTCTCACTTTTTCTCTGAGCTCATTCCTGCTTCCAAGGCGCTCTCTCTCTATCTTTCTTTCTCTCTCTCTCTCTCTCTCTCTCTCTCTCTCTCTCTCTTCTAGTCGCCAAACAGCCCAGCGTCCAATAGATCTTGCCGATTTAAGAACCAATTTTGAGTTAATCGCGGCGGAGCACTGTCGCCTAGCACCCAAGCATCGCCTAGGCGGCCACCTCAACTGTTTTTTAGAACACTGGTTTAGTGGCTCTAGGCTTGCATTTATTAGCTACAACTTTTCTACATCATTTCTACAACCTTTCTTTTCCTCCCATTTTCAATATTTCTTTCGACTTTCTCTTCTCTTTCTCTCTCTTCTCTTCAACAGATGATAGGAGTATATTTATACAACTTAGTTAGCTTGTTTCCTTACATTTAGATTGTTAGTTCTTAGTTATTTTAGTATTTTAAGCTATTTTCGTGTGTTTGTAGGTCCAAATGACAAAGTATGCAAGAAAGTGCAATTTGGAGCATTTTGGAGCATTTTTGGGCATTGGATGGTTAGCTTATGCTTGGAGCCAAGTGGATGGATGAAATTGAAGATTAAGGGATCCTCTCATTTCCTATTTTCTGACCCAAAAACACATCACACTCACTTATTTCACCTACAACATCCACTTATTCCACCTACAACATCCACTCACTTCACCTACAACATCCACTTATTTCACCTACAACATCCACTTATTCCACCTACAACATCCACTCACTTCACCTACAACATCCACACCCACTTCACCTACCACACCCACTTCACCTACAACATCCACTTATTCCACCTACAACATCCACTCACTTCACCTACAACATCCACACCCACTTCACCTACAACATCCACTTACTTCACCAAGAAATTTTGTGGTGGTGATTCATTTTCAAAATATATAAATAGGCTTCTCCATCACAAGACCAATTCACATCTACAACACATTCCATAAACAACACAATTTCTGCCGCAAGTTTCCTTCTTCCTCCATCCATTTCCATCCACCTCTTTTCCTATCCATCCCCTACCACCCTTCCATACTCTCTCAACCTATCCAATCTCTGCCACATCCCCTAGACCATCCAAACACCACACCCTCCTTGGTGCCGCATGTTTGCAAGAAAGGAGGAGAACTTGGAGCTGTGCTAACCATTCAAGACGTTGGATTGCTGGAGCGTTCTAGGTGTCTTCTACTTTTGTGTATCATGTTTAAATTCAATTATAGTTGTTTAATTGCAAATATGTGGAACTAAATTCATTTTGGCTAGAGGTTGATTCAAAGGCATGAACATATTTGTAATATGAATTGATTACCTTCAGTTGTGATTTCATGAGTTGTGAATTCAATTTGCTTAACTGCTTGATTTATAACTTATTCTTATATGTCGATTAAGGATGCATACTTAGTTTGCATGCATGAATTTGATGCTAGAATATAAGGGAGTTTCACCTAATCGTTATGAACTGATATTCACAAGTAGTGGAGGTTGCTAGTCACAATCGCGTTAAGTGAATTCTTGGCAAGAGTATCATGCTGTTCATAGTTACGAATGCCTCGTCAATGCTTATAGTTTTCACAAAGCTTAATGATCTTTGATTGTATCTCTATTGTGCTGTTCACGTAGGGGACTTTTGAAGAATGTTTTGAATTGTTGTATGCGTTTTTTCCGTCCAATTCAATAACTTAAGGAAAACTTGAAGGTTAAAAAAGTGTTGTTCACGGTTAATCTGGGGTGTTGAGATTCATGGTTTATTGAAAGAACAACTGAAAATTGGTTTGTATGCAAGTGTGTCATGTGTGGAGAAAAACCCTCTAGCCATCCATTCATCCATTGATTTACTCAAATCTGTCTTAAAATCTGTTTTACAAAGTTTACTTAGTTTTTGTTTAAATTCATCCAAAACCAAACCCCCATTGTTAAGTTGTATTCTTTAGTTATAATCTGTACAATTTGATGTCTTTTGAGTATTTTGAGTCTTTGTTATCCCAAATTCGTTTAAATCCATCCCTAGTATCTGTTTTTATTCAATTTACTAGTTTTGTGTTGTTTTGACTATTCTAGTGTGTTTTAAGTTATTATAGTTTAGCTTTCTGTTTTAGAGTTTTGTTTTGTGTTTTTGAGTCTTGTTTAATATTTTTAAGTCAGTTAGGTGCATTAGCAATCCCTCCTAATCAAAATGGATGGTAGTGATTCATTCTCACCAATAAAAATGGATGGTGGTGATTCATTCTCACCAACAAAATGGATGGTAGTGATTCATTCTCACCAACAAAAATGGATGGTGGTGATTCATTCTCACCAAGAAAATGGATGGTAGTGATTCATTCTCAAAGCCTATAAATAGGCTTCTCCATCAAGGCCAAAGACACCAATTCACACAACACTTCCATTCTACACACCCTAAACTATCCTAGCCTTACCATTACCTACCCATCCTAAACACCACCATACATCCCCCTATCCATTCATCCATACAACCAAACCTTCAACCCACAACCACCCATTGTGCCGTAGCAAAGGAAGGGAAGGAAAGTGCTTGGACGTGCTTGCCACTCAACGAGGATCGTTGGAGCGTTTAGATGTTTTCTTTCTTTTATTTTCAATGTATAAATCTATTTACCTTTGTTTTACAATTATGAGGAACTAAACCCCCCCCCCTTTTGCTAGGGGGATTCAAAGCCATGATTACATTTGCATTATGAATTAATTACTTTTGGTTGTGCTTTAATAATTTGTGATTTCAATTCGCTTAACTATTTGATTGATAACTTATTTGTGTATGTTAATTAAAAGTGCACGCTTAGTTTTCATGCATAAGTTTGATGCTAGATTATAAGGAAATTTCACCTAATCGTTATGAACTTATATTCATGAGTAGTGAAGGTTGCTATCCACAATCGTGTTAAGTAAATTCTTGGCAAGAGTATCATGCTTTTCATAGTTACGAATGCCTCGTCAATACTTATAGTTCTCATGAATCTTAATGATCTTTGATTGTATCTCTATTGTGCTTTTCATGTAGGGAACTTTTGAAGAATGCTTTGAATTGTTATATGCGCTTTCCCATTCAATTCATTAACTTAAGGAGAACTTGAAGGTTAAAAAAGTGCTATCACGGTTAACCCGGGGTATTGAGATTCATGGTTTATTGAAAGAACAACTTAAAATTGGTTTGTATACAAGTGTGTCATGTGTGGAGAAGAACCCTCTACCTAGTCCATCATCCATTCAATTCGCCAAATCTATCTTTTGAAACTATTTTTATAAAGTTTGTTTTGTTTTTACTTTAAATTCGTCCAAAACCAAACTCCCCATTGTTAAGTTGTATTATTTAGTTAGAATCTGTACAATTCGATGTCTTTTGAGTATTTTGAGTCTTTGTAGTCTATTTTGTGTTGTTTGAGTTTAGATAAGTGTTTTTAGCCTAGTTTTGTAGTCTTAAGCTTAGTTTTGTGTTTTAAGTCAGTTTAGGTGCATTAGCAATCCCTCCTAATCCCGGTCTAAAACGATACCCTACTTACATCTTTACTACAATTGTCAAAAAGAAGGTTTAATTTGTGTGTTGTTTTACATCGCATCAAATTTTGGTGTCGCTGCTGGGGATTAGCAAATTTGCTAATCCCTTTGTTTATGTTTATGTTTGTGTTTGTGTCTTTTACTTTTGATATTTGATTTAGTTTTCTTTCTTTGATTTTAGGTACAAATGGAGCTAGACATGGCACTTGCGACCATTCAAGCTCAATTGGCGCATCTTACTTCTCAATTGACTCATAATGTCGAAAGGACCACAATGCCAAGTGTCCCTACATTTGATGTGCCCTATGAGCAAGGATATTAAACTCATCAATGTCCTCAATTTGCTGCAAACGAAGATGCTTAGGGTTATCAAGGCTATGATCAACCAAGCAACAACATGTTTTCCAACGCTTACAATTCAGATTGGAGAGATTATTAAGATTATATGTGGGATGAACCTCAACAATTTCAACAAGGTGGATATTGGCAGCAAGAAGAAGAGTTCTATTCAAGATCTATGCAGCCATCACAACCTCCCCAACAACAATTCCAATCGAATTCAAGTATGCTCATGAGTTATAATGAAATTCTTGAAGAACTAATCTCTTTGACGCAGGGCTCACAAAAAGAACAATTGCAGTCATCGGAGGAGTTCTATCAAAGTCCATATGCACCACCACAGCCTCCACCACAATCTTTCCAACCAATTTCAGGTTCGTCGGTGGATAATAATAATATTATTCAATTAATCATCTCTTTGACACAGGGAGTAGAAAATCAAAACAAGGAGATGCAAGACCGAGTCAAAAGAGTGGACGAATTGGAGAAGCAAGTTGGGCAGATTGTGGAGTTCATGGCACAGATTCAAGAACAAAGTGAACTCTCTAATTCAAACATTGCAAATTCAATGGGAGATTTTGAAATCCATGAAGCCATCACTTTAAGAAGTGATATGGAAGATGAAGCTGTCCCGGAACCATTCAAACATAGCCAGAACGTGGATGAATTGTTGTTGCAAGAAGAAGAGGAGGAGGACGACATGGGCAGTTTAGAAGAACTCTTGCCGCAAGCCCCTCAAGTCCCTATGATGTCCAACTCCGGTAATGTTGTTCCAAATTCAATTCATTCTAACATTATTCCACCAAATGTCCTTTTTCCTCGCAGGTTTTTTATTCCAAATAACGATAAGAGTGAAAAAGACATTGCGGAAGCTCTTCCAAAGGTGCAAAGTGAGATCCTAATTCTTGGTGTACCAAATCAAGTTCCAGATTGTGTTGAATTGTTTGAAGAGAGTTGTACACCAAGAAGAAGGATTCAAGATGAAGTGGCTGGAGAATATGTTGAATGCATCAAAGAGGATGTAGTTGAGACAACCAATGCCAAAGAAGTTGAGTTTGATGACACGGGACAAGCCACAACCATCATAGTAAATCTGGCCAAGTTCAAAGTCCCTAAAACGTTCAAGGACGTGGTGTTTGTCATTGAGTTTGTGTCGAAGAAAGCAAGTAAGTCATCTTCTCCAATTTCAATATCGTTTTATACTTACATATTGTTGATGATTCAGGCACCCACTCTAGAATTTAGACCATTGCCGGATCATTTCAAGTATCACCTCTCATTGAAAGATAAATTTCATGCCGTGGAACCTAGAGGAGCATAATTAGAGGTCTCGTCCGGCTGCAAGACGTTAAAGTAAGCGCTTCTTGGGAGGCAACCCAAGCATTCAACGAAGGGAGACTTTGGAATTGCTCAACAAATCAGATTTGCACTCCTAAACCCTTCTCTTTAGTGCATTTATCTTGCCTTGCTTAGTTCATTAATTGTTTGTTTGCTTAAGTGTGAACCTATATTTAAAACATTGAGGGCAATGTTTAGTTTAAGTGCGGGGGAGGGTAAACAAAGTCTTTTAACATTGATTTACATATTTTACATTGATTTAAAATATAAAAACAAAAAAACAAAATCAAATCAAATAAAATATAAATAAAAGCAAAAATATTTTACAATAATGTGTAAACTAATAGCATTCATTGGTCAGGTGGTGCCTCAGCAGTCAACGGAGCTCCAGAAAGACGAAGCGCCAGAGTTTGATCCTCCGGAGCCTCAACACTTGGTGCAACTCCAAATGACGAAGGCAGAAGATGCCTCTGCAGTAACGCCACAAACCTTTGATGATCACTCTGAATCCGCACTTCGGACTCCTGCAGCTGGTCAAGCTTCATCTTCATACTTGTTGAGTAACTAGTTGCGAGCATGTGCAACTCCTTATTCTCATGCCTGAGTCCTCTGACCTCTTGCCGAAGACTAGCCACCTCAGCCATCAAAGACTCAACATGACGAGATCATGCAAGAAGGCGTTGGCCCATGTTTGAGACTGAGCCTGCATACTGGACGCTAAGCGCCAGAGAGTCTTGAACAGCGAGCTCGTCGGACCGCTTGGAAAACAACCTATTGTCTCTTGGAGTGAGAAGGTTTCTAGCAACCACTGTAGCAGTTGTATCGTTCTTCATTATAGAGTCCCCAACCGTAAGAGGACCATTGGGGGATAAGAAGGACGTGTTGGAAATGTGCCCTAAAACCAATCATATGATGATACTTTGCGGACATTTCACATGTTAAACTAATCTAGTTTAATATAAAGGGCAAATGTTATTGTTTTAAGCTGTCTCATATAAATGTTATATGCTTAAACGATAAGTCCAAGGAATATGTGATTAGGAGAATGTAATCTAAAGAAGTTAGATTCATGAGACCATTCTCTTTCGTATACATATCCTAAGCATTCCTGATCATAGGATTGCCAATTGGGCATTGACAGTCCGTTAAGATCAGTATGTGCTATGTTTTCTCTTAGGGAGAGTGTTCCTCATCCCCTGGAGTACCTCTGCAAACAAGTCATCAAGAGCAAAAGTATTTCATATCATGAAGGTTAAAAGCAAAAGTATCTCATATCATGCTTTCTCCTCACCTTTATCTGAAAAACAAGGAGAAAGAGAGATCTTGATTGCTTACCTAGTCTTGCTCTCGAGTACTCATCTTCGAGCCCCTCCAGCCCAATTCAAAAATAAACCTGTGGAGAGATACTTCTTCAAAAGCAAAAGTATATCATAGAAGATGCAGGAGGAGTTTGAGTTGATCCAAGAACTTGAGAAGATGCCACACCTGCATGGATTACTTGAAGCATGTGGAGACAACATGCTGATTCATCCTCAACTAAGTTGAGGATCACTTGCAAGTAAAAAGCTCCCCAACCCAGTTCAAAAATCAACCTGTGGAAAGATACTTCTTCGAAAGCTGTGGAAAGTCTCATCCAGTTCAAGATCAAAGCTGTGGAAAATCAACAAGCGACCAAAGATCATCTACCACATGAAGCTAAGTTGTTTCTCACTATTTCTAAGTGTTTTTAAGCTGTTTTGGTGTGTTTTATTGTGTTTGAAGTTATTATACAAAATTTAAAAAAAAAATTCAAAAAAAGTTTTGAAAAATGCCAAAAAGAGTTGTTTTTGTGTGTTTGTGTCTTAGGTACCTTCCAACACAATGATGAGGATTTGGTTTTTAATTGCATGACTGTTAAAGAAAGTTATGAACATGGATGGAAGTTTGATATGCTCTTGGTTTATGCCTAGTTGTAGTTGTTGTTTACGAATTCAAATTTGATCATAAAAGGATAAAATTAGTTTTTGTAACATGCTTGAAGGAAGGAACTCAAACTAATGCTACATCCATGTGAGACTTGAGCTTATACCTTCTTTGGAGAGTTATTAATCTTGATGCTTTTGTTTTCTAAAGTAATTGCATGATCTCATTATTCTTTGCTCGGTTGCTACTTAGAAGGCGTTTTATCATCATAGTTCCAAATACTAGAACTCATATCCATTTCATTCAAAGCGTGACACTGAATTACATAACACATAACAAGATGAAGTTGTTTAGTGAACCAAAGCCAAATAGCCATACCCCTTTGTCATATGTTTTGTAGGTTTAACCCCTTTTGAGCCCTGCTTAGCCTATGTTGTTTGTTAACCCCATTAACCTTACCTAGCCTAGTGTAGGACTGTCCATACCCTTGTTTTTAAAGGATAGTGAAGCATGACTTAGAATGAATTCCTTTTGATCTATAGTATGCAGAAAATCAAGTGTGGGGGAGAGATTATTTGTTTAAGTTCAATTGTACGTTTTGGTTTTCAAAAGAAAAGAAAAAGAAGAGAAAAACGTCTGAAAAGAATGAAAGAAAAAAAAAAGAGTTTGAAAAGAAATAAGATTGAGTTCAAAAGTGTTGATTGTTGAAGAAAGGGTCCAAAAGTTTGAAATCTAGCCCTAAAATGTGTAAATCTCCCCTTTTTGTTCAAAGTTGAGTTTGCATTCGAAAGTGAATTCTAAGTGTCAATCTTCTATTTCTTTAAGAACCTTTTTTTTTTCATATCCTTTCTTTGTTAGCCAATACACTTAGTCCCGTTACAACCCTTTGACTTCTATCCTGGTTGTTGTGTGTTCAATATGTGGAGTTTGAGATTGGTATGAGCATATGGTGTCCCTGGTTCTCGCATCTAAGTAGTAGCATTCTGTTCATGAGATCATATTCATATGTGCATTAATAACTTCAGAAAATGCTTTCCTTGTTATAACATATGTGAGTACTAGTTTTCATGTTTACATCAATCTTCTCACATATACCTAGTGTAGAGAGTGTAGTCAGAAAATCTGAGTGAAAATAGAGTGTTTATCTGGTAAGGAATTGAGGGAATTCTCTAAGGCATGTTACTACATTCAAAATGTTGTTTTAATTGATTAAATGCGAGCTAGTAAATTATGACTGTGATTAAGTATATGCTTAAGGGTATGGATGACCAAAATATTTGTAAGTGATGATTTTTAATATGTCATGTCCATTGGAAATCCCTAAGGCAAATGTTGGAAGGTCTAGATTGTGTTTTGTCTCTTTTGTTTGTTTTGTTTTGCTCGAGGACTAGCAAAAAGCTAAGTGTGGGGGTATTCAACATAGCTGACGGATCCCTTCTTTCTCTCTCTCTCCTCTTCAACAGAACGGACGAATCTCTTCAATAGATCTCATTCTCTCTCTATAGTAAAACCCAACGGATAGATCTCTTCAACATATCCTTTTCTCTCTTGAGCGTAGGTTTGAAGATTTGGGTTGTGGTTGGTGGATCATGCGAATACGAGGGGAGATTTGCAGAGCATCGACCGCCGCCTAGCACCGCCTAGGCCGCCTTGAGCACCTAGAGATGCCTAGGCGGCTGCCTAAATCCTTCCCGCCTTACTTAAACTACTTAGCCCAAATCGGATCGGGACTCTCTCGTCGAGCGCCTAGAAGGCCGCCTAGGCCAATTTTTAGAACACTGATGTTAGAAGCTGCCATGCATGATAAGTCGTTCTGAAGTGATGTTCTGAAGAACATTTCAAACGCAAGGTTTGCATTCCACTCCTGCATCAGTGGATAAATACTACAAGAGAAGATGCTACACAAGCATGAGGGAAAACAAAGGAAAATACCACTTCAGCAAAGAGGAATAGATAAGGCAAATGAAAACAATACATTGAAGCATGTGGAGACAAACACATCAAAAAAAAGTGTCGATTCATCCCCGACGGAGCCAAAGATCACTTGTCACGTGGAGCTGCTCGTGGTCTCATTTCATTCAAGAACAAATCCCAAGGCCTTTGAAGGAATCACAAATGCAATTTTAGATTAAGTGTCCACCACCCTTGAATCAAATTCAGCTCCTGATAAAAGTAGTAAATTCTGACATTTGGAGGAAGTTTAGCAGAAGGTTCTCCAGCCTAGTTCAAGAACAAGCCTGTGGAAAGTCAACAAACACAACATATGTGGTACTACTCATCAGGGGGAGCATCCAAAACAGATCAAGATTTTAACGAGTCAATCGAAGACTTGTGGTCATCTAAGGGAGAGTGTTGTAAACATTGGTGGCTGACCACTAAATGATGTAATGGATGACTATATCAACCACTTTAGAACAATGTAGCTTAGCTGGCAACAAGACAACAAACACTATCATTTGTGCTTATAAAAAGGAATGTTGAGTGTGGAGCCAAAAATAATCACAAGGCGACACGTGAATTTTTGGATAAAAGAGGACAAAAATACCCTTGAGGCATACTAGGGTTCCTACGGCGAGCAACATGCAATCATCCCTCAACCAAGTCAAAAGTGTCCAAAAAAGGTAACAAATTCCAAATTATCTCATCCATTCTCATCTTAGGTAATTACTTCATAACCTACACATTATTCCATATAAATGGTTAACCTACAAATTATTCCATATAAATGGAGATTAATTGGGTAATTAATGGATTAATTGGGTAATTAATGGATTAATTCCTAATTAATCCATTAATCACCAATTAAATCACCCATTACAGCCCAAAAAATACCCAATGGTCGGCCACTATTTCTTCCATGGAGGGCCGGTCATGCTCTATAAATAGGACTCGATTTTTTCTAAAAAGAAAGGTCCATACTCTTGCAAAACTCCCAAAAATTCTCTAAACACTTTTTCTCTCTAAATTCTAACTTTGGCATTGGAGGGTCTTCGGCCAAAGCTCCTCCTCTAATTCATCGTGGGCGCGTGAGGCTCTTAGCCTTGACCAAAAGTGTTAATTGTTTTGTAGGTGCAATTTCATCCAAGAAGAAAGCGACGGAAATTTGCATCCACAAATTGGTGCTTTCATTGAGAGTTAAAGATCCATACTTGTAGAAGACTCTCGCATGAAAAGGTTTTTCTCTATTTTCTAGTTCATTTGAATATTTTTCATACGTTCTTATTATTAGAATTTTTTTAATTTTCAAAGATTCTTTGATAAAACGTGAAAGAAAAATATAATGGCTAGAAATTTAGAAAATTCCATAAGTGAAAATTCCAATACTCAAGAAACGGGACTACGGCGATCCATGAGGCTAGACATGGTCATGGGTGGAATGGCACCACCACGAAGTTCCACCATGGCAACCACCCGCTGCGAGATCCATGGCACAACGATCATAGCCTAAGCCATGCCATCTAAGCTTGCACGAGCCTGAGCCCAAGCCTCGCACTCGCATGCATCACACATTAAGCAGCCTGCTCCTGCCAAGCAGCCTACTCTCGTGGCCCAGCCTGCTCCCACAGCCCAACCTGTTTTAGCGGCCCTACCTGCTATTGTGGCTCCGCCTACTCCTGCGGCCCTACCTGCTCACATGGCCATGCCTACTCTCACGGCCCTGCCTACTCCCGCAGCCCTGCCTGCTCCCTTGGTTTCTCAAGCAGCCTAAGTTGGCTCAAAAGTAGCACAACAGTCCCAACTCCAAGTTTCGGGACCCACGATCGAACCAGGGGTATTTTCAGCCCGGAGTCTACCACACTTCCACTGCTCAAGGAGATACATTTCTTCTAAGCTCTTCTAATCCAAATGGAGAACAACACTTGTCTCGACAAGTCATAGAGTTAACGAGCGCCCTCGCACATCAGACAACCTTGGTGAACCAGCTATTGCAGCGCACCGAGATGCAACGTGCCCTAGGTGAGGTGTCCCGAACTAGAACAAAGGCAGACGAAGAACCTCTCTAACATCGTCTCGGAAAGCTGCCACTTGACCAGCCACGAACCGAGCGTTCGGGTAGTGTACACTCCCGACTAGGCCGTCGAGATAGCGTATGCTCCCGTCTTAGCGCGCAGAGGAGTGTGCACTCTCGACTAGGCCCACGGACGAACATACATTCACGGTTGGGGTCACACTCTGATAGTTAACATGAGCAATCTTTCAAGTGATGTGTTAATTCGCGGCTAAGCCCGCAATGAGTATTCTTCACCTTAAATTGGAGTAGGCAGCACGACGGACGAAGAGAAACAGTCACTCAATTCGGCTCAAGTTCAACCGGTAGCCTGCGAAGAACTCGCTCGTCTGCTAGGAACGCACCACAAGCACCGCATCCGCGACATAGACTAGCCAAACACATGGAAGAGCAGCCTAGACCAACAAGTCATGACTAGGGCAGCCGAGAGCTCCACTACCTCAAAAGTAAATTCAGGAAGAAGTAGAGAGACTCGTGACCAAACGATTGCGCAATTTTTGACGCAACGAGGTCATCAATGAGGCACTATGACGAAACATGACCAACATAAGCATGTCACCCATCACAGATGAGATCGAGCAGGTAGAACCTCCACGCGAGTTCAGCATGCCATATTTCATATATTTCAAAAAGGAAGAAGACCCAGAGAAACACTTAAAGCACTAACGAAGCGCAATGATCCTCTATCAAAACAACGATGATCTCAAGTGCAAGATATTCGCCGCCACTCTACAAGGCAAGGTGCAAGATTGGTTCTACACCTTACCACCACAATCCATCCACAGTTTCGACGAACTTTCTTTGGTTTTCACCAAAGAATATTCATCATATAGCTCGATCAAGAAGAAATCTGACCATTTGTTCAATGTCAAGAAGAACTCAAAAGAGTCGCTTCGTGACTATGTGAAGAGGTTCAAAGCAGAGAAGGCAAGGATAGTCGAATGCAACAACTTGATAGCTACAACATCCTTCCAAAAAGGACTTCCAGTAGACCACTCGCAGTTTGGAAAATTGATCATGAAAGAAGATCTAACTCTGGTAGACTCTTTCGCTCTAGCAGAGAAACATGCACTTTGGGACGAGGCTTGCTAATCATATTCAAGAACTTCAAGAAGAACTTGACATCACCTCCCTACTATCCAAATCGGAAGCAGTGGATGACCTATTCACATGTTTAACGGTGTCTGAAGCAGCAATAAGCTCTACAATCATACGAAAAGAGCTAGGGGCCCGACTACCTGTATTCTACTATTCAAAAGCTCTCCTCGATACTACCAGAAATTCAAAAAGCTAACTTTGGCAATAGTTGTTGCAACCTGGAAGCTCAAGTTTTACCTTTAGACGCAAGCAGTCATCCTTATGACGCCCTATTCCACCCAATCTAAACGCGCAACGATAAAGGCGTAGACACTGGCGGATGCAAAGTTTTTTGACAAACACAACAACTCGACCCAAAAGGTATGCCAACGGCAAACGAACACTAGAATGACACACTTGGAAGCAAGTTTTGTCTTCGCTACCCCAAAAGATTCTACTTAGAAGCAACATGTACCGGCAGTTGAACACCACATTTTGTTATGTGTCACACGACCCCAGCTGACTTTTGCTCCATAGTTCAACTTTAAGGTGGCCTAGTACCGGCAGTTGAGCATCTCTTCCTACGTGTTACATGGCCTAGCTCCACGGCTCCCTACCGCACATCCAAGCCTATCCTAGGAGACACAATAGAGCGGCCCAACATGCCAAGCACACCCTAGCTGCATCTACTCCATTCGATGGAGACTTTTGGCATTTGCATATCGACGACGCATCCAACTACAAAGGTTTGGATGTAAGAGTGGTCATTTTCACCCCAGACAGTTTAATGCCCGAGCAGTCGATCACTCCAGGCTTTAAAGCATCCAACAACAAAGTGGAGTATGAGGCCCTATTAGCAGGCCTCCTAATGGCAAAAGACTTAGTGGTGAAGAAGTTCGCAATTCATTCCAATTCCTAGCTAATCACCAGCCAGAATACCAGGGAGTACACGGTAAAACATCTAAGGATGACGCAATACCTAGAAAAGGTACGCAAGCAACTTGAGACATTTCAGACTTACACCTTAATCAAGTTTCGTGGGCAGACAACACCCACGCAGATGCATTAGCTGGTTTAGGCTCCGCCTTCGACCACCAACTTAAACGCTAGCCAAGCGTAGAGGTGGAGCTGGCAGCCGAAACTTCACAAGTTAATACAACTCAAAACTGGCAAAGTTCTATTCTGAACTACTTGGTCAATAGACATTCCCTATGGAAAGATTGGAGTCTAGAAAGCTCTAAATCAAGGCAGCATGCTACTACATGTGGAATGGCATTACCATCTGAAGATCCTACACTAGACTACATCTCCGCTGCCTAACCCCTCCTGTTGACTTGAAGGTTCTAAGCTCAATCCACGAAGGCGTTTGTGGAAATCACTCCAGAGATCGATCCTTGGCACAGAAGGCTCTTAACACAAACTGTTAGTGGCCTACCATGCACCAAGATGCTAAAGAGTTAGTACAAAAGTGTGACCGATGCCAACGCTGCAAGCTGGTACCAGCATTGCCTACCAGCGAGCTACACCCACAGATGAGTCATTGGCTATTTATGCAGTGTGCAATCGACCTGGTGGGACCTATATTACTTGCTACTGAGGACAGAGGCATGATGATCATGGTAACCGACTACTCCACCAAATAGGTAGAAGAAGAGCCCATGACAACCATAATTCAAACAGATATAGAGCACTTCATATGGAGGAACATCATTTGCCGATTTGGCATCCCTCAATCTATCGTCACCGACAATGGCCCATAATTTCTGGGCAAAGATTTGGCGAAGTTCTTCCAAAAATATGGCATCAAGCAACACATGTCCACGCCGAGATATCCTCAAGGCAATGGGCAGGCCGAAGCATCTAACAAGACGATCCTTGACTGCCTCAAGAAATCACTCACCAACAAGAAGGGAAAATGGCCAGACGAACGCCCCTGATGTTTATGGGCATATCGCACCACTAAAAAATGAACAACCGGTGAGACTCATTTCTCTTTGGCATTTGGCTCAGAAGCAATCATTCATCCCAATGTCATCAAGCGAAGTATCACCGTTATACTACCAAACATTGAGTAGAACAGTAAGGAGATTGCCACAAGCTTAGATCTGGCAGAGGAGAAGCGCGAGCAGACTATCACTCGTATCACAGCCTACCAGCAGTAGCTCATCTCCAGCTACAATAAAAGGGCCAAGATCCGGCAGTTCCAGCCCGAAGATATGGTCCTAAGAAAACCTTCACCACTACCCATAGAGAATGCTCCAAAAAGATGGATCTCATATGGGAAGGTCCGTACAAAATCAGTAGAGTAGGCTGCAAGAGCAATTACAGCCTCGCCACCATGAAACGACAAAAAGATCGAAACGTAGTGGAACGCCTATAGTTTAAGGAAGTACCATGTGAGACCTCTCGCTACATTAAAGCCTGAAGACTCAAGCAGCTCAACGGGCACCACCTCGCAAACTGATAACTATTCAGTTGTTATGTAGTCTTTTACAGCTAAGTTATTCGTTCGTTTAACTCATTTTTTCAATGAGGAATTCATAAGGAATTTTCAACTTGGCTTAACTATATGCCTACAACAACCGATCATACTTGCACTTTAAAAGAGGACTGCGCCCTTCTTAGGGACTTATCGCAGGAATTGTACCCCCCGAGGAACCAATCATGCTCTCTAGTGCGAAAGGGTAAACCAATTTTCTGACACTCACATAGGTCTGTTCTCCAAAGTGGGAGGATAAACTCCACACTCTGAATATCCAGACGTGGATGAGCCGAGCTACCATAATATAATTAGAAGCACGATGGCTTGTGGCGGGATTCCTAGAAGTAGCCACAATGGTCTTTTTCAAAGCCTAGCTAATTGAAGGATTTTGGGTCTCTTGGCCTAATCCGAGGGGAACCGGGCCCTAGAGATGGAAGGGGCACATTACGCAGTACGCCCTAAACACGGCTGCCTTGAAACCCTAAAGCTACTACCGAGTGCACTAAGGTAGCCTACGGTTTCCAGAAGACTGCATACGGCTTGCCCTTTGAGCAGTAACGCCGCGCTAGACTTATATAACCTCACATTCTTGTAAAAGGTTAAACAAGCTAGTGCGCATATACGAAGCTTTATCCACTGCCGACATGCTACGTAGTTGATAAGCTTCATCTCTGCCAAGCGCGGAACAATCTACACCAATTCCTAAAGTGTTGTGGTAATTGTTATGCAATCTACGAAATTAGAGAAAGCCAAAGTTAACAGCCTAGTGGTCACGCGAGCTTACCTACTTTTGTAAGTAAGGCATCCGGCTGCCGACCCTATAGCTAACAATTTTGCCAAGTTCTACACCAACACTTGCGGCTGTATCGCTTACGCGGGTCTGTCTGCTTATAGAAAAGTAGAACGATTGCCACTGGTCTATAAAGTCTAAAGGTTAGGGCATGAAAAAAAGAAGCGAAGATGAAGAAAAGCAAATGAAGCATATTTATAAACAACTAGCAAAGGCCAAAGAAGTTCAAGAAAAACAAAAGTTACAAGGAAAAACAAAGAAAATCCTAAAGGCTACCTAGAATACTACACTTCAGCAGCTTGGACATCCCACGACTATGTGGTCGCCACACCTTCAGCAACCGCGATGCTCTTAGCAGCGGCATCATCCAGCGTTTCACCTCTGGCTGCTCCAACTTGGGCACCAGCATCTCAGGCTACTTCCCCAATCGAGGCCTCAAAAGTAAACATAAGTAAGTTTTTCGAAGAAATAGAGAAGGTTTCGAAGTCTCTCCTAGCAGACTCGGAGTCAGACGGCCTACCAAAGAGATGATCTACATAACCCAGCTTGTAGAAAATGGCCTTACATAACCCAGCTTGAGCCCAGCCTTCTCACCTTTCAGCTGCCTGATCTTCTCGAAAAGACCAACATGGACGCGTTGCAGCTCATCTACTTCTTTCTTCAAACTTTCATTGATCTTCAGTGCACCGTAGAGTTCCAACACTTGTGGTTCAAACTGGATTATAAGTAGCAATCAACTCTTCATCCTTTGAATAAGCAGCGGAATAAAGCTAAAAAATGGCATGCTCAAGATCTTGAATCTGAGGTATGTGACATCTGATCTTCTTCTCTACACTTTCATACTTCAAGTTAGATCGCGTCAAGCCTAGTCTTCAAGTCAACGACCTCTTGGTGAGCGGTCTCAAGCTGCAGAGAAGTAGGGGCAGAGATATTAGACCCCTTCAAAGCGATGAGCTCAAATTCCAACCTCTTGATCTTATCGGCAGAAGAATAAGCTTCAGTTGCCATAACTTTTGCCACATTTTTAGTAGCCTTGGTATCCTCTTGATCAAGGAACATAGACTTGGCTGCCAGAATCTCCGTTTTTTGCATCATGGCTAGCAGAGCAGTCCTCCTATACTTGGTCGTATGCTTTGAAAAGGAATTCAGGCCAACAAACCCTTTGCTGTCATCGACAAAATTGGCACAAAAGTCCATGTCTTCAAGCAGATTTAGTTTCAAAAGCGCACAGATCTCAGCAGCCTCCCCAGAAGCAGGCGTATTGGATTTCTCATAGCTGCCCAAGCGAGCAGTCTCATCCTTCCCAGC
Organism: Crataegus laevigata; assembly: GCA_963580275.1. Classification (NCBI taxonomy): domain Eukaryota; kingdom Viridiplantae; phylum Streptophyta; class Magnoliopsida; order Rosales; family Rosaceae; genus Crataegus; species Crataegus laevigata. Next base: position 1,880,103 of record OY756944.1, read on the forward strand.
AGGCGATTCAGTCTCAGCAGTAGAAGAAGTAGGCCTTGGCGTCACTTCAGCAGCAAAGTCCACCTTATCGTTTTTCATAATACCAAGCATTTCTAAAAGTGAACTAGACTTAGCTCTTAAGGAACGTCTTGGTATAGACTTCGGCACTGAGGGCATGCCATGACTTCTACGCTGAGCAACCATATCAATAATCGAACTAGCCATCTTTGGCATGGCACGCGTCACTGGCTCAGATCTAACAACCTCATCTTTTGTCCCCATGGAAAAAGTCAAGTCCATCACAAGCCTAGAGGCAGCCGACGAACCTTCGCGAACAGCGGAATAAGTCTTTGGTTTTTTCTCAACCGGCATCTCTTGAACAGGTGGGGAAGATTTCTTTTCCCACATTCACTTGCAGTAAGATCCACAACAACAGTTGGGTAAGCTAATGCATCATCCTTTATCCTATTCATCTCATCTCTTGGGAGCAGCCCACTTTTTTCTCGGGGGAGAGAACTAAGCAGCCAACACCGTTAATGGTACTTAGCAGGAGAGCTCAACCCATATTGGCTTTTCTCTTATTTTTTTCTCTCAGACTAACAGGCAAGAAGCCTACATGCCCAGCGTTCCAGCAACCCATGAAGCCCGCGACTTCTTCATTTCTCCCAATCGCCGTCAGGTTCAAGAGCCCAAAAGATATGAGCCATGCGACTCGCCTAGCATTGCACCCCAATGCCACAATCCGTGACCTCAACTGCACAAGCTGCCCTTGGCTCTAGCCAAGCCGAGCAGCCTAAAGCAGTGGTCCCTGCCACAACACCTCATCGGCCTATGCCGAGCCGATTTATGTCCCCTGCTAGCCGACGTGTCGCACCATCCCGACGGCTGCCCAACGACAACATTATCTAAGAAGAAGACAAGAAAAATTAAAATTTTCTTACATCGATGCGGCACGGACAAGACGAAGAAATGAACGAAAGATGGTCCTTTGCACGGGCAAGATGTAGAAGATTGCTAGATGATAGGGAACAAATATCCTCTAAGCTCTCTCTCTCTCTTTTGTAGGGTAGAATAAATCGCTCTCCAAAGTTGATTTAATAACCCACTTAAGGTGGACTTAAATAGGCTTTGAGAGAAATTTATTACCCTTTCATAGAAAGATCTAATTTCCTATTAAAGAGGGAATCTACATCAAAATAGGAAGCAGTCTTAAGTTTCCTAAAGCAAAAAAATCTCTACACCTACTGCCATTTCCTACAAGCAGCCCAACAGGTGTGGGGGCATTTGTGGAGCCCAAAAATAATCACAAGGTGACACGTGGAATTTTGGATAAAAGAGGACAAAAATACCCTTGAGGCATACTGGGGTTCTTACGCGCGAGCAGCGGGCAATCATCCCTCAACCAAGTCAAAAGTGTCCAATAAAGGTAACCAATTCCAAATTATCTCATCCATCCTCATCTTAGGTAATTACTTCATAACCTGCACATTATTCCATATAAATGGTTAACCTACAAATTATTCCATATAAATGGTGATTAATTGGGTAATTAATGGATTAATTCCTAATTAACCCATTAATCACCAATTAAGTCACCCATTACAGCCCAAAAAATACCCAATGGCCGACCACTATTTCTTCAATGGAGGGCCGGTCACGCTCTATAAATAGAACTCCGTTTTCTCTAAAAAGAAAGGTCCACACTCTTGCAAAACTCCCAAAAATTCTCTAAACACTTTTTTCTCTCTAAATTCTAACTTTGGCATCGGAGGTTCTTCGGTCAAAGCCCCCCCCCCCAAATTTATCGTGGGTGCGTGAGGCTCTTGGCCTTGACCAAAGGTGTTAATTGTTTTGTAGGTGCAATTTCGTCCAAGAAGAAAGCGGCGGAAATTTGCATCCACATTGAGGATGAAAGCAAACACAGAAATCATAAGGCTCACGGAAAAGAGAGAGAGAGAGAGAGAGAGAGAGAGAGAGAGAGAGAGAGAGAGAGAGAGAGAAAAGAATAGAGATAGTTATATTTGTACTCTTATTATTCCTAATCATAATGAAAGCACTACTCTACTCCGATGATGTACTCTAGTCACACTGACTGTAGAGGAACCTCGTAAATTTTGTGTCTTGCTTATTTTTTCCACTACACACACTGTCAATTTTAAAACATGTGACGGTATATATACTTATAAAGAAACTATTTTAGTCATATTAGGTTAGTCACAATCAGGTATTGACTTCATCACAAATATTTATCATCACTTGTGAGTTGAATGTAAACTTTTATTCCAATCAAATGCTAAACTAATGATTAATTGATGAATGTGGCATCTTATAATTTCTCAAATTTTATGTATCAAATTTTTATGGGCCATTTGATAACATTGTTTTTATCTTTTTGGTAAATTCACACAAATGAGAATTAAAATACAATAAAATTAGGGAAAGCTGTAATATTAATGGTGTTTATTTATGAGATAACTATTCCTTTTTTTTTTGTCAAACAATATATTTTGTTAGATTAGATCGACAAGGTTTGAACCCAGCCGTCATGCAAGAACTCAACACATTTTCATTACTGTGGTAAAGAACCACTTGCGAGATATGACTATTCCTAGATGTTAATATTTATCTCTTTAATTGTATTGAATTTAGTTGTGGTTCTCTCTCAATTAATCATATGCGCTAGTTTAGTCATGTTGATCAGAGTAGTGTGATGAGGATTCTCTCCGGATTCTCGCATTCTATCCATTCCTCGTACATCGTGCGACCAACTTTTGTTAAGTATTATTGTGTTCAGGGACGAAGCTAGAAATTTCTTCTAGTGGGGCAACCTGAAAACAACTAAAAAAACCTTAATACAATATGGCTTATACCCAATATGATACTGATGAGGATTTCAAATTATGATGTATCACAATTTCTATGTTACAAGAATTTCAATATAGTATTGGAAAGTGGCACAGTGATGAGAAAAATATTAAGAGAAATGAGAAAAATATTAAGAGAAATTAGATTCTCATCCCTCTTTTTGCTACTCTATTGATTAAAACCTTATTCTTTTTTAAGTTTTTGATCAAGGTCCTTGGATATTAATAACATCATTAATTATTTTAATAATAAAATATTTTTTATTTCTAAATATATTCAATTAGTGTGATGTTACAATTAGTATATTTATATTTATAGCTAAATTTTTTATCATATATTTTTAGTTTTAGTTTGTACCAATTTTCTTTTCAATTTTAATTTGTACCCATATATTAGTTTTTTTTTGTGCCCATATTTTAAAATTTTTTATTTGTATTTGTACCCATATTTTTTATTTATACTCAATTTATATTTCGCTAAATGTACCCTGCTAATTATATGTACCCATTCATGTAATTTTTCAAATTTTTAATCTTAAAATGTACTCATTCTTAAATATAACAATTTGTTATATGTAAAATGTACCATTTTTTTTATATAAAATCCATTCAATTTTTTTTCTAATCTATTTTTAAACTTATATGGGTACATTCTTTTTTCTTTGATTTGAGAATATATCTTCTTCTTCTTTTGGTGATTTAATAATGTACTCATGTTTTAGTACAATAATTTTTTGGTTAATATTGATGAATTTACCCATGTTTATATATATATATATATATATATATGTATATTAATATTTTTAATCTCACAAATTATGATTTTTTATTTAAAATTTCATTAATATAAACCATTATAAATTTAAAATTTTAATTTAAAAAATATAGTAACAAATATAGAAATAAATTATCATATTAATTTGAATTTAAAATTTTAATTTAAAAAATATAGTAACAAATATAGAAATAAATTATCATATTAATTTGAGAGTGCGCCGCATTTATTTAACACCCGCAACCGCAAGTGATCTTAAACCTTTTCCAACTTCCTCTATAAAATGCACAGGTTATTCACTCGTTCTCAAACCCTCTCTGCCTTTTGAGTTTCGGCTTAAACCCTAGCCGCTCCATTTCTCTCTGAGGTAAACCCCATTCCTAAACCCTAATTCTCTCTCTCTCTCTCTCTCTCTCTGTATGCTATCGTAGTTTATCAATTCATGGTTTGTATGATTTGTTTTGTATCTCAGCTTTTTTATTGATTGTTTTTGTGGGAATATGAATATGTGTTTTGTTCTGTGTTTTGGGCTGTATATGCTATGACCAGGAAGACGTATGACTCTGTGATTTGGGTAGTTTATTTTGTTTGTTTAGCTACCGATCTGCTTGAAGACGTATGACTCTGTTTTGTTTTTCAGTCAAATAGACTAGAAGTGGAAAAGGGAGCACTTGCACTTTCCACCCTTTTACAATTTACAGAGATAAAAATGGTTAGGTGTGTCAAACTATGGGGCTAAAGACTGTTTTATTACTTTCTCTATATAATAAGACTCAGGTTGTGAGACCCAAAATATTTCAAATGTGTTTGTGGTTCATGTGGAAATGTAAGACCCTTCTTTGTTTTCTTGATGGGTTTTGTTCTGATTCTCCGTCTTGTCCAGGGTCACTTAATATGTTAGTATACTTTTATTTACCATGTAGTGTTTTTTCCATATTTTGATGCTTCTGTAGTGGTGAAAATAATTTTCAGTGTCCAATTGACTTGATTTTGGGTTGAGTCAGTTATATTTTTTTCTGGTTTTGTAAGATTTGCTGGTTATTGATGTGCCCTTCTTGTCAGTGGATGTGCATTCATATTCAACACTTTGTGCTACTGTTATGTTGTTTTTATAGTCAATACCTGTTGTATTGAGCAAGCTTTTTGTTACAGTTTCACACAATTTTGCATGTTTGCTTTGGGCACACACATAATACTATTTTTGTTTGCGATGTGTAACTATTGCAGCATCTAACAATCTATGTATGGAATTTTTGTTGCTTCTGTTGGATTAATGGTTACGGTGGGAATTATTTCTGGTGCAGGCTCTTGTGTCATCTGAAAAGTGTGATCTTTTGAAATGGCTTTCTGTAACAAAATTGGGAGCCTCTTGAAGCACAATATTTCCCAGACTGGACAATCACCCATGACAGCAATGCTTAATTCTGTGCGCTGCATGTCTTCCAAGCTTTTCGTTGGAGGTACATTATTTGACAATGTTGATTTATGACGTCAACTTACAGATACAGTAGCTTTATCATTGACATTTTGATTTAAATTGTTGCTTGTTAGGTCTTTCATTTGGAACTAATGATGAGTCTCTTAAGGAGGCATTCTCAAGCTTTGGTGACGTGACTGAGGGTAAGTTACAAAAGTGGTTTGTTAGTTATTGTCTGCTTACTGGAAGGTAAGTTAGTTCAGTGTCACTATATTTAGTTTTGGTGGAGCCTTAATTTTTCTATCCTTTGTTATATGATACTTCACGGTAAAGGGTTAGGCAAATGAAGGTTTGTTAATCAGGAATCTTGGTTCTTTTTATTTATTTATATCCAACACCAAAATTTTATTGAGGCTTTATTGGTTTTCAATTGTTATTATTATTGATTCTTCGACGCTTATAGTTAGAGATCTATTAATGATCTCCATCAAGAGGCTTTTCTTTGCTTTTGCAATGTATACTTGGATCCTCTGCATTTGCTAGTTGTCTTTTATATTCTTTTGGTTCACTAAAACGAGTTTAGTATTTTTTATTTTCTGCATGTAATAGGAATAGGCTGTCCGGCAATGAATAAAATAAACGGTCAGCATATGATGCTGATATTTGTTTGTTTACTTCCTTCTGTCCTCTCTCCTTTTGCGATATCACAACCGAAGTTTCCTTGAGTGCTTGTAAGCTTAGTTAGGCGTCTTTTGATCTGTTGTTTGCTTCTCTAAGTACTGGAATTAACAATTGAATTTTGTATGTGCAGCAAGAGTTATCACAGACAGGGATACTGGAAAGTCTAGGGGTTTTGGATTTGTAAACTTTGCCAGTGATGATTCTGCCAGTTCAGCACTTTCTTCAATGGATGGCCAGGTCAGAATTTGAATTTTATCATTGAGGGGGCATGAATTGCATAAAAAAAAAATCATCCCGAATTTTGGGGTCCTATATGTGGATTCTGAGGGATATGGTCCCCTGTAAGATGATAGTTTGGTCTTGTAATGATCTTCTTGTGACTGTGGACTTGTTTGAATTTCAGGATTTGCATGGGCGAAACATTCGTGTCAGTTATGCCACTGAGCGAACTGGTCCTCGACCATTTAACGGTGGAGGGGGCGATTACCGTGGCAGCTATTGAACAATTGCTCGGTAAACAAAGAAAGTGGCTTTTAGGCTGTAGCCACAAGTCCCGTCTATATGCTTTTCAATGTTTAGTTCTAGAAGTGGCGTTGTGTCGTCATTTGGATTTGTTAGCTTAATTCCGGGATTCTAGTTGTGCTAGTTATGTTTTCATATGTAGTCAGCTGTGGAGATTGGCAGTATAGCTTTTCATTTGCATGATATCCAGCATTGATGCTGAATCAATGTCTGTCAAGGATTTTAGTAAGATTTCTACCGTTTTGTTTGAGCTCTAACCATGTTTTCATCACGATGCATGCTTTGTTCGTTTGTTGGCTTTGGTAATTGCAAATTTTGATCAGTGCTTACTGTGTTTCCACATAAGTCGGGTGAGTAATACGCATCCGTTAGTTCATACTTTCACTTTCGTTTTCCTCTTTTGATGTGTCCATTCATTATGTTTGTTCCGTTGCATTTCTCTATGACGAGAAACTAAATGCGGATGAATTGTGGTTTGCAAAATGTTTTGAATCAAAGAAATACTAACAGGCAAGACAACATCAAATGGACCTTCATTAAATGTTATTTTCTTTGTTTGCTTAGGCTTTTGTTTTTCTTGTTTGTTGGGCCTCACTTGTTTGTGTTTCTGTTGGGCATCGTTGTTTTCTGGGTGAGTTGTGTTCCTTTTGGGTGCGTTTGGTACGCGGGACAGGACGGGACGAGGCGTTCTGTCCCGCGTTTGGTACGCCTAAAACGAGTGGGACGAGGCGTTCCACGGGACAAGTTTTGGATGATTTTTGGTTCCACCTCCCCCCTTCCACGTCTGTGGGACAAATTTTTTTAACATTTTAGGACAAAAATGCCCCTTGTCTTTTTCAAAATTACAACATTCGTCCCGTCCTGTCTGCGTACCAAACGCACCATTTGAGCTCTCATTAGTACTGAATTTTCTCTAGTTCACATTTAAGTTATGCATTTGGATCCCCATCCAGATTCAAATAGAATTCTCACATCTTAGCCATTCATCGTACTTCGTGCGATTATAAATCATTTGATTTTTTATTATTATTTAAAATTAAATATGAATAGCACCTGACAAAATTTGGTCGCACGATGTACGATGAACTATTATGACGTGGGGATTCTCACAAAGTGGATCCTAAGAGGATCCTCTTCTTTAAGTTATACGTCTAACAAGAGTCGTTAGATCTTTTTTGGTTAAATGATCTATTAGTTCTTATTCAAATGTGTAATTTAAATGCGAACGTTTAATGTGCACTAGAAAAAGCCTTTGCTGGTACAATGTATACTAGTATATAATTACTTTGTTTTAACACTTTTTATTTCGGACCTTTTTAATATATATGTATATTTATATAGATTTTTTTTTTTTAAACAAATGATGGATTTTGTTAGATTAGCCACGGGTTCAAACTCACACAGTCATGTAAGGGCTCAAACACTTTTCCACCACTGTGATAAATGATCATTTGCCTTAATATATTTTGTTTAATTTTGACCTTTAATCTTATTATTTGGATATCCTTTACCCAAACATAGTTCAAAATAAATAAGCTGGCTCACTTCCGGATAAGCTTAGCATCACTACGTCTATGTCGGTAAATATTAATAATAAAGGATTTTTTTTTAAATGTCACATTATATGTGTTTTTTAATGTCATCTAAACTAATATTTGAAGTGATTTCTTATATAAATTTTCGAAATCCTTAATTTGTTATCTCATGTTAACTTAGTTAAGTTTTACATCCAAAATAAGGTTTGTTTGTTTGTTTTTTTTTTTTTTCAGGATTATTTTAGTATTTCAACACCACATAATTCCATTAAGTTCATGGTGAATTTCTTATATCAACGTAACTTTATTATGTTCTCTCTGTACACCGTAGAATTTGAAGGAAATCAGTTGAAACTGTTGTGAAAATTAAGCAATATTTTCTCGTTACTTGGTGCCTTTGATTTTGAACATGATTAGGCAATGAACTGATAATTTTGATATTGCAGCAATGAAATGAAAGAGTGGTCCGGATCTGACCACTTTTTTTTCATGGACATGATTGACCACGTTGAATTTTTAAAATCTGCAATTAGCCACAACTCCATATTAGTGAGTCTACAGTACCTTTTTAGTATTTCACCATAAGCTTTTCAAATAAATTCATGGCATATTTTTTAAAGGAAAACTAATGAAAAGAGCTTGAAAACTTTGAGTTTTAATGATAAGGACAAAATAAAGGATAAAGTGAATAGTGCCAGGATTGACTTTTTAGTGTAAAAATGTGGTTTTTCGTTAAAGTGAACAGTACCGGGAGCTTTTCGTTAAAGTTCCCATTTTTTAACTAGCTGAAATTTTAAGGGTTGTACTGAACAGAAGTAAAGAACTTGTGAAAATGTCAAAAGTCCGAAGTAATCTTGAACACAAGTCATGCATCTCACACATGATTTGTTTTGGATAGACAACTTAACGGTGTTATGGTGCGATGATAAATTAATAATTATGAAAAGTTGATATGATAGATTGCTAAAATTTTAATTTGTGTAACAAATTAAAAAATCTGTATAAATATATATGACATTTTAAAGATTTTTTTCAAAAGTCTACATAGCTAGGTGTGGGGTCGATGCATTTGGTTTTTTTTTTTTTTTTTTTCTGTTTAGCGAAGAGACGTCGGTGTTTATGTAAAAACAAAGAAATGTGTGGTGTAATGCTTTTGTGGTTGTGAGAAGAATAGCATGGTGGTTGGAGGAGAGTCATAATCCCACACAATTATGCAGTTAATTGTGTCGAAACAAACAAAAGCTGCTTTCCCTTTCTCCTTTACTTTTTGCCCTTTTCATGTTTTTCCATGCTAATCTGTGCATGATTTAGACTCACAAATTGACTTGTAAATCCCATGTCACTCCTCTTTCTTTGGATAGAGATCCTATCAAGATCCAAAACTCAAGGATCAAACAATCTAGACCAGTCAAATTTAATTCGATGATCACCATTAACTTCTTCTGTTGTCCCATATCACACAAACAAGCACTCCGATTTCTCATTCACACAAACTAAGTCCTTAGATCCGAACACTAAGGTCCAGAAAAGATCCAAATTCACTTTCTCTAGGTCATTTCCTCGTATGATCATATCAATGACAATTGGGATGTATTTACAGTATTTGAAGATAATTTTATGAGGTGATTTGAAGATTAATTTATAATTTCATATTTGTTTTGATGATAATGATTTTATTTCAAGTGCATTTACATATTTTACATAACACCTTTTCTTTTATTACGGTTGCAAAAATTAATTATTATGCAAAAATCAAAGACTTTTTCAAGGCACTTCTCGACGAAAAAATCGCCACTACACAAAAATATGACTTGATCCACGATTTTCTAACGTGGTGTTTATCTTTGATTGGTTGTGCCAAAAAAGCTCCACGTGGAATGACATAGGAGTGCAACCTGGACGAGTTACATGGTCAACCCAAACTTAAAGCAATATTCGCAATTTGGATTGATCGATTAAGGTCAGGTTGAGTTTGGGTTGACATGGGAAGGCAAGGCATCAACCCAACTCAACTGAATCAATCATCGGGTTGAGGTCGAGTTCTGTTTGGGTTTAACTCGCCAAATTGGGTTTGAAATTGTGTGGTATAGACGGATTCAGCTTGACCCAACCCAAGTGCATTGATTCTCAATGCTCCACTTTTATACCATGCTTGGGCATGAACTATTTTAGATTTTTTTAGAGGTCGAACCTCACTTAGTTTAGGTTTTTCTTCCCCATTTATAAGGATGAACACAGTTTAGTTCAGTTTGCTTTTAACTCCCAAAACATAGAATTGAACCGAATTATTGTTTAGTATGGTCCAATCATTGAGAGGGCAGAGGGGAAAACATGGAGAGGTACAAGGGATGACGAGAGGAAAAGGGAGAGATTGGAAGAGGAGAAAGAGGTGCATAAAGAGGAGAGGAAGAGGGTAAGAGAGAATTGGATGGAGAGAAAAAGGACAAGAAAAAAGAACATAAGAGATTATGTGCAACTAGCTCTACAATTTCTTTAGAACGTTTTATAAGAAAAAAAAAGTGTAAAAGTAAACAAAAGAAATTATATAATTGGTCGGATTTGGTTTTTAGGGCAAAATTGAGAATTGAACTAGTATAAGACCAAAACCTTTTCTTTTGGTTTGGATGGGCTTAATTACTCGTTGTGCTGATTCAAATGGTGGGGAAACTAAATTTGTAAACAAAATAATATGAAAGTTGATGATTTGATTATAACTTAACCATTGATAAATGTGCTCATTTCTTATTGGTGACACATTATTTAGTTTGTAATTTTGTCAGCAAATTTAATCTCTCTAACATTACTCCTCGAACAACGTTTGCCCCATTTTGGCTACATCTACAAGTGACATGGGCAAGACATTTTCTTTTACAAGAAGCGATAGTAATTTTTATTAACACACAATAACACAATCACAAACACACGATAACATAGTTATATGGTTGCCGTATGAGTACCTATACATAAATGTAGATATAATTTGCAGAATTAGCATAACAGTAAACTCCTAATGGCCATCACAAGAACAAGCAACTCCGTACCAGCAAAAGCACTCTAGTACAAATTCGTCACAAAGACGCAGACGCAGCAAGCCTATACTAAGGCACATGCAATGTCATTGTTGGCAAGCGAGATTATAAAAATCATCACTGACAAGTGAGACCACAAAAACCATCGCTGCTAAGCAAGACTATATCACTCACTAAGTGAGACATCACCCGCTGGAGGTGGTACATAAGAAACAAACACTGATATGAGAATGGAGTTCACCAACGTCTCATCTCCACTGGTTTGGTCCTCTCCACGTGAGATGATGATGTATCAGTAAGATAAGATTTGCCGCTACCCCAAGCAAGGTGAAGCCGCCACATAAGCTTTAAAGAGAGTTTTGGGTTGAGCTGAAGAGCTTTTGTGGGTTTAATTAAAGTATCACTTGAAGTTTGTAATCGTTGAGTTTGAATTTGATGAAGGTCCTGAGTTTGGAGATCTCTACCTCTATATTTATAGGCGTCCAGAGAAGCATTCTTGATCTTATCGCTGAGCTGGAGTGAGAGTAGATCGGTCATTGACAATGACAATAACTGCATTTCATGGTTGGTGGCCTCCTTTGCGTTTTTTGGCCCTCATAAGATGTTATGTTGTCGTTTGATGTATGTGGTGACGCGTTCACCTAGTCATTTAAGGAGTAGTGAGATTTTCAGGCTTGGTCGCTTATGCGCCAGACGCTCTTCAGGAGAGGATGAGTCCAAACCCCTCAAGGGATTGTCATGTGCTGGGAAGGGGTCATTCCGAGCCTTAGTGAGCCTACTCGAGTTGGGCTTTGTTATTGGTGGGGCCGGTTCGTCTTTGCTTAAATCAAATTTGATTGGCCATATAGTAGGTCTTATTTTTATTTATAGAAAATGATCATCTCCGGATCTTTTTTTTTTAATTTATAAAGTTTGGAGATTCAGACTATTGAAATTTAATTTAACAGCTACAAACAGGGAACCACTTTAAAAGTTATAATAATTTTAGCCGTTTGATCAAATTTCAGTAACTCGAATCTCCGAACTTAATGAATTAGGAGGAATAGATCAGGAGATGACCCCTTTCCTTTATTTATGACCTAAACACGTTGACATCTATCTTGAGTGAAAATAAAGAAAAATAAAAAGTTGCAAATGAGGAGGCATTGAAAATGTTTAAAGGCATCGGAAATATTCTGACTTTTAAATGAAGCATGCTAGTAAACCCATTATAGGTAGGAAAGCATAAACAAGACCTCCTGCTAGTATATCACAGACTTGTGCTTTTCAATGGCTGACGAAATATTTGCTGATTAAAATATAGAATTTAGATGTTATTTAGTACTACGATATAGTGATATTCCTCTTCATTTGTAAGTGAGAGGTCTTAGGTTCGATTCTCGATAAAAACAAATTTGAACCATATTATTGTTAACACATTGTGAGACTAGCCCACCCCCCTCTTTAGTGTAGATAGGGTTTAGGATATAGAGTTTCAGATAATTTTTTGTATTTTATATATTCAAAATTAATTTAAAGTTTCAATTACAAGGTTTCATTCCTAATTACACTCAGATCTTTTAGGATAATACTTTACTCACGGTGTGCTAAAAGTTGATAAGTTCAGATAATATCTATTTTAGAGCCCGTCTCACTGGAATTTTGACATATCCATACTTCTTTGGTGATTTAAATGATAATTAACTTAAAGCTCAGTATTTCAAACTGAATAATAAATATAATCAAAGAGAAATGAAAGGGAGACTCTCTCAAGACATCTCCATGAAATTTCTGTCACCTCACATGTTAACGTTAATTTTCATACCAACATTATAAAACATTGTGACAACATTAGCATTTCTCATAATCAAATTAGCAAAAGCATTAAGCAATGTCTTACTTACCGGGGAAGTCAACATGTTAAACCTCATCTCTCTCATCACAAAATTCCCTTAGATTCTAAAACTAGATCTATACTATTCATTTACCTTGAAAATAATAGAAATCCAAATAATTTTATTTGAAAGTGACCTGGCTTTCATTGACCTTGAAAATAATAGAAATCCAAATAATTTTATTTGAAAGTGACCTGGCTTTCTTCCTCAGTTAAATCATTACAAAGATTTTGGAAAAAAAAACTAAACTAAACTAATGAAGGGGATAACGAAAAGACCAGAAGCCAATGGTGGTTTGTGTTGACATTAAGCTCAGCAGCCAAGGAGACTTTCCTAACAATGAAGAGGATTTTTTCTTCAAAACACTCCGTGATCGATTTACGAAATTTCGTACTTATGATCAAACGTTAATATTATAAATTACTTTGTAAATTTTATTTGTAAAAATCCAATAAAATATAAGATCGTTTAGTCTCAAACTGTATAAAAATAAATGGACAAATTTAATTAAAATATTATAAACTATCTATCTATTTACTATAACAATTAATTAAAAGACCACAATTTTAATTGATTTTTTTGCATAAATAATTTTTACAAAGTAATTAATAATTTAAACGATTTTAATCATATGTGCGTAGTTCTAAACCCTAAGCCAAGCATTCCTCTATATTTTATGCCACCGACCATAACTTCAACCTTTTATTATCTTTTTGGGGAATTGAACTTCAACCTTAATAAAAATTAGAATGACAAACAGGTGCTACTTACGGGAGACATTATTATAACCGCATCGCATGGTATATGAACTCATTCCATGGATTCCTCCACACCTTGCGGGCTCAAAACCAGATTGGAATGGATGACACACAGACACAGTTTCAGCAATTTAAATATTTGGTGTTTCGAGTAATCCATTATATATTTGTATTTATAAAGTATTACTTTAGAGAGGTTTTATTGTATTATATATAATGTAGATGACGTTTATTGCATCTGCAGAAAAACAATCATGCATATGCATCCTATTGATGCGAGTTTCATCTTCACTGATTCTCCTTACTCTCTAACAACTAACAACTAATGTTAATCCTAAACTCTTAATCCAACGGTCATATGATTTCATGTTTGGGTTGTTGCCCTAGTAGACATAATCTTTGAGGGAAGTCTCAAAAGATAGACGGTTCGGTGAAATAATTTACGAAGTGAGCCCATAAAAATTTATGTAAAAAGTAGTGCCGCTGATTTGCCCCATTGTATATAATGATTTTTGAGTCTTTCAGAATGTTCAAGATATTGGATCGTATTATTCATATCAGATTTGTATAGTAATGCTTCTAAACCAAAATTCTATTTACTATCGAAGTCAAATTAGTTTATCCATAATTAAGGTCATTATACATCTTTTGCAAGTGTTGAGGCTCTAATGATTTAGTTTATTCATAAACTATACTTATCCTCTCGTTGGTATTATTTAATTAATCAAAAGTCATCCTATTTATTGAATAAGTCCCTTATAATTAGGTTACAGATCCATTGCTGGGGTTCCCATTGATTTGGTCATCGTGGTTTATTAACCAACGATTCATTTGTTGACCGATTTGGAGAGATGGAAAGAATGAGATGAAATCATCAGTCTCACTTAGGCTAAAGCTGTACCAAGAAATCCAAGTTTCCTTATATATATATATATTCAACTAGGTTACACCCTCAACTGTCAAATAACTGAGAATCATTGACCCGAAAGGGTCCGAAAAAAAATAAGGTTTTTGGAACTCGATCTAAATGCCTTACAGGATTTTTATTAAAGCGGAACAACGGGTCAAAAAAGCTCATTGAGTCATGGCTCATGTTTAGTAAGAAGAAGAAATTTACTGTCAACAAACCCTAGCTTGATTATAGTGGTGTGGTGTGGGATTAATGGATGCCAAGACTAAGAGTAAGTGGAGTTAGGGTTGGTGGATGTTAAGAGTACAAATATACGTCCTCTTTTGGCTTCTACAAAAGGTTTAGTTGTCACATATATATTGTCATTTTTTTATGCCAAATAGTTACAAATATTTTTTTCTTAATAAAAGGTGCCGTATGTTTCATTCAAAGCCAGGCAAAGGCTAGACAATACAAGGTAAAGAGGCATCGTCCTCGAGAATATCACAAATTATAATCGGAGGTTCATCTAATCAAGTACAATCATCTTTAGAATGGAGTGCAAAACGAATAAGTCGATGTGTAACAATATTTGTTTGGCGGCATAATGTGTAAGTTGTCTTTTAATTTAGAGGAAGAATATGGAAGTTGTCTTCTAACTTTGAGGATTGAGATGGAGTATTCTGAGCAGGTTGATGCAAAGAACATATGCTCACTAATCCCACCGTTTTCAAAGGGAGAATATGGTTCTTTAGATCATACGAAAGAAGTAAACCATAGATATTGACGAAAAATTTAAGGATTTCATTGCGGTTTGACTGGATACATTAGGAATGTTATTTTGTTTTCGAATTGAATGTAACATGTCACATTTCCATGAATCTGCTTGGCAAACTTGTTGCGTTCTAAAGAATGTATTTACCAACATAAAATATATTTCTCACTTAGTCTCTTACGATTAATTCACTAACATAAGTAAAATAAAAATACTACTCTTATCATATTAAGACTTTTTAGCTAAAATGGTCATTGAAATTCGTAACTCCTTACTTTAGTCCATGAGTTTTGAAATCGATAAAAGTGGTCACTAAGTTTGTCTATAATTTGATGGTGGACAACTCAGAAATCACTTCTATTGATTTTAAATCTCAAAAAAAAAAAAAAAAAAAAAGAGTTACTTTAGTCCATGAGCTTTGAAATCGATAAAAGTGCTCACTAAGCTTGTTTATAATTTGATGTGGACAAACTCAGAAATCACTTCTATTGATTTCAAATCTCAAAAAAAAAAAAAAAAAAAAAAAAAGAGTTATAATAATCTCAGAAATCATTTTAACTTAAAAAACTGCATATTTACCATACTTATTTGTTCTATTTTTCTAATAAAGCAAGATTCACATATATTGTTTGGCCTTACTTCTGTTTATAGTCCAAAGAAACAAAAGTCGAAACAAAAAGTACAGCACCACCTGGAATGCACGGTAAAATGACAAGCCGGGGTGTCAGTAAGTGCAGGAAAAAAGCTCTTGTTTGTTGCTCTCAAAAGAATTATCAAATGCTTCTTTTCGTTCCACCTTCTGCGATTCTCAATCATATGGTGATTGTTACGTTATGAACAATACATGTTAGAGATATACAATTTGTATATTGTGAATTCATTGTTCCCGTGACGTCTCGTATTAATAACACAAGAATAAGAGGATAAAGTTTAACACATTTTCTTGTATTATTAAGATGGGGCGCCATATGTTCATACATTTGTGTGTCATATAAGTTATTCTCAAATAAATGAATACTTTGTATAGAATGAATTTGTCACTGTGATTTTTGATCAATAATATAATATCATGTTGATAAAAAGTTGCTCACAATATTATTTTATTAGAGTAGGATATCAACTGTTTCATAGAAATCTTCTTTTGAAGAATACTTAGGGATTAGTGTTGGCATGAGATGGTTGAATGACCAAAACGTAAAACCTTATGAGTATTGGCTGACCTGAAACTTCTAGCGTCCATTGAAGTCGATGTGGAGAGTTAGAAGTCTGCAGGAAGCAACTTTGAACGCCTATAGTCTTCTAAAAAGCACCCACCCTTGTCAACTCACTGAATGGCAAGTCTATTATACGTTATCAGTGTTGGCGAATAATATCAAGACAGTAATGACGTTAACTTACTCTTTAAAACACAACGATCAACGAAGAAATTATATGTAATTTCATGTAATCGTGGTATTAGACCCTAATTACATTTTCATTGATTTGTAGGATATTTTAAGGTTGATTTATGTTTGAATTCAAATCCAATAATTAGTAGATAGAACTCTTTCTCAAGAAGCCAATAACAACATAATATTCTTATCAAAAGCAAAAAGAAAAAGGAAATTACTTTACAGGTCTTCATTTCAACTCAATAATTGCGATGCTGCCACATGGATGGGGCAGAATTAAAAAACAAAATAAATATCAGACTCAATTTAAAAATTAAAAAAAACATTGATGCCATGGCTAATATCTAGAATATCCGAATTTTTAATAAAAAAGAAATTAGTTATGTAGGGAACATGAGTTGAATAAGCATATATAAACTTGTGTGGCTGAGTATTTCTCACCGACATATCTTAAACCCACTTAAGTGAATTTTTTCTTGGTCAAAAACCAATTAAGTTAACCATGTGCACTTGTACGCTAGCACTTAAGTTAGGCAATTTCTTACACTATCTGTTAATTCAACACAAAATGATTTTGAGTCAATTTATTATTCAGATTGTTATTGGATAACCCGTTAGGGTGTTAAGATATTGGGTCACTAATTAAGAACAAAATAAGATATCGTTTGTCAGTACTAACCTTTAGACATGACAATTTTTTGTATAACTTGTTAATTAATCTGAATCAAAACGACACGACCCGTTAACATGTCGGGTTGTTATTGGGTCACCTGTTAAGAACTCGTTAATCTTAATGGGTTTAACACAACACGACTCGTTAAAATAACGGGTATGATAAAAAAAGACAAACATGACCCGTTTGTCAGGCCTACTAGCACTATATGATCATGACTATAACCATAGCGATTTTGGCATTTTCAATATAGCTTGTTTTGAACCAATACAATTAACTTTGAATTTACTATTAAAAGTGCAAATAGCTAAACAAGAGTACCAAAATCACTGTGCAATACAAATACAACTATTTGTATTGTACCATATCAATATGTAGTGTTGAAGAAATACTTGTAGCTTTCTTTTCATTGTTTTTAAGGAAAACTAATGAAAATGGCTTGAAAACTTTGAGTTTAACAAAAAGCCACTTTTAAAGGTATAGTGAATAGTGACAATTAAAGGTAAAAAAGTGGTTTTTCGTTAAAAGTAAACAGTACTGAGGTGTTTTATTAAACCTCTCTTGTTTTTAAGCCTTTTACACTTTGTCGTCAAGCAGGTACCTTTCCATAATTCATTTCTGATGTCCCAAAATTCCTTTTTCCTAATTAGAATTTAGAACCCTTTCCTTGCCAATTTGTTTCTTGTTTTAAACATGTAATAATCAACATGATTAGGGAATATATTGCCCTCTTTCTTCTTTTTGACCTCTTTTGGTAACGTGAAAATCTTGTTTTTAACAGTCGAATCAACTGGACTGTTCGATTCACGTCAGAAAAAAGAGGTCCCTTTGCATTTGAGTAACGATAAAATTTTCTTTTGCTGCAAAGTCTCCCAAATTAATCAAGTGTTGTAGAGAGACATCCCTACCCCTCTTTCATTATTGGTGATCATCTCCAAAGCCAAACTAATTAAGACCTCCCCTCCACTTGCAACCCACAAAATTGAGAGATTTTCAATATGACTGAATCACGGGAAGGTACGTCATATGTTATTAAGCAAGAAAAGTGACAAGTTTTTCTTCAAATATCGTTTAACTTGTGTACCGACATATGACTATGTGACCCTGTTCTAGACACAATAAAAAATCTGGTTACGAAATCAAATCCAAATTATGCATGATGACCACCAAAGAAACAACAGAAGCAAGAGAATAGTTAAACAAGTTAATAATTGAATCAATGAACAAGTAAAATTAAAAAATTAAGAAAGAAAAAAAGAAAAAGAAAAGAAGAAGCAAAGGCAAATAAGATTCTTGATGTCATTGTTTCTTGTTACAATCACAAATTTCTTTATACCAAATCCAATGGCTGAGATCTACAACCTTTCCAGTAGACCCCACCACATATTATTACAACCCTCCCACCCCATGTTTCCAGATCTACACCTTCTGTCCCCTTGCCCCATAGTTTTTCCTGAACATTTTTATCTTCTTCTTCTTCTATATGAAATTATATATGATACATCAACAACAGCTGCAACATTTTGGATCCAATTACACCCAGGACCACACACCCAAATAACTTTAAAAAAAAAAGTCCAAAAAAAAAAAAGTAAAAACGGAATTTAATTCAACAAAAAATTTAGACAGAAGGCCATGTGATCAGTGACGAGGATGATTTAATTAACCGGATTCGTCGGTTTGCTGACTGCCCTTCTTCCCGCTGTCCATTTCCTTTTTTACCCTCGAATCGATCCCGTAATAACTGACGTACCACTTGACGAACTTCCTCAGCCCGCTGGCCAAATCGGTGGTGGGTTTGTACCCGAAGTCCTTGTACGCCAGGGTCACATTGGCGTGCGTGTAGGGCACGTCCCCGTTTCTCGGCATCTTGATCACGTGCTTCTTCGCCTTCGTGCCTAGGAGCCCTTCCAGTATCGACACCAGTTTCCCCACCGGCACCGGCGACGTGTTGCCCAGGTTGTAAATTCGCAGCTGGGCGGGCCCTTTCTTTTTGCCCCCGCTTCCCGTGCTTTTTTCGGCTGTGTCCAACGCTCCCAGGCACCCTTTTACGACGTCGTCAATGTACGTGAAGTCACGTGCCACTTCCTTATCGTCCACTGTTTTGTACACGTCGACCGGTTTACCCTGCAGTATGTCCTTGGTGAAAAAGAAATACGCCATGTCGGGTCTCCCCCACGGTCCGTACACGGTAAAAAATCTCAAGCCGGTGAGAGCAAGCCCGTAAATATGGTTGTAAGTGTGGGCGATTTCCTCGCCAGCTTTTTTTGTTGCCGCGTAGAGACTGGCCGGTTGGTCAGTCCTGTGCAGCTCGGAAAACGGATTGTCAGTGTTGAGCCCGTAGACCGAGCTGGACGAGGCCCAGACAATGGAGGGCTGAGGATTTGCTCTTTTTGCCACTTCGAGGAGATTGACGAACCCCGCAATGTTGGAGCTCACGTACGACTGCGGGTTCTGCATAGCGTACCGGACGCCCGCTTGGGCCGCCAGGTGCAGGATGTGCGTGAACGGCACCACATCGAACAGCTTCGTCAGCAGCGGCTCGTCGTTCAAGTCCCCCTCCACGACGAAAACCTCATGCTTCTTCAGCAGGGCCTGCCTCGACCGCTTTAGCGAAGGGTCGTAGTAGGAGTTGAAGTTGTCGAGTCCCAGAACTCCATCGCCCCGCTTTTTTAAGGCGAGGGAGCAGTGAGACCCGACAAAGCCGGCAGCGCCGGTGACCAGCACCGACATGCCGTTGGGGCGTCTAGGAGTGGCAGACTTGCGGACCTGCTTTTCCCAAGCAGTCCCTCCCACTCCCCCACCGTAGAAGGCGGAGGAGAGAAAGTTGTGAGTTGTGTGAACGTGGTGGGCCCCCCCGCCGACGTGATCGGAGAGCGGAGGGTAGTTGAGGGTAAAGAATAAGATGAGGACAAGGGCAACGAGGAGGGTGGCGCGGAAGAGGAGCTTGGAGGAGGCGTTGAGGAGCTTGGTGCTGTTGACCCTGCGGAGGTAGCTGTTGTAGCGCTCCAGCTTTATGGTCTTGCTTGTATCTGGCGGAGAAGCCATTGCCAAAAACGTACACCAAAATATACAGAGAATCCAAAATCCAAAATATATATGAATCAATATACGAAAATATAAGTACCCAAATTGTGTAAAAACAAAAGAAAGGGTTTTGTGCTTTGGGACAGAAGAGACGGATCTAAAGACAAACCAGGGGACTCAGAGCTGAAATGTGAAGGAGCCCTGAATTTGTGAGGAGTGTAGAAAGATTAATATAAAGATGATGAGAGAGAGAGAGAGAGAGGTTGGTGTTGGTTGGAGACCACTTTCTTTTTCTTTCTTAATTACTCGCTTACAGATAGAAAGTGAGAGGGAGCTGGAAAATTTGACGACGAGATGGGCCCTTGCTATTGTGATTATTACGAAAATACCACTTGATGTGGAAATTTATTGAATTTGGAAATGCCAGCTATATTTGTTTGTACGAAAAATACCCTCGAGACCATGTTGTCCACACACACCCATCCAGGGTTGAATACTCTGATTTGTCTTTGAATGTGATGATATTAAGAAATTTGATTAGCATTAACCCAGTATTTAATTAAGTTTGAAGAAGGGAGAATAAGTTAAAGGTTTTTGGTTTCATATCATAATAATATTCTAATTGTATCACTTTGTCCTTTGGTTTTTACTTTTCTCTTAAGATAAACTAACATATATGATTTATAAAATGAGCAAAATACTAAATTCAATACAAAACCAAGGACATGACCCTAATAGGAGCTTACTTGCAAATCATGATTTGAAATAAACCCAAATATAGCAAAATATTGAAAGAGACGTCGGAAGATCCATAACCCCTTGTTTGGGATAAATTTTTCATTGTGACGGGAACACGGGTGGTACACCACGTGTTTTTATGTAAGTGGTGGAAAATTTTATTTTTTAAGTTATTAACTTTTTAACACACATATCCCACCATTTGTATAGTGACACATAGTATATCACCTCGTGTGCCGATCACATTGAAAAATCTCTCCCTGTTTGGATTCATAAACATAGAAATGTAGAATTTCCGTGTAAAAAAAAAACTTGGAATTTGAGACCTCTAATTTCCAAGTTTAAGTTTCTTGTAAATATGTGCAATTTCTAAATTTCTATGAGTGAGATTTTAAAAATAACAAAATTCGTATTTAAATTCCGTTGTTCTTTTAAGTTAACCAAACAAGAAAATTCACAAATTCTAGAAAATCAAATTCTGTCATTTTAAAATTTTCTAGTAATCTTAAATTTCTTCATCCAAACAGAGCGTAATAGTAAATACATCTAGTGACAATTGTGGGATACGAAAACGCTATAATTATATCTGGACTCTGCTTCAAAAGATATCACAGCTTCAATTCATCTTATGATCCCAAAACACCATTGTATGTCCAACAACTACAAAACTTGCATATAGCATGGCTAACTTACTCGCCTAAGTCGCGATTGCCAAATTCTGCTACGACGAGGCTAGACAACTCATGCCGAGTTTGTGGAATTATTACATACACGAGGGTTGAATAAAACAACAAAACAAAAAATAGCACACAACTTTACTCAGCACGATTCTTCCAGTAATGGCTTGCGTTCGAACTCTCATCGAAGCAGACTGAATCATCATCGTCGCCAGGATTAGAACCAAACTTGATACCATAATGCACAGGTCAAGTCGAATAGTCCAGCACATTGTACGAGTTAGATAGAAACTACTCATAACTCTAGAGCCTCAAATGCTTGTAGGATACGAAGTGGAGAAGTCGTTGAGCCGTCTGAAAGACAAGAAACCTAGACAAACCAACACCAAGAAGATAAAGATCTCACCGAAACGAAAGAGATGGTGGGTGTTCAATCGTGAAAGGCCGTTGGACGTAAACAAATCCCGGTCCGAACCCCCTCACCATCGCGGTTAGGTTTTCTTCTATCTCTGCAGCTAGGGTTTTTGGCTCTCTAACTTTTCAATGCTTAGATTAACTCTGTATATTACATTATCGCAAATTTTCAACTCAGTCGATTGATTCATTAAGACTTGATTACGGTATGGTTGACATTACGTCAATATACATAATGTCGGTATATGTCAAGGTTCTAAAAAACGTTAGAAGCTAGTCAGGCAGCAAGTTAGGGCCTAGCGCCTAGGCAGCTATACGAGGTCTAGGCAGGCATTTAGGCAGATTTAAGTAAATCTATTATATTTCGTGTAATAAGTGTCTATTTATACTTAAGATATATATAATTTCATCATAAACTACAAAATAGAGCGACATATATATTATGAAGTATTGAAACATAATGAAAACATGAGGAACACGCATATAATATGTGCTCATTTAAGTATTCAACAAGTCTTTTACAATTTATTGAAAATAATAAAATACAAAATGAAAGTTATGTATTTTCTATCTAAGTGAGTCACAACCTAGGCGGGTTTGAGCGGGCTAGGTGGGCGCCTCAACAAGTCTAGACGCTCTTTTTTAATTTTCAAACGCCTAGGCATTAATCGCGCTCTTTCTTAATTTTTAAGCACTTAGGCATTAATAGGGGCGATGGCCAGCCGCCTAGTGCCAGAGATTTTTAGAACAGTGGTATAGTGAAATACGAAAGCTGACAACGAAGATGACGTAAAATACGGAATGAATGTTTAGAGGTCAAAGTGATACAGTTACAAAAACAAGAGATAAAGTGAGATTTTCGTGATAATTCATATTGCACTCTTTGATAATTCAGCCTAAACTAGTTAAATTGGAAATTGTGGAACTACTAGAATCCCTCATGCACCTTCTTACCTTGTTAATCATTTAATTGATTAAATTTTCGACGATCAGGGATTACTAATTATGGAAGAATGTCACAAAATAATCACGTGGATGTGTTTCCATTATATAAATTATTGATTTGATTTGAGAAAAACAAATGAAAATAATTGATTTCTCTCTTAAGGTCAATGGTTTCAAAGTAATTCTACAGTTTCCATGCAGTTTCCCCCCATGGATGTCTCAGCAAAAAAGAGTAAGAAATCAAAGAAGAAAAAATTGACCGTTTGCTACCGACATAGTATTTAATTAGCTGCGTATACCGTGCAACTTTCATTCTTTCTGTACGTATACGCGTATAACATTATAACTTATACAATCTAATTTTCTAGAGTTGTATACAATATATCATTAGTTTTGATCGCTTGTTCATAAAATCCATGTTGGTATTTTTACACTAGGAAATTGATGCCAACTTGAGATAAAAGATCAAACAAATCCTAGTCGGTGGCCTCAATTATCATGGCCTTTTTATTGGTTAGCTGGATGTCTATTCTCATTTTTATACATTTTCCCATTTTCCTAATTAATTGAAAAAAAGAAATTAATTAATTACTTCATGATCATGAAAGGATTGGGTGGCCATTTTTGAGAAATTATTTAATATGTTCAAAACATAGCATGGTACACCAAGTGTCATAATACAAGTGATTAAAAATTTGAATGTGATACCTTGTACTAATCTAAGGGGAGGTATTGATATTGCTCACTGGGTGACAGCCCCTGCCCTTTCTCGAGCACTGGTGCCTCATTAGAATCTTGTACTTGGTCTTAGGTCCCAAGATCATGGAATGAAGCAACGGATTTTGTGGCGCCATATTAAGCTACGGAGATGAGCGATTCTTATTGGGTTGATTGACCCCCATCTTCGTTTGTAGGAATTTTGAACAAGGACGGCCTTCCTTGTCCCCCTAATTAGCTTGTTATGTGTGTGGGCGGGGTGACACTCTTGCCATTTGTGGCGGTGTCTTTTGTTCCCTATTCTCACCTTTCTGTATTTTTGTTTGCCTTGCGTCGGCTTTCATTGTATCTTTTGGTTGTTTGCCTTAGAAATATCATTTCCAGTTCCTAAAAAAAAAATGTATTGAGTCGTGTTCACGGTACAATAAAAAATCTCTCGGTCTTCTTCTTTTTCATTTTTAATGATTAACTCCAATATTTATTACATTTTGAAAGGGATGACATGACATTTGTTTCGTTATCAAAATTAATGTGGCTCGTTGTGATTATAATATGGAAAATGATTTTGTGAATTCCTTTTTCAGAAATTTGATGATCAAATTGACCCTTTTCTAAGCAAGGAATCTTATGTCTCACAATCAAATTGCAGGCCATTAATTATCATGTGATCACAAGATTAAGATGTCTCCAACCTTGAATTGAGGGCTCTAATTTCACTAGTAATCCCTTATTTAACTTTAATTTTTCTAAATAGCTATCCTGTCGGAAAAAAGCACTTTTCAAAGTTATAATTAAATTTTTGTCTAGACCTTAATTCAAATAGTGTGACTGTCTACATCAAATGTCACTTAAGGTGGTATGAAAATGTGGTACAAAAACATAATATGAATAACATTACTCTTAAAATTGTATTAGTTTGCTAATTTATGTGTCATATTTAAATTGAAAAAGACAGATGTGCCCCTAATTAACCAATTAATCAAGAAGTGACGCATGAGAAGCAAAGCAATTTAATGCTGAAAGAAAATCATAAAACATAATTAAGAGTAATTCTCTAATAATAAAAACCTAGTCTAAAAGACACATCATTCCATGAAAAACCACAAAATCTATCACTTCGACTACAATATTGTCCTCGCTATGGCTCCCACCACTTGAAACTCGTCTATTTGAGAACCCTATAGCCTTTCACAATTTTTAATATATGGAGGAATGGAGTTATCAACGCTAAAAACCAAAAGAAATTATGTACAGTGTAACGTATGTCAACTTTACAAAGATGATCACCTCGGGAAAAAAAGCTATTGGATGGTACATTATCACCAGCTGGCCTTGTTGAGTGTTGAACCTCAACTACGATCTCTTAGCTACTAAAACGTTTGTCTCTGGATAATTGACTCTCAAGGAACTTTCCTCGTTGTAAATGATGAAATTAAGGGCCAAATAAATTTCTTTGGTCCCTATAGTTTGACCAAATTTTCACTTAGTTTCAATTTTGGTAAATTTTTTAATCATAAATCTGGTTTTGCCGATTTGATTCTTACAAACAGATGATTTTGCTTTGTTGCAAGTGATTTGTGGTTCAACGGGATAAAGAGCATTTATCATTACAATACTCTTACATCGAAATCTAAAGTTCGGTTTCTTGTCCCTTACTGTCATTTGCATAAAAATATGATTTTGCCTAGTCACTATGTGTTTTTAAATTAAAAAGATATTTAACCCTTCAATATCTTGTCAACTTACTAGGTTTTTATTTGCGAATACTGTATCTTAACCGAATAAAATTAACGATCTAAATTATTCAATTTATTAATCTTCATTGGAAGATCACTCGTACAAAAATCATTCAAATTCGAGATATTTAATCGTCCAAACACATCACATAAATGGATAGTTAATCACGACACCATCAATTTGTTCCATACATTTGAATGACTAAATAATCTTTGATGTAAATGATTTTTTATAGAAGTGATCTTCAAATGAAGATTAAGAAAGTAAACAGTTCTGATTACAAAATTTATACAATCAAATATGTTATTCTCAAGAAGAGAATGCAAGTATTATCCCATATATAAAAAAAATACCGCATTGGTGTGTACCCAGAAGAAATAGTCTCTTTATTTGTTAATTTGTTATTGCATGGCCTACAATACTTTATGTACCATTCATGATTGTCATTCTACTTCAAAGCAAAAAACCTGTTCGCAATTGACAAATCAAGTAATTTCAACATGTAGTTAGTTAAAATCCAAATCGCATGTTGAATTTGTTCAACAAATCTAACACCCAAAATTCTAGAAGGAAAAGAAAATGGTGTGGTTAATTGTGTAAATAACCAAGACATTTAGGGCAAATTGTAGCGAATGCCATTGGAGTGGAGACAAAACCAACCACTAAAACGCACAGGTTTTTCCCACTCAGCTCAAAAGATCCAGCTGCTGCTCAATCGACCGACGGAAACCAGAGGTCTATCTTCAGCCCAAAGTCAAAGTATATGTCAGTCGACGCAAAAGAATCTGAAAAAAAAAAGAAAAAAAATCAATGTGTTGGATAATATCACATTAATTATTCAAAAAATTACAAAGGCAGGATGATGTTAGGTTCGTCCTTACCACCTTTGGAACCCCACTCTGTCATTTTCTATTAATTTACACATGCCGGGAAGGAAGATAGAAGGGAAGCTTCGTAGGGCACCTTGGAGAGTCTCTGGCCTTACTACTAGGGCAGAGGCAAAGAGTTGTAAACTTGATTGCTCCATATCATGAAATAGGTAAATGAACGATCGACTTAACGGTCAAGAATCTAGAAGTTAAAAATTTAAAAATCAAATGTCTCAAACACACATGCTTCGGTCTATATTAAAATATACATTGTCTAAAAAAGCATGTTTTGGGATTCCTGTTTCCGTCTTTTTCCTAGAGTTCAGTCCGCAAGCTAAGTGCTTAATGGTGCGTTTGTTGCACCGGACTGTCTCGGACTGAACTAGCTTCATGGACTAAGTTGTACTGGCTTAGACTAGACTAAGCTGGACTAGCCTAGTGAAGCGTTTGGTGCAGTGTCGGACTAATAAGCAAGATAATTAACAAACTCTAATATTATATTATTTAATTCATAATTATTAATATTTTTTATCCTATTTTTTTTATCTCTCTAATCCTTCCTTACCGCCCAATTCTCTCCCTCTTTTTCTCCATCTTTTTCTCCCTTGTCCATTCCAATCTTTTCTTCAATTTGGTATTTTATATGAAAATTGGTTGTGAAAAGCATCTAGTCCAATGGTTTTCGAATGTGAGTGGTTGAGGAGCAAGGCGAGGAGGAGAAAGCGGAGAGTCTTAGCTAGTCCCATGGTTTTTGAGGGGTTTCACTAAGACCAGTTAGTCCCTGATTTAGTCTAGGTTAGTGAGACTTAGTCTCATTAAACTTAGTCCCTGTCAGGAACAAACATGGGACTGGACTAACCCTTAGTCCAGTCCAGTTCAATACCTTTTAGTGAGGGCAAACAAACGCCCCCTAAATGTATTTCTTCTCAGAGGATTGATAGGGCGAACTGCTAGCTTCCGTATACGAAATATACACCCTAGTCACTAAGTTACTCTAGGGATAACAGGCTGATCTTCTCCAAGAACTCACATCAACGGGAAGGTTTTGGCACCTCAATGTTGGCTCTTCGCCACCTAGGACTGTAGTATGTTCCAAGGGTTGGGTTGTTCGCCTATTAAAGCGGTACACGAGTTGGATTCAGAATATCATAAGATGACCGGACTAGGGAACAACTATCCAAACACCATTTTAACAAACAAGCTACCCGCAGTAGGGTGAGGTGTGCATTGCCCTAATAATCTTAAGTAAGATCTTTCTCATGAAGGGATTCAGCAACAAAGACCCCTGCGAAATCGTTTTGTATGAATTCCTAAAAACTCTGATAGAAGTCCGTCTCTTTTAACCCATGGGGCTAGAGAGAAAGATAGGTTTCGTAGGACAACTTGGAGATTAGGAGAGTCTTTGGCCTTAATAATACGCAGAATTGAAAGTTCTAAATGAAGCTAGCCAGAGAGACCAAATATTTCAGTGCATGCTATACTCCAATGCATACTAAAAAAAATAGAAAACTTCATTTTAATCCTTGGCAAAGTTTACTTTTTGATTAAAACCATGAGTAAGATCAAAATCTAATTTTAGTCCCTTGATACATTAATAACCTCATTTATTAATTATATTTTGATTTTTTTTAATTATTTATCATTTTCTTTGTAATTTTTAATGTATTAATTTTATTTCATTATAATTTTTATTTTCATTTCATTCATTGTAATATATTTTTGTTGTGAAAATTTAGATAAACTAATTTTTTTTTATACAATATATTTCGATGTACTGTAACTTCTTCATTTAGGTATATTAAATTCATTATAATACATTTCGGTGCATACATTAAGGTACACACATTTTGGTACTAACATTTCGGTGCATACATTTCGGTGCACACATTTCGGTACACACATTTCAGTGCATATATTTAGGTACATACATTTCGGTACTAACATTTCGGTGCATACATTTCTGTACACATATTTAGGTATATTAATTTAATATTAATACATTTCAGTGCATATATTTAGATACATACATTTCAGTGCATATATTTAGATACATAAATTTTGGTGCATATATTTATGTACACATATTTCGGTGCATATATTTAGGTACACACATTTCGGTGCATACATTTCAGTACACACATTTAGGTACATTAATTTAATATTAATACATTTCGGTGCATATATTTAGGTACATACATTTCGATACTAATATTTAAATATATTAGTTCAATATAATATATTTCGGTACTAACATTTAAGTACATTAATTGAGTCTTTCAAGTTTGAAGAATGTTAAATAAAATTAATAAATTTAAAAACTCTTTTTTGGTCAAAAAAAATAAATTAAAATTTGTGTATTAATAAATTTAAATATTTAATGGAAGATATTAAATAAAATGCACATTAATTATTTTAAATTAAAGACACATTAGGGACTAAAAATCAATATTCAATCTAATACTAGATTTTTTTTAAATTTTAATCTTATTGAAGGATTAAAGTTCAAAAACCCCTAAAAAAAATCAAGCAGAAGCCGGTCTCTTTTTAACACATGGCTAGCTAAAGAGACTAATGCATATTTATTACACATTTAACTAATTGTGATGGAGATTTTGACATGGAATAATGGGAAACCAGAGACTTTAATTTAAGGAAAACTAATGAAAAGGGCTTGAAAACTTTGAGTTTTAATGATAAGGACAAAATAAAGGGTAAAGTGAATAGTGCCAGGATTGACTTTTTAGTGTAAAAATGTGGTTTTTCGTTAAAGTGAACAGTACCGGGAGCTTTTCGTTAAAGTTCCCTTTAATTTATGGGATGGTACTTGGCAACAGATTTGGTAAACTCATTAGCTGTAGGCTCCCCGTGCCTGATACGTGATGAGTTTCTTCATTTTTTAATTAGGTTTTCGGCAAATGTTGCACATGGATTTAAACCATCTGACACAACTGCGACCTTTTCCAGGAAGATGTTCAGAGTTTTAGTTTTGCAAGTTTGAAAATGTTGGAGCAAAAGATGCAATCATGCCTTGCCTTGATCAATTAATAATTGAATGAATGGAGATGGGAATGAGATGGCATATGCAGACAAGCTGGTCTTGCTTATTTGATGTATTACGCGTTTTTAAGTTTATCTTTTCGTATACTTATCATTCATGAGAGTTTATCTTTTAGTTGATATTCATTCACAAGTGATAGATTTTTAGTTTAACTCTAATGAATGATAAGTTTACATTCCAACCGATTAATGTAAGTATACTGTTATACATATGCTCCCGTTTAGTGTTGAAAATTTCACATCGTCAGTTTAACAAAACAATTTACAACTTATAGTTACATGGTTTTATTTCTTTTTTACACTGTGACCCTTTATGATAAAGCTTCCCACATCTTGGACTACAAGTGGTTAACTTGAGAACAATAATATATTTAGCCCATCTCTCTGAAATTCAGTGTCCCTAATTGTTTTTTTTTTTTTTATATCTTTTTTTCCCTCCCAATCAGAGGTAGACAGATACAAAATAATAAGCCACTAAAGGTCCTCGGACTTCCTGGAGGTTTTTTTCTGGAGCAGTTGTTCACCATTGCCAGATTCGAACACATGATACAATCTTCTTGTATGTTGATTTAGCGATCTCTAATAGGTAAGGTAAAAGTTATACATGAGGCTTCTCAATTGATTTGTGATGCAGGCTCAATCCTGAACTGTGTTAATAATTGGACTATAGATTAGAGACATGATATATATATATATATATATATCATTTATACTCTTTTTTTATTTGTGACTATCAAATAAAAATAATTAATTAGAAACAACCGATAATAATTAATACTAAACAAAGTGTATTAAAAGAAAATGTGTATGCTTATCATTTTAAA
Source organism: Crataegus laevigata (assembly GCA_963580275.1). Lineage (NCBI taxonomy): Eukaryota > Viridiplantae > Streptophyta > Magnoliopsida > Rosales > Rosaceae > Crataegus > Crataegus laevigata. The sequence goes on from OY756944.1 coordinate 1,910,270, forward strand.
GAACTCACTATTGATACTCCTTACTCTCGGGCGAGGGCGGTTGGCTTCTCTAAAGCTTCTCCCCAAGTCTAGGGAAAGGAACCTTCGACCAAAAGCACTAGGTGTGATCTAGTTCTTGTTCGTATAGTCTCAGAGTCTGCTCATAAAAAACGAAATCTGTAACAAGTATTTTTCACCATTTCATGAGAAAATTACACGTGGACTAGGAGAAATCTCCTTGACGAAATTGCCCTCGAATCTGAAGGAGGGGAGAGAATTCTCCACCGCACATCAAATGAGGCGGGTAAGGCCTCGGACAACAGGCCAGAAAGGGAAGCCACCTTTGCTAGGATAAGACCATCTCCAACCAATGGCTGGCCAGAGGGCTCGTTTTAGCCCTCTAGCCCTCCAAGATTCTCCAAGATATTAATATTTTAATGAACAGTACATGGCCATATTTGCCTCCGTCTCCAACCGAGGACCAGAGGGCCAGAGGGCCAGAGGGCTCGTTTTAGCCCTGTCACAAAAAACCGTCTCCAACCGAGGGCCAAAGGGCTACAGGGCAAAACATAATTTATTATTTAAAAACTACAACTTAAATGTTGTTTAAGTTTCATGTTGTTAAATGTTTTTTTTATGTTGGTTAATGTTATTTAATGTTGTTTCATGTTACTTAATTTAATTTAATGTTGTTTCATGTTACTTAATTTAATTTAATGTTGTAAATGGCTTAGGAAGTTATAGAAAAAAAATAGAATTAAAAAAAAACGAAACACATTTTGTGAAATAGAAGTTATATGAAAAAAAATAGAATTTTAAATAAAATGAAACAAATTTTGTGAAATAGAAGTTATAGGAAAAAAATTGTAAATAAAATAATAATAATAAAACTGTAAAAAAAAATTAAATAATTCCTGTCGGTTATAACCGACAGGAATACATTCATATTATTTAGTATAAATGTATTACTGTCGGTTATATCAGTAATATAGACGTATTCCTGTCAGTTATAACCGACAGGAATTCCGACAGTTTAAAAAACTCTAGCCCTCCAGCCCTCTCCGACTCCGTGGGGCCCTCCCAAATTCCACAGCCCTCTGGCCTAGCCCTCGGTTGGAGACCGTTTTTGGGCTATTTTCGGCCCTCTGGCCCTCTGGACCCTTCGGTTGGAGATGGTCTAACATACCTAGGCTAACCAATGAATCAGGTCCTCTATGGTAAGGATGGAAATGATTTGACTTAGGACAAACGTGCTACATCCATCCATATAATTGCGAAAATTATCTATATTTATAACAACAAATTAATCATTGGGTATTCTCCATAACCACACATATCGGGTAACGATTTCCTAATAAGTTAATTAGTTTATATGCATTTCACAATCAATAAATTATTTTATTCATAATGAAAGAAATAATTTAGAATCATATGATATCAAGCAACATAAAATCTATAAATCAAGAATTGGGGAATGACTTCACAAAAGAGTAGAACTATTGTTGAGCCTATACTGGCGCGTGAACTGCACGAGCCTAATGCAATTTTTTTTTAATGAATGTGGCCTTGGACGAGGACTCAGGCCATTTTAGCAGCACACGCCTGATGCAAATTTTTTTTTTATGAATGTGGCCTTCGACGAGGACTCAGGCCATTTTTGCCCGACTGCTTGGTCTGTAGGAGATAGGGCCACCCAATAGTCCTACTGATTGGCACGGGTTGGAGTAGATTTGGAGGGATTGGGGGATTCAATCACCCAATAAACGGGCAATTTGAAGGGGTAAAAATGCTCTTGCAAGAAAGAGAGAGACAAATTAAACATTCTTACACCGATGTAGTATGAGACAAAAATTATTCTTCGATGCTCCGAGGCCTAAATTAGACTATAAAAGATAAATGAGTATTCAAAATACTGGGAGCATGTTGAAGGGGTGACAAAAGTCATTTTTTCAACCAGTCAATTGAAAGCAGTGAAAGAAGTGGAAAGGGACTGAACATTGTGGAGACTGGTTGTTTTCCATGAACTGTCGGCAGACTGGCCCTTTCAAATTTCAATCATAAGTGAGAAGCTTTTGTGCTTAAAATACTCCACTAGCTACTATAGACTTCGGTCTCACTTGAAAGTACTTTTAAAAGCGTTTTTAGAAAAAATGTTTATTAGTTTCAAAAGTACTTAAAAATGATTCTTATAAGAAGTATCAGTTATGTGCTTCTTGTGGAAAGCATTTCAAGTATTTTTTTTCTAAAATTCACTTGCATTTTTATTAAATTTAGCTTTAAAAGTATTTTTTACAAGAAAAACGTTTTTTAGCTATTTTAGAAACAGTTCCAAATGAGTCCTTTTATATGAGACTTTTTTTTTTAATACAATTCCTTTATACTTAGCATGGTAATTATTGTGGAGTCAAAAATAATCGAGAAAAATATGGAGGTGACATGTGGATTTTAGGGTAACTAGGACAAAAATAGCCTTGAGGAATACTAAAATTCCTACGCGCGAGCAGTGGACAATCATCCCTCAATCAAGCCAAAGTGCCCAAAATAGGTATTTATTCAAAACCTATTTCATCCATCCTCATCAAATATTCTCCACAAGGCAACCCCCAAATTGTTCCCTTCTAATTATATTCATTAGCTAATTAATTGATTTATTACCTAATTAATTTATTAATTAGCTAACAAATCATGAATCTCACCCAAAAAACCATCCAAGTGGCTGGTCCATCTCCACCCAAAGGGGCGGCCACACCCCTATAAATACCACCTCATTTTCTCCAAAACTCAATTCCAACTTTCTTGCAAAATTCTCTAAATTCTCCAAATACTTTTCTCTCAAAATTCTAACTTTGGCATTGGAGGTTCTTCTGCCAAAGCCCATCCCCACTTCATCGTGGGCGCATGAGGCTCTTGGCCTTGACCAAATGTGTTATTTGTTTTGCAGGTGCAATTTTGTCTAAGAACAAGGAGGAAGAACTTTGCATCCACAATTACGAACATATATATATATATATATATATATATATATCATCAATTTAATCATCAGTTATTGAGTTTTCACTCTAATATGTAGCTGTTGTAGGCCTATTTGATTTAACGATCTAGGGTTTAGAGAGAGGGGGCCGGCCACAATTAGAGAGAAGAGAGAGTGATTTAATTGTGAGGTGTGTTTGATTCACACCATTGTGCCTTTTTTTTATAGTAGTAGGATAGGCAAAACCTTTTCCTTTAGGATTACAACATTTAATAGGTAATCTACTCCTAATAGGAATATAAGATACATTCCCATATCTACTAGGATTTATACAATCACATTCCTATTCTAAATATGACTGCAACACTCCTTCTTGAGTGTGTAAATACTTAACAAACCATCGCTTCAGATCTTCAGCAGATAAGGTAGAATAGTTGATGAAGTCAGCGGCACAACGGGTGATCGCGAGTCTCAAATTTAAGAAAGTATGCATTATAGTAAAACTCACAAAACCTCATTATGGTAAAACCCAAGGCATGAGGAAAAACCCAAGGCATGAGGAAAAACCCATAGACTAAGGAAAAAAGTGAGAAGTATGCATAATGTCTAAAACAAACGTTAAACAAGACGAAAGTAGTGAACTCAATGGAGTATGATCATCCCAGGATGGGTGCCTCGTTAAAACGTCGTTAGGTATAAAAAATTCAGTGGGAAAAATACTCCTAATCGTAGGAAAATGAGTACATTAAATCATGTGAGTATGCTTCTAGATAATCCCCTTGAGTTAGACATAACTTCTAAATAAGAGAACTACAAGTGATTCAACTCAGTAATTTACGTGTACCGATTCCTTGGACGAGCTTCTGAAAAGTAAACTTGGGCAATGACTTGGTGAAGAGATCGACTAGGTTGTCCTAGGAACGGATTTGCTTGACTTCAGTGTTTTGATGATGCTGCTGCTGGTGTGAGTAAAAGAACTTCGGCACTATGTGCTTGATGTTGTCTCCCTTGATGTATCATTTCTTTAACTGCTCGATACATGTTGTATTGTCTTCAAAGATCGTCATAGAAAGGTCAATGAATGATGTAAGACCACTAGTGCTTCGAATATATTCCATAACTTCTCTCAGCCAAAAGCATTCACGCGATGCTTCATGAAGGGCGAGAATCTCAGCATGGTTCGACGAAGTCGCAACTAGCGTTTGCTTGGTAGACCTCCAAGATATAGTGATGTCTCCAACGGAAAATGTCTTTAACATCATTCCAGTGCATGTGTGTAGGCGCATTGCTGTATCTTGCCAAAAGATTAACAGCGAAGGATATGTTGGGTCTAGTGCACTGAGCCAAGTATAATAAAGTCCCAATTCCACTTAGGTAAGGAACTTCGAGTTCCAAAATTCCTCATCCTCCTTTAGACGGAAAGATCTCTTTTAGCATCTAGAGTCCAAACAACTATGTGTGTACTCGAAGGCTTCGCTTTATCCTCATTAAAACAACGCAACACCCTTTAGGTGTAGTTTGATTGGTGTACTAAGATTCCATCCGAACAATGCTCGATCTCCAAGCTGAGATAGTATCGAGTTTTTCCAAGATCCTTCATCTCAAATTCTGATTTCAAGTGTGCAACAATTTCCTTAAGCTCTGCGGAAGTCCTGATGAGGTTCATATCATCAACATAAACTGTTGTTCATATAACCCTAACTTGTCAAATATTCACTCAAACGGTTAGACCACATCCCTCGGATTGTTTCAATTCATAGAGTGGCCTCCTCAACCTATTCGAGAGAGTGTTCTGTGGTATAGAACTATTTGAATTTGTTCCGTGGTCTAGAACTATTTGAATCAGTCAATGGAAGTCATTCTGAAACTTTCATGTGTATTTCCGTATCTAGATCCTCATAGAGATACGCAGTTACCACGTCTATAAACTGCATATTTAATTTCAGGGTGCTGAGATAAGCCTTGTGCTACGAGGCGTGCTTTGTATCGCACTATTTCATTCTTCTCATTACACTTCATCTTCACGAATGGTGGTGTAGGAACGATAGGTCCAAACACTTTACGTTTCGCGAGCGAATCAAGTTCGACCTGGATTGGTTCTTTCCAGTTTGACCAATCGGTTCTACGTCAGCATTCATCAACGAAACATGGTTCAATGTCATCGCTAAGCACGATGTCAATAGCTACTAAGTAAGCAAATGCATCGTAGACGATCATCTCATTCTTATTCCAAACATTATCCAATACTGCGTAGTGGACCGAAATCTCGTGATCCTCGAGAGGCCGGCATATTTCGTATGAAGCATCGCCGTAATCTAAAATAACCTCATGCATTGGAATAGATGAGTGAGCGATGGTTGGATTTAAACTAGGGTCACTAGTTAGTGCCATTTTCCTCTTCCAGGGTTGTGAATCCTTTGAACCAAGGGGTCTGCCACGCTTCAGGGTCGGAGCAGATGATTGACTAGTCACCAATGCACCTTGCCACGTGAAGGCTGCGGCCTCCCCACCTTCGGGGAAGGTCCGACCTTCCCAGGCGAGTTGTTGACGTACGCGGGGAACATTTATCCTTGCAGGTGCATTTGGATCGGTATATGTGATCTTGTCACCTTTGCTAGATCATTAAAAGCATCCGACATATTTTGAGCAATGCTCTGAAGATCTATAATTCATCGTACCTTAGTTTCAGACTAGACAGTGTGGGGATCTAAATGAGACATAATGGGAGCATACCACGACAATTCGCGAACTAGGCAGCGCAGGGATCTAAATAAGACATAGTGGGAGCATACCACGACAATTTGTGGTGTTCTACAAAAACATCAGCATGCTTATCTCCCCCCTAACGATGGGAAGATTATCTCATCAAAGTGAGAATCTACAATTTGTGGTGTTCTACAAGAACATCAGCATGCTCATCTAAGTAGCGAACAATTGATGGCGAATCATAATCAACATAGATTTCCATTTTTCTCTGAGGACCCATTTTGGTACATAGTGGCGGCACTATTGGCACATAAATGACGCACCCAAACACCCGTAAATATGAGATGTTAGGCTCGTATCCAGTGACCAACTATAACGGTCAATGTGGTTGAGTAGCGGTGGGCCTCAGGTGAACCAACATAGCTGCATGCAATATTGCATAGCCCCAGGAAGATAGCGGCATTTTGGTTCTCATAATCAAAGTCCTAGCTACAAGATGTTCCATATCAATCCCTATTAACATGCAATAATCGTCAAAATTCTGTGATGTTAACTCTCAAGCATTATCAAGTCGAATCGATTTAATTGGATAATCAAGGTAATGAGCCCTTAGCTTAATGATTTGAGCTAGGAGTTTAGCAAAAGCGGCCTCGTGTGTAGACAATAAGCAAACATGTGACCATCATGTCGATGCAACAACCAACACCATAAAGTTTCTAAATGGTCCGCATGTTGGTTGGATAAGTCCACAAATGTCCCCTTGAATCCTTTGAAGAAATTTAGGGGGGTCGTGAATGATCTTTGTATGTGAGGGTTGAGTATTCAACTTCCCTAAAGAACTGACTTTCCATAGCGGAACTCCAACATAAGGATGTAACTTATGCCCGTGTGAAAATTTGAGGATATGGCTCATCATGTCACGTCCATGATGTCCCAAATGGTCATACCAAAGTAACAAAGTGTCCTGGAACTCAAGCATAGGGCCGGCCATACTGTGGGCTTCTATGCCGCGAATGGTTATGATGCACAACCCACTCGGCAGACTTTCCAACTTCTCGTGAATACGCTTATGGCCATATTCGTATGAAGTGATACAAAGAAATTCAGAACCATTATCTTCAGTGGTTTCAATATAATATTTATTATCTCAAATATCTCTAAAACTCAACACGTTCTTCCGGAACGTGGAGAATAGAGTGCCTCCTTAATGGTTAAGATAGTACCATTGGACAACTTGATACGGGCATTTCCGTATCCTTCTATCAGGTTGGATAGTCTTGAGAGAATTGTCAAATGAGCTTTCTTGGGTATTAAATTAGTAAAATAGTGTTGTTCACGCAATATGGTGTGCGTGGTTGCACTATCTGCCAGACAACTAACTTCCCCACTAGACATACCTAAAAATAAATTGATTGAATTGGTCACATGCATAAATATAAGTTCATTCATTCAATTAAGCGATTCAAGAAAATAATATCCATTCAAATAACAATCCATAATTCAAAACAAACCAAAACCAAACAAATTATTCCAAGTATTTAGAAAAATTGTTCAAAATTAAACCATAAACCTATAAAATAAGGGGTAGGGGCCGGTCACTCCTAGTGGGTTCTGCCACTAGGGGTAAACACCCTAAAAACATGTCTAATTTATTCATCCGTAGGAGTTGATGCCGCCTGAATATCTGATATCTCCATTGATGTAGTAGCATCTTCCGGATGATCCACATGTGCAAAGTTAGACTTATGACGGGAATGATACTTGCCAATAGCCTCAGGGGAAGCTTGGCATACGCGTGACCAATGATCCATTGATCCACAGTGGTAGCACATGTCCAGTTTAGTATAAGCAGGTTGAACATGAGCTTTACCTTTGTTTTTGAAGTTTGGGGCCTTAGAGGCGGGTGGTGGACATTGTTGGGTCACATTTCCTCCCTTATGTGTGGCACTTTGTTAACCTTGGGCCCATGGTGGGGCTTGTCGCCTATTGCCACGGCCACAACGATTCTTTCGTCGTTTATAGTTGCTAGAATTGGTCACATGCGCTTTAGGTGCGACGTTCGAGCTAGTGGTTCGAGCTTGATGATTCTTCATCAAAAGCTAGTTCTGCTTTTCAACGAGAAGTAAAACAGAGATCAAATCCAAAAACTTGGTGATTTATGTGCCTTATATTGTTGCTGTAGTACAATATTGGTGACGTGGAAGATCGAATAGGTCTTCTCCAGGAGATCTAATTTGGTTAGTTCCACTTTGTAGAATTTCAATAGTGAACGGATTCTACAAACTTCAGAGTTGTATTCATTCAAGGACTTAAAATCCTAAAAGTGAAGATACTGCCAGTTGTGTCTTGCTTCAGGTAAGTATATGTCTTTCTAGTGATCAAAACTATCGGCCAAAGCAAGCTAGAGGGTGCGTGGGTCCTCCTCAGCGAGGTACTTGGTCTGCAATGCATCATGGATGTGTCTTCGAATGAAGATCTTTGCATTAGCTTTTTTAGCTTTGTCAATAGGCTTGTCGGCATTGAGTGCCTTGATGGTGGCTCTAATACCCTTTGCAATTAGATGGAGCTTCACGTCTTGAACCCACTTTAGATAGTTTCTTCCGGAGACTTCTAGAGCTGAGAAATCGAACTTGTTCAAGTTCGACATGTCCCTAAAACGGAGGGAAAAAACGTGATTAGTCATATGGTAAGCCATAGACATATATCGTAGAACATACAGGTTCTATAGACATGTATTGGTTTAATTTATGAATGAAAACTACAGGTTTCATGTGGTATGTTTTGAATGAAAACTTTGGGTTTTAAAGGCACTAAATTTGAAACTACATGTTCAATTTAGTTTTATGAACAATTAGTTCAAAATGAAAAGTTCCTGCAAGAATCACATAATGCAATATACTAATTTAAATATAGTGGATTTGAGGTTCTTCGGGAACTCAAGTGTGAGAGTTTCGTTACTACAAAAGTATGTTACGGTTCAAAGTATAAAAATACATTATCAAATCGCTAATGTCTAAAAGTGATCTTCAGGTCAATAATTTTGGTTTCATTATCAGATTAATGAACTGTAGGTCATTTTTAATTAATTCAATAAATCGGGCCATACGGGGTCAATTGTAGAAGCTAGATAATATTATTGGATCAAAAATATAGCCCCAAAAATATTTGGGCTGGGTGTCGTAAGTGGGCAAGGCCCTAAAAGCCTCTGGAATGGACTGCAGGCCACTGACCTGGGTGAGGGGGCTGCTAGTTTGGGCTTCAATAATGTGCGGGTTAAGGCCCATTGATAACTGGTCTATGAATTGAGGCACATGAGGACAAAGCCCAGCCTTGTGGGCTGGTTTGTGGGTTCGTATGGGGAGCCCAGTCGCATGGGCTGGCTACCTGTGTTGCGAGCCACAAAAAGAAAAGAAAAGAAAAAACTAAGCCTAATCAAGTGGGCTAACACCAGAGGGAGCATGTCTTCGGGGCTGGGTGCGCGCAGGATAAAGACCCAGCAAGCAAAGCTTGCCGTGGGTTGGATCTAGCATACTGGATCCAGGAAGGCTGCGAACCTCCTTAGAGTTCGGGTTGGGGCTTTAGGCCCATACCAGTCAATCAGACCAAAGGCCTGGGAGTCCGTATGGGTGCCGCAATCTCTTAATAATGTATTTCATGATATTTTTTTTCACCTTGCAGTTTGACAACTTTACATTTAGTTTCTTCTTCTTCTTCACTTCACTTCATTTGTTTTAACTTTCATGACAAGATAAAATATGTTTATTGGTGGTGAATAATATTAGTGCCTTCGTGCTGACTATTGCAAAATCATCAGAGGATGTATGGTGTGTTCTTTTGTTTTTTGTTTTTTTTGTGGTGTCTTTTACGATAGCTCTATAATCTGCGAGGTTTAGTTGTATTCTCGTTCATGTTGGTTGAATATGAATCCTATGTGGCTAAAGAATTGTATCATTAAATCATGATACATTTGTGTAGTTGTAAAGTGAGGGTGTTTCTTTTGGCGTGTGTGGTCTCTTAGTTACGATTGATTTGTATGCACTATGTACATTCTTAATAAACTTTCATTTGATCCAAAAGATGTAGAATGAAGTGCATCACTATTTTCTAGTGTCTACAAAATGAATAGCATGAAGCAGTGGCGGAGCCAAAATTTTAAATGAGGAGAGGCCTTTCACAAATATATAGCATGTTGACATTTGCAATTTGTGTAATCCTCACAAAACTGAAAAAAAATTCTCTTAAATTCAATACTAAGAAGAAAAAAATGTAAAAACCCAGACAACCAAGTAAGAGGTAGGTTGTGGAAGGCTAAAGAAAATACAAAGAAGTAGAAAAAGAAGGAAAAGGGGGAGAGGTCTGCAAATAAAGAAGGTGGGTTGCTTTAGAAAATTATAGGGTGTATATTACTGTTAGGTGAGAGAATCGAACCAGAAGTGGGGTTGCTTTTTCCATTTAAAATTGCACGTCTCTTTTAAAAACTTCCATGCCAAACTTATCGTTTCATTAAATAGCCGAGAAGATTTAAAATCAAAATAGCTTAACGACATCGTTTGCTTCATCTTCTTCCATGAGGTTCACACCTCAGCTGAAGTCAGGATGGGCCTGGGACTATCCTAGTCCCTTGGTGGCTCCGCCCCTGGCAGGAAGGATGTATATGTTGATAGATTAATAAGAGCATTATTGTTAAAAATTCTAAAATAATTATCATGCACTCTTTTTTCTATTATCATTTGTTATTTATGTTAATTATATTATATTAATAATTATCATGCACTCTTTTTCTATAATCATCTGTTATTTATGTTAATTATATTATATCATCTATTATTATGCTAATTATATTATATTCGATGCAGACCCGTGGCACCATTTCTTTTACACAAATTTTGATACTTGTTTTTGTAGAGCCCACTTTGTAATGTATTTTGCTGATCCAAACAATCTATCTTTCTAAACATCATTTATAGATCATTCTTGCAAAAAAAATAGACAAATTCAAAACCATTAAGACATTCATTTGTAGGAAGAAAATTGATGAATACAGTTCTACAAAGAAACCCTAAACCCCTAATCCAACTGTCATATGACTTCAGATTTGAGTGATTTTTGGTAGACATGATTTTTGACAAAAGACCTAAAACATAAACAGTTCATATCGTTGAAATACATTACAAAGTGAGCTTTACAAAAACATGTATAAAAAGTGGTACCACAAATCCGTCCCCTATTATATTTATATTTCTTAATGAAACTTTTTCTTTTTAAATATAAAAGCAACATAGTGTTTCATTAATAAGAACAACCAAATACAAGAGGTGTCAGATGGGTACACTTTCTCTAGTGACCAATGTCTTGATCTGGAGCTAGTTTTTACGATATACAAATAATTTTAAACTCCTATACGACTACCACAATAAACCACCACAAACAGGAGTTCTGGGTAAGATTGCCACAAAGACGGCAGATGCGACAGTCTGAACACCAGTACCCAGACATAAAGCCATCGACGACGAGATCACATAAATTGCATAAGCAACACAAACAGGTCACCGGAGCAACACAAAATTACTAACCTAACCCACTCAAGACGCTACAAATGAAATTTAAAACTAAACTGAAACCAATGACATATCCACAGGAAAGACACAAGTACAGTCGTGGGATGAGGTGTGGAATGCAGCCTCGCAGGACCATCATTTCGACCAAAAGAAGTAAGATACCCATGAGATAAAAACTTTCTCTATTGCTCCACTACCATTATTAACCTTAGTTTCCTAGACCTCCTATCTTCATCCATTGGGCAATTGATCAAGATTTTGTTGGATTTGGCATTAAATCACTAAAACAAGAATCAAACAAGGATTAGGATATCTTGGAAGCAAGATATTTAGATTTGTGTTTCCTAGTTGTCTTGGGATTTGGTTTTAGTATAGGATTTGGTTTCCTATATTATAGGGACTTTGTGTAAACCTATGACATCTATTAGTATAAGTAGATGGATGTGGGATAGAGTTTTGTGAGACATAAGCTTGTATACTAGAGAACATTTTTTGTTTGTGAGTTCTCTTGTATTTTTTGGTAATCAATAAAGCTTCTGTTGTTAGAAAGGCACTCCTATATTGGAAGAACTCTGAAATCGTTGTGTTTTATTTTATTGCTTGATTGGTTTTGGTTTAGATTATAACAAGTGGTATCAAGAGCTTAGGTTCTTACGTAGGTCGTGACTATCAAGAAATGACGAAGACTGGTGATTCTATCAGTAGGGATGATGTTGAAGAAAAGTCTAGCACTAGTGGAACCAAGACGATGATTCAGAGTGCTAGGTTTAAAATTGAGAGATTTGATGGAATTAACAATTTTGCTATGTGGTAGTGTGAGGTTCAAGATGTCCTGATACAACAAGGTTTGGTTGTTGTGTTAGGAGACATGTCGTTTTCAATGAAAAAAGAAGAATGGGAAAGATTGAATGCTCATGCATATTCTATAATTTGATTATGCTTAGGAAAGCAACATAAGTATGGCGTGATGAACATAAGTTCTGCAAAGGAATTGAGGACTGCATTGGAGACAAAATATATGAACAAGAGTGCAGAGAATCGATTGCATCTCAAGAGCAAGTTGTACAGGTTCTAATACAAAGAGAGAGCGAAGATGATTGACCATCTAGAAGAGTTTAATAAGCTTCTAGCTGAACTGCCAAATCTTGAAGAGATAATCAAAAATGAAGACAAGGCCTTGATCCTGATGAAATCGTTGCCTGCTGAATCCTATGAGCCCTTGGTGACTACTTAGATTTATGGCAGGGAGACAATTAAGTATGATGAAATCTCAAGTGCTTTTATGAATCATGAGGTGAGACACCATGACAGGCAAGAAAGGAATAACACTGAAACTTTAATGGTGAAAGGGAGAACAAAAGCAAAGAATGGTTCGTACAGAAAAAATAGTACGTCTTGTACTAGAGGAGTCTCAAAGAATAGGAAATTCTTGGACAAAGATGAGTGTGCTTTTTGTCATAAAAATAGATACTGGAATAAGGGCTGCCTTAAAATAAAAAAAAAGACTAAAAATAAAAATGATGGCTCAAAATCAAATATGGTTGAAGTCGAGGATGATGAATTTGTCTATGTCTTAACTGCATCGAGAACTGTGGATTATATGAAAGAGCCGGTGCTCGACACAAGTTGTACTCATCACATGAATTCTCAAAGGCATTGGTTTTCAAGCTTCAAAGTTATGAATGGAACTATGTATATGGGAGATGATAACCCATGTATAACTCAAGGAATTTAAAGCATCAGGATCAAGCATCATGATGGTGTGATTCGAGAATTGCATGGTGTAAAGTACGTCCCAAATTTGAAGAAAAATTTGATCTCACTAGGCACTCTCGAGTCACAAGGCTACAAGTTTTACTCTGATAACAGTGTGCTCAAAGTTACCAAAGGAGCACTTTTCATAATGAACGGGTATCAGAATGGCTTACTTTATATGCTACAAGGAAAGACTTTGGAGAATTGAGTGGTTATGGTAGCTGATAAAGTGCAAAGTGATAAAAATGACTTGTCTACATTATGGCACATGAGGTTGGAACATGTAGGAGAAAAAGCATTGCAAGGATTGATCAAGCAAAGGTGTTTAAAAGAAGCAAAAATTGGAAAGATAGAGTTCTGTGAGCACTGCGTTGTTGGCAAACAAACAAAAGTGAAATTTGGCTCAACTGTTAATCAAACGAAAGGGATTTTGGACTATGTTCACTTTGATGTTTGAGGGCCTGCAAAGAATGCTTCTTTAGGTGGAAAAGATGGTTTGTATCGTTTATTGATGATTACTCTCGCAAATCATAGATATATATGATGAAACGAAAAGGACGAGGTTCTTGACATCTTCCTGGAATGGAAAAACATGGTGGAGAACACTGGAAAGAAGATTAAGATTCTGAGAAGTGACAATGGAGGGAAATATACCTCTGATCCTTTCTTCAAAATGTGTATAAAGGAAAGGATTACTCAGCATTTCATTGTTAGACATACTTCACAACATAATGGGATTGCAGAAAGACTAAATAGGACCTTGCTCTAGAAAGTTCGTTACATGTTATCTCAAGCTAAGTTGCCAAAGAGATTTTAGGTAGAAGCTTTAAGCTATGCATGTCATGTGCTTAATCGACTACCATCAACAGCATTGGAAAGTAGAACACCCATTGAAGTGTGGTTTGGAGAACTAGCTCAGAACTACGATATGTTACAAGTGTTTGGATACAATGCCTACTTTCATGTGAAGGAAAACAAACTTGATCTATGAGCCAAGACAGCTGTCTTTATGGGATTCAATAGTAGTGTGAAAAGCTTTAGACTTTGGTGTCTCAAGTTGAACAAGATTAAGTAAGTAAAGATGTGACATTAGATGAAAGTCACATGAAATTGAAGGAAGATGTTCAGATAGCGAAGCTTGATGAACAAGTAATTGTGAATTCACAGCTAAGTATGAAAGTTATGGAAGAAGAAAGATAAGGTGATCAACTTGAACATGAAAAGAGTGTTCACAAAAAAGAAACACCATCAGAAGAACTAAAGATACAAGATGATTGCATAGCCAAAATGAAAGGAAAAAGAGACATATCCTTACATGCAGGATATAAAGATTACATGGCTTGCATGGTATATGCATTGCCAGTAATTGAGGCTGAAATTCCCACTAATTTTGAAGAAGCAGTAAATAGTGAAGAAGAGAGTAAATGACATGATGCAATGGACAATGAGATGTTCTCCCTTCACAAGAATAAGACTTGGGAATTGATGGAGCTGCCTAAAGGAAGGAAAGCAATTAGTTGCAAATGGGTTTATGCAAAGAAAGATGGAGTGGATGACAAGAGCTTGTAAGATTTAAAGCTAGGCTAATGGCTAAAGGATATGCTCAAAATGAGGGAATCGATTACAATGAGATTTTTTTTCTCCTGTGGTTAAGCACTCATCCATTCAAATATTGCTTGCCCTAGTTAGATAATTCAACCTTGAATTGTTACAACTAGACATGAAGACTACATGGTAATTTGGATGAAGAGATTTATATGATATAACCTGGTGGGTATCAAGTGAAGGGCAAAGAAAGATTGGTTTGTAAGCTTAGAAAATCTCTTTATGGTTTAAAGTAGTCGCCCAAGCAGTGGTATTTAAGATTTGACAGGTTTATGAAGGGTCAAGGCTATACAAGAAGTCACTATGATCACTATGTTTATCACAGGAAGTTGAAAAATTGTTCGTTCGTGTACTTGTTAATCTATGTGGACGACATGCTCATAGCCTTAAGCAATATTTCAGAGATAGAAAAGTTGAAAGAGCAAATGAAAGGGAGTTCGAAATGAAGGATCTCAGTGAAGCCAAGAAAATTTTGGGAATGAAGATCATAAGGGATAGACAAAAAGGTTTTACGTGTTTGTCTCAGAAACAATATCTTGAAAAGTTGTTACAAAAGTTTGGAGTAACAAAAGACACTAAGCATGTAGGAATTCCATTAGGTGCTCACTTCAAGTTGATCAGTCAACAATGTCCCAAAAATGATGAAGAAAAGATGAAGATGAATGGTGTTCCATATGCTAATTTGGTTAGAGGTTTAATGTTTGCTATGGTGTGTACTCGTCCTGATATAGCACATGTAGCTAGAATTGTTAGTAAATTCATGCATAATCTTGGAAGAGAACATTGGAATGTTGCTAAGGTGGATACTAAGGTATTTACATGGAACGAGGGATAAAGGTATTTGTTTGAAAGATGTGATGAATGAATTGATAAGTTCTCAGTTGGATATGTGGACTCAAACTTTGCTGGAGACTTGGATAAAAGAAGATCGACGACTAGGTAAGTGTTTACTATGGCACAGGGTCCTATATTCTGGAGATCAATATTACAACCAACGGTGGCATAATCAACCACAGAAGCAAAATACATGGCAATCACTGAAGCTATCAAAGAAGCAATGTGGACTCTGGGGTTTTTAGGAGACTTAGGTGTAGAACAACACAAGTTGGATGTATATTGTGACAACCAAAGTGCCATTTATTTTGCCAGATATCATGTACATCATGCTAGGACTAAGCACATTGATGTACGATATCATTTTGTGATAAAAGTGATAGCTGAAGGTGAGATTCGTCTAAAAAAAGGTTGCTACAGAATATAATCCAGCTGATATGTTGACAAAGGTGGTTAATACAGCCAAGTTCAAGCACTGCTTGGATTTGGTGCAGTTAAAGCAAGTTTGATTTTACGATATGGTGGATCAACAGAAGTTGTTTGATGCCTCGTTATGGATTTCATGCCAAGGTGAAGATTGTTGGATTTGGCATTACACTACTACAAAAGGGGCTATCACTGGCGGTGTAAAAATCGACAAGAAACCCCAATTACTTTTGATTTTTGGTAAAAATTCGACATTAAATCGTGCAATGTCGGATAGAAGAACCGACACCAATGCTACCATCACGAAAAGGGTATTGACGTCGCTTAACCCCCTTAATCCACCCCCAAGAAGCAAAGTAATAAAAAATAAAAAACAACAACATCGTTGGTTAAAAGTGACGTCGAATCTTACATCGGTTAGAAGTGACATTAAATTCTGACATAATGTCGGTCCTAACCGACATCAAGTAACAACTAAACAATTAAAATATGAAAGCTATTGTTGGTCCTAACCGACATCAAGTAACAACTAAACACATAAAATACTCAAACTACTGTCAATCCAATCCGACATTACCAGACATCTCGATAAAAAAAAAATTAACTACAATTCTTAAAAATATACAACCCATACTTATTCTCTCCGAAATCTTGCAAATGATTTTGAGCCAGTTGTGTGGTTCATTGTTTTCAACTGCCGATTATACTTATTTTTTTCGGCAATCGCCTGAAAAATAGGAAAATTTATTAGACAAATTTCGAGATATAATAAAATAAATCATAAAATATTTACCTTTGTCTTTTCTTTATTCCAATATGCCACAAACTGAATCCACTGTGCAGGATCCATACCAAAAGGAGTGTTGTAGTGTTCCTCCACTGGTTTATTAGTATAATTTTTTAAAAATCTATTTCTATACTCTTTCTGCGCATGCTCCGCAATCTGAAGCATCATGTGGCGGATCATCGGCATTTTCACTATATCTTCTTCTTGAAAAATAATAGTTTCCTAAATTCAAAAAAAAACTAATTAATTATTATTATAATCATTTACTTATTGTACTATCTTCAAGTAAAAAAAATATTTATACCTTTATTCTATTCCAAAAGACTTATTTGTCTTGTTCCTTGATCAAAGGCCAATCTCTCATTAACGGAAGATTTCTGGGATCTCTAACCTCTGCCGCTACATGTTTTGAAAAAACACTAGAATTATCACTAATGCATTTTTCGGATGAATCAAATGAACAAGGCTGTTCTTTCCAATTGGGAATTAGCACCTTTCGTTGAGTTGATCCTTATAAATACAAAAAAAACAATTAAAAACTAAGAAACAAAAATTAAGTTTCCATTTAAGCACAATACTAGTTAGAATACAAAAAGAAACTGAAATTGATAATCATAATAAGTTAAAAATGAACCACCGTCGAGCTCTTCCTCTTCGAATTGGAGTTCCTCAGAATGTTGATCTTCAAAATGATGATCCATAGCAAATGGGGAAGGAGAAGGAGAAGGAGAAAAACTGAAATGGAGGGAGAAAGGGACGCACGTATGAAATGGGGAAGGAGAAGAAAGATTGAAATTGGGGGAGAAATGAAAACACGGATGAAATAAGGAAGAGAAGGGTTATAATATGGGTACTTAGTTGGCATCGGTTTAAACCGACATTGATAGACTAACGTCGAATTAAAAGCCACTAATTTAAAAAAAAAAATATTTAACCCAAAGAAAAAAAAATAACTAGCTTTTTTTTTTTGTGTCATCTCATATAATATTTTAAGATTTTAATAAATAAAATTTAACTTAAATAAAATACGTAATAAAAAAGAGAAATATAATTTTATGATAAAATATCATCACATACTAATTGAAACATAGTCTAATTAGTACTTAAAATACATAAAATAATTAATATATTTATTCTGGGTCATCATTTGTTAGGTTGTTGTCTATATTGACATAATTAACGAACTCGGTAGGCAATGGTAATGATTCATTAAAAGGAGTCTCTTCCACGCCAACCCTTGTACGTAAATTTTCATTGTCAAGTATCCGATCAACCAAATTAGGTATGGCATAATCATCAATTGCGTCATTATCCTCTAATACATCAAACAAATCCCTCGGCTGAGTTCGAACAACTACATGCCAATCTTTTTCAATTGTGTCCTCGACGT
This sequence comes from Crataegus laevigata, assembly GCA_963580275.1. Lineage (NCBI taxonomy): Eukaryota > Viridiplantae > Streptophyta > Magnoliopsida > Rosales > Rosaceae > Crataegus > Crataegus laevigata. The sequence continues at coordinate 1,928,281 of OY756944.1, forward strand.
AAAATACTTGTAATGCTTGTGATTCTAATATGAAATGATCTTTTTAAATCCCAATCGATTGAAGTTCACCATAGTAAATCCATATTGATCGGTCTTGATGCGATGATTATGCAAACACACAAATTAAACCCTCTTGTTGACAATTGTAGTATGGGAGATTATATTCACACACCCCAAATTACTTCTCCCACACCTTTTTAATTTTTTAATATTTTTCTATCAAGTGTTAGTGGTGTGTATAAAATATTAAAAAATTAAAAAGGTGTGAGAGAAGTAATTTGGGGTGTGTGAATATAATCTCTCTTGTAGTATATATGCAAGTAGGGATCGTTCTAAACCGGGGATTAGAAGGGATTGCTAATCTATATAAAATAAACTTATAAACACTAAATAAAACTTTAAAAACACAAATTTAAAATCAAAACACTTAACTAGATTCAAATGATTCCAACTAAACTAGAATAACTCAAAATAAAACTAACAAATAAACTAAAACAGATTCTAGGGTTGTTTTAGCACGTGAATTGAATTTAAAAGATTCAAATTATGAAAATTAACCAACTCTAAACTAAATTAACTCAAAGAACGCAAAAGAAATCAAATAAATTAGATTCAAATCAAAGGACATAAATTGTAAAAGGGGGATTGGGTTTTGATGAGAATAACTTGAAAATAAACAAATTATAAACTAGACAAATTTAGACACAAAATATGGTTGTTTGAATGGATGATGGATTAGCTAGAGGGTTCTCCTCCACACATGATACACTTGTACATAAACCAATTTTTAGTTGTTCTTTCGATAACTTATGAAACTCAATAATCCGGGTTAACCGTGATAGCACTTTTTTAACCTTCAAGTTCTCCTTAAGTTAATGAATTGAATGGGAAAGCGCATATAACAATTCAAAACATTCTTCAAAAGTTCCATACGTGAAAAGCACAATAGAGATACAATCAAAGATCATTAAGATTCATGAGAACTATAAGTATTGACGAGGCATTCGTAACTATGAAAAGCATGATACTCTTGCCAAGAATTCACTTAACACGATTGTGGATAGCAACCTTCACTACTCATGAATATAAGTTCATAACGATTAGGTGAAATTTCCTTATATTCTAGCATCAAACTTATGCATGAAAACTAAGTGTGCACTCTTAATTAACATACACAAATAAGTTATCAATCAAATAGTTAAGCGAATTGAAATCACAAATTATTAAAGCACAACCAAAAGTAATTAATTCATAATGCAAATGTAATCATGGCTTTGAATCCCCCCTTGCAAAAGGGGGGTTTAGTTCCTCATAATTGTAAAACAAAGGTAAATAGATTTATACATTGAAAATAAAAGAAAGAAAACACCTAAACGCTCCAACGATCCTCCTTGAGTGGCAAGCACGTCCAAGCACTTTCCTTCCCTTCCTTTGCTACGGCACAAGGGGTGGTTGTGGGTTGAAGGTTTGGTTGTATGGAGGAATGGATAGGGGGATGTATGGTGGTGTTTAGGATGGGTAGGTAGGGGTAAGGCTAGGATAGTTTAGGGAGTGTAGAATGGAAGTGTTGTGTGAATTGGTGTCTTTGGCCTCGATGGAGAAGCCTATTTATAGGCTTTGAGAATGAATCACTACCATCCATTTTCTTGGTGAGAATGAATCACAACCATCCATTTTTATGCTCCTCATGCATGCAATCCATTTCACCCCAAAATAGCTCCAAATTGCACCAAAATGCACTTCTTTGCTAACTTTGTTATTTAGAACCTACAAACACATGAAAATAGCTTAAAACATTCTAATAAGATGAAACTAATTAAGTAAATGTAAGGAAACAAACTAATAAAGTCACATAAATATGTTCCTATTAGGTCTCTATTCCTAGTTGACTTTCACTATTAACCTATTTGCACTTAAATAACACCACAGCTCGACCCCTATCTCCTGCTTCAGTATGACCACAATATTTAACCTCGAACATATCTACAACTCTGCCATAACAATTCACTAGCCCAATTGCACCATGAACATTTACAGGTACAAAGACACCACTATTTTGATTCTTATGCTTATCATCCACATATTTTATACGAAATTTGAACCCATGAACAATGTGACTTTTATATCTACTCACAACCCTACTAGGATAATTAGCTAGCCAATGCAAGTCTTGAGATATCAATGTGTCATTAGGATGACATCTTGAATTCATATGTAGTAAGAATGAAGATAAAAGTTGACATGATAACTATAAACATGTTATAATTAAAATGTAAAAAAATATAAATAAATAATTGCTTTAATCTGAAGGATGCCTCATAAACTCATTCTTAGGACATTCAGTTGCGTGCCACCTTATATGTTGAGCCGTATCCTTCGACATAAAAAAAATCGCTGCAATCGTGCTTTTAAAGGAAAATACCACATAACCTTAGCTGCGATTTTTTTCCTCGAGCTATCATTTGCGTTGGTAATTTTATATCTTGATTTACCACAAATCGGGCACGCGGTCAACTCCGAAGTGTCTTTCCAATAGATCATGAAATCATTTGGACACGCATCAATCTTCACATATGTCAGACCCAAGTCATTTATAATTTTATTTTTTTTTGCCTTATAACAGGATTCAGGCAAACAATCCCCTTCAGGCAACATTCTTTTTATTAACTCGAGTAAAGTGGTGATGATCTCGTCTGGCATTCCCTCTAAACACTTGATCTGATACGGTCTTACAACCGCTTCCAATTTCTTAAACTCCTTACAACCTGGTCACAAATCTTGATATGCCTCTTTAAGCAACCTAAAAAAAGTCTCTACCTCTTCTGGCCGCCCTTCCCCAATAGAGGGTTCAGTAGACAGCCTAACACCTTCTTCTGTTAATGGTTGGACAAATACATCATTAAAAAAATCATGCATACCAGTCACCTCATCTTCTGTTTCTTCTTCTCCAATTGCTACATTTTGCTCTCCAATGTTAGGCTCGCCATGATGTCACCACCAAGTGTTTTTATAATCTTTATCCATATCATACCGTACGAGATGTTTAACAATAATGTTCCTAACAAAAGTATATCGATTACAACATCTTTTGCAAGGATATCTAAACTTATCGAGGCCAACACCATTTGCAACCGCTTGATCCAAAAACAAATTAATTCCAGCTGTATACACTTCCAAATTTCAAGGTATCGCCAACCAACTCTTGTCCATGTTTTACCACTTTACAAGGCAAAATATTATGCTGACACTAAGATTCCAACAATCTTTCAATCCCTATCATGTACGCATAACTATTAAAATTTTCAATTTCTATCTTTTAACCCTCGAACTCTATCATGATTGCAATCTTTTAATTTCCAACACCTATTATAGTAAAAACTAATTAAAATAACAACAAAAAGTTATCAAAATTATGCTCATCTAATCTTGACCGTTTGTTAAATTCAAGTTTTGAATATCCTCATAACAATTAGAGTGCAAAAAAATTTAATTTAACATAATATATTCTTATATTACTAAATATTATCAGTTTAAGTTATATTTAATATTGTTAATTTAACAGAAATGCTTATAAATATTATTTATTTCTATTTTCTCATAACATTCAAGTGACCAAATTAATTAATTTGATTAAATATTTATTAATTTAACATAAATTATAAAAATTTATCTAAATCCTTAAATTAGAATTTTTAAATAAATAAACTTGCGTATTATACAATTTAAAAATTAAGGAATTTAGTGATAGAAACCTAAATTATGGAAGAATTCTGTTGTCGATCAATTCTTTATGTCCTCAACCAGCTTAAATAAAATCCCTACAAAATTAAATTGTAAATAAAAATTAAACATAAGAAGAGAAAATAAAAATACTAGAAGCAAGAAAAACTTACTGTGGTGAAGAAGGGATTAATGAAGTTGGAAGAACAAATAGGAAATATGCGAGAAAAGAAGAAGAAAGCGGGGGAGGGTTTACAAATTGGAAGAAGAAATAAGAAAGATGACACACCTGTACCCGAAAGTAGGGCATGCTGGCCGTCACGTGAGTGTGACGTAGCCAAGTGCACAGTGCGGAAGCGGAATCATTAACGAAGTACGAACCAATTAAAATCAAACTACTAGAAACCTAGATATGATATTGTGCTAGAGTGATTATACAGTACTTATACATAACCAGAGCGTACTAAGTCAAGTGCAGTCAAGCATGAATAAATAAGTTCAAATACACCAACGGGTGTCCTACATAATAGCAAGTCTGTCAGAACTGCCGAAAGGTCCTCGCTAGCCAACTCGGGTACTCAAGCTATCTAGAACCTGGAGGGGCGAAAAACAAAATTGAGTGGGTCAGCAAAACAAATCTTTTCAAAATCATTCTTTTCTCAAAAGTATAGCCCCTCTCCGTAAAACCTGTATAGTTTCCCAGAAAATAATACGTACATATATATCACAACCTCTCTCAGCATAAAACATTTTCAATGTATCTCATAATATGTCGTGCAATGCATTTCAATGCCAATCTGAATCTCATAAGTAATGCCATGCGATGCATTTCAATAATCATATCGCTACTAGATATCAATTCAGCCCTCAGCTGTACATATACCTCATAACATCTCAATCTCATCATATATATACACTGCACATACATCATTATCCTCATGAGGTCATCATCATATCACTGTATCAATATAAAATGCTCTAGTGCTACAATCACGTGAAGACTGTGCGAATGAACGCGGGTCGCCTATATGTCGAACCCACTCAAATGTGGTCTATACGACAAGACTGTGCACCTAACTTGGATCCAAGGCGAGCATGCGGTGCGGGAGGTGAACAACAAGTGAAAGACTGTGCCCCTATCTCTGGGCGTGAGCACTAACAATATGTGCAAGTTTATGTGCTAACATATCACATCATATCTCGTCATATCTCATCATATATCGACTGTTCTTTCTCAACTATGCATGTACCTACCTGGTACTTACCTGGCGTCCTCGGCACCAACATATGCATGAAATGTATATATGAATACTCATGCATCAATATTAAGTTATATGCATGTCGATAAAACGTACTTTTCATTTAAAATCTGATTCTGGGAAAATCATTATATATATAGGTTATACGGAAAAATAGCTGCACACTCACTGATAGGTCTCCGGGTCGTAGCCCCCATGTCTAGCCTGGCTACGCTCGTTCTCGGAATACGTCTCACATATATGAGAAATTACTAAAAATACGTTATTTAAGCACATATACGCAACTACGGAAATAACTTCTCATACATAGCTCAATTTTGGCAGTTGAATATATCAACGTGACCTACTCGACGTCACGAACATCCCCAAAATTTTAAAATAATTTTTCTGGCCTCCACGCGCCGGCGACGACACGGACCTACGCGCTGGCCACGTGCCAGGCACACTGACGGCGTCAATTAACGCCGTCAGGTATATATTGGGAATATTCCGTTATCTTTTAACGGCGTCAGTTAACGCCGTTAGCATATTCCGTCAAAACTGGCGGAATATACCGTTGTCTTCTCCGCCGAGTCGCCAGTCGCCGGCAACTGTTCGCCAGATTCTGCGAAATTTTCAAACCGACATATCTCTCTCGTTTTTCAACCATTTTTCATGATTCTTGTCTCAAATTGAAGCTAATAACATGTAGAACACATTCATACTAATTTAGAGCTCTAAAATTCACGGGATCTCACCAGAGAATTAAGAGGAAATCCGGCCAAGTTTCGACCTCTTGATCCCGACGTCCAATTCCTTCAAACGAACCACTCCGAGCTTCCTTGGGACATCACGAAGCTTCCTATAAGCTTAGATTTTCCTAAAACACAAGGTTTTATGTGAGCATGAACAGTACTCCATTCGGGGATATGGTTTTCACGTGAGTTTGGAGGTTTCCTTACCTGAAACTTATACCACTCGACTTGTCTGAGCTTCACGAATACAATGGTGAGCTTCACACCCTCGATCTGCAAGGTTTGAAGTGTGTGTGAGGTTCGTCAATACAAGCAAGGGAGAGAGAGAACGAGTTCGATGGTGATGAGAGAGAGAGGCTACGGATGGGAGAGAGAGAGGGTTTGATTGGTTGTGTGGTCCTAAGGCCTCCAATCAACAAATATCTCCAAAATATTTACATTTGTCCCCAAACTTAGTAAATTATGCAATTGGCCCATTTCACACACATCCGCACACTCACAACCTCGAATAGGTATTTTCGACAATTCATCACTTAAATAATATGTACATCGGGACGGGTTGTCACAAAAGATGCAAGAGAGGAAGATGAAAACACGAGGATCTATCGCCTACAATAGACACCGAGTTTCAAAGTATTTTAAAAAAATTAAAATCTATGTTGGCTACAACTGACACCGGCTTTGAAAATATTTCTGTTAACCGATGCTAACATTATGTCAGTTACAACCGACACCGAGTTTCAAAATATTTAATAAAAATTAAAACTTATGTCACATCCCAACCCGGGGTCCACCACATCCTGGGCCCGACCTCCGCTATAGCACGATATTGTCCGCTTTGGGTCTCTACCACGCCCTCACAGTTTTGTTTCTGGGAATTCACACGAGAACTTCCCAGTGGGTCACCCATAATGGGATTGCTATCGCGCGAACTCGCTTAACTTTGGAGTTTCGATGGAACTCGAAGCCAGTGAGCTCCCAAAAGGCCTCGTGCTACGTAGAGATGAGAATATACATATAAGGCTTACAGGATCCTCTCCCCTGGCGATGTGGGATGTTACACTTATGTCGGCTACAACTGACACTGTCTTTGAAAATATTTAAAAACTACCATTAGTGTCGGTCATAAGTGACATCAGCCATCTTTTAACCGACGTTAACGTTATGTCGGTTAAAAGCGACACGATTTTTTTTTATGTGATGCTACTATTAAAAATATTAAAATACAGGACATATCTCATTTTTTTTTACCCTAATGTTTAGTGGTTTTCAACATTTAGTATATCAATTTGTTTTCATCCCAGAGTCATACCTAAAGTGTAAATTTTGGGACAGTCTCATATATCCGTTAGTCAAACTGTTAGTTCTCCCGTTAAGTGATGACGTGGCGCTCTAATTGGGCGCCAAGTGTCATTAAAAATATTAAATAATTATTTAAATAAAAAAATATTTAAAAATTTATTATTAAAATAAAAATAATATTAAAATATTTTTTTCTTCTTCTCTCTCCTTCTTCTTCTTCTTCTTCTTCTGGATTCGGTTTCTCTCTGTTTTTTTTGTTTTTTTTTCCTCCTCCTCCTTCTTCTTCCTCTTCCCTTCTCCTTCTTCACCCCCTCCTCCTCCTTCTTCTTCCTTCTTCTTCCTCCTCCATTCTCCTTCTTCCCCTACCCCCTTGCGCACCCGCCCAGATCCCAAATTATTATTTTTTTCTCCTTCCTCCTCCTTCTTCTTCCTTCTTCTTCCTCCTCCCTTCTCCTTCTTCTTCCCCCTGCCCCTTGCGCACCCACCCAGATCCTAGATTTTTTTTTTCTTCCTCCTCCCTTCTCCTTCTTTTTTTTCCCCATGCGCACCCGCCCATATCCCAAATTTTTTTTTTCTTCCTCCTCCTCCTTCTTCTTCCTCCTCCCTTCTCCTTCTTCTTCTCCCCCCTGCGCACCCACCCAGATCCCAGATTTTTTTTTTCTTCCTCCTCCTCCTTCTCCTTCTTCTTCCTTCTCCTTCCTCTCCTCCCCCTCCTTCTCCTTCTTCTTCCTTCTTTTTCCTTTTCTTTTCTGGGTTCGGTTTTTTTTTAAATATTTTTTTTATTTTAATATTATTTTAATATTTTTAATGACACGTGGCGCCCAATCAGGGCGCCACGTCATCACTTAACGGAAGAACTAACAGTTTGACTAACGGATGTATGAGACTGTCCCAAAATTTACACTTTAGGTATGACTCTGGGATGAAAAAAACTTGATGTACTAAATGTTGAAAACCACCAAACATGAGGGTAGTAAACTGTCATTTACCCTAAAATATATGTCGGTTATAAGCAACATTAACAGTTTATGTCGGTTACTACTGACAGTAATTCCGACACCATGTTAAGTATGTGTCAGAATGTCTTATCCGCCGCTGTGTTATATAAAACCGACACCAACCATCGACACAATAAGGCCCTTTTGTAGGAGTGTTAAATCAACATGCTTAAACTAAAACAAGAATTAAACAAGGATTATGATATATTGGATGCAAGATATTTGGATTTGTGTTTCCTAATTGGTTTGGAATTTGGTTTCCTATATTCTAGGGACTTTGTGTAAACCTATGACATCTATTAGTATAAATAGATGGATGTGGGATAGAGTTTTGTGTGTGAGAGTTTTGAGAGGCATAAGTTTGTATACTTGAGAACAGTTTGTATTTGTGAGTAATCAATAAAGCTTCTGTTGTTACAGAGGTACTCCTGTATTGGAGGAACTCTGAAATCGTTATGTTTTGTTTTATCTTGATTGGTTTCTGTTGAGATTACAATAGATTTGACATCCTACTGTTAACGTGCAAAGAGAGATACTTTCATGCAACAATAAGGCGACATGACAAACATTTATTTGGATAGTTTGAAGTAATTTTTTAATACGTGTCAAGTATTCAATGAAATGGTGATGCCACTAGAACTATATGTTGGTTTCAAGAGAGAATCTTTCGCATAAGAGATGAGATATCTTATAAAGCTTTAAGTTGTATCTCGGATTCGTAGGTACCGCACATTTTGTGTAGGGTTGTGCTATTCACACACCACTTTTTACTTCTCACACACTCTTTGCTAATTTTTGTCCATTGATCTTCTTCAATTCATTCGATCCAACGGTCAAAAATTTAAAAAGTGTGTAAGAAGTAAAAGGGATGTGTGGATATCGCACCTCTTTGTAGAGATGTCTACACTACTGTTCTAACCTTGTAATAATTAGACTAGGATTCTCTCCCTTCCTTTTTCCATCTCATCCTCTCACATTCTCTTATTTTGTCTTTCTCTTGCTATAAAAAATTAATATAAAATGTTGACATAGTTTAATTGTGATCGTTCAAATAAAAATAGATGAAATGAGACAAAAAAAAAGAACGAGAATCATACTCGTAATAATTTGTTTTATCACTTACAGTTCTTGGATTCTCTATGAGGAAAACTAATGAAAAGGGCTTGAAAACTTTGAGTTTTAACGATAAGGACAAAATAAAGGGTAAAGTGAATAGTGCCAGGATTGACTTTTTAGTGTAAAAATGTGGTTTTTCGTTAAAGTGAACAGTACCGGGAGCTTTTCGTTAAAGTTCCCTTCTCTATGGGGGTAAACAGTACAACTAGCATTGCCAAGGTCCTACATTTCTTTGTTGTTATTCATTCTTTGCCGTTAACGTTGAAGATATAGAGCTGATATCGGGACCTATGCTGCCCGCCGACAACTTCTTTTCCCATTCTGTCTGCGACAAGTGAATTATTTTGTCCAGAGTACGACTTGCAGGACATTGTTTTTTGTCAAATTTTGGAAAAAATTATATAAAAATGGTGATCTTTTGGGACATCGAAAACATTTCACAAACAAATGATATACAGTAAGATGATATTATTCCCCTGAATGTCTCCTCGCCTTAATTATTATGTCTTCAGTTTATGCTAAGATATGAACTGTTCAATTTTAGGTTCTCGATATGAACTGTTCAATTTTAGGCTCTCAGTTATATTATCCATGAAAAGATTCAACGGACTCGATAATTGTTTAGCCATTTAATTATGATCGTAAATATTTTCATTATCTGTTGAAAATCTTGTGTTGGTGATCTATTTTATTTGATCGAAGTTAGATAAGTAAACAATTTTGCATTTGCAGGCGTTGACAAAGAAAAACAGCAAGCGGAAGGGGTTTCATCGGAGCGCAAACTTCTGGTATATTAGTGGCTTGGAAGTCTCGTTGATGTCAGTTCAATAGTTCAGTCCTTATCCGGTGTGAGCGTTAGAGCATTGTGAGGACCTAGTGGTATTTTTATGAGGATTCTATCCATGCCTTAGGGTTCCTATGCAAGATCACTTGATCAGACTTCTCTTTTTGTGAGAACCAAACAATAAACGACACGAATCATGAGATGCCTTAAATAATATTGACTTGCTAAATGATTTTTGATTAAACTAATTTTTAACTTGCTAAATGATTTCTGATTAAACTAATTTTATGGTTATATTATATATACACAGAGTTAGGAAGCTTCTGTAAAATGATTTCTGATTAAACTAATTTACCCCACACACACACACACACACAACTAGGAAGTTCATTGATGGTTTATTTAAATTTTCTTTAGCTAATAAAACAGAACAGACGAAACTTGCAATCAAAGAAAACTCTTAAAAAAATGAGATACTCCAACCAGAAGAGAAGATATACTAATTTTACCATACAAAATAATTCATGCTAAATCATCTTGTTATGACACGAATCAATTCACAATGCAAGCAACGTTCAAACTTACAACGCGCTATAAGCACACGTGCGCACACACACTACTTTTTTCTACACAAAACCCTAGAAAAAAATTGTCATTTTTTTAATATAAGCGATAATCTATACTAATTACTCTAACAGAAGGGAGGGTTTAAACTCATAGCGCATAAATTTTGAGAATAAGACCTTAATCACCAGAATAATCACTAATAGTCATCCTTTATGGGTTTGCAACAAGAAAAACGAAAAGATTCCTCTGAGGAAACCTCAGAACTATTGTAGTACCATGTTTATATAGATCAAAGGATTGATCGATTGCGACACGACTTTTTACACCGCTATTTAACTTGATATGAAACGATACAAGATTAACAGGTTTCGGGTCAATTTGGTAATGAGTCAAGTTGTTATCAAGTCATCCATTACAAGTTAGGTCATTCTCGGATCACGCATTAAGAACTTAATAAGATTAATTTGTTAGATCTAGGCATTAGACATGTTAGCATGACTTGTTAACCTGACACGAAACGGCACGACCTATTAACGAATCGCGTCGTTATCGGGTCACCTGTTAAAAATTCGTTAATATAGGAGTTTGACATGACATGACCTATTAAGATAATAGATATAACACGAAAGTGACAAACACGACTCGTTTGACCTATATGGATTATACACAGAAATTTTGCCTGATATTTCCCTGGAGGCAGATTATCTGCTCTCCCACTTCCCATACACCATCCTCCTCCCTATTGTGCGGTCACGGTTAAGCCACGTCTACATTTTATATTGATTTTTTTTATAAAAATAATAAGACAAAAAATAATAGTAATATAAAATTTTGATGTAACTTAACCATGACCGCACAAATAAAAAAAATAAAACTGTATGAAAAGTGGAAAAACATAGAATCTGCCTCCTATTTCCCTCCCCGTATTGGGGTTTTCTTCTTGTCATTGTGCATTGCACTCTACGATTCAGTACATGTTGCTGTTGGTAGCACATGGCTTGCATGCATGGCCATTATTTGTTCAGCGCGAGAGGCCCCACGCACATGCGGTGGACTCGTCACTTGCATCTTTCTGTCTCATTCAAATGGGAAAGCGGTCTTCACACGGTAAGTTATGGGGGGCACCTGACCCACGTAACATGCAAAATAATTAATCTTCTATGCATGTTTATGTCATGCATCGGATGATCGAAAAATTAAATGTTTGATGGAAGGTATTAGGATTAAGTATCTAAAACCTCAAAAATTTTAGTGTTATTTTAAATTGAGCTCAATTTTTTTAAACATTCTAAACAAGTACTTAACTTATAAAAAATGTTGCATGTGTTAAGTTCTAATTAATTTATATGTTAAATCATATGTGGTAACAATAGATCTCACTTTTTAGCTTACAAGACAGTAATAATAAATAACTTTAAAAAAACACGAAGAAAAATGAAGATCGGGAAATATCAAGCCTCTGCCACCTTCAAGCTCAACCTACAACCACCGAAACCTCATCTCAACTTTATAATCATAACCCACCAACTGAGTATACCATGGTCAACATTAACATTAGTTGTCTTAAAATTTAAATTTTGAACATAGATTATATTATATGGAACCCAATAATTAACAGGTATTGACCTGAATCGAAAATGGACTCAAATTGAAATTCATCAGGAGGGCAATTTTAAAACAAAGAATAGGGCTAAGAATTCATATAGGATTTCAAGGAGCTTGTTTATGCTCATGTGACTTCCTCATCCCTCGATTCTAGACTTGTAAAGTTTCCAGTTCTTCTTAGTGGGTGGTGAAGATGGTGGTGATTGCATCATGGCAGTCCATTCCATATCAGTAACCTCCACGACTTTTTTCTCATTGTTGGCGGCTTGAGTTGTAGTGTAGAGTTGGTAGTTGTGCATTGGGTTTGGAGGTGATGGCTTGATGGGGTGGTGGTGACCGATAGTTGGTCAACGTCGTATCTCCATGATCTTCTATTGATTTTGGATACAAAGCAAGTCCTAGTTAATTTAATTTAATAAAAAATTTAATTGGGACTTAACAAATATTTCAATAGGTTCGGCACTTTTTTGAAATATTTAAAAAGGTTGAGACCAATTTGGAATGACACTAAAAGATTGAGGGGTTTAAGGCACTTAATCCAAGATATTAACAGTCAAGAATTTAACAAAATTTACACTGGTGCATACTAAAATAATCTCATCAAATGCACCAACATGATACGTATCTTGAAAAAGAAAGACTTATATGGCATTGATCCTATATGTCTTTGCTTTATTAATATGAAACGTTATGGTGGCAATGTATCTGTGTTATATTAGTTCTCGTTTTGAAAAGAACAAATCTAACTAAACGCCAAAATTTACTGTCATTGATGTGAAATATTATTGTGACGGGATACCTGCGCCGTATAAAGTGTTCTCATTTGAGAGGGGACAATTCAAACTAAGCGGCAAAAGTTTACTATTTGGAGCACACTATATACCTTTTGGTTTGGAATTGTCTGGTATATGATCGTAAGGGGTCAGTAATTATCAGTATCGTACACGTCTTGGTTATCAAGTTTGAACCAGGCGTCCGGTCAAACTAAGAATAAGGTACATGTTTTCACTGTAAGTGCTGGATTGTCATGGTGGTTACGGGTTTTTTTTCATTTTACTGTGTTTCGAATACAGTGAGATTATAACACAATTACGTGCTTACAAATACACTTATGTTATAAAATATGTATATCTCCATATATAAGTTTTTCAATACTTTCCGAATTCGCTTATATTATGGTATGTGAAAAGGTATTACACAATGCTGTGGGTAGTCAAACAAAATTCTTTCGAATATGTTCAGGTGAGAAATTTTCAAATTCCAAGAGATTTAGGCATAATAACAAAGAAATGGATCACAAAAAGTTAGATAAAAAAAAGGGATTTAGGCATAATCAGGATGATGAAGCTTCTAGGTGCCCGTGGTCCGGGCATACTCAAAAATCTCTCCTGCCAAACATCATTACCGTTGGGAAATTAATCCCAAGGGGCACTCAACATTTACAATGATACAGCTCGTAGTTCCTCAGTCTGGTTCCCGGCTGTATCTTTTTCGGCATCAGGGAGGCTCAGTAGCACCTAACAGTGACACAGTATTAGCCGATTAGTAGTCACCCGTATTTTGACAGCCTCTGTTCTAATCACAGATTAAGAGAATTTAAGTTTTGATGATCAACTAACCTCGTAAAGGTACCATGACGCGAATGCATCAGTGGCGGCATACTGTAACTGATCCTTTGACAAAAACTTGGCTTCCCAGTTTCCCAATCTAATTTTGTTGGGCTTCAAAAGCTGCAACGTTTTGAAAACGTTAACACCAATTCCTACATGAATTTATCACTGTATTACGAAGCAGGCTGCGAACAGCCCAATGAGAATTTTAGAAAGATGCAGGTCAAATGCAAGTGAAACACTGGAGGAAGGAAAAAAATTAGGTTACAATCCGGCACAATTCAAGCAAATAGATCCAGTAAAGGAGAATAGTTTAGGAGTATGCAACTGGGATTCCTTACGCTCAGTAGTTTTGCTGAGAATTCACAGAAACAGTAGTGAATCTAAGCAACAAAATAATATTTGATGGCAGAGAAAAAAAAAATGATTACCTCTTTGCAAATAAGCTTCTCAGTTAGAGATGCAAGACCCCAGTTTTGCAGACCTTCAACGACCTTCCGCTTAGCTAGATATGAAAGATCTTCTACGGCTTTTGTAGATACATTATAATCTTTGAGAACCTTAAGACAATCATTGGCAATGCCAACTCCAACCTGTGCCAGGTATTATATAAAAATAATGTAACATAGTGTAAGTTTCAGAATAAGAAAACGAAAAGAAAGACATCTCATATATCTGGTTAGCAGATGCAGCAACTCTGTACAATACATGTTACACACCTTCAAAATTGAGGGATCCTCGAGAAGTAACTGCAGACTTTGAGGAATTCCAGAATGTACAATATGCATTACATAACAACAACTTGTGTGTCCACATATCTGCATAACTGCAGCCTTCCCAGGTGGAACACCTGCAGTTTTTTTCCAAGTAAGAAATCCAGAGTCTAAGTTAATGCACTTTTCACATAACTAAACCAAACCCCTCTCCAAGAATCATACAAAGAAAAGCTCACGTTTAATTGGATAGAAATGCTTTGTATGATAAATTTGTCAGAAAAATGTTGAGAAGCACATCGGAAGGAAGTGCAAGAAATAATGGAAAAACCCTATAGAGCACATAAAAAGAATGAATCATCAACAGCCGAAACACATGTAAACATTCTTAGTTCCCCGAAAAAGCTGTTTAACACAAAATAAATCCTCCTTCGCCTTCCATTTAAAAGACACAATAAATCAAAGGTATTGGAAATCCTCTCCCCCCCCCCCCCCCAAAACAAAAAAACCAAAAGTATTGAAAGACGTTGGGAACTGGATTAAAAAATTAGTTAGAGACAGTGGAAATGCTAAAGCTAAGTTTGTATCGATTTAGCATTGATTGCAACTTTTCCCCCTCGTGAAACAGTGACATAATGGATATTTTAATGACTGTAAATATTACTATTACAATATATAGTTATTTTCAAACAAGAAAAGCACCTTCCCATTCTAAATCTAATACTCGAAAGAGAGAACAGGATTCTTAGGGGAAACAGAGAACCTCCAGTTTGTAAATTCAGGTTTATCAATTCATATCTTCAAGCCAATGTGATTTATGAGTCAAATCAATTTTCATGATAGAAATAAAGAAAGAATAGACAAATCTATCAAGAAACAAAAAGAATCATAATAAAATACACATGATGCCTATAGAACTACAAACCTCTTTTAAATGTGGGTTTCCACTCGATGTCAAATCCAATTGCACTTTGACCCACAGCTTTTTTCTTTGCTTGAAAAGTCTTTAAAATCTCCATGGCAGCTTTCTCTACTTCAACTGCAGTTCTGCTATATTTAATCTGACCTCCAAACATCATCACGGGATATTTCATCGTTACATTGGCTGCTTTCAGAAATAAATATTGCAGTATTATGTGTCTTCCAACAAAAAGGAAGAACTGAAAAACTAACTAATTTAAATATAAAAAGGATGCTTGGAAATGATAATCAAATGTTTATGCACAGACCACAACATATGCCAGCAAACGAAACCTACTAAATGTGGGCAAAACCTTTGATGGTCATTATAATTCCACCTCACTACTTTTGACAAGGCAAGAACATGCCAAATCCTAAAACTAACTGCACTGAAATACTGTCAAATTGTTAAACAGCTTGGCTTAAGTATCAAGGTAATATTGTTTTGTTACATACTTTGTTTGATGGTCTGATTTTATCCCTTTTGAGATGGAATTTTTCCTAGTAAGAACCTTCAAACACAATCAGGGTATTGTTAAACAACACTAAAATATAAGTCACAAGGCAATTAACCACCACATATGTAATTTACCCCAAAAAAATCCAATCAAAGCTTCCCCTAAAATTAAACTTCAAGAGTTGCATAACAGGCAATAAGACAATCCACTTGCAGTAAAGGCTTGAATATCGGAGAGGATCAAATCTATCAAAAGTGTCATAACCCACAGGAAAGGATTTCTGCTCATATTCTGTGACTGTTATAGATCATGTTACAACTTGCAATTATATTAGGGCAAATTACTGGCCAGGTTTCAGGTGTCCTATCAGAGTAGCTAGTAAAGTCATCTATGCAAATTCATGCAGTTCCGCAGTTGGTACGAGGGCATCTCTTAACAATGATTTGGACACTTTAGAATCTTTCTGAGCGATACTATAAATGCCTTCTCAATATTTGAGTATCTAGTTTTATGAGACAAAGTGTTAGACAAAAAGAATAACAACACAACAATCTAACAAAAGTCAAGATCTAAATATAATTTGATACAATAAGATATGGCATATGATGGAAAACGATAATCCATGTGGCCAAGCTCATATAATTGATAAGATATATAATTAGCAAGTAATATGATGAGCATTAGCTACCAAAACGACCAAGGAAGCAACAATCATTCGTCATGCAAGACCTGGTGCATGCATGATTCTTCCAATAAGGTTGCCTTTTTTATCCTGCCTGCACTCTAGGCAAAATCAAATAAATTCTAGGTGATCATCTAGCATCAATCTCTCTTCCTCTTCACCTTTTAAGTTCTTAGTTGTCTTCTACTCATTTGAAGGTCAGAATCTAATAACGTATTTAGGATTTTCTTCTCGCAGATCCTATGACTGTCCCCAACCCCCGCAATACATTTCGACTACCTGTGCTATGCCCACAAACTCAAAATACGAAGACATCTTCAGATTTGACATTTTTTTTATTAATATGCTTCATCGTGCACTTAGGTCAAACTTCATAGAAATCTCACAGGGCCCAAGTGAGGAGCAAATTGGGCTAACACTTCAAAAATAGATTAGTACTAATCTGCTGTAGAGCTCCTCTGTACGAACTGCACTAGTACTACCAACTTCATGAACTCCAATTTCTTTCGGTACCACATACCGGCATTTCAATCATCTTGAACAGCTTAGTATTGCAGCCTCCCCTGCTTCACAAGACTAGCTAGAATCTGTCTCACACAGACTTCAGTTGCTGCGGCGTAGCACAAAATATCGAAACTAAAGCCATTATGCTACTTTCATACTCATCTGCAATCCCAAAACCCAACACTTGGGGCCATTACATGGTAATCATAAGCTCATATTTTCTACTGATTTCTGACAATTGACAGGTGCCTTACTACTCCACAATTTTAATTTGTAAATTTGGGTACATTTCCTACTCCATGTTTAAACAGATTAAACCCTCTACACTAATTTAGGGTTACGATAAAAAGAAACACTGAAATATCAAGATTTACAGACAATGGAAGTGAGGCGACGGACCTTGACGGCAAGGCGAGAGAGAGAATGCGTTTGGATGCTGGAGAGCGAGAACTGAATTGGGCAGTCGGCGTGGGGCACTCTCGGACTGGGGGCGTCGCTGGGTTTTGTGTTCGGGCCAGTCGTCTTCTGGACTGGAGCTTCGCTTTTTGGGGAGAGAGGAAGACGCAGCTTCGAATGCGGCTTCAATGGCTTGGAGGTCTTCTTCCGTGAAGGGATCGTCGTCCAACTCTGGGATTTCGATAAAGTGGTGGTCTTGCTTTTGCTTTTGGTCGCCATCTTGTTCGGATTGGGAGTGCTCCATTTACACCATTACCACCATTCCTCGCATTTCCTGTCACTTCGTATTCAAAAAGATTTTTAACAGTGGTTTCGAAATAGTTGAGAGCGGTTTAGATGAAATTCTTTTCGGATTTTAAAACCACTTCTGCAAGAAACAATGTAGTAAGGGAATTGGATCCCCTCTTGAGCATTAGGCGGGGATCTACCGAACAATCGTTGGACGAAAATTCAACGGTTATAATTATTATAACTTTAAAGGGATCTCTCTGTTTATAACCGTTGGATGAAAATCTAACGGTCCACATTACTTGCTCGGTTGTATTTCCACCTAATGCTCAGGAGGGGATCCCATTCCATAGTAATTGGTCATGTTTACCTCTTAGTCCTGCAAGAAATTATATTTTAATAAACAGTGTCATGCTATATTTTATATTATTTCCAGTTGAGGATTTGAATGTCACTTGTCGCTAAATGAATAAGCCTCTAGAATTCTTATCTTTATATAATCTCAATAATTTTTCAGATAGTATGGAATGGTGAAAAGTTTGTGAGAACTAGTGTAGAAAATGACTTAGGTATTTATAGGACAAAAAATAATTTTTTTTTAAATTCGTCCATAAACAAAAATCAAATTCCATCGTCAAGTAGCTGTTAGAAGGCAAGTGGGCTAGGCTGGAGAGCTAGCTGGCTAACCGGAAATGGCTAGCCCGCTGGCCTGATTGGGGTGTTTTGGCCCGGTGGGGCCCATAAGTCATTTGGCCTAGCCTTTAGTTAGAAACGTTTTTCGTGTCTTTCTAAGCTATTTTTAGTAAGGGTGGGCAAATGGGTATAAGAACCACGGGTCGAGGCAAGTACGAGCCGGTTCCTAATATTTTGGAGAACAAACGGGTAGGCTGGGCTAGGCCTTTTTCATTTACGGGCGCGGGCCAAGTCCATATACTTAGAAAAACGGGTATCCGGACCGACCTATTTCTATTTCTAATTATAATGAACGGGCGAGATTTAATGATAACCTATCATCCAATCTCAACCGTTGGTTTCAACCCTAGTTTCTACCCAAGTCCAAGTTCCAGAATTCACTCTCTGTCTCAGCTGCCTCTCTATCTCCCACAATCTCTCTCTCCCTTCTCTCTCCCCAAACCTTTTTCTTCTTCAAGTTCTCAATCCCAGATGGGTTAACAAGTTTTTGATCTTTGTCACTCTCTCAGCCTTAGCGATTTCAATGTTCTCTTCCATTAGCGAGTCGGAGAAGCTGTGGGGTGGTGACGAAGGCAACATGGCAGTGGTTCTGGAAAGAGAGTTTGAATGCGATAGAGACCCCAAACCGAATCTTCTCCGGCGAAACAATATTCTTCTCCTCATAAGACCTCGCAACCATGGATTTACTACAACACCAGAAGGGTAGCAGTACGATCTTTGTGTCGATGAACTCAAAGGTAAACTTTTCACCCTCCCTTGTCGATTCATGCTCAGGTATACCATACAAGAAAAATCTTCAAATCCTAATTGAATTCTTGAATAAATTGAATATGTGAAGTTTGCATCTCACGTGCGATGTTTGTATTTCCAAGCCCATGGTATATTCAGATTCAGCAGCCATCAAAGGCAAACGAATTTGAGTTGTGAGGCTCAGATCCATTACATGGAAGGTATATAAGTCAAAGACCTAAGTTTGCTGACATTCTGCACTTTGTTGGTGATGTTGGGGACCTGTATGTTCAAGATGCAGCAATGGTAGAGATCGAGATTCTCGAGTGCTAAAGAAGAAGAAAGAGAAAAAAGGGACCCATAGACCTGGCCAGTTTAAAATGGGCTAGGTTAGGTTCGGTTCTTGTAATAGAATTTGTTGCGCTCGGCTCGGCCTGACCTGTTTCTTTTAAACCAAGGTTCGATCTGGTCCCCTCAAATTGGGCTCACCCTGGCTCGTGCCTAGCCCTAATTTTTAGTCTTATGGCTCTTTGGACGGGTCGGTTGAAGATGGCCTACGACATCTCACTTACAAGAGAAGAGAAATTTCACTAAATCTTAGTACTAAGTGACATTCAGACACTCTTGTTAATTTATCTTTTTTAATTTAGTAATCTGATGGTTGAAAATTTAAAAAAAATGTGTGAAACGTAAAAAAAATAGATCAAACCTTTTTTGAAATGTGGGCTCTAAAGAGTTAACACGGCCCAGTCCATAGTTCAGACTCGGCCTCTGTCACGCTCAGACTCTCAGTCCCGCCCTTTTCCGCTGCGCTTTTCCTCCGACTCCTCTGTTGCCTCCTCTCCTCCACCCCCACCCACCACCCCCCCCCCCCGCCCCCCGCGCCCCCCGCGGCTCTCTCACTCTCGCGAAGATGAGCACGGTGGACAAGATGCTAATAAAGGGAATCCGGAGCTTCGACCCGGAGAACAAGCACGTCATCACCTTCTTCAAGCCCTTAACCCTAATCGTCGGCCCCAACGGCGCCGGAAAAACCACCATCATCGAGTGTTTGAAGCTCTCCTGCTCCGGCGAGTTGCCTCCCAACGCTCGCTCCGGCCACAGCTTCATCCACGACCCTAAGGTCGCAGGCGAAACCGAGACTAAAGCCCAGATTAAGCTCCGCTTCAGGACCGCCGCCGGCAAAGATGTGGTGTGCATTAGGTCGTTTCAGCTCACTCAGAAGGCCTCCAAAATGGAGTTCAAGGCCATCGACAGCGTCCTTCAGACCATTAATCCCCACACCGGAGAGGTACAAGTACAACTGCGTTTTGAAATTTCAATCAAAACTTCAATTTCTTGTGATGTTTGAATTTCGGGGTTTGGGGAGATTGTTGATTATTCTTTGTTTTTGAGTTGCAGAAAGTTTGCCTTAGTTATCGATGTGCCGATATGGATAGGGAAATCCCTGCTTTAATGGGTGTGTCAAAGGCTATCTTGGAAAATGTTATATTTGTGCACCAAGATGAAGCCAATTGGCCTTTGCAGGATCCTTCAACATTGAAGAAGAAGTTTGATGATATCTTCTCTGCTACCCGGTATTGTCTTTTGTTTGTCCGATGTTTCTGTATGTCTTTCTTTTCCATCGTTGAGTTTAATTTGTGTACGAACATTTCATTCGATACATATATGTATGCATTTGATTGTTTAAATGGCAAAATCCCTAATTTTTCATTAATTTTGTGCTTTGATTTTGTTTTACTCTTTGATGATGATTGCTCAAACTTATCACTCATGGGCATCTGCTACTAATCAGATATACTAAGGCATTGGAGGTAATTAAGAAACTTCACAAGGATCAAGCTCAAGAGATAAAGACCTACAAGCTACAGTTGGAGAATCTTCAAACCAAAAAAGATATCGCATATAAGGTTCTTCTAGTCCTTTCTTTAATTTATTTCTTTTTGTGATAATTCTAATATGCATTTTTTGTTGTTCTAACGGATCGTAGACAACTTTTCCAGGTCTATGAGGTCACTTAAAATTTTAAATTGCAATAAGTCCCCGTTTCTATGTGAAAAGAAATGCAAAATACCCTTTTGGTATATCGACCATATCGATTGCACGTCATTGAAGCATCTTAAAGCCTAGTTTCAAAAAGTCAATGGACACTCCAAATGACATATCTGATCTGTATCCTGCCACATCAGGGCTGTATCCATTTGGGTACTCGATGTGCCCAAAATCTGAAGTATTGATGGGACATAGGTCATATAAATATGTATGGAAGTACTTGGGAAATTTAATGTCCGCTTGGCTAGAATATGTTTCTTTTGTATCTTTACTAAACGCAAGCCTTTGATGACAGCTTCCTGTGACCATCCTGCTGTATTCTTATTTTTTTAGTTGCATTGTGTGTCTGTTTCTTCCTTCTCTTTTAGTCTGTTTAAAACACTGCTCTATGTGACAGAAGTTCCACATGGGTCCCTTAGTTTCTCTCTTTGTTTTAATTATTAGAAATCATGGTTATTCAAGATACTACAAGGGTCTTTTGGGCTTAATATCTGACATGTGTGCGTTAAAGGGATTGATGTTGCTGATACGGGGTTTTGTGTTTGTAGCTTCGGGAGCAAATTTCTCAAGCTCAAGAAAAAACAAATTTTTTGAAAAGCGAGATGCAGGGGTTGGAGGGAATGATCCAAGATGTGAATACTAAAATTCAGTATACTGACACAAAACTAAAGGATTTGAAGAAGCTGGAGGACCAGATATCACAGAAAACTGCTGTGAGAAGCACCCTGGTTAACGAGCGGGAGGAGAAGCACAAAGCTCTTGAAGAGGAGAACGAAGGTATAGCTACCTAGCAGTAGTAGGATGCTTGTGTAACTTGTTTTCATTTAACCATCTCTGGTTGATCATAGTAGTTCAATTTTTACTGCTGCTCTTTTTTCATGTTTTATTTATGGAGGATATTGTTGATGCTGCCTTTAGGGGAATATCACCTTTTTTTTGGTGTATTGGTCAGACACTGATGAAGAATTGAAGGAATGGAAAACCAAGTTTGAAGAAAAGATTGCTCTTTTGGAAACTAAAATCAGGAAGTTGGAGAGGGAAGAGAATGACGCAGAGAGCCAAATTACTTTCCTTGAAAAAACGCTAAAGGAATCTATATGGGAGATTAGCAAGCTCAAAAATGAAGCTGAAGTAAATGAATTACATACATATTAATATTCTAAAAATCTATTGAACTGTGGAAAATGGTTCTATGTTAATCTTTGATTTTTGACTTCAGGTTCATTTGTGCTCAAAGAATGAGAGAGATTCTATCATTCAAAAACTCTTTTCAAGGCACAATTTGGGTGCTCTTCCTAATCCTCCCTTCAGCAATGAAGTTGCTCTGAACCTCACCAATCGAATAAAATCCAGGTTGTTGGATCTAGAAAAGGATTTGCAAGATAAGAAGGTAACTTCTCCTTTCTTTCCATGTCATCTTTTTAATCCTAATGGATGATTGTATCTTGAATTTTTTCCTCCTATGTATGTATGTCCTGGAAACTTGGAATCAGCAGTCCTAGCAGGAATTTGTTTATATTTTATGGTTTATATTTAGGATCTTCAACATTACCAAACCCTCAAAGTGTTTTGCTCACATGAGAAAAGCAGATGACGTTTTATGTTTGAGGAATTTTTCACCCTAGCTATGCTTCATCATATATTTGGGAAAAGACTCGGCTAATGGTCTTTTACTATATGGGATTCGACAGGGAGTCCTATTTTAGCGAATCTTTGCAGGGTAAGAAATGTGACATGAAGTGCCCATTTGGAGACTCCTTGCAGGCTAAGAAAGTATGCTCCCAAATGTAGGCAAATGCAAGGTGTGGGCCTTGTGCTTAGGTTTTTGGGCTTGAATTAGATTTCTTGAAAAGATCTTATAGTTAGAATCTAGGACGTGATTGAAAAGTTTCCTTCCCTTCATGGCTGACTGCTATGCGGTGACATAATGCCTACTTTAGCCACCATGTCCCCGGTAGATCCCTCCTTATGCAAGAAAGAAACAGTCGTCCCAGAGGACAAATGACCAATCATCTCTCGAACATCCCATGGTAGACACTTATTTAGCAGCAAGCCATCCTTTCAACCCTAGAGCCCTAAACAACCAGCTCACACCCATTGTTGGCTGAATAATTATTCCAGACCGTAAGGCTATGAGGCTCTGCAAACCAACCAAGGCCACATGTAGCCAAACCATATTTCTAGAAACTAAAGTTGTAGTCGTGACTAATATGAGATTATGTGCTCAAGTGCTTTTGCTTTTTATAAACTTTAGGACCAACTAGCAAATATTATGGAAAGTGTAAAATAAAAGAAAAGTAAACAACAACAACAAAGCCTTTTCCCACTAAGTGGGGTCGGCTATATGAATCCTAGAACGCCATTGCGGTCGGTTTTGTGTCACGTCTTCCGTTAGGTTCAAGTACTCTAAGTCAAAAGGCAAGTATCATAAGAGAAAATAATTTTAAAAAAAACTCTTACCGACCCAAGCTAACTTGGAATTCAAAAGAGTTTTCTCACAACTCAAAGTTCTGCTTGGTCCATTATTTGGTTAAGAACTGACTAAAATGGATGTTATTTCAGAGGTCAAATGAAAAAGAACTTGAGTCAACATGGGACAGCTACAATGATGCAAAAGACCGTTGGAAGTCTATTGAGGCTCAGAAAGAAGCGAAAGAAGAAATAAAGGTTTGCATTTAAGACTCACTAGATTGCTTCCCAAAAGTATTTTTCTCATGTTTTGTGTAGGCGTTCCTAATTGTGACTCATACAGAATGGCCTTCTGAAGCGCATAGAGGGAAAAAAGAAAGAGCGTGATTCTTTAGAACTTGAAGTTTCAAATGTTGATCTTTCTCACATTGATGAAAAAGAAAAAAATATGGTGAGGATGACAGCTTAGTAGTCTTGATTGGGACTCATAATCTTAGGTTTAAATAACGGGGCTAAGGTACATGCAAGTAATTCTTCTTTGTCATTGTAGCATATTGAGCTTGAGAGAAAGACAAACCAGTTTGCTGAAAGGGAATTTGAATTAACAATACGCCAAAAGGAGAATGAGCTGTTTAGCATTGAGCAAATGATTACAGTTGCTAAGAAAGAGAAAGCCGTCATGGCTGTTGATACGGAGGACAGAACAAAACTGTCTATGAAGAAGAATGATTTGGAGAACCGCAAAAGGCAACATAGAAAGATGTAAACCTATTCTATCTTTCTCCTTGTTCTTCCCTCTCTCTTGTTATTCGTATGTATCCCTGTTCCAATGCTTATAATGCCCCTTTATTATACTTTCCAGTATTGATGAAAACAGGGAGAGAGTTAGAGGAGTGCTAAAAGGGAGGTTTCCTCCAGAGAAGGATTTGAGAGGTGAAATCAGTCAAGTCTTGAGGTTTGTCCCATATTTGTTTTTTATTACATCTTAAAAATGTTCCGCTGCTTGTCACCCGAAATGTGAAATCATGATTGCATAATGTTCATCATGCAGTGGGATGTTGAGTCACAATTTTGCCTTTTCTTGCTTCTGGATTCATATTTCGAGCTTATTTAGTGATATTTGATGTCAGCATGCTGTTGTAGTGGTTTTGATTCTCTATTTGGGATATCCTTTTATGTTCCATTAATGGTTTAACATTTTCTCTTTATTTTGTTCTATCCATGACTCCATATCAATTTAAGTTGCGTTTACGAGTTGCAGTCTATTATGTGATTTTCGTTTTGTTCATTTTGTTTCCCAGAATAAGTTCCATGCATTTTTATGCTGAGAGATATATGTTGAGAAGAATTAGCTTTTCCATCAGTTACTCGACTTGGTTAGGAAAGAAGGTTGGGTCACGTTTGAGGAATAAAGTGTTCGGCATAATTATCATATAGATTATATAAGCAGCTGTTGGTCATATTTTGGGAGAGTATGAGTTTTAAAACAGGGGAACGTGATTGTTGCTTCAAAATGTGAAATCATAGTATGATTTAAAAATAAAAATAAAAAAATTGGAAGAAAATCCTGGTTTTTAGCTTTTTCCGGACTATGAGAACAATTTGCTACCTCTACGGACATGCAGAGTGATGACAAAACTCAATCTTATGATGACAGAACTCAAACTTCCACTTAGTTAGGACTCTCAGGGTTTAAAACTTGCTGAATTTATGGTTTTGGATTTTTAATGGGTTTCAAGACTGTTTGAGGTTTTCATTATTTGGGCTTATGTTCATTATGTTCTCCTTGCAGTGCTGTTACCATGGAGTTTGATGACTTGAGCACCAAATCTCGTGAAGCGGAGAATGAGGTGAATATGTTGCAGACAAGAATACAAGAAATTAACAATAATATCTACAAGCATCGGAAAGATATGGACTGTAAGTATTTGATCTTTTTAATATTATGATAACATTTTTGTTCTTAATTCAGGTGTAATCAAATTCTATTTATTGAATCATTGCATAAACTTTGCAACACTGTTTACACACATTAGTTTTTTTTACCAAGTTGACCGTGCTTATAAATGTATAAGATAATATATACTGATTTAATTAAGACTGACATGATGTGAGCCATTGGTGCTCGAACATACACACTTTTTTTTTCCTTCTTTTGAGTAGTGTGGAAGATGTATTAGAGCATTAGGTGCTATCCAATCGACTAAGATTTTCCCTTTACATAAGTTTTTGAATATAGGAAATGAGATTTAAGGATAATAAACAGATATTCTTTTCCATTGTCTCCCATGCTCTGACTTATGTATTCCTTTAAAATTATATCTAGTTTTTTACTTGTTTTAATGCAGCAAAGAGAAGATATATTGAGTCTAAACTTCAGGCCTTAGATCAGCAATCTTTTACTGTTGATTACTATCCTACAGTCTTGGATTCAGCCAAGGAGAAAAGAGATGTCGAGAAAAGGTACTTGTTTTTTGAATTTTTAGTAGGCTAATATTAAGTGATAACTAATGGCATCTCTATCAACATGTTCAGCATATTTCCAATTTTATCTCTGAATCTGGTGACTCGTCTGTAGGAAATACAATTTTGCAGATGGTATGCGACAAATGTTTGATCCATTTGAAAGAGTTGCCCGTGCCAATCATATTTGCCCTTGCTGTGAACGACCTTTTTCTCTACAAGAGGAAGACGAATTTGTTAAAAAGGTTGGCATACATCACCATTCATATTTTTTAAACAGGTTCATTGTTTTTTTCCTGGAATATTATCTGACTAAAATTGGAAAATATTTTCTTATACAGCAAAGAATGAATGCCGCAAGTTCTGCTGAGAAATTAAAAGTGCTGGCTGCAGAGTCCTCGACTTCTGACTCTTTTTTTCAGCAATTGGACAGGCTTCGCATGGTTTATGAAGAATATGTAAACATTGGGAAGGAAAGAATCCCCAATGCAGAGAGAGAACTGCATGACCTTACTCAAGAGATGGAACAAAAGTCTCAGGCCCTTGATGATGTAATTATTAATTTGATTACACCTTGCTTTCACATATAATGGTTGAACCATTTATTCAGGGGCCAACAGCGAACGGCCAATAAGCACATGTGGTAGCACATTATTGCACATTTACCCTCTCTCTTTCTCATTCATATTGGGTTGCATGAAAAAATAAAAATCACAGTGGCTAGCTTATGCAGCTTGATATTTCTATTTTGATTGTGTTGGCTATTAAGCTGAAAACATTCAGATTAAGATTCTAAACTCCTGCAGGCCCTGAATCATTGGCCGATATTGTTAGAAGCTGTTTCAGAGTGACAATTAGACTAATGGCCATAAAGGATTGGACCAAAAATTATTTACTTGATTCTTCCATAAGCTCTTATCTAGTAATTCTCTATGTTCTTGTCTTTGCTTGAATTCATAATTTGAAAAATAGAAGTTTGCTGTTTTCTTTTCCACAAAATCTTTCCAATAAAGGTACCTTCTGTTTTGATCTTGTAGGTGTTTGCTGTTTCGGCGCAAATAAAGGCTGAAAAGGACTCGATTCAGGCCCTGATGGAACCCATTGAAAATGCTGACAGACTATTTCAAGATATACAAAGAGAACAGAAGCTAGTTGATGAGCTGGCACATAAACTTGAACAAGGCCATGGTTCGAGATCTATGCAAGATATTGAGTCGGAGCTGGATAATCTGCTAGAGACAAAGTATAACTTCTCAATATCTAATGATTTGGTTACTTGTTCTTGTTATCAGAATATTTGATCAATAAATAAAAATCAGTCTTAAAATGTAACTTCATGTATATGGAAATTACATTTATTTGCCTTAGTCTCCAGCATTTAGATTCTGATCTTAAAATCGAACTCTTGTTGACATCGTGCAATGCTTAATCTTTTTTATTTTTTATTTATTTTGGTCAATTTGTTTGTGGATACAGGGATAATTTGCATAGAGAAATAATAAAGTTAAGAACCGAACAAGCGGACCTGCAAGATGATTTGAGCACGGTCCAAAATCGGTGGCACTACATAAGGGAAGAGAAAGTCAAAGCAGCTAATTTATTGTGCGATGTCAAAAGGGCAGAAGAAGAGTTGGAGCGTTTGACCGAAGAAAAGAATCGAGTTGATCTTGATGAAAAGGTTATTTTCATTATCAATATATTATGGAAAAGCTACAGGGCTTCAAAGGTTTAACTAAGAAAGTATCTAATAATAATAACAGCAGATAAGAAGCCGAGCATATTCTGTCTGAGAAACATAATTGGTAACATCAATAGTACATTTTTTCTTTATCGTCAATTGGCTAGGAACACAGCATGGTGATACATTCTAAAACTTTCATATTTTAGAGCTGTTAACTATTGGATAGTCTTCACTTTTGGGCCTAAGGTTGAAGAAGTTGCTTTATCAGTTAAGAAATATGTTTCAAACTTCTCTTGGAATGGTTAAGTGCTATTAGGTGTGTTTAGAGTCAATTGATTCTCAGGAGAAGAAAAATCAGAGATTCCTTACACTTGGTAAAATTATGTTCTGTTTACTGGGGTCTTTTCTTGCCCTTCTTTCTTATCAATACAACTGATTTACATGATAAAAAATAAACATAAAAATCAAGATTGATCTATCACAGGAAATCAAGAATGTGCTGCTGCCACTAATCAACCTTGTTTAAAGTGCTTTTGGTTTATGTATGGGATGATATCTGTTCTTGATGTCTTATAAAGTGGGCATGAAAGGACTTTTAGTCGGGTCAAAGACTAGGATACACTAGTTTAAAAAAAAAAAAAAATCTTGATTCTTGCTGTGATGTACTGGAATGAGTCTGGAAAAGGTTTAACAGCAGGTGATCCAGTTTATTGAAAGAAATATTTTCTAGGAGTTGTGAAGTACTTTTTGACTATTTTCAGAAGAGGGCTAAAGTTTATGAGAATTTAGACTACATGTTGAATAAGTAACAGTTGTGAAGTACTTTACCATGTTCGATTACCAACAGTTCCTAGCTCATCTGTTTTACATTTCATCAACTATGTGTTCCTTGTGATCGGAGTTTTGATTTTCTATTTTCTAATGCATAATGACGTATTTTGAACTTTCAGCTTTTGGCAGAGTCGCTTCGCCCTTTATCGAAGGAGAAAGATAAATTACTTGGCTACCACAATGACTTAAAAGTTAAACTTAATCGCGAATATGATGAGCAAGCTGAACGAAAAAGAGAATACGAGCAGGAAGTTGAGGCATTAAATATGATTAATTCAAAAATTAAAGAGTAAGTTTTGAGTGATTGTTTTTAAGGATCTTGTACAATTGATCTTTTCTATCAATTTTTTATTCTCCTACCAGGTATAATGATTCAAAGAAAGGTGAGAAGTTGCAGGAAATCCAAGAAAAGCAACATCTGCTTGAATCTCAACTTCAAAGTTGTAAAACTAGAAAGAAGGAAATCTTAGTTGACTTGAACAAAAGCAAAGATTTAAGAGGGAATCAAGATCAGGTAAGACGAAATATTGAGGATAATTTGAGTTACAGGAAAACGAAAGCTGAAGTAGAGGAACTTACCTGTGAGCTTGAGTCACTGGAAGACAAAATGCTGAAGATTGGACGGAAGCCCAAAGTTCAAGCTGAGCTTGAAAAGCTCTCTCATGAGAGGGAGGAGTTTCTGAAAAGGGTATCCTTAGTTCTACACATACCTCTCTATATTTTGTTGCCACTTTAAGCATGGCTAGTAACCTTTAGGTGATATTCATCTCAATTACAGCCATATTTGTTAAAAACGTCTTGAGAAAGAATAGAACTGAATATATAAGTAGGGATAGAAAGAACAGAAATTTTGAAAGTGCAGTAAACATAGTTGTATCGATGTGGTATCTTTTTGCACTTTGCATATTTTGTTTAATTTCAATTCATTTAAAATTCCCAAATAAAAGGTCTTTAAGATAAGAAAGATGAGAGCAAGTTTGAACATTAAAAGATCTCCACTCTAAATCTGTCACTTATCCAGAATTTTGTGCATATAAATGTGATTGTTGGTGACCATTCTAGTTTCTAATTCAACATTATACATAGAAGGGATGAAGTCCAAGAGCTGAAAATGACTTAAATGTGTTTATTGCATGCTGGATATCGTTTAAAATATAATTATATAGCATCTCTAGTAGAAACTTCTGTGTTGATTCTATTTCCAGTTTTCTTTGTATCGGAATTATGATGTTTTTATTTAGAGAACTTTTCTTTATGGCAGTTAAACCAGAATGATGGGATCATTTCTGCTCACCAGAGCGAAATTTCAAAGCATAAAATTGATCTCAAAAACCCAGATTACAAGGACATTGACAAGCGGTACTTTGATCAGCTGATCCAGCTAAAGGTATGGCATTTTCATAAATCGCGAAATGTTTCTCGTTATTACTCGTATATTTCTATTGTTAGTCTAATTGTTTTGCGACAGACAACTGAGATGGCAAACAAGGACCTGGACAGATACTACAATGCGCTGGACAAGTGAGCTTCTGGAATCAGATTTAATGAATCTTCATAATTTGATTATTTAACCACAAAATTCTTACTTAAATTGAGGATTAATTCTCCAAATTACGCTGCTGTGTCATAATTTTAACTCCAACCAAAAAAAGATGTTAGTTGAATATCAACATACTTCTAGAATTAGGTTTTGATGGTTTGTTTCATGTCCTTGTTCCGCACTCTCTTAGGCTGAATAATCTTTTTACTATAGGGCATCATTCTTTTGCTGCATTCTCCGTATTCATTTAACTCTTTGTTCTCCTTCCTTTTCCTCGAAACAAGTCAGTACTCCCAACACTATGGATGTCTTTGGTTGTTGTGGTGGCGATGTAGGTTGTTTCCTTTGTTGTTAGTTGTGTGATATCCTCTCCAGATCAAGAAATTGGTCACTAGAGAAATTATACTTATTTGGCACCATAGTACTGCCTGTCAAATGAACTGGTACTAAGCCATCCACTACTATCATATTGTCATCAATTCCCACTAATCTCATCATGAATTGTTATTTCTTTTTCTTGCACCTGTTCTTGCACTTATTTGGCACCATAGTACTGTCTGTCAAATGTTCTGGGTTTTTTAATTTATTTTCTTGTTTGATTAGGGGACATTTTGGGTAGGGGGAATTTGGGATCAACTAGGCTTATGCCCCACCACATATCCCCGTGCTAAAGATGCAAAATAAGCAAACTTGGGTATAAGTGCCTATTTACAGCCGAATATCCACCCCATCAAGTATGACACGACACAATAAGGCTTAGGTGAAGGGGATTGTATCACAAAATCAGCCTATACCAGGCACGACAGGGTGGTCAAATATTAAACAAAAAAAATAAAAAACCAGCCTCACTGACTTGGTATTCATAATCGTATCTGTGTGTATGTGTGAATAACGCTCAATTAGTGAATGCTTTCTGGCATACATGTTTGTTATAATGTTGCATACGTCTTTGTTATAATGTTATATCTGATCTTTCTTTACTCTTTCTTCAGAGCATTAATGCGCTTCCACAGCATGAAGATGGAGGAAATAAATAAAATTATAAGAGAGTTGTGGCAGCAAACGTACAGAGGACAAGATATAGACTACATCTGTATACATTCAGATTCTGATGGTGCTGGGACTCGTTCTTA
This sequence comes from Crataegus laevigata, assembly GCA_963580275.1. Taxonomy (NCBI): domain Eukaryota; kingdom Viridiplantae; phylum Streptophyta; class Magnoliopsida; order Rosales; family Rosaceae; genus Crataegus; species Crataegus laevigata. The sequence continues at coordinate 1,959,508 of OY756944.1, forward strand.
CAGTTACAAGGCATTACCTTTTTTCTTCTAAAGTTCTAGCAAATCCTTTAGGCCTGTTTGGCATCCTTCTTGGATCCAATTTTTTGTTTTTGAAACCACGAGTACTAAATAATTTAGCTACATTCTTTTGAAAACTAAAAATTGGATCCAAGAAGGATACAAAACAGCCCCTTCAAATTCTTGGCCTGTTCTTACACTGTTGCCACTACATAATGTCAGGTTCTCATGCAGACAGGTGATACAGAACTCGAAATGAGAGGAAGGTGTAGTGCTGGTCAGAAGGTAAATAATATTTGAGCGCTTTACTTAACATCCTACCATATTAGGTGAAACGGAAAGCTGAAACCTGTGTTTTGGCATCAGGTCCTTGCCTCCCTCATCATAAGATTGGCTTTGGCTGAAACTTTCTGCCTCAACTGCGGAATACTAGCACTAGATGAACCCACTACAAACTTGGATGGCCCGAATGCTGATAGTCTTGCCGCTGCTCTCCATAGGTACGGGCAGACTACATTCTCTTTCAAATAGCAAATGGATTCTCAATTCACATTTGCCCATTTATACTCTTTCTGCAGAATTATGGAGGACCGGAAGGGCCAGGAGAACTTTCAGCTGATAGTAATTACTCATGATGAGCGTTTCGCTCAACTAATCGGCCAGCGCCAGCATGCAGAAAAATATTATCGGGTGGCAAAGGATGATCAGTATGGCTAACATTTAAAACTTCTCCTTCGGATGTCTTTCCTTTTATATTGTTACGCATCCCTTATGCGGTGTCACTCTTTAACTTCTCAAACTCCCTCTTCTTTCCAGCCAGCATAGCATAATTGAAGCCCAGGAGATCTTTGATTGAAGCTTCCTAAACGCGTAGTATATACTGTCCTCGAGTCTCATGCAGCTGAAATGAAGCAGCGCGTAGAAAATTCCGAACGAGAGATTCGCAAGCCCAAAAGTTACGAAACCTTATAATTTTGTAAAATAATGGAAATATGTAGTTAGGTAGAAAATTGATGGACATCTGTGTTTAATTTAAGTACTTTGCCATCTCGACAGTCGGCATTATAACTATACTTGCAGTAAACCTCATTTTTTTTAGTTGATATATTCTATCATTTGTGTATAGGGGTGTTCTATCCGCACACCTCATTTTACTTCTCACTCACCCTCTGTTAATTTTTGTCCGTTGATATTCTTCATTTCATCTGATCTAACGGCAAAAAATTATAAGTGTAAGAAGTAAAATGGGGTGGATATCACAACCCTTGTGTATAAAGTATAAACCCACAAGAAGCCTCTTTTGGTTATTTTCATAAATCCGTCAAATAGTTTCTGGCATGTTTGATAACCATTACGGATAAATAAGTAAACGAGTGGAGGAAGCAAAGAAGGAAATTCTACCAAGCGTTTTCTATTTTTTGGTTTTTTATTTTACCGAGCGAGCATTGTTTTCGACTATGAAAATATATTTTTTGTTGATTATAACGGCAATCACCATTATATATGAAAACAAAGAACAGTACACATGAGAATACACGATTATGACGTCATATCTTTCACTTTCCAAACTCTGCAACTCCCATCACCATTGTTTATTTCTTGATGAACAAATGAAAACACAAACCTAACGCATCTAGTTACTGAGAGGATTTCATCTCAAACTCTGTAACACGTGCCATCTCGACAACTTTTAGATCGATATCGAGGAAAAGCAGAAAAATCAACAGCTAATCGATGACATGAAAACAATACAAAGCTCTTTTTTTTCACCTTTCACTTTTCGGATCACCATAATGCGAGGTGCCTTGATTCGCAAGGCCTGGAAATAATAGAGAAAATAATAGAATAGCGGATACCTACGCTTAATCCTTGTACTTCATGTCGGCCAAGGAGAAGCCGGGCATGTCAAATAAGGCGGAGAACTTCTCGACATCAGCCTTGAGTTCTTCAATGTCCTTGTTGTTCACCAAACCCTTGTTGAAGTCCTTGAGTAGTTTTCCATGCTCCTTCTGGATTTTCAAGGTGAGAGTTACGGCCCGGTGAAGGAATTCCCCTATCTTCTCAAAATCCTTCTCAACCAACCCTCTTGAGGTCATAGCCGGGGCACCTGTTGTTAAACCATCACATTACTTGTTTCAGGACAAATGTAGCAAGGACGTCTATGAATACAGTACTACTATGGTCGATAAGTAAAATGTGAAATTTCATTCCATTCCGAACTTTATTTTTTCTATCATATACACGATACTAACTGCAGTGGAAAAACCGATTTATATAGCAGTTCTTACCGATTCTTACTCCTCCAGGAGCCAAGGCACTGCTGTCACCAAAAACAGCATTCTTGTTCACAGTAATGTTGCACAGGTCACAAAGCTTCTCAACCTTGTTGCCTGAAGAACATCATCAAAGGGTTAGAATTGCATTAAGAGAAAAAGAAATGCTTGTGGCCATCACATTTATCATTCAAGACAATTGAACACTTTACCGGTCAAACCAAGAGGCCTGAGATCCCACAGAACAAGGTGGTTCTCTGTTCCTCCTGTGACAAGTTTGTAATCCTTGCTCATCAGGTACTTTCCGAGGGCAACAGCGTTGGCCTTGACTTGTTTGGCATATGCCTTGAACCCGGGTGTCATGGCCTGCTTAAGTGCAACAGCTAGGGCACCGATCTGGTGATTGTGAGGACCACCCTGAAGGGAGGGAAAAACAGCAAAGTTGATCTTGTCTTCAAAGTCGTAAACTGCGCCCTCGGGCTGGCCCTTCTTGGGTGGTTTTGGTCCCTTCCTGTAGAAGATCATACCTGCCCTGGGACCCCTCAAGCTCTTGTGGGTTGTGGTTGTGACAATGTCACAGTACTCAAAAGGATTTGCAGCTTCCTATACCCAAAGAAAGAGGGAAATAAGAACGGTAAACATACAAACTATTACGAGCACAGCAAAGCCAATAATTCAATACCACAAACAAGGCTGAACCGATTATGTGTTATGCACAAAAAAATAACGTCACTAATTATCCGAATGCAATGCAATTTAGAGTTGCAAATGAAATTTACGGGTGTGGTTTCAATGCTACGTAGCACTTAGCCGTTGGATTTGATTTCTACAACTATTAGATCTTCTATTTCAATCTCAGCCATTCATTTTCCATACCACTGTACTATTGAAGAAAAATTGAAAATTTACCCCTGCTATAGCTTAAAGTTGAAACACAGATGCGTAAATCCAAAATTAGATTTTCATGAAACTTCATTGTTTATTAAAAAATGAAAAAGTATGAAAAGCCGAATCTAGCAAAACGACACAAATCAATATGCAGGTCCAGAAACGTGCAGTGCAGATCTACTTCATCGTTAAATAACCACAAGAAAAAAAAATTCTTTTTCCAATTTCATCCCCTCAAGAACACACATGTTTTTACTAATTACGTCCATTTCCATTTGCATCCCAGTGAAAAAATGACCCAAATTGATCAGAATTTTCGGAACACAGATTTTGATGCAAAACAACATAACCAAAACATTGATAAGTAAATCAAATCAAAGATATTCAGATTGGATCAAAAGAAATGCGAATGAATACAGATAACAATCTAATCGAATCGAAATCAAAAACCAGATCTGCTGAACCAATCAAGTAAATCACACAAACCCAATTCATAAACATCAAAATTACACAAACCCAATTCATAAACATTAAAATTACGCAAACCCATCAGATCTGATAAACCAATAACACAGAAGATTCATAGAAAGGCACATACCTGAGCAGCAACAAGGCCACTAATGTGAGCCATGTCGCAAAGCAAGAGAGCACCGCACTTATCCGCAACAGCGCGGAACCTTGCGTAATCCCAGTCCCTGGGGTACGCACTGCCGCCGCAAATGATCAATCTTGGCCTGAAATCCAAGGCCTTCTCCTCCAACTTGTCGTAATCGATGAACCCAGTTGAGGAATTGACCTTGTACGGCAGACTCTCGAAGTAAATCGAGGTCGCCGAGATCTTCTTCCCTCCGGAAGTGTAGTACCCGTGGGTCAGGTGACCACCAGAGGGAAGGTCCAATCCCATGATGCGGTCATGGGGCTCGAGGACGGCGGTGTAGGCGGCGAAGTTGGCGGGAGAACCGGAGTAGGGCTGAACGTTGACGCCCCATTTGGCGGCGTCGAGGTGGAAGGCCTGGAGGGCGCGCGAGCGGCACAAGTTCTCGATCTCGTCGATGAACTCGTTGCCTCCGTAGTAGCGGTTGCCTGGCATGCCTTCAGAGTACTTGTTGGTGAGGGCGCTGCCGAGGGCCTCAATGACGGCGAAGGAGGTGAAGTTTTCGGAGGCAATGAGCTCGATGCCTCGGCATTGGCGGCGCTTCTCCTTCTCGATGAGGTCATGGATCTCGGGGTCTACGCTCTCGAGGGAGGAGTTGCCCCATGCGTTTACTGGTTCCATGGGGACGGATCGGAGAAGAAGAAAGGAGGAGGAAGAAACACGGAGGCAGAGGAGAGAGAGAGAGAGGTGGTTGTGGAGTGGTGGTGGTGGCAAACTGACAATTGGGGTTTATAGGGGTTGTATTTGCTGAAAATACCATTTTGTCCTTTTGGGATTGTTATGTGGTTGGTAATGTGGATTAGTGGCTTCGTCGGTTCACCTTCCATTTCACAATGCCTTTCTGTTTTTTCTTTTTTTGTCAATTAGGTTTTTCTATTTATTACTCAAAAGGATTTTTTATTTATTACAAACTAATAATATTATAATTTAGAATAGAAACGGAGAAGAGTTTGAATTCTAGACGCGATAATTTGAAGATGAAAACTTAATGCGATAAGGCACTTGGCCAATTGTTATTCACAAAAACTTTTAAGATTTTAACATTTTTTTTACTAGTTTTATCTCTCAAACATTTTTAGAGGTGTACAATGAGCTGGCTCGCTTTGACCCAACCAATTTAAGATTGGTTTAATTGTATTTTGTATGAGTCTACTAATAAATTGGTCAATTTGGGTATTTTGTTTTAAGTTTTCATTTCCAAAATTTTCTGGATTTTTTGTATTGTTTAAGGGACTTCGGGCCTTTTGTTTTAAGTTATACACAACTAAAAGTCTAATGAACATTCAGTACTACGGTCGAGTAATATTCTTCTTCACTTATAAATGAGAGGTCATATGTTCGAATCTTGTGGGTGGCGAATTCGAAACAAATTAAGCTGCCTATTGTGTGGCTTAATTGAACTCCTCATCCTCTAATGTAAAAATATCGATTTACTAAAAAAATAAAAAGAAAAGAAAAAACTAAAAGCCCAAAGGGGCTATAGTACCTCATGTTTAAAAATTAATTACATTATTGCACCGATTTGTAGAGTTTCTAATTTGACATATAATAAAAGTAAAACATTCATATAAGAACTCTCATTTGATTGCATTTACTAAACTAACGCTCCATTTAGCATCTACATACTTAGTGACTTCATACAATGACTTGACATGAATCACTCTTTTGAATGAGAAGACATAGTATGTACATATCATTACAGATACAATCAGAAACATTTAGATATGAGTATGATTCTATGAGAGAGAAATATCTTATGAATCCGACTCTTTAGATTATATTCTCTCATATTTAAGCATATAACTCTTAATGAGACAGTTGTAAACAATAATTTTACATGTTAATTATACTAAATAAATTTAATATATGAAATGTCTGTAAATATTTTCTTATAACTAGCTTTTATGGCACACTTCCAATAACCTCTATAGTATTCCAATGAGGTTTTTTTTTTCTTTCTTTGTATGTTCCTACAAAATAGGTTTGATATTTCATTTCAGAAATTCGTTAACAAATTTTCTAATAGTTGTATGAAATTAAAATGAAAATAAAAATCTATGTGATTGAAGTGTAATTAAAAATGTTGTATGAGATTACAATTACATCAAAACCTGAGAAGATAAAATGTAATTTAATCATACTAAATTAAGTTACGTAGTTGGTATTTTATAGACTAAGAGTTCAAATGGTTACCAAATGCCCTTGAATTCTACTGCTAAATTTGTTTTATAGAGAACAATTATAGAAGAGATATCTAAAACCAAAAAATACAATACAATTGTTGAATCACATTGCATTTTCATTGACGTTCAAACTTTGATCATAGCTCTCAACTAAAACTTGCCTTTTGGACTATATTCTTGACCGGACCTTGAGACAAAAGTATGTTTTAGGAGTTGGTGATGTGGTTCACCACATACATGTGTAAGAAGAAAATTCATTATGAGGTGAGAACATTTTTGCTTGTTATCTTCAATTTCAAGTGATGTTGATGTTCACTCGCTTATTTATCATCATTGAATGAGTTTAAATATCAAGACATATTTGTATAGTTGATAAAAATTAATCTTAAAATTTAAACACATCCAATAACAATAAGTAGGTCTGTCAAATGGTTTGTGTCGTTTTCATGTCATACTCATTATATTAACGAGTTGTATCGTGTCAAACTCATTATCTAAACAAGTGATCCAATAATGATCTAATTCGTTAACGAGTTGTGTCATTTTGTGTTTAGTTAACGAGTCATGCAAGAAATTATCATGCATAATGTCTAGATCTGCCAAACGATATCTTAACACGCGACCCGATAGTGTCCTGACTTGTTAATTGGTTGAACCGAAATTTGTTATTTTCGTATCATTTTGTATCGGGCTAATGAATCGTTTAAGAAATTGTCATGCCTACTAATAAGTAAAGGAATAAGCATTACCACTGCTTGAAAAATAGTGAGCAAAACTGCACTCTTGTGAGGAAGAAGATGGAGGGAATGGAACGATGTAGTGACCATGTCATTGCAGGGGTTGGTGAGATGGCGGTTTATTTTTTTGGAAAAAGGTTGGGATTGTAGAAGATGGGGGCTTTTGTGGGGTTGGTGATGGGCAACTTGGTCAATTACCATGCAAACCAACCCCATAGATGGCGACATCTTGCTTTTTAACTTGTGTAGGGTGGCGTTTCCGTTGGATGATGGACCATAACCACCAAATCTCACCCATTTTCTTAATTAATTAGGATTTATGTGTGCATTTTTGACATGTAAAAGTTGATTATTCGAACAAGTGGAATTTTCTTTTCCAATTAAAACAAAATAAAATAGTGGACAGTGATAGGAAGACACGGGACCGTTTTGGCCGCAGCGCACCAAACACGCACCAACCCCCGGCCATCGGAGGAGTTTTTTTTTGCAAGTCACGTAACAACATCTCCAACAGTCTCTATAATTTCATATATTTTAAGGGGTGTGTCCCAAATTACTTCTCACACACTATTTGTTAATTTTTGTCCGTTAATCTTTTTCATTTCATATGATCCCACGTTTTTTTGTTGTTGTTTAATTAGTTAATGGAGATGCACCAAGACTTGGATAGAAACTCTCTAAATCTAGCGAGTAAAAGTCCTAAATTTGAAGTGTTGTGCCAGGAAATAAAAGATTAGTCTTTTTTTTTTTTTTTTAAGGATGACAACTGGTGAAAAAAAAATTAGTCGTTGATTACAAAAAGCTCAATGACTGGCTTGAAGACACAAGGTATCCAATCATCACAAACTTGTATGAGAATCTTAGCCGCAGAAATCTAGATTTCAAACGTGATATGAGTTGTGCACTATTCTACTATTTTTGAAGCTGATACAACAATTGCTAGCCAAGTTTACGCGATGGGTGAGAGTTTGATATTTTTGTATCTATTTAAGAAAGGTTTTTTCGTCGATACGCGTGAAATATATGGACCGACGGTGTAAAATCGGGTAGTAATCGAAGAGAGAGCTTGCTCTTATTGATTGATGACATAAATGACCACATGAGCAGGGCCTATGGGATAAAACGGTGATCTGACCTCCGTAAACCCCACCATGCACATGCTCGTATGCCTCTCCAGCACATCGTCAGATCAGATCTACGGCTTGCTTCCGTTCAGATGCAAAATCTAGAGTCAGTGGTCCCCACGTCTCTCCCCCGACAGTGTGGCAAACTGGGATTAAAGTACGACCGTTACATAAATAAAGTATAACAGGAATGAGATCTACAACTCCAGCTCATAAAGTAAAAATAGGAATGAGATCTGTACATATATTGAATGTCACGTCCCGGTATGGGTTTGATCACTTTTCTGTCATATCACGATATTGTTCGTTTTGCGCCCTAACCACGCCTTCACAATTTTGTTGTTTCTGAGAACTCACATGAGAACTTATCAGTGGGTCACCCATCATGGGATTGCTCTTGCGCGAACTCGCTTAACTTCAGAGTTCCGATGAACTCTGAAACCAGTGAGCTCCCAAAATACCTCGTGCTAATTGGAGGTGAGCACAGTGGCGAAGCCACATAAGGGTGAGGGGAAGTGGTCGCCCCTTCGCTCGCCGGAAAACAAGCCCAGTAACAAGTCTTAAGCCCCTTTGCTTTGGTTGGAAACTGGAAAAGACAGTGGCTCTTCTCGTTCTCTATGATGCTGTGCAGCTCCCCTGTGCGCGAGGTTTTATTTTTATGTTTATACCCAGATAAAAAACGACATCATTTTGGGCTTCAGAAAGCAAAATTAAATGAAACAGTGCGTTTCTTTTCAAAGGCAAACCAAACGATTGAGACAACGGTGGGTGAAGACTGAAGAGTCGAAAGGCAGACAACACACAGAACGCTCCACCATGAAAGTAAACCAAGATGGGGAGCTTTTAGATTTTGTTTTGATGGATCTATGGGAGGTAAAGGGGAGTCGAGATGTTGGGGTTGTCTGAGATGGTGATGTCTTAAGAGGAGACCAGTTTTACGGATCTTGATAAGGAAATGAGGGCACATATTACTCTAATTCCATGGGTCGCCGTTTAATTGTGTCATCATCATGGATTTTGTGGAAAGGTTGGTTTTTAAAGGTGAACTCAAAGATGATGGAATTCATTAGCCATTAGAGAAGATAGACAGATTATGAAGATGTGTGAAACAAGAGGGAGTGAATGTACCAATTTATACATGTAGCGTTTTGCATTAACTCATTAAAAAAACAAGTAAAGAGAGATTGCATGTTTGACACTTGATTACCATGCAGTAACATCAAACAAATTAGCCGCTAGGTGACTTCATCTAGCACTCACAAGTCACACCATCAATTTTTTTTTTAATTTTCTTTGGATTTGTATCACAAATAGTGATGTTTGACTAAGTTATTTTTTGTGTGTTTTCGTTATAAATTGTCAAACACCACTGCATTATAAAATGAGAGATTAATAATCAAATGATAACTTAGTTATTTATATTGGGAGAGATATTTTGTATTTTTATTGATAATGAGCTTCGTATGCGACGTTTTCATGACAAAAAAGTGAGGAAACGTTGACGACAACAATCATAACTTGTTTGTATTAATAACTTATGAACGAGATTCATATTGTCTACTATTAAAAGGATTTGGTTGTTTATATTATTTAATTTTTTTTAATCCTTTTATATTTCGCCCCTCCCCTCAATAATTCCTGGCTTCACCACTGGGTGAGCATGCATATGTAAGGCTTTTCATATTTCCTACGTATGACCAACGAAAGTTGAAACATTTTCATAAAATTAATTGACAGTATGAAAAATAATTCAACTATTTATATGTAAATGCAAAATTCTTTTTTGTTCGATGTGAAATTTACTTTCAACAAAGACATACATGAGATAAATCATCTGAAAGGAGAGTGGAGCCAAAGTAAGATAAGATTAACATGATAAATTAGAAGGAATACAGTGTATGAGCATTTAGTGTCTACACGAACACGTGATTCGCCTACTGAACCTCAAAACTTCTCCAAAACAAAGAATTTTTACAGTGACACAAATTTAGTCCTAATGCTAGTACCATTACAGCCGGTTGAGAAAAACATTCATGGAATCTGAATTTCACTAAGACCATATTCTAAAGAAATTAATTATATTTTATAAAAACTAAAATATTAAACGCTTGACAGATTTTGAACATCACAAAAATAGTATTTCGTTCTAAGGAGATTATATTCACACATCCCAAATTACTTCTCTCACACCCTTTTAATTTTTTAATAGTTTTCTATCAAGTGTTAGCTTTGTGTAAAAAATATTAAAAAATTAAAAGAGTGTGAAAAAAGTAATTTGGGATGTGTGAATATAATCTTCTTTCGTTCTAAATGAATTTCTCTCGAACTTTGTAATATCGCGCGAGCTAGCAGCAAGAGGGCCATATTACATGGATGGTCAAAGATTTTGTTTGATGAGTTTAATGGGACAGTAAAACATCATTCGGATATTTTCATCGACGGTGAGCAAGTACTTGAAGTACCATGATTAATATCGGGACGTGATATTTACACATCTTATTTTATTTTTTACACAATTTTTTTAATTTTTAATTGTCGAATCGAATGAATTAAAGAAGATCAAATGACAAAAATTATCAAAAAATGTATGAGAAGTAAAATGAAATGTGTGAATTATACACTCAACCAGTCGGTGAAGGCAACGAGTGTGGGGCCTTTTTTTTATAAAAAGGTGGGGCTCATGACTCGACCGACGCAACTTGTCGTAACAATGACGCCACTGGCAGTCTGTCTGACACTATACATTTACCAAACCGACACAAATATCACATGAAACCATGAATATTTCTGTTTTATCTAATTAAACAGAGTAGAAAATTATGAATTCATTTGGTCTGGGCCAAACTTCATTAGGCCCAATCACATTATATTTGGTATTGGGCTTTTGATCTGATATCTACTGGACCCAAACCACATGGCTTGGACCGTCCAAACATATTGACTTTTTATTTATTTTTGATAGGAAAACATTATTGACTATTGGGTTATGGAAAATATAGAGAGATAAATTCTTTCAATTAAGGTAGAACTAAAGGCAGGAATCAAATTGTAGTTTATATACAACTTATTGTTTATTTTTGTAGAATTGTTCTTCAATATATTCCATTATTTTTTTTAATTTTTAAATTTAACAAATAAAAATAAAAATAAAACCAAGAGAAAAAAATAAATAGAGTTGCTTAGGAAAAAAATAAAATGTGCATCAATCATTCCTCCTTTTCAATTAGATTGTCTATACGAGCCGTGAAAAAAGACTCAACAAAGTACAGAAACATATCCATTCTCGCTTTTACGTCAAGCAATACATGAAGTAACTCCGTATCCCCTTCTAGTATGGGCCTTAACTCAAAAATCAAACATATCTACCATGTCTTAAGATTAAATAATGTAGTTAGAGAATTTTTGTACAACAATATTACATTAGGAGGAGAGAGATTCAATTAAGCTACAACATGAATCAGTCATAATAAATAGTTTTAAACTCGTTATCCATGCTATTCAAACCTAAAATCTCTAATTTACAAATTAAAAGAATATCACTAAATAATAATACTACGTCACAATTAAATCCAACAATTTGTTTTCTTGACTGCTTAGTCCTTTATTTGTTATTATTAGCTATGAATTCGATCTTGGTGGTTTGTTTACTTTTCAATCGTTTTCCTCCTTTCTCCTTGGGAGTTCAGAGTTTGCTTCCAATTTCTTATTTGTTCATTAAATTATAATAACTTACTCCAAAAATAAACAATCATTGTCTTCTTCATCTTCACGTTACCAACATTCTTCAAACACAATTGAGTGTACACGAGTCCACGGTACACAATCGTCCACCAAATCACACTCATATTATACGTGTCATGTAACTCAGAATTTTTAACCGCTGCGAGTTTGCTGTTCTCAAAATAGTGTCTCATTTGTGTCTTATATCTCTTTTTCGACATGTGTCGTAACATTTAACTTCAACTTAAGGCGTTAAGTTTTAGTAAATTAAAAAATAAATACTAAAAAGAAAAAACAAATAAACCAAAGACTCCTCTGTCAAGCCCGATAGCCACCCCCACGCGATCGACGAAAACCTCCCTCTTGCTCAACGGTGGGGAGTGAGAGTGAGGGTTGGTGCCGATGGCGTGGTGGTTGTGGGCCTAGGTGGGTGGACTTCGGTGGTTTCTTGTTTTTTTTTCTTTTTCGATTTTATCTTTTTAGTAGTTACTTTATACTTTATTAAATCTTAACAGAGTTAAATTAAAATTAAATACACATGTCTCAAAATAAGAAAAAAGACACAAAGATATAATTTTAGAGATAAGTAATGTTAGGTATACTAATTTTTGGATCTCACTTGTAAATTATATAATGTCACACCAATAAAAAGTACATTAAGTCACACTTAATTATAATTTAATTATTAACAACAACATCATATTGTTTATAAAATATAATTTTAAATAATTAATTTCCCTTTCACGATTTATATAATAAAATTTAAATAAACGATGTTCTTAACGTTAACGTTAGCGATTGGAGATAGCAAACCAAGAAAGAGATAAATTTTTAGTTTCACGGGAACACGAATGATAATATAAGTGGTGAAATTTTTTAATTTTTAAGTTATTAACTTTTTAACCCATATATCTCATCGTGGGATGATCGCACTAAAAAAATCTCTCTAAGAAAGCCACGACCCACAAAAGCTGGGTCCCGCGTCATCTTCCGTCTACTGCGCCAAATAACGTTTCACTCTCATTTTCCAGATCCACCAACTCCTCTCACCCTGAAATCTCCACCGTCCATCTCCTCCTCCCTTCCTATTTATACCCCCTGAATCCCTCACTTTACCCTTGCACTGATCCCTCACTCGCAAAAGCAAACCCTAGTTTTGCAGAGTGAGAGAGATTACCACCTCCGATACCCGCAATGGCTCTCTCCGTCGAGAAAAGTAGCAGCGGCCGCGAGTACAAGGTCAAGGACATGTCCCAGGCCGACTTCGGCCGCCTCGAGATCGAGCTCGCCGAGGTCGAAATGCCCGGCCTCGTCTCCTGCCGCACAGAATTCGGACCCTCCCAACCCTTCAAGGGGGCCCGCATCACCGGATCCCTCCACATGACCATCCAGACCGCCGTCCTCATCGAAACCCTCACTGCCCTCGGCGCCGAGGTCCGCTGGTGCTCCTGCAACATTTTCTCCACCCAGGACCACGCCGCCGCCGCCATCGCCCGCGATAGCGCCGCCGTCTTTGCCTGGAAGGGCGAGACCCTCCAGGAGTACTGGTGGTGCACCGAGCGCGCCCTCGACTGGGGCCCTGGTGGTGGACCCGATCTGATCGTCGACGACGGCGGTGACGCAACCCTCTTGATCCACGAGGGTGTCAAGGCCGAGGAGGAGTTCGCGAAGTCCGGGACGCTCCCCGACCCGTCTTCCACCGATAACCAGGAGTTCCAGCTCGTTCTGACCATCATCAGAGATGGCTTGAAGACCGACCCCAAGAGGTACCACAAGATGAAGGACAGGTTGGTCGGAGTCTCGGAGGAGACCACAACCGGCGTCAAGAGGTTGTATCAGATGCAGGCCAGCGGCTCTCTGTTGTTCCCCGCCATCAATGTCAATGACTCTGTTACCAAGAGCAAGGTATGTCTCTCAGATCTCCTTTTTGCCATCAATTCTGCTATATTATTTAGATCTGAGTTTTTTGGGACCTTGGATTTGTGCATTGCTGATTTCAATCTGATGGGGTTTTGCTTTTATGTGTAAATCTTATCTGGGTTTTGCTTTAGATCTAATTAGAACCATATGTATATGATTATTTATTGAATCGAATTAAGTGAAGTAGGAAGTTGGATTAGCTTGGTTATTTTTGTTTTAACTAGCAAGTACGAATTAGTAAGCTGATTTTTTGATTCAGTTAGATTTGTCGTATCGTGTTTGGTTTCGCTGATCCGGCTACATGTAAATGCTTGATTGTTCGACAATTTCAACAATTGAATGAATCTTATGGTTTTGTTTTGAGCATAACAGTTTGACAACTTGTACGGATGCCGTCACTCTCTCCCCGACGGTTTGATGAGAGCCACCGATGTTATGATTGCCGGAAAGGTTTCCGTTGTCTGTGGATACGGAGATGTTGGAAAGGGTTGTGCTGCTGCCCTCAAGCAAGCTGGATCCCGCGTGGTTGTAACTGAGATTGATCCAATCTGTGCCCTCCAGGCTCTTATGGAAGGCCTTCAGGTTCTTCCCCTTGAGGATGTTGTCTCTGAGGCCGATATATTTGTTACCACCACCGGTAACAAGGACATCATCATGGTTGACCACATGAAGAAGATGAAGAACAATGCCATTGTTTGCAACATCGGTCACTTTGACAATGAAATTGACATGCACGGTCTTGAGACATACCCCGGAGTGAAGCGCATCACCATCAAGCCTCAAACCGACAGGTGGGTCTTCCCCGAGACCAACAGCGGCATCATTGTGTTGGCTGAGGGCCGTCTCATGAACTTGGGCTGTGCCACTGGACACCCCAGCTTTGTGATGTCCTGCTCTTTCACCAACCAAGTGATTGCCCAGCTCGAGTTGTGGAACGAGAGGAAATCCGGCAAGTACGAGAAGAAGGTGTATGTCTTGCCTAAGCACCTTGATGAGAAGGTTGCTGCCCTTCATCTTGGAAAGCTTGGAGCTAAGCTCACCAAGCTCACCAAGGAGCAGGCTGACTACATCAGCGTGCCGGTTGAGGGTCCATACAAGCCAGCTCACTACAGGTATTGAAGAGGGATCGTCAATGAGACGAGAAATGAGAGAAAGAAAACTATATCTAGACGACGGGTTGTTTTTTGCTTTTGATTATTTTTTACTAGTGACGAAATGCGTTAGAATTTCTAGGTTTTTAAGTTTTGAAGAAGTTTGTGTTGGTGGGTTTCGGATTAGGGAAAGGGATGATTTAGGTCTCAATGGAAGACCTAGGGGCTTGAATAAGGGAATGGGACGGGGGTTGTGTGGGATAATTTCTGCTGTAGCATCACTTGTGTGCCGCATCCGGTTATCTATCATTTTACAAGCAAGAAATGGATCCGAAAAAAATGAACTATTTACCGTCATTTTGATTTTGGTTCGATTCGTCCTCGATGTTACGATTGGATTCATTTTGTTTATTTTTGCGTTTACCTATCAGATTGCTTTTGATGTTTGTGAATTTATAATGAATGCATTAGAGTAAGTAATTTTGACATGCCCGGTTTCTCCTTTTGCACGTCTTCCCGTTTGCAAGGTAGACAGACGGGGGTGCATGGGACGGAAATGAGAGTGCGAAAATCGTTTCTTATTACATTATGTGGTGGAATCTTTGGCAACCCAAGAAAATTTACTAGGGCAGTGGAATTTAGAAGTTGGAAGTAGTTGAATATTTATTTGATTTTTTATGTATGGATTTTTGAATGTTTTAGTGAGATTGCTTTTCTTGGACGACGTAGACAAAATATTCGTTTGAGTTGAGGTATTTCTGTTGGTGGCGTTGGTGGCGGCGGGGGTGGGTGAGTGGAGAAAGTGGGTGGGTGGGTGATGAGAAAAGCAGCCGCTATTATTATTATTATTATATTGTAGTTTTAGTGGGCATGTATTAAACTAATACATTAAGGGTGTGTTTGTTG
The DNA here is from genome assembly GCA_963580275.1 of Crataegus laevigata. NCBI lineage: Eukaryota > Viridiplantae > Streptophyta > Magnoliopsida > Rosales > Rosaceae > Crataegus > Crataegus laevigata. The sequence continues at coordinate 1,975,002 of OY756944.1, forward strand.
CACCGGACTGTCTTGGACTGGACTAGTTTCAGAGATTAAGCTGGACTGGCTTAATGAAGCGTTTAGTGCTGTGTCAAACTAAGAAGCAGGATAATAAAAATACTACTGTCTAGGGTTTTTCAATGCCATCAACAGTAGCAGTTACCTAATCCAAGAGCTACTACTGTCCTTTAAATTTGTGTGAGCTCTTATTGTGATTTTATCTAACGCTACCATAACAGTAGCAGCTCTTGAAGCTCCAATGTCAAAACCAGAAGAGAGCCACAGCCAGAAGCACTCGGTGACCAAGCGAAAACAACTTCAACACCAAAAACCAAAAGAACCTAACTTGCAAAATCGACGATTTATGTGAAGCAATAGTTTTTCAATGCCATTAAAAAAATACCATCTTTACTAACAAAAACCAAAAGATCCCAACTTGTAAAATTGACCAATTTATGTAAAGCAAGATTATTTCAGTATTGCATACCTCTAGACTGGCAACACATTCGTAATCGCCTCCAACATTTTCCCAAATTGCAGTGGCAGCATCGAAGCTTGCAGTGGCCAATAACTTCCTATATGGGGGACCAAGCGCATAATTGGACAGTTCTGGTGTGCATTTCATCAAGAACTGCCTGCAACCCATAAAAACTCCATAAAAAATCAACGCATTTAACAAAAAATGGAAAATTTAAATAAAATTAGATGACAAGATGGTTCACCTTGCAATCCCAAGAAGAAGTTGAGGGGTTTTGTTCCTAAATACGAACGGTCTTATCGCCGCTGCATGAAGGGAAGGAAAGAGGAATTCCGATTACACCGGTGGCAGGATTCCAGGCGAGCCTCCAGACCCTATTGGTGTGGCCCTGTAGTGTCTGAATCTCTTGCAGCTTTTTTGCTAACTTCATGGCCAAGTGAGGCTTGAACTATGAGGAGTCAGCGAGGCAGAGAATTTGACTGTGCAATTGGAGACATAGATGGATGAACCTAGCCGTCGAAAATCGAGGTTGAGGTCGAGGTCGATGCCGTCGAAAATTGGAGACAAAGATGGATGAACCCAACCGTCGAAAATTTTCTATCTTCCAAGTTCCAGATTTCATTGAAGCCCATGCCGTAGAAAATCAAGGTCGATGAACCCAAGGCAGCGAAGCAGACGAAGGCGATAATGGATGCAGCGAGAGTGGACAAAGGCAAGAGAGGACGATGGAAGGTCTTAGCTAATCCTGTGGGTGTCGGGGTCTCTTTATAAAACCGGCTAGTGAAGCCGTTTGTGAAATCGAGTCATACCTAGTGCTATTAATGTTAGTCCCACAAGCCACCAAACACAAGACTACATTAACACTTAATCTAATCCAATCCAGTGAAGACTAAGAAGGATAAACAAACGCCCCCTAATCATGTTTAACGCACGATATCTTATCTGATATTTTCTCGGCGTTTAATGATGGGAATGTAGTGGGCATCTCCCTATAAATAATTATTTTCGTGTTCGTATTTTGAAAGTAAAAAAGAGTAAGTCAATTAAATTTTTTATAATTTTTTTTAAGAATTCTTATTATTATTTTAAAATTTTTACTTTTGCATTTTGAGTTTTTTACAAATAAAAACAATAATACATTTGTGAGAAATACAGAATAATATTTTTAGAGTGTTTATCAATTCCATTTCTATTTCGATGAAGTGACTTTTACCAAAGTTGGATATATATATATATATATTTTTTTTTTGTTTTGGAAAAAGGCTTCTTCACATTTATTACAATTAAAAGATACACAAAAGGAAACCCAAGGCCCAAACATCACACATAAACAAGCAAAACACGGGCCAAAAAGACAAACCACAAAGGGCCAACCAGTAGGTGAAGCCTAAAACACACAAAACAGGTTACAGACACGAGACAATTCTACAATTTTCGCCGCCGTTCTCGATCCAACCAAGTCCTTGCCCACAACCAAGCATCGCCAGATCAATTGCAGCATCACACATCAATTAACGTCCTGAGCACAGCCACAAAGAAAAAATAGTTAGCAAGTGATCGGAAGAAGTCAACTATCAAGATGAAGTTCGTGGCAACCCACGAACAACACTATCGGAAAAGGCAGAGACATTGAGAAGGTGATGGTGTTGAACACCCGAGCCGGTGAGAATACCGGAACTCTACACACCATCTCGAAGTACCACAACAAGTCGTGGTTTGGAAGCGGTTGCAAATCGGAGCAAGAAGGAATGCCGTTGGGGGGAAGAAATGGCCATATCGGAAAGGAGAGCTGGGGAAAAAGGGAAGAAGCATCGGGAGAAGCAAAAGGAATAGAAGAAGAAGAACAGAAGAAAGAGGACAAGGCAGAGAAGAGGAGAAGAGGAGAAAATAGGATGAGGAAGAGAAGAGGGGCAACCGACTCCAGCCAAAGCCAGAGTCGGCGCCTGAGAAGGTGGGCAAGATGAAGACCCTCACCAAAAGGAAGGGAGGAAACTCTCACAAAAAGACAGAATGGCTCTCACAGAAGGAGATAAGTTCAACACTAATACCCTTTTTTCACAAGTTGGATATATCTTATGCGCAAAGTTTGGGCTTCCAATATCCACATAAAACAGTAACTTGAACAGCAAGCAACAAGTAGTAGCCAAGCAGACTACTACAAAGACTTGTAAACAAACTCGGATTTTATGGAAGACTTTATTCAAAATGGTCGTTCAGATTAGTATAATTCTTTACCATTTTTATTTGACAATGAAAATAGATAGATGACTATGTGGCCACTATTTTAAGGATATTTTGTCAAACCAACTCCGCTACGTAACAAAAATGTTGATAGAATTTTCACAGAATGAACAAAATGATTTACGATAGACAAACTCAGGGATCACTTCTACTGTTAGGTATCAAATTGTGAGTTATATCAATCTCAAGCAACATTTTGAATAAAAAGCCTTCCTTACAATCCGAATTTGTTTACAAGTCTTTGTAGTAGTTGGCTTGGCTGCTACTTCCTGCTTGCTGTTCAAGTCACTATTTTGTTTGGATACTGGAAGCCCAAACTTTGCGCATAAGATATATCCAACTTTGAACTCCAATGCATTACACTAAGAGCGTTTTCTCTTCTGGCTACCTCATTCTCTCTGCCCTCACTTGCATGCTTCTTGTCTGGTTGATCGATTTCGTTGATTGAAGCCGAACGAGTCTGTAAGGATCCAGAATTTAATTCACTATTATTTCTTTTAAGTTCAAATAGGAAAATAGCTTTAGCCTAAATTTTTATTTTTACAACCGCCCCAAATTTTTTTTTAGTATAAACCCATTGTTACAACTCACCAAACAAAAGACAAAGTCACTTCTTCTTTCTAAACTTCGACCCAGCAAGGAGAAGTCTTTTTGTTCTTATCCTTTCCTAATTAATCTTTTTCCAATGCTTTATTGTTGCTGACTAGGGTATGCTAATTAACTAGGACGTGGAGAGTTTGTAGAAAACGGTGGAAACTCTAAGCAGGAGGTGGAAGAGCTAGGGGTGCGGTGGAGAGTCTAGAGCTGCAGATGGCTGTTCATGGTGATTTTAGGTTGCTCTGTAAGCAGTCTATATAGCTGAGTAATCTAAGCTATACAGCAGGTGGTGGAAGGTCTAGGCTTAGGTTTCAATCATCATTTTTTTCCCTATAAATAGTGGCACGTTGAATAGGAATTTTTGGAATAGCAAGTAGTTGCTCAGTTAATAGAGAGAACCCTGAAGAAGAAAGAAAGAGGTTTAAGTTTGCAGAGGAAAGCTTAAGGGTAAGATCTTTCTAACTTTTGGGTGTCTTGAGTAATTCTTTTCAATTTGATTTACCCTGTTTATATTCTCTATTTTGATCTGAAAACAAACCCTTTTAGTACCTATTTCATGTTTTTATCATCCTGTCAGAAGCTCTGGCCAAAAATCAAAAGAATTTAAGTTTCAAAGTGTACATAATTTTCTTGGTGCAGATTTCGAAACTTTCAGTTTCATGGTCCTTTCTTTCGTCCCTGTTTCTTCCACTACAAAGCTTCTTTTCAAATTATTGTCCACTAGAATTATAGAGGAAATCATAAGCTTTAAATCGGGTATTTATCCATAGATTTTCATTGAGATATGACGGGTCAAAACTATGTTCAAAAAGGTATCCTTGAGCCCGTGTAAAACTCTGGTGCAGTTTTTCTGCACATACTTGCTGTTTTAACTCATGATTTCTCTCACTTCGGAGCTCGGTTTTGAACAAACTTTACATTGTTGGAAAGATGGTTCTTCAAGCTTTCAAACGAGCATAAATTCATAAATTTACATCAAGATTTGATTAAAAAAAAAGCTGCTCGTTTTGTGTCCACAAAATTAGAACAAACTTTAGTTTTCTGCAGTTTCTTTTTGCTAGGGAATATGAACAGTGATTTTATCTTACTACTAAATGTTTGGTTTGTTTGTCATGTCCTGTTATTCTGACATTCGGCTTTAGACTCGCCAGTGCGTTAGAGTTTGGGAAATCTAAGGAAAGAGATTTTAGCTTGCCTAGAGTCAAGGTAGGGGAATTTGGGGAATTAATCAATTATATTTGTTACTTGTATTACGTGAAATATGGTTATGTAAACCTGAGATATATTCAACTATTGTTTTAAATGTGATTTATTATGTGGTATATTATACTGGCATGATCCATATCATTTGTCAACGAATTGAAGGAGTTACTTATGTTGTGGGAATATGTGAAAATTAGCTTTTGTGTAGTTGAGTCTATTCATTGTGAAATCAGTTCCAGGCAAGCCCGATGTGCACAGTAGAATAGGATATCGACGGGAAGTGTCGATGTGGGTGATTTGGGCTGGAGATCAATGAATCAGACAAGATGACTAGCAAAAGGGGTTATGAAATTGGGTTAGTTGATGGGGGTTATTCTATATGTTGAAGCAATCGAGACCACAGTGGTAAAATGCATGGTATGGGACATGCAGGTCTGTTTGCTTTAATATATAGATTAACGGTTTGGGTAGAAATGAAGTAAGTTCTTGCATTACATTACTTATGAAACATTCATAACATTAATAATATTAATCACTTAAGACCTTGGGCCCCTACTGAGCTTTTAGCTCACCCCTTATTAATCATGTTCCAGGAGCAGACACAGAAGTCTAGTGGCTGACTTGGAATAAAGAGACTGCTTATAAATAGTTTTTAACTTTTTAAGGAGTTGTTGTTGTTTCTTTTATGTGTAATGACTATGTAAATTATTTTGTTTAATGAAACATTTTAGTTCAGCACAGTCACCTGTTTTTACCTTTAAGTTACCCTTTTTATTCATGCTCTAAAAAAAAAAAAAAAAAAAAAAATTTAGGGTGTGACAGAGTCCCCCAACCAACGACTTATATACCTCAAGTATAGGGATGAAGGCGTTCCAAAGAGTTCAGAAAGTCAATCCGAGAAATTCTTGTGAGCTGCCCAGTGCCCATCCCTTCTGTAATGTGTCTATGGTAACATTGGACTCATTTTTCTTGAGGATGAGTGAAAGGCACGTCGCAGAGGGTTTGGCTTTGTTGGCTTTTCTAATGAACTTCCTGACGGAGTGCTTCCCGGAAGGTACATTGATAGGATTCTTAGGCAAAAGGTACAACAATATTGCTAACAACAATGTGCTCAAACTAATTTTAGATAACATAGTATCATGCAATACTAAATCTGATTCTGATGGGGACGAGCTCAGTGGTGGAATAGCTTACATAAGAAGCCTGCAAATTTTTGAGTCAAGTTGAAGGAGATTTCAAGCTCGAAAACTGCTATTTCGGAGCAGATTCGCTGCGTTGAGATATTAAGGCCGGGCATTTTGCGGGGCATTGCTCTCTCTCTAGATGTCGACTCAATCATGTTTGTGCTTGGTTGCGGTTGGAAGATAACGTTCAACATTTAGCAATGTTTGGCATCTGAAAATCTTAAACTGAAGTGCCGAATGCGGCACTGCATGGTCATGTTCTGCTATGATGATAACCGGAAGATTTAAGCTAAAACCTCTCACTTATAAGTGAAAAGAAATACTATTCGGGAGTTGAATAGGTTCTAATTGAAAATCTTCCCTTCCCTTTTGTCTCTGTCATCCATTTAGAATACCTGTGAGTCTTCCTCTCAAGAGAATATCCAACACCGATATGCACTGTTATTTGTTAAGCACCCCCACCCACCTAGCTCTCTCTTGCATATTTTGATTTGGAAAGTGATTTTTACACTTCCGTTTACTCCTTCTGCACTTTTGCTCTTGTTTCTATCCCTTAATACTCTTTCAGTTTATTCAACTTAAAGGCTAAAAAAAAGTGCTAAACGAGAAAAGAGGAGTGCGAAAATCATTTTCCCATTTTCATTTCTCAATCTATTGATACCCCACTAACTAGTCTACTATTATTAACCATTTTTGAATCCTTAACCTTTTTCTTTCTAGAACTTGAAATTAATCAAACTAATCTCTCTTTTGGGGTTTATTGTCTCTCAAAAGATGAGCAAAGTTGCATTGGAAAAAATGTTTGCTCTAGTCTCATTAGTGGCCAATCAATCAGGCATAATATTATCCCTCACACAAGAACATCCATCATTGGGAGAGATTCTTCAGTGTGCTGGGAACACAATTCGATACACCAAGGGTTATAATACAATTGTTCAAAGTTTTTTTTTTTACAAATTTCTAGTCAATTGTATTATGTCACTCAGTATATCAGCTCGTGTTTTCACCCTAAAATTGTTCACAGTTTATAAACCTCAAAGATAAGTTCGTAATTATGAAAACATAGTCAAGTCTTTAACAACTCCAAAGGAGTCACCTAGACGTCCAAAGGCTTTTCCCATTCAAACCACCAAGATTCTCAAAAACCATCGCTCATATGTACATTAAAAACTAGGGCTAAAAGGACGCCAGTTCGGTCGAAGCCTACATGAGTAACCAAACAGGAAATGACCCCCTATCGCGGATTAACCAAGCAGAGCCACCCCTGCAATAATCAAGTAGGCAGTGACCCCCTATCGCGGATTAACCAAGCAGAGTTGCTCCTACTTATCTGTTAGGCAATGATCACCTATCGCGGATTAACCCAGCATGATCACCCCTAAATGTGTGTGTATGGCCATACCAAAGATATAAGGATTGCCTATCGCGGATTAACCAAGCACGATCCATAAATAATATGGTCCCCTATCGCGGATTAACCAAGCAGGACCAAGATAACTAAGTAGGTAGTAACTCCCTATCGCAGATTAACAAAGTAGAGTCATACCTACGGAACTGTTAGGCAATGATCAGCTATCGCGGATTAACCAATCATGGTCACTCCTAAGTATGTATGGCCATAAGGATCGCCTATCGCTAATTAACCAAGCAGGACCACTAGTGACCCCCTATCGCGGATTAACCAAGCAGGGTCATGGTCTCCTACTAGCCTTCAATTTAACAAACATTACCATATGCAATTCAAATCACTTTTTTTTTTCACAAATATTACCAATCCATGAATCAATTCACATTTAATAAAAATAGATCGATGGCCAATTATAAAAGAATCACATTTTAATAGAAAACACATTTATAAAACCAGGTCATATCCACAAAGAATATTAATATAAAGAATCGGGTAATCACCATATCACATATATTAAGGTCACACTTTGAGATAAGCCTGCATAGTCTCACTGAGCCTCTATTAATACTAATTTTAGTTTTATAAAAGATTCGAGACATGTTGACCAAAACTCAATTCACGATCAATGGTGGTGCCCACAAATCTACGCAATTCGATTCGAAAGATCCACACAACAAATTTTGGATCCGTAACTTCCTAATGTCCTTATTATTCTCATAGAACCACATAGTAAAATCTCACCACGATCTGACAGTCGAATCTCCGCCAACCACGAAATCAAGAGGCGATCAACAATTAGTTTTACAAACTTAAAAAAAATTCAATTCGGGAAGATCCGTAAGTCGGATTCCCGATCCGTCAGTTCCTAACATCCTCAAAGATTACGTCCTATAATATATTAGAGTTTAGTGACGATCTAACGGTCAGATCATCGATTCATATATTGATCAAGTAATGTATCATAGTGAAATTAGGTTCAAACGATCAAACCACATCATGCGAATATCAAATACAAAATCAGGGCATTTAATTGAATTTAGAAAGACATCGTCAGCCCACTGACCATGCGCCACAGCAGGTGGCGGTCGGCCTCCCCGACTCGCCGGAAAATTCAACTAATTCAAAAAATTACCAAATTTTACAGGCATGTAGATCTCAATGAGGGGAGTAAGTTCATACCTGTAGCCAAGTTCAATTTGGCCGGAAAACACCTCAAATTGCTCAGGAACTGCCGGAAACCCTTAATTTTGGGTGTTCTTGATTCGACTTCAAAACAACTCCAACACACAAACCAATGCATGGGCTTTGTTACAGGCATCAAGATGATGCTATGGGTGGTGGTGATCGAAGGAAATTGTTTCAAATTTTGGTGGATCAAAGCCAAACCTGTCGCACCCTCCCCCTGCGGTTTCTCTTGAAATTCACCCAATTCCATCAATTTTTTTCGAGTGAAAATGGAAAAGGGAATGATTGAGTTCAAAGTAAGGATCAATTTGGCACCCTTCCTGTCGTCAACAACAGCCGAAATTGGAAAATCCGGCCGGGTTGGGTAAAAAATGCAACCGAGTCGAAGAGGGTCTAGGTTCCCCTCCTTCTCCCCTCCCTCATTTCCCTTCCTTTCTTCCATTTTTGATTGGTCATTCCCCTCATTTCTTCTCTTTTGCAACTCTCTTTTCCCCTCTCACAAGCTGCCATGTGGCAGCTTCTAGATACTTTTTTTTTAAAACTACTAAAACGTCTCTAATTTCTTCGTTATAGCTTCGTTTCACGAACAGTTTGCGTCTACGCCTTCGTGAGATTGAGCTCTATTAAATTTTTTTTTTTGTGACTTTGAATGGTCTACAAATTTTAAATAATTAATTTCCAAATTTCATTTTTCGTAACTAGTTTAATTAAAATCTAAATTCAAATAAATTAATATAAATTTTTAAAAAATAATATAAAACCTCAATAATACAAATACGTAGATTATAACAATGAAATCCAGGAACGAGATTTCACAGATACCCCACCAACTAGTCTACTATTATTAACCATTTCTAAATCCTTAACCTTTTTCTTTTTAGAACTTGAAATTCATCAATCTAATCTCTCTTTTGGGGTTTATAATCATGCATAATATTATCCCTCACACAAGAACATCCATAATTGTGAGAGATTCTTCAGTCTGCTAAGAGGACAGTTCGATACACTAACACAGTGAAGAACTTCTCCATCATTGAAACTTATAAAAACAAGATAAACCATAAAATCTCCAAATTCCACAACCCCCCACCCCTAACCACACCCCCCCCCCCCCCCCCCCCCCCTCCTTCAACACCAACACCACAAAAAACAAAACCAAAATCCCCAAAATTCATGTAACCAGCCCCAATCCCACATTCATAAAAAGGGTAAAAAAAATCAGATCTCCCATAAAAATCATGCTATTCATACATGATCTAGTATATAACATGTCAAAACACGGGTTCTCAAATATACAAAAACCCCACATCACAATCCAACATCACCAGATTTGAATGAAATCACTTTTAGTTCCATTTCTCTCCCAACTAGGGTTCCACATCCTGTAATTATATCGATTTCTGGTGTCAATTACCTCTTGCACATCCTGTGATGACCTCGCACCCTCTGTTGTACGGATTGGCCGCCACAGCGTGACAGTTGTAGTAGGAAGCCCCTGGTGTTCCACAGGGAACCGAGTCCCTCTTGAGAGTCCCGTAGCTTATGTACTTCTTCTGCATTGTCAGAATCCTCCGGCTGCTCTCGGACTCCATCTCCGGCTCTGTCAAGCACTCCCCAAGCTTCTCGCTGCAGCCACTTCTTCCCGCCATGGCAGCCTCGATTCCGCTCCCTTTGAGTGAAACCCCATTGCAGATTGGGATGTGCGTGTGGATTAAAAGGAGGGATACGTAGAAAATTAGAGTGGGTTTGGGCATTTTTTCTTTCTTTTTGTTTTTTGTTTTGTGGAGGGTCGTTGGACTGCGGAAGGAAAGGAAGGGAAAGGAAAGTGAGATTCTTAGTGGTTGGAGGGTTCATTAAATGGGCTATGAGACATGATCATGGTTTTATCATCGACATGTCATGTGGGACGAAGGAATTAATGGCGATTCAATATCTCCTGAACCCACTCCATTAATCTATTGGGTATCGCATTTAGATTCCGCACCGCACAATCTAAAAATGAAGTGCAACGTGTATTAGATCAACAGCATTGCTCAAACATGCTAAATGCTTTTATTGATTTAGTGAAAATGATATGATCACATATACCAGTTGCAAACGAGAATACAAAGATAGATGTGCCTAACGGATGTCGAACCATTGTCCTAGAACCAGAAGGATGAGACACCATTAACGTTCATTGGACAACCCTCAAAAGTAGGTTTGCCGCACCTAGTGGTCGGTCCCATTCGACGACGGCTAGTCAATCATCTGCTCCTACCCATAACGCTCCGTTTGGCACATCGTATAAGACACCTGATAGTACTAATAATACGGAATACGATGTTTGGTGTCTGCTTGTATTAAATAGTCACCGGATTAAACAATCCAGTCCTACCTACTTTATATGGTAAACACCCGCTTATTTATCCCTTCTAAAACCACGGTATAATTTAGTCGGGTCCTTCCTCTCTAGACGCAGCCGCTGTCTCTACTCCAAGATAGCCGTCCTTCTCGATGGTGTTGATGTTGCCTCCCACGCGGTCCCTGGTCTTTGTGACTACTATAACATTCAGGATGGCGTCGCCGTGCTTGGTAGCCAGCACCTGAGCGATGCAAAGCCCACTGATTCCACCGCCCACCACCACGCAGTCAACATAGATGAACATCTTTTTCTTCGTTTCTCCTCCTTATGTTCTTTCCCCTCCTTCCCACAAATCCCAAAACCCAATTCCCAAAACCTAATTCCTCTGCTGGCGAACCTGCAAAGCAGAAAGGTAGGTTCCCTTCCATCGTTCTTCCTCCTACTTCTTTCAGCGAACCCAGTCCTCCTCCTCCGGTTCTTCTTCTTCAACAACTACTATTTGACGGGTTCGATATCACCATCTACTCGATTGGAAAGTTAGCAATTTCAAACGTGAATTCTTGCAATGATTTTTGCAATGATTCAGAAAGTTAGAAATTTGAAAGAGAAAAAAAAAAACTCCTCCACCTGCATCTTCTTTTAGCTATTCATCCTATTCGACAGAAATAGTCAGTACAGTCCGACCTACCAAACGAGGCCTAAGTGTGGTAGACCTGTTAGTTCAAATGATTCACAACTGTGGAAAAGGAAACTAATGGCACAAACTAAGAAACTAGTGTAGATCCGACTATCGCTTACTCATCCTAACTTACACATAAAGTTATTCGAAATTATAGAAGCACATTTGAAAAGACGAATCCGCATCCGCCAACCTAACGACAGCGCCATGAATTTGAGTTTGGACCCAAAATTGACATGGCCGGGGCCGTAACCGGTCCTGAAAATGAGTAGAAGGGTTTTTGGGTTTGGAATTGGGTCTATAGCCTTAACAATTAAGGATGGGTGGAAGATCGTCCAAAATCTTGCGATTATTTGTATGAAGAATAAATCAGTTGTTACTTTTAATCAATTGTGAACCCTTTTGACGAGCTCGCTCGTTCATTCGAATAATTGAAATGTCTTCTACATTAAAAGATGGGAGTTTCAACAATGGCTATCAAACGACAAACTAAAAACGAAATGAGTATCAAAAGGGCCTTATAATATTTCATTGAGCCAGCTAAACCAGATTACAATCATGAAAACGAGGTTCCCCCAATGTAACCAAAGGCTCCTCAAACCAAATAATAACAAGTGGCAAGAAATCTGCCTAACTATCATATTAACATGATTCGAAGCCGGCTATCAATATAAATACAGTTGCTACAGGATTGTATAACACAACAAATATTGAACCTAAATCAAGGAAAACTTGAGCAATGTGGGAAAAGAAAAAAAAAGTACTCAGTGAGCATAACCAAAAAAGAGAGATTAGATTTGACACAATCTCAATGCATCTCTACACATCAGGAAACCAAATTCAATATATACTAAAACCCATTTTCGCTTGAAACACTGTTCATAAGCACAGTGTACGCTCTTTTTTACCCTTGCTCAATTTGTTTTATTACAGGTTTGCCACTGTTTTGCAAATTATAAATATTGGATTTGTTTCTCTTTGTTTTTTTTGTATTTTCTTCCTTCCCCGTTTTCTCTCTTCCCTCGCAATTTCTCTCCGCCAGTCAGCGGCTAGGACGGATGGCCAAACCAACCTAAAACAAACCCTTTCCTCACACCTAATTTGACTCTCAAATCGATTTCTACAAACTATCAGACCATTTTATATTATTAAGCAGCTGGGGTTTTGGTGCCTCGAGTCCGGCGAGTTGTTTCTAACCGAACGCCGGCGAATCGGACCTCCCCTTTGCCACCAATCGTCTTCCCTTCATCTCAGAAGTAAAAAAAACCCATTGCATGCCTCGATTAGTTTCGGTTCCGGCAAGTTTCTATCTCTCTTTTTATTTTTAAGTTGCAGATATTGGATTTGTTTCTCTTTGTTTTTTTGTATTTTCTTCCTTCCCCGTTTTCTCTCTTCCCTCGCGATTTCTCTCTGCCAATCAGCTGTCTTTCAGTCCAGGTCTACAATTTCGGTACACATTAACTTTCTTTCTTTTGGGAAGTAAAGTGATAAACTGAGTTGAAATTCTCTGATTCGGATCATGCTTTTTAAATTATGCGATTCTCATTAATCCATTGCTTGGCGTCGATCAGGCACAGAGAAGTGGCCACCGCAATCAGTGCTACTGCAGCACACCCCTTCAAACCCTAGAAATCATTTCCTTTTTTGGGCATCCGAAGGGCTCTCCTTATTTCTCCTGGTGACTTTCCGACGTCTTCCGGTGACGGCAGGCCCTGCATGTACGATCTTTGCTTCTTCATCTGTTCGATCTCCTCGCCGCGCCATTGTGCTCCCAATTTAGCCTTTGACAGGTAATTAAATCTCACTTCTTCTCAACTACCCAAAAGCCAAATATTTGATTTTGTTTGTTTGTTGTGCTTTGTATTTTAATTTGTTTCGTGTGCAGGTTGAGGGTATAGTGAAACAGCTCACGACGGTTGGGGATCACGATAAGATTACGGTTGTGATCAATTTGCTCACTATGGAATTCACTTACTCGCCGCAAACGAATCACCAGAAGGTATTGGTGATGGTGTCAATGTCAATTTTCCAGTTAGACTAATTTGAAGTTCAATTTGTGTGCTTATCCTTTTCCATGTTGTTAAAGTTTCAAATGCACGGATTTTGAATATATTTGTTGAATTTTGTATATGGAGAATTGATAGGATTAGCTGCTGCAATAGTTGGGTTGACCAGTGAAGCGACTCAGCATCTTGAGGTAAAGGGTTTGGGTTCAAGATCCCTCTTACTAACTTAAGATTAGCATGGTTCTGAAAGAGTACAGCAGCATTCGCAATAAAGTAAACATTATAGATGCAGATTTAATCATTACTGTTTCAACTTTTTCGATGATTAATCAGCCCCAACAATCGTATTTACAGATCTTAATGTTGATTATCATAGACGAATAGTAAGTAAGAGTATATTTAATAAGATGCCTTTTGTCAAAAAGAAACTGGGGAAATTTCATTTGTATGAGTATGGTTGTCCCCCCATGAAATGCTCCAGGGGAAGGCAAGTTTTCAATTTCACCAATACGATCACAAAGATTATCTACGCAAATATACTGATCCTCCATATATTAGGTCATTTCTCAGAGCAGCTTCCTGAACAGTATACAAAAACAAACTCGGTTGTCTCACTAACTGCCGACTTTAATTCCATACTTCCAATATCTGAATCCTAGGAAAAATGAGAGTATAAAAGAATAATAAGTTAATTTTGTTCTTCTTCTTTTACATAGAGGTCCATTAAAGCATTTTGTTTCGGTTTGTATGTATATATTTCCCATGTTCCTCTGTTTGTTGTCTGTATAACTACAAATTCATCAATTTATCAATTGGGTTGTTCTTCTTTTGTGATTTCATTAATTGGGTAGATACCTTTTATCGTTCAGGTGGTGAGATGTTGCCTATAGCAGGCATCATCTGTTACAAAAATCTTTTTAATGTTAGACTCTGTAGTTGTTGAGATTAGAGAGCTCTTTTGCTCCTTATTTTGTTCCTTAATGTCAAACTTTCTTAATGTCAGATGATTAGTATGAATGGTTTGGATATTTCTACATGTATGTAAATAGAGTTCTACATATTTTATGTGGTTTGAAACAAAAAGCACCACGAGCACCCTTGCTAGCAAATCTTACTTTTTAATTTTTGTGTGCTAGCAAATCATATGCAATTTATATTCAGTCAATTCTTAAGTGATTGAGTTCTATTTTTAATTTTTTTTTCTTTTCAGTTCGTCATTGTCGGACAAGGCAAAGAAGACACCATTAACGTAAGGAGTTACACATATGGGTGTCTTTAGTGAAACAAATCTTACTTTTTGAGCTTTATACAATTTTAAACGTTAAACTCTCACTGGGATAGGATCATAGCTTTTGAAGAACAATCCTTTTTGGCATGTAATATATGAATGTAAAAAGTACTCTCTGGTTATGATGTACTATCATTCCAATTTTAGTCATGTAATATATGAACGTAAATAGTACTCTCTAGCTATGACTATGGCTTACTCTCTGGCACATATTTTTTCACGTATATATGCCCTACTTTTTACACGTGTAAGGCAGTTTTGAAACCCGCAGCATCGCGCGGGCTTCACTGCTTGTTGAATCTAAAGAGCGGGTGATGACGGAATAAGGGGCCAGGCATATGGTGTTTACAAGAATATAAGCTAGTTATCAACATGACTGCTTGAAAAATCGATGTATCCCGATTGTTGGAAAGTAGAACAGAGACCTGTAAAATAAAAATGAAAACAACGAAATAACTTGCAGATTAAAAGATCAGATTTCAGCATATCCTCAAATTCAGTATGAATTAACGGATTATCACAAACAGATCGATAATTTGTTTTTCTATGTGGCCACTTAATGTACACAAAAATGTAGCACGTGAAACGGATACATCAAGCATAGATAGACATACAGAATCTAATGTCAGACTAATTGTGAATTGCCTAACTATTTGTCAGTTAGAAATCTAGAACCGGGCACTAAAAGTGTGTTGTTACCGTTGAGAGTTGTCCCACATCGGTAAGAGATAAAGTTTGCTATGTGCTTATATGATCTTGAGCTACTCCCCATATTACTAATTGGTTTTATGATGAACCCCAATTTCATCATGTTATCAGAGCAAAGTTGTCCATGTGTGAAGCTCAACAGCCACACGTGATCCACATCACCCAGTTGTTGTCCACGTGTATGCTTGAAAATCCGCCACATGTACGGGAGTGTGTTGAGAGTTGTCTCACATCGGTGAGGGACAAGATCACAGCCACACGTGATCCACGTTACCCAGTTGTTGTCCACGTGTATGCTTGAAAATCCGCCACATGTACTGGAGTGTGTTGAGAGTTGTCTCACATCAGTGAGGGACAAGATTTGCTATGTGCTTATATGATTTTAGGTCACTCTCTATATTGCCAATTGATTTTATGGTGGAACTCCAATTTCATCATGGTATCAGAGCAATGTCGTTCACGTGTGAAGCCCAACGGCTACATGTCACCCAGTTGTTGTCCACCTGTAGGCTTAAAAATCCGCCACACGTGCGGGGGCGTGTTAAGAGTTGTCCCACATCGGTGAGGAATAAGGTTTGCTATGTGCTTATATGATCTTGGGCTACTCCCCATATTGTCAGTTCGTTTTATGGTAGAACCCCAATTTCATCAGTTACAACGTATGCATCCATACCACACTGCTAACACAGCTATATCAGAATACACTAGCATGACAATGAACAGTAGCCAGTGATGACTAAGAACTAATTGCAATTTGGCATGAACTTAATCCAACCCATAACAGGCAATGTCATGTCAAGTTTCAGATCTTATATAATGTGAATCTTACAAATCAAGGGAGACGGGAGAGAGCTTTGTTGTGAACCCGGATCAGGGCTTCACCACAACTGCAGTACTTAAAGAGTGAGTGTTTCCGCATCCTTGACAGTTCTGGACATTCCATGGCCGAACCTTCCACCATCTTGCTCATCATATGGGTTTCCCCGATAATTAGAACTCGCTTCTTCATTCTCCGAACAGCCAGGTCTTTCAGTTAGGAACTGTTCCCAGAAAACATCATTTACCCTAACCGGAACCGGTGCGGGCACTTGATTGTTATGTGTGGCTTCTTGGGAGGAAGTTTTAGGTTTGCCGTCATCAGCTAGATTTTTGTTTGTAAAGGCCCTTAAATCCGATTCTTTGCCATTATCATTTAGCTCTGACGCTGCAGATTTGTTGGTATCCTGACCTACTTGGTGTACTGCAGCTGAAGGACTGTTATGGACTTGCGACGGAGTAGATGCCAGAGTGAGATTTAAGTGGCAGGATATATGGCCATCACCTTCTTCATTAGAAGGCAAACCTGGCTGTAAGGAATGACGTCTTGGGCTTCCAACAGATGGTGCCTTCTGCGACAACAACGAATCCATTTTGAAAGCAAAAGATGTTCCAGTATCTGAAAGTTCTAAGGTTTCAGGTGCAAATAAAACGCCTTCTGTTCTCATCTGTGCACCTTTAAGTTCTTCAGATATTTTCCTAGTTGAACTACCCCCATCTTCATTGGAACTCTGCGTGCTAAGCGAAACCAAGTTCATGTCTGAAACAGCTGGTGATAATTCTAGTCTAAGTTTATTTGAGAAGTCTTGGTGGAAAACATTTCCAAACTCAGATCTGGAACTACTTTGGTTTTCCACAAAACCATTCTCCACAACTGGCTGTAGGTTTTCAATGTCAGGCAATCGCCT
This sequence comes from Crataegus laevigata, assembly GCA_963580275.1. Taxonomy (NCBI): domain Eukaryota; kingdom Viridiplantae; phylum Streptophyta; class Magnoliopsida; order Rosales; family Rosaceae; genus Crataegus; species Crataegus laevigata. Next base: position 1,992,029 of record OY756944.1, read on the forward strand.
TTTCTTATTAAATGCTGAGAAATCCATAGATTCAATTTTTCTAGTGAGGTGTTCAATAAAATTAGGGTTGTGAACAGCCTCATCTAAGAATGTCAGCAAATTCTTCTGCCGTTGTTCCATACCACTCACCCGCTGTGCTAAGTTTTCCAACTGAAGCTTTGCAGCAGATCGCTGCTGTTTGAACGTTGAAACACTTGCCTCGAGTGCGGCTTTGTCATGTGAAAGCTTCTCAATTTCGTCATCAAGAGCTGCTCTTTCAGGATCAACCATAGAACCTTGAGGATTGCTGTGGCTGTGAATGGGTTTTCTGCGGTGGATATTCTTAAGCAGATGCTTCTGATCTTGTATGAAGTCTTCATTAGCAAATTCCCATCTCTCAGGATCAATCTTTCGAAATCCCTGTGACAAATTCATGTCCAAACATACTAAGTTAAATTATATCAACAGTCACTTCCGACAATATAAAAATGATGATTACCTAGAGATGATACATTAATTATTGTACAATGTATCTGAAAGAGGGTGAGTGCCAGAAATACTGAAATTCATGCATTCAAAAATACAACCAAGGAAGGACCTATGGTTAAATTATTGTACAATGTATTTGAAAGTCAGTTCACGACAGTCACTCCCTGCAACCTCTTGTTACTTGAAAACCTCAATAGGCAGCCCAAGCACATTTGGTATCTGTATCACTAAAAGTGTACTAAAGGTTTTACAGTCCGGACTGCAAAGCAATGTATTGTTCTAAAAGCCAAAGAATTTTGATAACAGTTTCATTGATCAAGAATTTAGAAATATACATTCGGCTTTTTGGATGCGCTCCCACGTAATCGAAACTACACACCTAAAGTATCCCTCTTTTTTTTCATAATTTTTTATGATGAACAAATGTAGTGGAAGCAACAGCAAATACAAATTACATCCACAATCAACCACCATTTTCAAGTCTGCACATTTAGAGGAAAACATCATCTCCCTAAAATCGGAGGAGCCGAAAAGCCCTGCAATTTCCTAAAAATGCTAATACTTGGAAACAGGGAAGTGAAAACCAGCAACAATCCAAACACAGAGAGGACTAAATTTCCAATACCCAAACACAGAATTACCAAAACATGAAAATTCTCCGAGCTCCGTCCACACAGAAGCAAATTGGGGGAAAAATGTACAATGCTTTCAAGATTTTCAAGAACTTAACAATTCACCTAAATCAAAATCTTGAGAGGCAAGAGCTTACGTATGTATTGAGCTGACGAATGAAGCTGGAGAAGTTGTTGTGCTTGAAATAGGTGGGGAGCAGAACCCGGGCGAACTCGGGCGGGTTCCAGACGACGAAGCTGTTCTTGTTCGAGCTCCATGACACGATCTCGTCCGTCGCGGAATCGTCCACCATGTTGTACGTCTTCAGAAGAAACGGCGCCGGGCCACCGCCTCCGCCGGCAGTCGAGCCTCCTTCCATGATGGAGAGTCGGGTCAGGGTTAGGGCGGACTCGATTGGAGTCAGTTTCGGGATCCGATTGGAACGTTCGAGAGAAATGGAACAAATTTGACGACAGACTGGAGAGAGAGAGAGAGAGAGGAAAATTCGAGTCGAGACGCCACCGGTTGACAGAGTTGACTTGAATGCACACGTGTTTACAATATATGGTTTTTGTATGTCTGTCACCACGTCATCATTCAAATACAGAACAATACATCTTTTCTAATTGGTGATAAATAAAAATAAAGAAAACTAACTACGAATTCAAATCTTTTTTAAAGATATAATGAATAGTATCAGATAAAAATAAAAATGTGAATTTTTGTTAAAAGTAAAGTCTAAAATATCGATGATATTGGAAATATCGGTAGTTCAAAAATACAAAAATTTCGATGGAAATATCGGGATATTATCGATATCGATACAAATTGAATAAAAACCAAGGAAATTGTAAGAAAAACTTGAAAATTTTTATTGAAACTTTGCATGATATTTATTTAGTCAATTATCTATTAGTTTATCACAAAAAAATTGAAAGGAAATGCATTGCATGATGGATTTAACTGATTTAAGTTTATTATATAGCGAGCTGGCAAACATTGTGAATGTAGAAAATATTTAGTAATTAATGAAAGAAGTTTAAACACACCATAATCATTTATATATAATGAATTAGTACAATATTTTACACTTTATACATTGCATGGTAAGATACATGAGTGACTTAGTACCACATAGAGTTCCTATAAGGTTCAAAATTTTCACTATCTTCATCATCTCTATGTGTAGAGTAAGTGTATTGTGAAGAGTAGTCATCAAATGATAAATCTCCAAAATATTTTTGCATGTAATTGTTAACATGTTACCCATATGGATCCGAGATTGGTTGACGTTGTCATAAGCAAAATCATTTGAAGATTGAGTCTCAGATTCTTTCCATGAGTCGCTCGATCCCATCCCAACAGGAATGAGATATGAAGGGTAGGTAACGGGATTTTAAAACCACACAAATTTAACCCTCTTTTTGACAGATGTAGTATAGATGTAAGTAGGGTATCGTTCTAGGCCGGGGATTAGGAGGGCTTGCTAAAACCTCTAAAATAATTTAAAAACGTAAAAACAAAGTTTAAAACACTAAACTAAAATAAAAACACTTAACTAAAATAACTCAAAATAAAACTAACAAATAAACTAAAATAAATCAAAAGACTCAAAACAACTCAAGACTCTAGAAAATACAAACTAAGCTAAAAACTTGAAACACACTAAAAATGACTCAAAATAATGAAAACAATTTAAAATAAAAACTAGGAAATTAATTGGACGGAAATTAAATTAAAAGATTAAAAATAATAAAAATTAACTAAATAATAATATTTTAATAATGGGGGGGTGAATTGGTTTTTACGAAACGTAAATTAAACTTAAATAAATTACAACTTGACAAAAACATAAAATAAAAGTGAACAGATAGACGACGGATTGGCTAGAGGGTTCTTCTCCACACATGACACATAAGCAACCTAAATTGATTTTCAGTTGTTCTTTCAATAAATTGTAAATTTTCAACGCCCCAAATTAACCATGAATTGCATAGATTAATTCTCAGATTTTCCTTAAGTTAATGGATTGGATGATTGCATACGACAACCCAAAACATTCCCCACAAGTTCCCTACATGAATTGCATAATAGAGATACAAGCGAGAATCATTAAGTTCTATGAAAACCATAAGCATTGACGAGGCACTTATTACTATGAATTGCATGAAACTTATGCCAAGAATTTACTTAACGCGATTGTGACTAGCAACCTTCACTACTCATGAATATAAGTTCATAACGATTAGGTGAAATTCACTTATATTCTAGCATCAAATTCATGCATGTAAATTAAGTATGCATTCTTAATCGACAAACATAAATAAGTTATTAATCAAGCAGTTAAGCAAATTAAATCACAACTCAGAAATCACAACTGAAATTACCAATTCAAATTACAAATATAATCATGGTTTCGAATTAACCTCTAGCCAATATAATATTTATTTACACATTATTAAAACTGAAACAGAAATTAAAAACAAGAGTTTAAGAAAGATTAAACCGAATTGGAGTTGTGAGGAGTTTCTGTGCAATTGCACCGTGAGCTTATTGCCGTGGCAGCTGCTGTGCACTCCAGCTGCTTTTTTTTCAGTGTCAGGCGAAGGCCCTCTGAGCGTTACTGCTTTGCTGCCTTTGGTTTTCTCAGCTGCCGCCAACTAGCAGCTCATGTTCTCACCGAGGCTCCCTCCGTCTGACAGCCCTGCCGCAGCTGCCTTGCCTATGGTTCAACGCTGCCTTCGCAGCTCCCCTCACGTGGCAGCCCCGTCTCACTGCCTTATGGCAGCTCCCGCAGCTCCCTCGATCTCCTGTTTTTGATTCCTTTTTTTGTTTCAATCCGTGCGCCCCTTCCCGAGGATCACCCCTGCTGGCGCTGCCTTCAAAGGCAGCTTATTATCCTCCTCCCATTCTTCGGCCCCGAGACCTCTTTTAATATCAATTCCTTTATTCTATTTTTCCTCTCTGGCAGCACCCTTCTCACTGCTCCATCCCGTCTGTTCTCCCCCACAAAACAGTTTTTCTTCCTTTTATTATTTGCTTCCCTTTGCCTTTCATTTATGCCAATTGCATATGTCCATCATTGGCTTCCACTATCTCCTCCCACTTATGCTGTTCTTTTATTTTTCTAATGCACATGCCACTTGTTTTTCTCCTGATTTGCACCGCCCCACATGTTGTTTTCATCATGACATCTACTCTTTTTTATATTTTTCTTTTTATTTCCTCCACATGCTGCCCGTTGCACCTATTCTTTTGTTTTTCTTTTTCTTTCACCTATAATCACACACACAACACATTATATATATATATATATATATAAATATATATAAATATATAAATAAATTATTTTCTAAATAATAAGTTCTATTCAACAAGTAAGATAGTTTAGACAAATTTATTACTTAACACTTCACTTATTCTATTTTTATTTTCTTAGCTAGATGAATTCTTATAAAACATAAAAAGAACGTAAATAGCTCAAAATATAACGAACTAACTAAGAAAAGACGAGTGAATTTGATGTAAAAATGTATATAAATATGATCCGATCAAATACCCCCACACTTAGCTTTTGCTAGTCCTCGAGCAAAACAACGAAAACAGAAAAAGTAATAACATGAAAAACATTAGCTTCCCCTTATTTGACCCTCATAGAATTTCATTCGAGGACATAAAACATCAAGAACCATAGCTAGCACAAAACAAACTAATTCCAGTTCATCTTCCTTATTCAAATATTAGCAGTAATCTTTAAATCATCATTGAAGTGTAGTGTGTGAGATAGCCATGTTAATGCAATTTCAAGTTTTTATTTTTAAAATCATTATATGCAAACTAGCAACCTTCTCACGGGATATGCACTCAATCACACATGTGTTTAGTTTTAATGTGTTTCGCTCAAAGAAACAAATGTGAAAGATCTACCATAAGCTTGCATAAAAATCACTTCTCCATAATCATAATTGCACAACTTAAATCAAGAGGACTTTTATTGGATGTAATGAGGCTTAGGGATAGGGCTATTGAAACGAAAGAATAGGAAAGCACAAGTTCCAAGTTACATTGCAAACAATTCTTTTGTTGAGATTTATAAGAACTCAAATTTTCCAGCGATTCTTTTAACACCTCCAACCACACCCATAAACTGAAACTTTAAAAACTTTTTTTTTATTTTCTTCGTATACAACCTCTCTTTTTCTTTTCTTTTCTTCTCTTTTTTCTCTTTTTTTTTTAAAAAAAAAAATAAATACAAATATGAAATACCCCCACACTTATTCTATTGCCAAACTCCTTCCAAGTACTTCACAAACATTTCTCAAAAGACAGTCTCAAATTGCTTGCTTGGAAAGGGTAAGGAAACATGTTTGAGGTATACGGGTAGACATATCTGGTGATAAGAAATAAAAGGTTCAACATAAATGCGGCTCAAATAGGCAATCTAATGATATCATTTTTTTTTCTTCTGGGAAATAAGGTTATTTGGGCCATGGTGGTGAACCTAATGCCTCTATCATTTTCAAGTTCATGCAATCAATGACAAATATTTCAAAAGATCGTTACGCAAGTTCTAGAGATGCATCTCACATAAGTTCATCACACATGAAAGAATAGGAGTGTATGAAAAATGCACACACTTTCAATAGGCTCAAAACCTCACATAGGATGTATACGGTCACTAAATTCACATATGAAGCTTTAATTCATGCTTTAGTTTCACATCAACAAGGCTATGTGCATTTGGTTTTTCAAAGATGATCAAACATGTACAATACTAACAAGAGAATAAGGAATTTCACATAACACATGTTAACTAAGTTCTTGATAATCATGGTTCAAATTCGATCCAGTTATATCATTGGGTCGGGAAACTAATAAAAATCTAATTCAAAACAATAAGGAAAACAAGACAATTTTTTTGGATTTTTAAAAAATTTTCGAAAAAATTAAATAAAACAAAACTAATTAAGAAAACAAAAAGCAATAACATGGAAACAAATGAAACCAGTTCAAAGTCGAAGGTACAAAAATTTTCAATTTGGTCATTTTTTTACTCTGATACCCCCACACTTAAACTAGACATTGTCCCCAATGTCAGAAAACAATAATAAGCAAATAAAAATAAAAATGAATAAAAAATACGAAACAAAATAAAGAAAAGGGACTGAAAACTTCTCTAATTTGCAGAAAACCAAGCGATGACCCCCAAGCGTAAATTTTGCAATCAACTTCAAGGGAGGAAATAACCAAACGTTCCTGCAAAGAAAAGAAATAAATCAGTTAAGCACGCAAGCAAAATATAGAAAAAAGCAAACGAAAAATAAAAATTGAAAATAAAAGACAACGAAAAGAACTAATAGGTGATCATTGGTCGTCCTTGTTGATTTTCCACAGCTTTCATCTTGAACTGGATGGGCCTCCTTCTGGCAAGTGCTCCTCAGCTTAGTTGAGGATGAATCAGCACGTGTCTCCACATGCTTCAAGTAGTCCGGTCTCCACGCAGGTGTGGCATCTTCTTGAACTCTTGGATCAACCCAGACTCATCTGCTCTTGGGTGCACCTCAGACTCCTCCTGCTTCGTCTGTGAGGTACTTTTGTTTTTGAAGAAGTACCTCAACACAGGTTTATTTTTGAAGTGTGTTGGGAGGGGTCTGAGATGAGTACTCGAGAGCAAGACTAGGTAAGCAATCAGGATCTCACTTTCTCCACGTTCCTCAGATGAAGGAGAGGAGAAAGCATAATATGAGATACTTTTGCTTTTAACCTTTTTAATATGAAATACTTTTGCTCTGGAAGGTTTGTTTTCTGGGGTGATCCAAGGGATGAAGAACACTGAGTGACTCGAAAGGTTTCTTTGGGAAGACATTATCGGAGATGAAGAGAGGAAGAGAGGTTGAGAGGTGGAGAGGGTGTGAAGGTGTGCCTTTGATGTGGAAGGCGAAGGTCGAGACTTATAGAAAATTTTCTTCCTCAACCGGAACTATTCCCGCACTATTTGTCGGCAGCCGGTGATGGATGAACAGTACCCGTTACGCGCTTTCTGACAAAGCTTCCGTAATTTCCGCGAAGCTGACTACGCATGCGACGAGTGACGACAAATTGGAATGATGATCCTTTGAAAACCGGGGTTCAAAACCGGGTGCGGCTCGTGGTTTTCGCAACGCTCCACGCTGCACGTGATGAGTCACGACAAACTGGAAAAAACAGAACCACGTGATTACTGAGTCAAGCCCAGCTTTTGAGAAAGGAGCGTCGGCCTTCGATTTGCGCGAGGACGCGTCTTCAACCTCAGAGGAGCGCCTCTCTTTGATTTGCTTCTTTTTATAGAGGCGCTAATTCTGCTCCATCTCACACTTGAACTCCCTCAAACACTTCCTTCTGAAAATACTCCCTTCTGTAAACACTCATAATCCTTCCAAACTCTTCTTGCACTTCTACACTCTTAATCTTTCCGCTCTCTTCTCCCGCTTCAGCAATCTTAATCTTTCCGAACTCTTTTCTTCCTCAACCCCCTCTAAAAATGTCTTGCCCTTCCGACCGTCGCCTAAACTTGAATGTCGGGGAAGACGATGACTCGTCTTCTCCGAACAACATTTGGAATCCATCCTTCATATCCCCCAATGGTCCTCTTACAGTCGGGGACACAATGATGAGGAACGATATAACCGCAACGGTGGTTGCAAGAAACCTTCTTACTCCCAGAGACACTAGGTTGCTGTCTATGCGGTCAGACGAGCTGGCTGTTCAGGACTCACTGGCTCTCAGTGTCCAGTGTGCAGGCTCAGTTTCAAACATGGGTCAGCGCCTGCTTGCAAGATCTCGTCAGGTGGAGTCGCTAATGGCGGAGGTGGTCAGTCTTCGGCAAGAAGTCAGAGGACTCAGGCACGAGAACAAGGAGTTGCACATGCTCGCAACTAGCTACTCGACCAGCATGAAGAGGAAGCTGGACCAGCTGCAGGAGTCGGACGGTCGAATCCAGAGTGATCATGAGCGGTTCATGGCGTTACTCCCGCGGTTTATGTTGCCTTCGTCCTCTGGAGCAGCACCAAGCGTTCCGGCTCCGGAGATTCCAACTCTGGCTCTTCGTCTTCCCGGAGCTCCGTCAACCTCTGAGGCGCCACCTAACCAAAACCAATGATTGCTATTAGTTTTTCGTATTATTGTAATTTTTTTTTTTTTTTTATGCTTTTAATGTTTATTTAACTAAATATATATATATATATATATATATATATATATATATATATATATATATATATATATATATTACTAATATTATTTTTATTATTATTAATTTTTTTGTTATTTTTTTTTATTTTTTTTTTATTTTTTTTAATTTTTTTAAATATTTTTTTTTTTTTCAGGGTTATTTTAAGCAAAATAAAATATGTAAAATATGTAAATTAATGTAAAAGGACTTCGTTTATCCGCACTTAAAATAAACATAGCCATAAATTTATTTAAACACAAACTAAATAAAAATCAACCAAATAACAAAATTAACTAAGCAAAACAAAATGAACGTAAAAGCAATAAAGAAGAAGGTCAAGAAATGCAAATCTGATTGCTTGGGTTGCCTCCCAAGAAGCGCTTGCTTTAACGTCTTTAGCCGGACGATTCTTTCCATTATCCTCCCCTCGGCTCCATAGCATGGAATTTATCTTTTAATGGGAGGTGATACTTGAAATGATTCGGCAATGGCATTAATTCAAGAGTGGGTGCCTGAATCATAAAAATCAGATTGTTAGTAAAAAACAAAATTAAAAATGGAGAAGATGGCTTACTTTCATTCTCCGACGCAAACTCAATGACAAAAACTACGTTTTTGGATATCTCCGGGATTTTGAACTTGGCCAAATTTATTATGATTGTTGTGGCTTGTCCCGTGTCATCAAACTCAATTTCTTGGGCCTTTGTTTCTTGCACGGCCTCTTTGATGTATTCTTGATGTTGCCCAACCACTTCGATATCTTGAACCATTGGAAGAGCGTCCATAATGTCTTTTTCACTATCTTCGAAATTTGGAATTAAAATTCTGCAAGGAAAAAGAACATTTGGTGGAAAAATATCAGAATGAATTGAACTTGGAACAACCTCACCATAGTTGGACGACATAGGGACTTGAGGGGTTTGAGACAAGAATTCGTCTAAACTGCCCAAGTCGTTCTCCTCATCTTCTGCTTGCAGCGGTGATTCGTCCAAGTTTGGGCTGTGTATGGACGGTTCTAAGACAACTTCATCCTCCACGTCACCTTCCAAACTGGTGGCTTCATCGATTTCACAATCTTCCTTTGAATTTTCAATAGGTGAGTCGGAGAGTTCACTTTGATCTTTAATCTGTGCCATGAATTCCATAATTTGCCCAACTTTTATATCCAATTCGTCCACTCTGTTGGTCCGGTCTTGCATCTCCTGGATTCGATTTTCCACTCCCTGATTCAAAGAGGAGAGTAACTTATTAAACGTATCATTATCCAGAGATGTACCTGAATCGAATTGGGCATATTCTTGTGGTGGCTGTGACGGTTGACATGGCCATTGATAGAACTCTTCCGATGACTGCAATTGTTCTTCTTTTTGTGAGCCCTGCGTCAAAGAAATTAGTCCTTCAAGAATTTCATTATAATTTACGGCCATACTTGAATTCGATTGGAATTGTTGTGGGGGATACTGTGGTGGCTGCATAAGTCTGGAATAGAACTCGTCTTGCTGCCAATATCCACTTTGTTGAAATTGCTGAGGTTCATCCCACATCTGATTGGAATAACCTCTCCAATCCGAATTGCAAGCGTTGGAATACATGTTGCCCCTTGGTTGGCTGTGGCCTTGATATCCCCAATCATCTTCATATGCAGAAAATTGAGGATATTGCTGAGTTTGATATCCTTGCCCATAGGGCACATCAAGTGTAGGGACACTTGGCATTGAGGTCCGTTCGGCATTTTGAGTCAATTGAGCAGTGAGCTGCGCCAATTGAGCTTGAATACTATCCATGTCTTGCTCCATTAGTACCTAAAATTAAAGAAAGAAAAATAAATCAAAAATCAAAAGTAAAACACAAAAACACAAACAAACAAACAAACAAAAATTAAACACAAACAAAAAAATAAAGGGATTAGCAAAGTTACTAATCCCCGGCAACGGCGCCAAAAATTTAACGGGATTTTAAAACCACACAAATTTAACCCTCTTTTTGACAGATGTAGTATAGATGTAAGTAGGGTATCGTTCTAGGCCGGGGATTAGGAGGGCTTGCTAAAACCTCTAAAATAATTTAAAAACGTAAAAACAAAGTTTAAAACACTAAACTAAAATAAAAACACTTAACTAAAATAACTCAAAATAAAACTAACAAATAAACTAAAATAAATCAAAAGACTCAAAACAACTCAAGACTCTAGAAAATACAAACTAAGCTAAAAACTTGAAACACACTAAAAATGACTCAAAATAATGAAAACAATTTAAAATAAAAACTAGGAAATTAATTGGACGGAAATTAAATTAAAAGATTAAAAATAATAAAAATTAACTAAATAATAATATTTTAATAATGGGGGGGTGAATTGGTTTTTACGAAACGTAAATTAAACTTAAATAAATTACAACTTGACAAAAACATAAAATAAAAGTGAACAGATAGACGACGGATTGGCTAGAGGGTTCTTCTCCACACATGACACATAAGCAACCTAAATTGATTTTCAGTTGTTCTTTCAATAAATTGTAAATTTTCAACGCCCCAAATTAACCATGAATTGCATAGATTAATTCTCAGATTTTCCTTAAGTTAATGGATTGGATGATTGCATACGACAACCCAAAACATTCCCCACAAGTTCCCTACATGAATTGCATAATAGAAATACAAGCGAGAATCATTAAGTTCTATGAAAACCATAAGCATTGACGAGGCACTTATTACTATGAATTGCATGAAACTTATGCCAAGAATTTACTTAACGCGATTGTGACTAGCAACCTTCACTACTCATGAATATAAGTTCATAACGATTAGGTGAAATTCACTTATATTCTAGCATCAAATTCATGCATGTAAATTAAGTATGCATTCTTAATCGACAAACATAAATAAGTTATTAATCAAGCAGTTAAGCAAATTAAATCACAACTCAGAAATCACAACTGAAATTACCAATTCAAATTACAAATATAATCATGGTTTCGAATTAACCTCTAGCCAATATAATATTTATTTACACATTATTAAAACTGAAACAGAAATTAAAAACAAGAGTTTAAGAAAGATTAAACCGAATTGGAGTTGTGAGGAGTTTCTGTGCAATTGCACCGTGAGCTTATTGCCGTGGCAGCTGCTGTGCACTCCAGCTGCTTTTTTTTCAGTGTCAGGCGAAGGCCCTCTGAGCGTTACTGCTTTGCTGCCTTTGGTTTTCTCAGCTGCCGCCAACTAGCAGCTCATGTTCTCACCGAGGCTCCCTCCGTCTGACAGCCCTGCCGCAGCTGCCTTGCCTATGGTTCAACGCTGCCTTCGCAGCTCCCCTCACGTGGCAGCCCCGTCTCACTGCCTTATGGCAGCTCCCGCAGCTCCCTCGATCTCCTGTTTTTGATTCCTTTTTTTGTTTCAATCCGTGCGCCCCTTCCCGAGGATCACCCCTGCTGGCGCTGCCTTCAAAGGCAGCTTATTATCCTCCTCCCATTCTTCGGCCCCGAGACCTCTTTTAATATCAATTCCTTTATTCTATTTTTCCTCTCTGGCAGCACCCTTCTCACTGCTCCATCCCGTCTGTTCTCCCCCACAAAACAGTTTTTCTTCCTTTTATTATTTGCTTCCCTTTGCCTTTCATTTATGCCAATTGCATATGTCCATCATTGGCTTCCACTATCTCCTCCCACTTATGCTGTTCTTTTATTTTTCTAATGCACATGCCACTTGTTTTTCTCCTGATTTGCACCGCCCCACATGTTGTTTTCATCATGACATCTACTCTTTTTTATATTTTTCTTTTTATTTCCTCCACATGCTGCCCGTTGCACCTATTCTTTTGTTTTTCTTTTTCTTTCACCTATAATCACACACACAACACATTATATATATATATATATATATAAATATATATAAATATATAAATAAATTATTTTCTAAATAATAAGTTCTATTCAACAAGTAAGATAGTTTAGACAAATTTATTACTTAACACTTCACTTATTCTATTTTTATTTTCTTAGCTAGATGAATTCTTATAAAACATAAAAAGAACGTAAATAGCTCAAAATATAACGAACTAACTAAGAAAAGACGAGTGAATTTGATGTAAAAATGTATATAAATATGATCCGATCAGTAGGGAAATAATTGGTTATGAGTATAACCATAGTTACTACTTCCCACTCCAACAGAGTCCGAAGTTATAAATAACGAGTCATCTTCTTGACTTGACAAAGTCTCTTTCCCTATTTCTCTACGAGTATAGTCCTTCCCTATGGCACCAATTCCTGGTCCTACCCGCCTACTGCCATGGTCCTCATCATGTGTTGCATGCGTGAAGTTTGCCTCACCAGTGAAGGGGCTCATAAATCCGGGAGGTGGTCTAACATAGTTTCCATATCCATCACTACCTCCAGCTCCACTATATCCTTCATCATTCCCACCTCCGGTGGTAGGTGAGTTTCCTGATCTTGTACTAGAGCTATCATTAATATCAGCAGGATCTTGTGGTTGTGTAGGATTGGAAGAAGGTGGAATTCCAGTGTTTCTTGGTCTTGGGCGCAAAAGTTCTTCCAAAGAGTCAGCGTTGCTAGATTCCACCTCCTTCTCTAATACTCTTTCTAAATTTATCCCTTCATTACGTGCTTCTTCAGCAACTCTTAGAGCTGGGTTGCCTTCATCATCATCTAAATGAAGAGGTCTAATCCATTGATAAAGTTGGTTATCCTCTGTATCATCATCTTCAGTAACAATATCAAACACATCTAGTGGGTCACCACGGTCAACATGATATATTTTTGCTTCTTTGTCTCGAATTTGAAGCTTCATGTTGTAGTAGCAATAAACTAATTTTTCCAACCTACTATGAGCCAACCTATTTCTTTGCTTTGTGTGTATGAGTGCAAATGTACTCCAATTTCTTTCACAAGCAGATGAGGAAGTTGTTTGTGATAATACTTTGATTGCTAACTTTCTCACAGTTGGTGCATCAGTCCCATACATGATCCACCATTCAGCTATAATGAAAAACAATGTTGATAAGCCTAATACCTCCAACAAATTCTATTATAAACTGATAGTGAAGTATGTTTACACTCACTAGAAGACATTTTTGTTCGAGCAGCAACTGATGTTAGTTCTCCAAAAGTTCTTCTTGCATCTTTAAACCATGTTAGCTGAATTCAATAAATCGTGTTAGTTTAATCCAACAATGTAATTATTATAATTTAAGTAATTGTGTACCTCATTTCCAAATTAGCCAACTGCTGGTGATGCAAGGTCTAATTTAGAGTATACATTATGTACAACACGTATAAGGGTACCATCATCTCCAACACCAGGTCTGTATTGGTATCGAGGATTCAAATAATATGATATTCAAACAAACACATACTCTAATAAGAGAAATAATACTTATGCAACTAAAGAAATGAATTGCAAATTATGACATAATTTATACCTGCTGCGTGCAAATCACGGTATAGTGTTTTATACCATCGGTCATCAATTATCTTTATGACCCACATTGCACCATGTTTTCTTTTCAAGTCCTCCTTCACTACACGCATCAACTCATATATTGCCCCTATAGTAAGATACACTTCTGTGTCAACGATCTGTAAAACTTTGTAAAGAGGTTCAAACACTTGGCACACATGTTCTGATTGAGTCCAAAAAGCATGATCAAGCACTATACTTTCCACCATACGACCTGCATTTGAGCGGCTGAAATTGTGGTTAGCCCAATCGTCACTAGTGAATAGTTGCTTCAACCCTGCTTTCTTCTTAAGTAGGCTGTCTAATGCAATATAGTTGGTGACGAATTGAGTGGTAGATGGACGAATAATTTATCCCTTGCAAAATTCACGCATCTTTGCCAACAACCAATCGTGATTGTAAATATAATTTGTGATCATTCTAGCTCTTTTTACAACATTAGCAATATTCTCTCTCTTCCCCATTGCCTCAAACATGAGGTCAATACAATGTGCTACACATGATGTCCAAAACACATTATGATGCTTCATTAACTTTTTTCTAGCTTTGATAAATGCAGAACCGTTGTCGGTCACAACTCGGACAACATTATGCACTCTCACCTCCATGATTACATCCCTCAATAATTTGTAAATATACTTGTAGTTCTTTATATGGTCTGAAGCATTAACGGACTTAAAAAAAAAATTTCTTTCCCTTGGAGTATACCATGAAGTTTATGATAAACAATTTGGTCGAGCCAGTCCATCCATCACACATGATTGTGCAACCATTAGTTTCCCACTTTGACCTCAACTTGTTAACATACTCGCCAACGTCTTTATACTCCATTTCCCAATATTTGTTTCTTACCTCATAGGGAGTGGGAGGTTGTACTCCAACACCGGCCTGTTGACATCCTAATACCATATTTTTTAAATGATGTGATGATGCCTTCTCAGCAGGGACATTTTCATAGATAAAGAACTTGCTAATTAGACGCCTTTTTCCCTCCTTCACATTACCTCCAGTGAAATAACTCCAAACACTCTTTTGACGTGCTTTTGATGACTTATATAAACTTGGGGCTATTGGTGGTGTTGGTTGTGATTCTCTAATACTTACTCCCCGTCTCATTTGTGCACCACCACTTGTCCCGGAACCTTGTGCTCTATTATGAATTTTATGAAGGTGTTCTCTTTCCCGTGCTGATTGTTTGGAGGCACGTAATGCTTGTTTGAAATTGCGTCGTTCTTCAAGTCCCATGTCATCATCACATTCGTCCTCATCGTCATCGTCATCACTGTCAACCGCTTGGCCAATGACTTCTCCTCGTAGCCCAGCTAGAATATTTTCCATTCCATGTGTTTTCTTTTCCTTCTGGTGTTTTTTATTTTTTTAAATAAGGTGGTGATGAATGCCTTTACTTCTGGGGGGACATTATCGCATCGTTGGACATTATTTCCTGGATCTAATCCACTAAGATGGTACTTAAGTCGTGTCACTCCACCACTCTTCATTACCCGACCACAATATTTGCAAATTGTGCCATGTTTGTTTCCGTCTATTGGGTCTTCACGTTCCTAAGTTGGATCACGTTTAGTAACTACACTAGACATCTTAAACGTACCTATATTTATTTTTCATGGAAATTGGGCAATTATTTTTTGGCCAAAAAATATAGTAGTGACGGTTATATAAGAGAACCTGAATAATAAAGTTATTCTACAGAAGAATTAAATAGGAAGTAAAGAAAATGATTGTAAGAATTTAAGTAATTATAAAAATAATATGGAATAATAAAACCTAATATTAATGAATAATAATCCAATTTGATAATAAAATAATAAATAACATTAAACATATTAAAATTATCTTAGGGAATAATTATACAACATTACTTAATTACTTCAAAAAATTAACATGCAAGTATTATTTGGTTCTTAGAACACGTGCACGGGTCCACACAAATTTTTTTTTGTTGTTGTATAAATTACAATAATATAAATATAAATTTGAAAACTTACCTTAAATGTGTAAAGGCCAAATAGAATCCGTGTGGACCAACAATAAAATAATAATTACACAAATGTAATAAATCTGGAACTTTCAATGTCGTACGTAGCAGCAAAACCTCGACGATCCTTTGCAGCTTGCCGTCTGTGAATAAATGAGAGAGAAAGAAGGTATTTAACATTTAATTTGAAGTGGCGCGAGGTACATATCCATTTATTCAGTTTGAAGCTCTGAAAGGGTTTTGGAAAGGCTCTGAAAGGGCTAAGGGGAGAAAAAGAAACGAAAAGGTGTAATAGAGGTTTTTCAATTTTTGAAGGGTCAAAAAAGGTGTGATGATCTGATACTCCACCTCTGGGAATGTGAAGGAGTTGGAAGTGGCACGGTTTTGAGTATGAAACCACCACTACTTTTTGTCTTTTCGAAAGTTGTCAAAAGTTTGAGATTTATACATATAATATATATATATATATATATATATATATATATATATATATATATATATATATAGCGTTTAGATTTATATATAGGGTTTGGGGGATTTATATTATATATATAAATGTTATATGAATTATTTGGATTTTTTTTCTCTCTCAGATAACACACACACACACACACACAGACCCTCAATCTCTCGATCCTTCTCCCTCATTCCTCTCTTTGTTTCTTCTCTGGTTCTCCCCCCATCTCTTCTATGTAACTCTCCTTCCCAGAGCAGACACACACACACCCCACTTCCCCGTGTTTCCCCCTTCCCAATCCCTTGAACCTTCTCTCTCATTCCTCTCCTTGTTTCTTCTCCCCCAATCTCTGCAACTCTCCTTCCCGGAGCACAGACACACCACACCCACACCCCACCATGACCTCCACCACAGTGGCGCACACTCCGGCGAACACCATCACCACCTGTGGACCGTTCCTCCTCATTTTCTCACTTCCCGGCGAGCACCATCAGGCAAGGGGAGGCCTTGTTTAGGCCGTACGAAGCGGATGATCCATCAAACCCGAGAGGGTTTTGGGATCCGGAGAAAAGGGATTGTTCATTTTGTTGGGTATGAGCGTGGATTGCAGAGAGGTGCAGATCTTGGCAGCTGCGACGATGGAGCCTCGACTGCAGTTGCGACGACAGAGCCTCGGCAATATTATCAATAATATCGCGATATATTGACGATAATTAAGTGAATAAGTGTGAAAATATCGCATTCTAAAAAAAACGATATTATCGGCGATATTTCACCAATAATATCGATATTTTAGACCTTGGTTGTAACTTAATCACAAAGCTCAATCGGTTAGAATAAGACCAAGCTGACTTTATCTAGTTTCTCTTTCTAGAAAAAAAAAACACTCTTTATTGAAACACCACCCCATCATTCTCCTTCATGGCTAGCCCTAGCCCTAGCCCTTGGCTTGGTTGCCGGTGGCAACCCACCCTTATTTTCTTCTCCTTCCTTCTTTCTCACAATCTGCTATACCCTTCCACTTCTCCTCCTTCTTCCGTTTCATCTCCTTTGCCATATCCCATTTTTCTTCCCTTTCCCTCTTTTCCTCCCCTCCCATCTCCTTTACCCCTTTCCTCTTATAGTTTCCCACCCTCTCTTCCTTCTTATTCTTCTTTGAGTTTGGTCTCAATAACCCTGAGCTTGTCTCAGATTGGGCTTTTTACCCCTTATGTAGTGTTTTTCATTTGTTTTTACTACTTTCTACTTGTTATTTTTCCTTCCTCCCCCTTTGTAGTCGTGATATCCATCCGCACCTCCATCATGTGTTTGGATCTGTGGGCTCTGATCTGAAATTGGATATCAGATCCATTTCCTTCCCTCACTTTTCCTCCCCCAACCTGCATGCTGGTTCCTATCCAGAACAAGTGTTCTATAGCCTTTGTCACAGTAAGGATATTTTACATACCCCTTAACCTCACTTTCTATCCATATGGTAATTTGTTTGTATATATTTGCAGGGGTTCATGAAGGGAATTTGGATCTGATGTCTACATTCTCAATTCGGAGTTTGACTTCCTTTAAGGATGCGGTGGTTACAACGATTTGGTTTATACTGCTTTAGATTATGTTTTTTGTTATTTGCTTTTTCTGCTACATGTCTAAGTTTATTTAAACCTCATGTTGTATCTTGGGTTACAACTCTTTTTTATTTAGGCCATTTACTTTACCTACTCTTGTTTATGAGAGGCTTTGAATCTCTATTTCTTGAGTGATGAGCACACTGCAATCTAATGTTATTGTTCGTAATTTTGCCAAACTCTATGTCCGAATATTGAATCACAGCCACAAATAAACTCTATTTCCTCCCAAAACCCTCAGTCGGCGTTGGAGCCTTCTCCCTCCTCGTCCTCCTCCTCCAATAAACCTACTCAGAGCAGAATCCTCGCATGCCCAAATCCCTAACAAGCACGCAGGAGGACGCTATAAACCCTACCCTTCTCGCATTCAAGCCTCACCAAGTTCTGCTCGCAAACCTAGACATGGAGCGCAGGAAGCCCAATAGCTCTGCCGACGGAGCACAAACTCTGAGTCCCGACCAGAAGGGTCCACTGCTCCGCGCCGTGGCTTGGTTCCTGGAAAACAATGGGTTCTCCAAAACCTTGAAAAAGTTCCTTCTGAAGCTGGAATCGAGGTGGGCACTTGTCTATTTTCTGTTTGGTTGCCTAGAAAATTATGAAAATGCAGAGCATACATGAATTTTTATTGTTGCATTCTCAAAAAGTTGTTTCGAAAATTGATAGAAACCATCTTTGAAAATTGAGTAAATTATAGCAATGGTCTCTCAACTAAAAATTAATTAATATTATTCTTTCATCTCATCAAAACATGCGATTAAAGTTTATTTCATTAACTCTGTTAGAACTTCTATCAGACTGAGAAGGGGCAAATATGAAAAATCAAATAAAAAAATTTGTATCAATGGCCCCTCAATTTTAATTCAATTGAAAAATGGTCCCTCAACGAACTTTAATCCAATTGGAGCGATGATTCCACCATTGCTCCAATTTGATTAAAATTGAAGAACCATTGTTACAATTTACTCTTAAAAAATCTCTAAATGGTCGAAGCATTCTCTATAGAGTATTTTACTGTTTGTTTTGGACCTTCAGTAGTTAATACAGTATCGTTATCGTATCCGTTATGATTTTTTCGTTGGCCTGGTTCATACATATCTAATATGAATGAACATTGTCGCATAAGATGGAGTTGGACAATTTCTTAACCAAGTATTAGACTCTCAATACGATAAATTTATGCTATTCTGTGGTTGATAGGGAATTGAATTCAGAATTGGTTATTGACCCTTTTGCAGAAAAGTGAACTGAAGGATTCGCCACTGGATTTGGGAGAAATGTACTGCAAGTATTCTGAGATGTGGTGAGTTGACCAATTCTTCAACTTTCTTTTCTTCTCTTAATGAATTTATATGAAGACGGTCATCAATTGTAACATCTTCTCAAGTACTTTTAAAATGGTTCTTTAAATCTTTACACGCGTTTATTTAAAGTATTCAACGGTATGAGTTTAATACAGATGATAATTTTTGTGTGGCAACATAAATTATGAATTTTTTTATTTTTTTTTCTTTTCTGATTTTTTGTAAGTTCAGCGATGTGGAGTTAGAAAGAAGGATGGTATTATGCTAATCTTTCATGGTATAAGTATTTGGGATTTGATGATTATGTAGTGTTCTTTATAGTAGGAAATCAATGTTATCACGACCGTGATAGATTTTGTTTTAATGCTTAAGTAGTTTCAAATTAAGGATTTTCTTTTACGTAGTAGTTTTAATTAGAGGGTTATCTTAGGTTTTTGTTCAACATCCTAGAATTGTGCTGATGGCAATCACTAGCATGAAATCTAATGGGAAAAATCCTGATGCTGTCTGGCAGACTGCCATAATGCCTCAAATATATTTGGTGATTATACTGCTGTTTAGATAAACATTAAAGTTCAGTTTCTATTCTAATTTAACTTGTGTTTCTCTGTTATGTTGTAGTGGAGGCACAAATGTCCACAGCGAGGAGAAAGGTATGCAGGAATTTATAAATATTTTTTATTTTCATCGTGCATCTCTCTCTCTCTCTCTCTCTCTCTCTCTCTCTCTTATGCGTATGAATATTAGTCTCAGGATGCAGTTATATGTTCATTATTTGTATGTAGCGCTTATGTTAGTCTTTTAATACTGCACAGTATTTAAGGATACCTTCCAATTGCTGGTAATGGCAGATAGGTTATCCAAGGAGGCAAAGAAGTCCAAGATAGCTTCTGGTTCTCTTGCTGGTGCAGCAGAAGAACATCAATCAAAGCAATTTCTTGTTGTAACTGAAAAAAAATTAAGGATGCTGTACTTTTAAAGGAAAAACGGTGTTGGTGATTCTGAGATAGAAAAGAAACCAAAGGATAAGAAGAAAAAGAAGAACAAGTCAAGTACTGATTCTGTCAGTTGCTAAATTGGTAAATCAGTTGCTGATGACAATCCAATGGATGGGAAGAGTGTTAAACCTAAAAGTAAGAAAAAAAGAAAGATGGTTTGGTTTCTGAAAGTTTAGGTGGTGAGAAGGGGAAGGTGCTTAGTATAGGAGATACGAATGGCACTAGGTCTGCAAAATATGATTTCAAGATATCAGATGTGGATGCTACTGATAAGGAGAATAAAGGTTCCAAAAAAAGAAAAAGATTAGCTTCTGAAGGAAATGATTCACAACTTGCCGACAACAAAGAAGATGAAGGATCCAAGCGCAGAAAGGTAGAGGGCTCAAAAGCATCCAAGGGACGTGAGCAACCAGTAAATAACAATGCATCACAAGGAAAACCTGAAAATTTTGATGAACTAGATAAAAGTTCTGAGAAGTCTTCTATTAAGAAAAACAAGAAGCAACACAACGGTTCAGCTGAGGTATTTCCTTGATCTTTATGTGTGATAGGAACCATTTGAGATGTGATTTATTCATGCAGCCTCATTTGAGATTCTCTAGGTTCTACATGATTTGACATGTTCCACATGACTTGTCAGATGCATTTTCCTTCATTTTTTTATGTGAATCAAAATCAATGAAAATCTCGTCTCAAATTGAACTCTTTATCTTCATTTGTTACTTTTTTCAAGCTCTTTTGTCCTAGTATTATTTAGATCTAATTTTACTGATTTTGCAGGTGGTATGAAGTCATATTCTTAACTGTTCACTAAGTCATTTCACATGAGTTATTTCTTGGGAAATTGTCTTCTCAACTATTATTGTGTTATATATTATTCATGAGTTTCGCGTGTGGTGCTTGATGTTGTTGTTGGATTCATGCTTGTTTCCTTTTCTCTATTTCTCAATCTCTCTCTTGCGCATTATACTTATGTACTTCAGGGTTAAACAATGTTGATAAATGCTGTTAGTGCAGCCAAGGACTGTTAATGCATTTCAAAGGGTAAAAGCCGATGAGGTGGAATTTGTTGATGAGAAGCTTCGAGATAATTCTTACTGGGCAAAGGTGTGAGACTGATTAGCTTATGTATTAATCTGTACTTATCTTTGTCCCCACTAATTTCTCGCTCTCAATTCTGTGCAGGATGGTGCGGAGATTGGCTATGGTGCAAAAGCACAAGAGATTCTTGGGCAAGTCAGAGGAAGGTGTGTATGCTGATTGCCACTTGTTCATTGAAGTTAACTACAGATGTTGTATTTTAAACTGTTTTATGCTTTTTTGAATTTTCGTCTTGCTTTTCCTTTTGGAGCCATGCTAGTTAGATAAACAAATCCGACACTCTGATAGAAGTGGCTCCCACATACAAATGGTAGGGCACACCTCTATTAGAGAGTGGGTCAGTTTTTTGTAGTCCAAAGTGTTGTTCCCATTTGTATTGTTAAATCTTATAGTGGTTGGTTGGATTAAAAACCTAACAAGTTTGCAGTTTTCACCATACTTATCTGGTAAAAACTTTTATGGTTATATTAGCATATATAAAAATATTGTATTTTATGATTATAAAACACCTGTGAAGCTTTAATGGATTGCTGCAAGGCCTGCCATTTTTGGTGGCACTGACATGTTTGTAATTATGAAAAAAAGATACACATCACTGGCAAGTTCAAACCAACATGCCCATTAAGTCAGTGTAGTTGAAATAAGGATTTCATGTGAATGACTCAATCAAGATATACAATCTATACATACACACATGTATATGTAATCGGGTGAGGATGACACCAATCCTGGATAAAATGAATTGTGAGGAATAATTGTTTGAGATGGTTTGGTCATGTTTAGTGAAAGGCGTTAAATGTAATAGGATTTATTTGATTTAAGTTGGAGTCAGGCTATGGACAGGTTGTAGGTTGACGGACAGTTAATTTGGGTGTTAATTGGGTAAACAGCCAGTGGGGTTCACAGTGAAAATAAATAAAAAATCATCTAGCAGACTTGTAATCAAAGCTACATTTAGATGTCTCTTGTGCCTTAATTTGTTTGAACGGAAACCCCTCATACTGCCTTGGAAGTCAGCTTGGATAAAGAATGGAATGGGGGTTCAGTAGATTAAAATGTTCAGAGAAGAAAAATCCATCATCATACTAGAAGAGGGAAAGGGTTAAGGGTTAGAGGATCAGCTATGAAAGCTGTGACAAACATAAATGGTATATATCCTTTGTACATATTGTCTGTTAGGAAATAATTGTACTGTTAAAAAAAAAGCAAGTTACTTCTATGCAAATGAATTTTTATTTTATTTTATTTTTTGTATTAATCAAAATTTTATGTCTTTCCACATTTTCAAACGCATAAGTTAGAGTTACATTATTTTCAGAAAAACAGGGACCACATCTCTTAAGTCTTGCTCTCTCCTATTTCTTCACCTCTAACCATCCTTCACCTCTGCATACACCACGCTAGAATGCCTCGCGCTCTTTGGGCACTTGTTTCTTAATTATGCTTTGCATTGAATTTGCAGGGATTTTCGGCATGAAAAGACCAAGAAGAAGCGTGGGACATACAGAGGAGGGCTAATTGATCTGCAGTCACACTCGGTCAAGTTCAATTATTCTGATGAAGATTAATCGGAAAGTTTTCCAAGGCACAAATCGAGAACGGTATTCACTTGCAGAAACATTTTCTTCCTTGACCTAGCATGATACCGGCCTGTTTTGTATTTACAAAAGTTTTCAACGAAAGGGCTAGCTTCTACCTATTTAGTGTTTATTATAACTCTTCTTGTTATTGATGAAACGAGCCATTTTATTCGCTTCTGAAACACGGAAATTTATGGCTCCAGTCCTTTGATTGTATTTTTCTCTTAAATTGTTTGTAACCATTTTATTCGTTCTTTTCTTCTTCTCTTTTTTAGTTTTTTCTTTTCTTTTTCGTGCTAGTAATTGTTAACTCGAAAGACTTTGATTTTCAAAAATTTGTATGTCTAGCCGCAAATAGTTTATGCATGACTGGTGCTTCTTTTTCCATATAAAATGAACTCATCGAGTAAGCTGTGTCCTCTTCCCACAGAGATTGCAGGAGCTGTTTGAAGATCAAGGTCTAAAATATCGCTGATATCGGAAATATCGGTAGTCCAAAAACACAGAAATTTCGATGGAAATATCGGGATATTATCGATATCGATAAAAATTGAATAAAAACCGCAGAAATTGTAAGAAAAACTTGGAAATTTTTATTAATTCTTTGCAGGATGTTTATTTAGTCAATTATCTATTAGTTTATCACAAAAAATTGAAAGGAAATGCATTGCATGATGGATTTAACGTATTTAAGTTGAAAGAAGTTTAAACACACCATAATCATTTATATATAATGAATTAGTACAATATTTTACACTTTATACATTGTATGGTAAGATACATGAGTGACTTAGTACCACATAAAGTTCCTATGAGGTTTAAAATTTTCACTATCTTCATCATCTCTATGTGTAGAGTAAGTGTATTGTGAAGAGTAGTCATCAAATGATAAATCTCCAAAATAGTTTTGCATGTAATTGTTAACATGCCACCCATATGGATCCGAGATTGGTTGACGTTGTCCATAAGCAAAATCATTTGAAGATTGAGTCTCAGATTTTTTTCATGAGTCGCTCGATTCCATCCCAACAGGAATGAGATATGAAAGGTAGGGAAATGATTGGTTATGAGTATAACCATCGTTACTACTTCTCACTCCAACAGAGTCCGAAGTTATAGATAACGAGTCATCTTTTTGACTTGACAAAGTCCCCTTGTGTTACACCCCACCCCTCTTTTTATTTAAAAAATAATAATTTTGGTTCTTATTTGGTGAGCCCAAGGGGCCCACCCCCTGATTTTGTCCTCCTCTCCCGTACTCTCTCTCTCTCTCTCTCTCTCTCTCTCTCTCTCTCTCTCTCTCTCTCTCTCTCTCGGTTCCCTCCCTCTCTTCCTTCTTTTTTGTTTTTCTTTGTAACTCTATGTGCTCTCTCCTTCCCTCTTCTCCGAAAACACACACACACACCCTTTGACAGTCACCACCTCATCCAACCTCACCAAAACCTCTCCGTGTGATCCAAGAAACTTGGAGCAATGATGGAGCACACCCAAAACCTCCCCGTTCTCGTGGTGCCGTGGCGTTGCCACTGTGCATCTCCTTCTCCAGCGAGATTTCTCGTCCCTCGACCTTGGTGAGCTTCAGAACTCTCTCTCATCTTTCTCTTAGATCGATCAAACTCTAGTTAGGACTCATTTTAGGTGCTTTGGTGAAGGTTGTAGTGAGAAACAACTCGGAGGTTTATTTTCCCAGATTTTCTGGCGAAGAACCGTCACTTTCGAGGTAATTTATGGCCAAACCACGACGAGTTGGCCGGTGTGTAAGATATCAATCTCTTCGCCTCGTCGAGTACTACAACTTTCCTTTTTGTTTCACCTAATTTCGTTGAGTATTGAAGAAGTTATACTCATTTGAATCTTACCCAGTTTCCGGTGAGTCCGATGGCTTTCGAGGCATTTTCCGGCCAAACCACGGCGATATTATCGATAATATCCCAATATATTGATGAAATTAAAGTGTATATGTGTGAAAATATCGGCCTCTAAAAAAAACGATATTATCGGCGATATTTCGCTGATATTATCGATATTTTAGACTATGGTTGAAAGTGAACAGTACCAGGAATGTTTTGTTAAAACTCCCATAAAAATAAGGTCTACCAGCGTGTAACTTTATTTTAATATGGGCACACCAAGTTGGGCTTGGACTCGACCCTCCTTGAAGTGTGTACATCTAAGAATTTCTCACCTCTTTAAATAACGAGGAATGTGTCGTCAGATAAATTAATGTTACCGAGAAAATCTTGCGATCGCCTTAAAACCCAGCATAAGGTCACTAGCTGCATCATTGTATCAGGGGTGAAATGACCGATCTACTCATACTCTAGCACATCGACATAATCGAGGCTGCTCCTTCTCAGTTGCTTCTAAATAGGACCAAAGGCCTTCAAGCTAAGGACCTTCTTTCTAAAACTAATTTTCCAACAGTTATTTGTTAGGTTCGAACCTCGTAGACAGCTACTCCAAAAAAAAAAAAAAAGTCTAGCCCACTCGAGTTTTGAATCCTGTATGAGTTTTCCTTTGCCTTTGTAAACGTTCTGTCACATGAAAATGATTGAATGATTGCAATTTGAATTGTTAATTTTTTTGTCGTTGATCATCTTCAAATATAATAGCAATTTACCGCTAGAGGAATGAAGGGAAAGTGTAGTAGTAGAAAACATGGGTGTTATAGTTTTAATTTTGTTTTTAATTAAATTAATTTTCTTTAGTACAAGCGATTATTTGTTTGTTTTATTAATTTATGACATAGATTTCCAATATACTATCAAATACAATTACCGCTCGAGAAATAAGCGCTTGTTTACATAACAATTATGTGAATAAAAAGAAAGTGAACAAGTATAACTCATGACTTTCTCCACTTTTACTTGCACGTTAGAAATTAAATCCGTAATGAGATGTCTTAAAGTCTATGTTTACAACAAAAGCGAACCCTTAACTTATTCTAATCCTAACCTATTTTTCCGCCCATCCTATACCAATTCTTTTGGCTATTCTATCTTGTTAAGCGTATCATGATATGCTTGCTTCAGTTGGTGTCATGGTCTCTTGTATTATAACTCTGCTTCCAAAATTGGAAATATAACAAACTGAAGTATGCTTTAATTAAGGTATTTATACACAAGTTTATGGAAGTGACTTGCTTACAAAAAAAGGCTATGGCAGTAGCAGAGCCACTAGATAGTTGACCTGACGATTTGGTGCAATCCAGGTAGTTTTCTTCTAAAATATTAAAACCGTTTAAGACCATTTTTCGTTTGGTGGGCTGGATGAGATATGTTGTGATCAATTAAAATGGATTTGAGTCTAATTCGTTGTTTGTTGTGTCAAAATATGAGATGAATAAGACTAGACATGATGAGTTATGAATCCATGATAGAGTGGATTATTTAACATATCTTTTTACATGAGTTACAAGTCTTGTCTTACAAGTCTCTGCCAATTCAATCTTATCTCTAAAGCGTAATCTTATCCAGTCTACTAAACGGTGCATTTGGATGAGGAGTTTTGAAGTGTCATGAGACTCAGGCTGAATTGATAAGAATGCACTAAAAAGTAGTATGTTTATTGGTATTGTGTTCGGAATGCTTTTAACAATGGGGATTTTAACGAAAAGCTCCTGGTACTGTTCACTTTAACGAAAAACCACATTTTTACACTAAAAAGTCAATCATGACACTATTCACTTTACCCTTTATTTTGTCCTTATCATTAAAACTAGGGCTGGGCACGGGTCGGGCCGGGCCTATTTTTGAAGGGACCGGACCGGACCCGGAATTAAAGGAGACGGGGCGGGTCGGGCCGGGCATTACAATTTTGAAAATAGGAACTGGACCTTACTTGGCCCGGTTGAAACGAGCCGGTTCGGTCCGGGTACACAGGTCCTTTTTTTTTTTGCTGTTTAAAAATTCCTTTTTTTGTTGTTGTTTAAAAGTGTTTGCTGCACAAATTGCAGTTTCAAAAAACTGCACAGATAGCAGTTTGAAAAAAATTGCACAGATTGCACAAATTGCAGTTTGAAAAAACTGAACAGATTGCAGTTTGAAAAAAATTGCACAGAACAGATTTCACAGACTGCAGTTTGCAGTTTGCATTTTGCAGTGCACAAATTGCACAGATTGGAAAAAAAAATAGCACACTTCATATAACGAGCAGCACTAAATGACTAATGAAGTAGAAATTATTCAGATTTGCATGGAGGATAAATATGCTTACAGATGACGAGCAAATATTTCAAAACAGTTAAAGCTCCATTGGCTGCTTCAGGCTACATGAGAGCCATTAACATGAAAAATGTAAAGGCACCAAATTCTCTCGGCAAGTTCACCTGGAATTAAGTTACGAGTTAATTCTAGAACTTCCTTGTAAGCATTATTTTAAGAGAAAATGGGAGGGGACGACTGTTCAATTAATTTAATATACTTACAGTCATGGTGCTCCTTCTTACCATTAGCACAGTTGCAGCATCTGCAAAACAAAGTGTGTGTGAATTTATGACTGTAACAGAATTATTGTCTCGCGACAATCATACATCTGGGCAAATATTATCAGTAGGAAGAGTTAAAATAGAAAAACCTCATTGTCGAAAAATCTCCTTGAAACTGAATCTGAATTTCGCTCAAGTAAAGTCTAAACAAGGGTGACCTGCAGTAAAAAGTATTGCATGCTTCAATTACAAAACTTTTTACAACCGCCATAGAGAAAATGGAAACCACATTTTGAAATTAATTTTATCAACTTAAGTGCCATTCCATACTCTACATAGAAATTATTCCGTCCAAAGCAAACTATATATAAACATGAAAGTTTTTTAACGATAACAAGCACTCAAATCAACATTTCAACCAAACCAGCATTTAGGGAGCAAAAAAATAGATTCTACAAGTGTAAATTAAGTTGTTAGACACAATTCGACCAAACCCACATCCTTGTCTGTCGAAAAAGAAATCCAAAGTTCATTTACAAAAGACCAGACAAGGAGCATCCAACTAAACTTCACAGATACGCAATTAAGTTTGTTTTGTGTCGGAAAAAATTATGCTTAATCAAGATTCCATAAGACAACACAAAAGGTTACTAGATCTTCACAATTCATTCAACCGCCTGACTCTCTCTACGTGCCGAAATTAACTAAAACAACCGGGATTTGGAAACTGAGCACAGATTAATAAATCCCAGTCATTTCTTAACACTAATAACAGTAAGTGGTAACAACAACCCAGAACGCTTGAATTATTTTCTTAGAAAACATTTTTATTGAAATCTTCGAAAATTTCAAACACACAAACACGCACATGTATATATATACACATATACAACAACATGTTATGCAGAAGGCATCAGAATTCGGAAGAAAAAAAAAACCCTAAAATCTCAAATTCCAATTTAAAAACCCTAAAATCCCTACACCCAAAATTCAAAATTTCAAATTAATAACAAAACCCTAATTCAAAATTACCTAAATTTTAGAGGGATGATGGCTGGTACCAGTGTTCTCGACGACGGTGATTGGGTGATGGTGGTCACAACGGCGGGGGTTGATGTCGAAGATGAGAGAATTGACGGCAAGGGTGATGGTGAGAAGGATGATGGGTGGTGGTGCCGTTGTCTTCGCCGAGGAGAATCGACGGTTGGTGAGGGGGAGGACGATCAGAGTAGTCGAGGGAATGGGACTGTCGAGGAGGGAAGGGAACTATCGAGGGACTGACTGAGAGTCTGAAAGAGAGAGAGTGAGAGTCGAGATGAGAGAGACGGATAGAGAACTTAGGGTAAAACTAAAACTAACGGTTCAGATTAGATATGGTAGCTTATTCATCAATCTGGTCTGTCTATTTTAATTACAAACGGGTCGGTCCGGGTACCCGCGGTTCCTATACTCCAGGAACCGGCCCGAACCGAAAATCACAAAGGCCCGCCCCGGCCCGCTCCGTTTCTCTTTTTTAAAAATAGAAACCGGCCCGTACCCGCCCCGAACCGCCATTACCCGCCCCGACCCGCGGTTCCTGTACCCGTTTGCCCACCCCTAATTAAAACTCAAAGTTTTCAAGTCCTTTTAATTAGTTTTCCTTTTAACAATTGCATCTAAAAATGCCTTGAGATTTTAAAGTTTCTCATCTAAATATAGGGGTATGATATCCACACATTTTTTTTAAACTTTTCACACAGTCTTTTAATTTTTGACCGTCGGATCGGATGAATTGAAAAAGATCAAAGACAGAAATTAACAAGAGGTGTGTGATAAGTAAAAAAATGTGTGTAGATAGCACTCCAAAATATAATGTATCTCTTTGCTTTTGAGAAAATCAAATATTTTTTTACTCGACAAAAAGAATTCTAACTTCGAGTCTTTTTGGTCTTATTTGGTATAGAAAATTGAACCGAAAAACCTCTAAGTTCAAGACATACGATTTTTCATTTTGACGGGATTAGATATGAAAAAAACTTCTTTCTTCTAATTCCATCATTTTGGGGAGGATTAGGATGATCGGAAACTTCTTCCTTGAGTAATCCATTTCCTACCTTCAAGTGGGTCAAAATTATAATTTCCATCCTTTAGCATGCTTTAAAAATTCTACATGATCAATTCTAATCTAATCCTCGACACCAAATGATGCCTTTAAGAAAAGAAATCTCGCTGGCCGAAAAGTTGTTATACTGCTAATAACCTACTGTACCATATATTTACTGTACAAGTGTACAAAAAATGAGTCAAGTTGGGGCAAGAAAATAGATTGAAAGCAATATACAATCAAAGAAAAAAAGTTGAGAGGACTTAGAGGGAGTTTAGGTGAGAATTAAGTTGGCACATCATTAATTAACATCGACTACAATACTGCTTGAACTACTGTGTGTTAGTTATACCTTAATCAGGATTATAAAAAAAAAAAAAAAAAAAAAAAAACGAATTTGGAATTGGGTTATAGTGTAAGTAACATAGGTTCGAAGCCATAAGGTTATAAACCAAACCCTCTTCTCACATGTTCATCTTCTTCTTTGAGAATTGAGTGAGTCAATGGTGGTGGGGAGATCAATGGCCAGAAAGTTATCCCAAGAAGTCTGGGTTGGCATACTAGTGTCTTTTTATATTTTATGCATTTCTTCGTTTTGCTTAAGGTATTCAACTTCATTGGGAGCCAACAATGTGATCAATCTTTTGGTGAATAAACTTCACCCGACTAGTACGATGAAGATCAATCACACCAACCGCGATTCGTGCTTGAATCGTTACATTTACATCCATGATGGTCTTCCTGCCAGATTCAACTATGACTTCCTCAACAATTGTGAGTCTCTTAGTCCAGGAACTAGTAGTAGCAACAAACCGAGTATGTGTCCACACCTCGTAAATTTGGGGCTTGGTCCGGATGTTAGCAAATCGGAAGGGGTTTTGTCCAACAAAAGTTGGTATAAAACAAATCCCTACTTGTTAGAAGTTATATTCCACAACAGGATGAAGAAGTACGAGTGTTTGACAAGCAACTCCACTCTTGCTTCAGCCATTTATGTGCCATTCTATCCTAGCATGGACGTTGGTGTCCATCTGTGGGATTCTAACGTCGAAATCAGAGACGCTTCAGCCAAGGATTTTGTCGAGTGGATTTCGGGACAACCCGAATGGAGGAAAATGTGGGGGAGAGACCATTTCTTTGCTTCTGGGAGGACTGCTTGGGATTTCAGGAGGCAAAAAGATGATAGTTCTGATTGGGGGAGTAAACTCAGGTTCTTGCCCGAGTCCCTGAACATGACTATGTTAACAATCGAAGGAAGCGAATGGAAAAACGACATCGCAATTCCGTACCCGACAAACTTTCATCCTACAGAGGACAGTGAGGTGGTTGCATGGCAAAACAAGGTGAGGAAACAAGAAAGGCCTTATTTGTTTACTTTCGCAGGTGCACCGAGGCCTAACTTGGAAGGTTCTATCCGGGGAAAACTTGTCGAACATTGCCAAGCTTCAAATAACTGCAATTTTTTACACTGCACTGAAAAGATTTGTGGCAACCCGATTACAGTTATGAGGGCGTTTCAGAGCTCAGTTTACTGCTTGCAGCCGGTCGGGGACTCATTCACTAGGAGATCAGCTTTCGACGCGTTTCTGGCTGGTTGCATTCCAGTTTTCTTTCATCCAGCTACCGCGTACACTCAATATTTATGGTACTTACCAAAGGATCATACCAAGTATTCGGTGTTTATTCCCGCGAAGGATGGAAAAGATTTGAAAGAAGGCAGAATTGAGAATATCTTGCTTGGAATTTCGAAGGAAAAGGTGGCGGCCATGAGAGAGCAGGTCATAAGGCTAATACCAAAGCTGGTATATGCAGATCCCAGGGGAAGATTAAAGACTCCCGATGCATTTGATATAGCTGTGCAAGGAATGCTTGACAGAATAGAGAATGTTAGAAAGGTGATGAATGAGGGAAGGGATCCAAGTGCTGACTTTGCAGGTCTTGAGAATGATAAGTTCAAATTTCCCGACAGTATAGACTGAAAAACTAGGAGTAATTGATAGTGCATGTAAAATATGTTCAAAGCCATTACTTGTTACTTCCTCCTTTTTGTTCTATTCAGTTTAGGTTTCAAAACTCAATTAAGAAATAAGAAGGAAAAATGAAAAATAGAGAATATTTATGTATTATTCTTCTTTAAAATGTTATTAACAAGGGGCGGATACAGTTTCTTAATGGCTAACCACACACTTACTGCATATGCAATGTCTAATCTAATGCGGGCCATTCCAACAAGGGGCGGATACTGTTGATCAACATGCTCACACAGCTAGACATTAATCACCAGAGGTGTGTCAATAGGTTTACATTTAATCATTTCAGCCATTGCCACATTTCGCTGAGATAGGAAAATGCCTTTTGACAATTTAGACACTTCAATTCCCACAAAATACTTTAAGGGATCAGGATCCTTCATCTCAAACTCCTAAGACGAATATGTTTGTAGTGCAACTCTTTTTTCAAGATCATCCTTTATCACCATTATGTTATCTACATGAACAACTAAGGCAGTGATTTTACCCTCTTGTGCTTCAAGAATAAGGTATGATCGGAATTGCTTTGTCTATTCCCAAAACATCTTAAGGGGCTTGGTGAATCTTCCAAACTATGCTCTAGGAGGTTATTTTAGGCCTTAAAGAGATTTATTTAGTTTTTGCATCTGGTCTTTGCCAAGGCTTCACCAGCAGCATGGAGGTTGGAGAAATGGAAGGGTCCGCTGTAGAAAAACTACAATAAATAATTTCATAAACAAAACACAACAAATACAATACATAAGAAAGAAATCACCTAAGTAGTAGAAACATGGTTTTGGTTGAGGAATGGAGAACCGCTGTCCTTAAAATTGCTTTCGCACTATCTAGGAAGTATCACCATACAAAAGGTTTATTGCGCGTCGACCTCCTGTTTGAGCCACAATTAAAAATAAGGGATGTTATGTCACTATCCATTTTTTTTACACAAAAATCGTACGACTTCAAACTTTGAAGCCTAAACCAGGGCTTGGACGACCATCTCATTTCGCTCAATCTGTCTAAGGGCTCGAACATGGTTCTTTTCAAGGCACGTCTGCCACGCAAACAACTAGAGGCCAAGAATATCTCGCCTCCTTCAATGCATACATACACGTTATCCGACATGCTGATGTCGCTACTGCGATCATTCAAACCGCTTCAAGATACAGCTGAAAGCCACAAACCATGAATCACATTCATTGTCAGTACCGATCTACTGTTGCTCTAATTCAACGATATGATCAAGGTTATTCATTCTCCACTGCCTATAAATATAACATGAGGCCTTCAAGCTCAGGATCTTCGTCAAAGTCAATCTCTGCAATTAAACAAAACCTTGAGTGATTTTTCATTTGACCCAACTGTTTTTTTAGCACAAACTCAATTGTTATTTAGCAAATCTCTTTTATATCTTCAGCTACAATCTTGAAGTCTTCTTTTGAAGCAAATACTACCTACAATCCCTAAGATCTAAAATTTTTACAGCTCTTCCACCTCGTGGTATGATTTTGTTGATGTGCAATACCAACCACCCTGATTTGCTCTTTGTGGTGCATTTTTTGTACTAAGTCCAATTTGACACCAATGGTTTCAATGGACTTCTCTAGCACTATTTTGTCCTTTAGTGGACTCTGACGGTATTTTGGTCCACCAGTCAAACCACACCCAAAAGGTGTTTCTTTGAGTACACCTATGATAATCTATACGCTAGATTCAAATGAGACATTTGAAGAGGTTGTGGAACTTGAAGTTTCACATGTAAGTTCAATTATCCTTTATTGTGCTTAGATCATTGCATCAGGCATGACATCTTCTTCATTGTTGATATTTTGATAAAAATACAGCATTGCCACTGAATTGCCATTAAAAACATTTTTTCATTACTTTGGATTTGGGCTTATCCTTGTGTGCATCCCAAGCAAATCCAACCTAGGATTTAGGCTTATCCTTGTGCACATCCTGAGCGAATCCAACCCCTATAATCCTTCGAATAATGCTTGCCTTGTTTGTTATGCTAACACATATTACTTATCAAACTCGCAGAAGGCACATTCTCAGACAATTATGTCTTTACCTTTAGGGATACTATAATTACTTGGAGGTCCATAAAATAAACCTTAGTTGTGTAATCTTTGAATCGTGCTAAATTCACTGCACCTCACTACGCCATATGTGAGAGAAATGGTTGAGAGCTCTTGTTGAGCATATTTGAAGTACCTGCGGTTTTTCATTCATCATGGAGTCCTAACGACAAGCGATGAAAATAACGCCGCATGTATTGACTAGACAAAACAAGTATACATCCTAAAGATCAAGGGCGGAGCTAAGATTTCTTAAACGAGTGGGCTAGCTAAAAATATTACCATAAAGTGATGTGATCAAATTTTTTTTGTGTCTACATATCACTATAATCAACATGAAAATAAAAATATTTAGGTAATAAACAAAACAATTCTATGGCATTCTTTTATTAATTTCCAACTAAATTGGAATTTTGACCCTTGAATTAAAAAATCATGATGTGATGAGTTCAAGGACTACCATTCACATATTTTTAATTTAGAGACCACAATTTCACTTGAATAAAAATCTGAAGACCAATACTCGAATTTTTTTTCTCAAAAGAAAAAAATAATATATATATATAAATGAAATAAAAATAAAATAGATATGCCAAGTTTGTTAAAATATTATTTATTACTTATGATGCACTACATACATATTGGATAATAGTGGAACTGGGTGGGTATATGGTGACATTAGTCTGCAGTAGACTAATTGATAAGCTGATAGCCTAATAGACGTACTAATACTGTAGGAATCCACACAAAACCTACGTAGACTATAGCTCACCTTTGCCGTGGTGGTAACTTCGCCATTGTTGAAGATGTTAAGTACCGACATGTTGCATTAATTCATCTTTTTCTCCTTAGATTATGATTTTTGTCCCATTAAGTTTTACCACAGCCAGATTTTGGTGAGACTTACTCCTACATGCAATCTCTTTATGATAATCGCATTTGCTCCTTTGTGCCGATTAGACGAAATGAGTTCATCAACTGCTTTTATATTTACATGAAGATTTGATGCACCGACTACTTAAGTATGTACACACTCAATGAGGAGTGTTGTAGTTAGAATTATAAGACACGTGTGATTGTGTACATCCTAAGTAGAGATTATGTAGGAATTTTGTGAGATCTAGAATACCTTTCCTATTAATGTTTGTATTATTTAGGGAGCAAGTTTCTTTCTCCCTTATTCATATAAATAAAAACACAAGACATGAGGAATAATGTGACGATCCGTCCCTAATTTTCCTATGTAATTTCTCCCCAAGTGTGTATATTGACTATTATGCCCCTAGTGGCAAATGACGTGGATGTACTTATATCGCTTCTATCTTATTTTTCGTCATTGTATTTAAATTGTATACGTTACCACGAGAGTGCGTAGATTTTTTTAGTGTAGATTACCCGTTTCGGATAGATTCGATTTCACTTTTATAGTTTAAGAAAATTCAAATAACCCTATTCTATATACCCTTTCACCCAACCCGTGCATCCCCCTTCATTTAAAACCATCACTTCCCATTATTTTTGACATTCACCAATCCCATCATTCCCTCATTTCTGTCTACCAATCAGAAAAAGCAAGAAAAAAAATGAGAAAAAACTCTATCTCTTCCTTCTCTCTCCCATATACTCTCATTCTTTGTGATCACCATGAGTAAGCCCTAGAGCTCACAGATCGAACTCAAAAATCACACCATTGTACTCCTCTCGTCCTCATGAACACAACCATGTTCTCAGAATTTGAAATGGATGAGTTTTCATCATCTAACTCGTGAGGTCCGAACTCGGTCGTGTTGAGTTCGACGTGTTTTCGAACGAGTTAAGAAGTTTTGAAGGTCGAGGAAGCCTCCCCACAACTCCTTGAGGCTCCTAGGATGATTTTTAGGAAGTTTTGTCGTGAAACAACTCGAAGGAAGGAAGTTGCACAAATTTCTCCCAACAAAGAGACCATGGCCATTTAGTCACTTTCTTCGTATTTTTCCGGTCAACCTCGACTGGGTATATAAGAGGTATAGGCTTATTCTCTACATTTCTAACGACAAATGGCTTTTGAATCATCGAATTTGGTTAACTATTGAGTTAGAAATCAACTCTGGAAGTTGGGAAGAAATTTTCCAACTTTCTGGAAAAGTTTGGCCGTGGCCATTTGGCCACTTTCAGACCATATTTATGGAGAACACGGACCATACTTGAACTTTCTATGAATGTGGATCGATTCACCACATTCCTAACTTTAATTTGGCTTTTGTAGAATTGAATTTGGTTGAGAATCAAGATCGTTAAGAGCTTTGGAAGTTGAACCAAAAATCTGCAAAAACTGCAGATTTTTGCGAGGAAGGCGAGTGCACTTGTACTCGTAGGCGCATGAGCGTGCGTGACCAAATTGCGCAGCCCCTTGTGGCGGTGTGTCCGGCCTCTGGCCAGCGTGTGGTCGACACGTGTGTGTCCGTGACGTCGAGTAGATCGATTTCATATATTTAAACCCTATGTTTGGGCAATCTATGAAGGTTTTATTTAAGTTTCCGTTTATGTGTTATTAAACTAAGTTATTTAGTAATTTCACGTATAGGGGAACGTATCCCGAGGACGTACGGGATTAAGCCAAGCTAGGAGGCTTTGTTTGGACTGCGTATATGTGAGTGGGCAGCTTATTTTTATACCTATACATATTTATAGTTTCCAGAATTACTTAAATGCTCCACTTTACACATATATTGTCAAGTAATTGATAATTTCATTATAATTGTGATAAATGCTGAAATACGGTTGAGATATACTTGTCATGACATTCATACATACTTATATACATGCTCATCTTGCTGCACCCCGATGTTAGTACTCGCCCATGGCCAGGGCCAGTCCTTCACGTGTATGTTTACATCCGCACCGTTCGCTCGCCTTGGATCCAAGTTAGGTGCCAGTCCTGTCGGGTAGATTGCATTAGGCAATCCAACTTGTATGTGATCGTGCTTCTGCACCAGCCTTCACGTGATCATAGTACTAGAGTGTATTGATTACACCCAGCCTGTCGGGTAGAATTGCATTATGCAATTCCGACTTGCGTGCTAGCCTAGATTGATGATCAATTGATTATCACGTGATTATATTACTGTGGGATTTGATATATCATGACTTGGCATACTTATGATTTTATTGCTATTGTATGATCGTTTACATACTTACGTAGTATGTTTTAAGGAAACTATACTTGTTTTACAACGATGGGTTAGTATATTAAAAAATAAAGGTTTTCATATAAACATTGTTTTGCTGACCCACTCAACTTTGTTGTTCGCCCTTCCAGGTTTAGTAGCTGTGCTCACGTATATATGAGGATTCTGGAAAATCTCAGGAGATGGTTACCTTCAGTGGTATAACTCTCATTCTATTTACTATACTGTCTTATACTCTGACATCACGTGTGAATAAGATTCAATCCCGCTCACCTGCACACTCTCTTGATTAGGCACTTTTAGGTTTAAATTTATTCACATTTTCCACATCACTACACTTTATGGCTTCGTCACTGTCCAGGTGTCGGCCAGCACAGCTCGATTTGGAGTCCAAGTGGACATTCCGATGGTGTGTCAATTTGGTATCAGAGCCTAAGTTTGGGCAGTATTGTGTTCATCACACACGTGATGTGAGCATTCTTGGTTCTTGAACCAAAGTGTCGAATCTTGCCACCTCGTCGAGCACAAAAACGTGTTAACATTTTTTAAAGTTATGAATACTTTTGACGATTTATCGTCATTTTAGAAAATCATTTTGGCAATCACCCCTAGGCTTTAAACAATGAATCTCCTTATCAAGGAATTTTTGTTTTGGAAGAAACAAGTTGCTAGCCCCGCAGCCGGGCTAAGGTATCAAGAGATGAGTATTGCCAGGGATTACAAATCATTTTGCCAACCCTTCAAATTAGGAAACCAGAAATGGTTTTGTTTCCTTGGTAACATCTATTAGTTAACCCTCTCTTAAAACCCCTGAGAATATTACTTCGTCAAGATTCTAGAAATGCCTTGAGCGACAACTTGGTGCTAAAGCGGTAACAATTGATGGAAGATCATTTGGGGGACAATTACTTTTGGTCCCCTACGGTACTAATATCTTCAAGCGTACTGGTGTTTATGCTGGATCTTCAGGAGGAAGATCGACTCCCGATAAAGTCCTTTTCAAAGTAGATTTATAGCAAGATCTTTTCCAGCCTTGGAATTTTTCAACCAACTCTAATTCCCAGATTTTCCTTTCGTTGTTATACTCATCAATTGGGTGAGTATAGGCTTGCAAGTGTGAGTTGTCATATCCTGGGAGTAACAGAAATCCAAAAAGCAGTAATCAAATCCTCGTAGTTCACCATTTAATCTATTCTCCATTTCCGAAAATGTTTCTAGTTTAGGTCACATTCAAACTTAACTTTCACAATCGAAACATATCAATGGTGATCAAATATGAATTTAGAATATTGAGATTTGCATGAAAAAGGCAGCGTCGGCCCACTGGCCACGCGCCACCGCAAGTGGCGGTCAGCCACCCCGCCTCGCCAGAAAATTCAAGTATTTCAAAAAATTGTCAAAAATTACAAAATGAAGATCTCAAATAGTAGAGAAAACTTTATACCTATAGCCAAATCCAATTTGACCTGGAAAGGCTCTAATTTGCCTCAAACTCGCCGGAAACCCTATAAATGGGTGTCCTCGATTCGTTTTCTCCGGTGCTCCGCTGCTCCAACCAAGGCTTGGGCTTTGTTCTAGGCCGCAAGGGGAGTCTAAAGGTGGAGGTGGTGGTAATTGAAGTTTTTAGATTTAAAAATTTGAGGAATCGCCACCATAAATCTCGTCGTGCTCACCGTGTGAATTCTGCTATTTAAAAGTTAGATTTTACCCACTATGGGATGGACTAGAGAGAGGGAAGATCGAGGAAGGGTTCTCAGGTGATGACTCGAAGGAATTCGTTGGAAAACAGACAAAAATCTGTCGGCAAGCTCACGGGAGCCCAACAGAGTCGGGTCGGGTCGACGAGTTAGAAATGGTCTAAAGGGATCCTGTGTTCTCCTTTTCCTCCCTTCCCCTCATTTCTTTTCTTTCCCATTCACCATTTTCTTCTCTCCCCTTCCCTTCTTGGCCATCTGTCACCTCCCGCATCTCTCATTTTCTCTCCTCCCATTTTCATCACCACCGTCGATCTCACCTCGACACCACATCCAGCCACACAAGTGGCACTCCCTTTTGATTTTAGATTTTCTGAAATCTTCCCATTAATGTCAAAATGACTATTTCCCTCAACTTCTATCGTTAATAACTTTTTCGTTATAGCTCTGTTTTACGAACTGTTTGCGCCTACGTGTTTATGAGATCGAGCCCTATTCAAGCATATAAATTGTGACCTTGAAAGATCTACGGATTTTAAATAATTAATTCTCAAACTTCAAACTTAGTAACTAGTTTAATTTAAAACTACACTCAAGTAAATTAATATAATTTCACGAAAAATAACATAAAATCTCAATAATCCAAATACGTAAATTATAATAATTTTCCAAAACAAAACTTTAAAATTTTCCAATTCTATTTCCATAACCAAATTATCAATTTTCTCCACATTTTCATATATTTAAAATTTCAGGGTATTACATAGCTCGTCCTGAATTAAGGTATATATTTTATCCCCAAGTATGTAAAATGACGGAAATTCTCTTGAGGCTTAGTGACGTGGATGTACATACGTAGAATTAAATTATTTTTATAAGCGTATCGACGTGAATTTGGAGCTAATCGGATTCGTAACGAAAATGTTACGAACCTTAAAATATAATTGGACTACAAGTGTGAAATCAATACCTATCCACCAATTACCTCTTCCCTCAACTTTGGACCCAATTAAAATATTTTGGTGGATTTTATTTTATGGGTGGACCAATTAATTAAGCACTCAATTCTATAGCCCAATTAGAGCCTTGGTTCTTTTGTTTTTGACCAATCCAGATCCTTCACACGCGCGCACACACACACGTACACCACCTTCTTCCTTCATCTTCTCAAACCATCTTTCTCATCTGTACAACCAAACCCTCATTCGCCCATATCCTTATTAAAACACCTCGGATCAAGCTTGAGATTCCCATATTCATATTCCTTTTGAGCTCCTGAAGCTAGTGATACCATTAGTTAGGTAGGTTGGTTTTGAAATCCGAGAATCCATACACTTCGGCGAGGAGTTGAATTTGCTCCGACGTGATTGTCGAGGTTTTACGAGATTTCAAGGCCTAAAAAGGTTCCTAATCAACTCAATAGGAACCCTAGACTAATTTTAGGGAAGTTTGGACGTAGAGGCACTTGAGTTTAGCGAGTTGCAGTGATAGCCGGAATATCAAAGCTTATTCCAATGAGTTTCCTTTATATTTAAGGCTCCAAATAGGTAAGATCGTGTTCTCCTTGTCGAGAGCTTTAAATTGGTATGAATTTCATGGAATTTGGTGATGAAATGAAGAAGTTTTTAAGATTTTAAAATTTTCCAGAAATCGGCAACACAGACGACGGCCGGCACTGGAATCAGGCGAACCACCGGAGAAGATGAAGTATATTCCGTCAACTTTGACGAAATATTCCTGACGGCGTCAGGTAAGTTAAACGGCATATTCCAATATTTAACGAAATATTCCCTAACGACATTAGGGATTCCGTCCGTGTGCCTGCGCGTGGGACCTCAAAAAATTATTCTAAAAATATGGGGGTGTTCGTGGTGTTGTGTAAATCACATTGGTATATTTAAACACCCCATTTGAGCAATGTATAAGAAAGTTATACTAGGTTTTTTTTTATGTACATTGAAAATAACGTATAAGCAGTGATTTTTCATATAGGTGAAACGTATCTGGAGGACGAGTGTAACCAGGCGAGACTCGGGGGTTACGACCTGGCTACATACCAGTGAGTGGGCTTTTGATTTTCTATGTATATGTATATGCTTTACTTTTCCCAAAAAATGGTTTTAAATAGTTTTACGCTTTAAAATGCCATGTTAATTACATTATGTTTTAGTATATGCATTAGTGTCGATATACATATTATTGTATGACGATGTGCACGCCAAGAAGTTTCAGGTGAGTACTTATTGACAAAAGAGATTGATGTGAGTATGGTTGTGATTACATGATTGGTGCTAAGTATCCTGCACCTTGGTGCTAGTTCGCCGCTCGTGGCCAAGGCCTAGCCTTCACGCCGCACCACACGCTCACCTTGGATCCAAGGCAGGTGCCAGTCTGTCGTACAGACCATCCTAGGTAGTTCCAACTCGTAGGTGACTTGAAATACTTCACACGGCATTCACGTGATCGTAGCACTTAAGCGTATTTATTTACACTCAACCTATCGTACAGACCACATTAGGTGGTTCCGACTCCTGTGCAGTAATGCATATTTATGAGCTTCAGCCGTACAGGTCACTTTAGGTGACTCCGGCTGGCACATTACTTTTATTTTACATCTCATCACCTGGCTTACATATTTGTTTATGAGATATTTGACATGGCTTATATTTAGTCTTCGGTACTATCGAACGTGATTTCTTGATAAGTATATATATTTATTTCTAGGATAGTATACGAGTTTTACGGTGATGAGTTATTATGTTGGAAAAGTGAAATGTGCTTCCAAAACCTTTGTTTTCGCCCACTCACATTTTTTGTTTTGCGCCCATCCAGGTTCTAGCTAGACGTTTGGATTGGTGGCTTGCCAAGACTCCACGGCGGTTCCGACAGCACTATAAAATAATGTAAAATTTTTCTTCATGTTCTGTATAATTAATACTTAGGCTGCTGGACTGCAACTAGGCCTGGTCCTGAGTTTTTGGGTGCCCAGTGCGAAAACTCAAAATGTGCCCTTTTTTAATATTGAAACATATGTTTAAAAAAATATTTAACGAGGGCTGGAACCCAGTCGAAGCTGGGGGGCTAGGCCCTCACGCCCAAATGATATTACTTGAGAAAATATACAACATGGGGGACATAGTACCTAAACCCTGACAATAAAAAATACAATCATATACAACCACTTCTAGGAAAGCTCCTTGAAATTTCAAGGGTTATTAGAGAGAAATGCTTTTTCTGGTAGGGGTGTGCTATCCACACACCCCTATTACTTTTTGCCCGTTAGATCTTCTTCAATTCATCCGATCCGACGGCCGAAATTCAAAAAGGTGTGAGAGAAGTAAAAATGGGTGTGTGGATATCACACCCCTTTCTGGTAACATTATTTGCAAAACTTGTAATTCGGAACATAAGTCCGCTCCATCTACATCCATGGTATTTCCATGTTTCAAATATGCTTCAAGATTCATACAATTTTCTTTTAGCTCTTGATCATCTAATGAAATTAGCTTCGGTGCATCAAACAAGAAGCCAAAAATAGATTCAAAAGACTTCAGCTGTTCAAACCTGTGTTTCAGTTGAGAAAGAGCAATATCCACTATAACAAGAAAATAATATGTTCTAAATGATTCTTCAGCAGACTGTTGTTCCCTCTCATTACCATCAACTTCATCATGATGTCTTTTTCTAGATCTATGACGTTTAGTTTGAAAAACAGGGTCAATTTCCGAATCAAGTGCAGTTTTTTTAGCATCACTCAGGGCAGAAGCAAAACTAGTTTTCGAAAAATGTAACAAGTGCTTCCAATGCCTTTACAGGAACATCAAGACGCATGTCTTCAGATTGTAATTTTGTGCTCACCATGTTAATCTTCAACAAAATGTCATACCAAATAACCAAACTTAATACAAAATCAAAATTTGCAAGTTTTCCTGATGCTAAACATCCTGCATCCCTACTCAATTGGGGATTTTCAATAATTTTCACCAACTTAAACAGAGCATTTCTAACATCGGCTATTTGGGACTTAATTGTTTTAACACTTTCAATGTGACTTTCCCATCGAGTAGTTGACAATGACTTCAAAGTTAAATAATCCATATGTTCAAGCAAAATATTCTAATGCTTTATAGAGTTGAAAAACACCGTATATATGCATTGACATGCTCCAAGAAAAGATTTTTCTTTGAGAACAATAATAAATCACTCACTTGGTTGCAGCCAATGAAATTAAGTATTGAGAGAAAAGAAAAGGGAGTCAGCGCCAGGGTGGGACGGCAGGGAAGTAAATGGGGAACAAGGGAGGGGTGGGGAATCGGGAAAGGGTAGGGTTAATTGGGGTTGGACAGAGTGGTCCTGTTATGATTTTTTTTTCTTTAATTTTTTTTTAAAAATTTTGTAATGCCCAAAATATGGGCCTCTTTCATCTTTTGTCAAACATGGGCTTTGCCCTCCAACCCCTATTTGGGCTCTGGTCATATATATATATATATATATATATATATATATATATTATACATAGTTATTTGGGTTTTATTTTTTTCTGGTGCCCTTTTTATTTTTGGGCCATGGACAGTTGCCCTAGTGGCACTGGGCCAAGGCCGGGCCTGTTTATCACACTCTCATATTTCACCCCTAGTATAACTTAGTTAGTGTCGGTTTTTAATTATTCACATTTTCATATTACTTTCACTTCCATACTGCGCACATGACTACGTCACCCTCACGTGACGGCCAACATGCCTCGATACAGGTCGGGGTGTGTCAATTTTAGTATACTATCTTAAAATCCTATTAAACACACTTTATTATGAGAATCA
Source organism: Crataegus laevigata (assembly GCA_963580275.1). Taxonomy (NCBI): domain Eukaryota; kingdom Viridiplantae; phylum Streptophyta; class Magnoliopsida; order Rosales; family Rosaceae; genus Crataegus; species Crataegus laevigata. The sequence continues at coordinate 2,035,123 of OY756944.1, forward strand.
CTTGAAATCCTGATTGAATTCTTAAATTTATTTTTCTGAACAAACGATATTATCTGTGCTAAGAGAGTGGAGAAATGGGCTAAGCCTCACAATGAGCTGGCAATAATGTGATCTAAATTTGCCTTTGATGAGAATCGAATGAAGATCTCTCACTTACAAGTAAAGAAATACTAAATCATAAGTTTATTAAAAGAATTAAAATTCTTCAAAACTTCAATTGAACAGACCCCTAAATTTATGCCAGAACAGTCACCTCAAAATTTAGAGAGTAAATTAGAATTGCTATAGCACTCCAAAAAATTCATTCTACATTCATCATAAGTATTATTTTTTATTTGTAAATTAAAAAAAAATTAAAAGTACAAAATAATTTTTTTAGAACCCAATAACAATTTTGGGAGTAAATTTGTTTTTTTTTAAAGTAAATTTGTGACTAACTCTCAAAAGAATTCCGGGTGACAGGAGTCCCTTTTTCTTTTCCTTTTAGCCTTTTCTTTTTACTTTATCTTTGTGGTACTTTCTTATTATGGTAAAAAAATAGTGAATAATTAAAAAATTTGTGTTGATAAATGGCAAAATAAACCCACGATTTAATGCTTGTTTATCGGTCACGTTTAAGAACACGTGGTAGGCCAGTGTCGGTATCCAACCAGATTTACCCACGTGTAACGTCAGTACGTAAATCAACCGACAAACAAACGGACGTTACTCCATCAATCTAACTTTTTGTGGATCTCCAAAAGGCGAGCAAACCGAACGATTTGCTCGTGGTCAAGTCATCATCGTCTAACTAACAGGACAACCTGTATGGACCCATTCAAACGGACCCCATGATTTCTCTAAAGTTAATTTGTACTTTGTACCACGTAGGCCACGTTGGCCTCATGACTACGGCAAATTTTTACTGTGCCTCTTAACATGAACAATATATCACGTATTATTATATAAATAAAGAATTTTTTTGTATAATAACACATTCTATATTGTATTCTAGACATGTCGAAAATTCTATCAATAAATATGACGGATTTTCTCATTCATTTTCCTTCTATCTCCTCGTCTCTCATTTTTATCTTTTATTTTTTTTCTATTTTTTTGTGAAAAGTCAATACAAAATATTAACATGTTTTAATCATAACCGTGAAAAGACGAGAAGGCCAGAGGAAAGAGAATTTGAATGGGAGAGATTCCCCCTTCACTAACGAGGTTTTTTTGTACACTCAAAACACACATTAGTACATTATATCATAATATAAAAGAATCCATGATACATTTTTAGTCACTTTGCTTAAATTATGAAAATACTATAGCAATTAACACATAAATGGATTAGTGATACGATAAAATCATTCCATGAATACGCATCCACAGTATTAATGAAGTCGGATTTTCTTTTTCTTTTTCTTTTCCCACAAACAAAGCTCTCTCTCTCTCTCTCTCTCTCTCTCTCTGTCTCCTCTCTCTCTCTCTATTCTGCCATGAGCCTATAGGACTTCAGTAACTGGAGACTTGGTTGCTCAGGAGCGAAGACGAAAATGGAGAAAGTACACACTGGAAAATGCCCCCAAGAAATCTGGTTTGGCATCCTTATCTCCTTTGCTTTGTGTTTTGTCTTGTTTTCCCTTGATCATTCCACTTCTTTGAGTGTTGATGTTTTGGTGAATGAAAAAGAAAACCCAATTCGAGTTTTGAACATTAGCCGCACCAAAGATTCGTGTTCGGATCGATACATTTACATTCACGACAGTCTTCCTGCGAGATTCAACGACGATTTCATCAACAACTGCGAGTCTCTTAGTGCCGGAACTAGCATGAGTAATGTCCCAAACATGTGTCCTCACCTTGTTAATTTGGGACTTGGTCCTAAAATTAACAACTCCGAAGGGGTTTTATCGAACGCGAGCTGGTTCGTCACAAATCCCTACTTGTTGGAAGTCATATTCCACAACAGGATGAAGAAGTATGAATGTCTGACAAGAAACTCAACTCTTGCTTCAGCCATTTATGTGCCGTTCTATCCTAGCATGGATGTCGGTGTCCATCTGTGGGATTCCAACATCGAAGTCAGGGACTCTTCGGCTAAGGAGTTTGTCAAGTGGCTTTCGGGACAGCCCGAGTGGATGAAGATGTGGGGGAGAGACCATTTCTTTGCTTCCGGGAGGATTTCTTGGGATTTCAGGAGGGAAAGAGACAATAGTTCCAATTGGGGTAGCAAACTCAGGTTCTTGCCTGAGTCTTTGAACATGACTATGTTGTCAATCGAAGGAAGCCGATGGAAAAACGACATTGCAATTCCGTACCCAACAAACTTTCACCCTTCCAACGACAGCGAGGTGGTTCAATGGCAGGACAAGGTGAGAAAGCAAGAAAGGCCTTATTTATTTACTTTCGCCGGTGCACCGAGGCCTAACCAGCAAGGTTCTATCCGGGGAAAACTTATCGAACACTGCCAAGCTTCGACTAATTGCAATTTCTTACACTGCACTGAAAAGATTTGTGGCAACCCGAGTACTGTTATGAGGGCGTTTCAGAGCTCAGTGTATTGTTTGCAGCCTGCAGGGGATTCATTCACTCGGAGATCAACTTTTGATGCGTTTCTGGCTGGTTGTATCCCGGTTTTCTTTCATCCTGCTACGGCATACACTCAATATTTATGGTACTTGCCAAAGAATCATACCAAATATTCGGTGTATATTCCGGTGAGGGATGTAACAGAATTGAAAGAAGGCAACATTGAGAAAATCTTGCTTGGAATTTCAAAAGATAGGGAATTGGAAATGAGGGAGGAAGTTATAAGGCTAATTCCGAAGCTGGTCTACGCGGATCCCAGGTCAAGATTAGAGACCAAAGACGTGTTTGATATAGCTGTGCAGGGAATTCTTGAGAGGATTGAGAATGTTAGGAAGGAGATCAGAGAGGGCAGAGATCCTAGTATTGGTTTTGCAGACGAGGATAATAGTAAGGTCACATTTCCAAATACTAAAGAAGCCCGACTTGATTGAGTGCCGCGGATGCTGTGTAAAACCAAAATGATTGCAAAATAAAGCCGGCTGTTACTTCTGTGGTGCTTGCTGCAGCAACCCGATCGCAGCTGAGCTTAGAAAGTTATTCCAGTTCTTACATGTCAATTGTCTTCCCAGGTTGCTTTCGCATTGCTCGTCTAGTAAATTTAAATTACTGCAATACGGCTTGTTGGAACCCTTAAGTCTAGTTTAGAGTAGAAATATCGATTGTATTATAATAAATAAAAAGGATATTTGAAAGGTAAACCAATTTGTTTTGCTAGATAGTCTATATTTGCTGACGCTTGCTTGATTTGGAGTGTGTCAAAACTGGAAAGATAACGAGTTACTTGAGTTGGATGTCAAGCGCCTATATCCGTCTCTTAGAACAGAACCACTTTTGGTTGCTTGAGCTGATCAAGTTTGTTCTACGTGCTCGTTTGATCATCTAACCTCGGTCACAGTTGCTTGTACTTTGTTTTCAGAATATTTATGGCTCCAAACTAATGTGCTATGTTATACCTTAATCATGATTACCAAAAAAAAAAAAAAAAAACAAATAAACTTAACCGGGAATGATTTAGATTGCAAGTAAACTAAGGTGAAGGCCATAAGTTATTTCAAAGCTCAGTCCTCATACGCACGCTCCGTTGAAGAGATGTTCTTCGGCAGAGTGCTTCTCTTTAAAGCCCAAATGAAGAAGCCACTAGCCAGAAAGTGTTTGCATGCGCAAGTTTTTGTGATTGGCTAATTTCCTGGATAAGTGTAATGTGAATAGGGATGGGCAAATACCCATTGGTTATGGGTAACCGCGGTTACCCGCCCATTTAAATTAAACGGTTACGGTTATGGGTAACCGTTTAGATAAATAAACGGTTATGGGTATAACCGTTTACCCGTAAAATTTAAATGGGTGGTTATGGGTATTAACCGTGGTTATAAACGGGTAACCGTTTACCCATTTGTTTTATATATGTAAAATTAACACAAATCATGTTTTCTATCGGACAAAACTTAGATCAACGCTATTGACTATAGTGCATGATTTCTGTAGCATAAAACCTATATGATGTGCTCAATAACTTATATTTCTATTACTACACTTTTTAATACAAGCCTACATACCAAGCATAAAACCTTTTTGGCAAGCCACACACTGTTTGGCACTAGCCAACATGCATCGTTTTATTTTTTTACACCATGCTAATTACAAGTGCTTATTGATTATGTCGGTAACATATATTTGCTTATGTGCCAAGACATAGCCATCACGGTTTTACATGATATATTTATATGTACAAATTATTAGTCATATAATTTTATTTTGAAGCATACGACTAGGGCTGGGCAAAATACCCGCGGTTATGGATAACAACGGTTACCCGCCCATTTAAATTTCATAGTTATCGTTATGGGTAACCGTTTAGATAAATAAATGGTTATGGATATAACCGTTTAGATAAATAAATGGTTATGGATATAACCGTTTACCCGTGAAATTAAATGGGTGGTTATGAGTATTAACCGCAGTTATAAACGGGTAACCGTTTACCCATTTATTTTATATATGTAAAATTAATACAAACCATGTTCTCTATCGGACAAAACTTAGATCAATGCTATTGACTATAGTGCATGGTTTATATAGCTAATTATAATATAATGTAGCTCATTATATATATATATTATGTTAATACTTTATATTATGAGTTGTTTTCTAAACAGTTTTCATAACCTAATAATACTTAGCAAATATTATATTACCTTAATTGGTAATAGTTAGAAATATCGTCCATAAACTATTATTACTGGAATGGTATAAGAATTTAAAAAATTAAAATACGGAAATATATGATAAATGTACCTATAACGGTGTTTAATTGTAAAAAAAAATTCATAATTTTTTTTAAAAATTTTCAAGTTGTTATAAAACATGTAGACGGGTAAAAAGGGGAAATGGTAAAAAAAAAAGATAAATGGGACCTAAAAAGGGTAAATGGGTAAACAGGTATTAAACGGTTATGGGTATGGTTAACCGTTTATAAACGGTTATGAGTATAAGTATAACCGTTTAGGCAATTACCCAACGGGTAAATGGTTATGCGGGTATGAGCATAAACGGTTATGGGTAAATAACTGCGGTTACCCGCCCGCCATAACCGTTGCCCATCCCTAAATGTGAATGTGATAGATTAGTGTCTAGGTTCGTGATTTGAAGACTTGTGCATCGAGGACAATCAAATGCAATCTTATGTCGTGGATGACTTGAGCAAACTTAATGTGCATCATTTTGGGAAAATATAAACTGAATATTTATGTTTTATTGGGAGAGTGACACCAAATAAAATCAATTTATTTTTGGGTTAAAGTACTTAATTGTAGGTCATTTAATTTGATTCTTATGTCCATTATATACTGCTGATTTTCCAGCAGGTTTTCTATCTTTGCCAACCATAATTTTGCGCGCTAAGAAGTTTTAAGGCAAGGAATTTGTATGCTAGGTTAGAGGAGTGAAATTCGAGTGAAACACTTTCTTCTAGCATTCATATCATCATTCATGATGGTGAACTTTCGTGCTATGAGGTGTTTCAATCAAGTATGAAGACAAGAAGACGAGGCGATCTTTGAGTTTGTAGGTTGTCTTTTATGAGTATTGTATTTGTTCTTTGAAATTAGTGGACTATTTTCTCGTAGTGTGCTCGTATATTTTCCACATTGTTTGGAATTTTACCAGGTTAAAGAAATCATCGCGTTTAAAAATTGTGTGAGACAATCAACGACCTTAGGGCTGGTTTGGTATTGCTGTGCTTTAAAAAAAAAATTGCTTCTGCTGTGAGAATAAGCTCATTTTTATGCTTCATGTTTTCAGCTTATTTTCACCCAAAACTGTAAAAATAAGCTGTTTTTAAGTGTTTACCAAACACTTTTTTGAGCTTATTTTTTTATTTTATTTTTATTTTATATTCACTTTTTTATCAAAGCACCTCAGTACTAAACCCGTACTTACTTGTATGATTATATTCACCCCTCTCTAAAGATCTGATTAAATCTTTATGTACTTATCGATAATATACATGATTCAATATCTTTAAGGCTAAGCTTCCTTTTCGGATCGATCGTGATAATAAAGCCAACATTTTCAACATTATTGCTCACTCCCTGTTCATGTAACCCCAAAGGAACTTCTTTGGCTCCAGCTTTTTGTCAAAATATCTACTGGAACTTTACTTGGACAATAAAACACAATCGTCCTCGAGAAGGAATACTATTTAACGATTACAAATGCAACAGAAATACTCAAAATCTCTACCAAATAAACACAACCAACCAAACGAAAAGATAACACTCACGCTGATAAAACCTTTCATCACCTTTGGATGAACTTGCAAATGACAACACTTCTTTGACAAAGAAACCTTGGTATGAGTATGACACATCACAAAGATGTTCTCATAGTCCCTTGTAGCATACCAAAATCATATATACCTAAATTACAATAGGAGGTTTCACAAGCATCTATATTTATCAGAACTGGAAAGGTAGCAAAACCAAAGTATGTACCAAAAATTAAAGTATACCAAAGGTTTCTTGCAAAACAAAGGCTATGGTTCACAGTGCATCATATCAAACAATTTTGCAAAATTAGTTTCAAAACTCATCCATACTTCTTCAAAATCAGCTTCAAAAATTATGAATCAAATCATCAAAACCTCAAAATCAAATAGTTTTAAAAAAAAATACTAGAATAGAAAAATAAAAATAAAAAATCCTAATGGTTCTCGTAAAAGAAAAAAACCACTCATAAATCTAAGAAACAATACGAAGAAAAAGAAGAGGGAAAGAGAAACAGAGATAGAAATAAGGAGATGAAAACTCATCTTAAAAAGGGGGATACAATTATAAATGTAAAGACAATTATAATAATAACCATAATAGCATCACATGCCACGAATAGGTTTTTATCCACCTATAAGATAAATTAGAAAACTTATCAACATAAAAAAATAATTTGCCTAGGTCAAAAGAAAAATGACTTATTTGGAAGTACTTTTAAAATGACTTAAATTGCTTTTCTAAAAATATTAAAAATCAATTAAAATCTTCTAATATTATGCCTTTTCCAATTCTAAAAAAATCTAATCAATATCTTATAACAAAAAAGCTAATATACTAACATAAATCTATCTGCAAAACATTCTACCTTAACTCAAGTAACAAATATATGAATGTATGTTATATGAAACCTAACTAAAAGTTAGAAAATAATAATACACCTACAAACAAGACACATTAATATATGACATGATGTTTATAAAAAAGAATTTGTTATATAGGCAGATAAAATACAAAATTAACCTGTGATATAAATTGATTATAAAAATTAAAAATAAAATCTATAAATAGGGTTTAAAACAGAATGAAGAACAAAAAAATAATAATAATTAAAGAGATAATTACAAAGAAATTTAATTTTTATAATAATTCTTATCATTTAAGAGATAATTATTAATAATTAAATAATTACATTTAAGAAATTAGACTTTCTAGTTTGACTATCGACTCAAAACATTAAAACTTATATCAAGTTTCCTTATTTTAAAAGCACTGTTCTTCCTTACGAAACGATCCTTCACGTTATTGGTTTCCTATTTGGCCGCCCTTTAAAAAAAAAAACTTTTTTACACTTTTCTTCAACGCGCGGCCATGATCCAACAGATAACAGACCGTTGAGCTACAGTCTAGGCAGATTTGTAGGAAACTGAATGGCGCGGTCGCCATTTGCTTAAATGACAAAAATACCCCTTCAAGACTCCTTCCTCTGCATGCAAACGCAGAATTTTCAATCTGTTGTCTGTAAAACCAAAAGGAATAAAAATAAAATAAAATAATGCCACTCATCTTCCTCCTTCCCTCCGTCTTCTTCTTTCTGCATGAACCCTTCTGCCACCTATGTCCTGAAGTGGGCCCCACCTTGATGCAATCCTCTCCTAAAGGACCAACAGTACCCCCGAACATGTCCATTTCAGATACAGTAGCAGGTATTTTTCCGTCAAGAAATTTGTGATTCATGTGAAGAGGGTGTGTTCATCCTCAATGGTGGCAGAGTTGTATATTTCTGCAGTTGTAAGGTCGTTTATCATCCTGTTCCTGTTGGCTAATCCAACAGGGACACTTGTTACGAAACACCTTTAGAGATAGCCAATACCCTTTGAGTGTTATGAAAGCATGTCCCAGGATTTATGCTTAATTAATTACGTAGTAAATGTAAGTATACGTTTGGCGGGTGGAAACAGCAGCACCTTGTAAAAATAAAATCGAGGGTCTTTATTAAGTAATTCAATTGCGATCTTTTTTTCATTCATTTTTTGTTGTCTTTTCGTTGTTTTTGCCTTTTTCTTCCTCATTTTCTTGGGTTCATTTGCTTTTTCTCCTTTTGACCACTTGCCATGCAAATCCCATCCAAATCAGATCACCTCCCTTTCTTTCTCATTTTCCAAATTTCACCATCGATCCCCTTCACGCAAAAAAATATTTCACTGTCAAATTTTCAATCAGTATTCTGTCCCAATTAATATTTCTATTTGCCTCAAATTCCCCCACACCAGATATTTTGTTTCATGTGTTTCTGTCTCTCTTTGCCCTTGAGACTATTCCGGTGAATCCTTCACCACCAGAGATATATTCTCCAGGCAGAGAGGTTCGTGTGATATTAGAAGAAGGTCGAATGGAGAAACCACTCGCCGGAAAGTACTACAAAGAAAAATGGTTTGGTGTACTAGTCTCATTTTTCTTGTTCTTTGTATTGCTTTGCTTTGACTATTCAACTTCAATATTGGGTGTCTACCATGGGGTCAATTCTTTAGTTAATAAACATGTTCGTCCCTTCTACATCAAAGATTCGTGTTTTGGCCGCTACATTTACATCCACGATGATCTTCCAACACGGTTCAACTACGATCTTCTCGCAAACTGCCAGTCCCTTTCGACAGGAAGCAAGGCCATTAGTGATCAAGGTACGAATACTGGTGACAATATGTGTCCTCACCTTGTGAATTCGGGTCTTGGTCCTCGAATCGGAAAGCCCGGAAAGGTTCTGGCAAACAAGAGTTGGTTCATCACAAATCCCTACTTGTTAGAAGTCATTTTCCACAACAAGATGAAGACGTACAAATGCTTGACAAACAACTCCAATCTTGCTTCAGCCATTTATGTACCATCATATACCGGCCTTGATGCGAGTCGCCATTTGTGGGATTTTGATCACAAAGTCAGGGACGCGTCCGCGAAAGATCTTGTGAATTGGCTTACGCGGAGGCCTGAGTGGAAGAAAATGTGGGGGAGAGATCATTTTTTTGTTTCCGGGAGGACTTCTTGGGATTTCAGGAGGCCCGACAATGGTTCTGATTGGGGTACTAACTTAAGGTTTTTGCCGGGGTCGATGAACATGAGCATGTTGTCGGTTGAAGGAAGTTGTTGGAGAAATGACCTTGCTATACCGTACCCGACAAACTTCCATCCTGCAAACGATAGTGAGGTTGTTCAATGGCAGAGCAGAGTGAAGAAGTACAAAAGGCCTCACTTGTTCTCTTTCATCGGTGCGCCGAGGCCTGGCATGCAAAAATCGATCAGGGGAAAACTTATCAATCAGTGCCAAGCATCAAACAACTGCAAGTTCGTGCATTGTGGTTCTCCTGGGATTAATTGTAACGACCCCGTTACAGTTATGAGGGTTTTCGAGAAGTCGGTCTATTGCTTGCAGCCTCCAGGTGATTCACACACAAGGAGATCAGCATTTGATTCTTTACTTGCTGGTTGTATTCCGGTCTTCTTTCATCCTGCGACCGCGTACACGCAATACTTGTGGCATCTGCCGGAGAAACATACTAAGTATTCGGTGTTTATTCCGGTGAAGGAGGTGGAGGATTTGAAAGAAGGCATGATCGAGAAAACTTTGCTTCGAATTTCAAAAGAGAGGGAATTGGCAATGAGAGAGGAGGTCATAAGGCTGATACCAAAGCTGGTGTATGCAGATCCCAGGTCGAGATTAGAGAGCGAAGACGCGTTCGATTTAGCGGTGCAGGGAGTTCTTGAGAGGATAGAGAATGTTAGGAAGGTGATTAGAGAAGGGAAGGATCCTAGCGTTGGTTTTGCAGATGAGGATTGGACTAAATTCATGTTTCCGGAGGCACCAGAAGAATATTGACTGATGTAAAAAGAGAGAAGAATATGAAGACATTCAAATTAATCATAATTTTACTGCCATTTGTTTGTAGAAAGTTGTATGATGCGTATTCCAGCATTAAAAGAAATATAGATTTACTGCTTTCTTTTATATACATAATAAAAGTAAAATGTTCTTACTTTTTCATTATTTGATCATTGTTTTCTTTTTGCTATTTTGATTTGACACGAATAGTTTCAATCACTTCTATTATGATACTTAATGTATCGGATTGTGTTTTCGGTATACCGAAAAATCTTTCCTAATTTTTTAGTTGCTGATGCCTTGAGTTTGGCTCATTGCATCCCTACTTATTTGCAAAACACATTTAGATATTGCTCGTTAAACCCTCAAAACAAAATCGTTCAGTTGTTTCGAGTTATGCATTTTCTATGAAGAAAGCCTGTTTTTTAACACGTAAGGAATCAAGTATTTTTCATAGTCATTGAATCATCATAAAACATTTTGCTTGTGATCTATTTGAGAGTTTACACACGTGTACGGATCATATTAGTCATTCGATTAGACAAAGAACATTTTGAGATTGACCGCTAAACTCATGTGGTGGTCTTAATTACTCCGCGTACAACGGAGCAGCGCACGCAATCTATTTGTGTGTGGTTGGATTTGGGCATCCCAAACTGACTCTTGAATATCCTACCAACTCATTTGAACGTCTCTATTCGTCTACAAGTCACTAACACGTATTGTTTGACAGAAAAAGAAAATGAGGGGAAGCTGGCTCCTGGCTGCCCGTTCAATTCACAATGAATAATACATAATTACTCACAATGAATGATACTTAATTACTCAAATGATAAGTATGAGTTTTTAACTTAAAAATATTTGTTGCCAATTCATAGAATTTCGTGTTTATAATCATAACTGTTCATATTATAAATTACACTATAAAGACTGCATTCGCAAAAAATTCAATTAAAACTAATGTCGTTTAGTTGTGGAACTGTATAAAAATAGATGAACAGAATCAATAAAAACATTATGAACTGTCTATATATTTACTATAATAGGTTGACTAAAAGACTTTTGTTTATATTTATTTTTTTGCAGAGCTGATCTTTACAGAGTAACTTATAATATGAATGGTTTTGATCATAAGCGCAAAACTCTGTGGTTCAAAGACAAAGAGTTTTGAGTAGGAGTTCATATTCATCTTTGAGTAGCCAATCATTGCTTAATCACAACACATCACACAAAAAGCATGTATATAACCAGTGGCAGAGCCACATAGAGGCCAGTGATGGCCCAGGCCTACCCTGAAAATTCATTTATGTATGTACTCTATGCAAAATTTTATAAAAATGAGCATGTGGCTCACTGTCTACTGGGATTTTGCAATTCCAAACAGCCCGGGTTCGAGCCTTCCTAGCAGTCCAGTATTTTTTTTAGATTTTTTTTAAACTGAAAGAAAAAAAAAAGGTTCTTATAATTTGCCTTATTTTTTACCATATTAAAACTAAGTCTTATTTTTTAATATATAAAAAAACCATACTCTCTTTTTTGGCTAGTCAACATAGAAAAAAGGTTTATACAGTCTAGAGCAAAATCTAATTTTAAGTCATGATTTTAAATTTTTGTACGACTCTAATGTGTTAATTTTTTATTATCAAGGATTGTAAACAAGTTTTGTTTTATGATATATTCATTTCAATACAGATACAAAATTTAAAGCTCCACCATTCTTGTTTGATTAAAAATTTTCACGCCAATACAAAAAACAAAACCTTTAATTTTTCTCCCATTAATTATATTTCAAAGGCTAATCTTTCTATAGCTTAAAGGCCCCTCCTGATCTGGTTTTCTAACTTCGCCACTGTATATAACCTCAATCAGTTTTCGGTGTTCAGTACTTTTCTAAAAACTAAAATCTTGTTTGATAACCACTTTCAATTTTCAGTTTTTTTATTTTTATAACTGAAAACTCAAGGCTAAATTTTGAGAACACAAGTAGTTTTCAATTTTTGGTGTTTAGTTTTCAAAAATAAAAAATTGAAAGTAGTTACTAATTAATATTTCAGTTTTCCAAAAAACTGAAGAAAAAAAAAACGAAATGGTTATCTGACAACTTCTGAGAGAATTGAAAAGAATAATTCTAGGTTTAAATTTAAAGAACATTACATTTTAAAGTTATAATTGTGCTAAATAGGTACATGTTCTGAAAGAGGAGTATGAAATAGGGACCTCTAACATAGCATTTTGCTTTCGATCTTTCTTTACAATCTTTTGGCAGCTGCAGTAACGACCTGAAAAGCAAGAACTGGCACTGTTTCATCTAGTTTCGAATCTTTCGACGCGCGATCTGCCATTGTAGGCCTGCACCTCCTCTTCTGTCTCATCCTGTTTTTCAAACAGAAAGAACAGTTGAACTCAATCAAGTTTGCTCTTGTTTCTGATGAAATGTGTACTTGTAGCTATCCTCATCCGCGAAACCAATACTCGGATCATTCCCTTCCCTAATCACTTTCCTAACATCCTCAATCCTCTCAAGAATTCCCTTGATAGCCAAATCAAACGCGTCTTCGGCCTCCAATCTAGACCTGGGATCCGCGTATGACAGATTCGGTATGAGCCTTATAACCTCTTCCCTCATGGCCAATTCCTTATCCTTTGAAATTCCAAGCAAGATTTCCTCAATGCTGCCTGGCATATCATCCGCAACCCTCACCGGAATATACACCGAGTAGCTGCTATGATTCTTTGGCAAATGCCACAAGTATTGGGAATAAGCGGCACCCGGGTGAAAGAAAACCGGAATACAACCAGCCAGAATGGAATCAAAAGTTGATCTCCTGGTGTACGAATCCCCTCCGGGCTGCAAGCAATAAACCGAGCTCTGAAACACCCTCATAACACTCGACGGGTTGTCACAATCTATGTTACCACCCAAACTGCAATCGATTAACTTGCATTTACTCGAAGCTACGCACTGATCGATAATCTTCCCCCGAATCGAACTCTGCTGGTCAGGCCTCGGCGCCCCAGCAAAAGTGAACAAGTAAGGCCTATCTAGCTTCCTCATTCTGTTCTGCCATTGAACCAAATCGACGTCCTCCGCGGGATGAAAATTTGTCGGGTAAGGTATAGCAATGTCATTGTTCCAAGAGCTCCCTTCGACCGACAACATAGTCATGTTCATAGACTCAGGCAACCACCTGAGCTTACTACCCCAATCCGAAACCTCATCCGTCTGCCTCCTGAAGTCCCAAGAAATTCTCCCGGCAACCAAGAAATGGTCCCTCCCCCACATTTTCGCCCACTCGGGCTTTCTCGCAAGCCAACTCACAAGTTCTTTCGCCGAGGCATCTCTAACCGTAAGATTCGAGTCCCAGAGATGGAGGCTCGCATCAAGGCCGGCGTAAAACGGGACATAAACGGCCGAAGCCTGACTGGAGATGTTTGTCAAACACTTATAGCGCTTCATCTTGTTGTGGAATATGAACTCCAGCAAGAACTGGTTCGTGGAAAACCAGCTCCTGTTCGATAAAACCCCTTCCGAGTTTTGGATTTCGGGACCGAAACCATAATTCTCAAAGTACATACATAAATTTGGCTTGTCAGTTCCTCTGGTGAGAAGTCTACAGTTTTTTACCAAGTAGGAGTTGAATTTTTCAGGAAGATCGCCGTGCATATAAACGTAACGACCAAAACATGATGGATCTGTGACAGAGTTGTTCAAAATCCCAATTGGATTGACTTGTTTGTTGAGCAAAAGATTGAGACCAGAGAAAGTAGAGTAATCAAAGGAAAGAAATATAATGCACAAAGCGGAGGAGATGAGAAGGGCAAACCAGAGTTCTTGAGAGCACTTTACTGTCGGTAGCTTCTCCATTAGTGTTTGCTGCTGAGGACAAAAATCCGCAGCCACTCATAGCAGAAGAAAGAGAGACTAGGAGAGTTGAGTGTCAGAAAAAGTAGAGATTTTTTTAGTGTGAGTGTCTTAAGTATTATTATATAAATGATAGAATATGTATGTTAAAAAATAAATAATTTAAAAAATAAAATTTTTCACTACTTATATAAAAACACTTTGCGTACTACTCGTATTCTCTTCGCAATAAAAAATCTCTCCATAGAAAGGTAGAAAATTGGAAAGAAATTAAAAGAAAGGCCCCCACTGCATGAGTAATGTGAAATGCAGGACAGGACGCGTATTGATAATTTGATAGGGCCAATGGTGGCGTTGATGCAAGTACAAAATTAACTTTAGAGACCATCGAGTAATTAATAAGCTCATTATGTCATTCTGTCCAATGCGGAGCGTGCCAACTCGTCGGCCGAGTTCGGTCGGAGAGTAAAATATGTTGGTGACGTTGGGCGCGCTGATGACTTATGCTGTGGATGCAAATTTTCTCCTCTTTGATCTTGGACAATTTTGCACCTACAAAACAACTAGCATCTTAGGTTAAGGCCAAAAGTCTCACGCACCCACGATGAGTTGGGGGGCTTTGGCCGGAGAACCTCCGATGCCAAAGTTAGAATTTTAGAGAGAAAATGTGTTTTGAGAACTTTGTGAATTTTGCAAGAGTATTTAGGATTTTTGGTAAGAGAAATGGGGTTTTTGTAAGGGAAAAAGAGACCTCCTTTTGGGTGTGAATGGGTCCCTATTTATAGGATTTGGTTTGGCTTTTTCTCCTCCTCCTCATGCATGGCCGGCCCCTCAAGGGGTTTTTGAATTTGATTCTTGTCTTCAATTAGCCCATAAATTGGCTAATTAAATATGGAGTATAATTGGGTGGTTATGGGGGTTACTATTTGATTTAATTTGGACAATAAAGTGGGAAATAAGTGAGATCAAATGCATGGAGGAGGTGGCCGGCTATACCCTATTTTGGGGTTAAATGGGATATATTTTGTGGTTAAGTTTTGGTTTTAATTAGCCAAATTATGATTAATTGGCTAATTAAACCTAAAGGGAAGGTTTTGGGAAATATGAAATGATTATATTATTTAGCTAATCTAAATAATAAAATGGAAAATATATAAAATAAATTAGGTTTGAAGTTGATACCTATTTTGGACACTTACACCTTGGTCGAGGGATAATTACCAGCTGCCTGCGCGTAGAAATCTCGGTATGCCCCCAAGGGTAATTTTGTCTTCTTATGTCAAAAATCCACGTGTCGCCTTGTGATTATTTTTGGCTCCACAAATGCCCCCATACCTGTTGGGCTGCTCACAGGAAAGGGCAGCAGGTGTAGAGATCTTCTAGCTTTTAGGAAACTTAAGAATGCTTCATATTTTGATGTTGATTCTCTCTTTAGTAGGAAATTAGATCCTTCTAGGAAAGGGAAATAAATTTCTCTCAAAGCCTATTTAAGTCCACCTTAAGTGGGTTATTAAATCAACTTTGGAGAGCAATTTATTCTACCCTACAAGAGAGAGATAGCTTAGAGGATATTTGTTCCCCCTCCTCTAGCAATCTTCTACATCTTGCCCGTGCAAAGGATCGTCTTTCGTTGCTTTCTTCGTCTTCTCCGTGCCGCACCGATATAAGAAAGAGAAATTAATTTTTCTTGTCTTTTTCTTGGATAGTGCTATCGCGGGGCAGCTGTCGGGGCGGTGCGGCATGTCGGCTGGCATGGGCCAGGAATCGGCTCGGCATGGGCCGATGAGATGTTGTGGCAGGGACCACTGTTTTAAGCTACTCAACTTGGCTAGAGCCATGGGCAGCTTATGCGACTGGGGCCACAGATTGTGGCGCTGAGGTGCAGTGCTAAGCGAGTCGCAAGTCTCATTGTCTTTGGGCTTCATGGATTGCCGGAATGCTAGGCATACAGGCCTCTTTGCCTGCTGGAATGCAAGGTTGAGCTCCCCTGCTGAGTACCATGAATGTCGTTGGCTGCATAATCCTCTTCGTTGAGAGAAAGGTGGAAAGAAAAGATCTTCCCCGCCTGCTCAAGAGATACCGGTTAAGAAAAAACTGAAGACTTCTACTGCTGCTCATGAGGGTCTGTTTGTTACCAAGAGGTGTGTGATTGGCATGACTTCTTCAAATAGGAAAATAGATGAGGCTGCTAGATCTAAGCCTATGGCGCCTGCCATGTCGAGAGTGGCTAATTCGATTGATGATAATATTGCTCAGTGTAGAGGTATTGTCATGCCCCAAATGTCGAAGTCTATGCTAAGACGTCTGTAGGAAGCTAAGTCTGATTCTCATTTAGAGATGCTTACTATTATGAATAGCGATAAGGTGGACTCTGCTGCCAAAGTGGCGCTAAGGCCCACTTACTCTGCTGGGAAGAATGAGATTGTTCGCATGGGCAGCTGTGAGAAACCCATTATGCCTGCTTCTGGGGAGGCTGCTGAGATCTGTGTGCTTTTGAAACCAGTCTCGCTTGAAGACATGGACGCTTGTACCAAGTTTGTTGATGGCGTCAGAAAGGTTATTTGCCCAAGTTTCTTTGTGAAGCATATGACCCAATATAGAAGGACTGCTCTGCTTGCCATGATGCAGATATAGCAAGTTTACCAAGGAGCTGGCGAAGACTATGGCAGCTGAAGCTTATTCCTTGGCCGAGGAGATCAAGAGGTTGGATTTTGAGCTTGTTGCTTTGAAGGGGTCTAATATTTCTGCCCTCACTTCTTTGCAGCTTGAGACTCAGATTCAAGATCTTGAGTTTGCAGTTTCTGAGCTTTGTTTTGCTACTTATGCAAATGATGAAAAGTTGATTGCTGCTTATAATCAAATGATCCACTTTAAGAGAATCGTCGATAGGCTTGAACCCCAAGTGTTGGAATTTCAAGGTGTACTGAAGATCAACGAAAGTCTGAAGAAGGAAGTGGATGAGCTGCAACGCGTCCGTATGAAGGAAAATTTATGTCCTAGTGAAGAACATTAAAGAACATTTGAATACATATGAATAATATTAACAAATTAAATTAAACATGCATCCAAAATCAATTCATAAAACCCATGACTTTCAAAGCCTAGTAGATGGTGAACCAAGACTCTTTAACAACATTAAAGAGAATAAGGATTTAGAGAATATTACCCTTGAAGCTCATCCTTGATTACACAAGGGATTCACCCAAGTGGAGGGCCTTCAAGTCACCTCCTTGCTTCTTTGAGGATTTGTTCTCCAAAACACCAAAGATGTGGTGTCTCCAAGTCTCTACACCAAAGATAAATTAGTGAAGATAAGATGGATGACTTAGGGAAGAAGAGATTGCTAGATGTCTTCCCCCTAAGTGGCCGGCCTCCTATAGAAAATAGAGAGAAGATGTTTTCCCCAAATTTCTATTAGAAAACCCTAAATGAAATAAAGCTATAATGTTATATTTATACTTCATTTCTAGTGAGTGGCAAACTTGTAAATAACACAAGTTTGCCTACCCTCACCCTTATGGCCGGCCTTGTCTTTGTTATTGGGCTAATTGCCCATTTTGTTTTAGTTGTCATACAACTTAAACATAATGGGCCTTGTGGACCAAAACGCTTTTGGGCCCCGAAACCCGAAACTAACTTAGAAGCCCAATACGAACGTTTCGTATAATTAATTAACTAATTAATTAATTTTGACCATTCTTCAATTAACTATTTAATTGCTTATCCATTTCATTTAATTACTTCACTTTCATCTTTACTCGGTGTACGATCCATTAGGTTCCAATTAGCGAGGCAGTGGGCGATGTTACTCTTAACTATCGTTTGTGAATTGAAACCACATTTCAATTCTCCCTTAAGATTAGTGTTTGCCAATCTTTAGGGCTACCACAAACCATGAGTGACACCTAGCAGCATGTCATGGTTACCCAAGCTAAGTAGAAGTGGTTGGAGAACCTATCCAGTTACAATTACAATGCAATACGGTCCTTCTCTAATACAATACTCTTAATCACATCGTTTAAGTGATAGTTTGTTTCATGTCTACTATCCAATGTGATACTTCTCTATATGATTCGCTTGAATAAGATTTGGAACAAATTCCCTTAGTCATATGCATATGCTTTGGCCAAAGACTCTTGAATCATATCTTAGAGTATTCTCCTTCCATAAGGTTAGAGATCCCTTGTTGTGCATTCATATGTCTACATGACTAGATAGCTTGACCCCAACCATGTCGTGGACACTCCAAAGGAACGCCATTTGACACGATCAAAGATCAAGGACCTAACCATTAGACATCAATGATGCCTCAGGTCAAAGGACTACTTTGCATATTGTAACCTTGAGTTCTTACATGACATGTATGTTTGAACTCCTTTTTGATCGTTGTTCAGTGTACTCGATTACTCTTTCAAGCACCTATGTGTTTGTCTTAGTGTCCAACACTAAATGACTTGAGACTTGTCATATCCACGCTTGAGTCGACATAACACATACTAACCTTAGCGGATTGTCAATGCCCAATTGGCAACCCTATGGCTAGGAACGTTTTAGGAATGAGCATAAGAGAAAGGTCTCGAAAATCTAACTTGCTTAGATCACTTATCTCTTAGATCAAATACATTCCTTGGATTCCCTTATTGATTAAACACAAGATACAATAAACAGTGATTAACAATAAGCTTTGCCCTCTATTAAACATATATAAGTTTAATACAATAAGTATTCCAAAAAAGCTATTACATCAAATGAGTGGCTTTGTGGGCATACTTCCAACAATCTCCCACTTGCACTCAAAGCCATCCTCCCATGTATCTAATACCCATCTTTTCCATATGACGGTCAAGTTGGACTTGAGACATTGGCTTCGTAAGTGGATCTGCTACGTTATCGGCTGAAGCAACTTTGAGAATGTTGACTTTCCCTTCGGCAGCATATCTTCTAATGATATTAAAGCGCCTGTCAAAATGCTTGTTCTTTTGATGTGCCCTTGGCTCCTTGGCTTGAGCTATCGCCCCACTATTATCACAGTACAAAGTTACTGGTGATGTAATGGTTGGAACCACTCCAAGTTCAGTGATGAACTTCTTCATCCAGAACGCTTCTTTGCCGGCTTCAGCTGCAGCGACATATTCAGCCTCTGTCGTGGAATCAGCAATTACACTTTGCTTCTTGCTTTTCCAGCTGACAGCCCCACCATTCAGAGTGAATACATATCCGGAGTTGGAACTTCTATCATCGACGTCAGATTGGAAATCTGCGTCTGTATAGCCTTCCACTCGCAACTCTGTTGCTCCTCCATAAACGAGGAACATGTCCTTAGTTCTTCTTAAGTACTTAAGGACTGTCTTGACAGCTGCCCAGTGTTCTGATCTTGGGTTAGATTGATATCGACTAGTAATGCTCACAGCATATGCGATATCAGGCCTTGTACATGTCATGGCATACATGAGACTTCCTATGGCGGAAGCATAAGGAATAGTATTCATTTGCCGTATCTCTTCAGGAGTCTTAGGTCCCATGGATTTAGAAAGGTGAATTCCATGTCTCACAGGAAGAAAACCTTTCTTAGATTGTTCCATTTGGAACCTACTTAGCACCTTATCAATGTACATTGATTGGGATAATGCAATCATTCTTCTGGTTCTATCACGATAGAGCTTTATCCCAAGTACATAAGATGCATCTCCTAAATCTTTCATGTGGAAGGTTTTGGACAACCACACTTTCACAGAAGAAAGTACTGCGGTGTCATTCCCGAACATTAATATGTCATCTACATATAACACCAGGAATACAACTGCATCCCCTACGACCTTTTGATAAACACAATTGTCGTCTTCGTTTTGAGTAAAATCAAACGTTTTGATTTCTGTATCAAAACGGATGTTCCAGCTCCTGGAGGCTTGCTTAAGTCCATAAATGGACCTCAGAAGCTTGCATACCTTAGTCTTTTCAGACTTGGACACGAAACCTTCGGGTTGAGCCATATAAAGCTCTTCCTCTAGGTAGCCATTCAGAAAGGCCGTCTTCACGTCCATTTGCCAGATTTCATAATCATGGTATGCAGCTATAGCAAGCAAAATTCGAATGGACTTAATCATGGCTACAGGAGAGAAAGTTTCTTCATAGTCAATCCCTTCTCGTTGCCTGTAACCCTTGGCTACAAGTCTAGCCTTATAAGTCTCCACGTTCCCATCAACGCATATCTTCCTCTTGAAGACCCATTTGTTTCCAACAGGTACGATACCTTCTGGAGGGTCTACAAGAGTCCAGACCTGATTTTGATACATGGAATCCATTTCGGATTTCATGGCCTCTTGCCATTTCTTTGAATCAATGTCAGACATTGCTTCTTTGTAGTCCCTAGGGTCCTCCTTTGTGTCATTGTCACCTAAAAGGTACAATTCCGCAAAGTCATTGTCTAAGCCATACCTCCTGGGTGGCTTACTAACCCTTTCAGATCTACGTGGAGCTAGGGGTTCAGGAACAGGGTTGTCAATATGTCGTGTGCTTGTTTGTGGTTCATCATTAATCTCATTAATTTCCATCTGTTTACTTATAGTTCTTTTGAGAACGAATTCGTCCTCTAGAAACTTAGCAGTTCTGGCGACAAAGACTTTCTGGTCGTCAGGATGGTAGAACTCATATCCCATAGTTTCTCGAGGATATCCCACAAAATAGCACCTTACTGATCTCGCTTCAAGCTTAGTAGCTTCAAGCTTCTTGACATATGCTTCACAACCCCAAATCTTAATGTGATTAAGACTTGGCTTTCTTCCATGCCATATCTCATAGGGCGTTTGTGAAACTGATTTGGAAGGTACTCTATTAAGCAAGTAAGCTGCTGTATATAGAGCGTATCCCCAGAATGTTACTGGCAGATCAGCGGAACTCATCATAGAACGAACCATGTTCATCAAGGTTCGATTTCTCCTTTCAGAAACTCCATTGAGTTGTGGAGTTCCCGGTGGAGTCCACTGTGATATTATTCCACACTCTTTGAGATAATCTAGGAATTCATTACTCAGATACTCACCCCCTCGATCTGATCTTAGGATCTTTATCTGTTTCCCAGTTTGCTTCTCAACTTCATTCTTGAATTCTTTGAACCTTTCAAAGGATTCTGACTTGTTCTTCATAAGATACACATAGCCAAACCGAGAGTGATCGTCGGTGAATGTGATATAGTAGGAGAAACCTCCTCTCGACGTGGTAGACATAGGTCCACATACGTCAGTGTGGATTAACCCTAGAATTTCAGTGGCACGCTCTCCTTTTCCCAGTGAATGGAGATTTGGTCATTTTCCCTTTCAAACAGCATTCACAAGTACCCATCTGGTCATTACCTAATGGGCGGACGTATCCGTCCTTTGACATCTTGCGAATCTTTTCAAGGTTCACATGTCCAAGTTTAAGATGCCACATCTTTTCTTGGTTAACTTCTTCTCTAGCCCTTTTGGGTTTTGAGGTATTTCCGCTTTCAATACAGTGCACCCCACTATTCGTCCCTAGGTGAAAAAGTCCCTCTATCATATTACCATAAGAGATAATACGACCGTTCAAGTATAAAGTGCAACTCATTTTGTCAAACAATACTGAGTGCCCATCTCGTAAAAGCTTAGAGATGGAAATCAAATTCTTTATACATGAAGGAAAATATAAACAATTTTTAAGTTCCAGGACTTCCCCAGAGGGTAGGTTAAGCATGTAGGTGCCTATTGCTTTTGCAGAGATTTTAGCGCCGTTCCCAACACGCACAACCATCTCCCCATTGCGCAGTTTCTTGCTCCCTACTAGTCCCTGCATCGTATTACAGATATGTTGACTAGCACCTGAATCAAATATCCAGGAACTGGAGCTTACTGTAAAAGCACTTTCTATGACAGAAATAGTCTCTTCAAAAGTTCGTGTCATAAGGCTCGCAATGCGCACCCTGTATTTCTTCTTCCAACGTTCATCCTTTCCACAGTGAAAGCATGTTCCTTTGGATTTAATTGCCTTCTTCTTTTGCAATCTTTTCCTATTTGCGTTCTCACTCCCACTGTCTCTTTTGAAACCTTTTTCAAATTCACAGCACATGTCAATCATCTCTTCAAAAGTATGATTGAATCTATTCACTTTGTAGTTTACAATAAACTTAGTGAAATCATCCGAGAGAGATGCAAGGAAAAAATCTTGGGCCATTTTCCCATCGATGGAAGTTCCTAAACTTTCAAGATCTTGAAAGATCTTTTCCATCTTTTGTCCATGTTTATGGACCGATGCCCCCTTTGCCATTTTGGCATCTAATAAACTACAAACATTTGAGAATCGTACATTACTAGTCTCTATGTCATGCATTTTATGCAAACTTTCAACCATGGCACGTGAAGTGTCCATGTGCTTATGTAACTTCATAAGTTCCTCACTAAGTGAAGTGAGGATTAAGCATTTGGCTTGTAAGTCATCCTCATAGTGTCTAGCATAATCATGACACTCCTCCTTTGAAGCTAGTTTCTTAGGAGGTACATGAGGTGGGGATTGCTTAAGTACATACAATATGTCTCTCACCTTTGAGACATTCTCAATGTGGCGATACCAAGCAAGGAATCGTTGGCCCCTAAGGCCCTTTTTGTCAAGTATAATGGTGGGTATAATTTTAGGCATGTCGTTCACTACATAACATAACATAAATCGCATTAGATTGTTGATTAACTACTTGATTGGGTCTTGAATCAAATAGTACCACCCACTATTTTTGGCAAATTCCACATCCCTCATAGAATCCGAGAGTTATATTGAACTCTTAGTGGGTTATGGGAGACTCACCATTACCAAGCCCACCTCACGATGATACGATGTTGGTTAGCAAAAATAATGATGAGAGAATAACGCATTATTCATTTACAACGTTTTGTAATTACCCATCTAGTTTGGCCTCTAGAGAATGTTGCCTCACGATGATACGATGTTGGCACATTGCACTTAGTTAAGTTATTCCCACCATGCTTAGTTCGTGTAGGGTTTCAAGAATAACCTCACGATGATACGATGTTGGTCATCCTTGTTGCCTACCTCACCACATCATGTATGTATATATGGACTCTTCCTGAATGTAAACACATACTTTGAACTTCCCCATGATAGGGTGAAGCCGGTGTAGGAGTCACAAACGATGGAGTCCACCACGGTGGAAGGCCTACGAAGAGACATTCAAAGCATCTCTCGTTTATCAACTTAATATTTATTTTGAGGGAGTAGTTCTGGGCTACATCAAAACATTTTAATCATATTAAAAGAACAAGGGCCTATCACAACTATTGGTCCAAGTTTATATGAATTAGTAGCATATAATACTCCCACTGTTTCGTTGAAACAAGCGAGACTATATGGAACTACTAACGAATGCATTTCATCCTCATATGGACTATATAGTTGTTTTAGGTTTTAGGATGATTATGAACCGACGGGTTTGATCCAACACGAGCCTTGTGTTGGACCTTGGGTTTTAGGTAGATAGTTTGTTGATTTTATTTACGCGTTTAATCTAATTAAACCGTCATTTCCTATTGGGCGTTGGACCCAACTATTCCAATTTGCATACAAATAAACAAGTAGGAATACATGAAATAAAGAGAAGGGCTTATGCCCTTTTACAACACATTGGAGGACTTATGTCCTTTACAACAAATTGAATTAATCAAATTACATTCATATCTACTCTAATAAACCCATACATTCATAATGTTATCGGCCAATCACATAGCTCAATTATCGTGGCTTTGGTTCATAATCACCCTTTTCTTAATTAATCACAATTAACTAAGAAAGCAACTTTAAACAATTGGTTCTTGGATCCATAAAATTGATTTAAATGGAACTAAATAAAATGAAAATCCAATTCTCATTTAATAGAGACAAAACAATTTTTGTTCTCCTTTTGTTTTGGGCCAAAACCAATGACCTCAACATTTTGGGTCATTATGCAAATAACTTTTGGGGTCACTTTGTAAAAACACAAAAGTCCTCAACTTCATGTAATTACAACTAGAACCCAAAATTTTTGACAATAACAAAATCATCATTAAAGAAGCAAAACAATTTGTTCTTTATTGATTTTGGACCTTTACGCAAAAACGCAAACTTTTGGGCCAAAATGAAAATTACACAAAAGTATCAAAACTTTATGTAATTACACAAAAGGCCCAAAAATACCCCACTTGGAGGGTTGGCCGGCCATTTGAGTGCACAAGTGAAAAAAAATTTTAAAAATTTTGCAAGTTGATTTGTTAGACAAATATCTATAAAGCAAGATAAGGTTTTAAAATCAAATATCTTTTAAGTGAGAAGAAATTTTGTCTAACATTAAATTTATTTTGTCAAACTTAAAAGATATTTCTTTTACTTCACCATTAAGTTTTCATAAACTAAAACTTTATGAAAAACATAAAATCTTTGAATCAAAACTTCAAAACTTTTTGTTCTTGGCAAGAACTTCAAGAACATTGAAGAACATTCATAAAAACTCATAATAGCCCCATGAATGTTTTCACTTACCAAAAACTCAATTTTTTCACAACTCAAAAGAAGGTTAATATTCTAGGGTACTTAGGGGTTCCAAAGAACACATTAAAACCATTTTAACAAGACTAATTTGAACCCAAAAAGTCACCCTTTTAATTTGGCCGAAAATACCAAAAATATTTTGGCACCATTTTTAGTTCCAATATTTATGCTTTTATGAACTACATCTACAACATTTGAGATGCTAAATTTTCAAGCAAAATTTATATTCAAAGCAAGAACAAAGCTTGTAACATTTACAACACATAAATCACAAGTTATGAACAATCACAAAACCCAAAAGGATTCACCATAAACTAGGCCTAGGCTCTGATACCACTTGAAGGAAAATTTATGTCCTAGTGAAGAACATTAAAGAACATTTGAATACATATGAATAATATTAACAAATTAAATTAAACATGCATCCAAAATCAATTCATAAAACCCATGACTTTCAAAGCCTAGTAGATGGTGAACCAAGACTCTTTAACAACATTAAAGAGAATAAGGATTTAGAGAATATTACCCTTGAAGCTCATCCTTGATTACACAAGGGATTCACCCAAGTGGAGGGCCTTCAAGTCACCTCCTTGCTTCTTTGAGGATTTGTTCTCCAAAACACCAAAGATGTGGTGTCTCCAAGTCTCTACACCAAAGATAAATTAGTGAAGATAAGATGGATGACTTAGGGAAGAAGAGATTGCTAGATGTCTTCCCCCTAAGTGGCCGGCCTCCTATAGAAAATAGAGAGAAGATGTTTTCCCCAAATTTCTATTAGAAAACCCTAAATGAAATAAAGCTATAATGTTATATTTATACTTCATTTCTAGTGAGTGGCAAACTTGTAAATAACACAAGTTTGCCTACCCTCACCCTTATGGCCGGCCTTGTCTTTGTTATTGGGCTAATTGCCCATTTTGTTTTAGTTGTCATACAACTTAAACATAATGGGCCTTGTGGACCAAAACGCTTTTGGGCCCCGAAACCCGAAACTAACTTAGAAGCCCAATACGAACGTTTCGTATAATTAATTAACTAATTAATTAATTTTGACCATTCTTCAATTAACTATTTAATTGCTTATCCATTTCATTTAATTACTTCACTTTCATCTTTACTCGGTGTACGATCCATTAGGTTCCAATTAGCGAGGCAGTGGGCGATGTTACTCTTAACTATCGTTTGTGAATTGAAACCACATTTCAATTCTCCCTTAAGATTAGTGTTTGCCAATCTTTAGGGCTACCACAAACCATGAGTGACACCTAGCAGCATGTCATGGTTACCCAAGCTAAGTAGAAGTGGTTGGAGAACCTATCCAGTTACAATTACAATGCAATACGGTCCTTCTCTAATACAATACTCTTAATCACATCGTTTAAGTGATAGTTTGTTTCATGTCTACTATCCAATGTGATACTTCTCTATATGATTCGCTTGAATAAGATTTGGAACAAATTCCCTTAGTCATATGCATATGCTTTGGCCAAAGACTCTTGAATCATATCTTAGAGTATTCTCCTTCCATAAGGTTAGAGATCCCTTGTTGTGCATTCATATGTCTACATGACTAGATAGCTTGACCCCAACCATGTCGTGGACACTCCAAAGGAACGCCATTTGACACGATCAAAGATCAAGGACCTAACCATTAGACATCAATGATGCCTCAGGTCAAAGGACTACTTTGCATATTGTAACCTTGAGTTCTTACATGACATGTATGTTTGAACTCCTTTTTGATCGTTGTTCAGTGTACTCGATTACTCTTTCAAGCACCTATGTGTTTGTCTTAGTGTCCAACACTAAATGACTTGAGACTTGTCATATCCACGCTTGAGTCGACATAACACATACTAACCTTAGCGGATTGTCAATGCCCAATTGGCAACCCTATGGCTAGGAACGTTTTAGGAATGAGCATAAGAGAAAGGTCTCGAAAATCTAACTTGCTTAGATCACTTATCTCTTAGATCAAATACATTCCTTGGATTCCCTTATTGATTAAACACAAGATACAATAAACAGTGATTAACAATAAGCTTTGCCCTCTATTAAACATATATAAGTTTAATACAATAAGTATTCCAAAAAAAGCTATTACATCAAATGAGTGGCTTTGTGGGCATACTTCCAACACCGTATGGGTCTGCTTGAGGAGAATGAGCAGCTGAAGGGTGAGAAGGATGAGCTCGAGGTTTCGAGACCTTCTTTATTTCTGTGGAAGACTTTCTCATTTTTACTTTTAAGGCTTCCCTTGGCGAAGTAGTTGGAAAAGTTAGTGCCCAGGCTGGGGCAGCCGGAAGTGAAAGCGCTGGATGATGCCACTGCTAAGAATGTCCAAGCTGCTGAAGGTGTGGCGACCGAGTAATAGTGGAATGTCCAAGCTGCTGTAGTCTTCTAGGTACCATTTAAGATTTTCTTTATTTTTCCTTGTAGCTCTTGTTTTGCTTAAACTCCTTCGGCCTTTGCTAATTGTTTATAAACATGATTCCTTCGCTTTTCTTTTGTTCATGCCCTAACCTTTAGACTTGATAGACCAGTGGCAGGCATGCTACTTTTTTATAAGCAGACAAGCTCGCGTAGCCTATGCAGCCGTAGGTGTTGGTGTAGAACTTTGCAAAGTTGTTAGCCATAGGGTTGGCAGCCGGATGCCTTACTTACAGAAGCAGACAAGTCTGTGTAACCACTTGGCTGTTAACCTTGTGCTTTCTCCAATTCCGTAGGTTGCGTAGCAAGTATCACAACACTTTAGGACTTGGTGTAGGTTGTTCCGCGCTTGGCAGAGGTGAAGCTTATCGACTACATAGCATGTCGGCAGTGGATAAAGCTTCGTATATGCACGCTAGCTTGTTTAACCTTTCACAAGAATGTGCAGTTGTATAAGTCTAACGCGGCTTTACTGCTCGAAGGGCAAGCCGTAGGCAGTCTTCTGGAAACCGTAGGCTACCTTAGTGCACTCGGTAGCAGCTTTAAGGTTCCAGGGCAGCCGTCTGTAAAGCGTACTGCGTAATGTGCCCCCTCCGTCTCTAGGGCCCGGTTCCCGGCGGATTAGGTCAAGAGACCCAAAATCCTTCAGTTAGCTAAGCCTTGAAAAAGGCCATTGTGGCTACTTCTAGGAATCCCGGCGCAAGCCATCGTGCTTTTCTAGTTATACTATGGCAGCCCGGCTCATCCACGTATGGATATTCAGAGTGTAGAGTTTTATCCTCCCATTTTGGAGAGTAGACCCATGTGGGTGTCGGGGAATTGGTTTACCCTCTCGCACTGGAGAGCATGGTTGGTCCCTCGGGGGGTGCAATTCCTGCGATGAGTCCCTAAGAAGGGCGCAATCTTCTTTTTAAGTGCAGGTATGATCAGTTGTCGTAGGCACGTAGTTGAGCCAAGTTGCAAATTACTTCTGAATTCCTCATTGAAAAAAAACAAGTGAAACGAACGAATAACTTAGCTGTAAAAGACTACATAACAACTGGATAGTTCTCGACTTGCGAGGTGGTGCCCGTTAAGCTGCTTCAGTTTTCAGGCTTTGATGTAGCGGGAGGTCTCACATGGTACTTCCTTAGACTGTAGGCATTCTAATGTTTTTCGATATTTTTGTCGTTTCATGGTGGCGTGGGTGTAATTGCTTTTGCCGCCTAGTCTGCTGATTTTGTACGGACCTTTCCAGATGGGATCCATCTTTTTAGAGCCTTATCTGTGGGCAGTGATGAAGGCTTTTCTTAAGACCAGATCTTCGGGCTGGAACTGCCGGATCTTGGCCTTTTTGTTGTAGCTGGAGAGGAGTTGCTGCTGGTAAGTTGTGATGCTAGTGATAGTCTGCTCGCGCTTCTCCTCTGCTAGATCTAAGCTTGTGGCCATCTCCTTACTGTTCGGTTACTCATTTTTTGGTGGTGTGATATGCCCATAGACATCCGGGGAGTTCATCTAGCCATTTTCCTTTCTTGTTGGTGAGGGATTTCTTGAGGCAGCCGAGGATCGTCTTGTTGGGTGCATCGTCGATATGCAAATGCTAGAAGTCTTCATCAAGTGGAGCAGGTGCAGCTAAGGTGTACTAAGCTTGTTGGGCCGCTCTGTTGCGTTGCCTAGGCTAGGCGTGAATGCGTAGTAGGGAACCATAGAGCTAGACCAAGTAACACATAGTAGGAGATGCTCAACTGCCAGTATTGAGCCACTCTAGAATAGAATTATAGAGTAAGGGTCGGCTGAGGCCATGTGACACGTAGCAGAAGATGGCATTCAACCGCCGGTAGAATCTTTTAAGGCAATGAGGACGAAACTTGCTTCCGAGTGTGTCCTTCTAGTGTTTGTCTGCCGTTGGCTCGCTTTTTTGGGCCGAATAGTGCGTCATAAGGATGACTGCTTACGTCTGAAGGTAAAACTTGAGCTTCCAAGTTGCAACAATTATTGCCAAACCTAGCTTTTGAATTTCTGGTAGCATCGAGGAGAGCTTTTGAACTGTGGAATACAGGTAGTCGGGCCCCCAGCTCTTCTCGTATGATGATAGAGCTTATCGCTACTTCTAAGACTGCCAAGTAAATGTATAAGTCTTCCATTACTCCTGGCTTGGATAGTATGAGAGGTGATGTGAGATACTTCTTCAGGTTTTGGAATGCTCTTTCGCACTCTTCAGTCCCTACGCTTGGCCCCCTGCTTGCTTTATTTGTTCAACTGTTTTCCGTCTTCTACTTCTTTTTTAGGCTGCTCGGGTGCCTTGTCTGTTCGCCGAGCTTCATCCCAAAGTGCGTGTTTCTCTGCTAGAAAGAAAGAGTCTGCTAGGGTTAGATTTTCTTTCATGATCAATTCTCCGAACAATGGGTGGTCTGCTGGAAGTCCTTTTTGGAAGGCTGCTCTAGCTATCAAGTCGTTGCATCCGACTATCCTTGCCTTCTCTGCTTTGAACCTCTTCACATAGTCGCGAAGTGACTCATTTGGGTTCTTCTTGACGTTGAACAAATGGTCGGATTTCTTCTTGATCGAGCGATAGGGTGAATATTCTTTGATGAAAGCCAAAGAAAGTTCATCAAAATTTCGGATGGACTGTGGCGGCAGGGTGTAGAACCAATCTTGCGCTTCGCCTTGTAGAGTGGTGGCGAATATCTTACACATAAGATCATCGTTGTTTTGATAGAAGATCATTGTGCTTCGGTAGTGCTTCAAGTGTCCCTCCGGGTCTTCTTCCCCTTTGAAAGATGCGAAATGTGGCATGCTGAACTCACGTGGGGGCTCTGCCTGTTCGATCTCATCCATAAAGGGTGACTTGCTTATGTTGGTTATGTTTCGTCGTAGTGCCTCGTCGGTGACCTCATTGCGTTGAAAGTTACGCAATCGCTTGGTTAAGAGTCTTTCTACTTCCTCTTCAATTTGCCTTTGGGGTAGCGAAGCTCTCGGCTGCCCCCAATCATGACTTGTTGGTCTAGGCTGCTCTTCCATGTATTTGGCTCTTCTATGCGGCGGATGTGGTTCTTGTGGTGTGTTCTTAGCAGGTGAGCGAGTTATTCGCAGGCTGTTGGTTGAACTTGAGCTGGATTGAGTGACCGCTTCTCTCCGTTCGTCGTGCTGCCTACTCCGATATGAGGTGTAGGATGCTCTTTGCGGGTTTAGCCGCGAATGAACACTTCGCCTGGAAGGTTGCTCATGTTGACTATCAAAGTGCGACCCCAACCGTGAATGTATGTTCGTCCGTGGGCCTAGTCGAGACTGCACGCTTCTCCGCGCGCTAAGACGAGAGTATACGCTATCTCGAGGGCCCAGTCGGGAATGTACATTGCCAGAATGCTTGGTTCGTGGCTGGTCGAGTGGTTGCTTGCCAGAACGCTGCTGGAGAGTTTCTTCGCCTACTCTTGTCCTACTTCGGGACACCACACCTAGGGCACGTTGCATCTCGTTGCGCTGCAAGAGCTGGTTCACCAAGGTCGTCTGCTGTGCGATGGCGCTCGTCAACTCTATGACTTGTCGAGACCAGTGTTGTTCTCCATTTGGGTTGGAAGAGCTTGGAATGAATGTATCTCCTTGAGCAGTGGAAATGTGGTAGACTCCGGGCGTGAAATTTGAGTTGGGAAATGTCAAATCTGCGGAGTAACGTGGTGGAAATGCCCCCGGCTTGATGGTTGGTCCGGATGGTTGAGATAGTCTTGGACCGACTTGGACTGCTTGGAATACCACAGGAGCAAGCTGGGCCATGAGAGTGGGCTGCTCGTTGGGAGCAGGCTGGGCCCCGAGAGTGGGCTGCTCGGCAGGAGCAGGCTGGGCCGCAAGAGTGAGCTGCTCGGCGGGAGCAGGCTGCTTAGTGCGTGATGCATGCGAGTACGAGGCTTGGGCTCGGGCCCGTGCAAGCTTGGATGACATGGCTTGGGCTATGATGGTGGTGCCATGGATCTTGTCGTGGGTGGTTGCCATGGTGGAATTTTGTGGTGGCGCCACTCCACCCATGACCACATCTAGCCTTATGGATCGTCGCGGTCCCATTTCTTGAATATGAGAATTTTCACTTGTGGAATTTTCTAAATTTCTAGCCATTATATTTTCCTTTCACGTTTTATCAAAGAATCTTTGCAAATAAAAAATTCTAATAATAAGAACATATGAATTTTCTTTCACGTTTTATCAAAGAATCTTTGCAAATTAAAAATTCTAATAATAAGAACGTAAGAAAATATTCAAATGGACTAGTAAATAGAGAAAAACCTTTTTATGCGAGAGTCTTCTACAAGTATGGATCTTCAACTCTCAATGAAAGCACCAATTTGTGGATGCAAATTTTCTCTTCTTTGATCTTGGACAATTTTGCACCTACAAAACAACTAGCACCTTAGGTTAAGGCCAAAAGCCTCACGCACCCACGATGAGTTGGGGGGGGCTTTGGCCGGAGAACCTCCGATGCCAAAGTTAGAATTTTAGAGAGAAAATGTGTTTTGAGAACTTTGTGAATTTTGCAAGAGTATTTAGGATTTTTGGTAAGAGAAATGGGGTTTTTGTAAGGGAAAAAGAGACCTCATTTTGGGTGTGAATGGGTCCCTATTTATAGGATTTGGTTTGGCTTTTTCTCCTCCTCCTCATGCATGGCCGGCCCCTCAAGGGGTTTTTGAATTTGATTCTTGTCTTCAATTAGCCCATAAATTGGCTAATTAAATATGGAGTATAATTGGGTGGTTATGGGGGTTACTATTTGATTTAATTTGGACAATAAAGTGGGAAATAAGTGAGATCAAATGCATGGAGGAGGTGGCCGGCTATACCCTATTTTGGGGTTAAATGGGATATATTTTGTGGTTAAGTTTTGGTTTTAATTAGCCAAATTATGATTAATTGGCTAATTAAACCTAAAGGGAAGGTTTTGGGAAATATGAAATGATTATATTATTTAGCTAATCTAAATAATAAAATGGAAAATATATAAAATAAATTAGGTTTGAAGTTGATACCTATTTTAGACACTTACACCTTGGTCGAGGGATAATTACCAGCTGCCTGCGCGTAGAAATCTCGGTATGCCCCCAAGGGTAATTTTGTCTTCTTATGTCAAAAATCCACGTGTCGCCTTGTGATTATTTTTGGCTCCACATATGCGTCATGCGATTGTAGCCGAGGAAGGAACTCGTATCGGCCTTTGGGTTTTAGAGCCTAAAGACAAGACTGCTAGTTTCTTCGAAGTCACGAATTGTCGGCGCCAGATTAGGCCTTAGTAATTATATTTGTGAGAATATAAGTACGCCAAACTGGTACCAGACTATAGGGACACAAATACTCAAAAAAGATAAGTTTTTTGATTGTAAATGTGGTTCGGCCGTCGGAATGCCGAATTCTAAAATGTACTTGCGAATATCCAATTATAAAATAAACTCAACTTTTAATGTGCTGAGCCTCGTAACACCTCATTTCACCGAGAAGGCTAATGAGATGACCTCTTCCAACAAAGATTTAGAAATCCTTCACAGTGTTGTTTATCCAAACTGAAAATGTGTTGGCGGAAAAAAAAGAAAATAAAAATCTCAAGGTGTTTGAGAGGTTTGCGTAGGGCGGCTATGTGTTGAATTGGAATGGGTTTTTCCATGTTGCACAACCTCTTGTATTTATAGTAGTGATTCCCCATGACCGAAGTAGAATCTCACTCGGACTAGAATTCCTCAACCCAATCTAATTAGATCTCAACCAATCCTAACCCTTATAGGACTTTGAACCAAACTCTTTAATCACTCATATTCATCCCTTGATTCTTAGCATCTTTTCTGATTTGAAGCATCCTCAGGCCCATGGCTGAATATTCCCAATGCTCCTTATTGGAGCGAGAACAATTCTAGGTTCAGCCCAAAGTGTTATTTCGGACTCAAACAATAGTCCAGCCTACTAAGTAGTTTTACTTTTTAAACAATCTTTACTTTTCGATTTTTTAGAGTCAACAATCTTTTTAGAGTTAATCTTCATCGTTCATTTTCCGAATTACTCAATAACCTTGGACTATTGAAGAAAAAATGAAAAATTGCTTTTAATTTTTACTAAAATTCTATATGAAGTTGTAAAGTATAAAATACTTCCGAATATAGTAAAAGATTCATGATTTTGTTTAGCTAAAGCATGAGGTATCTCACATCTCGAAGAGGAGACTAATCCCTATTGGGACTTGAAAAGGCTAAAGGCATTGCATCCCACTTCGAATTCCAAACCAAAGAGTAAACTTGACTTGAAATTTTTCCGTATTTTAACTGGATCACTTGCCCTTGTTAAAAGATCCATGATTTTGATTTTGGAGATGTGCAAAAAGGGTTTTACCGAGGGAGGGACGTCGGTTAGTTTGTCGGGAGTTTTGAAGTGCAGACGTTACACGTTACTGAGTAGTAGCTAAATAGGAGGATGAATTATGGGATTATTTTACATGATGAGGTCAAAATTCAAATGATATCATACATTCATTATATTAAAAAAAACAACACGCATTGCAAAATATTCATTACGTGCTAATGGAGTGGTGCACTACCGAGACCCTTTGTCTCTTTAGCCAACAAAAGATAAAGAATCCAAAAATGGCAAAAGCAAAAAGCAAATTTGGCAAAGGCAAAGTGTAAGTAATTATTTCCATTTGTTTTGTTCTCTCGTAAAAAAAACAAAATCATCTTTGCTTGATCTCAAGCACATTCATTTTCACTGGTAAATGATCATATAATCACACTAAAAAGAAAAAGTTATACGAATACAAGAGAGCGCATCTATATATATCCATTCAAATTAGTTTTTTCTTTTTTTTTTTCTTTTGCAAGTTGATATTTTGAATTTCACTAATGTATGAGAAATTAGATTATTGTGTAGAGGGTTTTCAGCGGTACAATTTCCTTTTGATTTGACGGATAATTGTTGAATGTGTGACACATTTTGTTCTGTTTCAGAGATTTTCTTTGATGGTATATTTCACCGAGCCCCGCTAAGTCCACTGCACTATTGATGAACAATGGCTATCTTGCTATAGGGTGATTTGATTTGGAAAGAAAAATGAAGTTTTACAAGCTTCAATTGTTTTTGTGTGCCGACACTTTGAGTTGGGACCCGCTAATGCCTTGGATGGCAAAGTTTGAGATTAAGGCCACCCAGATTAACGCCTTTGATCGTGGTTTCGTGTTCCACAACTTTCCAATACATATGGACCCATTGTCATTACCTTTTTTTTTTTTTTTTTTGAAGAAATATTATTGGCACTTCGAAATTTTTATTTTACACTCTTTATAAATGTATTTTTTTTTTCAAAATATAGAAAGTTTAAAGTATAAAATGAGATTTTTGGAATGCCAATAACAATTCCCTTTTTTAGGAAAATTAATGAAAATAGCTTAAAAATTTTGAGTTTTAATCAAAATGACAAAAAGGTGTTGTAAGTGAATAGTATCAAGAGTGACTTTTTAGAGTAAAAATGTCATTTTTCGTTAAAAGTGAACAGTACCGGGAGTGTTTCGTTAAAACTCCTTTTTTTTTCTGTGAAATGAACATGTCAAGAGTCGTTTGATAATTATTTTGTTTTCAATTTTTAGCTTTTAGTTTTTAGTTTTCACTTTTTTGCAAACTGAAATAATCTTGTTGGTAACTTAGTTTTTTATTTTTATATAAAAAAAAATAAAAACTGAAAACCAAGAAGTGAAAATTCAAGAAAGTAGTTTTCAGTTTTCAAATTTTTTGAAAGCTATAAACTAACCGTAGTTATAAAAAAAATATCAGTTTTCAATTTTCAAAAGAGTGAAAAAAAAGAGTATAAAAAATGAAAACGAAATGGTTATTGTAACATCCCGTACCAAATTTCATAATTTTGACGAGGTGAATGGACGATTTTACCCTTGATCGCACGTGAACGGGTGCGTTTTGGGCTTGATTTTGGGCTATGGGTGCCCTAAACCATTAGGCCTAATAATTTGGGTTGTGGATAATTATAAACACACACACACTCAGCATGCACACACGTGCACTGCTTCTGTTTCGTCTTCCTCTCTTTCTCTTGAACTCTCTCGTCCTCCCCTCACCCTTCCTTGGTACAGACACACACAAACCACTTCACCAAGGCACGGATCGAGTCTCAGGTAAGCATATATGTAGTCCTTAGGCTCTGATGAACTTATATATGGTGGTTTTAGGACTGGAAACTATCGAAACCGTACTAAACCCGTGAGCACCGATTGATGCACTGTTCATCAACTAATCCATGGTTGTGTTTTAGGTGAAACTAAGATCACCACTAGTCTTGTATCGTCTCCACGAGTCTCGGAGTGTATCATTTGCAAACTTTAGACGTCGGAGTTGGTGGGTCTAAGCTGGACCGATTTTGGAGAAATTCCTCGAGGAACTTTCTGTCGTTTTTCAAGGGATTTGAAGGTATAGACGTATTCTCCTCTCGATTTGAAGCATTTTAGTGAAAATTTCATAAATTTTGGGTTAAAATGAGCTAGAACGAAGAGTTAGAAAATTTACCCAGTTTCCGGCGCCGACGACGGTCGCCGGAGCTGAAGGTTAGAGGTGACGGTATATTCCGTCAACTTTGACGGAATATACTGATGCCGTCAGTTAATTGTGACGGTAACCGTTAGAAGATAACAGAATATTTTGAGGGAATATTCCTGACGCCGTTAGCTTTCCATTACGTGTGCGAGGCACGTGCCGCGCGTGGCCGGCACGTCTGGCCATGCCTTGGTCGGCGCGTGCGGAGTCCAAAAATTATTCTAAAAATTCCTACGTGTTCGTGATGTTGTGTAGGTCGCGTTGGTATATTCATATACCAAAATTGACCTTCGTATGAAAAGTTATTTACGTAGTTCGTTTATGTGCTGTAAATGACGGTTTTACAGTTGTTTCACATATAGGTGAGACGTATCCAGAGGACGAGCGCATCCACGCTAGGCTCGGGGGATACGACCCGTCGACATACCAGTGAGTGGGCTTCTGTTTTCAGTATATATATATATAATTGACGTTTTTCCCAGAAACGTAATTTGATTGATTTACGAATTGAATTGATTTTATAATTGAATTGCCATGTCGTATGCCAATCATATTTTATAAATTCGAGTATGTTTGCATTCATTATGCTCCGGCGCGATGGACGGCTAGGTAAGTCAGGTAAGTATGATAGTTAGTGGTTGGGCTGATGATGGATTGTGATTTAGCTCATCACCTGCACCTCGGGTGTTTGTGCTCCGCCAGAGTAGGGCCTAGCCTTCACGTGATCGTTCACCTCACGCACCGCACGCTCACCTTGGATCCAAGGCAAGTGCCTAGCCTGTCTTACAGACCACTATAGGTGGTTCCGACTCGTAGGTGACCCGTGATTCGTCGCACAGCCTTCACGTGATCGTAGCACTGAGCGTAATATTATACACCTAGCCTGTCGTACAGACCACTATAGGTGGTTCCGAC
Organism: Crataegus laevigata; assembly: GCA_963580275.1. NCBI lineage: Eukaryota > Viridiplantae > Streptophyta > Magnoliopsida > Rosales > Rosaceae > Crataegus > Crataegus laevigata. Next base: position 2,071,625 of record OY756944.1, read on the forward strand.
TCGTGTGCAGGATAATGATTGATAGTGACTGATTGTGATGGATGAGCTATAGATTTAGCCATACAGGTCACTAGAGGTGACTCCGACTGACAAGACACTAGGGACACCCCTTGATTTATATTACTTGCCTGATGATGATGATTTTCTGAGTTGGTATATCGACATGGCCTATTCTTGAGATTGATAATGAGTTTTGATTCCTAGACGAGGTTTTCGTATATAAGTTTACATACGTATTATTTTATGGGAAAATTATAATGGATTTACAGCGAGGGGTTATATATGTATTTTATAAAATGGTTTTGGAAAGTATTTGTGTTTGCCCACTCACGTTTTCTGTTTTGCGCCCCTTCAGGTTCTAGGTAGCGACGACGTGGACGGCTATCGAGGCACCGAGGCAGTTCTGACAGACCACCACTTATGTAGGGTTTCTTCTGTGATTGTGTCGTTTTGTTTAAAATGGCTGCACCTAGGATTGGCTCTGTGACTATTAACTATTTCACTTTCGTCCTACATTACCCTTTATCGTATGTATATTATCGACTTGATCCTCACTGCTGCATTTCATGCATAATTACCTTCCGCTGACGTTTTTGGCTACGTCACTCACACGTGACGGCCAGCACGCTTCGACTTCTGGGTCGGGGTGTGTCAATTATTTTTTTTAACAAATGATATTATATATATATATTAAAGAATGGGAGAATGAGTTAAGCTATACAAAGGGCAATAATGTGGTTCAAATTCGCCTTTGGCGAGAATCGAACCTAAGACCTCTCACTTACAAGTGAAGAAGAATATTACTAGACCGTAGTGCTAAATAGCAAACTTTTGTTATTAAATGAATTGGTAATTAATGTCACATCCAGACCCGGGCCCCCACCACAACCCGGGCTCAACTCTACCGTAGCACGATATTGTCCGCTTTGGGTCCCGACCACGCTCTCACGGTTTTGTTTCTGGGAAATCACACGAGAACTTCCCAGTGGGTCACTCATCATGGGAGTGCTCTCACGCGCTACTCGCTTAACTTCGGAGTTTCGATGAACTCTGAAGTCAATGAGCTCCCAAAAAGTATCGTGCTAAGTAGAGATGGGAATATATATATATATATATATATAAGGTTTACAGGATCCTCTCCCCTGGGCGATGTGAGATGTTACAATTAAACGGCCTCTTAGTTTAACAAACTTTTGTTTCACCATATCATTCATTACCATACAAACAGGTAGAGAATGGAAGTGTATGGGGGAAAATGAGGAGAGAATCCTCCCCCACTTATGAAGTTACTTTTGATTCATGTCAACACTAAGATAGTGGTCAAATCATCAAAACGGATTTGAAAATAGCTAATTTGTTTAGAGCAGTATACACTTTTTTTTTAAACTCAAATTCGAAGTCTCTCTTGTAGTTTAAATTAAAATATTGCTCGAATAAAAAGAATTGTTATTAGCACTACAAAAATCTCAATGTGCGCTTCAAACTTTCTATATTTAAAAAGAAAAATAATCTTACGAGGAATACACAATATAGTGCTAATATAATTTCCCTAAAAAAAGTTTTAAATTTTGTAATACAAACAATATTGAGGTGAGGAAGATTCAAACTTGAAACCCAAGTGTGGGATAAATGCTTGATAAGTAACTATTTAAAGAAATAAATCTATCATTTTTTAAAAAGAAAAACTAATTACAAAGGTTTGAAACCTTTGAGTTTTAACGATAAGGACAAAATAAAGAGTAAAGTAAATAGCACCGTGATTGACTTTTAGTGTAAAAATGTGATTTTTCGTTAAAGTGAACAATATCAGAAACTTTTCATTAAAGTTTCATTTTTAAAAAGATGACAAACCAATGACGTCGCCACAACAATTTATAATTTCAAAGTATAAAAATACTTTTAGACCGTAATTCCAAATGACTGAACTAGAAGAAGTTAGAATTACTCTTATGACTTAAGATAATGCCAAAATATTATTGCGAAATCAGATGGAGGGAGAACTTGTAATTTGGGCCTGGGCTTGCATTACATTGATAAAATAAGAAAACCCAAACCTTGCAACCAAGAAATACAAAAACCCAAAACCCTCCAAAAGCTCAGAGGAGCCGAGAGCAGGCAGCAATGGAGTCTGAGGTGAGTTTCTCTTCTGCCCTATTAAGCCTATTCCTTCCCTTATACTGATTCCCGATTACGAAATCTCAATCTTTTGCTGAATCTTCATTTCCGCGTTTCTCAGAAACCAAGTTTCGAACCGTTTCGGCTGTTTTCATCGCCAGGGTCGGGGTTTCTTGAACAATCAGAGCCCCCTCTTCCTCCGCCACCTCCTTCCGTCCGAGTGCTTCCCTCTGAGGTGTTAATTAGTTAATTACTACTTATTAATTTACTTTGATTAAGAATTAATTAGCGTAATTTGCAGTTTTAAACACACAAATGATTGATTTAATGTGGAATAGGTTTCGTCGTCTGTGAAGTACACCGTGGAGCCGGTGGAGTTGGGCGGACTTACTTTGCTCAAGGTCACTTTTTTTTTTTTTTCCATTTTCTTTCTGTTTCTGTTTGGTTTCTCAGAAAATGGAGCAATTACATTTCAATATTTTCTCCAAAAAAAAAAAAAAAACAGCTGATTTTAGTAGAAATTGGTAGTTTCTGAAGTTAAGTTTGATTTGAGTGTAACTTAGAGGTCATGCGTGGTTTGATTGTAGGGCCGGGTTAGTACTCAAGACGTTTTCACGCTATCCAACTCCGATTTAGTTCCTGGGAAATATGAAGGTTATACATTTCTTCCATTTTAATCTGTTTGTTAGTAGTCATTCAATAATTAAAATGATGTTTGATTGAGTTTATAGTATTCTTTTTTAAAAATCTTTTCTTTTATTTATGATGTGCTGCGGCACTCAAATGTGATGCTATGTATTTGGTTTTGGCGGGTTGTAGGGGGATTAAAGCTGTGGGAAGGTTCTCTTGATCTAGTTAAAGCTCTAAGATCTGAAGTTCAAAATGGACATTTATCATTTGCCAGTACACGCGTTTTAGAGGTGGGCATCCTAATATTTTCAGGTGAATGTATACTGTCCCACAATGCCTTCACCTGTTAACATTTCACATCTTAACATTTCTCCTGCTACTTTAGCTCATATGATTCCTGCCTGGCAGTCTAATTCTCGAGTGTAACTTTTCTTAGTCATAAGTTCATAAAATGAGACGTGCGAGCTTCTTTGCCTTGAAATGTATTATATCCTTACAAACAGAAACTAATTTTGTTTCTGGTTGCATCCTGCTCGCTTCGTTCAGAATGTTGGTACTAGGTTTCCCCACTGTGTTAGTCCATTAATTTCATGTTCACATAATACATACAGGGAAACTCTTCAACTTTCTAGATGGCTAGTTCAAATTGTTAGGCTCTAATATCATAGCTTGGAATTGGAGAATTTCAACTCAATTCTTAATGAACTGCACTTTCGTTGTGATACACTAACTAACAAAGGGTTTTATGAGAATAATACCCCTGAGTTTACACTCTGGAGAAATAGATTGAAGTTATTTTTTTCTTGGAGTCCTACTAGCGACAATAAGTAAACCTCTTCACACCTACACACACATCATTGAATTAAGTGTTCACTGGTGCACCTTTACACGTAATAAATTAAACTGCTATCATTGATCATTAATCAACAAAGAAAATTATTAAGCACTACTACAAGTGATTATCTATGCTGACTGATTTTCTGGTTGTCATAGAAGTGGAGGCCATGTATCTCCTTCTCCCATTACTTACTATGCCTCACTCTGTTTCCTGTTATGTTTTTCAGCTTGGTTGTGGCCATGGACTTCCCGGTATCTTTGCCTGCCTTGAGGTGAATTTGTGTTTCTTAAGGTTCTCAATTTAGTGTCTCAACTTAGATTTCTTAATATTCTTCGTTGTTGCCCCTCAGGGTGCAGCTGCCATTCATTTCCAGGACTTCAATGCGGAGGTCCTGCGGTGTCTCACCATACCTAATGTAAATTCAAATATTCCTAACTTTCAAGTGCAAGTGACAAAGTCTAATGTAGGGGCCGAGATTGGTTTTTTTGCTGGTGACTGGCGTGAAATGCATAAGCTTCTTCCTTATGCACAAAACGTCGAAGGGGATCTTAATGTTAGTCCAGAGCAAAGCTTAGATGCTCGGTATGATATTATTTTAATGGCAGAGACAGTTTACTCAATTTCTACTCTTCCACATCTATATGAACTCATAAAAAAGGTATTCTCTTACTGATCTATCATTATTTATGATTTTGGACTGCGAACTTGTAGCGGCTTTAAGTGTAATAATGTTTAATTTACAGTGCTTAACTCCTTCTCACGGAGTTGTCTACATGGCTGCAAAGAAGCATTATTTTGGAGTAGGCGGGGGAACTCGAAGGTTCCTATCTGTGGTCGAGAAAGATGGTGAGCTAGTTTTAAATATTTTTAGAAAATTACTGAGGAATTATATCACAGTAGAAGTTTTCGTTTCTAATTTCTTTCATACCCTACTCCTTGGGTTGATGGGATTGTGTGAAATGCGATAAGAACAAGTTGCAGAATATGTTTGTTCTATGAATATGTGCTTCAGAGGCCTTAAAGTTGCGACAATGGTGTTATCGACTGTTATGAATTTATGTTTAGTATTTACTTATGCTTCAGTGAGAAATTTAAACACATTTTCTTGGAATTCCTTTCTGCAGGGGTGTTGGCTTCTAGCATGGTTGCTGAAGTTGCAGATGGTTCTTCTAATGTCCGAGAGGTATGGAAGCTTTCGTTTAAGTAGGCGTCGACTCAATGTTGACCAAACAGTATTGTACCTCACTCTAAGTTGCCCGGAAGAATTTCATCGGACGTCATGTGAGTTATTGTAGGCATTGTAACTCTCTGTCAAATGCCAACTGATATTCTTCTGATATGTCAAAGTAAGCTACCCTGAAATTAGACAACAGTTCCACCTTACCCTAAGTTGCCCGGAAGAATTTCAAAAGTTGTAATTGTAGTCAAGATTATTGGGAATATTTTGGAGCCAGAGCATGGGTAAAGCTCAGTTATATATACTGTCTAGAATGGTAAAAGATAAATGTTCTCTATCATCTGTATGGACGAGGAAATTAAACTTTAAATTACATTTAAAAGTTGTCGTTTCTAAGATTTTACGAGAGTGAGATAAAAATAAAAAAAATAAAAAAAATCATGTATTGTATGCCGTCAGCACCACTATGAACACTCCCACCACTACAGCTGCTATTAACACCACTGACGCCACCAACCTTGCCACTATTACCATGGATTGTCGCCATTTTAGACGACATGCCTAAATTTTCCTAATATAGATGGTGGGTAAAAGGATTTATATTTCGAAAAGTTATCATGCAATCTTATCTAGTAATCATAGTAAATAAGTGCATGATAACAATTTCGGAAGTGATACGTATAACGCTTATCTATGAGGAGCGTGCTACATCAATATGAAGCTTTATTCTTTAAAGTATGGGACGAGTTTATTGAACACTTGAAGCAAAAACAAGAACAGTCATTAAAGATTTAAACCGTTTATCTTTTAAAACATCATTCATAAATCATTCTTGAAAAAAAATTAGACAAATCTAAAACTATAATGAAGAAAATAGACTAGTACGATTCTATAAAGAAACTCTAAATCCTTAATATCATATGGTTTGAGATTTGAGTTATTTGGTAGACATACTTTTGAGGAAAGACTTCAAAGATAAACGGTTCAGATCGTTAAAATATATTACAAAGCCGGCTTTATAAAAAACGTATGTCAAAAGTTATGTAAAAAAAGTGACGCCACGGATCGCCCTGTATATCAAAACCAAGTAAAAATTCGAACTTGCTCGTGTCCTCCGTGATCACGAGCCCGACCTACAACGATAATACTTAGAACAACCTCTTTGATAAGGGTGAGACGGAGGAGGAAGACAGCCACCTGTTTTACTATACGCTTCACCTCTAGCGCCGCCTTTGCAGACTGGTTGGTCTGGCTTCAAGGCCCCGGGCGATATGTACTTCTTCGCCTGAAGAAACCTCCGGCTTATCTCCGACTCCATCAGCAGCTCGCTTTCGTTGTCGCACTCGGCTATCGAACCGTTGCACGAAGTGGACGAAGGGCTCTTCCCCGAGGCAGTTGTGCAGGTGAGGTAGCAAAGGCCGATGATTAGCAGAAGGAACACTCTGTTAGGCCTTTGCATTTTGTGTTTGATTATATTTTCTTCACACTGTGAACAACTTTGTAGAGGGTCATGTAGTATTAATCTTTTAAAATTGCTTATGGGAAGATGGCAGTGGGATGCGCACTTCACCAAACCTGTCAATATAGTCCGGCGGCAGCCATGTATTTTATTTTCCACGTGTTACTTATCTCGACCATACCTTCAATGAATAAAAAAATGAAAAAGGAAGCTAAAGTCTTGGATAATAATTTGGTTACTGAAATTAGGGGCTCTCTCTCATATGGACCGCCAGCTTTGTGTTGAACAAACCATTTTCTGATAAGTGTATTCTTGACTTGTAAGCGGAAAGCAACTCACTGAAATTAGGGGCTCTCTCTCATTTCGTATTATTTTTTAAAAATGAAATAAATTTGAAAAATGAAAGCCACAAGAGATGGACACAAAAACCAGCAACCTATGTTTTATAAAAAAGTGAAATCTGTTGTAAATATGTATGTCCATTGTTTGTGAGTGTGGTTGGTGTAGTAAGTAAAATGCTTAACGGGTGTAGTTGGTGAAATCATTAAGTGAGTGTGGTAAGTTTTGATTTAACATCTTGCCTATTCTTTTGCCTATATAAGGGAGGTAAAAGTTTAAGAAGATATTACACACATCAAGAATAGAGGGAATTATGATGACAACATCAAAGAGAAGAAAAGATGAGAGAATTGAGAGAGTTATCTTTGTACTCCTATTATTCCAGATAATAAATGAAAGCACTACTGCTGCCCCGAGGATGTACTCCAGTCACACTGACTGTAGAGAAACCTCGTAAATTTTGTGTCTTGTTTATTTATTCCACTACACACATCATTTATTTTACAACACGTTATCAGCAGGAGAAGTTCTCGTGTCAGTGGAAAGCACAACGCCACAAATCCTGTTCACGTATGTCGCCTGGAATCTCACAGATAAGAAAATCTTTTCATTTCGTCTTTAAATCTTAGTACAATTGATTTTCTTGAAGCAACTTTATATATATTGTTGGATGACTGCATATGATCCTTTGCAGAAGCAAAATGGTACGGACTCAAAATCCGTAGAAAATCTGATAGCCATGGAAACAGCCTCGGAACTCCAACTTTCGGACCTCGGATTGAAAAAATTTCTTCTTGAAAGTTGTCTATCCGCTCAGTATCTACAACATATCAAAATTTCAGAAAACTTTAACGGTGCGATCGTCGCAGATGTCTGAAATACCAAACCAGTTTCCAATTTCCGCAGAAAATTGGACAGGCACCTGATGAGTACCAAAACACTATTTTCAGTAGCTCAGACCGAAATTGTTTCTTCATGAAATTTGTTGGTATCCTCTTATCCATATCATACTAAAATTTGAATTAAATCTAATGGTTTGATCTTCTCATAAGTTGCAGACACTCTTAACTCACGGAGGAGGAACACCAATTGGAACTTATTGTTACTATTACTTCCTAGGTAACAAAAGGACTTGGAATTGTGAAATAAATAAAATAAAAAAAATATATGAAACAAAAGAAAGTGGCAAACCAAGAAAAAGAAAAAGCAAAAGATGGGGACTTAATTATTGCATTTTCTGTTTTGACATATTTATGTGAATGATGTTGTTTAAAATCATTTCACAAGTTTTATTTACTTTAAAGCAATTTATTTACCATTGACGGTTTTACCGCCTACTGCTTTAAGTTTTGATTTATGTGAATGGTGTTAGTTTAAAATCCTTTCACAAGTTTTATTTACTTTAAAGCAATTTATTTACCATGGACGGTTTTATCGCCTACTGCTTTAAGTTTTGATTTATGTGAATGTTGCTGAATCAAAGCCCTTGTTGAAGAGATGATTTGTAGAAAACAAGTTCATTTGAGCAACATCAACAACATGCAATTAACATTTAAAGGCGGAATCATGTTTATATGCACTCAAAAACAAAAACTTAACCCATGAAATTCAAAGCCTAGTAGATAGGTGAACCAAGACTCAACTCAAAATAAAGTGAGTTGAGAAATCTTATACCTTTGTTGATTCCTCTTTGCATAAGCAAAGGCTAATCACCCAAGGAGAGGGCCTTCATTCCTTGCTTCTTGGCTCCATGGATTTCTTGGAGGAGGATGGTGGAATGGATTCTCCAAGTTCCCAAAAAAGGGAACCTCTAAGTCTTCACACCAAGGTGAGCATTTAGAAGTGATGAGTAACCTTGGAGGAGGATTAGATACTAGTTAATCCTCTCCAAGGGGGCCGGCCACTTAGAGAGAAAAGGGAGAGAAGTGTTCTCATCTTTTCTCCTAAAGAAAACCCTAATGAAGAAAAGGCTATAAAGTCATATTTATACCTACCTTCATTGGAGTGGCAAACTTGTAATAAGTCCAAAAACCACTCCATCCTCTATGTGGCCGGCCTTTTAGGGTCTTTGGGCTGTTTTGGGCCATCTTGAATCTTTATTCATTAAGTTGTCATACAACTTAAGTCAATGGGCTTGACGTTCGAAGCCCATTGGGCCTTGAGGCCCAAAATTAACCCGAGGTCTATAACGAACTTATTCGTTTGATTAATTAACATATTAATTAATCCTAGCCATAAATAATTAAACCATTTAATTATTCTTACTCATTTCTGTTGTTTCTTCAATCTCTACCTTACTCGGTGTACGATCCATTAGGTTCCTTTTAGCGAGGCAGTGGGCGATTAAAACTCTTTCAAATCGATTGTGAATTGAAACTTACTTTCAATTCTCCCTTTAGTGATTACTCACTATTAGAGCTTCCACAAACCATGAATGATACCTAGCAGTATGTCATGGCTACCCAAGCTAATCAGAAGAGGTGGAGAACCTATTCAGTTTAAGATTACAATGCAATATGGTCCTTATCTAATACAACACTCTTGACCACATTGTTTGGTTTGATAGTTTATTCATGTCTACTATCCAATGTGATTCATTTACTTATATGATTACTTTGAATGTGATTTGGAACGACTTCCTAAATCTCATTCATACTCTGGCCAGAGATTCTTAATCATATCATAGAGTATTCTCCCTCAAACTGTTTGGAGATTAGAGATCCCTTGTTGCGCATTCATTTGCCTCCATGGCTAAGTGACTTAACCCCAACTATGCCGTGGACACCCTCTGATAGAGTGATATTGACATAGTCAAAGATCAAAGACCTAACCACAAGACAACTATGATGCCTCAGGTCAAAGGACTACTTTGCATTATCCCAACCATGAGTTCCCATATGACATGAGTATGAGAACTCATCGTTGATCGTGTTCAGTGGACTCATTCTCTATTGAGCACCTACATGCTTGTCTTGGTGTCAGTCACACCAATGACTCGAAACCAATCACTCTCCCTAAGAGAAGACATAGCACATACTGATCTTAACGGACTGTCAATGCCCAATTGGCAACCCTATGATCAGGAACGTTTAGGATATGTATACGAAAGAAAATGGTCTCATGAATCTAACTTCTTTAGATTACATTCTCCTAATCACATATTCCTTGGACTTATCGTTTAAGCATATAACATTTATATGAGACAGCTTAAAACAATAACCTTTGCCCTTTATATTAAACTAGATTAGTTTAACATGTGAAATGTCCGCAAAGTATCATCATATGATTGGTTTTAGGGCACATTTCCAACACTTGTCACAAGCTTTATTTACTTAAAAGCAATTTATTTTCCATGGTTGGAATTACCGCTTATTGCTTTAATTTATTTATTGTACTTCTTTTTGTTACGATGAGCACATACTGGACTCAAAGTTTCTTGGTCAGATCAGAACCTGCAGTTTCTTGATCCTCATCATATAAAAATGATTGGACCTGAAGCTTCATCATGCAAAAAGATCGGGCATGAAGTCCCTTGATCCTCAAGATCAGACATGAAGTTCCTTGATGAGTACCTTAAGTTTGAAGAGCCTAAGTGCCACAACTTAATTGTAATAAAAGTCGTGAGAGTCTCAATCTATATGCTATTAAATAAGGACCAGAAGTTCCTTGATGTATGTAAATGATAATATAATACATGTTTGTTGGAGAGTTTACATCTCTAAGTTTTGATGATTATTGCAAGACATTGGGCATTGATGTTGAACACCATGTTCCTCATGTCCGTACTCAAAATGGTTTAGCAGAAGCATTTATTAAGCGGATAAAATTGATTACCCGTGCTCTGCTCATGAAAATGAAATTGCCAAATTTTCTACATAGGGACATGCCATGTTACATAGTGCGTTATTAATTTGGTTGAGACCAGTTGCCAACCATCAATATTTCTCAGTATAGCTCATGTTTGGACACCAGCCAAACATTACACATTTACGAGTTTTTGGTTATGTTATCTATGTGCCTATTGCAATGCCACAAACGTACTAAAATGAGGCCTGAAGGCAAACTGGGAATTTATGTTGGATTTTGTTGATGCACAAAATCAGTGAGGATTTTGGTACAACAAAAAGTGTCAGGTTTGTGACCTTCGCTAAATTGCTCTGGTTACCAGTGTAGATAAGTATGTAAAGAGATAGAGGTAGGGAAGCAAACACAAGATGTACGTGGTTCACCTAGATTGTCTACGTCCATGAAGTAGAGAAGTTCTCATTAACACAAGTACATAGGTTCAAGCTCTCCTTTTGTGAGTTCTAGTGAATGGTTTAGTACAAAATGACATTAGGGATTCATTGTGGGAGAATGATCCCTATTTATAGAAGAGAGTTTCTAGCTTTGTTCTGACATTGACACGTGTCATGTTGTGATTGGCCTCTGATGTTGACACTTGTCGTGCTGTGATTGGCCTCTGACGTTGACATGTGTCGCATTGTGATTGGTCTCCTGGTTTGAGGGAAACTCTTATGGGTCTTTGATGGTATAATGTTGACCGGTGCTTAGTAGTTTCGGGATTGGTTAAGTATGGTACAAACAATGCTCCCCTAAGTTCCCGAGTTAGGGAAACTTCTCGGTTAAGGACTTACAAAATCCAAGCCACTGAGTAATCATGAAACTTCTAAGTGCCGAAGTTTGGTATCATTTTCAGTTACCTCTGTCCCATAGGTAGGAGCGGTATCTTGAACATATGTTGACACATAAGGTAATGTATCATTTTTACTTGAAGCTTACTTGTAGTTTCAGGCTTGGTCAAGTGCGATACAAACCATATAGTGGGAGTCCCCTAAGTATCTGACTGAGAAGATCTGCCGAAAGAGGTGACAGACAAGGTAAGTAATCAGAGTCCCAAGTAAATAGCTCAGATCAGAGGTTTGGCTTTAGGCTCTGGCTGCTCGTTTTCTTTCTCCTTGTTTTGCAGGTTGCATGAAGGATAAGGAGAAGCATAGGGAAAAGAGATGATATGAGATACTTTTGCTTTTGAAGAAGTACCAGATGAATCGGTACGTGCTTTGTTGTACTTGTTGACTTTCCACAGGCTTATTCTTAAACTGGGCTGGATGGTTTTCTGGTTTCCTCCAAAGGAGCAAGCCGACTCTAGAATTTGAGGGTCAAAACAACTCCATCAAATCTAGAGTACATTCGGTCCTGATGATATGGGATACTGTTGCTCTTCGATGACGGTGATAGCGAAAGGTTGTTGAAGCTTCTCGAGTTATTCAGATGGGGTAGTGATGCCGAGCTTGATTTTGACTTAGACTCATCCGTTTGGATTATAATGTTCTGTAGGAAGGGCATCGTGCCGTAGTGACCTGTTCCAGCTCATCGTTGACCTTTCTGCTTCAATCTTTTGCATAACTGAAGTGGTGCGTACCTTTTGCATTTGAATGGTCCTTCATGACACTACCTCCCAGCCACTCATCTATGCTTGGCAACTTCAATGTAAAAAGCCAATATCTGATCAACTTTCATGGGGTATTTATTGGAGGAATTCATGACCTTGAAAACAGTTGAGGATGAGTACCTGAGATCAATGCTAGAGAACCAAATAAGCAAAGGTTCCGGGTAATCAGTTCCAGATCGAAAGTTTGATCTTAGGTTCTGACTGATTGCTCTCTTTCTTCTTGTTCTACAGGTGGGAACAAGGACAAAGACAAGGACAGGGAGAAAGCATGATATGGGATACTCTTGCTTTCGACCCTGATGATATGAGGTACTCTTGCTTTGGTGTGGCTTGTTTGCGGAGGTATTTTCGGAGGGAAAGAAAGTTGAGTATTTCGAGAGGTTTCGTTGGGAGTGCCCTCTCGAATGTGAGGAAGGGTTAAGCATCTTTTACAGGTCTGCCTGGTTGTGGAAGATAGAGGTCGACATATATAGGAATTTCTCAAACAACAAGTGGTAATACTATTCTTTTACCCTTCTTGGGCACACCAATGCAGTGGGAGCTGCAAGGTTCACGTGTTCTAACTTTGTCGGATATCTTTGGCAAAGTGATCCGTGATATTCGGAAAGCTAATGTTGCGTGTGAAAAGCGTCGACACAGTTTATCCAGGAAAACCTGGCTCTCGAGATTCGAGGAGTGGTGTCTCTTCACTTTTTGAACAAGCAAATCTGTTGAGGGTCTGGCTCTTCGATTTTTGAACAAGTAGATCTTGTTGAAGATGCATTCTCGGAGAGGATGAAAAAGTAGGCCTTCTTGCAAGCCTGCTTTGCCATGGAGGACGGAAGTCGACACATATAGGGATTTCCCACTTAGCAAGTAGTGGTGTCATTCATTTGTCCTTGTGTGTAATAGTAGGGTAGTTGGTACTTCAAAATTCGCGTGCCTTAGCTTTGTCAGAGATCTTTGGCTAAGTCACTTGTGGTATCCGATGAGCTGATTTTGCGTGTGAAGATTGCCAAAAAAATTTATCCAGGGAAACCTGGCTCTTGAAATTCGGAGCGCGGTGCTTCTTCAATTTTTTTTTTTTGAACACTCGGTCCTGTTGCCCTTCCTTTTATTGGGGTCCCAATTGTGTTCAAGGAGTACATTCAGAGAGCTACTGCTTGTAGAAGTTCCCCCTTATTTTTGTACTTCTGAGATTTATTGTGCCTTATTTTTCCTTTGTCATTTCTGAAAATGGCTTGCCCATCTGACCGTCGGTTTGACTTGAATGCTGTGGAAGAGGCATCTATGTCTTCTCAAGAAAATATATGGCATACATCTTTCTTATCCTCTACTGGTCTTCTTACCATTAGGGACTCTGTGATGAAGAATGACATGACCGCTACTGCGGTGGCCAGAAATCTTCTCACCCCCAAAGATAATAGGATACTCTTTAAACGATCTGATGAGTTGGCTGTTCAAGATTCTCTGGCTTTCAGTATTCAGTGTGCAGGTTCTGTGTCTAAAATGGGCCAACGCATGCTAGCTCGGACTCGCCAAGTTGAATCATTGATGGCGGAGGTGGTAAGTCTCAAACAAAAGATCAAATGGCTCAAGCATGAGAATAGACAGTTGTACATGCTTGCACATAACTACTCCATGGGCATGAAGAGAAAGTTGGACCAGTTGCAGGAATCCGAGAGTCAGATTCTAAGTGATCATCAGAGGTTTATGGATTTGTTACAAAGGCATTTACTGCCTTTGTCTTATGGAGTTTTACCGATTATTGAAGCTCCAAATTATTAACCTTTGGTGCCGCCTCTTTTTGTGGTTCTACCCAGTACTGAAGCTCCAAATGATCACCTTCTGGTGCCTCCTCTTTCTGGTGCTCTGTCGAGTACTGAGGCTTCTCATAAATAACCTTGTGAAGGCTCCCTCCTCTTTGTTTGTTTTGATTTTTGTGTATGTTTATATATGTAATTTATTGGAAATTCCAATAAATAAGCTTTACTTCGTTTAGCATATTATGTTAAATACCCCAAGGCATCCTTCGCTAAGCTCTTTGAATTTTTTGTTGAAGTTTGTATGTTGAAACTTCGTGGGTAGATCTTGTAGGTTGAAATAGTTCTCCCCTAGTTCTTGTGGGTAGATCTTCCGGTGCCTCACTCTAAGTTGCTCGGAAGAATTTCATCGGACGTCATGTGAGTTATTGTAGGCATTGTAACTCTCTGTCAAATTCCAACTGATATTCTTCTGATATGTCAAAGTAAGCTACCCTGAAATTAGACAACAATTCCACCTTACCCTAAGTGGCCTGGAACGTATAACCCTTATCTATGAGGAGCGTGCTACATCAATATGAAGCTTTATTCTTTAAAGTATGGAATGAGTGATATATAAGTGATATTCACAATAGTTTAATGCCCACATTAAACTATTTTAAGAGTGATTAATTCAACACTCTAAATAATCGACCATGTCAAATGATTTAATCAAAATGAAGAAACTGGGAGGAACAAACATAAATTTCAACCATCGAATGATCACGTTGATTCTTGCATATGTATTGCATCTAAGAATTTGTGTTGCAATATATATGTGGTGGTTCTTAAGATTGATCGTAAGGGATCAAATTGGTTGCTCGGCCACTCGAGATATGATTTGTTTCAGATTCCGAGTGAAGAATTCTTCATATATACAAAAGCAAGGTTCTAAAAAACGCTAGGCGCTAGTCAGGCGGCGGGCTAGCGCCTAGGCGGCTAGGCGGGGTCTAGGCGGCCTAGGCGGATTTAGGTAAATTTCTTGTATATCTTCTAAATAAGTGCATAATGATACTTACAAAAAAATTATACTTATATAAAATCCATGAATAAGATAATAAAATAATGATAAAATGCAAAAAGAGTATCCAACATGTCCAAAATTTTAAAACACATTAAGCTTATATGCCATATAACCATGGTGAGAAGTATTTTAGGATGACATATGTAAAACAAGTTCACAATTTTAAACCACTTAGACTTAGATAGGAATTTTTTACTTTTTAATTTCATTAAAAAAAAAAAAAAATGCCTAGCTCCGCCTAGCACCGCCTAACTCCGCCTAGCCCGCCTAACCCGCCTACCCGCCTAGTCCGCCTAGAGCCCATCCGATTTTTTCAACCGATTTGCATAAAAACGCCTCGGGTCACCACCGCCTAGGCCGTTTTTTAGAACATATGGCAGATCAGATACCATTTATCCATTTGATTCTCGTTATTGATTACTTCTATGTTTGCTGGAAAAATTTTGTTCGTCTTGCTTTATTCCATTTTGATTACAAAATAGTTTCCGATTTGACTGATTATTTTTATAGGAAAACTAACGAAAAGGGTTTGAAAACTTTTCTTTTAACGAAAAGCCACTTTTAAAGGTATAGTGAATAGTGACATTTAAAGGTAAAAAAACGGTTTTTCGTTAAAAGTAAACAGTACCGGGGGTGTTTTATTAAACCTCTCTATTTTTATATGGACAAATCTTTAATCAAACGAAAGACCAATATTAAACGACCTGGCTTATGACCATAAGCTGACACGCGTATTCTGATCTGAAAGCTCCCTATGTATTTAAATATACTAAATGTATATAAGTTATAACCAAGGTTTAAAATATCCATAATATCATGATATTTTCATTGAAATTTCCGTGTTTTTGGACTACCGATATTTTCGATGTCATCGATATTTCCATCGAAATATCCGTGTTTTTTAAATTTCTATATTTAAAAAACACCAAGGGGATTCAAACCCCTCCCATTTTACTCATTCAACACCTTGAACACCATATCACTTATGTTTTTGTGAAAATATGCTAAAATATTTACACATTTTCTACTCACAATGTTTGCCAGCTCGCTATATAATCAACTTAAATCAGTTAAATCCATCATGCAATGCATTTCCTTCCAATTTTTTGTGATAAACTAATAGATAATTGACTAAATAAACGTTCTGCAAAGTTTCAATAAAAATTTCCAAGTTTTTCTTACAATCTCCGTGGTTTTTATTCAATTTTTATCGATATCGATAATATCCCGATATTTCCATCGAAATTTCCTTGTTTTTGGACTACCGATATTTCCGATATCATCGATATTTAATACCTTGGTTATAACTAGTGAACTGTTATTAGAATTCTAAAAAATTTATTTTACACTCTTTTTAAGTGTATTTTTCTTTTTAATTGTAAAAAGTTTAAAGTATAAAATGAAATTTTTAGGATGCCAATTGTTATTCCCTATAAATATTTGTAATATTGGCAGTTTAGGTTTTTTTGGAATTTTCAGATTAAATGGTTCTAGGTTCCAAAAACATATAAAACGATTTCAAACGGGCTTTTAGTTAGTACATATTAGTGAGTCCTCTGGGTAAATATTTTGATATATTTCAGCATAAGAACTTGTGTAATTAGTTGGTTGATGTCAATTTGTGCTGTAACTTTAGAAAACCGGACCAACTTTCGGGCTGGAATTTAGTTCGGTTTTTCTGTACCTAGTGGCGGCATACTCCAGCCCCTTCCTTCAAAATTATATTTGCCAAAAGATCAAACAACTTTTAACATGAAATCCTATCATCGATATTATGGTAGATAGAACAAAAAGCTATCTAAAATTATGTCGTTTATACAAACCAGGTTGGAGAA
Organism: Crataegus laevigata; assembly: GCA_963580275.1. Lineage (NCBI taxonomy): Eukaryota > Viridiplantae > Streptophyta > Magnoliopsida > Rosales > Rosaceae > Crataegus > Crataegus laevigata. Next base: position 2,088,275 of record OY756944.1, read on the forward strand.
GTTGACTGATAGCTTTTGGCATTTGTGTGTTTGGCAAGACCGAGTTCCAGTAGAGTTCATGAGGTAACGGTGGATGAGCATCTTGGCTTGCCAGTGCCACCACCGCTGCCATCTGCAACATTTTCACTCTGGTGATTAATTAGTACGTACGAAAGAGATCAGAACAATGTGAACTAAATTTAATTAGTTAAAGCAGGGATAATTAAACCAATGCAGCAACTGTTCCATATATATAGACAAGAGTGAGATATATATATATATATATATATATATATATATATATATATATATATTAAAATCATTGATTCATTGTAAAAACTCAAATCTCAGAGCTTACATTGAGAAGAGAGAAGAACAGTGGGAGATGAAATGCCATTAGGACTGAAATTGAAAGTATATATGAAAACTTGAGAACTTGGATCTCACGTATGGTGAGACATAAGGGCAAGTGACTTCATCATTTATAGAGGAACTTGTATCTGTGTGAACATAATTTCATGGTTAAAAAACTTAAAAGAAGGGAGATGATAACAACAAAATAATTTATTCACGTAATTATTTAAGTGTGGGCCAAAGTCTACTATATTAATCTCATTGATAGTATCCTAGTTTGACTTAACCAATCGTGCAATCATTGAGTCTGAGATTTTTATACAGAAAAACTTCGATGCAATTAGAAGTGAGAATAATTTGATATAAGTTATGATTTGTTTTGTGAGATTATCAATGTAAGATTTTTTTACTTTATTCAACACTAAACACTTATCTTTATTCTCACAATCATATTGAATAAATCTAATAAAAAACAACAATAAAAATAATAATGGATTTGAACAAGAATGTGTAAGAATAGAAAAAAGATGTTTGGTTATGATTTTCCTTTCAAAAGTGATAACAGTCCCACCAAGTTTAATTATTTCCCACTATTCGTCGCTCACTCACTTTCACTTGAATTATTTTGTTTGTGTGGTGTAGAAATTTATTAAAAGAATACAAGAAAACACAAGCGGCAACCATCCCTGGACTTTTCTATTGATTGGGGCATGGATTCACATGTAGCACATTTTAAGATGGATTTGAAGGACTCATGTTGACAGAAAGGGGTGTGATATCCACACACCCCTTTTTACTTCTCTCACACCCTTTTGGATTTCGGGCGTCGGATCGGATGAATTGAAGAAGATCTAATGGATAGAAAGTAATAGAGATGTGTGAGAAGTAAAAAAAAGTGTGTGGATAGCACACCCCTGACAGAAGTTGATGTCGGACTGTTGTTTAAGAGTCAGAGGAATATCACTAGACCTAATTGGCGTTAAAGTGCTTTTTGAAGAAGCTTCTCCAAAAAGCATTTATATGAATAAAAAGCTTTTCTAACTTTTTCTACTATACCTAGTAAGAAGTGTTTTGGCCTTTAGAAGAGTAGCAGCTTAAGGAATAGCATTATGAAAACTCAAAGCCTCGGATTTATCATTCGGCTAGCGAGAAGAACATAATCAAAAGGACCCAAAGAAGACCAACGGAGACACAGGAAAGGGCACTTGAGAATCATGCCCAACCAGGTAGAAGATAATACTTGGAAGAGGAAACTTGACGCTCAAAATTACATTCCATTCCTATTGTTTATTAAATTGAGGGTAGTTTTGTCATTTTAATTTTTATTTAACATAACTATTCACGGAAAGATCAAAATGATTGATGGTGGACAATGTCAGTGACCACTTGTATTGATTTCAAATCTCAGGTACCAAAGTGATAAACTATGCAAATTTTAAGAATCATTTTGGCTAAAAAGCCTAAAATTTATCTACATGAGAACTTCGATTAAGTACAACAAAGGAACGTGTGCCTATTTAAACCATTAATGTTCTATTGCATTCAAGAATCCTCTTGAGATTCCAAACATAAATTTGAGAAACAACAATAAAAATGTTAACTACTGACTAATGCTATAGCTAGTATAGGTTCTTCTTGTTCATCTTATTGTACATTAGGTAAATATTTGACTATAAGAACATGTATTTACCACAAGAAATATAGACAATTTTGTATATTTGAATTCACCGTTTGTCAACCCTCCCTTTCACGAGAAGGGTTTCTAATCACCCTTCCTTTTGCAACATTTGTTTATGAAGGGGCTTGCCTTATAATTTCATAGAAATCCAATAGGTACGAGAGAGACTTAGGATACGGTCTCTAATTATGAATATTTTTTTATTGAAACCTTGTTGGCTTTTAATTTTTTATTGAGCTCCTTAAAATTAATGTGATAATTTATTTGTAATAATCCTATTTTAAAAATAACAGTAAATTACTATTTTTGCCATTGTACTGGGTTTATTCATTTGGCCCAAGTAATTGGGCTATGCTTTCATCAGCCCAAAAACCCGGCCCAAAGTTATAATTGTTTTCCGCACCCGCGAACCCCTCTTCTCCCTCATTCTTCTACACTCACTCTCTATCTCTCCATTTCTCCATTTTCTCTCTGCACTCTCACCCTCTATCTCCGAGAAGGAACCGCCACCATTCCTCTCAAATCCGACCAAACCAACTCCCAAAACCCGAACCTTAGACCTTTAGGACCTAGAGAACCTACCTGCAAGGTTGCATGATGTGGCATCTGTGCACCTCTGCGTACTCTGCCATTGACACCGAGAGCTTGAGCTCTCTTGAATTTTCATCTCAGGTATGAATTGTTCCCTCTCTTGGTTGTGTAGTTTCTACTCTCTCTGGACGAGTTTTATGTCGATTATATTTGGGGTTCAATTCTCTGTATGCACCTATTCTTTTGATCTCAGTTTTCGACGGTGAACCCGTGCTTTTTCCGGCGAGTTTGAGGGTTTTGGCACTCGAATTCATTTGGACACTAGGTAATTAGGTACCCTGTTGCATATGAATTTTGGTGGGAGATCACTGATATTTACCATGCATGCACTCTGTTTCCTTTTTCCAGAATCCGACGAGGAAACCCGGCGATCTCCGTGACAAATCACGGCCAACTCCGACCAAGGTCGATCTCGTTTTGTTCTAAAGTTGGTATAATCTGGTTCTTCTTTACTTCAGCATCAGTTTGATGTTTAAATTGTGATTTTTAAGAAAGTTTCTACCCCAAATCGGAGTTGGGAGAATTTCCGGTCAAAAACCGGTGTCCTTCTTCGATGGGTCCGGTGACACACGGTCAACCTCGGGTGGACTCGACCCGTATACGAATTAGGCCCAAATTCAACCCTAACCTGGAGCCCAACTGAGCCAAGCCCAGCCCCTTTAGTCTATAACCTAGGCCCAAGATTTTAAATTAGATTAGGTCCAACACTTTTGACTTAACCCAGTCCGAACCTAGGTCCAACAATCCAGACCCGAGCCCAGATCTGACTCGACGCAAGCCTGAAACCCAGATCCAAGGTCGGCGCCGTCGACTTTTCAAGCCAACTTTCCAGCGACCTCAAATGCATAAGTGAATGCTCTAATATCTCAAACATTTCTTTTTCTTGAGAGTCGGGGAATGAACACCTCAAATATGATTGTGAAAAATTGGAGAAATAAATACAATAAGTGCGAATTTAAGATTTGAACTTTGAGAGTTCCAGTGTTACACACAAGTTTTTAGATTGAATTGAGGAGGTTTACATTGCGACAATCACACTAAATTGAGAGATTTATATTATGACAATCACATTAAAAAACTGGTCGAATATTAGACAAACGTTCTCCTTTTCAAATGTATGCACGTTGCTTGAGAGGGAGATTAGGGTTTTGGGTCACAGTTTTCTTTCGTCAAATTTAGAGTTCTCTTTTAGACAACAGAGAAATGTTTATTTGTTTGTTTGTTTTTTTATTTTTTATTTTTTTATTTTTTGGGGTTTGTTTTTAAAGAACATACACAACTCATGGAAACGTGAAACAGCCCACTATCTCGCACATGAGAGCGTGCGAAGAGGCTAGCAATGTTAGGGATGGGCAACGGTTATGGCGGGCGGGTAACTGCGGTTATTTATCCATAACCGTTTATTTTCATAGTCGCATAACCGTTTACCCAATGAGTAATTGCCTAAACGATTATACCTATATCCATAACCATTTATAAACAGTTTACTATACCCATAACCGCGTATCTATTTAACCATAACCGTTTAATACATGTTTACCCATTTATCATTTTTTAATCTACTTATCCCTTTTTTTTTTACCATTTATTTATTTTTCACCCGTCTACATGTTTTTTTTTAACAACTTGAAAATTAAAAAATAAAAATTTGTCATAATTTTCTTTTTCTAACAATTAAACACCGTTATAGGTAGATTCATCATACATTTCCGCATTTTAATTTTTTAAGTCCTTATACCATTCTAATAATTGAAATAATAGTTTACGGACGATATTTTTAACGGTTAACAATGAAGGTAATATAAAATTTGCTAAGTATTCTTAGGTTATGAAAATTGTTAAAAGACAATATTCTTGGGTTATTTAATTCGGAATGTAAAGTATTAACATAATATATATAATGGACCATGAAATTAAAGTGATTAACGAAAACTATATTATATTAGCTACAAAAATCATGTACTATAGCCAATAGCATTGATCTAAGTTTTGTCTGATAAGGAATATAGTTTGTGTTAGTTTTACATACATAAAATAAATGGTAACTGGTTACTCGTTTATAACCGCGGTTAATACTCATAACTGTCCATTTAAATTTAGCGGGTAAATAATAGACAGGTCCCCGGAATTAGGGTATTTGCACATCCCTAAGCAATACTGTGCTTGTAGAAAAAAGATGGATATCGCGATCATGCCTTACATACGATGTCATAATGCGCACACACCGGATGTTTTTATTTTATTTCTTTTAAAAGAGAGTTCACACTACAATACGAGTACCGGATGACATAATTAGACAGCAATTGCAAGCGAAACTTAAGAGAAGGATTAAACCCAAATATCTGAAGTGCAGTCACCACCAGGATATCTCATTTCATGGGCTAGGGAAGGACCATCCGGTTCAGCTCCAAAGTCGACGAAAAAGCTCGGGTTTAATGCAAGGCCACCCTTCTCAGTGTTAACATCGAGCTGTAGCATGTGAGATCCTTTCTCCAGAAGGTCGGGGTAAAATTGGCCATCCCATGTACTGAAAAGCGAGTTGGTGACATAAAGCCGCTTCCCGTCCAAACTCAACTGGATCATCTGAGGTCCACCTCTCAACTTTTTCCCCTGAACGGAAGACATGAACTCATCAATCAATGTTAAACAGTCAAACTAAATTTCGGATTTATCTCTGAGAATTACTATCAAGTACGGCAACTATGAACGTACTTATGCCTCATAAAAGCCCGACGTATCTACGAGCTTTTTATACTACAATCATGTGCAGAACGAGACATATACATGAGAACATAGAACATGTGATGCAGCGGAAATGCTGCATTATCTTGAGTACATCCTACTGATTCCATGATACTAATCCAGTGAAGAAAAAAACAGTCCAGTGATAGTAAGGAGTACTAATTGACACCGAAAGTTATCAGATGAAGATCACACTGACCTGGATCTCTGGGACGTCAAACTGCTTTGTTGTACCATCTTCAGCCTCAGCAACAACTGGGCTTCCCTTTTGGATTAGCCCACCGACCCATATTTGGCCCGTCAGCTTAGGATTTTTGGGGTCCTCAATGTTATATTGTCTCACATCTCCATGAAGCCAGTTCGCTAAGTACAGAAAACGATCATCAAGAGAGATCAGAAAATCAGTTATAAGCCCGGGCATCTCTGGAAGAATCCAGTTCCGCACCTTCAATGGTTTCACTGACATTGCAACCTGGAAAAACATATTACGATTTATTGGGTACTCCGGATAATTTTTTCCTAAACAAAAAAGAAAATAAGGATTCAAAAGACAGTAAGAATGAATCGAAGTACCTCATGGCTCCACGAACCATCATCTGTCTTGAAGAATCGCACCATGTTACTTGTCAAGGCACACCCAACAAATCCAGTGTCCTTGGAAGGATCATGCAGGAATCTTATCTGCAAACAGTGAGATTGAGTTATAAAACAGATCCAGAGTCACATGATGTCTTTTATATAGGAAAACAAATTGTGAAAATAATGAGTACTGCTGAATGTTGATTAAGTTTATACAACTCGCCTCCAAGGGTAAGAGTCCTGTATTTCCAAGATCCAAAGTTTGTTTCAATTCGCCTTCTGGCCAGCTGTATACATGAAGATGCCTCCCGTACAGTCCATCCGATACATGCTGAGGGTTGAAACCTTTAGTGAAAGCAGCAGGGGCACCCCATGATGTACTTATCATTGTCTTGTGTCGCGGTTGGTACCAGAAATCATAGCCAAAAAGTGGACTGTGTCCTGGTTTCTCCCACCTGACAGATGTTAGGATAGCTATATGTAATCAAAACTGTGGAAGTGGCAGATGCCTTCAATCTACCATGCAACCAAGCCCAGAGAAGCGGGGTTCAATCTCTTTCAAATGTTTAATAAGGATGCACATAAAAGTTAGGTATGATCAATCTCATGTTCCACGTTGGTTCTAGTTTATAACTTTATATTGTCAACATATAAACTCAAATTTTACGATATGGATGCGTGTGGGAATCAGTAACTCCAAATGGTGTTATATGACAGTTTCTTCAAAATCTACAACAAATGACTTGAGGTTTCCAGCAGGAGGTCATACCTGCCCTTCACATTAAACTCAGAGTCAAGGAGAAGAAATCCATTTCCTGCAGCATTGCCATCTTTATCTCCTAGGCACGAAATCAGTAGATCACCCGAAGCAAGGCAATGGGATGTGTGTGGATATGCCAATCCAGTCTTCTGAGCAATATCTGCAGGGTCAACAACTTTATGCAAAGAGGGAGCCTTCGGGTTTGTTTTTGTGTCTATCACATATATACGACCAGATCTGAAAGATAAATTAAGATAAAATAGGATTAGGAAGAGGTCCAATGCTGATATACAGATATAAAATAGGATTAATAAGAAGTCCACGGCCTACACATATATACAAGGTTGAAAGACCTCACTCAGCATCTTACAGAAACGAGCCAGTAATGCTTAGGGATATTTAAAGCATGCAGAAAGATGCTGATTTAAACTTTCAGAGAGTTGATTGACAATCCGGTCAGGCCAAATATGATGATCGAAGCGCCAGTGTTTGTTTCAAGAAAAATTCCAAAACTTTAACTAAGGGGATGTCATTCCTAGACAAACAATTTAAAAAATGCTCCAGATACCTAATCAGCTAGTGAAATTCTTATATCCTGGACTATGAGAAATGGTAAAGAAATCACAGGTAGCAGAAGACAATATGTTCAGTTGAACAGATTCCACTGCTCGATTACATATCAAGCCTCATTTTTAGAACTAAATTAAGCAGAGCGAATCACAACACCATGAAAAATAGGCGATACTCCAAATTATTTGCGATCTCTCCTTTAACTACATCAATTGTGCTTTTAATAAACATTTTAAGACAGAGGAAGTTCCGGCTTGAAAATTTGATCTGTGCGGATTCTTACTTCTCAAATTTCTTTTCGTTTATCCTTAACCATTTCAGATTGGCCGCCTAACAAGAAATTTCACTTGCTTAACTTCATAAGAACTACTTTTTCCATTTAAGACCAAACACAGTGTAAAAGTCCATGCAACACGAAATTTAGTATCTTACATTAATGCGGGTACAACAAGAAAACGCCGTTCTGCCGACGGATCTCCATGGCAAGAGCTGCACGAGTTCCAGCCAGTGTGATGCAGTTCATCACCTAAATGCGTCACGGGCAGCCTGTGGATTACTTTGGAATAAGTAGGCGAACTTGGATCGACATCAACCGTGGCAAGGTAATCCGGCTTCTCTATTCCCGTTCCTAATTTGCAATCGCATTTCGAAGAATTAACATCAATTTTACAACTTCATTGCCAAATGCAAGCAAAAAAAAAAAAAAAAAAAAAAAAAAAAAAAAAGTCCATGCATATAATCTTTATAAGCAATAATTTAAAGAAACAATAAAATTAAGAAGATAAAGTTCATAAATCCCTTCAAAGTCCAAATCTTTTACTTGTAACCTTACAAATTTAGGATTCTACTACAAACTCAGCAAAAAATAAATAAAATAAAGAGAGAACAAATTAAAAATTAAATCCCAAATCACAGTGAAGATAATTTTGTTTTTTAATCTTGCATGATTCAATGGAGAAGAAATAAAAGCTTGAATATTTGTGACGGGGGCAAAGGTGTAATCGGGTACCTGAGTAAACGGCAGTTACATAGATGAGAGCCTCTCTCGGACCAGCCATGGCGTCGAGCGGGGTGGCATACCCGGGCCCACTTTTGCAGCATGCTCCTCCATTGCCGTGGCTCTTCCCTGCCGTTCCGTGTTGCAGCACCGACACGTCCGTTGCCATCTCTCTCTCTCTCTCTCTCTCTCTCTCTCTCTCTCCCTGATCAGATGAAGAAGATGAACAGAAAAGTGACGGAGTGAACAGAGCCTTGGGGTGGGCAAAATACATATACAACTCCGCTGATGATGTGGCAGAGTTCTGTAAACCGGTTTTATCTGTATGTGGCCCACATTTTTGTCTTGATGCGCATGGTATCAGTTTCGATCGGGACGGTGACACCCACACAAGCGTCAGAAGAGAAATGGATAGAGAATAATAACCACAAAATTAATCATGCTACCGTAATTATATACTCATATCATATAAATTATTTATTTTAATTGAGTTACATTTGAAATAAATATTTGTCACATATACATAAGTTAAATCAGTCTTGTAGTCGAATGTCTCGTGACTTGTTAGTAATTGTTTTAAAATAACTAAAAATGTTTTTTTAAAGTAATTGTAGGGCCAATTTTAGTAAAAATACAAATGTCCAAGAACTTTTAGAATCTAAAAATTATAACCGCCTTTATCAAAAGCATTTTCAATTATTTAAAAAATATTTTCCGACGAGTATTTAAAAATAATTATGAGATCAATTAGTGATAAAGAGTACATGTCGTGTGCATGACCAAATTGCGTATTAGGAAAAGTATAAGATAGACTTTGGCTACAAAGAGATTTGTTTTTATGCAAAGGAGTTGCTTGTTGGAGCCGAAAAGGGAGATTGAGATCGAAAGAGATAGGGGAGAGAGTGGAAGAGAGGAGATATATAATAGAGGGAGAGAGTGGAAGAGGATTGGATAGATAATAATAACCACAAGAGTATCTTGCTATCGTAATTATGTACTCGTATCATATAAATTGTTTATCTTAATTGAGTTACATTTGAAATAAATATTTGTCACGTATACATAAGGTAAATCACTCTTGTAGTCGATTGTCTCATGAATAACAAGTAATTATTTTAAAATAACTAAAAGAGTTTTTTTTTCTTTTTTTTCCTTTTTAAGTGTTTGTGGGACCAATTTTTGTAAAATTAAATACAAGTGTTCAAGAACTTTTGGAATTTAAAAAGTTAAAATCACATTTATTAAAAGTACTTTTAATTATTTTAAAAACACTTCTAAACGAGTATTTAAAAATAATTATGAGATCAATTAGTGATAGGAGTACATGTCGTGTGCGTAACCAAATTGCGTACTTGGAAAAGTAAAAGCTAGACTTTGGTTACAAAGAAATTTGTTTTTATGTAAAGGAGTCGACGATGAGTGTGTTGTCTTAGGGTGTTGGGAATCTTGACGAATTGGATGGAGGGGATGATTGTGGTATGAAGATAAGATAACAACGTAAGAAAGGAATTGGATTATAAAATTAGTTAAGAGGAATTTTAGGACGCGTTTGTTATCCTACTAAAAATATATCTTAAGAACATTTTTTTGTAAAATTCAAGAACTTATTTGGTATGACACAAAATTGTCTTTAAGTCTTCACAATTTTTTATAAGAAAAACATAGCTCTCTGCAAGCAACTCCTTTGTTGGAGCCGAAAAGGGAGATCGAGATCGAAAGAGATAGGGAAGAGAGCAGAAGAGAGGAGATAGTGAGAGAAAGATATAATAGAGAGAGACAAAAGGACTAGAACAGAAGGGAGAGAAAGAGATAAGACTTTCTATCTTTCCATGAAGTAAGCTATATTTCTTCTTCACCTGTGAGAGGTCTTAGATTCGATTCTCACCAAAGACGAATTTAAACTACATTATTGCTAGCATATTGTGAGTCTTATTTCACACCCTCCCTTTTAGTGATCGTTTGTTAAAAAAAAATCAATTTTTTTCAAAATAATCCTACTATACAAGAATTTTTTACTTAGGACTCAAAAACTGTTTTTTGAGTTTTAAAAAAAAAATTGAACTCAAGTTAAATATCAAACATGCTCTTATAAGCCCAAACCTCAAATTCAAATTGAGTTCATCTTCAAATCTTGAATTCCGAAGCCAACAGATCTAGATATCTGAACAAATTGCACGAAGGTGATGTGGGGGTACGATTCTGCTGACCCTAAAAACTACCAAGCCTACATGACGCGCAGGCCGAGTATTTAATAAGCTAATTACATCATTTGGTTGAATGCGGAGCATGCCAACTCGTCGGTCGGGGAGTAAAGTATGTTGATGTGGTGTTGGGTGCGTTGCTGACTTCTTGATCCTACGACTATGGCCGAGGAAGGAACACGTCTCGGCCTTCGGGTTTTAGAGCCTGAAGACAAGCTTGCTAGTTTCTTCGAAGTTCACGAATCGTCGGCGTCGGGCTTGGTCTCGGTAGAGTATAAATACACCGAACTGTTATCATATTGTATGAACACAAATACTCAAAAGAGATAAATGTCTTGATTGTAAATGTGGTTCGGCTGTCAGAATGCCAAACTCAAAAATATACTTGCGAATACCCAATCATAAAATAAACTCAGCTTTCAATGTGCCGAGCATAGTAACACGAGATAACCTCTTCCAATAAGGACTCGGAAATTCTTGTCGACCGAGACTTGGATTATAACCAATCAGTCTCGAAGTAGTGTTGTTTATCTAAACTGAAGGTGCTCCTCGATCGGCTGATTCTACGTGTGTTGGCGGGAAAAAAGGGAATGGGGAAATCTTAAGGTTATTGAGAAACTTTATGTAGGGCAATTTGTGTGTTGATTTGGAGAGAGATTCGAATGTTGCCTACACTTTGTATTTATAGTACTTAGTTCGTAAGTTATGTATGTGTTTCTCATGGAACATTCGTATCTGGCCACAACTTGAATCTCCTAAAGATAAGCACTTCATTCAAATAGAAAACTCTTGATAGCCATCCCATTTGTTATTAGCTATTGGTTTTGATGGAATCAAATCAATTTGCATGCACATGAAACTCTTCTTATAGCATCCCGAAGAACCGTGAAATATTAGTGCCCATATACGTGTCCAAGTGCATGCATCGCCAAAGTTTAAACACTTTAGCCCATGCCGTGCTTGTCCCTGAAGAATATGCTAACTATTAGCATATATTTATGTGCTACTAATTATCCCAATTTGGAATATGCCACTTCTTTATCTTTTGGTAATTCATATACCATCATCAACCAAAAGATAACATGTAAGCATGGTTGGTGGAGGATATACCAGTTGATTTCATCTTAGCATCCCACGCATGTATGAAGACCATGCATCCTGACAATTCTGATCAACCCCAAGCCACTCCAATATGACAAGAATCCCAAACCCATGTGAACTGCACTGCTTGCTTGAAAATATAATTTGTATACTATTATCCCGTAATAGAAGATGGTATGATAATTCATATTAAAAATAATAATAATTATTATGGTTAAAAAACCATAATATTATGCTTACTCAATGACCTCAGTTCCATAGACCGATGATGTAATTTTTTGTCTAAACAGATTCGTATGAAGATAGGAACGAAGTGGGAATGGGACTGGATTAGAAAATTAGTTAAGAGGAATTTTATAAGCCGTCCGACTACTTATTTTATTAAGCACCAGATAACCACACATCTCAAAGTCCTAGCTGGGAAGATCACTATTTCCAAAAAAAATATAAAATAAAATGATGCAAAAGCACATGTTCCATAAATTAAGATCACCACTATGTCGAAAATATTAAAATGATGCAAAAGCACATGTTCCATAAATTATAATTTGTTGCAATTTGGTCTTCCCTCTAACTCTGTCTAAGATAATATTATAAAAATTGCACTCAAAATACTTTAATTTAAATGAAATTGGGCAAAAGACCTGTATTGCAACAAAATTACATAAATAGTAAGAGTAATGTTATTGGCATTTTAAAAATTTTAGAGTCTGTTTTATCACATCTCCGCTCAGGCTCAATCACTTTCCGGGCTCAACTCCACCATAGCACGATATTGTCCGCTTTGGGCGCCGACCACACCCTCACGATTTTGTTTCTGGAAATTCACACAAGAACTTCCCGGTGGGTCACCCATCCTGAGATTGCTCTTGCACGAACTCACTTAACTTTGGAATTTCGATGAACTCCGAATCCAGTGAGCTACCAAAAAGCCTCATACTAATTAGAGGTGGGAATGTACATATAAGGCTTATAGGATTCTCACCCATGGGTGATGTGGGATCTTACAATCCACCCATCTTAAGGCCTGACGTCCTCGTCGGCACACTTCCGGTTAGAGAGTGGCTCTAATACCAAATTGTCACATACCGGCCCGGGCTCAACTCCGCCATAGCACAATATTGTCTGTTTTGGTCCCCGACCACACCCTCACAGTTTTGTTTCTGGGAACTCACCTGAGAACTTCCCAGTGGGTCACCCATCCTGAGATTACTCTTATGCGAACTCAACTTTGGAGTTCCGACGAACTCCGAATCTAGTGAGCTCCCAAAAGGCCTCGTTCTAATTAGAGGTGAGAATGTACATATAAGGCTTAAAAGATCCTCACCCCTGGGCGATGTGGGATCTTACAATGTTTGATATTTTATTAAAAAAAATTATTATTTTGCAAAATATTTTTTAAGAATATTTTTAAAAAATAATTTTCTTTAAAATTTAAAAACTTGTTTGGTATGAAATTCACAATTGTTTTTTTTTTAATTTCTAAACTCATCTTACGGTGGGAACTTCTAAATTCAACAAAGAGAGAAAATTGAGGAGTGGGAGAAACGATGGAGATAAAAGAGAAGATGTTAATGTGAGAGGAAAGGGAAGACAAGGAGTGAGCTTTAAATTTAAAAACTCCAAAAACATATCTTGGGTGTTTTTAAGAAATAAGCTAATTCTTAAGTTAATTTGGAGAGTTCTACCAAACAAGTTTTCAATAGTTACTTAAAACTTGAAAAGTATGTTTGAGTTTAAAAGGTTAAATTCAAATACAATACCAAATAGACCCTTATTGTGCATTGTATTTTTCTTTCTACATAAAAAAATTAGAGTGCATAATGACATTTTCAGAGCTAATAACAAAACTCAATAACAAGACAAAATATATTTTTTTTCCTCATGAACACTTTTCTTTATTTTTGGTCATTGAATTTAAAAATTTAGACCAAAACAACGGTCAAAATTAAATACAAGTATAGAAGGTGAAACAAAAGTGTGGTTTTAGTCCCCTTAAAATTATGATTTAGGCGACGCTATGTAAGTCAACTTTTCTTTGTAAGTGTAAAACAAGACAAAACCTAAAGTTTTGCATTGAAGATTTTTTTTCTGGTACGATAATCACAGGGAACGCTGAACATGTTCTAAATTATAGGAAAATTACACAAAACCACCTTAACTTTGGATCGAAACATAATCTCATACTTCATGTTTTAAACATTGCAATGTTATATCTCAACTTATGAACTCGTTGCAATGTCATATCTCCATTAAATTTTCTGTCAGTTTTACTATTAAATAATGACGTGGCAGGAGCGAGACCCACTCCTTTGCCACTCAAAATAAAAAATTACTTCATTATTAATAAATCAAGAATTTTATTTACACAATTAATTTTTTTTTTTAACAAACGATATTATGTACTTTCAAAGGAATGGAGTGAACTTAGCCTTACAATGTGCTAGCAATAATGTGATTCAAATTCGCTTTTAGCGCAATCGAACCTAAGACCTCTCACTTACAAGTAAAGAGAAATACCACTAAACCGTAATATTAAGTGGCACAATTAAAGTTAATTAAAAAATGTATTTTAATTAGTTATTTTGAAACAAATATTTTTTATTAATTAAAAAGGCTTGGTCAGAAGCATGGTCCAAAATGCCGATATTATCGGCGAAATATCGCCGATAATATTGGTTTTTTGAGTCACCGATATTCTAATGCTTATCCAATGATTTTTCGTCAAAATATCGCGATATTATCGATAATATCGCGATATTACCGATAATATCGCAATAATTTCGATATTATCGCGAGGAGGACGCGCCGACGAGGAAGAAGAATGAGCAGAGCTGGAAGAGGCAGAGGAGGTCTAGAGGATCTCACAACGACCAAACAGAAACAGGATTCAACAAAAACAAATCCAATAAACTGTGACATCCCACATCGCCCAGGGGAGTGATCCTTAAATGTATATTTCCATCCCTACCTAGCACGAGGCCTTTTGGTAGCTCACTGGCTTCGAGTTCCGTAGGAACTCCGAAGTTAAGTTAGAAGGGGGCTAGAGCACTTCCATGATGGGTGACCCACTGGGAAGTTGCTCGTGAGTTCCTAGAAACAAAACCGTGAGGGCGTGGTTGGGGCCCAAAGCAGACAATATCGTGCTACGGTGGTGGAGCGGACCCGGGAAGTGGTCTCACCCGGGCCGGGATGCGACAATTGGTATCAGAGCCAAACCCTGACCGTGGTGTGCCGACGAGGACGTCGGGCCCCTAAGAGGGGTGGATTGTGACATCCCACATCGCCTAGGGGAGTGATCCTTAAATGTATATTCCCATCCCTACCTAGCACGAGGCCTTTTGGGAGCTCACTGGCTTCGAGTTCCGTAGGAACTCCGAAGTTAAGCGAGAAGGGGGTTAGAGCACTCCCATGATGGGTGACCCACTGGGAAGTTGCTCGTGAGTTCCCAGAAACAAAACCGTCAGGGCGTGGTCGGGGCCCAAAGCGGACAATATCGTGCTACGGTGGTGGAGCGGGCCCGGGAAGTGGTCTTACCCGGGCCGGGATGCGACATAAACAAGCAATTTACAATTTCAACCGCAATCCTCTGAGATAGATCATCCATTTCAAACAACAGGTAAGCTAGAAAAATCCTACATAGAGATAAGGGTGGATAAACATGAACAAACACATCATGCACGCAGGAGATCGAGAGGATCTAAAAGCAAGCATGTAAAATTACTGAACACTAAGCTGGATCTGTAAATAAAGAAGCAGATATAATGAAAACTGAGATCAGAAATGGAGGCATTAAGAAGAACCGTCGATGGAGACAAGGACACGCTCGGCGCCGGACTTGAGCTGGTTGAGGGAGGCCTTCTTGTGGGCGACGGAGGAGCAGACGAGGAGGAAGGCGACGGCGGGACATGGTGACTGGCTCCGGGGCTCGACGAGGAGGAAGGCGAGGGAGGTCGGTGACTCTGTGCGTGTGTTGTGTGGGTTTGGCCCGTGTGGGAGAACTGGAGAAGGGAGAGGAGAAGCTCAGAAGTTCTAGAGAGAAGGAAGGGAGAGAAGAGAGAAGAGAAAGAGTCTAGAGAGAGAAGGATCCAGAGTAAGAGTGAAACTCTCTGTGGGCGTGCGTGTTGAAGAAGACGGGAGATGGGAGAACACAGAGACTCGGGGAAGAAGAGGAAAATGAAGAAAGTGTGAGGGAGGGAAAGATAAGAGAGAGAGAGGCTTGGAGAAAAGAGCCATTCGGCTCGGTACTGGACTCAAGGCATAGAGATACAGAGCATCCCATGTGATTTCAAAATCCAACGCCCCAATAAGACTCCAACCCCAGGTTACATTATTTTATTTTATTTTGTTTTCTTTAGTTTTTTATTTTGTTTTGTTTTTTTATTACTTCATTCTGTTAGTTTTTTTTTTTTTTTTTTTTTTATTATTTTTTTTTCATGCTTTTAAATAGTTTAATTTATCTGTAGTTCTTTTTCACACCTTGAGGACAATGTGTGATTTAAGTTTGGGGGTGAGAAATAAGAAATTGTAGAGTTTTAATTTTTGTGTCAAGTTAAAATTTTCGTTTTTAAGTTAATATCCATAGGTTATTTTAAAAGTTAGAACAAATGGACATGAAGATAGTCAAAATTTTGAACCTCATAGGAACTCTATGTGGTACTAAGTCACTCTTGTATCTTACCATGCAATGTATAAAGTGTAAAATATTGTACTAATTCATTATATATAAATGATTATGGTGTGTTTAAACTTCTTTCATTAGTTACTACATATTTTCTACACTTACAATGTTTGCCAGCTCGCTATATAATCAACTTAAATAAGTTAAATCAATCATGCAATGCATTTCCTTCCAATTTTTTGTGATAAACTAATAGATAATTGACTAAATAAACATCCTGCAAAATTTTAATAAAAATTTCCAACTTTTTCTTACAATTTCCTTGGTTTCCATTGGATTTTTATCGATATCGATATTATCCCGATATTTCCGTCGATATTTCCGTGTTTCCGAACTACCGATATTTTCGATATCATCGATATTTTATACCTTGGTCAGAAGTAATTTTACTTTAAAAATTAAAAAAAACAAAAGCAAAAACAAAAAAAAAATTGAAGGCTGCCTCTCGTCAAGAGCTCTTGCAGGCCGGCTTCTCTACCGACGCTAAACCCAGATCCACTCCGTCGTGAAAGTACCTTCACGTTCCTCCTTCTTCTTCTTCCCTCTCCTATTTTCCTATCTCCAACCTTCCAAATCTGTTTCTCCGGCAGTTCCGAGTCAGAGCCAGAAGCCCCATTCTTCGTCTTCGCCTTCGTCGTCCTCCGTCGAATCTCCTGCTACCTCCACATGTTCCAAGTAGTCGCTCACAGAGACTGGGAAGGCCATTTCTGAAGGGAAAGCTGAGGCCACAACAGAGAATCTCGCCCGGATGACGAACGACCCAATTTTTTTTTTCTTTTTTAAAATCCATATTTAAGACTATGGGTGGGCATAAAAACCGCCGAATCGGAAAACTGAATCGAACTGTGACAAAAAAACCGTAAAAAATCGCGTTGACCAAAAAAGTTAAAACTGGAACAAAAATCGAACCAAACCGTTTCAAACGGTTCCGGTTTCGGTTTGAAAATATTAAGAACCGGAGGAACCGAACCGAACCGCTTTTAATATAAATTATTGTTTTATTATTATTTTTATATAAATAAGATATTTTTTGAAGAAGATCATGTGCATAAGCCTAATATTTTTCTTCACCTCTCTTCCCCTCCTTTGTTGTTTTATCACTTTTCTCCGTCTCCATTATTTTTCTTCATTCTTTTCCAGTATGTTATGCATTATGTACACTTTAGTTTTAGTTTAAAATCTATACTTTGGTCTTGATATGAGCCTTTTTATTTTTTGATTTATATTTATATGCACACTTACTATTAACTAGTCACAAATCTTGTAGATTTAGTAGTGGAAAATTTGTGGTTGAAATATGTGTTTGATATTATAAGTAAAAAAAAATTAGAAAATATATATATATATATATATATATATATATATATATATATAATTTTGGTTAGAACCGTAAACCGGCATAAACCAAACCGGAACCGTTATGAATCAAACCGTATGGTTTTAGTAAAAATTTAAGCGAAACCGAACCGAACCGTTGAAATTTTTCGATTTCGGTTCCGTTTTGAAGGTGGAACCGGACCAAACTAGACCGTGCCCACCCTATTTAAGACGAAGATGAAGCCTGCAGCAGTAGTCGGCGGGATGACGAACATCTTTTTCTTTTTTAATTGTTAAATAAAAAATTATTAGTTTATTAATAATTAATTTATTTATTATTTCAATTAGAGGAGAAGTGGGCCCGCTCCTGCGTTGTCATAATTGATAGAAATTTAGCAAAGATCTGATATTGCAAAGAATTTATAAGTTAGTATGATATTGCAATGTTTAAAACATGAGGTATGAAATTGTAATTCGGCCCATAATTGAGGTAATTTTGTATGATTTACCTAAATTATAACCCAGATGGCTTTTCAATTAAGTACTTGAGCAAAAGCGAAAGCAGCTTCAATCTCCACACCTTCGGTCTACCTTCCTTAATTAGAATGCACAACTTTGTAAAACAAGGGGAAACCAAAAATTTATAGAGTTACCAGAAGTCATTGCACGAACATTTCCCATCAGTAAAATGATGGTATCTGCTGGCATCTCGAACAATGATGTCCCTCTTCACAATGCTGCTTATGAATTTCAATACAGTATGACAATCTCCGCAGACACGAAGATTTTTTACTATCCGAATAGCGGTTCCCGGAACAGCCTTAAGCAGCCCGTATGTCACAGCCAACCTCTCACTGTGCCAAAAGAGCTGCCTTTCCTTCTCTTGGTCCTCCATTTCATGTAAAACAAAGCTACTATCAGGAACATAGCCTCTTCTCCTCATCTCTGCATCTAACTCCTTAAGCAAACTGAAAATCTCGTCCTTCATAGGATGAGATGTCTCTCCGGCGTAAAAGACTTGGCTTTCCTTTCCAATGCCAATGGAACTATAACCAGGCTTCTTCTTAACTTCTCTAGCAACCATCAACTTTCTCACTTCTGCTACGTTTTCCCACATACGCGAGCTGGCATAGACATTAGACAACAGTATGTAACTTGAAGGGTCCTCTGGTTTTAAGCTTAAAAGATGATCGGCAACCCTGATTCCCATTTGGGTATCTCCATGATGTCTGCAAGCACTTAACAAAGCTGCCCAAGTGGGTTCATCCGGCTCAAACGGCATTGAATCAATAACATTTGAAGCTTCATCAAGGTGCCCAGAGCGACTAAGAAGATCCAAAAAGCATGTATAGTGCTGAAGGGAGGGGCTAATCCCGTAACCCTCAATCATAGATCTGAAAAGAGCGCGTCCTTCGCTAACTAAACCAACATGGCTACAAGCATAAATCAATCCAACAAATGTAACTTGATTTGGCTTTATTCCGGCTGCAACCATCTGATCATATAAAGTCAAAGCTTCCTCAGCTCGCCCGTGCTGAGCCGCCCCAACAATTATAGAAGTCCAAGAAACTACATCTCTTCGATGCATTCGAGCAAAAACATCCTTAGCAGCTAAAATGTCACTACATTTTGCATACATATCAACTAGTGCATTACTAATAAACAAGCAAGACTCATAGCCAAGACCAATAACTAGACCATGAACCTGCTTTCCAAGCTCCAACACTGCCAAATTAGCAGAAGCTCCAACAATGCTGGAGAGAACTAATGGGTCTACTATATCAACCCCGTCTCTTCTCATTTCAATAAACAAATAAAACGCATCAACTCCATGTCCACTCTGTACCAACCCAGATATCAAAGCAGTCCAACAAAACAAATTCTTAAGAGGTAAGCTCTCAAACATTTCGATAGCATCTGATTTCCTTCCACTCCTGGCATACCCCGAAATCAGAGCAGTCCAAGAAACCGGACTTCTGGACACAATTGAATCAAAAACCGCACGAGCATTATCGGGCAATCCACATTTTGCATACATATCAACCAGGGACGACTTAACCACATCGTCATCGCAAAACGGAGACACCAAAAATCGGCCGTGCACTTGCTTGCCTTGTCTAACAGCTTCCAAACCAGAGCAGGCCTTGACAATGCAAGCAAACACAAAATGGTCCGGCTGCAAACCATCCGACTCGAACATTGCAGGGAACATGGAGATGGTTCGGTGGGGGACGTTGGCTAGGTTGTGGGCGGTGAAAATTGAAGCCCATGAGACAAGGTCTCGTTGAGGCATTTCGTCGAACACCCGGCGCGCGTCTTCGACTAGACCGCATTTCCCGTAGGCATCCAAGAGGGTGTTGGGTAAGGGCACGCATAGATGGAGCCCCGTTTTGATGATTTGGGCATGGATGTTTTTGGCGGTAAAAGGCGCGCGGCGTCGGGCGCAGAGCTGCAGTTGGTGTAGGAAGTGAGACGTTGGCATTCATCACCTAGTTCTATACAAGCCCCACCGTGTTGGTTAGAGTTCTATTTGCGAAGTTACTATGTCAAAGTCCATAGTTCCATCGGTGTATACTTTTTATATCATCTCGAAGATAAACTCTAAATTTTGTTAAATCTAACAAGCGAACAGCGTCAAAAAAATTATTTTAACTATTTATTTAAATTTTCATCTCGAAAAGAAACTCTAAATATTGTAAATCAAATGATGTAATTGATAATAATTGGATTGTTATTTAATTGTGGATTAGCGTGCTTATTTTTTATTAGAGACACATCATTTGATTTATACATTTGGTCTTCCCATCATTCTAAAAATAATATTGTAGAGGCGCTAGGATTTTAAAATTGTTCTTGCAGAAGTGTCAGAATTTTGAAACTGATCTTGTAAAAGTGCATGAATTGTGAAACTGATATTGCAGAAATGTATAAAATTTTGAAACTAATCTTGTATAAATATTGAAATTTTGAAACCGTTGGTGCAAAAGTGCATAAATTGTGAACTAACCTTGCGGAAGTGCATAAAATTTTAAAATTGATCTTGCAAAGTGCATGAATTGTGAACTTGCAAAAGGGCAGATATTAGTTATTGTGGATGCAAAATTAGTTTGAAGTTTCTACAAACGGGGTCATATATTAGTTTGGTTTGCTTGTTTTTGAGTTAGGTTTGTTGCGATTTGAGTTTTGTCTCTCTTGAAATGATTCAAAGATTGTGAATTTCTATAACATGTATTTTGTGTTTTTCTCTTCTCGATTTCTTTTCTTATTGGTCATTGGTCCACCATTGAATTTTATTAATTTTTTAACATTTAGCATATGAATAGAGAGGCTCTTAGGCTTATTCATTTAAATGCTGAAAAACTTAAATTTGAGTACAGAAAATTTGATCTCTTGTTGACGTACTTTTCCCCTTAACTGATGTCCAATGTTTTACTTTACCTCGTACCGTTAACTCAATCTAATATTTTGTCAAAATTGAAGTCGTGGCATGCCTATGTAACATGTTTGTTATTTTACAGCTGGACCTATATTCATTAATGAGAATGTCTCGTGAGCAAAGCTAGTAGGATACTCCATTTGGACGAAATGACAAAAATCATATTTAATTTGCTAAAATAGCAACCAAACTAAATAACACAACAATCAAGCTTTATCTTACTAATTATATTATTGGGTTTGAAATTACTTTAGTCTAAAGTAGGAGGGAAATTGGCACTATTCATGTGAATAGTATTTTGGACCACATTTCAGTTTATTTGCAACACTGCCACTCGGCTACTTTAAATGGATTGTCCAATAAATGCCAATCATGCTTTAAATCCAACTTCCACCCACAGCAAACAAACCAGAGAAACAGACTCTGTGCACACCCGTTCCCGACAAAATAAAAACTAAACATCGGGGCACCTCTACCCTTGCTTCGGTCATCCCACCCCTCATTCTCTCCCATCGTCTTTCCTCCCATCCATGGTTTTGCAAGCCACCAATCTTCCCTCTCTCCTCTTCTCTCACGCACGACTCTTCCACCCTTCCTATTCTCTGGCATTCTGCAGCTTGCAGGTCAGGCATTATCGGTGACTCACCGGACCTACCTCACCCCATACCGAAACCATTCGAAACGAACCCAGCCACAACCTAAACCCGCAAAGCCCATCCACCTAAACCAAAAAAATCCCAGCCCGAACCCAAAGCTTCCATAAAGCCCATTAATTGGAGAGAGAGAGTACCGTGGCTCTGATTTTTCACTCGGAGACAGCTGGGTGTAGCTGTGCCGAGAGGAGAAGAAGGGGACAGAGGGAGTGGAGAGGATGGAAACAGAGAGACTGACAGATTGGAGAAAGATGGGAGCTACGGGTTTGGTGCCAGGGTCTATTGGACTTTTTGTGATTTTAGACAGAGGAATGAACAGAGAGAGAGAGAGAGAGATACAGAACGAAAAACATGAGTGTGTGCATTGGTTAGGGCTCAGAGGTTACACATAGAGTTGGTGAGGACGGGATGGGTGAGGGAGGAATGGCAGGGTGTGGGTTTTCAGCTTTCTCCCTTGATTCAAATGGTAATGCAATGTATTTTCTTAATTGTTTAGTGTCTAATTTGCCATTTTCTTTGTTAAAATTGCCTTTGATGTTTGGTTCTTTCATTCAAATTGCAATGCATGTTAATAATTTTTTCGGTTGGGTGCTAGGATTAGGTTTTAATTTTTGTAAATTACGGCCTTGCACTTATTAAATTTATTTGTTTCTTGATAAATTTTTGTATGATTCATCATTTTTCTGTTTATCAATTGTTACAGATTTTGTATTCTTTCATTAAACTTATCATAGATCTTTATAGATTGTTTAGGTCACCTTAGGATTAACTCTATTTCAGATTATTGTTTTAAATTGTTGTTCACTGTTTGCTTTGTCATTGCATTTATTAAAATTGTCATAGATATTTTTTCTATCATTAATGCTCTCATAGGGAGGGAGGGAGAGGGGTAGGGTTACTTTTGGGAGTTTTGTTCCAGCTGGAAGTGATTTCCACAAGAATTGATCCCAGCTGGTAATTACATTCGGTTCAAAAGATAAGTTTCCTTTTATTTAATTTTGTTTTTCTGGTTTGTTCACTGTTTGGTTGTGGTTCAGTTCTCCACCTTTTGGTTAGGGTACAACATATGCTTTTAAATTATTAAACTAGGAGAGCTAAGAAGATATTTTGTGCTAATTCCTATCTGATAACTCTGGTTTTCTTTTTTGGCTACCGCCTTGCTCTCCATTTCTCTTTTTCCTCCTGCTCTGCTGGTTTTTCAGTGTTACAACCTCTCTGCAAAAATACACTGTATGTGTTTTGCCTGTTTTTGTTCATGCTTCTATTGTTTGTTGTTATGTTGGTGACCCTGTGAATGGAATTGTCAATTATCTATTCCTCTAGAATACATGATGCATTTGATTTTTATTCATTGACAGATGATGCCACATGCTTCAGATTTTTATGCCATCACTCTGTTGGTTCTTTTGTGATTGTTATTTTTTGTTTTAAAATGAGTATGTTGTGCGTGATGCACAGATTAGAGCAAGGGTTTCTACATTTGGTTTTAAATTGAGCGGAGGCCATATTTTTTTTTTTTATTTTTTTATCAGAGGAGTCATTGAGGTCACTTTAGAAAATGGATGGGTGTCTGGTTATTAATCTTTGTCATTTTAGTGGTGTAGCTTTGTTGTGATCTCTGTTTCGGCAGTGTGTGATTGGTGTAGCTTCGAATGACGACTGTGATCGACCACACTTAAGTTGGATTTCATCGAATAAATTCCAACATTAATGTATGTACAGCTTTGGTGTGTTAGTACCGGAAACAATAACGTAAACATAAAATAGCTCTTTCCATCTTGGAGGGAATGAAAAGTGATAGACTATTATACTGCAATTGAATGCAACAGAAAGGTACATGATTTCATCTATACTAGCTTACGAAATTTTGAAAGTAATGGAAGTATGTTCTCTAATTTGTACGTTAGGTTCTGTACTGTGAGTGAGCATGCATGTGCATGTGCTTGCATTCGTATGTGTGCTTTTTACGTGAAATATAGAGTAGAATGACTTTTTTTCTGAACATTGAAACATGTTGGTGGTGTATTCTTATGTTAATGGTATGCGACGTTTTCAAACTTTTAAAATGTATGGAGTTTATTTAATGAAGAAATAATTTATTGGATACTCAAGGTTGAGATATATTGGATATAGTTCTTAAGTAAATTGCTATGATAGTCAGCTTTAATTATCTGAGTATAATACTGAGAACTAATAACTTAAGAGAGATGGCATAGTGATAATTTATACTCCTGAGAAATAAAATATACGTATTAAAGGGAAGCCAAGAATACGGAAAGGAGGCAAAAAAGGACAAATAAATAATTTTTTTCCCCAAACAACAGTCTTAATGAGGATGTTTGTCCAACTAATGTTGTACTGGATTCCTACTTTTATGTATGATAAAGAGTTATATTGCCTTTCCTTTAGGGGGCATTTTTTTTGTAATTGGGTGTGGCCGCGTAAGGGGCATACTTGAACCTGCCTTTGAACTTTGATATAACTTATTTTAGCATATCAAAGCATTGTGTTTTGCCGGTGCTTTATTTTCATTAGGATGTAATTCTGAGGTCATGTGCTTTCCATTAACAGATGGCTAGAGTATTGAAAAAAGGAAAAAAAATTGGGAAAGAACTTTCTTTGAAACAACTTAGTTTTAATATGTAAAGGTATTTGGATCCAACATGTTTTACAACAGTCCCACTTATATACAGCAAATGACATTTCCAGTTTTATATATAGCATACAGTTTGCCTTTGCCTTATCTGCTGGTTACGTGTGAAGTTTTGGTTTTTAATTTCACTCTCCAATTTCTAATTTTGTGGAATTTGATTTTACCCAACTTAATATTTTTATGAAAACCAAAAAAGTTACATTAGTTAAGAAATTGTCTCGATTAATTTGGGAAAGTGTAATTTGGGATTCTGCAAGTCTCTAACTTTTGATGTTGTTCTGATATTTTGGGTTTCTTAAGCATTATGATATTACCTAAACATATTAATTTTTGCATTGCTTTTGTGTCATGCAATATTAGGATTCTCTGTAGCCTCTTAGATAATAATACAATTAATTTGCATAAACTTTTAGTTAGTTTTTGTGAGACAATTTCAAATTTCTTCGCTTTGTTTAAAAATTGGTGTGTTTACCTTCTGACCACTTAATTGATTTAGCTTGCAGTTTAGCAGTTGCAGTTTTTATGTATTATGGTTTTATCTGGATTCCATTTTTGGAATGAGTATGTGTATCTCATTGTATCTAGAAGTTATTTCGGTTGAAGTAACGCGCTTAACATTTGTACTTGCAATTTGCGTAATTGTCCTTAATGTGTTTTTTGGGTTGGATAATTTTAGATGAGAAATACTGGATCATTTAATTGTAATCATACTGGTTATGATGTTTCATATGCTGATTTAGGGTCTATGAATTTCCTTCTCAGTCCTGACTGTATGATTGGACTGTAGTTAAACAAAGAGCTTCCAAGCTATATGAGTTACAGGATTAGTGCAGGGTCCTGGCCGACGTATTTACGAAATGAGAAAATTAGCTCATAGCAGAGTGTATTTAAGTTAGTAGAATGCGTAAACTCAATATGTGTGCCTCAGCTTCATATGATTAGGAAAAAGCTGCTAAATGCACAATGGTTTTTTAGTATACTCTGTTTTTTTGTCGTATTTCAAATAAGCTAACTTCCCCTATACTTCTTTTTCGATTTTCTCCTCTGCGTTGTTTCTTGAATGAAATTGGATTCATAGATTTAGGGATACAACAACGACTGAGGTGTGAATAAAAGATCTAGGTGGACAAATGTTGGCCAAAATTTATTTGTTGTTTTAAAATCCATATTTTCCTTATTTCTATTATGTCTGCTCAACTTTGGTTAAGCCAAAATAGTATATTTTTCAATATATACCTAAGTACATGTCTAAATATATGTATAGGCATCTGTATAACTTTATGTATATGTATGCATATATACATGTGTATGTATATATGTATGTATGCATCTGTGTGTATGTACATGTATGTGTATGTATATATGCATCTCTGTGTGTTGTACATGCCTATATAGGTATGCATGCATATACTATGATCATTGAATCTGTTGTCAAGACATACTATATTAAGGATATTGATCAGTCCCTTGCAAATCTGTGTGGTTTTTGTTCTGCCATTTTTCGCCTTTATAAAGGTATGCTTATTTTGTTTATACATACTTTAATTCTTGATGTTTTTCATCCTACAATATAATTTGAATGTATGGGTATTTCCAACCCTTTGAGTTTTTTACTTCTAAATGTTCTTTATTCTTTTTCCTCATTAACGTGGCCAATATATGTCTACAAATTATTCTCAAAACACTGCAGTCATTTCTCTGTCTGTTCCAAATTATTTTCAACATAAAAAAAAAATTCTATAAGTGTGCTTAATTCCTAGGGTAATATGTCACTCGATAGAATCTTCTTTTTATATATGTGGGTTTTACAATTTATGATATAAAATATTCTCATTTGGTGCACAACACTAAATAAAATTTGTGTTGTTTGGATCCAACCCTTTAGTTATTTTGTTATGAAATTGTTAATTCCCTACATATTATTAATTAGATACATTTATTTACTATTCGGTCCAATTTCATGCTTAAAAAAAAACAAACACTTGGTTAATTAAGAGACATTGTGAATATAAGCTTCTATTCTGTTGGATTTTACTTGGTTTAGGCCTGTACTGATTTAGAACTGACTGGGATACCTCATGCTTGCTTTAAGCTTTTAAATAATATGATGATAGATGATACATTCCCGTTGTTAGCAGCTTTTCTTTAGTGAAATGTAAATTTGTCGTAGATTAAGTCTGTTGAACTTTTCCAAGTAGAGTCCATTGCATTGTCCCAGATTGATTTACTTTTCATATGTCCATTTGTTTCCGCTTCAAATTCTAACTCTCAATCTCACTGATTTGTTGTAGTATAGATCAAAGTCTCATTGCAACATCGTGATCTGCTCTTCTTGCTGCCTTTGATCTAAGGGTCCAGACCTTTTGCATTTGAATCAAGGCTTTGGTATGTCACCTAAACTAAGATGCATTGTTTCCCCGTGCTTTCCATTTCAATTAATGCAGATTTATCATTTTTCAATCAATTGTTTAGTTTTATCAACTTATGTCATTCGTTTGCTCCCTGCTTTGTTTGGTTATCACTGTGATCCTTTGATACTTGACGAGTTCATTGGTTTCTTTGTTTTTGGTGGTTTTAATTTAGTCTCCCTCTCAACAAACTAGACATATTTCAAAACAAAAAAAAAAATCACAACTTCCATATTTAAATTTTTAAAATTTTCGACCCTGTTATTCTAAGACCTACAAGCTAAACAGATTTTTCTAAAAAACTTAAATATTGATGCTATATTTAATTTGTGATTCAGGGTAGATAAAATGGTGAAAGAGATTGATCGAAGCGAACAACAAATTCTAGGAGGGGTTTTGGTTAAAAATTTAAAGGAATTGATTGAGGCCCGAAACAATGCTAAGCTTCGAAGAACGATATGGATATATAGAGAAACTATCCCAAGACCCAATACAAAGAAAGAAGTTAAAATAGAAAAAACAAGGTTGGGTTTGCGTGTTTATGGTAAGGGTGTAAATCGAAACAAATTGGTGGTCCACACTATTCATTCACCTGAAAATCGTAGTAATTCGCCAGAAGAACAAGTTCCGTTGCATGAAGAAGTTTAGTTGCTGCAACAAGATTAGAATTTTGTTGCTCATGCTTTTGGGTTTTCTATGTATAGAGACGAGACGAGTGTTAGATAAGATAAAGGTCGTGTAAACCTTTTTTGTTCGGTCATAACATGAATAATGTAAACAATTAACCTTTTATCTTTTTAAGGATAGTGTTGGCGCACTGGGATTATGTTTCTCTGCTTATATATTTTTTGCTTTTTTCTTTCTGTTGATAGGATCCTTTGACTCATGCTTCTTTGTTGATTATACACTTTTAAAACAATTGCATTAATGTTTTTATATATTCGTGAGTGGGTCGTTCTCAAAAACAAATTGTTTCTTTCCTTATGTGGTGTCATGGTGACATTCAGAGGATTTGTTTTTAAATTGCAACTTTAGTTCGTTTTTATGAAGATTTTATTCTCATTTTCAACTTTGAAAATTTTAGTTGGTTCCTCAACAATTTCTAATTGATTCCTCCAAAAATTATATTTCTGTGGATGTTTATGTTTTGTTAATTCTTTCTTTGCAGCCATATTTAAATTCTTAAAAACTATTGTAATTAATGTGGTTTTTCGGATGGTTTTTCAAATGGGGAAAAAGGGGTGAGCGCCAAATTTATGTTGTTATTCTCGGTTGGCATGTAAATATTTGACTATAGAAGGCATGATATCATGCAAACAAAGCAACAATTGTAATTACGATGGTCGTCAAAACTACCGACATTGGTCACCTCACTGTTCCTCTACAAATATTTTAAGTGTTTCGATCTTTAATGACTTCTCAACTTAATGGGTTTTAACTATTTCAGAGTGATTCATAAAGTTGGGTATGATTTTATTAGAGGGTGTCAATTTAACGTATGGGTATAAGGATTTACATTTTTAGGGCCTTCAGCTGTGGATAAAAAAAAATTCATCACGTTAGAGTGGAATTTCAAGTTGAATTATCACCATGACAAAATGTTTCATATGCTTGCTTACCTTGGACTCACTTCTATCTATTTTTTCCACCATCACAGATTTTTAATGATTCTTTTCAATTCTTTTTTCTTATAAATAAAATTGTTCCAGTCAACTTATCAATATGTTGACATGTTTAAGTGGTGGTGCTTAAACTCAAAACATTCGAGAGTTTTTCAATTATTAATAATTTCTATCAAACTCAACGTTTAATAAGAGTCCAACCTACGAACTTTGTGAAATGGGACGATGGAATCGCATCATAGGTTTCTATGTTTCCTATTTAATGAAAATGTTTTCCAACATCTACATGATCAAACATATAGTGAATGCAAGCTTTAATCTTTGAACTCTCAAATGATGCATATCCTTTAGGATGCATCAAAATGTTCCCTATGTATATTGTTGATTAAGTACGTGAGGTGCAACTCCGTCTAGGATTGTTAAAATATATTTATTGTTGGGAATTAAGGGCTTTGCCTCTTAAATATACATTTTTCACCAGCACAATCTATTGGTATAAAGTTAATCAAACCTAAATAATTTGTTTGTTTATGTCATATTTATAAATGCATGTCTTCCAATATTAATGCCGTTTAGCCATGCATTAGTTTTTATAGTTCGATTTTGTTCTGTTTTTGGCTTCTCTATAATTATATATGTGTTTATATTTTTTCCTTTTTGTCAAATTTATGAATGCATGTCTTGCAATATTAATACTGTTGGATCGTACATTAGTTTTTTAGTTTGATATTTGTTCTATTTTTGGCTTCTCTCTAATTAAATTTGTTTTTATATTTCGTCTTCCTCTTTCTCTAGGTTCTGTTTTAAGCGTTAGGGTCTGGCATTCTTTTTTGGCAGCCTTCATACGCATCTACGGTTTCATCTATATAACGGTTAGATTTCTGTCCCTTAAAAGAAGATTCACCTTCTTCGTTCGCTTTTACTCCTCTTATTTACACGTCCAATCGTCCATGCATGCTTTTTTAGATCATGATAACATCGTTATTCAATATTTATGCTGGTTTCGTTTATCACAATTTTTTAGCAATCATCATTCGCTTAATTTGTTCATTTTCCACTCTATGTTGAGAAACAACTCTATCTAAACAAACTACTACAAATCAACTATCTCTACACTTCATTCTAATCTAAACAAATAAGAATTATGTTTTTACTGTTATGTTTACAAAGTGTTTGCGATTTTGAAGGCATCTTGGTTTAATAGTTGTGGTTTACCACTCATTTCATGTGGTTAACATAGTTGTTCACCATCACATTAATTTTATTAGAAGGTAAACAACTGCCGTTTGGTTTTTTCTGTTTATGTAGATTTATGTCTAGCAGAATAGGGGTATCCAAAAGTAGCAGGATAGGGGTACCTAGGAAGGCCACTATAACTCAACGTGCCGATTTGCCTAAGTCTATTACGGATGCTAATCTCACTGATATGGTGTTACAAGATGTTCCCACTACTTATGACGATGAATACAACAATACTTCATCCTCTTTAGTATTTTTAAACAAAGGAAACAACAATCCCCAAACATTTGCACCAAGTTTTGAAGAAAATGCTCCCGTTGGTGCTGTTTTTACGTCACATTTGGCAGCTGGAACGAGTTCTCATCAAATTTCTGTACCTCTTCTTATCGCTGACCGTGCCACTGTGCACTGTCTATTCGCCAGAAATACTCCAAGTATCCATTCTGTTACAAACCCGCTCATTACTGGGCAGGCCACCTATCAGAAAAAAAGAAAACGTATGCACTCTTTCAATATAACTTTTTGCATTTCCTTACGTATTTCAAAATTTGACTTTCCTTCGTTAATTAACTTCTATCAATTCTTTTGATATAGTTTCTATTACTTTCTTTTTATAGGCATTGATCCAGAATACGTTGATTTTGGATTAAGAAATTACCAATGTCAGTATTGCAGTGCTCTATTTTGGTTTGCAGAACAGACAAAAAAAAATCCGGAGCGTCATTCTTCGGTTTCTACCCCGCACTTTACTGCATGTTGCATGACTCAAAAAGTGCAATTCCCACGTCCTAAACCTACTCCCGCTTTTTTGGATCATTTGTTAAACCCCACAAATTCTCAAAGTTTTTTGCAATTCAAAAAAAATATTAGATCGTATAATTCAATGATGGCGTTAACTTCAATGGGGGCCAAAGTTGATGGATCGATCAACAAGGGTCGGGGTCCATATGTTTTTAAAATAAATGGTCAAGTGCATCATTTGATGGGTTCTTTGTTACCTCTAGAAGGCGACAATCCAAAATTTGCACAGCTGTACATTTATGACACTCAAAATGAAGTCAGCAATCGTATCGGTTGTTTCAACAGATCAGAAGCATCTAAAAAACAGGATCAACAAGTTGTTGGTGGCCTCATTAACATGCTAGACGAGTGTAATGAAGTTGTTCAACTTTTTAGGCAAGCTAGGGATAGAATTGATGAAAGATCCACAAGTAATTTACGTCTACGTTTGTATGGTGCACAAAGCAACCATGATATGCAGTACAATCTACCGGCATGTGACGGGATAGGTGGCTTGATAGTTGGGGACATTGGCCAATTTCAGACTGAAAGAGATATTGTTGTGGAGCATAAAACAGATGGCCTACAGAGAATCACAAAGTTACATCCTAAGTACATGGCTCTTCAATATCCTCTTCTTTTCCCATATGGTGAAGATGGGTACAGAAAAGGTCTTCCTTGGAATCCAAATTTTAGGGGGAAAAAACCAAAGAATGGGGGCGTAACAATGAGAGCATTTTTGGGTTATCAAATTCAGGATAGACCAGGACAAAGTGACACCCTGTTAAAAGGCGGCAGATTATTTCAACAATAATTAGTTGATGCATATGCGACTCTTGAAGAAGATCGGTTAGATTTCATTAGGTTAAATCAAGATTCTTTTAGAACAGAAGGTCTTAAAGGAATTCATGAAGCTCTCAAAGTAGGAAATGCAAGCAGTTCTGGTGTTGGCAAGAGGGTCATTCTGCCAACTTCGTTTACTGGCAGTGTTAGATATATGATAAATAATTATCAGGATGCCATGGCTATATGTCGCCACTATGGAAATCCTGACTTATTTATCACTTTCACCTGCAATGCTAAATGGCCTGAGATTATTGAAGATCTACGTGATAAACCTGGTTGTAAAGCTGAAGACAGGCCAGATTTAACTTCCAGAATTTTTAAAGCAAAACTTGACCATTTGATTAAATACCTCAAGTCAGGAAAACCTTTTGGCGTTGTTGAATCAGGTTAGTTCGTTACACTTGACCAATTTTTTCCTTTAATTTGTTTCAATCTTATCACTGCAACTCCTAAGAGTCCATGGTTTATCACTACAACTCCTAAGAGTCCATGGTTTTAATCTATTTACACGTTTTTTCTTAAACAGTGATTTACACGGTGGAGTTCCAAAAAAGAGGTCTTCCTCATTGTCATATCTTGCTCTGGGTTAATAAACATTATAAGTGTCATTCCCCTTATGATGTTGATTCTATCATTTCGGCTGAGATTCCTAATGAAGAATGTGACAAAGCTGGGTATGATGCAATTTCACAATACATGATACACGGCCCATGTGGTGTTGTGAATCAATTTTCACCTTGCATGAAAGAAAACAAATGTTCAAAAAAATTTCCTAAATCTTTCACAAGTGAAACCACTTTTTCCACAGAGGGTTTCGTTGCATATAAGCGTCGAGATATAGAGAATCTTTTTGTTCTAAAAAATGGAATCAAGCTTGATAATGCATTTGTTGTCCCTTACAACCGTGAGCTATTATTGAAGTATCAAGCACATATAAACGTTGAATCATGCTGTCAATCAACACTCATTAAGTATCTTTTTAAATACATAACTAAAGGTGTTGATCGAACTAGAGCTGTTTTTGAGGATGAGGAGTTTGATGAGGTTGTGGCTTATCTAAACTGTAGATATTTATGCCCATATGAAGCAGTGTGGAGATTGTTACAGTTTCACATTCATTTTAGAGAACCATATGTTGAGAGGTTGTCAGTACACCTTCCAGCTGACCAAAATGTTCTTTTTAGAGATACTGATAACCTAAACTATGTTGTCAACCAACCTAATCTTGAAAGCACTATGTTAACACAGTGGTTTCAAACCAATGCCCAAGACCCTGATGCACGTGTGTTATCTTACGTTGAATTTCCTTCAAAGTATGTTTGGAAAAATGAAGAGAAACAATGGACACGTAGAAAAAGAGGTAAATCTCTAGGAAGAGTTGCTTATATTCACCCTGCTGCGGGTGAATTATACTATTTGAGGTTACTGCTGAATTACCAAAAAGGTAGCATTAGTTTTGATCATTTAAAAACAGTTAAAGGCATTCTTGAACCAACATTTCGAGCTGCATGCACCTCGCTTGGCTTACTAGGAGATGATAAAGAATGGAATAGCGCCATGTTAGAAGCGGTTGTCACAGCGTCATCCTTCCAATTAAGGCAATTGTTTGTCACATTGGTTCTCTTTTGTGATGTTGCTGATCCATCAACTTTGTTTGAAACACATTGGAAAACGATGTGTGACGACATTTCGAAAAACATGATCAATGCTTTTGGCCTGAAAGATCTCTCTAACTACCAAGACCAACTTAGAAACTCACTTTTGTACGAGTTAGAGAAATTGTTTACTGCTTCAAATAGTTCTTTGTCGAAGCATCATCTACCACAGCCAAACAATTCGATGATGGATAAACTTACAAATAGGAGTTTAAGAGAAGAGTTAGATTATGATGTTGACTTGCTAAAACATGAGCACTCAATCTTGATCAACCAATTAAATAGAGAGCAAAAACATGTTTATGACAATGTCATAGAAACAGTTCACAACAACAGATCTGGACTGTTCTTTGTGCATGGTCATGGTGGAACAGGCAAAACTTTTTTGTGGACCACCATTATAGCTAGAATTAGATCCCAAAATCAAATTGTTTTAGCAGTCGCTTCATCTGGAATTGCCTCTCTCTTACTTCCTGGTGGAAGAACGGCTCACTCTAGATTTAAGATTCCTATGAACATCACAGATTGTTCAGTTTGTGAAATTAAAAAAGGGACTCATCTTGCAAAACTAATCACTGAAGCTGTTCTAATAATTTGGGATGAAGCCCCCATGAATCATAAAAGATGTTTTGAAACTCTAGATAGATCCCTTCGCGATGTTCTTAAAGGGACAAAACCAGGTTTTGACCATTTACCATTTGGAGGTAAGCCAATTCTTTTCGGAGGTGATTTTAGACAAATTCTTCCTGTTGTTCCAAACGGAAGTGTCGCTGACGTTGTCGAAGCTTCATTGACGAGTTCATACCTTTGGCCCTGTTTAACAATTTTTTTCTTGAAGCAAAACATGAGGCTTTCGAAAACAACTTTGGACGAAAGACAAAAACAAGAACTCACAAATTTTGCAAAGTGGATATTAGACATTGGAAACGGTACTACCGCCAATTCTTTATCTTCAACTAATGAAGAATCCTGTTGGGTTCAAATTCCAGACCAATTCCTTATTCGTTTTGATGAAGATCCTATCAAAAGCATGGTTTCAGCTGTGTATACAAATTTCAAAACTAATTTTCGAGATGTACCGTATTTGAAAGAAAGAGCCATTGTGACACCACGCAATGATACAGCAACTGAAATAAACGATTTTATGTTAGGTATGGTGCCTGGCGAAAATCATACTTATCTCAGTTTTGATTCGGTGTCTTCTTCAACGGAAAATTTAGAAAATTTAGATGTGCTTTATCCAAATGAATTTTTAAACCAACTTGATTTACCTGGTTTACCGCACCATAAGTTAGATTTGAAAGTTGGTACCCCAGTGATGTTGATTAGAAATTTAAACCAAAGCAGTGGATTGTGTAATGGAACACGATTGGTTGTGATGCAATTGAACAACAAAATTATACAAGCACGAATCATAACGGGAAGCAACATTGGTGAAAAAGTTTATATCCCCAGAATTATTACTGAATCATCTCAGCATAAATATCCATTTACTGTACGAAGGCGACAATTCCCTCTAAAAATTTGTTATGCGATGACAATCAACAAAAGTCAAGGACAATCCTTGAAAATTGTTGGCCTTTATCTATCGCAAACAGTTTTTTCACATGGCCAACTATATGTTGCGTTATCCAGAGTAACCTCAACAAATGGTCTCAAAATCGTTATTGCTCACGATAGCGACATGCCTTATGGTTATACAAAAAACATAGTTTATAAAGATGTTTTAAAACATTTACATGAAGGTATAGTTTACGTCATTATTTTATCCTTTATTTTTGTAAACATGACTGCTGCATTTCTTTGATAAATCACTTTATTTAGTTTTGAATTTAATATGCTTCTTAACTGTTTATATATATAGATTAATGGAGCAGCAGTCAATTCGTTTTCTAACACCATACCAGCCGGCAAACAAACTCCAAATCAGGGTATGCAGAATGTGGACCACAAAGAGCATCGGAGATAATCCTCAACCTATAAGTCTTGATTGTGTCTTTGTTGATAAAGATGTAAGACTTTTACACCTTTTTACTTACCGTTCAATGATAGCATTATTTCGTATTTGGAATGTGCACACCATATTCTTAATACAATAAACATATAATCTAAAATGTTATCTAAGTAGCCACAACTACACTATACTTATTGTTTTTTTTTATTTTTAATTTACATACATTAAAATGTTATACCACTAATTTAGTGTTATGGCTGATTTTGAATTTCTTCTTCTTAAAGGGAGATGCGGTTCACGGAACCATGAACGCTCGAGACATCCAATTTTTTTTTGACCATCTAAGTGTTGGCAATGCATACGAAATAAACAAATTTCGTGTCATACACAACAGGAGATCAAGCAAGGTTATCCCTCATGCTGCCATAATTGAATTGAATAAGAAAACCACAATCGTTCCTATTCACAAAACAAGTCAAGAGCACCCAATGCACTGGTTCAATTTAATTGAATTTGATCAACTTCATCAAAGAATCAATAACGATGCTGAGCTTACAGGTAACAAATTTAGTTTCAAATGTTGCTCTAACATCTAACATGATAATTTAATTTCTTTTTTTTTTTTTGGCTTCGGTGTGCACTTATTCCCACTGCTTAATATTATATGTAGATGTGTTTGGTTGCCTAATGGCTGTACAGCCGACTGAAGAGGTCACTATCCAAAACACACGAGTTGCAAAAAAGAGAAATCTTAATCTGCAAAATATTAGGTAATTTTTGTATACGTTAAACTTTTAATATTATTTATATGGAACTGTATTTATAAAATATACAAAACCGTCATCATTTGTATTACTTACAGAGATGAATCAGTGAGAATCACCTTATGGGGAGAGACTGCAACAAATTTTGAGAACAATGGAATACAATCGCTTTTGCCACCTGTATTTGTGGCTTTAACAATATAATAGCGTTTCTTAAACTATGATTTATATTTTTTCCTATAGTTCGGAAGATGACCACTCTAAAAAAAAGTGAACAATGCAATCTCTGTAATCGACTGTTGCAAGCCGTTCTACATGTTTTTGGCTATCAACATTTTTGCTTCAATACCTGCATGTTCTTTGCTTTGCACGTTTGTGCTTGGAAACACAGATGTTAGAATGAGAACAAAACAATCTTTATGTTTTTTGTCAACTACTCACATATGTACCTAACCTATAAAATATATATTTTGTCACCTTGGCTACAAGGACAACATGTTTGTGAATTATATGTTACTTCTGTTTCTTCTATATATTAGGGAACCAAAACGTTTCGTTTCGTCCTGTTAATTGTACAATGCAGTTGAATGTGATGCATTCAAGCCCCGCAGCATCGCGCGGGCATTTTTTCTAGTATTATCTATATCATGTTGAATTTTTTTTACTGAATATCCTATTAATTTTCAAAGCTCCCATCAAAATCCGCTCCATTAACGAGTCTATCTCTAATTAGTCTAATGCTTTACTTGCCGTTCATCAAAGAAAAACGAAGTATTGTGCCCCCATTTTGTGTGTGGCCTATCTATAACCTCTATCATTGCCGTGCGTCAAAGGAACCTTGTGGGACCATCCTTCATCATTTGAAAGAATTTCTATCTTATAAAAACAACACAATTTTGATGGAGTTTTTTTTTACTGTGATATATGTGATCCATGCGAATGGAAAAATCGATACAAGTCTGATGGTTTACTTGAAAAGATTGTCTATTTGTTCTTTGTATTGAGCCACGACTCGATCCCTTCGAATTTTCATGGTTGGAGTCATTAGGCCACTGTCAATCTGCAACAGGAAGGTATAATTTGTCAGCCATTCTCATCTGTAAGGCCAAAGACAATGCTGATGGAACTACGGGGACGGATGGATGGATTTTTTACCGTAAAGGGTTCGTCCGCGATTATGATTGGTCCGATTTGAAATGAACACCCTGAAGTCCTGCAAAAATGGACGACAGATCATGAGAGAGTCGCATTGTAGCAGACAGGTACCATTCTTGTGACAGCTGAATCTTAAACACGTCAGTAGGCCTCGTGAGAAGTTTAAATTTATCGATCATTTTCCACAAATGCAGACAGAGCAGCGTATGAAACAAGAGTTCACTGTCTAAAGTTGAAACCCGGTATTCCCAAGAACATACAACAATTTGTTGGCCTATAAAGAATTTTTACCATTTTCTCAATTCTTCATATACCAAGCCTGTCAATCTATCGTTGCTTAGGCCGGAGGCATCAGCATCTACAGCAGCCGACTTTTTGGCTGCGAGTAGAGCCTCTTCTTTGTTTGGAACAACAATTGCCCCAAGGCGTCGCTGATCCTGCATGTATGAATGCGAACAAGCGCATAATCAGTACATCAGTTGTAAAAGTGGCAGAATATAGACAGCTATAAAGGAAATGAACGGAGGCTAGATTAACCTGGCCGATGACAACAATTTGTTGAATTAGACTGCTTCTCAAGGCAGCTTCCTCAATCTCTACCGGTTCAACATTTTCCCCTAGTAAAAAATTCCGACTTACACTGTTAGGGAAATGAAATTGCATTCAGGCTCATAGTACATTTCAACAGAGAAAGAAATGTTCCGAAACATGACTCAGGAGAGGAAGAAGTTCGGTATCAACTTGGTAGTTTAGAGTCTTTAGACTCACTAATTTCGCGACAAAAACAAAAGTTTCTTTAGCACAGTGTTTAATAGATTACATAGTTCATGAAACTCAAGTAGGAAGATATTTCAAGTTGTTAGCTAGCGGATCCATGATAATGTTGCAGAAGAAAATTAAGTTTTCAGTATACCTGTTAAAAGAACAATAGTGTCCTTGGCACGTCCTTCAAGAACAACCACACCTCCACAAGAACGACTTCGCCCTATTGAATGGTGAGGAGCAATCCAACCGATGTCTCCAGTGTCTAGCCACCCATCGTCATCCAATACTTTCTCTGTAGCGCCTGGATTCTAGTCCAAACATGAACAGAGAAAAGTCACAAACATATAATTAGGTAATGGAATAGAATGCTGAATTCTGGTTGTAATATTAAAAATTAAATTTCAAATTGTATAACATAAACATAAAATAGGCGAAATACAAGGATGATAACCAAGAGACCCTTCGATGCTGAATTTTTGTGGCAGATACACAAAATAAGTGCAAATGGTTTTGGCAGATCTTTCAATAATTTAAAAATTAGAAATAACATTTGATGAACACAATATATGGTACCTTGTAGTATCCTTGCATCACTTGAGGTCCCCTAATTTTCAGAATTCCGCTCAAACCAGGAGAAAGAACTTCACCGGTTTCAGAATCTACGACTTTGAACTCAGTATGTCGAATTGGTAGCCCAACAGAACCAATAACCTTCAGAAAATTAGGAACAAGGAATGTCTGTTAGAGTAGATAAAGTCGATACATGGTCAATGAGTAATAACTTTGCACTAGCTGTAGAATCATTCTAGTCGTAATTTAACATAATGGCATCAGCAGTAGTTTACTTTTTTAGTTTGCTATTGTTCTTGAGGTAAATACCAACGGATGTATATCAGCACAACTCAACAACACAAACTAAAAAACAATTTAAATTGTATTTCTTACATTAAAATTTGGTCGTCGAGAAGCAACAACAGGAGAAGTCTCCGTTAAACCATATCCATTCAGCAGTTTCACGTCAATTGCCTGCGAGCATACAAAACTACAATGTTAACTGATTATCCAAAGATTGTACTTGGTGAGGAAAGTATGCGCGAGAATCTAACCTCGAAAAATTTATCAACATGCGAAGGCAGACAACCTCCTCCACTGATGCCGGCCTGCAGGAAGCCAGAGAATTTCCTATTAGTCCCGTTCTTACTAATCAACATAATAAAAAAATTCGTCACAGTACAAAGAAGATACAAATAATAACTTAGAAATAAGATGACCTTCGATATTCCAAGAGCGGATTGAATTTTACTATAAACTAGTTTCTTTCCCAACACATGCAAAGGCCATAATAACGCAGCAATTATTCTCGCCCATAACCAATCTGCTGCTGAAACAAGATACGAAGGTTGCTTCTGGTTCCTCGTCAGATACGTTCCCTATAAATGAAAATGAATTCGTAAATGCATATTGATAACGCTATATAAGCTTAGGTGGTACAGAAGGTGTTACAACAAAACACAACAGAAACAACAAAATCCATTGCCACATTCATATAGTCACTGTATGCAGTGTATTCCAGTTTGGAGATGAACATAGAAAATAACAGAAGTATTCAAAGAATAAATTCACTGTAAATGAACCTCATAGATCCTCTTAAACTCCATGTACGCCAAACTGATCCTTATGGATGTAAGCGCAATAAGCTTACGAACAGTAGAGGGGGATGAAATTTGTTTCTGAATACCGCTGCAAAGAGAAATAAGTACGTTACAGAAAAAAAATCAACCAGTCTACAATACCTAAAAAGAGGTCTAGATATACAAATGGACAACGTGAAGAAAAGACATACCTGTAAAGTGACTCATACACTAAAGGAACTGAAATTATATAGGTTGGCTGATATTTTCGCAAATCATCCTATCAAATAAACGAAAATTGTCAAATAATACCGATCAATTTGAACATATAAAATCAAACAAGATGGAAAATAAACAGAATATTCTTTCAATTCTTCTTCAAAATCAACGGAGAATAGTATAAAGTTAATTTTGAAAGAAGAAAAAAATTGTTCCCATTGAGATAATAATACCTTCATTTTCCGCACACTGGTGTAAAATTGCTCCACTCCACACGTAAAAGCGAAATACTCACAAGCTCGTTCATAGCAATGCCATGGTGGAAGCATGCTAAGAAATTTGTCGCCACCTACACAAGGTACAACATCCCGTAGGTTCTTTATCTGAGAAACACAAAGCAAATAACTGCAAAAATGAGTGAAATAAAATGGAGGCAAGTAGTGGATTCAGTTTTTACAAAAAGAAGCTAACGAAGATCTTTCGAGGTGCAGAAAACAGTTGATTAAAATGCAACACAAGTAAGCAGAGCAGAAAACAAAAGATGGATACTAGAACAGCTTCTTCAAAAAACTGTTTTCATAACTCTTTGAGTTACGAAAGGAAAATATGCGAAAAACAATACAAACAAAAGCAACCTGATGCAACAAATTCCGATGTGTGAGCATGACACCTTTTGGGTTGCCACTTGTTCCACTCGTATATACTAACGTAGCAACATCATCCGATTTAATAACTTCATATGTATCGGACTGTTCTGCAATCAGAATATTCACATCAGAGGCTGCAAACGCACCAAGCATTTTGTAGTCCATTCACAGAAAGAAGATTGAATAATTAATGGACAGAATTAAGAGAGGGAGTGCACACATATTCCTGTAAAATGAAAAAGGAACTTCATAACGCAAACAGATAGTTGACATACGTTTATCATCAGAGTCAAGCAAACTCTTGCGACTCTCTCGTCCCAAATCTAGAATCTCCTTGTAGTCGAAAATAGGAACCTTTCCTTCATTTTTCAGGCTTGACTTCTCCCCCCATAGCAGAACAATAAATTTCATCGCCTTGGAACAAAATTCTTCTGATATCCGATTGAACAACTCAGGACTGTCCACAGCAAGCGCAACACTGTCAGAGCAATGAAGTAAAACATTATTCCATGATTCATTAAGATACAAAGGAAAACATGCTTTTGTAAATGAATAAATTCATGTTTTTAAGGACCAAGTACTTTCAATGATCTTAACCAAACCCCGCTACTAACTTCATAGAATGGAAATTTCAGATTTAAGATGTATTATCAAACAGTAATTAAGGTTTAATAATCATATAGTTATATAGACATTGGTAATATACTTTAAATAAGATGAATGTAGACCCGAACCTATCAGAATGATTGTATATTTGCAATAACTCTTCGACTGATGACCTTGAACCTCTTACCACATTGATTGCTCCGGTGGCCATTATACCTAATCAAAATAAATCAAAACAGTCAGCTTTAGAATTTTTACAGGAACCCCCAATGAGATAAATCGATAAATTAACACAAACAGAATCATGTGCAGCAGATTAACATTTTTCAATGACTAGCCCCAGAATTAACATTGATCAGCTAAGCATTGTCAACTTATCGATAAAAGAGGGGTATACAACATACAGTCGGTGGAGGATCTATCAGCAGTAGCAGAAGTTAAGAGAAAGAATATAATTCCTTCACAAGTAATAAGCATGGGCGTGTCAGGCAGTGTATTTTATCTGTAGAAATTTTCAACTATATTTTGCTATGAATAGAATACACACTTGATTTACTATAAAAAACGTGCTCAGTTTACAATCGAATAGTAAATAGCAGGATGTGAAGCAACAAGCCTGAATAGCAAAAGTGACGCTATCAGAGAAATAGCATGAATGAGCATACCACATCCTAGAGAAGGTACTACAAGATGGCTATGAAGAATGATTTAATGTGAATAAAAATTGCATACCTTGATCAGCAACAAGCCAACGGCATGAATTATCAGCAAACAGTGCAATTTTTTCGTCTGGCTTTACTCCAACAACTCTCATCCCTTCAGCAAAGTCCAAAATTTCCTGCTCAAGCTGCAATTTTGAAGAAAACAAGGGAAAGACACTAAATGGATCTGTAAAACTCTAAACACAAAAGCAGATTAAGTGAAACATAAGTGACAGTATGAGATCATAAAAATTATACAACAACAAATTGATATAATCAACCAAGTTGATGGCCAAGAAAAAAATTACAAAAGGTTTCAAATTGAAAGTGTTAACTGTTAAGTTAGACAGCACCCAAAATCAAAACCGCAATGTAGACTCAACAACAGAAACCCATGAAAGAAAAATTTTGATATTTACTGGTACAAAACCAGAGATGACTTAACAAAACAATGAAAGAAAAAAACAGTTGTAGTAGAAAAGTAGCGTAGACTCAACAACACTGGTGGTAATCTTTTTTATTCAATGAAAGTTAATTTTTTAAATCAACGAAGAATATTGTTAAACCCAACAAAGAAGAGAGGAATTTTGTTTTCTGTTCATTGTACTTCTAGTCTCCAACTACATCTACTAGTAACAAACATGAACCCTTAATAAAAGCATTAAGTTCCCATCGTGATGAGTCAGTGACCAACAAAAAGAGCAAAGCAGCCATGATAAAGTGAGTATGAAAGTGATAAGTCAGAAATGGAAAAGAAAACTAACCTGTTTATAAGTTATACTCGAAGGTGGGTCATGATAGGGATCCACCAATGCTACTAGGTCACCATATTTCGCAGCTGAAGATCTCCAAATATCAGGAACTGCTTTCCACTTATCAGATTCTGAAGCATCATTATCATCTAGTAACACACGTTCCAGGAAAGGTGAATACCTTCGTATCTGCTTTTCTTCTGTCTGTAACATAGGTTTTTTTTACAAATACAAATAGGTGTGACCATCTGTATATCAATAAGACCTTTAGCAACAAGATCAAAAAACAGACTTTATAATATATACTCAATAAGACCATCACAACAAGATCAAGAGAGTCTTAGAAGACAACACACACTAGCTATATGGATGTGGCATGATCTTTAGCTATCAAGCAGATAGAGGAGTAAGAGTACAGACCAAATCCTCTAGCCAGAAAAATACTAGCCCTATAAACTACGGAAGCATGCATATATCAGGTTCTAATTCCATATTTGAAAAGAAATCTGCAAAAGAGTGAAGAATGAAGATGATGGGCATATACAGCTTTTGTTCAGGTGTCTACAGACAGTTGTGTATTAGTCGGAGCCTGGAGGTGACATCTAGTATTTGAAATTCAAAGCATAACCAAGGTAGCAGCTTTTCAGTCAGAATTCAAATTCAAAGCCAATAAAACTTTTTCCTCCAATTCAAAACTCTGGCCCAATATGAATCAGAACTCTGGTAATCAAGAAGAATTCATACTATAACATCATAAAGAAGAGTGATTTCTTCACACCTTTTTTCACCTTCTACACCTGTCCCCTCAATTATAGCCCTTGATTCTCCTTTGATTGTTCAATCCAATGGCTGAAAAAGGAGAGGGGTTTTCAGGATGTGAAAAAGGGTGTGCAAAATCATTCCCCTACAGAAAAACTCATGGTATGAATAGGGCATAGAATACAAAAACCTTATGAAGCCAAAGATGATCAACAAATTAACTTGATTACCTAGTACTTATATGAGGATTTAAAATACAATATATTCCACACAAACGAAAAGTTATATCCTAAACCTTGTTTTACAAGTCCATGAATGTCACAGACGTGGGTTAGGTCAGGTGGATGAGACTGTGTGCCCAATCTCTTGCACCCCACGTTCCAATACCACTCTTCGTAGATAAGAGTAGTAGAGAATATCATCTTGTCAAAAAGAAAAATTCCAGGAACGTCAAAACAGGGTATTTCAGAATACCGTCTCATGTTTTCGTGGAACCATAAATTCTCACCACTAATGATAGAATTGAAGACATACTAACGTTACAGGCAATACTAATATACTATGAACACAAACTATAAACTGAATAGTACGAATAATTACAGATACCCCCACTAAGGAATCCATTTTCAAAGAAAACATATAGAACTCTCAAAAGGGTGTTGAGGAATCACCTTAGACTGGCAAAACACTCTAAATCCATGATTGACAGAAATCCCACCTCGGCTTCCGTGCCATTTTCTATGATAAAGTTGTCTGCTTCTGGAATCATTGTTGGAGCGGAAGAACTGAAGGGTGTGCCTGCAATCAGAAGAGCTGCCCAGGACGAAGTTTTGCGTTAAGAAAACGGTGTTCATATGGTTGACAGAAGCGGAAGCAGAGACTATGGAAATTGAGTTCATCAGAGCTCCCAGAACTTCTTCTTCTGTGAGTCCCTTTTAATGTATTTATAGACAGAGAGAGAAAGAGAGGGAGAGAGAGAAGTGTGGGAGATTGATTGCAGGAAGTTAGAAAGAAGGTGAAGGAAATGCAAAAGTTGTGTGAAAGAGCGCGGGGCAAAGAGTTACAAGGCAACGTTTTCTGTGCCGGGTCGACGGAAGTTGTTCACGTCGGACCAAGAACATGAATTTGAAGAGATAATGGTATTTATTTATTTATATTTTATTTTTTTACTTTTACTAAGATTTGATAATGAATTGGAGGGAGGAAGCAGGTATCTTTCATTTACTTAATTAGGGACTCTTACACTATGTTTGGATGAAGAAATTTAAGATTATTAAGGAATTTTAAAATGACGGAAATTGAATTGACGGAATTTTATTTTATAGAATTTGTGAATTTTCTTGTTTGGTTAACCTAAAAGAACAATGGAATTGAATATGGAATTTGTTATTTTTAAGCTCTCAATCATAGAAATTGAGAAATGACACCTATTTACATGGAATTTAAACTTGGGAATTGGAGGTCTCAAATTCCAAGTTTTTTTCCACGCGGAAATTCTAAATTCATATGTTTATGAATCCAAACAAGGGAATTGTTGTATGTCATTTTACAAATTCTGACTTTTATTCAAATTCCAAGTTTATTTCCTTCATCCAAACATAGTGTTAGGGGTGTAGTCAAACTTAGATTTGAGAAGATTTTAAAAGACTTTAAAATTCCAGTGTAATCAATTAAAAGATTTTAAAGGATTTTAAAATCCATTCAAATTTAGGTGTAGTCAATTAAAAGATTTTAAAATTCATCCAAATCTAAGTGTATTTAAAAAATTAAGATTTTGAAGGATTTCTGTAAGTTGTGGATTTTGTGGGATTTGAAAGCAAAACGTATATATAAGACTAAAAAGAATCCAACCTGACCCCCTAGGATTTCAAATCCTTCCACCACAATCCACCACAATCCATTCAAATTCTTTAAAATC
Source organism: Crataegus laevigata (assembly GCA_963580275.1). Lineage (NCBI taxonomy): Eukaryota > Viridiplantae > Streptophyta > Magnoliopsida > Rosales > Rosaceae > Crataegus > Crataegus laevigata. The sequence goes on from OY756944.1 coordinate 2,132,988, forward strand.
CATATGAATTTTGTAGGAGTCTTTAATCCTCTTAAATCCTATAAAATCAATCACTTTTAAAATCTTAATTTGACTACACATCTCTTAATTTTTTGAACGAGTAGAGAACGATATATTAATGACCTCAAATGAGAGTTACATCAAATCTTGAACAAAAAAAAACCTTGAACAGTGTCATGTTGATCATTGAACCAAACTGTCTCGTTGCCAATTAACACGGCAAACTGAGCTTCATGGGCAACCTCATTACAACTTCTAGTTCTAGGCATCATCTGTTTAAATTAAAATACAGCCACCCAGTAAACCACGTCCTCCGCAATCATACGAATAGCAGATACGTCCCTAGACTGGTCGTTAATCGCAGCGAGAGCATGAGTAAAATTACTCTCGATCACAATCTGTTGTACTCAGTACACCCATACGCTCTGCCACCGGATACCTTCACAAGTTGCTAGCAATTTGATGTGCGCGACAAACGAAATGCCCTTCTTTCTCCAAGCACCGGCCGCCACACAGTGCCCATGCCAATCACGAATTACGCCCCCCACACCACTTAATTTTTCAAACGATTACTTGGTCCAAAATTAGAAGGCTACTATTCAAATAAAAAATTACAAACTCGAGTTGTGCAAGTTACAAATTGGACTGACAGAGAAATATATCAGATAAAGAGACATTTTTGTGGTTTTCTGGTTTTGCCGCGGCTCCCAAATATATATAATCGCATTTTAGGATTACTATGCTAAAGTCGTATTAGTGTCAAAATGATAGTTTCCCCCTTACAGATGATGCGCACTGACAAAATGTATTAAAATTTAGATGGGTAATTCGATTGAATTAATAATACATGGATTATATGCTCGTTATGACGGTTTTACTCTTGACATATATTGTGAGCAGACAACAAACCACTTCAGGAAACGTGGCATCTGTCTATCCTACGTGATGGACTGTGGCACCTATCTAACCTCTGAGTATTAGGCCTTTGGGCCACCAACAAATGAAAGGTGTTTTGGGTCATGATATGTCCTGCCTTCGGGCCATACCTAACCCAATGGTTGTGGGAAGCCGATTTTACAAAGTCTCCACTTGAGCGTCAAGTGAGCTGACGCTCTTACCAATAGGGACACTATATAGATTGGTGTGCACCATCACTAGCAAAACATTAAGGTCTACCTAGTATGGTTTGCAACCTCTCATCCTAGCCGTCTGCTAGGGTTCAGGTCTATAAATAGTTAAGTCAAACGAGAAAATTGGTAATCGGCACTTACTACTCAAATTTTTTTCAAGTTCTTATTTTCTCTCAAATTACTTTTCTGACTTACGCATCCAAGAGGCCTTTTGGCGGACACCCTCTCATTTTTTTCTAGGCTCTCTTGTAGGTGAAATTTCATCAAGTCAACCGTGTACGAAATTTTGCATCCACAAATTAGTGTTTTTATTGAGAGTAAAATTGAGTTATAGAATGCGTTCTTAGAGATCTAAGCGAAGAAAGTAAATTTCAATATCTTTCTTCATCGTTCTTTGTCCTTCATTCATCATCCTTGTTCACGTCGAGTAACAATGGTGAACATGTGAAAAAGTAGACTAAATGATGTGACACATTTCAAAATTTTGTTACCAATAGAAAAAAAATGGAGAATCCATCTAAATTTGCAAACTAAATTATGTGTCACCAATAAAAATGGGCACGTTTATTAACGTTTAAGTAATAATCTAATTATCAAATTCCTTGTCTATAGTTTTCAAAATTTTGTCTACAAATTTAGCTTCCTTAGCATTACTCCGCAGAAAAAGCTATTCATGTATCTTTAAAACCTTTAACTCGTAACAAAATGGTGTTCAAAAATTAACACGCATATAAGAAAATTGCAATCTAAATTCTAACAGACTAATCAACTAAGGAGTTCATTCCTCACAATGAAAGACTATATGAGACGAACAAACCTCGAAGGCTCATTTGTCACTGTGAGAGCATATAAAGAAGGGAAAAGTAATGTCAATATAAATGCAATATTGGTTGAAAATTGTATAAGCCAAGCTCTGTTAAAGGCTTACTGTTAAAAATTTAAAAATATCTTTCCCTTAATTCCCATTGTCTCAGTGACCAAACAAACGAGAAGTGTCTGGTAGCTGAGCAAACTGCGACTCTGAGAATTATGATCGGAATATGAAATAGAAACACGGTAACAAGAAGGAAGACGATGCATCTCAGAAGAAAATCAAACCTCTACTAGCAAGAGAATACATATCTATCAGCTACTAAAATACGAAATCTCTAATGAGTCGTCAACTCAAACTCTAAACCCTACTAAAAAAGCTTGGAATATGCAGAAAGGGAATCGAGATTCCTGCTCATTCTGATTCCTTGTCACTTTCCTGCTTGACCTGATTCCTGTTTAGTAAAGATGGCAAAAGCGGTGCGAAGCTGGGAATATGGAGAAATCCTTCTGAAAGATTTGAAGGTAAATCATCATAGTCAACTCTTACAACCCTCTTAGGAGTATAAGCCCACAAACGATTCTCATGTGTAAACAAGATCTTCCCTTCCTCTGTGAATTTCAATATCTTAGTAACACAAAACTTAGAAGAGTATGTGAACTCATGCTCTTTAGTCCAAGACTCCTTCATCACCCAAATCTCAATCATATTAGATGTCGATCTAAGGATTAGGAAGAGACAACCTTTGAGGACTCCGAGCTTGAGCGGAGCAACTGTCAGATGCGAACGGCAAGGCGGTAGCGGTAACTGTTGGAAGCACTCTCTTTCGACGTCAAATGCACATAGAAAGGGAGCACCTACACTTAGAGAAACAGGGATGCCATATTCATATAGAAAAGGACTGTCCCTGTTACGACTTTGAGCAATCCAATAAAGAAATCCATTGAGATAAACCCCAGGACAATTTCCACAGAAACTGTAGACGAATTCTCCAGTTTTTCTCCAAATCCCAGAGCCAACTTTCAAAACCATTACATCACAAGACCCTTCAAACGGCCTCAAAATCCGGACTACTTTATAGAGGTTGCTAATGGGACTAAACCCAAACCCTAAACAATCTCTCTTTGCAGGTTCGGTAGGTGTTGGAAGAGTTAAAGACTCACCGGTGACAGGATTAGACAAGTAAAAACGATGGACCTCTGTCATCGAAGGGTACAGGAGAGATTCGCGGTAGCAGAGGAAGCCGTTGCACGAACCCACAAGGGAAAATTCACGTACTTTAGCTTTGACATATGGGTAGATGATTTTACAGAAGCGCTTGAGCACGACCTGGTTTCGGTTTGAAGCCCTGTCGAAGTCGACCAGAAACTGGCCTTTCCATTTGGGGTGATTCAGTTCGTTGAACAAAAGGCAATCCGGCGTTCGTGAAAATAGGTCTTCTGTGAACTGAGGGTCCGAGAGCAAACGACGCCAGGACTTGCATGTACGGTTGCACTCGACGAGCGTTTTGATTGGGAGTTTGCAGAAGATCTGCACTGTTACATCGTCTGGTAACTGAAGGATGTAGGGTTTATGATCGTGCTCTTCTTCTTCATTAACTTCTAGTTTCAGGGATCCGTCGCTGCTGCTTGGTGGGTGCCTGCAGCACGCTTTAGTTTTCTTCATCGTCGAGAGAGAGGGAGGGAGAAGTGTTTCTTAGTATGACCTCCCCACTTAGGGTTGGTTGTGTCGTTGAGTTGCGGAGACGGCAGATTGTTATGAAGCGAGGAGAGGAAGAAGAAAATGGAGAAAAATTGTTGTTTTCTCAGCGATTCAGGCCATATATGTACTAGAATGGATTTAAAACTACAAACGAAAAGGAGTCCGATTTTGCTACGTTTTTGTTACGGATGAGGATTCTCTGCCTATTTTTTGCTCCACCAGTTAACGTGGAGAGATTATTTAGCACTTAGCTAGAATTTCGTAGATGATAAATTCGATATCAAATTAGGTTATTCATTTGTGATCTCCAAACTCTCCCTCTCCTTATTATAAAATATATCGTTGTACTTATTAGCACTCTACAAATTGTTGATTACATCTCACATATTGAAAAAAAAATCTCACACTTACTTTTTAAACTAAACATTATTACTTAGCCAAATTAGCCTCACACCCCACTTGCTATCATACTAGGGCATATCCGAGGAGAAACCCATTTCGAAACAAGAAATGCAACTTTTACACTATTGACTGTGAAAATTTTCATTGTGATCAAAACACGAGTGGTACACCATGTGTTTTTATAAAAGTTGTGAGAAATTTTATTTTTTAAGTTATTAACTTTTTAACACACGTATTTCACCATTTGTATAATGATACGTGGTGTACCAATCTATATACCGATGGAAAAATCTATCTGATTGACTCTCAGGAGGCAATGCACTAAGAAGTTGCTCATCTCAAGGCCTCCTGACAACCCTTTCTCTAAGAAAGGGGTATAATTTTCTCCCCTTTTTTTTTCTCTCCCCTTCTATATGAACGGTCACGATTAAGCTACGTCAATATCTTATATTAATTTTTTATTAAAAAAATAGAGAATATGAGAAGAGGGAATAAAAAAGAATGGAAAGAAGAGATGAGAGAATCTTAATCCTCTGACTTGCTCTCCCACTCTGTTTTCCAAGTGGGTTGGATTACATCGAGCAGCTTCTGGGAAAAAAAATTGTGGCTTGTCTTTTTTATATGCACGAATGCTCCGTTAACATGGTCCAATACATAGTACTTGCAACAACCCAAATTTACTGTCACCATTTTTGACAGCACCCTACATATTCAAAAACCAAATTTTTCCAAAAATTAAGCAGGTTTTTTAATCAACGGATGATTAGAATAACCCAAAAACCAAAGTGGTGAGAGAAATAAGAATTAGGGCATATAAGTCATTTCACATTAGAGCATACAAAGCATTTGATGTTTAAATTTTATGAGGGGTGTGTTCATCAATGTGGGGAGTGCCAATAAAACAACTCTTAAATTAAGGCTTATTAGTTGAATTTCCTTAAAATTGTAATTTAGTACCCGCTTGCCGAGGTAAAAGAATGTGACTGCTATCATCACAAAACCCCAAATATTCAGGTAGTTAATCTAATTTAATTTAATTGGGTGGAATTGGAAACGAAGAACACATCGAAATGAAACGCTGCATTTTGGTGGGTTTTGAGCAATCGGAATTGGGATGGTCTAAGAGGGGTGAGGATCTGAAGGTTGAGCGTGGGTGTGTGTAGCCAAGGAAGAAGTCGGTAAAGATTTCTTCTTCTTTTTTTCCAATTTTAATTTTTAAATTTTTAATTTTTTGAATTTTTTTTAATATTCAAGTGGGTTCATATTGACACGTAACACCCAGTTAGTGTCCACGTAAGCACCACGTCATCGATTAACATAAGTTTGAATGGAAAACTTAACAGATGTATCACAGTGGATCATATAACAACAAATTTACATAAAACAAAATAAAATAAAAATTAAATAATGTAGAATCCGACAAACTTGAAGATTTAAGCTTGCATTCAGATCAATAATTTCGTTTTATAACTATTTCCAACGTAACGTAGAAGGCCATGTTGGCAGGTCAAGATATGCTTCTTTCGGATGGAACTTAACTTTTTAACATCACTTGTATGCGAGGCTTCAATAAAAAAAACAATAAAATTTAGACACGTAAAATTACATTATTGCCCATCATTTTTATTTTGTGTGATAGAAGACTAATTTGTCTTTTCACTCTCTTTTGGTTGACAAAGAAGATTTTAGTTATTAGTAGAGATTGGTAGAGATTACAGACTCGAAAAAGTATTGGACTGACACACACAGTCCTTGCAATTCTTATTTCCTTCTTATTTCCTATAAATTACATGCACTTTAAACTGCTTCTGTGAATTTCGGGACAAGATGTTTACTTGTACAGGTTATGTATTTGCTCCTTGTACCGAGCTAAGACTCGGTCCCTTCGAATCTTCATAGTTGGAGTCAGCAGACCGCCATCAATCTGCACAATAAAAGGTATTACTAATCAGATTATTACCAGTCGCATCTGCAGCTTGAACGACGACGCGGGCAAAGATACTTTACCGTAAAGGGTTCATCCACAATCAAAATGGGTCCAATTTGAAACGAACACCCTGCGGTCCTGCGTTAAATAGATAGGGAACTATAAGAAAAGGAAAACATTAGATTGTAATGGCCTTCAGATGCTGTCCTCATAGGCTGTATTCCTTCTATGTTTCTTCAAGTTTTTAACGGCATGTCACTACGATGATACTATCACAATTTCTTTCACGAGTTTTTATTTCGGCGGTAACTAATTCACATCCGCTATTATGTTAAAGATAATTTAAAAAGAAACCTTACCATCTCCTTAAATCTTCATATACCAAGTTTTTCATTTTGTCCATGCTGAGCCCAGAGGCATTAACATCTACAATGGACAACTTTTTGGCTGCAAGTAAAACCTCTTCTTTGTTTGGAACAATTATTGCCCCAAGTCGTCGTTCATCCTACATACAGAAATGCCATTGGATAGGAGCATAAAATCAGTACATCTCTTCAATGTAGCAGAATATAGATAACTACAGTTATGGAAAGTCCAATGCAGAATAAGAAAAGAGAACAAAAGTAAGCTGCTGAAACTCGACCTGGCCGACCACAACAACTTGTTGAATTAGACTACTTCTCATGGCAGCTTCCTCAAGCTCCACTGGTTCAACGTTTTCACCTGATTTTTCAAGCAAACAAAAATTAAAGAACAAAAGATGCCGAGTATGGTATTAAGAGGAGAAAAAAGGGGAAAAGGGGACGAGAAGAAATTTATTACAAAGTAATAAAATCGTAATCTTCAAAAATCCCATTACTCCTTTTGTTTCTCACTAAAAGACCTTAAGACTTTAGAATATAAAAGCATATAGTTCACCTGACCCACATCCAAACAGCTTACATTTTAGGGAATAGTGATAAGCAAAGTAAACAACTAAAAGCTCTTAATTTGAAATGTAAATGAGATAAACAATATAAGAGGAGCTCAAACAATTATGACTACCACAAGCTAAAGAAGAGAAATTCCATAAGTTAAATCAAATTGCGGGTAATTCTAGGTGGGGGATAGGGAAGCGGAAATGGACCTGGTCGGCCTCTGAGGGTGTCCCAATAGGCCATAGGCCTAAACGGTCTGCTGCTATTCCTTTCACTTCTTAGCAAGAAGATACATGGCGGTGTAGTAGAAGAAAATTAAAATATGTTTGTATACCTGTTGAAAGGACTATAGTATCCTTTGCGCGTCCTTCCAAGACAATAACACCTCCACAACGACGACTTCGCCCTGCTGAGTGGTGAGGAGCAATCCAACCAATATCTCCAGTACTCAGCCAACCATCCTCATCTAGTACTTGCTTTGTAGCCGCTGGATTCTAGTTCAAAATGTGAATACAAAAAGGTTAATTGACATCTTACGCAAGGAAAAAATAATATGAATTCTGATTATTTTGGGTGAAGGCAGCAGCAAAATGGCACCAATCTCCAAGATACATTAGCAACACTTTCCAAGCACTTATACACATGAACTAGCGGGCATTTGAACATTTTCACCAATTCAATAGAGTAAATACTATCTTATGGACTTGGATAAGTAGTGCAAAGAAGCAACGTGTCTACAAGAGTAAATATGTTCAGAGAGTCTGCAAGTATATGGGAGAAATTAAGGGTAATGTGGAATATAAATTAATATTGGGCTCACATTATAATCACTTTAGCTCTTCTTCTTAAAAGCGTCTGGGACAGTGGTAAACCAACAATTTAATCATGATACGAAATCTTTTGTTAAATCCTGTGTATGAAACACTGCCAACCCTGCTTGGACTTGAGATATATCTTGATGGGGTAGGTTCGGTTTAACGACAGTGGTGTACACATACTCGTATAAATGTAAATATATATGGAATGTATGCCTGCAAATACTTGGTGCATAATAGACAGCTGCCATGTGATAATACTAACCAGTTCAGTACCTCACATTGTAAAAGAGTTGCAGTTTAAAACATTTAACGGGTGGCTCTACTAGAATATTTCCGCTCATATACAAAGGGAAAGGGCCTGTCAGCTAGAAGTTTTGAACATCTTTTCTGTGAGGATTAAGATGCTAAGAAGACAATTCCTGGTTATAAGGATCACTAATAATGCCTAGTTTACGTCTATTGAAGATTTCCATGGTTCTAAGTTACGCTCGTGTAGTCTATTTATAACAGAGTCTCGAGAAGAATGGGAAAAATGAGTTTTAATAACTCTTTTTTCTTCACCAATATTACAGTACCACGAGTTTTATGTCATTAGTCATACCAACTTTTATCAAATTTTACTATTTAAACCCACAAAATGCCAGCAAAATTTTAGCATTATCTTATCAGTGACTCAAAAACTAAAAAGCTCATTCTGATCCACAAAAGTTAATGATACCTTATAGTATCCTTTCATCACATGCGGGCCCCGAACGTTTACAATGCCACTTGAACCCGGTGGGAGAACTTCACCAGTTTCCAAATCTACAACTTTGAACTCAGTATGTCGAATTGGAGGCCCAACTGAACCAAGAACCTTCAAAAATTTAAATCTGTGACGTTATCATACGATGTACCTCATAAGGAACTCAGTCTTGAATGAAAACATATAGAAACCTTGGTCCTTTTATCACATACAAACACTTTACGTTATCGTCACAATTCCTTTAACCTTTTCAACTTTGAACTTTTCTCTAACAAAGCAACAATAATTTTTAAAATATTACCTGTTTATTTTATTTTCTGCTATCACATGCATTGTCATAGGTGCCATTTACCAACAAGTACGTATCGTTTATTCATATGTAAATTAGATTGTTGTTCTTACATTATTGTTTGGCCGGCGAGCAGCACTAACTGGAGAAGTCTCTGTTAAACCATATCCATTTTGCACTTTTACACCAATTGCCTGCAAGCGCACATCGCTAGAATGAGAGCTGATTGTCCAAAACTTTTCTTTGGCCAGTAATATATGTGTGAGAGTCTAACCTCAAAAAACTTATCGACATGTGACGGCAAACTACCTCCTCCGCTAATACCAGCCTGCAGGAAGCCATGGAAAGATTTCCTTAATTCACTTCATTCCAGTCAACAGCATCCATGAGATATACTTAAAAAGACCCAGAACAAAAAGAGAATATAAATCCTATAAACACAGAGACTTTTGCAAATGAGAAAGAAATGTCAGAAATAAGTAGTTACAAGAACTCTCAAAGTTTCCAGACCAAATCTAGAAAATTGATTGGAAGAAAACACTGATCCCAACTTCAGATATTTTAACCAACGTATTCAGTTGGCTTGTGAATGATGATCTACAAACCAAACCACTCAATTCACGAAAGAAAACCACAAAATACCCACTTTTCACAATGTCAAATTCTAATAAAAAGAAGCTGTGACTACAATAAAAGACCGGAAACAAGATAACCTTTGATATTCCGATAGCAGAATGAATTTTGCTATAGACAAGCTTCTTTCCCAACAAATGTAAAGGCCATAATATTGCAGCAACAACTCTTGCCCATAGCCAATCATACAGTGAAGCAAGATAAGATGGTTGCTTCTGGTTCCTCGTCAAATATGTTCCCTACAAACAAAATCCAAATCAATCGATCCAATAAGTTTGGGTGGGAATGAGTTGTTAATGAATAACACATTAGACATAATAAGATAAATAACTGAGTGCGAAATCAGTTTGATACAAGAAAGGCAATTAAAACAAAGATGGCACCAAAAAAAAAATTTACCAGAAGATTCAAATGCATTCAATAAAAAAAAAACTTATATTTTTTATGGGACGGTAAACAAAATTATGAACAAATAGTTTAAATATAAAAGAATTATATAACTGTTGTCATCACCATTCTATTTAGACCCTTCTAGGGTTATCATTAATGTATTAGAGCCTCATTTCTACAACATCCTCCAAAAGGGCTATCTCCAGCTGAGATTTGAATTCCTAGGGTGTTACTACTCTAAATCTCAACGCATAGCTGATGTCGGACCCAAATGATCAAATTGTCGTTGAAATTTTTTCTATTGATATTCCTGTCATGACTACAAAGGGCGGGGCATAACCTCTCTATCAAGAGGGTTTGTTCTCCTTTATCAATTCCTTCCACATATTTAAAATACATATGTTCTGTTTTGACAGCAAAAAGTGTTGAGGTCGGTTGCTGTGTCTGAGACACGTGATGCCTAACTTGTTAATATAGTGAGGCATGTCACAGCACTTAAGTCATTTATGAAGACGTGATGTCTAAGTGTTGTGGTTGCACACAAACTCATTCAGCTACTGGGCCCATGGTGCCTAAGTTGTTAAAGTAGGCAGAAGCACAAATCCAATTTACGTTTCGGCATTTTGTTTCATCAGTATATTATGGCCTGTGCGAATAGAAAATAGCATAAAGAAGACAAAGTACTCAGTGGTTGAACCTCGTAAATCCTCTTAAACTCCATGTATGCCAAACTGATCCTTATGAATGTAAGTGCAATAAACTTACGAGCAGTAGAGCTCGTAGAGATCTGTTTCTGAATCCCACTGCATGATGAAAATATGAAAACTTGTTTAATGAACAACAATCACTATCAGAAATGAATAATTTTATTACAATAATTTTATTTGACACTATATGTTGAAACATATTTCTGTAAGCGAATACAAAAGGAAGAAGAAAAAAAGGTGAAAATTCAACTAGTTGATGCATTGTACAACCAATCTTACAATGTTACAAACAAAACAAAGCGAACAAGGTGACAAAAAATCGACACAAGTTCAAACAACAAAAATAAGGAAACTCATAAGACAGTTGTCTACTTTGTCGTTAATTAAAAACCAGACCTCTGAAGTAGCATAATTTCCAAGAAAAAGGACATACCTGTAAAGTGTCTCATATACTAAAGGAACTGAAATTATGTAATTTGGTTGATACTGTAGCAAATCCTCCTATAAACCAATAATCATATCAATTAGAATACCATAAAAGCAAGAAAAGGTATCGAATAGCTGGATGTGAAACGAATAGTTTGTCATTTTCTGTCACTAACAATATTCTTGTAATTTGTCGAATCACTGGAGAAGGTTAAGGTAAAGTTATTCCTTGAGAAAAAAAAAATATAATGATTGGGGCAATGTGCAAGACACATGCATGACTTCCCTATCATGTACTTTCTCGAGAGAACATTGTCCAGCTCTGGAAATACATTTCGTAAGAGTATAATATGCTGGAAAGTTGGAAACAGAGCAACTTAAACATCCTTGAAAATCAACAATTCAAAACAGTAATACCTTCAAGTTCCTAACAGTTGTGTACACTTGCTCGATTCCATACGTAAATGTGAAATACTCACAAGCTCGTTCATAGGCGTGCCAGGGTGGAAGCATGCTGAGAAATCTGTCCCCAGCTTCAGCAGGTACAACATCCCATAAGTTTTTTATCTGGGAAAAAAGCACATAGAAAATGGCCCCAAGTTAACAACTATAGACATCTATTGGCTCCAATTACAACAAAAAGAAACAGGGGAATGTCATCCAAAATGCAAAGGAAGAACTAAACGACCTTGAACAATCATTTATAGATCAAATTAAACAGAAAAGGAAGGTACCCAAAACCCATCTTTGCAACAGCCTAGAAATCTCTAGAGACAGAGGCGTTATTAGTACATCTTGCCACATATCATAAGTTGGACGGCCTCATGGCTGTTATATATCACTCAAAAGTTTGCAAATTATACGTACCCATTTTATTAGAGTTTGTCAATTTGGGTCTGTATATTTTATTTTAATGTCAGATTCTTCATATGATGTAGGGCTCGTCATGTATTCGAATTTCTAGAGTTCTCGAGAAGACAAGATGAGTTGAAAACGACCTAAATCTATGTACTTCGTAGCTTTTCCAGCTTCTTCGGTAGTACACCATATATTGCACATTCACATTGATTATCAAATATGACCTTTTCTTATTCTTTAAATGGCTTTTGCAGTACTTTTGATATAACAGGGAAATGCATGTTTTCATCAGTGCAGTTTTACCTATCAAACAGAAAAGGTTATATGACAATAAATTTATCCAGTGAAGTTACAGTCTAGATACTATTGCTTTGTCAATCATACCAAGAGTATTCAACATACAAACCTGATGCAACAGATTTCGATGAGTTAGCATGACACCTTTCGGGTTCCCAGTTGTTCCGCTTGTATATAATAGTGTAGCTACATCATCTGAGTTGATAGTTTCATACGTGTACTTTCCCCCTGAAATTAAGCCACATGGGCGTTGCATTCATTTACCCAAAGAGAGGAATATTATATTGCTAAAGAAGTGCGTAGAAACTGAAATTATAAGCAGTGCAATTTCCATGTTAAACAAATACTATCAAAGAGCATATTTATTCCCAAAGTACGATGATGCAGGGCAGTAGTGATGAGCTGCCATTCAGCCACTACATTGAAACCATAATAGAAGACAATTCCCGGAAACAAACAACAGAAATAGAGAAATAAAATCGAACTGGGAACAACTATGATTGAGTTCAGCGGCAAGACACCCAAGAGAAACTCAACAATCTGGTTACTGGCATGAAATTAGTAATAGACTGAATACGAGGTCTCCTAATAGACTATTTAAACTAAGGTTACTGCAACCCTACATCCTAGATCTTTGGTACTCTCTTAAAGCAAAAAAGAAACTGTTAGCAAAGACAGAGGGATGACATACCGGCATCATTAAAGTCGAGCATACTCTTACGACTCTCTCGACCCAGATCCAGAATCTCCTTGTAGTTAAAAACAGGTGTCTCCTCTTCACTGGCCAAGCTTGACTTCTCCCCCCAAAGCAGAATTACAAATTTCATGACAACCTTGGAAGAGAATGCTTCTGCGATCCGATTGAACAATTCAGGACTGTCCACAGCAAGTGCGACACTGTAGTTGTGATGAAACTTAAGATTATTTTATGGAGTCATCAAGGAAAAAAGAGAAGGAAACATGTGTTAAAAATGCTTAAGATTATTTGAAAGAACAAATTTGCACTCATTAAGGCTAAAAAAGAGATCGACTGTGAAATCATGTTAATATAAAATGTTGCAACTGCACAATTATGAGAAGAGTATCAAATAGAAACCAATGAGACAAACCATGTTGAGTGTCAAGACTTTAAATGAATTTTACCGGTGAATATAATGTAAAATATACATCTAATAATTCATATATTAATATAACAAAGGTGGTGGAAATTGACTTGAAGAAGCAGAACAGGCAAGTAAAAAAGCGCTTTGTCCACACCTTTCAGAGTGATCATATATTTGTAACAACTCTTCCCCTGAAGACCTTGAACCCCTTACCACATTGATAGCTCCAGTAGCCATTATACCTAAACCGACATAAAACATGAGGATAATTAAAATACATAAATCATACATGGAGAAGAATACAAGATTTATTTAATAGCACATTTGGTAGGCCAAAAACGGAAGTGTACCCTGATCTGCTACAAGCCAACGACATGAATTATCGGCAAAAAGTGCAATTTTGTCTTCAGGCTTTACACCAGCAACTCTTAGGCCTTCAGAGAAATCCAAAATTTCCTCTTCCAGCTGCAATTTCAAAATTGGAATAAAAACAAAAGTTATAAACATAGTACTATCATTTCTTCGTATTAACATCGGAAGAAGAAATGATAAAATCAGTATGGGTTTTCCTGAACCACGCAATATAGAGGCAATTGGATATAGAGACAATTGGATGAAGCATGTGAAAGAAGATAAAGGAACAATCACTGAAGGTAAAAAAAATATGTAAGGGTGAATTAGAACCGGAAAAGAAAATTAACCTGTTTATAAGTCATACTTGAAGGCGGGTCATGGTATGGATCTGTCAATGCTACACGATCACCATATTTCTCGGCTGAAGATCTCCAAATGTCAGGAACTGTCTGCCACTCATCAGATACAGAAGCACCATTCCTGTTTAGGAACGCACTTTCTAGAAATGGTGAATACCTTCTTATCTGCAGTTCCTCTGTCTGTAACTGAATATTTCAGATACAAATATATGTCAGTATTCAGTACCCTCTAGCCGTGTTTCAATCCAAATACTCGGGATCATTAGACCACATTGCGAGGTGAATTACCAACCGGTGTCTGATTCCTTATTTAAGACATGAAATTAGGAATAGAGGCAAGAATCTCACAGAAACGGCGGTGCAACCAGCAACAAAACCAAAACAATTCGAATTACTAACTAATGAGCACATAACAGGATTGCTTACTCAGTTTGTAACGCATCCAGAGTCAGAAGTACATTCAACAATAACCGAAACTAATAACTAAACCCGATTTCATGTCTAGGAATCTCAACACAGCTCCTATCTCAGAATACTATCAAATGCAGTCACAATCTCACCAGCACTGATAGAATAATAAAAGTAGTAAAATTATGAACAACAACATGTTAAAAAGAGCGGAAATGATACAAATTCAACATAAACCAACCAAAATTTAAAAAATTCATGAAATTCTCAGAAAAGGGTGTTCAAGAATCACCTTTGATTCGCAAAACACTTGAAACCCGCGATTCGGAAGAAACCCACCTCGCCTTCCATGCCGCGTTCGAAGAAAAACACTTCTGCTTCTGAAACTGTAGCTAGAAAACAGGAATTGAAGGGCACCCCCACAATCAGAAGAGCTTGCCAACAAGAAGTTGGGCCTCAAGGAACATGTGGCGCCAACTTGATTTGCAGAAGCAGCAGATGAAGAAAGCATAGCTGATATTAATCGTGCGCCTCTGACTTTCCACGGATTTTGTGCGTAATATACTGAGAGTGTGAACGAGAGATGTCATAGCAACAAGAACAACGATAAGAGCTTCATAGCGTTTGTCAGAGTGTGGAAATTGAGATCTTTAGTCGACCAAAGTATCAAAAAAGTGGGAGGACTAGATGGGATCTTTGAAGTGTTCGCCACTTTACAGCACAACTGGTTTATATAAATAGTACCGCACGTATTTTTATATAAATAGTAAAAAATAAATAAAATTTATTTCTACAGTTTAAAACGCATTTCTTTTTAGGGAAATTATATTCACACACCCCAAATTACTTCTCCCACACCTTTTTAATTTTTTAATATTTTTCTATCAAATGTTAGTAATGTGCAGAAAATATTAAAAAATTAAAAAAGTGTGAGAAAAGTAATTTGAGGTGTGTGAATATAATCTCTCCCTTTTTATTTTTTTATCCCAAGTCCAAACCAGCCAAAAGTAACACAACTTTTACGTAGCGTTAGGCAGGTGATCCCACCTGAGTTACTCTGATCCGCTTAAACACTGGTTAGTCAACTCTCATTTAAAAATAAATAAATTTTATTTTATATTTATTTTTAAAGAAATTGTAAGAAATTTCTCATATTTTTCAATATTTTCTAATACTTTATAATTTTTATGTCATTCTATTTGTAATTTATTTATTTCAATACAATTATGTATTTTTATTTAAGCATAAGTAGACATTTATTTACGTTATATAAATTTATAAACTATCTAGTCTCTCGCCTAGACGCCAGGGCACTAGGCCTCTGCCAACTGTTCGACTAGCGCATGCTCTTGTTTTTGGACAATCTATACTACACTAAGTCGGTGAGAGAGTGGGTTAAACCTCACAATGAGTTAGCAATAATGTGTTTTAAATTCATCATTTGCGAGAATTGAACATAAAATCTCTTACTTACCAATAAAGAGAATACAACTAAACTATAATACTGACATTATGCTATTAGATATATGGTTTTATTACCCATTGACTGATTGATGTTGTTACCATCATTGTGGCCACCAACCCTAGTGGTGGTTGTCAATTATGTGGTTGTCCGCAATATGTAGTTGGGGCCAATATGTGTAATATGTAAGGGTAGTTCTATTTACACACTTATTTTTACTTTTTACATATTTGTCTAAATTTTTAATCGTCTGATCGAATGAATTGAAAAAAAAAATTAATGGACAAAAACTAATAAGAATATGTGAGAAGTAAAATAATGTATGAATATATGAATAGCACTATCCATATCTAATTAGTTACAATCATTTCTGTGTAAATTCTTTATCTATATATAGACATTGTAGTGACAAGAAATGACACTTTTTATATTTATCCTCTAACCTTTCTCTTGTTTCTCTCTTATTATCTCTTTCTCTACATTTTATTTCCAACACGACTGGGATTAACTTTGGAAATGAAAATTGGTTCTATTGATTGGAATTGGATCATCTATGAGGCTTGCCTCAGGATCCTCCTAACCCACTAACATGGGCCATTAGATTTTGATCCAACGGTCTGTGTTGTTAGGTCAGGAGGATCCCAAGGCTTTGCCTCAGAGAGGATCCAATTCCCTATTGATCTACCCTCAACATAGCGTACTTGTATGGCATCGGTTGTCAAAAGAGGCCTAGTGTCATAGTGACCAAAACTAGTGTGTTTTAGCCTTGGGGCAATGACCTACCCTTCAACATTGAGTACTTGTACGGCCTCAGCTGTCAAAAGAGGCCTAGGGTCATCATAGTGACCAAAACTATTGTGTTTTAGCCTTGGAGCTGGGACACTTCCTAGCGTAGAGAGATTTTTCAGTGTGATTGGCACATAGGGTGAAACACCATGTGTTACTATATAAATTGTGGGATTTGTGTATTAAAAAGTTAATAATTTAAAAAATAAAATTTCCCACCACTAATGTATAAATACGTGATGTACCACCCATGTTTCCACCACAATGAAAAATTTCTCCCTATAACTTTTAAGAAGGTGTTTGTTTGGGCTCACTAAGTTTCATTGGATTAGACTATACTACTTATTAGTGTAGTCCCATTTTTGGTAGGAAAATTGACTAAATCCCATTTTTGGTAGGAAAATTGACTAAATTTAATGAGATTAGCCTTCACTCGCTCCAACTATCTCCTTCGCTAGGAGTTCTTAGCGAGGACACCAAAATATCCCGGGACTACTAAGCCCGTTGTCGAGAGAGAATCATTGCTCATCACTCATCCTCGTCTGCTTGCTTCTCTTCATGCTCCGTCATCCTCGTACTGCTTGCCCTCATCTCATGCTTGTCATCATCTACTCCTGATTTGGCAAATTTCAAACCCAACGATTTATTTCTTCGTTTTTGTTTTCCAGATCTTTAAATTATTATTGGGTTTTCATCGATTTGTTGTTTTGGGTTTGAAAAGTGTGAAAATTTGGAATTTTACGTCAAAGACTATCAATTTGTTGGATACTATTACTTTTTTGAATTTTGTGGTTTTGGGTGTTTTTTATCTGGGTTGAATTTCATAAATCAGTAGTAGCTAAGTGGTCCGGGGCGGGTGGGTGATTAGCGTCGTTCAAATTGTTAGTCTATGTACTTTGCAATGACTCTACAATGGCAGTAGCCTGGTGCACGGGCTGCACATTTGTTCATATTAATATCAGTAATAATTAGGTGTTCTATGAGAAAAGTAAAATGATAATTATGGTGCAAATTTTGATTAGAAAATTAGGATTAAGGACAAAGAATTGTGTGCCTCAACATGTGGTGCTCTTGTCTATTCTTATCACGTCCACAATTTGATGTATATGCAAGGCTTTGGATGCAACGGTTCCGATGAACTCCGAAGCAGTGAGCTCCCAAAAGGCCTCGTGCTATAGGGAGGTGGGCATGTACATATAAGTCACATCACCCCCTCTCCGTTGGTCGATGTGGAATGTTACATGCACTGGGTTCAGTTGTTTGTTGTACTTTCCTGTTCATATCCCTCGATTCTATTTCAATTGCTCTTTACAATTGTTCATTTAATCTCAGTTATGTAAATAAATGTAGAAAAATGTTGTTGTTTGATTCCTTGTGCTGAAATACTTCAGTTTTATTTGCAGTTCTTGGTTTTCTTGCATGGTATTTGTCCGAGAAAATCAAAGTGTTTGATCGTGGAGGCCATTCCGCAAGGCTTTGTATTATATTTCTTCCATTACTATGTGTTGCTCTCGTGGGAATCTCGTGTGATGATTACTTAATCATTGGCGGGACGTCTTCACCGGAGGTCCTATAGGATTTGTCACAACTTCAATTTGTTACTTGCAGTCATTCCCTCTCATTAACCAGCGGGATGGATGGGCACCTTAAGTGTATTTCCTAATGTTGGGTGCAGAGAGGAATGTTGGCGTGTCCTTGTCTTCGGTTGCAAGGTTAAGCTCTCTTCGTATGCTAAGAACAGATATCGAGAGTTCAGACTCAAGTATGTAAGATTCAAGTGCACTAGTCCACTAGTTACTGGAAGTAGGGAGAAAATCCTGAGTTGAGTTTGTATTTCAAATAGAAATCATATAGAACATATATATACATTTTGTATACACAACGTAGTACTTCATTCGATGCCTCCATATTGTATGTGTAGCTCCTAACATCATTCTTTATTAAATGAAATTTTTATAATTTTATATAAAAAAAAGGTTTTGAACATTAGTCCTTGCAAAAGATTAAAATTTAAAAAAAACCTGATTAAATATTCAATTTAATCCCTCGAATGTACTTTTATCAAAATTTGCATTCAATTTTTGTTATTTAATGTGTATTTTTATTTAATCTCTCCACATTAAATTTTAATTTTATTAATATGCACATATTTAGTATTTCAATTATAAATGAACGTAAATGAGAAAATATTAAAAGAAATTTGTGATACAAAATATATAAATACACAAGTGCGGAGAAATGACTATGCAGAAATATATAAAATTGACTTTTTTTGTACCGAAATATTTGTACCTACATAATTGTACCGAAATATTTGTACTTACATGATTGTACCGAAATATATTATAATGAACCTAAATGTATTATATTGAATTAATGTACGTAAATGTCAATACTGAAATGTTAATACCGAAATGTACGTACTGAAATGTTAATACCGAAATATATGTACCAAAATGTCAATACCGAAATATATATACCTAAATGTCAATACCGAAATGTATGTACTTAAATGTCAATACCGAAATGTATGTACCAAAATGTATGTACCTGAATGTCAATACCAAAATGTATGTACCAAAATGTACGTACCTAAATGTATGTACCAAAATATAATATATTGAATTAATGTACCTAAAAGTCCATACTCAAATATGTGTACCAAAATGTACTTAACGAAATGCATTATATTGACTAAACTACATTATATTAAATCAATGTACATATATGTTTGTACCGATGGATATATCCAAATATTCAAATGTATTAATGTATCTAAATGAAGAACATGCAAAATTGTTATCGGAATATATATTATAAAAAATTAATTGCCTAAATGTAGACACTAAAATATATTATGATGAATGAAATAAAAATGAAATTTAAATGTAATTAATACATTAAAATAAAAATAAAAATAAAACATCAAAATAAAACTAATAAATGATATGATTAAATGCACTAGGGGACTAAAATTGGATTTTAATCTTATATAAGGTTATAGTCTAAAACTCATCTTTTTTTAAGGATTAAAATGAAGTTTTCTAAAAAAAAATGTATGACTTTTGTTTTGAATTGCTTTGTTGGTCTTTTGGGTGATGAATGATGGTTTTTCGTTATCCTGTTTTTAGTCCGAGATTGCAACAAACACTTCACTAAGTTAGTCCAGCTTAGTCTAATCTAAGTCAGTCCAGCTTAGTTATGAAGCTAGTCCAGTCCGATATAATTCGGTGAAACAAATACGCCTTTATGGCCTTGCTGTCAAAAGAAGCCTAGTGTCATCATAGGGACCAAAACTAGTTTGTTTTAGCCTTTGGGCTAGGACACTTCCCATCAGCATAGGTAAAGTGCAATTTGACTTTTTAGAATCCTTAAATTATTTTTTAGATAAATTACTTCAATTATAGGTCGAATCACAATCTCATAACTCATGTTTTAAACATGCAATGTCATACATTATCTTACGAATTCATTGCAATGTTACATCTTCGTTAACTTTTCTGTTAAATTTCATGTTATATAATGA
The DNA here is from genome assembly GCA_963580275.1 of Crataegus laevigata. Lineage (NCBI taxonomy): Eukaryota > Viridiplantae > Streptophyta > Magnoliopsida > Rosales > Rosaceae > Crataegus > Crataegus laevigata. Next base: position 2,153,037 of record OY756944.1, read on the forward strand.
CATAGCTTAAGACGGAATCCACTCCAATGTCTAATTGGATAAAAATATTAATAAATTAAAGATAAAATTATTTAATAAAGTAAATGACTAGAAATTAAGGGTGCGTTTGTTGCACCGGACTGTCTCGGACTGGACTAGCTTCAGGAACTAAGCTGTACTGGCTTAGACTAGACTAAGCTGGACTAGCTTAGTGAAGTGTTTGGTGCAGTGTCGGACTAACAAGCAGGATAATTAACAAACTATAATATTATATTATTTAATCCATAATTATTAATATTTTATTTTTATCCTATTTTTTTTATCCCTTTAATCCTTCCTTACCGCCTCTTTTTCTCCATCTTTTTCTCCCTTGTCCGTTCCAATCTTTTCTTCAATTTGGTATTTTATATGAAAATTGGTTGTGAAAAGCATCTAATCCAATGGCTTTCAAATGTGAGTGGTCGAGGAGCAAGGTGAGGAGAAGAAAGGAGGAGAAAGGGGACAGTCTTAGCTAGTCCCATGGTTTTTGAAGGGTTTCAATAAGACCAGCTAGTCCCTGATTTAGTCTAGGCTAGTGAAACTTAGTCTCATTAAACCTAATCCCTGTCAGGAACAAACATGGGACTGGACTAACCCTTAGTCCAGTCCAGTCCAGTCCCCTTTAACGAGGGCAAACGCCCCATAATATTTTTAATTGCTTGCCATGTTCTTAGCCAATAAGCCCTTCATTCTAAATTTCCAATGCCCTTGGTGTTGGTGTGTTTCTCGAAGACTCCCAGACCCCATCCCCGCCGCCACCATCTCGCCCTTTGCTACTAGTCCTTCAATTTCATGATCCTGAGACTTGGATGTTCTCTCCGCTCACTCCTTTATCTTCTTCCCAAATGCCTTCGGCAAAAAACTCTGCTTGCTGTCCTCCTTCTCCTCGCTTCCCAACAGATCCGAATTCAAATTATGGGAGATCTAAACCCAGTGGTAGGACTGAGGCCAGGCCACTTATCATCGTTTTTGCTACTTTAAATTGTTGGCGATCTCCTGGTTGGGCATGACGATTCTGGTGGAGACGAAACTCAGGGGCTTGGTGAGGTCGACCTTTCGGTCTTTCCTGCATGTTTTGGGACCGTCATTGTCATCGGGATCGGCAGCGAACTTAATCCTTGACTCGGCCGAACCAGGTGTAAAAGCCGTCGCGAATTTCGATAGGGAATCATCGACAATATGAATGGGGATTCGGCGGCACACTGATGGAGAGGGTTGAGGGGGCGAGATGATGTTTGTGGAAAGTGATGATCGAGATTTAGAGAGGCTGAGGGTAGTTTATTTATTTATTTATTATTTATTATTTCTTTTTCTTTTTCTTTTTCTTTTCTAGAAATTGGGGATTAGGGTTCTTGAAAGGGTGGTGTTTGTTTTTGTTTGGGGCAGTTCAAAGTTCCATTTTTTTTAATTTTTTTTTTCTTTTCAAATTTGCTCTTCAATCCATGTGTCAATGAAAGAAAGGATTTACCGTGTTTAATAAATGGGTAAATTACAACATACCCCTCAGGTTTGAGGTCTAATACAAATCTATACAATATCTTTAAAACATTTCACTTTCATACATCTAGTACCATTTTATTTCAAAATAACACATTCGTTAGATTTTTCATCCATTAGTCTGTTAAATGCTGACGTGGCTGCCACGTGACAATTTTTTTTTTTTATACATTAATAATATTATAATATTAACCCTATTTAAAAAAAAATGAAAAACTCAAACTTGAAGAAGAAGATCAGAGCCCCCTCTGCCACCTCATCCGCCCCTCCCCTTCCCCCCGAGTACCTACCCTTCCATTCCCCGCATCCGGGACTTCACCCTTCCTTCGCGCCGCCGCCCTACACCCACCACCTACTTCCCCGCGCCTGCACCGTACCTTCCCATCCACCCTCCCCACTCCCAAACCCAGTAATGGAGGCATAGATGGGATCCTTTTTTTTGGGTTGCAGGTAAGGGTCGAGGGAAGAAGATGAAGATGAAGATGAAGATGAGGGAGAAAAGAGAGGGAGGAGGAAGGGAAGACGAACTGTCACACCCGTACCCGAAAGTAGGGCATGCTGGCCGTCACGTGAGTGTGACGTAGCCATGTGCGCTGTGCGGAAGCGAAGATCGATAACGAAGTACGAATAAGTTCAAACCGAAATCTAGCAACCTAACAAAGAATGTGTGCTAGAAATAATTCCATACCTATACATATTCAGAGCGTACTAGGTCGAATGCAGTCAAGCATGAATAAAAGAGTTTATTTACACCATCGGTGCCCTACATATGTCAAATCTGTCAGAAAGGCCGAAGGATCCTCGATGTGCCCAACTCGGAAATTCAAGCTATCTAGAACCTGGAGGGGCGAAAAACAAAGGGAGTGGGTCAGTAAAAACAAATCCTTTTCAAAATCATTCTTTTCTCAAAATTCTAGCCCCTCTCCGTAAAACCTGTATAATTCCCAGAAAATAATACGTACATATATATCTCAATCTTTCTCAGCATAAAATGTTTTCAAAGTATCTCAATGTATGCCGTGCAATGCAATTCAATGCCATCAGAATCTCATAAACAATGCCATACTATGCATTTCAATAATCATATCTCTACTGCATGTTATCTCAGCCCTCGGCTGTAAGTATAGCTCATAACATCTCTATCTCATAATCATATATACTCTGCACATGTATCCATCCCACATCTGGTGGTCTACTCATCATATCATGTATAATCAAGTAAGTATGCTCTAGTGCTATATTCACGTGAAGACTGTGCGAATAAACGCGGGTCACCTACATGTCATACCCACTACTAAGTGGTCTATATGACAAGACTGTGCACCTAACTTGGATCCAAGGCGAGCATGCGGTGCGGGAGGTGAACATCACGTGAAAGACTGTGCCCCTCTCTGGGCGGAAGCACTACTATAACTGTGCAGGTGTATGAGCTAACAAATCATGATATCTGATCATGTCACATCATATCTCATCACTGTTCGTTTTCTACTATGCATGTACCTACCTGGTACTTACCTGGCGTCCTCGGCACCAACATATGCATGAAATGTATAATTAAATACTCATGCATCAAAATCAAGTCATATGCATAGCTTAAAAACGTACTTTGCATTAAAAATGTGATTCTGGGAAAATCATTATGTATATATAGGTTATACGGAAAATAATACTGCCCACTCACAGATACGTAGTCGAGACGAAGCCTCCTAGCTTGGCTCAATCACATACGTCCTCGGAATACGTTTCCCTATACGTGAAATTTCTAATTAACTTAGTTTAATAACACATAAACGGAAACGTAAATAAAATCTTCATAGATTGTCCAAATATAGGGTTTAAATATATGAAATCGATCTACTCGACGCCACGAACGTCGCGGTATTTTTAGAAAAAAAATTTGATGTTGCACGCGTCCCCACACGCCAGGACAAGCACGGGGCTACGCGCGCGAGTAAAGGCTACTCGCCCCTGTCCTCTTGTCTCGCCGGACTGGTTTTTCCAGTGACCGGAAAAACTTCCGTGTGCGATATCTCACTCGTTTCTCAACCATTTTGTCCCATTTTTCTTCCTACATGCTCTAAATTAAGAGTACTACAAGTCTATACCTTCAAAAATCTCGAAAACTAACGAGAAACTCGTCGGGAAATCTCCAAGAGTCCGGCCATCTCCGTTCTACGTGATCCCGACGTCCAAACACTTCCAACGCACCACTCCGAGCCTTCTTGGGACCTCACAAAGGTCGTTGTGATCTCAGATTCTCCTAAAACGCAACGTAGAAAAAGTTGATGAATAGTGCCATTTACAAAACTTGAATTTTGGACCTGAAATCGTCGTAGTTCTTACCTGAAAATGGTACCACTAAGTTCGTATGGACGTCACGATCAAGAATATGTAATTTGTTTTGTCGATCTATGGAGTTTTTGATCTGGGTGTGGGTGTATGTCGTGGGTTTGGCGAGAGAGAGAGGGAGTTCGTGAGGTAGAGAAAGAGAGTGAGTCTGAGGGACGTGAGAGAGACAGAGAGAGGGTGGACCAAGACCACCAAACCAAAATTATTTCCTAACTTTTCTTTGGTACCCAACAACTTCAATAATTATGTAATTGGCCCAAAAATTAACAATTCTCGCATAAACGTTCGCCCAAACTCAAGGGCATAATAGTTAATTCATAACTTCGAAATAAAAATTCCGGGACGGGTTGTTACACGAACTGAAAGGGCTTTTTTTTTTTTTGGGTTACAGGAGGAGGAGGAGGTGGGTTACAGGAGGAGGAGGAAGGGAAGACGAACTGAAAGGGTTTTTTTTTTTTTTTGGGTTACAAGAGGAGGAGAAGCAGGCGTCTGCATTTTTTAGGGTTTTTTTTAAATTCTTTTTAATATATAATTAGAAGATTCGATTAAAAAAATTAATTTTTTTTTGCCACGTGGCAGCCACATTAGCACAAATGTGGCAACTACGTCAGCATTTAACAGACTAATGGATGTAAAATCTAACGGATGTGTTATTTTGAAATAAAATGGTACTTAATGTATGAAAGTGAAATGTTTTAAAGATGTTGTATGAATTTGTAATAGATCTCAAACCTGAGGGGGTATGGTGTAATTTACTCTTAATAAATCCAGTATAGAGTTTGAGTTAGGCAAGGAGTGGGCCCCCTTTTTACCATGTTAGCATTTAACAAAAAATTTGACAAAAAAAAGTTAATAGAGGAATAACATTGCAACGAATTCGTAACTTGATGTATAACATTTCAATATTTAAAACATGAGATATGATTTTGCTATGCAATCCAAAGTTGAGGTAGTTTTGCATGATTTACCCTTATTTTTTGAGTATATTAATCCTTTGAACTATTTAAAATCAATGAATTAACCCCTTGTCGTTAGACTGAGGAATCAATTCCATCAAATTTAAGGGCAAATTAGTCATTACATTATTAATTGTTACTTGTTTGGTATAACCACCAATAAAATTTTGACACATGGACACAAAATAATTCAAAAAATACATTGCATACTAAGAAAACATTAAAAAAAAGAAGAGTTTTAACGAAACTCTCTGAGTACTGTTCATTTTTAATGAAAAATCACATTTTGACCTTTCCTTGTAACTATTTATTTGTCTTTTTAATTAAAACTAAGGTTTTTTTTAGACTTTTCGTTAGTTTTCTTATAAAAAAAAAAAAAAAAAAGCCAAACGTTAACATAATAGACCATCTCACATTATCATTACACATTATCTTGTTTTCACATGTCATAATTATATTGTTGGTTAAAGTTGACAAGTAAGAATTAACGAAGGAAAGATTAATTTTCCTTTGAATTTGACGAAATAGTGGATGGAATCTACCGATAAGGGGTCAATTTACTTATTTCAAATAGTTCATGGGGTTAATTAAAAAAAAAAAAATAGTTCAAGGCAACCGAAGTACTAGTTCAAAGGGTCAAATAGAAGTTTACCCCATCAACATTGAACACAAATGGATAATTGAAGAGTTGCATTGAATAGAAGCAACATTTTCTTAGTTACATATGAATAACAAGCAAATTAACATTCATCTGTTACAGTTATACTTTCAAATCTAACGACTGAGACACCATCTCTTGCAATATTGTTTTGGCCTGATCAGCTGCTTTTATTTTCAGGAGAAGCATTTTCTGATAATCTTCAAAAAATCACACTTGGGAACTTGCAAGATCCATGACCTGCAAGAAGAATACTAGTTAATCAATCTTAATTCCCATGAAAACAGTGTGAGAAAAAGTTTAATTAAGAAGATGTTGGTTGGAAATTTTATTTGAACCCGAATCAAGTAGTCACAGATTTAGAATAATGTATTAAAATTAGAATATTTTTATGGTTCGATTTTTGCTAGAGTAAATAAAAAAGAAAAAAAAAACTCTTGTATTAATTGGCATTCCCCTTGGAAGAGCCAAAAAAAAAAAAAAAAAAACTTACTTGGGTCCAGAGATGTCTGCTCAGCCAGCCCATTGAAATGGCAAGTAGCGCCCTGATTCCTAAACTTGGCCCAGTACGAGCTGAAAGCATAGCTCGCATGCCAAGTCAACGAAACCGGTTCATAACACTCCTTTCCCGGTGAAAGAGCATCACAAGTTCCACTGGCATTCCCTGCAATGCACGCATCGTTTACAGCCGACCACAGTTCTTCGTCATTCACACTCACACCCTTCGCCACCACGCACCACACCGCTCTCTTGTATGGCCTGTTGTTTTGCTCCTCCGGCAAGGGCTCGTAGTCCTCCAAAGGCCGCTTCCCTACAACACACACACACACACACACAATCAAGTCGTTAAAGAGAAATATCAGAAAGTTTGAAAATTTAGAAAGAACACAGTTCTTTGTACCTTATCAGCTAAACAATCTAAAAATTTCATCTATTCCACCTTTATTAGAGAAAGGGTATACACTAGACATGCGATTGGAAGTTTCATTTAAGAAAGTATGTAAAATAGAACCAAAAAAAAGAAAGTATGTCAAACTTTTGAGTGAAATGTAAAAATGGAAAACCATTTATGCCCACACTTTTATAGAGTTTGCACGTCGTTGTTTATTTTTTTCTTTCTCTTCATTCTTGTTTGATTTATTTAATCTAAATGCAAGAAACAAACAAGAGTATGGGTGTACGGAAATCACTTCTTTAAAACATATATAAAAATTGGTTTACTAGAGGAATTTGAGGACCATGCCTGTCAAGTCAACGTCATAAATGGCAGTTCCATCAGCATGCAACAAGCCCCAGTGCCTCTCCGTCCCTGGTCCTGTCTTTTGATTTTCATCAAACAATGAAAATATGAATGTAGGTATGACAACACCAGGCCTAGCTGGTGTTCCAAGTGGTGGTTTTGCAACCATTCTGTGTATCAAATTGCGGTTATATGTGGCGGCATTGTGTATATTAGCACCGGGTTGTTCAATGTCCCCGGAACTAGGCCAACCGGTTTCCGTGATCAGGAGCCGGATGTTGGGGTACCCAAGCTTGGTCATGGCAAAGATCACTGAGTCAAGCATTTGGTCTAGGAGGTTAGTGTAGACCAACCCAGTTCCCGGGTCAGTGTACTCCATGGTACTGTTTCCTCTAAATAATGCAAAGTCTAGGTTAATGTTGACAGGGTTTGAAGACCATGGGAAAAAAGGGTACACATCAATGAAAAAAAAGGACTTGGTCCGGTTCAAGAATCTCAGCATCGGGGCCATGACCGTATCCGATATATCAGCCCGAAAAGTGGCTTTTGATGGTGGAAATGTTGATTGCAACGCATCCATGGCCAATGGGGTACCTACTTTGATGTTTATGATGTTTTGTGATTTGAGGGACGACTTAATTTTACTCATGGCAGGGACTAGATCGTACCACATTTGCCGATCTTGGTCCGAGGAGTTGTAACTAAGGACTTCATTGCCTATGAGGAGGTACCGGATCATGGTTTCGGGGTAATAGGGAAGGACATTGTTTCGGACCCATTCATCGGCTTTGGTTTGATCTGATGCAATGGTTGAGATTTCATTGTTTGGGACCATAATTGAGACTTGGAGATTCGTTCCAGATAAGAGTTTTAGGATTTCTGGGTCTGCGCCATAGAGTTTCACACGCCCTGCGTTCATGGCCTTGATGAGCTCGATAGACATGTTTGCAGACGGCAAATTGTTGCCTAACCGCCCATAGTTAATGCCAATTTTGCTTGAGATCTCTGCAACTGTACTCAAGTACAGAAAAAAAATGTTAGTGAAACATGAAATTTAGGGTTATTAACTTATTACTATATAGCAAGGTGATGGTCTAATTACGTGCATGGTTACGTATACTTACATGAAAGACCAAGGAGAGGGAAGAGAAAGAAAAGGAAAGGTGCCATTTCAGTTGTTGATGTTATGATCATGCAGGGATATGTGCTGTTTTGCAGCACGATCTCTCTTATATATATATATATATATATATGTATGTATATATATATATATATATATATGTATGTATATATCTTGGGAGAATGTGAAGAGAATGGAGTTAAGAATATTGGATAGTTTAAAGGTCCATGCAAAGATGTTCTGGGTTGCTATATTTGCTAAGTGATCTATGTGGGGGTTTGGAAAAAAAAATAATCTTAATTCTCTTGTTTAATATGCAGTCAAAGAAGAAGGTCAAACCATACAAATAAGTAGTCAAGTAATACTGATTGGTAAAGTAAAAGGCAAAGGTTATGATACAAAAGGTTATATAGAGGATATATGGAGCCTTCTTGCCTATCTTTCGTTCCATTGATTTGTTTTCTCGTTAATTCGTTATAAATACAAAGAGATCCCACACCATATTGATATATCTTTCTATGTATCTGATACGTCACGTTATATTAGGATATCGTCCAAATAATTGTTGATTATTAGGTGATTTAGGCTGCAGATTAATAGTATAGATATAATGACTAGCAAAATAGGGAAAATTAGGATTATTGAGTTACAAGGGTTAGTTTGTATAATAGAATATTCATACCATAGTTTGTATAATAGAATATTCATACCACTATTGTAGTGGTAAACTGCATGGTAGGAGACATGCAGATTCGTTTGTTTTATTATATAGATTAACATGATGGGTTATAGAAGTTAAGTTGCATTTGTTAAATATAAATTGTATCCTTTATGATTGATAACATGCTATAATTGAATCACGTGAGTGTAACACTGAGCTTAGCCTTGAATCAATGATCTTTGATAAGACTTATGTTCCTTCTGAGTTGTGGTTTTACTCACTAGACCTTACAAATTTGGAATGAGCATGGCAAAGAGCTAGACGAGCTGAGGTTGGATTGCAGGAGAGAATTAGGAGTTTTATATTTTGTACACTAAAAAGATTTCTAAGTCGTTTCTATAAAAGAGAATTTTATTTTCACTGTCATATTTCGTTTCTTCCTTTTATTTTTATTGACTCTTTGCCCATTGGGTTAATTTTTTCCTAACCGAGCATGACAATAATACAAATAGGACTCACCTTTATTAATCTATGGGAAAGGATTCGAGTGAGGCATGAGAGGGGCTTTTAGGGTAGGGGGATTATCTGAGAGTGGAATTTGTGACTTTAGTTTTGAACTAGCAAGAGTGTCTGCGTGATATTGTTGGTTTTAAAATCGTATATAATATGTATAAAGTTCTAAACATATATATTCACACACACGGGAGACAACACTATTTACAACCCTATTTCTAATTAGAAACAAGAAATAGGTGTCCAAGGGTGGAATGAAACTGATAGTTATACATTATCAAATTCCATACATGTTAACTTTTATTTAAGAAACTAAAAAATCATAAAGAATAAAGTGATAAATACACAAAGACAGTTCACAATCAAAGAAATAACATAAGTGCAAAACTTTTCTACACATGTAATTTTTTTACCATAAATCAACAATAAAGAACAAAGTTTATGGTAAATCAACCATAAATCGACAATCTAACAGCAAATAAAGCATAAACCCTAAAGACCAAAGTTATGCTAAAAGTTTATTATTATCGGGTTACTAATAATAACATGATAATACTTAGGTACTTACTAGTGAGTAGCTTATGTAATCACTTTTTAGATCTGACTAAAAGATATTTTAACATACGTTTTATTGTTTTAAAAAATAGTGCATGTTATTTAATTTTTCTTAGATTTTTGAAACAAGAAACACATGTTATCTTTTAATTGGGTCAAATAAAAAAGTGAGCATATATGATACTCACTAGTGGGTAATTAAGTATTATCCATAATAATGTGTCTTTAGTTAGGATTGTTAACTTAGGGCTCGAAGTCTTTTTAAAATGACTAAAAGTATTTTTGGCAAACTGTTTTTGAGTTATAAGAACATTTAAAGTGATTTTTGAAAGAAGCATCACTTATGCGTTTCTTATATGAAACACTTTAAGTGCCTTTTCAAGATTCACTTACATTTTATAAAGAATTGATTCGAAAAACATTTTCACCAAAAACGCTTTTAACTATTTTAAGTATTTCACTACGAGCTCTTATTATTAGAATTGTATCTAATTCAAAATCAATTATCAGCTTAGTAGACGGAACGATTATTATGTATTAGTATAAAATAAAGGAAATTTTAACGAAAAGCTCATGGTACTGTTCACTTTAACGAAAAACCACATTTTTACACTAAAAAGTTAATCATGATACTATTCACGCTACCCTTTATTTTGTCCTTATCGTTAAAACTCAAACTTTTCAAGTCTTTTTCATTAGTTTTTCTTAAAATAAAACACAGACGTTTACATTATTCACCACACAAGTACTAATTAATTGTGACAGCTTATCAACTTAGCTTACCAATCTAACCAATAAATCAACAATCCTAACTACTGAATAAACTAACTCTATGAGCTGTTATCCGCTGTTGTACATTTTTTTCTTCAATACATGTCCACACTAGTAACCTCTGCATGACGGAAATTAAGTCTTGCGTTATAGTTTAAAAACATATTAGGGTTTGAGTCGGATGATCACGTTCTAATATGCTATTACGCATTGAACGACCTGCTTCAACATCACCTAATACATCATGCCATTACGCATGGGTTGCTTAATTATGTTTTTTTTAAAGGACAGCTGGTAACTTTGTTACGGCAGTCCACCATTCAGAGAGTTGGAAAGACTCACAGAGACACTTCAGCCTCTTCCAACCACCATCGTGTGATTTACCAGCACCAAGAATCAAACCCAAAATGTGACATGTGGAATACGGGACAGAAATTCGTCTCAAATTACTGAGTCACCCGTGGTGGTTGCTTAGTAATGTATTAAACCGTCTATATTATAAATTTCAATTCATAGATCATCTTTGCAAAAATCAATTCAATCCAAAATCATTTACCCATTCAATTGTCACGATGATATTTTAATATTTTTTAGATCATAGTGATTGTCAATTTCTTTGAATTCAATTAGATGCTTCAGATATTTCTAATTTGACTAATATTTTACAAACATGATCCAAGAGGTGCAATTTAAAAAATAAACAATTCAAATCGATGAAGTTAGATGTCGTTTGGACTCCACAACTCATCTCCGTCACTTTTCTTAAGGGGTGTGATATCCACACACCCCATTTTATTTCTCACACACCCTTTTATTTTCGGCTGTCAACTCAGATGAATTAAAAAAGATCAAAGGATACAAATTAACAAAAAAGTGTATGAATATCGCACCCCTTTCTTAAAGGCTCTGCATACGTGCATGGACATATAAGGTCCTAACACATGTGCAGCACTAAAAAAGTAATTTTCAAACAAAAGGTCCACCCTTACAACCAACCTAACATGTTTCCATCTAACGTGCTCATTTCCATGTGCAATTCTCTCTCTCTCTCTCTCTCTCTCTCTCTCTAGATCTTGCTTTCTTTCTTTCTCTCTCTCTCTTCCAGCTTTAAATCTCCAATCATATCAAACCTACCCCATTAATAACCAAAATCTTTGTTTCTTTTTAAATCTTGCAAGCATAATAACCAGAATCCTAAGGAGCCATGCTGTTCTACAGCCTAGGGCATCATCTAAACAGATATACCCAACACAACGAATCCGACATCAACAAAGTCTTACCCCACTTAATAGAGTTGGGTTTATGAATCTCAGAACGCCAACAAAGCCTTATACCAAACACAATCAATGAATTGTCAAAAGAAGAAAGCAAAACGGAAAGAAGAATATCATTAAACAATCACTAATGAGTATGTGAAAAGAATATCATACAACAAACTTTAATTTCTTTCATTTTTTTCTTTCTCACGATCAGTAGCAACTCAATCAAGCTGTTAGCAATACAAGGATCAATAACTGAAGGTTCACGCACGCATGAGATTTAGTGACATAAAGATCGCGGAAAGAACGAGAAAAAACAATAAATACAATAAATTTGTGATACCTGCTGCTTTACCATATCTTCCCCATCCCAACTATTTCAAGTCTCTTTTTCTTGGTTCCAAAATGTTATAGTCCATTTCTTTTATCATCGACAATCCATTGAATCAAAGGAGTCAGCAAATCCGGAAGGTTTTGAAGGGATGCTTGATTGAGTTTGAGAGAAGGACATATCATCAAACATCCTAGAAGTACCTTCATTGGCTTGCCATCTTTGCAACGCTTGCGGAAGGCTCATGTGCAGGTCGATGCCAGAGTTTTCTTCTTCATGGGTGGTAGGTTTCCAGTGCTCAACAAGAGGACCGAGGATGTTGACAGCATGTCCCATGTCTGGTCGCTGGTACGGCTCACGAGCAGTGCAGTGTCCTGCCAGCTCAGCAACTTTGTATATGCTTTCCATTGTCTCCTCATCGGGGTCAAGAGTTTGGTCAATAGCCTTTGGAATGTTTTCTTTGTTGACAAGGACTCTGCGGAACCATGAGACCAAATGAGACCGTTCATCGGGCATTGTATCATCTAGAGCTTTTCTACCGCTTATCAACTCCATCAAAACCACTCCGAACGCATAAACATCTACTTTCGTAGTGACTCTGCCAGTAGCTGATTATAGGAACACAAATCACATCAATGTTCTAGAATAACGACACAACGACAATTAAATCATAGAGAAAAAACGCAAATTCACAATTTCAAAGTGACAACAAATTTACAAAACTCCTAAATGGTAGCATCTGTTCCCAGCGAATTCAAAAGTCCAGTTCAACAAATTATGTAAGGGTATTATATTGTCTCTTTTCTAGTCAAAACAAAACAAAACATGCAGTGGAGACAAATACTATTTCCTCCTCCAAAGGAATTGGTTGACATGTTCAATGCAATTCAGTGGCAATATTAACTTGCAGGTCTGCGCATACATATATAAGTTAGCTTGAAATGCTGGAAGTCTGGAATGACTGAAGCTTAGGCAAATGCACGATTGTCCAATTAATAGATGAATATCTAAAAATTAGAGTGTTTCTCTTACCTGCATATTCTGGTGCGAGATACCCGAATGTCCCTGCCAACCTTGTCTCAACAGAATACTTCCCGTCGGGCGCGTTTTTAACCAGTCCGAAGTCAGCAACCTTGGCCCTCATGTCATCGCCCAGAAGTATGTTTGAGGGCTTTAAATCTCTGTGAATGAAACTTTGTTGAGCCAAGCTGTGCAAATATTCCACTCCTCGTGCCACATCCAATGCTATTGTTACTCTCTGCTTCCAAGTCAATGGAGGCACTCCAATCTCGCGCCATTCAAATAAATGCTGTGTTAAAGTCCCTTGGGGCATGTACTCGTAGACCAATAGTCTCTCGTTGCCATTGATACAGGATCCCAAAAGCGCAACCAAATGCCTATGCCTGACCTTAGTAAGGACCGCAATTTCTGCCTGAAACTCATTCAATCCCTTAGTGCCTACTGCCACAGATTCCATCCGTTTGACGGCAATTTTAGTCCCATCATGCAATTCGCCTTTATAAACAATTCCAAATCCTCCTCTGCCTAATATGTTGTCCTCGCTAAAATTGTTTGTCACTTGTCTTAGAACTTGGATCGAAATCGCAACATTTCCACCCTCAAAAACATGAAGGTCACCACTGCTCTGGCTTTGCAGTTCACTTGTAACTCCATTGTACCCATTTGCGCTACTCATAACATCACTCTTAGCAATTTCTATCCCAGTTAATGGATTATCCACCCTTCCAAATTTCTTATGCTTTTTACTAGCATAACATTTGTAGGACACAAACAATACTACCACAACGAAAATAACAACGGCAACAACTATACCAGCAATCATACCAGGGGAAACCGAAGGACCATTTGACGCCTGAGCCTGACTCCCACTAGGAGTAGTTCCATTAGAACCAGAACCCGACGGAGTGCCTCCTCCACCTCCAGTGCTCGGAGTTGTCCCAATCAACACATTACCAGTTGTAACTAACTTCACCGTAGATGGAAATTTCGGAATTGCCCCACTTAGATTGTTGTTGGAAACATCAAGAAGCTGAAGCTGAGTCAAGTTTAACAAGCTATCCGGTATCGACCCAACCAAATTGTTACCACTCAACACCAAATTTTTCAAAGATGTCAGATTGGCAAAAGCAGGCGAAATGGTCCCATTGAAATGCTTCTTGTCAAAATTCACTGTGAAAACCTTTCCCTGTGGATCACAAACAATGAAGCTCCATCCACTGCAAGGCTTGTTACCTGTCCACGAATCAGCAAGCAAAACCGGGTATCCGAAAGCCCCTGCAACCTCAAGCAGCGTGGTGACCAGCGGATCACAAGTCCCTGGAGTTGTTTGACAAAAGCTATTACCATCAACTGTGGATTTCTCCACAGTGGACCCGAAAGCCGGCATTGGACCCTGCAGCTTGTTGTTGTCCAACGAAACGTTCTTCAAAGAAGATATGGACATCAATGTGGCGGGCACAATGCCGGTAAACTGGTTATCGCGGAGCTGAAGATCGAACAAAGTTGCACACTTTGAGAGGTCTGGGATCGGACCGGTGAATTCGTTCTTTTGAAGCCAAACCTGGGACAACTGGGTCATGTTTGCTAAGACTTCAATGGTGCCAGACAACCCAAGTAGCTGATTGTTAAGCCAGAGGTTCTGAATCCCAGATCCAGAAAACGTTTTGGGCAAAGGACCAGTAAAGTTATTGTAAGAAAGCCTCAGGCTCTGCAAGTTCGGAAACGAATCGAACACATCAGGCAACGACCCATATAAATTCACATTACTTGCAGCAAAAGTGACCAAGCTGGAAGCTTCAGTGAGCTCCGAGGGGAAAACCCAAGAGTCGAGATTCAAGTTCTGGCTCATGCTCAAAATCTGCAAGCTCGAGAGGCCCGTGAAGCAGCCGGCGGGAATGGAGGTGAAGTTGTTGGTGTCGAGGTAGACTTCTTGGAGGGAAGAGAGGTTGGCCAAAGAAGGAAAGGCGCCGGAGAGAGAGTTGCTCTGGAGAGAGATGGTGGTGAGCTGAGAGAGAGAGTTGAGATTTGAAGGGAGAGAGCCGGAGAGACCTTTGGAGGCTAAGTTGATGGCGGTGACTCTCTCTGAAGGGTCGCACTTGACACCGTCCCACTGGCAGTAGGCGGTGCTTTTTGACCAGCCTTTGGGTGCGGGGCTGAGGCCTGCTGCGATTTTTGACATGACGTCGGAGTCGTCGGCGGCGGTGGGGGTGGTGGCGATCAGGTGAAGGAGAGAGAGAGCTAGAATGAGAGCTTGTAGGATTTTCTGCTTACCCATTTCTGGGTTTCTGGAGAGAGAAACAGAGAGATGGGACTGGTTTTTTGGTTTGGTGTTTCTGTTTTTGGTTTAGAGAGGGAGGCGTTTTGTACAGGAAGACAACGAAAGGAAGTATGCTGCCCCTGTTCGCTACGGCTGTGGAAGCCTTAGAAGTTAGGTTTTCTTCTTTTTTATTTTTTAATTTTTTTTTTCTTTTATCCATCTTCTTTTCTTTTTTAAATTTGTATTATAGAATGTATATAAATACCCCATTTCAAATGAATCCATTATTGAAAAATATAGGCGCTTAGCAGAATTGAGATATTTTGAGTTCGGTTGAAATGTTTTAAAATGAGAAACGACTTTTGGTGGAAATGTTTTTGAAAAATTCATAATAAAATTCAAGTGGATTCTGTAAAAAAAAAAAAAACAGTTTAAATATTTTTTACAAGAAGCATATATCTCGTGTTTCTTTCAAAAAATACTTAAAGTGTTTTGGAACTCAAAATCAGTTTCATCAAAAACACTTTTCGTTATTTAAAATCATTTTCAAACGAGCCATTTAGGTCTAAATTTCATGGATGACGAGTTGGAACCTACTTTGTCCTCTCACCATTTAAGAGTTTGTTTGGAAGTGTTTTTAAAATGACTAGAAATGCTTTTAGTGAAAATATTTTTAAAATCAATTCTTAGTAAAATTCATGTAGATAATGAAAAAAACACTTAGAGTGATACGTGCTTCTTCTAAAAAAAACTTAAAGTACTTTTGAAATTAAAAAATAATTTCAGAAAAAACATTTTCCATCATTCTAAAACCACACCTAAACGAGGCTTAAGTATATCGACAGCAATTTTCAACTTTCCATAATAATATGCTCTGATAAAGCTTTTTGTTTTTAGAAAGTAAAAAAAAAAAAGGGAAAAGAGAAAAAAGGTTGATGTGGGTCACACATGCATATGAGAGGCCCAAAGACGCAAACTGATACACTCTGGACTTGAAGTGGCGGTGGGTCCCCCAAGTGAGAATGAGCTGGTGCTTCACTGATAACGCGTGGACCTCCTCCCACCGTTTCAGGTTCAACCAAAACGGCAGAAAATACTCCCGCCGTCATCACACCGGTGGTTTATTCTTTCGGAAATTTCCCGTAATTGACGCCAGTTGCGGATTTCTCGTTTGATCATCAGTCAACTTCACGTTGAGGCCAAGCCTCCCCTTTTGAGAATTCTTTTAGCGTGCTGAGTACGATCCTGTACAAAAACACAGTGGTGGTAGACCAAACATTCGTGTCGTGTTTTTCGTGTTCATGCCGTTTTGGTGTCATACCCGATATCTTAACGGGTCGTGTCGTGTAACACTCATTAAAATGACCCGACCCGAAATCGACCTGATAATATTAACAGGTAATATGACCCGACCCGTTATCCGTTAAGGAAAAAATATTTTAAATCAATAAATAATCAAATGAAAAAACATAATACTAAATAAGTATATACATACCATATTATCACATTCAAAACATAAAAACACATTTGTCTTTCAAGTATTACATATTTACATACTCGAAATAAGAGCATAATAAAAAATAAAAATAAAAACATTAGCACTATCTTCTCATTTATCCTATGATTATTGTTTAAGTAAAGTCTTTAATAGTTTTTTAATTAATGTAGAAGTGTGAAAAATACAGAAAAAATATATAAACACTCGTAATGACAAACTTCACAACTTTCATGAAAGGCTTAACTTTGAAATGTGCCACTATAATCATATAAATCATAGATCAAAATTTAACTGTCGATTGTTGTTTACATTTATTCTTCATTTTTATCACCAAGTTTTGTTTTTTCAGATTTTCTTTTTCGAAAACATGATCTATTAGAGGATACAGGAAGATGAACGGTTCGGATCGTTGATATTATGTTCAGAGTTTTACTGTTAGTGAAAATATTGCTTGGTGTTTATAAAGTCTCTACAAACTATATAACATCGACTCATATTTCAATTAACTGTAAATATCATAACGTGATATCAAAGATCTAAACCGTTCATCTTCCTACATCCCCCAGAAGATCATGTTTTCAAAAAAGAAAATTTAAAAAATGAAATTCAATATAAAGAATAAAGCCTAAACGACAATTTACGGTTAAATACAAATTTAAGGTGTATGGATTATGGATTATAGTGTTGGATTTCGAAGTTGACCCATTCACGAAAGTTGTAAAGCTTGTCACTACGAGTGATTGTGTATATATATATATATATATATATATATATTTACATTTCTTACACTTCTACAATAATTATTATTAATTTTATTACTTTTACACTCAAAATAAAAAATACTATTCATGATGGTTTGGATGGTTTTAAAAATTTAAACGATAATCTAAGTGTAATCATTGTCTACTATTAGAGAATGATGAATCACGAGTGTTTATATATTCTTTCACATTTTTCATACTTGTAGGGGTGTCTTATTGCCTATACTAATACTATACTAGTTGATTTTAATTTTGGACAACAGCATGTTGAGTAAAATTTATCATATTAATGATAATAAGAAACTCTCATAATAAAAATAAATAAATGAATAAAACTTAATTTTTTTAACTTATATAGAATAATAATACAAAAAATATATTTAATATAGAATATACTAATATATACAATATGGCTATTGTATTTTATAATAAATTTTTTAGTAATTAAACTTTAAAATTATAATTTATTTTTCTTAACGGGTCGAAATGGATTACTCACGTGTTACCCGCGTGTATACCTGTTAAGAAGCCGTTATTAACGTGTTCTTAACGGGTCACTCAATAATGACCCGATTAGTTATCGTGTTGACCCGAAACCCGTTATTTTTGTGTCGTTTTCGTGTCACCGTGTCGTGTAAGAAATTGCCAGGTCTAAGTGGTGGAATTAGGATGTTTAAATAATGGGGTTGTAATCACTATTAATTAACTAGTCTCTCCGCACGCGCTCACGCGCATGCAAAATGCATTTTTTAATCACGGGCACTTCGCGCCCCTTAAGATGATATGTTATGTCAGTTGATTTATTTCTCATACCGCATCCTAAAAATAAAATACAACATACAATTACAAATATAAAGAAATGGAATATAATTAAGTCGCGTGTAAAATGCGTGATAAAGGAAAGGCTTCTTACATGTGCAGAAGCATATTCAAAGAGAGACAATTTTTTTTAATCAAGGGCGCTCACGCCCCTTAAGATATGTTGTATTAGATGTTTTATTTACCATGTCATAAAAACAAAATTCAACATACAATTGCAAATGAAAAGAAATAAAATATAATTAAGTCGCATATAAATGTGTTGATAAGCTACAATATATTTTAACCTGCCATTCAGGTTCTTTGGAACATGATAAGCTACAACATATAGCCATTGTAGAATTTCAAGTTGTTGCGGAAACCAAACCAGTACGCTGCCTCACATCGACTCCCTACATTCCATCCTTATTATTTGAAATTAATGAAGCTATAAATATTTAGGACAGAGTAAAATTTAATTATAAAAGCATATAAATTCAACAACAAAAGTGAAATGAAGTCAAGTGAATGAAGGCAAGCATATCTGAACTGTAGTTTACAAACTGTCACGGATTACACACACAAAATAAACTTCAAAGGAAGTCCAAATTGATAACCGATCGGTTTGGGAAAGAGTGGCAAATGTTGAAAATTTCAATGAAGACTTACCTCACATCGCATCAACTCTTCAAAGACCACCCGAAAAATCTCAGAAGAAAACTATATGCCAAACAACCATTAACTGGACAAAGTCGAGTTTCCCTTACATTTTGATTTAGAGTCGACTATCATGCATAAATTTCCGGAGGCCTCTTTACTGAGCTTTAAGCATCTTCCCAGGTTTAGTCCTCGTTTTTCTCCAAGAAATCAAAACCTCCACATCCTTTGCTGTTCTTTGATTAAGTGTAATATTGGGCTTCTCAAGTATCTTACAACTAAGCAACAAAAATGCGCTTCCTAGTTTCACATTGCCATTGTTTAACAAAGAACCCTAAAATATTTTCAAAGAAAGGCTTGAACTGGACAATGTCTGGTTTGATAGAACCTTTACAATTATAACCCAGTAATGCAAGTTTCTAGTAGATGAAACCTAAACTTCTGACACCAAACATAAAAATAGCAACACCAAAGAATTCTAAAAGTAAATGTATACGGAATACATTGGTTATATAGAAAACCAAGAAAGATACAATCTTGGTGCAAATAAAGCAAAGTTAAAATACCAAGAGCAAGATTATGCTATTAAATAAAAGAAAAGTGCGATCCATTGGAATATCTACAAATCTAATCCAAGAATAGAAACCAAAACCCTAACTTTCTCAGAGAAATTTGGACAGAAAAATCGTAGAAAGAAAGCAAGAGGGATATACCCCAAACCCCATGCCTGGCTCTGGCTGTAATTGTTGGTGATAAATGCTTAGGAGAGAAAAGCTTTAACCTTTCACTCGCTTTTGGTTCCTGTAGCCACAACTGACATTCAGACCCCCTGCCCATTCTATTTCAAATAATCACATAATATCTTTGGCCTTGTCTTCTTAACCCGAAATCATAATCTTACAATAAAAAAGAAACCCTTGTTTGTTCCGGTCAGAATTTGCATTATTACTTGAGATAATCAAAGGAAAATCAAAATCTGTCTCCAACAAATTTTTCAATAAGCAATTAAATCAATTGGGTAATCTATGAGAATGCAATTAAATTGACAAAAAGAAATCAAGCATTAAACTGGTAAAATTAGTAGATGTGAAATGATAAATAAGGAGGGATGAAAAAGTGAGAGAGAGAGATATATCAAACCTTGTTAAAAATGGCGGGGTTTAAAAAGGGCTATGTCCCCTCCTACGCTTTGCTCTCTGGAATTTGATGTTGGTTAACAAGCTATCAGATAAATACTCAACTACACATCATATGAAAACATTATTTACAACAAAATAATATTATTCAAGTTAGAGAATTATAATGACTATAAATCAAAACTCCATTAACGCAATGCAGTAGACAAAATTACGATGAATAATCTAGAAAGTGTTACCTATTGAAAAGACACCTTGCACGTAGAGCACAAAACCTGTTGAAAAGATACCTTGCATGTAGAGCACAAAACCCAGAACAGCAACAACCAAAAAGAGGAAATTTGTGATATTATTCAATGTACTAGGCACTCCTGTTAAAAACTCATGTATTAAAAGCACAATTGAATATGAACACAAATCTAATTCTGAGTCATCAAAGCAAATAATTCATACACAATTGAAAAAGATGTATAAATGGGTAGAGAATGAAAATATGAATTACTAACCCGATGGATTATTTGATTTTCGAAGAAGAAATTTTCCCGAAATATCAGATCTTCACCAATCTTTATCGTTGATTTTGTCAAACTCTTGATGTTGGAATAAATTGAAACCACACATTGAACTCAAAGAAGACGAAAAGTGATTCCCTTTTGATCATCCAACTGTATACAGATGATATGTGGGTAGTTACTGTTGAACTTCTCACTAAAATCACACATCAGATTGTGGAAATTATTTAGAGAAAACTGCTAACAGGTTGGAGCCGTTTTCTCCGTCGTGTTTGAGGGTTCATCACATACGCATTCTCTTTTTTTCCTTGAGAGATTATATTCACACACCCCAAATTACTTCTCTCACACATTTTTAATTTTTTAATATTTTCTACACACCACTAACACTTGATAGAAAAATATTAAAAAATTAAAAAGGTGTGGGAGAAGTAATTTGAGGTGTGTGAATATAATCTCCTTTTTTCCTTTTAACTTTTAAAACATTTTTTTAATTTTAGTTTTCTTTTCCAACTTTTCCGTTTGCACTCCTTTTTTTTCTTGTTGTATTTTTTGTCATTTGTTTTTCTCACTATGTAAATGTTTTTATTTTATTTTTATTTTTCAATACAGTTTTTTTTTAGGGAACTTTAACGAAAAGCTCCCGGTACTGGTCACTTTAACGAAAAACCACATTTTTACACTAAAAAGTCAATACTAGTACTATTCACTTTACCCTTTATTTTGTCCTTATCGTTAAAACACAAAGTTTTCAAGTCATTTTCATTAGTTTTCCTTTTTTTTTATTCATTTATTTATTTTTACTAGTTTGGTCACATGTCTGTGTTATGAAAGTTGAGTCAGCCAAACATGATTTTGTATATTTCTTGCTTCTCTGGGGGCATTATATATACTAACAATAATCATTAACCTTCCTGCATCTCCTATATTTATTTCTGCATGTGTTCCTAAATCACTAGAGATATATGTAAGAGTGCATGTGAGTTGAAAGGGTTGGTTTGTGAGTTCGACTTCCTATAGTATATGTACTTTGAGTTATAGTGTAACAACCCATTTCGAATTTTACATATCAAAAATGGTATTTTTGTATTTTCACTTTAATTTCTCTTCCTCCCAAGCTCTCTTTCTCTCTCTTCAAGCTCCTCCCCTCTTCTCTTAAACTCACATACAGGCCCATTGGCAGTCACCACCTCATCCACCCCCACCTAAACCTCTCCGTGTGATCCACGAAACTTGGAGCAAGGTTGGAGCACACCCAAAACCTCCCAGTTCTTGTAGTGCCGTGGCATTGCCACTGTGAATCTCCTTCTCCGACGAGATTTCTCGTCCCTTCACTTGGTGAGCTTCAGAACTCTCTCTAATATTTCTCTTAGATCGATCAAACTCTAGTTAGAACTCATTTTAAGTGCTTTGGTGAAGGTTGTAGTGAGAAACAACTAGGAGGTTTATTTTTCCAGATTTTTCGGCCAGTCTGACGGCTTTCGAGCTAGTTTCCAGCCAAACCACGGTGAGTTAGCTGGCATGCAAGGTATCAATCTCTTTGTCTCGTTGAGTACTACAACTTTGCTTTATGTTTCACCCAATTTCATTGACTATTGAAGACGTTATACTCATTTGAATCATACTCAGTTTTCGGCGAGTCCGACAGCTTTCAAGGCGCTTTCCAGCCAAACCACGACAAGTTAGACGTCATGCGAGGTACCATTCTCTTTGTCTCTTTGAGAACTACAATTTTTATTTTCGTTGGACTTGATTTTGTCGAGTATTAACAAAGTTATGGCCGTTTAAAGTTGGTGTAGCTTTTCGGCCGAATTCAGGTATTCTCCTTCAATTGGGTCCGGCAACCCATACTTTGAACTCAGATCGGGCTTTCAAGCCCAAAACTAATCAAACAAGGCCCTTTGGGCCGAGTCGAACCCGGGTCTTAGGCCCGCTAAGCCTAACACAACCATTTCCTTTTTCTTTGTTTTCTTTTGTTTAAATCCAAAAACCCTTGGGTTGGGGTTTCAAGCCCAGGCCCGTGTGTGTGCAACCTAGGGCTTTCAGACATTTTGAAGCTAGATAGGGCTTAAGGCCCGTGAAACCCCCAACCCTTTTTCCTATAAACCTAAACCCAACCCAATTCCTTCAAGCACTAAACCCAACTAAACCCTAAACCCAACCCACCTAAAAGTTTAAGCCTAAGCCCTTTACCTAAATCAGCCAACTCAAATGGAATATTCTGTGGAATATTCCGTTAAGGAATATTTTTAGAATATTCTCTTGTTGACTTTTATGAAAATTAACCAGGACTCTTCTTAGGGTAATTCGATGTCCTGAATCCATTTTTGACGTCCGTTTTCTTAAAATTCAATTGTTATAATAGAGTTTTATTAATTGGACCCTTTATGTGTTTAGGGGTAATTAATTGGACCCTTTATGTGTTTAGGGGTAATTGGACCTTTTATTTCTGCATGTGTTCCTAAATCACTAGAGATATATGTAAGAGTGCATGTGAGTTGAAAGGGTTGGTTTGTGAGTTCGACTTCCTGTAGTATATATACTTTGAGTTATAGTGTAACAACCCATTTCAAATTTTACATATCAAAAATGGTATTTTCATATTTTCACTTTAGTTTCTCTTCCTCCCAACCTTTCTTTCTCTCTCTTCAAGCTCCTCCCCTCTTCTCTGAAACTCACACACACGCCCATTAGCAGTCACCACCTTATCCACCCCCACCTAAACCTCTTCGTGTGATCCACGAAACTTGGAGCAAGGTTGGAGCACACCCAAAACCTCCCAGTTCTTGTAGTGCCGCGGCATTGCCACTGTGCATCTCCTTCTCCGGTGAGATTTCTCGTCCCTTGACTTGGTGAGCTTCAGAACTCTCTTTAATATTTCTCTTAGATCGATCAAACTCTAGTTAGAACTCATTTTAAGTGCTTTGGTGAAGTTTGTAGTGAGAAACAACTAAGAGGTTTATTTTTCCAGTTTTTCGACGAGTCTGACGTCTTTCGAGCTAGCTTCCGGCCAAACCACGACGAGTTAGCCGGCATGCAAGGTATCAATCTCTTTGTCTCATTGAGCACTACAACTTTGCTTTATGTTTCACCCAATTTTGTTGAGTATTGAAGAAGTTATACTCATTTGAATCTTACCCAGTTTTCGGCGAGTCTGACAGCTTTCGAGGCGCTTTCCGACCAAACCACGGCGAGTTAGACGTCATGCGAGGTACCATTCTCTTCGTCTCTTCGAGAACTACAATTTTTATTTTCGCTGCACTTGATTTTGTCGAGTATTGACAAAGTTATGGTCGTTTAAAGTTGGTGTAGCTTTTTGGCCGAATTCTGGCCTTCTCCTTCAATTGGGTCCGGCAACCCATACTTTGAACTCAGACCGGGCTTTCAAGCCCAAAATCAATCAAACAAGGCCCTTTGGGCCGAGTAGAACCTGGGTCTTAGGCGGAACCCGGGTCTTAGGCCCGCTAAGCCTAACGCAACCATTTCCTTTTTCTTTGTTTTCTTTTGTTTAAATCTAAAAACCCTTGGGCTGGGCTTTCAAGCCCAGGCTTGTGTGTGTGCAACCCAGGGCTTTCAGACCTTTTGAAGCTAAATAGGGCTTAAGGCTCGTGAAACCCCCAACCCTTTTTCATATAAACCTAAACCCAACCCAATTCCTTCAAGCACTAAACCCAACTAAACCCTAAACCCAACCCACCTAAAATTTTAAGCCTAAGCCCTTTACCTAAATCAGCCAACTCAAATGGAATATTCTGTGGAATATTCCGTTAAGGAATATTTTTAGAATATTCTCCTGTTGACTTTTATGAAAATTAACCAGGACTCTTCTTAGGGTAATTCGATGTCCTGAATCCATTTTTGACATCCGTTTTCTTAAATTCAATTGTTATAATAGAGTTTTATTAATTGGACCCTTTTTGTGTTTAGGGGTAATTATTGGTGACAATTTCCTGTTCGCTAGTTTGCGTGGCTCTTCGGCGGCTAAGTATCTGTGAGTGGACTCCTTATAAAATGCATGTTTTCGTAGTAGAATTGTACACATGAAAAACATGATTTTATGATGACGTTTTATGAAATGCTTTATGATATATCGTGCTTACTGAGGATATTTTGAAGTATTACTATTTTTCCTATAACCCGTGTTCTTATAGAATATCTTATGGATGATGATATGATATTAAAACACATTTCGAACAATTCTTTATAATATAGATGATGAATGACTTTATACTATGAAGATGCTTTTCAAATGTACGTATGTTCATTGGTTTTGTAATTACCTAGCGGTCCACATTTCTGCCACGGGGTGACGGTTACAATGCTAGCATAGGGCTTGAAGGGTTTTTCCTCTAGATGAGTATTTCTACGGACTGAAAGATGGCATATGGCTTGGAGGGTTATGGACATTCACTAGTGACTATGCATATAAAAGTTATGTTTTTGAGACACTGCGCGACACGCTGGGTTTCAAAAAACCTATTTTATCATATATATGTGTTGTCATAAAACCTGGAGATTAGTATGTTGATAACTGTTTTATTATATATGTATATCAAATTGTCCACTCATGTTTGTTTTGCGTCCCTTTCAGGACTTAGAAACAAGGCATAAAATCCCAACGTCAAGGCGCTTCCACATCGGCATTTTCAAGTCCTCTCGGTGTGGGACCCATTCATTTGTCCATTCAATTTTATATTATTCTTTTAAACATTTTAAATTAGTTGTATGCTTTGAACACATTCCTTATTTGCATATTATTAACATTAAATTCATAAGTCTCATTTATTTCTCGTTCTCATGCAATTCTGAATGGCTTTCTTTACCCCTCGGGTGTCGGCCAACACGTGACCATCCTGATGGTCCCAGGACATCGAGATGCGAGCGTGTCATATAGTGCTGTTTTGTTGGTTAGAAAGGATTGTAGAAAAACGGTTGTAGGTTTATGTTCTTGTGTTTTATTACGTCCAAAACTAAGAGCTTTGAGCCAAAAATGAAGCATTCGAGAATTTTCTTCAAGTGTAATAGGAAACTGAAGTTCCTGATTAGGTTCTACTATATACATTTAGCATCATTAGTTAAAAGGCTTTGCTAATTTTTTTGGTATACTAGGTCGTGTTTCCAGCATACTGAAAAATTTCTCCCAAACAGGGCTTTTTTTTTTTTTTTTTTTTGGTAAAACCACAATTGGGTTTCATAAAGAAATTTCTCTCATATAAATGTGATTTTTGAGTCATCCCTAGCATTTTTGTTGTAAGTTACATTAAAACAAAGTTACACCATAATTTTTTTATATATAAAAATTTGAACTCAGGTGCAGAAGGGAGTGCACATTATTCTGACTAAAATTCTTATTTGTAACAGAGAGACTAAATTAGCAAATCAAATGAGTGTCCTTAATAGAAAATGAGCATGTTTATCTACGATTAGGTAATAATTAATCACCAACTCTCATGCCATTTAGTTTACAAAATTTAGTCTACAAATTTATTCTTCCTAACATTAGTCTTTGCAATAACAAGGGAGACAACTGCATATTTTAAAAGTAAAATAAAGATAGATGTGGATGCTATATATGACATTACAATTCCAAAAATCGACCAGTTATGTTTGCGTACACGTCTAAAATTCTACATAAATATAAGCTACTACAAACCAAGATACGGAAAAAAGGACAGCCATTTGTTTAAGATAACATCAATCTATCTGATCCAAGAAAGCCTTGAGATTCTTGTCCGAAGATCCACCTTCACTCACAGCCTCTCTTGCCAAATCTTTCCATTTCTTAGCATTCCTTCTCTTCTCTTCAGCAGTCTCCCCACTTCCCATGACCGACTCCAAACACCTTTTGAGCTCCTCACCCGTAACAATCCCCTTCTCATTTGGTGTCACCCTCACTCCTGTCTTCCAAGCGTCCTCTATCAACTTGGCATTCGTTCCTTGGTCCGTCCACTGAGGAAACGCCACGACGGGCACCCCCGAAGCCAAGCTTTCCAAACTTGAATTCCACCCACAATGTGTCACAAAGCAACCCAACGAAGGACTTGACAGAACCTCCACTTGACTACACCACGGCACTATCCTCCCTAGCTCTTCCAATTCCTCTCTGCAGCTCAACATCTCTTCTTCTTCCTTCGCCTCATTGTCTTCTCCCTTCTTCTCGTCTTTATCTCTAATAACCCACAAGAACGGACGGCCGCAATCCAACAATCCTTTGGCGATTTCCTCCATTTGGGCATTTTCCAACACACAAATGCTTCCGAAGGACACATAAATCACTGACCCTTCCGGCTTCAAGTTCAGCCACTCGAGGTACGGAGAGCCCTTTGATTTTTGGACAAGATCGCCTCCAAATGACTTGTCCGATGGATTGTTGCCGTCCAAGAAAGTGGTCGGAATCAATGGCCCGACTCCAATCAAATTGTACTTTTCAATTGCTTTTAAGGCTTCCGGCTCTAGTGCATCGAACGTGTTCACTAGAATGGTTGGGTGGGTTTCTCTCTCCAGCAGATCCATCTGTTCTTGTAATAACAGGAGGATGAAATTGTACAGATTTGTATCCACCATGAAGGAGGGAAGGTCTCGGTTTGTAAGAGATAATGGCAAACCTGGTAACTCTATTGAACATGGAAGGGCATCGTTCGTACCAGAACTAGTATTATCCCGGATGAGATCTTTGTACCCGTTAAAGAAATAGTAGTAGATGTCGAAAACCGTGGCTGGTTGAATCCAAAGCAGCACATTTGGGAGGTGAAGTTCATGCGCCACGTCCGCGGCCCAAGGGAGAATTATTGTGTAGACTAGGCAAGTGTAAGGGTGACCCTCGTTTGCACTTGAGACTACAAGGTCGGTGATGGCTTGTGCTCCGCGGCGCCGCAACTCCGACATGTAGTGGTCGATGTTGTCGCCGGGCTTAAACCCGTCGTCGTACCCATCAGAGAAGGGCGCATAAGTCAATCCATTTGGAATTGAGCCATTGCCTATGCGATGATGGGCTGAGAGACTGGTAACGAAGGTGACATGCGCACCTGTAGTGTTGATAAGGCGCTTGGCGAATTGGAGGGAAGGGTTGATGTGGCCTTGAGCCGGATATGTGACAAGTAGAAAGCGGTGTTGCACCATGGCAGCGTATGCGATTGCGGAGCTGCGCGGTGGAGCGTGGAGTTGTTGGAAGTAGAATAAGTAGGCACGTAGTTGACTGGTAGAAAATTTGGTGCTGTGGGCTTATTAGCTTAGTGAAGTTGAAATTCTTTGTGGGAGTATGTATTCAAGGTGGGGGATGCGGTGAGAGGACGGAAAGGCTTAAATAGGGGCTTGGGGGCAGAAATGTGACGTTTGTGGTGACGAATTGAAAGCGCGGGAGACAAAGCAAACGATGTAATTGTTGACTACTAGTTAAATGTTGATTAACGTGATTATTTTTTATTAATAATTTCTCACATAATATAAAAATTTAGTCTAAAAAATTAATCTATCTGACCTTATTCTTTTAAAATTGGTTTCGTCAAACTTCGTGGTACATCACATGGGCTAAATCCAACCTAATGTGGTACGACAGACAAATTAATTCATCATCGAAAAGCTGATAAATACACGTGAGTGTTTGATTTGTTAGTTTGATTTATTCGATCTGGTTTGGTTGGCCGAATAATATTATAGGCCTCGTTATGCTAGGCTTCGTAATCGTTAGTGAGGCCATGAATAATTGGGTACGTACTAAAGAGCCTATACGGTTCCGCAACTCGACCTTGAGGTCTTGTCCTCAATACTAGAAAAAAAAACTCAGAACCAAGACACGATTTGACGGCGGCGCGCTCCGGCACCCTAAAACTAAGGGAACCAAATTTGTTTTTTGTGGTCCTAAACCGAAAGGAGGCGTGTTGAAATATCTCACATCGACACAATGAAAAAGAAAATAAGAGTTTAAATATTATAATTTTACTCCAACTAATATTGAGGTTTTTTGTGATAAAAACCTCACACCTGTTAAACTATGCAAGTGCTAATTAACAAGTTGGAGACAATATTGATAGTGTTGGAAGTGAATCTTTATTCCGTCTTTCTGATAATTTGACAAGGCAAATGCACATAGGCGCCATATGTTGTAATTTAGTACGATATGAAGCTGTTTGGGCCCAAAATGTTGGTTTAGGCCGAGTGGGTCATTCTCGGTCCAAAAAAGTCTTGTAGTTAACATCAACATGGGCATCTCGGTTCGTGGGCCGCCTAGCCAAGGCTGGTCAAGTCCTATCAGGAAATGGAGTATTCCAGATAAATATAAGGTGGGTGAGTCCTATTGTAAGATGGATGAATTGGGGAGTTAAGTCCTGAGAGGATTTTCGGCCGGATGAGGATACTTAAACTTAGAAGTGAATGCGGCCTCATAAAAGGTTGAGTTCTAAGTCCTATTGAAAGTAGGACTGGCTGAGATAAGCTTGGATTAGAATGAGGAGTCCTAATCCGAATATAATTTTAATTTGATCGAAAGAAGGATTGTTGCTATAAATAAAGGGGGAAGTGCACCATTCAAAGCCCCTCCAATTTAACACACAAATCTATCATGCGCAAACTCTCGCTCTATGCGAAACCTTTGAACAACCTAGAGATTTTTATTTTCCTTTTCGCCGACACACCTTCAATTTGGATAAACAGCACTGTGAAGGCAGCCGATGATACATTCAGTTTGGATAAACAGCACTATCCCCATAGAATCTGCTGACCTTGGGACACCTTCAGTTTGGATAAACAGCGCACTTAACGCAACATCAACATATTTTACTCCCCGGCCGAGCTCGGTTGACAAGTTGCCATGCCCTGAACACAACTGA
This sequence comes from Crataegus laevigata, assembly GCA_963580275.1. Classification (NCBI taxonomy): domain Eukaryota; kingdom Viridiplantae; phylum Streptophyta; class Magnoliopsida; order Rosales; family Rosaceae; genus Crataegus; species Crataegus laevigata. The sequence goes on from OY756944.1 coordinate 2,182,429, forward strand.
ATGACATAGTTAGTTCATTAGTTACTCGGCATGCGTGCCATGTATGTTTGGTAGTTTTTAGGATCCATAGAAGCATAAAATAATAAGCAACCAAATATTTTTGGTGAAGTGGAATATGAAATACCACAACCGTTGGACTCATACTCTATTTTATATAATCTATTGCTTTAGATATCCTTCATCTTATCAGTACGTTATCCTAAATTCCTAATCCTGCCAGGATTACTAGTCAGACTAAACTTCCCTAATTAAGCTAGATGGTTGTAGTATTGTCTTTAGTCAAGCATGCATGATGAGTGCATGAATTCGCTTTCTATTTCTCATTAAGTTAATAGTACATAACATGGACTAGTAGGTTTGACGTGGTCAGAGAGACGAGCGAATTTAGTGACCACAAACTGATAAATACACATAGAAATTTGTGATTTCTCTAGTTAGGGGCCTAGGGCCCCGTTTATCATATGCCGAATTTGATTGGTCTAGCTGCATCAAAATCTAAAAATGATTGGTCTAGCTGTATCACACTAACTTTCGTTTGACGACAACGATGTCTAGACACGCAAAGACTAACCATATTGATGACGTATTTTATAGGAGAGGTGAGCATGCCAACAAATGCTAAAAGTGTGGCCTGTTGTCACGCTTTTAGTAATAGCTACTCCAACAAAGACATGCTTGCTCTGTAGGTATTGCCTCCTTTTCTTGTACTGTTGTTGACCTTAAAAACTATCAAATTTACATGATGCGCATGCCGAGTAACTAAGAACTAACAAGGTTCTTCTTGTAGTTGATGCGGGTGTGCCACCTCGCCACCGAGGTGAATCAGGTGAGTGAAATGTGTGTGGTGGTGCGTGGTGTCAATTGTCCTGCTAGCTTCTAGATCTAGGATTTTGCTAACTTGAAGACAAGGTTGCTAATCTCGCAGCGAAGTTCAATCAATGATTCCGCTTTTGTTGTGCCGAAGGGGTAACCTAAGAACACATCACTTCGCTGAAGCTGATGAGATGATCGCTTGAGACGAAAGAATAGAGAATTCCTTGTCCGCCGAGACTTGAATAGATAACCAACAAGGATAGGAGAGTTGTTTAACCAAACTAAATGTCTCTTAAGTCAGGCATGTTCTAAGCCTCCAATGCTATTTAACCAAACTGAAGGTGTCGCTGGTTGTTAACACAGTGATGTTTAACCAAACTATATATTTGTCAATGAGGAAGGGTTAATGAGTAATTAGTATTTTTTTTTTTAGGTTGTGGAGGGTAAAAACGTTGATTTGTGTGTGAGTGACTACAGTCGAGGAAGGAACGCCTCTAGATCTAGGGCTCTAGAACCTAAACACAAGGTTGCTTAATTCACTGCAAAGTTCAGGATATTCTGCACCAGGTTAGGCAACTTCAACTATATCCTTGAAAATATAAGTATGCCGAATAGGTATCAGGCTGTAACGGCAAAGATACTCAAAGGAAATGAGATCTTTTTTGTGAATGTTGTTTGGTTGTCTGAATGTCGAACTTCCGAATGCACTCGCAAGTAACAAATCATAGAATATCTCACTTCGCCAAAGGAGCTGATAAAGTGACTACTTTCAATGAAAGTATCAAAGACTCTTCGTTGGCCGAGACTTGGAGGTAACCAACTAAACCAGAAGTAGTACTGTTTAACCAAATTGAAGGTACTCCTAGGCCGACAAGTTCAACGGCTCCAGTGACTATTACCCGAACTGAATATGTTTCTGATTAGCCAGCCCAATGATGTTGCAACAAAGTAAATATGTACTGACGGTGGGATTAGGATAATTGGTTATTTTCTCAGGATTGTGAGAAGAGTTTCTGGCAGAGCAAGGTTCTTTGCGTAGAGCAATTGAGTTGTTTGTTGAGTTGAAGGTGAATTTTCACGTTGCAGAGCCTCTCATATTTATAGGACGGCAATACTTTAGAAACAGGTTCCAAAACAATTCGAACTGCAGCACGCTCCAAGTTTCGAACTGCAGCACGCTTTTGGAGCTTTATCCCATTTTACTTGCTAACTATCTGATGCTTAAGTCCAGATAGCATCTCATGAGAAACAATTCTCATTTGGGGTCATGTGCATGACGAGGCCTACTTCCCTCCTAAGATGGGACTCTATCATTAGTTACATGGAAGATATCATATCCTTTGTGTTGGAACAGTTATGTTTTTATTTAAATATTTTAAATATATTTATATTTTGGTTTATTACAAATATTAAATATAAAACATAAATTGTTATTAACCTTTGATTGCAGACAGTTTTACATTTTATTCCCTACGGTTTTTGCATTTGATTGCAGACGGTTTGGCACTCCATAAATCCACATTAACTCCCTATTACTCCCCCAACGTCCACTGATTCATATTATATTATTTTCTTTGATTTGGACGTTTTGTCCGTTTCAATTTTTGTAACCCCCCCATTATTTCCTCAACGTTTCCTATTCATTTTATAATATATATATATATATATGGATAGACAAGAGGTCAGATGGTGATGAAAATAAAATATAAAAAAAAATACAAATTTACATATTTTGAATTCATAGCAACATATAGAGAGGGTGCAAGTTTGAAGGTTCTTCCATTGTGCAAAGAAGAATCTTATCAGAAGAAGGTTCTGGGCTGTTTTATCCTAGGGACGACGTGGTGTTTGTGAACTGCTTGCACACTTTGGGCAGAGCCGCGAAACGTCTTAAAGAGAGCGACTTAGTCCGCGACTCATCCCAAGAATCATTCACCACTCAAGGATTCTACATTTTTCCGGGTAACTTCGTTCCTTTCTATTTCAGTTTACAACAATTTTAAGACGAGTCAATCTGCCATGGAAACTGAAAACAACACCACACTTGACCTTAACAAGCCTTCCAAGTTTGAGGGTCTCCACTTTAAGCGTTGGAGGCACAAGATGTTATTTTTCCTCACCACAAAAAAATTGGCTTCCTTTTGCACCACTGTCAAACCAACCCTCCCTGAAGAGCCCACTATTGCACAAACCAAAGCTTCACAAACTTGGATTGAAAATGATTTTCTCGCTAAGAATTATATTCTTAATGGATTGTATGATGATCTTTATGACTACTACTCTGATTATGGCACTGCTAAACATTTATGGGAGGCACTTCAGAAAAAATATGACACTGAGGAAGCTGGGGCTAAGAAATTTGCTGTTAGTCGTTATTTGAAATATTAGATGGTTGATGATAAATCTGTTGAAGCACAATCTCATGAATTACAAAAAATTGCTCATGAAATTATTTCTGAAGGCATGGTTTTAGATGATCAATTTCAGGTTGCTGTCATCATTGATAAGTTGCCACCAACCTGGAAAATTTTCAAGAACTCACTCCGCCACAAGACAAAAGAGTTCTCCCTGGAAAGCTTGATCACTCGACTTCGCATTGAGGAAGAGGCCAGGAAACAAGAATTGAAGGAGGAAATTTTGGTCGTGTCAAGCAGCCAGAAGGCTACCAATTTCAACCGGAACCAGACTCCAGCCGTGCTGAAGCCAAATGGGAAGAACATGAAGATTCAGAACAAGAATCACAACAAGCGCCTCAACAACAACAACACAAACAAGGTTCAGAATCTAAATCCCTCTCATCTTCAGAATAGGTACCAACCCCCTCATGTGCTGCTTCTGATTCGAGACAGTTTGAATGCTATAACTGTCACAAGCTGGGCCATCTTGCCCGAAATTGTAGAAATAAGAAAAGCCCTGCTCCACAGGCAAATCTTGTTGAAGAGCAACTGATTGCAATGATATCAGAAATCAACTTTGTTGATGGATCCGAGGTGTGGTGGGTGGACACTGGCGCTTCTCGCCATGTTTGCTATGATCGTTCCCTTTTCAAGACATATTCTGTGGCTGAGGGAAGGAAGGTGTTGTTGGGTGATTCGCACTCAACTGATGTTGCTGGTACTGGAGAGGTGGAGCTGAGGTTCACATCTGGAAAAACCATGATACTGAAAGATGTGATGCATGCTCCAGCGATAAGGAAGAATTTGGTCTCGGGCTTTCTTCTCAACAAGGCTGGGTTTACTCAAACTATTGGAGCAGATACGTATACTCTTACTAAAAATGGGATCTTTGTGGGAAATGGATATGCTACTGATGGAATGTTTAAATTGAATGTTGATGATAAAATGTCATAATTAAGTCACTTGATGTTGATTTTTATGAAAATAAATTTCCTTTAAACTTCGAAATAGTGGGGGTTCTAATTCTTCTAAAATTTATGAACCTACTGTCAGATACCCCTTTATGGGAGAAAACAATTCCAGCAGTTTTGATCCATTGTGATAGCACATCGGCTGAGCTATAAGAGTGGATCATATACGGTCTGAAGAAAACTTGGCTGATCCTTTGACGAAAGGACTAGCACGAGAAAAGGTTTGGAAAACCTCGAAAGGGATGGGACTAAAGCCCATAGAAAATTCAGTCATTTGTGATAGCAACCCAACCTATAGACTGTAGATCCCAAGAAATAGGTTCAAAGGGTAATAACAAGTCACAAGTGATATGAGTGAAGTCTTGCTAATTTTAATTTGGAAAATTATTCCATGTTCATCCCTAAGAAGCATGACATCCTGAAGCGATTTTAGGTTGAGATTTATTTTCTCTTAGTAAGGTCTATACTCTATGTTGAGTGGGATATCTAGCTACAGGAATATCCTTGATAGTCTTACCTATGTGAATGTGGAAGTGAGGCCGCTTCCTATGAAATCTTGGGCAAGTTTCTAGAGCGTTCACTATACTGGGATACAAGCACATGGCCGTAAAGTGCTGGCTTTTTGAACTTCACCTTAATAAAGTTATGTGTGTGGTGTTGTCAGAGATAGAGTTCAAAACTATAAGTTACTCTAGTATAATCTGGATCACTAACACTATGTACAGGTTCAAGTTGAGAAACACCTTTACTTATGCATAGCTTTATGATATGTTGCTTGATATATATTTTTTAAATAAAAACAAGTGGGGGATTGTTGGAACAGTTATGTTTTTATTTAAATATTTTAAATATATTTATATTTTGGTTTATTACAAATATTAAATATAAAACATAAATTGTTATTAACCTTTGATTGCAGACAGTTTTACATTTTATTCCCTACGGTTTTTGCATTTGATTGCAAACGGTTTGGCACTCCATAAATCCACATTAACTCCCTATTACTCCCCCAACGTCCACTGATTCATATTATATTATTTTCTTTGATTTGAACGTTTTGTCCGTTTCAATTTTTGTAACCCCACATTATTTCCTCAACGTTTCCTATTCATTTTATAATATATATATATATATATATATATATATATATATATATATATGGATAGACAAGAGGTCAGATGGTGATGAAAATAAAATATAAAAAAATACAAATTTACATATTTTGAATTCATAGCAACATATAGAGAGGGTGCAAGTTTGAAGGTTCTTCCATTGTGCAAAGAAGAATCTTATCAGAAGAAGGTTCTGGGCTGTTTTATCCTGGGGACGACGTGATGTTTGTGAACTGCTTGCACACTTTGGGCAGAGCCGCGAAACGTCTTAAAGAGAGCGACTTAGTCCGCGACTCATCCCAAGAATCATTCACCACTCAAGGATTCTACATTTTTCCGGGTAACTTCGTTCCTTTCTATTTCAGCTTACAACACTTTGCCCCGACAGGTTGCATGCATATCCACATGTGTTACAAATAACAAACCTATTTGATGTGCTTGTCACCGTGCCCATCTTAATAGTCATTTATCTTCTTTGTGATTACTCTGAGAAATTTAGCTACGAAGAAATGAAAGAGAAGAACAGAAGCTTAGAGAAGAAGGAATTTCAGAAGTCTTTGTATTCACTCTATGAAATATTACAAGTCTTTACAATGTGTTATATATCATCCAAGGAACATGGACTATTACAATAATACTCATTGTAACTAACTCTCTAACAGTATTAACTACTTGAGTGCTGGTAGCTATAACCAATAGACAACTGACTAGTGTCAATTGGTTAATACTCCCCCCCCCCTCAAACTGTGCGAGGATACTACTAGCAGAGTTTGGAACTACAACAATGCTTACACAGTGCTGATGTTGTTGTTGTCAGACATGTTTGAAGGCGATGGGCTGAGAAAAAATTGTAGGATCCTTATGTCGTTAGACAGATACCATGTAAAACTTAGAACACTCGGGAAATATTTCACTTGAATCACACACCATCAAACTGATGGAAGCTGTGTATTTATATTGGATAGAAGATTACATCAGGATTACAACAGGTTTTCAAAACCCTATTTACACGTTGGCTATCAATGTAAGACATACATATAAACACATGTGTGTCTTAGTACCAAGTTAACCAATTGTATTATCAGAAACTAAGAACAAGATATGAACCTAGACTAAACATGCTCATGAAAAACACTTGAACTTGCATAATAACTGACCTGCAGAACAAGAGATTGAAGATGACGCCATTGCAAATCTTTGAACAAATTTAACCTTCTCCTCTTTAACAAAGCACAAGTACTCTCCAAACAATAGGTATTCGGAACAATATATAAGCAGGCCTTTGCAAGACCAGTGGCTAAGTATATATATAGCAGTGTTCCAAGTATTCTCCTATTAGATTTCTTATGGAACTCAAATAGCTAAACCATATCACAATATGAATTAACCAGACTCATGATATTGAGTCAAATCCCATATAGAATTGGTATAGCTCAATCTCTCATAATTCTATAACAAATAGAATTTCCAGAAGCTTATCAACATGACTTTTCGATACAAAGATTTATACAATCCGGCTCTAAATGTTTGTCTCATACTCATACTCATACTCTTACAATCAACACGTTTGAATTTCAAACACCACAGATAACAAACACACAGCTAACAAACATTTGAATTTAAACAAGACCTAACAGATTTCATCTTGGATAAGGACTGATAACAAACTAGATAGTTTGTTTTCAACTGGAAGTCTGGCTTGGTCACATGTCTGTGTTATGAAAGTCGAGTCAGCCAAACATAATTTTGTATATTTCTTGCTCCTCTGGGGGCATTATATACATTAACCTTCCTGCATCTCCCAGATTTATTTTTGCATGTGTTCCTAAATCACTAGAGTTATATGTAAGAGTTCATATGAGTTGAAAGGGTTGGTTTGTGATTGTGAGTTCGACTTCCTATAGTATATATACTTTGAGTTATAGTGCTGTTTTGTTGGTTAGAAAGGGTTGTAGGTTTATGTTCTTGTGTTTTATTACGTCCAAAACTAAAAGCTTTGAGCCAGAAATGAAGCATTTGAGAATTTTCTTCGAGTGTGATAGGAAACTGAAGTTCCTGATCAGGTGCTGCTGTATACATTTGGCATCATTAGTTAAAGGCTTTGCTAATTTTTTTGGTATACTAGGCCGTGTTTTCCGCATACCAAAAAATTTCTCCACAACTGGCCTTTTTTTTTTTTTTTGGGTAAAACCACAACTGGGTTTTCATAAAGAAATTTCTCTCATATAAATGTGATTTTCGAGTCATCCCTAGTATTTTTGTTGTAAGTTACATTAAAACAAAGTAACACCATATTTTTTTTTATAAAAATTTGAACTCGGGGGTTGCAGAAGGGAGTGCACATTATTTTGACTAAAATTCTTATTTGCAATAGAGAGACTAAATTAGCAAATCAAATGAGGTGTCACTAATAAAAACTAAGTACGTTTATCAATGATTAAGTAATAACAAATCACTAACTTTCATGTCATTTAGTTTACAAAATTTAGTCTCTCTAAAATTACTATTTGCAATAACAAGGGAGACAACTGCATATTTTAAAAGTAAAATAAAAATAGATGTGCATGCAATATATATGATATTACAATTCCAAAAGTCGACCAGTTGTGTTTACGTAGCCGTCTAAAATTCTACATAAATATAAGCTACCACCAAACCAAGATACAGAAAAAAGGACAGCCATTTGTTTAAGATAACATCAATCTATCTGATCCAAGAAAGCCTTGAGATTCTTGTCCGAAGATCCACCTTCACTCACAGCCTCTCTTGCCAAATCTTTCCATTTCTTAGCATTCCTTCTCTTCTCTTCAGCAGTCTCCCCACTTCCCATGACCGACTCCAAACACCTTTTGAGCTCCTCACCCGTAACAATCCCCTTCTCATTTGGTGTCACCCTCACTCCTGTCTTCCAAGCGTCCTCTATCAACTTGGCATTCGTTCCTTGGTCCGTCCACTGAGGAAACGCCACGACGGGCACCCCCGAAGCCAAGCTTTCCAAACTTGAATTCCACCCACAATGTGTCACAAAGCAACCCAACGAAGGACTTGACAGAACCTCCACTTGACTACACCACGGCACTATCCTCCCTAGCTCTTCCAATTCCTCTCTGCAGCTCAACATCTCTTCTTCTTCCTTCGCCTCATTGTCTTCTCCCTTCCTCTCGTCTTTATCTCTAATAACCCACAAGAACGGACGGCCGCAATCCAACAACCCTTTGGCGATTTCCTCCATTTGGGCCTTTTCCAACACACAAATGCTTCCGAAGGACACATAAATCACTGACCCTTCCGGCTTCAAGTTCAGCCACTCGAGGTACGGAGAGCCCTTTGATTTTTGGAAAAGATCGCCTCCAAATGACTTGTCCGATGGATCGTTGCCGTCCAAGAAAGTGGTCGGAATCAATGGCCCAACTCCAATCAAATTGTACTTTTCAATTGCTTTCAAGGCTTCCGGCTCTAGTGCATCGAACGTGTTCACTAGAATGGTCGGGTGGGTTTCTCTCTCCAGTAGATCCATCTGTTCTTGAAACAACGGGAGGGCGAAATTGTACGGATTTGTATCCACCATGAAGGAGGGAAGGTCTCGGCTTGTAAGAGATAATGGCAAACCTGGTAACTCTATTGAACATGGAAGGGCATCGTTCGTGCCAGAACTAGTATTATCCCGGATGAGATCTTTGTACCCGTTAAAGAAATAGTAGTAGATGTCGAAAACCGTGGCTGGTTGAATCCAAAGCAGCACATTTGGGAGGTGAAGTTCATGCGCCACGTCCGCGGCCCAAGGGAGAAGTATTGTGTAGACTAGGCAAGTGTAAGGGTGACCCTCGTTTGCACTTGAGACTACAAGGTCGGTGATGGCTTGTGCTCCGCGGCGCCGCAACTCCGACATGTAGTGATCGATGTTGTCGCCGGGCTTAAACCCGTCGTCGTACCCATCAGAGAAGAGCGCATAAGTCAATCCATCTGGAATGGAGCCATTGCCTATGCGATGATGGGCTGAGAGACTGGTAACGAAGGTGACATGCGCACCTGTAGTGTTAATAAGGCGCTTGGCGAATTGGAGGGAAGGGTTGATGTGGCCTTGAGCCGGATATGTGACAAGTAGAAAGCGGTGTTGCACCATGGCAGCGTATGCGATTGCGGAGGTGCGCGGTGGAGCGGGGAGTTGTTGGAAGTAGAATAAGTAGGTACGTAGTTGACTGGTGGAAAATTTGGTGCCGTGGGCTTATTCGCTTATTAGTGAAGTTGAAATTTTTGCGGTAGTATGTATTCAAGGTGGGGAATGCGGTGAGAGGACGGCAAAGCTTAAATAGGGGTTTGGGGGCAGAAATGTGACGTTTGTCGTGACGAATTGAAGGTGCAGGAGACAAAGCAAAGATGCGAAGGATAATTGTGATTTGTGGTCCTCTCGATGCATGCATATAATATCATCATTTGGATCATCTTTATAATAGCGATAAGGTTTACATGTTCGGTAGACCTTACCTCTAAGAGATTGTATAAAATGTGGCAAGTGTAGCATTATTTTTATTTATATCATATTTTATAAATTATATGATTTAATTGTTGATGACTTAATTATTAGTTAAACGTTAATTAACGTGATTTTTTATTAATAACTTCTCACATAATATATAAATTTAGTGTAAAAAATTAATCTACTTAACATTATTCTTTTAAAATTGGTTTCATCAAACTTCGTAGCACATCACATGGACTAAATTCAATCTAATGTGGTATGACCAAGGTATAAAATATCGATGATATCGGAAATTTCGGTAGTCCAAAAACACGGAAATTTGGATGGAAATATCAGGATATTATCGATATCGATAAAAATTGAATAAAAACCACGGAAATTGTAAGAAAAACTTGGAAATTTTTATTGAAACTTTGTAGGATGTTTATTTAGTCAATTATCTATTAGTTTATCACAAAAAATTGGAAGAAAATGCATTGCATGATATATTTAACTGATTTAAGTTGATTATATAGCGAGCTGGCAAACATTGTGAGTTTAGAAAATATGTAGTAATTAATTAAAGAAGTTTAAACACACCAATTGGGGCTTATTGCGGCAAGTTTTTTAGATATGACCTCGCATCAAGTCGTCTTTTGTGTTAATTTGTAATCTTAACTGGTTTTGTTGTGTTGTGTCAATTAGTTAAATTAAGCGGTACATCCAATTGGGGCTTATAAACATTTTAATTCTCTTTAAAAATCTAAGAGTATTTAATCAAGATTTTAAGTGATTCTTTAAAGTTTTAAGGAGTATTCGATCATGATTTTTAAGAAATTCATACATTCCAAATGTATTCATTTAGAAATTGATTCGAAGAGACTTTTAAAAAGTTGGGAAACTCGAAAAAATTAGAAATATTTCACATAATATTTTAAACATTCTCAAATCACTCCCTGAAAATTTGAGGGAATTCACTTAAAATTTTACATAAAAGTTTTAAAAATTATTAAACTTCATCAAAATTCATAAATTTTTAAATCTATTATAATGCTTTAAAATCTGAATGGAGTAAAAAATTCAAATCTAAACCTAATATGAAACAATCACTAAATTACATAGAATTTCTAAACCAAATCTAACAAGGATCAATTACAATTCTAATATGATGTTGTAATTACTTGGAGTTTTTAGGGCAATATAAGTAGATGATTTGGGGGCCTGAAACTTGCTTAAATACCTAAATTGCCAATTGAAATGAGAAAGAAGAGAAGACAGAGAGAACGAGAGGCTCCCCGTCTTCCTTTGTGCTAGAAATCCATGGCGTCAACGAGTCAACGATCCCTCCTCCTCCTCATTGCCCTCCTCTCCCTCTTCGCAATCTCCGCCACCGCATCAAGGCCCTGCAAAACCCTCTTCGTTTCCTCCTACTCCTTCTCCCTACGCCGCCTCCCCTCCTCTTATTTCTCCTCTGACTTCGTCACCATCGTCACCGAGATCAGCCAGATCCGCCCCGTCCACCTCCACCTCACCCGCTTCGACGACGACTTCGTCCCACACCCTCACCACCACGACGCCAGCGAGAAGCGAACTCAGACGGCACCGCTCTTCCCCTTCATAGGAACAGACTCGGAGTCTTCCTCCTACGACTCAGCTCCCTCCGCAAGGCCGTGGTGTCGAAAGGTTTTTGGGATGAAATCGACTCGGGAATAGGCACACCCATCTCCGGCGAGGCCGTGGGTGTTGAGAGGTTTTCTGATCGTTTCACGGCAAACGGAAGGTATAAAAACATTCCTCTCGTCTTGTGTTTCGTTTTGATACCTAGATCGGAGTCGAGGGTGCTCTTTTACAGTCGGCCGAAGCTGTAAAACCTCCGGTGTTCTTCTCCGATTTGCACAGATCCAAAATATCGCGATATTATCGGTAATATCGCGATATTGTCGATATTATCAATAATATCGCGATATTTTGACGAAAACTCAGTGGATAAGTACTAAAATATCGGTAACTCAAAAAACCGATATCGCCGATAATATCGGCATTTCAGACCTTGGGTATGACAGACAAATTAATTCATCACCAAAAAGCTGATAAATACACATGCGAGTGTTTGATTTGTTAGTTTAATTAATTATTATTTCGATATGGTTTGGTTGGCCGAATAATATATTAGGCCTCATTAAGTTAGGCTTCGTAATCGTAAGTGAGGCCCTGAATAATTGGGTTCGTACTAAAGAGCCTATACGGTTCATCATAGATGTGACTCATGCGAGCAACTCGACCTTGAGGTCTTGTCCTCAATACTAGTAAAAAAACTCAGGACCAAGACACGATCTGATGGCGGCACGCTCCCGCACCCTAAAACTAAAGGGACCAAATTTGTTTTTTGTGGTCCTAAGCCGAAATGAGGCGTGTTAAAATATCTCACATCGACATAATGAAAGAGAAAATAAGAGTTTAAATATCATAATTTTACTTCAATTAATATTGAGATTTTTTGTGATAAAAACTTCAAACCTATTATACAAGTGAACAAGTTAGAGACAATATCGATAGATTTAGAAGTGGATCTTTATCCCGTCTTTTTGATAATTTGACAAGGCTTAACACATAGACGCCATATGTCATAATTTAGTACGATATGAAGCATAAAATAATAAGCAACCAAATAGTTTTGGTGAAATGGAATATTAAATACCTCAACAGTGGGACTCATACTCTATTTTATATAATCTATTGCTTTAGATATCTTTGGTCTTATCAGTACATTATCCTAAATTCCTAATCCTGCGAAGATTCCTAGTCAGACTAAACTTCCCTAATTAAGCTAGATGGTTGTAGTATTGTCTTCAAGCAAGCATGCATGATGAGTGCATGAATTCGCTTTCTATTTCTCATTAGTTAATAGTACATAAGATGGACTGGTAGGTTTGAGGTGGTCAGAGAGACAAGCGAATTTAGTGACCACAAACTGATTAATACACATACAAATTTTTGATTTCTCTAGTTAGGGGCCAAGGGCCCCGTTTATCATATGCCGAATTTGATTGGTCTAGCTGCATCAAAATCTAAAAATGATTGGTCTAGCTGTATCACACTAACTTTCCTTTGACGACAACGATATCTAGACACGCAAAGACTAACCATATTGATGACGTATTTTATAGGAGAGGTGAGCATGCCAAAAAATACTAAAAGTGTAGCACGACCGTTGTCACACTTTTAGTAATAGCTACTCCAATAAAGACATGCTTGCTCTGTGGCTATTGCCTCATTTTTTTGTACTGTTGTTGACCCTAAAAACTATCAAATTTACATGATGCACATGTCAAGTAACTAAGAACTAACTATGTTCTTATTGTAGTTGATGCGGGTGTGCCACCTCGCCGCCGAGGTGAATTGGGTGAGTGAAATGAGTGTGGTGGTGTGTGGTGTCGATTGCCCTGCTAGCTTCTAGACCTAGGATTTTGCTAACTTGAAGACAAGGTTGCTAATCTCGCAGCGATGTTCAATCAATGATTCGGCTTTCATTGTGCCGAAGGGGTAACCTAAGAACACATCACTTCGTTGAAGCTGATGAGATGATCACTTGAGGCGAAAGAATAGAGAATTCCTTGTCTGCCGAGACTTGAATAGATAACCAACAAGGATAGGAGAGTTGTTTAACCAAACTAAATGTCTCTTAAGTCAGGCATGTTCTACGCCTCCAATGCTATTTAATCAAACTGAAGATGTTGCCGATTGTTGACACAGTGATGTTTAACCAAACTGAATATTTGTCAACGGGAAGGGGTTAATGAGTAGTTAGTATTTTTTTTTTTCTTCAGGTTGTGGAGGGTTTCTCATAAAAGCGTTGATTTATGTGTGAGCAACTACAGCTGAGGAAGGAACGCCTCTAGACCTAGGGCTCTAGAACCTAAACAAAAGGTTGCTTAATTCACAACAAAGTTCAAGATATTCTGCACCAGGTTCGGCAACTTCAACTATATTCTTGAAAATATAAGTATGTCGAATAGGTATCAGGCTGTAAGGACAAAGATACTCAAGGAAAATGAGATTTTTATGGTGAATGTTGTTCGGCAGCCTAAATGTCGAACTTCCAAATGCACTTGCAAATAACAAGTCATAGAACATCTCACTTTGTCAGGGGAGCTAATAAAGTGACCGTTTTCAGCAAAAGTATTAAAGACTCTTAGTTGGCTGAGACTTGGAGGTAGCCAACTAAACCAAAAGTAGTACTATTTAACCAAATTAAAGGTACTCCTAGGCCGACTAGCTCAACGGCTTCTGTGACTTTTACCTGAATTGAATATGTTTCCGATTAGCCAACCCAATGATGTTGCAACGAAGTAAATATGTACTGATGACGGAGGGATTAGGATAAGAGCATGGTCCTTTGCATAGAGCTTTTGAGTTGTGTGTTGAGTTGAGGGGGCATAGCCTCTCATATTTGTAGGACTGCAATACTTTGGCTAACAGGTTCCGAAACCAATTAGAACTGCAGCACGCTCTTGGAGCTTTATCCCATTTTACTTGCTAACTATCTGATGCTTAAGTCCAGATAACATCTCATGAGAAACAATTCTCACTTGGGGTCATGTGCATGATGAGGCCTACTTCCCTAGTAAGATGGGACTCTTATCATTAGTTACATGGAAGATATTATATCCTTTGCCCCGACACGTTGCATGCATATCCACATAAGTTACAAATAACAAACCTATTTGATGTGCTTCTCACCGTGCCCATCTTAATAGTCATTTATCTTCTTTGAATTTGTAGAATTGGAAAGCAATCACACTGCTCATAAACCTCAAATGCAGCTCGTTCTTCAAAAGAGAGTCCATAACTCCTGGAGCATTATTTCTCCCCCGAGTCCATCGTCAGTGAAACCGTGGCACACTAAGGAAAGTACGTTCAGTTTTCATCATGCATTATTTGTTTTTAATTTTTAATAAAAAAAATTAAATGATTTCTAATTACACGATATCTGATGAATGATTAAGATATAAGGATGCCTAAAATTCCCACAATTTGGATCAGGATGAAATCCAAAACCTACTAATTGATAGGATGAGACAAAATTGGAGAGAGGATCTTCTGCACCCAAAAACTCATGTGGCCTCTCTGTGTCTTTGATTTTGTTGAGCATGTCAACAGTCACAACCAATCAAATCAAGCTTTAAGTCTCGAGTCCCAAGACGTGCTCAATAAAATCAAAGGCACAGAGAAACCACATGAGTTTTTGAGTGCAGAAGATCCTCTCTCACAAAATTGTAACCGTGTTAGAGAAAGAGTCTGTCAACTTGGCTTTTGTTGTTGTTGAAATATTTTAACAAAAATTCCAATGTAATTATCTTGCATGATAAAACCAACAATAATATCTTGAAGAAGTTATTAAAATCTCCTTATTTCAGAGTTATCCGGATCCGACGACTTAAAAAAAATTTCATTCAACAATTTCGATTGCATGCTGGACTGATTGTGTAATATTAGGTCCAACCAAGTTTACTCTAAAAGACAAAGAGTGAAACTGTGAATGGCAAGAGTAGGGGTGGGCACGGTTTGGTTTGGTGCAGTTTTGAGTGAAACCGCAATCAAAATCGCAACTTTTTGCGGTGCGGTTTTGAAGCCAAAACCGAAATGAAACCAAACCGTTTGGTTCAATTTGGTACAGTTTCAAACGGTTTCGGTTTGGTTTTTGAAAAAATATATATAATTTAAAATTTATACTTATCTACACATAACAAGGTCTCATTTTCCACACAATACATTAATTAAATAACCCACATGAGAATTCTTTTCTTTACTCTAGCTAGCTAATTGCACATATAATAGACTCTGTGAGTAGGAAAAAGTACCCAAATAGAGTGCTACAGCTTATTATTTGATTAGAGATTTGGTCTTTATATCTTTCCTACAATGACTACTCTTATTTGATGTTCATTATTTCTTTTCTTTTTTCATTTGCATTTTTTATTAGTCTATTATATAGGCTATCATTATGAACTTGTAAATTAGGGTTCTGAGGTGCTTTTACTAGTAAATAAAATTTTCATCTTTTCTTGTAAAGAAACATTGAGATGCCAAGCTTGATGAGAGATATAATTTGGAAAAAATAATCATTATTATGACATGTAAATACTAAATGTATGGATTTTAACAAACAACTAATTAAAATAGGACATCTAATTTAAGGTGCGGTTTCGGTTTTGGTGCGGTTTTTAAAAATCAAAACCAAAACCAAACTGTTTCCTACAATGCGGTTTGGTTTCAAAACCGCAACCATTTCAAAACCGCAAAACCAAACCATTTGGTGCGGTTCGATTTGGTTCGTATTTCGGTTTCAGTTTTCAGTTTTAAGTGTCCACCCCTAGGCAGAGTGCCTCCTCAACCTGTTTCCATCGGCCACGTGTGATCATTTGCATGTCTTATTATGCCAAAAACAAAGTAAGAATAAAACAAAAAACCCCAAATTTTCAACAAGATAGCGACGTAATACTGCATGGTTGCCTCTTGGTATATAAGCCAAACTACAGAAAAAAAATTCTTGAAATATTCTCGATTCCCAAACATTAAAAAAAACGTCATCCATGATGATATATGAAAAATCAGACTGCAACTAAAATTTAGGAGTTTGAAATTTGTGGTTTTCATCATTATTTTTTTTGTTAACCGATGACCTAATCTCTACATAGACAATAACTAAAAGCCACGTGAATATTAAAAAAATTAAAAATAATAAATTAACAAAAAAATAATAATAATAAGACTGAGGTCATCAAATCCCCCAATGCCATGCAAATCGAAAACCTCAGAGCATAAACAGAGAAGCAATCAATTGAACAACCACGCCCAGAAATAACCAAATGGAATCACTGAACACCTAGGATTATTCGTTTCTAGATAAGCTAGGAGGGGAGCAAGGGCAGTGGCACAGAGAAACTCCCGCTGAGCATGCAGCCTGGCGAGCGATCTGGACCGTCCAACTCCCTCGTCCTGGTTGGCAATGGCCTGAGACTCCATGTCCTGAGATTTGAAGAGAAACCCATATTCCGAAGCTTCCTCCAAAGACTCTCTGAGCTTGTTTTCTTGAATCTTCCGGAGAATTGATGGGTTTCTCTTGGCGTCAGAGTCCGAATTCGACCTGTTTTTCTTCCCGCTGCTGCTGCTCTTCCTGTCCATGAACAGAGCAGCACAGTAGGATAAGGGCTTCCATGGAAAAAGCATGAAACCCTAAATCCTCTTTTGGGAATTGAGATTTGGGGGAGATTAAGAAAACCCAAATCTTTATTTTTTGAGATTTGGGTTGAATTTTCAGAAAGGTGGTATCTTTACAGAGATCGGAAAACCCCCATTTGAATGGAAGCGGTGGCTGATGAAGCAACTCCTTCCATTTAAAAAAAAACCACACCAAACGTCAACTGTCAGTACAGCAGCACATTTAATGGGAAAGCAAGCCCACCACCACCTCTAAACCAAATGCTCTCATTCACTAAGATTCTGGTAAAACCAAATCATATTCGTGTGTTGATTTTTTGGCAACCCCCAATGCCCTCTCTCTCTCTCTCTCTCTCTCTACAATCTTCTTCCCACACTAATCCCTGGTTAACAAACAGAGAGAAAAGGACATTGACTTTCACAAACCCTATGCCAAATGGTGTGTCGAACAGCTGAGATTTGATTTTGGATTGGGTTTGATATTTTGTTTGAGGTCTAATGGGATCGATGCCGTCGAACGGCTGATGAACGGGGAAGGAGATAGTTTGGTTCTGATGGTGGGATCGAGTGATTTGGTTCGGACGGTGATTTTGAGGTCTGACGGGTTGCAGAGGAGAGGAGGGAGAGGCGCTGAGATGAGGCGGGATTTTTTTAGACCATCTCCAACCCTGACCTAAAACCTAAAAATATTTAGCCCAGAAAATTTAAGTTTTAGCCCAGAAACAGCTTTGTTACTCCAACCCTCCTGGCCTAAAATTTTAGCCCCAGATTATCAAAGAATTAATTAAGGCTAATTTTTTTTTACTCGTGGAATTTAAAAAAAAAAATTATGTAGACTATCCTAAATTAATTTTATGAACATTTTAACCTAAAAATATTTAAATTTCGATAAATTTTGAAAAATCACTAAATTAATACATGAAAATCATGATAAACCACATAAACTTAAAAAAAAAAAAAAGACAATTAATAAACCACATAAACTTAATACAATCGAAAACTCATAGACTACATAAACTTAATAATGATATTCACCATCTTTAAGGCTAATATTGTAAAGGATAAAACTTAGAAGATATTTTTCTGTTTTCTTAGTTAGTTTTATTTGGTTAGAAGTTAGTTTAGGTGAGCTGTCATTTTGTTATTGTTTTGGTTGAGTATATAACCATCTGTTGTAATCTTATTCATTGTGAAATATACAATAAGATTTCTATCATGGTATCACTCGCCTTCTGTCCACCGACCCTTCGATCCTTTGCCTAACCTCTTTCTTCCCCAATTTTCTAACCCTAATTCTCATCCATGGCGGCTTCTGCATCTCCTTCCTCTGATAATGATTCGTTTCATTCTCCATCTCAGGTTCTTTCTTCCCCTGCCTCCTCCATTACTATCCAGAATATCGGTTCCATGGTGCCGCTCAAGCTCACTACCACCAACTATCTCACCTGGAGTGCGTTGTTCGCTCCGATCTTCAGGCGCTACAATCTCACTGGTATTGTTGATGACTCTCAGGCCGCTCCGCCGAAGTTTCTTTGTGATTCCTCTGGAAATCGTACCTCTACCTTGAATCCTGCGTTTATTTCTTGGTATGAAAATGATCAGAATATTCTGATCTGGATAAATTCTACTCTTTCTGATTCGTTGATTCCTTACACCGTTGGTGTTAATTCTTCTCGGGAACTCTGGTCCAAGCTTGAATCACGCCTTGCCACGGCGTCGCAGTCTCATATCCATGAGCTCCGATCTCGGCTTCGTACGATTTCCAAAGGCGATTCCTCCGCTGCTGCCTATCTTCAACGAATCGAAGAAATTGCTGATGCTTTAGCCAGTGCTGGTGCTCCGGTTGAAGATTCTGAGTTGATTTCTGTCACACTGCATGGTTTACCACCTGAATTTGACTATTTTGTTGATGCGATTCAGTTTCGTATCGGTTCCACAACTCTTGATGAACTGCATGGTCTCCTGCTGAGTAAAGAAATTCAGATTGAAAATCGGAAGAAATCTGCTTCTGCACCGATTCAGGCTTTCCACAGTTCTGCTGGACTTTTACCTACACCTTCTGATTCTCCTTCTTCTCAGGCCTATGTTGCTCAGGGTTCATCTCATCAAGGTCGTGGCTCCGATCGTTCTTTCCCAAGCCCTAGAAATTTTCAGAATCGCGGCAATTTCAGAGGTCATAATCAGCGGTTCAATAATCACAACCGGTATCAATCTCAGCGCTCTCATCAATATCGTGGTTCTCGATTCAACAATAACACCTTTCATTCCTCTCAGTCTGGCAAAAGACTTGTTTGTCAGATTTGCAAGCAGTTTGATCATGAGGCTATTGAGTGTTCTCAGCGTCTCAATCCCAATTTTGGAGCTTCCTCTCAATCTGCTTTCTGTGCTACCCAATCCACACCTCACCAATCTTGGTTGCTTGACTCTGGCGCCTCTTCTCATATGACAAACACCTATGCAAAATTGCAGAATCCTGAACCTTACAATGGTCCCGAGCAGGTCTACATTGGAAATGGCAAAGGTTTGCCTATTCTCCATCTTGGTTCTTCTACTTTACCTACTACTGATCATTCCTTTGCACTTACAAATGTTTTACATGTTCCTGAATTAAAGCAAGACTTGCTTTCTGCCAACAAGTTCATTCTTGATAACAATTGCTCCGTTCATCTCTATCCTTTTCACTTTCTTGTGAAGGATCTTTCTTCGGAGAAAGTGCTTTTTAAAGGAGCTGTGCAAGATGGATTCTATCCCTTTCATACTACACCTTCTGCTGCTAGTTCTCATCATGCTTTTGCAGCAGCTTCCAAGGCATCTCAGGATATTTGGCATCACAGATTAGGCCATCCCTCCTCTCGGATTCTACATAAAATTGTATCTTCCTCTTGTATTTCCTTCACTGGTAGTTCATCTACTTCTCTGTGTTCCAGTTGTGCAATGGGAAAGTGTTCCAAGTTACCATTCTCTAGTAGTTCTTGTTCTTCAAGCAAGCCTTTGGAACTTTTACATACTGATGTATGGGGCCCCTCACCCACTGTTTCTCTGCAAGGGTTTCGCTATTATATCATTTTCGTTGATGATTTTACTAAATATTGTTGGTTCTTTCCTCTTCGATACAAGTCTGAGGTTTTCACTGTGTTTACTAAATTCAAAGCTATGGTTGAGAATCTTCTGTGTACTAAGATTGTCTGTTTACGTTCTGATGCTGGTGGAGAGTTTTCTAGTACCCAGTTTTCTAATTTTCTGCAGACTAATGGTATTCTACACCAACTTTCCTGTCCTCACACCCCAGAGCAGAACGGTTGTGCTGAAAGGAAGCACAGGCATATTGTTGAGACCGCCCGCACTCTTCTTGCAGCTTCTCATGTTCCTCATGAATTTTGGGTTGAAGCCTTTGCCACAGCAGTTTATCTGATTAATCGTCTTCCCACTGCGTCTCAGTGCTCTCCATGGGAGTCTCTATTTTCTAAACCTCCGGACTATCATACACTCAAGGTTTTTGGTTGTCTGTGCTTTCCTTGGTTGAAGCCATATGTCCATTCCAAACTGGATCCCAAAAGTCAGCCCTGTGTCTTCTTAGGCTACAGTCTGCAGCACAAAGGTTATAAGTGTTTGGACATTGCCACTCACCGGATTTATGTCTCCAGACATGTTCGTTTTGATGAACTCCATTTCCCTTTTCCTCATACACCATCTTCTTCCTCTCTGCCTTCATCTTCCAGTTCTCCATTCTCATCTATTCCTACATCCTTAACCTTCACCACTCCTACTTCCCTTGTTTCTCCTCCTTCAATTTCTGTCTCTTCTTCTTCTCCCTCTTCTTCTCCTCCACCTTCTGCTTCTCTGTCTCATCCCCTTGCTCCTCCGCCTTCTTTACCTGTTTCTTTTCATCCTATGCAAACCCGGTCTAAATCTGGAATTCATAAACCTAAGGCCTATACTGCCACTAAACATCCTCTTCCTTCTCATTTTCCCCCGATTATGTCCCTACTACCTACCTACAAGCCTCTAAGCACTCCCATTGGCGTCAAGCAATGCAGGAGGAGTTCGATGCCTTGCTCAAAACTGGAACTTGGTCCCTTGTTCCTTCTCAGTCTTCTCAAAATCTGGTTGGATGCAAGTGGGTTTTTTGCATCAAGCGAAATCCTGATGGCACCATTGCTCGGTACAAAGCCCGACTTGTTGCTAAAGGGTTCCATCAGCAACACGGCCTCGATTATTCAGAGACCTTCAGTCCTGTAGCCAAGCCTGTTACCATTCGTTTGCTTCTCACTCTGGCTGCTCAGTTTGACTGGTTTTTGCACCAATTGGATGTTAGCAATGCTTTTTTGCATGGCGATCTTTCTGAGTCTGTGTTCATGGTTCAGCCACCTGGTTTTGAAGATTCTACTCAGCCCACTTCTGTTTGTCATCTCCACAAATCGCTGTATGGGCTTAAACAAGCCCCTCGGGCTTGGTATGACAAATTATATGCTGCTCTTTCTTCTCTTGGATTCCAAGGTTCTCAGCACGATCATTCTCTCTTTATTAAAACAGATCCTACCTTGGTCATTATTCTTGTGTATGTCGATGATATCTTGGTTACGGGTCCTAATTCTCAAGTTTGTCAAGCTACTATTTCTCAACTTAATGATCTGTTTCCCATCAAAGATCTGGGTTCTCTGCACTACTTTCTTGGTCTTGAAGTCCAGCGTTCTTCCTCTGGTATTTTCATTTCTCAGACCAAATATATTTTGGATCTTCTTACCAAATCCAAAATGGATGGTGCCAAACCTTGTGCAACTCCTCTCAGTACCTCTTCTCTGGATCATGAGTCTCCCTTGTTATCTGATCCCACGGAGTATCGCTCGCTTGTTGGTGGGTTGCAGTATCTTACTTGGTCTCGTCCTGATCTTTCCTTTGCTGTCAACTTGGTCTGTCAATTTATGCACCAACCAAGAGCTTCTCACCTTCAGGCTGTCAAGAGAATTTTGCGCTACTTAAAAGGTACTCTTGACATTGGTCTTTGGTTTCCCAAGACCGCTGCATCTCTTAGTATTAATGCCTTCTCTGATGCTGATTGGGCGGGGTGCCCTATTGATCGTCGTTCCACGGGCGGTTTTTGTATTTTTCTTGGCCATTCCCTCATAAGTTGGAGCGCCAAGAAACAGCCTACTGTGGCCCGTTCTTCCACCAAAGCAGAGTATCGATCTCTGGCCAATTCTGCTACTGAGCTTACTTGGATTTGCAATCTGTTATGTGACATTGGTCTACCTCTTTCTTCTCCTCCCAAGCTTTGGTGTGATAATCTTTCGGCCATTCAACTTGCTAAGAATCCTGTTTTCCATGCTCGGACCAAGCATATTGAAATCGATTATCACTTTATTCGGGAGAAAGTTTTGTCCAAAGCTCTTACCGTGCATTTTATTGGCACTCAGGATCAGCTTGCTGACATTTGCACCAAACCCTTATCCAAGGCTCGGTTTCATTTTCTGCGCAACAAACTTGCTCTTCGTCATTCTCCGTTTCGTTTGCAGGGGGATATTAAGGCTAATATTGTAAAGGATAAAACTTAGAAGATATTTTTCTGTTTTCTTAGTTAGTTTTATTTGGTTAGAAGTTAGTTTAGGTGAGCTGTCATTTTGTTATTGTTTTGGTTGAGTATATAACCATCTGTTGTAATCTTATTCATTGTGAAATATACAATAAGATTTCTATCAAACTTGGTGATGGACTTGGGTGATAGTCTTGAGATGAATCATCATCTTGAAATATACTCCTTGTGGCATTCCTTCGTATAATTTCTTTTTGCTTACCACGTAAGTATCTCTTCCTCTCTGGAGTGTATTTGTCGAGGTCCTCCATTATCAAATTAGTTTCGTACCTTTCTTGCTCCTTATCCGCTTCTTGCTTCATGGCCAAAAACCTTTGGGCCGATTCTTCTTGCCGACGGCAATGGTTTTCGTTCATTTTTGCCATTTCGCTAGCAAATTGTGCATAACTCGGATCTTGGGACTTCCCTTTTCTCTTTGCTTCCTTTTGCTTATCTCTACCCGGGGGCCTTGCAAAAGAAGAAGTTGGGTTCATTTGTTCGACACCTTCATTGTTGGCAAAATTCACACCTTCATTGACATCATTTGGTGGTGGGGCTTCATTATGAAATAATCTTCCACATTGTTGATTTGCATCGGTTCCCCACCTCGGACAATCCTTGAGGATGTTCCAAGCATGATGCAACTTAAAAGCTTGATTTTTTGGTGTAGTTCTTGTCTTGTAAATTGTCATTGCTTTGTCACCCTATGCAACAAATACATAAAAACAATTAGTTGCAAAATACTATTATGTACATGACAACTAAAATATCAACAAAGAAACTCACAATTTCTGAGACGCCCCTTCCACTAGGCAGGTCAACCATGGCTCTCTCCAAGCTTCCCTTCCACAAAGTGCACGCTTTGTTGATAATCTTCCACCGATCATAAACACCACCAACTTCCCTTCGACCTGCGTTGGAGTTTTCATGGAACTTATCAATGATTTTACCCCACAACTCCTTTCTATTTTGATTGGTGCCGACGGCACCATCTTCACTAACAGAAATCCATGCCAAACATAAAGCAATATCTTCGTCAAAGGTCCAATTACGACCTCTAACATGCTCTTTTGCCATCTTGAAAATTTTGGAAATGAGAAGAAATGGTAGAAAGAAAAATTGGAAGAATTGTAGGAGAAAAGTGAGTTTTGTGTGGATGTTTGAACAAATACATATGTATTTATAGAGTTTTTGGTTGAATTTTAAGTTAAATAATTTTTTTAAATTGTTTTAGCCGTTGGATTTAAATTTGGACCGTTAGATCTTTTTTTTTACCGTTAGATTTGATTATATTCGATCTAAACCGTTGGATTCAATAAATATATAAATATAAAACTAAAAAAAAAAATTGAATGTGGACCGTTGGATTAACCAACGGTCCAATCAAATCAGCCGTCCATTTTGAATAATGTAGCCAACGGCTACAAACCAACCCTGACAGGTCGGGGGACACACCCACGTGGGTGGGGTCCACCTCGGCTGTCTCTGATTTCTGCCTGGCGCGTCTGGGCGTGGGGAAGTGGGTTTTGGAGGGTGGGCTTCACAGCCCACTTTACACTCTCATCTCAGTGGGTCCACTTTAATTTGTGGGCTAAATTTGTGACTCAAATTTGCTTTTGTTTTAAGTTTTAGGTTTTAGGTTTGGTTTTAGGGCAGGGTTGGAGTGGATTTTGGGGGGGAAAAAAAGGGAAAATTTAGGTTATAGGGCAGGGTTGGAGTGAGTCTTAGGGGTGGATTGGTTGTATTTTTAGGGTTTTTTTTTAATATTTAAATTATTATTATTATTTGTTAATTTATTAATTTTAAATTTTTTTAATATTCACGTGGCGCTTAATTATTGTCCGCGTGAGCGCCACGTCATCAGTTCACAGAAAAACTAACATAAAACTTAATGGAGGTATGAAATTGTCCAAAAATTAAGATTTGAGGTATGACTGTAGGATGAAAAAAACTTGAAAACCATGAAATTTTAAAATAGTAAATTGAGATTAACCCCAAAATTTATAATACATCTTTTAGCTTGTCTTTTGCTTTGCATATCACAAAAAGGAACATATATACACCTCATAGCAAATGAAATTCTAGCACGTGTATATTCATTCTGAATAATACCAAAGAGTTCAGGACACTACATGAGGGATTTAACTAAGTTGAGCAGCTAAGCCCATCTCCAACCGATGGCTGGTCAGAGGGCTCATTTTAGCCCTCTGTGTCACATCCCGACCCGGGCCCCACCACATCTCTGGCTCGACTCTCCCGTAGCACAATATTGTCCGCTTTGGGCCTTGACCACACCCTCACAGTTTTGTTTCTGGGAACTCACGAGCAACTTCCCAGGAGGGCACCCATCCTAGGATTGCCCTAGCCCAAACTCGCTTAACTTCGAAGTTTCTATGGAACCCGAAGCCAGTGAACTCCTAAAAGGCCTTATGCTGGGTAGAGATGAGAATATACATATAAGAATCACTCTCCTAGGTGATGTGGGATGTAACACTCTGGTCCTCCAAGATTCTCCAAGATATTAATATTGTAATGAACAGTACATGGCCATATTTGCCTCTGTCTCCAACTGAGGACCAGAGAGCCAGATGGCTCGTTTTAGCTCTGTCACCAAAAACCATCTCCAACCGAGGGCCAAAGGGCCAAACATAATTTATTATTTAAAAACTACAACTTAAATTTTATGTTGTTAAATGTTTTTAAAAATGTTGTTTAAGTTTCATGTTGTTAAATGTTTTTCATGTTGTTTCATGTTGGTTAATGTTGTTAAATGTTTTTTCATGTTGTTAAAAATGGTGTTTAAGTTTCATGTTGGTTAATGTTATTTAATATTATTTAATATTGTTTAATGTTGTTTCATGTTACTTAATTTAATTTAATGTTGTATAATAGCTTAGGAAGTTATAGGAAAAAAAATAGAATTTAAAAAAAATATGAAACAAATTTTGTGAAATAGAAGTTATAGGAAAAAAATAGAATTTAAAATAAAATGAAACATATTTTGTGAAATAGAAGTTATAGGAAAAAAAGGGAATTTTAAAAAAATATGAAACATATTTTGGCCTTCTAGCCCTCCAGCTCTCTCTGATTCCGTGGGGCCTTCCCAGATTCCACATCCCTCTGGTCTAGCCCTCGGTTGGAGACGATTTTCGGATTATTTTCGGCCCTCTGGCCCTCTAGACCCTTCGATTGGAGATGGCATAAGCACTCAAAATTAGCCAAGGTTGATGGAAGAAGGGGAAAATGGTTAGGATTATGATAAGTAAATAGTGCAGCTCTTTTCTAATGTCATAAAAAATAAATACAAAAATAGTTACGACTATAATAAATAAATAGTTCGTTGATCAATTCCAGAGTAAACGATTGATCCTGGAACATCTCAATAATCAAATCTAAAGCTGAAAAGGCAGATGTTGCGATTCTTTATCGGTCCTAGCAAAGGCTAATGCGCCTAGAGGAAAATAATTTTTTATTTTAAATGAATGTTTTTATTCTCGAGCACCCTCCAAATTTTGTCATATTTTTCATTTATTCTTTCTAACTTGCCTTAAAAATAATAACTCATGTATTTGAATTCATTTTTCTGTACCAAATGAGCTTGTAGTTACTTGATAAATGCTAAGGAAACTCTTTTAAATTAGAACTCTTCATACACTATATGTCACTTAACTGTTTAACGTCAATTCTCGTGTCAATATTATAAAATAAATATTATTTTAAAATATGAGGTGACAAAAAATCTACAAAAAATCACTTTTGAGAGAATCTGTCTAGTATTTATCATAGTAACTAGGGATGAGCAACGGTTATGGCGGACGGGTAATCGCGGTTATTTACCCATAACCGTTTATACTCATACCCGCATAATCGTTTATCTGTTGGGTAATTGCCTAAATGGTTATACCCATACCCATAACCATTTATAAATGGTTAACCATACCGATAACCGCATACCCATTTAACCGTAACCGTTTAATACCCATTTACTATTTTTAACCCGTTTATCTTTTTTTTTAATTTTTTTTTTACCATTACCCATTTTTTACTCGGCTACATGTTTTTTAACAACTTGAAAATTTTAAAAAAATTGTCATAATTTTTTTTTTTTTACAATTAAACACCGTGATAGATACATTCATCATACATTTATGTATTTTAATTTTTAAGTCCTTATACCATTTCAATAATTGCCGACAAAGAC
The DNA here is from genome assembly GCA_963580275.1 of Crataegus laevigata. Taxonomy (NCBI): domain Eukaryota; kingdom Viridiplantae; phylum Streptophyta; class Magnoliopsida; order Rosales; family Rosaceae; genus Crataegus; species Crataegus laevigata. Next base: position 2,209,171 of record OY756944.1, read on the forward strand.
ACAACGGCGGGCACCTCCTACATAGGTTATTTATATGCCAACGTAACGAGAGCAATCCATTTTCCAATCTCTCCCCTAGAAAAATAAAGATTTTTAGGGAATAGAACGAACCAAAAACACCGACAACAGGAAATATATAACTTGTACACTAACTATGTGTAGAAAATAACTTGAAAATGTTGAACAATATTGAAGGAAGGGTAAAGAAAATGTAGGGGGATCAATAGCTCTCTAAGAATGTTCGATTTCCAGTTTGTTCGATCCAAGATCAACATATAGCTACAGTAAACACAAAAACAAATCTAATGCATGCATACTGCAAGGGAAATGATTTCAGTGCGCTCCCGTTTATTTTTTTCACTTAAATTTCTTTTGATTTATTCAATTTAAGGATAGAAATACTGCACGGATTATCGTTCTTTTTAATTAATTAAAATACCTCTATATAAATCACATTTTAGTCAATAGCATTGATCTAAGTTTTGTCCAATAGAGAATATGGTTTGTGTTAATTTTACATATATAAAATAAATAGGTAAACAGTTACCTGTTTATAACCTCGGTTAATACCCATAACTGCCCATTTAGACTTTGCGGATAAACGGTTATACCCATAACCGTTTATTTATCTAAACAGTTACCTTTAATCGTAACCATTTAATTTAAATAAATGGATAACCGCGGTTACCTATAATCAATGAGTATTTGCTCATCACTATTAGTAACTTATTAAACCATTAAGTATCTTTGAGCTCATTTCGGAACAAATGTGAACCTTTATTGTGAGGTCGACTACTGTCAGTTCATTCCTATATCCTTGGTCGACGCTCAAATTATTTTTTCCAATTAAATCCAAGTATAAATGACTCGGGCAGAGTTCCTGCTGTGTTACTTTCTCTCTTAATCAAGGTATAAAATATCTATAATATCCCGATATTTCCATCGAAATTTCCGTGTTTTTGGACTATCGATATTTTCGATGTCATCGATATTTCCGTGTTTTATAAATTTCTATATTTAAAAAAATACCAAGGGGATTCGAACCCCTCTCATTTTACTGCTTCAACACATTGACCACCATATCACTTATGTTTTTGTGAAAATATGTTAAAATATTTACATATTTTCTACACTCACAATGTTTGCCAGCTCGCTATATAATTAACTTAAATCAGTTAAATCCATCATGCAATGCATTTCCTTCTAACTTTTTGTGATAAACTAATAGATAATTGACTAAATAAACATCCTGCAAAGTTTCAATAAAAATTTTCACGTTTTTCTTACAATTTCCGTGGTTTTTATTCAATTTTTATCGATATCGATAATATCCCGATATTTCCATCGAAATTTCCGTGTTTTTGAACTACCGATATTTCCGATATTATCGATATTTAATACCTTGCTCTTAATTTTCCTCTCTCTTTTCTTTTTTCAACGAGGGCTTTGGTTTCTTCTGTGAGATAGAGGTTTATTGATAGATGGATGTCTCTTCCATTTCTTTTGAGAGTATTAGATGCCAATTATCCACTGAGGTTCTTTTTTGGATAAAATTTTGGAAATTTTAATGAAAATGATTTCTCAAAACTTTTAATTAACCAAAAATCATATATTAACTTTATATTAATAAAAATGACTTAAACTTTAATAAAAATGATTTAAATTTTAATGAAAAGAACAAAAATTTTACATAACAAAAAAAAAAAAAAATATCGCGCGTCACATCACACACACACACTCTTCCTCACTTAATCGTTCAGCCTCTTTCTCTCTTCCTCTTTCACATATTCCTATCCATTTTTTTGCACCTCTCCCCACTCTTATCTCTTCTTTCACCTTACTCCATAAACATTTTATTTTTATTTTATTATTTGTTTATTTGACTATTCTTTCAATTGTTTTAGAACAAACTAAGTAATAATATTACAAAATCAAAAATAAAGAAAATTTTCATTATTTAGTTTTATGAACATTAATACTGTAACTATTTATAAACAGAATATTAGCTACTTCTTAAACTGAACACTATTTCTTAAATTGAACATTTACTACTTCTTAAACTGAACATTATTTTTTAAACTGAACATTGACTACTTAAACTGAACAGTATTTCTTAAACTAAACATTGACTATATATTAAACGGAACACTAATACTATCATTACTTCTTAAACTAAACATTGGCTATTTCGTAAACTGAACACTGACTATTTCTTAAACTAAATGCCAGTACTATTACTATTTCGTAAACTAAACATTGACTATTTCTTAAACCGAACACAATAGACTATATATTAAACCAAGTAATACTACTATCACTATTTCGTAAACTAAGCACTGACTATTTTTCAAACCAAACACTAGTATTATCACTGTTTCGTAAACTAGTACTGTCACTATTTCGTAAACTAAGAGCACTGTCACTATTTTTAAAACTATTTCCTTACAAATTATCGTCATGTATTGATGTCAGCAGTATATTTTTTTTATCTCAAATTTCTCTCGTTTTAATTTTGTTTGGAGTTTGTTGATAACAGTTTGAAAGGATTTGGTTGGCTCTACCCTCTTAATCTCTTCCTTACTCTCTCTCTCTCTCTCTCTCTCTCTCTCTCTCTCTCTCTCTTTGAACCTTTTTCTTCTTGATGAAATATTTAAAAAGTAATTTGGGTGTTGCTTTTGCACTGTTGATTTTCTGTTGAAAATTACTATTTTTCTGTTATTTCTGTACGTAAACAGATTTCTCTCTCTCATTCTCTAAAAAAAAGGCCATTGATGCTTCACTTTAACGTTTTCCTTCTCAATGAAATGTTTTAAAAATAATTTTATTTCATTCATCCATTCCATCTCATCATTTTAAAAATAATTTTATTTCATTCATCCATTCCATCTCATCATTTTAAAAATAATTTATTTCATCCATCCATTCCATCTTATCATTTATTGTACTACTCCCACTACTAATTTTGCACTGCACGTTAGTCTTCTTATCAGTTCTATCTGTTCACAGTCATAATAGAGACTTGATTTGATAATTAAATTGGTTGGCGCATGCTTACATGCAGTTGGATTGGATTGTTTTTTATTTTTTTATTTCTTGTCATTATCATTAAATAAAGTTTGTATATGGTTTTTTATTGAAATTCAAAAGTTTGAAGCCCCTTGGTTAGTTTTCCTTAAAATTTATAGGGCCCCAATTTAACCAATTTGATAATAGATTGACAGAAATTAACATTTCGGGTTCTGTTGAATGATCAATATTTCAATGTGTCGGGAACACGATTATATATATCTATTATTATTACAAAAGTGGTTGGAGTTTCTTTTTGTAGATCTAACTACATTTCTTATGAAATTTTGTGTATGTAATCATATTCGTGCCACGTTGAAAAATCTATTATATTAGTCTACAGCCCGAAGAATTGTCGGTATGAAAAATTGGACAAAGTACCACAATAATCTAGAGAATTAGAACCACATATCTTATGGGTTTAAATTTACAAGCGTGTTTTAATTTTAATTTTCTTAGTCATTCAATGGGGTAGTGGGCCCTCAAATAATAATAGAGTTCATGCTCAAAAATGCAGTTTCATTTATTTTAGGGAGGCTTTAAATTCGATCTCCAGTTATTAATACTCATTGACTAAAATTTTTATGGTATACAATTTTTTTTATCATAGTCTATTGACTTTGTATATCTCGTTATATTACTATTATTATGTATATTTCTATATGGGATAATGCTAAGGAAATTAAAATTTTAAACCAAATTACAAACTAAATGATGTGTCACCTCGTTATATTTCCTAAACCAAGAAGAAATAAGCACGTTAATCGACACTTAATTAATAATTCAATCATATACAACCACATCATCTGGTTTGTAAATTTGATTTAAAAAATTTGGTCTCTCTATGTAACATCTCACATTATGCAGGAGAGATGATCCTCTATGCCTTATATGCAGAGGCGAAGTTACAGAGGGACAAGGAGTGGCGTTTGCCTCTCCCATCGCCGGAAATTAAGCCTAGAAGCGGTGGTTCGCCCCTCTGATCCCATCGGAAGGTATGGTTGCTCGGATTGCTGTCTGGTTTCTGGGTTCTGGGTTCCTACTGCTGCAGTAGTGTTTCAATTCTATTTTTTTATATAGAAAAATCCTTGAAGGAAACTACACGGTTTCATTTAGTGACAAAAAATTTAAAATATTCCATAACTAAACAGTGCTGTTTCATTTAGTTGATTAAAAAATAAATTAAAGTGGGGACCATTGCCCCGTCACCTCCGCATTCACGTCAAGTCCCTCCATCCCCTTTTAAAAACTAATTAATATAAATAATTATTATAGAATCATAGTTATTGATTATTGATATTAATTAATAGAATTGAATTTTGGTTTATTGAATAGATTATATGATTAATGGTATTGATTAATTGAATTGTTGGTTTAATTAGTTAGTAGTCATATACTATATTTTACTCTAGGGTTAAGAGTTGAAGACTCTTTTTTTCTTATTATACAATAAAATAATAAAACGGTACTATAAAACAGTGCTTAAATCATTCTTCAAATATTCCGGCCAGCTCTCCTTTGAATATTCTGACTAGTCCTCTTTCGAATATTTCGGCTAATCCTCTTTTGAATATTCTGAGTAGTCCCACTTTGAATATTCCTGATATTCTTTCTTCAAGTATTCCGGGTAGTTCCCAACAAAGTGAGGTCACTGAGTTTATATAGAGAAAGATGTATTTATTTTTATTGATAATGAGCCTATTATGCGACGTTTTCATGACATGAAACCTCGCCGGCAACAATTGTAATTTATTTGTATTGATAAATTATGAAAGACATTATGTATAAAAGGATTTGATTGTTGCCATTTTTTTAATGTTGCCATTTTTTTTAACCGTGCACTCTTAAGTTCGCCCCTCCCCTCGACAGTTTCTGGCTTCGCCATTGCTTATATGTATATTTCCATCTCTACTAGCACGAGGCCTTTTGGGAGCTTACTGACTTTGGGTTCCATCGGAACTCCGAAGTTAAGCGAGTAGCGCGCAAGAGCACTCTCATGATGCATGACCCACTGGGAAGTTCTCGTGTGAGTTCCTAGAAACAAAACCGTATGGGCGTGGTTGGGGCTCAAAGCGGACAATATCGTGCTATGGCGGAGTTGAGCTCGGAAAGTGGTGCAACCCGGACCAGGATGTGACACACTAGTTACCCTTCTATATGTTTGACATTTTATATGAGATTTATGATCCCATATCGTGTGTATAATATATGACATACAAATGTCAAATTTAAAATCCTTCTTTACATTACTATTAGAAATGGCTACAATAAAAAAATTTCAAAAAATTTGATTGAATAAATGAATAAAAAGTAGCAACGTAACAATACAAAATAATAAATGGCAAAAGATTGTATTCATAGCGTTAAAAAATTGATACATTTTAAATATAAATTTTACAAAAAAAAAGGGTACCTTTTACATATAATGACACACCCCAACCCGAAAGTGGGGCATGCTGGCCGTCACGTGAGCGTGACGTAACCATGTGCACAGTGCGGAAGCGAGATTCACAAGAAGAATACGAACGAATTAAAATTAGGCCACTAGCAACCTAATTTAAATAGTGTGCTAGAGTGCGAAGTTTAAGAGTTTATACAAAACCAGATTATACTAAGTCAAATGCAGTCAAGCATGAAATAATAAAATTGAATAACACCAAAGGGTGTCCTACATACTGAGAAGTCTATCAGAACTGCCGAACGATCATCGTTAACCACCAACGATACTCTAGCTACTTAGAACCTGGAGGGGCGAAAAACAAAGTTGAGTGGGTCAGCAAAACAAATCTTTTCAAAATCATTCTTTTCTCAAAAGTATAACCCCTCTCCGTAAAACCTGTATAATTTTCCAGAATCAAAGTATATACTCGTATATAGATATTCTCGAAATCATGTTGGAAAGTATGAATGTATGCCATGCCAAAGTATTACAACTGAAATCTAAATCATAACTATGTGGATGTGATTAAATGTCAGGTAATCATCTCGGCCCTCGGCCGTATATATAACTCATAATCAATCTCAATAATCACTCAGCCCTCGGCTGTATAAATAGCTCATAATCAACTCATCATATCATGTATATCAATCCTGCACACAAATCAATACCACCTCTAGTGGTCTACACATCATCACTGAATATAGAATAATTATGCTCTAGTGCTACAATCACATGAAGATTGTGCGAAGGATTTGCGGGTCACATACGAGTCGAACCTACTTATAGTGGTCTATATGACAGGACTGTACACCTAACTTGGATACAAGGTGAGCATGCGGTGCGGGAGGTGAACAACACGTGAAAGACACCCTAACTCTGGGCGGGAGCACTAATATCAAGGTGCAGGTGTCTGAGCTCTAATCACATCACATCACATCATTCGTTCTCATTCTCATTATAACCATTATTTAAACTTACCTGACACTTACTTGTGCGTCCACATCACCATCATACATATATGCAATCACTAATGCATCATTTAAAATAAATAGATACTTTGCATGGTATTTCAAAACTTATAATCATTCAAGTTCATTTTCTAAGAAAAATAGTAATATATAGGTATATACAGAAAAATAACTGCCCACTCACTGATAAATAGCCGGGTCGTAGCCCCCACGCCTAGCCTGGCTACGATCGTCGTCGGAATACGTCTCACTTATTTGAGAATTTACTGAAATAACGTTGTTTAAGCATATATACGGAACTACGGAAATAACTTCTCATACATAGCTCAATTTTGGCATTTGAATATACCAACGTGATCTACTCAACGTCACGAACAAAACCATACCTACCTCGACCCCTAACTCACCGGAGATTCACCGGAAAATGCGTCGATAATTTCAGCCAAAATTTGAAACTTCAGTTCTCGTTACTCCAACGTCCAAAAACTTCAAACGAAGTACTTCGAGCCTCCTTAGAATCTCCTTGAGCTCCCTATGAGCTTTAAAACTCCTAAAAATCAACCATTAAAAAGTTCGTGAACAGTCACAACTCGGGGCTTGTGATTTCGACGTGAAATCGAAAGGTTTCATACCTGAAATGGGTACCAGCGTGTTTGTAAGGACTAGAGGAACACAATGGTGGTCTTCACGTCCTCGATCTGTTGAGTTTGAAGGGTCAATGGGTGTATTCCGTACGAAATGGAAGAGGGAGAGAGAGTGATGAGTTCAAGAGAGAGAGAAACAGAATATGAGATTAGAGAGAAAGTGACACGGGAGTGAGGATTTGAGGATGTGTGGTCTAAAAGCCACCAATCTAAAAAAAATATCTTCTTAGTTTCTCATTGGCCCCAAAAGCTTAGGAAATTATGTAATTGGTCAAATTTTTAAACCCATGCATAGACATACACCCGTCACTCAAGGGTATATAAGTCATTTCACATTATCAAGAATAGAATTTGGGGATGGGCTGTCATAATCTACCCACCTTATAAAAATTTTATCCCCGAAATTTTATACAACAAGTACAATCACTAGTATCCATAAAACAACCTCGGATACATCTCTCTCATTCTGTTTTCTGTCTCCCAAGTCACTTCTTCTGCTGAGTGGTTCATCCTCAAAACTTTCACCAAACGTACTGTCTTATTCCTAAGCACCTTATCTTTCTAATCAAGTATCATCACCAGCTCCTTGTCGTAATTCAAATCTGGATTAATCTCTAAAGGTTGCGGAGGGATCACATGTGACGGATCTGAAACATAATGTCGAAGCATCGAAACGTGAAGCACATTATGTACTTTGGACAGTTCTGACGGTAACTCAAGCCTATAAGCCACTTCACCAACTCTCTCGGTGATATGATAAGGTCCAATGTATCTAGGACTCAACTTTCCTTTCTTTCCGAATCGAACTACACCTCGCCACGGTGATAACTTAAGAAATACCCAATCACCAACATTATACACTCGGTCAGTAGCATGTCTGTCTGCTAAACTATTTTCGCGATCCTAGGCCGCTTTCAGGTTAGCCTTAATAACCTGAACATTCTGAGTAGTCGCCTCTACTATCTCAGAGCCCACTAAAACTCTTTCGCCAACCTCTGACCAACACAAGGGTGTATGACAGGGTTTTCCATAAAGTGCCTTGAACGATGTCATCCCAATACTAGAGTGAAAGCTGTTATTATAGGCGAACTCCATCAAATCCAAACGATGATGCCACGAGTCGCGAAATTGCAAAACCGAAGATTTCAGCATATCCTCCAATGTCTGAATAGTCCTCTCTGATTGACCGTCTGTCTGAGGATGATATGCCGTGCTGTACAGTAATCTTGTACCCAAAGCCTCCTGGAATGCAATCCAGAACTTAGAAGTGAAACGAGGATCGCGATCTGAAACAATACTAACTGGAACGCCATGGTACTTTACAATCTTCGCTATGAACAACTTAGCTAATCGATTCAATGAAAACTTCTCCCTCACAGGAATGAAATGCGCCGACTTAGTGAGCCGATCAACAATTACCCAAATTCCATCATATCCATTCTATGTACGAGGAAGCTTGTACACAAAATCCATAATAATGTCTTCCCATCTCCACTGCGGAACGGGAAGTGGCTGCATCAACCCAAATGGCTTCTTCCTTTCGGCTTTAACTTGCTGACATATGACACATCTGCTCACATACTCAGCGATTTCTATCTTCATACCCGACCAATAGTAGAATGGTCGAATGGTATGATACATTTTCGTGCCTCCAGGATACATCGCATAAGCGGAAATATGCGCTTCGTCCAAGATATCCTTCTTTAACTTTGCATTTTTTGGCACGTACATCATGTTTCCCTGCATAAGCATGCCGCCAGTTTCTCTAATTCGGAGGTCTTTCTTTTTACCATAATTTCTCCACCGAATAAGTTCTTAAATCTCATCATCATTCATCTGGATCTCAAGTATTCTGTCAATTAGGATTGGCCTGACTTGGAAACTAGCAAGTAAGGCTTCATCTCGATTGTCTACCACCGGATTCTCTACCTCTAACTGCACTTCAGTCGATCTCAACTCTGCAAGAAGAGAAACACGACTTGCATGAAAAGCATTAACTCTGCTATGGGATTTCCTGCTAAGAGCGTCAGCTACCACGTTTGCATGACCAGGATGATACTCTATCGTGCAGTCGTAGTCGCTCAATAACTCAATCCATCGACGCTGACGAAGATTCAAGTCCTTATGGGTAAACAGGTACTGGAGAGTCTTGTGATCTGAGAAAATCCTGCAGTTCTCACTGTAAAGGTAATGTCTCCAAATCTTTAAAGCAAAGATAATGACTGCCAATTCCAGGTCATGCGTAAGGTAATTCTTCTCATGAGGTTTTAACGACGCGAAGCGTAAGAAATCACCCTACCATGCTGCATTAGAACATAACCCAGGCCATTCAATGACGCATCACTGTAAATCTCAAAGTTACCATCATCATCAGGAAGCGTCAAGACAGGAGCATGAGTGAGACAATACTTCAACTGCTGAAAACTTGGCTCATAATCATCATCCCACTCAAACTTAACATCTTTCCTGGTCAACTTCGTCAATGGTAATGCCATGACCAAAAAGTCTTTAATAAACCGTCGATAGTAACCTGCTAAACCAAGGAAACTCCGAACCTCGGTGACGGTTCGTGGTTGCTCCCAATTCTTCATAGCTGCAATTTTTTGAGGGTCAACTTGAATACCCTGAGCTGAAACAACATGCCCTAAAAATGCTACTTCATTTAACCAGAACTTACATTTACTGAACTTGGCATACAATCGATGCTCCCTCAGCTTCTTCAACACCAAAGAAAGATGTCGAGCATGGTCAGCCTTTGACTTAGAATACATCAGAATATCGTCAATAAAGACAATGACGAACCTATCCAGATACTGCTGAAATACCTTGTTCATCAATCCCATGAAAGCTGCTGGTGCATTAGTCAATCCAAACAGCATTACGAAAAACTCATAGTGAACGTAACGAGTCCTAAAGGCAGTTTTAGGAACATCATATCTCCTGATCTTCAGCTGATAATAGCCTGACCTCAAATCGATTTTTTAGAACACACAGGCACCTCGAAGTTGATCAAAAAGATCATCAATGCGCGGCAACGGATAACGATTTTTAATCGTCGCCCGATTCAATTGCCTGTACTCAATACATAACCTCAAAGTACCATCTTTCTTCCAAACGAATAGGACTGGGGCTCCTCAAGGTGACGTACTAGGCTAAATAAATCCTTTCTCAAGTAACTCTTGCAACTGAATCTTCAACTCTCTCAACTCAGCAGGAGTCATTCGATATAGAGTTAAGGAAATAAAATTAGTACCTGGTAACAAATCAATGGTGAACTCCACATATCGATCTAGTGGCAATCTAGGTAAATCATCAGGGAATACGTCAGAGAAATGTCTGACCAACCTTTCTTCAATAACTTCTTGGCTCGCACCGCCGAAATAACTCAATGTCTAACTCCGCTACGTTTGCCCACGAAAGTAACTTCAGGTAATCCAGGACGATAAAAAGTCACTGATTTCCCATAACAATCAATCTTGGCATGATTGTAGTGCAACCAATCTGTGCCTAGAATGACGTCAAAATCGACAATATCTAACAGAGTGAGGTTAGTAGGCATAACCACATTCTCCACTTTTACGGGACATACTGGATATATGTAACCCACATAACACTTCTCCCCTCTAGGCATAGCAAACTCCAACTCATACCCAAGGGGTGAAGATTGGGGTTGAGTCAAATGAGCAAATGTATGAGAAATCACGGAGTGTGTAGCACCACAGTCAATCAATACTTTAGCAAAATGACTAAGAATGTTCAACGTACCCATAATCAAATCTGGGTTGTTCTGAGCGTCCAGAAATGAGAGGTTATGGATACGCCCCTGTATCTGCTGTCGTCCTCCTCGACCTCTGCCTGCATGTACTCCACGCCCTTGAGAATAAAGCCCCCGGTTCGACTGACTGACCTGCCTCGATGACCCGACGCCACTGGCAGCAGCATCCACCTGCTAAGGCTGTCCTCCTGAGTACCACTACGAGCCACTATCTGAGTACTGCTGTTGAGGTACATATCCTCCCGAATATGGCTGCTGTGGAGGTATATATCCTCCATAATACTGTCCGTAGCCACTCTGCTGGTAGGGATCTGTAGGATACTGATACTGATATAAAGAATACGGAACGGGATCCCTTTGATAGTGGAAAGCTCCTCCACGACCCATCTGAGCGTAACCACTCGGTCCTGAGAACTGCTGCATTGGAGCTGGTTGTGGCAATGAAGGCTGCTAGGGCCTCTGCTGGCCCTGAGGATAATACTTAGCCAGATGTCCCTCCTGACCACAAGTATAGCATCCACTAGTACTGCGTCGACATTCCCCAAAGTGCCGATTGTTACACCTACGGCACAAAGGCGCACTACTCCTACCAGAGTTCCCCTGCCTCTGGGATTTGGCACCACCGAAGAACTTGCCTCTTCTTCTCTGACCTATAGCACTGTAGCCTCCACTAGAAGAACTAGAGCTAGCCCTGCTATGTTTGAAGCTCTGGGTCTGGCGAGGTCCCTGCGAGAATTGGCATTTTCCCTTATTATTCTTCCCCTGATTCCCTTCTCTCTCATCTTCATCACTGTCGCTAAGCAAGTTCTCAGAATCCTCAATCTGTAGCAAGGCCTCATAAAACTCATGATAAGTAGAGCAGGGAATCCCGGTCGCCATGGTACAACATTTCTTCTTCGTACCCAATTTAAATCGACGTAACATCTCAACCTGATTGGCAGCAACCTCTGGGTGATAGCGGGAGAGATCTGTAAACTTCCTATAGTACTCGTTAGCCGACATCTTCTTCTGTTTCAAACTTGTGAATTCCTGCTTCTTACGATCAATGTATGCTGGAGGAATGAATCTCTTATAAAATAACTGTTTAAACACTTCCCAATCCTTAGCTTCCTTCTAGGGCATCTCATCGGCTAACTGCTTCACCACAATGATGGTTCTTTACCCAAAAACCATGTGGTCGTCTCGACCCATCTATCAGGAGGTAGATTCCCTTGACTCTGCATCATATTGAAAGTTTTCTCGATATGCATAAACCATTTCTTAGAACCCTCGGTCCTTCATTCCCCATCAAAGTAGTGATTTTCAGATTATGGACTAACTCCAGAAGGGTTCTGTGAGAAGGACGAACTACTGACTGAATAGGACTCACTATTGCTTCCCCTAACTGAGATATATTAGGGAAATTAGGCTCATCTGCATGACGTGGCTCTCTACGAGGTGGCATAGTTTTGACAGAAGACATCAAGTCATTAGAAATTTCACAAAATATGCAGGACTGCAACCTAGGGCTCTATTACCAAACTGACACACCCCGACCCGAAAGTGGGGCATGATAACCGTCACGTGAGCGTGACGTAACCATGTGCACAGTGCGGAAGCGAGATTCATAAGAAGAATACGAACGAATTAAAACCAGGCCACTAGCAACCTAATTTAAATAGTGTGCTAGAGTGCGAAGTTTAAGAGTTGATACAAAACCAGAGCATACTAGGTTAAATGCAGTCAAGCATGAAATAATAAACATCGAATAACACCAAAGGGTGTTCTACATAGTGAGAAGTCTATCAGAACTGTCGAATGATCCTCGTTAACCACCAACGTTACTTTAGCTACTTAGAACCTGGAGGGGCGAAAAACAAAGTTGAGTGGGACAGTAAAACAAATCTTTTCAAAATCATTCTTTTCTCAAAAGTATAACCCCTCTCCGTAAAACCTGTATAATTTTCTAGAATCAAAGTATATACTCGTATATAGATATTCTTGAAATCATGCTGGAAAGTATGAATGTATGCCATGCCAAAGTATTACAACTGAAATCTAAATCATAACTCTATGAATGTGATTAAATATCAGGTAATCATCTCGGCCCTCGGCCGTATATATAACTCATAATCAATCTCAATAATCACTTAGCCCTCGGCTGTATAAATAGCTCATAATCAACTCATCATATCATGTATATCAATCCTGCACACAAATCAATACCACCTTTAGTGGTCTACACATCATCACTAAATATAGAATAATTATGCTATAGTGCTCTAATCACGTGAAGACTGTGCGAAGGATTCGCGGGTCACCTACGAGTCGAACCCACTTATAGTGGTCTATACGACAGAACTGTGCACCTAACTTGGATCCAAGGCAAGCATGCGGTGCGGGACGTGAACAACATGTGGAAGACTGTGCCCTAACTCTGGGTGGGAGCACTAATATCAAGGTGCAGGTGTATGAGCTCTAATCACATCACATCACATCATTCGTTCTCATTCTCATTATAACCATTATTTAAACTTACCTGACACTTACTTGTGCGTCCGCAGCACCATCATACATATATGCAATCACTAATGCATCGTTTAAAATAAATAGATACTTTGCATGGCATTTCAAAACGTATAATCATTCAAGTTCATTTTCTGGGAAAAATAGTAATATATAGGTATATACGGAAAAATAATTGCCCACTCACTAATAAGTAGCCGGGTTGTAGCCCCCACGCCTAGCCTAGATACGATCGTCGTCGGAATACGTCTCACTTATATGAGAATTTACTGAAATAACGTTATTTAAGCACATATATAGAACTATGAAAATAAATTCTCATAAATAGCTTAATTTTGGCATTTGAATATACCAATGTGACCTACTCGACGTCACGAACAAAACCATACCTGCCTCGACCCCTAACTAGCCGGAGATTCGCCGGAAAACGCCTCGATAATTTTGGCCAAAATTCGAAACTTCCGTTCTCGTTGCTCTGACGTCCAAAAACTTCAAACAAAGTACTTTGAGCGTCCTTAGAACCTCCTTAAGCTCCCTCTGAGCTTAAAAACTCCTAAAAATCAACCATTAAAAATTTCATGAACAATGACAAACTCGGGGCTTGTGATTTCGACGTGAAATCGAAAGATTTCATACCTGAAATGGGTACCAGCGTGTTCGTAAGGACTAGAGGAACACAATGGTGGTCTTCACATCCTCAATCTGTTGAGTTTGAAGGGTCAATGGGTGTGGTCCGTACGAAATGGAGGAGGGAGAGAGAGTGATGAGTTCGAGAGAGAGAGACAAAATCTAAGATTAGAGAGAGTGTGTGACACGGGAGTGAGGATTGGAGGATGTGTGGTCTAAAAGCCACCAATCCAAACAAAATATCTTCTTAGTTTCTCATTGGCCCCAAAAGCTTAGGAAATTATGTAATTGGCCAAATTTTTAAACCCATGCATAAACATACACCCGTCACTCAAGGGTATATAAGTCATTTCACATTATCAAGACTAGAATTTTGGGACGGGCTGTCACATATAACAAAGTGGTAAATTTATAAAGAAGAATAGGTACACTATAAATAACTTATGGGTGCAAATAAAAGATTAAAAAAGTTATGAGCACAAATGAAATTTAAAAAAATATGGGCTCACAAAGAAATTAATATATGGGTACAAATTAAAATTAAAAAGAAAACTAGTACAAATTAAAAAAAAGGGTTGCAAAATAAAATAAAGTACAAATTAAAAACAGAAATATATGATTTAAATTTTAGTCATAAATTAATATAATATACCAAATATAACGTTTCTAACACCAAATGAATATATTTTAGAAATAAAATTTAATTACGCTATTACGTTAATATTTTATTATTGAAATAATGACGTTCATTAAAACCTAAGAACCTTGATAAAAATTAAATTGCAAAAAAAAAAAAGGTTTTATTCTCAAAATCAATGAAATAGAAGAAAGAGAGATGAAAATGTAATTTCTCCATCAACTTACTTCATGATAATAAAATTGAAAACTGTGTTAACTATGTTGGCATGTGATTTAGACTACTAAGAATCAAAATCATGTATTTTAAAAGGGAACTGTTTTTGCACTTTAGAAATCTCATTCTAAACTCTTCATAAGTGTATTTTTCTTTCTAATTATAGAAAGTTTGGAGTGTAATATGACATTTTTGAAGTGCCAATAACAATTCCCTTTTAAAATTCTTTAAATAGAAATCACAAACTTGGTGTCAAATTCACCAATGGACATCAATGGTAGAATACTTCATTAAACAAATCCAAATAGACACAATACAACTTGCAGCCAGCCTTTAGAAATGATTATCATACATAAAGGATGCCACTTCTTTAGACAAAGCATAAGTAATAGTTTCTCTCTGCAATATTTACAAAACAGTAAATAAAGGAAATACATAAAAAGATTTTAACTCAAAAAGAAAAATCCTCCTTATAGGCCCAAGAGTGGCTAGTAGAGAAAACCTATAGGTCTAGATGAGGGATGACGTGTTGCTGATGCCTTAGAGACAACCAACCACCCACACCGCCAATTTCGTACCATCAAATAGACCTCCAGATAGTATCATATACAGACTTTCAAAAGCCCCAAATAATAAACAAAGCTAAACCACAAACATACAACATTATAACACCCATCACAAAACTCAAATTTATCACCAGTTAACCTACCGTTCGATTGGAGCAAATTTATGGCTTGACAGTGACTCTTCTAACGTGATATCTTGCTTTGCTTCTGATTCTTGCTCTTCCTTAGTCGCTCTAGATCCGATGAAAAACGATATTTTTCTGGTTACAATACTTCATATTATGTTGCTTTCATACATTTCGAGAAAGGAATATAGTTGCTGATAAATTAGTCAATTTAGGGCTTCTCTCTTTTTCACTTCTTTGGCATGCCACTCCTCTTATAGAGATTCTTCTCTTTGTTGCATTCAATTTTATTAAGCATGTCGGCCTACAAATTTGTCTTCCCTTCTTGATATGTTATTTTCTTTTTTACCTAATCTTTTTGGATTTTCCTTTGTTGTTTTGTAACTTGTCTTCCAGGTTCGTACCTGTTAGGTTTTATTTTAGAGAGGGTTGGTCCTATGTCCATCCCTCTTTTCTTTTTTTTTTTGTTTGTATTTTCCTCTTCAAGAGAGGTAAGGTATATGCTCTGCTTCTCTCTCTCTCTCTCTCTCTCTCTCTCTCTCTCTCTCTCTCTCTCTCTCTCTCTCTCTCTCTCTCTTTTCGTTTTTGTTTTTCAAGAGGGCTAAGTTGTATATGCCCTCCATTTTATTGTATTTTGTTTTTCTAGCTTTATGAGGGGTGTGCAACTTCTTCTTTTTTTTTTGGTTTTTTTTTTCAAGTGGGGTAAGGTGTATATGCCCTCCATTTTTATTGTATTTTGTTTTTCTAGCTTTATGAGGGGTGTGCAGCTTCTTTTTTTTTTTTTTTTGTTTTTTTTTTCAAGAGGGGTAAGGTGTATATGCCCTCCATTTTAATTATATTTTGTTTTTCTAGCTTTATGAGGGGTGTGCAACTTCTTTTTGTCATGGTAATAAATTTTCCTCATACTGCCGAGGTTTTCCAAAAAAATAAAATACAACTTAATTTTTTATTTATAAGAATTAGAACTTAAGTGCAGACGGGATAGCACATTATGATCTAATTCTTATTTGCAATAACAATGGAGACAACAACACATTTTAAAAGTAAAATGAAAAAGTAATTTTTTTTGTCGAAAAGATAGAAATTTATTAAAGCTAAATGGCAAGGTTCATCAGCTACAGGAATATTAAATAAATAATCCGAGCCAATCTTATCCCAAAGGAACTTGCCACCATAATTTGGTAGCAAACGAAGCCACCTCATGGTAAGCAAAGTTACCATCCTACGGAACAAATCCGAACTTTACAAAAGTCGACCAGTTGTGTTTACGTAGCTGTCTAAATTCTACATCTATGTAAACTAATACCAAACCAAGAAACAGAAAAAAGGACAACCATTTGTTTAAGACAATCTTATTTACTGTTCTAAAAATCTTTGACTAGACAGTTATCAATACATTTATTAATGTTTAGGTATTTAAAAATTAAAAAAGTGCGCCTAGACCTACTGAGGCACCTGTTTAGACTGCCTAGGCACCCGCCTAGACCCGTCTAGATTGCGACTCACTTACAGAAAATAGATAACTTTCATTTTACATTTTATATTTTTAATAAATTGTAAAAGACTTGTTGAATAGTTAAATGGATAACTTTCATTTTGCCTATGTCACTTTTAGAACCTTGAAGTGATCCAAGAAAGCCTTGAGATTCTTGTCCGAAGAGCCCCCTTCATTCACAGCCTCTCTTGCCAAATCTTTCCATTTCTTAGCATTCCTTCTCACCTCTTCACCAATCTCCCCACTTCCCAATACCAAATCCAAGCACCTCTTGAGCTCCTCACCCGTAACAATCCCCTCCTCATTTGGTGTCACCCTCACTCCTGTCTTCCAAGAGTCCTCTATCAACTTGGCATTCGTCCCTTGGTCCGTCCACTGAGGAAACGCCACCACGGGCACCCCTGAAACCAAGCTCTCCAAACTTGAATTCCACCCACAATGTGTCACAAAGCAACCCAACGAAGGACTAGAGAGAACCTCCACTTGACTACACCACGGCACTATCCTCCCGAGCTCTTCCAATTCCTCTCTGCAACTCAACATCTCTTCTTCTTTCTTCGCCTCGTTATCATCTCCCTTCTTCTCGACTTTATCTCTAATAACCCACAAGAACGGAAGGCCGCAATCCAACAATCCTTTTGCGATTTCCTCCATTTGGGCCGTTCCCAAGACAGAAATGCTTCCGAAGGACACATAAATCACCGACCCTTCTGGCTTCGAGTTCAGCCACTCGAGGTATGAAGAGTCCTTTGATTTTTGGAAAAGATCGCCTCCAAATGACTTGTCCGATGGATCCTTGCCGTCCAAGAAAGCGGAAGGAATCAATGGCCCGACTCCAATCAAGTTGTACTTGTCAATTGCTTTTAAGGCTTCCGGCTCTAGTGCATCGAACGTGTTCACTAGAATGGTCGGATTGGTTTCTCTTTCCAACAGCTCCATCTGTTCTTGAAACAACGGGAGGGCAAAATTGTACGCATTTGTTTCCACCATGAAGGAGGGAAGGTCTCGGCTTGTGAAAGACAATGGCAAACCTGGTAATTCTATTGAACATGGAAGGACATTGTTCGTACCAGAACTAGTATTATCCCGGATGAGATCATTGTACCCGTTAAAGTAATAGTAGTAGATGTCGAAAACAGTGGCCGGCTGAATCCAAAGCAGCACGCTTGGGAGGTGAAGTTCATGAGCGATCCCTGCCGACCAAGGGAGAAGTAATGAGTAGACTAGGCAAGTATAAGGGTGACCCTCGTTTGCACTTGCGACTACAAGGTCGGTGATGGCTTGTGCTCCGCGGCGCCGCAGCTCCGACATGTAGTCGTCCATGTTGTCGCCAGGCTTAAACCCGTCGTCGTACCCATCAGAGAAGGGCGCATAGGTCAATTCATCTGAAATTGAGCCATTGCCTATGCGGCGATGGGCTGAGAGACTGGTGACGTAGGTGACATGCGCACCGGTAGAGTTGATAAGGCGCTTGGCGAATTGGAGGGAAGGGTTGATGTGGCCTTGAGCTGGAAATGTGACGAGTAGAAAGCGGTGTTGCACCATGGCCGGCGTATGCGATTGCTGGAGGTGCGCGGTGGACTGTGGAGTTGTTGGCAGTAGAATAAGTAGGTATGTAGTTGATTGTTGAAAAATCTAGTGCTGAGGGCTTATTAGCTGAGTGAAGTTGAAATTCTTGTGGGAGTATACATTCAAGGTGCGGAGTGCGGTGAGAGGATGGCAAGGCTTAAATAGGGGATTGGGTGTAGAAATGTGACGTTTGTGGTGACGAATTGAAGACGTTGGAGACAAATTTGCCAAGATGATGAGAAGGATACTAGTGATTGTCAATCCATGCATAATATATGGATAATGTTAGGGAAACCATTTATTTATATCATTTGACGTACTTGTTGATGACTAAATTGTTATTTAAGTATTGATTAACGTGTTTATTTTGTATTAGTGACACATCACTTGATTTTTTATTTTTTTTTTGTTTATCGTTAGGTAGGATTTTGATCATGAAAATAAAAGGACATAGTCATCTATTTAGGATTGTCCAAGGGTTTATTAAATTCAATCGTTCAAACCTATTCAAGAGGTTTAATATTGTCCAAAACCTAGAAGATAAATAACTGCTGAATAGGCTTAAATCTTGATAGAGTAGAGGGAAAAGAAGAATAAGGAGGCAAGCTACTAAGCAAAATAAAAACTTCATCTTGAGAACAAATATGTAAAACAATTGGTACAAATTTTTAAGATGCAGACTTCAATGTTAACTACCCTTCAATAAGTAAATGGAATGCTCACTGGAAGGAAGAAGATGAAGAGTCACACACACACACACTCTGAGAATTGAAGAGTAAAAATCTCTCTGCAAGTATTCTGTATTTCCCTTAGAATATACTCACTGAGCATGTGAGCACAGTCACCAACAAAATAACCATTGGAGGGGAGAGAGAGAGAGAGAGAGAGAGAGAGAGAGAGAGAGAGAGAGAGAGAGAGAGAGAGAGAGAGAGAGAGAGAGAGAGAGAGAACTCCTCAATTCAATCTCAGCCATCTATTTACAAAACTTAGATTGAGACACTTGTCCATTGTTACGCCCTATGAGACTTAATTAGCACTATACAATTTGTTTACTAAATCTCAGCCTATGAGCTAAGACAAAACACTAACAACTTTCTATATTTCTTTAATCAGTTCAACAATTTACACATTAACATTCATGGGTACGTATTGATTTGGTAGGTTCATGACGAAGAATACATGAAGGCATGCACCTGGATGTGGAGGGTAATGGACATTGCTGCATGTTGGGTAGCTATATGATTGATTTCGTAGCCAGAGATAGAGGAGGAAAAGAATGAAGAGGTCTCTTGCAGCATGCATAAAAGAAGACAACTTAGAAGCATTGTTCTAAAAGGTGACATAGGCGCTACGCGGAGGCTGGGCGCTCCGATTAGGGCTTGCGCGTTTAAAAAATCAATGCAACCTTTAGGCGGTAATTGGGCGGCTGCATAGGTGGCCCTAAGCCCACGCAGTTTATTTTTTTTATATTCAAGTTAATGGTTTGAAGATAATGTAATAGTAAATAACTCTAAATATATATTTCATTTTGTGCATTGAACCCGTTGTAGTTATTTATATATTTTTATTGCTATAATAATGTAATAGTAAATAACTCTAAGAATTTTTTTTTTTGTTTTTTTTTGTAGAATTGTAGGGGAATTGTGTATGTTTCCCTCCTACTTTGCACCTCTATTTATAATAATAGTAAGATAAGGATATTCCTTGATCTCCAAGGAATATGAGATATAATAGGTAAGGATAAACCCTAATCAAATCTAATCTAGGATTTACACAATCACACTTAAACTAGGAATGTTTACAACACTCCCCCTTGAGTGTGTAAATACTCAAGGTAGATTTAGCATCATGCAAAAGTTGATGAAGTCAACTTGTCAGTGCTGATTCCAAGGAACAACGCTTATTCTCAATAAGGTAGGAATGTGCATAAGTAAGTAAGTCTCACTAAAAAACCCTAAGGCTATGGCAAAAACCCGAGTAGGGACAAAATCCATAGTCTAAGGAAAAATGCGTGAGAAATGCAAAGTCAAAAGAAACGTCTATAGGACGTCATCAGGGATATGACCAGCCCAAGGTGGGTGCCTCGTTAAAACCTAGTTAGGTAGCAAAAACCCAGTGGGAAAAATGCTCCTAATCGTAGGGAAAAAGAGTACATTAAGATCAAGCAAGTATCTACAAGATACTCCCCCTGAGTTTGACATAATTCCAAAAAGAAATAGCAAAGTTACAACTCAGCAAGTTTACGCATACCAATTCCATGAACAAGCTTCTGAAACGTCGTCTTCGACAGTGATTTGGTGAAGAGGTCAGCCAGATTGTCTTGTGAACGGATTTGCGTGACTTCAATCTTCTGATGCTCTTGTTGTTGATGTGAAAAGAAAAACTTCGGCGCAATGTGCTTGGTGTTGTTTCCTTTGATGTAACCCTTCTTAAGTTGTTCGATACAAGCTGCGTTGTCCTCAAAGATCGTTGTCGGGACATCAACGGCGGGATGAAGATCGCAAGAGCTTTGAATATGGCCCACTATTGATCTCAACCAAAAGCATTCCCCAGTTGCTTCATGTAAGGCGAGAATTTCAACATGGTTAGACGAAGTGGCAACTAAGGTCTGTTTCGTTGACATCCAAGAGATTGCGGTGCCTCCAACGGTAAAGACATAACCCGTTTAAGAATGCGCCTTGTGCGGATCAGATAAGTATCCAGCATCGGCATAACCAATAAGGCGAGAATCAACTCGAGAAGCATAATGTGTAGCATCATTCGAGGATTCATAGGGATAGAACAAGCCCAGATCCGTAGTACCCTTAAGGTAATGGAAGATGTCTTTCACGCCAGTCCAGTGTTTGCGTGTAGGTGCATTACTATATCTTGCCAAAAGTTTAACAGCGAAGGAGCTGTCGGGTCTAGTGCATTGAGCTAAGTACAATAAAGCACCTATTGCACTTAGATAAGGAACTTCAGGCTCCAAAATCTCTTCATCATCCTCATTCGGACAGAAGGGATCTCGTTTTGCATCTAGCGTACGAACGACCATATGAGTACTCGAAGACTTCGCTTTATCCTCATTAAAGCGGCGCAACACCTTCTGGGTGTAGTTCGATTGACGTACTAGGATTCCATTCGAACAATGCTGTATCTCGAAACCGAGACAGTATCGAGTCTTACCTAGATCTTTCATCTCAAATTCCAACTTCAGGTGCGAAGCAGTTCTCGCGAGCTCTTCAGGAGTTCCAATAAGATTCATGTCATCGACATATACTACAACAATCGCAAATCCGGAATGTGACTTCTTAATGAATAGACAAGAGCATAATTCGTTGTTCACATATCCCTAACTAGTCAAATACTCACTCAGACGGTTATACCACATTCTTTCGGATTGCTTCAAACCGTAGAGTGAACGCCTCAGCCGAATTGAGAGCGTGTTCCAGGGTTTGGAAATATTTGAACCGGTCAACGTAAGTCCTTTGGGAACTTTCATATAAATTTCCGTGTCAAGATCCCTATAGAGATTCGTAGTTACTACGTCCATCAGCTGCATATTTAGTTTTTCGGAAACTACCAAATTGATAAGGCAGCGAAAAGTAATCACATCCATAACGGGTGAATAAGTTTTGTCATAGTCAATCCTAGGGCGTTGTGAGAAGCCTTGCGCAACAAGACGAGCTTTGTAACGCACAATTTCGTTTTTCTCATTACGCTTCCGAACGAAAACCGACTTATAGCCAACGGGCTTCACATGTGGTGGAGTAAGAACTACATGTCCAAACACCTTACGTTTCGCAAGCGCATCGAGTTCGACTTGGATTGCTTGTTTCCAGTTTGACCAATCAGCACTACGTCGACATTCATCAACGGAACGCGGTTCAATGTCATCGCTCAACATGATCTCAGTAGCTACTGCAAATGCTAATGTATCGTCGACAATCATCTCATTTCTACGCCACACATCATCTAAACTAGCATAATAGATTGAAATCTCACGATTCTCGGGAAGAGGATTCGTCTCTTCATGGACGCTTCCGTAATCTAGAATTTCCTCATAAGTTGGGTAGAATGAGTAAGCGATATTCGGATTCACGGTAGGCTCTTCAGGACCTTGTGCCATGGATTTCCTTTTCCGGGGGTGTGAATCCTTTGAACCAAGGGGTCTGCCACGTTTTTGTGTAGGGGCAAATGATTAGCTAGCTGCTAATGTACGTGAATCACCAGAATTGGCGTCCGTCGTATATTTGGTACATCTATCTTTGTAGGCGTATTCGCAGTTGGAATGTGTGATCTTGTCATGCTCGCTAGATCGGTGAAAGCATCTGGCATGCTCTGAGCTATACTCTGAAAATCTAATATGCACTACATTTCAGTTTCAGACTGAGTGGTGTGGAGATCTAAGTGAGACAAAGTGGGAGTCGTCCATGATAATTCACGTTGTTCTTCAGGAACGTTAACGTTCTTATCTCCCCCTAATGACGGGAAGACTGTCTCATAGAAGTGACAATCCGTAAAACGAGAGGTAAACAGATCGTCTGTCAAAGGTTCTAAGTAACGAATAATTGAAGGAGAATCATATCCGACATAGATTCCCATCATTCGTTGAGGCCCCATTTTTGTACGTAAGGGATGCGAGATCAGCACATATACCGCACAACCAAAAACGCGCAGATGCGATATGTTGGGTTCGCATCCGGTAACCAACTAAAGGGCACTAAATGGTTGTGTCACAACAGGCCTCAGGCGGACCAACTTTGTTACGTGCAATATTGCATGGCCCCAAGCAGTGATCAGGAGCTTGGTACGTATGACCAACGATCGAGCAATCATTTGTAAGCGCTTAATGAAAGCCTTTGCCAGGCCATTCTAGGTGTGAACATGGGGTACTGGATGTTCAACTTCAACCTCAACCGACCTGCAATAGTCATCAAAAGTTTTAGATGTGAATTCTCCAGCATTATCCAATCGAATAGATTTGATTGGATAATCAAGGTAGTGAGCCCTGAGCTTGATAAACTGAGCCAACAGTTTGGAGAATGCAGCGTTCCTTGTGGACAACAAGCACATGTGTGAACAACGTGTGGAAGCGTCAACCAAAACCATAAAATATCTAAATGGTCCGCAGGGATGTTGAATCGGTCCACACAAATGTCCCCCTGAATCCGTTGTAGAAAAATAGGAGGATTCGAACGAATCTTGTCATAAGAAGGCTTAGTAATAAGCTTTCCCATAGACCATGTTTGACATGCGATACCTTGGATCGAACCTAAACTTCGGGTTAGGGGATGCCCGTGTGATGATTTAAGGATACGGTGCATCGCTATTCGTCCAGGATGTCCCAAACGATCATGCCAAAGTGTAATTTCGTGCGCGGTCCCAATAGTAGGGCCGGCCACATAGTGGCATTCTATGGGGCGTATGGTTGTAGTATACAGACCACTCGGGATACGCTCCATCTTCTCTAAAATACGCTTCTGGCCATATTCGTAGGAAGTTATGCACAGAAATTTAACTCCATTTTCTACGTGGGTTTCAGCATGGTAATTGTTATCTCTAATGTCTTTGAAACTTAGTAACGTTCTTCCGGAACGTGGAGAATAGAGTGCCTCAGCAATGGTCAAGATTGTACCATTGGACAACATTATACGCGCCTTACCGTATCTTTCTATCAGGTTGAATGGGCCTGAGAGCAGTGGCGGATCCAGGAAATAATGTTTGAGGGGTCAGTAAGAAAAGTGCGCGTAGCGCGCAAATTTTTTTTAACATAAATAGCATGCATATTGTCATTTCATCGAGTCTTAGTAGGCCTGAAGTCATTTAGAAATGCATATTGCACACCTGTTAATGGCTCATTTGCGTGGTAACTAACATGTTTCAAGATTGCTCCCATATGAATGCTTAACAAAGAAACACACTTATCAAAATAAATATGAATTGAATTTCAATTAAATCAAATATATTCTACATATACAAAATATTCAAAATAAATACTCACAATATAAACAAACCATCAATATAATCAAAATAAATATGAATTGAATTTCAATTAAATCAAATATATTCTACATATACAAAAAATGAAAACAAAAACTCACAATATAAACAAACCATCAATATAATCAAAATAAATATGAATTGAATTTCAATTAAATCAAATATATTCTAATATACAAAATATTCAAAATAAATACTCACAATATAAACAAACCATTAATATAATCAAAATAAATATGAATTGAATTTCAATTAAATTAAATATATTCTACATATACAAAATAATGAAAGTAAAAACTCATAAGGGAGGAGCTGGAGTTGAGGGTTTGGCGGGGGGGGGGGGGGGGGGATTGAGTTTGGAACTTAGGGTTGGAAGGAGGAGAAAAAATTGGGGGGATTTTGAAAATAAGAGAATCAAATCTGTGTAAAAAGGGAAGGGAGAGGCGGGAGGGGGGGGGGGTGTTGGGACACGCTGGGAATTCTTGAATTTTAAAAAAAATTCCTGGGCCAAAACGACGTCGTTTTGCCCAGGTTGGTTTGAAAAAAAATTGGCGCGCGGCGCCTTCTTCTTTCGTGCGCAGCACAGGGAGAGGTCTTTCAGACCTTTCGTCAAACACATGGTGTGCAGCCCGAGGGGTCTTTCCATGGCGTCTAAGGTTGTTTCCATGGGGTCAAAGGGGTCGTGCGACCCCATTGACCCCACTGTGGATCCGCCCCTGCCTGAGAGGGTTGTCAGAGGTGCATTCTTAGGTATGAAGTTAGTGAAATAGATGCATTCACACAAAACAGTGTGCGTGGTTGCACTATCTGCCAGACAACTAACTTTCCCACTAGTCATACCTAGAATGAACATTTATTCAAGGATTAAAACTTAATATCCAAAAACAAATCACCAACTAATAATCCAAAACATAAAGGAAAATTGTTCAAAAATAAACCAAAAACAAGGGGGGTTCGGCCGCTAGGTGGAATTCAGCCCCATTTGTCTTATTTCAACTAAAAAATAAGTCTATGTTTAAGATTCTAATCTTCCATAGGGGTGGTATCCTTCTGAAAATCAGAAACCTCCATCTTTGTAGTCTCCGGTTCGTCCACTTGCATGAAATTTGATTCAAACTTCTTACGACGAGAATGATATTCATCTACAACCTTCTTGGGAGCGCGGCAAACACGGGACCAATGGTCCTTTGAACCACAGCGATAGCACATATCATCATCCATGGTTTTAGGTACTTTGCCCTTATTCTTGAAGTTCTGGGCCTTGGGAGTGAGGTTTGGGCGCTTCTGGGCTTTGTTTCCTCCCTTGGGTGGGCCTTGGCTCTGTTGACCTTGGTTGGATGGCTTATGGCCGTCCCTACCACGCCTTTTTTGGCATTTTGGGTGCTGATTAGTGCTATAATGTGCTTCAGGAACAACAATAGCCCCAGTAGGTCTAGCTTGATGATTCTTCATCAACAGCTGGTTCTGCTTTTTAGCGATAAGTAAAACAGAGATCAAATCCGAGAACTTGGTGAACTTGTAAGCTTTATATTGTTGTTGCAGGATAATATTAGAAGTAGAGAAGGTCGAATAGATCTTTTCCAGGAGATCTTTTTTGGTCAAAGTTTCATTGCAAAACTTGAGAAGTGATCGAATTTGACAAACTTCAGAATTATATTCATTCACATACTTAAAGTCTTGGAAGCGCAAATGCTGCCAGTCGTGTCTTGCTTCAGGTAAGAATATGTCATTTTTGTGATCAAAACGATCAGCCAAAGCGACCCATAATGTAAATGGATCCTCCTCAGCAAGATACTCAGTTTGCAGAGCGTCATAGATGTGTCTTCGAATGAAGATCATAGCAGTGGCTTTTTCAGCTTCGCCAACAGGCTCATCTGTTGCTTCTTCAATGGCAGGACGCAAGTTCTTTGTAGTGAGGTGGAGCTTCACATCTTGAACCCACTTGAGGTAGTTCCTTCCAGAAACTTCTAAAGCGGTGAAGTCGAGTTTGTTCAAATTCGACATGTTCCTATCAGAAAATAGATGAACAAGATATGGTGAGTGTAATGGAGAAAAATCAATTCATTCACATAGGAGTAGAACATACAGGTTCTAATAGACATGTATTGGTTTAATTTTGCATGAAAAACTTCGGGTTTTCATGGGTGATATGTTTAAGTGAAAACTTTAGGTTTTCAAACAAGGCATGTTATAAGAAACTTCAGGTTTCAAAGTAATTATGAACTTCAGGTTCATATATTCCTGTAGGCAAACACAAATATATATGCAAACAAGTATGCAACAAGTATATGCAAAAATATAACTTTAGGTTTACAATTATAATTGAATTTTGATTTATTTGGACTTCGGGCCAAATTAGATTGTGGGTGAAAAATATAAAAACCCATTGGGCCTAAAAATAATTAGGCGAATAAAATTCGGGGCCCAAAATAAAAAAATGAAGCCACAGGGTGGCTTGAAGAAAAGTGCCATGTGTCCCAAGCCTAAAAAAAAAAGGGCTAGGGAGGGTCTCGGGTGCTGCAAGCTCACGGGGAGATATGGGCAAGGGGAAGCCCCAAAAAAAAAAATCTTTTTTTTTTCACGGGCAAGCAAGCCCAAAAAAACAAAAAATACCTTTTTTTTCTCAGGCTGGGCCGTTGCAGGCGAGCCCAGAAAACAAAAACAAATTGTTTTGTTTTTTTTCTGCACGGGCCTAGGAGTCGGAGCCCACTAGGGCTCGGGTGAAACAGAACAACCTAGTGGCGCTGGGTGTGCGTGGTCAAGAAATAAGGCCGGGGAAGAAAATCGGAAAAAATTGGACAGCGCCACTGCAAGGGTCGTGTTGGGTTTGTTGGGGCTCGGAGTGAGTCACGGTTGTCATGGACAACCATGGAGATAAGAAAAATCTCAACGTTTTTGCAACAATTATAAAACCCGAAAAAAAAAAAATTTGAAATCGAATTTTCAAAAAAAATCCGACGAGATTTGGTGAATCTCAGTTCAATTTTAGATGTGGGACGACTTCTGGTCGTCGGCGACATGAACCAGAGGTTCAAGGCAATGGTTGCAGGCCATGCCGTGGTCAATTGGCACCATGAAAGGTGTCTGGTTTTTTTTTTTCGGTTTTCTGGGAATTGGAGCTTCTGGCTCCGTGGGGGTTCTGGGAATGGGAGAGCTGTAAGCTCTCGGCTTGGCGTGTGAAAAAAAAACCCATCTATATGATAGGGCACGGGTTCGAAGGAACCCTTGGTTCCCAATTTCCCTTTTTTTCAACTCAAATATAATCATAATTATATGCATATATAATTCAATTTAACATATATTTCAATGAATCACATATGTAAATTGATGCAGATGCAAAAATAATATTTTCAATGCATGTACATATGTAAGATTCAATTCATAACCAATATCAAATTCACATAATTTCAACAATTATGGTTGTGAGGCATACACAATTTATGTAGAATCTAAAATACGTTAAACGTAAAGTTGGGTCATGCATCATGGTGAATGTTCATGCTATCAGGGCTGCAAAATACTGAGTTAAAAACCGTTGTTTTGAAAAGAATCTGATTGCGTGATGATATGGATGAACTGGTTTGATGTAGAAAATTTCTCCAACGTTAGATTCCTAAGTGCAGCGGTAGGAGCGTGTTGTGGACTATTTTTATCTGACAAATAGAGAGAGAGGCCGGCGGTAGAGAAGAGAAAAAGAGAGATGTGTGTTTGTAGAATTGTAGGGGAATTGTGTATTTTCCCACCCACTTTGCACCTTTATTTATAATAATAATAAGATAAGGATATTCCTTATTCTCCAAGGAATAACAAGGAATATGAGATACAATAGGCAAGGATAAACCCTAATCAAATCTAATCTAGGATTTACACAATCACACTTAAACTAGGAATGTTTACAACATTTAAAAAAAAAAAAAAATTTGTTTGCGACCCCACCTAGGCCAATCCCATTATTGGTGACTTGGCTCTTCTAGCATCTGCCTTGTATTTTACATAATGTTGGAGTAAAATTGGGAATTCTAAACAAAAAGTCTGAGTCTGTAATGTCTTAGATTAATATATGTTTTTCGTTGTAAGTATTTTAATCTAAGCTTTTCTCTCATGCCCTCAATCATAAGAATGTCAAGCATTTACGAGACCTTCACTTAGGTAAGTGTGTCATGCATATGCATTTACATAGTATAGGCTGTTTAGTTTTGGTGTTAACAATTAAGTTTTGGGCTTGCATGTTAATTAGAATTACATGAATTTAATCGGCAGAGAATCCTAGTCGTGCTGCTTCTCTTAATTAGCATTTATTTATATGCTAATAACCCGTATGTCCTTATCCCATTGAGTTTTTTTATCTAGCCAGGATGATAAGTCCTCATCCTAATAATTAGGTCCGCGTTTTTGTTATACCTCGCATGCATATCTGGTTTGGTTGAATTATCTGGGTTAATAACGTGTGATTATGTTTTGGTTGAAAACCTTTTTGTTCTAAGTCAGCTCGTTTTTAAAGATTTGATTGGATGCCTATATGTAGGCATTAGATAGGCTTTCAAGGTTTGCTGCTGCCACATATAACACATACGGGTAGAGAGGATTAGTGCAGGCGCTAGGTTTTTAGAAGTGATCATCATATCATAATTTTTGCTACTGCAGCGTGCATTAGACTAGGTGGTTTTGGAATGCTGCTTTTGAGTTTTGAAAGAAAATATATAGAATAGATGCAGCACGTTTTCAGAATATGTTTTTGAGTTTTTGGGTTACCTCTTATAGGAACAGCTATCGTTCCCATCTCATTGGGTTGATGGTTCTCAGGTCAATGCATGTTCACTACTAGTGTAGTCATTATTTTATCCGGGTTGTCTCGCATAGTAGTATTTGCACAGAGAACATTATATGAGTGTTGCAGCAGTAGTGTGTGAGGAAGAAAAGAGTTTTCAGCCGTGTGGTTTGAAAAGACAAAATTCAGTTTTTCTTTATTGATTTTCATTGTGCTTTAAACCGATATTGATTATGAAAATATACCTTATCATTTTCGTAATTGGTTGATTTTCATAATCCATTTCATTATATATACATTATGCATGATCGCGTTAGCATCTTACAAAGTTCGAGGAGACATTGACGGCCGTGTTAGTGTCGTGCCACTTCCACTCGAATGCTGAAGAGAGATCAAGTAGCAAAGCGCAGAGATAAAACTGCCTACTAGTATGCGTGTCTAGTTGAGTTGATGAGTTTTGTAAGTCTTTCTGCACTCATTTCTTTTAGTGTTTGTCCTGGATTGGAAGGCCGATGATTTTTCCAGTGGTGAGTTTTGCCTCGTTAAATTCTATATCTTGTGTGCACTTTTTATTTATCTTTTTAACTGCATATGTGTAGGATAGTTTGATAAGTGACTAAAAATTGAATTGATTTTTAAATTGAAACCTAATCACCCCCGTCTAAGTTAAACTAGTATCATCCTAGAACTTTCACATATTATTATAAAAATGATATTCTTACCATCTATTTGTATCATCTCTAATAGAAATGAGATACACATGTGTTTGTGAGCTCACCTCTATTAGAGAGATGATGCAAATAGATGGTAAGTTCAGCAATTATTTGTTGGCGTGAGTCAACCATTTAGTTTAGAAATGTAATTCTATAATTTATTCCTTATATAATTGTGATTCTTATTTCCTGTGAGATATTGTACAACTATATATTTACCTCCTAGAGAGAAAAATTAACATACAATTCAAATCCTAAATACTTTTATCTTGGCATCAGAATAGGTTCCAATCCTAATTTTTTCTCTGCAAATTAAATAAAATAAAAATAAAAATAAAAATAAAATAAAAAACTCTAAAACACCAATAGAAGTTTTTTTCTTTTCTTCTAGCAGTGTGTCGAAGAAAGAGACACCGTCGACAGAAACAAATTTTTTTTTCTAGCCTAAACCCATTGACCGAAGGAAGGTCAACACAACAACACACCTCAACAACCTCAAGCCACCTGTCTTGAAGAAAAGTTGCGGCCAACTCAATCAACACAAAATTGAATTAAAAAATTTCCCCACCCAGCCATAATTCCCTCCTCGGTTTCAGCGCATGCCTTGAATGAATCATCTAGCAGGCCATGCGGCCACGATCTCCAGTGGTCTGGGCTTGCAGAGCTTGAAGCCCAATATCCAACAGAGCAACGTACTAGTACGGACAGACGCAACAAGGCGGGTGTAAGCCCATATGGGCGCCACCCACAAACAACAGCCCAGTTTTTTCCGCCTTAGAAAATTTGGTCCCAAATTTCTCCCTTTTAAATTTAATTAATTCTCAAGACCAATTTGATGATCCAAGTAAAATTGGCATTGCATCACAACATCTGCTAAACAAAATTTTAGCTGGATAATTAACTATGGGGCTACAGACCATATGACATATGATGAATCCTTGTTTCACTACTCAACCGTGTCACCTAAGGAGAATATTATCACAGCAAACGGTGAAATTGCTCTAGTTACAGGAGCGGGTTCCATCGCCCTTATTCCCTCTCTATCTCAACATAGCACTCTTCTTGTTCCTTCACTATCGAATCATTTACTTTCTGTTGGTCAAGTTACAGAACAATTAGATTGTGTTGTACTCATGTTTCCCACTTTTTGCCTACTACATGATATCCAAACAAGGGCGATCATTGGTGATCGGATAATATTTATATACATTTTTACATCAAATTCACTCGTCTTTTCTTAGTTAGTTCGTTATATTTTGAGCTATTTACGTTGTTTTTGTGTTTTATAGAATTTATCTAGCAAGAAAATAAAAATAGCACTAGCGAGATTTTAAATAATAAATTCGTCGAAAATTGCCTTACCCACTTATTTGATGTTGTAGCACTAGAAAAATCATGAAGGCAGCTAATGAAGTGAAAGGCAACTAAGGGAATAAAAATTAGTCAGCAAAGCCAACCAATGCACGGAATAAAGGTTAGAGGGCCAGCCTTTGAATTAAAAACAAAATGCTTGCAGTCGGTGCAAAAGGTGAGCTGTGAGTGGGATGGCTCTTCTGTTATGATGGAGAAGCACCGAAAGGAAGACAAAAGCTGCTCGGGCAGCTGGCCAAAGAAAAGAAGAAAATAAAGAACAGAAAAACAGAAGGGCAGCTGATAGAAAAGAAGAAGCTGCGAGGGAGCTGATGGGAGAAGTAGCCTCACGGGAGGAGCTGCCTTAGAGCAGCGAGAAAAAAGAAAAACAAAAATAAATAAAGAGAAACAGGTTTGGCAGCTAGAGACCGTGAGGGAAAGAAGGAGACCTCGGGAGGATTCCTTGGGGGAGCCTCGGGGAGAGGCCATTTGGAGCTGCGAGAACGAAAAGACTGGGAGGAGAGAGAGAGCCTCGGAGAAGAGCTGCCACGGGGCAGCTTGGAGAAGTGTCCTCGGAGGAGCAGCGAAGGCGCGGACAGAGCTGAAGTCTCGGTGGCAGCAGGCGCCAGCCAATCAGAAGGCTGCCTTTCAAAACCAGCGGCAGCACAGAACAAATCACAGCGTGCTAAGGGTCAAGCACAGAAATCCTTACACTCTCAATTTGGTGTTATTCTTTCTCAAACTTTTATTTTAATTTCTGTTTTAATTTATAAATAATGTGTAATTAATTTATTTTGGCTAGAGGATAATTCAAAACCATGATTATATTTGTAATTTGAATTGATTACCTTCAGTTGTGATTTCTGAGTTGTGATTTAATTTGCTTAACTGCTTGATTGATAACTTATTTGTGTTTGTCGATTAAGAATGCATACTTAATTTACATGCATGAATTTGATGCTAGAATATAAGTGAATTTCACCTAATCGTTATGAACTTATATTCATGAGTAGTGAAGGTTGTTATCCACAATCGCGTTAAGTAAATTCTTGGCAGGAGTATCATGCTTTTCATAGTTACGAATGCCTCGTCAGTATTTATAGTTTTCACAAAGTTTAATGATCTTTGATTGTATCTCTATTGTGCTTTTCATGTAGGGGACTTTTAGAGAATGTGTTGAATTGTTGTATGCTGTTCATCCAATTCAATAACTTAAGGAAAACTTGAAGATTAAAAAAGTGTTGTTCACGGTTAATCTGGAGTATTGAAATTTACAACTTATTGGAAGAACAACTGAAGGTCAATTTAGATTGCATATGTGTCTTGTGTGGAGAAAAACCCTCTAGCCAATCCGTCGCCCATCCATTCACTTTTATTTTATGTTTTTGTCAATTTTGTAATTTAGTTAAGTTTAATTTACGTTTCATCAAAATCAATCCCCCCCATTATTAAAATAATATTATTTAGTTAATTTTTATTATTTTTAATCTTTTAATTTAATTTCCGTTCATTTCAATTCCTAGTTTTTATTTTAAATTGTTTTCATTGTTTTGAGTCATTTTTAGTGTGTTTCGAGTTTTTAGCTTAGTTTGTGTTTTCTAGAGTCTTAAGTTGTTTTGAGTTTTTTTTTTATTTATTTTAGTTTATTTGTTAGTTTTATTTTGAGTTATTCTAGTTAAGTGTTTTTATTCTATTTTTGTGTCCTTGAGTCTTATTTAACATTTTTAAATTAATTTAGAGTAGATTAGCAATCCCTCCTAATCCCCGGCCTAGAACGATACCCTACTTACACCTATACTACAATTGTCAAAAAGAGGGTTAAATTTGTGCGGTTTAAAACCCCGTCAAATTTTTGGCGCCGTTGCCGGGGATTAGTAACTTTGCTAATCCCTTTATTTTTGTTTGTGTTTTTTTTTATTTTTTATTTGTGCTTATGTTTATATTTGTGTTTGTGTATTTTACTTTTGGTATTTGATTTATTTTTCTTTCTTTGATTTTAGGTACAATTGGAGTAAGACATGGATTTTGCTAATATTCAAGCTCAATTGGCAAATCTTACTTCTCAATTGTCGCAGAATGCCGAAAGGACCTCAATGCCAAGTGTCCCTACACTTGATGTGCCCTATGGGCAAGGATATCAGACTCAGCAATATCCTCAATTTTCTACGAATGAAGATGTTTGGGGATATCAAGGCTATGATCAATCAAGGGGCAACATGTATTCCAACGCTTGCAATTCGAATTGGAGGGACTATTCAAATCAAATGTGGGATGAACCTCAACATTTTCAACAAGGTGGATATTGGCAGCAAGACGAGTTCTATTCCAGACCTATGCAGCCACCACAGCATCCCCCACAACAATTCCAATCGAATTCAAGTATGGCCGTAAATTATAATGAAATTCTTGAAGGACTAATCTCTTTGACGCAGGGTTCACAACAAGAGGAACCATTGCCGCCATCGGAAGAGTTCTATCAGTGGCCATATGAACCGTCACAGCCACCACAACAATCAGCTCAATACAATTCAGGTACATCTGTGGATAATGATAATATTATTCAATTACTCATCTCTTTGAACCAGGAAGTAGAAAATCAAACCAAGGAGATGGGAGAATTGAATAATCAAATGGGACAGATTGTGGAAATCAAGGCACAGATTCAAGAGCAACGTGAACTCTCCAACTCACCTATTGAAAATTCAAAGGAAGATTGTGAAGTTAATGAAGCCATCACTTCGGAAGGTGATATGGAGGATGAAGCTGTTCCAGAACCTTGTGCACCAAGAAAAATGGTTCAAGATATTGAAGTGGCTGGAAAATATGTGGAATGCATCCAAGAGGATGTAATTGTGGAAACAAAGGCCCGAGAAGTTGAGTTTGATGACACGGGACAGGCCACAACCATCATCGTCAATCTGGCCAAGTGCAAAGTCCCCGAAACGTTCAAGGGAGTAGTTTTTGTTATTGAGTTTGTTTCGGAGAAAGACAGTAAACCATCTTCTCCAATTTTATTTTTATTTTTATTTTATACTAACATATTTCTGATTTTAATGATTCAGGCACCCACCCGGGAATTCAAACCATTGCCGAATCATTTCAAGTATCACCTCCCATTGAAAGATAAATTTCATGCTTTGGAGCCGAGGGTAGGTTAAAGGAAAGATTCGTCCGGCTAAAGACGTTAAACCAAGCGCTTCTTGGGAGGCAACCCAAGCAACCAGATTTGCATTTCTTAACCCTACTCTTTATTACCTTTATTTTGAAATTTTTGTTTTGTTTAGTTAGTTGTGTTATTTGGTTGATTTTTGTTTAGTTTGTGTTTAAATAAATTAAGGGCAATGTTTATTTTAAGTGCGGATAAACAAAGTCTTTTTGCATTAATTTACATATTTTGATTTACATTTATTTTATTTTGCTTAAAATAAACTTAAAAAAAAAATTACAATAAAACAAAAACTAATAGCAATCATTGGTTATTGGTTAGGTGGCGCCTCAGAGGTTGACGGAGCTCCGGGAAGTCGAAGAGCCAGAGTTGGAATCTCCGGAGCCGGAACGCTTGGTGCAGCTCCAGAGGACGAAGGCAACATAAACCTCGGGAGTAGCGCCATGAACCTTTCATGATCGCTCTGAATCCGACCGTCCGACTCCTGCAGCTGGTCCAGCTTCCTCTTCATGCTGGTCGAGTAACTAGTTGCAAGCATGTGCAACTCCTTGTTCTCGTGCCTGAGTCCTCTGACTTCTTGCCGAAGACTGGCCACCTCAGCCATCAGCGACTCCACCTGACGAGTTCGGGCAAGCAGGCGCTGGCCCATGTTTGAAACTGAGCCTGCACTTTGGACGCTGAGGGCAAGAGATTCCTGAACGGCCAGCTCGTCCGACCGCCTAGATAGCATCCTATTGTCCCTTGGAGTGAGCAGATTTCTGGCAATCACCGTAGCGGTGATTTCATTCCTCATCATTGTGTCCCCGACTGTAAGAGGACCATTGGGGGATATGAAGGATGGATTCCAAATGTTGTTCGGAGAAGACGAGTCATCGTCTTCCCCGACATTCAAGTTTAGGCAACGGTCGGAAGGGCAAGACATTTTTAGAGGATGTTGAGGAAGAAAAGAGTTCGGAAAGATTAAGAGTGCAGAAGTGCAAAAAGAGTTCGGAAGGATTATGAGTGTTTACAGAAGGGAGTATTTTCAGAAGGAAGTGTTTGAGGGAGTTCAAGTGTGAGGTGGAGCAGAATTAGCGCCTCTATAAAAAGAAGAAAATGAAGAAGCGCCCGCTCCTCAGAGGTTGAAGACGCGTCCTCACGCAATTCAGAAAAGCTGGACGCTCCTTTCTCAAAAGAGCCGTTTCCTTTCTCAAAAGCTGGGCTTGACTCAGCAATCACGTGGCTTCAGCTTTTCCAGTTTTGTCGTCGCTCTCACATGCGGCTTGAAGCTTTTTGAAAACCACGGGCCGCACCCGGATTTGAACCCCGGTTTTCAAAAGATCATCATTCCAGTTTGTCGTCACTCGTCGCATGCGCAGTCAGCTTCGCGGAAATTACGGACGCGTTGTCAGAAAGCGCGTAACGGGCACTGTTCATCCATCCACCGGCTGCCGACAAATAGTGCGGGAATAGTTCCGGTTGAGGAAGAAAAATTTCTATAAGTTCGACCTTCGCCTTCCACATCAAAGGCACACCTTCACACCCTCTCAACCTCTCTTCATCTCCGATAATGTCTTCCCAAAGAAAGCTTTCGAGTTATTCAGTGTTCTTCATCCCTTGGATCACCCCAGAAAACAAACCTTCCAGAGCAAAAGTATTTCATATCAAAAAGGTTAAAAGCAAAAGTATCTCATATCACGCTTTCTCCTCACTTTCATCTGAAGAACATGGAGAAAGTGAGATCCTGATTGCTTACCTAGTCTTGCTCTCGAGTACTCATCTCAGACCCCTCCCAACCCACTTCAAAAATAAACCTGTGTTGAGGTACTTCTTCAAAAACAAAAGTACCTCACAGACGAAGCAGGAGGAGTCTGAGTTGCTTCGAGAAACAGATGAGTCTGGGTTGATCCAAGAGTTCAAGAAGATGCCACACCTGCGTGGAGACCGGACTACTTGAAGCATGTGGAGACAACGTGCTGATTCATCCTCAACTAAGCTGAGGAGCACTTGCAAGAAAGGAGGCCCATCCAGTTCAAGAAGAAAGCTGTGGAAAATCAACAATCATGACCAATGATCGCCTATTAGTTCTTTTCGTTATCTTTTATTATCATTTTCCATTTTCGTTTACTTTATTTTCTATTTTTTCTTGCGTGCTTAATTGTTTATTTCTGTTCTTTGCAGGAACGTTTGGTTATTTTCTCCCTTGAAGTTGATTGCAAAATTTACGCTTGGGGGTCATCGCTTGAGTTTTCTGCAAATTAGAGAAGTTTTCAGTCCCTTTTCTTTATTTTGTTTCGTATTATTTGTTCATTTTATTTTTATTTGCATATTAATGTTTTCTGACATTGGGGACAATGTCTAGTTTAAGTGTGGGGGTATCAAGTATAAAAAATGACCAAGTTGAAATTTTTTGTACCTTCGACTTTGAACTGGTTTCATTTGTTTCCATGTTATTGCTTTTTGTTTTCTTAATTAGTTTTGTTTTATTTTTCGAAAAAATTTAAAAAATCCAAAAATATTGTCTTGTTTTCCTTATTGTTTTTAATTAGATTTTTATTAGTTTCCCGACCCAATGATATAATTGGATTAAATTTGAACCATGATGATCAATAACTTAGTTAACATGTGTTGTGTGAAATTCCTTATTCTCTTGTTAGCATTGTACATGTTTGATCATCTTTGAAAAACCAAATGCACATAGCCGTGTTGATGTGAAACTAAAGCATGAATTAAAGCTTCATATGTGAATTTAGTGACCGTATATATCCTATGTGAGTTTCTGAGCCTATTGAAAGTGTGTGCATTTTTCATACACTCCTATTCTTTCATGTGTGATGAACTTATGTGAGATGTATCTCTAGAACTTGCGTAACGATCTTTTGAAATATTTGTCATTGATTGTATGAACTTGAAAATGATAGAGGCATTAGGTTCACCACCATGGCCCAAATAACCATATTTCCCAAAGAAAAAAAAAATGATATCATTAGATTGCCTATTTGAGCCGTTTTGTTGAGCCGTTTATTTCTTATCACCAGATATGTCTACCTTTATACCTCAAAACATGTTTCCTTACCCTTTCCAAGCGAGCAATTTGAGATTGTCTTATGAGAAATGTTTGTGAAGTACTTGGACGGTTTGGTAAAAGAATAAGTGTGGGGGTATTTCATGTTTGTATTTAGTTATGTGCTATAATTGAAAAGAAAAAAAAAATGAAATAGAAGAAAAGAAAAAGAAAAAGAAAGATAGCATACGAAGCACATAAAAAGTTTTCAATGTTTTAGTTTAAGGATGTGATGGGAGGTGTTAGAAGAATCGTTGGAGAACTTGAGTTCTTATAAATCTCAACAAAAGAATTGCTTGCAATGTAGCTTGGAACTTGTGTTTTCCTATTCTTTCGTTTCAATAGCCCTATCCCTAAGCCTCATTACATCCAATAAAAGTCCTCTTGATTTAAGTTTTGCAATTATGATTGTGGAGAAGTGATTTTTATGCAAGTTTATGGTAGATCTTTCACATTTGTTTCTTTGAGCGAAACACATTAAAACTAAACACATGTGTGATTGAGTGCATATCCCGTGAGAAGGTTGCTAGTTTGCATATGATGATTTTGAAAATAAAAACTTGAAATTGCATTAGCATGGCTATCTCACACACTACACTTCAAGGATGATTTAAAGATTACTGCTAATATTTGAATAAGGAAGATGAGCTTGAATTAGCTTGTTTGGTGCTAGCTATGGTTCTTGCTGATTTATGTTCTCGAATGAAATTCTCTGAGGGTCACTTAGGGGGAAACTAATGTTTTTCATGTTATTACTTTTTCTGTTTTTCTTTGTTTTGCTCGAGGACTAGCAAAAGCTAAGTGTGGGGGTATTTGATCGGATAATATTTATATACATTTTTACATCAAATTCACTTGTCTTTTCTTAGTTAGTTCGTTATATTTTGAGCTATTTACGTTGTTTTTGTGTTTTATAGAATTTATCTAGCAAGAAAATAAAAATAGCACTAGCGAGATTTTAAATAATAAATTCGTCGAAAATTGCCTTACCCACTTATTTGATGTTGTAGCACTAGAAAAATCATGAAGGCAGCTAATGAAGTGAAAGGCAACTAAGGGAATAAAAATTAGTCAGCAAAGCCAACCAATGCACGGAATAAAGGTTAGAGGGCCAGCCTTTGAATTAAAAACAAAATGCTTGCAGTCGGTGCAAAAGGTGAGCTGTGAGTGGGATGGCTCTTCTGTTATGATGGAGAAGCACCGAAAGGAAGACAAAAGCTGCTCGGGCAGCTGGCCAAAGAAAAGAAGAAAATAAAGAACAGAAAAACAGAAGGGCAGCTGATAGAAAAGAAGAAGCTGCGAGGGAGCTGATGGGAGAAGTAGCCTCACGGGAGGAGCTGCCTTAGAGCAGCGAGAAAAAAGAAAAACAAAAATAAATAAAGAGAAACAGGTTTGGCAGCTAGAGACCGTGAGGGAAAGAAGGAGACCTCGGGAGGATTCCTTGGGGGAGCCTCGGGGAGAGGCCATTTGGAGCTGCGAGAACGAAAAGACTGGGAGGAGAGAGAGAGCCTCGGAGAAGAGCTGCCACGGGGCAGCTTGGAGAAGTGTCCTCGGAGGAGCAGCGAAGGCGCGGACAGAGCTGAAGTCTCGGTGGCAGCAGGCGCCAGCCAATCAGAAGGCTGCCTTTCAAAACCAGCGGCAGCACAGAACAAATCACAGCGTGCTAAGGGTCAAGCACAGAAATCCTTACACTCTCAATTTGGTGTTATTCTTTCTCAAACTTTTATTTTAATTTCTGTTTTAATTTATAAATAATGTGTAATTAATTTATTTTGGCTAGAGGATAATTCAAAACCATGATTATATTTGTAATTTGAATTGATTACCTTCAGTTGTGATTTCTGAGTTGTGATTTAATTTGCTTAACTGCTTGATTGATAACTTATTTGTGTTTGTCGATTAAGAATGCATACTTAATTTACATGCATGAATTTGATGCTAGAATATAAGTGAATTTCACCTAATCGTTATGAACTTATATTCATGAGTAGTGAAGGTTGTTATCCACAATCGCGTTAAGTAAATTCTTGGCAGGAGTATCATGCTTTTCCTAGTTACGAATGCCTCGTCAGTATTTATAGTTTTCACAAAGTTTAATGATCTTTGATTGTATCTCTATTGTGCTTTTCACGTAGGGGACTTTTAGAGAATGTGTTGAATTGTTGTATGCTGTTCATCCAATTCAATAACTTAAGGAAAACTTGAAGATTAAAAAAGTGCTGTTCACGGTTAATCTGGAGTATTGAAATTTACAACTTATTGGAAGAACAACTGAAGGTCAATTTAGATTGCATATGTGTCTTGTGTGGAGAAAAACCCTCTAGCCAATCTGTCGCCCATCCATTCACTTTTATTTTATGTTTTTGTCAATTTTGTAATTTAGTTAAGTTTAATTTACGTTTCATCAAAATCAATCCCCCCCCATTATTAAAATAATATTATTTAGTTAATTTTTATTATTTTTAATCTTTTAATTTAATTTCCGTTCATTTCAATTCCTAGTTTTTATTTTAAATTGTTTTCATTGTTTTGAGTCATTTTTAGTGTGTTTCGAGTTTTTAGCTTAGTTTGTGTTTTCTAGAGTCTTAAGTTGTTTTGAGTTTTTTTTGATTTATTTTAGTTTATTTGTTAGTTTTATTTTGAGTTATTCTAGTTAAGTGTTTTTATTCTATTTTTGTGTCCTTGAGTCTTATTTAACATTTTAAAATTAATTTAGAGTAGATTAGCAATCCCTCATA
Source organism: Crataegus laevigata (assembly GCA_963580275.1). Taxonomy (NCBI): domain Eukaryota; kingdom Viridiplantae; phylum Streptophyta; class Magnoliopsida; order Rosales; family Rosaceae; genus Crataegus; species Crataegus laevigata. Next base: position 2,249,564 of record OY756944.1, read on the forward strand.
ATCCCCGGCCTAGAACGATACCCTACTTACACCTATACTACAATTGTCAAAAAGAGGGTTAAATTTGTGCGGTTTAAAACCCCGTCAATTGGGCGTGGTATTAAGAGGAGAAGGTTATATTATATGGATGATGTAGTACCAGGCCGAGTCAACCAAGTGAGCAGTGGTCACAACAACAAGGTTAAGAGAATCTAGTTATGGCATCGTCGACTACGACATGCATCTTTTGGTTATTTAAGAAAATTACTTCCGTCTTTATTTAATGGCGTTTCAGACTCTGATTTTCAGTGTCAGGATTGCATTCTTGCAAAAAGTCATCATACTTCTTACCACTTGAGTCTCAATAAAAGATCAATGCCCTTTGAGTTAATTCACTCCGATGTATGGGCTCCCTCACCAATAGCGACACGCCACAATATTCGATGGTTTGTTACCTTTGTAGATGATTGCACCAGAATGACTTGACTTTATACCATGAAACAAAAGAGTGACGTTGGCCACATTTTCCAATAGTTTTATCAAATGATTGGAAATCAATTTTCTCTTCCTATCAAAGTCCTAAGATCCGATAATGGTAGAGAATATCTTAGTTCTGAACTATCACAATTTTTCGCATTGCACGACATAGTTCACAAGACTACTTGTCCTCAAATTCCTCAACAAAATGGTGTGGCAGAACATAAGAATAGACATATCTTGGAAACTACATGGGCTCTTCTAATTGGGGCTCATGCTCCTCATGCCTGTTGGGCGGATGCAGTTACATATTCCGTCTATCTTCTTAATTGAATGCCCTTTTGAGTTCACAACTTCCAAACTTCCATGAAAGTCTTGACGGATTATGTCATCTACCATCTTCTCTTCAATTATCATCTCGCATATTTGGATGTGTGGCTTATGTGCATCTTCACAAGAATCAATGAAGTAAATTGGATCCATGTGCTGTTCAACGTGTATTTCTGGGATTTAATAGCCAAAAAAGGGATATCGATGTTACCATCCACCCACTAAGCATTTCTATGTCACTATCAATGTCACGTTTTCTGAAACCGAGATGTTTTTCATTTTTTATCAAACCTAATGTACTCTTCAGGGGGAGTTGAATAGTAAAGACGAAGACTAAAATTGGTTAAAGCCAAAACCCTCACACGCTCACGATGAGTTGGGGGGGGGGGACTTTGGCCGGAGAACCTCCGATGCTAAAGTTAGAAATTAGAGAGAAACTGTGTTTGGAGAACTTTATGATTTTTTTTAAGAGTGTTTGCCCAATTTGAGAACTGATGGCCGACCACTCCATGACTTTTTGGGTTCAATTCTTGATTTAATTAGCCAATTTATTGGCTAATTAAATATGAAAGGCATAAATGGGTGGTTATAAAAATAAATGGCTATTTTAATTTGGGTAATAAAATAAAGTAAATGGGAAAGGTGAGAATGGGAATGGTGAGCCGGCCTAGCTAGGGTTTTGGGATGATTTGTTTGAGTCAATTGCCAATTAAGGGATTGATTAGGTAATTAATCCCTTAATTAGTCAATTAATATGATTTTGAAGGAAGATTTTAGGAAATATGAAAGGAAAGTATTATTTAGCTAATTGGCTAGCTAAATAATGAAATAGGAAATATATGAATAAATTAGGTTTTAAGTTGATACCTATTTTGGGCACTTTTGTCTTGGTTGAGGGATAATTCCCTGCTGTTTTCGCGTAGGAATCCCGGTATGCCCTAAGGGTAGTTTTGTCTTCTTTTGTCAAAAACACACGTGTCGCCTTGTGATTATTTTTGGCTCCACAAATGCCCTCACACTTGTTGGGCTGCTTGTAAGAAGGGGTAATAGGTGTAAAGATTTTCTTGTTTTAGGAAACTTGGAATTGTTCCCTATTTTGACATTGATTCTCTCTTTGTTAGGAAATTAGGTCCTTCTAGGAAAGGGAAGTAAATTTCTCCCAAAGCCTATTTAAGTCCACCTTAAGTGGGTTATTAAATCAACTTTGGAGAGCAATTTATTTTACCCTACAAGAGAGAGAGAGCTTAGAGGATATTTATTCCCCCTCCTCTAGCAATCTTCTACATCTTGCCCGTGCAAAAGACCGTCTTTCGTTGCTTTCTTCGTCTTCTCCATGCCGCACTGATGTAAGAAAATTTTATTTTTTTCTTGTCTTCTTCTTAAATAGTGATGTCGTAGGGCAGCCATCGGGGTGGTGTGGCACGTCCGTTGGCAGGGGCTAAGAATCGGCTCGGCATGGGCTGAAGAGGTGTTGTGGCAGGGACCACTGCTTTAGGCTACTCAGCTTGGCTAGAACCAAGGGCAGTTTGTGCGGTTGGGATCGCAAATTGTGGCACTTGGGCGCAGTGCTAGGCGAGTCGCAAAGCTCATGTCCTTTAGGCTCTTTGACATAGGCCAGGCCACTGATTCGGAGAAATAAAGAGGTCGCGGCCCTAATAGGTTGCTGGAATGCTGGGCATGCAGGCCTCCTGCCTGCTAGTTGGGAAAAAAATGTGGGAAAATAGATATTCTCTGTCTGCTCAAGAAATTCCGGCTGAGAAAAAACCAAAGACTTCTTCCGCTGTTTATGAGGGTTTGCTGACCGCCCCTAAGCTTGTGATTGGCTTGACTTTTTTATTTTATTTTTAGATCTGAGCCAATGACGTCTGCCATGCCAAATATGGCTAGTTCGATTGCTGATAGGGTTGCCCAGCATAGAGGTCATGTCACGCACCCAGTGCCGAAGTATGTACTAAGACGTCCGTTGGGAGCTAAGTCTGGTTCACCTTTGGAAATGCTTGGTAAGCGGCTCCAAGGCTCACTCCTCCTGCTGCTAAGACTGATTCGCCTGCTGGGAAGGAGGAGACTACTCGCCTTCTAGGGAGGCTGCTGAAATATGTGCGCTTTTGAAACCAAATCTGCTTGAAGACATGAACACTTGTGCCAAGTTTGTTGATGATATCAAAAGTTTTGTTGGCCTGAGTTCCTTTGCGAAGTGTACGACCGAGTATAAGATGACTGCTTTGCTAGCCATGGTATAGAAAATGGAGATTTTGGCAGCTGAGTCTATGTTCCTTGATCAAGAGGATACCAAGGCTGCCAAGGAGGTGTCAAAGGCTATGGCATTTGAAGCTCATCCTTCTCAGATTTAAGATCTTGAGCATGCCCCATTTTTTTTAGCTTTGTTCCACTGCTTATGCAAATGATGAAGAGTTGATTGTTGCTTATAACCAAGTGATCCACTTTAAGAAGGTTGTTGATAGGCTTGAACCCTAAGTGTTGGAACTCTAAGGTGCACTGAAGATCAATGAAAGTTTGAAGAAAGAAAATGATGAGCTGCAGCGAGTCCATGTTGGTCTGCTCGAGAAGATCGGGCAGCTGAAAGGTAAGAAGGCTAGGCTCGAGGCTCCGTTTGTTCAGAGTGAGGCCAGTTTCTATAAGCTAGGATATGTAGATCATCTCTTTGGTAGGCCGTCTAACTTTGAGTTTGCTGGGAAAGACTTCAAAACCTTTATCTATTTCTCTGGAAGACTTGTTCACCCTTATTTTTGGGGCCTTCATTGGTGAAGTAGCCGAAGATGTTAGTGCCCAGGCTAGAGTAGTCGGGAGTGAAGCGCCGGATGATGCCGTTGCTGAGAATGTCGCGACTGCTGAAGGTGTGGCGACCGAGTAGTTGTGGAGTGTCTAAGTTGCTAAAGAGTAGTCTTCAAGATTTTCTTTGTTTCCCTCATTGCTTTTTGCTTTGCTTGTACTCCTTCGGTCTTCGCTAGTTGTTTATCAAATTTGCAAGAAATTTAATAAACTTAATTCCTTCACTTTTCTCCATCTTCGCTTCTTTTGTTCATGCCCTAACCTTTAGACTTTATAGACCAATGATAGGCATGCTACTTTTCTATAACCAGACAGGCCCGCATAGCTGATGCAGCTGTAGATGTTGGTGTAGAACTTGGCAAAGTTGTTAGCCATAGGGTTGGCAGCCAGAAGCCTTACTTACAGAAGCAGACAAGTCCGCGTAACCACTAGGCTGCTAGTTGTCGTAGGCATGTAGTTGCACCAAGTTACAAATTACTTCTAAATTCCTCATTGAAAAAACAAGTGAAACAAACGAATAACTTAGTTGTAAAAGGCTACATAACAACTGGATAGTTCTCGACTTGCGAGGCGGTGCCCGTTAAGCTGCTTCAGTTTTCGGGCTTTGATGTAGCGGGAGGTCTCACATGGTACTTCCTTAGACTGTAGGCATTCCACTGTTTTTTTAATCTTTTTGTCGTTTCATGGTGGTGTGGGTGTAATTACTCTTGCCGCCTAGTCTATTGATTTTGTACGGACCTTCCCAGATGGGATTCATCTTTTTAGAGCCTTATCTGTGGGCAGTGATGAAGGCTTTTCTTGAGACCAGATCTTTGGGTTGAAGCTGCTGGATCTTGGCCTTTTTGTTATAGCCGGAGAAGAGTTGCTGCTGGTAAGTTGTGATGTTAGTGATAGTCTGCTCGCGCTTTTCATCTACTAGATCTAAGCTTGTGGCCATCTCTTTACTGTTCGGTTACTCATTTTTTGGTGGTGTGATATACACATAGACATCCGGGGAATTCATCTAGCCATTTTCCTTTCTTGTTGGTGAGGGGTTTCTTGAGGCGGTTGAGGATCGTCTTGTTGGGTGCGTCGTCGATATACAAATGCCAGAAGTCTTCATCAAGTGGAACAGGTGCGGCTAGGGTGTACTAGGCTTGTTGGGCCGCTCTATTACGTCGCCTAGGCTTGGCGTGACTGTGCAGTAGAGAGCCATAGAGCTGGACCAAGTAACACGTAGTAGGAGATGCTCAACTGCGAGTATTGAGCCACTATAGAGTAAAATTATAGAGTAAGGGTCGGCTGAGGCCGTGTGACACATAGCAGAATGTGGTGTTCAACCGCCGGTAGAATCTTTTAAGGTAACGAGGAAAAAACTTGCTTCCGAGTGTGTCTTTCTAGTGTTCGTTTGTCGTTGGTGTGCTTTTTGGGCCGTATAGTGCGTCATAAGGATGACTGCTTGCGTCTGAAGGTAAAACTTGAGCTCCCGGATTGTAACAATTATTGCAACAATTATTGCCAAACCTAGCTTTTGAATTTCTGGTAGCATCGATGAGAGCTTTTAAACTGTGGAATACAGGTAGTCGGGCCTTCAGCTATTCTCGTATGATGATAGAGCTTATCGCTACTTCTAAGACTGCCAAGTAAATGTATAAGTCCTCCTCCACTGCTCCTGGCTTGGGTAGTATGAGAGGTGATGTGAGATACTTCTTCAGGTCTTGGAAAGCTCTTTTGCACTATTCATCATATTTGTCTCGTTGTGCCCTCTTGATGGCATTGAAAAAAAAAAGCTTGCATCGATCGGTGAACCGCGAAAGAAAGCGGTTGGGGGCAGCTGCTCGTCCGGTCAAGCTTTGAATCTCCTTTAAGATAGTGGGAGATTTCATCTCTAGGATCACTCGGATGTACTTCGATTCCTCGTTGGGTCACTAGGTACCCTAAGAATCTTCCTGAAGATACTCCATATGTGCATTTGGTGGGGTTAGGATCAAGAACGTAGAGTAGTTCTTGGTCGTCGGGCCTCCTCTAGTCGGGAATTAGTCCTTATACTTGGCCCCCTGCTTGCTTTATTTGTTTAGCTGCTTTCCGTCCTCCTTCTTTACCGCTAGTTCTTTTTTAGGCTTCTCGGGTGCCTTGTCTGCTCACCGAGCTTCATCCCAAAGTGCGTGTTTCTCTGATAGAATGAAGGAGTCTGCTAAGGTTATATCTTCTTTCATGATCAATTCTCCAAACAACGGGTGGTATGCTAGAAGTCTTTTTTAGAAGGCTGCTCTCGCTATCAAGTCGTTGCATCCGACTATCCTTGCTTTCTCTGCTTTGAACCTCTTCACATAGTTGCGAAGTGACTTCTTTGGGTTATTCTTGACGTTGAACAAATGGTCGGATTTCTTCTTGATCGAGCGGTAGGGTGAATATTCTTTGATGAAAACCAAAAAAAGCTCATCAAAATTTCAGATGGACAGTGGCGGCAGGGTGTAGAACCAATCTTGCACTTCGCCTTGTAGAGTGGTGGCGAATATCTTGCACATAAGATCATCGTTGTTTTGATAAAGGATCATTGCGCTTCGGTAGTGCTTCAAGTGTCCCTCAGGGTCTTCTTCCCATTTGAAAGATGTGAAATGTGGCATGCTGAACTCGCGTAGAGGTTCTGCCTACTCGATCTCATCCGTGAAGGGTGACTTGATTATGTTGGTCATGTTCCGTCGTAGTGCCTCGTCGGTGACCTCATTGCGTTGAAAATTATTCAATCACTTGATCAAGAGTCTTTCTACTTCCTCTTGAATTTGCCTTTGGGGTAGCGGAGTTCTCGGCTGCCCCCAGTTATGTTGTTGGTTTAGGCTGCTCTTCCATGTATTTGGCTCTTTTATGCCGCAGATGCAGTTCTTGTGGTGTGTTCCTAGCAGGCGAGCGAGTTCTTCGCAGGCTACTGGTTGAACTTGAGCTGGATTGAGTGACTGTTTTTCTCCGTTCGTCGTGCTGCCTACTCTGATGTGAGGTGGAGGATGCTCCTTGCGGGCTTAGCCGTGAATGAACACTTCGCCTGGAAGGTTGGTCATGTTGACTATTAGAATGTTACCCTAACCGTGAATGTATGTTCGTCCGTGGGCTTAGTCGAGAATGCACGTTTCTCTGCACGCTAAGACGGGAGTACACGCTATCTTGAGGGCCCAGTCGGGAGTGTACATTGCCAGAACGCTTGGTTTGTGGCCGATCTAGTGGCTGCTTTCCAGGACATTGCTGAAGAGATTCCTTGTTTTCCCTTGTCCTACTTCGGGACACCACACCTACGGCACGTTGCATCTCGGTGTGCTGCAAAAGCTGGTTCACTAAGGTCGTATGATGTACGAGGGCACTCGTCAACTTTATGACTTGTCGAGACAAGTGTTGTTCTCCATTTGGGTTGGAAGAGCTTGGAATGAATGTATCTCCTTAAGTAGTGGAAGTGTGGTAGACCCCGAGTGCTAGATTTGAGTTGGGAAATGTCAAATCTGCGGAGAAATGTGGTGAAAATGCCCTCGATTTGATCGTGGGTCCCGAAACTTGGAGTTGGGACAGTTGTGCTACTTTTGAGCCGACTTGGGCTGCTCGGGAAGCCAAGAGAGCAGGTTGGGCCACGAGAGCAGGTTAGGCCGCGTGAGCAGGCTGGGCCTCAAGAACAGGCTGGACCGCGTGAACAGACTGGGTCTCAAGAGTAAACTAGGTCGCAGGAGCAGGCAGGGTCGCGGGAGCAGGCTGGACCGCGTGAGCAGACTGGGCCTAAGGAGTAGGCTGGGCTGCAGGAGCAGGCACGGTCGCGGGATCAGGCTGGGCCACGAGAATAGGCTGCTCGGCGAGAGCATGCTGCTTAGTGCGTGATGCATGCAAGTGCATGGTTTGGGCTCGGGCCCGTGCAAGCTTGGATGGCATGGCTTGTGTCATGATAGTGGTGCCATGGATCTTGCCGTGAGTGGTTGCCATGGTGGAACTTTGTGGTGGTACCACAACACCCATGACCACATCTAGCCTCATGGATCGCCGCGGTCCCATTTCTTGAATGTGAGAATTTTCACTTGTGGAATTTTCTAAATTTCTAGTCATTATATTTTTCTTTCACGTCTTATCAAAGAATCTTTGCAAATTAAAAAATTCTAATAATAAGAACGTATGAATTTTCTTTCATGTTTTATCAAAGAATCTTTGCAAATTAAAAAATTCTAATAATAAGAATGTATGAAAAAATTATTCAAATGGACTAGTAAATAGAGAAAAACCTTTTTATGCGAGAGTCTTCTACGAGTATGGATCTTCAACTCTCAATGAAAGCACCAATTTGTGGATGCAAATTTTCTCCTCTTCGATCTTGGACGATTTTGCACCTACAAAACAACTAGCACCTTAGGTTAAGGCCAAAAGCCTCACACGCCCACGATGAGTTGAGGGGGCTTTGGCCGGAGAACCTCCGATGCCAAAGTTAGAAATTAGAGAGAAAATGTGTTTGGTGAACTTTGTGATTTTTTTTAAGAGTGTTTGCCCAATTTGAGAAGTGATGGCCGGCCACTCCATGGCTTTTTGGGTTCAATTCTTGATTTAATTAGCCAATTTATTGGCTAATTAAATATGAAAGGCATAAATGGGTGGTTATAAAAATAAATGGCTATTTTAATTTGGGTAATAAAATAAAGTAAATGGGAAAGGTGAGAATGGGAATGGTGAGCCAGCCTAGCTAGGGTTTTGGGGTGATTTGTTTGATTCAATTGCCAATTAAGGGATTGATTAGGTAATTAATCCCTTAATTAGTCAATTAATATGATTTTTAAGGAAGATTTTAGGAAATATGAAAGGAAAGTATTATTTAGCTAATTGGCTAGCTAAATAATGAAATAGGAAATATATGAATAAATTAGGTTTTAAGTTGATACCTATTTTGGGCACTTTTATCTTGCTTGAGGGATAATTGCCTATTGCTTGCGCGTAAGAATCCCGGTATGCCCCAAGGGTAGTTTTGTCTTCTTTTGTCAAAAACCCACATGTCGCCTTGTGATTATTTTTGGCTCCACATACATGGGCTCTTCTATTTGGGGCTCATGCTCCTCATGCCTATTGGGCGGATGCAGTTACGTATTCCGTCTATCTTCTTAATCGAATGCCCTTTCGAGTTCACAACTTCCAAACTTCCATGGAAGTCTTGACAAATTATGTCATCTACCATCTTTTCTTCAATTATCATCTCGCATATTTGGATGTGTGGCTTATGTGCATCTTCCCAAGAATCAATGAAGTAAATTGGATCCGTGTGCTGTTCGTCGTGTATTTCTGGGATTTAATAGCCAAAAAAAGGGATATTGATGTTACCATCCACCCACTAAGCATTTCTATGTCCTAATGTACTCTTCAGGGGGAGTTAAATAGTAAAGACGAAGACTACAATTGGTTTGATGTTCCACATGAACGAGACATTTGGCATGGTCTCAGTAGTACAGGTGAGACCGAGACTGAAGACTTAGGCGTTATGAGCAATCCACTTGACCGCACCTTACCAGAAGGTCGCGACACATCAATTCAAAGCCCAACAGTAGGCCACGACATTCAAGTTCAGAGCCCGGTAATGGCCAACGACATAACAAGCCAAAGCGCATTGGATCTTGACCGTGAAATCCCTGACCGAAAGATAGCTCATGCAGCGTTGAATAGTAGATCTACATCATTTATAGATTCAATAGAAGGTAATGGATCCGCGAGTGATACTGAGACTGAGCAAACAGAAAATAACCCTCATTTTCCTCCACTAGTACATGCTTATGTCCCCGTGGATATCCAAGAGGTATGTTCTCATACGCCAAATATTGTTGAAAATTCCTATGTTTTACCTCTTAGGCAAAACTGTGGAAAACCACATGACAGGTTTTCCTCGGAAGGAAAAGTGAGATATGCAATTGCACAGTATGTGTCCACTCACCGATTATCACCTAAGTACCAAGCCATGGTGAATCAAATGGTTGGGATTAAAATTCCAACAAAAGTGAAAGAGGCTTTGCGAGATCTCCATTGGGTAGAAGCCATGGGAGTAGAAATGGAAGCCTTAGAAACAAACGGAACGTGGAATGTAGTGTCACTACCACAAGGGAAGATACCAGTGAGATGTAAATGGATCCATTGACAGATATAAGGCAAGATTGGTAGCTAAAGGGTACACACAGACATTTCGAGTTGACTACCAAGAATGTTTGCTCTGGTCGCAAAAATGAATACTATTCGAGTCATTTTATCTTTAGCAGCTAACCTGTACTGGCCTTTGAAATAGTTCGATGCGAAGAATGCTTTCTTACATGGAGATCTGGAAGAAGAAGTATTTTCCACCAGGATATGAAACACCGAATGAAGCGAGGAAAGTATGTAGACTCCGAAAGGCTCTCTCTGGACTCAAATAATCATCCAGAGCATAGTTTGGAAGGTTCATTAAAGCAATGAAAAAGTACGACTATAGACAGGGAAATGCGGACCATACCCTGTCATTAAAAGCATGAGAAGTAAAGTTACTTTGTTGATTATCTATGTGGATGATATGGTAGTTACTGGTGATGACACATAAGAGATAAAAAGGCTGCATGGGTATCTTTCATCAGAGATGAAGGATCTAGGAGGCTTGAAATACTTCTTGGGCTTGAAATATGTTCTTGATCTTCTCTCTGAAACTGGAATGTTGGCTTGTAAACCAGTTAAAATTCCCATTGTGCAGAATTATCACTTGGCTATATACCAGGATCAAGTTCCTACTAATAAAAAAAGATATCAGAGATAAGTAAAACGGTTGATTTACCTATCACTTACACGTCCGGATATTGCGTATGCAGTTACTGTTGTAAGTCAGTTCATGCATGCTCTTAATGAGGATCACATGGCAACAGTGATGCGTATACTGAGTTATCTGAAAGGTGCATCGAGTAGAGGACCGATCTTCAGGAAACATGGACATATAGAGGTAAATGGGTATACTGATGCTGATTGGGCGGTAAACATTATTGATCGTCGTTCCACATCAGGCTACTTCATATTCGTAGCAGGAAATCTAGTAACTTGGAGAAGCAAGAAGCAAAATGTAGTGGCTAGATCCACGGCGATGCAAAGTACAGAGGGATGACACGTGGAATTTGTGAATTGTTATGGCTCAGGATTCTTCTAACTGAGATTGGGTTCAAGCCTTAGGGAGCTGTGTTATTATACTGCGATAATTAAGCTGCCAGAGAAATAGGCAATAATCTCATTCAACATGATCGTACAAAGCATGTAGAGGTAGATAGACACTTCATCAAAGAGAAGTTAGATGTCAAATTGATTGATATTCCATGTGTGAGGTCTGAAGAACAATTAGCAGATGTGTTAACTCATGCGGTTTTAGCAAGGGTGTTTCAAGACTCACTTGACAAGTTAGCCTTAAGAGATATCTATGCACTAACTTGAGGGGGAGTGTTGGTGTGAGTCAACCATTTAATTTAGGAATGTAATCCTATAATTTATTCCTTGTATAATTGGGATTCTTATTTCCTGTTATGTGGGATATTGCACAACTATATATTTACCTCACAGAGATAAGAATAAACATACAATTCAAACCCTAAACACTTTTATCTTTATTGTGAATCTGGGTTTTGTCCTGTAAGTGACGTCTATAAGGTCTATAAAGTGGTTATGGTTAGGAATGACAACGGAGAGGTAATGGTTTTGACTGTTAGTTCCGGGATTTGGATAATAGGGATTCTGATTACACATTTGTGCTTTAATCATTATCGTCTCTTTTTGATACGTGCCTTTAACCTTGAAAGTGAGCATTTCCAACAGTTATCACTACCACCTTGTTCTTCCGATTTGAAACGGTCTAGCTTTTTTCGTGGAGCCTTGAAAGATAGGTTCTCTATAACTATTCACTTGAATGATAGTATCAGTGCTTGGGTGATGGAGGAGAATGATGTCAAGCAGTGGTGGACAAAGGAGTTGGAGATTCGCGTGAGTCGTATGGTTTTTGTATTACTCGAGTATTGAAGTTTACAAATGAGGGGCAACCGAGGTAAAGCTTGTCGTTTAACAAGTCTCGCTTAGAGACTAATACTCCTAGAAGAAAAGGCCTTGTGAGGGTTGAGGACCTTCAGGTAGATGGTGTTGTGATTGGCTCATATTAGCTGGCAACAATGAAGTGACCTATGTGTTTCACCCATTTGTTTGCTTTCAGAAGAAAGATAATCTTTCGATGGGATGCATTGTATGATGCAAACTATGTGGAGTGCTACAAAGGAAAAGCAATGCTTGCTTTTTTACTTCAGGAAACATGATTTTTCTCATCATGGGAGCACTTGATTAGAAGTTAGTGGATGAAAGGTGATGGCCTTTATTTAATGCAAGGAAATGCTTGCATGGGATATGCTTTTCGAGGGGGAAGGCAGGCATCAGGGAAGCATCCAAAGAGATGGTGAGGGCATTTGGCTCTACCATGGGCACGGGTAAGAGAAATCAAGAGAGCTAGAGTGAAAGGTCTCTGGTGAAAGAACTCTTAGGATAGAGTGAGGCTCTTGGGAAAATTCTATGAATGGGTGTACAAGGGACTCGGGATTGGGTTATGTTGATTTAACTTATGTGTACTTGTACTGTTATTCTCATAGTGAAGAGCAATATCTCTCCGGGGACATAGGCAGTTTTTGTCAAACCTCGTAAACTTCTCAGTGTCTTTATTTCTTGTATTTTATTTTGTTCAACTGTGTGTGATTTTGGTGAGGTTGTAACTTGAATCTCGTTTCCGCATTAACTAACGGGCCAAGGCACAATAATTGGTATCAGAGCATCGTTGGAGGTCCAGATTTGTTGTTCACCATTGAATTTTAAGTTGAGCAGTTTAATGGGAGATGCGGTTTTACTCTTGGTAAAGGAGAGTTTTGGAAGCCTGAAGAAATAGGAGACGTGTTCAGAGATGCTTGATCAACTGCGAAAGTTGATGTTGAGGAAGAAGACAAAGGCCTCTTTCTTCTTACCTCACTTTCAGATTTGTACAAGAACCTTGTGAAACTTTACTGCATGGAAAGAAATAGTAAGTTTGGAGTAGGTGCAAGCTTTTTTGGTGTGGAATGATACACAAAAGAAGGAGACCATGGATGATGGTGGGCACAAGACTGCTTAAGCTATTCAAGGTAGGAATTGTGGTAGAAAATTAGAAAGAAGATCTGAGAGAGAAAGCAGGTTTAGATCCGGTTCCAGAGGCAAGGGTCCACAGTGCTACGAGTGCAAGGCCTGGTTGTAGTAAGTTTGTGGGGGAAGACTTCGAGTATGCCCTCTAGGTACTCGAAGCAACACTTCTTCTGGTGATGTTTAGTCTCAAGTGTTGCAAGGGATTTGCAGCAGGTGGAGCTATGGGATTCATAGGTGATGAGATGGACCTGAAGGAGGAGAAGTGTGAGGAATTTTATCTGGCTCAATGGGTTGTTGCTGGAAACGGGCGTGCTGACGAGTTTCCAGGTTGCAGACAATGAAGAAGAGGAAAACCTGCTAGAAGAGACAAGGATTTATCGAGATTCTGTCTGAAGCTAAATTATGTTTTTTAGCTTGCAGTAGCTGCACATGCATTGGCAGTGACTGAATCGGAATAGGACCAACGAGGTGGATTCAGGGTGTGTATGCTGGTACGTAAGGCTAATGAACTTTGGTGATGGGTGCAAGGAATTTTGCATGGTATATTCGCCAAGGTAGAGATTTTTGTGATTGGCTCATATTAGCTGGCAACGATGAAATGACACATATGTTTCACCCATTTGTTTGCTTTCGGAGGAAAGATCATATTTTGGTGGGATGCATTGTATGATGCAAACCATGTGGAGTGCTACAAAGGAAAAGCAATGCTTGCTTTTTTACTTTAGGAGACATGATTTTTATCATCATAGGAGCACTTGATTAAAAGTTAGTGGATGAAAGGTGATGGCCTTTATTTAATGCAATGAAATGCTTGCATGAGTTGTTTGTGACTATGCGACGCAACCATATTATTCTTATCAAGTTCCCTATATGAACAGCATGATAGAGATACATATCAACGATCATTAAGTTCTATGAAAATCATAAGCATTGACATGACATTTATGACTATGAATAGCATGACACTCCTGCCAGAAATTTACTTAACGCGATCATGACTAGCAACCTCCACTACTTGTAAATATAAGTTTGTAACTATTAGGTGAAACTCCCTTCTATTTTAGCATCAAATTCATGCATGCAAACTAAGTATGCATCCTTAATCAACATAAGAATAAGTTTTTAATCAAACAGTTAAGTAAATTGCATTCACGATTTATGAAATAATAACTAGATGTAATCAATTCATATCACATATATATTCATGGCTTTGAATTCACCTCTAGCTAAAACGAGTTTAGTTCCTCATGTTCGCAATTAAACAAAGACAATTAAATTTAAACATTGAAAACAAAGATAGAATACAGCTAGAAATGCTCCAACAATCCAACGTCTTGAACGGCAATCACGACTCCAAGTTGCTTCTTCTTCTTCTTCCTTCCAAAGCTGTGGCACAATGGGTGGTTTTCTGATTTGAAGCTCTTTTGTGTGTGTGGTGTGGTGGTGGTGTATGGGTGGTATGAAAATATGTGGCACAAAGGATGTATTTATAGGGCTGAAACACACGACATAGAGTCATTGCTTTGGAGAAGGATTAAACACTTCAATCCTACAAGGAAAAGGCCATCTAGAAGTCAGAAACCAAAGAGAATAAGGATAAGGGGTGCGGCTTCTAGAAGAATAACTTAAAGGGACCAAGCGCCGCCTTTGTAGGACAAGGGATATGGCTTCTAGAAAACTGAAGGTCACGGCACTCATTTAGGCTTCTAGAAGGGATATGTGCGGTAGGTTTTAAGGAGAAGGGATAGGCCTTCTAGAAAGGGGTTTTTATGTGTCCTAATCTGAAAATAAGTCCCCCTTGCAGCTGGAATTAAGGTAAGATAGGATTAGGATAGGATAAGGTAAGATAAGGTTTGGATAAGATAAGGCAGTTTGGATAATGTTTCCTTCTTTTGAGCTGATTCCTTATCTTCCAAGTCTTGAATTAACTTTTTCAACTCTTAAGCACATTCCTAGCCACTCCTGATCTTCAAAAACGTCCATCCACCTTGCTCCATGCATGTGATATCCATTATAAGACCAAAACTGCTCTAAAAAGCTCCAAATTGTACGTTCTTGCCAACTTTATCATTTGGACCTACAAATACACGAAAATGACTTAAAACACTCTAATAAGCATAAACTAACTAAATAAATGCAAAGAAACAAGCTAACTAAGTCGTATAAATATGCTCCTATCATGGAATATGTGATTCAATGTATAAAATCAAATTAGAAGCAAATCTAGGGTTTGTAAAACCCTAACTATGTCGGAAAAAAAAAAAGGTTTTGGGCACCGTGTGGCACCACCGCCGCAACACCCACCGTGACACCATGGACCAAAGCTGGCTTGAAGCTCAGACTAATGGACCACATGACAGCACCCATTGGTTTTGCTGCGTTGACCTAGACAACCCAGGCCTTCGGCCTGCTTAGATTTATAGGGCCCGAAGACCCTCATACCCATCCAATAAAACTTGCAACCTTTTTCTTGGCCCATTGTCCCATTGTTTGTGCCTACCTGTAGCAGCCCTTAACCCATTGGGCTGTGTCACGCACCCCAGCCCGTTCACCGTAAGGTTGAAGCCTACCCCGACCTAGAACCAGCCTCTGCTGGGCTTCTCGCGACAACCCCAAGCTAGCATGTTGCTGGGCCTGCTCTCGTGCCCAACCTTTGGCCCAAATGCCAGTAGCCGTTGCTACTGGGCTCCCTAACTTGGCCCATGGCTTGCAGCCCACTCCCGAGGCCTTTTACTCAAGGCTCCCACCCTAATTTTTTAGGCTATGGTATTTTCGACCTTCTACTATTATTTAGCACTTTAAATAATTTTAACCCGAATGTTATTATTATTTTTGCTTCTACAATCGACCCTGTATGGCCCGATTTATTGAATTAATTAAAAGTGACCTGCAGTCCATTAATCTGATAATGAATCCAAAATTATTGACCTGAAGACCACTTTTGGACATTAACAATTCAATAATTTATTTTTATACTTTGAACATACTTTGAACCGTGACATACTTTCGTGGTAATGAAGCTCTCACACTAGAGTTCCCGAAGAACCTCAAATGCACTACACTTAGTTGTATGTTACATTCTGTGCTCTTGTATGAACCTCTCTTTTATGAACTAAACGTTCATAAACTAAATTGAACCTGTAGTTTCAAATTTAGTGCCTTTGAAACCCGAAGTTTTCATAAAACAATACACTCATGAAAACCCGATGTTTTTCATGAAAACCATGTCATAGGACTTGAATGTTCTAACTTTGTTGCATATGGATGAATCATTCCCATAGCACCAATCACAATCTTGTTCCCTCCAAATTCAATGGATTGTCGAACTGTCACAAGTTCGATTTTCTCGATTTGGACGTTTCTAAAAAAAACTATTTTATGTGGGTTACAAGACGTGAATCTCCACTTGACTATCAAAGAAAATGAGAAACCATTGTAGCCAACAATGGCATGGAAGAGCTGAATAAGCCTCCACCATGATCTTTATTCGAAGACTTATGCTCAAGGCATTACAAACGGAAGTACCTTGATAGGAGCATATTTATGCTACTTAGTTAGCTTGTTTTCTTGCACTTACGTAGTTAGTTATCATTTATATAGTGATTTAAGCTATTTTGGTGTGTTTGTAGGTCTAAATGGCAAGTGAAGCAAGAAAGTTCGTTTTGGTGCATTTTAGAGCTAAATTGAGCTTAAATGGAGTACATGCATATGGAGCTCCATGGATGGACGAATTTGGAGCTAAAAGGAGCTAGGAATCAGTTTTGAAGATGATGAAACAAGTTTGAGACAAAGAAGATAAGGAAAGTGAAAGAAAGGTGGAACATTATCCAAAACATTATCCATATCCTTATCTTATCCAACATTATCCAAACATGTTCCATAAAACATGCTACATGTTTATGTCATGTTCCATGTCTTGTCTCTTCTAGAAGGCCTTATCCATTCCTAAAGACATGCCTTGTGTTTCATGTCTTGTCTTTCCTAAAAACAGGTTGAAATGTTCTTTCTAGAAGCCTAAAACAGATTTCCTACAAAAGTGGCGCCTAGAACCCTTCTAGAAGGCCTTTGCCTTGCCTTGCAATCTATCTCCCTTTCCCTCCAATTGTTGCCGCACCCTTTATTCCTAAATCCCCTTGGATTTCTGATTTAATTGGTCATTTTCCTTGTGGATTTGGGTTAATTGGGCCATAAACTTTTTCCTTTGTGGACTTACAATTCCTGCCGCACCTAGGGGCCCTAATCCATCACTTATGCTAAGTCCAAGCCCTAATCTGATTTGACCTAGGGTTTGTGAGGTCTATATATATATGTTTAAGAAGTGCCGCAAGTTTATATGCTCATTCACTCAGGAATTAAATCCAGCCACACCAATTCCCCTTCATTCATCCATTCAACCCTTCATTTATCCTTGCCGCAACCATCCATTCATTCACCCACTCCACACCACAATCTGCCGCAAGCCACCACTCCACCACCATTCAGCCACCGTCCACACACCCATACACCTTATGCCGCCACCCTTTGGAGAAGAGAAGACCTTGTGCTGCCACCCTTTGGAGAAGAGAAGGCCTTGCGCATGCCATCTGCCACCATTAGAGTGTCTAGAGTTCTTTCTTCTCTTGTTGCTGTTTTCATGTTTAATTTAATTTGCTTTTCAATTATGTTATACATGTGGAACTAATTTCTTTTTAGTTAGAGGCAAATTTGAAGCCATGGACATATGTTGGTTATGATTTGATTTACTCCAGTTATGAATTCATGAACTATGGATATGGTTTACTTTTCTGTTTTGATTAAGAACTTGTTTATGTATGTGGGTTGAGGGTCGACACTTAATTTGCATGCCTAAACTTGATGCTAGGATATAAGGGAATTTCACCTAATCGTTATGAACTTATATTCATGAGTAGTAAAGATCGCTAGTCACGATTGTGTTTAGTAAACCCTAGGTTGGATTAACATGCGTATTCCATAGTTATGAATGCCTAGTCGATGTTTATGATTTCCATTGAGCTTAATGATCTTTGTTGAATGTCTCTATCATGCGTATTCCATAGTTAGGGATTTTGATGAAGAATAATTTGGTTGTGATGCGTATCCCATTCAATTCAATGAATCTAAGGAAATCTGAGAATTGATTAGTTCAATACAATTAATTCGGGGCATTGTCATTCATAGTTCGTTGAAAGAATAACTGGGAATCAAATTATATGCATATGTTCATGTGTGGATAAGGACCCCTCTAACTAGTTTCTCACCATTTAATTCATCACAATCTGTTTTCCTTGAAGTTTGTTTACAAGTTTCTATTTTAAAGTCAATTTTGTCAAAACAATCCCCCTTGTTCTTAAATTGTGTTTTTAGAGTCTAAATCTGTTTTCTGTGAGTCTTTTTAGTCCATTAAGTTGATTTTCGTCCAATTCGCTTATTAGGTCTACAATTGAGTCTTTTTTTATTGTTTCTTGCTGTTTTGAGCGTTTAAAGTCAGTTTTGAGTGTATAGAGTCTAGTTTAGTGTTTTTGAGTCTTAGTCATATTGATTAGCATCCCTAGTTAATCCCCGGTCTAGAACGATCCCTACTTGCGTATATACTACAATTGTCATCAATAGGGTTTAATTTGAGTGTCAAGTTAATTCTCACATCATACCTCCCGAATGATGATTCTATGGCTCTTTGGCTTGCTCTTATGGACTGTCTAATCATGAAAGACATTGCTTGAAGCACTCCATAATTACGTCCATGAATGAGTACAATTATGAAGTTTATAAATCCGATCGAATTTTGAATGAATAATACTTTTCTCGTCCTTCCATGTTCTAACTCGCCCCTGAATCAGCAGTGTAAAAAGCGGAAGTTTAACAAATTCTCGGATCTGATTACTACCACAAACGTGAGAGAACGATATAGGCTCAGTTCGGTCAAAGCCTAACTGAATGGTGATGCACTACTTTGGCAGGAATACATCGAATGGCATACTCTCTCATAATCCAATTTCGAGTTTGGTTTTACAACATATGGTAGAATTAGGGCTTGCCAAGGTGTGTCCTCATGCCCGAAGTATGAATCCTGGCACCTAAGACCTAAAACTTCAAGAATAAGGGATACTATTCCTGAACCTCAACCCTACAGAATCTATTTCCGTCTCGATGGAATAGATCATTGGTTATGCACCTGCTCTTGCCTCTACCAATGTTGTTGAGGAGCACCATTCTAGTAGTCATTATGTGAGACTAATTTTGCTCCCCCAAACATCTTTGGAATAGCAGAATTTTGACATGGATGGCTTTGTTAGCCAAATCCCCTTAGTAAACCATTTACTTTGTGAACATTTTTCCATGTTTTTGGATTCAAGTTTGGTGTATGTTTTATTTATGGATAATCTTATTGATATTGTCCTTGAATATGAGTTAATTGAATCATGTTTCTTAATACATGTGATCGATTCAATTAAACATGTGATTAGGTAGGAATGTGGGAAAGTTAGTTGTCTGGATGAATGCATACTACGCACACTATCTTTACACCTAAATCACATCTCTAACAACGACTTCAGGTCTATCCAACCTGATTAAGAGAATTGGCACGCTCCTCGTTGTATGAATGGTACTGAAATATCATTAAGGGAGTTTAAATTCTCCATGTCGTTGAGTTTTTAAGGATATTCGAGATGACGATGATCATAAATGAACCACTGAAGAAAATAGAGTGAAATATCTTTGCACTACCTCCAAAAATGAGCCCGAAGCTTTGATTTGGGGCCAATGGGTTGTCATCCAACTGAGAACACACCACATGTGGCCGGCCTGGAGCCTGGTGATTGAGCAGTTTACTTGTTTTAGCACGACCTTTTGGGACATTTAGGTCAAACAATGATGCTACAGCGCATCTCCTTACCCGAAGTAAGGATCTTGTGCCTACCAGCACACTTTGCCAAGTCTGCTCATTAAGGAAATTGATTTTCTAAATCACCTCTTGCAAGGATACGAAACGACTCTCTTTTCACAGTGGATTCAAAGGAATATATGTGGACTAATCAAACCAAAATGTGGACCATATAAATACTTATGGTTTTGGTTGATGAATCGACAAACTGGTCACATGTTTGCCTACATACATTGCTGCTAAACCTCATGGCCGATTAAGGGTTCACCACCCTACTTATCCTATAAAGTCCGAGAGACTAGATAATGCCGGAGAGTTTATATCGACGGTTTTCGATAAAGTACTGCATGCCATTTTGGGTTTATAATTGAACATCGAATTCTCATGATTCACCCCCAAATAGCCTTGCCTAGTGATCATAAAGCGCAATTTAAATGATCGCCTGAATTTTGGTATACGTACCAAGTTTTCGGTTTCTGCCTAAGGCTATGCAATCCTTGTACGCAGTTATGTTGGTCCGCCTTGAGGCTCATTGCCACCCAACGTATATGACATTACAGTTGGTTACTGGGTACGAACCTGATGATTTTCGTATTTATGCATTTGGGTGTGCATTCCATGTGCCAAGTTACACCGCCGCAACGTACCACTATGGGTCCTCAAAGAAGGATGTGTATCTTTTGTCGATCATGATTCTCCTTCACACTAGCTCTCTTAGAGCCCTTGCACGCGATCTCTTTACCGCTCATTTGCGAGTTGTCACTTTAATGAGACAGGCTTCTTGCCGTTAGGGGGAGATAAGAACGTCAACGTTCCTATAGAACGGCTCGAAGTTGCGTGGATATTACCCACTGTGTCTCATCTCGATCCCCATATCGCACAAGTATGATAAGTAAGTGCGATGAATTCTAGATTTCAGAATGTTGCGCCAGACGCATTCCTCTGATCTAGCTAAAGTGGCGAGATCATATACCAGCTACAAACATGCCTACAAGGATAGACGTACTTAACGAACGTTGAGTCAACATCCCTAGAGGGTATGCCACCCTTGTTGGATGGTTCAGTACACCGGCGGATAGCCAATCAATCTGTCTTGACCTGGAGCACGACAGATTCGATTCGTAGGATTCACTTCCCTAGAAGAGGAAGACACGCCACAACAATGAATCTAAACTCGATTGCTGTCTCAAATCATTTACATCTTATGAAATTAATCCGGATTACTCCCGAGACTTGAAGTTCTTGGTCCAGTATACTAGTTTGGATGAGCTCAATGGAATTGAAATGAGATTACAATCGATGATGTTTTCACTTATATTGTAGCTACCGACATAAATGAAAAGCGACAATATCAAACCGTGTTCTGTTGATTAAGCGACAACGTAGAACTGATTGGACAACTAAAGTTACAATGCAAGTCAAATTCCTTACCAAAGTATGTATTGGACTTGAAGTTCCTACACTGTCCAAGGTAACCATATTGTGTTACAAGTGGGAAATGAAGCGTTATAAGATGAAGGAAATAGTGCGATATGATGCACGCCTTATGGCGCAAGGTTTCTCTCAAACTTCCTGTGATTGATAGCAGCATTATGAAATGTGGTTAGTGTTTCTCCATGGGGATATAGATACAGAGATTTACATGTAAGTTCCCGAAGAATTACATGGATTGGTTCAAATAGTTCCAAAACCACGGAACACCCTCTTAACTTGTTTTGAGGTGTTCACTTATGGATTGAAAAATCCAATGGATGTGGTATACCCGTCTACGTGATTATTTGATCTGTCAGGGATAAATTATGCCCTTGCGTGTTAAAACTATGAAGTCTTATTCCAAATTGCTAGAGTTACAGTTTATGTCGTTAACACAAATCTCACTAAGACTCTGGAAGAGCTTGAGAAAACTACCTCACACCTGAAGATGGAATTTGAGATGAAGGATCTTGGGAAAACTCGTTTATACCTTGACCTAAAGTTGATTCATTGTTCTAACAGTATTTTGGTCTACTAGTCGAATTACACCTTGAAAATGTTACTTTTGAGTATACCTTTGATCGTCCATATGTTATCTGTAAGTGAGACGCTTGAAGAGGTTATGGAATCTGAAATTCCATATCTAAAGTTCAACTTTGCGCTTCGTTGTACTTAGCTCATTGTATTTAGACAAGACATCTTCTTCGCTGTTAATCTTGGTGAAGATGCAGCACCGCGCCTACACGCAACCATCGAATTGGTATTAAAGACATACCCTGAAGGTACTACGAGGGCAAATCCCAATGCATCTCGAGCGGATCCAACCCCATGATCCTCAGAATGATGCTTGCCTTGTTTGTTATGCTGATGCTAGTTACTTATCAAACTTGGACAAGGCAAAATCCTTGAATGGTTATGTCTTTACCATTAAGGGATATCGCAAAATCTTGGAGGTTCACGATATGAACTTAGTTGCGAAATCTTCAAATCGTTCCAAGAATCACCTCACTTCACTACGCCACAAGTGAGACATGGTTAAGAGTTCTTGGTAAGCATATTCGAAGTACTTGTTGTGTTTTCATCCATCGTTGAGTCCCGACGACGATCCATGAAGACTATGCCACATTATTAACCCGACCAAGCCATGATACATCAACAAAGTCAACGCTAAGACATATTGCGACTACATCTACATCAGCAAAGTATCAGGAGATTAAAGTCATGCAAGCCAATTCCAGACAACCTTGCCGACCTCTACACGACGTCACTGCCGAAGTCAGCTTTCCAAAAGCTTGTCCGAAGAATTGGTATGCCTAACTATTCATATGCAATGCTTGTAGTTCTTATTTGGAAGTTATGTCAAACTCAGAAGGAGTATCTAGAAGTATACTCACTTGATCTTAATGTAATCTTTTTCCCTACGATTAGGAGCATTTTTCCCACTGGGTTTTTGCTACTTAACTAGGTTTTAACGAGGCACCCATCCTGGGCTGATCATACCCTTGTAAGCTCTTCTACTTGTGTCCAAAAGACGTATAGTTTTGATTTAAAGCAACTTCTCACTTTTCTCCTTAGCCTATGGGTCTTACCATAGCGAGGTTTTGTGAGTTTTACCTTTTTATGCATTCTTCCGTTGATTTGAGACTCGCATTCACTCATTGTGTCGACGACTTCATCAACTGTACTTACTTCATCACTGAAGACCCGATGCTCCATTTACTTAAGTATTTACACACTCAAGGGGGAGCGTTGCAGTCCTATTAGATTAGGAATGTGATTGTGTAAATCCTAGTAGATATAAGAATGTATCTTATATTCCTATTAGGAGTATATTACCTATTAAATGTTGTAATTCTAACGGGAAAAGTTTTTACCTATTCTACTACTATAAATAAAGGTACAATAGGGTGAATCAAACACACCCACAATTACACATCTCTTTCTTCTCTCTACTATTGCCGCACCTTTCTTCTCTCTCTATGGCCTCCATAATTGTTCAGTAAATTATGCCTATAACATTTCTGAGTTAAAATCTAAATTTTCTGAACTAAAATTTTTAGATTTTAACCCAAGGGTTGGAGATGATCTTGGAGGAGAAGAAATAAGAAAAAAGGGAGGAAGAGAAAGGACGGGGAAAAGTGGGCAGGGAATACCTCAAACTTAAAAAAAACTCCAAATGGTAAAATATCGAGGATTTGACAGTCCTTGTTCTCACGTTGAGGCAGAGCCATAGAGAGAGAAGGGTAGAGAGAGGATGGAGAACCATAATCAAATGGAGAAGGATGAGTGGGGCTAGACCTGTAAATGGATCGGGTTTATCGGGTTTGGGTCGGGTTCAATACAACCTGTTAAGTTAACGGGTTAAACTAACGGGTCACCCGTTTCACCTGTTAAGACCTGTTAACAATTATTATTATTATTTTTTCGCATAGAGTTTTTTTTTTTTTTTTTGTTAAGACTTTAATGAAATTACTAAAACATCTTCAACTAACAGGTCTAACAGGTTGACCCAAAGTGGCCCGTTATTTAACCCGTTAGCGACCAGACCCGTTAAGTATCCACCCAAATACTAATATTAACGAGTTGGGTCCAAAATGCCAGGTCTAAGTGGGGCCATGGCAGTGGAGGCGGCGATGTGGCTGTAGTTTGCTGCTCTGTTGCTTCTTCTTTGAAACCGCTTTCCTCTTCCGGTTGTCCACGCACAAACTCAAGCTTTGAAACTCTGCAATTCAACTTCCAACTCTGTAATCGAGAAGAAGAAAGGTAACAAAAGAGAAGAAAATACCAGAGGAGCGGATTTAACTCGTAGGGTCAATTTCTGACGATTGAAGGTGCGGCCGCACCTCCTTAGAGCTTTGTGGCTTCCCCACTGATCAGCTATAGAATCTGGTGTTCGGAGTTCCACATAAACCCAAAAGCTAGAATCTAGCTATAGGGATCATCACATCACATAAAGCTCAGTGTGAATTGGGAATTTTCCTAGTAGCTAGTGGTAACTAGATATTTTGCACGAGAGCCTGATGGTTATCTTGTTCGTAATAGCCAGCAAAGTTCATCATTAAGGTATATATATGTGTATTCTCTTATAAAAAAAATATAAAAAAAATAGTGAAAGTCATACAACGGGGTCATAAAGTAATTTCACTTTTACAAATGTGGTTTTCGAGCCATTCCAAGAATTTCTATTGCAAGTTACATATGGTTATTATTTGGAAGATGCGTAATAAAATAAAGTTTGACAGTAAGTCTGCTTCTTTTTCACGTCTTTGTTATTCTACTTTGATCTGAATTAAGCAGGTTGAAGTTTTTGCTCTTGATCATGTACATGGTATTTTGGATACGCAACTTATAGTCTCTTTTGTAATCTCGAATGAGTCCTATAAAACTCCTTCAATTTCTGTTCTTTGGCATCCTCCTCCATTTTATAGGGTCAAAGTGAATACAGATGGCCTTACTAAAAGTAATCCAAGCAGAGCCGATGTTGGGGGAGTCAATTTTTTTTTTTTTTTTTGTGAATAGAATAATATTATATAAAAATAATATATAGAAATATTAATCAAAAAAAAAATATATACATACAAAAAATGGGATGGGTCAAAATGAAATCAAAATATATACATAAAAAAATCTGATGGGCCAAAAGCCATCAGACTACTACCCATCAAAGTAAGACAACTAGTACCTAAAAGCCATCAGACTACCTACAACCTGTACGAAAATATATAAAAATAATAATTAACAAAGGGCAAAGTTAATAAAAGAAACCCACTGGCAGAGGCAAACAACTCAAAGACAGAGTATTCCTCTCACGCCAAAATCTCATCGCTACGTTCCACTTTTCTTCTTTTCACAGCAGACTACTCGTACCAGAGCACCGGAATCCTAGACGTGTGCCTGTGTCCCAAACTCCCAGTGTAATTCCCTTCTCTCTTCATCCCATTGTTATATTTCCCACAAATTATTAAACCCTAATTTATAAATTTATGAAATTAAAGAGAAACTTCCAAATTATCAGAGTGATGGAGACTTTGATCAAAGCATGATATTTACTAATTTAAGTATATTGACTTGAAATTGCTTTTTAGCATCAATACGCTGTTCAGTTTTTTTTTTTTTTTTTTTTTTTCAGATGTCTTATAAGAAGGGCTCCTTTTATGAATTTCGCATAGGGCCTTTGAAATTTCAGAGACGGCCTTGAATCCAAGTTTTGTAGCTTGTGGTGAGGTTTTCCGAGATTTTGCGGGTTATTTTCTTTGTGGTTTCTCCTTGAGCTTAAGGCATTGTACTTCTTTCTATGTGAAGCTTCATGCTACCATCTTTGTTGTAAAGTTGGTTCGCACGCGGGGTTGGCAAGATTTATGGCTTGAAAGTAACTCTTCTAGCATGATTTCTTGCTTTCCTTATGGTTCTTTCTCTCTTATTTGGTCGCTCCAGACTCATTGGAAAACGGTATTTCCCGGTTGCGGTGCATGGTATTCCATTGTTTTCATAGATTTCGAGAAAGGAATGCAGTTGCTGATAAATTAGCCAATTTAGGATTTCTCTCGTCTTCACTTATTTGGCATGCCACTCCTTATAGACATTCTTCCTTTTCTGCATTCAGATATATTAAGTATGTCGGCCCACAGGTTTGTCTCCTCTTTTTGATATGTCATTTTTTTATACCTAATCTTTTTGGATTCTCCTGTTTTGTTTTGTAGCTTGTCTTGCAGGTTCTTACATTTTAGGTTTTATTTTAGAGAGGGTCGGTCGTATATCCACCCCGTTTTTGTTTGTATTTTCTTTTTCTAGAGGCGTAAGTATATGTTCCCTCACTCTTTCTTGTATTTTTTTTTTAAGAGGAATAAGGTGTATGTCCTCCGCTTTTTATTCTAATAATTTGTTTTTCTTCTTTTATGAGGGGTAAGTTTATGTCTCCTTAACTAAGTGTAATTTTTTTTTTTTCATAACAATAAACTTTCGTCGTACTTCCGAGGTTGTTCAATTCTTTCTTGTAATAGCAAAGGAGACAACTACACATTTTAAAAGTAAAAAACAAAATATTTGTCCACACTCCATGCAATAGAACATTATTACAAAAGTCGACCAGTTGTGTTTACGTAGCCGTAAGCTACTATACCAAACCAAGAAATAGAAAAGGGCCAGCCATTTTCTTAAGATAACATTAATCTATCTGATCCAAGAAAGCCTTGAGATTCTTGTCCGAAGACCCCCCTTCACTCACAGCCTCTCTTGCCAAATCTTTCCATTTCTTAGCATTCCTTCTCATCTCTTCACCAATCTCCCCACTTCCCATGACCAACTCCAAACACCTCTTGAGCTCCTCACCCGTAACAATCCCCTCCTCATTTTGTGTCACCCTCAATCCTGTCTTCCAAGTGTCTTCTATCAACTTGGCGTTCGTCCCTTGGTCCGCCCACTGAGGAAACGCCACCGACGGGCACCCCCGAAACCAGGCTCTCCAAACTTGAATTCCACCCACAATGTGTCACAAAGCAACCCAACGAAGGACTCGAGAGAACCGCCACTTGACTACACCACGGCACTATCCTCCCGAGCTCTTCCAATTCCTCTCTGCAACTCAACATCTCTTCTTCTTTCTTCGCCTAATTATCGTCTCCCTTCTTCTCGACTTTATCTCTAATAACCCACAAGAACGGACGGCTGCAATCCAACAACCCTTTTCCTATTTCCTCCATTTGGGCCTTTTCCAGCACAGAAATGCTTCCGAAGGACACATAAATCACCGACCCTTCCGGCTTCGAGTTCAGCTACTCGAGGTATGAAGAGTCCTTTGATTTTTGGAAAATATCGCCTCCAAATGACTTGTCCGATGGAACCTTGCCGTCCAAGGAAGCAGACGGAATCAATGGCCCGACTCCAACCAAATTGTACTTGTCAATTGCTTTTAAGGCTTCCGGTTCTAGCGCATCGAACGTGTTCACTAGAATGGTCGGATTGGTTTCTCTCTCCAGCAGATCCATCTGTTCTTGAAAGAACGGGAGGGCGAAATTGTTCGGATTTGTATCCACCAAGAAGGAGGGAAGGTCTCGGCTTGTGAGAGATAATGGCAAACCTGGTAATTCTATTGAACATGCAAGGACGTCGTTCGTACCAGAACTAGTACTATCCCGGATGAGATTTTTGTACCCGTTAAAGTAATAGTAGTAGATGTCGAAAATCGTGGCTGGTTGAATCCAAAGCAGTACGTTTGGGAGGTGAAGTTCATGCGCCACGTCCGCCGCCCAAGGGATCAGAAATGTAGTGTAGACTAGGCAAGTGTAAGGGTGACCCTCGTTTGCACTTGAGACTACAAGGTCAGTGATGGCTTGTGCTCCGCGGCGCCGCAGCTCCGACGCGTAGCGGTCGATGTTGTCGGCGGAATTAAACCCGTCGTCGTACCCATCAGAGAAGAGTGAGTAGGTCAATCCATCTGGCATTGAGTCATTGCCTATGCGGTGACGGGCGGAGAGGCAGGTAACGAAGGTGACATGGGCACCGGTAGTGTTGATAAGACGCTTGGCGAATTGGAGGGAAGGGTTGATATGGCCTTGAGCCGGATATGTGACAAGTAGAAAGCGGTGTTGCACCATGGCGGCGTATGCGATTGCGGAGGTGCGCGGTGGAGCGTGAAGGTGTTGGAAGTAGAATGAGTAGGTACGTAGTTGATTGGTGGAAAATTTGTTGGTGTGGGCTTATTAGCTGAGTGAAATTGAAATTCTTGTCGGAATATACATTCAAGGTGGGGAGTGTGTTGAGAGGATGTCAAGGCTTAAATAGGGGCTTGGGGGTAGAAAGGTGACGTTTGCCGTGACACATTGAAGACGTTGGAGACGAAGCAAAGATGGGAAGGATACTTGTGTTTTGTGGTCTTCTCGATCCATGCATAATATTATGAGTAATACTAGGGAGGCCATCTATACTTAAACAAAAATATTGTACTTATCACATATTTGTATTTTATATCATTATTTGTATCATCTCTTTAATAAAGATGAGATCGGACCAAGTGGCCCTACATCTATTGAAGAGATGATATGAATATGTGATAAGTGTAGGAATCATGCTATTTAAATCATACGACGTGGTTATTAGTGATGCATCACATGATTTACCAATTTAAGAGTAATGTTATTCATATCATGTTTTTGTACCACATTTTCATACCACTTTAGGTGGCATTTGATGTGAACAGCCACATCATTTGAATTAATTAGATTTTATATTTTAGTTCATATTTAATAAACTAATAATTAAAAAAATAGTTAATTAAATGATGATTGTGGTATACGAGGAGTTTTTCTCCTTCATTTCCTTGGGTTTTGCAAATTTTTCAAATGATGTGGCTGTCCACATCAAATGTCACCTAAGTGGTATAGAAATGTGGTACAAAAACATTGTATAAATATCATTACTCCAAATTTAATCTAAAATGTTAGTATCCCTGACTTACTCTTTTCAAATTCGCTTCATCAAATTTCTTAGCACGTCACGTGGACTAAATCCAGTTTGATGTGGTCAGATAGACAAATTAATTCATCACCACAAAACCAGTGTTCTAAAAAACGGCCTAGGCGGTAGTGATCCGAGGTGTTTTCTTGCAAATCGGTAGGAAAAATTGGCTAGGCTGTTTTTTTTTTTTTTTTTTGAAATTAAAAAAAATTCCTATCTAAGTCTAAGTTGTGAACTTGGAGTATGTTGGAAATAAGAAATTAATGAGCAGAGAAGAGATCGATGCATTTTGCCTTTCTGCATCAGCAAACCGTGATGGTTGAAATAGGTAAGGTTCTAAAAGTCGCTAGGCGCTAGTCAGGCGGCAGGTTGGAGCCTAGCGCCTAGGCGGATTTAAGTAAATCAATCATATTTTGTGTAAATAAGTGTCTGCTTATACTTGAAATATATATAATTTCATCATAAACTACAAAATATAATGCATATATATTATGAAGTATTGAAAAATAATGAAAACATGTCAAACAAGGATATAATGTGTGTTCATTTAATTATGCAACAAGTCTCTTACAATTTATTGGAAAAAAAAAACAAAATGCAAAATGAAAGTTATCTATGTTCTGTCTAAGTGAGTTGTGATCTAGGTGAGTGTTTAGGCGGGTCTAGGCAGTCTAGGCGGTGCCTTAGTAGGTCTAGGCGGTGCCTTAGTAGGTCTAGGCGGTGCCTCAGCAGGTCTAGGCGCCCTTAGCATTAATCGGGGCGGTTGGCTGGGGCCTAGGCGGCGCTAGGCTGGGATTTTTAGAACAGTGGAAATAGGTGAGTTGAGCTCAGATATGAAGCTTGTGTTGATGTGAGAGAGGGTGAAGATAAATGAGAGACTTATTTCGGTTTCTAGAAAGAGGGAAGCTTCTGATTTTCTTGGGAGATGTCTTGCAAGAAGCCTCAGACCGAGTTAGAAGCAAGGCTTGTAGCTACTTGATGTATGAAAAATAGAACCAACCTTCTGCAATTTGATATATTGAATTTTAGCTTGCCGTCGCTTTGCTGCTTCATCACTTTTTTTTTTAGATTTAATATCTGTAGTTCACAATGAATACATTCACTTATCAACACAAAGTAGCCTTTGAATTTAATTAGAAATGATAGAGACCTAGGGTTTCTCAATTTAATCAGAAATGAGGGATGCACGACATGTGTGCGCATCCTAAGCTTCCATGCTGCCCAAGGAGCAATGGTCTGAATCCGAGAGAAGGAAAGCCGTTTGGGCTCTGGGCTCGAGGTCATAAAAGCTAAAATGAGAGTGGGTGTAGTTGCTAGGGTTTTTCAAACGTCAAATGAAGCTACTGCACCAGATTATATTGTAGCTGTTGCAAACAATAAACACAGGTGTGGCCTTGTATATGTTGGTCAACTTGTCTTCATCAGTTTTCAGATCACGAGTTCAATTCTTCAAGGTGGATGTTTTGTGTTTATTTTTCATTCTTTTTCCCAATTATATTTTTCTCGCATGTCATCCTACAATACTCTCACTATGGTTATATGACATATATGCTTAATCTGTTTTTAAATTTTGGACTTGTTGGATGCTCTTTTTTGTATTTTATCATTCTTTTATTATTTTATCCATGGATTCCATACAAGTATAATTTTTTGTAAGTGTCAATATGCACTTATTTACAAGATATACAAGAAATTTACCTAAATCTGCCTAGGCCGCCTAGACGTCCGCTTAGATCCCACCTAGCCGCCTAGACGCTAGACGCCAGCCCGCCACCCGATTAGCGCCTAACGTTTTTTAGAACCACAAAACTAATCAATACACATGCGAGTGTTTGTTTTGTCTAGGTTATTAATTAACTATTGATTCGATATGATTTGTCTAGTTTAGTTACTTATTCAAGGCCGAGTGTTTGAGGCCGTGAGTAATTGAGTTCGAACTAAAGACACAAGACTAGTAAAAAAGAAACCTAGGAACCAAGACATAATCTGATGGTGGCACGGTCCTGCGCCCTAAAACTAAACAACTAAAACTAGAAGGACCAAAATGTTTTATTGTGGTCCTAAGCTGAAAAAAGGTATGTTGAAATATCTCACATCGACAGAATGAGGAAAAAAGAGTTTAAATATCTTAATTGTACTCCAACTAATATCGAGATTGTTTGGATCCAATTTTACATTATCGGCCCAAGCGATTAAGGCCGTTGAGAGGGCATAGCTCCTAACCATTGAATGAAAAATGAAGATAATTTTTGTTATTGTTAAAGGATAATATTATGTTTTGTCATAATAATTATCTTTTAATTATTTTAGCATTATATCTTCATTTAAGTACAGTTCGAGTGAACTTGGAATTTCTGCTATCAGATTGGAGAAGCAAGGTAAATGAAGTTTGAAAAGTCAAGGTGAATGGATGGGATGAAATTGTGGGATGGTGAAAATTAAAAATGAATTTAATATTCATTTAGATAAAGCCTAGGAACATAGGCTTTTTGGTGATGTCAGTTGAATAGGAAACCTAAGTAGGTTAGGTTATTTGAGTGGTGATGGATGTCAGCTTGGTGGTTTTATATTTGAAGCAGGACCACGTGGAACAATGAGATAAATATGAAGTAAAAATGGTGATGTGCTTGAAGGATGATTCTACACGTTGCCTTGTCTAGGAAAATGGTGATTACATTTCATCAATTAATTATTATTTTTAATGGTGTTCGGCAAAAGGTTACTATGCATGCGTGGATAAAGGTTCTGATGGTGGGATAAAAGTAACACTGAATATCCTTGGCATCAGGTGGCAATATGACAACAAGTTTTGATAAGGCATGAGGTAACAACAAATAAGGACTCAGAGTCACAGTGCAATTGAAATTAGTTTTCACGACTTGGGTGTGCAGGGCTCTATAAATACCAAGCTACAAACAACAGAAGGAGATCTCCAACTCAACACCCAAATCTACCCTACGTAATTTCTCGCTCTACGCGAAACCTCTCAACAACCTTGAGATTTTTATTTTCTTTTTTTTACTTCACATCTTCAATTTGGATAAACAGCACTACGAAGGCAACCGGTGACATCTTCAGTTTGGATAAACCGCACTGTTGCCATAGAATCAACCGACCTCGGAGCACCTTCAGTTTGGATAAACCGCACTGTTGCCATAGAATCAACCGACCTCGAAGCACCTTCAGTTTGGATAAATCGCACTGTGTCGAGGTTGATTGGTTATCTATCCAAGTCTCGGTCAACAACGATTTTCAGGTCCATGTCGATAGAGGTCATCTCATCAGCCTTCTTGGCGAAGTGAGGTGTTATTGATTATTAGGCTTGGCGCATCGAACGCCGAGTTGTTTTATGATCGCTTACTCAAAAGTGGGGTTTAGAGTTCAGCATTCAGACGGCCGAACCACATTTACCATCAAGACTTACATCCGCTTTGTGTATTTGTACCCCTATACTTTGGTGTCGATTCGGCGTGAGTTTACTCTGACGAATACCATCACTGTGACCGAAGCCAACGACAACGATTTGTGAACTTCGTAATTAGTAGCCTTGTCTTCAAGCTTAAGAATCCAGAGGCCGAGACGTATTCATTCCTCGGCCACAATCGCAGGACGTAGAATTCAACTGCGCACATCAACGTAACACATCAGCATATTTTACTCCTCGACCGAGCTCAGCCGACGAGTTAGCATACCTCGCACACATCTGAATGACGTAGTTAGCTTATTAATTACTCGACCTACAGGCCATGTAGGCTACGTAGTTTTTAGAGCCAACATTTCGGCATGCCCAATGGGACCCGTGCTAAAACTATGAAGTTCACATGATATATCAAGATCTCAATCAGGCTCCAGTAAGTGAGATTTGGCGCCTATTAAAATTAAATTCTGAGAAGCCTTAAAGATTCCTCGAGGAGTATTGTAGAGTTCTTGAGGAAAGGCTAGAGGTTGGGGGAAATTCTTTGCTCCAGCCACAGTCAAACTTCGGCCTAAGAAAATTGTCAAGCCAGCCGAAGAAAAACCTAGGCGACCAACTATTCTTGTCGAGACTGAAAATTTTGTTGGCCTAGAGGAAAAAGTCAAATTAGGAAATGATTCGTCAGAGAAATGTTCCAATGATGAACAAGACACTATGCCTATAGATATGATTATTGGCGATAAAGCTGATATGGAGAAATCCCATTCGATTAAGTTGTTTGAGTTAAAAGTCGAAATTATGCCTGAGGGGCATAATAATTGTTCAACACATTCGGCGACCGGAAATATTTCGTCAAGTTAAAAATATTTGGAGACAATTTTTTATTCGGCCTAAGATCTCGGCTTGGAGTAAAGCATTGTTGGCCTCCTCCTCTTAATTAGTTCGGTTACTTTCATATTCTTTTATTAAGAAGAGGAATAAATTATTTTCTTAATCATCTGGCTAATTAAGTCGATGCATAAGAAAATAAGGGGGCAGTCCTGACCTCATACAAACTATATTCCCCCAAAAAAAAAAAAGCAACTTTCGGTTGTCTAGGCCGAGGTCGAGAGTCAGGAAAATGCTATGGTGTCCATATAGGCATTGGCAGATTCAAGGTCTTGTATTGCGAAGCTCGGCAAGGTTGGTTAGGTTTGTTTTGCCATTCAATGCATTCTTGTAGCCTGATGCCGTGTGTGTATGTATCTATATATATATGCTGCATTTAGGGCCGGCGTTGGGGGAGTGCGACCGGTTTGAATTTTTTTTAATAAAATAATATATAGAAATATTAATCAAATCAAAATATATACATATAAAAATCGGATGGGTCAAAATCAAATCAAAATATATACATAAAAAAATCTGATGGGCCAAAAGCCATCAGACTACTACCCATGAAAGTCAGACTACTTGTACCTAAAAGCCATCAGACTACCTACAACCTATATGAAAATATATAATAAAATAATTAACAAAGGGCAAAGTTAATCAGAGAAGCCCACTGACCAAGGCAAACAATTCAAAGACAAAGTATTCCTCTCACGCCAAAATTCCATCGCTACGTTCTACTTTTCTTCTTTTCACAGCAGGCTACCAATACCAGAGCACCAGAATCCTCGACGTTGTGCCAGTGTCCCAGACTCCCAATGTAATTCCCTTCTCTCTTCATCCCATTGTTATATTTCCCACAAATTATTAAACCCTAATTTATAAATTTATGAAATTAAAGAGAAACTTCCAAATTATCAGAGTGATGGAGACTTCGATCAAAGCATGATATTTACTAATTTAAGTATATTGACTCGAAATTTAAATATTTGGGTATTTTTCATGTATAATGATTTTTTTTTGTACTTTTTAGGGCAAAATTAAAATAAGAGCAGTCACAAAAAATCGCTAGACGCACACGTATTACGGACTATCAACTTTCATCGTTCATATTTACTATAATTTTATTGTGATCTTGTTTGAGATATAAAAGATGGCACCTACTAGAAAATATCCATCTGGCTACTTGAAGCGTCAAAGAAAAAGAAAAGTTGAACAATTGATTCAGTCTATAAAAGGAGCTATTAATAGGTTTTTTCTGAAAGAAAAAGAACTACAAAGTTCAGTGGATTATTTAATTACGGAACAACAGGATGGCAATGAGAAATTAGTTGATGATTTGGGCAATGATGAAATTGATGATGACCTTGATAAGAATGATAATCATAAGGATGCTCCTATTGTCACTGATCAACAGAGTGAGTCCATTCCCTCAAACATTTATGATCCTCAAATTTGGGATATTCTTGATCCCATAGGATTGATTTGTTGGCAGAAAAAAGTCCTACAAGAGATCTATCAATTGAGAAAGGTCCTAAAGATCAGTTTAATAGGCGTTTTAATGCAGCTTTTTACACTAGATACTTATCCAATGGAGAGAAACATGATAGAGATTGGCTAGTCTATTCAAATGATGTTGATAAATTGTTCTACTTTTGTTGTAAGTTGTTCAAGAAAGGGCCTCTCAAAGGTCAATTAGCAAATGAGGGCTACAAAGATTGGACACATCTTAATGTGAGGCTTAAAGAGCATGAAAACAGTTTTGATCACATCTCGAACGTGACCACTTGGATTGATTTGCGTCTTAGATTGCAGAAAAATGAAACAATTGACAAAGTTGTGCAAGACCAGATTAAGAAAGAAAAAGAGTATTGGAGGGAGTTACTATGAAGGTTGATTCTTTATCAATGGATTAGATTCAACCATCATTTGATCATAAGATGTGTGGATATGAACAATACTCCAGTAAAAGTAGAAGAATATTTTTTGCAATACATGATTGTAAATAACACATCAGAAGAATAACTATTTGAAGAGTTGTAGAATGTATTAAAAGTTCTTGATCTTAATATTGATGATGTAAGAGGGCAAGGTTATGATAATGGATCAAATATGAGAGGGAGACACCAAGGTGTACAAAAGAGGCTTTTAGATATAAATCCTAAGGCAATGTACACTCCGTGTGGCTGCCATAGTCTTAACTTAACGCTTTGTGATATGGAAAAATCTTGTGGCAAAGCGAAAGACTTCTTTGGAATAGCACAACGTATTTATAGCTTGTTCGCAAATTCTACAAAACGATGGCTAATTTTGAAAGAAAATATAAAAGGACCGACTCTCAAATCATTGTCGGCCACAAGATGGGAAAGTCGTGTTGCAAGTATTAAAGCAATCCAATCTCAACCTCTACAAATAAAAAAAGCTTTACTCCAATTAGCAGAAAGTGACAAGGACTTAGTAACAAAAAGTGCAGCTAAATCTTTGGCAACACACGACATTGGGAATTTTGAGTTTTTATTGGGCATGACTATTTGGTATGAAATATTGGCTACTGTTAATGAGGTTAGCAAAGATTTACAAACTAAAGACATGCTTATTGATGTTGCCATAGAACAAGTACAAGGACTGATCGCTTATTTTGAAAACTACATAGAAAATGGGTTTGCGGAGGCTATGATTAATGCTAAAAAACTTGCTATTGAAATGGAAATTGATCCCATTTTTCCAAAAAAGCGTCAAGTTCGTAGAAAAAGACATTTTGATGAGAATGAAGGTGCATTATCCTAACCAACTGAACAAACAGTGGAGGAATCTTTTAGGGTTCATTACTTCTTGTATATAATGGATCAAGCTATTGGTTCACTGAAGAGAAGGTTTGAACAATATCAAGCGTATGATGATATATTTGGGTTTTTATTCACTTCAGAATGGTTGAATTCGATCGACAATGATAAATTGAAAGATTGTTGTGATCGGCTTCAAAACTTTCTCAAGAAAGATGAGCTCTTTGATGTTGATGGGGATGCATTATTAGTAGAGTTGAAGCTTTTACGAGAGCGTTTGCCAAAAGAAATAAAGACATCCATTGACATATTGAACTACTTGAAGATGATGCGTTGTTTCCCGACTGTAAGCACTGCATACAGAATTTTGTTGACTGTACCTATTACCGTTGCATCTGCAAAAAATGAGTTTCTCAAAGTTAAAGTTAATAAAATCATACTTGCGGTCAACCATGTTACTAGAAAGGTTAAATGGATGTGCTTTGGTATCGATTGAAAGTGATTTTTTAGACAAAATTGATTATGAAGGTTTAATTGATGATTTTGCAGCAAAGAATGCACGAAGAGCCATCTTTAAGTGAAGCTTCAGTTCTAGACTTTTTTAAGTTTTGTTTATTTGGTTTCTTTAGATTGAACTTATTGTTAGTTATTAGTACTATGGTTATTTTGTAGCTTTATTTGCATTTAATAATATTTAGAAACAGATGGTTAGTTAGTTTTAAAGTTTATTTCGATATTGCTTTTTAGCATCAATACGTTGTTCAATTTTTTTTAAGATGTCTTATAAGAAGGGCCCCTTTTATGAATTTCACACAGGGCCTCCAAAATCTTAAAGACAGCCCTGCTGCATGCGACTTACCAAGGAACTGACAACATGGCATCTTCTGTATTAAAAAATAATTGGCAAATTCAAAAAAAAAAAATCACCATTTTTATATGGTTTCCTAGCTTTTGAATATGACTTGGATCCTTGTTGATTCAGCCATTCCTAATCTCTGCCGTATCCAAACTGAAGAGTCTTTCTCAGTATTATTCTTAGTGCAGTGTATAATTTGTTTGAAATGTCAAGTCTACATCAGGCTACTTTTATATATATATGTTAAAGTCAATCCACATCAGCCTACTTTTATATATATATATATATATATATATATATATATATACACACACACACGGCACTATCAAGTTTGATATATACGGCTTGAAGCGGGGTGGCAACTTGAAACAATGTATTAAGCCGAGGCTGCTGAGGTCCAGAAAAGTAAAATGTCGCCGAGGTCGAGCAAAGTAAAAATAGAAAAGGAAAAAGCAGCCTGGCATTTGGCAACTCGGCAATTTAGTGGGCTGGAGATGGCCGAGGCACTAATTCATGGTCGACAAAAGTGTGAGCATTTCAATATCCAATTCAACTTAGAATTATGGAGTGTTGAAAAGTTTAATTTCCTTAACCATTCGGCTTACAAGCCAAACTCAAGGAAATTGGGGGGCAATGTTTGGACCTGATTTTACATTATCGGCCCAAGCGATCGAGGCCATTGAGAAGGCATAGCTCCTAACCATTGGATGAAAAATGAAGATAATTTTTGTTATTGTTAAAGGATAATATTATGTTTTGTCATAATAATTATCTTTTAATTTGTCACATCCCGGTCCGTGGTGGACCACTTCCCGAGCCCGCTCCACCACCGTAGCACAATATTGTCCTCTTTGGGCCCCGACCACACGCCTTCACGGTTTTGTTTCTGGGAACTCACGAGCAACTTCCCAGTGGGTCACCCATTATGGGAGTGCTCTAGCCCCCTTCTCGCTTAACTTCGGAGTTCCTACGGAATCCGAAGCCAGTGAGCTCCCAAAAAGCCTCATGCTGGGTAGGGATGAGAATATACATTTAAAGATCACTCCTCTGGGCGATGTGGGATGCCACAATCCACCCCCCTTAGGGGCCCGACGTCCTCGTCGGCACACCACGGCCAGGGTTTGGCTCTGATACCAATTGTCATATACCGGCCTGGGGTGGACCACTTCTCGGGCCCGCTCCACCACCGTAGCACGATATTGTCCGCTTTAGGCCCCGACCACGCCCTCACGGTTTTGTTTCTGGGAACTCACCAGCAACTTCCCAGTGGGTCACCCATTATGGGAATGCTCTAGCCCCCTTCTCGCTTAACTTTGGAGTTCCTACGGAACCCGAAGCCAGTGAGCTCCCAAAAGGCCTCGTACTAGGTAGGGATGAGAATATACATTTAAGGATCACTCCCCTGGGCGATATGGGATGTCACATAATTATTTTAGCATTCTATCTTCATTTAAGTACAGTTCGAGTGAACTTGGAATTTCTGCTATCAGATTGGAGAAACAAGGTAAATGAAGTTTGAAAAGTCAAGGTGCATGGATGGGATGAAATTGTGGGATGATGAAAATTAAAAATGAATATAATATTCATTTAGATAAAGCCTAGGAACGTAGGCTTTTTGGTGATGTCAGATGAATAGGAAACCTAAGTAGGTTGTTATTTGAGTGGTGATGGATGTCAACTTGGTGGTTTTATATTTGAAGCAGGACCACATGGAACAATGGGATAAATGTGAAGTGAAAATGGAGATGTGCATAAAGGATGCTTCTACATGTTGCCTTGTCTAGGAAAATGGTGATTACATTTCATCAATTAATTATTATTTTTAGTGGTGTTCGACAGAAGGTTACTATGCATGCGTGGATAAAGGTTCTGATGCTAGGATAAAAGTATCACTGAATATCCTTGGCCTCAGGTGGCAAGATGACAGCAAGTTTTAATAAGGCGTAGGGTAGCAACAAATAAGGACTCAGAGTCACAATGCAATTGAAATTGGTTTTCACAACTTGGGTGTGCAGGGCTCTATAAATAACAAGCTACAAACAACGGAAGGAGATTGCCAACTCAACACACAAATCTGCCCTACACAAATTCTCGCTCTACGCGAAACCTCTCAACAACCTTGAGATTTTTATTTTCTTTTTCCATCTTCACATCTTCGGTTTAGATAAACAGCACTGTGAAGGCAACCAGTGACATCTTCAGTTTGGATAAAGAGCACTGTTGACGTAGAATCAGCCGACCTCGGAGCACCTTCAGTTTGGATAAACAGCACTGCGTCGAGGCCGACTGGTTATCTATCCAAGTCTCGGTCGACAAGGATTTTCGGGTCCTTGTCGGGAGAGGTCATCTCATCAGCCTTCTCGGTGAAGTGAAGTTTTACTAATTGTTAGGCTCGATGCATCGAACGACGAGTTGTTTTATGATCGCGTACTCACAAGTGGGGTTTAGAGTTCAGTATTCAGACGGCCGAACCACATTTACCATCAAGACCTACATCCGCCTTGAATATCTGTGCCCCTATACTTTGGTGTCGATTCGGCGTGAGTTTACTCTGAGGAATACCATCACTGTGACCGAAGCCAACGACGACGATTTGTGAACATCGTAATTAGTAGCCTTGTCTTTCGGCTTGAGAATCCAGAGGCCAAGACGTGTTCCTTTCTCGATCGCAATCATAGAACGTAGAAGTCAGCCACGCGCATCAACGCAACACATCAGCATATTTTACTCCTTGGCCGAGCTCAGCCGACCAGTTGGCACGTCCCGCACACATCTGAAGAACGTAGTTAGCTTATTAATTACTCGGCCTATGCGCCTTGTAGGCTAAGTAGTTTTTAGAGCGAACATAGATCTTTTATGATAAAAACTTCACACCTATCAAACTGTGGAAGTAATAATTAACAAATGAGAGACAATATCAATATTATTGGAATTAGGTCTTTCAGATAGTTTGACAAGGCAAACAGACATATGCTTCATGTGTCATAATTTAGTTCGATATGACGCGTTATAAAATAAGCAACCATATAGTTTTGGTGAAATGGAATATGAAATGGGCCCTACCGCGGGACTAAGACTCCTAATCCTGCTAAGATTATTCTAAATTCCTAATCCTGCTAAGATTCCTAGTCAAACTAAACTTCCCTAAATTAAGCTAGATATTTGTAGTAGTCTTCACTCATGCATCATTATGAGTGCATGAATTCGCTCTCTATTTCTATTAAATTAATTGAATAGCACATAACATGGACTAGTAGGTTTGACGTGGTAAGAGAAGCGAGCGAATTTAGTGAGCACAAACCTGATTAATACACATACAAGTTTGTGATTTGTCTAGTTAGGGGTCTAAGAGCTAGGGGGCCGTTTATCATATGCCAAATTTGATTGGTCTGGCTGCATCACACTAAAATTGATTGGTCTAGCTTTATGACACTTTCCTTTAACAACAATGATCATTAGACACACAAAATTAATCATATTGATGACGTATTTTATAGTAGAGGCGAGTGTGCCAAAAAGTAAAAAAAGTATGGCATGACCGTTGTCACACTTTTAGTAATAGCTACCTTAGCAACG
The DNA here is from genome assembly GCA_963580275.1 of Crataegus laevigata. Lineage (NCBI taxonomy): Eukaryota > Viridiplantae > Streptophyta > Magnoliopsida > Rosales > Rosaceae > Crataegus > Crataegus laevigata. Next base: position 2,289,577 of record OY756944.1, read on the forward strand.
TCACTCTTGCTCTATGGCTATTGACCTCTTTTCTCGTATTGGCCTATGTTAAAGAGAATATATTGACTATATGACCAATTTTGTGTCCTAAATAGCGTTACTGAGTCTTTATTGTTAAAGCTATTTTTGTTTAACTAATTTTACGTTGATCTATTTCTTTTCCTTTTTGAACTAAGCAATGTCCTACACTATTATATTGTTAGGTTTTATTGACCCTAAAAATTACAAGATGTACATGGCGCGCAGGCCGAACTACTAGTGAGTTAACTACGTCCTTCTTATGAATGCAGGCTTACCAACTCGCGACTGAGACTAATTGGGTGAGTAGAATAGATGGGGTGGTGGTATCGAATGCGTTGCTGACTGCTACGCTTGAGCGACTCCGACCGAGGAAATAACGCCTCTCGGCCTAGGGTTCTAGAACCTGAAGACGAGGTTACTTAATTCATTGAAAAGGTCATGATCTTCTCCACCAAGTTCGATACCTACGACTATATTCGTGAGAGTATAACTACGTTGAATTGGTATCAAGTTGTAAGGACAAATATACTAAAAGGAAATGAATGTCTTTATGGTGAATGTTGTTTGGCTGTCTGAATGTCGAACTCTGAAATGTACTTGCGAGTTACCGATCATAGACACCTCACTTTGCTGGGGAAACTAATGAAGTAGCCTTTTTCGGCGAAGGAATCAAAGACTCTTCGTCGGCTGAGACTTGAATAGGTAACCAACCGAACTAGAAGTAGTGATGTTAAAACAAACTGAAGGTATTCCTAGGCCAACTAGCCCTACGACTCCAGTAATGTCCTCCTTAACTGAATATGTTGTCGGTTTGTGAACCCAATGATGTTCGGTTTGCCAACCAATGATGTTCCAACGAAATGAATATGCACTGACGGAGGGGTTAGGATAATTAGTATTTTTTTCAGGTTGTGAGAGGGATTTCACGTATAGCGTTTGAGTTGTTTTGAGTTAAAAGGGGGCTTTTCACATTGTAGAACCTCTCGAATTTATAGGACGACAATACTTTGGTTGATAGGTTCCAAAACCTATTCAAACTGCAGCACGCTCTTGGAGCTTTATCCTATTTTACTTGCTAGTTATATCCGATGCTTAAGTCTATAACATCTCATGAGAAACAACTCTCATTTGGGGCCATGTGCATGATGAAGGCCTACTTCCCTCCTAAGATGGGACTCTATCAGTAGTTACAAGAAAGATAGCCTTCTCTAACATATCCTTCCTTTGCCTCACACGTTGCATGCATATCCACATAAGTTATAAATCCCAATCCTATTGGATGTGCTGCTCATCGTGCCATCTTAACAATCATTTATCTTCGTTTAATTTGTAGAATGGGAAAGCAATCACACTGGCCATAAACTTCAAATGCAGCATGTGCTTCAAAAGTGCCCATCAACTACTGAAGCTTTATTTTTCCCCTATTCCATCGTCAGTGAAACCTTGGTAGACTAAATGATAGGATGAGACAAACCTGTGATTGTGTTGAAGGAGTCTGTCAGCTTTGCTTTTGTTGCTGTCAAAATATTTTTAATAAACACTCCAAGATAATTATTATGATGAAAACCAAAGATAATATCTTGAAGAAGTTAAATTAAAATCTCTTAAATCTCTCTTATATGGCTGAAGTTTTTAGAAAAAAAAAAAAAAAAAGGGTCAACGATCTAAAATTTTATTCATTCAACGACCTCGATTATATGAAACCGATAGTTTAATAGTGGGTCCAAACATGTTTACTCTAAAAGACAGAATGAAACTGTGAATAGCATGAGTGCCTTTCAACCGGTTTACCATCGACCACAAGTAATCATTTGCATGTCTTAGGATGCTAAAACAAACAAGAATAAAACCAAAATATAAATCAGAGGCAACACAACACTGCATGGCTGCCTCTTGGTATATAAGCCAAACCACAAAGAAAATCTTGGAATGTTCTCAATCCTCAAACATTAAAAAAACGTCATCCATGACGATATCTTAAAAATCAGATGGCAACCAAAATTTAAATAATAAATCTTTTAGCTTGTCTTCTGCTTGCATATCACGAAAAAATATTATACATCTCACAGCAAATGAAATTTTAGCACGTGTATATTCATTCTGAATAACGCCATAAGAGTTCAAAGGCTAAATGAGGGATTCAACCAGGTTGTGCAGGAGATGAAATCTTCTGCTGTTATTTTGTGTGGTTTCTATTTTTGATCGATTGACACATGTTAATAAGCTGAATCTTTTTTAATTTTATTGTCATAAATTTAATATGTGTCGATTAATAATAGAGATCATAGAGAGGCCAGACACAGAATAAATGGAGAATATTTGATCTCGTTGAGCAGCTAAGCACTCAAAATTATCTAAAGGGGTGACGGAAAGGAAAAATAGTTAGAATAGAGGACAAGTAATGGTGCAGTTTTTCCAATGTGGTTAAAAAATAAAAAAATGGTTACGATTATAATAGGTAAATAGTTCGTTGACCATTTGCACTCGTAGACGGTTGATCCTGGAACATCTCAACAATTAAATCTAAGCTGAAGAGGTAGATATTGTGGGTCTTCATCAATCCATTAGCAAGGTCAGTACGCCCAAGTCCAATGGCATACATGCCTTCTTTGTATCTATGATTATATTGAAATAGATAATCATCTAAATTAAAGATATATCGAGGTAGAGGATACTAATTCTTTATTTTAAATGGATTAGAAGGGGATCAGACATAAAGAAAAAATCTTACTTTTAATCCTACTACATTTTAGAAACGATTGGAATGAATAAGTTTTTCTTCTCGAGCAATCCATCTCCTACTTTCAAATTTTGTCACATTTTTTTTCATTTATTCATTCAGCTTACCTTAAAAATGATAACTTATGTATTCCAATTCATTTCTCTGTACCAAACTGTTGAAAAAAAATTTAGAGTACACAACTCTAACACAAGTGCTGGAGAGACAACACAAGTAAACAAATTACTTGTATTATACACACAAAATATTACAACACTCAAAACTCTCAAAGACACACTTTAGAACCAATGACACTCTCTCACTTTCTAGAGACAAACTCTAGAGAACTCACACTCCTACAAGTCTACTCTTACTTCTCACTCTCACTTGGTTGCTTGCGTGGTTTCTTGATTTACTTGATTGATTTCTTATTTACAATACCACACCCATATTTATAGGTGTGATCAACTGACCTTCTTGAAATGCCCAACCGACTTGGGCTTTAATAATTAGCCTTCTAGTTGTTTCTACAAACAGCCCACCGACATGGGCTTTGCATGACAACCACATTTGTTATAATAGCTAGACAATTCTAGCTTGTTCCCACCGACACTCATGCTAGAATTTTCATGCTTTTTCCTTTGTTTCTTCATCATGGGCCAATCTTCACCAATTAGGCTGGTGTTGATTCTTCAACACTCCCCCTCAACACCAACTCATCCTTTTCTCCATGCTGAGTTGACGACGAGACTTTTCAAACTTGCCGGCACTCAAACCTTTAGTGAACAAGTCCACAACTTGTTCATCTGTATTGATTTGTCTCATCTCAATCTCTTCTTGCAAGACCTTCTCTCTAATGAAATGATAGTGTACCTCCACATGTTTAGTTCTTGCATGAAAGACTAGATTTTCCAGCCAAGCGAATTGCCGATTGGTTATCACAGTACAATGGTACTGGATAATCTACTGGTTGATGTAGATCACTCATCAACTATACCAGCCATGCATTCTCTTGAGCTGCCATTGTTGCTGCTCTATACTCTACTTCTGTGGTTAATAAAGACACTGTTGGTTGTCTCTTGTTGCACCACGAAACTATTCCAGAACCAATTCTGAAGACATACCCAGTAGTTGATCTCCTGCAAAGTCTGCGTCACAATAGCCAACCAACTTACTTTTTTCACCTTTCTTGTACAAGAGACCATAATCAATTGTACTTTTTACATATCTCAATATTCGTCGAACCGCTTCTAGATGAGGCTTCATTGGATTTTGCATGTACCGACTCATCACACCAACTGCATAAGAAATGTCAGGTCGAGTCAGAGTCAAATAGATCAGACTACATACCAATTGTCGATACATTGTTACATCTTCAAAGTCTCTGCCTTCATGTGCACACATCTTGGCATTAGGTTCCACCGGTGTTGAGATTGGCTTGCATTCAAGCATCCCAAACTTCTGCAACAAGTCTTTTGCATACTTTTGTTAACACAGAAATATCCCTTCTTTGTGCAATCAACCTCTAATCCAAGAAAGTGCTTGAGTTGTCTAAGTTCTTTCATCTTGAACCGAACTGACAAATTCTCCTTTGTTCGACGAATTTTGACCTCATCATCGCCAGTGATGATTAGGTCATCCACGTACACCAGCACGACAGCTAACTTTCCTCTATTAGCCTTAACAAATAAGCTGGAATCTGCATGCGCCACTAAGTAACCACTTTGTGTTAGAAATTCTGCAATCTTACCGTACCATACACTTGGTGCTTGTTTCGGACCGTAGAGTGCTTTCTTCAACTTGCACACGTACTCGGGATGAGCTTTGCTTTCAAAGCCCATTGGCTGCATCATGTAGATTTCCCGATCTAACTCTCCATGCAAGAAAGCATTATTCACATCCATCTGGTATAGATTCCAATCTTTGTTAGCTGCAAGTGCAACCGTTTCATCATAGTCTAGTCCATACTGCTGAAAGAAGCCTCGAGCCACCAACCGAGCCTTGTACCTTTCAAATGAACCATTAGGATGACGTTTTACCTTATACACCCATTTGCAGGATATGGGTTTCACATCCTTTGGCTTTGGCACCAAATCCCAAGTCTGATTCTGCTTAAGCGCAGTGATTTCTTCTTCCATAGCTCTTACCCATTCAGAACTCTGTGATGCCTCTTCAAACGTCTCAGGTTCTTTTGCTACTCCATCGGCTATCGCAGCATTGGCATATTTAGGATTTGGCTTTCTTACTTTTGTTAACCTTCTTAGTTGTGATTGTGGAGTTGATACTTCCACTTCACTAGGTCTAACTTCTCCTGGTTGTTGATACAGACTAATTTTCCAATGACTCTTAGGTACTTCTTGCTTGACATCGTCACCATCAAGCAATTCCTCGAGCTCATCTGGACTCGATTGGATTTGAGCAGCTTGGTCTTCCATTTTCTCCTGTAACGAATCTTCAATCTTTTTCGAGTCGGGCGACGCCTCATTTTCTGGGCAACAACAAGATGATGCTTCTGCGTCTCATTCTTCCTCTATAGCTAAAGACGCTATGACGTCCCAATCATCTTCAATTTTCTCCTTTGCGCTGGCGACATTACTCTCTGGGAACTTTTTAAACCACCACTCATTCGCCATGTGGCCCTTCTTTCCACAATTGTAACACTTTCCCTCAAACCTTTTATTATTTTGGGACTGACCACGGTTGCCGTGATACGTTGGAGCTCCATTTGGCCGAGAACTCCTTCCTCCTTGACAACTTTTCACCTTATCACCATTTGTTTTATATCCTCCACCAGCATGCTGCTTGAAGTTGCCTTTACTTTCGATGTAGAGCACTTCATCATCACCTTTTAACGAGACCCTTCCCATTTGCTTTGCCAGAGCTTCTTGATCGGCAAGCAAATTCTCAAACTCAACAAGTGATGGTTGGGTTGGCCATCCTTGTACAGCGGCAACGAAGCCTCGATATTCGAGTATCAATCTATCGATAATTATTCTTTTTATCCTGGATTCTACAATGAAAGCACTAGGATTTAATTCAGAAATTTCACAGCAAATAAACTTTACCTTGTGGAAATATTCGGCAATCGTCATGTCTCTTTGGGCCACTGATAACAACTCATTCTCGAGAAGCTGCAGTCTTGTATCATTCCTCTTTGAAAAGAGTGTGGCGAAGTTGTCCCACGCTTCTTTTGGTGTCTTGGCCTTTCTTATGTGCTCCAACATGTCTTCCTCGACTGTGGTTTTTAAGGCAAACATAGCCTTCCCTGCCTTGATCTTCCATTTCCGCATAGCGTCACTGGTGTCTTCTTCCGGTTGCGTAACTTCATTACCGCCAACGACATCCCAAAGATCTTGGCCTTGTAGGTAAGTCTCCATACACATTGCCCATGTGTTGTAATTTTTGTTGTTCAGCTTTTTTATTCCTCCAACAACTTGAAGATCCCCCATCGTGTCGACAGAACTTCGATAAGCTGAACAAGATTAGGCAACAATCTTGCAAAGTACTAAACTTCTCACGATTCTCGGAAGCTTTATTAGAGACGGTCCCTGATCGTACCGCTCTGATACCAATTGTTGAAAAAAATTTAGAGTACCCAATTCTAACACAAGTGTTGGAGAGACAACACAAGTAAACAAATTACTTGTATTACACACACAAAATATTACAACACTCAAAATTCTCAAAGACACACTTTAGAACCAATGACACTCTCTCACTTTCTATAGACAAACTCTAGAGAACTCACACTCCTACAAGACTACTCTTACTTCTCACTCTCACTTGGTTGCTTGCTTGGTTTCTTGATTTACTTGATTACTTGATTGATTTCTTGTTTACAATACCACACCCATATTTATAGGTGTGATCAACCAACCTTCCTAAAATGCCCAACCAACTTGGGCTTTAATAATTAGCCTTCTAGTTGTTTCTACAAACAGCCCACCGACATGGGCTTTGCATGACAACCACATTTGTTATAATAGCTAGACAATTCTAGCTTGTTCCCACCGACACTCATGCTAGAATTTTCATGCTTTTTCCTTTGTTTCTTCATCATGGGCCAATCTTCACCAATTGGGCTGGTGTTGATTCTTCAACACAAACGAGGCTATAGTTCTCAACTTGAGAAGTGCTAAGAGTCGACTATCTCAAAGTATGACTCTTATGGACTCTCTGTCACCTCGTTGTCTGACATCAATTTTTATACCAACATTATAAAACACTGTGCTAAAAGTGTGAGGTGGCAGAGAGTCTATGAAAAATTCATGTAGATATCGAAAATTCGGTAAAATAAATGTTCACCAACACATTAAAGTTTCAACATGTCTGGGTATATGTGGCATGCGTCTTGTGTCTCACAAATTGTACACATGCCATGTGACTCAACAAAACCGGACAAGTCATCAAGGATACCTGTCAACGATTGATGGAAATTAATATTTGATTTTAATTTAGATTAAACAAATTAATTATTTTAAATTAAAGCAAATAGAAATGCCAAATTGGGCAAGATTGATTACTTGATTTTATTTAAAATAAATAATTGATTTATTGATTGATTGATGGAAATAAATCACGACCCAAGCCACAAATCATGTCCAAATCCATCCATAGGCAAGGCTCGGAAAGTCTATAAATACAAGGCCCCAAGGCAAAGAAAAGGAATCCAGAAATCATTCAAACACCCAGATGCTGCCAAAGCTCAAGCACATCATATCCCAAAACACTTAGAAGAATTCAGAAAGTTCTCTTTGTTCTTCACCAAACCTTCGAAGGATCATCAAGCACTACTACCCGTGCCGATCCTTCAAATCACCAAGAGCGCGCCAAAACCTCGCGGCAACTGTTCATCCGAGATCAAGTTATCACGACCCTTGGATCAACAACCCACACATATACACATCTTTCGGATATCGAATTAGAAGAAACTTGTAAATAGAGATTGTAACCCTACAAAATTCATTAATACAATTATTCTTTGTACAATTATTCTCCTTTAATTTGTCGCAGGATTTTTCGTGTTTACAGTCCCACGAGTCTCTTTAGCATTTCTGATAGTAACTTATTAAACCATTAAGATTACTGTTGTCTCTTCTTTCTTTCTTTCTTTTTTTTCTTTTTTTTCTTTTCTTTTTTTTAAATATCTCCTTTCGGAAAACCAAAGGGAAACTTTTTGGTGTGGTTGACTATTGTCAGTTCTTCCCTATACCTCGGTCGACACTCAAAATACATTTTCTTTTTGGGGCAGAGTGGACACCCAATTAAATCCAAGTAAGTGACTAGGGCAAAGTTCCTGTGGTATTTTCTTCAACAAAGCCTTTGGTTTCTTGTGTGAGACAGAGGTTGTAGATAGATGGATGTCTTTATCCGTTTCTTTTGAGAGCACTATTTGATGCCAATAATTATATATTGAGATTCCTTTTTGGATAAAATGTCTGGGGCCCGAATTATCTAATTTGATAAAAGTTGACAGAAATTAACATTTAGGATCTGTTGAAGGAGACATTTTTATTAATATTTGGCTAAATAGTCAAAATGGTTTCTGAGATTTACATAACTCATCACTTTGGTCTCTGAGATTCCAAATCAATAAAAGTGGTTCCTGAGATTGTCCACCATCCATCATTTTGGTCCTTCCGTTGAAAACTCCGTTAAGTGTCCAGAGCTTTTGGCCGGAAGTTTGGGCAATTTTCAAAGCTTCGTAACTTAATTGTTTCTTAATCAAATTCGACCCATAATATATCAAAATGAAGATAGGAAAGTGTAGAACAAGATTATACCATTTGGAAGCCCAATGGTTGCCGGAGATGTCCGGAAAATAGCCTTAAAGTTGACTGGTCCAAGGGAAAACTTGAAAACTCGATGAGAAGAATAGAATGGTACATTTCGATGGATAAATCGCATGGTTTAGCTAGAAAACGGTTCGAAAGTGGCCGTCTTGGTCTCGAGTTAGCCACTTTCGAGCCGTTTTTCGACAAAACCACGTAGATATAGCCTTAGAAAAAGGTACTATTCTCTTCATCTCGTCGGGAAGTATGATTTTTGTTTTTGAATCACTTGATTTCGTTGAGTATTAAAGAAGTTATGAACGTTTAAAATTTACCCTGTTTTCGGTGAGTTTTCCAGTTTTCGCTCAGACTAGTCAACTTTTAGGCTATTTTACGGCCATCTACGGCAACCATTGGGCTTCCAAATACGTATAATCTTATTTTATACTTTCCTATCTTCATTTTGATATATTATGGGTTGAATTTAGTTAAGAAACGATTGAGTTACGAAGCTTTGAAAATTGCCCCAACTTCCGGCCAAGAGCTCGGGGACACTTAACAGAGTTTTTAACGAAATGACCAAAATGATGGATGTGGACAATCTCAGGGACCACTTTTATTGATTTGAAATCTCATGGGCCAAGGTGATGAGTTATGCAAATCTTAGGGATCATTTTGGCTATTTAGCCTTAATATTTCAAGTACAAGTAGTTGGAAAAAAAATTCAAATATTCAACCACATTTATTATGACACTTAATATATTGTGTCGTCTTTTCATCATACTGAAAAATTTATCCGGTCAAAAGCTGGAACATTGTTAGTTTTGTAATAGAAGTTCACAAACTCAAGTATTATTGAGATTGCCAATGGAATTTTATCTGATTCTGTTATCGTATTGAGATTTTTCCATATACAATTATCTTTGGACGTGTTCTCTTATATGTTTATCGATGTCCCTGGTACATGAAGGTTTCCAATCCATAATATCCATTGGTGGCTGAGATTTTAGGGTTCCAACCTTTCCTTGATATTTTTAAGAACGGGTGTTGCGTCCACTTCAAGGGTGTAACATTTTATTCACTCAGCATAATTCATTCACCGTAAATATATAATAATTTGAACTGTTTAATTTTTTAATTATGATTTAAGATATTCTTATGATGTTGGTACCAATTACTATTTCAATTTTGTTTCACTTTATCATCTAGGGTTCCAACCTTTCCTTCGTATTTTTAAGAACAGGTGTTGCGTCCACTTCAATGGTGTAACATTTTATTCACTCAGCATAATTCATTCACCATAAATATGTCATAATTTGAACTGTTCAATTTTTTAATTATTGTTTAAGATATCTTATGATGTTGGTACCAATTACTATTTCAGTTTTGCTTCACTTTGTTATTTAAAAAAGTTCATGCTTTGAGGAACAAAAATTCATTTTCGATTTTAATCAAAATAATCTTGGAAATGTAGAACAATTTATCTTGTGGGCTTTACAAACGTGTTTTAACACTCTAGGGAAGTTTTTTTTTTATTATTATTACAAATCATAATTTTTATACACAAAAAATGAACAAATGAGTACCACAATAATATAGAAAATTAGAATAATATCTTACACGCTTTACAAGCGTGTTTTAATTTTAATTTTCTTCGTCAGTCAATGGAGTAGTGGTGCTTCAAATAATAATAAAGTTCATACTCAAAAAATGTAGATTCATTTATTTATTTCAAGATATATAAAATTGAAAACTATGTTGGCTGATTTAGGCTGTAAGAATCAAAATCATGTATTTTAAAACTATTGAATTAGAAACATAAACTTGATATCAAATTCACGGTATTCACCAATGGACATCAATGGTAGAGTACATTAAATAAATTCCAAATAGACATTCTACAACTTACAACAAGCCCTAGTAAGGGCTAGCATACATAAGGGATGCCACTTGTGAAAACAAAATATGAGTAATAGTTCATCTCTGTAGCGTTTACTATACAGTAAATATATACATAAAAAGGTTTCAACTAAAAAAATCTCTTCAAAGACCCAACAGTGGCTAGTAGAGAAAATTCTAGAAGCCTAGGTGAGGGATGACATGTCGCTAATGCCCCAGAGGCAACCAACCACCCACACCGCCAATTTAACACCACAAAATAGAACTTGTTCCATTCGGGCAAAGATTTCTCTAGAGAAGTCTCCTCGGACCTTAGCACAGCTCCCCAAGAGATTGACACTTTGGATGTGTAGTTGGGCTCTTGCTTGCTGAGATGCTACAAGAAGAAAACAAAGTTAGCTCTAAAAGGTGCCTTTGTGGGGCCCTAGGTGTAGGCCTTGAAGCTCGCAATCAAAACTAACTAAGTGCTAAATGGAGGGAGTCCAGAGCCCCTTAAGTAATTTTTTTTGTCTTAGATTGCTTTTAATGAAAACATATTGATCAAGCTAACCAAATCTAGATGCAAATGAGACTCTTAAAATAGAAAGACAAGTTGATCGGATCATATTTATATACATTTTTACATCAAATTCACTCGTCTTTTCTTAGTTAGTTCGTTATATTTTGAGCTATTTACTTTGTTTTTGTGTTTTATAGAATTTATCTAGCTAAGAAAATAAAAATAGAATAAGTGAAATTTTAACTGCCAAATTCGTCAAAACTACCTTACTCACTTATTTTCTTTGTTTATGTTTTCGATTCATATTGGAGTGTTTGTAATTGGGTTGGTTTATTTTATTTGAAAAATAAAATAAAAACAGAAATTCAAAGGTGGAAGGATTGGGTCGGTGCAAAAGAAATATAAGGGAAAGCATGTGGCATGGATTTAAAGAGAATAATTAGCACTAGAAGAAATGATGCTGCCAGCTTTGGAACGCACCAAGAAAAACCAAAAGAAATAAAAAAATAAGAAGAGGTGCTGAGGTGAATGATGGGGAGGATAAGCTGAAGTGGGCAGCTGGCGTGCAAATCAGAAATAAAAGAAGAGGAAGGAAGCAGCTCTCGGGGAGAGCTGCCTGAGAGCAGCGAGAAAAAAATAAAATAAATAATAAGCTGCCTTTCAAGGCAGCTGGGAAAGCTCGGACGGAAAAGGAACAAAAGCTGCGAAAGCAGCTGGAAGAGAAAGCTCGGGGAAAAATAAAAGTCAGCCTCGGAGGAGGCCTCCGGAATAGAAGGAAGCAGCAGGAGCTGCCCTTTTCAAGGGCTGCCACTTGCTTACGGAGAGTTGAGAGGGAGAAAGAGCTGCCCTTGGCAGCTTGTCAGAAAACTTGGGAGCAGCACGGTGAGAGGAGAGAGCAAGCCAGAGGAAGCTGCGAGTTGCAGCTGATTGAGGGGGCTGCCAGTCCGTGCTGCCTTAAGCAGCAAGCTCCAGAAGAAGCGGGGCAGGCCTCGGGGCAGCGTGGAGGGTCTCGGACCAATTGGGCTGCGAGGCGAGAAACTTGGAAGAAGGTAGGCCTCGCAAATAGAAAACAGAGGCGCAAGCCTCAAGGAGTTAGCAGAGGGGAGCTCCTCGGAGCTGCGTGGAAACAAAAACAGGAGCACAGAAGACGCCAAGTGGCAGCGCCTTCATACAATCTGTGCAGTGGCACAGTGCACATGCAAGTGCACAGAACAATCCTTGCACACCCTCGTTTCGGTTTAATCTCTCCAAACTCATGTTTAATTTCTATTTTAATTTATAAATAATGTGTAATTAATTTGTGTTGGCCAGAGGATAATTCAAAGCCATGATTATATTTGTAACTTGAATTGGTAACTTCAGTTGTGATTTTTGAGTTGTGATTTAATTTGCTTAACTGCTTGATTAATAACTTATTTGTGTTTGTCGATTAAGAATGCATACTTAATTTACATGCATGAATTTGATGCTAGAATATAAGTGAATTTCACCTAATCGTTATGAACTTATATTCATGAGTAGTGAAGGTTGCTAGTCACAATCGCGTTAAGTAAATTCCTGGCAAACGTATCATGCTGTTCATAGTTACGATTGCCCACTTATGATTTTCATAGAACATAATGATCTTTAATTGTATCTCTATTGTGCTTTTCACGTAGGGAACTTTTGGGGAATAATTTGAGTTGTTGTATGCTGTTCATCCAATTCAATAACATAAGGAAAATCTGAAGGTTAATTTAAGCATACCTAATTAATTTGGGGTGTTGAAATTTACAATTTATTGAAAGAACAACTGAAGGTCAATTTAGGTTGCATATGTGTCATGTGTGGAGAAGAACCCTCTAGCCAGTCCGTCGCCTATCCATTCACTCTTATTTTATGTTTTTGTCAATTTTGTAATTTATTTAAGTTTAATTCACGTTTTGCCAAAACCAAACCCCCCCCATTATTAAATTATATTATTTTTAATCTTTTAATTTAAATTTCCGTCCATTTCAGTTCCTAGTGTCTAATTTGTGTGTTTTCATTATTTTGAGTCATTCTAAGTGTGTTTTGAGTTGTTAGAGTTTTTAGCCTAGTTTTGTATTTTTGAGTCTTGTTTTATATTTTTAAATTAATTTAGAGTAGATTAGCAATCCCTCCTAATCCCCGGCCTAGAACGATACCCTACTTACATCTATACTACATCTGTCAAAAAGAGGGTTAAATTTGTGCGGTTTTAAAATCCCGTCACAAGTGGAAATGACTTGAATAAATGCTGGAGAATACATTAAGCGATAGATCTACTAATTTAGAAAACAAACAAAGAGATTCAGGCAGGATTTCACCTTGTCTAGCAAGGTTGAACTTCTTGCAGTCACTTCTCTTTGTATTTACAAGGTTTATATGCTAAAAAAGGATGGATGGTAAACAAGTTTACACTAGGAAATCGATACTATACCACTGAGAGAGGTAGCAGAGCTTTTATACTAGACAAGAGATAGATTTTCAAAGACTATCGCTTAAAAAGGATTGAATCTGGATTGATTTCAGCTTTTGGATGCAAATCTGGCTTGAGAGCAGAGTTTGTATGTTTGTTTGTTTGTTTGATTGGTTGAGTGTCCTTGTCCCCGTTGTCTCTTCTTTCTTTTATAGGCAGCTTGGCCTGACTGCTATATCTTTTTCTCTTGCCCGAAAGCACTTAGAGGGTAGTGAGTCATCAACTTTTTACTAGAAGTGCCATTAGAAAGTGTTCTTTAGTTGATAGTAGGTTAGTCTCCATCACTTCGTACTTCAATTATAGACACGTGGCTTGTGTTTCTTGACTGAGAAAGCCTTCAATTTGTTTTTGGGCTTGATGATGGGCTTCGGGCAAGTCCTTTTTTAATTGGCATTTTTGGGCTTCACTTCATTCAAGCCCAATGTTCAAATATTAATCCAAATAGTGCCCCTTTTAATCATTGTTGAGTCTGCAAATCGAGGCGTTAATAATGATTAAACGGTTGTCGCATGCATTTACTCAGAACTTGCATCATTCTAAACAGTCGTTTGTTAAACAAAACCTTTGCACTAACCCATAAATTCCAACGTTAACTAACCATTTACTATATAATCCTCACTTAAATCCTCAGCCAAATACCTTAGCAATTTAGTATATAATCCTCACTTAAACCCTCGGCCAAATACCATAGCAATCTCAAACCTTCAAATTTCCAAAATCCCAGATTTCCCAGAATTTTCCAGAACTCTTTTGCTCTCTACACATACCCCTTATTTCCAATCTTCTTTTCATTCTCCTTCCAAACCCATCTAATGGCTCCCAAGACTGCTTGAACTCGATCTTCTTATGAATCAGGCGAAGGCATTGCCACTATACGACGTTTGCTCAACTGCCTTCATCGCTCTTGGGTTAGCTTACAGACTTCGCTTTTCTTCGAAGAAGGTGGAGTGTATTCCTTAAGGCCTACATGGACCTCTCCAATCCCTATTGCCATTAAAAAAATATGCCCAAAGAGGATTGGTTCACTCCTAACCCGTTCCCAGCCGAAGCTGGCATTTCTTTCTCCAAATGGTCTACCCATTGACAAGGATTTCCTTTGATTAATGATGAAGCCTGGATGCAGTGGGTAAATGAGCTTGAGCCCACCTTTAAGCAGAAGTGGATGAACAACGGCATCTACGAGCTCATTATGCTTTCTAAGAAGACTGTGATTGCTAAACCCGAGCCACTCACCACGGCCCTTCTCTTTTGGAACTCGGGCACCAATACTTTTGACTTCAGGATGGGCCCCATGTCTTCGACCATTCTTGATATGGCGCAAGTCTTCAGGTTACGGTCATCAGGCAAAGTTGTGGATGTCACTCATAATTGGGCTTATCTTTCTCGCTTGACCACTGAAAGCTCAGGCAACTCTGATCCCATAACCCAACTAGACTACAACTCTTATACTTTCAAGAGTTATGGAACCTCATTCACAGGTTTCATCTCTTTTGTTAAGAAAACCTTTGGGCCATCATCCTCTAATGCCAACCGAGATCAATAGCACATGTACTTCCTTTTGTACTGGCTCAACAAGCATGTATTCCCCAACAAGTCCAAGTGAGTGAAGGTCGAATGGATCCCTTTGGTGGAAACACTACACAGTTTCAATGATGTGGTTACAGGCATTTCCTCCTCGCTCATCTCTACCATCTTCTTGATGAAATAACTTGAAATATCCCCTTTGAGACCAACCTTAATGAACCTACTTGAATAATCCAACTATGGTTGCAATGGTATTTCCCCGAGCTTCGAGCTCCCAATTTAGAATTTCCTGAGGGTGTTGCTCCTGCCTGAATCCTAGTTGAGGCTTCTCTTACCAACCACTCTACCTTCTGCTGCCTGTACTTCTTCAGAGTCTGCAAAACTCCGGCAGACTTGGAATGGAGAGCTTCGGTGCTTTGGAGATATCTTTGGTTATCTGACCAAGCTTTCTAAGACGCATTTGGAGAATATGACAGCCCCTTCTGTAAAGAAAAATTCATCAGCTGCATTCAATCAAGGAACTTGACATGGGGAGTACGCAACGATCGTTACGAGTGTGGGCTAGAAGTTTACCACCCCAACTTCTACGATAAGCAGTTGGGGTTTAGACAAGTCATCCATATACCCTTCTTTGACTCTGTTCACTGCAGCACTTCATATCGCATTCATTCTCCACCAGAAACCATTTTTCGAGTTACCCGATAAAGCCTCGAAGTTATGAGCAAAATTGCGCGAAAGCCCATGGCTCTGAACTTCGAGTGTACGTCAAGCTTCTTTTCTTGGTGGGAAGCAAAGTGGACTATAAAGTATGGATGAGATCTGTGGGAAGCTAACGACCACCTCTTCCAACAACTCTCCATTAAGTCATATCCTAGCTCGGGCGAGCTCGAGAATTGGAAGGAGATGATTCACCAAAAAAACCAGCTTCATCTGATAGGTATCCATTATCGTCTTTAATTTGTTTTTATTGATTTATAACATTTATGAATCTACCTTATTCTGATCCCTCACTTACTTTTTCCCAAACTTGTAGCTCAAGGCAATACTGAAACAGTGGACGTCGTGCTAGAGGAAGAAGTTGTAGATGCATTTATCCTCCAAGAAACTACGGCCGAGGCAAAGAGACAAGGCGCTAGGGAAGGCGGAGATGTCTCCAAATTATTTGGAGATTCTGAGGCCGAGGCAGAGCCCACAATGGAGCCTCAAGCAATGCGAAGGACAAGAACGACCGTGGTAGAAACTTCAGAGTCTAAACCTGAAGAACAGCCTTAAGCTCAACTTTCCAAATCCTTTCAATCTTCTAGGTCTTCTGTTACTCCTGCTTTTGAGGCGGGCAGGAAAAAGCTAAGGGTTTCTAGTAAGTTGTCCTTCTTTTTCTATTTAGTTGCAATCTTTCTTGATAAGCCAACCACTCATTCTTCTTTGAAATCAGGACCTCAAGCAACCAAGAAGCCCAATATTGTCTCAAGGGAGGAGCCATTGGGAGCAAAGTCGTATCAGAAAAACCAGCCCATTCTTGATGTTACCCCTCAAGGAATTAAAGGTAAATGTTTGATTCTTTTAAGTACCCCATTCCTCTTCATTTTTATCTCTTTCAATATTTGTGCTGACTCCTTACTTGTATTTTTACACAGGACATTAAAGATGAAAGGTACATTCAGCCCGAGGCTTATTCTCTTCATGCTCGATCAACACATGCTTCCCCCTCTCGAGCTAAGCATTCCAAGGTATATCTCTTTTTATCTTTTAAACTTGTATCTTTACTAATTTCAAAGCTTTAATACTTGAATTTTACTTTGTGCAGGCTACGGTTGGAGAGCCAGCTTCTCAAGTCGAGTAAGGTTCAACTCATTTTTCCCCCACTCATTTTCCTGCACTGGTGGTGACTCCAACTTCCCAATTCAATCCCAAGACTGGGGAGATGCTACACTTTGTAGAGGATGACCGCAACTAGGTGATTATCCTTATCTTAACATTTTCATGCTTAAAGTTCCTTCTTTTATACTCATCATCTTTGCTTCTCCCTGTCTTCCCCAACACAGAAGTTTTATCAACCAGCAGCAACCGCATTCGAGGAGCCTATAGTCCCTGAAATCCCTGTGGTCTTAAAGGTAATTAGCCCGCGGGCTTCTCAAGCTGCTTCTACTAATGCAACTATAGCGTCAGAAGCACCTATCTCCCAACCTCAGGTATGCTATTATTTAGACTTTTTATTTTCTATTTTCTTCAAACAACAGTATTGACACTTGTCTTTTCTTTTGACATTTGTAGGCCTCTGTTGAAGGTTCGGGCATCATTCCCATACTTACAAGCGAGAATGATTCTTCTCAGTGGCTAAGAGAAATAACTCATCCTCCTTCCTCTAAAACCTCAGGCTCAATTCAGGAATATCATTTTTTTTTTTTTCTAACTTTCCTTCAACTTGTATTAAAAAACCTTCCTCTTAATGAGTCAACACAACACCTTTAGCACTAAGAAGTTGTGCTCGAAAATCTTTCACGGAAATTGGAGTCTCCCTTGCCAATATTACAGTTCTGATCATATCATATTCCTGTGGCAAACTAGTTAATGCAGCAATAACAAGATCATTCTCTAATACCCTTTCGCCTGTAGAAATTAACTGATCCCTAATAGCCTTCAATCTTAATAAAAACTTGTCAATTGAATCTCCTCCTTTTTGTGCAGTAAGAAACTCATTTTTAAACCGATTAATTCTTGACATTGAAACAGAAGCAAAACGATCTTGTAGAGCACTCCATGCTTCCTGTGATGTTTTACAACCAATAACATGCTTCATAGCATCACCAGACAATGTAGCAATCAACAAGCTAAGTAATGTCATATCCTTTTTCACCCAATTCTTATATGCAGGGGCTATCTCCTTAGTAACACCAGTTTCAGAATAGATAACAAATTTAGGTGGACATGGATTTTCACCAGTAAAGAAATCAAGCAAATCATATCCACGCAAGACTGGCTAAAATTGAAAACTCCACTTCACAAAGTTATCATCTTGCAACTTAACAGTAAGCATTCCTAGAAGCCCTTCAATTTTCACAGAATCAACCATATTCTTAGACATTTCAAGTAATATCACCAAACTCTGCTTTCTTTAACACACAAGAACTATCAGACAGTAGTAATCGCAAGATCAAAGAATACCTTCAACTATGCAATCAAGAAAGACCCTCTTCGGCAATAGGCCTTCAACAAAGAGAAATAATAGTAAACTCAAGATTTCAAACCCTGGCAATTGGCCTCAAATGGAGTAGAATCAAAATACAAATCAAGAAGGAATGGCAATCGGCCTTGTAATCCTTCACAATTCCATAGAAATATTGGCAATCGGCCTTGGAAGTAAACAGTTCATCAAAACTAAAGAAAAATTCACTGAAATAAGTTACCAAATAGATGGAGTGCAGAAAACCCAATTCTGGAGAAATGCTATTGTTCGAGCCCCAAATTGTCACCAAGAACAGCAAAAAATCCAAGCAGTAATGAACAACCTCCGACGATACAACGTTGCAGTAGAAAAACGAAAGATCACCAAGGAAAGACCTCTGGCAATGATACCATATTAACACTACACTCAGTATCAAAGAAGAAGAAAAGCAAAGAAGAAATATTGCAGAAAAATGTAGAGAAAGAGAAAAAAAAATGATCTTTTGTATTGAATGAATTGATATGTGATTACAAAGATTTCTGTTATATAGGTAATAGTCTTAGCTTCACAGATAAGCTACTAAGGGGGCGTTTGTTTGACCTCACTAAAGGGTACTGGACTGGACTGGACTAAGGGTTAGTCCAGTCCCATGTTTGTTCCTGACAGGGACTAGGTTTAATGAGACTAAGTTTCACTAGCCTAGACTAAATCAGGGACTAGCTGGTCTTAGTGAGACCCCTCAAAAACCATGGGACTAGCTAAGATTGTCCCCTTTCTCCTCCTCGCCTTGCTCCTCGACCACTCACATTCGAAAGCCATTGGACTATATGCTTTTCACAACCAATTTTCATATAAAATACCAAATTGAAGAATAGATTGGAACAGACAAGGGAGAAAAAGATGGAGAAAATGAGGGAGAGAATGAGGGGGTAAGGAAGGATTAAAGGGATAAAAAAATATTAATAATTATGGATTAAATAATATAATATTAGAGTTTGTTAATTATCCTGCTTGTTAGTCCGACACTGCACCAAACGCTTCACTAAGCTAGTCCAGCTTAGTATAGTCTGAGCCAGTACAGCTTAGTCCCTGAAGCTAGTCCAGTCCGAGACAGTCCGGTGCAACAAACGCACCCTAAGAGTACAACTAACTTTCTTATCCTTTATAATTGTTTACCAACAATCCTAACAACCTTTGTTGATGTGTAAGCCACCTGTCAAACTTTGCTGCTATATTACTAGCTAATGTGTATTGCTGATGTGTATATCTCAGTCAACATCAATCATTATTGTCTCCTTTTGATACGTGCCTTTAACCTTGAAAGTGAGCATTTCCAACAGTTACCACTACCACCTTGTTCTTCCGATTTGATACGTTCTGGCTTTTTCCTTGGAGTTTTGAAAGATAGGCTCTCTATAACTATTCGCTCGATTGATAGTATCAGTGCTTGGGGGATGAAGGAGAATGATGTCAAGCAGTGGTGGACAAAGGAGCTGGAGATTTACGTGAGTCGTATGATTTTTGTATTACTCAAGTATTGAAGTTTACAGAAGAAGGGCAACCGGGGCAAGTCTTGTCGTTTAACAAGTCTCACTTAGAGACTAATACTCCTAGAAGAAAGGGCCTTGTGAGGGTTGAGGACCTTGAGGTGGATGGGTTACCATGCGTAGTTGATACAGCTTGCTTTCATGTTCCAAGCTTTGTTTCGCTTAAAGACGTCATGAGGGGTTAGAGCTCGAAGCTAGGTAAGATATGCCAATGCTAGTACTAGTTATGTTTGTTTTTGCAATTTTGTGCAAATTTGGTGGTAATTTGTTTTCATTTACTCTTTTTTTCCTATATAGTTTTATTTTAGGGGTTTTTGAACTTTAATCCTTCAAAAAGATTAAAATTTAAAAAAAAAAACCTGGTGTTAGATTGAATATTGATTTTTAGTCCCCTAATGTGTCCTTAATTCAAAATAATTAATGTGCATTTTATTTAATATCTTCCATTAAATATTTAAATTTATTAATACACAAATTTTAATTTATTTTTTGACCAAAAAAGAGTTTTTTAATTTATTAATTTTATTTAACATTCTTCAAACTTGAAAGACTCAATTAATGTACCTAAATGTGTGTATCGAAATATATTATATTGAACTAATATATTTAAATCTTAGTATTGAAATGTATGTACATAAATATATGCACCGAAATGTATTAATATTAAATTAATGTACCTAAATGTGTGTATTAAAATGTATGCACCGAAATGTGTGTACCTAAATATATGCACCGAAATGTGTGTACATAAATATATGCACCAAAATTTATGTATCTAAATATATGCACTGAAATGTATGTATCTAAATATATGCACTGAAATGTATTAATAATAAATTAATATACCTAAATGTGTGTACCGAAATGTATGCACCGAAATGTTAGTACCGAAATGTATGTACCTAAATGTATGCACCGAAATGTGTGTACCGAAATGTGTGCACCGAAATGTGTGTACCGAAATGTGTGCACCGAAATGTATGCACCGAAATGTTAGTATCAAAATGTGTGTACCTAAATGTATGCACCGAAATGTATTATGATGAATTTAATATACCTAAATGAAGAAGTTACAGTACATCGAAATATATTGTATAAAAAAAATTAGTTTATCTAAATTTTCACAACAAAAATATATTACAATGAATGAAATGAAAATAAAAATTATAATGAAATAAAATTAATACATTAAAAATTAGAAAGAAAATGATAAATAATTAAAAAAATCAAAATATAATTAATAAATGAGGTTATTAATGTATCAAGGGACTAAAATTAGATTTTGATCTTACTCGTGGTTTTAATCAAAAAGTAATCTTTACTAATAATTAAAATGAAGTTTTCTATTTATTTTATTCCAAAGAGATCATAATTGCTAATAGTGACTGTTGTTGTGCCTCCACTTTGAACGAATGTTGCGAGAGGAATCTTGAAAATTTGCTTAATTGTGAAAGCCTTTTCTGGTGAGAGACTTTGAGAAAGCCTTCACGTGGACTTTGCAACTTGGTTTTGTAAAGTCAATTCACTTTCTGTTCCTCACGTCATCTTTGTTGGGTGAGTTGCTATCTGCCCATTACGTGTAACTTTTTTACTTCACTTCCTCTTGCATTTATTTTTTGGCTTCTTAAGCACTCTTGCTGATGAGTGCATATATTAATTTGCACCTTGCTAGAGATGTTCGACAGATACAGAAAAAGCTAGCGCAGGAAAACCATTTGGTGAAGAGAAAAAATGTACTCTCCTGTTCATCGGTTTTGGGTGCTGTCAACTTTAGTGTAAGAGCCCAATCATCTCCTCTTTGTGGTGACTAAAGGTTGTCACACCATTTGGAGCAAGAAGGAAACCTTTCTTTGGTTTTAGGGGCTGCTGCTCATCTGATAAATTTCTCTTGCTTTTTTGTATTTGGTGTTTTGCTTTACACTTCCGTAAGAGCCTTTGTATGTTTCCAGAGCAAGAACTTGAGAATTGTTCTTGGCACATCTTTGTGGGAGAGTGATTTGCGTGTATTTGAATTTTGGGTTGTGATAGTTTAAATATTTTTTTAATCTTTATTTGATAGAGATCATCTAGAAAGCGGGACTAATATTATCACCATCTCCTTACTAAACGTAGACTTATACCGAACTAGTGTACATCCTTGTGTTATTTGGATTTTTGTATTTATCATATTTTGCCTTGTTCAATATTTGCCTCATATCTGAAGCTTCCGCACAACAAGGAAAACCATTATTAAACATAGAATAGTTGGCTATGTTTGTGTAAATTCAGGGGAGCTGGTTTAATTTACACAACTAAAATTAGTTGGGTTTTTTTATTCTACATTTATAGGAGTGCCTATCCAAATGGTATTTGCAAATAATGATGAAATCCTATGTATGTCTGTGTTATGAAACTTGAGTCAGGCAAGCATGATTTTGTATATTTCTTGCTTTTCTGGTCACATTATATATACTAACAAAAATCATTAACCTTCCTGCATCTCCAAGATTTATTTCTGCATGTGTTCCTAAAACACTAGAGATGTAAGTGTGCGAGTTGAAAGAGTTGGTTTCTGAGGTCAATCGACTTCCTATAATATATATACTTTGAGTTATATTGTTGTTTTGTTGGTTAGAAAGGGTTGTAGGTTTACATATGCTTGTGTTTTATTACGTCCAAAACTAGGAGCTTTGAGCCAGAAATGAAGCATTTGAGAATTTTCTTCTAGTGTGATAGGAAACTGAACTTCCTGGTCCCTGGTCAGGTGCTGCTATGCATTTGGCATCATTGGTTAAAAGATTTAGTGGTACATCAGTTTCAATTTTGGCGTAGGTGACTGTACTTATTATCATTTAAGAGAATAGGGATCATCGGGTATAGTGGTAAAGCCATAAATTGTCACATAAATGGGCGAAATTTAAATGGGTAAAAGAATAGATGACTGTGAAGATATGTGATATTATGGGCCTCTAGACACACACACACACACATATATATTTATTTTTTTAACAAACACGTAGACAAATATATGAAACAATTAAAAAATGTAAAAAAATTTGTGAGAAGAAAAATAATTATTTTTTGGATAATAACAAATATAAATTATGAAAGAAAAGGAGGCTTCTTTAGATCAACTCCAACTCTTGGAGTTAGTTCTAAAATTTACCGTCTATTCTCCTTCAATTTCCTTCCAACCTTTAGGCCAATTTGGGGCTATGGGTTAGAAACTAAAATTGGGCCAAATACCGGCCAGAAAATGGGCTGGATTAATGGTGTGCGCCACTTTTGCGCGTGAACGCGCCCCAAAACTGTCAGCGCAACAAGAATGACGCGCCCACACATGGAACGCACTGGGAGCTAAGCGGTTGGGGGTCCCACGCACATGGATCTTGCTTTGCTTATGGTTCTTTCTCTCCTATTTGGTCGCTCCAGACTCGTTGGAAAACGATATTTCCCAGTTGCGGCACATGGTATTCTGTTGTTCTCATAGATTTCAAGAAAGGAATGCAGTTGCTGATAAATTAGCCAATTTAGGACTTCTCTCGTCTTCACTTGTTTGGCATGCCACTCCTTATAGACATTTTTCCTTTTCTGCATTCAGATTTATTAAGTATGTCAGCCCACATGTTTGTCTTCTCTTTTTGATATGTCATTTTCTTTTTTACCTAATCTTTTTGGATTCTCCTTTTTTTGTTTTGTAACTTGTCTTGCAGGTTCTTACTTTTTAGGTTTTATTTTAGAGAAGGTCCGTCGTATATCCACCCAGTTTTTGTTTGTATTTTCTTTTTCAAAAGGTGTAGGTATATGTCCCCTCACTCTTTCTTGTAATTTTTTTTAAAGAGGGATAAGGTGTATGTCCTCCTCTCTTGTTTTTCTAGTAATTTGTTTTTCTTGTTTTATGAGGGGTAATTTTATGTCTCCTTAACTAAGTGTAATTTTTTTTTCATAACCATAAACTTTCCTCGTACTGCCGAGGTTTTTCAATTCTTTCTTGTAATAGCAAAGGACACAACTACATATTTTAAAAGTAAAATAACAAAATATTTGTCCATACTCCATGCAATAGGACATTATTACAAAAGTCGACCAGTTGTGTTTACGTAGCCGTAAGCTACTACCAAACCAAGAAATAGAAAAGGGCCAGCCATTTTCTTAAGATAACATTAATCTATCTGATCCAAGAAAGCCTTGAGATTCTTGTCCGAAGACCCCCCTTCACTCACAGCCTCTCTTGCCAAATCTTTCCATTTCTTAGCATTCCTTCTCATCTCTTCACCAATCTCCCCACTTCCCATGACCAACTCCAAACACCTCTTGAGCTCCTCACCCGTAACAATCCCCTCCTCATTTTGTGTCACCCTCAATCCTGTCTTCCAAGTGTCTTCTATCAACTTGGCATTCGTCCCTTGGTCCGTCCACTGAGGAAACGCCACGACGGGCACCCCCGAAACCAGGCTCTCCAAACTTGAATTCCACCCACAATGTGTCACAAAGCAACCCAACGAAGGACTCGAGAGAACCGCCACTTGACTACACCACGGCACCACTACTACAATACAGGCTATCACCGGCGGATCTCAAACCGACAATAAAACGACTTTCTGTCGGAAAATTGGCAAAAATCCGACGTTAAACAATGTAATGTCGGATTGAAATAGCAACACATTTGCTAGCGTCACTAAAGGGCTTCAGTGTCGGTTTGTACCCCTAATCCGCCACTAACTAGCGTCGGAATAAAGCGACACTGGGACTAACGTCGGTTTAAAGCGACGTAAAGTAATTAAATAAACATTATAATATTCAACCTAGTGTCGCATTAAACCGACGCAAACTAATAAAATAAATATATAATATCAAACGTAGTGTCGAATCAAACCGACGTTATCTAATAAAATAACTATAAAATGTTAAACGTAGTGTCGGAAAAAAACCGACGTTATATAATAAAATAACTATAAAATATTAAATGTAGTGTCGGAAAAAAACCGACGTTATATAATAAAATAACTATAAAATATTAAACGAAGTGTCGGAGGAAAACCGACGTTATATAATTAATAACTATAAAATATTAAAAAGAGTGTCGGATTAAACCGACGTTATATAATAAAAGACCTATAAAATAATAACCTAGTGTCGCATTAAACCGACGTTAAAAAAAAAAAATTTTAAAAAAAAAACGTTTTTAATGTTAGAAACATTCATAAAAATACCTATATGATTATCAGCCAAAACATTCATAAAAATAAACAATTGTTAAACCGTTAAATAAGCTATAGACAATAAAAGTTAATAACAACTAAACACTAGAATGAAAAAATCAATTACCCCAGTGCGCTCCGATGATTCATCGACCCAACTCTTATCCTTTCTATTATGGTTCATCGTTTTCATTTGCCTATTAATTTTCTTTTGCTCGGCAATTTCCTGAACGAAAAAAATGTTAGGACAATTTTAAAGCGGTAATGTAAAAAATCATGACAATTACCATTGTTCTTTTACTATTCCAGTGATCCACCATATGACTCCACTGTTCGGGATCCACATTAGGTGGAGGGTGGATTCGCTCCTCCTCTGCTCGTTTAGTGTAATACTTTTTTTTTAACTTATTTCTATATTCCTTGTGGGCATGCTCCGCACACTTAAGCGTCATGTAACGGATCACGGGCATTTTTACTATATCTTCATCTTCAAAAACAATATTTCCCTACATCCCAAAAAAAAACCAAGCTAATCAATTATTATTTCAATCATTTGCATGTTCTATTTTCATATAGAAATACAAATATTTATACCTTTATTCTGTTCCAGAAACGTTCCTTTGTTTCGTTATCAATCCTTCGCCAACCACTCGTCATCGGGAGAATAAATAACAACAATGAATGACAACAACCAAAAAAACAACAACAACCAAAAAAACAATTAAAATGAGGAAAGAACTGTAATTTTTCATTTTAAGGATAATAAATAAAAAATACAAAACAAAAATAGAATTTAATAATATATCAAAAATTACCGTCTTGGAGCTTCTCCTCTTGAACATGAGAGTGGTCGTCATCAAGATTATCCATATCTCAAGTTAGTGGAAGGAGGAGGAGAGAGCGAAAAAGAGGGAGCAAAGAGGGAGGAGAGAGCGAAAATGAGGGAGCACAGAAGACAGAAAAGAGAGTATACGGTTGAAATGGGAGAAATGAGGGAATAAGACGGAAATGGCAGTGAAGTGAAATGGGAATACATTGCGTCGGATTAATGTCCCTTGCGTCGGATTAAGAGCGGCACTGCGTCGGATTAGCAAGTGATTGCGTCGGATTAGCAAGTGATTGTGTCGGATTAAACCGACGCTATATCTCTGATGCCTCGATTCAACACCTGCGACTATTCGACTGACGCGCCCACTGACAGAAGTGTCAGTAGCGTCGGAATAGGGTCACGTAGCGTCGGTTTAATCCGACGCTATGTCTGACAGACCTCGATTGAATATTTGCGACTTTTTGACTGACGCGCCAACTGACAATGGGTTACATTGCGTCGGAATAGGGTCAAATTGCGTCGGTTTAAACCGACGCTATTTTCGACGCTGGTATTAAAAATATCTTCCCGTTCAAAAAAGAGGGAAATTTCCCGCCCAACTATATTTAAACTAAACCAACGCATATGACCTATGTCGTCGGCTAAAACCGACAGTAAACGTGGAAAAAAAAACCAATGGTATAAAATTAGCTGTTTTATTATGTTATATAATATTTTAACTTATATAAAAATTAAACCCAAATTTATATAAAAAATAAAAAAAAACCCAAAGTTAAAAAATTAAACCCAAATTTAACTTATATAATACTTAATAAAAAACAGAAATATAATTTTTTTAATAAGATATCATCACACACAAATTAAAACATCCTCTAATTAATACATAAAATAACTACTATGATTATTCCATGTCATCATCTGTTAGCTCGTCGTCCGCATTGGCATGATCCCAACCGTTAAACTTGTTTGTATATACTTTGAGATCGTATCAGCAAAAAATCGCAAAAAACAAACATTCAGAGATCAAGTAACGGGACAAAAAATTTCGACGATTATAAACTACAAATCACGATTTAACGGTTATTTTAACTCTGATTTTGATGACTTTTTACAGCTACACTCCTTAACCCTATATGAATACAATGAATGAATTCGATCTTCAATTTAAAATATTTATACAAGTGGATACCACAAAATATTATGTTATATTTAATGAAAGTATAAATAAATTCTAAGTGTTAGTGAATCTATCGTTTTAATGAGATACGAATTCTCCAAAACTAATTTCAACGATCGCAACCATCAAACTTGTATGTATATGCTTTGAGATCACATCAGCAAAAAATCACAAAAAATAAACATTCAGAGATCAAGTAACGAGACAAAGCTTTTCGACGGTTATAAACGAAAAATCACGATTTAACGGTTATTTTAACTCCGATTTTGATGATTTTTTACAGCTACACTCCTTGACCCTATATGAATACAATGAATGAATTCGATCTTCAATTTAAAATATTTATACAAGTGGATACCACAAAATATTATGTTATATTTAATGAAAGTATAAATAAATTCTAAGTGTTAGTGAATCTATCGTTTTAATGAGATACAAATTCTCCAAAACTAATTTCAACGATCGCAACCGTCAAACTTGTATGTATATGCTTTGAGATCATATCAGCAAAAAATCACAAAAAATAAACATTCAGAGATCAAGTAACGGGACAAAGCTTTTCGACGGTTATAAACGAAAAATCACGATTTAACGGTTATTTTAACTCCGATTTTGATGATTTTTTACAGCTACACTCCTTGACCCTATATGAATACAATGAATGAATTCGATCTTCAATTTAAAATATTTATACAAGTGGATACCACAAAATCTTATGTTATACTTAATGAAAGTATAAATAAACTCTAAGTGTTAGTGAACCTATCGTTTTAATGAGATACGAATTCTCCAAAACTAATTTCAACGATCGCAACCGTCAAACTTGTATGTATATGCTTCGAGATCACATTAGCAAAAAATCACAAAAAACAAACATTCAGAGATCAAGTAATGGGACAAAACTTTTCAACGGTTATAAACGAAAAATCACGATTTAACGGTTATTTTAACTCCGATTTTGATGCTTTTTTTACAGCTACACTCCTTGACCCTATATGAATACAATGAATGAATTCGATCTTCAATTTAAAATATTTATACAAGTGGATACCACAAAATATTATGTTATACTTAATGAAAGTATAAATAAACTCTAAGTGTTAGTGAATCTATCGTTTTAATAAGAACACGACAAACACGACACGTTTGCCAGACCTACGTCACGAACACGACAAACACGACACGTTTGCCAGGCCTACGTCAGACCCAACTCATTTATAAGTTTTTTTGCCTTATAACATGATTTAGGCAAACAATCCCCTTCAGGCAACATTCTTTTAATTAACTCCAACAAAGTTGTGAAGATTTCGTCTGGCATTCTGATGTGAGAATTATACGCACACAAATTAACCCTCTTTTTGACAGATGTAGTATAGGTGTAAGTAGGGTATCGTTCTAGGCCGGGGATTAGGAGGGCTTGCTAAAACCTCTAAAATAATTTAAAAACGTAAAAACAAAGTTTAAAACACTAAACTAAAATAAAAACACTTAACTAAAATAACTCAAAATAAAACTAACAAATAAACTAAAACAAATCAAAAGACTCAAAACAACTCAAGACTCTAGAAAATACAAACTAAGCTAAAAACTCGAAACACACTAAAAATGACTCAAAATAATGAAAACAATTTAAAATAAAAACTAGGAAATTAATTAGACGGAAATTAAATTAAAAGATAAAAACTAATAAAAATTAACTAAATAATAATATTTTAATGGGGGGGTTTGGTTTTTACGAAACGTAAATTAAACTTAAATAAATTACAAGTTGACAAAAACATAAAATTAAAAATGAACGGATAGACGACGGATTGGCTAGAGAGTTTTTCTCCACACATGACACAAATGCAACCTAAATTGATTCCCAGTTATGAATTCAACAAACGAATGAATGACAATGCTCCAAATTAATTAGATCCGCTTAAATTAACTTTCAGATTTCCCTAAATTCATTGAATTGGACGGAATACGCATCACAACCAAATTATTCTTATCAAGTTCCCTAACTATGGAATACGCATGATAGAGAGACATATCAAAGATCATTAAGTTCAATGGAAATCATAAACATCGACTAGGCATTCATAACTATGGAATACGCATGTTAATCCAACCTAGGGTTTACTAAACACAATCGTGACTAGCGATTTTTACTACTCATGAATATAAGTTCATAACGATTAGGTGAAATTTACTTATATTCTAGCATCAAGTTTTAGGCATGCAAATTAAGTGTCAACCCTTAACCCACATACATAAACAAGTT
The DNA here is from genome assembly GCA_963580275.1 of Crataegus laevigata. Lineage (NCBI taxonomy): Eukaryota > Viridiplantae > Streptophyta > Magnoliopsida > Rosales > Rosaceae > Crataegus > Crataegus laevigata. The sequence goes on from OY756944.1 coordinate 2,318,651, forward strand.
CTTAATCAAAACAGAAAAGTAAACCACATCCAACATTTGTAAATTCATAACTGGAGTAAATCAAATTAAAATTACAAATATAATCATGGTTTCGAATTAACCTCTAGCCAATATAAATTAATTACACATTATTCATAAATTAAAATAAAAGTAAAATATGGGTTTGGAGGGATTAAACCAAATTAGGAGAGTGCCAAGGCTTCTGTGCACTTATGTTTTCTGTGCACCATGTACTTGTGCTTGCCGAGCTAAAGGCAGCCTTGTTATTCCCAATTTCCCGAGACTGCGCCTGTGCTGCCAAGGCAGCTTTGCTGCGCTGCGTCCGTGTTGGCTGCACCGACTGCTACCCTTCTGTGCTCCGTAAGCTGTCCAGCTGGCAGCTTGCCTTAATTCGCCAATCCCCGCTTCTCAGGATCTCCTGCTTCGTGCCTCACAGCTCCTTCTGAGAGAGCCTCTTTCAGCTCTCGCTGCTCCTTAGCTGGCAGCTGCCGCACTGCCTTCCCACTCGCAGAAGGGCATCGCCCTCCTTTTCTGGCCACACGCTGAGTTTCTTCTCAAACTGCCTCAAAGGCAGCTCCAAGAGGCAGCTCGGTTTTTCTTCTTTTCTTGATCCCCCGAGACAGCCCTCGCTTCTTGCCTGATGGGCTGCTCCGAGAGCCCTCCTCTGTTTTATTTTCTTTTATTTTTGTTTTCTGTTCTTCGCTCCGCAAGCTGCCAAGGCAGCTCTGATATCCCCCCTCGTATATGCTTGCTCCCTTCGTTATATCTTCGCCAAGCTGCCCGAGGCAGCTTCACACTTCCCTCTTTTTTTTATTTTCTGCCATCCACTGAGAGCTTAATGCTTCCAGCCTTTTGAACCGTGGCCTTTAATTATTTTCTACTTTCCATCATGAATTCTGCTTTTGACTCATTGCTCACCAAAAGCAAGATGCTGCTTTCTTTCATGCTCCCACCGATCACATGCACACAACACATAATATATTTAAATAAATAAATATATATAAATATATATAAATATATAAATATATATATATTATTATATTATTATTCAAAAGATAAGTTCTATTTAACAAGCAAGATAGTTTAGACGAAATTAGCACTTAACACTTCACTTATTCTATTTTTATTTTCTTTGCTTGATAAATTCATAAAACATAAAAATAACGTAAATAACTCAAAATATAACGAACTAACTAAGAAAAGACGAGTGAATTTGATATAAAAATATATAGAAATATGATCCGATCACATTCTTGCTAAACACTTGATCTGATACAGTCTGACAACTGCTTCCAATTTCTTAAACTCCTTACAACCTGGCCACAAATCTTTATCTGCCTCTTCAAGCAACCTAAAAAAGTCTCCACCTCTTCTGGACGCTCTTCCCCAATAGGGGGTTCAGTAGACGGCCCAACACCTTCTTCTGTTAATGGTTGGACAAATACATCATTAAGAAAATCATGCATGCTAGTCACCTCATCTCCTGTTTCTTCTTCTCCAATTGACACATTTTGCTCTCCAATGTTTTGCTCGCCATGATGTCGCCAGCAAGCGTTTTTATACTCTTTATCCATATCATACAATATAAGATGTTCAACAATAGTGTTCCTAACAAAAGTATATCGATTACAACATCTTTTGCAAGGACATCTAAACTTATCAGGACCAACACCATTTGAAATTGCTTGATCCAAAAACAAATTAATTCCAGCTGTATACGCTTCAAAATTTCGGGGTATCGTCAACCAACTCTTGTCCATGTTTTACCACTTTGCGAGGGCAAAATATTATGTTCACACTAAAATGCCTACAATCTTTCAATCCCTATCATGTAGGCATAACTATTAGAATTTTCAATTTCTATCTTTCAACCCTCGAACTCTATCACGATTGTAATATTTCAATTTTCAACACCTATTATAGTAAAAACAAATTAATATAACAACAAAAAGTTATCAAAATTATGCTCATCTAATCCATTCTAGGTAATAACAACCAAAAGTTAACAAAGTTATCAAAATAACAATAAAAACAAATTAAAATAACAATTATAATGCAAAACAAATTAATTTAGCATAATATATTCTTATATTACTAAATATTAAAAGTTTATATTATATTTAATATTGTTAATTTCACATAAATGCTAATAAATATTATTCATTTCCATTTTCTCATAACAATTCAAGTGACAAAATTAATTAATTCAACTAAATATTTATTAATTTAACAAAAATAGTAGAGATTTATCTAACTACTTAAACTAGAACTTTTAAACAAATAAACTTCTATATTAAACAATTTTAAATTAAAGAATGTAGTAAAAAAACCTGAATTATGGAAGAATTCCGTCGTCGATCAATTCTTTATGTACTCAATCAACTCAAATGAATTTCCTACAAAAATAAATTGTAATTAAAAATTAAACATAAATAGAGAAAATAAAAATATTAAAAGTAAGAAATACTTACTGTTGCAAATAAAGAAAACGAAGTAGGGAGTACAAGAAGTGAAAGAGAAAACATGGGAAAGTTTGTGAATTGGAAGAAACAATAAGAAAAATTCAGAAGAGGAAGAAGAAAACACGGGTAGAGTATAGAAAGACAATCTATATGTCGCTTACAACCGACACTAGGTTTCAAAATAATTTAAAAATTAAAAATTATGTCGCTCAAAACCGACGCAGGCTTAAAAAAATTTAAAAATTAAAATCTGCGTCGGTTTAAAAGCGACGCTAAATTGTTGCGTCGGTTTAAAAGCGACGCTAAATCATTGTGTCGGTTTAAAAGCGACGCTAAATCCGACGTTATATCTATTTAGTGTCGGAACTGTCTAATCCGCCACTATATTATATTAAACCGACACAAGCTACCGACATTATAAGGCCCTTTTGTAGTAGTGCACTATCCTCCCGAGCTCTTCCAATTCCTCTCTGCAACTCAGCATCTCTTCTTCTTTCTTCGCCTCGTTATCGCCTCCCTTCTTCTCGACTTTATCTCTAATAACCCACAAGAACGGACGAAGAGTCCTTTGAGTTTTGGAAAAGATCACCTCCAAATGACTTGTCCGATGGAACCTTGCTGTCCAAGGAAGCAGACGGAATCAATGGCCCGACTCCAATCAAATTGTACTTGTCAATTGCTTTTAAGGCTTCCGGCTCTAGCGCATCGAACGTGTTCACTAGAATGGTCGGATTGGTTTCTCTCTCCAGCAGATCCATCTGTTCTTGAAACAAGGGGAGGGCGAAATTGTACGGATTCGTATCCACCATGAAGGAGGGAAGGTCTCGGCTTGTGAGAGATAATGGCAAACCTGGTAATTCTATTGAACATGGAAGGACATCGTTCGTACCAGAACTCGTATTATCCCTGATGAGATCTTTGTACCCGTTAAAGTAATAGTAGTAGATGTCGAAAACCGTGGCTGGTTGAATCCAAAGCAGTACGTTTGGGAGGTGAAGTTCATTCGCCACATCCGCCGCCCAAGGGAGAAATACTGTGTAGACTAGGCAAGTGTAAGGGTGATCCTCGTTTGCACTTGAGACTACAAGGTCGGTGATGGCTTGTGCTCCGCGGCGCCGCAGCTCCGACGCGTAGTGGTCGATGTTGTCGAACCCGTCGTCGTACCCATCAGAGAAGAGTGAGTAGGTCAATCCATCTGGGATTGAGTCATTGCCTATGCGGTGACGGGCGGAGAGGCAGGTAACGAAGGTGACATGGGCACCGGTAGTGTTGATAAGACGCTTGGCGAATTGGAGGGAAGGGTTGATGTGGCCTTGAGCCGGAAATGTGACAAGCAAAAAGCGTTGTGGCACCATGGCGGCGTATGCGATTGCTGAGGTGTGCGGTGGAGCGTGGAGGTGTTGTTAGTAGAATAAGTAGGTGCGTAGTTGATTTGTAGAAAAGTTGTTGCTGTGGGCTTATTAGCTGAGTGAAATTGAAATTCGCGTGGGAATATACATTCAAGGTGGGGAGTGTTTTGAGTGGATGTCAAGGCTTAAATAGGGGTTTGGGGGTAGAAAGGTGACGTTTGTCGTGACGCATTGAAGAGGCTGGAGACGAAGCAAAGATGAGAAGGATACTTGTGCTTTGTGGTCTTCTCGATCCATGCATAATATTATGAGTAATATTAGGAAACCATCTAGACTTAAATAAAAATACTGTATTTATCACATATTTGCATTTTGTACCATTATTTGTATCATTTTTTTAATAGAGATGGGATCAGACCAAATGACCCTATATCTATTGGAGAGATAATACAAATATGTGATATATGTAAGATTCATGATATTTAAATCATACAACGTACAACGTAATTATTAGTGATATATATATATATATATAGCACATAATTTACAAATTTAATCTTTACAAGTTAGTATCGCTGACTTAATCTTTTCAAATTCGCTTCATCAAATTTCTTAGCACATCACGTGGACTAAATCCAGTTTGATGTGGTCAGATAGACAAATTAATTCATCACCACAAACCTAATCAATACACATGCGAGTGTCTGATGTTTCTAGGTTAATTAACTATTGATTCGGTCTGATTTGTCTAGTTTAATTCATTATTCAAGGCCGAGTGTTTGAGGCCATGAATAATTGAGTTCGAACTAAACAGCCTATACGGTTCATCGTAGATGTGAGCAACTCGACCTTGAGGGCTTGTCCTCAATACTAGGAAAAAGAAAACTAAGAACCAATAGACACAATCTGATGGTCGCACGGTCCTGCACCTTAAAACTAAAGAACTAGAACTAAAACTAAAAGAAGGACCAAATTGTCTTCGCGTGGTCTTAAGCCGAAAGAAGGTATGTTGAAATATCTCACATCGACATAATAAGAAAAAAATAGTTTAAATATCTTAATTTTACTCCGACTAATATCGGTATCTTTAATGATAAAAACTCCACACTTGTGGAATTATGCAAGTAATAATTAACAAATGGGAGACAATATCAATATTATTGAAAGTAGGTCTTTTGTCCATCTTTTTGATAGTTTGACAAGGCAAACACACAGGCTCCATGTGTCATAATTTAGTTCGATATGACGCGTAAAAAAATAAGCAACCATATAGTTTTGGTGAAATGGAATATGAAATGGGCCCTACCGCAGGACTAAGACTCCTAATCTTATTCTAAATTCCTAATCCTGCTAAGATTCCTAGTAAAACTAAACTTCCCTAATTAATTAAGCTATGGTTGTAGTAGTCTTCACTCATGTATGCATGATGAGTGCATGAATTCGCTTTCTATTTCTATTAAATTAAGTGAATAGCACATAACATGGACTAGTAGGTTTGACTTGGTAAGAAAGACCAGCGAATTTAGTGAGCACAGACCTGATTAATACAGAGACAAATTTGTGATTTGTCTAGTTAGGGGCCCAAGGGCTAGGGGACCGTTTATCATATGCCAAATTTGATTGGTCTAGCTGCATCACACTAAAATTGATTGGTCTATCTTTATGACACTAACTTTCCTTTAACAACAATGATTATTAGACACACAAAATTAACCATATTGATGACATATTTTATAGTAGAGGCCAGTGTGCCAAAAATTAAAAAAGTGTGGCATGACTGTTGTCACGCTTTTAGTAATAGCTACCTTAGCAACATCACTCTTGCTCTGTGGCTTCCTCTTTTCTCGTACTAGCCTATGTTAAAGAGAATATATCGACTACGTGACCAGTTTTGTGTCCTAAATAATGTTACTGGATCATAATTGTTAAAGCTATTTTTGCTAAATAAATGGACATTAATCTATTTCTTTTTCGTTGTGAACTAAGCAATGTCCTACACTGTTATATTGTTAGGTTTTACTAACCCTAAAACTTACAAGATGTACATGCGCAGCCCAAACAACTAGTGAGTTAACTACGTCTTTCTTATGAATGCATGCTTACCAACTCGTGACCAAGACAAATTAGGTGAGTAGAATAGATGTGATGGTGGTGTCGAATGCGTTGCTGACTACTACACTTGAGTGATTATGATCGAAGAAATAATGCCTCTCGGCTTAGGGTTCTAGAACTTGAAGACAAGGTTACTTAATTCATTGCAAAGTTTAGGATCTTCTCCACCAAGTTCGATACTTATAACTATATTCGTGAGAGTATAATTGCGTTGAATCTGTATCAGTAATCACAAGAAACTCCAACAAGATATGAAAATAATGAAAGAGATATAAAATGTAATGTTTCTGCAATACATCTTCCATTAAGGTCCTGTTTAAGACTACTATACTAGTCCTCCTTTATTGCTTCGAATTGAAGCTTTTAAGTTGCTTTCTTTCATAACAATTTAATGTACTACATCATAGCTAAAAACTGCACTTTTCTGGGAAAAACATTTTCAACTAAGCATCACAATACTTTATTAGCTAAGATAATTAAACTACAAAGTCTCTTTATGCATGTAATATGAAAAACCAAAATACTGTAACAAGAGAACAAAATATAAAGGCATTCACCTTCACTCCCACTATTCTTCGACATCAAAATCAGCCAATACTCTCATCTTCTTCACATGTTTCTTGAACACCACTACAGGGACAACCTTGTTCAATTGGTTTGCAATCATCAAACTTGTCTCCAAATAATCAATTTTCACCAAACCTTCCATCACATTTTCACAAGCAACCAGAAATTTGATATCCAAGTTTCTTGTTGCATTGGACCTTTTGTTATTCTTTGTGAAAAAGATTGCAACGTTGTTGTCACAGTAGAGCTGCACAGGTCTTGAAATTGAGTCCACTACACGAAGGCCAATCATGAAATTCTTTAACCAAACTGCTTGATTTAGAGCATCACAATAGGAAAGGTATTCAGCCACCATCATGGAGGATAGCGTTGTGTCCTACTTAACATTCCTCCATGAAACAGCTCCTGCAGCCATCATAAAAACATATCCAGAGGTTGATTTCAGGTCATCTGGACACCCTGCAAAATCTGAATCATTATACTCTTTAAGAACCAAATGATCAGACTTCTTGTAAACTAACATATATGACTTTGTCTTCTGTAAATATCTTAAAACCCTCTTCTCGACATTCCAATGTGCTTCTCCAGCATTGGACTGAGATCTTCCCAAAACACTTATTGTAAATGCAACGTCTGGTCTTGTACAAACCTGTGCATACATCAGACTTCCTAATAATGATGCATATGGTTTATCTTTCATTGCATCTCTTTCCAAATCATTCTTTGGATACTGCTCCTTACTTAATTTGTCACCTTTTGAAATAGGTAACTCAGTCGAGCCGCAAGCCAACATTTTGAATCTCTTCATAACTTTCTCTATGTGTCCTCTTTGTGACAATCCAAGCAAGCCCATTTTTCCGTCTCTCTTGATTTCAATTCCCAACACATACCTTGCTTCACCTAAATCCTTCATCTCAAAACTCCTTTTCATGAAACACTTTGTGTCATCCAACAAGCTAAGGGAGTTGGCAGCAAGCAAAATATCATCAACTTAAAGCACCAAGATTACAAAATTGCTCCCACTAGTCTTTAAATAAATACAAGCATCAAATGGATTTTCCATAAAATCATGTTCTTTAACTACATAGTGAAACATCAAATACCATTGTCGTGATGCTTGTTTTAATCCATATATGGATTTTTTAAGTTTAAACACCAAGTGTTCTTTCCCCTTTTCTTGGAACCCTTCTGGTTGTTTCATATATATGTCCCCCTCCAAAGCACCATTTAAGAAGGCCGTTTTAACATCCATTTGATGCAAAAACAAAATCGAAGTGTGCTACCATAGCCATTATCACTCTAAAAGCATCATTGGTTGATAATGGACTAAAGGTCTCTTTATAATCCACACCCTTTTTTTGAGTAAATCCTTTCACCACTAATCTCGCTTTGTGCCTTTCGATATTACCATTGGAGTTTCTCTTTGTCTTGAACACCCATTTTGAACCTATTGGTTTGACACCCTCAAAAGGTTCCACCAATTCCCATACACCATTGTCGTACATTGAATTGAGTTCATTTTTCATGGCTTCAAACTACTTGTTTGAGTTGTCTCTCGAGATTGCATCCTTAAAGGTAGTAAGGTCTTCAAACTCTGATAAGTTTTCTTCACAATCATCCAAGTATACAAAATCATTGAGAGTAGTAGGTTTGCTTATCCTAGTAGACTTTCTCAAAGGAATGTCAACATGCTGCTCTAGGATTGAGGTTTGTATGGGCTGCTGCTCATTCTCATTTGTGCCTCCACCATCATTATTTGCTGTAGCATCATCTTGAACTTGTTCATTTTGAAATTCTTCCACTTCACTTGTAATTTCTACTTCATGATCATCAGTGCTTCCTTCTTCTGCATACCCAGCAATGTCGATCATTATTGCTTTTGGTCCAAGTTTCTCAACATTAGTTTTATTCTTCTTCTTGTAAATGTTCAAAGAAAATGGCCCTTCCAATCTCAACAATCTTGGTACTATGATTAGGACAATAAAAGCGATACCCCTTTGATCTATTTGCATACCCTTACAAAATAACAACTTATGGTTTTGGCTTCTAGCTTCTTGGCATTTGGGTTATAAATCTTTGCCTCTGCCTTGCATCCCCAAACATGGAGATGGTTTAAACTAGGCTTCCTTCCTGCCCATAATTCAAATGGTGTTCCTACCACTGATTTTGTAGGAACTCTATTGAGGATATAGGTTGCAGTTTTCAAAGCCTCACCCCATAGAAAATCTGGCAGGTTTACCTTGCATATCATACTTCTCACCATATCAAGTAATGTCATATTTCTTCTCTTCGCCACCCCATTCTGCTTAAGGCTTCCTAGGGTAGCATATTGGGCAATAATCCCATTATTTTGTAGAAAAATGGCGAATGGCCCTGGATGCCTACCTATTTGATCATATTTGCCATAGTATTCCCCTCCTCTATCGGACCTTACAATCTTTATTTTCCTTTCCAATTGGTTTTCAACTTCATTTTTATAAATTTTAAAAACCTCAAGTGCCATAGATTTTTCAGAAATTAAGTATACATAACAAAACCTAGAAAAATCGTCAATGAAGGTGATAAAATACTTGTTTCCTTCAATAGTTTTTGTTGGAAAAAGACCTCAAATATCCTTATGAATAATTTCCAAAATTTGATTACTACGAATTGGTCCCTCTTTTCTAGACTTAGTTAATTTTCCTTTGACACACTCCACACAATAATTAAAGGGGTGTGATATCCACACACCCGTTTTTACTTCTCCCACACCTTTTTGAATTTCGACCGTCGGATCGGATGAATTGAAGAAGATCTAACGGACAGAAATTAATAGGGGTGTGAGAAGTAAAAAGGGGTGTGTGGATAGCACACCCCTAATTAAAATCTTCAAAGTTTAATGAAGGCAAGATTTCATTTTTAACCAAAATTTCCATTCTTCCTTTTGAAATGTGACAAAGCCTTATATGCCAAAGATTAAGATTGTTGTGGCTTAAATTTTTGGTCTTCCACGTTTAAAACAAATTGATCAAGTTTTAATTTAAACTTAAACATCCCATCAACTAGTGAACCAATGCAAACATGGGAAGAATTGTAAAAAATGTTGAAGCCAATCTTATTTATAGTAAATAAAAACCTAATAATACTTGTCTTGAAACTGAAACTAACTTCCTTCTCATAGAAGGTACATAAACGACATTTTCCAAATCTAAATAAAAACCAAAATCAAACTTAAGCCTAACGGTGCCTATAGCCTTGACTTCAACTCTTCTATCATTGCCAATGGACACTTTGACTTCATCTTTATTTGGTGTTCTCTTTGTTATGAACTCCTTGCAATGAATTTGTAATATGAATAGAAGAGCCGGAGTCAAGCCACCAAGCATTGCTAGGAATATCAATCAAATTGGACTCAAAACAAGCAAAAACATTTGAAAAATATTTTTACCTTTCTTTGCCTCTTGTTTGGCAAGCCATGACTTGTATATAGCACAGTTTCTCTTCATATGGCCTACCTTTTTGCAAAAATAACACTTAAAAATTGATGAGTTATTAACTTTGAAGGTCTTTTTAGAGGGAGGAATGTTTCTGGCAAAATTCTTTTTGGCAGTATCTGAGTTGTTGTTATTGTCATTCTTTGCATAACCCTGAACAAAGTTCACCAACTCTCCCTTCTCTTTTTCAGTCCTATCCTTCTTAATCCTCACTTCTTCACCCACACATATAGATATTAATTCATTGACATCCCACTTTGTTTGCAGTGCATTGTAGGATACTTTCAATTGAGTATAAGAATCAGGCAAGGAATTCATGATGACATGGACCAAGAATGTTTCAGAAATGGGTACCTCCAGTGTTCCAAGCTTCCCAGCAATGTCGATAACCTTGAGAATGTACTCATGGACACTCCCTTCACCATCGTATCTGATGGTTGTCAGTGAGTTCATCAAGTTTACAGTTTATATCTTTCCAGATTCTTTGTACTTCTCTTCGATCGATTTCATGAACTCATTTGCATTAGTTGCCTCTGGGAAGCCTCTACAAACTACATCAGTCATGGACCTTTTGATTATCATGAGGCATATTCTCTTCGATTTCTCCCATTTTTCATGCTTAGATCTCTGGCTCGAAGTGCATCCTTCATTTGGCATTGGTGGTTCTTCGGTTCTCAACGCTAGATCCATATCCATAACACCCAAAAGTATCTCCAAATCATGTTTTCACTTCTTATAGTTGACACCGGTGAAAGGTTCGACTGTGTTGAGGTTCATGAAACCTGGGTTCATGGTTGTATTCGTATATAATGAAAATATTAATCTTTAATCCCCAAAACCATATGTCACAGCCTTCAACTCTTTGGATTGAAGAAGACTGTGATCGATGAACTTAATCATAAAACTTTCATAATCAAGATTGAATAGTCTGTAGCCGTATTAACAAGTCTTTGTGATTTAGATAACATGGTTTTTATTCAATCAATAATTTATGAATATTATGCCATTCAATATACAAAACCTGAGCAACAATTTTCTTTAGATAATCATCATTCAGTTATTAACATTAAATGCAAATGTTGACGACGGGATTATGGCATAGTTTTAATATGTAAAAGCTTTAGCTGATACACATCAAACCATTCTTATTAATCCATTGTCAATTTGTAACCTACACAAGATTTGTTCTTCATGTTTTCGACATAGGGTTAAAGAGATATGCGAATGCTCTTATACCAAATGTTAGAATCATAGCGGAAACAAAAGAACTCAACATATCCAATCAACCACTAACCTTGTGAAGTCATTGCAGCAGAAAATAAAGGCTCGTCTCCTCTCAACACTATATGTATGCACTGTCAATCAATGGGGCTTGATGTTTTCTGTTTGTGCGAGAGTCTTATTCATAATGTAAAACAGTGGTCTTTGATAAGGATACTTCCCATCATGTAATCCGTATTAAAGTCATCAATTTGATAACCCTTGTCACTAATATCCAAAGCATCCATATCAGATTGGTTAACACCAATTGCACCGGAACTTCTTTAGGTTATATTTTAGTCTTTATACATTCCTTAATAACCAACAAGTATTGTCATATATAAACTCTTATGATCTCAATCCCTCATGCACGTGCTAAACAAGTGTGCAGCTCTCATTAGACTTACAAGTAACCGATCATAGACACCTCACTTTATTGGGGAAGTTAATGAAATGGCCTTTTTCGGCGAAGGAATCAAAGACTCTTCGTTAGCTAAGACTTAGATAGGTAACCTAACCGAACTAGAAGTAGTGATGCTTAAACAAACTGAAGGTATTCCTAGGCCGACCTACGGCTCCAGTAATGTCCACACCAACTGAATATGTTGTCGGTTTGCGAACCCAATGATGTTCGGTTTGCCAACCAATGATGTTCCAATAAAATGAATATGTGCTGACGGAGAGGTTAGGAAATTTAGTGTTTTTTTTCAAGTTGTGAGAAGGATTTCATGTATAGCGTTTGAGTTGTTTTTGAGTTAAAAGGAGCATTTCACGTTGTAGAACCTCTCGTATTTATAGGCCGACAATACTTTGGTTGATAGGTTCCAAAACCAATTCAAACTGCAGCACGCTCTTGGAGCTTTTATCCCATTTTACTTGCTAGTTATATCCGATGCTTAAGTCTAGCTAACATCTCATGAGAAACAACTCTCATTTGGGGCCATGTGCATGATGAAGGTCTACTTCCCTCCTAAGATGGGACTCTATCATTAGTTACAAGGAAGATAGCCTTCTAACATATCCTTCCTTTGCCTCACATGTTGCATGCATATCCACATAAGTTATAAATCCCAAACCTATTGGATGTGCTGCTCACCGTGCCCATCTTAACAATCATTTATCTTCTTTTAATTTGTAGAATGGGAAAGCAATCACACTGCCCACAAACTTCAAACGCAGCATGCGCTTCAAAAGAGTCCATCAACTACTGAAGCTTTATTTTCCCCCTATTCCATCGTCAGTGAAACCGTGGTAGACTAAATGATAGGATGAGACAAACCTGTAATTGTGTTGAAGGAGTCTGTCAGCTTTGCTTTTGTTGCTGTCAAAATATTTTTAATAAACACTCGAAGATAATTATTATGATGAAAACCAACGATAATATCTTGAAGAAGTTAAATTAAAATCTCTTAAATTTTTCCCATACAGCCGAAGTTTTCAGAAAAAAACAATAGTTAATTAAAATCTCTTTACTCTCAGAGTTATCCAACGACTTAAAATTTTGTTCATTCAACAGTCTCGACTGTACAAGACCAATAGTTTAATAGTGGGTCCAAACATGTTTACTCAAGTCTTGGGATGCTAAAACAAACAAGAATAAAACCAAAATATAAATCAGATGGCAACGTAACAGTGGATGGTTGCCTCTTGGTATATAAGCCAAACTACAGAGAAAATCTTGGAATGTTCTCAATCCTCATACATTGAAAAAATGTCATCCATGACGATATCTTAAAAATCAGATTGCAACCAAAATTTAAATAATAAATCTTTTAGCTTGTCATCTGATTGCACATCACGAAAAAAACATTATACACCTCACAGCAAATGAAATTTTAGCACGTGTATATTCATTCTAAATAACGCCATAATAAGAGTTCAAAGGCTAAACGAGGGATTCAACCACACTGCACTTATTATGCGTGTGATTTTTCTGTGGTTTTTATTCTTGATCGATTGATACATGTTAATAATTAAGAAAATAGTTACGATGATAATAGGTAAATAGTTCGTTGACCATTTGCACGCGTAGACGGTTGATCCTGAAACATCTCAACAATTAAATCTGAGCTGAAAGGGTAGTTGTTGTGGGTCTTCATCAGTCCATTAGATAATCTTCTAAATTCAAGATATATAGAGGTAGAGGATACTAATTCTTCTTTTTGAATGGATTAGAAGTGGATCAGACATAAAAGAAAATTCTTTATTTTAATTCTACTACATTTTAGAAATGATTGGGATAAAAATGTTTTTCTTCTCAAGCATTCCATCTCTTACTTTCAAATTTGTCACATATTTTGCATTTATTCATTCAGCTTACCTTAAAAATGATAATATATGTATTTCAATTCATTTCTCTGTACCAAACGAGGCTATGGTTCTCGACTTGAGAAATGCTTAGGGTTGACTCTCTCAAAGTATGACTTTCATGGACTCTCTATAACCTCACTATTTAACGTTAATTTTTATATTAACAATATAAAATACTATGCTAAAAATATAAAATAACAGAAAATTTATAAAGAACCTCACGAGTCTCTTTAGCATTCATAATAGTAAGTTATTAAACCATTAAGATTACTGTTGTCTTTTTTGGAGCTCCTTTCGGAAAACCAGAGTGAAACTTTTTGGTGTGGTTGACTACTGTCAGTTCTTCCCTATAACTCGGCCGACACTCAAAATACCTTCTTTTTTCTTCTTTCTTTTTTCTTTTTTCTTTTTCTTTTGAGAGTACTATTTGATGCCAATAATTATCCATTGAGGTTCCCTTTTGGATAAAATGTCTGGGGCGCCAATTGAATGAGGATCCGGTTGTGAAGATCATGAGAATTTTTAAATTATGTCCGTTTATTGTATATTATGCGGTCGAAAATTATTTTAAATATTTTTATTTAAAATTAAACATGACAGTTCTAGACAAAAAATGATCGCACGAGGTATGATGAACGAACATGATTTGAGGATATTAGGATCTTCACAAAAACGATCCGGAGAGGACATCATTCGCCCCAATTATCCAATTTGATAAAAAGTTGATAGAATTTAACATTTAGGATCTGTTGAAGGATAAATTTTTTGTCAATATTTCAAATGTCATAATACAAGTAGTTGGAGGCCGGAACATTGTCAGTTTTGTACTAGCTGAAGTTCACAGACTAGGGTTTTATTGAGATTGCCAATGCAATTTTTTCTTATTCTGTTATCGTATTGAGATTTTTCCATATGCAATTATCTTTTGACGTTTCACTTATATGTTTCTCGATATCCCTCGTACATGAAGGTTTCCAATCCATAATATCCCTTGGTGGCTGAGATTTTAGGGTTCCAACCTTTCCTTGTTATTTTTAGAAACAGGCGTTGCGTCCACTTTAAGGGTGTAACATTTTATTCACTCAGCGTAATTCATTCACACTAAATATGTTATAATCTGAACTATTCAATTGTTTAATTATAATTTAAAATATCTTATGATGTTGGTACCAATTACCATTTCAGTTTTGTTTCACTTTGTTATCTAAAAATGTTCATGCTTTGAGGAACAAAAATTCATTTTCGATTTTAATCAAAATAATCTTGGAAATGTAGAACAATTTATCTTATGGGCTTTACAAACGTGTTTTAACAAAATACTTTAGGTAAGTTTTTTTATTATTACAAATCATAATTTTTATACGCAAAAAAGGGACAAATGAGCACCACAATAATCTAGAGAATTAGAATAACATCTTATACGCTTTTACAAGCGTGTTTTAATTTCAATTTTCTTAGTTAGTCAATGGAGTAGTGGTGCTTCAAATAATAATAAAGTTCATGCTAAAAAAATGTAGATTCGTTTATTTATTTCAAGATAAATAAAATTGAAAACTGTGTTGGCTGATTTAGGCTGCTAAGAATCAAAATCATGTATTTTAAAACTCTTGAATTAGAAACATAAACTTGATGTCAAATTCACCAATAGACATCAATGGTAGAGTACATTAAGTACTTTCCAAATAGACATACTACAACTTATAAACAAGCCCTGGAAAGGGCTAGCGTACATAAAGGAAAAGGATGCCACTTTTGAAAACAAAATATGAGTAATAGTTCATCTATATAGCGTTTACAAAACAGTAAATATATATGTACAAAGGTTTCTACTAAAAAAAAAAAATTCTTCAGAGACCCAACAGTATTTAGTAGAGAAAATTCTAGAAGCCTTGGTGAGGGATGACATGTCGCTAATACTCCAGAGGCAACCAACCACCCACACTGCCAATTTAACACCACAAAATAGGACTTGTTCACCCCTAGATCATACATGTACAGATTTTCAAAAGCCCCAAAAATAAACAAAGTTAAACGACAAACATATAACATCATAATACCCATTACAAAACTAAATTTATCACTATTTTTGCTCAAAATTTATCACTATTTAACCTACCATCCAAGAATATAGTTCCAAAGCTGGCAAATCAAGGCATGAATCAAAAACCAAAGAAAGAAGCGAGGCAAAGCTCCGCGTCGAAACTAAAGTCTTAGTTCCATACATCTTCAATTGAACGAGGGACGATTCATTCTCAGTGTGTGTCACGTCCCAGACTTGGCTCCGCCGTAGCATGATATTGTTCGCTTTGGGCCACAGTCACACCCTCACAGTTTTGTTTCTGGGAACTCACACGAGAATTTCCCATTAGGTCACCCATCCTGGGATTGCTCTCACCCGAACTCACTTAACTTCGGAGTTCCCACAGAATCCGAAGCCAATGAGTTCCCAAAATGTCTCATGCTATATAGAGGTGGGCATGTACATATGATACCCTGAAAATTTAAATATATGAATATGTGGAGAAAAATAATAATAATAATAATAATAAATTGATTTATGAGTACGAAAATTGAATTGAGAATTTTTAAAATTTTGTTTCCGAAAATTACTATAAATTCGGTCGTAAAATTTATCGTTAAGTGGAAAAGACGAAAATGCCCTAGTAGGCTAAATTGAATTATTCGAGGATAGTTTATGAACAATTTTGGAGCTACCCAGATTCAGTACTACGGATTTTGAGCTCTGACAAGTCAAGCAAACAACAAAAGGATTTTTAGGAGGAGATTTTCTAGAATGTTTAGGTTTGGGCTACAACGACTTAAAAGCCTTTCCGTGTAAAGAAAAAGAAGAATCAAAGAGTTTCCTTTGCTTTTCTTTTAAAATTAAATTAAATTAAATTAAATTAATAAAAAAGAAATAAAAGAGAAGAGGGTTCTCTTTGTTAGCTTGAATTGAGCTCTGATCCTTTCTCTACTTGAATGAATTCGAAGAAAGAGAGATGATATTGCACAGAGAAAAGAAATGGAAATTGGTTGCTTCACTCTGCAAGTCACAGAGAAGCGTTTGGAATTTCTCATTTGATTTGATATGCACTCTCACACTCACACAAGTAGTGAGTGGAGGAATATTACCGTTAGAGGCTATTGCATCATTTCTCTCACTATGCTTAGATCACAACCACTCATCTAACTAGTAATGAAAAATAGAAAAACAAATCCACATGGCACTCATGGCCTTTACAAATAAGAACTTCACACTTGGCATTCTTTGCACAAGTGAATACACAAGTAATCTCATCTTATTTCCATAATACTAATCAGCTATAGACTTATAATTCAACACTCCCCTTTAAGTCTTGAGCTGATTTCACTCCAAACATGCTCCTGAGATAGTTGAACTGATCCTTAAGCAAAGGTTTTGTGAAGATATCTGCTAGTTGCTTTTTAGTGGGACAATACACCAAATCAATAGTGTCTTCCTACAATGCATCCTTAATGAAATGATACCTTCTGTCAATGTGTTTAGTCTTCTAGTGAAACACAGAGTTCTTGGTGATTGCGATTGCGATTGCTGAGGTATTGTCACAGTGCACTGGTGTTGCTTCAATTTGAAACTGAACAAAATCTTCAAGTACAAATCTAAGCTAAATGGCTTGTGGAGTTGCTTCAGAAGCACTAATGTACTTTGCTTCTGCAATGGAAAGGGCTACACAATTTTGCTTCATAGAAGCCCATAAGAATACTCCACTGCCAAAAGAGAAAGCATAATCAGAAGTACTTTTGCTATCATCAACTGATCCTCCCCAATCACTGTTACAAAACCCCGATTAACATTGCATTCTTACCCTTCACATACTCCAAGCCATAATCTAGATTGCCTTTAATGTATCTTAGCACTCTTTTCGAGTCATTCAATTTCCTACCATTTTTGTTGCAAGTAACATTAAAACAAAGTTACACCAAAATTTATTTTTAAAAAGATTGGAACTTGAATGCAGAGGGGATAGTAGATTACAATTCTTATTTGCAATAACAAAGGAGACAACTACACATTTTAAAAGTAATAAAAAATATTTGTACATGCAATAGACATTACAATTACGAAAGTCGACCATTTATTTAAGAAAACATCAATGTATCTGATCCAAGAAAGCCTTGAGATTCTTGTCCGTAGACCCCCCTTCACTCACAGCCTCTCTTGCCAAATCTTTCCATTTCTTAGCATTCCTTCTCATCTCTTCACCAATCTCCCCACTTTCCATGATCAACTCCAAACACCTCTTGAGTTCCTCACCCGTAACAATCCCCTCCTCATTTGGTGTCACCCTCACCCCTGTCATCCAACTGTCCTCTATCAACTTGGCATTCGTCCCTTGGTCCATCCACCGAGGAAACGCCACCATGGGCACTCCCGAAACCAAGCTCTCCAAACTTGAATTCCACCCACAATGTGTCACAAGGCAACCCAACGAAGGACTTGACAGAACCTCCACTTGACCACACCACGGCACTATCCTCCCCAGTTCTTCCAATTCCTCTCTGCAACTCAATATCTCTTCTTTCTTTGCCTCGTTATCGCCTCCCTTCTTCTCGACTTTATCTCTAATAACCCACAAGAACCGACGGCTGCAATCCAACAACCCTTTTGCGATTTCCTCCGTTTGGGCCTTTTCCAACACACAAATGCTTCCGAAGGAAACATAAATCACCGACCCTTCCGGCTTCAAGTTCAGCCACTCGAGGAACGAAGAGTCCTTTTATCTTTGGAAAATATCGCCTCCAAATGACTTGTCCAACGGATCCTTGCTGTCCAAGAAAGCGGAATCAATGGCCCGACTCCAATCAAATTGTACTTGTCAATTGCTTCTAAGGCTTCTGGCTCTAGTGCATCGAACGTGTTCACTAGAATGGTCGGGTTGGTTTCTCTCTCCAGCAGATCCATCTGTTCTTGAAACAAAGAGAGGACAAAATTGTACAGTTTTGTATCGACCATGAAGGAGAGAAGGTCTCGGCTTGTGAGAGATAATGGTAAACCTGGTAGTTCTATCGATCATAGGATATTGTTCGCACCCGAATTAGTATTATCTCGGATGAGAACCTTGTAGCCGTTAAAATAATATTAGTGGATGTTGAAAACCGTGGCTGGTTGAATCCAAAGCAGCAGGTTTGGGAGGTGAAGTTCATGCGCCACTTCGGCCGCCCAAGGGAGAAATGTTGTGTAGACTAGGCATGTGTAAGGGTGACCCTCGTTTGCACTTGAGACTACAAGGTCGGTGATGGCTTGTGCTCCGGGGCGCTGCAGCTCGGACAAGTAGTTGTCGATGCTGTGGCCGGGCTTAAACCCGTCGTCATACCCATCAGAGAAGGGCGCGTAGGTCAATCCATCTGGAATTGAACCATTGTCTAGGCAGGGACGGGCGGAGAGACTGGTAACGTAGGTGACATGCACCAGTAGTGTTGATAAGGCGCTTGACGAATTGGAGGGAAGGGGTGATCTGGCCTAGAGTCGGATATGTGACAAGTAGAAAGCGGTGTTGCACCATGACGGCGAATGCGATTGCGGAGGTGCGAGGTGGAGCGTGGAGTTGTTGAAATTCTTGTGGGGAGAATATACATTCAAGGTGGGGAGTGGTGAGAGGATGTCGAGGCTTAAATAGAGGGTAGGGGTAGAAATGTGACGTCTGTGGCGACGAATTGAAGACCCTGGAGACAAAGCCAAGGCCCAAGATGAGAAGGATACTTGTGATTCGTGGTCTCGTCGATCCATGAATAATATCGTGGTTAATGTTAAAAAGACTATCCATTTAAGAGTAATACTAAGCTGATCGACTTTTTAAATAAAATTGACAAATTATACACTAAGAGAAAATAAATACGTTAATCACACTTAAATAATAATCAAATTATCAACAACCACGTCTTATTGCTACAAAATTTAGTTTAAAAAGTTGATATATCCAGTATTACTCTATATTTAAATTATATTGACGACATGGTTGTTCATTACTGAATTTTTACTTCTAATTAATGTGTGTATTTTCTATTTATGACATATCACAAAATTTAAAATTTTAATCTAAAAATTAAATTATCTAGCATTACTCTTTTCCAATTGGTTTCAACTAACTTCATAGCACATCGCATGGACTAAATCCAGTCTGATGTGATCAGGTAGATATTCATTCATCACCACATTACTGATGGACACTCAAGCGAGGGTTTGACTTGTCTAGTTTAATAAATTATTAATTCCAACTGGTTTGGTAGGACAAATAATCTATCTATTAGGCATCGTTGAAAAAGATAGGGAGAAGAAAAACATGAAACAGCTAGAGAAATAATATGGGTTATTTTTAAAAATTTTAAAAATGATAGTACCCGAAGCCCTGAATCGCCTAGGCCGCGTAGTCCGTCTTGTGCGCCTAGTTTCTACCTGATTTTACTCTAAACTTTAGCTTAAATCTCATTGGTCCTCCACTGCCAAGCGCCTAGGACGGTTTTTAAGACAATGATTCATAGCCAAAAGAAGGCAAACTCACGTACGCTTCTCCTAAGCTGATATAAAGCATAAAAAAAGAAACTAATGAAAAGTCCTCAAAACTTCATGTTTGATCATCATGACAAAATAATTTTATAATACCCAAAATAGACACAAGGAAAACATGACAAAGCAAGTGCTACTGGGAGACAATTCCAAAAGGCATGTAGCAAGTTCACATGGTCCTCATGAAAACAAATGCTAAATGAGAGAAGGTGATAAAGAAAAGATAACAACAAAAGAAGGAAAAAGAACATCCACAAAGGGAGGAAAAAAAGATAAGGAATCAAAAGTTTTTCTCTGGGCGTCGTGAGAGTTCTTCCTCCTTCGTGGGTTTCCGCCGGGGTGCGAGTCTTCATCTTCTGATCTCGTGGTTGGTAAGGTTATTGTCCTCGACTATGTTTTAGGTTTTGGCTTCGGTGTTTGGGTGGCCGCTTGCTATCTTAGAGGGCGGATTTGGTTGGTGGAGATGCCTTCATTGCAGGTTATTTATATCTGACAGGGGTGTTTTACTTGCTCCTTCTTTTACTTGGAGTATCTGATAGGTGGGTTTCTCGTTTCACTCTTCCGTGTCGGATGGGTGGGGTCAATTTATCGAAATTCAGTTTTGGGGGTTCTAGTTCCTCTCTTCGTTAGGGCTGATTTTGTTCTGATATTCTCTAACTGGGAGACAAGGATATTTGGCTGGCACAGAGAGGAGTTGGTTTCAATAAATACTGGTAGGTTCTTTTCAGGTATGGGCATTAAATGGCTACAGACGAGGTAGGTATGGGGTTTTAACATTTTTATTCTTCCTGGCGAGGGGTTATGGGTTTGTGGCTTGTGGAAATTCTCACTTTTAAGGATTAGGTTGTGGACGCCTTTTGCTCTTCTGATATTTCAACAGTTTATACTTCAGTTGCAACGTGGGGCTTATCGGAGCAGACGGGTACGGCGGGGCTTTTTCTCTGATAGTTATCAATTTGGTGGGTTACAGGGGTCTTCTTTAGGCTTACGGAAACATGTGATGGAAAATAGTGGGATATCTGAGCTTGTGGTCCAGCTTGAGGAAACTCTGGATTTGTCTGCAATGGAATATGGCGTGAAATTAGTAGGTAAAGTTCTAACCCATAAAGTTCTAAATAAATGGGGAGTCTGGAATATTCTTCGATCGGCTTGGAAGGACTTGGGGGAGGTAGATGTTAAATGGGTGAAGGAAAATATTTATGTTATCATGGTCTCGGATGAAACTATGGCCAAAAAGATTCTTGACCAAGTACCATGGGCAGTCATGAAGAAGAATTTCTCTGTCAGGCAATGGCCTACAAATCTGGCTTTGGAAGAAATTGTGATGGAGTTGGTACCTTTCTGGATTCAAATCAGGGGAGTGCCACTGGGACTGAGTTCTTTGGCGAATGTGAAACAGTTAACGCAAGAGGCCGGCGAGGTTCTAGAATTGGAAGATACGGCTAAGGCTAGAGGTTTTCTGAGGGTTCGAATACTGGTCAATACTGCTAACCCCTTGTGCGTTGGCTGTTGGCTGCGGCGGAGATCCACTCGTGATACGTGGGTGGAATTTCGATATGAAAGACTCCAAGATTTTTGTTATAGGTGTGGGCGTATTGACCATATTAATACGGAATGTACCTTTGAAGTAGATTCTAATCAGGGAAAAAGGTATGGAGAATGGACTAAGGCGCTGCCAATCAAGGAGGAACGGATCCCCTCAAGGCCATTAATGGTGGGAGTAGGTGAGCAAAGACAAGCGGGAATGGTTCGGGATTGTGCTCAGCCTATTACACTTGGGAATAAATCTGGTACTCACATGACGCTGCAACGTGGGGAGTTATCGTTAGGAGGGCTTGGTTCTGATACAATGAAGCGGCTTACGAAGCGATGGAGGAGACGGGACAGGGGACAAAACTCTAGTCCTATGATCTCTGGGGTCAGTTTAGATGAAGGTAGGCAGATAGCGAGGAAGCACCTGGTCAGTATTCAAATTGTGGGTGATCAAATGGGATCACACACGGAAGTAGCGAGAAGGGATGTCATGTCCTCCGGGGAGTTGCTGAGGTCAGGGGCAAGTCTTGATCCAATTCTTCTTGAGATGTGTGGTATGAAACGGGGAGGTTTGTTCCAAAGATGGGAGCTTTTGCACAACCCATATAAAAAAGTTAGAGGGATAGAGTCGCTGAGTATGAACTCGGAGGTGTTGGGAGAGGCTTGGACTAGTCAAACTCTTCCGGAACGCTGTTTAATGATTGAAAGGGCTGTCTACACTGAGGGCGAACCCATGGTGGGTTCCAATGGTAGTTACGGCCGGGAGGACTGTCAGGATGACGATTTTGGGGCGGATCAAGGAAGGAGTATAATATTGAATTCGAGCCATCAGGCTCGGGGTGGTGGCGGCTGGCCCTCAACAGCTGCACGGTCACCATGAATTATATATTTTGGAACTGTCGTGGGCTTGGGTCGGACACGGAAGTTCGGGCCCTTCATGGGCTCATTAGAAACAGTAGACCCTCTATGATTTTTCTATCTGAAACAAAAATGAAAAATCATAGAATTAATGGACTGAGAAGACGTTTGCGGTTTGCTAATGGGTTTAATGTGGAGCCCATTGGGAAGGCTGGTGGATTAAGCTTGTGGTGGGATGAATCTCTCGAGGTGCAAATTATGTTTTCCTCCAAACATGTGATTGATGCTATTGTTAGAGTGGATGGAGAGCAAAGATGGGTGCGTGTTACTGGTGTGTATGGTACAGCTTATAGAGGGGAAAAAGCTAGTTTTTGGGATTGGATGCACTCCCGGTTTTCTCCTTTGGATATTCCTTGGTTATGTGGAGGTGATTTCAATGAATTCATTTGGGATCATGAAAAATCTATGGGGGGATGTTCTTTACAACAAGCTTAGGTATCTGGCGGATTTTTTGAATTTGATGGAGTTGTTGGATCTGGATTTTCATGGTCTGGCTTTTACGTGGAGGGTTTTAGGAATGGGGAGTGGGTGGAAGAAAGACTGGATAGGGGAGTGATTAATGGACATTGGCAAGAGATTTGGCCTAATACTTTTACTGAGCATGGGTCTGTTATGGGTTCTGATCACTGTCCGATTATTATCAAATCTGTTCCGGAGAGGACTTCATAGAGAAAGCTCTTTCGGTTTGAGGCGTTCTGGGCGAAGGAGGATGAGTGTAAGCAAATTGTTGCGGAGTGTTGGGCTCGGCATTGGGTCGGTCCGGTACTGGAGAAGTAGGCTCAAAAAATTAATGAATTTCGGTCTTGTCTTACGCGTTGGAGCCGTTCTACATTCAAAAGACAGGGACAGCAAATTGCAGAGCTTACTGCACAAAGTGTGGAACTTCAAAAAAATTGGGGTCCTAATTTTCATGCCATTCAGGAGACGAATAGGCTCATTGCCGACTTGCAAACTCAGGAGGCGAGTTACTGGCATCAACGCTCTCGAGTCCAATGGTTGCGTGAAGGGGATTCAAATACTAAATTCTTCCATCATTCTACTTTACAACGGATGAGGCGTAATACGATTCTGAAACTTATGGATGAGGATGGACAGTGGGTTGAGCATCCTAGTCGGATTCGTCAGGTGGTGGAAGACCATTTTATGACTTTATTCAAATCTGGGGGCTGCCGGAATTGGGGTGCTATGCTTGACTGTGTCCCACAGGGCATAACTGAGGAGATGAATTTGCAGCTGATTGCTCCGGTTTCTGAAGAAGAGATTATGAATGCTGTGATGACTATGGGGAGGCTAAAAGCTCCTAGACCAGTCAGGTTCCAGGGGATCTTCTATCAATCTTTTTGGGAGGATCTTCATGCCGATGTTAATTCTTTTGTTCATCATATGATGAATGGTAATGTGTGCCCTGGGCCTCTTAATGATACTCATGTGGTTCTTATCCCCAAAGTGCCTCATCCCGAGACGGTTTCACAGTTTCACCCAATTAGTCTGTGCAATTACTCGTACAAGATTCTGTCAAAGGTTTAAGCTAATCGGTTGAAAGGTGTGCTGCCGCATATTATATCTCGTTCGCAAAATGCCTTTGTGGCGGGTCGGCAGATACATGATAATATTGGCATCGCTCATGAGCTCTTTCATTTCCTGAAAGGGCGGAAAACCAAAAATAAATATGAGTTGGGTATTAAGCTCGATATGCAAAAAGCCTATGATCGAGTAGAATGGGATTTTCTTGATGCTATTATGGGACGAATGGGCTTTTGTGACAGGTGGCGGCAATTAGTCATGGGTTGCGTGTCGTCTGTTCAATTTGCTATTCTCCTAAATGGTCTCCCTGGGAAGAGCTTTGTTCCTTCTCGTGGTATCCGGCAAGGGAATCATCTATCTTCATATCTTTTTCTGCTGGTGGGAGAGGTGCTTTCTTGTTTGATTCAGAAAGCGGTGCATGAGGGAGTGTTGGATGGTGTGAAGTTGGGAGCTTCGGGACCTATTATTTCTCATATATTTTTCGCTGATGATACATTGCTGTTTTTAAAGGCTGATGGAAAAAATTGTCGAAATCTTGTTGATCTTCTAAATCAGTATTGTGAGGCGTCGGGTCAACAAGTCAATTTTCAAAAATCTAGTGTCTATTTTGGTGCAAATATTCCTGCGAGGGTTTCTGCTAAGCTGGCTAATATTCTTAGTATTAAGGTGGTCCATGATCCCGGAGCTTATTTAGGTGTTCTTGCTATATGGGGCAGATCGAAGAAACGGGGTCTTACTTATATTAAGGAGAGAATTATGGGGAAGTTGCAAGGCTGGAAGCAGAAATTTTTATCAATTACGGGCCGCGAAGTCTTGGTCAAGGCGGTGGTCCAGGCTATTCCTGCCTATCCGATGGGTATCTTTAAATTCCCTGCCTCGGTTTGTCATGATTTGGATACTTTGGTGACTGGATTCTGGTGAGGAAGTCATGGGGACAGGTGGAAAACACATTGGGTCTCGAAAGAGGTACTTGGCCTCCCTAAAAATCTGGGTGGCTTGGGTTTCTGGAACTTCTGTGATTTCAATGATGCTTTGCTAGCGAGACAATTTTGGAGACTGATTTCTGATCCGACCTCTCTTTGGGCTCGTGTGGTTAAGGTGCGCTACTTCCCGAATACTTCCTTCTGGGATGCTAAGCAAGGTGGTCGAGCCTATTGGGCTTGGATTAGTCTTCTGATGGGTAAGGAGGTTCTTCGAAATGGGTCTCATTGGCAAATTATGGGCGGTCATGATGTTCGGGTTTGGATGGATCGTTAGCTTCCTTCTTTAGCTTCTGGACATCCTGTGGCGCTTGGGGCAGTGGCTGTCACTCCCAACCTGCGTGTGCATTCTCTTATTTGCCAAGAGACTGTTGAGTGGGATATTGACTTTCTGCAACCTTTTATCTCTGTGGATGACCAAGAAGCTATTAAGAATCTCCTCATTGGTGATATCAGGGGTAAAGATCGGTTAGTTTGGGAGGCTAGCAAGGATGGCAAGTATTCGGTTAAGTCGGGTTACCGATGGCTTCAACATCGGTCTCTTGCTTCGCGGGATAGAAGGTTTCCCAGGGCCCGCGCTATTCCTACTCAGCTATGGAAATTGGTCTGGTGATTGCCTGTGCCTTCGAAGATTAGGCACTTCTTCTGGTTATCTCTGCATAATGGTTTAGCTACTCGTGCGATCCTGTTTCGTAGAAGGGTTTCCACTTCCCCCATCTGCCCAATTTGTCTTTGTCAGGAAGAAACAATCGAACATTTATTCCTGCAATGTGCGTGGGTGCAAGTCATTTGGTTTGGTGGTGCCCTTAACTATAAGATTGATGGCGGTGGAATTTCCTCCTGGGTGGATTGGTTGATGGAGGTCCTTGTTCGTTTCCCGGGACATGCGAAGGATAGGAAATGGATCCTCTCCTATGTTGCTTTTACTTGTTGGTTTATTTGGCGAACCCGGTGCGAGTTTGTGTTTAATCAGGTACCCATCTATCCTCTCAAGATTTTGATGGGGCTTTCCTCTGCTATCGGCTCTTATTGGGATGCCCTGGAGTGGACGGGTAATCGGGATGCTCGGCCCACTGCCCAACGAAATCTGATGACTAGGTGGCTGCCCCCTCCATCTCCTTTCTTTAAAATTAATGTTGATGCTAACTGGTCTCAGGTGTCTCATTCGGGTTATGTTGGTGTGATTATTCGAGATGCATCTGGTCAATTTGTGGCTGCAGCGAGGTACGCGTTATCTTCTCCTTCTGTTGCGCGGCAGAAACATTTGCTCTGCTGCATGGTTGCGAGTTGGGGAAATCTTTGGGATATAATTCGGTTATTTTGGAGTCGGATTCTCGTGAATCCATTGATTGCCTCTCTGGAGCTATTAATAAGGGCAGTTAGGAAGCTTTTCCTGTTTTGATGAGAGTCAAATTAGCGAGTGAAGTTTTCCAGTTCTGCCGCTGGTCTTGGGTGCCAAGATCAGCCAATGGGACCGCGGATTTCCTGGCGTCGCGGGGTTGTCCGGA
Source organism: Crataegus laevigata (assembly GCA_963580275.1). Classification (NCBI taxonomy): domain Eukaryota; kingdom Viridiplantae; phylum Streptophyta; class Magnoliopsida; order Rosales; family Rosaceae; genus Crataegus; species Crataegus laevigata. The sequence goes on from OY756944.1 coordinate 2,345,191, forward strand.
GATAGGTTCTCGGGTTTGGGTTGTCAGGCCCCCGTCTTCGTTGGTTCATGTTTTAAACAAGGATGGTCTACCTTGTCCTCATTAATTTTACTTTGGTGTTGGAGGGGTGACGCTCTCTGTTGGTGCATCTAGTTGTGACGCTCTCTGCAGAAGCTGATCCATTAGTGCATCAAAGACTACAATTCAAGCTATATGGCTGATATTTGTTTCAAAGGATTTTGGAGAGTTACAAACCGAAGCAACTCCATTAATGTGTGTTGACACATCTACCATAGTTATCACCAAGAATTATGTCTTTCATTAGAAAACCAAGCATATTGATATAAGATTTCATCAAAGATGCATAGCAGCAAAGGAAAATTGATTAGCTCTACTGTCCTACAAATGGGCAAATTGCAAACATCTTCACCAATCCTTATCAAGAGAGAGGTTTAGTTACTTGAGGAAGAAACTTAGGCTTAAATATGTGCACGATTTAAAGAGGAATGCTGAAATTTAAGTCCCACTCAGATTTACACTTGTAATTATGCTATTGGAGAATTTTTTTTTTTTTTTTTTATTAGCTCATAAGCTATTTAATGGTACTCTTGTCATTAGCTGATAGGCTAGTTACAGTGGAGGGCTAAGATTGATTGAGTTTGTTAGTTTTCTTTCTCCTCTAACGATACGGTTATATTTGTACTGATGTTGAGCTCACATGCTCAGTGTGAATATGTATTAGAATCTAAGGAGCAAGAGTCATATTCTCTTTGCAACAATATTTATGCCCTTCTTTGCCCTTCTTTCTTCTTCAATTCATATCTTACAAGAAATATAGCATAAAATTTTGAATTACATTTCTGATAAGCAGAGTTTGAATTTTAACATATAAGTTCTTGCAACGTTTTTTCTTTCACCAATATAGGACTACAAGGTTTTTTTTCCTCACCAAGTGAAACTGCAAGGTTTTTTGTTTTACTAATGTACTCTTTTACCTTTACATACTACATGCCTCTTCACGCGTGACGAATTTTAAGTCAAACACGTGGACAATAAGAATTGGATGACGTGGAGTATATGTAGCCATTAGGCATCACACGTGGGCCAACTAGCTATGATAGCATGAACGAAGTTGAGGTTTCACCATAAAACCAATTAGCAACATGAAGAATAGCCCAACCTCTTAAAATCTCTTACAAAGTTTTTTGTTTCACCGACGTGAAATTATTTTACTTTCACATCCTCATAGCTATTATGCTAGAATTCATGTGGATGTGGATCTTGCAAGTAATCTTCCTTCTTCTCTCATGTGTACAATTTAACAATGGATTGGTTAGTCATGCTACTGCTAACTGCCAACAACAACGTTGTCTAGGTGCGAAGAATCGCCATCTTTCTCCTATTAAAATTAACTTTGTTGCAGCCTCTACGGTAGATGCTCCACATTGGTCTAATCAAACCCAAAATATTGTCAACCAAATTCTCGAGGATGTGATCAACGAAGAATTATAACACATTGTTGTTGTCGTGGTCACAGAGGGAGGATGTTGTGGTTACATATAGGGATGGGCAACGGTTATGGCGGGCGGGTAACCGCGGTTATTTACCCATAACCGTTTATGCTCATACCTGCATAACCGTTTACCCGTTGGGTAATTGTCTAAACGGTTATACTCATACCCATTTAACCGTAACCGTTTAATACTCGTTTACCCATTTACTATTTTTAACCCGTTTATATATTTTTTTTACTATTACCTCTTTTTCACTCGTCTACATATTTTTTAACAACCTGAAAATTAAAAAAAAATTGTCATAATTTTCTTTTTAACATGAATTGTTAGGAGAAAGATTACACTTGTTGACCATGAAACATAACTCATGTTTTTTAACAATCAAAAGATGCAGCATTCAAATTGAAGAGATGTGAATGTTGGGTTAATAACCCAACTTCCCATCCCGTCCGCATATATATATATATATATATATATATATATATATATACATATTAACCCAACTTCCCCCTGTCTGCATATAAATATATATATTAACCCAACTTCTTCTGTCCGCGTATATATATTAACCCAACTTCCCTTCCCATGTCTGCATATATATATATATATATATTAACCCAACTTTCCCTTGTCCGCATATATATATAATTTTTTTATTTAAAAATATTCAACATTACATATATGAAATAAATGGGTAAACGGTTACCCGTTTATAATCGCGGTTAATATCCATAAACACCAATTTAAATTTCGCGGGTAAACGGTTATACCCATAACCATTTATTTATCTAAACGGTTACCCATAACCGTAACCGTAAAATTTAAATGGGCGGGTAACCGCGATTTCCCATAACCGCGGGTATTTTGCCCATCCCTAGTTACAGGTATTGAAAAACACGATGATTTTGTTATTGAATATGGCAAGTGGTTATTTACCACAGTAATGGAAATGACTTGAGCTCTTGCATAACGGCATGAGTTCGAAATTGTCGATAGCTAATCTAATATATAATTTAACAAAATTTATCGTTGATTAAAAAAAAAGTTATTGAATATGTTGTCAACCTTGTTAGCGATGATGGGCCTTAACTATGTTAGGGTATATTGGGTAAATGGGCCTTAGTAGTCATATTTGTGACACGCTATTTAATTTATATATTTGATTTGAAAATTTGATCTACACAGTACTACTTTTTACAAAATGAGTATCCCAAAACCTGAAAAATAGATAGAATCCACAACTTATTTTTATAATCATTTAAAGTCAGAAGAAGCACATGGGAATTATTTTATATTTTATTTTTTACTATAGAGTTGTTCCACACCACATTAACGAGACTAATTTTTCTTCTTACACAGTCTCGATATTGCATGATCGCGAGAAATGCATCGTTAGAGTTTGAATTCGAATTACAGGTTCCAACTCTTTACTCGCTTTCCACTGGATCAATATTTATCTGTAAGTGATTATGGCTATAACAAATTTCAACTTTGCTACAGTTCATGTAGTACATAATGTATAGTGAGATGCCTTATGTTTTTAAAAAAGCAAAATTTGGTTATAATTTTTATTGCATTTAATATAAGGGGTGTGCTATCCACACAACTCATTTTACTTTTCACACATCCCTTGATAATTTTTGTTCGTTGATCTTCTTCAATTCATCTTATCCGATGGTCGAAAATTAAAAAGGTGTGTGAGAAGTAAAATATCACACCCCTTAATATAATTGTTATCTAACGATTAAATGTAATGTAGTTGAATATATGTATTTAGTACATAAAAATGTGACCGTTGAAATGCTGATTATATCGAATACGTATAAGCGTGATTGCTAATACAACTTTGACCTTGGCAGTTGGTTTAACGTTCCACAAAATGAAAACCAAACGTTTCAAAACGGGATTTAATTTCCCAAAAATTGTAATTAAAACTTAATCAAAACATATTTAATTCCATAGCTCTGCATTCCCGCCAAGAATAACCTAACCCTTTACTTTGCCGCCATCATCTACCATCCTCTCACACACTTTTGCCGCCAAATCTCTCTTTTTCCATCTCTCCCCTTCGCTAAGCCCTCTTCTCTCTCTCTCTCTCTCTCTCTGATTCCTAGAGTCTGAAGCGGCCATGGAAGCAAACCAGACAGCCATGAAATGGAAGCGGCCTTCACCTGCAATGGGCATCAGCACCGGCGCCAAATCTCAGATCCATCTCCACACTCACCGATCCGGTCAGGCCAGAAATTATGACGGCGATTATAAGCTTCCGAGCTCCGAATCACTCCGGAAAAGACCCAGATCGTTGGATCAGATTATGGAAGGGTCTTTAACCGGCAGCTTGCTCCCGAACACTCTGATTAAAGATCTCCGCATCAAACGGGTATTTTCCCCAACCTCTGACCCGCCTGAGAACGTGAGCGACTACCGGAAATTAGGGATTGAATTCGGTTCGCATGAACCAGAAGATGGTCCCAAGGCCGGGAAGAACGATGGGTTGGAGAGTTCTGGGAATGGGATTTCTCGCTCGGGTCCAAATGTGGCTGATTTGGAGAGCAAAGGGACTGAGAATTCAGAAATGGGGTTTGTCTTGGATGATGCCAGTCTTAAATCCCCGGCCAGTAAAGGGATCGGTGGCTCCGCTCAGCAATGTGCCCAGAAATCATCACCCGATGCGAAGGCAAATAGTTTTCGTGTCAATGTCGATTATCAAACTAAATCGGTATGTCTGATTACCTGTTTAGTTGATATTTTTTGAAGATCAAGTGTTTGATATTACTTAGAGCTGTTGGTTATAAAATTTGAGATAGGATTGAAGCATTTATGGGTCATACAAGGCATTAGTGTTTGATATTACTTAGAGCTCTTGGTTATAAAAGTTGAGATAGGATTGAAGCATTTATGGGTCATACAAGGCATTGAAACGCATTGTTTGATTTGTGTTGTGTTATTATTTGTGGTAATGTCAGGTCCTTAAGCCTCGACAGAGAGTGTTCAAAGCTCCTGGCTCATTCAGTTATAGACGATTGCTTCCGTATTTAAACGATATGGCGAAAGACAATTCTTGTAACTGCTTTACCCTTGCCTTTCTTTACTTTTGTTAAGATTGTCAAATGCTAAGATTATTTTTCCCTCTGGAGAATTAAATATTCAGGGAACTAAGTGTTATAGTACTCTGTGTACAGGTATGCTTGAGTTTCATCAACAGCCAAATCTTAACAAAGGTTTGGAAGGAAAACCGTTGCAGGATAAGTGGGCTTCTGAAAATCAAGCAGGTTTCTTGCATCAATTTAATGACCAAAAGCTTTCCAGGGAGTGTCCTACCAGTGGTTCTTCTGCTCAGCTGGAAACTGCACAAGTTTCTTCCAATGAAACATCTAATGATAGTGTTGTTTCGGAATCACCATCTATGACTGTGCTTGAGGAGTGTCGGTCAAAGCCACCTGTTGATGAACAGGTTGAAATTTGGGATTTGGGATTTTCTTGCAAAGTTCAGAAGTTAAATTCTCCGAGCCCTTTTTCCTCATCAGCTGTGGAGGACTCTCTAGTTAACAAGGATCATGTAATTGACGTGTATGCTGATGGTGATACACCAGTAGAGAATGCGGGGACTGCCAATATAACTGGTAATGGGTTTCCGGGCAAAGCTCAAAATGTGAAAGATATAAATCCCAACTCACATTCGATTGTGGAGGAGTGCTATTCATGCAAGGATAGTGAAGTTGGTCAGAACATAAACCGACTTCAGAATGATGGGATGAGAAAAAATGACATGGGCTATCTTTGTAAAGACCAAAATCCAAATCACTTAAATGAGCAGAGAGTTGGTAATGCCGGTGACATTTTGAATCAGATAGATGATTCAAACGAAGATAATGTCCAGATGACACCACCAGATGCTGAGATCTTAGGGAAACTAAAGGGGGAAGTAAAAAGAGTTAGTGAAGAAGGATATATTCTTCAGAGTACAAATGAAGGTTCGGCGAAGCCATCCACTTCATTCAATCATAGAGATGTTCCGTCGATTGATATTAAGCGACATGAATCTACTCCCAAGAGAAATCTGGTAATTATTTATCAACCTATCTAAATATCAGTCTGAATTTCATTTGGAAAGCCATCATTTTCCGGTATGATATCTTTTAATCTAAGGCATTCTGGTTCTAGGCAAAAGCTGGCTAATCAATGATTTTTTGAATGTTTATTTGTCCTGCTAATATAATTTTTTGTTTCCAAAATAGGTTTTAAATCCATGTTCACGACTCAAGTTGTTTAGGAGTCCGGGATCAATTAGCTACAGAAGATTGCTTCCATTTCTTATGGGCATGGAGAAGACTAACTCTGGTAATTTGTTTCCTTTGTGCACTTCTTTATAATTTGAAGGAATAGATAGTTGTATTAAGCCTCTAGTAGAAATAAGCTTAACCTTTCTTATGATCATTTTTCACAGCTGCTAATACTGATAAGGATTTGAAACGAAAGCAACTGTCACCAGTGACACCTAATCAGCAAGAAATACCAATGGATAAATCAAAGGGCTTGAAATTTCTATCAAAGCATCAAATTTGTGATCCCGGTACTCTACTGACACCACAACTAGTGACAGCTAATGGCTCATCTAACGATGGTGGACAGAATCTAACTTCTCCAGAGCACGTCCCTGAATCTCAAATGCCAACTGATTTACAAGAGGAACATTATGCTCAGCAGGCTGTATCAGGTAAACAAAGTAAACTGGAAACAAGCCCTGAAATAATGAGTTTCGAACAAGAAACAGATGCACCAGTCACCTTGTTATGCCCCAGTACTTGTGAAGGCACTTCCATAAAAGACGGTGCAATATCAGTCAGTGATTCATTATCTGATAAACCTGAAGAGGAAGGCACAAGTTCAAGAACAACATTATCTAATGGTGGGAAGCCACTTCAAGCTAATAGCTTGTCTAAGAACTCATCCAAAATTGCTGCCACAGTTTCTTCAGGTATTCATGAAGTTGGTCCCAGAAAAGGGATCCTTAAAAGAAATCCACGAGGATGCAGAGGACTCTGCTCATGTTTGAATTGTGCTTCTTTTAGACTCCATGCAGAGAGAGCATTTGAGTTCTCTAGAAATCAGATGCAAGATGCTGAAGAAGTAGCCTTAGATTTGATGAAAGAACTATCCAATTTACGTAAGATATTAGAATTATCAGCTGCTAGTGCAACTAATCCCAGCATGAACTTAAACGAGGTCAGTTTTTCTCGAGCTTGAAACAAAGATGCGGTTATAAAAAATCATTTTTTTGGCTCTTGCTGTGCCTTTTTTTTATGACTAATTAGAATATATGCTTCCAAGTTGCAGTCCCTTTATGTTCAACAACTTATAATTTACATCTGCTCAAAATTGCCGTATGGTTTGAATATCTTTTTCATACGGCATACCAAAATATTTATGCTTTTCAGAAAGACTAATAAACAAAATAATTTGTTGATGTTGGAATCATGATTTGTTTTTTATTTATTTCAGGTTAAAGAAGCTTGCAGGGGAGCATCTGAAGCGGAAGGCATTGCAAGAAACCGCCTCGGTGAAATGAATTATGATCTCAACATTCACTCCAGAGTCACCGTAAGTGTCCAACACACTCCATAAGAAAGTATTTCTAGCTTTAATGGTGTTCTCCTGTTATTTGTTTATCCAAATTTTAGTTACTCGATATTAAGCCTTAGCTAAACTTATTTCTTGCAGTGCTTGCAGGAACCGAGTGTCACATTTGCAAATTACGTTGAAGAAAAGGTCATTCCGAAAGAAAAGTTTTCAAGCAGCTAGTGTCAGATCACGAGAAAGAGAGTAAACAAAGAATTGCATTCTTTGTGGCTAGGTTAGGTTAGGCTGGATTATAGGAACCGTTCGTATTTGCAGGAGGATTTGGTTGGATTGATATCCAGGATGTTTCTAAATACACGAGTTTGTGGAAACTGTATCAATCTTGTATCTCGGGATGACATTGTTATAGATTCAGATTTCTGTAAAACTTCCGTTGTGTGAATTTGAGTTATTTGAATGTTGAGATACTTTTTGGGGAATGAACCTCATGCAGCGGTAGAAAGTCGATTGTATCATTGAAATCAAGAGAAGAATACGATTCAGTCCGTCGCACCACAGAGAGTGAGCTAGAGGCTCTCCAATACTGAATAACAGAGAGAATCAAGGCTTAGGGTTTGAAGTGCTTGTGCAAGCCTTGGCGAGGTTTGCTCTCTGATCCCAAGTTTACCATAGACGTGCTTTCACGGTCACCCGGTTGCCTTCTGGTAGAATATGTCTTGGGATTTAGTGTTTGATGATGTTTCTTAGTTTCTGGATTTGGAAATATGTTGAAAGACGAGTAAAAGGCTTTGCATGTATTTCTGTGCACGTACGAAAGGCACTATACCCAATCCAATCCATTCATACTAGGTCATCACTAATGGCATGACACTTGGCTACAATCTAAGAGAAAGAAGTCATACATAGATGGATTGAAACTAGGGGTGTGATATCCACACACCCCTTTTTACTTCTCTCACACCTTTTTGAATTTTGGGCGTCGGATCGGATGAATTGAAAAAGATCTAACGGACAGAAAGTAATAGGGGTGTGTGAGAAGTAAAAAGGGGTGTGTGGATAGCACACCCCTTGAAACTAAACCATACATTTGTTCTGTTGGCCTAAGTAGACCATTGTTCTATCTACATAAGTAGGCCAAATTTTATTCGCGGTCCTTATGGTGGCAGTGCACTTTTGACACTATATACGAAAATGAAATTAAAAAACATGATGTTGTAACGAAAAGGGCATCTGCAACGCCATTCGTACATATCACGTAGGTGCGGTTCATTAAATATATTTGAAATTCTTACTGATTTGGCTAATAAAATGTTCAATTTCAAAGCACCGTCGCAGTTTAGTTTGAGCCTTTTCCGTCGAATCCTAGTTTTATACGAATCTAACCTCCTATAGTCAGCAAAAAAGCGTCACCAAAATTTTTAGTTTGAAAGGACAAATAAACCTTCCTACGTGTGATTCATGTGTGCCCTTTTAATTGAAGAGTAGGATGGCTATTGTAGTTTGCATAACAACATTTTCACCACTAGAGTGACATGAAAAGTGCACTACCACCACAAGGATTACGAAAATATTTGGCCTTGCAACAATATAGATTTTTGAAATACAAATTAATATTACATTTTCTAAATATGCCTGAAAATAAGCTGAAATGGGCCAGCCCAACGGGACACATGCAGTCTCAAAACCCTAGTTCTGAATCATATATATTCTGAGGAAAGTGGACGTAATCTAGCAAGTATGGTAGTGCAAAACCTACAGAAATAGAGCACATCAATGAAAAAACCCGAAGTGTGCCTAAGCCACCCCCCAAAGTCCATTCATGGACAGGCAAAACAAGAAGAAGAAGAAGAAGAAGAAGAAGAAGAAGAAGAAGAAGAAGAAGAAGAAGAAGAAGAAGAAGAAGAAAAGCATGATAAGAAAGCCTATAATATTCTGCAATTACCAGACCACATTATAGTGGAGATCTTCTGTAAAATCCCAACTAAAACGCTCATCGTGTGCCAATGTGTGTGCAAGGATTGGCATCGTTTCCTCTCAGATCTTGAATTCATCAGGTGTCTATTTTCACGAACTCATACATGCCTTTTGGTCCAAGGGAACCCCCCAATAATACAGTGCCCAAGGGGATCGCAGGTTAAATACACCCACTTCTTGGTCGGCCTGAAGCACAACTGGAACGGAAACCATGTGGCACTGAAGCTTTGTAGAGACCCAATTTTCCGAACAGGAGACATACACATTGTGAGTTCATACAACGGTTTGCTTCTATGCGAAGACAGGTTGATGGGATCGGTGAGTCTTTACATATCCAATCCCATTACCGCTGAGTCTTTAGCTATTCCAAAACCTTCGAAAATCCGTTTTACAGATTGTTATTCTGGCTTTGGGTTTAGTTCCATCAGTGATGTCTATAAAGTTGTTCTGATTAATAAGCCAAACAATGTGTCCAAGGAACCGGGGGCGAGGGTTCTCACCATTGGTTCTACTACTTGGAGAATCATCGAAGGTTCTGAGTTTTTCGCATTATCATATGGTACTTATCATAATGGATTTATTCATTGGTTAGGCCGGCGTATGGATTCTCTTGGGATCTTTGCTTTTGATGTTGAAACTGAGCGTTTCCAGCAATTTCCACTACCCCCTAGTCAGTTTGGTATGGACAATATGCCTAATTATAAGCTTGGAGTCATGAAAAGTTGCATCTCTGTAACTGTTCATTCGCTTACTAGTATAACTGTTTGGGTGATGAAGGAGTATGGCGTTAAGGAGTCTTGGACCCAAGAGCTTGAAGTTTGCAAGAACCGGGGTTACTGTCGTTCATTTTATTCCAAATCGGTGAACTTTACCGAGGAAGGAAAAGTGTTGATATTAGGTACGGACGGATATTTGCGAGTTTATTTTCCTAATACAGGGAGCTTTGTGTGGATTCATATCGATGGGATATCATGGAACAGTGGCGCACTTGTCCACATTCCAAGCTTTGTTTCACTTAAAGATGTTATCAGAGGTTAGAGCTCGAAACTATATGTCATAGCTAGCTAGTCAAGCTTACATATAGTAATGGTATTATATTTTGTAAGATTTTGAGGTGATTGGGTGCTTGATTTGCGTAAGGGGTAGTGCTATCCACATACTTATTTTTACTTCTCACACTCTTTTAATTTTTGATTGTCTGAATGATGAAAAGCTTACTCAAGTTCATGATTTTGCATTTTCTGGTTCATTGAAAATATCATCATTTTCAATTTTCCACTACCAATACTAATCGGAGAAGTTGAATGGAGAACAATTTATATGTCACAATTAGCACCGTAGACTTGTTGCATATAAATTGTATCTTAGGGAATGAACTTTGCTTTATTTCCATCCCTTTTTTGTTCGTGGAATTATTTTGAGTCCCGAAATCTCCAGAGAAGGTGCAGAGTGCTGCTTATGATTTGGACTATTTGAAGTAAAGAGAGGCTTTGATTATACTTGAGTTGTAGTTGTGTTTTCTGGTAGCAAAATGATACAGAAATATATTTTATTTTGTGTTTAGCCTGTTTATGTAGATTATCTTTTCAGTGCCAAGAACGTGCTGCTGGATTTGGCCTAAACGATGAAGTTTTAAGACCGGAACGTACGTTACTTTTTCCCAGTTTGTTGCAGTCAATTCTTGGTGTTAATATGCCTCCTTTCAACCTCATTACTTCATCCTCGTGAATTCATTCACTATTTTCATTCATGTCTATCGAGATTCTACTTCAAAACTTACCTGAATTCGACACGTGACCATTAACTATAGACCTCCTAAACAAGAAGATGACAGAGAAGTAGAGCATGGTAAGAAGCCTTTCATCTTCCAACTGCCACACCACATATATAATATTGAGATATTCTGCAAAATCCCAGTCAAAATGGAGATATTTTTCAGTGTGACAAGAATACGGGGTGACACACCATGTGTTAGTATACAAATGGTGAGATATGTGTGTTAAAAAGTTAAGAACTTGAAAAATAATATCTCTCACCACTTACATAAAAACATGTGATGTATCATCCGTATTTCCGATTTCTTGTCAAAATGGTCATCGCCACTGTGGAAATATTGACATCCTCCCAATGAACTTATCATCAAAAGAAATTTGGGTTAACATATGAGTGCATGTTAATTGAAGAATAAAATCAAAACTTGTAAAAACAAACGAAATAGAGAAGTGGTAATTGAATGTGTGACAATGAGTAAGTGATGCACACGTTTCTTTGTTTCAGTATTTTAGTGGGTGCCCAATTTGGGTGTACAAGAAATTAAGCTTATATATTGAATAAAATTAAAGGGTGTCTAGTGACAAAATTGAGTGTAAACAAAGTTGGAATTCAGGAACAAGCGCATTGCATAAATTTAAACTATAGAAAAATAATTTTTTTTTATTGAGTACAAATGATATTTTACACTATCTAAGGAGGCCGGCTCGACGGGTCAAAAACACTCAGCAAAGAAGCCTCACCAAAATTTTCAGTTTGAAAAAGATGAATATAACCGTCCTACATGAGATTCACATGTGCATTTTTAATGGAAAAGCAACGGATGGGGTTTGGACCTCAATATTGCTAACAAGGATGGCTACAATGGTTTGCATAACATTTTTTTATACCAATAAGGTGACATTAAAAGTGCACTACCACCGCAAGTAACACGGATATCCTTCGGATCCATTATATGAGAATTTTAGGAATCTTCACATCTCAGTCGTACATTGTGAATCGTGCGGTCAGAAATCATTTTACTTTTATTATTTTAAATTAAATATAAATAATATCTGACGAAAACTAACCGTACGATTGGATCCTCTCCTGAGCTTGGGCTCAGAATCCTCCTGACCGACACACAAGGGCCGTTGGATTTTGATCCAAATGCTACAAATAGATGGGCCCTCTAAAAGTTATAATAATTATAGCCTTTGGATTAAAATCCAACGACCCTTGTGTGTCGGTCAGGAGGATCCTGAGCCCAAGGTCAGGAGGATCCTGAGCCCAAAGTCAGGAGAGGATCCAATCCCGGAAAAATTCACCCAAAGTCCATTCATGGACACGCAAAATAAGAAGATGAAGAAGAAGAAGAAAAGCATGATAAGAAAGCCTATATTCTGCGACTACCAGACCACGTTATAGTGGAGATCTTCTGCAAAATCCCAACTAAAACGCTCATCCGGTGCCAAATGTGTGTGCAAGGATTGGCTTCATTCCTTCTCAAATCTTCAGTTTACCAAGGATCTATTTTCACGAACTCGTAGTTGCCTTTTGGTCCAAGGGGAAACCCCAGGATGGCAGATTAAATACACCCACTTCTTGGTCGACCTGAACTACAGTTCGAGCTGAAACCATTTGGCTCTGAAGCTTTGTAGAGACCCACTTTTCCGAACAAGAGATAGATATATTGTGAGTTCATACAACGGTTTTCTTCTATGCGAAAACAGGGGGATGGGATCGGTGAGACCTTACATATCCAATCCCATTACCGGTGAGACTTTAGCTATTCCAAAACCACCTGAGTACAAGAAAATACGTTTTTCAAATTCTTATTCTGGTTTTGGGTTTAGTCCCATCAGTGATGTCTATAAAGTTGTTCTGATTAAGAAGCAGCTAAACAAAGGGCCCAAGCAACCGGCGAGGGTTCTCACCGTTGGTTCTACTCCTTGGAGAATCATCGAGGGTTTTGAGTTTTTTGCATTATCATATGGTACTTATCATAATGGATTTATTCATTGGTTAGGCTGGCGTGTGGATTCTCTTATTGAGATCTTTGCTTTTGATGTTGAAACTGAGCGTTTCCAGCAATTTCCACTACCCCCTTGTCAGTTTGATATGAAAAAATTGGATAATTATAACCTTGGAGTCTTGAAAAATTGCATCTCTGTAACTGTTCACTCGCCTTGTGGTATAACTGTTTGGGTGATGAAGGAATACGGCGTTAAGGAGTCTTGGACCCAGGAGCTTGAAATTTGCAAGAACAGCGGTTACTTTCGTTCATTTTACTCCAAATCGGTGAACTTTACCGAGGAAGAAAAAGTGTTGATATTAGGTAGCCAAGTTAATTTTCCGGATAGAGCGGGGTTTGCGTGGTTTCATATCGATGGGATATCATGGGTCGGTGGCGCACTTGTCCACATTCCAAGCTTTGTTTCACTTAAAGATGTTATCAGAGGTTAGAGGTCGGAGGTATATGCCATAGCTAGTTAGTCAAGCATACATAGTATTGGTATATTACTTTCTATGGTTTTGAGGTCATTTTTATTACTAAGCAGTGATACAGCTAGGGAGCTTGGTTTGTGTAAGTACGTTGATTTAATTTTTCCAATTGATTGCAGACTAATGCGTTCTTGATTTTTTTTTTTTTTTTCTATATAATATTATCCAGAAAACAAGTCCACGAGCGCCTCTTTGTTTCGGCCGGAAAAATATTTATTTTAGCAAAGCCACACCGTTTTATTGCTTCGTTAAAACAAAGTAATAAAATATTGGGGGGACCCAACCTAACCCATTTTACTGCAGCAGGGTTTGGTTTCTGGCCATTGCTACTGTGTAGCGTCCCCATTAGCCATTGCCCCAATTCCCATCAATCACCAAAAGCCACGGCAATAGCCTGAACACGCAACCCAACCCGTTATGTTGGCCCTTCCATTCCAACCGCCATGCCAACTTCCATTGCATTCGCCATCCAGCGGCCACGCCATCCTTCCCAATTTTAGGTATATTTTTTATTTTTTTTCAAATTTAAATTATTTCAAATCCTAATGAACTATTTAATACGAATTTTTATCTAATTAGTATTGAATCATAGGGTAATACATTAATATGGTTATTGATTATTGAATAATTTATATTATTATTCATATTGATTAGTTGAATTGAATTTTTATTTATTGAATAATTTGTATTGGTTTGATTAATTGAATTGTTGGTTTGATTAGTTGTTAGTTATATTAGTATAGTCTGAGAGTCAAAGAGTTTTTTTTTTTCACCATACAGTTACGTAGTGGAACGATACTATAGAAAACAATGCTTAAATCTTTGCACGCTTTTGTTTGTTTTAATAAATTACGGAAAACATTACTATATAAAAGGATTTAGTTGTGCCATATTTTTTTGAACCGTGGACATTTTAAATTCACCCCTCCCTCCGACATATCCTTGTTTCGCATTAGACAATGATTTTATCTGCTTTGAGTACTCCTTTGACTTGTTTGAGAAATAAGAGAAATAAAGCAAAGTTTAGTTAAAGTTAGATTAATTAACTATTCACGAATCTAACGTAATTAAATTTTGATTTATTTGGGAAGACTGATCTGATTGTATTGAGTAAATGTTCGCGTAGTGGGCAGATTCTTATTTAGGAAATCCTATATAATGTTAGACTAAGCAGTTGAAAGTTTGCTATTTTTGTTGAAGTGTATAAGTATAGAAGTAAGAGAACAAGTATCAAGTTTTATTTTCTATGGTCTCTGCACCTCTTCTATCAATATTTTATTAATTTTTTAATCTAGTTGGACTAAGGAGTGGGATCTATCTCAAGCCACATTAGCATTTAATCGAAAAATTAACAGAAAAGTTGACGGATGTCTGACATTGCAACGAATTCATAAGATAAAGTATGACATTGTAATTTTTCAAACATGATGACATTGTAGTTCAACTTATAATGAAGGTAATTTTTATAATTTATCCTATTTAAAAAAAAACTGAAGCCGGGCCCGGCCCAACGAAACAGTCTCAAACCCTACTTTTGAATCATATTCCGAGTGAAGGGGACGATATATATCAAGTACGCTGTGCAAAACCTACAGAGATGTTGTATCAATGAAAAAAACCGAAGTGTGCCTAAGCCCCTCATAGTCCATTCATAGACGTGCAAAACAAGAAGATGAAGAAGAAGAAAAGGATGATAAGAAATCCTATATTCTGCAATTACCGGACTGTTGTAAAATCGACGATGTGTGCAGTGGAATAAATAAACAAGACATAAAATTTACGAAGTTCCTCTACAGTCAGTGTGACTGGAGTACATCCTCGGAGCAGCAGCAGTGCTTTCATTTATAATCTGGAATAATAGGAGTACAAAGATAACCCTCTCTTATTCTCTCCTTTCTCTTTCCTTTCTTTTCTCTCTCTCTTCCTCTTCCTTTCTTCCCTCTCTCCCGTATGACTTCTATCCCAACCCATCAACCCTTTCAATTATGAAACTCTTCTTTGATTTATAGCAAAGCATAAGCATTAAAAACAAGTAGTGGGATAAATGGTGGATTGGTTGGGTGGCCATCCATTTTAATTACTTTACAACACTCCCCCTTGGATGGCCACAAGTCTTTGATTGACTCGTTAAAATCTTGATCTGTTTTTTTTTTTTTTTTTTTTTTTTTATGCTCCCCCTGATGAGTATCTCCTCCTGATTTCAAATCATTTAGGCTGATCGTTGATCATTCTGTTTCGATCTCTTAGCGAGAAGAGTTGCCAACAGATGTGCTTTACTAGTAGTTAACTTTCCACAGGCTTATTCTTGAACTGGGCTGGATGGCCTTTTTACTTACAAGCGATCCTCAGCTTAGTTGAGGATGAATCAGCACGTTGTCTCCACATGTTTCAAGTAATCGGATCTTCATGCAGGTCTGGCATCTTCTTTTGTAGTATTTTTCTCTGATGCAAAAATTCCCATGAAAGCAATTAGTTTATCCTCTCGCACTGGAAAGCAATTAGTTTATCCTCTCGCACTGGAGAGCATACCTAGAAAGGGTTTTGAGCAGTTATTGTAGATAGCAGTTAAGCCGGGCTTATGAATAATTTCTTGAATCTTCATTGAGAATAAAGAAATAAATCAACTGTGCTAGAAAGTAAAAACTGCATAACAAACTTGATAATCCTCGGCCTGCGAGGCCTTGTTCGTCGAGCTGCTTAAGACTTCGAACTTATTTGGAAAAAACCCTAACGGGGTTTAGGGGCTGATGGAAACTTCCCTTGCTTGTGTAGGCTATTTTGTTGACTTGTCAAGATATTCGTTGCACCGGCCCTCATTTGTCAACTTCTCAAGATACTACTTCCACTTCAGGCAGCCGTTGGTAGTATGGCCTGGTCCTTGATGGAATGCGCAATACTTTGTATGATCCAGCCTGGTAAGATCGCTCTTCATGGGTGGCGGCAATTTGAACCAAGGTTCGTT
The DNA here is from genome assembly GCA_963580275.1 of Crataegus laevigata. Lineage (NCBI taxonomy): Eukaryota > Viridiplantae > Streptophyta > Magnoliopsida > Rosales > Rosaceae > Crataegus > Crataegus laevigata. The sequence goes on from OY756944.1 coordinate 2,361,454, forward strand.
CTTGAGCTTACGAAGAATTTGACCGATTGGAACTGTGAACTTGGTGAATGTTTTGTGTAACATCCCGCCCCCGAAATATTTATTTTCGAGAGTTAATTATGGTAAGCCTAACAAAAACATAGTTAATTAATTTCCACCAATCATATTTCTCTAAGTCAATAATTCATAATTTCCATTCCAAATGTATTACTTATTTCCTCACTATGTCACCATCTTCCTTTAAAGATCAATTTCTGCTCTAGTAATATTTATCCTCTAAGTATTTAATCTCACTTGTTTTATAATTGCATCTAACGTCTCGTTAGACTACCTGCATACCCTAAACAGGGATCAAGCCATTTGTAATTCACATTCCAAATTCAAATTCATAATCTTTGAGATTTTAGTGCCTAACAATTCATAATTTTAGTTCAACCAATTGATCCACATAAAACATATTATAATTATGGACTCAGAACAATGCAATTAGCTTAAAAAGAACAATATCATAATCTTAGCCACGCACCGCCGTAGGTGGCGGTCGGCCGCCTCAACTCGCTGGAAAATTCAACTATTTTTAAAAATTACCAAATTTTACAAGGTTGTAGATCCCAATGAGTGGAACAACTTTCATACCTGTGGCCAAGTCCAATTTGGTCAGGAAAAGCTTCAATTTCACTAAAAACCATCAGAACCCTAGAATTTGGGTGGCCTCGATCCATGTTCTCCGGTGCTCTGCCGCCTCATCCAAGGCTTGGGAAAGGACTCCATTGATAGTGGTGGTGGTCGGAGTTATCTTCAAAATTGGGTGTATCGACACCACGAACCCGCCGCACCCGTGTTGCGGCATTTCTCATTTCCAAGGCTAAATTCACCCGATTTTTTGGGTTGAAATAGGAAAAGGGAGGGTTGTAGAGTAATTCTTAAAAGGTCCCAAGGATTAATTCCCCAGAATTCGACCGAATGAAGCCTCAAGAGGTGGTTTTTCGGTCAAGTCGGGTCTATAATAGAGGAACATGTCACAGTGCAAAATGGGTCTAGGGGTGACTCGGTTTTGTTCCCCTCTTCTCTCTTTTCCTCTTTTCCCTCATGTTCCCTCCTCATTGGTCATTCTCTCATCTCCCCTTTTCTGATTGGGTTCCTCTCTCCCTCATTTCTCTCATTTATCTCCCATCTCCACCACCTAACTTTTCTTTTAATCTGGGCCACACACATGGCCTTCTAGATTTGGCCCAAAAAATCTAGAGCATTCTAGAAATAGTCAATTTACAATTTTACCCTCGACTGTAAACGTTAATAACTTGTTTGTTATAATTCCGTTTCATGAACAGTTTGCGCCCACGCGTTTGTGAGATCGAGCTCTATTCAAAAATATAAATTGTGACCTCAAATGGTTCATGGATTTTAAATAATTAATTTCTAAATTTTAAACCTCGTAAATAGTTTAATTTAAAACTTAACTCACATCAATTATTATCAATTCTCAAAAAAATAATATAAAAGCTCAATAATATAAATAAGTCGATTACCATAATTTCCGGAACAAAACTTTAAGAGTTCTCAATTAAATTCTTCATAATCATAAATCGATTTATTTTTGATTTTTTTCCACATATTCATAATTATGAATATATAATTCATATATTTAAATTTTCAGGGTATTACAATTCGACTGCGGAGTCTTATCTGGTCGGGGAGCGTTTCATGTGCTTCTTTTCCAACTCATTTTTGTTAGACTGCTTGGCCTCGTCCCATAGTTCATGCTTTTCCGCCAAAGGATACGAAGCTGCTAGGGTCAGTTCTTTTCCTATGATCAGTTTCTCAAATAAAGGGTGTTCGATGGGAAGCCCATTTCTGAATGCTGTCGTTGATATGTCCTCATTGCAGCTAACAATCTTGGCCTTCTCCGTTTTGAACCTTTAGACATAGTCGTGAATTGTCTCACAAAAGAAAGTTCGTTGAAACTTCAGATCGACTACGGCAGTAGAGTGTGAAACTAATCTTGCGCCTCGCCTTGTAGAGTTGTGGCAAAAATTTTGCACATAAGCACATCATTGTTCCTGTAGAGGATCATGGTATTGCAGTAGTACTTTAAATGTTGATCCGGATTTTCATTTCTTTTATACTGAGTGAAGTAAGGCATAGTGAACCCGTGAGGTGGATCTATCCGCTCGATCTCATTCGTGAATGGTGACATGCTTATGTTGGTCATGTCAAGTCGAAGCACATCGTTAGCAGCCTCATCATGTTGGAAATTGCTCAATCGTTCAGTTAGGAGCCTCTCAACTTCTTCTTGAATTTGCCTCTACTGGGGCAATGGAACTTTTGGCTGCCCTCGATCGTGACTTGTGGGTTTGGGCCATTCTTCCCTATGCTCGGCTTGTCTATGTCGTGGTTGCGGTGCATGTGGCACGTTCTTGGCAAGCAAACGAGCTGCTCGCAGGCTGCCAGTTGAACTTGAGTCGAATTGAGTGACTGTTTTTCTCTGTCTACCGTGCTGCCTATTCCGATGTGAGGTGGAGAATGCTCCAAAAGTTTGTCCATGTTGATAATTTGAGTGAGGCCTCAACCATGAACATATGCTCGTCTGTGGGCTTGATCGGGAATGTACGCTCCTCCGCGCATTAAGACGAGAGTATACACTATCCCAATAACCCAGGCGGGAAAGTAAATTGCCAGAATGCTCGGATCGTGGCTGGTTGAGGGACTGCTTACCAGGATGCTGTTGGAGAGGTTCGTATGCCCTTGTCCTACTTCGAGACTCTTCATCTGGGGTACGTTGCATTTCGGTGCGCTGCAAGAGCTGTTTCACCAAGGTCGTCTGTTGTGCGAGGGCACTCATCAACTCTGTGACTTGTCGAGACAAGTGTTGTTCGCCATTTGGATTGGAAGAGCCTAGAAGGAATGCACCTCCTTGAGCAATGGAATAGTGGTAGACTCTGGGCGAGAGATTTGAGTTGAGAAATGTCAAACTCGTTGAGAAATGTGGTGAAAATGCCCCCGGTTCAATCGTAGATCCTGAAATTTGAAGCCAGGATGATTGAGCTAATCTTGGGCCGATTTGGGCTGATTAGAAAGCCACATGAGCAGGCTGAGCCACGAGGGCAGGCTGGGTCACGAGAGCAGGCTGGGCCGCGAGAGTAGGCTGGGCCACAAGAGCAGGCTAGGCCGTAGGAATAGGCTGAGTCGCGAGAGCAGGCTGGGCCGCAGGAGTGGGCTGGGTCGCGTGAGCAAGCTGGCGTCTGGAGCAAGTGGGTGCAAGGCTTGGACTCGGCTTGGCAACGCATTGGGCTTAGAATGGCTTGGGCCGTGGTTTTGGTGCCATGGACCTCGCTGCGGGTGGTTGTCGTGGTGGCCACTACGATGGTTGTCATGGTGGAGCCTCATAGCAGTGGTGCCGCTCCACCTATGATCACATTTATCTTTGTGGATCGTCGCGGTCCCATTTCTGGAATATTAGAATTTTCACTGGTGGAATTTTCTAAATTTATAACCATTGTATTTCTCTTTTACGTTTTATCAAAGAATCTTTACAAATAAAAAATTCTAATAATAAGAATGTACAAAAATATACAAGTGCACTAGAAATTAGAAAATAGAGAAAAAAATCTTTTATGCGAGAGTCTTCTACGAGTGTGTATTTCTTCGCTCAATGAAAGCACCAATTTGTGAATGCAAATTTCCGCCTTCTTCTTCTTGAACAAAATTGCACCTACAAAACAATTAACACCTTAGGTCAAGGCCAAGAAGTCCACACGCCCACGATGATTTTTTTTTTTGGGGGGGCTTTGGCAGAAGAACCTCCGATGCCAAAGTTAGAATTTTGAAGGAAGAATGTTTGGAGAATTTTGTAGAGTTTTGCAAGAGACTTGGAAGTAGTTTTTGGAGAGAATGGAGAGCTATTTATAGGGATATGGCAACTTTGGGTGTAATTTTGTAGTTAATTAGCCATTAATAGATTAATTGGGTAATAAATCCATTAATATACTAATTAACATAATTTAAAAAGAAATGTTTTTTGGGGTTACTTTGTGGAGAAAATGGTTGAAATAGGTTTTGAATAAATACCTATTTTGTGCACTTTTGATTTGATTGAATGATGATTGCTCACCGCTCGCGTGTAGAAAATCCAGTGTGCTCAAGGGAAATTTTGTCCTTTTTACCCAAAAATTTATGTGTCGTCTCTTGATTAATTTTAGCTCGACAATGGCATTTTCATGGTTACATAGTTGCGAAGTAATTTGTTGATTGCTATTCAGTTAATTGTCATTTTAAGTTCATAACTTTTGTGTTTAATTTATTCCATGTTCAAATTTCTAATGGCTAATCACCTCTATAAAGATGACTAATAAACAAGTCATACATGATAGACACAATTCTTTTGAGAACTTTCGTGTGTTAAATCGTATGCCTAACCAACATTTAATATTAGTGGTATCGCAATAGGATACAAGATTTAAATCCAATCTAGGATTAAGCCACACATTAGAACAATTTTTAACATTGACATGGTAATGGGATTGGCTCTAGAAAAAAAAAGGTTGTCATTGTTAAATTCATAATAATTAAGTTTCAGGTTCTTAAATTTTAAAACTCTTTTTACTACGTGTTTAATTTCTCGTCTTCTTAAGTTTATTGTTAATTTTAGTTTCCCGTCTTCTTAAGTTTATTGTTAATTTTAGTTTTAATCAATTATTTATTTCTATTAAAAAATCTTTTAATTTGGTTTTATGTGATTAATTGGTCAAATTGATTTAAGCCAATCCTTGTGCAAGCGATCTATAGTGATTGCCATTGGTATATTATTATTATTGGTCTTGTCAACTATCCAATTCTGCATGTTTTATCTATTTTAAAGGTAGCTCGGCCACTTAATATTATGGTCACTCTTTAGTGTAGATAATATCCTTTATTAAGGATAAAAAATAATTTTAAAAAAAAAAGAAAAAAAAAGAAAAGGTAACCCGAGCTCACATAACACCGAGCTCTCGTTTTTCTGTTCCGTGGAAGCACAAACAAAAATTTATTACATAAACAGATCTTACAACATTACCGCTAATCATACAAGAAGAAATAAACATTTCATTTATTTGACACGATGCTAGTTCAAACCCTGTATGCACAGGCAGTAATACTCAAAACACTATCAAGCCTTTGAACAATAAATTTTAACATTAATCTTTCTTTGAAGGGAGCTAGAAAGATCGCCTGCATTCAGGTGGAGCGCCTTGTGGGAAGCGTTTTAAGTCGGTACAATAGTTGTAAATCATGAAATATTTCTGAACCCATCTCAGACGTCTTCTGCTGGGAGCATCAAGCTCGTTAGTCTGCCATTCCGAGAAGGAATTGGATGACCTGGAATCAATGACGTTGAAGTTTCTGTAGTATGCTGTGAAGGGTGCCTTCGACCAATCAGTTTTCACCAACCCTCCTCTGGTGGCCCAGTCATCTGCATTCCAAAGGCTTGAGTATATCCTCATGGGTTGGCTCTTTGGGAATGGGACACCAATTGCTTCAGCGTTCTTGAATACTCTGATGGGAGTCTTGTCAACCAAGAAACTGAAAAATGGAGAAGCAATAATCCAATTAAATTTTTCTCTTTCATTTTTTGATGCAAGCGATATTCTATGCTAAACTTATTTAAACTACAGGGACGAGAGTTTGGAGTTGAGTACAGAGGAAGAGCACATTGCTACCACTCTAGCCAACTCAACTACACTAGTGAAACCATAAATAGAACTTAAACGTAGGGCATATATAAATGCATGGACTAAGAATTATTTCTTACATTATGTGTTGGGGCTTCCAGATGATGGAGTAAGTGTGGAAGTTTTTTGAGGGGTCAAACCAGAGATAGAACTGTTGCTCTCTATTTCCCTTGCCCTGGGTGAAAATATTGGTGTGTAAAATGTAAGGGTCACCGCTAACATTTCCCAAGAATTCGAAGTCGATTTCATCATGTGTAGGACCTTGAGAGGACAGCTGCATAAGAAAAAAACAAAGACAAACCGAAAGATGAAAAATTATTGTCTGTATATAGTAAAACAATTGGTCTTTTGTGCATGGAACATAGCTGAAACAAATTTTAAACCTCGAATGAATTTGACTTGTAAATTATGTAATAAGAATTCGGTGGCTCACTCTCGTGAACGTATAGTATTGTTACTGTTTGAATTTGATGCAAGCCATTAAGTCCAAAAAACTTGGGGAGATATTTTTTACAAAGACAAAAGTATCCATAATTCAAGTGGGCCAGTAGAATTCATGTCTTTTTATGGAAAAAAAGAAATATTCGTACAACATATATTTATCCTACATGAGAAATTAAAAAAAAATGCTATTAGCGGTCTAAACACGTTATCATGTACTCCTAATAAAATAACGAAGTTTCTTCAAAATATATCAGAATTAGTTAGATTTATACCATTTGATCCAATTTTTCTCTAAATCATGTAGTTAAAATATGTGACTTCTTCCAAAAAAAAAACATCAAAGAATAATTTAGAGTATATAAACATTTTGAGCATTAAAAGGATATTCACTTTTTTGGTGCTTTGAATGTTAGATGATGAATGTATTAAGTAAATACATGTATTGTAACTAAGTCAGTAAAAATTCACCTAAACATAACTTTTATTTATTGCCTACAATATCGTGAAGCCCACGTCACATGATAGAGAAAAAAAAAATTGAAAATAGAAAGAATGAGTTAGTATTTATATTACTTCCCCCACAATAAGGAGTACATATGTAAGCGTGTTATTATATTTTAGATGTATGAGTGTGTACGTATGTGTTGTGTGAGTGATATTATAATTAAGGCATACGTACGTAGTATGCGGTGACGGTGCCAGCAGAGTTGCCGGGAACAAGCTTAAGCTGCATATCAATCCTCCCAAAGAGGTACTCTTTTTTGGACTGAAACCCAGAGCCAGAAACTTTGTCTAAAGACAGAGAAAGAAGTTGACCTCCCTTGAATATTTTGGGGCGGTTGCCACCCCATGTTAGGTCAAAATCTTGGTAAAAGTTTCCATAAGTTGCTACTATTAAAGAGCTGCAAACCAATCCCACCAACAAAACCAAACTAGAAATCCCCATTTTTTGGAGAGAGAGAAAGAGAGAAAGGTTTAAGGACTGTTTTCAGGGTGTGTGTTAGGGTTTTAGAAAGAGGTGTATTTATATAGGAAAGGTGATGGAGTGAGGACGTAATGCTAACTGGCAAGGGTGGGGGACTTGTGAGAAAATATTAACTTGGAGGAGCCAAACCCCAAAGGCGATGCCAGCTAAGCACAAAATGAAAGCTGGAAACTTTTGTTTGGGCATTGAGAGGTGGCTGGCTTTCTAGGTTTTTGGGTTTGTTATTAATATTTGGTTGGTTGTTTGAGAGAGAGAGAGAGGAGATTTTTTTAGTATTTCGGAAATATGGTCTAGTATACTAAATGTAGTTATATAATTGGTTGAAAATTTGAAGAAAAAAAAAATCTTCAACTAAATGTATTATGATACTTAATGTATCGAACCGTGTTCTCAGCACTCTAAAAAAATTTCTCGAGAGGGAGATATATATTGCTAGCTATGGCTTAGCTAATAAATGTCTCCAGGATGAACGATGGATTCATGGGTGACAGCAGCCAGGTAGGACCTCATCTCTCTTTTGGTATGATTTAAATTTGGTGGTGGATGACAACTTGGTGTGGTATGGGAGAATAAAGTTTCCCTAATGTTCCTGGGACCATCAATCATGTATTGGGGCAGGGAGGGAGGAGGGGGCTTACCATTGATTAGGAATTTCACAGTTGGCAAAATGATATCTGAGTCACTACTTTTCATGTCATGAACATTCAACTTGAACCCTCGTCGACATCTCTTGAGTAATATAACAGCAAGTAAAATATAATAATAACCTTGAATATAAAACATTACTCGACAAGAACTCGAAATAGACTCGCATTATTCTCGAAGAGGGCTTGAGTTATTCAAGGATTATTCAAAGGGTTTTAATTTCAACTCGAACTCTCCTCGACATCTCTCGAGTAATGTAACAGCAAGTAAAATATATTAACTTTGAATATAAAACATTACTCGACAAGAACTCGAGTTATCTCGAAGAGGGGCTTGAGTTTTTCTCGAGGGGGTCTTGAGAAATAGGTGGAACTCAAATGATTTGAATTATAAGGTGGTTAAGCCTTTCCAGGGGCAAAATCCTAAGAGTATCAATTAACGAGTCTCTATCTCATTAGATGTTAATTGTATGCATCAACATTAGATTTTACACCAATGTGATTTCCAAATATAATTTTCTTATCGTTACTTTTTCAAATTTCTCTATGTTCATAAGTAACTGTATCAGACGATCAAATCACTTGATAATTAGTAAAGTGGTATAGATATATAGACAACCCAACAAGGCCACCAACGCTATGCAGTTAAGAAATTCAGAGTCCAATAATTGTATTTGGCTGTTTACAGCATAGGTTTGGCTTTTTTGTTTTTAATTAGGTGCTTGAAAGTGAACTTGAACCTAACGGACACTGATAAAGATATAGGATTCTATCTCATTGGCAATTATTGGTTTCAAATTCAAATGTATGACTTGTAGTTTCTCCTTGCTCTCTGGACAGGGATCATCTCTATTTTGTTATAAGTTTAAATACTATTATATTGGCATCCCAAAACTTCTATCTCATCCTCATTCGTGCATTTTTTTTTTCCTTTCCAAGTTTAATTATTTGAAACTGGCGACCATGGTCTTTGACAGAGAGGGAATGGGATTGCATGGTTTTTTTATTTTTTTAAAATTTGAGATATGGATAAGAGTAAAATGGGTTGAGACATGAAAATCTAAAGATTCTGACACCCAAACCTTATGTGCCTGTATGGCCACACTTTCCAAGTTGATGGTCCAACATTTGGCATGGAAAAATCTCCCAAGAGATCCAGGGAGGAAGACGGATCCTCCTTATAGGAATTTCAAGGATCTTCGAATTCAGTACGTCCATCGTTAATCGTGTGGTCAGAAATTATTTTAAATAATTGTATTTAAAATTAAACATAAACAGTATCTGACAAAAACTGACCGCACGATAAATGATGGATGCCCCAAATTCGATGATCTCTACCAAGTGGATCCGGAGGGGATCCTCTTCCGTCCAGGGAGTGTGGAGCCTCCATCAGCACTATCACAAGTTCCAAAGCAACAGTGGCAGTAGAGAATTCATGAAAAATCTTATTTTTTTAGAATGTTAAAGAGACTCTTAAAATAGGATTCTTCATCACTCTCCATAGATTCTCTGTCACTTCACAGTTTAATGTTAATTTTTGTGCCAATATTATAAAATATTGTGCAGAAAAAAGGTGGCAGAGAGTCTACATAGAGTTCTACTTTTGAGAGAATTTCCTTAGAGTATCTCCAAAGAAGATGTCAAAATCTTAGGTGGAATGTCAATATGCATATTAGACATCAAAAGTCTTTCCAACTGAAGTGTTATTTACTAACTGGATTTGAAAGCTTTGTGATTTTGAGTTAAATTTGGCATCAATTTCAAATTTATTTTTAATCATTTTTATGGTGAGTCCCTTATAGTTAATCATACAACTTGTAAATTTCATCCCAATTTTGAGAGAGTCCTGAGCATTTCTCTTTCATAAATAACAAATTTGATACTAAATTATTTTTTTTATATTTTAGTTAAAATATATCTATTGAATGCTGTGACATCCCACATCGCCCAGGGTAATGATCCTTAAATGTATATTCTCATCCCTACCTAGCACGAGGCTTTTTGGGAGCTCACTGACTTCGGGTTCCGTAGGAACTCCGAAGTTAAGCGAGAAGGGGGCTAGAGCACTCTCATGATGGGTGACCCACTGGGAAGTTGCTCGTGAGTTCCCAGAAACAAAACCGTAAGGGTGTGGTCGGGGCCCAAAGCAGACAATATTGTGCTACGGTGGTTGAACGAGCCCAGAAAGTGGTCCGCCCCGGGCCGGGATGTGACAAATGCAATAATATTACTTTGCTGAACTGATTAGCTGTTAAACATTTGCCCCCGAAAAAGAATAGCTGTTAAACATGTCTATTATAATTAACCTGCCTCCCTCACTAAAGTGAGAAGTAGGCCAGTATGATGTCCTATATATTCGCAATTCCTAGCCTTTATGGTGTTGCTCCTGAGTGTGCTTTAGAACCTTGAATAAGCCTGAGCTGGAGTCCTTTTCTTGGTGAATTATGTAATCAGTCATTTCCAACACAAATCAACGTAGTAATTTTTGAGAAAAAAATAAATAAATGCTGTAATTAATTGATATCGAATTGATCATTTTCCTTGTTCAATTCGTAGTTTAGCTCACGGAAGGAAAATGAGAGAAACTTACAGGTAATATGATATACATTTTGTGTTTGTTTGTTTTCCCAGTCTTAATATGTAGTTAAGTTACGTTACAAGAAATCTTGACTGCATGGATTATATTGCTTAACAACAAATTAGAGTTTTTCAAACTATCCATGCACACCATGAATGGCTACTGTGGATTTTTTTGACAACTTTTACATGGTGTTAACTCATTTAACAAATTCAACTCTAATCCAAACCTTAATAAGTTACTAGCTATGTGAATAATTGGTTCACTTAAGCACGCGTAAAATTAGGTCTAATATTAATCCTGGCCATCAATACATTGCTGATTTGGCAATTTTCGGGTAGTCGTATCAAACCTGGCCATATCTCTATTTATAAGCATCAAACCTGCCCCCAATGCACATATCATATGTTAATGAGTAATTTTATTGCTAACCTGCCACAATGTGAAATAGTTTAGGGGTAGTGTTATCCACATTTTTTTGACTTTGCACACACACTTCTCAATTTTCAATCGTGTGATTGAATGAATTGAAGATGATCAAAGAATATAAATTAACAATAGATGTGTGAAAGGTAAAAAGATGTGTATGGATAGCACCACCCATAGTTTAAATAAAAGGCATGCACCCTCCATACTCAAAACACTACCAACTTACTTTTTAAACATGTAACAAAGTCAGAGAGACAAGTCATTGGCCCACTCCTAACCATACCGACATTATAACAATTTAACCACTTATTGCTAAGTGTGAGTTTTATCGCAAAATGCATCGGTGGTACTAGAAGTGGAACCATGCACTTATATATTGTATTTTATTATAATTCCCGATGTGAGACTCATTCTCGACACTTTATTCATGATGATTAGAGTTTATTTCTAGAATGGAGAGTGATATGAATTTGAGAGCTTGCAGGAAAAAAAATTCGGGTTATAGCTGAACTCACGTCAAAACCTTAGGTGGTGTAGTAAACATTAAAATTTTAATAGAAAAAATTCTGCCCTAAATAATCACATCATATTACGGTAAGTAAAGCATTCCATATTAAAAGAGGAGAGAGATGTCTTCAATATTGGATCGAGAGGTGTCAATTTGTTAGCATTTTAGAAAGAGGGAGACAAGCGCCAAGGGATGGTGGTTGCATGTCCGCGTGGCTTTGTTTTATAAGTTCCCTTTAAAAGAGTTCGGGGATACATATTCCAATCTTGGTGACCGTAGTATTTTCAGTTTTGTTCTATAAAATATGTAATTTTTTTTGTGGGGGGTGGGGGACAGAATATGTAGTTTGATAAGAACTCATAAATTTAAAATGGGACAAATGATTAACGCTTTAGTTAAGGAATAAGCACCTTCTTAGCAAATAATTATGCTGGATTATTCTCCATAGTAGCCTATCCATTTCTTAATACCTGTAGTGGGAGAGTGGGGCAGTGGCATTTTTGAGTGGGTGAGGAAATCTGCAAATGCATGCATGAGATTTCTGTATCTGTAGTAAAGACGGGAATTGCATGAACTACACGATGGGGAGAGAGAGAGAGCCACGGACTCCACCAACCCAAATTACTCGAGAAAGCTAGCAAGAGCGGCGGTGCATAGTTAATGCTTATTAGGAGCGGGTTGGGGTATATGATTCATGAAGATTTGTTTGTTGAAAGAAATTAATAAAAGAGATCATTCCTGCAAATTTTCCAATTCGGATTCATACATTACACCCGTGGTTTCAATGATTTGAAATCTTAAACACACCCTCAAAACAAATGCTAAGGAGACATTTCTCTACCCGAGAAATGCTCAAGAGACTTTCTCAAAATAGGATTCTCCATGGACTTTCTGTAACCACCCACAGTTTAACGTTAATTTATGTGTCAACATGATAAAACATTGTATCAAAAACATGAAGTGACAAAGAGTTCATAGAGAGTCTCGTTCCACCCTCAATCCAATATTTAGATATTAATGAAAGCCCTTTGACCGATCGACCACTTTCAAACTCATATAAGAACTATGCTCTCCATTGCTCTATGAGAAGAGAAACTATTTGAATTCATAAACATAAAACTAAGGGATTCAAAAATGATAAAATTTAAAATTTGCACGAGAGAAACTTGGACCAAAGCTAGGATTTTTAAATTGAAATATAGTAGTTCCTCTATTTGAATTCATAAACATAGAGACTTATAAATGTCTTGTGAGTCTGAATTTACTTACCACCCAGGCACCCATATTAGGTGGCAAGAGTAAAGACTACCATAAGAGCGCACCGCATGTTGGTAGTTTAACTATGGCTAATAAATTTAATTTTTACATAGGTCAAATTCTTTTCATGGTCTTTGTGGGGACATCCTAACTTTGACTCCTATGGATGAAAAAAAATTGTTAATAACGTGAGTTAAAGTGTGGGGATAATGTTAGGGAGACGAAATATTTAAACAAAATTTTAAAAACTAAAGACATGGAAGTTGATGATTGGTTTATTACTTAACTGTTGATAAACATACTCATATCTATTGGTGACACATTATTTAATTTACAAATTTAGTCTTTCTAGCATAAGGATTCCAGATCCAGAAAGAGGTATGGCTCATCATGTGTGTCGACTTACTCCAAAGCGAAACTTTTCCTAAATAAACCTATCAAAAATCCTAACTTACGTTCTAAAGGTCTAATTGTCGAACCGTTTTCGCCTAATTATAGTTAATGCATCTATTAGTTTATTCGAATTTGATGTTCTTTCAGATGGTCAAGAAATATACACAGTTGTCTTATTATATTATATAAGAGGAATTAAGTACATTGGACAACATCATTTGTCCTATATGTTTTTAATTACTTTTCTTAATCTATTTTCCCCATCAATTTTTCTGCTATGTTCTCTCATTTTGTTTTCAATTTTCTTACAGTATTGGTTGTTCAAACAGTTTACACTTCCTTCAGCTTTCAAAAAGAAGATTAAATTTCTCCCTTCTCTTCGATCCTTAGCACAAGCACTGAGTAAGCAAGTTACCTCTATCTTCTCATTTAAAAAGAAAATACTTCGTTCGTAGGCATTCTACATCCTCATAATTACATTTTATTTTATTGCATATTGATATTGAATCTTCTTGGAAATGCCCTTTTTTTTAACTTGCTGAAAATGCCTTTGTCAAAATTTTAAGGCCTTTTCTTTGTTCATCTCATCTTCCTCCTTTTCTTTGTCCAATTATCAAGCAGTTTTTTGTTTTTATTGCTGTAAAGACTTTTTATCAGATTATATATCCCTATGTCAACTCTTTCTAATTTAAATGCACTCATTTAGTCACTCACATTGTATCGGATAGAGTAAATGAAAAAAATGGAAATGCTGATTCTATATGCACCTTGATATCATAAATAAACTGTCTTAGCTTTGGTTATATGTTCTACTATTTTGAGTTAAATTCGACAAACCATCCACACTAACAGCTCCCTTTTTCAAAATTTGTAGAAATCAGCCGCCAATCCTTGCAATGAAAAATTGAGAACAGAAAACACATCTACATAATGAAGATGAAGATGAGCCTGAGAACAGTGAAGCAGGAAAATATTAAAGCATCTACATAATGAAGATGAAGATGAGCCTGAGAACAGTTAAGTAGGGAAATATTAAACAGTCTTAAAACCCGCAGCATCGCGTGGGCGTTTTTACTTGTTCTCCAAAAGTGAAATGGAAGAGGCCGTTGCAGACAGTGTTTGTGAGCATCTACTGTAAAATCCCAAATACACAAATGCGTATTCGACGATAGAACATAAAACCAGTAAATCCGTCAAATCATTTCGACATCTGGCATAGCTGATTACTAGTCCAGTAGAGGCTAAGAAATGTGAAGACATGCAGAGTAAGCCAACTTTGAGCCCCAGCAGAGCCCTTTCTTCCAGCCTTCTAGGAGTATAAGCCCTCAGTTTATACTTACATAAAAACACACCTGCCCCTTCTTTGTAAATTTCTGTTGGAAAAGATACAGTCTAATTGCTATATTAATCACATATAAAATCAAAGAATAGTTTGTGCAATACTCAACGAAAAACAATGTCAAATGCACATGAAAATGGATTTAAAAAATCTGAAAATTGGTCGAGGCAAATGTTGAATGTTTAAAATAAGTTTACGCCCCATTACAGTGCTCATGGTTGGTCGGCGTTTGTCTTTTAGGTCCTTGGTAATAGTAGCAGTCTAAATCATAAGATTTTAGTGAACCACGATTGTGTTGAATACTCTGTCAACTATGTGTATGAATATGTGAATGTGGATGTAATTTCTACTTGCAGGAGGTACTTTATCGTAGGCTTTTGATACTCTGTCATATTGCTCGGGATACCCTTTTTAGCTTCTAGAATCTATTTCTTAGTTCAAGATCCCCCTTAATAACTAGAATCAAAGAATTAGTAGATCTGTTCCACCCAAAATGGAAATGAGCTAGGATTATGAACTTATAATCTATAATCTAATGATCAAGTTGTTGGTTCCATGATTATAAGTTCATTCCATACCGGACTTGACCGGAATAGGGTTATATACATTTTAAAAGGGTCTGAATTAGGTGATTTTTTTTGGGTGCCTTTGGTTGTTTATACATATGCAGGCGTGTGGACTATACTAAAACTAACTCAAAAATATTGAAGCAAAAACTAATTAAAACAAAAGTTAAAACAATTCATAAAGCGGGAGCCTCAAATTATGATTCCGAATGCATGCAGCAAAACGCAGTTTGAGTCCCCTTGACCAATTAAACATATATGCAGATGACAGATTACAGATAGTTATTACCAACTTAACAAACTCCCCTAGTTTAGAACACGAATCCTAACCATAACGTCGTGGTTAAAGAGCTAATGCAACCGTGTACCAAATCGAACAGCGTTTCTAATCTTTCGAACAGCGTTTCTGACAAAATTCTTTCTTCTCAAGAGGATATATCTTCTTCACCAATATAATCTGTTTTCAACTTTTCATAATCTGTGAGCTAATCCGTAACTTCCAAACATCGTCTCATCTATATCTGTAAAACAATACGAAATAACAGACAGGCAAATTTCAATCAAAGATCACTATATGGATAAAGCAATCAACAGAGGTAAGCTAGGGAATTAAGTTTCCTTATTTTATTTATAATTTATTAACAATATACCATATATTACACCATGTTTTCTTCTCAGTTTGTCATATTTTCTTCCAAAACCACGCCAATTCAAATGGCTTCCCATATCATTAGTGCCCTTATGCAGCAAGAACTTGCATGAATGCTGTAGCTTTCGCACAAAGCATATGGATGTACTGTACGAGAAAATATTCAGCAAACAATGACAGCTCTCAACAGAGTTAAAGGCCGGATTTGAGTAAACTACCTACATTTATGTGCCACAGTGACTAAAGTACTTTAAAAAAAAGCCCATCAGGCATCAGGTAAGCCTGTGGAATGGAATCTACCAGGAGCCTAACGTGCACCATCTGTAATCGTTTAATTTGAAAGGAGTGATCGAGTATCAAACATACTGCATTTCTACCACATAAAAGTCCTTGACGTACTCTGGTGAAACTACCAGATGATGAACTACAAACAAGAATTCCACAATGAAAAATCTTTCAACTAATGCTAGGCAGATTATCTTAACCATCACCAAATAATGATTCCTAACAGTGGACGACATGTTTCAAGGCTTCACCAGGATAAAATATGTCCAATATACCATAAGCATGACACTCCAAATAATCAAATTCTTTCCAAAGGGAAATAGAAGAGGCCTGTTTGGACAATGTTTGTAAGTTTGTAACCAAAGACCGTGAAAAGAAAAAAAAAATAAATACAGAAGTACCTACTAGATGATAAAACCAGTCAATAATCTGACTATCAATTTTAACATCTGGCAATAGCTTACTAGACTCTTAGTACTCCCTATTTCTCTTCTATATCTGCCAAGAGCCATTTTCATACTATACACTATTTGTCCACCAACGTCTGATGCAGTAACAGTAGAAAGTTCAAAATAATCAAGTAAAAGAAAACAATCTCCAGTCTCCAAATGGAAACAGCTTGACTGATCACAATAAACATCATCTTTGCCACATAACATACAATCTTGCTAAGATTCCTATCGCTCTTCCACACTCCACTGTCAAAAGCTGCCTCTTTAGCAATTAAATCATTGAGAAAATGGATCATACTCAGTACTTACTCCTAACAGTAGTCTTCAACCGAATTACATAGCGTACGACAAGACAGTTCAACAACAACAACAACAACATATCCCACTAATGTTAGTCACGAATGTCTTATCAGAAAGAAAAAAAATGTTTGTCATGGATGTGATTCTATTTCCCAAGAAACTAAGAAATGTGAAACATGCAGAGTAGGTTAACTTTGACAATAGAGACAGAACACATAATCTTTTTCATGTTTGGGCATAACATTTGTTGAGAAGTCATGTAAATAACAACTAGTATCAGAAGAACATAAAAATAATAAACCAAAATAGCGATGAAAAAAATAAAAAAGGTAGAAAGAGAGAGAGGTTTATCACTTTATCTTAATCAACTGGACACCGTCCCTAACAACATGCATTCAAGACAGCTAAATAGAGTAATCAAAATTGGATGGGAATACAGAACAATTATCTGCCACCAAATGGGAATCACAAACATAATTCAATAATTCCGCATCTCTTCAAAATAAAAATGACCTTCAAATTGCACACAGCTAGAAAAAGCAATGCTTAACTATGTGGGAGAGATGTTACCTCTGAGCTCAAATCCATGATGGCATCCTTAAGAGAAACAAAGCTTGGAATATGGACAAATGCTTCAACCATTGATGGTATCCCATCAACTTCAACCGCAGCAGAGCCTTTTTTTCCAGGAGTATAAACCCTCAGTTTATACTTGAGTAAAAACACCACTCGGCCCTTCTTTGTAAATTTCAACAATTGAGTAGCAGAAGAACTAGTTCTGTACCCAATCACTTGCTGCATGACAAGCTCTTCGGCCCACGATTCCTTAACGCCATAATCCTTCATCACCCAAACATTGATATCACTCATCGAGATAACGCATACGGAGAGGCAGCCTCTCAGTACTGCGAGGCTAACAAGACGCTTTCCCAAAGAACAAGGCGGTAATGGCAACTCTTGGAAACACTCACTTCCAACATCAAAGGCACAAATCAATACAGAATTGTCGCTACGAGCAATCCAATGAAGAAAACCGTCATGATAAACCCCATACGATTGGTACCCAAAAGGGAACACAGAATTCCCAACATTTCTCCAACTTCCAGTACCAACAGTCAAAACCATTACCTCCCATTCATTCGACTTCAATCCGTTACTCGTAGATGCAACCACAACTAATTTATAGACACCATCGACTGGACTAAACCCAAACCCATAAAGAAACGGAAAAGCAATGTCCTTGGGAAATCTTGGAAGAGTTATGGACTCACCAATAACGGGATTGGAGATGTAAAACCGGCCGCGGTTAAGCCTATCGTATACGCAGAGGAAGCCATTGCAGGAACCCACAATTTGCACACCGAAATTCGGGACATTGGGGCCTTTGGGAAGCTTGATTACGACGTCGTTCTTGCCTGAGGGTTTGTCGAGGTCAACCAAGAAGAGGCCGGTGGTGTTGGGGTTTCGGGTGCTGCTGTTTTGGAGCAAAAGGCAATCGGGTGTCTGTGAAAGTAGGTACTTGGTGAATTGGGGGTCCGAGAGCGATCGGCGCCATGACTTGCACACGCAGCGGCATTGTATCAGAGCTTTGATTGGGATTTTGCCAAAGATCTCGACTGTTATGTGGTTTGGGAGTTGGAGAATGTGGGGCTTCTTCTCGTTTCCTTCTTCCTGTTCATCTTCTTGCTTTGGCGGTTCGGCGTCGGAGTTGGTTGGCGGGCTGGTGTGCGTGGGTTTGATTTTCTTCATGGCTGGAGATGTCATGGAAGCCTGAATTGTACACGTTGCTTTTTTGGTGCACTTTAGAGCAAGTTTAAAATATTCATAATATTTCGAAATTTTTGTGTTTTTTTATTACCGATATTTTCGATATCATCGATATTTTCATCGAAATTTTCGTATTTTTTAAATTTCTATATTTAAGAAAAATACCTAGGGGATTCGAACCCCTCCCATTTTACTTTTTCAACACCTTGACCACCATATCACTTATATTTTTTGTGAAAATATGCTAAAATATTTACATATTTTCTACACTCATAATGTTTGTCAACTTGCTATATAATCAACTTAAATCAGTTAAATCCATCATACAGTGCATTTCCGTCCAATTTTTTATGATAAATTAATAAATAATTGACTAAATAAACATCCTGCAAAGTTTCAATAAAAATTTCCAAGTTTTTCTTACAATTTATGTGGTTTTTATTCAATTTTTATCGATATCGATAATATCCCGAAATTTCTGTGTTTTTGAACTATCAATATTTCCGATATCATCGATATTTTAGACCTTGCTTTAGAGTAAGTCCACCCATAAAACTTTGCGCCAGAACCTAGCGCATTTATCAACTCAAGTGAACAGTAATAGATCACAGTAAACAGTAATAGGCCAAAATATTTTCACTCCTAACAAAAAAAAATTACCTAATCAATTTTATTAAAATATTATTACTTTTTATTATAAAATAATAAAAAATAATTATTTTATTTTTAATTTCTGACTTTAATCTCTGTAATAAAAAATACTCTTTGCAGCTTCTTCTTTCCCAACCTCACTCCCACACTCTGAAGAGCATTGTGAAAACCTCCATCATTCTCTCTATCTCTCTCTCTCACTAGTTCGTTGGGCCCCAAGAGAATGGACGAGGAGGCGCAGGTGAAATTCCCAAGTGGCGCCACTACCATCGCCGCCACTCCCGCCGCCTCAATTTCAAATCTTTTGATTTTATTTTGTAAAATCCGGTGCTGATTTTCCTTGTTTTGTTGGTGATGGTGCAGAAAATGGTGGCTCTAAAGAAGGCGTCAGAGCGTAAGGCTTTTCGGTACCAGCACGATCTACAATTTACGGAGAAGCAAGTCATGTTCCGAAACGAGACAGAAATTGTCGTCGGGCAACGCCCATTCCGGAGACCCTACCTGTCGCAGAAAAAAAAAAGTGGATGATGTCACGCTGGCGTTAGATATACCAGTCCCAAGGTCTGTTAATTCTGGGCTGGGTGCCAACCAAACTGCTGGGCTGGAGAGGCTTCCCTAGGTGCCGAGCCACTTTTTTGGCTGGGTGCTGGCCTATTCCACCCCCGGAGCGCAAGGCTTTTCGGTACCAACACGATCTGCAATTTACGGAGAAGCAAGTCATGTTCTGGAACGAGACAGGAATTGTCGTCGGGCAACGCCCATTCTGGAGACCCAACCTGCCGCAAAAAAAGAAAAAAAGTGGCTGATGTCACGCTAGCGTTAGATAGGCTAGTCCCAAGATCTGTTAATTCAGGGCTGATCTAGAGACCAGCTTGGGCTGGGTGCCAACCAAACTGCTAGGCTGGAGAGGCTTCCCTAGGTGTCGGGCCACTTTTTTGGCTGGGTGCTGGCCTATTCCACCCCCGGTGGAACTGCTCTTATAATGTTTGGAACAATAACTGCTTTGTTGGGTTTTCAGTTGAGGAAGTGGACGAATTTTTAATGGAAAAGGATCAATATATTTAGGTAAACGGTCAGAAATTATTATGTTTTTTAAAAGTATCTCTTTTTTTAGCCATTAAAAGTTTAGAAAACTTCATTTTAGTCCTTAGCAAAGATTACTTTTTGATTAAAACCATGAGTAAGATCAAAATCTAATTTTAGTCCCTTGATACATTAATAACCTCATTTATTAATTATATTTTTATTTTTTAATTATTTATCTTTTTCTTTTCTAATTTCTAATGTATTTATTTTATTTCATTATAATTTTTATTTTCATTTCATTCATTGTAATATATTTTTGTTGTGAACATTTAGATAAACTAATTTTTGTTATACAATATATTTCGATGTACTGTAACTTTCTCATTTAGGTATATTAAATTCATTATAATACATTTCGGTGCATACATTTAGGTATACACATTTTGGTACTAACATTTCGGTGCATACATTTAGGTACATACATTTCGGTACTAACATTTCGGTGCATACATTTCAGTGCATACATTTCGGTACACACATTTAGGTACATTAATTTAATATTAATACATTTCAGTGCATATATTTAGGTACATACATTTCGGTGCATATATTTAGATACATACATTTCGGTGCATATATTTAGGTGCATATATTTAGGTACACACATTTCGGTGCATACATTTCAGTATACACATTTAGGTACATTAATTTAATATTAATACATTTCGGTACTAACATTTAAATATATTAGTTCAATATAATATATTTCAGTACACACATTTCGGTACTAACATTTAGGTACATTAATTGAGTCTTTCAAGTTTGAAGAATGTTAAATAAAATTAATAAATTAAAAAACTCTTCTTTTGGTAAAAAAATAAATTAAAATTTGTGTATTAATAAATTTAAATATTTAATGGGAGATATTAAATAAAATACACATTAATTATTTTGAATTAAGGACACATTAGGGACTAAAAATCAATATTCAATCTAACATCAGGTTTTTTTTAAATTTTAATCTTCTTGAAGGATTAAAGTTCAAAAACCCCTTAAAAGTTTCTCTAAAATCCTCCGTTCCTCTCAAATATTCTGTTCCTTATTTCACAAAATATTCAGGGGAAAGTTCCTGATTTTTCGTGTTTTAAGAGATTTTCTTTGCAGTCTCTACTTTTAGGGGAGTTGTGCATCCCTGTAAACCTAGGGTTCCTGTAAACCTAGGATTGTGGGCATTCCAGTCCAATTTTGGCACTTTTTATTATGGATTTTTGTTAAGGGAACTTTAACGAAAAGCTCCCGGTACTGTTTATTTTAACGAAAAATCACATTTTTACACTAAAAAGTCAATAATGATACTATTCACTTTACCCTTTATTTTGTCGTTATCGTTAAAACTCAAAGTTTTCAAACTTTTTTCATTAGTTTTCCTTTTTGTTAATTTGAACGAAGCCCTAACAGTTTGGTTTTGTGGTGAGTTGTGGTGCTTTGTCAGGGCTTTCCCAGCTATAAAGGGATTTTGCGTTTTGCTTCCTCAGTTGATAAATCTAAGATTTGGTAGCAGCAAGAACTCTACTGTTACTCTTTGGGTATGTTTTCTGTCCTTCTACTTTTTCCCAGTTTGAATATGTATTCATAGTTGTCGAATTAAAACGTATCCGTAATTTTTGGGAAGAGAGGAGTGATACATATTAAACTTAAGCATCTTCCTTTTGTATGTAATTTGGTGTAGACAAGTAGTTTTTGATGTTTTGGTAGGTGTTGGAAAAAAAGATGAAATTGTTTATCGCTCAATGCATAGTTAATCTTAAAATATGGTTTATTAAATTGGTTTGATGATATATAGGTGGTTGCAAATTAGTGATGTCAATTCTTACAAGGAAGAGGCCAATGAGAGACTTCAAGAGGCTGCAACAAGACCCGCCTGCAAGGATTAGTGGGGCGCCTCAGGATAACAATATAATGTTGTCGACGAGGTTAGTTATTTTTTAGGCTTTGCTTCTGCAAACGTGAACTCTTTACATGGATACCAAATTTTATGTTAATTTTAATTGTTATATATCAAACTCCTCTGCACAAACTCTGTGTATTACAACAATTAAAATTAGAACTTGGATGAAATAGGCTCCATCCAGCAAAACTCATTCCCTAACAATTATAATTAGAACCGAATTTGATAATCACTTCAAAACCTTTATGTTTGGCTATAAATCATTTGGAGTAAATCTCTTGGTGTCATTCTAAATAGACTGGAAATATGTCTTATGCAAAATTTACGTTGATGTTTATCAATGGAAATAAGTTTTGAAGTGATTACCTTTCTTTATACAGGTTCTCTTCACAAAGAAACCTATGTTATAGTTTCACTTTTATTTGCTTTTGCACGGGGGGATATGTCTGGGCATGTTATTGGCGTGTCATTACTCACTAAATTTTTTTTTTATCCTTATCTTCTATATTAATATCACCATTTTGTTTGGTGCTCAACGAGTGGTTTGGCAGATAATAGATAAAGGTTTTAATGCATTCATTTGATGTTATTGCAAATCTGCTACATTCTTCATGAAGTCTAGTTTACAAAACTAGAGCCGTTTAAGCACAAGGTGTCCCAGTTTATAGCTGAGGTATTATAAAATTTAAAGAAGGTCAATTTAATCATTGCTGATTCTTAACATTTAACTATCAGAGCTTGAGTTTATAATATGTCATTTTCAGTACAAGACAATGCCAGTTGTCATGAAATTGCTGCAGTAAGGATGGATGCAAAGCTAAATGTTCCTGGGTGGTTTTGTGAACAAATATTTGGCGTCAGGTTGGCCTAATTTTTTCAAGTTATTTGTCTTTTGGCCTAATCTGTACTTGCTATACCTGCTCCTCTCTCTGCAGAGTGTTTGTATAGAAACCTGGAAATATCGGTTATAATTTCCAGTGTGAATGAAATAAAAAATAACATCTTATTGAAGGATTTAAAATTTAAGGTTCATTCCGAACCTCGCCATCTTAGCCTTTTACACACTATCCTATGCATCTCTTTGGAAAGCTTTCAAGTTTTGTGCAATTATTTTCTTAATAGTATCAGAATTGAGGTATGCATGTATTCATTTTCTTCTTTACATTTTCTTAGTTTCTATTTATTTCTGTCCCATGACAAGTTGATATGTATGCCCACTTTTAAAAAGGAGAAGTACCTCTTGGTTGTAGTTGCTTTTGATAATTAGTAATTATATTAAAGTGGGCTTCCCTTGCGTTTTTAGTTGTGTGAAAGTTGATTGTTCCGGAGTAAAAGCGAGTTGAAATTGTGTAATTAGATCATATAATTTGAAATGTTTGTTCCAAGTGTGTGTATTTTGCTTTATATACCGAATAACAGTTTGGTTTGGGTGATTATCTGCGGTTTTGTATTAATTAAGAAGAAGGTTAAGTTTAATCAATGTTTTAAAAAACTCGCCTCGGGGCGCGCCTAGGGCGCCTTTGAGGCTGGGCGCCATGACAAACGCCTCAATTTTGCTGGAGTGGGCGAAAGGCTTCGCCGGAGCCGCCCAGGCACCGCCTCTGTGGGTTTTTTTTTTTTTTTTTTTTTACTTCCAAACCCAAATTTTGGGTAGAATTTTAACTGCCTCATACCTCTTCCTTGCACTTTTGTCTCTATGCCTTTTTTCTAATTTTTATTTTTTATATAATGGATGTATGTGCTGTCTACGTGCATTGTTATATGTGTACTCATTGTGCTTTTTATCCGCTATTTTATACATATATAATATAATATATGTATATATATGTGTGTGCTCAGGTGATTATTGATTAATAATCTTCTTCTTTTTAATATAATATATGTGTATGCTCAATGTATATATTAAAAAATTTAGGTCCTGTGAGGCTTCGCCTCACGCCTAGGTTGGGCTTCCCCTCGGCCGCCTCACCCACGCCTCACGCTTTTAATACATTGAGTTTGATATGTATCATTTGAAGAGCAATGCTTATTAATCTAACAATTCTATTTGCCAACAATGGTTTTTACTTACTTGAATCACTAGGGTTTGTGTTTTTTTTTTTTTTTTTTTAAGTTTGATTTTGTGTTAAGCTACAATGTTATGAAATTCGTTGTTCTAATTTTTAGATTTTGGGGTTTTGCAAGAAGTGCTAATGTACTGATTTTCTGGAATTTTTAGTCTTTGCAGGGTTATTCTGGCTGGTGGAACACCTTTTCCATCACTCTCTAGGTATAATTATCTTGATGTTTTTCTATTTCCAAGTTATATATATTGAATTTTAAAGGCATATAAACTTAAATTGGTATTACTTGGTAGGAGGCTACTGCTTATTCTTGGACCTGGAGCACTCATGTGTAGGAATGGGCAATGGTTATGACGGGCGGATAACTGCGGTTATTTATCCATAACCGTTTATGCTCATACCCGCATAACCGTTTACCCGTTGGGTAATTACCTAAACGGTTATACCCATACTCATAACAGTTTATAAACGGTTAACCATACCCATAACCGCATACCCATTTACCCATAACCGTTTAATATCCATTTACCCATTTATCTTTTTTAGGTCCTGTTTATCTTCTTTTTTTTACGATTTCCTTTTTTTTCACCCGTCTACATGTTTTTTTAACAACTTGAAAATTTTAAAAAAAAATGTCATAATTTTTTTTTTTTTACAATTAAACACCGTTATAGGTACATTCATTGTACATTTTAGTATTTTAATTTTTTAAGTCCTTATATCATTCCAATAATTGAAATAATAGTTTACGGACGATATTTCTAACAATTACCAATGAAGGTAATATAATATTTGCTAAGTATTCTTAGGGTACGAAACCTGTTTAGAAGACAACCCATAATGTAAAGTATTAACATAATATATATATATATATATATATATATATATATATATATAATGAGCTACATTATATTATAATTAGCTATATAAACCATTCACTATAATCAATAGCATTGATCTAAGTTTTGTCCGATAGAAAACATGGTTTGTGTTAATTTTACATATATAAAATAAATGGGTAAACGGTTACCTGTTTATAACCGCGGTTAATACCCATAACCGCCCATTTAAATTTTGTGGGTAAACGGTTATACCCATAACCGTTTATTTATCTAAACGGTTACTCATAACCGTAACCGTTTAATTTAAATGGGCGAATAACCGTGGTTGCCCATAACCAATGGGTATTTGCCCATCCTTACTCATGTGTGACCTACTAGGTTAAGCATGCTCAATCCAATGTGTATATAAAATGATTAGGTATGAGCTGTATTTTTTACTCAATGAGGTTGTTACATAGTTTGCCAATGTTAATTTTATTTTCTTCATGTTAACGAAGAGGGCAAATTTCAAATTGGTCCAAGTATTTGTTGAAGTTACTACTTTTTTTTTTGGGTAAAAGTGCCAAGTAGTTTTAATTTTATTTTGTGTCTTTGTTGGGGATTTATGATTTATGTTGAAATGGATGGTGGGTAAATTGGAAATTTTGCAGTGGTGCTAGCCTGTGGTGGGGAACTTGCTGCAGTTGAAGGAGAAGAAGCTGTACAATACGTTCACTAGGTGGGTTCAGGAGTACACCATCAAGAGATACATAATTATATTCTGGTTGAAAGCGAAGAGATACATACACATAATTAACTCTACTGCACTAAACTACTATCTTTCTACGTCCTAAGGAGGGAAACCCTGCTAGTGCAATCGATATCTTCTTCTCTGACCCAGATTCGATCTTCGTCAGGCACAAGAACAGAACATTTGCTTAAGTGGGTGATGCAGAAAGTAGGAAATCCGGCTCTAGTCTTTGTAGCAGTATACCACAAAAGGGACACAGTGGTTTTAAGGATACTTGTTGATGTATATTTAAACTAACCTAAATAATAGATTAATTTAAACCAAATTAAACTCGCAAGCGCACGAATCAATTGTAGAAATATATGCAAATACGAGGTCGATCCCACAGGAATTGCTTTTAATACCAATTCAACCAGCTGATTACATGAAACTTAACTCAACTAGGAAACAAATGATTGATCAATTGATTATGACAAATAATTAAAATTTCAAATTAAAATCAAACTAGGAATATGAACATAAAATAAAAACACACACACAACGATGAAAGTTCAAAAGAAATTAATGTGATGGAAGCCTAAGGTCATGAATCCGCCAATAACAATCCTATTCCCTTTTCGTCAAGCCAATTACTATGCCAACATTTAAGGTTGTTCTTTCTAAGATATGAATTAATCCTTGGTCAGGCATCAACTCGTGTGTCTATATGTGATAACTATATCCTATTGGTTAGGCATACAGTTAAACACATAAAAACTCATTAAGCACTGAAGAATAATGTCAACCAAGTAAGACTAGTTTGATATTGGTCATCCTCACTAGTTTGTCTACTCTCCTTAATCTTAGTTCCAATAAACCTAATTGATATTGATTATTCTCTCAGATTTATCTAAATATCTAGAAACAAGTTCACAATGATGGCCAGTCACAAGAACATTCGAAACTAAAATAGATTAAGCACAAAGATTAAGAACTAAACATGGCATATAATCAGATAATAATCAACAAAATACTTCGGGAATAATCATGTCATGGCTTCATCATAAACCTTAGAAAAGTAGTTTAGTTACACAGTCATAATAAAAAATCACCAAAGAAATCATGGAAGAAAATACAACCCGGAAAAGAAAGGTAAAACACGCTAGCCTTCCTCCCTTCCCTTTGAACCACTTCTTCTCTCTATTCCCCTTTTTTTCGACATAGGGCCCTCTACTTATTCTAATAAAACCCTCAAAAGTCTGATAAAAACTATCCTAAAAGAAAACAAATTCCTAAATAATCAATGAGATAAACTAGGAAGGAATCCTTCTTGACTTGCGAAACATGGCATCTGATTTGTACGCCAGATTTGGGGTTGATTTCCTTTCTGGAAAATTCTGCAAAAATATGGAAAACGTAGCTTGATCTCTTATCTTTCCAAGCATATATCGCACGCTGCTAGGAAAAATCGGGAAAGGCTCTAAATCTTCATTCTCCCACAGCTGCGCAGTTCTGACGGGAAAGTTACTCATGCGAGATTGATTTGTAAAACAGGAACGTTTGGCTCCATGGGAAATTATGAAATTTGGACACAATGATCTTCCACCTCTTAGCTTCCTTCTCCATTTGGCCTTGCATTAAAACTCCTTCGGAAAGTCGAATTATCGCCAAAAACGTCCTGCATGCGCAGATTAACTGAAACAGAGAAAAGGAAAGTAATAAGGCTCTTTTAAGACCAATTCCTTGACAAAACTTAAAGATAATGAACATGAAAATGTGATAAATAATGCACCTATCACTTGTAGCAAAAGACGATGCAGCCAAAGATTTGAAATTCAAAGGAAGACCGGCGGTTGCAAACATAGTCGCTGGTGCCAGGTTGGAAGCTCGTCTATGACAGCACGTGCAAAACCATGTCGGAGTAGTAGGACAAATCTGCATAGAAATGGAACAACTAACTAGTTTGTGGCCCTTTCTGCTGCAGAAGGCAACTTCTGGAGGTTCAAATGGAACTGATGCTAAACAATAGCTGCACGTCTCTGCTGCTATGCATTTACTGGACTTACATAAAGTAATAATTGTTCCACCCGAGACTTTGCTTAGTAACAGGATCAGTCTTGCCTAATCAGTAGTAATTTTTGCTTAAAACAATGGAGCATTGGTGTAACAACCCATCCTTGAATTATAGTATTTCAACTATTACCCACAAAATTCGTCTCTCTACAGACATATCGAAGTTTGCAATGTCAAGATCTTCACCGCAACTCCAAGCAAGCCAAACCCAATATTGTCCCTGTAGATTGCAGCGCCAAATAAACCGTGAGAGCTTACTCAGATTCGTAACCTCCAAGTCAACTGTCAGCCCAAATAAAGCTCCCATAAGTTAAACTCAGCAGCGAGACTCACATGTGGCCAAATTGGCAGAAACCCATAAATCAATTTACCACCAAAATCTCTTAAAACACCAACTGCTTCAATAGCATTAGCATTCCCCTTCAATAAGAGGAGCTTCTCAATGGAGCAAAGAATCATTCCTAAAAGGGAAATAAAACTTGTTTAAGTCGTATGCCCCAAAAAATAGAAAACTCTGCACGTGCTAACCCGAAAATTAAGCATTCTAGCCTTCAATAATGGTTCATGAAATAAGGAAAACTAAGTTCAGAAACAGCAGCAAATCAAACAAGGATTGAATTCAAAACCAATTACCTAGTGACAATGAATCGTCATATAAGCTAAAACTTTTAGTAATATAAAGGGCAATTCCAAACCAACAAAGCTCTCTGCTTTGCAAGAGTGGGGGAACAAATTGGCAAGAGTAAATATAAGTATATAAGAAAATTGCAAATAGCAAGAAAAACCAATTTATCACATTAGCTTTGGCATATATTACCTTTGAGCTCTAGCCTGCGATGACATCTCTAAGTTGAACAAAGCTTGGAATATGAACACACTCATCGATCAATGATGGTATCCCATCAACCTCAACCATCACAACGCCCCTTGTTCCAGGAGTATAAGCCTGCAAGTGAGACCCATTTAACAAGATGACTTTCCCCTCCTCTGTAAACTTCAACACTCGAGCAAAAGTTGGAGAACCAAGTGCTCCGTTGCTAATTTCAAGCTCTTTGGTCCAAGACTCGTTAATGCCATAATCCTTCATCATCCAGACATTGATATTACGAGTCGAGCAAGAGCGAACAGTTACAGAGAGGCAACCATTCAAGACTCCAAGGGTAAATTGAGTTTCTAGCAAATCCAAACGACTCGGCAGCTGGTCTAAGTCCAAATAACAGGGAGGAAGTGGTAACTGCTGGAAATGCTCCCTTTCAACATCAAAGGCCCATATGAAAGTCGAACTATCCCCATACTGACCAACCCAATGAAGGAATCCATTAAGATAAACCCCATATGGTTGAAACCGAGAGGAAGGGTACACAGACACATCCCCGATGCTTCTCCAAATCCTGGAGCCAACAGTCAAAACCAATACTTCATCTTCACTAGATTTATCACTCGGAGACATAAACACAACAACTTTGTAGACATTATTGATGGGACTAAACCCAAACCCACAATAATACGGATTATCAATTCTCCGGCGCTGACAATAGGCGATAGTATGGGGAGACAAGGATATCAGTGGAAGCGCTAAAGACTCGCTAGTAATGGGATTGGAAATGTAAAAATGGCGTTGGTTCAATTCATATATGCAGAGCAAACCATTGCAAGAACCCAAAATGCCCGCGCGAGGAGCGTGGACATTTGGATCTTTAGCAAGCTTCAGTACAAAGTCATTTGGGTTTGAGACCTTATCAAGATCGAACAATAAGTAGCCCTCCGATTTGGGGTTTATGGGGCCGCCTCTTAAGCCATGGAACAAAAATGAAGGGGGTGTTTGTGAAAATAGTTGTTTGGTGAATTGGGGATCCGAGAGCAAATGGCGCCAAGACTTGCACACACACTGGCATTGGATGAGGGTTTTAATTGGGACTTTGCAGAATATCTGCACTGTTATGTGGTCTGGCAATTGCAGAATGTAGGGTTTCTTATCATCCTCTTCAATGTCAGTGTTGGTGGGTTCGGTTTTCTTTGTGTGTGCATCCATGTCGATTCGCTGCAAAAAAAACTCACACAACATTCATCTGTAGTGAAGTTGAGCGTGTATGTGCCAAATGCATCACACAATGGGACTAGAAATGGAGGTCGGATTACAAACAAGTAAAACAATCCCACAAGAAGGATTGGATTAAACACTCTAACTCAAAATTTTCAGAAGAAATCCAATCTCTAAATTTACGAAATGGAAAAACCCAAAATCCATGAAAACAAATCCATAAATCCAAACCCTTCATTCTTATTAGAAAATAGCTGCTGAAAAATAAAAACCCAGAAAAATAAAAATTAAATAAAGAAAGAAACCAGAGGAACTGAAAGTACCTGTTGATGCAGCCGAGGAGCTCTTGTTTCGTTTCTCTTCTTTCTCCTTGAATGAAAGCTCGTGAAGCTTTTTCTACAGACTCGGAAGGGTTTACAACTTTACAGTAATTTATTAGACGTTGGCGTCATTGTGGCTAAGAAACAGTTAAAACATTTTGTAGTATTTATCAAATATAACCAAATATTAGTTTCTAATTTCAAAAATGTCAATTTTTATAAAAAATTTCAAA
Organism: Crataegus laevigata; assembly: GCA_963580275.1. NCBI lineage: Eukaryota > Viridiplantae > Streptophyta > Magnoliopsida > Rosales > Rosaceae > Crataegus > Crataegus laevigata. The sequence goes on from OY756944.1 coordinate 2,391,643, forward strand.
TATATTCAAAATATCACTTAAATAGACACAAATACTCTTAATTCATATAAATAATTTGTTGTTGATTAAAAGATTCATGTACGATAATCAAGTGGTGCTTTCACTAATTTTTCTAATATGCACCCAAATAATTTCTATTTCGTAAATCTTAAAATACGCTTGTTGCACTTTTTAAGAATACAACAAATTTCTCAATTCACTACCATAGTCAATGATAACCTTCAAAACAGAATCATAACACGGGCAATACCCTTAATAATGCAAAGGTGTTAAGTACGAAGCACATATAATCCAAAGGAAAATTGTGATAAATAATGTTATAAAAATTGACAGTTCATTCTTTCATAAATATTCAATCGAAGGAAGAAACTACAAAAGCAAAGAGAAAACGTAGATGAGGAAAAGTGCAAAAAATTAACCATCTACACTCATTTTCGTTTAGGGGTGCACAATTCTTCACCAACAGTCGATGCCTTCATTAGGTCTCTTTCAATTTTAAGGTTTAGCTGTGAGAACTCTTCATCTAATAGGGTTTTGGTTTTATTTATTTATTAGGTTTAAAGCTTAAGGGTATTTGTATCTATTTAAATGATATTTTGGATATATTTAAAAGTTTTTATAAAATTGACATTTTTTAAATTAGAGGCTAATATTTAGCTATATTTGATAAATACAATCATTTTTATATTTTATATCCTATTAAAATTTTTGGCCGTTTGATTAAATAAATTGAAAAAGATTGATTAATAAAATTTAACTAGAGTGTGTGACAGTTAAAAAGTAGTGTGTGAATTTGAATAACTTAGTAGCACAGTCTAGTGGTATTCCTCTTTCCTTATAAGTGAGAGATCTTAGGTTCAATTCTCGTCAAAGACTAATTTGAACCACATTATTGCTAACCTATTGTGAGGCTGAACACACCCATTCTCCCTTAGTGTAGATAATATCGTTTGTTAAAAAAATGTTGTGAATAACACTACCCTTAAAAAATAAAAATAAAAATCAATTGTTACGTGAGTTGTGACATTAAAAATTAAAAATGATTTTTGCATTTTTTTTTCTTTCTTCATTATTTTTCTCTTGTTTTTTAGTCATTAGATTACTAAATCAAAAGAGAATTAAGATATAGAAACAAAGGGAGGAGTGGAAGAAAAGGAATGTGAAAAATCATTGCCCTTGAATATTAGAGTATGATTGTTTTCTTGTTTTGCTTTGAGTAGAAATTGTTTTTCTGGTTTTGCTTCTGGTAGAAAAATTATATTACAATTTTACTGTAATACGTTAAATAAACTGTCTTATTTTCAATTCGATCGAACTTAGATGTAGAGGAGAGAGCACACTATTTCAACTAACTACCACGCCTAAACCTACATATAGAGCTTGTACTTTCTTCAAAGAGAAAGCATGTTTTTGCATGAAACACGGCCAAAACCTAGACTGCAAACAAGGTTAGAAAGATCAAAGACAACCATGCATTTACAAGAGAGAGATCGTATTTTCTTCACTGACTTCAACTTGGCTTTACCATCAAGAGATACATAAATATATTCTGGTTGAAAACAAAGAGATACATACACACACAATTAACTCTAATGTACTGAAGTACAATTTCTACATCCCACGGAGGGAAACCCTAAATCCGATCTTTGACAGGCACAAGAACGAACCTCATTTGCTTAAGTTGGTGATGCAGAAAGTAGGAAATCCGGTTGTAGTCTTTGTAGCAGTATACCACAAAAGGGACACAGTGGTTTTAAGGATACGTCTAGCAAAGGTGATGCGCCCAAAGATTTGAAATTCAAAGGAAGACCGGGGGTTGCAAACAGAGTCGCTGGTGCCGGTTTGGAAGCTCGTCTATGACAGCATGTGCAAAACCATGTCGGAGTAGTAGGACAAATCTCCATAGAAATGGAACACCTGACTAGTTTGTGGCCCTTTCCGCTGCAGATGGCAACTTCTGGAGATTCAAATGGAACTGATGCTAAACAATAGCTGCACGTCTCTGCTGCTGTGCATTTACTGGACTTAAGCCTGTTGTTTGAAGAAGAATACGGAGCAATACTTAGTATATAGCACTTATAGTTTATACAGACAGTTGCATTGCCATTTACGAAAGCAGGAAAACATCAAAGGACAAAAGAGATGAATACGGTAAAACAAATGATTGCATCAAGAGCGCACATGTTGAAACAACAAAAATCTACCTAACAATTTTGTTTTGAATATATGCATCTCTCAGATTATTCAATATCGGACACAGTATTACGGTAGATAAACCATTGTGTTTCATCCAAAATATAGAACCAGTGTCTAAATAAGCATTATTTTTAACTCCCTCTAATAATCATTTTAACCGCATTCATTTGAGCCTGCTTAAAACTCCCCGTATGCCATCTCTACCTGCCTTCTAAGTACTATAGAATTAATTTGAAAGGATCACACAGAGCCTCAGAGAAGTATGAAGTTATTTTCGATGATATAAGAAATCAAAATGCCAAGACACAGAAAAGCATGGTCCTTTTGATTAAAGTAACAAGAATAAACAATCATATCAATAAAGAGGATAGACAGATTCTTATGACAAAGGATATAAGTCAGGGAGTACCTCCTATCCCGCTTTCCAACTTCGGATGCGAGGACCTTTAGCTGACTGTGCACATGGTCATGATTAAGCTCAATCCACTGCTCCATTTGTGCTAATCCAACAGGAAACCACTTTCCAGATGGAGAATTTGGAGCTGAAGCAGGCATTTGGCTTAAAAGAGCAGAAAATGTAAATCCCACAAGCCTTTCCCGGAGTTCTTTTTCAATGTTCAAAAGCAGATTGATCCACAAAGACCGCTTCTCTTTTTCAGCACCATGTACTCCTTTCAAATTCAGTAATTTACTGTTTATTTCATCAGCCTTCATCTCTGATAGAATCACACGTCTGCAGATTATATTGAGAAGGTGTAATTGGCGAGAAGTGACTTTTGAGCAACTTCGGGAGACATTCAACAAAACTGTTTCAGCAGGACTTCCCGCATGAGATCCCAAGTGTGAAATAGAGAGCCATTTAATCAGTAATTGTTCTACAAACTCTGGTTTAGTTTGATTAAAAGCCAACAATGCTGTTACAATATCCCAAACAACCAGATGTTTATCTTGCATTTCATACTGCTTTAAGGACCATAGAAAGTTGGACTCCCAATAAACTAACTCCTCAAAAAAACCAGGAATCGCTTCAGTATCAAAATGTAGGGAATTGTTTGAGAAGACATCTACTTGCTGACCACCGGTCCAGAAAAATTCAACAATGGCCTTTTGAGTCCTGAGAGTGTTCCCAAAAATGTAAATTGATCAAGAATTAGCAAACAACAGCCAATATTGCAACTCTACATTAGGTTGCTTGTTCTTTTCTATAGAATACGTAAATTCTCTTTGTGCTCTTCTACTCCAGTAATATCGTTATGACTTAGGATGGTTAAAGTGGAATTTTTTATCGGATCAATACTACAATTTGATTAATATGCAAATAAGAAAAACTCACAATTTTATCTTTTCTTTCTTCCATTTCTTTTTCCAAGGAAGCTAAAGGGTTCTATTTTTATGAATCCTTTGCCCCTCCATTTATGACAATGTTTTTTGTTGAGTTGCAACGGTGTTGTCCTTTTTTCTTCTGATATCCTTTCATTCCATCTTTAGGATTCGTTCACCTTATAATGGTATATAATGTTTAGCCACTCTCAAATTTACCCAAACCGCAAAAGATGGATCTAATAGAGGAATGTAATTAGCATAAAAATTATCTCACCTTGCCTCGTACATTGGGTTTAATTGTTCAACATCAGTATTTCGAACCTGCCATTTTCAAGTATAGATATCTTAGTTTATTTTCACTTTTATGGTATGCGAGAATATGTTTGTACTGGCGCAAAGAAAACATCATACCCAAGCAATCACAAGATTTCCAGGGGACACTGCCAGACCAAAGCAAGAAACAAATTCTTCTGGTAACTGGATCAAATTTTAGACTGACGTTATGGTGGAATACACAAAATTAAACAAGCATCCTTATAGGGTAAGAACTTACATCAGTTGAGTTTCTCAGACGAGGAGTATTTGAAGGAATAGGTACTTCACAGAGAGAACTTCCACTCAAAATCCAACAGCGTATAACATTATCCTAGTATCATTGTAAAAGAATGGTTGCCAATTGAATAATGTAGATATAAAATATTCCACAGAAAGTTTAAGTAAGTACACACCTGGCTGCAGCTATACAAAGATTGCCCATCAAACGCCCAAGCTAATCCTGTAACCTGGTCGGTTCCCAGAAGCATAAATAGCCAGCGGTATGCAATATAAGATTTTGACAAATAAAAAGACACTTACTGTCTGGCCATGCGCATCATATGTGCCAATCTTGTCAAAATTTTGGCTAGATATGTTGCATATCCACAATTCAAAAGAGCCAGATCCTTTTCCAACTGCTAAGTGAATTTTGTCTGGAGATTTAGTAGGCACAATGACTGAAAGTACAAAAACTGGGGCAGCATTGCTTGCAACCTATTTAAAAGTTCAAAATAAAAGCATGCTCAACAATACAGTAGAACAACGCGAACGCGAAGAGCACTGTATAAAAAAGACAGAAAAGGTAAGAACTACCTCCTTCAATAGGGAAAAGGAAGTGTCGCTAGGCTCCGATGACTTCAGCAACTTTTCATTATTCCCCAGCCAGATCCTCACACTGGAAAGATAAGGAGGCACAAAATGAATACAAGAAATCATAGATAAAAATAACAAAAGACAAAACAAGAAGACAACAATTGAATCTCGAACAGATAATAAAGAAATTTTTGGGTAATCAGATAGCAGATTAATCAGAGTCATAACTCTCGTAAACGAGTCAAGTGGTAGGACTACTGCTAGTACTTTGAAACAAGATACCAACTTGACAACTAAACTGACACTAAAATGCAAGTAGCATTTTGCTCAGCACCATTTAAGCACCTTGCTTCTACACTGCAAAAACTATTCTCTAACTAGACAAGAAATTTCATACAAGAGCTATAAGAGTGAAATTCATTATGATTTCCAGCATACCTAACTTACCTCCCATCAGTACTCGCTGTAGCCAACAAAACTTTAGGATTCGAAGAATCAGAATCAAGCAACGCCCAAGCAATAGCTGTGATCCATGAATTGTGTGCCTGAAGAATCCCTCTGAGCGCCACAGTTGCCGGGACCCTGCTTTGATCAACAGAGTAGCATTCTGGTACAGGAATTCTCCATACAGAAACTTTCCCGGACTTCCCTCCAACTGCAAGTAACGACATGGACAAACCATCTTGACAAACTGAACAGGTTTTGGATAGTGAATGCAGCATTGGCGACCAGGCAACTACAAGAGATGATAGCATTGCAGTGTGAGAAGCATATTGATCCGCAGTTATAAGAGGGAGTGTGCTGTTTTCTGGTATCTCCTTGGCAGGTTTTACTTTCGATTTTAAAGCACGAACAATCTTATTTGAACTCTTTTGTTTTGACGGGTCATAGTCAATCTCAGGCTCTATTTCATGCTCCTAATACGAGTAAAGTCAGAAAGACCGTTGGTCAGTGGCAGTGCTCATGGCATAAATCAATAGGACTGCACCTGACAGATGAGAGGACTTACATTTACATCTTGTTGTTTTGATGAAGAGGCCTGTGCCTCCCCAAAATTGATACTCACAAGATAATCATAAAGCTTGGCCGATACATTCGCAACCTGCGCAATACGCATAACCAATTCAGAACCATAAAAGACTGCAACTTCATAACATCAACCAGTTTAAACTGCCGATACACATATACCTCTATCCATTCAGCACAAAAATCGCAATATGGAGAGCGATAAAGCTTGACGAATCCTTGGGTGGTGCAGATAGCCAGCAAGCAGCCTGCGTTCGGAGCAAGCCCAACTGGGGACCAAGAAATCGATCGAACACAGGGTTCTTGGTCCCGTGATAAAATGGTAGGCAGCATGCAATTAGAGAATAAATCTGAAAACCCATCAACAAAACAAAGAATGAAAACGGAAACACACATTGTATAAACCGAAAAGATCGAAAATTTTGGTGTGTTCAATGTACCTTGTCTATCTATGACACCGATCGGAAAAGGTTGGCTGTTTTTTATGGTGATTAGGCCTCTTGGTCCAAAAGGCAGAGCTGCCGGATTCTGCAACACGAAAAGATAAACACTTGACCAAACAAAAACACAAACACTTGACTAAAAAAAACATTATGAAACATGAATCAGAGTTTCTGTTTTGAAATTACGAAAAGCGAAGTTAGAGTGAGAGGATTGATGAATGGAGATTGGAGAGTACCAGAATGGTGACGAGGTGGCCGGAAGCGACGGCGATGAGGTTCTCGTCGGACCAAGCGATGGCGTCGGGGAAGGATGGAGCGCCGATGAGCACGGTGGCCTGGAAACGGGAGTCGGCGTTTTGGGTTTGGATTTGGGAATTGGAGGGAAAGAAAGACATGGCCGTTGGGATCCGACTTCAATGTCGGGTGACTTCAGTTCAGTTCAGCAGATGACAGAACCCTAGTTCGAGTCTCGATGGAAACTATAAACTGAAATTTATTAGTTTCACATATTTATAGTTTTTTTTTCGGCTACTTTTATTGATACCTCACATTTATTAAAACACTTCATAATTAATATTTTAATAAAAATAGAAATTTTTTGAAATGTTATTTGAATTTATATATTTTTTTTAATTTATCGTATAAACTAATATTTTAATCGATTTCTCATAGTAATTTTTTTAAATCATTAATTTGTTATCTTACCCTAATTTCTTTTTTTTATCTAAAATAAGTTTATGTTCAACTATTTAGTACTAAAAGCTAGTATATTCCTCTTCATTTGTAAGTAAAAGGTATTAGGTTTGATTTTCGCCAAATGAGAAGTTGAATCACATTATTACTATTCCATTGTGAGGCTAAGCCTACCATCTTTCCCTTAATGTAAATAATATCGTTTGTTAAGAAAAAAAATAAGTTTATGTTCAGAGTTATTTTGAACGGTTAACCTCCTTTTCACAAATGGGGTACTAAAATTTATTTTGAACTTTTGACCTTTTCACAAGTTCTCTACTTCTCTTTGGACTACTAAAAGAGTACATTAGGCTTACTAACATGAAGTTTAACTAATTACAAATTTTGAGGATTCAATGTGGTCAACCATGTCCATCTATTAAAAAGGGAGTTGAAATGTTCGAAATAACCTTGAAATGTCCAAGGTAATCTTGAAGCGGATCAAGTGGGAAGTTGAAATATCCAAAACTACCTTGAAACATGTCATGTGTGTTGGGTTTCTGGATATATTATTGGAATAAAATTAATTTGAATAACTAAATACGCAGTGGAAATCATAATAAGTGTTTATGTTATCCCAATAATAATAACATACAATATGTCATTTGTGATCACTGTAGGACCATAGTAAGCTAGATTGGAATGTGCATACCTCAGAAGTCTGATCATGAACTTAACAATCTTTGAGGTGAAATTGACTAAATGGAACAGTGATGCCACCATCATTCTGTTCCAAGATTAGTGGGCGGATCATTGGGCAAAGTCAAGATTGACCACACTTGTTCTGTAAGATTCGAAAACCTAATCCAATAAGGAATCATCATGTTTCCTATAATCTTGGAGTCCTTACAATCTAAAGGATAACTCCAATGAAACCAACTTGCGTACTCAAATCCTTGTCTTTGATTATGGCAACATAAGCACTATAACCCCCGACTGATAGCACATCGAGCCAACTTCTACTCAAACTCCAGTAGGCATCGCTGATCCGCATACAAAACTACCTCGCAGTAGTCAAATCATCAACTGTGCTACGACAAGCAAGATGAGTTCTAAGAGCATCTTCAATGGAGTCCTTAAATAGCGACAACCACCATAGAAAATGAGTATAAAATAAATATAGGAACAAAATGAATCTCCAATGGATTAGAAAGTGAATCCCTAAAGTATAGGGATTGGTGTATGTATCTACATATAAGGAATGTATATAGACTAAAATGATGGACTCATGGGACAATTTAAATGGAAAAGCTAGCCCACCAAACTGAGTGCTGCTGTGCAGATTGACTCCCAATTAATGAGGCGTGTGTGACAGCATGTCCCGAGAAATCTTATCGTAAATGTGAAATGACTTATATACCCTTGAGTGACGAGTGTATGTTTTTGCATGGGTTTAAAAATTGGCCAATTACATAATTTCCTAAGCTTTTGGGGCCAATGAGAAACTAGAAGATATTTTGTTTTGATTGGTGGCTTTTAGACCACACAACCACACACTCATCCCCTCTCTCACCTCACTCTCGTGTCCCTCTCTCAGTCTCTCAAACTCTCAGACTCACTCTCTTTCTATCACTCTCGAACTCGTTATCTCTCTCCTCCTCATCGTACGGACATCACTCAAACTCACCTTAAACCTCACAAATCGAGGAAACAAAGACCACCATTGCCTTCATCTTGTCGATACGAGTTCATCCATACAAATTGCAGGTAAGGATAATGTCGTTTTCACGTCGAACCACTTACATCCGAGATTATCACTGTTCATGCATTTTCATATACGTGATTTTTAGGGAATTCTAAGCTTATAGGAAGCTTCTTGACATCTCCACGAGTCTCGGGGTACTTTGTTGGAAGGAATTGGACGTCGGAGGGCCGAGATCGACGTGTTTCTAGGTAAGCCGAACAATCGAGCTTTCTCAGGAAAAAATCTAGTGAATTTTAAGCCTTAAAACTTATATAACGTGATTTTACACGTTATTAGCTTCATTTTGGTACCAATTACGTGAAAAATGGTGTAGAATCGATTAAGAAATCAAGTTTAGAAATTTTTCCCAGTTTTCAGCGTCGGCGACGGTCGCCGGAGCTAGAGGTTGAAGATGACGGCATATTCCGTCAAAGTTGACGGAATATACTAACGCCGTCATTTAGTTTGGACGGTTTTCGTTAGAAGTTAACGGAATATTCCGAGGAATATTCCTGACGCTGTTTGCCATTCCGTTACACGTGCCAGGCATATGCTGCGCGTGGCCGGCGTGTGCGGGGTCCAAAAAAATTTCTAAAAATTTATACGGGTTCGTGACGTCGAGTAGGTCATGCTGGTATATTCAAATACCAAAATTGAGTTATGTATGAGAAGTTATTCCCGTAGTTTTGTATATGTGCTTAAATAACGTATTTTCAGTAAATTCTCATATAGGTGAGGCGTATCCCGAGGACGACTGTAGCCAGGCTAGACGTGCGGGCTACGACCCAACTACTTACCAGTGAGTGGCCAGTTTATTTTTCGTATATACCTATATATATTGCTATTTTTCCATAAAATGAAATTGAACGTTTAAAGGATTTGAAATGCCATGCAAAATATCTATTTATTTTATTTATGCATTCATGATTGCATATAATTATGATTGGTGCTGCGGACGCACAGATAAGTGTCAGGTGATTTTTATATTAGTTATGATGAGAATGATGTGATGTGATGTGATTAGAGCTCATACACTTGCACCTTGATATTAGTGCTCCCGCCCAGAGTTAGAGGCATAATCTTTCATGTGTTGTTCACCTCCTGCACCGCATGCTCGCCTTGGATCCAAGTTAGGTGCACAGTCTTGTCGTATAGACCACTATAAGTGAGTTCGACTCGTAGGTGACACGCGAATCATTCGCACAGTCTTCACGTGATTGTAGCACTAGAGCATACTTACTTTATATTCAGTGATGATGTGTAGACCACTAGATGTGGTATTGATTGGTGTGCAGGATTGATATACATGATATGATGAGTTGATTATGAGCTATTATACAGCCAATGGCTGAGATGATTATTGAGATTGATTATGAGATATATATACGGCCGAGGGCCGAGATGATTACCTGATATTTATTCATATCCACAGAGTTATGATTTAGTTTCAATTGTGATACTTTGGCATGGCATACATTCATACTTTCCAGCATGATTTCGAGAATATGTATATATGAGTATATACTTTATTATGGGAATTTATACAGGTTTTACGGAGATGGGTTATACTTTTGAGAAAAGAATGATTTTTGAAAAGATTTGTTTTGCTGACCCACTCAACTTTGTTTTTCGCCCCTCCAGGTTCTAGGTAGCTAGAGTATCGTTGGTGGCCAACGAGGATCATTCGGCAGTTCTGACAGACTTCCCATTATGTAGGGCACCCTTTGGGGTTATTCGAATATATTATTTCATGATTGACTGCATTGACTTAGTATGCTCTGAATTTGTATAAGCACTATAACTTCGCACTCTAGCGCGTTATCTTCTTAGGTTGCTAGTGGCCTGGTTTAAATTCGTTCGTATTCTTAATATGAATCTTGCTTCCGCACTGTGCACATGGTTACGTCACGCTCACGTGACAGCTAGCATGCCCCACTTTTGGGTCAGGGTGTGTCAGCGTAGGTCGAAGTGGAGTCGCCAACAACTGTTGCTTGCATCAGGAATAGTGATTTGTTTTCTCAATTCAAATTTTGTCACCCTTGCTAGTGCTTGCATCATTCATGTTCATCCCAAATCAAATTTTGTTACTAATTTCTTTTAATTATATGTATTTTTTGGTGTCGGAATTTGAATTTTTTTTTTTGTTAAAATGTTCATAAAAAATATTTTACAAATTTAAGAATTTTATTATAGGACTCTTCCATTAAGGACAATATTATTTTAAAAACATAAAAATTTTCTTTAAATCTCTAAATGAGTTCCTAAAAATGATGGTGGGGGTCACTAAATATGACTTCCTATTAAAAATACTCTGAGGAACCCACGATCCCTTGGACACTGCTGAAAACCTCTGGATGGAGCCGCGACACCTGAATTTCTAGCACTTAAATTACGTAGTCAATCAATTGGAACCTTACAGTCAAATTTTCAAGTTTTCAACCAATGAGGGCAACTTTATAATTTATCATGACAAAACAATTAATGAAAAATGAATAAAACGTAGAAAACACTGGGATTACTCCCTGTAACAGCAAATTCGATCTTGTCTAGTAAATAAGGCAAGTTCAAACTATGCCATAGATTTAAAAGAAGACTAACGAAAAGCCGATTTTTTTTTAATTTTAATGACAAATGAAAAATAAAGGGGTAATTAATAGTACCAAGGAAAGGTTAAAATGTAGTTTTTTTTTAACAGTGAACAGTACCAGAAGTGTTTTGTTAAAACTCTCTAGATTTAACTGTATACAGCTCTTTTGTCACTTGAAAAGTAGGGATGACAATTTTAACCATTAAACCAGATAATCGTTGATAACCGTCCGAATGGATTGGATTTGGATATGAAAATTTGGATATATTTTGGGTATGGAGAAAAACCGTGAATATTATTCGGTTATGGTTTTGGATATGGTTATAATACCCAATCCATATCCGTCTCCAAATCCGAACCGAATAATATAATATAATTATTTAATATTAAAATATTAAATAGTATATATATTCATTATTCACTTAATCTATTACCTTGAAATACAAAAATTGCATTGTGTGAGTTGCATTTTGTGATAAAGTTCAAAAATTTTATATGAATCATAATATATGAGAATTCAATGGTACTTATAAGAGATATCAAAGATTAGCCAATGTTATCAATGTTTAGCTTTAATTTTTATGCTTCATAAAATTCATTCACTGAATCATTTTATCATCAATTATATAATGACGAAATTAATATTTCTTAAATTATCATGCGTCAATTGAACTAATATATTTTTTGTATTGACGAAGATGGATCTAATCGTTAACCGATGCAGAATTCGTTTCCCGGTGAGTATGGTTATGGATAATACCCGATGATTGATTTGTGGTTATGGATATAGTTATTTTTTGTGGTTATGAAGATGGATATAGCATTTCCGTCCCCAAACCGAACCATTGTCATCCTTACTGAAAAATCTCATCATCCAGAGAGATACACTATGGGTAAAGCATTCGCCATGGAGTTTTTTTAGTTTGGAACGGATTAGCTAGTCTCCTTATTAATTTGCATAAAATATCTTCTTCATTAATTTATTACAATTAAAATCGTATATTGAAATCGATGGTGGCCAAAAGAAAGCTAAAATGTCTTTGTAAGTTTTTTCGACTCCCAAAAATAGTAGAATACCGTGGCAAGCCACTAGCTAGTCTTTTTTTATTTTTTTAAAGAAAAGAAAAAAATTGTCTTGTTATTGGTACTCTCTAATAGTCATTCAACACTCATTGATTTCTTCTTCTTTTTTGACAATTGATAGGATAAGATTAAGAATATTACAACAATAATCAAAATATCAATGAACTTCTTACAAAACTGTGATTTAATAGCGTTAATTTTCCCAAACAGAATTGGTTTACCAAATTTCTCGGGGAGCAAGGTCGGCTGGGGAGGATTTTATTTGGGCAGGAAAGCACATGTTATAATTACTTATATATTAGCGGTTAGCTAGGGTTTCTATTTCTCACTCTGCAGCATCCACTTCCCTCTACCTTTAATTACTCGTCCGCACTGCGCTTTCCTTCTTCGTTCTGTCTTGAATTTTTTTGTCACCAACCATGAAATATTCTCGTAGAACTAGAAAGTGGCTTGACGAAATCCTCTCATCTGATCAGCAGAAACCTGCAGCGGAAACCACTCGTAATCTGAATGCTTCCAAGAAGGCTACCAACGCTTCCTCTTCTTCACGTTTGACGAAACTGGTCTCCAAACCCGAATCCCAGCAGGTAGCTTTGAATAATTCAAAGAAACGCTCCGCTCCTCCACTGGCCGACGATTGTGAGAGAGTTGAGATTATGGGACAGGAAACGAATAGGGCAAAGAAGCAGAAGAGGCTACTTGAGATTATGCGAGTTGAGATTTCATCAGATAATTCGGGTGGCTACTTGAGCTGTGAGTCACCGGTGACAGTGCTACCTCCTCTTCCTCTTTGTGATCATCATGAGCATGGTACCACAACACCTGAGGCAGGTCGGGCGGCCATGTTGAAATCTCGGTTTGCAGTTCTTAAAGCACTACGCCCTGAAACCCCTTCTGACTTGATTGAAAAGTATAGAGCCGCCGAACTTGCCAGAGCCAATGACTTGATAAAGAAGAATCGCCAAAGAGACAGAGAAGCCGCTCGGCTTGCCCTCATCGAGATGGAAAAGAATGTCGACATTGACGATCCTTTCAAAACCATGAGAGAGTTTGAGATGATAATTTCCAACAAAGGGCTCTTGTTAGATTGATTGGTTAACACGTAACGTAGTTTCTTGAGCTTAGCTTCCTCTCTTATTTTCGAAGCAATGTGTGTATATGTATGAAGTTAACACATTTGATGGCCTCAGTGATAAGATACATCTTTTCAATCTTCTGTTGCTTGCCGAATAGTTATATACTACCTAATTATAGGCCGTGTTTGATATGAAGAATTAGGTTAAACTGAATTGGACTAGCTATATCGCTATATTTAAGTTAAATCAAGGACACAGCTCTTTGTCACCTGAAAAATCTCATCATCCAAAGTTCTACAGTATGAGTCAAGAATTTGACATGGAGTTAATATTTTGGAATTGATTAGCTAGTCTCCTTATTAAGTTGAATAAAATAACTCTTCATTAATTGATCACAAACAAAATTACTTGTATATTGAAAATCGAGTTGTTATTGACACTCTCAAATGGTCATTTACCACTCCTTGATTTAATCATTCAGCACTCCTTGATTATTTATTGTTTTTAACAAACAATAGAATAATTTACATCAAATTACGGAGAGGGGAACTCAAACACCGGACTTCGGATGCAAGTGCAAATATTCTTGACTAACTGAGCTACAAGCCACTTGCAGTCCTGAAATATTTTTGTAATATTCATAATCTTATTTTATTAAAGTGATATCCAATTCTACCCCTAATTTGCATTTCTAATGTAACCTTATTATTATGAGAGTTGTCATATGTTGCTACCTTTTTTAGTCCAACTTAAAGCAATAAGGAATCACAGAGAAAAGTTTTTCCTTTTTTTATATTGTTTAGAAACCAGAAAGTATATATGAGAAATCAAGAAACCAGAAAGTATATATGAGAAATCGAGAAACCACAATTTTCAATGAAACTAGAAATCCTACAGTTTCAAAAACCAAATTAAAGAAAAAACAATAATCCAACAAATCTCTCGATTAATTGCAATAGAAAAATATGATTAAATAGCGTTAATTTTCCCAAACCAGTTGGATAACCTAGTTTCTTGGGAAGCAAGGTTGGCTTGGAAGAATTTTATTGGGCAGAAGAGCACATGTTATAATTACTTATATAGTAGCGGTTAGCTAGGGTTCTACTTCTCACTCTAAGCTACATCATCCATTCCCTGTACTCGTCCGCAGTGCGCTTTCCTTCTTTGTTCTCTCTTGAATTTCTTGTCACCAACCATGAAATACTCTGGTAAAACTAGAAAGTGGCTTGACGAAATCCTCTCATCTGATCAGCACAAACCTGCAGCGGAAACTTCTCGTAATCTGAATGCTCTCAAGAAGGCTGCTAATGATTCCTCTTCTTCCCGTTCGACAGAACTGATCTACAAACCCAAATCCCAGCAGGTAACTTCTTTGAATAATTCAAAGAAACGCTCGGCTCCGCCAGCCGGCCATCGCGAGAGAGTTAAGATAACTGGCCAAGAAACGAATATGGCTAAGAAGCAGAGGAGGCTGTCCACTACTACGACTTCTGCTGCTCCTGCGACTTGTGAGATTTCATCCAATAAATCGGGTGGCAACTTGACCTCCGAGTCACCGGTGACATTGCTACTTCCTCTTCCTCTTTGTGATTATCGTGAGGATGGCAACACAACAGCTGAGGCGGATTGGGTGGCGATGTTGAAATCTCAGTTCGCAGTCACCATTCTTAAAGCGCAACGCCCTGAAACACCCGCTGTGGTGATTGAGAAGTACGGAGCCGCTCAACTTGCCAGAGCCAACGAACTGATAAAGAAGAATCGCCAAAGAGACAGAGATGCAGCTCGGCTTGCCCTCATTGAGATCGAAAAGAATGTCGACATTGACGATCCTTTCAAAACCATGAGAGAGTTTGAGATGATAATTTCCAATAAAGGGCGCTTGGAGTGATCAGTGATGGATTGATTGATTGACACCTATAGTAGTTTGACTAGCTTAGTTAGTTTCGAGCAATGTAGTGTACTGATTCAGCATGTACGTGCATGGTATTGATGTCCTAAGGAATTCATATAGGTCGCATCATATCACGAACTGGTGTATAAAATCCACAAATTGTGAAGAAAGGATTCCAAATTGCGGGAGTTCTTCTGATCCCTCACTAGAAACGAAATTATTACGGTGAACAAAGAATGCTGCGCAGTATTATGTATGCCACGAGGTGCCGAAGTGGTAAAAACCCTTCGACGCACACAAGTTGTGAATGCAAGAAGAAACACACCGCGAATGTTTTTAAGGCGTGCCAGATGCTCAGCTTAACTGTAGAGAGTTTAAATGCACACCCCTTTGAGCGTATAAATTGGTTCTTCACGGTCTGCCCTCCGTGCAAGCCGTAAATTATTCACGGTGTGTATTCAACACACACCATAAACACACTGGCCTGGCCGATCATTGTTCATGGCGCAAGTCCTTATGAATCCGAGTTTAAACTTTGCTCATTTATACCCAGCAACACCAGTCAAATGCCAGATGAACGAATAAGCTTGAGAATCGACAAAAACGAAGATTCTACTTCCTGATATGTGATATCAACAAGATACAGAATAAAACCGGCTCGGATGACCAGGACAGGAGAACAAACAATTTCAAATTGCTGGTAAGACAGTTGGGTACATAACTACACGCACAAAATCTAATCCCTACTAGATTAAACTCTTCATAAGTAATTTTGTATTAGACTAATGTTCTTGCCACAGATGCCACATATTGCGTGCTCTTTGCAGTATGCCTATTGCTTGTTGGGATCAGTAGAGATGTCAAATCCAGGAGGGATGAAAACGACGTCATCCCACGTTGATGTAGAACCCTCCTGCAATATTTCAGTGTCACTTTTGACTTCTAATTGCACACAAGATAGGAGGAAAACAATTCAAAACTTTCAAGAAATGAGCGAAAGAGTTGTATAATTTTATAGCTCAATCCTTTCGCTCCACCGCCCCCTGGTCCTTGATTTATTAATAACAATTAATAATTGTAATAAGAAAAAAGAATGCCTACCTTCATCCCCTTTATGACTTCCTCAAGAACAGCAACCTACAACACAAAAATAGAATAAGTAAACAGAAGGACAGATTCCGCTACACCGTCAATAGGTCCTGAAACCCATACCTGAACATCCCCTGGTCTGAAGGCAGGATTTAATTGATTCTGGTCACGAGAAGCTCTTGATAGTGAATTTTCCAAATCCTCCTAAAAGGTTTCTAAGAATAGGTAAAATTGCAATATGCTTGCCAAAACAAGCTAGACAATGCAAACAAGGCTATTAACTAACCTTCCTGAAAAATACAGGACGATAGCTCTTGCTTTGGCTTTTCAGAACCAAGCTCCTTGACTAATCAAATGTTTAAACAGGTTAAAAAATTAGCATAGGAAATTCGTGCAAGATGTTTGCGGAAGACAATTGTAAAAAAAAAAAAAAAAAAAAAAAATCAGAAAGCCATACAAAATTCTAGTAAGCCAGTCTGGAAGCAGAAATAACTTGAGGAAATGCTAGTCGCTAAAAGAGTAAGAATACATCACAGTTTGGGTTCAAAAAGTTTGGCCTAGCCAGTCTCAAGACGGAATTCTACTGTCCACAATAGATCAGTTTCCAACCAAAGGTCATTATCAGTTTAAAACAAGTAGACCTATATAGCATAAAGAGCAAGATTTTGCAGCATAATTCGTGAGAAATAGCAGGTCTGTACGAGAATGGGCAAGGACATCCTGGTTTGAAAGCATTTTTTCGCCTATCAAGCAGTAAAATTGATGTTCATATGACTTTTTTAAGGAAAAAAACTGGACCATTAATCACGAGATTAATTTCAGAACCGGTTATAACTCATAAAGATCAATGTTTATTGGAATACAGACACATGCTTATATGGATTGTGCAATTAATTACATTGCACAACTACGTGATTTCTTAGCAAACTTTCAAAAAGACATTCAATATGCAATAGTGAGAATCTCCCATGCAGGAAACAGATGCAACCTGGGTATGCAACCATAATTAGTTTGGTAAACCCAATGCATCCGCTGCTGGTTTGAAGGTCTACCACAGTGAATTGCAGGGTTTGAGAGGTTAACAAGCTTTCGCATCCAAAATCTATGGTTAAATAAATTTTTTTCATGGAAACACACTTGGGAAATGATATTTTTCAAGATTAAAGTGACCTATTATTTTTGGCCAAGAAAAATAACAAATTACTGTTCCTAATATGAGGAAAACTCTGTTTAGCGTCCTGTGGTTTGTGCCAGGATAAGTCTACTGCGCCCCCTTTTGTGGATCTATTTCTCATTTCATAAGGAGAAAACAGACATGAGCACGTGTTTGGCACTAGCACAGTAAATGGTCAGTACACAATGAGTCTGATGGGTGCTTTCCTGAATAAGTTAAAGCCAAAGAGTATAAGGCTTAGACGAATATGCACTAGCCCTAAATGGTCAGCACTGGAACAACATAGGCTACCACCAAAACTAATGCAGCAGTCTAGATGTCACTGTGGATACTATATGAATTGAGTGACAAACCTTATCCAGGTAAGGTCCACATATGAAACTTAAGAGCTAAGGCCTGATGTTTTCTCTTTAATTTTCTTATACTTCGCTGCATCCATAGGAATCTACTTTGTCTTTGCTTTAGTTTCTTCAATGGAAAATAAACAAATTTCTCAAAATTTAAAAGCGAAGGACACAACATTTTGGGAATGCAAAGGGTAAACAAAAAGGAGAGAGATAACAGTGTATCCTACTCTCCAGCAATAAAAAAGGAGCCCCACATATAGATCTTTGTTTTGACTGACCATTTTTGTTCCTTTCACAGTTAAATTTCAAAACACATTCAAAGATCTTAAACCTAGAAACCCAATTTTTTTTATTCTCTTTGCAAACCCACCTCAATGTCAACCCTTCCAGCTTAATGCCAATCCTTCTCCTATTTCACTCATCAACAACCACTAATTTTTCACAGTTTCTCCACCTTTAGGATATCACCTGACCTGAAATTAGGTTGATGCCATGCAGCATATTTCCCTAGATTCAACGACAAGAGTATTGATAGTGGAACATCACAAATTTCCACAACTAGGTACTTCGAATTGATGCTACGATGCTACAATCTCGTTCTCAAGTTGATTTTGGGTTGAAAATACCATGTTCTTTTTATTCATTCTCACCGTTTTATTCTGAAGCGAACAAGGCAGTAAGTGATATCTTTTAAACTTCAGGGTGGCAAAATGATGCCAAATTCTTAACAGCAGAAAAAAAGTAGACAAGACCCCCTCGCTTTCCTTGTTAGAAAAATACAACGACCACATGGAAAACACCATAATGGCATATTGAAAAGGGCGACATTAGCAATGTTTGGAGTTATCCATTCTATAAAGTGAAAGCTGCTGAATAGATAATAAGAAAAAGTTTTAAAAAATATGTGAAGTAAATCAAAAGGAAGGTTAGTAAAGAAAATATATCGTTTGTCAAAGTTGATGCACCCAACTCAAAACCACATTGGCAATGAGTGGATCACTTCAGAATTTAACATATTGGTGACCATGTGGATTTTTTATATTCACAGGTGGCTGGACTGAGCCAAAGATGTGAATCAATCTAGAACTTGTAATCAAATTAGTTTAGACATTTTGCCCAAAAAAATTAGTTTAGACATAGGAATGAGTTACCCACAAAAAGGAAACCATGTTGAAGCAAACAACAAACTACAGGCCTTCAACTATACAGTATATGACTAATTAAAATTGGGAAAAGCTAAAAGTAGAACCTGGAAAACTGGCACACCAGGAAAGCCGTCATCATCAGAAGTTCCAACCTTTTCTCTCTCCTACATAAGGGGAACGCAAAACAAATATTGTTAATATAAGACTTGAATATGGAGGAACGAGAGGAAGAGAGAAATCATTTTCTGGCAGAAGAGTACCATGCGTGCATTTAGCTTATATCTTTTATGAAACCAAGTCCGAACCCCAATATCTTTTGACAGATTTCTCAAGACCAATGCCAATCACACCCTACTACAGTGAGGTCCATTAAAATGTGTACGTTCAAAACTTGATCTATGGGAACTTATAAAGTATTTAGTTTCTAAATCTGCAGTTTGAAAAGGATGGGAATGCTGATGTTCATATACATCCTCTTATATGACGGGTTCCGTAGGTTTTGATTGTATCTTACGTATTGAGTAAGTTTTTTTAAACTAAAACCGTTAAGGCATGCTGGCCTATTCTGTATCGAATCACATGTGAATTTACATAACTAGCGCGCAATATCTAGATATGGATAAAGCATGGGTGACATACTTACATTAATTTTTTGGTTGTTTCAGGATGAATGTGTTATACTTATGTTCACATAATCACAACTTCGCGTTAAATTGACAAAATTCAACTTCGGCAAATAACCAGTGTATTTAATTACTCTTTTTATGCCAGCAACTTACGCACCTTAAGTGCATTCTTGACTTGAGAATACTCAGGAATCAACCTGAAGGCTACCCCATTGACCTTGAGCTGAAAAACCTGCAAAACCAACACCCATTAATCTCCACCAATCCTTAATTTATCCCATTGCAAGGTAAAAGAAAGCCTAAATAAACAAAAACATGAATAAAATTTCATCGATTTATTCACATTCCCACCTTATTTAAAGCCACGGCCACCACTTTCGACCCACTTCGCATTCCGGGGTCCATAATCCTAATATGCTCAAGAAGTGCATCCGCATCCTCTTTCTTGAAACAAAACAATCCCAGAGACTTCCCAGTGGAAGCACCAGAAACCAACACGAATTCCTCCGAGGCATTGCTGAGAGCATAAACCGGCACGCCGGCAAGCCGCTCTTCGATGTCCTCGGTGGACATGGCTGCTTTGGACCCACCACCAGGGGAATTGGCGACCTGGGTTTTGTTACTCACCGCAATTCGACCCCAAACTGGGTTCTGGCCAGAAGAATGCACCGGATTGAAGCTCGAAAACCCGCAATCGAATGCATGTTTTGCTTGATTCTGGAGGTTGGAGAAGGTGGATTGGAGGTGGGTTTGGAGGGAAGAAGGATTGGGGTTGAAGAGAGGAAGGTGGGAGAGGTGGTGGAGGAAACCGGAGCAATGGTTTTGGAGGTCGGTGAAGGCCTGTTGGAGGCTGAGCTGGGGAGTATTGTGTGTGGGTGGCGAGGAAGTTTTCGGGTTATTGGGGTTTCCCAATTTCATTTTTCTCGAGAAATCGATTCAGAGAAGAGAAGAAAATCGATCAGAGTTGAAGAGCGAGCGAGAAGTGACGAGGGTTTATCCAACTGGGGGTTTTGGAATCAACCTTTTTCCTTTTTTTTTGTTCAGTTTGTTTTCTTCAACAAATTAATTTATTAATAGAGTGAAGTGTTGACTTAATCCTTGAATTATCACTTGAGTGAAAATTAGATCATTGAATTATTCTTTTAGTAAAATAAGTCTCTAAATTCATTAGAAATTGTTAATTTCATTGTTATTATTATATTAAGAAAAAGACGAACTGAAGGGTTTTTATTTTTTATTTTTATTGCAGGAAAAAAGATGAAGATGGGGGATATGGGTTTGGGAGTTGCAGAGAGAAGAGAAGAGGATGAGGGAAGGTTTCATATTTTAATTTTTTTAGAAGATTTAGGCTTTTTTTTTAAATTATTTTTTTGTCACGTGACACAAATTTGGCAACCACATCAGCACTTAACAGATTAATGTATGGAAAATGTGACGAAAGTATTATTTTGAAATAAAATGGTACGTGAGGTATGAAAATGAAATGTTTTAAAGATGTTGTATGGGTTTGTGCAAGACCTCAAACTTGAGGGGTTACTGTGTAATTTACTCCCAATTTTTCGTTAACTTAAGTCACTTGACACACTTTAGAGTGTAATATCATAATTTTTTCGTCTATAAACCCTTAACATTTCATATAGGTTGCGATTTTAATGTCTAATTTACACTTAAAAGTTAACTTACACTATTTCTTTATGAAAAACTACTAATTTATCCTCCAAAGTTAACTCTATACACTATTTCTTTATGAAAAACTATCAATCTACCCTACAATGTGTATCATATGCAACTAACATGACTTGAATTGACTGAAAATTGAATATAGTGCTTCGAATATAATATTAGAGATGTAATTGACAGATTTTTATAATTCGGAGACTAATTTTTCTGAAAAAAAATAGTTTAGAGACCTAATTTTCACTAAGATAAGAATTCAAAGACTAAATTGACAGTTTACCCTTATTAATATATAACGATGCCAAATTAATATTATAGCACATGTATAATTGTATAAATTATTAATAAAGTATTTGTTACCAATAGCAAGGTCAAATACAACGAATTTGAATTGAACATAGCAAGATCAAATACAACGAATTTTAATTGTATAAATTATTAATTGAACATAGCAAGGTCAAATACAACGAATTTGAATTGAACATAGCAAGATCAAATACAACGAATTTTAATTGTATAAATTATTAATAAAGTATTTGTTACCAATAGCAAGGTCAAATACAACGAATTATTAATAAAGTATTTGTTACCAATAGCAAGGTCAAAAGTGAGTATAAACCTGGCTGATCAAAGCAGTTGTTAGTGTTACTATTTGTTCTTACTATTCTCCAGAAGCTTGTTACAGTTGAAAGCTTATTGTGGTGCAGATTGGGCTGGGTGCAAGGAGTTCATCTCAGGCGATTGTGTAATGATCGGTGAGTCACCGGTTTCTTGAAGGTCTAAGAAATAAACTACAACATCAAGATCGACAGGTGAAGCAGAGGATAGAGCCATGGCTTTCACATGTGAATTGACTTGGCTGATATGCGTCCTCAATGACTTGCTAGTTAAGCATCCCAAAAGCAACCATATTGTGCTGCGATAACGAAGCAGCCCTTCACATTGCATCCAGTCCCATTTTCCATGAATGAACAAAGCGTATCGAAATAGATTGTCATCTAGTTAGAGAAAAGCTGCAAGAAACACTTCAATAAATAGCCGACTTGTTCACTAAACACTTGAGTACTTCACAATTTGATCATCTTTTCATCAAGTAGGGTGTCATAAATATACACTCCAGTTGAGGTGTAGTGTTAAAGATAGTAAGGCCAAATACAATGAACTTGGATCGAACATAGCAAAGGTCAAGACAATGAACTTTAATTGCACAACTAATTCAACCAAGTCTTATGAATGAAGTATATTAATTTTATATTTGTAGACCTTCTAGCAAGATACATGCATTTGTTGTATTATATAAATGTGTTGTACCTAGTGTTTTCATGATTACATAAATACAATTCTCCCAAGTTAAATCTTTGCAAGGTAAGAAATTCTATCATGTTTACTATAAATAAAGGCACAAAGCATGAAGAGTAACACACTGAATTCTTCAAGCTCTTCTCCATCTTTCTCTAATGCACCCTCTCTCTCCATTCATTAAAATATGCCACAACACGTTATCATCATGCTCATTAAACTGCGTTTAAGAACTAAAGGTTAAATACTACAAACCCGGTCACAACATTCATTATCGCAATTCAGGTTCTTCTAAGTAGGGTGAGATGACATAACAGAGTTATGGTGAGTTGACATGTGACGACCCATTCCTAATTTTACAATTTTATTAATTTTAAAATTTTGAAATTGCAAAAATGTCGTTTGAGGTGAGATTGTTGACTTTGGTTGACCGTCATTTCGTGACGCGTACGAGCTACTATTTTACCGTATTCTTGAAGCACTCGAAGGTACGAACGCCTAAGCCCAAACGGAATCAAAATCGGAGTTATGATGAAGGCTTTATGGAACTACGAATCCGGAAAATACTTTTGTAAAAATTACTATTTTATATTTTATATATTTTTCATAATTATTATATTATTATTTTAATATTTTCTAATGGGATATTTAAATATTTTATTAATTTATGTTTTGGCCCGTGGCACATCACAAAGTCTCCACTCTCTCTGTCGCGTGTCCCTTTCCCCCACTCTCTGGAACTCTCTTTGTCTCTCCCTCGCTCTAACTCTCTCAGCACTCTCATTCTCTCAGCTTTCTTTCTCCTCCCCGTTAACACAAACACACATACACCACCGATCACCGTACCTCCGACGACGCCGCCACCACCACCACTTCCTTCTCTGCGAGTCCTACGAACACAGAACGGAGAGAAAATCCTCTTTTTCCCTCTCTCCTTCGATGCGCAGTACCATCACTATGCAATATCGAATCCGGCGAGTTTTTGAAGCTAGTTAGAGCTGTGGTAGTTTCCCGGCTGAAATGGGGTTGCAGGGGCAACCGGGAAAAAAAGAAGAAAAAAGGGCCCTAATTTGATCCATGGGCCGCCCCAAACCTTGGCCTGTTAACCCAATCCAGCCTATTTTTGAAATGGATCTGGAACATTCCTTGTGTTGACTTTTACAAAATTTTCTTGAAGCTCCTTCTAGGCTAAGTTTGATGTTCTGACTCCATTTTTATCGTCCATTTAGTGAATTTTGAGGATTTAACATACTTGACCAGCTCGGCGTCTCGTTTGACTTTTTAAGGTTAATCGTTGACTTTTTACAAAATTTACTCATGACCATTCTTCGCGTATTTCGACGCGCTGATTCCGAATCTGTCATCCGTCACTCCAAATTTAATTGTTTTGATTAAGTTTTACTAACAGGTCCCAATATTATGCTTAGGTGCGATTACTATCGGAGACTCCGACTTTCTTAGTTCGAACGGCTGCGACCTCGCAAGTATCTGTGAGTGGGTCTTTTCTTTTATATAGTATATATATTTGTTTAGTTTTCATATACACATCTAATAACGAATTTTCTATGTGATGCCGTAATTAAATTAACGTTGATAGGAAATGACGTAACAATGAGAATTAGAAAATCATTATAAATCCTATGGGATGTCTTAATTAGATTTACAACTATGAATAATATTATGTTGATTAAAATTATCAAATCATTCTGACATGTTCGTATTTACGTTATCTGCTCATCGTGTGCTGCACCAGTGTTAATATTAAGGAAGAAACAAAAATATTATTTTGAATAGGTGGAGATATCATGTATGCAATCTCTGTCTTATTGAGTCGATGGAGTAGTTGATAAGGGTTTACTTTTTAGTTTTTGTCTTATCTAATGATGGCTTTGATGATGATGGAGTGGTTAGTTATGGTTAGTGATTATAATCATAATGATGAAGACGCAATACAAGAAAATTGCAAATATTGAAGAGTGGGTTAGGCAACTTAGTTTTATAGTTTTGTCATTCGTAAGTGAGACGTTTTAAAATCGAATGTTTTAGATGATGAATTTGATATTAATTTATTTTTTTAATAAGTAAATATAAATAGGAGGATGTTATTAACATATTTCGTTTTATTTTACACTCACCTCTGTAATTTATGTCCCTTAATCCTCTTTAATTCTTTCGTTTAATTAACAAAAATTGAAATGAGTGTGAAATACAATAAGAAATGTGTGATAAAACAGCCCTATAAATACATCGTTGTGTTAAAAATATTGAAGATAAAATGGTGTTGTTTTTTGTAAATTGAGATATTCTCCAAACCTTTGTCCAGAGCTAACAGATCAAATTATTCAACATAGAAAAACAGAGATCCAAACCGTGTAAAAACTTAATTTTCTATGAAGTAGACAAGTGAGATAAGCTAATAGAAAACTCATTAAGTGATCCAAATTTCAGTATCTGGACTCATAAATCGGATAGGGTCCCAATTCGTTTTTCGCGAGGCTGTCTATATCTTGACTCGAGGAAAGAGTAGATAGCGAGTCACGACGACGTTTGTTGTAATTTTTGGGGTCAAAGTCTGTCCGAGCTGTTTATTTTATTGGTCGTTTGTCTTTGTTATATGACGGTCGGGTCACATACTCGCGGGACGGCCGCGGTAGTCAACACATCCAGACATGTGACATCCAAGTTTTAGTCCTCTACAATCAACCACATGAATTCCATATGGGCCTGCATCAATTTATAGACTTTTCGGGACCCTTTTGCCCTTTATATCATGGAGAAAAACAACATTTGACTTGGTAGAAAATTCAAAATTGGAGCATAGGTCTTTCCATTTTGGTCCAATTCACATCACCAATTTTCAATTATATACGTTCTTGGTCCAAACTCTTATCAAGAAAATAAATATCGAGACTTTACTTCTGAATGTTATGATTTAAACTCTATCAAGATTTAGTATTACTTATTTATTTATACTAAAATACAACGATTTACTACGAGAATAATAATTTCTGACTTGACATGCACAATTTTAATAAAATAATAAAGAGCGCATTCGTGACTTAATCTTTTTAACGTGTCTACTGCGATATGATATTTTTTTTTCAAACAGATACATGAAACCAGCATCGTTTATGTGGTGGCGACTTTCATTGCTAGCGAAACCTAAAATGCAAGCCCCTTACCTGTTTTCGAAATAAATAGCTCACGCAAGAAATCTACCACTGAAGCAAATGGTTATGGGCACGATGATGGTAACCAATTTCGACATACTAAAATGGTTTGTTCAACAATCACTGTTATTTTTGGCTTGATTACCGTACCGAACCCAATTCTGCTCAAAATCATAGATGACATTAGGGTGCGTTTGGTACGCGGGATGGGACGGGACGGGACGGGACGAGGCGTTCCGTCCCGCGTTTGGTACGCCTAAAACGAGTGGGACGAGGCGTTCCACGGGACAAGTTTTGGATGATTTTTGGTTCCACCTCCACCCCTGGAACGGGGTTGTTCCACGTCTGTGGGACATAAATTTTTAACATTTTAGGACAAAAATGCCCCTTTTTTTTTCAGAATTTACAACATCCGTCCCGTCCTGTTCCGTCCCGTCCCGTCTGCGTACCAAACGCACCCTTAGGTACTGAAAAATCAACCGCATGATTTTAGTGGGCCACCGGTAACCTCATACAATTAACATGCACCTCAATGTAGACAATCACAAAAGGTTCATCCAATGATTGAATCCATATATAAGTCGAGACATGGTCGCATGGGGAGATACAGTGGTCGAGCCATTATCGAATGCGCCGTCCCCCATAGACTCTTCCGTACAACACTCTCGCGGTCTCTCTCCGGAGTCTGCCCCCCCAGAACACCAGAAGGACTTGCAGACATTTCGAAGACTTTCGATTCCGTTTGCTTCTTCTTTGGGTCACATTCCAAGCTTTTTATATTGTATTTTATTGTTATTCTCTGCTGCTGCGATCTCTTCTGTCATCCCAACTCTTCCTTTTGGACATGGATGCTGAAGATCTAGTGAGAAGTCACAGCACAGGTTCTTATATTTCTTCTTTTTCTGAATCTTGATTTTCTGAGTTTTTCTGGATTTTGATTTTCTGGGTTGGAAATGTTTTTGATGGGTTTTTTCTGGGTTTATCTTAATTTTCTTGCACTGTCTCCCTCTCGCTCTCTGAATCCTTGTTTTGTTGGCTTCTGGGGTTTAAGGGTTTTCTATATTTTTGGGGGTTTTTGATTATTTTTGTGAACTTTATAATCTGGTTTGTTGTTTGCTTTTGCCATTATTTTTGCGTTTTCTTTGATAGATCTTAAATCATGGTATTTATGTTAGATATATTATTTCCCTTGATATAAAGTTCACAAAAATAATCAAACCACCCCCCCCCCCCCCCCCCAAAAAAAAAGAAAAAGAAAACCCTTAAACCCTTGAAGCAACCAAAAAATATATTCTTCTGCAGAAAACCCAGAAAGATCAAAATTTTCTTTGATATTGCAGGGCATGAGAGCCATGGAGGAGTCCATGTTTGCAGCAAATGTGGTTGGCCCTTTCCGAACCCACACCCAAGTGCCAGGCACAGGCGTGCTCATAAGAGGATTTGTGGAACCATTGATGGCTACAAGTTGGTTGGCTTACAGGAGAACACCCAGTCAGATGATGAGCACTCCGATGACGACCGCAAAACCCCAAGTGAGTTAATTAGTTTTCTGCTCTACATAATCTGCTCTGTTTGGTGGCTGTAAAAATATTTGGAAAGATCTAAAATTTTGGAATTTGGGATTTATATATGCATTTGGGCAGAGATTTAGGACTATCCTAAGCTGGTAGAGAGATCACCTGGATAAATAAGTAAAATCTTGTTGGAAAGATCTCAAAACAGTAAGAGGGGTTTCGATTTTCTTCAGTTTTTGTTGATAAGCCGATGCGAAGTTAGATATATTATTCTTTATTTCCTTTGATAGGTCTTAAATCATGGTATTTATGTTACTGAATTTTCTGTGTAAGGTCCGAAAGTCTTGGAAAGAAGTAACAACAAAAAGGGCAGCGGTCTAATTGCGGAAGGATCTGTCAGATCAGAAGATGCGGTGTTCTCAGATGCTGTTGCAGAATTTTCGGATAGTGGATCTGGTGCAGGAACCGGAGAAGGGTTAGAAGATGTTTTGAAATCAGCAACTAGTGTAGAAAGCGTTGCCAAGGATGATTTGAATGCCATCCAATCCCGTAACGATGGGGAAATCAACGGTAACGTTTCAATAAACCAGTCCAATTAATCGATATTAACTGTTTTACTGACATCTGATTAATTATTTATCTGTAACTGTTTGCTTCTTCAGTGTAACGCTAATTGTACCCAATATCGACTTCTTTTGTATTGTCGTGATGGTGAATGTTCTTCTGTGTTCTTGCATTGGTCTGCATTTTCTTTAATATGTTCATATTCATTTCTTTATGTGAGTGCTTAATTCCTTCTTCTCCGCCTCTGCCATTTAATATTTGGGAGGCAGAATGACTATTCTCTATATTGATGAATACTGCATTTTTGACGTGTAAGAGTGATATATTTTGTCGTTACATTTCTCCACCTTTGTCATTAGATTACATTAGTTGCAGTAACAGAATGATTTATCTCTCAATAACCTGATGCAAGTTTCTTAAATCCAGAGAATACAACTAATCAGCTGGGCTATGCACCGGAGTCCGAAGGATCTATGTCAATCACTAGCATCGATTCAATGAAGAGGTCAGAGTCAGCTGTGCAGGATGATAGGAATGGTTCAGAAGATGACGTACACCCTATTACAGATGTATCAGAAGATAGCAAGAAGACCTATGCTACTGACAGTGTGATTGAGAGCTCTTTAACATCCATTTCACATGAGGGGCAGGTGAAGGAAATCGAAGCAAGTGATCAAGATAGAAACTTACCGTATGGTTTGATTGCACCCAATGAAGTTTCCAGTGAAACAGCTGAGGGTGCCTCTAAGTTAGAAAGAACAGTTGAAGTGACTTCATACTCTCTGCGAGATATTGAAGTTGTTCCATCAGAGAAAGAGCATATTTATGTGTTTGATTTGGATATTCCCCAAATTGGTCTTTCCCCTGATGTTGAATCTGTTGAACATGCACAAGCTTCTGTTAATACTGTAGAAAATAAGGTGGATACCACAGACGAGATACCCTGTTTCAATTCTGGTGGATTAACTGAGAGTAGCAACTCGAAGGGAGAAGGGAGTGCAAATGTACATGTGCTTTCTGTGCCTGATGGCCTACCGGTGGTAGACAATGCTGAGGCAATGCTTGAAGGTTTCAAAAGTTACAAAGAAGAGAAACTAGACCAGCCCACTTTTTTGGACTCTTGGGAACAATTTAATGACGAGGAAAACGGTGTTAAAAATCCTGTTTCAAATGACAATTTTCAAATCTTCCAGTCAAGTAATTTAAGTGGAGGCACTGTGGCCTCTTCAGATATGCATGATTTAGAAGCTAGCCACGAACTGGATGGAGGCAGCAGCAAACCAATGGTTAAAGAAGTGCCTTCAGAAGAAGCCAATGTGTCTCAGATTGAGATCAAGACTACTGAAAACCAAGGTTCAGATGAAAAATCACCCCCTGCTGACGTTGTGATGCCTCAGGTAGCTAAAAGCTTGGTTGGCTCTCCTGATGCAAATTCCTTGAGCGGTACTGGTATAAATCAAACAACACACTCTGTTGGTTTGGGTGATAACGAGAAAGATGAAAAATGTGATTTGAGTGTGGATCATAGCAGCAAAGGACCCGTGGAAGAAAATGTTATTGACGATGGTGATCATGAGACTGAAGAGTATGCTATATCTGGGGATGAGTACATTGAAGTATCTATGGAGAAAATTGTTGCTGAGAACCCTATTACTAGTTTGGAAAATGCCAGTTGTCTCTCCGAACTTCAAGTTAAACCAACAGATATGCATAATGGCGATGACTCTGGTGATCATGATAAGGGTGAAACTGAAAAGAGCGATATATCTGGAATTGAAGTATCTATGGAGAAAATTGTTGCTGAGAACCCTATTACTAGTTTGGAAAATGCCAGTTGTCTCTCCAAACTTCAAGTTAATCCAACAGATATACATAATGGCGATGACTACGGTGATCATGATAAGGGTGAAACTGAAAAGAGCGATATATCTGGAAATGAAAGCAGGGGAGGATCTATTGTGGAAAATCTTTTGGCGAAGCCAAAACTGAACCTGGACAGCAGCTCAAATTCTAGCAGAGCTGACCTCAATGTAGTTTCAGATACTAAGAAAAGTGTGATGGAAAGTGAGATTGATTGCAATGACAAGGTCCAGCTAGAAGTTGGGGGCATTACTGCTGCTGGGTCAGATCATGGTCCAAATCTGTCCTCTTTAGCTACTGAATCTTCTGTTCCAAGTTTCACTGCTGCTGAAGATAACTGCTCCCGAGAGCTCCTTGGGGTTTCTTCTGGGTTGACTTCTCAAGCTTTGCAGGAGGAGAGTGATAAACTTGTTAGGCAACAGACAAGTTCGTCTGCACTTGATGTTGTTGACTCGATTAGCCAAACTGACAGCCTCGAAGGCAACTGGGGATCTGTTTCAGGTATACGTATTAATAAGTACGTTTAAAAGTTCTTATATTTTGTAGGTGTAGCATATATCTCCCATCTTAGGGGGTCTCCTTAATATCACTTTCTTGTTGGATCAGTTTATATGCCGTTTAATAATGTTTTTTTGTGATAGATTTACAATTGTTTAGAATAGTCGTATACCATATTTATATATTTTTGTTTCTAGGCTGTCTTTTCTCTATGCATACATACCTTATTCAATGCTTTTGCTCAAAAGGAAGTGTTAAACTTTTCTAACTACGGTCTATTTGCTGTTGCTGCATGGTACAGTTCTTTCTATCCAGTCGGACGCACAAGCTGTTCTTGATGCTGAAGTTGCACCACCTACAGATTCCCAAGCTTCTTTGGAAGAGAAGGCAAAACTTGCATCTGAGAGGCAATACTCTAACAAATCTGATACGTTTGAGGCACCATCTTTCATGACATTGGTTGAACCTGGAGGTGTTGATAATCAAAAGGCTACTGCTGCTGAAATGACAGCACAGAACTCGAAACAGCCAAAACCTGCAACTTTGCAGGCTGGGTGGTTTCCTTCTATTACTCATGTTGTGAATGAATCACAGGGGAGAAAGAAGAACGAAGAGATCATCGCCAAGGTTACAAACTGGAGCACTGGGAAGCAACATACTCCTTTGAAAAACCTTTTGGGTGAGGCCTACCTAGAGAACAAAGCCAAGTCACCGAACCAAAAAGAAAGTCAAGCTCCTGCGCTTCAGAAAGATGATAAAGCAGTGAAGGGGAAGGACGGTGGTCGTGTAACGACGACAGTGAACTCAATTCTGGCTCCCGAATCACCGACAGGTCAGGCACCTGCGAAAGACAATGCAAAAGAATGGAACTCTCCGGCAAGGTACCCTACAGAGATCAAGAGTGAAAAGCGGAAAGCCAAGGGGAGACCGTACTGGGCACAATTTTTATGCTGCTCATCTGCGCATCAGCATCCGTAGCGTCTCAGTTCAGAAATTTTGAAAGTGAAGCTTGTGAAGTTTTCAATCGTTGATGCACATATTGTCTGTGTATTAGCTCTAAGTGTTTACTTCTACCGACTTAAGGTGCATATGGTCAGTATGGTTATTTGAGTCTGATTTTTAGTAGGCTTTGGTACTGTATTTTACGCTACAGTTCATAGTTAGTCTATGTTTGATATGGAACGAAATTTCAGCTTGAGCTAAACCACACAATGAGCTAAAAATATCTAGGTATTGAACTCGGCACTAGTTATCTCGCACTCCCACTGAAAATGGAGGTAATTTCAGGAGCGTCCCACTGTGTTCTACATAAATTTTCACCCGAACTCCACTACATTCAAAGTTCTAATCGAAGAGCTAAATTCTCTTAACCAATCAAGCTGCAAGCCCCTCACGGCTATGTATTTATATCCAATGTCCAATATCAATGTATTAAACGTGTCCTTGCGAATTTCGGTTGCTCACCTAAATTACGCGAAATTTGTGCGGTTGCAGAGACTTGATTTGTGTGGTTGCGAAGCGCTATGAAGTGTTATACTTCTAGGCAGTGAAGTACCAAATTGGTTCAGTTGGCGTAAGGATGTATAAAAACAGAGACTGCAGTCAGGGAAGTATGTCTAAATGACCATTGTGATTGTTTGTTTCGATCAAATGAGAGAGATCGATGTAGCTAATGTGCGGCTAACATTACCGGCTCACGTAAACTCGAAGGTGGGTGAGGGTGATCCATCAAAAGCGTAAGAAAAACATAACTCGTGAAGGAAAATCTATCACTAATATATGACCACTCTTCATTAATATAAATTTCAAACCATGTACCAGGTTATTCTGCTCATGAAGAATTAGGACAAAACCTCTTAAAGTTCTTCCCGTTTCTTGACCAGGCTTGAGGCATCAATCCTTCTTAGACCTTTTCTTACCAAGCTTCAAAGATCCATCTATTCTCGCCTTAAATTCTTCGCAAACCTCATCTGTCATCCCTCCGTTGCAGACAGCACCGGAAAGTATCGTCAAAGTTCTGCAAGTAGGTGAGATTCCATGGCAAACCATTTCGTCAAACAACCTTGTTGCTTCTCTCCATTGGCTTGTACGGCACAATCCATTAATTAAAGAGTTGTAAGTTACAACATCAGGCTTTTCCCCTCTTCGGATCATTTCTTCCACAAGATTCAGTGCATCTGCTGTCTTCCCTTCCTTGCATAAAGCATCCAGTACAGAATTGTATGTAAAAATATTAGGCAGCACTCCATGATCAATCATGGTTTTAAATAACCTCACACCTTCCTCCCAGTTACCCAACTTGCATGAAGCAGAGATCAAGGAAGTAAAAGTGACAACGTCAGGCTTTATACGTTTCTCAGTCATTGTTCCCAACAGAGTAAGTGCTTCTTGAATTCTTTCATCATTGCACAGTGCGTTGATTAGAACATTATACGTGCATACATTAGGAGAAATTCCACTGTTTAGCATGCAAATCAAGAAGCTCTTGGCTTTTTCCAACCTCCCCGATTGGCAAAATGCGTAAATTAAAGTGTTGTAGGTGACAACATCTGGCCTGACTCCATGATCTTCCATTCCTTCAAAAAGAGGGAGCACTTCTTCCCAGCGACTCCTGTTGAATAACCCATGAATCAAAGAGTTATAACTGAAAATATCTGGTATAACACTTTTGCTGATCATATCTCGAAATAGGGTCAAGGCATCATCCATTCGGCTTTCTTTACACAAGCTATCGATGATTGGATTGTAGCAATCTTGGTTTGGCTTAAACCTTCCATCTTCCAACATATTCGTAAGTATCGCGAGTGCCTTAGAAGTTTTCCCAGCCTTGCATAGTCCATTGATCATGGTAGCATAAGTGATCTCATCGCATGTGTATCCCTTCTCTTCTATTAACTTGAACAGCTCCATTGCCTCGGCCCAGGAATTGTACTTGCAAAGCCCGTGAAGCAAAGTACTTATAGAACGAGCATTGGGTTGAAGACCATATTTAAGCGTAATTGCTAAAACACAGAAACCCAAATCCACCCGGTTTAGACGGCACAAGCAATTCAGAAAAATATTCATTGTACAGACATCAGGTCGGAATTGAGCGCAACCCATCAACTGTTTACACATAGAAACCACAGCAGAATATTCCTTCATCTTGGAGAGTGCCCCCAACAAACAATTGAAAGTCCAAATGAAGGGCAAGGGTTTGATTTGAATCATGGAATTAAAGTAACCCAATGCTTCATCTTTCCTAATTTTTCCAGATTTGCATCGAGTCTGAAGCATACTCTCCGACACCAAATGGGTTTGTTTAATTGTATGCGTACAAGTAGGATTAGCATTAACAGCGTCGGAATGAAATCGCCTACTTGGATTCTGCAGAAAGGTAAAAATGAAAGAAGGAAGATTACCTGGGAATGGAGTTCTTGCAGTTATCCTTTTCATCGTCCTCTTCAGTTTCAGTTCGCTGGACAAATTCAGCAAACTTGTGAAAGAAAGGGTTGATGGTGGACTCGCCGGCGAACAAAGGGGTTTGGGTAGTTGAGGTTGTCGGAGGAGAGATGAATGGAGTCGGGGTTGCCAGGGAAAAAAGGCATTGGGGCGAGCTCACCGATTAAGAGTGGGGTGGGTTCACTGGACAAGTGAGGGATTTAGTGGGCCAGGTAGGATACTCAGTAAATTGAGCACTCTCCAGTGACTACCCAAGTTTTGTCTCCTGATCAATTATCAATAGAGGCGGAACACCGTTTGCCAAAAAAAAAAAAAAAAAAAAAAAAAAAAAAAAGAGGCGGAACACCAAACATACCGCAAGTAGGGGTGGATTTTTTTGCCAAATTGTCGTGCCAACTGTGCCATACCAATTTTGTGCCAATCGATAATGGTACGGTATTGTACCGTACTGAAATTTCATGGTATGATATTGGTAATGGATACTATTACTACGGTATTATCATACCGTACCGAACATATAATATAATATATAAATTATAAATTATATAATATATAATTATATAACACATATTTATAATATTTTAATAATTTGATATGATGAAAGAGGCTCAATCTTGGTTCAAGATTCCAAATAGGAAGAAAATTGTGGCTTGGGATTTATATGTGTTGGAAAAGTCCAAGTTATTTGAAGCAATGTATAATAAAAGAGTAAGTATCACAACTGATACTTGGATTTCGGTACAAAACATTAACTACATAGTAGTTACCGCTCACTTCATGGATAATGAATGAAAGTTGCACAAACGGATTATAAACTTCATAAAGATCACGGGTCATAAGGGAGAAGACATTGGGAAAGTTCTAGAGGCGTGTTTGAACCAATGGGGGATAGAGAAGATGACACGCCCCGACCCTGATATTCCCCGAATACCATGATAGGCACGTGCTGGCCGACACCCAAGGGTGACGAAAGCCATTAATTGATACAAAGACTAAAATTTAGAAGTAAATACGGTTTATTATAATTTAAAACCAATGAGTTAACAATTCAGGAACGTGTTTAGAGCATACAGCTAAACCTAATCACTAAAAGAATTTGGATAAATTTAAATGAATACAGGGGTAGATCCTACTTCGAGAGGACTCGATGCGGAAGTGCCTTGATGCCGGGATCGTAATGCCTCGTTTCTAATACCTGAATGGGGGCGCAAAACAAGGGTGAATGGACCAGAGTTATATACAAATATAATATGAAAACGTTCCAGAACATAATAATTTCCCCCACCAGTTTGGAAACCAAAATATGCTCATATACTACGTAATAGGTTTTCCAAACCACTAGCATGCCAATAAAATCATTAATCCAATACTTCCAATGTTTCGAATCAACTTATAATTCCATTTCCCATCTCAATAATGTCATAAGACAATCATGATATCAATCTCATAAATTTCATCAAATAAACACCCAGGAAGCATCACAAATTGTGTTGCTAGTGAGTACACCGAATTAATAATACTTCCGGCCCATTGCCTGCACCTGAATCTCTATGGCCATCACCATGAGATAAGATAACTCCCTCCCGGCCCGATGCCAGACTCCGTGGTCCCTCAGCCTTCCACTAGGGATTATTTCTCCAGGCCTTTGCCAACTACAAACCTCGCCCCCGGTGGCATGGTGTTCACTACATTGCACAAAACATATTTCTAAAATACAACGTCGTAGCAAGAGTTCATCCATCCCCCGTACTACGAAGAGGTGTTCTAAAATCATTTAAAACACATTCTTAGCATCCTATCGTCATTGATCGGATCGGATAGTCTACCAGAATGTGGGTTATATCAGAAAACAGTTCAATAAAATCATTCTATATCTCAAGAACGTTCAAATCACAGTTATCAAATATGCTTCCTGTTCACAATTCATAAATTCCAACTATCATCGAGGCATGCTATATATATATATATAAAACTTCATATCACAACATAAATCATTTATTTATTTTGGAAGGTGGTCCACTCACAGTACTTAGCCGTCCAACGCTGCGCTGCTAGCGAATCTAGAAAAGTCTCAACAGTTGCCCCTAAGCACATAAAGGGTTCAATATAGTCAAACTCTATTCAAACGAATTTATTTGGGAAAACGAACTTCAAAAACGGGTGCAGGACGTTGAAATTAGCCTAGGAGGGGTCCTGGACGAAACCCGAAAAAGTCAATAAAAAGTCAACGTTGACTGTTGACCAGTCAAAGTCAACGGGTCAGTCAACTCGGGTCGGGTCAAGGTCAAACGGGTCAGGGTCTACCCGGGTCAAACTCAAACCGGGTTTGGGTCAAACCCGAATCTGGGTTAGGGTTTAGCCCAAAGGGTTGTTGGGTCTGGGCTTAGAGCCCTCAACAAAACCAGCCTAAGGCCCAGGTTTAAAGAACCTAAAGGGTTCTGGGTTTTACTACACGGGCCCAAGGTTTTAAAAGCTAAAGGTTATTGGGTTTTGACTAAAAGGGTTAAGGAACTGGGCTTGAGGGAAATGGGCCTAGTGCCCAATTAAAACGGCCCAATGGCCCTAATTAATTAAAACAGAATTTAAAATATAAATAATTAAATAAAATAATTGGGCTGGGGTTTTGGGCTTGCGGGCTGGTTCGAAACGGGCTAAGGCCCGTGGGTTATCTGAGAAGGCCTGAAGGCCTGGGTTCTAATGGAGAAGGACACCAGAGTTTTAACAGCTCCGGCGACTGCAACCTAGAGTTTTAGGGCCCGATCTACACATCAAAACAAAGCACAAAGCGAGGGGAGAGGATTGATACCTTCCAATCGACGAGGAATGGCTGGAGTTGCTCGGAAAATGCCTCGAGACTCTCGAATTTCGTCGGAGAAGATGGGTGTATGCACCCCGGGTCTAAAACCACCTAAAACCTTGGAAAAACACTAGAATTACTTCCAGAAATCTCAACTAACAACAATATAACCCAGAGAGAGGACGATCGGGCCTTACCTAGCAGGAAGAACGAAGGAATTCGCCGGAGGGATTCTCGGGTCTTTTTCCACGCGGGTCTTGCTGTGACCCGAGAGAGAAGGACGAGAGGAAGGAGAGAGAGACGGAGATGGTGGTGTGCTTGCGTTCGTGATGGCGAGATCGAGCGAGAGAGAGATAGGGAGGGTTTCGGTGAGAGAGAGCAGTGAGAGAGGGTTAGACAGAATTGAGGGGGAGAGAGAGAGAGTGAACGGGAAAGAGGAAACAAACACAGGGGTGGGCCCCTTGGCTCCCCAAATTACGGAACCAAAACAATTTAAAAATTAAAAGGAAAGAGGGAGGACCAAAATGAAAGTTTACAAAACTTTAAGGATTAAATTGAAAAATTGAAAATGGTTTGGAGGTCAATTTCTAAAATTTACATATAATCGAGGGGCGGGTGTGACAATTCTAACCTCCTTACAAAAATTTCGACCCCGAAATTGATTCATCTTAAGTAAACAGAAATGGATAATGAGCCCGCATTTGTTCTTTGGTTTCCCACGTCGCCTCCTCGACTGCGTGATTCCGCCAGAGAACCTTTACCAGCGGGATCATTTTGTTTCTCAACACTTTATCACGTCTATCGAGGATAGCTACAGGTTGTTCCACATAACTAGCATCTGGGCTCACTTCCAAGGGCTCATGTTGAATGATGTGAGAAGGATCAGGCACATACTTCCGGAGCATAGAAACATGAAATACATTATGAATTTGCGACAATTCCGATGGCAAGTCCAGTTTATAAGCTACTGCCCCGATTTTCTCAATAATCTGGTAAGGGCCAATGTATCGATAACTCATTGGTTGGGTTCATTAAGCAAGCTGGCAAGAAGACTTGTTTACGGTAGCTGATACGGATTCAGAATCGTTATCCTTGGGACTTAACTCAAAGACACCTCTGTCCTCGAAGTACGTGTCGTTACGTACGCTTGGACAAGACCTATTTTCGTTTTCAGTTTTGGATTTTCAATACAAGTATTTTAAGTCCTACTTATTTATTTTAGATGTTACAAATGTTTTGGGGGGAAAGTATTTCTGTTTTCAGTTTTAAGTTTAACATGAGTTTTCGATCTATATGTTGGTACGTATCTATTTTGACGATTATCATATGTTACGTATTTATTTTGACCCTAAGTTAATATATGTTCCCAACTCATATCTTTATAAAATATGTTTCTACTTTTCACTGATGGGGACAAAAGTAAGAGATTGGAGGTATGATAGAGGATTTGGCGACCCGCTCGCGACGGTGTGGCATTTTCTCTTTTATGCACCCACTCTGACTTGATTTCTCTTTTTATACTTAGGTTCTTCTTACTATTTTCGGGTATTTCAACTTACTTTGTGATTTTAAATTTCGATTGTCACATCCCGGCCCGGGTGGGACCACTTCCCGGGCCCGCTTCACCACCGTAGCACGATATTGTCCGCTTTGGGCCCCGACCACACCCTCACGGTTTTGTTTCTAGGAACTCGCGAGCAACTTCCCAGTGGGTCACCCATCATGGGGGTGCTTTAGCCCTATTCTCGCTTAACTTCGGAGTTCCTACGGAACCCGAAGCCAGTGAGCTCCCAAAAGGCCTCGTGCTAGGTAGGGATGGGAATATATATTTAAAGATCACTCCCCTGGGCGATGTGGGATGTCACAATCCATCCCCCTTAGGGGCCCGACGTCCTCGTCGGCACACACGCGGCCAGGGTTAGGCTCTGATACCAATTGTCACATCCCGGCCCGGGTGGGACCACTTCTCGGGCCCGCTCCACCACCGTAGCACGATATTGTCCGCTTTGGGCCCCGACCACGCCCTCACGGTTTTGTTTCTGGGAACTCACGAGCAACTTCCCAGTGGGTCACCCATCATGGGAGTGCTTTAGCCCTATTCTCGCTTAACTTCGGAGTTCCTACGGAACCCGAAGCCAGTGAGCTCCCAAAAGGCCTCGTGCTAGGTAGGGATGAGAATATATATTTAAGGATCACTCCCCTGGGCGATGTGGGATGTCACAGAAGATCTTTAGAATGGGGGAAACTTCTATTTGTTTTGGTTTGTAACTTCTATTTGGATTGTAAGCTTAATTTTCATCATGAATCTTGATGCATCTTTTGAATTATTGTGTGTGTGAATTGTGAATGATGAATAATAGATGAATTTAGGCTACAATGTATGAGATATAGGTACAATAAAAAAGTTTTGCCCTTGAATTGAGTTAAAAAGCAAAAACAAATTTTGTCTCGAAACAAAGTGGCAATTACCATTGCCATAACATGCCAACCGAAGATTTGGCAATACCGAACTTCGGTATACTGAAAGTTTGGTATGGTAATGGTAATAGATTTTATCAAACCGAAAGTTTGGTACGGTAATTGGCACGAAGATTTTGGTACGGTAACCGTACTGAACCCACCCTACCCCTAACTAAGTGCTCCTAATAATATCAATATTTTAGGCCATCTTAAAGGAGTATGGTCCTCTCCCTCCAGATCCCCTCCTCTTCCCTTCCCTTTTCTCTATTTTCATATTTCTCTCTCTCTCTCTCTCTCTCTCTCTCTCTCTCTCTCTCTCTCTCTCTCTCTCTCTCTCTACTAATTAATAAAACACTTATTGTCAACCAAAATTTTATGAAATTACCAGTTTAACCTTCTAATTAAAACAGAATATGAATAAGAAATATAGGAGAGAAATGTAATTTTACACAACCAAATTTTACTTTTTTTTTCAAAGTTTCACCTACATGTAATCCTAACATATCTCTAATAATAAAAAAATAAACTTCCCACTCCCACATTCTCTATCACTCTCTTCCTCTCTCCTTTTATTTCAAAAACAAAAATAAAAAATTTTCTCACACACTTTGTGTGTGCCCATATGCTAGTATATGTATAAAGTAGTCAACATAAATGTTGACGTGACTTAATCGTGACTGTTCAAATAAGAGAAGACTAAAAAGTAGCAGGATTTAAAGGAGGGAACTATTCCTTGCTTACATTGACATGATATTGATTATATTCCATACCATCTTTATAGCTACGCATTCATACTTGATCATGGACAATTTACGCGTGCAGCGAGATATATATATATATATATATATGCTTCACTAATAATCCATATTGGAAGTTTAAAGAGAGGAATAGGATTCTCAACTCCAAGCAAGTAAACTCACATAGTTATGACATAATTGACAGGGAGATCAGGCGACCAACTCTTGACAATATCTTCATCAAGTCCCTGCATCATGAAGAACCCATCAGAAAGTTTGCCTAAACCAAAAGGTACAGGAGACACGGTTGACAAGCCGCAACAAAGTAATAGTACGACGACCGAAAGTAAAAGCTTTTTTGGCAAGGTAAACAAATTGTGGAAAAAGGAGGAAAAAGATGGCGAGAGGAAGAAGAAGAGCAAAGAAAAAGATAATATTGGGAAAACAAAATGTTCATGCTGCTGCTCATCGAGTGGGTGTGGAAGTACAGGAAGCAGACAAGAACAAAATAATAGCAGCTGTTGCTGTATCTTCGTCAGTTTTGATTGTGGTGGATGCTGCGATGACTGTGGTGGATGCTGCGATGACTCTGGTGGATGTTGCGACGACTGCGGTGGATGCTGCGATGACTGTGGTGAATGCTGCGATGACTGTGGTGGATGCTGCGACGTCTTGGATTGAGATAGGATGTTTCAAAATGAGATGCGATATCGTTTTAGTTTTCACATTGCAACCTCACGGTCTGATATTTGATTCTTCTTTAAAAAAAAAAAAAAAAAAAACAACTGATAGCAAGTTACGATTATTAAGTTATCAAGATTTTTACACTTTTATTTATTACTCTACTCCTTCATGTTATTTTTTGCCTTTGTATTGAATAAATTAAAAGAGAATCAGGAATATAAGTTCGTTTAGAAGTGCTTTTTAAAATAGGTGAAATCGGTTTTAATGAAAATGTTTTTAAAACTAATTCTTGATAAATTGCAAGCAAATTCTGAAATAATACTTGGCATATATAGGGGTGTGTGTGCAAGTATATATTATTTGTGATTATGATATGCAAGAGGAAACGAGAGTGTGAAAATCACTATTAATCGTCAAAATAACATGTGTGTCTCACATCGCCACATCAATATTTGACATTTAACCAAACTATCAACCTACATGAAAGTGCAAGTTGATCATAAAACAAATAGAAAAAAAATTACAAAAGACAAGAAAAAGGGATTTATAACTTCAATAAAAATTTGGGTTCTAACAAAATAAGTTATGATGATAAAAGATTGGAATCACAAAAAAAAAATTTGGCCGATATTAAAAAGAAGAACTACTCGATTAATCCGTAAATCTCATTATTTTATAAAAATTTTCATTGAAAAGATATCTAAGTTGATCAAATTTTAAAACGATAAATTGTAACGTGAAAAAAAATTAAAACTGTCCTGACCTCATTTTTAGGAGTGATTGAAATGCACTAAGCCCCAAACGAAAAACGAAAAATAAAAAGGAAGTGAGGAACGAGATAATTACGGGGCAACCCACGGAAGCAATCAGATTGGAAGATGGAGAGTGTTGTGCCCTTCCACAATACCCATGGCCTAATACCACCGACAAGGAAGCTCAATCACACTACCAACATCATCCTCTTCCCCAAAACCCGAACCACAAAACCCTCCTCCAAACCCAGAAAACCACTCCCTTCTTCTCTTTGCTATTCCCACCCATTTCCGCCACCAGATGTAGCCGCCCCACGCGGTGGTTCTACAAAGCACACCACCCTTCTTGTAGAGACTTTCCATGAGCACCAGAGGCTCAAAGACTTACTTGTGAAGGTCACCACCGAGGACTGTTGCCCTTTACAATTGCTTGCAGATGATGGTGATTGGACCAAAGAGCAATTCTGGGCTGTCATCACATTCCTAAACAATGCTTCCAGGTCCAAGGAAATTCTTCAGGTTCTTCTCTCTCTCTCTCTCTCTCTCTCTCTCTCTCTCTCTCTCTCTCTCTCTTCCTATATAATATTCTAATAACTATTGGATTTGGAATTTGAATATTGAGTTTTTAGGATAAATGAATTGGGTTTTTAGAAAAGAAAGTTCTGAATTAAGCATGTTTGATTTGGATATGTTTTTTACTTTCCATTCATCGTTTTTCCTTATATTTTCTGACCATCCAAACAGAGCATCATGAGAAGTAGTTTTTTTGGATAATTCGCTATGTTTCTTATTGTATTGGTGGCTTTGGTCACTTTTAACAGTTGTTTAAGATGTGGAAGAAGATCGAGAAATCGCGGATTAATGAATTCAACTACAGCAAGATAATAGGATTGTTAATTGAAGAGGGCCTCATGGAAGAGGCAGTGCCATGCTTTCAAGAGATGAAGAGTCACGATCTTAGGCCGTCTTTGGAGGTTTACAATTCAATGATTCATGGTTTTGCCAGACAAGGAAACTTTAATGATGCTTTGTTTTACCTTAACGAGATGAGAGAAATGAATGTGGCTCCAGAAACTGATACTTATGATGGGCTAATTGAAGCGTATGGGAAGTATAAAATGTATGATGAGATGGGTATGTGTGTGAAGAAAATGAAACTAAATGGCTGCCCACCTGACCACATTACATATAATTTACTTATTCGAGAGTTTTCAAGGGGTGGGTTGCTCAAAAGAATGGAAAGTGTGTATCAATCCATGCTTTCTAAGAGAATGTTTTTGCAGTCTTCTACTTTGATTGCAATGCTTGAGGTTTATGCGAAATTTGGGATCTTGGATAAGATGGAAAAGGTTTATATGAGACTGTTGAACTCCAGAACACTGGTAAAGGATGACTTGATTAGGAAACTAGCTGAAGTTTATATCGAGAACTATATGTTTTCGAGATTAGAGAAGTTGGGAGTTGATATTTCTTCAAGATTTGGTCAGACTGATCTAGTTTGGTGTCTGCGTCTTCTATCTCATGCTGGACTTCTTAGTCGAAGAGGAATGGATTCCATTGTCCAAGAGATGAAAGAAGAAAATGCCCCGTGGAATGCAACAGTTGCAAACACTATCTTGTTAGCTTATTTGAAGATGAAAGATTTCGCACACTTGAGAATCTTGCTCTCTCAATTACTAACCCAGGGTGTGGAGCCGGATATTATCTCTGTTGGAATCCTATTTGATGCAAATATGATTGGCTACGACGGGTCTGGGACTTTAGAAACATGGAAAAAGAAGGGATTGCTCCAAAGATCTGTGGAAATGAATACTGATCCCCTGGTTCTCACCACATTTGGGAAGGGATATTTTCT
Source organism: Crataegus laevigata (assembly GCA_963580275.1). Classification (NCBI taxonomy): domain Eukaryota; kingdom Viridiplantae; phylum Streptophyta; class Magnoliopsida; order Rosales; family Rosaceae; genus Crataegus; species Crataegus laevigata. The sequence continues at coordinate 2,434,501 of OY756944.1, forward strand.
TAGAAACTGTGAAGCAGCATTCTCCTCGCTTGAACCTGGGGTTAGAGAAAACAAAACATGGACTTACCATCATCTCATTGATTTAGTCTTAAAACATACCGAATCTAGCCTCAAGACGAAGTATGCGATGAAGTTAATATAAGCTAGCTTAGCAAAGATACCCTTTTCCTTGGTCCGAAAATATCTTTCAAAAGATATTGTTATTCTTAACTGTTTTGTTCGTGTACTGACCCAAGAGACACTTTTGTACATAAATGTGTGACAGAAACTCTTAGGATGGATTTTAGATATCTGCTTCCTGGAATCCGGGATATTCAGATCATAAAGAGGAGAATTTACTGCTAGACGCAATGCAGTGTTATTGGACAAAGGTCGTCTGCTAGAGGCTACTATTGCAACTTGACATCTGCATTTCTTGAATTGATATCCCTTCTGTGCTACCCTTGCCGTGCCCCTTCTTTCTGGATTAATCGCATATTTGGTATCATCTTTGGGAGCCAGGTTTTGAAACTTGATTAGGCGAGTGAACGAAATTCTGTAAGCACAAATAATTCCATCATGATAAGGCAGATTCGGTAGACATCGGGAGTGGTCAACTCAGAAGGGCAAAGACATGCCCGATGTTTATCGCAGAGGGGTTGCTGGTCCGGTGGTGGATGGTATGCTATAAAACTGCATATTATCTACTTTCTCTAGAATGGAAGAGTTGGGATACTTTGTTCATTCCTAAAAATATTACCAGGATCGATGTTGGTCTTAATACGCACCAATCGATCGAAATTATCCTTGAAGTACCAGATTCCATAGACTCTTCCCTCAGAATAGCTTGCCTTGCCATTGTGGTTGATCCCCAGGTCAAGATCTTTGTAGATGAAGACGGCTTCCCTTGGATTCATGGAAACAAAAGGAATCATGGACTCACTCTCCGATACACAAAATTGGCCTCCGCTTCTAATTTTCATCTGCAAGTTATGGTCTTGAGCACCAACGATGGCTTGTTGCACGTGAGATTCGCGCAACGCAGTGATGGTAAGGAACGTTTTGGGGTTGAGGATGCGTTGAAGCGAAGATTTACGATGTAAGATTTTAAACAGATGAGCAAGAAGCATTGTTGGAAAGAAGCATTGTTGGGATTGTAAATTGCTGCACTGATTGGATGTTGAGCACTCAGTTTGTAAATGTTTCTGAAGCCTATGGGGATGTACATTTTTTAGCATTCATGTGATGAGATTTTGTATGGACCATGCGCTTATATGAATGTGATTTCATTCTTCTGACAATAATTGGTAGGTTGCTGGTATCGGGTACCAGACTAGCTGTACTAAATCCGTACGCAGTATCTCAAGCTTAGGGCCAAACTGTTTTGCACTCCAAAAGAGTCACCCTGCACTCCTCGCTTATAAAAAATATGACGAAATTGCACCTCTAGGAGGTCGCTTTTTCGGAATACCGATAACATCTCAAAGCCCCTCACAAATCATACTCAAAAGTCCTAGATCTCTGGTAGTTCTCTCGTCTTCCTCTTCGACTTCATCGTCCACATCTAACATGTCTTTCATCTCCGTCCTGCATTGCTCGTCCAAGCGTCAGCTTCTCTGCCCATATCTTGTCCACATCAGGCCTGCACATGCTCAACGCATGCTTCAATGGCGTTAAAGAAGCAAGTCCTCCGTCCCAGCACAAAAAGAGGCAGAGACTCCAACAGACCGCAGGTTCTTATACATGTCATACAACACAGGGAAAGCCTCTGAGTTAAAGCAGAAGTGTACAAAGTGATCTCTACTGAAATGCCTTGCGATCATTCATCCACTGTACGCAGCGCACGTAAGGACTCAAGACGATCATAGGAAATGTAGAAGCTAGCGCTTCGGAGATGACAGGACCAGTAGTGCACCAAGCAAGAACATAATCAAGGCGAACTGCTCGAGTCCTGATAATCGAGACAACCTGAAGTTGCAGCCCCATGACTTCTCCATCGAGCATTCGAGACATTCTACAGAACAATTCTTCAGCAAAAACTACCTCATAAAACCCGGTGGCAAACAGCATCCCTGACGTCAATGTTTGCACTAAAAATCTCAGCAGGGTCAAGGTCCATGACATACGCACAATATTAGATTCATCCGTCTGGCTAACCAACCGCCGAACGAAGGTTGTTTTACCCTGTCACATATCATTTGCGAGCTAATTAAGTCGAAAATATTTGTCAAAATATAGCCGTTGCCTTTGAATGCCAAAATACAGGGGTTAAATAAACCGAAAATATGTCGTCATCACCGTGGAACTTCACTCAAACTATAGGGACTAAACTCGTGATCTTCCAGTATACCAATCTCCACCTCCGCACAGTGGTCTGAGGAGGATGATCAATCAAAAGCGTAAGAAAAACATAACCAGTGAATGAAAATCTATCATTAATATATGACCACTCTTCATTAATGTAAATTTCAAACCATGTAACAGGTTATTCTGCACATGAAGCATTGGGACAAAACCTCTTAAAGTTCTTCCCGTTTCTTGAACATGCTTGAGGCATCAATCCTTCTTAGACCTTTTCTTACCAAGCTTCAAAGATCCATCTATTCTCGCCTTAAATTGTTTGCGAACCTCATCTGTAATCCCTCCATTGCAGAGAGCACCGGAAAGTATCGTCAAAGTTACGCAATCAGGTGAGATTCCATGGCAAACCATTTCGTCAAACAACCTTGTGGCTTCTCTCCATTGGCTTGTACGGCACAATCCATTAATTAAAGAGTTGTAAGTTACAACATCAGGCTTTTCCCCTCTTCGGATCATTTCTTCCACAAGATTCAGTGCCTCTGCTGTCTTCCCTTCCTTGCATAAAGCATCCAGTACAGAATTGTATGTAAAAATATTAGGCAGCACTCCATGATCAATCATGGTTTTAAATAACCTCACACCTTCCTCCCAGTTACCCAACTTGCATGAAGCAGAGATCAAGGAAGTAAAAGTGACAACGTCAGGCTTTATACGTTTCTCAGTCATTGTTCCCAACAGAGTAAGTGCTTCTTGAATTCTTTCATCATTGCACAGCGCGTTGATTAGAACATTATACGTGCATACATTAGGAGAAATTCCACTGTTTAGCATGCAAATCAAGAAGCTCTTGGCTTTTTCCAACCTCCCCGATTGGCAAAATGCATAAATTAAAGTGTTGTAGGTGACAACATCTGGCCTGACTCCATGATCTTCCATTCCTTCAAAAAGAGGGAGCACTTCTTCCCAGCGACTCATGTTGCATAACCCATGAATCAAAGAGGTATAACTGAAAATATCTGGTATAACACTTTTGCTGATCATATCTCGAAATAGGGCCAAGGCATCATCCATTCGGCTTTCTTTACACAAGCTATCGATGATTGGATTGTAGCAATCTTGGTTTGGCTTAAACCTTCCATCTTCCAACATATTCGTAAGTATCTCGAGTGCCTTAGAAGTTTTCCCAGCCTTGCATAGTCCATTGATCATGGTAGCATAAGTGATCTCATCGCATGTGTATCCCTTCTCTTCTATTAACTTGAACAGCTCCATTGCCTCGGCCCAGGAATTGTACTTGCAAAGCCCGTGAAGCAAAGTACTTATAGAACGAGCATTGGGTTGAAGACCATATTTAAGCGTAATTGCTAAAACACAGAAACCCAAATCCACCCGGTTTAGACGGCACGAGCAATTCAGAAAAATATTCATTGTACAGACATCAGGTCGGAATTGAGCGCAACCCATCAACTGTTTACACATAGAAACCACAGCAGAATATTCCTTCATCTTGGAGAGTGCCCCCAACAAACAATTGAAAGTCCAAATGGAGGGCAAGGGTTTGGTTTGAATCATGGAATTAAAGTAACCCAATGCTTCATCTTTCCTAATTTTTCCAGATTTGCACCGAGTCTGAATCGTACTGTCCGACACCAAATGGGTTTGTTTAATTGTATGCGTACAAGTAGGATTAGCATTAACAGCGTCGGAATGAAATCGCCTACTTGGATTCTGCAGAATGGAAAAAATGAAAGAAGGAAGATTACCTGGGAATGGAGTTCTTGCAGTTATCCTCTTCATCGTCCTCTTCAGTTTCAGTTCGCTCGACAAATTCAGCAAACCTCACTTCGTTAAACTTGTCACTTTCGAGGAAGAGGGAAAACAAAGAACTTGTGTTTTTTTTTTTTTTTTTTCCCAAACTGCTTCGGTGAGAATAAATAGATGTGGAAAAAAAATAAATAAGTGTTTGATAAACTGTAGCGTAAAAAGTGTTTTTTTTTTTTTGTAGGGTTCGCCTGGCCCTGATTAAAAAAATACAATTTATTTTTATAAGCATGTGTAAAGCTGCTTCTACATCCTATTTTTTGGACCCATGCTCTTGAAAAGGGCAAAAAACACCATTTTTTTAAGGAGAAATTAGATTCTTATCTCTATTTTTTTTACTCCATTAATTAAAACCTTATTCATTTTTAATTTTTAATCAAGGTTCTTGGGTTTTAATAAACGTCAATAATTATTTCAAAAATAAAATATTTACATGTCAAGATAATTAAATTTTATTTTTAAATATATTCATTTAGTGTTAGAACCGTTTTATTCGATATAATTATATTTATGGCTAAACTTTTTTTTTATATATTTCTATTTCTAGTTTGTATTCATTTTTAATTTCCAACCTTTTTTTTTAAAATTGTACCAATTTTCTTTTAAATTTTAATTTGTACTTATATATTAATTTCTTTTTGTCTCTTATATATTAATTTCTTTTTGTCTCTTATTTTTTAAACTTTTATTTGTACTCATAATTTTTTTAACCATTAATTTGCACCCATAATTTATTTATAATGTACCTATTTTTTGTAGAAATGCACCACTTTCTTATGTGTAAAATGTATCCTTTTTTTTTTGTAAGTACCATTTTTAATGTAAAATCTATTTATTTTTTAATCTAAAATGTACCATTGTGACTGTTCGTTTTGATCAAATGAGAGAGATCGATGCAGCTAATGTGCGGCTAACATTACCGGCTCACGTAAACTCGAAGGTGGGAGAGGAGGGTGATCAATCAAAAGCGTAAGAAAAACATAACCAGTGAATGAAAATCTATCATTAATATATGACCACTCTTCGGATCATTTCTTCCACAAGATTCAGTGCCTCTGCTGTCTTCCCTTCCTTGCATAAAGCACCCAGTACAGAATTGTATGTAAAAATATTAGGCAGCGCTCCATGATCAATTATGAATTTAAAAGGTAATAGTCTGCAAATAAAGAACGTGTTTAGAGCATACAGCTAATTAGAATACTAGAAAAAAATGATATAAAATTTAATGACCAAAAGAAGTGGGTCCTACACCGAGAGGGTTCGAAGATGCTGAAACCGAAGTGCCTTGATGCCGGGATTGTATGCCTCGATTCTAAGTCCTGAAGGGGGCGCAAAACAAACATGAGTGGACCAATTTGATATACATATAATAAAACAGTTCACAACGTACTAACCCCCAGGTTTTAGGAAACTCATATAGCATGATAAATAAAATAGGTTTTTTGAAACCTAAAATGTCGTGCAATGTCTCAAATCATAACTCGTACATATATATAATCACTAGTGAAAAATGTCCACATATCCCTCCAGGCCCTATGCCATCTCCCCGTCCTTGAGCATACAGTCAGAGGAAAATATCGCTTCAGGCCCTATGTCAACTCTCCATCCCTGTGCTAAATAGCCAGAGGAAACACACTCCAGGCCCTATGCCAACTCTACCCGTCGCCCGGGACGGACCAGAATCTATCACTCGTCCCGTAGCGGAAATTGGGACCACTAGGTAAGTACAAAACCAGTGAACATATATATATTGAAAATCAACTTCATAGTATAAAGTCAGCTATCATCTATACTATAAAGAGGTGTTCGAAACGTATTCTAAATATCATATCATCCACCAGATATTATATAAAGAATACGGGTTATAGGAAAAATAGTAGTAATTCAAAATAGCCTCAATAAGCATGTTATCTAACAAAACGTTTCATAAAACGTAATCATTAAATCATGCTTCTCATGTGTGCATTTCTACTAATAAAACATGCATTTTTAGAAGGGGTCCACTCACAGATACTTAGCCACCGAAGAGCCACACAAACTAGCAAACAAGAAATCGTCACCAATAATTACCCCTAAGCAAATAAAGGGTCCAATTAATAAAACTCTACTATAAAAATTGAATTTGGGAAAACAGACATCGAAAACTGATTCAGGACGTCGAATTACCCTAAGAAGGGTCTCGGGTAAATTTCGTAAAAGTCGATAGAATATTCCTAGAGTATTCCCTGACAGAATATTCCCTAATAGAATATTTCCCATAAAGGGTTTGGACCGGTTAGAGTTAAGGGTTTAGGATAATAGGGTTTAAAAGGGTTGGCTTAGGATGCACGGGCCTAAGGCCCTAAAGGAAAATGGCCTCAAGGCCTTTTGGGCTTTTTTTTAATATATAAAAGAAATGGGTTTAAAGGGAAATGGGTTAGGCTTTAAAATAAATGGGTTGGGGTTTTAAGGAGTGGGCTTAGGGCCCTGCCCTAAGGACAAGTGCTTAAGATGAAGGGAACCGGCCCGAAGGCCTTAAGCCTTTGCATGCTTGGGTTAAAAGGCACACAGGCTTGGGTTAAAAAAAGAATGGCCCAAATGGCCTTTAAATTTAACAGAACAAAATAAACAAAACCGAAAATAAAAGGGTTGGGTTGGGCTGCCCAAAAGGGCTGGTTTTTGGCCCACCAGTTTCATGGGTCGCCAGACCCAACCAAAGAGAAAGCCGGAATTCGGCCGGAAAACTGAATAAAATTTAAACGTCCATAGCTTTGTCAATACTAGACGAAATTGAGTGATTCAAAAATGAAAGTTGTAGTTCTCGAAGAGACGAAGAGAATGTTATCTGCAAAATGTCTAACTTGCCATGGTTTGGCCGGAAAACACCTTGAAAGCCGTCGGACTCGCCGGAAACTAGGTAAGATTCAAATGAGTATAACTTATTCAATACTCAACGAAATTGGGTGAAACAAAAAGGAAACTTGTACTACGCGATGAGACGAAGAGATTGATTCCTTGAATGCCAGCCAACTCAATGTAGTTTGGCCGAAAATTGCCTCGAAAGCATTTGGTTTCTCGTCGAAAATCTGGGGAAGTCTCCCTGATGTGTTTCTTCGTGGTTTGATGTCCAAAACATAACCACAGGGTCAGAAAAGAACTATAGGGATAAAAAAAGAAGCCTTTGGAGTGTTTTGAGGCTTACCTAAAACAGAAGGACGATGAACTCGCTAGAGTTTCTATGTGCCCTACAGAAACGAAGAGAGAGAAAGCTAACGTGGTGATGATGATGATGGTGTCGTCGTTGCTGGGTGTGGGCACGGGTGTGTGTGTGTGTGTGTGTGTTTGCTTCTCGAGGAAGAGAGAAGAGAGTTGCAAAGAGTTGCAAAGAGTTACAAAGAAAACAGAAAAAGAAAAAAAAGAAGAAGAGGGAACTAGGGGGACAAGGATCAAGGGGGTGGGCCCCTTGGGCTCGCCAATTAAGACCCAAAAAAAATCTTTTTTAAAAGGAAAGTATCCCTAAACTTGGTGAAAATACAAAAATACCCTTTTTGTTCCGTAAAATTTGGGACGGGTTGTTTCAAAATACCTTCAAGTTGAGTGTAACCCTTGGCGACTAAGCGAGCTTTATAACGCTCAATTGAACCATTAGAATGATGTTTGATCATATACACCCAACGACAACCAATTGGAGATTTTCCTTCATGAAGAGGAGTAAGCGTTCAAGTGTTATTGGCCTCAAAAGCTTTGAATTCAAAGTCTATGGCAGCTTGCCAATTGGAATAAGGTGCAGCCCGAGCATAAGTTTGAGGTTTTACCTGTGTACTGATGGAAGCAAGAAAATATTGTTGTGGGGTTGAGAAACGATGGTAAGTGAGAAAATTAGCAAATAGGATACCTTGTATTGGTGGCAGGACCTGTCGACGAAGATGACGAAGCGATTGGTTTGGTAGATGACAAAGTGGGGAAAACATAGTCACTTAACCGAGCTAGCGGAGTGGAGTGAAAGTCAAAGCGGCGAGTCACTTGCGTGGGGAGTGCTGGGGGCACTGAAAGCTCTGGAGACATTGAATGTGTTGGCAAGGTAGGCGCTGATATGTCAGTAGTAATGACAGGGACATTTGGATCATCTGATGCATGAGGTTGGCTAAATTGATATGCAATAGGTGACACGGGAGGAAGGTTGGTGTCGAGTGGTGACTTTGAGGGAATATTGGAGTCAAGATTTGGATGGGGTAAGACAGGTCTGGGAAGAGGAATGGGGACATTATATGGTGATTGGTTTTGGTAAGGGAAAAGGTGCTCGTGAAAGATCACATCACAACTGGTACAGAACTTATGGGTGGTAAGATCATAGAGCTTGTATGCCTTTTGACCAGCGGAATACCCTAGAAAAACACACTTATGAACAAGTGGATTAAACTTATGAGAAATGTGAGTATTTTTAGCATATGCAAGGCATCCAAAGACCCTTAGGTGGGAAAAGGTAGGTGATTTGGAATAAAGACGTTCAAAAGGTGTAGTGTTGGAAAGAATCTTGTTGGGAAGACGATTAATAAGGTGAACTGCAGTTACCACACATTCACCCCAAAAACAAAGTGGTAGGTTAGCTTGAAAACCAAACTACGGGCTGTTTCAAGTATATGACAATGCTTGCGTTCTACAACCCCATTTTGTTGAGGCGTATAAACACAAGAGTTTTGGTATATAACACCATGTTCTTGGAAAAAATCATGAAGGAAAAAAAATTCACCTCTATTGTCGACACGTATTTGACAGACAAAAGCATTAAATTGAGTATGAACATAAGAAAAAAAATTCTTAAGGAGTTGTTGGGTCTCAATTTTGTGGTGCATAAGAAATATCCATGTGAAACGAGAATAATCATCTACAATGGTCAAAAAATATTTTTCTCCACAAGTAGAGGCAATCTTCTATGGACCCCAAATATCACAATGAATTAAATCAAAAGGTTTCTTGGTTGCAATGGTACTAACACCAAAAGGTAAACGACTTTGCTTGGCCAATGGACAAACATCGCAAGCATTATTAGACTGAAAAGGAAAATGTAACATGTTTTTGGACATGAAATCTAATCTAGAGGATGACAAATGACCCAAACGCCGATGCCACAACTCCGTAGGTGATAAAACTAGGTTGCAGAAATGTCTTGAAGTGCCATCTTTGACATTAGCCAACGCCACCAAATAGTAAAGTCCTCCTCGTTGCTTACCCAAACCAATCGTTCTCTTCATGGTCAGGTCTTGCAAAATACACCAAGTGGGGAAAAAGGTCACAGAACAATTTAATCCTCCAGTAGTTCAACTCACAGACATCAAATCTACATTCAAAGTAAGCACACACAACACATCTTGTAGTAAAAAAGTAGAACTCAAAGGTAAACTTCCAGTTGATACAATAAGTGGACTCCAAGGTAAACTTCCAGTTGATACAATAAGTGCTTGTTCTCCACTTAGCAATAAAACTGGTAGCAAACTAGTATTTTTCACACTATTAGTGAGCAATCCTGGTGAGAATTTTATATGATCTGTCGCACCACTATTGATAATCCATCGACCGAAGTACGAAAGATTTGTTGACAAACCTTTGGTAGTTGTGGTAGCATTAGCTTGAGGTGCAGTGGATGTATTTTTACTATTCATAATGCTGATAATCTGTTGAAATTGAGAATCTGACAAACCAGACATTACGGACTGCATTTCTTGCACATAGGGCCTTCCAAAGGAAACTAGATTTGCTGACGAAAAGCCGTTGTCTCGCTTAGATCGATTTCCACCACGTTGATTAGATTTGTTGGTCTTATGAAGGCAATGCCCAGGTGGATACCCATGCAACTGGTAGCAAGTGTCAATGGTGTGGTAGTCTTCATTGCAATGCGTACAGTGCAGGGGTTTGCGAGTAGAATATGAGGTCTTGGAATTGCGGCCCTGACGAACTGCCATGGATGATGTTTCAGTGGTGGTGTGAGAAATGCTCAAAGAACGCTGTTTCTCCTCCTGTGAGATTGAGGAGTAAGCTTAACGTACGGTAGGCAAGGGATTCATTAGAAGGATTTGTCCTTGGACAACACTACATGAATCATTGAGTCCCATAAGAAATTGCATCAACCTGTGTTTTCTCATTTTGGGCACCACATGTGCATGAGAGTGAATCGCTGTAAAATGATAGCTCGTCCTAGAGACTCTTCAATTTGGTATAGTAAGCTGCAACATAAAGTTGATCTTGAGAAAGAAAAGAAATGTCATGTTGCAACTGAAAAATTCGAGGGGCGTTGCTTTGAGAGTAGCGCTTTTGCAATTCATCCCAAATCGCATGAGCACTAGTCATGTAGAGAATATTGTCTAAAATATTTGAATCAGTTGAATTGATGATCCAGGCAACAATCATGTCGTTGCATCTCTTCCATGTAGCATGGTCGTCCGGCTTGGTTGCGACGGAAGGTTGTGTAATAGTGCCATCAACAAAACCAAGTTTGTTTTTGGCACTCAAGGAAATCTTCATGGCTTGGGACCAGGTTGAATAGTTGTCCCTATTAAGGGGCTTTGAGACCAACACTATAGTCGGGTGGTCGATGAATGAACAATGGATTGGAAGCATCAGCCTTGGCATCAAAGACAAAAAAAAAAAAACTTGCTGCTTGTGTGATAAACAACAGCAAAAGGAAACAACAACAGGAAAAAAAGAACTAGGTTTTTAACCTAGCACTCGATACCATGTAAAAATTATTTGGTTGAATGAATATTTTAAATAGATACAAAGACTTTATACAGAGTCATTCCCTTGATAGAGAATTAATCTAGACTACATTCTAGTTATACAAAAAGAGAATTATTTTGTACAAATCAATTACAGACTTTATTTCCTATTCTAAGCCAAGATATCAGGGATCTTGATATCATTGACTTCTCAACATAGCTGAATATTGCTTCATCTTGGAGAGTGCCCCAAACAAACAATTGAAAGTTCAAATCGAGGGCAAGGGTTTGGTTTGAATCATGGAATTAAAGTAACCCAAAGCTTCATTTTCCTAAATTTTCCAGATTTGCATCGAGTTTGAATCATACTCTCCGATTCCAAATGGGTTTGTTTAATTCTATGCGTACAAGTAGAAATAGCATGAATAGCATCAAAATGAAATCCACGACTTGGATTTTGCAGAAAGGTAAAAATGAAAGAAGGAAGATTACCTGGAGATGGAGGTCGTGTGGTTATCCTCTTCAGTTTTAGTTTCAGCATCTGAATGAAACACTCCGCTACTGTTTATTACACTTTTATTTGTTATTTTTTATTAAAACCAATTTTTTAAGCTTTTGTTAGTTTATCTGCAAAATTAAGCAAGAGATACAAAATAAAAAGAATAAGATAAAAAAAAATGAACGATAAATAATATAATACCCCATCAAGTTTGAGGTTTATTAATTTTTTTTAAAAGAAAAACCTGGGAAAGGGTCTCTGGTTTTTTTGTTTTTTTTTTGGGGTGGGGGGGGGGGGGGGGGGGGTGGTGGGGTGGGGACGGGGATTTGCAAGGAGATGGAATGGGTTTCGGTTTTTTTATTTTATTTTAATTTTAACTTTTTTGTTGAAGATTTAGGTTTTAAAAATAAAAAATAAAAAATTATTATTTTTGTTACGTGACACACATTTGACAGCTATGTGGTTGCCACATCATCGCTTAACAGATTTATAGATGAAAAATGTAACGGATGTATTATTTTGAAATAAAATAGTACGTGAGGTATGAAAGTAAAATGTTTTAAAGATATTGTATGGGGTTGTAATAGACCTTAAACCTGATGGGGTATTATGTAATTTACCCAAAAATGAATTGGCTAAAATGTCCTCATTTAGTCATACTCATAGTGAATAACAACCGCGTCACTTTAAATACGATCCGGTACATTAAGCGTCACAAAATAATTGATTGGATATTCGAAAAAAAAAAATTTAACTAATTATTTTTACAACACTCTGTTCCTGATATATTAAAAAATTACTTCTTGTGATCCACGACTTTTATGGCACGCTTACAACGCCTTCGTGATGTCTACTATCGATAATAAGAAGACATATGTAACATATATTTATATGGTAATGTATATTAATCTGCATATAGCAATGACGTATTTTAATTAATTTTCTTTTAGACTTACGGATCTAATCACTATTTTTGTTTTCATCACTGGTTCCAATATGTTGAGTGCCTATTTGTATTACTTGCCCTTGAACACTAGTATGGGGTGTCAAGTGCTCTTTCACAACTCTTTTCTTTGAAGCAGTGATAGCAGCTTAAAAGTGCATGTTTACTGCACTTTCATTGTATCTTTCTTTTACCACTAGGCCACCAGCTCGTGATTATTTATATAACTTCTCTATAAATTAAAAATTTCGTCTCAATTGTTAGCACATGAAGCTTACATATGAGACTAAAAAGATAAAGCTAGCCTCACATGTAAGCTTCACGTGCTAATAATGAATGGAAAGTTCTGTTTTTACCCAATATGTGTATCACGTGCTAATAATTAACGGAGAGTTTATAGAATTTTCAATTTTAGGCCATAAATCTTAACAAACTTTACCATAAGAGTTTAAATCTTTTTTTTAAATTTTTTTATCACATGGGTAATCTTCCGCCTTAGGCTTACAAGCAAGGGCACCCGCACAGTGCTGTGGGGTTTGTAAAATTATTGACAGTTTAGAAGTGTAGAAAATATGTGTTAAGGAGTAGTGTTTACATTCACACATTACATTGCATTACATTTACGTGTCCTGCTATTCCTTACAAATATATATGAATAAAACCTTTTGGAGAGGTTGAAGCAGGTGATTTTTAAAAACTCACAAGTTCTACTTTTGTCAATTTCTTTCAATTTTTATTGTCATAAAACTCAGTAGGTTTTATTACTTCTCTTACATACATCATCGAGTCATTTTGCCTATATAGACTACTACATGCTCTATCTCTTCTGCCTAATTTCCTTTAAAGATAACACAGAAAACATATAGCAAGTCTTAGCATAGTGCATTGACAAATTTCCAATTGATGGTGTTTAATCTAAATCAATCATTTTTCATATAGACAACAGTTCGAGAGATTGATAGTCACGACATGAAAAAATTACTCAAGGTAGCATAAATCCCTAGGTTTATAGAGTCCAAATTTTTTGTCAATGAAGCAAAAACACTTAAACTTCAAGGTTCCGAGGCTCACAAAATTTATGAAGTTGACGCATACATTTTTAGGTCTCAATGCACCTATCCTGCAAACCAACGAAATCAATTTCCAATTAGAAACTTCAAAATTAGCGTACCATATCAAAACAATAAGAACTATCGTTCACAGCAGGTTAGGCATTCAAGTGACACAGAGAATTGACAATCAAATAAGGAAAAGAGCTAGGGGTTACCGGGCATTGCTACCCTTGAAATTTATAGGATTCTGTTCTCTACGAAAAACAAACTGAAACCCAAATTAACATTGTTTTCACACAGCTATCACCAAAAAAAAAAAAAAATTTGTCCAAAAGATAAGCAAATAAAAGAATATCACTCAAGGTGAAGACAAAAGAACTCAAAGAGCCCTGACCCTATTGTTGAGAAGCTTCTCAAAATCTTGAAAGAAAAGAGAAACAACTTCAACTACAAACCTAGGAAGTTTTCCTCTTGCAGCTAAACGGATAGTTGAAGTTGAACCACAAATTTCAATGGCCCAGATTTCAAAAACAAAGGGTGACAAATTCCAAATTTGAACCACAAATGGAAGTACTTTTGATAAATTAATTATGGTATCCAGTAATTTCTACAAACATTTCATCCTTTTAATCTGAAAGTTCCTAACTTTATAGGTATTAAGATTAACGACTTGAAAATCCCCAAAAAAAAACACCAAAAAGAATAGGCAACTGACCTTGAAACAAAGAATAGTTGCACATGACGGTGAGAAGAAGACTAAAATGAGAGAAAATAACAAATAAATAGACAACAACCATGCCCCAAGACTTGACCTAACAGTACTAAAAAAATTCAAAAAAAAATTGTCCCCCTTTAATCAGTACATGCAGGCACATGCAAATGGTAGAAATAATGAAAATCTAACCTAACAGTAAATCTAACCTGATAGTTCATTCAATAAACTGGATATTCAACACGATAGGATTAGTTTTTGAATAACTTAGAGATGAGCAATTCAAATTCCAATCCAAACTCAAATGCTAAATAAACCAGAATACCAAATTGACTCTTCAGCTGCCTAATAAACACAAAACCAAACAGAGCATACAAATTCAATAAGCCTGAATAAGTCCACATAATATATGACTGGAAAACAAAGAACCACACTGAAGATTCAATCCAGAAACACTCCACTTCTGGTTATATGTTGATCAACTTGACTTATTCAAAAGGCAGTTATGAATTAATACAAATGCTTGAATCTATGCGATTCATGAGGCTCCTTCATGTCATAGACATCCAAACCATCTCAAAACTCCGTTGTTTCGCATTCGAAATCAAATCTTTCATTAAAAACAAAATCTTCTACATTTAATCAAATCACAACACAAACTAGATACAATAAACAAAATTAGATAGTAATATTCCCATGATATAATCCAAATTCCAATAGCCACCGCACAAATCCAAAAGAAACATCAAAATAATCCTTAGATATACAAATTCCCACATATTCACGATCAAAAGATTCACAATGTACCCGATCCACAATCGAGAGATTGCCAAAAAAAAAACCTCACAAATCTAGAATGAAAATGAAACGATCCTACATCCAAAACCGAATGATTCCACATGAAACTTGAGAACGGCGATGTCAATATTAAATTAACAGATTGGCATGCACTGTTTGGTTGCAAAGAAAATGTTGAAATTTTCTTGGAAAATAATCCTTAGATATTCAAAGCAGTGTGGTGGGTGATTCTTGCTTCAAATGGAGACGACACCCAGATGAAAACCAAAAAAATCAGAAATTTGTAAATCAAAATTAAATTCCAATCCAAACTCAAATTCCAAAACAATCAGAGCATACAAATTTAATAACCTAAAAAGTTAATGAAACCAAACCTATTTCAATTCCAATATAATCCAGAACACCAAATTCGCTTACCTTCGGTCAAGTGGGTTTTGGAAAACTTTGCGGAGACCGGTGGTGTAGGAAGATTCACACGTTTGTTGCAGCGCCCTTCGTCGGATTTGGGTGAACTGGTGGCGGTGGTCTGGGTGAACTGCTGGAGAAGCAAGCAGTGGATTTAGGGTAAGAGGTGGCAGTGGTCTATTTGAAAGCGTTGAGAAGAGTTGAAAGAGGAGGAAAGCACACGTAAGAAGGCAACGACAGCGCACAATCATATAAAAGCAACATGTGCCCCATGCCCTTTTTCGTCATTTTACTGTGCAAGTGAGAAAACGCAAGGGAAAAATGAACAGTAAATCAGGGACAATTATGTCATTACACTGCTCTTATGAACAGTGTTTTGGGAGTAGGGCTTTAGTATATAATAGAAATTAGGCCCGCGCGTTGCTGTAAGAACCAGTTGTTTCATGCGTAATCAGATGAATAAAACAATTTAAGCTGAATAAATTCAACACATCTAAGTAGGCCTGGGCACGGTTTGGTACGGTTCGGTACCGGAGTGGTACCGAAATCGAACCTGTAGTAAAATTTCGGTACGGTTCGGTTCGGTCCAAGTGTAAGTTCGGTAAGGAATAAGACCTATTTTTCAATTTTTGTAAAAGAAAAAAAAACCCCAAATTAGTTCTTTGTCCAAAACTGATTTGGTACGATTCGGTACCGAACATAGAACCGAAACCGAACCGACTAAGTACCAAACCGAACCGATTTTGTACCGATACCGAATGAACCGAAAAAAAGAACCGAACTGACCGGGTTCGGTTCGGTTCTCGGTATTTTTTGCCCAGGCCTACATCTAAGTTCACAAAATAAATGAAACCATATCAAATGTCATGATATAAACTAAGAACTCCAAAGCTAAAGCAAAACCCATTATCAACAATGTAAAAAATGAAAGAAAAAAAGTCATTAATAATTTGAAATAATTCAAAATTGAAAGCAAGAAAATGCTCCAATTCAAAAAGCTCCGCAAGGTCATGAAATTGGTTCTTCACTAATATCTTTATAGGAATCCAATCCATTTTTAAAATAAATGAGAAGCATGCAAGACAATTTGGTTCTTCACCTAATCGGCTCAAAGTGCCCTCACCAAAATACATTTTTCGACTAAAAAGGATTTATGAGACTATAAGTATCCCCTCTTTTTATGCCATATCCAATTAATTTCATGTCATTCCGAAAATGGCCTATATACCATTTCTACAAGATATTGAATTCAGCATTAATTATCTTGCACTCTCCCACTAAAAATGTCGGTAATTTCAGTAGCATCCCACTGTGTTTTCTACATAAATTTTCGTCAAAAACTCCACTATATTATTCAAAGTTATAATCGAAGGACTAAATTCTCTTAACCAATCAAGCTGCAAGCCCCTCACGGCTATATATTTATATCCAATGTGCAATATCAATGTATTAAACGTGTCCATGCGAATTTTGGTTGCTCACCTAAATTACACGAAATTTGTGCGGTTGCAGAGACTTGATTTGTGTGGTTGCGAAGCGCTATGAAGTGTTATACTTCTAGGCAGTGAAGTTCCAAATTGGTCCAGTTGCCGTAACGACGTATAAATACAGAGACTGCGGTCAGCAAAGTATGTATAAATGACCATTGTGATTGTTTGTTTCGATCAAATGAGAGAGATCGATGCAGCTAATGTGCGGCTAACATTACCGGCTCACGTAAACTCGAAGGTGGGTGAGGAGGGTGATCAATCAAAAGCGTAAGAAAAACATAACTGGTGAATGAAAATCTATCATTAATAAATGACCACTCTTCATTAATATAAATTTCAAACCATGTACCAGGTTATTCTGCTCATGAAGCATTAGGACAAAACCTCTTAAAGTTCTTCCCGTTTCTTGACCAGGCTTGAGGCATCAATCGTTCTTAGACCTTTTCTTACCAAGCTTCAAAGATCCATCTATTCTCGCCTTAAATTGTTTGCGAACCTCATCTGTCATCCCTCCATTGCAGAGAGCACCGGAAAGTATCGTCAAAGTTACGCAATCAGGTGAGATTCCATGGCAAACCATTTCGTCAAACAACCTTGTGGCTTCTCTCCATTGGCATGTATGGCACAATCCATTAATTAAAGAGTTGTAAGTTACAACATCAGGCTTTTCCCCTCTTCGGATCATTTCTTCCACAAGATTCAGTGCCTCTGCTGTCTTCCCTTCCTTGCATAAAGCATCCAGTACAGAATATGTAACAATATTAGGCAGCGCTCCATGATCAATCATGGTTTTAAATAACCTCACACCTTCCTCCCAGTTACCCGACTTGCATGAAGCAGAGATCAAGAAAGTAAAAGTGACAACGTCAGGCTTTAAACGTTTCTCAGTCATTGTTTCAAACAGAGTAAGTGCTTCTTGAATCTTTCATTTGCACAACGCCCCACAACCAGATTTGCGTTCCTAAACCCTTGTCTTTACTGCATTCAGCTTGCCATGATTAGTTCGTTGTTTGCTTTGTGTGAGTTTATGTCTGAAACATTGAGGACAATGTTTGATTTAAGTGCCGGGGGGGGAGGGGGGTAAACAAAGTGTTTTTGATGCAAATTCGTGGGATTCTATCACCCATTACTTCTACAGTTGTTACTCAATGTTTTTAGTGTGTTTTAGAGTGTTTTGAAGTAAAAATACAAAAATCTAAGAAAAAATTCGAAAAAGTTTTGAAAATACCAAAAAGAGTTATTTTAGAGTCATTTTGGTGTGTTTGTGTCTTAGGGTACCTTCCAACACAATGATAAGGATTTGGTTTTTAATTGCATGACTGTTAAAGAAAGTTACGAACATGGATAAAAGTTTGATATGCTTTTGGTTTATGCTTAGTTGTAGTTGTTGTTTACTAATTCGCATTTAATCACAAAAGGAAAAAACAAATCAGTTTTTGTAACATGCTTGAAGGAAAGAACTCAAATTAATGCTACAACACTGTGAGACTTGAGTCTATACGTTCTTTGGAGAGTTATTAATCTCTAATTTATTTTGTTTTCTAAAGTCGTTGCATGATCTTATTATTTCATTGCTTGGTTGCTACTTAGAATGCGTTTTCATCATTATAGAACCAAATACTAGAACTTGTGACTGTTTATTTCAAAGCATGACATTGAATTGCATAACATATATCAAGATGAAGTTGTTTAGTTAAACCAGAGCAAAAAAACCTCATCCCTTTGCATTTATATTGTAGATTTAACCCATTTTGAGCCTTACTTAGCCTATTTTCTTTGTTAGCCACATTATCCCTACCTAGCTTAGTATAGGACTATCCATACCCTTGTTCTTAAAGGATAGTGAAGCATGACTTAAAATGAATTTCTTTTGATCTACATTATGCAGAAAATCAAGTGTGGGGGAGGGATTCGTTGTTTTAAGCTCAGTTTTACGTTTTGTGTTTCAAAAGAAAAGAAAAGAAGAGAAAAACGTGTGATAAGAAAGAAAGAAAGAAAAAAGTTTGAAAAGAAGTGAAAATAAGTTCAAAAGTGTCGGCTGTTGAAGAAAGTGTCCAAAAGTTTGAATTTGGCCCTAAAATGTGTAAATCTTCCCTAAAAGTTTCAATTTCATTACTTTGCTTACTATCGCTCTAAGAACTTTTGTTTATCCTTTACCTTTCTTTGTTAGCCAATACCTTTAGCCCCGTTACAACCCTTACACTTCTATCTTGAGTGTTGTGTGTTCAATATGTGGAGTTTGGAATTGGTATGAGTATATGGTGTCCATGGTTCTTGCATCTAAGTGGTAGCATTCCGTTCATGAGATCATATATTCACATATGATTAATAATTCCAGAAAGTGATTTCCTTGTTATAACATATGTGAGTGCTAGTCTACATGTTTACATCAATCTTCTCACATATACCTAGTGTGGGGAGTGTCATCAGAAAATCTGTGTGAAAATAATGTATATCTAGTGAGGAATTAAGAAAATTCTCTAAGGCATGTTACTACATTCAAAATGTTGTTTTAATTGATTAAATGCGAGCTAGTGAGTGGTGACTGTGATTAAGTATGTGCTTAAGGGTAAGCATGACTAATTGAGTGGTGACTGTGACTAAAAACAGTGAGTAACAACTGTAGAAGTAATGGGTGATAGAATCCCACGAATTTGCATCAAAAACACTTTGTTTACCCCCTCCCCCCGGCACTTAAATCAAACACGTCCTCAATGTTTTAGACATAAACTCACACAAAGCAAACAAACAAACAACGAACTAATCATGGCAAAATGAATGCAGTAAAGAGAAGGGTTTAAGAACGCAAATCTGGTTGTGGGGCGATTCTTGGGTCTTCCTTCTTTGAATGCATGGGTTGCCTCCCAAGAAGCACTTGCTTTAATGAAGTAGAGCATGTGCCAAGGAAAGAGAATCAAATGGCAGACACTCTGGCCAACCTAGCCTTGAGTATGACACTAAGAGAAGATGAAGCTGCAGACTTGCCGGTTTGCAAAAGATGGGTGATCCCGCTCGTCACTGAAATGCTACTGGACGATACAAATGTCATCTCAGTACTCCCAGTCGATGCTGAAGAATGGAGACAGCCGCTGATCGATTACTTGGAGCATGGAAAGCTTCCAGATGATCATAGACACCGCTCTGAAATACGTCGACGAGCACCTCACTTTCTCTAATACAAAGGAACACTCTATCGACGCTCTTTTGAAGGAGTACTTCTGAGATGCCTAGGTGAGGAAGAGGCCAATCAAGCCATGGAAGAAGCACACTTAGGTGTGTGCGGGGCGCATCAGTCTGGGCCAAAGCTACATTTCCAGCTCAAAAGAATGGGTTATTACTGGCCAAGCATGGTGAAGGATTGCCTGGAACACACCAAACGGTGCCAAGCCTGCTAATTCCATGCCAACTTCATACATCAACCACTTGAACCATTACACCCTACAATTGCTTCATGGCCTTTTGATGCATGGGGATTGGATGTCGTAGGGCTGATTGCACCAAAGTCATCCGCGGGAGAAGCTTACATCTTAGCTGCAATAGATTACTTCTCCAAGTGGGCGGAAGCCATACCCTTAAAGGAAGTCAAGAAGGAAACTGTCATCTGTTTCATCAAGGAACATATAATCCACCGATATGGTGTGTCTCGCTACATCATCACTGACAATGGAAAACAGTTCTCCAATCGACTCGTGGACGAGCTCTGCGAGAAATACAAGTTCAAACAGCACAAGTCTTCCATGTATCGTGCTCCAGCCAACGATCTTGCATAAACATTTAATAAAACATTGTGCAACCTCCTGAAGAAAGTGATCGGCCGAACAAAGAGAGACTGGCACGAAAGAATAAGCGAAGCACTTTGGGCATATAGGACGACACACAAGACTCCTACCCAAGCTACACCTTATTCTCTCGTATATGGTGTGGAAGCTGTTCTACCACTCGAAAGTCAAATCCCTTCACTAAGAATGGCTTGACTGACGAAGAGAATGCAAAGTTGCGTCTCCAAGAGCTAGAAGCGTTGGATGAGAGAAGGCTCGAAGCTCAGCAGCACTTGGAGTGTTATCAAGCACGACTGTCCAAGGCTTTCAACATGAAAATTCGCCCTCATTTTTTTCAAGTAGGAGATCTTGTCCTTGCATTGCGTAGGCCTATTATCACAACTCACAAGACAAAAAGAAAGTTCACATCAAAGTGGGATGGGCCTTACGTAATACAAGAAGTTTACACCAACGTCGCCTACTTAATCATGGCGGAAGACGGTTTAAGAATTGGCCCCATCAATGGCAGATTCTTGAAGCGCTACTACCCCTAAAACAAATGCTCCACGCTCCTGGCCGGCAAGAGCATAAACTGTGTACGGAAAAATCATCATCAAAATCACAAGTAAAAAAAAAAAAAAAATCTATCATTCATTTGAACTACGTAATGACTTGATCCCTCTTTAACCGAGGGTACGTAGGCAACTTGAAACTTCAAAACTTCAAGTACAGTCACATCATCAACAAAAACACAAACACTTTGAAGAATGAAGAGCAAATTCAAAATATGAATATTTTATTTCTTTAAAGGAATGATTTGGTTACAAAGTCGTATTACAAAGGTGAGCATCACACCAATGTCACCACCAAGGAAAGTTGTGACCAAAAGGCATTACACAGCATAAACTAGCTACAATCTTTTGCACAACCCCACATGGTAAAAGTGATGCACTGGAACAAGCTCCAAGCAGCAGCGGCAAAGAGCACACGGCAAGCAGCAAGGTCAATGTGCACGGCAACGTCACCACCAAGGAAAGTTGTGACCAAAAGACATTACACAGCATAAACTCGCTGCAATCTTTTGCACAACCCCACACGGCAAAAAGTGATGCACTGCAACAAGCTCCAAGCAACAAGGATGGCAGATAGTGCAACAAGGATGGCGGACAATGCAGCGACGGCGGTGCAGTAGGCACGACAAAAAGGGGCAGCTACAAGATAGTCCTTCAAGGCACGCTACGGTAGCAAAGAAACCAAAATGCCATGCAATCATTACGCAAGCAATTTTTTGCATTACACGGCGACATCATCGCCAAGAGAAAGTTGTGACCAAAAGGCATTACACAGTGAAACCCCGCTGCAGTCTCTGGCACAACACCACACAGCAGCGCACCACCGAGGGAAAACTGTGATCCAAAGGCACTACACAGCGAAACCCCGTTGTAGTCTCTAGCACACCCATGGCTTGCTACCACGGCTCTAAAAGCTTCGTGAAGATCCTGGCGTCAAGCCCTGCCTTCTCCAAAAAAAAAAAAAATTAAAGATTCTTGGCATCACAACAAAGAGATTCATCAGTGGGGGGCACACACGTATTGTGCATAAAAAATAGGCACATTGTATTCTATACACACACACACACACACACACACACACACACATATATATATGAAATCAAAGCTGACAGCCCCTGCAACATATATATATATATATATATATATGTACGTACAACATGTCGAAAGCATCCAAGATGGGACAACTAACGTCAGGGTTATATATATGTATAAATGCATGCTGCGTGCAACTCAAGGATATACATATATGAATGCATGCAACCCCAGAAGATCAAAGTCATCCTCAGCTTAAAGAAAATTAGCCTTACCACGTAAAGGCTCCATGAAGGAAGGCTGGTGACTGCCTTTTCTTCCTCCCGTTTGTAGCAACGTCTCTCTCTCTCTCATCTGTATATAATGTATGTAATACACGAACATGACAATCACTTTCCATATATATATGGCATATAATATAAGGTGATGGGAGATACATACATAAAGGGTTGGAGTCGTGATATGCTGAAAGAAACTGCACAGAGGGGTTTGATATGACCTGCCTTCGTTTTCTTCCTTCACCCCAACCTTCAAACTAGCAGCCACTCATTCTCTTTGTCCAGCACCAAGTTCAAGAAGCAGCAGACTGCAGTGCAGCAAAGAAGTAATGAACGCAGTCACGGTTGCAATCAGCAGCAACGCAAGATTGCAAGAAAGGGCAGTCGGGATGCAAGACAACAAACAGGTGTAGTGGTTATGCAATGGTTGTGCAATAGTTGTGTAATAACGGTGCGATCCCATATATGTACATTATATATAGAAGAACCTGTAGAAGCAAAAGAAGTGCGGACTGTGCAAATAATGATGCTATGACTGTGCAAGCAATAATTCGCATGTAGTGAATAATGTGGTATAGTAACTGTGCGAATGGTGGTGACTGTCGGAAGTAGTGATCCGCATACAGTCAGGATGCAAGCAAGAGTAGTCGCTGTGTAGGGACTATGCAGTGCCCTATGTGTGTATGTGTGTACGTGCAAATGTATATATACATATAATGGTCTCAAATAAAGCTGAGCTGCAAGTAGTGTAGCCACTATGCGGCGACTATGCAAGTAATGGTGCGGTGACTATGCAAGTCCACATGCGAAAAGAACGCAGTGCATAGCAGAGAGGAATCAGAAACAAAGCATTAAAATCACTGATGGTGCGGTAGTATAGTGACGGCAAGCAGTACAAAGGTTGGGTAGCTATTAGTGCAGTGGGCTGGTGGCGATAGAATTATTGAAAAGAAGAAAAATAAGGGGAATGATGGTGCACGGCACCACCTTGAAAAAGTCTTTAAAAAAAATAAAAAAAATAAAAAAGGGGGGGGGGGGGGAGTAACACATCTTAGTGGGGCATACGTTTTATTTAGCACAATACACTGAATGAAATAAAGTCCGTTTATTGATATCTCCGATAATAAAAAATAAAAAATAAAAAAATGGAAAAGAAAAGAAGAACAAGGGAGCCTTCACAAATGTCACTTATGCGAAGCCTCAATACTTGAAGCCTCAGTACTCGGCATAACCCTAGTGGAGAGAGGCACTGAAGATGGATTATTTGGAGCCTCAATGCTTGTTCGAGCTCCAGATGACGAAGGCAAGAAGTGCCTCCATAATACATCCTCAAACTTCTGACGGTCACTTTGAATTCGACCTTCGGAGTCCAACAGCTGATCAAGCTTACTTTTCATGCTCGTCGAATAATTATTTACAAGCACATGCAACTCTCTATTCTCACGCTTGAGCTGCCCGATCTCTTGACTAAGAGTAGCCACCTCGGTCGTCAATGATTCAACTTGGCAAACTCGAGCAAGTAAACGTTGGCCCATGTTTGACACAGAGCCTGCACAATGAACACTGAGAGCTAGGGAGTCTTGGACGGCCAACTCATCGGACCGTCTTGAAAGCAACCTATTATCTTTAGGGGTGAGGAGGTTCCTGGCTACTACCGTAGCCGTTGTTGCATCCCTTATCACAGAGTCTTCAACCGTAAGAGGGTCATTAGAAGACAAGAGGGATGTGCACCATATATCACCCTGACGTGGCACGCTTGTATCATTCCCAAGATTTGAATCGTTCCCAAGACTTAAATCTAAGCAAATGTTAGACGAGCAAGCCATTATCAGAAATGGTAAAGGAAAAGGGCTGGATGGAGTAAGATCTCAGAGATATGACAAAGATAATTTTCACAGATGGGAAATCTTCAAAGTGTGCGTCTCGAATACAATCGATACCTTTATAAAAGGAAAAGCGACACAACCACCTGTTCAGAAGTCAAAGACACACCACTCCCCATATTTCAAAGAGGCAGATTTTCTTGCCTAAAATCCGTCAACTCATTTCAGACGCAATCTCAATTTTTTCAGAAATCACGTGCAACTTTGTCAAAACTCTCTGACAAAGTTGAAAATGCATAAAATCCACTGTTTCAACTACCACACTGCAGACAAAGTTGAAAACGCGTGAGGTTCCGCTGTTTCAACTACCACGCCAACACGCTTCTGCCGACATGCATAGGTGACAAGTCCACATCTGCGCACTACCTGCTATCGCATCCCTCCCTATATAGGTCACCCTCATCCTTCATGGCGAGGCACACATCCAAAACGCCTAATTCTTCTTTCTTGCCAGAAAATGCTTCTGCAACCAAACCTTTCAAAAAAAAAATATACTCAGTTTTCTTCCTCCCCGAGAACAACCCTTCAATCAAGCCACTCAAAAAAAAAAAAAAAAAAAAAAACAAAAAGATCAACCCATTTCCTCAGCCAGAAACCCCATTTCCATAAAAAAAAAAAAGTCTATACTAGCATCAAAATCTTATGCTTTTTTCCTGCAAGAGCAAAAATATTTCATATCATTAGGGTTGAGAGTAAGAGTATCTCATATCATGCAATCACCCTGTTCTTTCCCTCGCCCTTGCTCTTGCCTGCAAGACAAGGAGAAAGAAAGTAATAAGTCGGAACCTGAAATCAAACTTCTGGTCTGGAACGAACTACCTGGAACCCCTTCCCTGATTGCTTACCTAGCCTTGCTCTCGAGTACTCATCTTCAACATCTTGTGCTTCCAAAGAAGATACCGCTTATGCAAGGAGAACATATGAAGCAGGTGAAATTGACACATCGAAACATGCGGAGACAAGCGCAACCAATATATGTGCTAGTTCATCCGCTACTTCTCCAAAATCAAACGTATCTCATATCATCGGGGTCGAAAGCAAATGTATCTCATATCATGCTTTTCCCCTGTTCTTTCCTTTGTCCTTGCTCTTATATGCAAGACAAGGATGAAGAAAAGAAATATGACGGAACTTCCACTCAAACTTCCGCATGATGCATCAAGCTCGTGGAGAATCAACAAGTATAACAACTGCAGGTGCCGATTCATCCCTAACCAAACCGAAGACCACTGCAAGTATAACAACTGCAGGTGCCGAGTCATCCCTAACCAACATCCTTGAATCAAATCCAGTTCAAGATGAAGTCCGTAGAAAGCCAACCAACACAACAAATACGCGTGCCCTTTCGTCCTCACAGAGCTGAAGAAATTAATTCAAAATCAAGCCATCAATGACCCTGGGAGAAACTTCCAAACCAATTTAAGAACAAGCCTCGATGGCTCTTGGATAGGCGTCTACACTAAGGGACTTCAAAACGCATCTCCTACACGTGACAAGCACATGTATACGACGCGCGCTGAAGTGGGGGCATTTGTAGACATCGAAATTTCGGTGAAATAAATGTTAATCAATGCATTAAAAAAAATTACAACTGTAAACATCGAAATTTTGGTGAAATAAATGTTGATCAAAGCATCAAAATTACAACCTCCATTCATTTCATCTACATCATCAATTTACTTCACCAATAAAAATGGACGGTAGTGATTCATTCTCACCAACAAAAATGGACGGTAGTGATTCATTCTCAAAGCCTATAAATAGGCTTCTCCATCAAAAGGAAAAAAGGGGGAAAAACAAAAAACAATTTGGAGAAGACACCAAATCCTTGAAGCGTTGAAACTCTAAAGCTTTCAAGCAAATCCCGAAGGATCAAGAAAGATCTCTTTGTTCTTCGTCAAAACCTACTTCAAGATCAAGCTCCTGACAGCCCTTGAAGGAAGTGCTCATCATTCATCACCCGTTCATCCTAAGATCAAGCCCCGACGACCCTTTGGATCAACAGCTCATCAACAAATCTACCCATTACAAGGATAGAATCAGATGATCAAATTGTAAAAGAGATTGTAACCCTAAAATCAATACAAAATATTATTTTGTACACATGTTTCTTGTCTCATTCGTTTCAGGAATTTCCGTGTTTATAGGGTGAGCTAGCTAAAATTAGTACCATAAAATCATGGGGTGTGCTATCCACACACCCCTTTTTACTTCTCACACCCCCGTTAATTTCTGTCTGTTAGATCGTCTTCAATTCATCCGATCCGACGACCGAAATCCAAAAAAGTGTGGGAGAAGTAACAATGGGTGTGTGGATATCACACCCCTAAAATCATATGGTTATTTTTTTTGTCTTATATAGAATTATATAATAATCAATATAAAAGAACAACAATAGAATATAAACAATTCTTGAAATCATAACCCTAACCAACAACTTCAAGGATCATATAAATAATTAACCTACTAAATAAATCAAGAATAAGTAAATAAAGCGATTAAGAATGTATCAAAAGTTACATTCATTGGAAAATCGCAACGAAAAGTGAGGAATTGCGGAGATGGAGATTTAATTGTGAACTAAAAGAATTTTTTTTTTCATTTCTTGAGTAAGAAGTACGGAGGCTAAATTGCATAGGATAAATAGTCTTTTTCTTTAACGAATAGGATAGAAGGGGGAGGGAAGTTAGAACTTATTTATTATTTTAGCATAAAAAATATTATTTATTACCTATCCTCTACTAAATATACATAAAATAATAACATGTGTTCGAATTGATTGGGCTATATAGGCTACATGCATTAACACAAGTCATTAAAGCATGAGGTTGAAAAAGGATAGTGTTATTCACACTCCCTTATTCATTTTTTGTCATTGATTTTTGTCAATTTATTCAATTCGAAAGTCAAAAACTAAAAGGGATGTATGCGAAATAAAATTAGTGTGTAGATAACACTACACTTACAAGAAAACCTCCCTAGGCTACAGCCCACCTTAGACTTGTTGGTGGCTCCGCCAGTGTGTTTAGCATGCAAATCAAGAAGCTCTTGGCTTTTTCCAACGTCCCCGATTGGCACAATGCATAAATTAGAGTGGTGTGGGTGACAACATCTGGCCTGACTCCATGATCTTCCATTCCTTCAAAAAGAGGGAGCACTTCTTCCCAGCGACTCATGTTGCATAACCATGATTCAAAGAGTTATAACTGATAATATTAGGTACAACACTTTTGCTGATCATATCTCGAAATAGGGTCAAGGCATCATCCATTCGGCTTTCTTTACACAAGCTATCGATGATTGGATTGTAGCAATTTTGGTTTGGCTTAAACCTTCCATCTTCCCACATATTCTTAAGAATCTCGACTGCCTTAGAAATTTTCCCAACTTTGCATAATCCATTGATCATAGTAGCATAAGTAATTTCATCACACGTGTATCCCTTCTCTTCTATTAACTTGAACAGCTCCATTGCCTCAGCCAGGGAACTGTAATTGCAAAGCCCATTAAGCAAAGTATTCATAGTATGAGCATCAGGTTTAAGACCGTATTTAGGGGTAATTGCTAAAAAAAAGAAACCCAAATCCACCTGATTCAGACAGCACAAGCAATTCATAAGAATATTCAATGTACCCACCTCAAGTCGGAATTGAGCGCAACCCAGCAACTGTTTACACATAGAAACGACAGCTGAATACTGCTTCATCTTGGAGAGTGCCCCAAACAAACAATTGAAAGTCCAAATCGAGGGCAAGGGTTTGGTTTGAATCACGGAATTAAAGTAACCCAAAGCTTCATCTTTCCTAATTTTTCCAGATTTGCATCGAGTTTGAATCATACTCTCCGATTCCAAATGGGTTTGTTTAATTCTATGAGTACAAGTAGAAATAGCATGAACAGCATTGGAGTGAAATCCACTACTTGGATTCTGCAGAAAGGTAAAAATGAAAGAAGGAAGATAACCTGGAGATGGAGGTCTTGTGGTTATCCTCTTCATATTCCTCTTCAGTTTCAGTTGGCTAGACAAATTCAGCAAGCCTCACTTCGTTCAGAGTTTTTATGTTTATAACCAAAATTTAGTTTCTAACTAGGAAATTGTGCCCGTTGCAGGAACGAAAATAAAACCATAGAATATATCATGAAAATCGAAATGTATAGAAATGTTGAGCAACACTGTTAACATAAACATAATAAAGATTGCATATAAAATGTAGTCAATATTTTTACAGGCCATTGTTTATAGTTGTACAATTTAAGCAAAAAACATTAGGAAACATTTTGATATGGATATACAAAAGTGATGAGTCTGATATTTCCCCCTGGTAGCTATATTAGGTGTTGATCAACATCAGTAGTTGCAGGTGAAAGATTTGTAGAAAGGGCTCTCCTTATTGAATCTCTTTTCCTCTTGTGCGTTTCTTCGATTATTTTTAGCTGGTGTAGTTGACGATGAAATTGTTGCCGAAGACACTGCAATTTCTTTCATAATAGATTGTGGTGTTGTTGGTTGGATCATTATGTCCTCAGAAACATTGTAGATAAGGAAATCATTTGAATTCAACAAATTTCGTCGGCTTCCAAATCGGAGGTGAAACTTTTTCCTTTGGCCTATAAGTTTGAGAAACTCACTTGGCAATTGCTTGTGATTTGTTGATCTTTGATTATAAACCAAATGTTTGCATGGCATGCCAAAGACCTTTTCACCTGATTTGCCGATAATGAGAGCACTGATCTCATTTGTTTCGTCTTCAAGGACTAAGAACACTTTGTACCTTTATTCAAATAGAAAAAACATTAATTACAGAAGATAAACAATGTAATAAGTTAAGAACTGCGTTCTCATAGATTTTTCTATGATATGGTTTAATGTTAATACTAATCATATGAAAAGTAAAAGGATATGTATGCAAAGTTTAATTTCAAATTTCATTAAATTTATGGCTTGTAATTTTGTTACATGATCAATGAACCATTAATTGAAAATATGTAATTAAAAACAGAATAAAGGATAAGTTTTAGTTTAAGACAACGATCAATTGACAAAAGTGAAATATAGTGTTTAACTCATAACCAAGGAGTTGACATTTGATTTGTATGTTTTTGGCACACCAGTTGACCAGTTGTTAGGTCCTTGTACATTTGTTTGGCACATGTAGGGTAAGCAGCATACCACCATTCATATGATGTGTTAAACTGCTTAATTGATGCCTTACACAAAAATGTATCATCATGTCAAATATTCAGAAAGATGTTTAGATAGTTAATAATCATGAAATAGAAAGCTTATGTAAAAGAAGTACAAATTGAATAAGATTATTTTGATTTAATATGATAAAATAAAAACATTTTGTATAGCTTATATAAATATGGGTCTAAGTAGCCCAACTCTTCAATTGTGACCATTTTTCCAGTTTCTAAAGCTTCAGTTTCTCTTGTCTGATTAGAGGGAGGGAGTATTGTAATAGGGTGAGGCGAGTCAGAAAACCTGCAACAGTTTTGAGAAAAGAATAGCTATTTTTCTTTTAATAATTGTACGTGTGCTATGATTTTGATTGTATGATAATGAATGAACTTACACTAATTTATATGAATTTAATTCTGGAATTTCTGGATCAACAAAGAAAAGTGTTACACCAGTGCTGTTAAGGATGATGCTTTCTGTATTAAAAAAAAGGAAAAAATAAGAAAAAAAAGACAAAAAAGAAAATGAAAATAGAAAAAAGGAAAAAAGATGTATCAGTTGATATTGTAAGCAATTATGTAAATGACTAATCCAAACCTACACTAATTTTTTAAGAACAAAATTAAAAGACATCGAACAAAGCATATGTATGAACATTATGTTTTTCAAAGACTACATAACAACATAACAATTTTTATTTTTCACAGATCAAAATATTTATGATATAAACGCACAGAATAGCTGCACTTATTTTTAAAAATAGTTGGAAACTCAATAAAACCATCTAACACTGTCTAGGAAAAAACATGAAAACAAAATTTGAAAACTAACCATGCATGTAAACATCTGGAAGAAAGAATAGCTAAAGAAATGATTTCTTGATTGAAATATATACCTCCAAATAGCTTGGCTTCCAAGCTCGTAAAAACAATAATTCTTGCTTCAGGCAGTGAATCAAACGATAAAGAAGTAAAGTTGTGTGCAACGTCTGACCACAATGTAATCTTAAGTTCGTCTTTTATGCCAAATAAAATGATAAAAAAAAAAGATAATGAAAAAGTGATAAAAATGTAACATCCCGTCCCGGTTTATAAATATTATCGACGTAGAATGACGTTTTCACCCTCGTTTATACGCGAACGGGTGTGTTTGGGCTTTATTTGGACTTTTTGGTGTCTTAAACCCCTCAAGCCCAATAGATTTGGGGTAAGGATGATGGTTGGATATTTTTTAAAATGCACACCATGCACCCACATGCATCAGTTTCTGTCATCTCTTTCTCCTACCCTCTCGAACTCTCATCTCTTTCTTCTTCACCATTTTATGTACGGACACACATACACAACACCATCGCGACTCGGATCAACGACTTGGTTAGCATATCTGGACTCCCTGGGACTTGGTAAGTCTTGTGATAGTTTTGGTTTAGCTCGGGACGTAGTGAATCCTAGGAAACTCGAGCTTAATTCCTTGGGGCACTGGTCATTAACTTCTCAATGGTTGTGTTTTAGGGGAAACCAAGATCACCACAAGTCTTAGAACTCTCCCTCGAACCTCGGAGACCTTCGTTTGCAAGCTTTGAACGTTGGGATAGCCCAGTTCGAGTTTGGCCAGTTTTGGAGGAATTTCTCGACGAGATTCTAGCCACTTTTCGAGTTTTTGAAGGTATAACCCTTTTCCTCACTTAATTTAGAGCACGTAGGAAAACATTTGAGGAAAAATGGTGAAGAAATGAGTGAGAACGGACGAGTTGCAGGTTTCCGGTGCCGGCGACGCGAGGAAGAAGACGACGTGCGTGGGGGCGCGTAGGTCTATGCCACCCACGGTGCGTGGGGGCGTATGGCCTATAAAAAAAATTCTAAAAATATTACGATGTTCGTGAGGTTGTGTAGGTCTCGTTGGTATATTCGTATGCCAAAACTGAGCTTCATATGAGAAGTTATTACCTAAGTTAGATTATGTACATTTAAATGACGGTTTTATAGTTATTTCACATATAGGTGAGACGTACCCAAAGGACGAGCGCAGCCACGCCAGGCTTGGGGGATATGACCCGTCGACTTATTAGTGAGTGGGCTTTTGTTTTCAGTATATACATATATAATTGATGTTTTCCCATAAACTTAATTTTGAAATGATTTTAGAATTGAATTGGTTTTATGATTGAAATGCCATGTCGAATGCCTATTATATTTGATGATTATGATTGTGATTGCATTGGTTATGCTTCGGCGCTGTGGACGCCCATGTAAGTCAGGTGAGTATGATAGTTATTGATAGTGATGATGATGGATTGTGTGATAGCTCATATTCCTGCACCTCGGGTGTTTGTGCTCCGCTAGAGTAGGGCTTAGCCTTCACATTATCGTTCACCTCCCGTACCGTACATTCACCTTGGATTCAAGGCAGGTGCCAGCCTGTCGTACAGACCACTATAGGTGGTTCTGACTCGTACGTGACCCGTGATTCGTCGCACAGCCTTCACGTGATCGTAGCACTGAGTGTAATATTATACACCTAGCTTGTCGTATATACCACTATAGGTGGTTCCGACTTGTGTGCAGGATAGTGATTGAAGAGCTATAGATTCAGCCGTACATGTCATTATAAGTGACTCCGACTGCCATGTTATTAGTGATGACATGTTATGATTATCTCACCTGCTTGATGTTGCTTGTTTTTGAGTTGGTATATCGACATGGCTTACTTCTGGAATTTGATGTTGAGTTTTGATTTCCATGCGATGTTTTCGTATACGATTATACATACGTATTATTTTCTGAGAAAATATACTGGATTTACAGTGAGGGGTTATATACTGATTTTTGAAACGGTTTTGGAAAAGATTTGTTTTTTGCCTACTCATCTTTTTTGTTTTGCGCCCCTCTAGGTTCTAGGTAGTGGTGACGTAGGCGGCTATCGAGGCATTTAGGCAGTTCTGACAGACCACTATCCATGTAGGATTTCTTCTGTTATCTGTTAGCGTTTGTTTAATCTAGACTGCACCTAGGATTTGCTCTGTGTTACTGTGTTACTTCACTTCCGCTTTACTTTCCACTTACTCTTTTATCATATTGTAAATTATCGTGTTTGACTTTTATTTCTACACTTCATTCATATCTGTTCTT
Source organism: Crataegus laevigata (assembly GCA_963580275.1). Taxonomy (NCBI): domain Eukaryota; kingdom Viridiplantae; phylum Streptophyta; class Magnoliopsida; order Rosales; family Rosaceae; genus Crataegus; species Crataegus laevigata. The sequence continues at coordinate 2,467,026 of OY756944.1, forward strand.
CCGCCTTGCGCTTTTGGCTTCGTCACTCCCACGTAAGGGCCAGCACGCTTCGACATTCGCGTCGGGGTGTGTCAAAAAATGTGACAGAATTTTTTATCCAAAATAGATTATTTTTTTTAAAAGAAAAGTATATAGTTGCCTAATGTGATAAAAAGCCAAAACAATAGTTTGGATATCGACGATATACACATTATTGATATAGAAAACAAGTAAAAAGTATCCTATGCAGATGAAATAACTTGATATTTTGAATAACCACATCACACTTGTGATCAATTATTTGGTTCACTTTTACGGGCTTTAAACGCTGGACTCCAACCACATGACCAATAACATCTGCAAATTTGAACAAAGAAAGATAACTAAAACATAATTAGATGAGGACAAAATGTTTCATAAAACATGTATCAATGCATTGTAACACATAGATACATATACATATGTACATATTTATTACCTATTAGGATATTGGTCTTGTTTAGCCTAGGATACAATCTATTATAATCTTGCAAAAAAAAAAAAATCAGTAACGCGGAATAGGCGAAAACACACTTGTCAACTTGTTAACATCAGAGGCCAATCACAGCACGACACGTGTCAATATCAAAGGCCAATCACAACATGACACGTGTCAATGTCAGAACAAACCTAGAAACTCTTCTATAAATAGGGATCATTCTCCCACAATAATCCCTAATGTCATTTTGTACTAAACCATTCACTAGAACTCACAAAAGGAGAGCTTGAACCTATGTACTTGTGTAACCCTTCACAATTAATGAGAACTCCTTGACTCCGTGGACGCAGGCAATCTAGGTGAACCACATACATCTTGTGATGCTTCCCTGCCTCTATCTCTTTACATACTTATCCACACTAGTGATCGAAGCAATCTAGCGAAGGTCACAAACCTGACACTTTATGTTGTACCAAACTCAAAGATATAGGTTTTATTTGTAAAGTCAATTACCCAACTTGGGTCGCGAATGTTGTCATTGTCAAGAAAAATCCGACCAAGGAAAGTCTCTTGCTTCAAAAGGTCTTATGGAGAATGTGTGTCGACTACACTGACCTAAACAAAGGATGCCCTAAGGATAGTTTTCCCCCTCTCATTGACAAACTTATTGACTCAACGGCAGGGTGTGAACTCTTGAGCTTCATGGATGCTTACTCAGGGTACAACCAAATTCTCATGAACCCTTCAGACCAAAAACACACAACCTTCACTACTGACAGGGGGCTATATTGCTATAAAGTCATGCCATTCGGCCTAAAAAATGCAGGGGCGACTTATCAGAGACTAGTCAATTCAATGTTCGTCGAACAGATTAGGAAGAACATGGAAGTTTATGTTGATGATATGCTAGTCAAAAGCAAACATGCTGACCAACACATCACCAACTTATCTGAAACCTTCACCATACTGAAAAAGTACCAAATGAGGGTTGAACCCCAAGCATTCGGCGTGGGTTCTGGTAAATTCTTGGGGTTCATGATTAGCCAATGAGGCATTAAAGCAAATCTCGAGAAGATCAAAGTAATCATTGATATGAAAGAACTAGTAACTTCAAGAGACATCCAGAGCCTTACTGGCAAGGTGGCTGCCTTGATTAGGTTCATCTCTAAGGATATAGACAAATGTGCTCTTTTATTTAAAGCACTTAAGGGAAGTAAGAAGTACATTACATGGAATGATGAGTATGCTGAGGCATTCAAGAACCTCAAGGAGTACATGAGTAAAGCTCCCATACTCTCCAAACCCGAAGTTGGCAACATTCTCATTATCTATCTATATGTCTCGCCTTCGGCAGACAGTTTTGTTCTCATTCGAAAGGATGGTAGTGTCGAACGACCCGTTTACTATGCCAGCAAGACGCAGAGACACAATACTCCAACATTGAGAAATTAGCTCTAGCATTGGTCATGTCTGCTCGAAAACTTTGCCCTTACTTCCAAGTACACTCCATCACCGTGCTTACCAATCACCCCCTTTGACAAATACTCCAAGGTCCTGACACTTCAGGATGAATGATCAAGTGGGCGATAGCACTAGGTGAGTTCGACATCTCCTACCAACCAAAGCCAGTTGAAAAGGGCTAAGCAGTTGCAGATTTCATCGCTGAATTCACATATCTTGTCGATATTTCTTCTATACCTGAGGCATCGGCTCTGCTAGCCTAGGAAGCTTGGAAGGTAGAACCAACATTCCTAGTATGGACTTTGTATGTTGATGGCTCATCCAACCAACAAGGCTGTGGAGCAGGACTAATCCTTATCACTTCAGACAAAGTGGCAACGAAGTATGCTTTTCGCTTCAAATTCAAAGCATCAAACAATAAGGCCGAGTATGAAGCCCTCCTGGTAGGCTTACGTTTGTCCAAACACCTTTGAGTTAAACAAATTGATATCTTTAGTGATTCCCAGTTGGTGGTTAACCAGGTCATGAACAACTTTGATGCTAAGGATAGCTCTATGGCAGTATATCTTGCGCAAATGCAACTTTTGGTCAAGCACTTCAAATACCAGATCACTCAAGTCCCTCGAGCGGCAAACGCCCTAGCTCGCCTCGCCTCAGCAGTGGAAGACAAGATTGGAAGAAAAATTCATGTCGAATTATTGGCAGCACCAAACACCATGGTCGCGGAAATGTGCAACTTGCAGCAAGGAGATAGTTGAATCACCCCGATTTATAAATTCCTTGCTCATGGTATACTTCCAAACGATAAAGTTCAAGCCAAGCAAATTCAATACAAGTCTACATGCTACCTGATCATTAATGACCAACTCTATAAGTGAGATTTTAACTTGCCATACTTAAGGTGTCTTACGCCTGCTGAGGCGGAAATTGTCCTTCGAGAGATACATGAGAGAGTTTGCGGAGATCATGCCGGATCTCGGTCTCTAGCACACAAGGCTTTTCGCCAAGGATACTACTGGCCAACACTCCACCCATATGCCATTAAAGTATCCCGCTCATGTGACAAGTGTCAACGTTATGCAACCATTCCCCGCTCCCTTCCTAAGCCTCTCACTCCTATGATTAGCCTTTGGCCCTTCACACAGTGGGGACTTGATCTGATTGGCCCAATGCCTATGGGGAAAGGCAAGGTCTGTTATGCAATCATTGTGGTTAACTACTTCACAAAGTGGGCCAAAGTAGAACACTTGGCAACCATTACTGAAGCAAAGATAGAGGACTTTGTGTGGAAGAACATCCTTTGTAGATTTGGCATTCCCAATGCCATAGTCACTGATAATGGGCGACAGTTTGACAACAAGAGGTTTATGACTTTTTGCTCTAAGTTCAACATCAATTTATGCTTCGCTTCTCCAGCTCATCCTCAGGCTAACGAATAAGTTGAGCTTGAGCAAGCAACATATCGAGTCCAGAGCTACAAGCAAAGTGAAAATGACAAACAACTCACCCTCAACTTGGATTTAGTCGAGGAACACAGAAATCAGGCTCACTTGAGGAATTTTGCTTACAAGCAGCACATTTCCAACAACTATGACTCTAGGGTCAAACCTGGCTCTTTCAAAGTGGAGGACTGGGTATTGAAGAAAAGACTACTCTACGACAGAGTCCTGAGTAAAGGCACATTCATCCCAAATTAGGATGGACCATTTGAAGTCATTGGCATCAGTCGCCCTGGCTCCTACAAGCTCAGAAACTCAGAGGGCAAGACCCTTAGCCATCCGTAGAATGCTGATCACTTAAAATATTATTACAAGTAGACTCACACTGTACAAGTGTTGAGCTATAACCGTTCGACATCCTATGTAATGAAGGCCATTTGGCATCAATTCAATAAAGAGGTGATTTAGACAACTTGGTCCTCACTCTTTTACATCCCTATCACTGAAACGCTCAGATTTGAAGCTTCAACACGAATGCTTCCAACATGAAATAAAGTTTAAGTATTTGTCAACAAGACTATACAATTAAACGAATAACTTCACAGTATATTCGTTCAATCATACCCAAGTTATGGCTTATATCTAAGTAAAGGATTTGCTCAAGCATTCATCAATGATAATACACACACTTGGCAATTAACACCAAAATAAAAGGTGCAATGTCACAAACATCCATAAACAAAAAGCACTCAAGCTCGTAATTTAATACATGCCATACAAAAACAAACTAGTACATGCAGAAAAAGGGGGCATTACTAGTCCTCCTCATCTGAGGCCGAACCCCTGACAACATCACTTTGCGTTTCAACTCCATCGCCATCACCACCATCTTCGGCATCTCCAGGATCATCCTCCCCGAGACTACTCATCAATGCTGGCCTCATTATCAGAGTCATCCTCATTACTAAGATCAACTGCGAGGACAAAGTTCCATCCCTTTATCGGTGCTCATCCATCTCTTCACAGTATTTTCGGATAATGCTTCCATTGTCATAACGCTCAAGGACGACCATCCATTTCCTTCTCTCAAAATTAGTTGCCCGAAAGCAGCGAGGTCTAGAAGCATCATGAAAAGCCAAGGATCCAAAAAACTCCGACACAGCAGCTTTCCTCTCAATCAGGGTATTCCTCTTCAGCTCAAACACCTCATCCAAGGCACTATCCAACTCCCATTTAACCTTGGAAACCTTGAGGATAATTGTCTCCAACTATTTCTTAGTCATCTCCAATTGTTGCTTGAGCCTTAAATTTTCACAATTCCGCCTCTTCAAACTCTCAAAATTTTCATCCTTGAGTCGATGGCCTCAGCTAAAGCTTTGCTCGTCTTCTTGGCATCATTCACAAGCTGCTTATTCTCTTTAAGTGTTGCCTTGTATTTCTCGACCTCTTGTAGTCTGTCATCGTACTTAGTCATGACCTACATGACAAGATGATTGTCACTACTAGAAAAAGAAGGGATAAAGTAAAAAAAAATGATAGAGTAACACTTACATAAGAAGATAGCCTCATCATCTGGTCATGATCTGATTTTTTCTCAACTAGCGGCTCACCAAACTCGTTAACAGTGGATCGACGTCCTACCGGGCAATTATTGACATACCTAAAACTATTTGGCTGCATGGCAACCTTCAGGTCATTTTAATGGATGCTGCCACCCTCTTTCTTGTATTTCCTCTTACGGCTAGAACTAGGGTCACTTTCTTGGTCAGTGGACTCCATGATTGGAGGAAAGATGAGATTGGTGGTAGGAAGAGGATGCAACAGTCACCTCTCCTCCCCCTACAACTATGGCAGCAACACACCCGATGGCCTCAGCTTCAGCCTTCTTCGAGGCAGCAAACTTGAGGACCTCCTCTTGTGACTTAGGTTTAGGGGCTAGCCTCACGCGGTGCTTACGAGCTCCCTTGTGAAACAAAATGTCATATACGGGAACTAACATGGGTGCTTTCTCTTTCTTGGTGCAAGTCTCCCCTTTCTTGCTTACCTTCTTCACTGAATAAGAAAAATCAAAGTAAGGAATACAACTTTGTAAAATAAAAAAGGGCGAAATGAAAGATACAACTTACTTGCTCGTCTCTAGCATTTTGGCACTAGAGGCTAAAAATCGTACTTTCGAAACAAAGGTCATAGCTTGCCCAAATGTCTATTCTCTTTAGGCACCCTTAACACCTTCTCTACATCAGCCAGCTCCCGTCTGGACAATTTGATAGTGCCTTACGTCATTGCATAAAAAAAATTGTTAGAAGCAACAAGAAATCATAACAAATAGCAAACAATGCGAACAATGGATACATTACAACCTATAGCCTGGAAGTGGGTAGGAACACGTCGCTCAGATGTGACACCCCTCGCATGCTCCCAATCATTATAAAGGAAGCACCAACGGTTTTTCCAAGTGCAGTACACCTTTTTCTTACCAAAGAAAATACGCTCTCTCTCACTCCGACATGCACACTCGGCATACCCAGTGAATGACTTTACCGAGCGCATCTTATAGCAGTAGCGCCATTGACGGAAAAAAGGCTCACCTAACCCACACTCCATCCAAATAATATAAAACCCAATCAAGGTATCCCAAAAACCAGGGTTGAGTTGCCCAACTCATCCACATACATAAATTTATTAATTAAAATAAATATAAAGTCCACAAAATCTTATTTACACAATTTTTTTTTATACAATTCAACTTCAAGGCTCCTCCGCCTCTACAGCCTACAACACATCAAACTTCCATTGCATGAAACTCTTCCTAAAAAGCTTATCCAGATACTACTGCTACTACTCATCAGTTTCGTCAACATCCCAATGAAGCTACATTAATGCCAATCACAATAAATTAGTAATTTTAAAAATACTACATTTTAACAAAAATAATTATACATTATTTAATACAAACTTACTGATAACTTCCCCAGCACGGAGTTCTTCAACTCCTCAGGCACCTTTTTCCAAGACTCAAACTCGGTAGAACATTCCCTCAGCACCAAATCACCAATATCATAAAAAAAAAGTTCAGTGTACGCCTCCGTTATACTTTTGTCTTCCAAGTATAGCACTTGTTTTTGTCAATACCTCTTTATTCGCACTACAAGTTTTTTTTTTTTTTTGTGGCTAAAATTGGCCATTACTTTTGAAACACAAATTTTATGAAATTTTGGGTTCTGAAACTATGTTTATATAGCATTGGGACACCTTTGAGTGACGAAAAAAGTTGTCCCGGAAAGGCTTAGTTCGTCACGCAAAACTGTCATAACTGCCCAATAAATGCGAGCATTTGAACAATTTGACCTTTAACTTGCGCGACGAAAGGTGCCTTTGTCGTGCAACATTTGCGCGACGACATGATTGATTGTAATTATAAAGTTTACATAAACTTTATAATTACAAACAAATTTTTAGATTTATTACCTTAAATATTTATTCAAAAAATAATTAATACCTTAAATATTTATTCCAAAATTAAATAATTAATACCTCAATCCATTCAAATAAAAACAAGAGTTAAAGTCTAATTATGTCGAAATACATAACTTCAAAAAAAAACTTCAAAAACATAAATTTAAAACTTTTATTTCGATGGTCCTCCATTTCGCTTGACATCAGAACGCCACTGATTGTAACCTCCATCAAACGCATCGTCCAGCAACTTCATCAATTGTTCTTTCGGTTAATCATAAAAAACATACTTACGCTGTTACACATATATGCAAATAATTAATTCCAACATATAACAAAAAATTTCACAAAATTAATTATTGATTCATCAAAAATATACTTACGGATAATTCATCTATCACCGCCTTCTTTGCATTTTAGGGCACAAATTTCCAACAACACCACTCAGCAGTAGGACAATTATTCCTTATGGCTATAGCAATCTCAAGCGCGAATTCAAAATGTTGATACAAATCATTCAGGTTCGCGTCGGGCACACTCTTATCCCTGCTTTTATTCTCCATCCCAGCACGAACAAAATGTATGATGAAGAATAAGGATAGCAGAAGCACAAATTTATAGGATGGTTAGGGTCTTTGCGTGATGAAGTCTTCGTCGCACAAACATGTGCAATAAATACGCTCTTGATCCTTTTCTGATTCACCTGCATCGAATAGTGAAAATTGACAGGAACTTGTGTGACGAATCCTTTGTTGAGCAAAGTTTTCACGCCAAAAAATATTACCCACGTTTTTCTTGTTGACTTTGCGTGATGAAAACCTTATTCATCGCGTGAAGTATTATTGCGTGAAGAATATATATACATATATATATATATTTCCTGTATTTTTTACACGACGAGAATGTTTTTTTTTTTTTGTCGCGCAACGCACAAATTTTGGTGGCGCAAGATGTTTTTTCTACTCGTTTGTTTGCCCTCACTAAAGGGTACTGGACTAAGGTTAGTTCAGTCCCATGTTTGTTCCTGACATGGACTAGGTTTAATGAGACTAAGTCTCACTAGCCTAGACTAAATCAGGGACTAGCTGGTCTTAGTGAGACCCCTAAAAAACCATGGGACTAGCTAAGACTGTCCCCTTTCTCCTCTTCGCCTTGCTCCTCGACCACTCACATTCGAAAGCCATTGGAATAGACAAGGGAGAAAAAGATGGAGAAAAAGGGGGAGAGAATGGGGGGTAAGGAAGGATTAGAGGGATAAAAATAAAATATTATTAATTATGGATTAAATAATATAATATTAGAATTTGTTAATTATCCTGCTTGTTAGCCCGACACTGCATCAAACGCTTCACTAAGCTAGTCCAGCTTAGTCTAGTCTAAGCCAGTACAGCTTAGTCCCTGAAGCTAGTCCAGTCCGAGACAGTCCAGTGCAACAAACGCACAGGACTAACAATATGTAATTGCCAGCAAAGATTTATCCGCCCAATTAATTAAATCAACAAAACAAGAAACTACATGCGAAATTCCATGTCAAGAATGAACAATTTCATTAAAATAAAAACAAAACCTTTTCTTAAAAAAAAGAGAGCTAATTAATAGCCTTGTGTTTGTATAAACTCATGATGATTCAGGACTTATAAGCCAGGTCTGCTTTGTATGGTACTGTCATGGTGTGGAATATACTGTAACTGCACAGATGCAAAGCTTGCTTTGGTTTGAATCTGTTGAGTTCTGTCTGTAGCTTGGCGAGGTGTGTTGGCAATGGCTTACACAATGTGAACCTTGCAAGTGCAGATGGAAAACCTAGTAATATGGTTGACTTGTTTAGGGTTTTACAATGTATAAAGGTGAATCGTTATAGGTCGTTCTTCCCTGAATCTTTAGAAGCATAATATCATCGGGCATCCATTCTTCGTCAGATATGTAAGTACATTGTAAATAATTACTATTCTAACGGAATAATTTTTGTTTCGTTGAACACTACTTTAGCATATGTCATTTTCTCTATTTGAAGTTTTGGACAATATTAGAATGTTACTTGGCAATTATTGGATGTATCAAATTTACGAAGAAAAAAAAATACACTTGCATAAATCGATTCATACATTGAGGATTCAAAACTTCAAAATCATCATCTATTGGTCAAAAAGAGATTGTTTTTCTCTACGAGAGCGTCTTAGGTTTTAGTCAAAATTAATGTAGGATAAAAATTGCGTGATAATAGGGTTTGATTATTAAGTGTGGGTTTATTGATAAACTTTAGTTTTAGTGTTAATTTCATCTTTTACTTGATGGTACTTATGTGATAAGGTAAAAAGTAATTTCCATTTACAGTTTATGTAACAACCCGTCCCTAAAAATTATGATTTTTATAATTTTAATAAGTGATTTTACGGAAATGCCCTTCAAGGCACATACGTCGTTGGGTGTTGACCGCTTTGTAGTGACACGTAAGGTTCGTTTTCTTGGTATATCCTTGTAGTACTCGTCGCTACGGACGCGTGGGTATAGACGGAACATGATTTGGAGTTATAACGAAGAAGTTATTAAGGATTGAAGTCGAGGGAAAAATTGATACTTTCCCAATTATTTGGAAGACTCCAAAAAATCTAGAGTACCACGTGTGGCTGTGATGTAAAGGGGGAGTAAGATGTGCGGCTAGGATTAGAAGGAGAGAAGGGAAAGGAAGGAAGGGAGAGAAAGGAGGAAAGGAGGGTGACCAATCAGAAACAAAAGAAATGAGGAAAGGGAGAGAGGTGCAAAGCATCCCTTCTGCAACCCGTGTACCCAGTTTCGACCTGGAATAAATTTCGGTGATTTTCACTAGTTTTTCCGACAGATTGAGCCAAACCACCACTCCTAATCCCTATTTCAACCTTCCCTTTATCCATTCCACATCAAATTTGGGAACATTTGGCTTTCAAATGGGTGAAACCACACTAAGGGTGCGGCGGGGGTGTGTGTTCAAACCAATCCAATCCGAAATGATTTCCTTCAATTACCACCACCCATAGCATCCCCTTGAGGTCTAGAACAAAGCACAAGCAATGGTTGGAGCGTCAGAGTTGATTTAAGGACGAATCAAGGGACACCCACCTTAGGGTTTCCAACGGGTTTTGATGAAATTGGAACACTTCTAGGCCAAATTGACCTTGGCCACAGGTATGAAAGTTGTTCTACTAATTGAGAATGGATTGACGTAGATTGATCGTTAGGACCTAAATTCACTTCGATACAGTAATAGGCCAATGTATGAACCAACGATCCGACAGTTGGATCGTCACCAAACTTTAATAGCTTGTTATTCATAATATTTGAGGAATGTGGGAATTTAAGGATCTGGAATCTGCCGTATGGATCTTCCCGAATTGGAATTGTAAGTTTGTAAATAAAAAGGTTAACCGCCACTTGGTTTTGGTAATTGGCGGAGATCCAACCGTTGGATTGTAACGAAACTTTGGAGTATTGTTCTAGAAGCATAATGTGGATATTTGGAAGTGACGGATAGAAGATTCGTGATATGGATCTTCCGGATCAAATTACGTAGGGATGCGTTGTATGTAAATTACATATTCTCTCAGTAAGGATTCGGTGATGTGATGTGATGTGATATTTGTGCTAGGCAATGATCTTTTGGGACATCTCGATAGTCGTGCTAGGGGGTTGTAGCGTGGACTCCAGGTGAATGGGCTTTTGTTTTAAGTATATATATATATGCTTGGTATTTTTTTCCCAAAAAATGCGTTTTAAATGATTTTATAAATTAGAATGTCATGCCAAATATTGTTTATATTTATTATGATTGTGTGATGATTATTGCTTGGCGCTGCGGACGCTCAGGTAAGTCAGGTGAGTATATGTTTGATAGTGATGGTTATGATGATGATGATGATGATGATATTGGTATATAACTCATAATCCTGCACCCCGGTGTTTGTGCTCCGCCAGAGTAAGGCTTAACCTTCACGTGATCATTTACCTCCCGCACCGTACGCTCACCTTGGATCCAAGGCAAGTGCCAACCTATCGTACATACCACTATAGGTGGTTCCGACTCGTAGATGACTTGCGATACGTCGCACAGCCTTCATGTGATCGTAGCACTGAGCGTATTTTATACACCCAGCCTGTCGTACAGACCACTATAGGTGGCTCCGAATCGTGTGCAGGATATTGGTTGAGGAGCTATAGATTCAGCCGTACAGGTCACATTAGGTGACTTCGGCTGACATATTGATATTGCCGACATATTGTGATTATTGGTTTATCTCACTTGATTGATGCATATATTTCTCAGCTGGATATTTTGGCATGGCATATTTCTGACATGGCATATTCGAGTTTTATCGTTTTACAGCTTGTTTTGGTATATGATTACATACGTATTATTTTCTGGGAAAGTATACGGGTTTTTCAGAGAGGGGTTAGTACTTTTGATTTGACATGGTTTTGGAAAAACTTTGTTTTTGCCCACTCACGTTTTATGTTTTGTGCCCCTCCAGGTTTTAGCTGATGAGGTTCATATCGACGAGTATTCTTGGCAAATCTTAGGATTGGTGGCTACTTCTGAGGGTATAATTCTTACCTGCTCTACTGTACTTTACTTATACTCTGAAGTCACGTGTGAGATGGGTTCACTCCCGCTCACTAGCACTCTGGTGTTTAGGCACTTTTAGGTTTAAATTTATTCACATTGTCCACATCACTATACTTTATGGCTTCGTCACCCTCCAGGTGTTGACCAGCACAACTCGACTTCAGAGTCCTAGTGAACATTCTGGGTCGGGGTGTGTTAGTTTAAGTTAGGTGTAGAGAGAGGTTATGTGGGTTCGAATAAAATTTCTCAATTGTTATTGACACTCCAAAAATCTCATTTGATATTCTAAACTTTCTAAAGTTAGAAAGAAAAAACAGTTCCCTTTTTTAATTAAACAATGAAAATTTAACGGTGTTAGATATGTAGTTAAATTGAGGGACTAGTGGTAAAAATTAGAAAGGGGACACACAAAAAAACACGAAATAGGGCCCCGTGGCCTATCTATTGAATCCGGCTTCAAGTTTTTGTCTCTAAGTTCTAATGTTGTTCAATTACCCCAATTTCATGAGAGCCACAAGTGAGAGATAAACTTATGTCTTACAATTTTTTTATTTTTTATTTTTCATGTACCAACGACACCACAACTACAAGGCAGCTACTTCATTTCTGTCTCATGGATAGGTCGGCAGCCGATGACTACTCCGACGAACCCTTGACACCAGTAGGTCGGCTCCTTCTCCAACCCGAAATGAACCAAATAATCCACTGTGCCATGGGATTCAAAAACTCCATAGACATAGACGCCGTGAAGTCTCACCTCAAAAATTCCCTCCTCCTCTCCCACCCAAGATTCTCAAGCCTCATGCTCCGCGACTCCCGCGGCCTCCAGCACTGGCACAATGCCCCCTACGTTGACCTCGACCGCCACATCATTGTCATCCACAACCCCGTCACAACATCTCCCGTCGATCACGAGACCGCAGTCAACGAATACTTGGCCGACCTCTCCACAAGCTCTGCTAGACTGAGCGCGAACAAACCCCTCTGGGAACTTCACCTCCTCATGGCTCACAACTGCGGTGTCTTCCGAATCCACCACGCTTTGGGAGACGGGGTTTCGGTCATGTCCCTATTTTTGGAGAGTTTCAGGACGAGAGGCTCAGCTGGAAATGAAGAAAAGATTTTGGGTCGTGGAAGGAGGAAGAGAGTGAATGGTGAAAAGGGATGGTGGGGTTTGTTGATTGGGTGTGTGGGGATGTTGTGGTTTAGCTTGGTGTTTGTAGTGGAGCATGCGATGAGGAGCTTGTGGCTTTGTGACCAGAAAACAGCGATAAGTGGCGGCGATGGAGTTGAGCTCTGGCCTAGGAAGCTGGCCACGGCCAGGTTTCGGCTTCAGGACATGAAGCTCGTCAAGAAAGCTGTTCCGAATGCGGTAAGTGACTTGTTAATTCTTCTGTGTTTATTGGTTTGTTTCAGAAATAGAATAATGTATATTATACTTGTTCATAGCTTAAACCTTCAAGATTCAATTTGACGCCTGACATACAACATAAATACCAACAAATTATATGGGGTAAAAATCTCCTAATCTGTATCAAATATTTTCAGAAATCTTTTTCGCTGTAAAAAACACCTAATTGGATTAGTTACATTATAGCAGATGATGCTCTATAACAATGGCCAACATATACACTTTGGTGCGAATTCGAATAAAAATAATTGAACTCAATTACGAGCAAATTGCATTTGTGAGGAGTGTCAACTAAAAATATAAAAGCCAAGCTACATCATTATAGCACATATAAATACATCATTTCCAGATCGTGAGAAGGGTCATATGACCGTCCTAGGCTTTAACTGGCTCCGCCAGTGGTCATAATACAAGCGACTGAATTTTTTTTTTAAGTATTCAATCATTTATATTTTGACACTTGGTGTAGCGGATCGTATTCATGGTACACTGAAAAATCTCTCCTAATTAAACAACAAACAATCAACCTCGTTGAATTTTGGGTTTTACTGAAATCATAATTACGTTTTCTTTTGATTTTTTTTCTTTTCTGTTTGGGTTCTCTCAATATCCAAACACAACAACATACATGATAAACAGAGAAAATATTTTAGGTGTGCTATCCACACACTCATTTTAACCTCTTACACACTCTTGTTAGTTTATATTTAATCTTTTTCAATTCATTTGATTAGACAACCGAAAGTTGAGAACAACGTATATGAGGTAAAAAGGAGTGTGAAAAACACCACCCAAATATTTAAGAAAAGGGCAAAATTTTCTTTTGATTCATTCAATTGTTTTCTTTTCATTAAAAAATTAATTAAATGCATAAGTAACTATGGCTTGTTAAATAGATACGTGACATGATTCTTGTAGGAGATGGAGGTAACGGTCACCTTGAGTTAGGGGGTTGAGGGGGTTGGGGTGACTGTCACCTTGAGTTAAGGCGTTGAGCGAAAATAGACTCGACGGAGTTTGAGTTTGAGTTCGAGTTGAGAAGCACTTCAAATATAATACTAAAAGACGAGAGATGGCTTGAAAAGCACTTCAAATGAGCTCTAGTTTTTTGAGACCCTAATGTCAACCAAGCAAAGAGATTGAATACAATTTAAAATATTCACAATCAAGTCGAAAGTTTTATACACGTCTAAAGTTGAACATTGTTCCCTTTTATTTTAGAAAGAAAGAAACACGAGGTTTGGACTTTGTATATGGGAAGAAATGAAACATTTACATATTTGGTTGTATCTCTTCGATGATTATGTAGACATTGAAATTTTGGTAAAATAAATGTTGACCAATAATTAAAATTTCAATGCTCACGTGTCACATAAATTTTACACGTAGCGTATGACTCGACACAAAATCGAAAAGAGTCAGAAAAGCCATCAAACAGAACACGTGTCAACACCTGACAGAAACGACTTATTTCATCTGATATTTAAATCTAAAAATCAAGTTTTGGAATTCTATAAATAGGAAGCCATTCCATTCATTTCATTCACCAATTCACAAACACATTTCTCTACTCCCAAATTGGAAGAGAATTCTCTTGAAGTTCGTTCATCGTTCTTCGAGATCAAGCCCCGAAAGCCCTTGAAGAAACGTCCATCCATCCCAAGATCAAGCCACCAACAGCCCTTCGGATCAACACAACATCAACGTTCATCATCAAATCCCTGAAGATCATCCTCATTCATCTTAAGATCAAGCCACCAACGGCCCTTCGGATCAACACAACATCAACGTTCATCATCAAATCCCTGAAGATCATCCTTGTTCATCATAAGATCAAGCCCCAACAACCCATTCGGATCAACACAACATCAACAAATCCACACCACTGTTCATCCCAAGAATCAAGCCCCAACGGCCCTTCGGATTAACACAACATCAACGTTCATCATCAAATCCCTGAAGATCATCCTCATTCATCCTAAGATCAAGCCCCAACGGCGCTTCGGATTAACACAACATCAACAAATCCACACCACTATTCATCCCAAGAATCAAGCTCCAACAGCCCATTCGGATCAACACAACATCAACAAATCCATACCACTATTCATCCAAGGATCAAGCCCCAACGGCCCTTTGGATCAACAGCCCATCAACAAATCCATATCTTACGAAGATTGAATCAGAGGAACAAAAAGAGATTGTAACCCAATAGAGGATATCCCAAGGAAGTGCCCCGAGTCCTTGCTCTCTGACGCTGACTCGAGCAGTAGCACAGCCATGCAAGTTATGACCATCGGAGCGACTTCGATCGAGGAGTAGCTGGCTCAAATGAATGAAGCGATTGCAAAGCTCACACATACAGTGGAGGAGAAAGACTTACGAATTTCCACACTTGTCAACCAATTGGAAATGAAGAACAATGACAAAGGGGAAGGTGGTGAGGATGAGGAACCTCTGACAAAAGAAATCGAGGAGAAGCCAGACCAAGCAACGTCACTCATGGGATCTCTGTCTATCCAGCAGTTGCAACAAATGATCGCTAACACCATCAAGGCACAGTACGAAGGGACCTCACATACCTCCATGTTGTATTTGAAGCCTTACTCCAAGAAAATCGACATCTTGAAGATGCCAAAGGGATATCAATCGCCAAAGTTCATGCAGTTCAATGGGAAGGGAAATCCAAAGCAGAATGTTGCCCATTTCGTCGAAACTTGCAACAACGCGGGGAAGGAAGGAGACTACCTCGCAAAGCAATTTGTCTGCTTTCTGAAAGGAAATGCATTTGACTGGTACACGGAGCCTGAATCCATCAATAGCTAGGAACAATTAGAGCGAGAGTTCTTGAACCACTTATACAGCACTCGTCGCACAATAAGCATGCTAAAGCTGACAACCACAAAGCAGTGGAAGGACGAGCCAGTTGTCGATTACATCAACCGATGGCGCACTCTGAGCCTCGACTGCAAGAACAAACTCTCTTAAATCTCCTCAATCGAGATGTGCGTTCAAGGTATGCAATGGGATTACAATACATCCTTCAAGCCACCCGCACTCACGACATGGAGCTGAGCATCGCTCATCATGGAAAAAAGGAGCCGATCACCGACTTCAAGAAAGATAAGGTGTTTACTCCAAAGGTTGATAATCGTGGAAAGAAGCCTGCCAATGAAACTTTTACCATTGACACTACCCCCACCAAGACCTCTTCCGCACCCGTCAAAATCTCCTCTAAGAACAAAGCAAAGGAGATAAAAAGAGGCAAGCCTACTCGTACCTAAGACAGGTACAAGAACACCTTGAGGGAACTGGAGCAGAAAACATACCCATTTCCAGACTCTGACATGGCCTCAATGCTAGACGACCTGTTGAAGAAAAAGGTAATTAAGCTGCCTCAATGCAAGCGCCCAGAAGAGATGAATCGTGTTGACGATCCCAAGTACTGCTAGTACCATCAGATCGTGAGTCATCCCATCGGCAAGTGCTTCATCCTCAAGGAACTTATCATGAAGTTAGCACAACAAGGGTGAATTGAACTCGACCTGGAAGACACGGTCGCAACACACACTACGACGATCATGTTTGGATCCTTTGATCATATGCCTCTTTAGGTAATGCGTAACCATCCTCATCCATGCTCAAGTCACACGGACCCTTCTGCACAACCATCGTTGGGGGCAAACAACCATGATGCACCCACTGATGATAATGAAGGATGGACCTTAGTGACCCGCAAAAAGATGAAGAAGCCCAAACCACAAGCCACAAGGCCAAAAGTAGAAGAAGGAAGAAAGCAACGTCGTCGCAACAATAGGAAACCTAAAAGAAGTGCAAGAGCTGCTAAGCCAACATACGCTGAGGAGCCTATGGAACAAGAGCCACGCATTCCCGTCTCCTTGCACGAGTACTTCCCGAATGACTTCTTCCAACAGTGCACTATCGCTGCATGTCACATGGTGAAAGTAAAGGAACCATTAAGAGACGAAGTTATTGCCGTTGAAGAAGTGAAGACCCTCATGACCAAAGAAGGTTTGCGGACTCACATTAGCATCGATGAGGCATTACGATTACCCGAGAAGATGCGGAAAACACTGATAGCGGTCTTAGCAAATCCCAACGACTATAGAGTACAAGGAAACAAGGACGAAGGCTCAAAGCTTCGGTCATATGAATATGCCACATGCTCTGCCACCTAAGACTCAATCAACTTCACTGACAAAGACTTACTGCTGGGATCAAAACCTCACCACCGTAATCTCTTCGTCTCAGGGTACATAAGGGAGAGCAAAGTCAACCGCATGCTTGTGGATGGTGGATCGGCCATAAACATCATGCCAAAGTCAACTATGGCTACAATCGGCATCAAAATAGACGAACTGTCCCTAAGCCGTCTACTAATCCAAGGTTTCAACCAAGGAGGACAAAAAGCGATAGGCATGATCCGAGTGGAGATGACCATTGGTGAACTCAAATCAAGCACGATATTTCATGTGATTGATGCAAGAACTTTATACAGCCTGCTCTTAGGAAGGCCTTGGATCCATGAGAATAGAGTAGTGCCATCCACCCTTCACCAATGTTTAAAATTCCACCGGGAAAGAGTGAAGGTGATTTGAGGCGATGCCAAGCCATTTACCGAAGCCAAATCACATTTTGCAGATGCCAAGTTCTACATGGAAGAAGACATGATACCTGAAGCTCTCCCAAAAGAGGTAAAATCCACGGGCAAAGCGACGCCTAAAAAGCAAGAATGGCAATCTGTTCTAAGAAAGCAAGGAAGAGAAGCCACGCCGACTTCAAGCAAAAACAATGACGAACTCGTGACAGCCAAATGGGGTGAGACGCCCTTAAAAGAACCGAACACACCCGTCTTCCGATACATTCTGATGTCGAGAAGAAAGAAGGGCCAAACCCCATTTGAAACGGGGACAAGCAAAGCAGATATACAGCAGCGCAAGGATGATGTAGAATTGCTTAAGACGAATACAATTTTACCTCTAACACAGTTAAGTAAGACTAAGATCGCAAGACCATCACAAGGCTTCATAAAAGCTCTGCTAAAAGGAGTAGAACCAAGCTTTCTCCCAACCAAGAGGACCGAAGAAGGTATTGATCCAAACGCCTACAAAACTCATGTCAAAGGCTGGGTACGACTTCATTCCCTCTTCGAATCTTGGAAAAAAGGGTTCAGACACCGTTAACAACAAAGAACGCGACCTCACCAAGACGCAAAAGAGGCTGAAAGAGCATGGTTACGGAGTTGACAATGGCAAAGAAAGAACCGGCTTCACACCAAATGCACCTGTGAAGATTTCGAGCAAGGCGAAAAACGCTAGCGCTCAGCACATCAGCGTAAGCATCATGCAAAATCGAGAAAGGCTTAAATCCACCCCTCGGGTATCAGTCTTCAATAGGGTGAATCATCCAAGACCCAGAATATCGGCTTTTCATCGCATGGGTAGTCAAAGCCGAAACTCCATCTTCAAGAGGCTTAACACGCCAACATCCCAAAGTTCCATTTTTGAAAGGTTGTCAGAACCTAAGAAACAAAGCAACGCGCCTAGCTTTCCTCCCCAACGGTCGGTTTTGAGGAGACTCGAAAAAACTGAGAAGCCTTCAGGAAGAAAAGAAACAATGCCAAAGAAACAGAAGCCCGACAGCTTAGTAGAAAAGGAAGACATCCAAAG
This sequence comes from Crataegus laevigata, assembly GCA_963580275.1. NCBI lineage: Eukaryota > Viridiplantae > Streptophyta > Magnoliopsida > Rosales > Rosaceae > Crataegus > Crataegus laevigata. The sequence goes on from OY756944.1 coordinate 2,485,537, forward strand.
CTCTACTCCTTTAAAAATGAAGCGACAAGCAATCTTGGAGGTTGACACAAATGGACCACTGAAAGTAAGGAAGTGCACCATTATCCACACCGGCCAATCTTCACGCCAACAAGCTCAAAAAGACGGCACAGAAATGGAGGTCTAAGACGTCTTCCACATCACAATCCAAGAAGACAAAGAAAATGAAGCCCTTGAGGAAGATGTCACCGCTACACCACCACAGCTCGAAGATAGAGGGCAAGCCACGGTTGATAAGCTTAAGGAGCTCAACTTAGGAACAAAAGAAGAGCCCAAACCTATCTTCGTAAGTGTGCTTCTAAGTGCGAACGAGATAGAACAGTACTACCAACTGTTATTAGAGTACAAAGATGCCTTTGCCTGGACATATAAGGAAATGCCTGGCCTTGACCTTATTATCGCTGTGCATCGTCTTGCAGTCAAGCCTGGAACGCGATCGATAAAGCAAACTCAAAGACGCTATCGATCTGAGCTCATCCCACAGATTGAGGCTGAGATTGACAAGCTAATTGAAGTAGGCTTCATTCGAGAGGTGCAATACCCCAAGTGGATCTCTAACATCATTATCGTCCTTAAGAAATCTGGACAAATACGTGTTTGCGTGGACTTCCGAGACCTCAACGATGCGTACCCGAAAGACGATTTTCCCTTGCCAATCATCGAAATCATGGTGGACGCAACCACTGGCCATGAGGCACTATCATTCATGGATGGCTCATCTGGATACAATCAAATTCACATGGCTCCCGAAGATGAGGAACTAAATCTCATTCGCACTCCAAAAGGTATATATTGCTATAAGGTGATGCCATTTGGTCTAAAAAATGTTGGAGCTACATATCAACGTGCAATGCAGAAAATCTTCGATGACATGCTACACAAAAATGTAGAATGTTACGTGGATGATGTGGTGGTCAAGACAAAAAAGAGATCAGACCACTTGAAGGATTTACGAATGGTGTTCAAAAGGCTACAAAAATACAACCTCAAGATGAACCCGATGAAATGTGCATTTGGCGTCACCTCTGGAAAGTTCCTTGGCTTCATTGTCAAGCATTGTGGCATCGAAGTAGACAAATCAAAGATCAAAGCCATTCAAAGCATGCCTGAGCCAAGAAATTTACACGAACTGAAAAGTCTGCAAGGACGACTCACTTTCATTAGACGATTTATATCCAATCTAGTAGGACGTTGTCAGCTGTTTAGTCGACTCATGAAGAAGGATGTTCCGTTTGAATGGGACAAAGCATGCCACAATGCCTTTGAAAGCATAAAAAGGTATTTGTCAAGTCCACCTGTCTTGGGGGCACCTGTGCCCGGGAAGCCGCTCATACTGTATATTGCTGCTCAAGAAAGTTCAGTAGGAGCACTCTTGGGACAAGAAAATGAATCCCAGAAAGAAGAAGCGTTTTACTACTTTAGTTAAACTCTCACCGGTGCCGAGTTGAACTATTCCCTGATAGAAAAGATGTGTCTTGCCTTGGTATTCGCCATCAGAAGCTCAGACATTACATGCATGCTTACACCATCCATTTGGTTGCTAAAGCTGACCCGGTCAAATACGTCATGTCCAAACTAGTTTTGACAGGGTGACTCGATAAATGGGCGTTGCTTCTCAATCAACACGAAATCATCTACGTTCTAGCTAAAGCCGTCAAAGGACAAGCACTCGCATACTTCCTTGCCGATCATCCGATCCCAGCTGATTGGAAAATCTCAGACGACTTGCCTGACGATGAGGTGTTTTACATCGACATCTTCCCAACATGGACGATGTTCTTCGACGGATCCGCAAGAGCAGATGGAGTGGGGGCATGAGTAATATTCATGTCACCGCAAAGGCAAATGCTGCCTTATTCTTTCCAACTAAGTGAATTATGCTTCAACAACGTCGCGAGTACCAAACACTGATCATCAGCCTCCAAATGGCAATCAACATAGGAATCACAGACCTTGAGGTATACGGCGACTCCAAGCTCATAATCAATCAACTCTTGACCGAGTATGAGGTGAAGAAAGATGATCTCGTCCCATACTTCGGGCTAGCAACTCAGCTGCTACAAAGGTTCGAGATAGTGACACTAGAACATGTGCCAAGAAAAGAAAATCAAATGGCAGATGCTCTCGCCAACCTAACCTTAAGTATGACACTAGGAAAAGGAGAAGTTACAGACGTGCCAGTTTGCCAAAGATGGGTGATCCCACTCGCCACTGAAATACTGCTAAATGACACAAACGTCATCTCAGTACTTCTGGTCGACACTGAAGAATAGAGGCAGCCGTTGATCGACTACTTGGAGCAAGGAAGGCTTCTAGACGATCCCAGACACCGCTCTGAAATACGTCGACGAGCACATCGTTTCCTCTACTATAAGGGAACACTTTACCGATGCTCTTTTGAAGGAGTACTTGTGAGATGCCTAGGTGAAGAAGAAACCAGTCAAGCCATGGAAGAGGCACATTCAGGTGTATGTGGGGCGCATCAGTCAGGACCAAAGCTACATTTCCAACTTAAAAGAATGGGTTACTATTGGCCAAGGATGGTGATGGATTGCATGGAATACGCCAAAAGGTGCCGAGCCTGCCAATTCCATGCCAACTTCATACATCAACTGCCTGAACCATTACACCCTACAGTTGCTTTATGGTCGTTCGATGCATGGGGATTGGACGTCGTGGGACCGATCGCACCAAAGTCATATGTGGGAGAAGCTTACATCCTAGATGCAACAGATTACTTCCCTAAGTGGGCTGAAGCCATACTTCTAAGGGAAGTCAAGAAAGAAACTGTCGTCCGTTTTATCAAAGAGCATATCATTCACTGATATGGTGTGCCTCGCTACATCATTACTGACAATGGAAAGCAGTTCTCCAACCGACTTATGGACGAACTCTGTGAGAAATACAAGTTCAAGCAACATAAGTCTTCCATGTATCATGCCCCAGCCAATGGTCTCGCAGAAGCATTCAACAAAACTCTATGCAACCTCTTAAGAAAAGTCATTGGTAAGAGCAAGAAAGACTGGCACAAAAGAATGAGCGAAACACTTTGGGCATACATGACGACGCACCGGACGCCTACTCAAGCTACACCATATTCACTCGTGTATAGCGTAGAGGCAGTTTTGCCGCTAGAAAGCCAAATTCCCTCGCTGAGGATAGCTATACAAGAAGGACTGACTGATGAAGAGAATGCAAAGTTACGTCTTCAAGAGTTAGAAGCACTAGATGATAAGAGGCTCGAAGCTCAGCAGCATTTGGATTGTTATCAAGCATGATTGTCCAAGGCCTTCAACAAGAAAGTTCGCCCAAGGTTATTTCAAGTAGGGGATCTCATCCTTGCATTATGTAGGCTTATCATCACGACACACAAGACGAGAAGCAAATTCACCTTAAAGTGGGATGAACCTTACGTAGTACAAGAAGTCTACACAAACTGTGCTTACAAGATCGTGGAAGAAAATGGCTTGAGGATTGGCCCCATAAACGGCAAGTTCTTGAAGCAGTACTACGCTTGAGAAAAAACCACGATCCTAGCCCACAAGAGCATAAACTGTGTATGGCAAACTAAAAAAAAAAAATCGTTACTCTTTGAACTACGTTTTAACTTGATCCCTTTCGTTGGAAGGGTACATAGGCAACTTGGAACTTCAAAACTCCAAGTACAATCATATCATCAATTTGAATACTTCATTTCTTTGAAGGAAAGATTTGGGTACAAAGCTTGTTACAAGAATGAGCAAAAGACATGCGAGACAAAACTCGTGAACGTTGAAGAATGACAATGGCAAAGTCACAACGACAAAAAGGAATCAGCTCCAAGCAGCAGCGGCATGCGGCACGGTCGATGTGCACAGCAACTCACCTCCGAGGAAAGTTGTGACCGAAAGGTACTACACAAACGAAGCCCTGGTGTAGTCTCTTGCACATCACCACATGGTAGTGCATCACCGAGGGAAAACTGTGATCAAAAGGCACTACACAACGAAACCTCGGTATAGCCTTCCGCACAACCCCACACGGTAAAAGTGACTTACTGGAACAAGCGGCAACGTCAATGTGCACGGCAATGTCACCACCATGAGCAAGGCCAGTGAAGAACTTGAGTGACCGCCGTCAAACGACTAGCCGGTCACGAAGCTCAACACAGTTGCACCCACGTCCTACTCACTCTGTCACAAAGAGTAAGGCCGGTGAAGAGCTTCAGCGACCACTATCAAACGACTAGTCGGCCACGAAGCTCAACACAGTTGCACCCACATCCTGCTCGCTCTGTCACAAACAGCAAGGTCGGTGAAGAACTTCAGTGACCGCCATCAAAGGACTAGCCGGTCACGAAGCTCAACACAGTTGCACCCACGTCCTGCTCGCTCCGTCACAAACAGCAAGGCCGGTGAAGAACTTCAGTGACTGCTGTCAAACGACTAGCCGATCACGAAGCTCAACACTTTGCATCCGCATCATGCTCACTCTGTCAAAACAGCAAGGAAATCCATGAATGCAAGGAGCAGCTGTCAAAGAAAAAAAATGAAATGAAAAAGATACATATGTTTATGTATTTACCAAAAAACAAAGAAAAAAAATGAAAGAGATGCATATATTTATGTATTTTAAAAAAAAACATATATATATATATATATATATATATATATATATATATATATATATATACATATGTCTTATGTATTTAAAAAAATTTATTACAGTTTCATATATTTATATATATGTATCTCGGCCCAAGTCTTCCTCAATTTCACAGCTTCGTCTCCATCAACAGAAAGTGGGTCACAGACCAAGCCCATCCGCACACAAGCCTTAAGTAACTAAGGAGCATTGAGACCAACAAGCAAATTTGCAAGCCCACTATGCGTCACCAATCTGCACAGCCCAAAAATCAACAATCAAACATATCATAGATCCAAAAATCTCTCATTTCTCTTTCTCTCTCTCTACCATAGCCAGAACCCGACAGAGCAGAGATAACAGAGCCATGGAAGCGCAAACGATGAAGAATGAGCTGGTGGTGGCACCTGTTCTCTTTACAGTCTCATATCCTTTCTGATATAGTGAAACAGCTCCACCTGCAGCTTCAAGTGCAACGACACTAGTTTTGTTCTGTGCTCATCATCCGTACTTGGTCAGAACTGCAAAGAGAGATGCAGTTTAGAAACCCGATCAGACCTTCGAATAGCCCAATCTCTTGGTACCCAAAGGTGGCGGCCTCCACCTTTTTCTCTTCTGGAGTATACTCTCTTTTCGAACCACTGCAGCGACCTCTGAAGGCTGTTACCAGTCGGATTTGGGTCTACTTGTGTCTGGAAAGGGTTTATGCAGATCTCCGATGCAGAGCTGTAAGGGTACACCAACAACGGGACGCTGGGCAGCGCTGGTGGATATATGGGTATTGTCAATTCCTCGCAGCTGACCAAGAACAAAGTCGTTAAAATACGCCTGATCTGCTATTGTACGTTGATCTTTCGGAAACATGAGCCTACTTAATCAACTTTGGGGACGACACCTTTGCCGGGACTCAGCCGACAGCGGCTTTAGGAAACTTTGCAAGCACAAAACCTTCAGTTTTCGGTACACTTCCGCCACCATCAACAATCGCATGACGACCCGAAAGAGGTTTTTTGGATCCGAATTCGGACCCTAAGATCCAGATCCTCACTTTCTCTCTCCACCTCTACCTCGTATCCACGGATTTTTTGTTGGTTATCGGGGTTTAAAGGGGCCAAACAGTCAAAATCTTCAACAGCTATCCGTCATCATCATCTCCTCCGGTGCCCGTCGCCTCTTCTCCACCGTGAGTTGATTCTTTTTCCACAGCTACAGCAAATTCAAGCTCGTCCTCGGTTGCACAGCTCCTTCATCTTCTCTGTCATCCACACCTCACGACAGCAGCTGCAGGTCCTCCCACTCCTTTGCAAGCCTCTAGCTCTCCTCCTTCATCTTCTCTCAGACTCGGCCTGGGTTTCCACCCACAAACCCAGCCTTGCAGAGCACCGTCTCTTCCCATCTCTTCCCATCTAGGCTTGTCGGCTTCCACCATCTCTTCCCATCTTCATCCACAGCGCCATCACCATATAAAGAAAAAGAGAATTATGGGTGCATGTGGCTTGTCGCACCGAAAGAAGAAAAAAAAGAAAGAAAAAATATATATATATATATATATATAAATAAATAAAAAATAAAACATAAAATAAAAATAATAAAAAAAGAGAAGAATTTATGTCGCGTGTGTGCACATATATATGTGTGTGTATAAAATATGTGGGATAAAAAATACCACATTAAAAAAAATGCATTTTAGAGAAACAAAATCCATTTTATTTATTTCCCTGAAATTTTACATAAATTTACATTCTGCACAAAAAAAGGTGCAAACAAGCAGGGACTCTTCAAAAGACGATCACGAGAAGCATCATTACTCGGCGAAGCTGCAGAAAGACGAGGCGCTGAAGTTTGATTATCTGGAGCCTCAACACTTGGTGAAGCTCCAGACGACGACAGCAAAAGATGCCTCTGGAACAAAGCCATAAACATCTGATGATCACTTTGAATCCGGCTATCGGATTTCTGCAGCTGGTCAAGCTTCTTCTTCATGCTCGTCGGGTAGCTATTGGCAAGCATGTGCAATTCCCGATTTTCATGCTTAAGCCCTCTGACCTCCTGCTTAAGACTCGTCACGTCTGTCATCAGTGACTCAACTTGACGAGTGCGAGCAAGAAGGCGTTAGCCCATGTTCGATACAAAGCCCGCACACTAGATGCTAAAGGCCAAGGAGTCCTGGACAACCAACTCATCATACCACTTGGAAAGCACCCTGTTGTCTCTGGGGGTGAGAAGATTTCTAGCCACCACTGTAGCTGTTATGTCGTTCTTCATCACCGAATCCCCAACCGTAAAAGGACCGTTCAGAGATAAAAAGGATGGGTGCCATACGTTGTCCGGAGAAGACATCGCAACCTCTTCCCCGGTATTCAAGTCAAGACGACGGTCAGATGGGCAAGACATTTTCTGAAGGTTTTGAAGAAAAGAAGAGGTCGAACAAATCAAGATCTCAAAGGTATAAGAGGTGAACTTCTGCAAGTAGCAATTCTGAAGCGCGCTTTGGGAAGCAATCGATGCCTCCATAAGAAGAATAAGCAACAAGGTCGTCCACTCCTTAATCAAAGAGCTGCTTGCTCCAAAATCAAAGAGACGTTCAGAAATCGAAGAGCGGCTCATTCAAAAATCGAAGAGGCACCACTTTTTCAAAAGCCAAATTTTCTAGATCAATCTGTCAACACCCTTCACGTGCAAGCTTAACTTTGAAGGAGTCACGGACCAAGATCAAGGAAGCTCAACACTATCCTCCAAACCTCAAAAGCTCTGCCGCTTGTTCAAAAATCGAAGAGTTGCTTACCCAGAAATCGAAGAGGCGTCACCTCTTCAAAAGCTTGTCGCCACCCTTCACGTGTTGTCTTAGCTTTGTGGAAGTCACAGATGAGTCTAAAAACACGTGAATCTTACTGTTCTAGTTACACACTGTCGCTGACAAGAGTAAACGAACAGTATCACTACCGGCTACTCAGAAATCCCTATATAGGCCGACCCTCATCATTTACGGTAAGGCAGACCTGCAAAAATGCCAAAGCTCTTCCAAGATGCATTTCCAACAAATCCTCTAGAAATACTCAGTATTCCTTATCCCTTAGAATACCTCTACGAACAAATCACACCAGAGCAAGAGTACCTCATATCATTAGGCTCGAAAGCAAGAGTATCTCATATCACGCTTTCTCCCTGTCCTTTTCCTTGTCTTTGTTCTAACCTGCAAGACAAGGAGAAAAAACGCAATTAGTCGAAACCTTTGCCTGGTTGCTTACCTTGCATTGCTCTCGAGCACTCATCCTCAGATGTTGTCAAGCTCACGAATTCCTTCGTCAAATACTTTAGCACAGTTGATACGGTGGTGGCCCACCATTCAAATGCAAAGGTTGCGCACCACTTCTGCTATGCAAAAAGATTGAAGCAGAAAGATCAACGATGTGCTAGCACCATCGCTGAAGAGTAAAGGTTCGTTGTGCAACGCTGGCAAATCGTCACCACTTCTTCAAAAGTAAAAGTATATCATATCACGCTTTCTCCCTTCCTTTTCTTTATCCTTGTTCTCACCTGCAAGACAATGAGAAAGAGAGCAATCAGCCGGCATTTGGAGTCAACTCTCCGATCCAGAACCAACTGCCTGGAAACCCTTCCCTGATTGTTTACCTAGCATTTGCATTCCACTCCTGCATCAGTAAGGCAAATACTGCAAGAAAAGATGCCACACATGCATGGGAGAAAACTGGAGAAGATGCCGTTTCTGCAAGAGAAACAGATAAGGCAAGGGAAAATGATACATTGAAGCATGTAGAAACAAGCACGACGAAACGTGTGCTGGGCCTTCCGCTACTTCTTCAAAAGCACAAGTATTTCATATCATCAAAATCTAACGTACTCTGGATTTGATGGACTTGCTTTGACCCTCAAATTCTTGAGTCGACTCGCAAAGATCACTTGCCACATAGAGTCGCTCATGGTCGATTTCCTTCAAGATCAAGCCACCAACGGCCCTTGAAGGAATCACAAGTCCAATTCAAGATCAAGTGTTCACCACCCTTGAATCAACTTCAGCTCTAGATAAATGGGTAAGCTCAGACTTTTAGAAAATCTAGTAGAAGAAAAAACTCTCTAGCTTAGTTCAAGAATAAACCTGTGGAAAGATACTTCTTCAAAAGCAAAAGTATCTCATATCATCAGAGTCAAAGGTAAAGATATCTCATGGCATGCTTTTCTTTTGCCCTTGCTCTTGCCTGCGAGACAAGGAGAAATAGAGCGATCGGTCGGCACTTGGAAAGATTGAACAGAGAAACAGACCAACAATTCTACCTCGTGCTTGCCTGCCATGCAAAAGAAACAAAGCAGAGAATAATGCAGCATGGGTCTTACAACTACACATGCTGATTCATCCTCAACTAAACCGAAGATCACTTGCCATACGAAGCCGCTCGTGGTCCGACAACCTTCAAGATCAAGCCTCAACGGCCTTTGGAGAAATCAAAAGCCCGATTCAAGATCAAGTGTCCATCACCCTTGAATCAACCTTCAAGATCAAGCCGCAACGGCCCTTAGAGAAATCAAGATCCGATTCAAGATCAAGTGTCCATCACCCTTGAATCAACCTTCAAGATCAAGCCGCAACGGCCCTTAGAGAAATCAAGATCCGATTCAAGATCAAGTGTCCATCACCCTTGAATCAACCTTCAAGATCAAGCCGCACCCTTGAATCAACCTTCAAGATCAAGCCGCACCCTTGAATCAACCTTCAAGATCAAGCCGCAACGGCCCTTGGAGAAATCAAGATCTGATTCAAGATCAAGTGTCCATCACCCTTGAATCAACCTTCAAGATCAAGCCGCAACGGCCCTTAAAGAAATTGCAATCCCAATTCAAGATCAAGTGTCCATCACCCTTGAATCAAAACCAGTTCAAGATGAAGCTTGTGGAAAGTCAATAAGCACAACAAATGCACGTGCCGATTTGTCCCAGCAAAGTTGAATAGATCCCAGCCTAATCCAAGATCAAGCCTCGACGGCCCTTGGATCGACGTCTACATTGAGGAAACTTCAAAACGCACCTTCTACACGTGACAAACACATATATACGACACACTTTGAAGTGGGGGCATTTGTAGACATTGAAATTTCGGTAAAATAAATGTTGACCAATAATTAAAATTTCAACGCTCATGTGTCACATAAATTTTACATGTAGCGTATGACTCGACGAAAAATCGAAAAGAGTCAGAAAAGCCATCAAACAAGACACATGTCAACACATGGCAGAAACGACTTATTTCATCTGATTATTTAAATCCAAAAATAAAGTTTTGGAATTCTATAAATAGGAAGTCATTCCATTCATTTCATTCACCAATTCACAAACACATTTCTGTACTCCTAAATTGGAAGAGAATTCTCTTGAAGTTCGTTCTTCGTTCATCATTCTTCGTTCATCGTTCTTCGAGATCAAGCCCCGAAAGCCCTTGAAGAAACGTCCATCCATCCCAAGATCAAGCCACCAACGGCCCTTCGGATCAACACAACATCAACGTTCATCATCAAATCCTTGAAGATCATCCTCGTTCATCCTAAGATCAAGCCACCAACGGCCCTTTGGATCAACACAACATCAACGTTCATCATTAAATCCCTGAAGATCATCCTCGTTCATCCTAAGATCAAGCCCCCAACAGCCCCTTTGGATCAACACAACATCAACAAATCCACACCACTGTTCATCCCAAGAATCAAGCCCCAACGGCCCTTCGGATTAACACAACATCAACGTTCATCATCAAATCCCTGAAGATCATCCTCGTTCATCCTAAGATCAAGCCTCAACGGCCCTTCGGATCAACACGACATCAACAAATCCACACCACTGTTCATCCCAATAATCAAGTTCCAACAGCCCATTCGGATCAACACAACATCAACAAATCCATACCACTATTCATCCAAGGATCAAGCCCCAACGGCCCTTTGGATCAACAGCCCATCAACAAATCCATATCTTACGAAGATTGAATCAGAGGAACAAAAAGAGATTGTAACCCAAAATCATCAAATACAAATATTATTTTGTAGACGTGTTCTTATTGTTTTTCAGGAAATTTTCGTGTTCACAGATTAAAAGGAAAAAAATATATATATTAGATGGTAGTTTAACATTGTCATGTCACATAATTCGTTCATTTTATTGGTCAGAATAAAGTTTATTTTTTCTAAAAAAGGGTTCTTAACTAATAAGGAATTCTCACAAGGTTTTGACTACAAACTTTATGGGCTATAAGTTATGATTTTAGTCCCCGTATTTGTGGCAAAATAATTCCATTTTGGCTCTTATGGTTTCAGTTGTTATGACCTAATCTTGTATTTTACTAATTGTTACATTTAAGACGACAACTTATGAAAAAAATGATTTACACCCTAAACTTTTGTCGTCCTGTACTCTTTTTGTTATGTTTATGTCCCTTTATTTATTGTTGATTTATTCAATGTTGTGGCAAGAAACAAAAGCAAGAATACATGATAAGTGGGAGTTTGAAAAATTATTTTCGAACTTAATTCCAGCATGTTTTCGTTGAAAATGTGTTATATCACCTGCAAGGTAATTATGACGAAAAAGTTGAGATGAAGCTAAATTGTCTTTGAATTACAACCATTAATAAATTGTAAAGATTGAATAGAGACAACCGCATAAGTAGCTTAGTGGTAAGGGCGCAGACTTGGCCCTAATAAACAAAAAATGTGAGAGGTCCTGTGTTCGATGTTCTGAGTTAGTGAGTCTATTTAATCCTGACCATGAGCAAGGTAAAATTCTCTATAACTCCGGGTTTGAAACAGGTGGATAACCATAATTTGTCATTAGTTATCCTCCTTTTTTACAAAAGAAAGAAATATAGACAATTGAAACTACAGTGACAAAAATGGAACTTCACTCAACCACTAAAGCATGATTTGGCTATCATGCAGACCATCAACGATGTTCTTGTTGGCGTGGTTTCGTCAGGGCTATCAAGGTTCCTAGATCACCAAACACCAAATGGTAATTAAAATCATTCTTGAATTTGGGTTCTGTTCTAGAGCTTGTGCTTTCCATTTGAAACAGATCAATTATCAATGGCAATCACGATAACCAAGTTATAGCTAAACTTAATTGTTCAGCTCTGCATGACGGAATTCGAATTACAGGCCTAGCTATGGTCAATTTAAGAGAGCAACCTGGATTGCAGGTTCGTCGTGATTTATAAACTTTCATTTATATTATATATATTGGTTGTTTTAAGAACTTTTATAGGGTTCTTGCTATATTTTTTTCTTTCTAATTTTGCAAGCAAATCCTAACTTACTGATGCATAACTGAGTTTTGGTATATATTTTCACGAGGCCTACTCACAATTTTCCCAAAACTAACAAATTAATAAGCATACGAAACACGAGAAAATTAATTGCATGAACCTTTTTTACTTTCATACAATTACCACGTAAACTAACGACTCCGATTCAAACAAGTTTCATCCGCAATTCTATCATATGTGATCGCGTGACTTGCACGATGATTCCTTTTTCTTAGTTCAGCAGTTCAACCACCAGCTTCGTCCAAACAAACCAATTTTTAGAGACACAGTTGAAACTTGAAAGCATGGGGAAATGTTAGGTTAGGCTTGTGAGATGCAGTAAGATTTTGATAGTAGCAATGATGCATGTTAGGTTAGGTTTGTGGTTGTTGATGAGTTTGCAGGAAGTGGTCCGGAATGGCTGAGGTTTATTTGGGGGGAAATAGCTTAATTCCCGCGCATATGTTCTAGCATGCAAGTCTCTTTATCATATTTGACGGAATTGTACACAGAAAATTATTAGATGAAGGTTCAATATTATTATCAAATGATTTTAAGTATGTTAGTTGTATCTACAACAGCTACAAACCCGTAGTACTGAAGTTACGTTGTATCTATAATTAATTAAGACAAGAAGATTTAGCATAAAACAAACCACCGCGACCAAATGAAACAAGGAACTCCCCCAGAAAAATAAATAAATAAACAAAATTATGAAAGTGAAAACAACTTTAAACAGCTTTTAATTTTTGATTAGTTTTCATTCTGTATATTTGTCACATATATCTTCCGCCATCCTTTGTCACTTTTTTATATCTCTCATAATCTCACATATACTTGCCCCTTATCTCTAGCACAAAATGAAAACTAAAACTTAAAGCCAAAATCGTTATCAAATAAACCCTTAATTTGTCATGTTCTTCAACCCAACCCCAAAAATCTAGATAAGTACCCTAATTGTTGAGAATGAATCCCACATTAATGAGAAAATGGACATTGCTTGTGCTTATAACTAGTTAGGCTATATTGCCAATTGGTTTTATGGTGGAACCTCAACCTTCTTCATGGTATCAGAGCAAGTTGTCCCACGTATGAAGCACAACGGCCACACACGCTCCACGTCACCCTATTGTGTTGTCCACATGTTAGGCTTGAAAATTCGCCATACGTGAGGGGGGGCGTGTTGAGAATGAATACTACATTGATGAGAAGAGGGACCTTGCATGTGCTCATAAGTAATTAGGCTACTCCCCATATTACCAATTTGTTTCATGGTGGAACCTTAACTTTATGATCAGGTATCCAATTTGTTGGAAAGCAACTCTGAGTCAAGCTGGGGTAACAAGTTCGGCATGTTTCTCCTACCTATTTATTACCATAAAAGCAGTGATCTTGATCCTCTAGTGTACCTCAAGAGAGCTAAGCTGGTTCTTGACAGGAAGAAACAATCTCTAGAAGCTGATTTTTCATACAAAGTTGGATGTTTTCTAATTACCTACTTTGGAGCAAAGGTAATCAACATGTATTTTTAAGAAAAATCTGTTGTCTTTCTAACATAAACGCTTCGACAAAAAATGGTTATGAGTAACAGTGTTTGCTACAAAATCATTCCTAAATGCGCCTCAAATATTCAAAAATGTATATAAAAAGAAAACAGTTTCATTCTACTGCAGGTTGCTAGTTGGCTTCTTTACAAGATGGTCTGCAATACTAGCTTTACCATTTCAAATATACTTGGCCCGCAAGAAGCAATTGCAATTGGAGGCAACCTTGTAACTTACCTTAGAGTGAATACATGCAGCCTACCCCAGGTATATATATGACGCTAACCAATTAGTAGGGGTACGCGATCGATCTTTGAACAATGACATAATTAGAAATGAGCAGTTCAGATCATAGAATGACGTTGTGAAGGGGCGTTATGTCACATTCTAGAAAATGCCAGATGTCGCAAATCAGAAGTATCTGTAATGTAACTGGAATACTTTTGCTGGTTGGTAACGCAGGCACTTACAATGCACATGGTGAGCTATGCTGAAAGAGCTGACCTGCAAATTTTGGTGGCCAAAGATATCATTCCGGATCCAACATTTCTCGCAAAATGCTTTGAAGAGGCATTGCTTGATATGAAGGAAGCAGCATCCAACCATGAGTAGAACCTGGGATATGACCTCTCTATATATTTTATGGAATGTGATGTAAGAATGTCATCGGTAGGAACCTAAACCTACGAAGGAAAGCATGCATCTTTCGTAAACCGAAACAATTAAGGATTTTAATGTAATCAGCACAGTATATGAGTAGCCAAATATGTGTCGGTGGCTAATCTAATAAAATTTATAGAAAATTTCATTTTAATCCTTAAAAAAAATGAGTTTTAGACTATAGTCCCTAGTACATTTAATCATATCATTTATTAGTTATATTTTGATGTTTTATTTATATTTATATTTTAATGTATTAATTACATTTAAATTTAATTTTTATTTCATTCATCATAATATATTTTAGGGTCTACATTTAGGCAATTAATTTTTTATAATATATATTCCGATAACAATTCTGTATGTTCTTCATTTAGATACATTAATACATTTGAATATTTCGGTATATCCATCGGTACAAACATATAGATACATTGATTCAATATAATGCATTTTGTTAAGTAAATTTTGGTACGCATATTTGAGTATTGACTTTTAGGTACATTAATTCAATATATTATATTTCGGTACATACATTTAGGTACGTACATTTAGGTACATACATTTTGGTATTGACGTTTAGGTACATACATTTTGGAACATATATTTTGGTATTGACATTTAGGTACGTACATTTTGGTACATACATTTCGGTATTGACATTTAGGTACATTAATTCAATATAATACATTTAGGTTCATTATAATATATTTCAGTACAATCACGTAGGTACAAAAACGTCAATTTTATATATTTCTACACAGTTATTTATCTACACTTATGTATTTATATATTTTTGTATCACAAATTTATTTTAATATTTTCTCATCTACGTTCATTTATAATTAAAAAAATAAATATGTGCATATTAATAAAATTAAAATTTAATGGGAAGAGATTAAATAAAAATACACATTAAATAACAAAAATTGAATACAAATTTTGATACAAGTACATTCAAGGGATTAAATTGAATATTTAATCTAGCACCAGGTTTTTTTTTAAATTTTAATCTTTTGCAAGAACTAATGTTAAAAAACCCCTAAAATTTATCATTTGACAAAAAGAAAAGAAAATCCATTTTAGCTTTTAGAACAATAGACCATCTCTTTACTGTTGGAAAATTTAATCAAAACGAGTTAAATCATTTAAATACTTTGATGGGTTGTTATGATTCATGAATTACGTTTTGAGGTTGGATTATATGGCATGTGCCATGTTATAGCTGATAGGATTGGTTAGAGATAAAGATGACATGTCAGCATTTGTTTTAGCTAAAGTCGGTTATATTAGCTATAGTAGCTTACTGTGTAAGCAAGAAAGTTACAGAGTATAAGTGTAAGAATTGAGATCATTTATAAGATACGATTGAATTGAAGCATATACAACAAAACAATTCTTCACTAAGCTTTCTCCCTCTCTCTAGATTTGATTGTTTGAGGAGAAATTGTGCAAAATTTGTCTTAATTTGAGTAGAGATGCAATCGTTGACTCTTTAAGACAACTATATATTATGAAGAGTCATTTCCACACCTAGATAAAGATCTTATCTCATTGAGTCATGAGTCAATTACATTCTTTTTTTTTTCGAATGAGTCAATTACATTCAGTCATATAAGTTCACGTGAGTTTTGTCATACATAAATTGACTTTTTGAGAGAGCTCAGCATACTTGTGGTCAATGGCGGAGTCAGAAATTTATCCTAATAGGGGGCACAACAAAAGAATAATACTTGGCTACTCAAATAATGAGTAGGAGTTCCTACTCAAAACAGTTCGTTGCCGATCCATAGAACTTAGTGTTTATGATCATAACCGTTTATATTATAAAATCATTATATAAAGATCGTTTATGAAAAAATCAATTAAAACTAAGGTAGTTTAGTCACCGAACTATATAGAAACAGATGAACGAAATTAGTAAAAGCATTACGTGCATATCCAATGAAAGATAACATCATTTGCAACCATGGGTGCAAAGGTAACTTCACCCCTAAGGTCATTAATATCTGGGTATAGAACATAACATGACCCTTGGGCGGCTCAGAGGGCAATTCTTCACAATGCACCAAACGCATTCCCACACTACGGGGTATACTACATGACTACCGTAGGGCCTCAAGCTGCTCTTTGCTATCTAACAAATTCTTATCTAATTGGTCCGCTGTGAACTCAGAACGAAAGATGGGTATGGCATCAAGAGCAACCCCCTCACCTAATGACATGAAAGAGGCAGAACCAATATTGGATAAGGCTTGACGATTTTGAAGATTATTCAATGTTTCTGCTGTACAAGGCTCTAACAAATGTCTTGCAGACTCTGACACTGCAAGCTCAAACCTAGAGCTAGAGCTAGGGGAGCTCTCATCACTAGGACTTCCAAGCTCTGACATCTACAACAAACAGAAACAAACTCTATCACTACCAGTTCATCATGTTCTTAGCCAAATGCATGAATACTCAAACAATTCAACAAGAATGGAAGCATTTGATCTACTAGAGAAGACTACCAACCTGAAGATGATGCCAAGCACTGCCGGAATGACTCTCAACTAGAGAGCACTTTGTCTTCAAAAATCACTACAAAATAAGCAAATGAAGGCAATGGAAAGAGTGGAAACTTATCATTCTTATATAGATATTTCAACACGGCCAAAGAAATTCAAAATTCAAAATTCGAACCATGAAAGAGCCCCACAAGGAAAGCTTTCAAACTTCCACACAAGCTAAGGAGTTTCAAATTTCAAGTTTTCACCCCCTCCTTCCATCCAAAAAAAAATAATAATAAATCCAAAAAAAAGGAGGGTGTGAACACAAAGCTTCATCAATGAGGGGCAACTATAATTCTAAAAAGCTTCACACACTCTTGATCAAGATAGTGTAAAGCAAAATCAAGTTATAGTATCAACAAAAGCTTCACCTTCAAAGCTTCACCCTACAAAAGCTTCACCTTCAAAGCTTCACACACTCTTGAGCTAGTTGGATAGCAATTAAAAAAGGATTAATGTCTATGGATTTTTGGGTTTCATATTGTTATTAGTTGGTATACGTTGGCTTCAGTTTCTTGCAATTAGATTTTGATTTTTAAGACATATTATACATTTTTTAGATTTTTTTTTGGGTTGAAATTCACCTTTTAAATCTGATTGCTATAGTTAGGGGTGGTTCGGTATGGGATACCAAACCGAAAACTATATACCAAATACCAAACCGAAAAGGTTTGGGATGAGATTTCAGCAACCAAAACCGATCCAAAAATTTTCGTTTCCCGAATTTCAATATTCCTGAATGTTTTTATGTTTTTGGGTACGGTTCGGCACGCAGCCACCACCAGCAATCTCCAGTGGCTTCTTCACAAGCCTCCTCCTCTGCAGCCTCCACCATTCTCAGAAAGCAACGACCACGGCGGCGACTCCGAATCCACCTAGCTCCTAACCCCACACCCACTCCTCTCCACAATCACATCTTCTCATCCCATTTCTGCACAAATCCTTCAAAACCCACATGCAAAAATCCAATCTTTTTCTTCGAGCACGGCGGCGACTCCGAATCCACCTAGCTCCTAACCCCACACCCACTCCTCTCCACAATCACATCTTCTTATGCCATTTCTGCACAAATCCTTCAGAACCCACATGCAAAAATCCAATCTTTTTCTCTTGAGCTTTAGTGATCATCAAATGGAATTATTTGTTGTGGGTTATGAATCGTGCCTGCGCAGCTGAGGATTAATAACCCAGAGACGAAAGAGCTTCGGAGAGGGAAATGGATCGAGGCCAGAGACGAGAGAGCTTCTTGATATCTCTACTTCCCAACACGAAGACTGCTTCTCTCTCTGCCTCAAGAATCAAGATTCAAAACCAAAACAAAAACTTTGTGCTTTTCTCCCAAACCGACAAGGCATCACCATCACATGCCTTTTCCATATTATTTTATTTTTGTGCCTTTGCTAGTGGAACCGAAAGGCTCTGCTTTTTATTTTATTTTTTCCTTGTTCTATACAAATGTAGCGCTGGAAAGTAATAACCAAAAGCAAAAGCAAAAGAAGAGTTCGGGACTTCGGGAATACCGAAGAAATGAAATTTGAAAATCAATTCCATACTGAATATTTAAGTATTTTTTAGTACAGGATTACCAAAGTTCGAGATGATTTCGGTTTGGGTTTGGAATTTTTTCGGTTTAGTTTGGAATTTTCGGGAATTTTTTCGAAACCTAGCTATAGTGCAACTCAGTTTCTTTATTTTATGTTCTAATTTATTTGATTTTATTGCTATTTCGTTATTGAATTTCAATATTATTATTTTTGCCATAGTATTGAATTTCAATTTTCGGTGCAGGGAATCATAGCGGTTGTTTGGTCTTATTTGGATCTACAGTACCAATGAATGTTATTATTTTTGAAAAATCTTTAACCAAGAAGGATGGAAGTTCCCATCAAACTACCATTCAAATTGAGAAGAAACCAAATTAGGTTTTGGTGTGTATGTTTAAAGTTGTTGAAATAGGGCTTTGGCTTGAAGACTTGTTTATTGCTCAGATCGAGGAAGAAGATGAATAAGGTATAGCGGCAGCCGGTGAGAATCCCTAATAACATGGGTTTTAATTTTGGGGTATTTAGGTCAATTCAATCAAAGTTTTTGCTATATTTGAAATATTTTGTAAAAACTGACATTTGTGAATTTAAAGGCTAAACTTTGGTTATAATTGCTAAATACTCAATTCGTTAAACTAGTCTTTTAAGAATAGCAAGATTTTAAAAGACGCTAGGCACTAGTCTGGACGGATATTTTTAGAACAGTGATAAGAGGTAAAATTAAGGAAGAGATATAAAATAGAAAGAAAGTAATTTCGCCAAAGATCAATAAAAACTTTACTATTTAGCCATATATTAGTGACATATTTTTGTTTGAACTTAATCAATAATATATTTTCATTAATTAGGTATAGGTCAATGATAAATGCAACATAGGTCAATAGTTAGAATTTTACCCTTCTCTCTTTTTCTCTCATTAAAAAAAAAATTGTGATTACATGTTGCCTGACCTTTCTCCTCCACCCCACAACTAACCGCCAACCAAATCTGCGAAATATGCAGTCAAGCCGCCCAACCACATCGATCTCTCTCAGCCTTCTCCCACTCCCAATCTAGCAACTTGTTCTTAGCGGGACTCTTCGAGATCAGACCTAAAAAGCTATGATTTCAACACATATGCCTCGTTGCTGCCATCTTTCACCGACAAGGCCTTCTCGTTAAGCCCAAAACAAGTAAAGCTGTGACTAGGATTTGCAGGGGATGAATTTGGGGTTGAATTTTATGGATTTTGATGTTTTCTTCTTTTGGGTTTGAAATCTTTTTGCATTTTGATTAATTTAATGGGTTATATCTCCTTTTGTTCTATGATATGAAATTTACAGTTTTTTTAAAGAAGTATTTTATAGGTCGAGAGAGACTCCATGAAATATGGAAATGATGATGGGAAGAAGAAAAGAACTAAGAAACGGACACTGCAATGCAGTGTCTGAATAGAAATGTAAAATCAGAATCAGAAAATAAACACTGCAACACAATGTCTAAATCAAAATGTAAAAAAGAAAAAGAAAATTGCATTGTAGTTTCTGAATAAAAAAAGGACTGGAATGGGATCCCTGTCGAAGAGGACTAGGTGGGGTCACCGTCAAAGAGAGGGTTAATGGTGGACTCGCCTGCGAACAAAGGGGTTGGGGTAGTTGAGGTTGTCAGAGGAGAGATGAATGGAGTTGAGGTTGCCGAGGAAAGAAGGTATTGGGGCAAGCTCACCGATTAAGAGTGGGGTGGGTTCACTGGAGAAGCGAGGGATTTAGGGTTGGCCTCGCCGGAGAAGAGATGGGATGTTCTCATCGGAGAAGAGATAGGCGGGATCACAGGAGAAAAGAGAGGGGGGGCGATCTGCACACGGGCAAGAAGGGAGAAAGAAGATGGATGGTGTTTGATTATGAAGATACTAGGAGTTTTGGGTGAAATTCTTTGACGTGTGTTATCAATAGAGGCGGAACACTAAATATGCCCCTAACTAAGTGCTCCTAATAATATCAATATTTTAGGCCATCTTAAAGGAGTAGGGTTCTCCCTCCAGATCCCCTGTAGGGTTCTCCCTCCAGATCCCCTCCCCTACCCTCCCCTTTTCTCTATTTTCATCTCTCTCTCTCTCTCTCTCTCTCTCTCTCTCTCTCTCTATCAATATTTTAGGCCATCTTAAAGGAGTAGGGTTCTCCCTCCAGATCCCCTCCCCTGCCCTCCCCTGCCCTCTATTTTCATATTTCTCTCTCTCTCTCTCTCAAGTAGTCAACACAGATGTTGACGTGACCGTTCAAATAAGAAAAGACTAAAGGGGAGCAGGATATAAAGGAGAGAGTATTCTATTCCTTGCTTACTTTTTTTTCGGTGACACTTCTATTCCTTGCTTACATTGACATGATATTGATTATATTCCATACCATCTTTATAGCTACGCATTCATACTTGATCATGAACAATTTACGCGTGCAGCAAGATATATGCTTCACTAATAATCCATTGATTATATTGGAAGTTTTAAGAGAGGAATAGGATTCTCAACTAAGCAAGTAAACTCACATAATTGTGACATAATTGACATGGAGATCAGGCGACCAACTCTTGACAATATCTTCCTCAAGTCCCTGCATCATGAAGAACCCATCAGAAACTTTGCCTAAACCAAAAGATACAGGAGACACGGTTGACAAGCCGCAACAAAGTAAAAGTACGACGACTGAAAGTAAAAGCCTTTTTGGCAAGGTAAACAAATTGTGGAAAAAGGAGGAAAAAGATGGCGAGAAGAAGAAGAGCAAAGAAAAAGATAATATTGGGAAAACAAAATGTTCATGCTGCTGCTCATCGAGTGGGTGTGGAAGTACAGGAAGCAGACAGGAACAAAATAATAGCAGCTGTTGCTGTATCTTCGTACGTTTTGATTGTGGTGGATGCTGCGACGTCTTGGATTGAGATAGGAAGTTTCAAAATGAGATGCGATATAGTTTTAATTTTCACATTGCAACCTCACGGTCTGATATTTGATTCTTTATTTTTTATTTTTAAAGGAACAACCACTACTACAAAAGGAGTTTATAGTGTCAGTGAGTAGTGTCGGTTTAATTTTATATAGTGGCGGATTAGACTGTTGCGACACTAATTGAATATAACGTCGGTTTTCCTGTCGCTTATAAGCGTCACTAAAATACTAGTGTCGCTTTTGAACCGACGTAAGCATAATTTTTAACGTTTTTAAATACTAGTGTCGTTTTTAAACCGACGTAAGCATAATGTTTAATGTTTTTAAATCCTAGTGTCGCTTTTAAACCGACGGAAGCATAATTTTTAATGTTTTTAAATCCTAGTGTCGCTATTAAACCGACGTAAGAGTAATTTTTAATATTTTTAAATACTAGCGTCGCTTTTAAACCGACGTAAGAATACTTTTTAATGTTTTTAAATATTAATGTTTTTAAATACTTTTTAATGTTTTTATTCTTTAAATTGTATAATAACGAGTTTATTTATTTAAAAGTTCTAATTTAAGTATTTAGATAAATTTCTGCTATTTTTGTTAAATTAATAATTATTTAGTCGAATTACTTAATTTTGTGACTTGAATTGCTATGAAAAAATGGAAATAAATAGTATTTATAAGTATTTATGTGAAATTGACATATTAAATATAACATACACCTATAATATTTAGTAATATAAGAATATATTATGTTAACTTATAATATTTAGTAATATAATAATATATTATGTTAAGTTAATTTGTTTTGCACTCTAATTGTTATTTTAATTTGTTGTTATTTTAACTTGTTTTTGTTGTTATTTTGATAATTTTGATAACTTTTTGTTATTATTTTAATTTGTTTTTACTATAATAGGTGTTGAAAATTAAAAGATTGCAATCGTGATAAAGTTCGAGGGTTGAAATATAGAAATTGAAAATTCTAATAGTTATGCCTACAATTTAATCTTTAAATTGTATAATACACGAGTTTATTTATTTAAAAGTTCTAATTTAAGTACTTAGATAAATTTTTGCTATTTTTGTTAAATTAATAAATATTTAGTCAAATTACTTAATTTTGTCACTTGAATTGTTATGAGAAAATGGAAATAAATAGTATTTATTAGCATTTATGTGAAATTGACATATTAAATATAACATAAACTTATAACATTTAGTAATATAAGAATATATTATGTTAACTTATAATATTTAGTAATATTAGAATATATTATGTTAACTTAATTTGTTTTGCACTCTAATTGTTATTTTAATTTGTTGTTATTTTAACTTGTTTTTGTTCTTATTTTGATAAATTTGATAACTTTTGGTTGTTATTTACTAGAATGGATTACATGAGCACAATTTTGATAACTTTTTGTTGTTATTTACACTACTGGATACCACAAATCTTATGTTATACTTAATGAAAGTATAAATAAACTCGAAGTGTTAGTGAATCTATGGTTTTGATGAGATATGCACCCTACGAATCTAATTTCAACGATCCAACCGTCAAACTTGTTTGTGTATGCTTCGAGATCGTATACGCCAAAAATCGCAAAAAACAAACATTCAGAGATCAAGTAACGGGACAAAACTTTTCGACGGTTATAAATGAAAAATCACGATTTAACGGTTATTTTAACTCCGATTTTGATGATTTTTTACAACTACACTCCTTAATCCTATATGAATACAATGAATGAATTTGATCTTCAATTTAAAATATTTACACTACTTATGTTATACTTAATGGAAGTATAAATCAACACTAAGTCTTAGTGAATCTATGGTTTTGACGAGATACGCATCCTACGAAACTAATTTCAACGATCCAACCGTCAAACTTGTTTGTGTATGCTTCGAGATCGTATACGCCAAAAATCGCAAAAAACAAACATTCAGAGATTAAGTAACGGGACAAAACTTTTTGACGGTTATAAATGAAAAATCACGATTTAACGGTTATTTTAACTCCGATTTTGATGATTTTTTACAACTACACTCCATAACCCTATATGAATACAATGAATGCATTTGATCTTCAATTTAAAATATTTACACTAGTGGATACCACAAATCTTATGTTATACTTAATGGAAGTATAAATCAACTATAAGTCTTAGTGAATCTATGGTTTTGATGAGATACGCATCCTACGAAACTAATTTCAACGATCCAACCGTCAAACTTGTTTGTGTATGCTTCGAGATCGTATATGCCAAAAATCGCAAAAAACAAATATTCAGAGATCAAGTAACGGGACAAAACTTTTCGACGGTTATAAATGAAAAATCACGATTTAACGGTTATTTTAACTCCGATTTTGATGATTTTTTACTACACTCCTTAACCCTATATGAATACAATGAATAAATTTTATCTTCAATTTAAAATATTTACACAAGTGGATACCACAAATCTTATGTTATACTTAATGGAAGTATAAATCAACTCTAAGTATTAGTGAATCTATGGTTTTGATGAGATACGCATCCTACAAAACTAATTTCAACGATCCAACCATCAAACTTGTTTGTATATGCTTCGAGATCGCAGACTCCAAAAATCACAAAAAACAAACATTCAGAGATCAAGTAACGGGACAAAAAAGTTCGACGGTTATAAATGAAAAATCACGATTTAACGGTTCTTTTAACTCTGATTTTGATGATTTTTTACAGCTACACTCCTTGACCCTATATGAATACAATGAATGAATTCGATCTTCAATTTAAAATATTTACACTAGTGGATACCACAAATCTTATGTTATACTTAATGAAAGTATAAATCAACTCTGTTAGTAAATCTATCGTTTTGATGGAATACGCATTTTACGAAACTAATTTCAATGATCCAAACTTGTTTGTATATGCTTCAAGATTGGATACTTGACAATGAAAATTTCCTTACAACGTGGATATTAGCATGTGATGAGATATTATATAATAAAATTACACTATGTTTCAATTAGCATGTGATGATATTTTATAATCAAATTATATTTATGTTTTTTATTACGTATTTTATTCAAGTTAAATTTTATTTATTAAAATTATAAAATGTTATATTAGATAACACAAAAAAATAGCTGGTTATTTTTTTTTCTTTGGGTTAAACATTAGGCGGGAAATGGATGGATATCTTGAATATTAGGTGGGAAATTTCCCAAAATTTGGGTGGGAAATTGATGAATTCATTGAAATATTAGGCGGGAAACTATTTTAATATTTTTAATACTAATGTCGCTTATAACCGACCTTAATTTTAATATTTTTAATACTAGTGTCGCATTAAAGAAACTATTTTAATATTTTTAATACTAATGTCGCTTATAACCGACATTAAGTTTAATATTTTTAATACTAGTGTCGCATTAAACCGACGCTATGTGAATTTCAAAAAGTGTGTCAGAAGTTGGACCGACACCAACATTAATTTAAACCGTAAGTACGCATATTTAAACTCCCCTCTTTCCCATTTCATTTGTGCTTTCATTTTCCCCCAATTTCAGTCTTTCTTCTTCTCCTTCCCCATTTCATCCGTGCGTCCATTTCTTCCTCCTTTTTCAGTTTTTCCTCCTCGTTCGTTAAGCACAACCCTCCCTCCACTTTTCAACATTTCAATAAATCTCAGTCCCAGATTTTGTTTTCTAAAAAAATAAGGAAAGATTGAATCTTTTTTGTTTGCAGGAGGAGGCGAGGTCGATGGGGAGCTTGAGGAGCAAGAGGTTGGAGACATCTACAGCTTTGGCTTCTTCCTGCTTGAGGTATAAAATTTTCAGAAATATTGTTTACTGTTTTTGAGAGTGTTTCCTTCAATACTCTTCCTTCGTTCCCACCCTCTTGTTCTTATGGGCCTTCTTCTTGTCCTTCGTTCCCATCTTTTTCATTGACTCAGAGTGTGCAGATCAGAAAGCCGTGCTCGTTTCGGGTTGTAACGAACCCGGTTCCCAATTATCTCAAGTACCTGACTTTCCTACTCCTCAGACTCCTTTCTCTTCTTATCTGTAAATCCGCTGGAAACTAATGAGGGTTTTTTGGGCGAAGAAGAACGAACAAAAATATACAGAAAGATGGAAACTTTGGAGCTCCGGTGATTGCACGAATGGAATGAAGATGGAAACTTTGGAGCTTCGGTTATTTTTTTGTACTTCACTGACATGAAGATTAGTAAATTTTTTATTTTTAATAGGTCTAGTGTCGCTTATAAGCGACGTTAGTTTGAGTATTTTATTTATTTAACTAAAGTAGTGTCGGTTTAAAGCGACACTAAGTATGATATTTTAATTATTTTCTTGTACTTGACTGACATGAAGATTATTAAATTTTTTATTTTTAATAGGTCTAGTGTCGCTTATAAGTGACGTTAGTTTGAGTATTTTATTTATTTAACTAAAGTAGTGTCGCTTTAAAGCGACACTAAGTATGATATTTTAATTATTTTCTTGTACTTCACTGACATGAAGATTATTAAATTTTTTATTTTTAATAGGTCTAGTGTCGCTTATAAGCGACGTTAGTTTGAGTACTTTATTTATTTAACTAAAGTAGTGTCGCTTTAAAGCGACACTAAGTATGATATTTTAATTATTTATTTATTAGGTAATGTCGATTTAAACCAACGTCTCTGTCAGTAGTGATATCGCTTTTAAGCGACGTAAGACCCTATGTCGTTTTTAAGCGACGCTGTTGTTCTTTTTTTATTTTATAATACTTTCATTCTTAGTGGCGGATTAAGGTGAATAAGCGACACCAATACCCTTTAGTGACAGTAGTATTGGCGTCGGTTTCGCTATGCGATATTGCACGATTTAATGTCGGATTTTTACCAAAAATCCGACATTAAGTGGTTTTTTATGTCGCTTTTATAGCGCCACTGATATGCCATTTTGTAGTAGTGAACTAGTGTCAAGTTACGATTATTCACGATCTAATATTTGGTAGTTATACCTTTTGTGGAAGTTATCAAGATTTTTATACTTTTATTTACTTCTCACACACCTCTTATTAATTTTTATCTGTTGATCTTCTTCAATTTATTTGATCCGACGGCTGAAAACAAAAAATGTGTGGAAGAAGTAAAAAGAGGTGTGTGGATATCACACCCCTTTATTTATTACCCCTACTCCTTCATGTTATTTTTTGTCATTGTGTTGAATCAATTAAAAGAGAATCAAGGAATATGAGTTCGTTTGAAATTGCTTTTAAAATAGGTGAGATCGGTTTTGGTGAAAATGTTTTTAGAACTAATTCTTGATAAATTGCAAGTAAATTCTGAAATAATACTTGGCATATATAGGGGTGTGTGTGCAAGTATATATTATTTGTGATTATTATATGCAAGAGGAAACAAGAGTCTGAAAATCACTATTAATCGTCAGAATAGCACGTGTGTCTCACATTGCCACATCAATATTTGACATTTGACCAAACTATATGGAAGTGTAAGTTGATCATAAATCAAATAGAAAAAATTACAAAAGAAAAGAAAAATGGATTTATAACTTTAGATAGAAATTTGAGTTCTAACCAAATAAGTTATGATGATAAAAGATTGGAATCACAAAAAAATATTTAGCCGATATTAAAAAGAAGAACAACTCGATTAATCCGTAAATCCCATTATTTTATAGAATTTTTCATTGAAAAGATATCTAAGTTGATCAAATTTTAAAACGATAAATTGTAACATGAAAAAATTAAAACCGTCCTGACCTCATTTTTGGAAGTGATTACGGGGCAACCCATGGAAGCAATCAGATTGGATGATGGAGAGTGTTGTGCGCCTGCATCGTACCCATTGCCTAATACCACCGACATGGAAGCTCAATCACAGCACCAACCTCATCCTCTTCCCCAAACCCTAACCACAAAACCCCCCTCCAAACCCAGAAGACCACTCCCTTCTTCTCTTTGCTATTCCCACCCATTTCCGCCACCAGATGTAGCCGCTCCAGGCGGTGGTTCTACAAGGCACACCACCCTTCTTGTGAAGGTCACCACCAAGGACTGTTGCCCTTTACAATTGCTTGCAGATGATGGTGATTGGACCAAAGACCAATTCTGGGCTGTCATCACATTCCTAAACAATGCTTCCAGGTCCAAGGAAATTCTTCAGTTGCGAAGCACTATGAAGTGTTATACTTCTAGGCAGTGAAGTTCCAAATTGGTTCAGTTGCCGTAAGGACGTATGAATACAGTGACTGCCAGGGACGAAGCTAGAAATTTCTTCTAGTGGGGGCAATCCGAAAATTAACTAAGAAAACCTTACTATAGTATGGCTTATACTCAATATGATAACATAGATTATTTTAAATGATGATGTATCACAATTCTAATGTTGTAAAATTTCAATATATTAGTGAAAAGTGGCAAAGTGATAAGAAATATACTAATACATGATAGGCGGAAGATGATTTTTTCCATATGAATGACAGAATAAGAGCACTTGCTCATATAATATTTGATATGGAGTATAAGTAGTATAAAGATATGTTGAATATTATATACATATAATTTTCTTCAAAACTAAGGCATATATATTAGATAACTGTAGTCTACAACTGAACAAACAAATTACTTGAGTGGGGGCATTTGCCCCCAGTGAGCCTTCATTGGCTCCGTCCATGGTGACTGCAGTCAGCGAAGTATGTATAAATGACCATAGTGACTGTTCGTTTTGATCAAATGAGAGAAATCGATGCAGCTAATGTGCGGCTAACATTACCGGCTCACGTAAACTCGAAGGTGGGAGAGGAGGGTGATCAATCAAAAGCGTAAGAAAAATATAACCAGTGAATGAAAATCTATCATTAATATAAGACCACTCTTCATTAATA
The DNA here is from genome assembly GCA_963580275.1 of Crataegus laevigata. NCBI lineage: Eukaryota > Viridiplantae > Streptophyta > Magnoliopsida > Rosales > Rosaceae > Crataegus > Crataegus laevigata. The sequence continues at coordinate 2,513,584 of OY756944.1, forward strand.
TAAATTTCAAACCATCTAACAGGTTATTCTGCACATGAAGCATTGGGACAAAACCTCTTAAAGTTCTTCCCGTTTCTTGAACATGCTTGAGGCATCAATCCTTCTTAGACCTTTTCTTACCAAGCTTCAAAGATCCATCTATTCTCGCCTTAAATTGTTTGCGAACCTCATCTGTCATCCTTCCATTGCAGAGAGCACCGGAAAGTATCGTCAAAGTTATGCAATCAGGTGAGATTCCATGGCAAACCATTTCGTCAAACAACCTTGTGGCTTCTCTCCATTGGCTTGTACGGCACAATCCATTAATTAAAGAGTTGTAAGTTACAACATCAGGCTTTTCCCCTCTTCGGATCATTTCTTCCACAAGATTCAGTGCCTCTTCTGTCCTCCCTTCCTTGCATAAAGCATCCAGAACAACACTGTATGTAACAATATCTGGCAAGACTCCATAATCAATCATGGTTTTAAATAACCTCACACCTTCCTCCCAGTTACCCAACTTGCATGAAGCAGAAATCAAGGAATTAAAAGTGACAACATCAGGCTTTATACCTTTCTCAGTCATTGTTCCAAACAGAGTAAGTGCTTCTTGAATTCTGCCATCCTTGCACAGAGTGTTGATTAGAACACTATATGTGTATACATTAGGAGAAATTCCACTGTTTAGCATGCAAATCAAGAAGCTCTTGGCTTTTTCCAACCTCCCCGATTGGCACAATGCATAAATTAGAGTGGTGTAGGTGACAACATTAGGCTTGACTCCTTGATCTACCATTCCTTCAAAAAGAGAGAGCACTTCTTCCCAGCGACTCGTGTTGCATAACCCGTGAATCAAAGAGTTATAACTGATAATATTCGGTACAACACTTTTGCTGATCATATCTCGAAATAGGGTCAAGGCCTCATCCATTCGGCTTTCTTTACACAAGCTATCGATGATTGGATTGTAGCAATTTTGGTTTGGCTCAAACCTTCCATCTTCCCACATCTTCTTAAGAGTCTCGAGTGCCTTAGAAATTTTCCCTTCTTTGCATAATCCATTGATCATAGTAGCATAAGTTATTTCATTGCATGCGTATCCTTTCGCTTCTATTTCTTGGAAGAACACCATTGCCTCCGCCAGGGAACAATTCTTGCAAAGCCCATGAAGCAAAGTATTTATAGAATGAGCATCGGGTTGAAGACCGTATTTAAGGGTAATTGCTAAAACAGAGAAACAAGCGTTCACCCGGTTCAGCCGGCACAAGCAATTCAGAAAAATATTCATTGTACAGACATCAGGTCGGAATTGAGGGCAACCCATCAACTGTTTACACATAGAAACCACAGCAGAATATTCCTTCATCTTGGAGAGTGCCCCCAACAAACAATTGAAAGTCCAAATGGAGGGCAAGGGTTTGGTTTGAATCATGGAATTAAAGTAATCCAATGCTTCATCTTTCCTAATTTTTCCAGATTTGCATCGAGTCTGAATCATACTCTCCGACACCAAATGGGTTTGTTTAATTGTATGCGTACAAGTAGGATTAGCATTAACAGCGTCGGAATGAAATCGCCTACTTGGATTCTGCAGAATGGAAAAAATGAAAGAAGGAAGATTACCTGGGAATGGAGTTCTTGCAGTTATCCTCTTCATCGTCCTCTTCAGTTTCAGTTCGCTCGACAAATTCAGCAAACCTCACTTCGTTAAACTTGTCACTTTCGAGGAAGAGGGAAAACAAAGAACTTGTGTTTTTTTTTTTTTTTTTTTCCAAACTGCTTCGGTGAGAATAAATAGTGGTGAAAATAAATAAATAAGTGTTTGATAAACTGTAGCGTAAAAAGTGTTTATTTTTTTTATTTTTTTATTTTTTGTAGGGTTCGCCTGGCCCTGATTAAAAAAATTCAATTTTTTTCTATTGTTTGGACCCATGCTCCTGAAAAGGGCAAAAAACACCATTTTTTTAGGTGAAATTAAATTCTTATCTCTATTTTTTTTACTCCATTAATTAAAACTTTATTCATTTTCAATTTTTGATCAAGGTCTTTGGAGTTTTAATAAACGTCAATAATTATTTCAAAAATAAAATATTTACATGTCAAGATAATTAAATTTTGTTTTTAAATATATTCATTTAGTCTTAGAACCATTTTATTCGATATATTTATATTTATGGCTAAACTTTTTTTATATATTTCTATTTCTAGTTTGTATTCATTTATAATTTCCAACCTTTTTTTTTAAGTTGTACCAATTTTCTTTTAAATTTTAATTTGTACTTGTATATTAATTTCTTTTTGTCTCTTATATATTAATTTCTTTTTGACTCTTATTTTTTAAACTTTTATTTGTACTCATAATTTTTTTAATCATTTATTTGTACCCATAATTTATTTATAATGTACCTATTTTTTGTAGAAATGTACCACTTTCTTATGCGTAAAATGTATCCTTTTTTTTTTGTAAGTACCATTTTTAATGTAAAATGTACCCAATTTTTAATGTAAAATCTATCTATTTTTTAATCTAAAATGTACCATTGATTTTTTTAATATAAAATGTACCCATTGTTTTTTATATAAAATTTACCCATTTTTTGTTATATAAAACGTTCCTCTTTTTTGTATTAAATGTATCAATTTGGAATGTAAAATGTACCCACTTTTTTATATAAATGTACTAATTTTTTATATGTAAAATGTAGCCAAGCCAACTTTTATTATATACATGTACTCATATTTTATAAAAATAAAATAAAATTCTTTTTCTTTTATCAAAACCCATAAGCAATTTTGAATAATTGAATTAGTAGTGTAAATGAAAGCCAAAAAAAAAAAGTTGAGTATTTATTAGTCTTATTGCATCTCTTTTATTATTAGGTCATTTATGTGGCAGGAGAGGGACTTCAATAAAAAACCTAAAATGTATAAGGTTTGAATCTATAACAATTAGAAACCAAAGACCGCAACTAAACTATCCCTTTTTTTATTTACAAACACAACTGATGGCATAACTTTTAGGAAAGTTTAAACCCCCATCAAAAGATCAGATTATTTTAATAACACATGTCTTGCCAAATTAAGCTGAAAGGTGTTATCTCAAGAAAATAATTGGCGGTCCAGTTAGTAAAGAAGAAAATACCTTTAGGCAAGATGACTTTCTTCATTGTGAGATTAAGCAAGATCAATCTTTGGCCTGGAAAAGGATTCTTAGAAGTAGAGATGTGCTCCAGAAAGGCATGAGATGGATGGTGGGTAATGATCAAGACATATGCTTTTGAACCCATCATTGGATTTTTCCTTACCCACTTCCATCTTGCTCCTAAGGATCAAAGAAGTGCTTTAGACTGGAAAAGGTTAGTCATTTTATTGAAAATAACAGTTGGAATCACTTCAAACTTAATCAAGTTTTAAGTGTGGATATAGTTATAAAAAAAATTGTAATGCTACGATCTGCTTCCTCTAATGGTGAGTTTTGTACCAAATCAGCAACATGGTTGCAAAATTAAGAGGGGCAACAGTTAATCAGGAAGAGTTTGTTAACAAAAATGTTTTGACAATTAAAATGTGAGAATGTGATGGTGAATGTAACTAATTAAAATGTGAGAATGTGATGGTGCAATATCAAAGGAAATAGTTTCAACATTGTCAAAGATGACATGGGGAGACGGAGACATGAGACTCATTCGTTGGATGGACGTGTCTAGTTGCCAAAGGCTATGCGAAAATTTGGCTTTCGCCGTCTCCATGATATGAATCTTACAGGTGGGAAGTGCTATCAAGTGTTATACTTCCAGGCAACGAAGTTCCAAATTGGTTCAGTTGCCGTAGGGACGTATAAATACATAGACGCAGTCAATGAAGTACGTATAAATGACCATGGTGATTGTTCTTTCAGATCAAACGAGACAGATCGATGCAGCTCATGCCTGGCTCAAATATATTCGATTACCGGCTCACATAAAATCGAAGGTGGATGAGGGGGGTGATCAATCAAAGCCGTAACGGAAACAAGAAAAACATGGAAATCTATTCCCGTTTCTAGACCAGGCTTAAGGCATCAATCCTTCTTAGACCTTTTCTTACCCAGCTTCAAAGCTCCATCTATTCTCGCCTTAAATTCTTTGCGAACCTCATCTGTCATCCTTCCATTGCAGAGAGCACCCGAGAGTATCTTCAAAGTTATGAAATTAGGTAAGATTCCACGGCAAACCATTTCATCAAACAACCTTGTGGCTTCTCTCCATTGGCTGGTCCGGCACAATCCATTAATTAAGGAGTTGTAAGTCACACAATTAGGCTTTTCACCTCTGCGCACCATTTCTTCCACAAGATTCAGTGCCTCTTCTGTCTTCCCTTCCTTGCATAAAGCATCCAGAACAACACTGTATGTAACAATATCTGGCAAGACTCCATAATCAATCATGTTTTTAAATAACCTCACACCTTCGTCCCAGTTACCAGACTTGCATGAAGCAGAAATCAAGGAATTAAAAGTGACAACATCAGGCTTTATACCTTTCTCAGTCATTGTTCCAAACAGAGTAAGTGCTTCTTGAATTCTTTCTTCCTTGCAAAGAGTGTTCATAAGAACATTATTGGCGTATACGTCGGGTGAAATTCCACCGTTAAGCATGCAAATCAAGAAGCTCTTGGCTTTTTCATACCTCCCCGATTGGCACGGTCCATAAATTAGAGTGTTGTAGGTGACAACATTAGGCTTGACTACTTGATCTACCATTCCTTCAAAAAGAGAGAGCACTTCTTCCCAGCGACTCGTGTTGCATAACCCGTGAATCAAAGAGTTATAACTGATAATATTCGGTACAACACTTTTGCTGATCATATCTCGAAATAGGGTCAAGGCCTCATACATTCGGCTTTCTTTACACAAGCTATCGATGATTGGATTGTAGCAATCTTGGTTCGGCTCAAACCTTCCATCTTCCCACATCTTCTTAAGAGTCTCGAGTGCCATAGAAATTTTCCCTTCTTTGCATAATCCATTGATCATAGTAGCATAAGTTATTTCATTGCATGCGTATCCTTTCGCTTCTATTTCTTCGAAGAGCTCATCAACTGTTTACACATAGAAACCACAGCAGAATATTCCTTCATCTTGGAGAGTGCCCCCAACAAACCATTCAAAGTCCAAATGGAGGGCAAGGGCTTGATTTGAATCATGGAATTAAAGTAACCCAATGCTTCATCTTTCCTAATTTTTCCAGATTTGCATCAAGTCTGAATCGTACTGTCCGACACCAAATGGGTTTGTTTAATTGTATGCGTACAAGTAGGATTAGCATTAACAGCGTCGGAATGAAATCCCCTACTTGGATTCTGCAGAATGGTAAAAATGAAAGAAGGAAGATTACCTGGGAATGGAATTTTTGCAGTCAGTGGCGGATCCACAGTGGGGTCAATGGGGTCGCACGACCCCTTGGACGCCATGGAAAGACCCCTTGGAGCTGGTGGTGCGACCCCTTGGACGCCATGGAAAGACCCCTCCGTTGCACACCAGGTGTTTGACGAAAGGTCTGAAAGACCTCTCGCTGTGCTGCGCTTCGGAAGAAGAAGGCGCTCGCGCGCCAATTTTTTTTCAAACGAACCTGGGCAAAACGACGTCGTTGTGGCCCAGGAATTTTTTTTAAATGACCTGGCCAAAACGACGTCGTTTTGGGCCAGGTCTGAACAAAAAAAAAATGCCCAGCGTGTCCTGGGCAGGTCTGAACAAAAAAAAAAATTCCCAGCGTGTCCCCAATCCCCCCCCCCCTTATGCACAGCAGCACAGAACCATTCCTCCAAAAGAAAAAACCTAATTTTCTTTTGTATATGTAGAATATATTTGATTTAATTGAAATTCAATTCATATTTATTTTGATTAAATTGATGGTTTGTTTATATTGTGAGTTTTTATTTTCATTATTTTGTATATGTAGAATATATTTAATTTAATTGAAACCTAATTCATATTTATTTTGATTATATTGGTGGTTTGATTATATTGTGAGTTTTTATTTTGATTATTTTGTATATGTAGAATATATTGATTTAATTGAAATTCAATTCATATTTATTTTGATAAGTGTGTTTCTTTGTTAAGCATTCATATGGGAGCAATCTTGAAACATGTTAGTTACCGCGCAAATGAGGCATTAACAGGTGTGCAATATACCTTTCTAAATGACTTCAGGCCTACTAAGACTCGATGAAATGACAATGTGCATGCTATTTATGTTAAAAAAAATTTGCGCGCTACGCGCGCTTTTCTTACTGACCCCTCAAACATTATTTCCTGGATCCACCACTGCTTGCAGTTATCCTTTTCATCGTCCTCTTCAGTTTCAGTTCGCTGGACAAATTCAGCAAACCTCACTTCGTTGAACTTGTCACTTTCGGGGAAGAGGAAAAATAAGGAATGCAAGTTTGAGGTTCCTGTGTGTTTTTTTTCAATACTGCTCCGGTGGGAATAAATAGCCCTGGAAAAATAAATAAATAAGTGTTTGATAGTGCTAAAGTGTTAAAAAAAAAAAAAAAAAAAAGAAGATAGGATTGTTAATATGAAAATTTTATTATTTAGTAGTGATTTAAAAAAAAAACGATTTTTTAAAAACCATGTGTAAAGCTGCTTGTACATTTACTGTTTGAATTCATGATTTATAAATTTTAAAAAAAATCTTTTCATTCACGAACACAACTGATGGCACAACTTTTTAAGAAAATTTAAACCCCCGTCAAAAGAGTGTGTTAATGAGAAGGAGTTTGTTAAGAAAAATGTGAAATAATTGGATTTTTTGGGGTGATGTTGTACCCTATCCTAGAAGGTCTCAAATGACTGTTACTAGTGTGGGGGTAGATTTTTATAATGCAATCGCAAGAATTAATTTGAACAAGGGTACGGATATCTCCACTATTATTAAATGGCATTCCCTGATAAAGATTTTGTTAAACTAAACTTTGATGGCTCTGTTATGCACGAGAAAGCTAGTGTAGGTTTTGTCTTTAGAAATTACTAGTTTTTATGCCCGCGCGATGCCGCGGGTTGTAAAAACACTGTTAAACGTGTGAAATATATTAAAATCTATTTACATTTATATTAGAATCTAAAAATGAGTGTATTTGGAGATCACAAAATGTAAATGTCTTGAATAAATGTAGAAAATCTTAAATACATTTATACACACATAACGTTTGAACAAAAATGACACGGCTCTTGGTATGCTACAACCAAAATATTGTAAAGTAGCTAGGTACAAATATCATCCATCTTTTTCCATCTACATTATGAGATGCTTATTATCTAAAATACAATAGATTAGTTGACAAATCAACTTTTCAAAAATTGATTTAGAGTTCGAAAGTATGTGATATCACATCTCTGGTTGCTCATCCCTATACATGCAGCAAAATAGTTATACAACTCCATCATCGCATGTTCTCACATCATCTTTCATTGTATCCCTGAAAAGAAAAGTGATTCAAAAATGTATTTGCGCAAAAGTTTAGGGTATTTACCATATGTTTTCTTCAATCAATTGAAGAAATCTGACATTTTTGTAGATGAGGTTTGTTCAAAAGAAGAAAATTCTTCCTCAGTTTTTCAAATTAGACACTAATTAAATTCAAGAAGCATAATAAGATAGTGTCCTTGTATATATTGATTATTTATTGATTATGTAATACTTATATATTGACTATTTATGATTCAATGTTTAGTTCTCCACAATACATAGTTAATATATGGTCATTACATATAGATCAATGAACCATCAATATGAGAGAATTTTGTACAAAGATCTATATATCGATTGCGAAAGCATGCTAAGCATAATTTTTGTGGTTGTGGTATGCTAATGTTCATTTGCAGCATAACAAATGCAGCTCATAATAAGCAGAGATGGTCAATGTATATACAACATGATCTAACCACATCGTGCAAAAGGAACTCAAGTCTAAGCACTTATAAATTACTCATTTCTATAAAATCTGTTCAAGTTAAGTGTAATTCTTTATAAAAATCAAATAAGCATCATAAATTGGCAAAAGGGAAACCAAAATTCAAATTGCTCAAAAGGAAAAACCAAGAACTAAAAACCCAATAACACCCCAAAAGTTCACAGGCACAATTAACCAATCAAATTCTTAAAAACCCAAGTGGTACAACTGATATTAGTTCATATGAATATTGTTTCTGATTCGACATTGAATTATATCTTGGATAAGCAGCAAGTATATTATTGTCAAGAGTACTAATTAATTCACTATTGTTGCTCACTGATTTGGTAAATTGATTCAAGCATTTAATTTTTTTTTTCATTAAATTATAAATAAGTACTCATGGCCTTCATTTGGTAAACCATTCACACCGCATATAAACATTCACACCAAAACACCCAAGTGGTACAACTAATATTAGTTCATATGAATATGAAAGGGCTGTCAGTGGGACATTCACACCATTGGCATTTCAGTTCAGATATAAACATTTCAGTTTAAATTCACATCACCTATGTACATTTTAGTTCACTACCCAATTTGCCAATCTCAATTTCAATTCACATATATTAAATTAGTTCGCATTCATATACACATTAAATGTCACACATATTTGACATTTCAGTTAATATTCACATAATTCACATTCACACCCAAAATATATAATTACCTCAGGCAAGTAGTTCACCATCCACAATATGCCCCTAATTCTTCTGCTTTCTTTTACAATTGCAGCGCTTCTAAGAAGAAACATACCTAATAAGATGTAATAACTATCAAACTCATAGAAATATAAACCCACATTCCATTATTTTGCCAATAAACTAAATACTCAAAATTCTTTTTGACATTGCATCATAAATCCTCTTATAAACCAGAAAAGCAGTTGATATTCCAATTCCAGGAGAATAAAAATAAAAGAAAATCAAAATGCCAGACTAATTATAACAGGTTCCAGGATGTGAGTCTTCATATACTGTCGTTACAAAATTATATAGAAGTCAATATATTATTCAAGAATGGGGAGAAAAAAAACCTATCATTAATGTTACCTGCAGCTCATTACGAACATATCTTGCATCAACAGCAGCACGGGTAGCTCAAACTACAAAAAAGAGAATAAAGAAATGTCAGATTTATGTTATCCATACTGCAAAAAAAAATGATTGAATTAGATTGAATCTGACCAATTTTGAATAAAAATAAACGAAAAAAGTAATCACAATTAAGTTAACCTTTTCTTCTTATATGAAGTAAATCTTATCCGTTGTTTTACTTCTGCGTATAACACACTGTTTACTGTTTAGACACAAAAAGAACATATTTAAAATCCTGAACACCATTACAAAAACTACATATGCGCAATATTAATTATATATAAAGAATAAAGATTGATTAACAGAACAATGGATTGTAATAAAGGCATGAATCTTTACTTATTAAACAACACCAAATTTAAAAAATTACAGAAATTCATACCAAAAACTTTAACTGTCACACATACATACAGCTATAAATTTTAAATAAAGTACTTTTTCATCTTCTTAATGATGTTTTCAGTCTATATACCATTTGTCACCAAAAGACTTTTGTGCTATAAACCTTGTTGTAATTAAATATTCCATTAAAGGTAAAATTTAAAACACAAATGTACCCTCTCCTTCCGCTCTGTAAAGGAAGAAGACAACAAAGAGAGAAGATGAAAAGGAATCGATTTAAGTATCAGGTGTTACATAATTTACAAATGCTACCTCTCCCAACCGATGTCAAAATGTTCCCAATCAAGATCAATCTTAATTCTGACATAGTCATACTGTGATCAAAGCTTCAAAGAAGCAACATACCTTATAAAATCTAACAACTATAAAACTGATAGAAATATAAACCCAACTTCTATTATGTTGGCAGTAAATTAAATACTCAAAAATTCTTTTTGACATTGCATTGTAAAGCCCTTCGTAAACCAGAAAAGAAATAACCATATTTCTAAAAAATACTCTGTGCACACAAATAATCAGGTAAACATAATATCCATTGCACTTTATAAAAATAATTATATGCACTGGGCAATTTTGTCTTGAAGGCTAGAAAAAAAGTGAGGAATCAATAATCCATTAAGGAAAACAACAAAGAAAGCGATTGGGTTACCATTGTCAAGCGGTCTCAGTTGCCTTGAAATGGGGGTAGAATGACATTAAACTGTACAATGATAAATTATACATATACTAAAGCTTAGTTCGGTAGCACAATAAAGAACAAAGAAAAAGTCACTTATTATAAATCACCTGCTTTACTTATGTTTGAGCAGCTCCGGGAATCGATGGCTTTCATATCCTGCAAATTCGGACTCTTAACTTTGCTAGCTTTATATACGGCTGTAATTTAGCTATAGGAGTTTGAGCTATATTTTTCATTTGCCATGGTCAAACAAAGCATATTTTTTTTTTAATTTCTCTTTCGTTCTTTATTTATTATTTATTATTTTCTCTACTCTAATTTAAACATCAAATTCATCCAAAAACAGAATTTTTTTAATAATTATTTCCTATTTTCTGCGCTCTTAATTAAACACCAAATTTACCCAAGAACAGAAAATAAGCAAAAATAAGTGGGGGAAAAAATGAAAAAGAAAAGAAGAACGACATACCTGAAGTAGAACCAGCGCGAAAATGGCAACACAACACCTGGGAAAAACGAACAACACCGTTTCTTGAAAATACAAAACAAAACCAAATCATGCACCCGTAATAACAATGACGACACACAAACGAAAAAAAGACGAAGCACCGTTTGCTAAAACGCGAAAGAGAGAACCAGAAAAGACAAAGGAAAATTTGAGGAAAGAAAGAGATGAAAAAGGGCGAAGCCCTCTCAGCAGAAAGTCCCCCGATGATCAACACGTTGAAGACAAAAAGCAGAGCAAAACCAAAAAATAAAATAACCAAAGGCAAGGTGGAAGACAGCGAGGCTTCTCTCAATTTTTAATATTTGTTTTCCATGCATTCAAAAAAATTTATAATTTTTTATTGTCTTATGTGCCACAAACCTGGATTAACTCATTTTTTAAAATATTTGTTATCAGTTTTTTTTTATTATTATTTTATCTTTCTTTGTGCCCACACCACACTCTGCAGGAGACTCTGCATTCAAATGTTTTTATAATATTTTATTGTGTTTTGTGCGACCTACGGCGTGGAAGACAAAAAGCCGAACAAAATAAAAAAAATAAAATAATCAAAAGGCAAAGGAATGGGAACAGGTGGGTTTCTCACAATTTTTAATAATTGTTTTGTCCATGCATTCAATGTTTTTATAATTTTTTATTGTGTTGTGCGCCAATGACCTGATTTAAGTCATATTTTTTAAATATTTTTTTGTCAGTTTTTTAATTAATTATTTTATCTTTCTTTGTGCCACAACTCGACGATCATAAACACGCAGTCTGGGAGGACAAAGGATGATCAACACGTGGCAATCATGGGCAATACAAGTATTTTATTGTGTGAAGCAGGCAGCAAAACGGTAATGAACTGAAAAATTTAGGGCCATTTCTGTCCGCACACTATAGATCAATAGTGCCACCTAAAAACTGACTTTTAGTATATATATAATTTTTGGATATGATTGGGGCGAGAGCTGTTAACCTTGATGGCGCCACCATTAATGAAGTTGAGGTGAGGGCTTTAAAAGAAGGGTTGTTATATGCTAGGAGGAAGGGATTCGAGAAGATTAGGGTGGAGGGTGATTCTCGTCTTATCATTCAGGCAGTCGAGAGTCATTGTGAGATTCCTTGGAATCTCATCTCTCTTGTTGAAGATATTCGTTGGCTGACCTCTAATTTCTCTAATGTTGGATAAAATCACATTTTCATACAAGAAATTTTTGTGACAGATGCTTTCACTCGACAAGGAGAAAAATTTGTGTGGGTCTTGGCTTGCCACTGGACTTTGCTGAGTGGCACTACAATCCACTCAAAACTCACCACGTGATAAGTCTTAAATATAATCTTTTATTATTCTTTTATATTTAAATTTTTTATAATTATTTTTTAACTAATTAATATATTAATGTTATGTTTCCTTTTTTGTTTCTTACCAAATCCGCCCCCCACACCTGGCCCCCATGTTTTGCCGTGGGTCTTAGGCTTCAGTACTCCCTCATCTTTCACTGATGAAATCAAGCAATGGCAAATGCTATTGAGCAAGTGTTTACGATGACACGTCATCAGTTGTGTACTTGGCACATCACACATAATGCTACAAAAAATATTTCTAGCCTTTATGCCATTCCTGAGTTCATAACACATTTCAACAAGGTGTTTGGTGGTTGTCAAAGTGTACCAGAATTTGAAGCTGCATGGGATTCCATGACTAGTAAGTTCAACCTTTAAACTCATCCATGGCTTAATAAGCTATATAACTTTTGAAATAAGTGGTGTCTTGCTTTTAGCTTAGATACTTTCTCTACAAATATGAAATCCACTCAAAGAGTTGAAAGTACAAATAATGTTTTCCATCAAATGTGTACAAAGACAACAAGTATTATTGAGTTTGTGCTTCACTATGAGAAAAAGCTAGAAGACATGCGTTTGACAAAGTTGCAAGAAGATTTTCGCTGCAAACAAGGTATGCCTCGTCTCAAAGTAATTAGTGGAATTTTATGTCATGCAATTGAGGCATACACCAATAAAATATTCAAGTTCTTTAAAATTGAGTACATGAGTTGTTTGACAGTAAGGTTAAGAGAAGTTAGTAATGAAGAAGGAGTTACTATTTATGAAGCAACCGAATAAGGTCATAAAAGAGTGAACACAATTGAGTTTATCTCTCATACTTCCATGGTTTCCTGCTCATGTAAAATGTGTGACGCTAAAGGCATATTGTGCTGTCATGCTTTGAGGGTGTTTGATTCCAAATATCTTACTAGTATACCAACCCAATATATATTAAAGAGATGGACCAAAACGGTCAAGGAAGAGATGTTTTGGAGTAGTGATTTTGATGATTCATCACCACAAGAAAATCTGAAGTCTGCTCAATCATTACGTCTCAGTCAATTGATGCATAAAGGTAATAGTCTTTTTAGCTTAGCGTCAATGAGTGATTGGGGTGCTCACATTGTTAGTGAAAAATTATCAGAGGCAATGAAGTTAGTTGAAAAAGACATAAAAGCAAAAAAAAGCCTCGGATAAGGTTAAAAAGAAAAATAGCCTCTCTACTTTCGGTGTTCAAGATGATGATCAACATAAATTGGATCCTCCAACCGTGAGAGCTAAAGGGGTAACGAACAAGAGATTGAAGAGTGCTTTGGAAAAATCGAAGAAAGTGACAAAAGTTAGATATACCTTGCAAATGTCACCACCTAATACTATAGTTTCTAGTAATACTCATTCAATATGGTACTTTATACTTTTTATTAAGCATATACTATATTATTATATAATGAATATATGTACACTTGCAGAGCAACATAATCAAGAGACCATCAATGCTCCATCAAATATGACAACCTCGTATCCATCATTTCATGACTTTTATAATCAAGTTTGTATTGAAACTTATATTTGGGGTTATAAGTCACAATTTGTGTTATCATTCTAACATTTTGTTTATTTATTTAGGTTAATGGTAGTAGACATCTTGGATAACACAACTTTAGCTCTTCAACTTCAAGAATTCTTAGAAAAATGTGCAGATGCTGGAAACATAAAGCTTATGGATTGAAGATGGATGAATTGAAGAGACGATATGGGATTTTTTTTTCTTTTTATTTATATAGTCTGGCTGCTTGACAATTAGTCAAAATAACTTTTAGATTCACCTTGGAAGGGATTTTTTTAACAACATATGTTTTGATCAAAGTTTTATTTCAAATAGTATTATCTATAGTTCTTAATTATATTTGGTAGAGATGTACTTTCTTGAAAATAGAAAGTTACTACGATCAAAACAAAGTGAAAGATAACAAATATGAAAAAATTGATTCGATAATCTGGAATGTGCACTTTTGTATTCATGTCACATGATCAAAACAACTATTGTATAAAGAAAGAAAAGAAACTTACAGATTCTTGGTTGCTTTGGGAACAAAAAAAGGGGGGGTGGGGAAGAAATTAAAAAAGGAAGCATAACATTAATATATATATATATATATATATTATTAATTAGTTAAAAAAATAATTATAAAAATTTTAAATATAAAAGAAGGGTAAATTACATATTACAACCCCATACAACATCTTTAAAACATTTCACTTTCATACATCCAGTATCATTTTATTTCAAAATTACACATCCGTTAGATTTTCCATCCATTAGTCTGTTAAATGCTAACGTGGCTGCCACATTTGTGCTGATGTGGATGCCACATGGATTTTTTTTATATACATTAACAATATTATAATATTAACCCTAATTTAAAATAATAATAAAAAACTAGAAAATCCGAAACCCAATTCCCTCCCCCCTTCCCCCCTCATCTCTTTCTGCAAGTAAACTGTAGAAAACTCTGGGATTTCGCCGGAGAAAAGGTTCCCCTGCAAGTAAAGGTTACGAAGAGTAACACAGGCAGAGAGATCTGACGGCAGAGGACCTCTTAAAGCGTTGAGACGGTGACTGAGAGTCCAGAGGCTGGTCAGATTTCCAAAAATGCCACTGAGGATTACGCCGACTAGAGCCACGCTGGGAAGACGAATCACCGTGACACGGTTGCTCTCACAGTTGATGCCAGGCCACGAACATGGGCTAGTCTGGTTCACATTCCAGAGCAGAGTTCGACCGCCGACGGCGGAGCGCAGGGCCAGTAGAGCGGTGTGGTCAGAAGCCAGATCTGAGGTGGGGGACGCAGGTGGAGTGGGTGGGGTGGGGTGAATGGGGTGGGGTAGGGGAGTTATCATTTTTGGGGGTAGGGGAGTTATCATTTTTGGGTTTTTGGAGTTGCAGGAGGAGAGGACGGGGGATGAGGGGATGGAACTAGGTTTCGGGTTTTTCTAGTTTTTTTTTTAATTTTAATTTTAAATTAGGGTTAATATTATAATATTATTAATGTATAAAATAAATGAAAATTGCCACGTGGCATCCATATCAGCACAAATGTGGCAGCCACGTTAGCATTTAATAGACTAATGGATGGAAAATCTAACGGAGGTGTTATTTTGAAATAAAATGATACTGGATGTATGAAAGTGAAATGTTTTAAAGATGTTGTATGTGGTTGTAATAGACCTCAAACCTGAGGGGGTATGATGTAATTTACCCATAAAAGAATGATAAAAGATTATATTTAAGACTTGTCACGTGGCAAGTTTTGAGTAGATTGTAGTGCCACTCAGCGAAGTCCAATGGCAAGCCAAGCCCCACAAAAGTTTTTCTCCTCGACAAGGGCTTCTAGTTCAGCATAATCATTATTGGGAATTATGTATCCCTTTGTTTGCTAAAACTTTTCATTTGGGCTTTACTGGTGCTAGTTGTACTAGCGGTTTCTCTCTTTCTTCCATAAAAAAACAAAATTAAGAGTTGGATGATTAAAAGGTGTGACATTTTACTTTTCACACACCCTTCTAATTTTCAGTAGTCAGATCGGATGAATTGAAGAAGATCAATAGACAAAAATTAACAAGGCGTGTGTGAGAAGCAATTTGAGGCGTGTGAATAGCACACCCCATGATTAATAGGGGCTAATAAATTGTCCGCCTCTAATCAAGGACAATGCTTGTACTCACTAAAGTACCCAATTTACTGACTTTGTGGTGTGGCCAATGAGAATTGCCCACCTGTCTTATCTAAAACTCCCCCCCCAAAACATTTGTTATCTCAATAACCTAACACCAATCTTTCTTCCCCCACCCCCAAACCTTTGTTTTCTCCGTGCACCCCAACACCTAGTCGAAAATGATTGGAGTGGGATCGCTGTCGAAGAGGATTAGGTGGGGTTGTAGTCCAAGAGATGGTGGACTCGCCATCGAATAAAAGGGTTCGGGAAGTTGAGGTTGCCGGAGGAGAGATGGGTGGAGTCGAGGTTGCAGAGGAAAGAAGGTATTGGGGCGAGCTCCCCGATGAAGAGAGGATTTAGGGTGGGCTCGCCTAAGAAGAGAGGGATTGGGGTGGGCTCAACGGAGAAGTGAGGAATTTAGGATTGGTCTCACCGGAAAAGAGATGAGTTGTTCTCACTGGGGAAGATAGGGGTAAGGTTGTCTGCACCTAGGCAAGAAGGGAGGAAGAAGATAAATGTTTTTTTTTTTTATTTGGTGAAAAGATGGATGGATATTGTTTGGTTATGAAGATACTAGGACTTTTGAGTGAAATTTAATTGACATGTGTTAAAATTTTAGTGGGCCATATAGGATAGTCAAATAAATTGAGAAATTGGATCCCTCCTGAGCAAATGGTGAGGATCCTCATGATCTACTAACATGTGCCATTGAATTTTGATCTAATGGCTACAAACAGGGGGATCCCTATAAAAGTTATAATAATTGTAGTCGTTGGAGGGGATCCAATTCCGTAAATTGAGTACTCTCCAATAAGTACCCAAGTTTTGTCTCCTCCTAATAATATCAATATTTTTGGCCATCTTAAAGAAGTAGAATTATCTCCCATGAGATCCTCTCCCCTTTACTTTCCTTCTCTCTCTCATTTTTCATATTTGTCTCTCTATAAAGTAATCAACAGAAGATATTGACGTGGCTTAATATAACCGTTCAAATCGGAAAGGACTAAAGGGGAGCATAATTTGGAGGAGAAATAATTATATTCCTTACATTGACATGATATTGATTATATTTCACACCCTCTTTATAGCTACGCATTCATATTTGATCGTGGCCAATTTACGCGTGCAGCAAGATAAATGCTTCAGTAATAATCCCTTGATTATATTAAAAGTTTTAGGATGGGAATAGGATTCTCTACTCCAAGCAAGTAAACTCACATAACTGTGACATAATCGACATAGAGATCATGCGACCATCTCTGGACAATATCTTCAAGTCCCTGTCTGCATCATGAAAAAAACTTTCAATATAATCTATGTCAATTATGCGATCACTTTGTAATCCAGAAAAAACCAAGCATGAAGAAGCCATCAGAAAGTATGCCTAAACTATAAGATACAAGAGACATGATTGAGGGTTTAGACACGGTTGACAAGCCGCAACTAAGTAAAAGTACGCGACTGAAAGCAAGAGACTTTTTGGCAAGTCGAAAAAGGAAGAAAAAGATGGCGAGAAGAAGGAGCAAAGACAATGATACTGGGACGACGAAATGCTCATCGAGTGGGTGTGGAAGTACAGGAAGCAGGCAAGAACAAAATAGTAGCGGCTGTTGCTGTATCTTCGTCCGTTTTGATTGTGGTGGATGTTGCGATGACTGCGGTGTGGGATTGAGATTGGAGGTTTTAAAATGAGATACGATGTTTTAGTTTCCACATTGCAAGCCATAGTTATCCACGGTCTGATATTTGTCGGTACATCTTTTTTTTGAAGTTATCAAGATTTCCACACTTTTATTTATTACCATGCTCCTTCATGTTATTTTTAGATTTCCGTTGAATAAGTTAGAAGAGAATCAAGATATAAGAATCTGTTTCGAAGTGCTTTGAAAATATGTGAAAACGGTTGGTAAAAATGTTTTTAAAACTAATTCTTAGTAAATTGCAAGTAAAATCTGAAGAAAAAAAAAAACCTTGATATGTATAGGTGTGCAAGTATATATTATTTGTGATTATTATATGCAAGAGAAAGAGTGAAGGAGGACGAAACGAAAGTGTGAAAATCACTGTGTAACTGTAGACAGTGAAATTTCAGTAAATAAATGTTGACCAATGGTCAAAATTTTAACACTCGTGTATTACATAAATTGTACACATATTGTGTGATTCGACGAAAATTCGAAAAGAGTTAGAAAAGCTGTCAAACAGGACACGTGTCAACACCTGGCAGAGACGGCTTATTTCATCTGGGATATTATATTCAAAATTAGGCCTTGGAAAATTCTATAAATAGAAGCCAATTTCATTCATTTCATTTCACCAATTCACAAATACATTTCTCTACTCCCAAATTGGAAGAGAATTCTCTGAAGTTCGTTCTTCGTTCTTCGTTCTTCGTTCTTCGAGATCAAGCCCCAACGGCCCTTGAAGAAACGCTCATCCATCCTAAGATCAAGCCCCAACGGCCCCTTGGATTAGCACAATTGTTCTTCAAGATCAAGTCCAGAAGCCCTTGAAGATCCATCCACCATTCATCATTCATCCGTTCATCCGTTTCTTCAAGAACCAAGCCCAAAAGCCCCTTGAAGTTCATCCATCGTTCATCGTTCATCGTTCATCGTTCATCCATCTTCTTCAAGATCAAGCCCCGACGGCCCTTGAAACAACATTCATCCACCCTCCAAGATCAAGCCCCGACGGCCCTTGGAATCAATACATTCATCCTTCAAGAATCAAGCTCAAAGCCCCTTGAAGCTCATCCATCGTTCATCGTTCATCGTTCTACATTCATCATCAAACATCTGAAGATCATCACTGTTCATCCCAAGAATCAAAGCGCCAAACAGCCCCTTCGGATCAACACAAACAAATCCACATCACTGTTCATCCAAGGATCAAGCCCAACGGCCCCTTTGGATCAACAGCCCATCAACAAAATCCATATCTTACGAAGATAGAATCAGAGGAACAAATAGAGATTGTAACCCCAAAATTCATCAAATAACAAATATTATTTTGTACTCGTGTTCTTGTTCCTTCAGGAAATTTTCGTGTTTACAAATTTGGCACGCCCAGTGGGACATTTCTCTACCTCTCATCTCTATCTTCAAATCCGCAAAGAAAAGCACAGATGGCATCAAGGAAGGCTCAAACCGTTCCCGCACCCAATGTGAAGAACAAGACCGTCCTCGCTGCAGGTAGGAGCATTTCAGAGGTCATAACTCGAAGCAAGGCAAGAGCTTTCTTGGCCGCATCTTCCACCCCCGCATCAACTTTGCTGGAGAAACAAGAACACCCAAGGCACGAGCCTGTGATCACCCTAGCCTCGCTGAAGGCGCCAAGGAAGAAAAGCCTGGGGAAGTACTCCGAGTCCCTGCTCTCTGACGCCGACTCAAACAGCAGCACGGCCATGCAAGTCATGACCACCGGAGCGACTTCAATCGAGGAGCAGCTGGCTCAAATGAATGAGGCAATTGCAAAACTCACACAGACGGTGGAAGAAAAAAACTTACAAATCGCCGCGCTTGTCAACCGATTGGAAAAAGAGAACGACAGAAAAGAAGGAGGCGATGAGGAGGAGGAACCTCCGATACAAGAATTCGAGGAGAAGCCAGACCAGGCAACAGTACCCGTGGGATCTCTGTCTATCCAACAGCTGCAACAAATGATCGCTAACACCATCAAAGCGCAGTATGAAGGGAGCTCACATGCCTCCATGTCATATTCAAAGCCCTACTCCAGGAAGATTGACGCTTTGAAGATGCCAAGAGGATATCAGCCGCCGAAATTCATGCAATTCGATGGAAAGGGAAACCCAAAGCAACATGTTGCCCACTTCATTGAAACCTGCAACAATGCTGGAACTGAAGGAGACTATCTTGTTAAACAGTTCGTACGCTCGTTGAAGGGGAACGCCTTTGACTGGTACACCGACCTCGAGCCCGAGTCTATCAACAGCTGGGATCAGCTTGAAAGGGAATTCCTCAACCGCTTCTACAGCACCCGCCGCACCGTTAGCATGCTAGAGCTAACAAGTACTAAGCAATGGAAAGACGAACCGGTTGTTGACTACATCAACAGATGGCGTACATTAAGTCTGGATTGCAAAGACCGACTTTCTGAAACCTCCGCCATTGAGATGTGTGTTCAAGGCATGCACTGGGGGTTACATTACATCCTCCAAGGCATAAAACCAAGAACATTTGAGGAGCTGGCAACTCGTTCCCACGACATGGAACTGAGTATCGCCAATCATGGGAAGAAGGAGCTGATCACTGACTTTAAGAGGGATAAGGTGTTCGCCCCAAATATAGACAAGACCGGGAAAAGGCCCGCTAAAGAAGCGTTTACTGTCAACGCTACTCCCATCAAGACCTCCGCCACTCCCAGCAAGACCTCATCCGCCCCTATCAAGATTTCTTCTAAGAACAAAGGGAATGAGGTGAAGAAAAATGAGCCTCCGCGCACCCAAGACAGGTATAAAAACACCTTAAGGGAGTTGGAGCAAAAGACATATCCTTTCCCTGACTCGGACATGGATGCAATGTTAGATGACTTGCTGGAAAAGAAAGTGATCGAGTTGCCGGAATGCAAACGCCCCGAAGAAATGAATCGAGTTAACGATCCCAGGTACTGCAAGTACCACCGTATCATAAGTCATCCAGTCGGCAAATGCTTCATCCTTAAGGAGCTAATCATGAAGCTAGCACAACAAGGTCGAATTGAACTCGATCTAGAAGACACAGCCGCAACACATACCACTACGATCGTGTTTGGCTCATTCGATCCAGTTCCTCTTCAAGTAACACATGACCATACCCATCAAGGCTCCGATCACATGGCCCTGTCCGCCCAACCATCGCTGGGGGCAGATAACCCAAATTCACTTATCGACGATGAAGGAGGGTGGACATTGGTGACCTACAAAAAAACAAGGAAGCCAAAACCACAAGCCATAAAGCCGAAAGTGAAGGAAGGGAGAAGGCGTCGTCACCGCAATAATAGGAAACAAAAAAGAAGCGCGATCGCCGCTAAGCCAACCTACGCTGGGGAGCCTATGGAGCAGGAACCACGCATTCCTATCTCTTTGTACGAGTACTTCCCAAATGACTTCTTCCAACAGTGCACTATCGCTGCATGCCACATGGTCGGAATAGAGGGGGAAGAATCCTCAAAAGGCAAAGCTATCACAACTGAAGAAGACGGTACCCTCATACCCAAGGAAAGCTTGCTGGCGCACTTTAACATCATGGAGGCACCACAATCACCCAAAGAGATGGAAAAAGAACTAGCCGCAACCTTGATAAGTCCCGACGACCACAAGGCGCAAGAAAGCAAAAACAAAGGCTTAGAGCTTCGGCCACACGAATACACTACGTGTTGTGTCGCTCGTGATACAATCCACTTCAATGACGAAGATTTGCTACTAGGATCCAAGCCTCACAACCGTCATCTCTTCATATCAGGGTACGTAAGGAAGCACAAAGTCAGTCGCATGCTTGTAGATGGTGGATCAGCCATAAATATCATGCCAAAGTCAACAATGACCACGATCGGTATCAACGTGGATGAGTTGTCCACCAGCCGTTTGCTAATCCAGGGTTTTAACCAAGGAGGACAAAGGGCAATAGGCATGATCAGGGTAGAGATGACCATTGGTGAACTCAACTCAAGCACCATATTCCATGTGATTGAGGCAAGAACTTCATACAACCTACTCTTAGGAAGACCTTGGATCCATGAGAATGGAGTAGTACCATCCACCCTCCACCAATGCATAAAATTCTATCGAGAAGGAGTAAAGGCGATCCAAGGAGATGCCAAGCCATTCACCGAAGCTGAAGCACACTTTGCAGACGCCAAATTCTACATGGAGAAAGACATGGTGCCCGAAGCTCTCCCAAGAGAAATCAAGTCTACGGGCAAAGCAACACTCAAGAGGCAGGAATGGCAAGCCGTACCCAAGAAGCAGGAAAGAGAAGTTGTACCTTCTTCGAGCAAAAATGATGATGAGACTGCTAAACCTGCAATAACCAAAGGGAGCGGGACGCCCTCAAAAGGACCAGACACACCAGTCTTTCGATACATCCCTATGTCGAGAAGAAAGAATGGTCAATCCCCATTCGAAACAGGGACAAGCAAAGCCGACATGCAACAGTGCAAGGATGATATGGAACTACTCAAGGCGAATGCAATTCTACCTCTAACACAGCTAGGCGGGACCAAGATTGCAGGACCACCACAAGGTTTCATAAAAGCTCTGCCGAAGGGAGTAGAATCAAGCTTTCTCCCAACCAAGAGGACCGAAGAGGGTTTTGATCCAAACGCCTACAAACTCATGTCAAAGGCTGGGTACGACTTCATTCCCTCTTCAAAACCTGGAAAGAAGGTTTCAGATGCTGTCAACAACAAAGAACGTGACCTCACCGAGACTCAAAAGAGGCTGAGAAAGCATGGTTACGGAGTTGACAACGGCAAAGCAGGAATCGGCTTCACACCAAATGCACCTGTAAAGATTTCAAGCAAGGCAAAAAATGCTAGCACTCAGCACATCAGCGTGAGCATTGTACAAAAACAAGAAGAGCC
Source organism: Crataegus laevigata (assembly GCA_963580275.1). NCBI lineage: Eukaryota > Viridiplantae > Streptophyta > Magnoliopsida > Rosales > Rosaceae > Crataegus > Crataegus laevigata. The sequence continues at coordinate 2,535,850 of OY756944.1, forward strand.
TAAAATCGCCCCTCGGATACCGGCCGTCAATAGGATGAATCACCCAAGACCCAGAATATCGGCATTGCATCGCATTGGTGGTCAAAGCCGAACCTCCGTCTTCAAGAGGCTTAACACGCCAACATCCCAAAAATTCGTTTTTGAAAGGCTGTCAAAACCTAAGAAACAAGGCAACACGGCTAGCTCGCCTTTGCAACAGTCAGTTTCCGAAAGACTGGAAGACAACAAAAAGCCTTTTAGAAGAAAGGAGACAGCGCCAAAAGAAGAAAAGCCCGACATGCTAGCAGAAAAAGGCGATATTCGGAGTTCAATTCCTTCAAGGATGAAGCGTCAAGCAATCTTGGAGATTGACACAAAAGGACCACTAAAAGTAAGAAGGCGCACCATCATCCATACCGGACAAACCTCATGCCAGCAAGTCCAAGAGCACGGCACTGAAGAGGAAGTCCAAGACGTCTTCCACATCACAGTCCGAGAAGACGAAGAAGACGAGATCCTTGAGGAAGATGTCACTGCTGCACCACCACAGCTCGAAGACGGGGGGCAAGCCATGGTAGATGATCTCAAAGAAATCAACTTAGGCACAAGCGAGGAACCAAAGCCTATCTTCGTAAGCGCACTGCTAAGTGCAGACGAGGCAGAGGAGTATTACCAACTGCTGTTAGAGTATAAAGACGTCTTCGCTTGGACATACAAAGAAATGCCCGGCCTTGACCCTACCATCGCTGTACATCACCTTGCAGTCAAGCCTGGATCGCGACCGATAAAGCAAACTCAAAGGCACTATCGATCTGAGCTCATCCCACAGATTGAGGCTGAGATTGACAAGCTAATTGAAGCAGGCTTCATTCGAGAGGTGTAATACCCAAAGTGGATCTCTAACGTCGTTATCGTCCTCAAGAAATCAGGACAGATACGCGTTTGCGTGGACTTCCGAGACCTCAACGATGCATGCCCGAAGGACGATTTTCCTTTGCCAATCATCGAAATCATGGTGGATGCAACCACTGGCCACGAGGCACTATCATTCATGGATGGCTCATCCGGATACAATCAAATTCGCATGGCTCCCGAGGATGAGGAACTAACAGCCTTTCGCACTCCAAAGGGTATATACTGCTACAAAGTAATGCCATTCGGTCTAAAGAATGCTGGAGCTACATATCAACGTGCAATGCATAAAATCTTCGATGACATGCTACACAAAAATGTAGAATGTTACGTGGACGATGTGGTGGTCAAAACAAAAAGAAAATCAGACTACTTGAAGGATTTGCGAATAGTGTTCAAAAGACTGCAAAAGTACAATCTCAAGATGAACCCGTTGAAATGTGCATTTGGCGTCACATCTGGAAAGTTCCTGGGCTTCATTGTCAAACATCGCGGCATTGAAGTGGATCAATCAAAAATCAAGGCCATTCAAAACATGCCTGAGCCGAGAAACCTGCACGAGCTGAAAAGTCTACAAGGACGCCTAGCCTTCATCAGGCGTTTCATCTCCAACCTCGCAGGGCGCTGTCAACCATTCAGTCGACTCATGAAAAAGGATGTTCCATTTGTATGGGATAAAGCATGCCACAATGCTTTTGAAAGCATAAAAAAATATTTGTCAAGTCCACCTGTCTTGGGGGCACCCACGCCTGGAAAGCCACTCATATTATACATCGCCGCTCAGGAAAGTTCAGTTGGGGCACTCTTGGGACAAGAAAATGAATCCCAGAAAGAAAGAGCGCTCTACTACCTCAGTCGAACTCTTACCGGTGCTGAGTTGAACTATTCCCCAATAGAAAAGATGTGCCTCGCCTTGGTGTTCGCCATCCAGAAGCTCAGGCATTACATGCAGGCTTACACCATCCACTTGGTTGCTAGAGCTGATCCAGTTAAATACGTCATGTCCAAACTAGTTCTGACAGGGCGACTAACTAAATGGGCGTTGCTTCTCAATCAACACGAGATCATCTACGTTCCAGCTAAAGCCGTTAAAGGACAAGCACTGGCAGACTTCCTCGCCGATCACCCGATCCCAGCCGATTGGGAAATCTCAGACGACTTGCCTGACGAGGAGGTGTTTTACATCGACGTCTTCCCAACATGGACGATGTTCTTCGACGGATCCGCCCGAACAGATGGAGCGGGGGCAGGAGTGATATTCATGTCACCACAAAGGCAAATACTGCCTTATTCCTTCCAACTGAGCGAACTATGCTCTAACAATGTCGCTGAGTACCAAGCATTGATCCTCGGCCTCCAAATGGCAACCAATATAGGAATCACAGCCCTTGAGGTATATGGCGACTCCAAGCTCATAATCAATCAACTCCTGACCGAGTATGAGGTGAGGAAAGATGATCTGGTCCCCTACTTCCGACTGGCAACTCAGCTGCTGCAAAAGTTCGAGATGGTGACACTAGAACATGTGCCAAGAAGAGAAAATCAAATGGCAGATGCTCTCGCCAACCTAGCCTCCAGCATGACACTAGGAGAAGGAGAAGTCGCAAACGTGCCAGTTTGCCAAAGATGGGTAATTCCACTTGCCGCCGAAATACTACTAGATGACACAAACATCATCTCAGTACTCCTAGTCAACACCGAAGAATGGAGACAGCCGTTGATCGACTACTTGGAACAAGGAAGGCTTCCAGATGATACCAGACACCGCTCTGAGATACGTCGACGAGCACATCGCTTCCTCTACTACAAAGGAACACTTTACCGACGCTCTTTTGAAGGAGTACTTTTGAGATGCTTAGGTGAAGAAGAAGCCAGTCAAGCCATGGAGGAAGCACATTCAGGTATATGTGGAGCACATCAGTCGGGGCCAAAGCTACATTTCCAGCTTAAAAGAATGGGCTACTATTGGCCAAGCATGGTGAGGGATTGTATGGAATACGCCAAAAGGTGCCAAGCCTGCCAGTTCCATGCCAACTTCATACATCAACCGCCTGAACCATTGCACCCTACAATTGCTTCATGGCCGTTCGACGCATGGGGGTTGGACGTCGTGGGACCGATCGCACCAAAGTCATTTGCGGGAGAAGCTTACATCCTAGCTGCAACAGATTACTTCTCTAAGTGGGCTGAAGCCATACCCCTAAGAGAAGTCAAGAAAGAAACTGTCGTCCGTTTTATCAAGGAGCATATCATCCACCGATATGGTGTGCCTCGCTACATCATTACGGACAATGGAAAGCAATTCTCCAACCGACTCATGGACGAACTCTGTGAGAAATACAAATTCAAACAGCATAAGTCTTCCATGTATCATGCCCCAGCTAATGGTCTCGCAGAAGCATTCAACAAAACTCTATACAACCTGTTGAGAAAAGTCGTTGGTAGGAGCAAGAAAGACTGGCACGAGAGGATGAGCGAAGCACTTTGGGCATACAAGACGACGCACCACACGCCTACTCAGGCTACACCATATTCGCTCGTGTATGGCGTAGAGGCAGTTTTGCCGCTGGAAAGCCAAATTCCCTCACTGAGAATGGCTATACAAGAAGGACTAACCGACGAAGAGAATGCAAAGTTACGTCTTCAAGAGTTAGAAGCACTAGACGATAAGAGGCTCGAAGCTCAGCAGCACTTGGAGTGTTATCAAGCACGGTTGTCCAAGGCCTTCAACAAGAAAGTTCGCCCGAGGTCATTTCAAGAGGGAGACCTCGTCCTTGCATTACGTAGGCCTATCATCATGACGCACAAGACGAAAAGCAAATTCACCTCGAAGTGGGATGGGCCTTACGTAGTACAAGAAGTCTACACAAACGGTGCTTACATGATCGTGGAAGAAGATGGCTTGAGGATTGGCCCCATAAACGGCAAGTTTTTGAAGCGGTACTACGCATGAGAAGATACCACGCTCCTGGCCCACAAGAGCATAAACTGTGTACGGCAAAATCATCATCAAAAAAATCACCATATAAAAAAATAAAAAAAATCCATCATTCATTTGAACTACGTGATGACTTGATCCCTCCTTAAACCGAGGGTACGTAGGCAACTTGAAACTTCAAAACTTCAAGTACAGTCACATCATCAACAAAAACACAAACACTTTAAAGAATAAAGGGCAAATTCAATGACGAAAACACTTTAAATCTTTAAAGGAAGATGTCGGCTCTAAAGCCTTGTTACAAAAGAGGAAAGAAAAGACACTACTCGAAAGTTATGCCTCTAAAACTACGAAGGCGATCCTCAAGTAAATCCTCCAAATTCTTCAAAGACTCGACCTCAGTAGGAGACAAAATAGGCGATTCCATAGCCATGCCCTTCTCTTGCTCTAGATGAGAAATCTCTTCTTGGTGCTCCGCGAGCACTCTTTCTAGATGAGACGATTCGGCCTCCAACCGCTCTCGCTCTCGCACTAATGCATCAAGACGCATTCGGACGGAAGCTAAAGAAGTCTCTACAGTCTGATAAACTCCCAAAACAGCTTGCTGAGAAGATTGGACTCGGGCTAGCGAAGAATCTATTGTTGCAAGTTGCTGAGCCCTAAGATCCGGATTCAATTTCTCCAAAGAGGTGGCACGCAAGGAAGAATATTCAGTCGAGGCGGCCATAAGTTCGGCAATTTTGACCTTCAAAGTCGAAAAATCAACATTGAGGTTGTCAATTACAGAAACAAGCTTTGACAATTCCTCACGGAGCAATGCAAGGTCTTCCAACGGGCACTTTGAGATCCTACTGTCAATATGACCCTTAATGTCCATGGCTGCACGGAGGCTAAAACGATGGATAAGCTGCTCAGTACCGCTAAGGTTCGGCCCCCTCAAAGAAATCACAGAATTAGCTGGCAAAGGTATTGGACGCATAGCAGACTCTTGTACACATTCACCAACACGCGGCAAGCTTGGGAGGCTCGACGGATTTTGAGTAAGCTCTGCACCAGGAAGATCCCTAATCCCCTCATCGGCAGGTGGACTGGCTCCGACCGGCATAGAAGGCCCAACCTAAGAAGAACAAACAAAATGTTAGAAACAAAAGCTAAAATAAAGAGAAGAAATCATGAAAGGGAAAAAGTACATACGTCTCTCTCAAAAGACATACGGCAATCAGTTTGAGGAAGCCTAAATGCTTCTTTCTTCTTATGACAAAAATTGACATCACTGTCAACCCGAGAAGCATCAAGTGGTCGCTTGTTTAAAGCTTGTTTACGCGGCCGCAAAGCAGGTCCATCCTCGTGCGAACCGACTTCGTCACCCGCCTCTTCAGAAGTATCCAAATGAGAAGAAAGCAAGCATGAGCGTTGACGGGCTAGGACCACAGGGTTATCTTGCAAAGGAGTCGCACTCGCACAATCAAAAGATACCAGCTGTGTAGGAACTAAAGAACAACCCTCCTTCGATGCCTTATGGTGAGAATGGGAAGAATTAGTGTCACTTGCCATCCCCAAATTCTCATAGTGTGCCTTTAACCACCAATTTACGTAAGCACGGGTCACAGGATTATTCTTGAACTCGTCTTTGGCTGGCAGGGTAATAGAAGCATTTGTGCATGCACGGGTACAAGACTCCCAATGCATATACATATCTTACAAGGATTTTGATTGGCCTTTCTCCTTCAGCCTACCCGGAACAGTTTGGACAAAACCAAATTGCCTGCTAAAACGGTGGGGATTATACGGTTGAATGATGCATCGGTCTTCTTGCCGCAAAGAGACATATGCCGAGCGAAGGCTTATAAAATAAGACAAATCTAAGGAGCGAATATGCGAATCATCCACAATGACTTGCCGCGTCAAGCCGACTCTTGCCAAACGATCCATCCTCAAGCCTTCACAATTTTCAAACAACGCTTGCGCCTGCGAATCATCAAGACCCTTCGCAGAAAGCACACCGGAATACTTCGTCATTAAGGGCCCCAATTTCACTGAGGTCGATGAAGAAAAATGAGTGTTAAAGTATTCACCCAACCAGCCATACACATAGTGGTAGGGAAGTACCGCAGCACGGTCTTCAGTGCTTGCCAAGTTCGAAACAACACTCAAACCGTTGTAAATATTGGCTAAGACCGGGATAGCAAGACTGAAAGATTCGCCTGCAACCATCTTGCTAGCAACTTTGAAAACCCCGGGACGGACGAAGTTAACGTCATCTTTAGGGAAAACAAATTTACAAAGCCAACAAGCTAAAAAAGCGGCTAAGTAAGATTCCTCCAAGTGCTCTAACGACACGCCAAGGTCTTCAAACGCCCTCAACTCAATAGGGGTACGGCGCCCAACTGGACCAATGACGCCTGATGGATCCGAGTCTCCCTTAGGCTTGGTCGTCTTATTACGACCGCTTTTCTTCGAAGGCCTCTTATACTTCATAGCATCCCAATACCAAAACCGAATCCATGAAGAAATCTTCACGCCTGACTTGCCCGGAGCCTCTTGGGAAAGCTTGTGATATGCCCAAAACAAATGGCGACAGCTCGCAGGCAATCCTCGGCTATTGCGACAAGAAAACTCCTCCACGCTAGGGACAACTTCGTCGTAAAACTTTCCGTGGATTGGCAAGCCCCCTATCTTGTGAAGATCTCGAAGAGAGAGAGACATCTCCCCTCGAGCTGTGTGAAGTGTGTTGGTTGCTGAACACCAATGCTCGAAGAATTCACGAATGACGGAGGGTTGGCGATCATAACTGAACAAAGATGCGTATACAGCGTGGTAAAGGCCCGTCTTGGTAAGCACATCCTTGGAACGGCTCAAGACATCTTCAAGCCATTCCCAATAAAAATCAACAAAGGCAGCTCCTCCAGTGGTCGACAGGGTACCACTCCAAGACACGGCTCCGTTGCGGATACGATCGCCAAGAAGATCAAACACAACCGGAGGGTTGTCGTAAACATGGTGCGAAGAGTTCAAAATAAGAATCCTCGATGGACACGCCCTCTTCTTTGCATTAGATCGAATGGAGTTCACCACCTCCCAAGCTGCTTCAGAAGACCATGACTTAATATGCATGGAGTTGTCTTTGGCGGGAAGGACAAGCGCCTTAGGGCCAGTCAGTGGCGGATAAAGCTTCAACGTCGTTCCGCTATCTTGGGAATCGCCTTCCTTTGCAAGAACAGTAAGGGTACCGCCCTTAAAGCACCTGAAAAATACCATGACCACAACGAAGAGTCAGCCACAAGACTTCAGCAGGACGGCGGACAGTACAATGGCGTGCGGTAAATAATGCAGCGACGGCAGGGCAGTGAGCACGGTAAAAAGGGCAGCTACAAGACGGTCCGTCAAGGCACGTTACGGTAGCAAAGAAACCAAAATGCCACGCAGTCACAATACGCAACCCCGCAGCAACTACGCAAGCAGTTTCTTGCACCTCACGGCAACGTCACCACCGAGGAAAAAATGCGACTAAAAGACAATACACAACGAATCCCCAGTGCAGCCTCTTGTACAGCACCACACGGCAGCGCACCAACCGAGGGAAAACTGTGATCAAAAGGCACTACACAGCGGAACTCCGGCGCAGTCTCTCGCGCAAGCACTTGGCAGCAAAGAACACAAAAGTATACCGTCGTTCACTCCACTTCCAGAAGCTTCATAGGGGTCCCGACGTCATGTCATGCCTCCACAAAATTGTTTACATAATCCCTGACATCACAAACAAAGAAGTCCATCAACGGGGGGTACACACATTATGTTATACATGCATGTATGTATGCGGTTAAAAAAAAAAAAAAAAAAACGGCCCAAATATGAGCCAAAGGCCCAGGCCCAAAAAAAAAAAAAAAAAAAACCAGCCCAAATATGAGCCAAAGGCCCAGGCCCAAAAAAAAAACCGGCCCAAATATGAGCCAAAGGCCCAGGCCCAAAAAAAAAATGAAAAATGAAGAAGTTACGGTGTGTGTTACCCCTCAAATGGTCAAACACTCCGAATTGATTGTCTTCGTCTTGTGCACACACACACATATATATAGGATTTATAAAAGAATAAAATATTGATAGTAGGGTAAAAAAAATAAAAAATAAAAAATAAAAAATAAAATATATATAGTGCAGCACTAAAAAATAAAAAAATATATAAAAAAAGTGAGTGCATCATTAAAAAATATATATATATATAAAGAAATAAAAATATACATATATAAAAGGTTTTGGGTGTGCATCTGCTACCGAAAGTTGACAAAAAAATATAAAAAATATAAATATATAAATTTTATTTTTTTAGTGGTACACTCACCATAAAAAGTATATTAATATATGTATATAAAAAAAATAAAAAAAAGGGGGGGGGTTTGAAATGGTGCGGATTGCACCAGAGAGAAAAAAAAAATAATAAAAAAAAATATGAAAAAAATTGTCATGATGGTACAGTGTGTGTATATATGTGTATGTATTACATGGTGTATTAATAAAAAATAAAAATAAATAAAAATAAAAAAAGCATTTAGCGAAATAAAGTCTATTTTATTTATTTCTCTAAAATTTTACATAAATTTACATTACATACGTTAAAAAAAAAAAAAAAAGAAGAGAAGAGAGAAAAGCGATAAAAATCCATTTTTATTTATTTCTCTTGAAAATTACACAAATTGGCACTCTACATGCCACAAAAAAAAAAGTCAAATCAAAATTACAAGCAGGAAAGATTCAAGGACGATCAGGTGGTGCCTCAGAAGTCGACGGAGCTCCGGGAAGACGAAGAGCCAGAGTTGGAATCTCCGGAGCCGGAACGCTTGGTGCAACTCCAGAGGACGAAGGCAACATAAACCTCGGGAGTAACGCCATAAACCTTTCATGATCACTCTGAATCCGACCGTCCGACTCCTGCAGCTGGTCCAGCTTCCGCTTCATGCTGGTCGAGTAACTAGTTGCAAGCATGTGCAACTCCTTGTTCTCGTGCCTGAGTCCTCTGACCTCTTGCCGAAGACTTGCCACCTCCGCCATCAGTGACTCCACCTGCCGAGATCTTGCGAGAAGGCGCTGGCCCATGTTTGAAACTGAGCCTGCACTTTGGACGCTGAGAGCTAGAGATTCCTGAACAGCCAGCTCGTCTGACCGCCTGGATAGCAACCTAGTGTCCCTTGGAGTGAGGAGATTTCGAGCAACCACCGTAGCGGTTATTTCGTTTCTCATCATTGAGTCCCCAACTGTAAGAGGACCATTGGGGGATATGAAGGACGGACGCCAAATATTGTCTGGAGAAGACAAGTCATCATCTTCTCCGACGTTCAAATTAAGGCGACGGTCGGAAGGGCAAGACATTTTTAGAGGGGGTTGAGGAAGAAAAGAGTTCGAAAAGATTAAGAATGCTGAAGCAGAAGAAGAGAGCGGAAGGAGTAAGATTGCAGAAGTGCAGGAAGGGAGTGATTACAGAAGAGAGTTCAAGTGTGAGGTGAAACAAAAATTCGCGCCTCTATAAAAAGAAGAAAATGAAGAAGCGCTCCTCAGAGATCGAAGAAGCGCTCCTCTCGCAAATCAAAGAGTGACGCTCCTTTCTCGAAGGCCGGAGTCCTGTCTCAAAAGAGCCGTTCCTCTATCAAAAGCTGGGCTTGACTCAGAAATCACGTGGCATCAGCTTTTCCAGTTTGTCATCACTTGTCACATGCGTCGCATGCAGCTTGGAGCGTTGCGAAAACCACGAGCCGAACCCAGATTTGAACCCCGGTTTTCAAAAGATCATCATTCAAGACGTGTCGTCACTCGTCGCATGCGCAGTCAGCTTCGCGGAAATTACGGACGGCTTTGTCAGAAAGCGCGTAACGGGTACTGTTCATCCATCCACTGGCTGCCGACAAATAGTGCGAGAATAGTTCCGGTTGAGAAGAAAAAAAAATTCTATAAGTTCTACCTTCGCCTTCCACAGCAAAGGCACACCCTCTCAACCTCTCTTCCTCTCAACCTCTCTTCTTCTCCGAGAATGTATTCCCAAAGAAAGCTTTCGAGTTACTCAGTGTTCTTCATCCCTTGGGACACCCCAGAAAACAAATCATCCAAAGCAAAAATATTTCATATCAAAAAGGTTAAAAGCAAAAATATCTCATATCACGCTTTCTCCTCACCTTCATCTAAGGAACGTGGAGAAAGTGAGATCCTGATTGCTTACCTAGTCTTGCTCTCGAGTACTCATCTCAGACCCCTCCCAGCCCACTTAAAAAATAAACCTGTGTTGAGGTACTTCTTCAAAAGCAAAAGTACCTCACAGACGAAGCAGGAGGAGTCTGAGTTGCTTCGAAGAGCAGACGAGTCTGGGTTGATCCAAGAGTTCAAGAAGATGCCACACCTGCGTGGAGACCGGACTACTTGAAGCATGTGGAGACAACGTGCTGAATCAACCTTCAAGACCAAGCCGCGACGGCCCCTTGAAGAAATCACAAGTCCGATTCAAGATTAGAAAATCTAGCAGAAGAAAAAAAAAAGAACCCCTGTGTAGAGGTACTTCTTCAAAAGCAAAAGTATCACACAAACGAAGCAGGAGGAGTCTGAGTTGCATCCAGATGAAGGCGGAATCTGAGATGATCCAAGAGTTCAAGAAGATGCCACACCTGCGTGGAGACCGGACTACTTGAAGCATGTGGAGACAACGTGCTGAATCAACCTTCAAGACCAAGCCGTGACGGCCCCTTGAAGAAAACACAAGTCCGATTCAAGATTAGAAAATCTACCAGAAGAAAAAAAAAAAAAAAGAACCCCTGTGTAGAGGTACTTCTTCAAAAGCAAAAGTATCACACAAACGAAGCAGGAGGAGTCTGAGTTGCATCCAGATGAAAGCTGTGGAAAAATCACAAAACCCGATTCAAGATCAGGTGTTCATCACCCTTGAATCGAAACCAGTTCAAGATAAAAGCTGTGGAAAGTCAACAAGCACAACAAAAATACACGTGCCGATTCACCCCAGTAAAGTTGAAGGAGATCCCAGCCCAATCCAAGATCGAGCCTCGACGGCCCTTGGATTGACGTCTACAGTAAGGAAACTTCAAGACGCATATCCTACATATGACAAACACATGTATACGACACGCCTTGAAGTGGGGGCATTTGTAGACAGTGAAATTTCAGTAAATAAATGTTGACCAATGGTCAAAATTTTAACACTCGTGTATTACATAAATTGTACACATATTGTGTGATTCGACGAAAATTCGAAAAGAGTTAGAAAAGCTGTCAAACAGGACACGTGTCAACACCTGGCAGAGACGGCTTATTTCATCTGGGATATTATATTCAAAATTAGGCCTTGGAAAATTCTATAAATAGAAGCCAATTTCATTCATTTCATTTCACCAATTCACAAATACATTTCTCTACTCCCAAATTGGAAGAGAATTCTCTGAAGTTCGTTCTTCGTTCTTCGTTCTTCGAGATCAAGCCCCAACGGCCCTTGAAGAAACGCTCATTCATCCTAAGATCAAGCCCCAACGGCCCCTTGGATTAGCACAATTGTTCTTCAAGATCAAGTCTAGAAGCCCTTGAAGATCCATCCACCATTCATCATTCATCCGTTCATCCGTTTCTTCAAGAACCAAGCCCAAAAGCCCCTTGAAGTTCATCCATCGTTCATCGTTCATCGTTCATCGTTCATCCATCTTCTTCAAGATCAAGCCCCGACGACCCTTGAAACAACATTCATCCACCCTCCAAGATCAAGCCCCGACGGCCCTTGGAATCAATACATTCATCCTTCAAGAATCAAGCTCAAAGCCCCTTGAAGCTCATCCATCGTTCATCGTTCATCGTTCTACATTCATCATCAAACATCTGAAGATCATCACTGTTCATCCCAAGAATCAAAGCGCCAAACAGCCCCTTCGGATCAACACAAACAAATCCACATCACTGTTCATCCAAGGATCAAGCCCAACGGCCCCTTTGGATCAACAGCCCATCAACAAAATCCATATCTTACGAAGATAGAATCAGAGGAACAAATAGAGATTGTAACCCCAAAATTCATCAAATAACAAATATTATTTTGTACTCGTGTTCTTGTTCCTTCAGGAAATTTTCGTGTTTACAGTAACGTCAAAATAGCATGTGTCTCACATTGCCACATCAATAGTTAACATTTGACCAAACTATCATCCTATATAAAAGTTAAATAGATCAAATTTAACTTTTCAACTTCAAGAATTCTTAGAAAAATGTGCAGATGCTGGAAACATAAAGCTCATGGATTGAAGATGGATGAATTGAAGAGACGATATGGGATTTTTTTTTCTTTTTATTTATATAGTCTGGCTACTTGACAATTAGTCAAAATAACTTTTAGATTCACCTTGGAAGGGATTTTTTTAACAGCATATGTTTTGATCAAAGTTTTATTTCAAATAATATTATCTATAGTTCTTAATTATATTTGGTAGAGATGTACTTTCTTGAAAATAGAAAGTTACTACGATCAAAATAAAGTGAAAGATAACAAATATGAAAAAAATTGATTCGATAATCTGGAGTGTGCACTTTTGTATTCATGTCACATGATCAAAGCAACTATTGTATAAAGAAAGAAAAGAAACTTACAGATTCTTGGTTGCTTTGGGAACAAAAAAAAGGGGGCCGGGGGGGGGGGGGGGAGAAATAAAAAAGGAAGCATAACATTAATATATATAATATATTAATTAGTTAAAAAAATAATTATAAAAATTTTAAATACAAAAAAAGGGTAAATTACACCATACCCCCTCAGGTTTGAGGTCTATTACAACCCTATACAACATCTTTAAAACATTTCACTTTCATACATCCAGTATCATTTTATTTCAAAATAACACCTCCGTTAGATTTTCCATCCATTATTCTGTTAAATGTTGACGTGGCTGCCAAATTTGTGCTGATGTGGATGCCACGTGGCAAAAAAAATATTTTTATACATTAACAATATTATAATATTAACCCTAATTTAAAATTGAAAAAAAAAACTAGAAAAACCCGAAACCCAGTTCCCTCCCCCCTTCCCCCTCATCTCCTCTTGCAAGTAAACTGTACAAAAACTCCAGGATTTCACCGGAGAAAAGGTTCCCCTGCAAGTAAAGGTTACGAAGAGTAACACAAGCAGAGAGATCTGATGGCAGATGACCTCTTAGAGCGTTGAGACGGTGACTGAGAGTCCGAAGGCTGATCAGATTTCCAAAAATGCCACTGAGGATTACGTCGACTAGAGCCACGCCAAGAAGATGAATCACCGTGATACGGTTGTTCTCACAGTTGACGCCAGCCCACGAACATGGGCTAGTCTGGTTCACATTCCAGAGCAGAGTTCGATCGCCGACGGAGAAGCGCATGGCCAGTAGAGTGGTGCGGTCAGAAGTCAGATCTGGGGTGGGGTACGTAGGTGGAGTGGGTGGGCGGGGTGGGGGAGTTATCATTTTTGGGTTTTTGGAGTTGCAGGAGGAGATGGAACTGGGTTTCAGGTTTTTCTAGTTTTTTTTAAATTTTTTTTATAATTTTAATTTTAAATTAGGGTTAATATTATAATATTATTAATGTATAAATAAAATAAAATTGCCACGTGGCATCCATATGAGCACAAATGTGGCAGCCACGTCAGCATTTAATAGATTAATGGATGGAAAATCTAACGGATGTGTTATTTTGAAATAAAATGATACTGGATGTATGAAAGTGAAATGTTTTAAAGATGTTTTAAAGATGTTGTATGTGGTTGTAATAGACATCAAACCTGAGGGGGTATGGTGTAATTTACCCATAAAAGAATGATAAATGATTATATTTAAGACTTGCCACGTGGCAAGTTTTGAGTAGATTGTAGTGTCACTCAGCGAAGTCCAGTGGCAAGCCAAGCCCCACAAAAGTTTTTCTCCTCGACAAGGCCTTCTAGTTCAGCATAATCATTATTGGGAATTATGTATCCCTTTGTTTGCTAAAACTTTTCATTTGGGCTTTACTGGTGCTAGTTGTACAAGCGGTTTCTCTCTTTCTTCCATGAAAAAAATTAAGAGTTAGATGATTAAAGGGTGTGATATCCACACACCCCATTTTACTTCTCACATACCCTTCTAATTTTCGATAGTGAGATCAGATGAATTGAAGAAGATCAACATACAGAAATTAACAAGGAGTGTGTGAGAAGTAATTTGAGGTGTGTGAATAGCACACCCCATGATTAATAGAGGTTAATAAATTGTTTGCCTCTAATCAAGGGCAATGCTTGGGTACTCACTAAAGTACCCCAATTTACTGACTTTGTGGTGTGGCCAATGAGAACTGCCCACCTGTCTTATCTAAAAACTACCCCCCCCCAAAAAAAAACATTTGTTATCTCAATAACCTAACACCAATCTTTCTTCCCCCACCCTCAAACCTTTGTTTTCTTCGTGCACCCCAACACATAGTTGAAAAGGACTGGAGTGGGATCGTTGTCAAAGAGGATTAGGTGGGGTCATAGTCCAAGAGACGGTGGACTCGCCATCGAATGAAAGGGTTCGGGAAGTTGAGGTCCCTGTAGGAGAGATGGATGGAGTCGGGGTTGCAGGGGAAATAAGGTATTGGGGCGAGATCCCCAATGAAGATAGGATTTAGGGTGGGCTCGCCTAAGAAGAGAGGGATTCGGGTGGGCTCAACGGAGAAGTGAGGAATTTAGGATTGGTCTCACCGGAGAAGAGATGAGTTGTTCTCACTGGGGAAGATAGGGGTAAGGTTGTCTGCACCTAGGCAAGAAGGGAGGAAGAAGATAGATGTTTTTTTTTGTGAAAAGATGGATGGATGTTGTTTGGTTATGAAGATACTAGGACTTGTTTGGTTATGAAGATACTAGGACTTTTGAGTGAAATTTATTTGATATGTATTAAAATTTTAGTGGGCCACATAAGATAGTCAAATAAATTGAGAAATTGGATCCCTCCTGAGCAAATGGTGAGGATCTTCATGATCCACTAACATGGGCCGTTGAATTTTGATCTAATGGCTACAAACAGGGGAATCCCTCTAAAAGTTATAATAATTGTAACCGTTTGATCAAAATTCAACTGCCTCTATTAGTGGGTCATGAGGATCCCCACCATTTGCTCAGGAGGGGATCCAATTCCATAAATTGAGTACTCTCCGAAAAGTACCCAAGTTTTGTCTCCTCCTAATAATATCAATATGTTAGGCCATCTTAAAGAAGTAGGATTATCTCCCATGAGATCCTCTCCCCTTTCCTTTCCTTCTCTCTCTCATTTTTCATCTTTGTCTCTCTCTATAAAGTAATCAACAGAAGATGTTGACGTGGTTTAATTGTAACCGTTCAAATCGGAAAGGACTAAAGGGGAGCATAATTTGGAGGAGAAATAATTCTATTCCTTACATTGACATGATATTGATTATATTTCACACCATCTCTATAGCTACGCGTTCATATTTGATCGTGGCCAATTTACGCGTGCAGCAAGATAAATGCTTCAGTAATAATCCCTTGATTATATTAAAAGTTTTAGGATAGGAATAGGATTCTCTACTCCAATCAAGTAAACTCACATAACTGTGACATAATCGACATAGAGATCATGCGACCATCTCTAGACAATATCTTCAAGTCCCTGCCTGCATCATGAAAAAAACTTTCAATATAAGCAGTGTCAATTATGCGATCATTGTGTAATCCAGAAATAAACCAAGCATGAAGAAGCCATCAGAAACTATGCCTAAACCAAAAGATACAAGAGACATGATTGAGGGTTTAGACACGGTTGACAAGCAGCAACTAAGTAAAAGTACGCGACTGAAAGTAAGAGACTTTTTGGCAAGTTGAAAAAGGAGGAAAAAGATGGCGAGAAGAAGAAGAAGAAGAAGAAGAAGAAGAAAAAGAAAAAGAAAAAGAAGAAGAAGAGCAAAGATAATGATCGTAAGACAAATAACACACAGAAAGGCTCGGATGATTCTCTCTGACGGCTCCATCGGACAGCACACCTCCATAGGCACGATTCAGTGTCCTCCTGTTCCTTGATAGTCTAGACCTCTTATATTCAGCAAGTCTCAAGTGAGGAATCCCTTGGATTCTCTTTCCAGTAACAGGACATTTGGGTCCACTTGCTCTCTTCTTTGATGTTTGATACACGAGCTTTCCGCCAGGGGTTTTGACGATCCGATGCTGGTTCGACTTGGTTGCATAGCTGTGGCGCGACGATTCAAACGTCTTTGCGGTGGAGACAGATTTGATGATCATTGCTACTTTCCGATCAGGGCATCACTAAATACTACTAGAAATACAAAGCATCGTGTGATCATTTCTCAACGAAGACCCTCCATATAAAATGGTGCTGCAGATCCGGCTAACCCATCATTAATTTGCTGTGATTATTGGGGGTCTGATCCAAACGAACGACATCAGCTAGTGCTTTGCCGCACTAGTTCACCTGCTTTTCGATCCCGGCGCCCTGAGCTACTCTCAGGTACTATAGTTGGCTTGCTTGGTTGTTGTGCCTTGTACATGTTCGACGAATTGCCCCTGAGAGTTTGGAATTTTGTACTCTCTGGTGCCTAAAGATTTTCTACGTTTAACCTCAAAACTGTCGCTTGATATCAAAAGGCACCAATTTGCTTTATGGTATTGTAAATTCAAAACTGAAGTATCATGGGCACAAATTGTGTTTGTACATGGGGCTTTCTTGCAGAAACAGTTATGCCGACTTCCAATAAGTCCCCCGTTCAACCAATTCTGAAAGCAAGGACTTTTGCTTATGTGGTTTCCACCCCAACTGAAGATGTTCATCTCAGCCAACTTCCGACTCCAGTTGTGCGTGGCGACAAAACATATGTCAAAATTAGCGAGGATCTATACCAAGAACAGTTGAAGTTGTTTCAAAATAATCTCCTTGGGCGTTTGTTCCTCAAAAAGGGCTCTACGCCAATGAAGACTGGTGCTCTAAAATCTTGTTTAGAAGATGCATGGCGCCCTAGTGCACCATGGAACCTAGTTCCTATAGGTAAAGGTTATTTTGACATCCATTTCAATAAGGAAGACGATATGCGACGGGCATGAGGTGGTGGTATGTGTACTCTCGCTACTGGTTTATTCAGGTTATTGAAATGGACGCCAGATTTTCAACCAGGTAATGTTCTCCCTCAAACTCACGCTCAGGTATGGATTAAAATTTTTTGTTTGAGTCGGGAATATTGCGAGAGGGGTTGGCACTCCCTTGCAACTAGATACAACTACAAGGGAAAGGCAATATGGTTATTATGCACGTATATTAGTTGATGTCAATCTTGCAGATGATTTACCTGCATCTCTTATGGTTGAAAGAGAAAGTCATGGCTTCCCAGTTGAGGTGGTTTATGAAAATTTACCGCCCAAATTTAGTCACTGTGGTTTGATAGGGCATTTGGTTAATAGTTGCAGACAACTTAAACAGATGTCGAGAGGTCGTTCTCGTAGCCGGACGCAAAAGGGTGGTGACTTGGGGGACAACAAAATCGGAGATCACTCTCGGAGTCAACTGCACATGGAAAATCATCCCAAAATGGCTACGGCAATACCAATTAATGTCTTATGTGGGTCACATGCTTCTGAACCTCTTCAACAGGTTGATCAATTGTTGCCTGCTGGTATTGAAGCAGTGGTCGATGGTAATGACATGCCCACTCTTCAATCACCGCTTGGTAATGACGTGCCCACTCTTCAATCTCCGCTCTGGTAATGATGTCATACTAACTCCTGATAATGCCCATACTCTCATAAACCAAGCTGCTGAACAAGTGGTTGATGAGGCTTTAGGGACCATTGCCCAAGTTGTGAATAATTCTGAAATTGAAGAACATGGTATCTAATCCCCCAGGATATCTCATATTAGCAATACTATGACTGGATCGTTGTCATCAGATGGATCACCTTCTCAGAATGGTCATTCTTATAATAAGCATTTGGGCAACACTAACGTCCCAAATAATCTTGGCCCACAAGAGCTTCATGACGACTCTAGCATTCCTCCTAGTTTTAAACAGGTTGTGACATTAGCTCAAAATGGTCAGCATTTGGGCAACACCGATGTCCCAAATATTTGTGGCCTGCAAGATCTTCGTGACAACCCTAGCATTCCTCTTGGTTTTGAACATGTTGCAACATTAGCTAAGGATGTCATCGATATTGTTAATCACATAGATGGCTGTGATATGGATGGTTTTACTCCTGTGCTATCTAATAGTAAAAAAAAAAATTAAAGCAGGTTGCCAAGCTTAACCAGCCATCTGATAAACCCTATCCGAGTAGGGTCCGTGGAATACCAGCTCGTTATAAATGAAGATTCTCTTCTGGAATATCCGTGGCATTGGTAATGATGACTCTCGGACGGAACTCTCTAACATTTGTCGGCTGCATCACCCGGATTTAGTTTGCATTGTTGAGCCCATGGTGACTTTTAATTTTGTTTCAGCTGCTTATTGGGATTCTCTAAATTTATCTGCTCTTACTTTTAATTCTAGAGGAACTCTTGCTCCCAACCTTTGGTTACTAACATCTTCGACTTGTGCAGACCCTTTAGTTATTTCTATATTTGGTGTACTTTTGATCATATCCTAAGTCAGTTCACCTTTGTTTATGCAAGCACTTCATCTATCAAAAGAAAAGACTTGTGGGCTGACTTTATCTTTCTGTGCTCACATACACAAGTTCCATGAATGGCTATTGACGATTTCAATGCTATCTGGGTGCCCACGAACAGATAGGAGGAGGCAGACCGTCCCAAACTTCCTGTGCTAAGTTTAGTAACATGTCTTACTCTTGTAACTTTACTCACTTGAACACTTCTAGGGCAGCTTTTACATGGTCTAATGGTTGGAGGTTTCGTGGTCGCACAGAAAGAAGGTTAGATCGTTCTTTGTGTGATATAAGTTGGTTTGATTCTTGGCCTCACTTTAACTACACAGCATTGCCAAAGGTAGTCTCAGATCATAACCATCATATCTTTTTTGGTTCTAGAGTTTTGAGTAGTGGTTATCGTCATTTCCGTTTTGAGTCAATGTGGGTTCAACATCCATCTTTTTTAGAAACTGTAACTCAGTGCTGGAGGAATACAGTTGCCTATGGTTGCCCTATATTTATCATTCTGCAAAAATTGAAAGCTTTAAACATCTGTTTGCGTCAATGGAACTTATCTGTTTTTGGTGATGTCCATAATAGAGTGGCTAATGCTCGTCATAATCTTTCTATGATTCAACAAAGAATTTCAACTGAGGGTATCAATAATGATCTTTTTGAAGAGGTGATTGTCGCCAAGACAACAGTAACGGAGTCTCTTAAAATGCAGGAGGCCTTTTGGAAAGATAGAGCTCGTGTTAAGTGGTTAACTGAAGGGGATAGAAATTCTTCTTTCTTTCATGCCTATGCTCGTATTAAATCATCCAACTCTCGTATCAATTGTATTCTTGATGGAAATAATCTTCTTACGGATCCGCAGGCAATTAAGAACCATATTGTTAATTTCTATCAGACTTTGTTCGGCTCTTTTTTCACCCTTTTAGGTATTGATGAGGTTTGTGAGGTCATTCAGCCAATGGTCACTGACTCTGAAAATGATCTTTTATCTGCATTACCTACTGATGAGGAAATTAAGGAGGTAGTTTTCTCTTTAAGTGATTCCAGTGCGCTAGGTCCAGATCGGTTTCCAGGTTTTTTCTATCACCATTGTTGGGATATTGTTGGCTTTGATGTTATTCAATTTGTGAAGCAATTCTTTCAATCGAATTGGTTATACCCTAATGCCAACAGTAATTTCTTAGTTCTAATACCGAAGGTGGAATACGCTATTTCCATGACCCAATTTAGACCTATTGCTTTGGCAAATTTTCTCTTCAAGATTATTTCCAAAATTTTGGCAGTTCGTCTTTCTCATGTTGTTCAACGCATTATTTCTCCTCAGCAAGCCGCTTTTATACCTGGGCGGCGTATCACATATTGTATTAGCCTTGTTTCAGAATGTTTCAATGTGATTGACAAAAAAACTCGTGGTGGTAATATGGGAGTTAAAGTTGATATAGCTAAGGCTTTTGATACCTTAGATTGGTCATTTCTATTGCAGGTGCTTACCAACTTTGGGTTTTCCACTTGTTTTATGGACTGGGTTTCTACTATCTTCAGATTTGCTAGATTGTCCATCTTAATCAATGGTTCCCCGCATAGTTTTTTCTCTTGTTCTCGAGGAGTGCGCCAAGGGGATCCTCTCTCTCCTTTACTTTTCTGTCTAGCTGATGAGGCTTTCTCAAGGGGTCTGAGTCGTCTTCAACTTGATGGGCTTACTAAGCCAATTTTTTCTCCTCGAGGCTGTATCTTTCCCTCTCATGTTCTCTATGCAGATGACTTATTCATTTTCTGTATAAGTGATGGTGTCACCCTGCGTAATTTGCAAGGTTTTTTAAATAGATATAGTAGGGCCTCTGGTCAATTTATCAATAAAGCAAAAAGTACTTTCTACTTGGGCTCTACTTCAAGGCATTGCAAAGTTGTGGTTGACAGTTACTTGGGATTCAAAGAAGGCAAAGTACCATTTCTCTACTTAGAAGTTCCAATCTTTTGTGGCAAGCCTAAGAGGAGTCATCTTCAAGCCTTGGCAAACAAAGCTAAAGCTAAGCTAACTGGTTGGAAAAGGTAAACTTTTATCTGTGGCAGGAAGAGTTCAACCCATTCGATCAGTTTTCCAGAGTATGCTCTTGCATAGTTTTTCTGTTTATAAGTGGCCTTCTTCCTTGCTGAGGTCTCTTTTGCGATGTGCTCGCAATTTTATATGGTCTGGTGACGTGACCTCCAAGAAGCTTGTTACTGTTTCTTGGCGTCAGATATGTGCACCGAAGAATGAAGGTGGTTTGGGTTTACGTGATATTTTCTCTCTTAATACTACAGCTCTCTTAAAGCTTGGATGGGTTATTATCTGATTCTCCTTGGAGTATTTATTTTCGAGAACGTTTCCAGCTACATGGTCGTTTATTTTCTTGTAGTTACAAGCAATCTTTTATATGGCCTGGTATTAAATCCATCATTCATATCTTGTTTCAGAATTGTCATTGGGTGATTAGAAATGGTTCCACTACTTCCCTTTGGGTTGATAAATGGTTGGATATGCCTATTGTGGACGTCGCTGGTGCAACTGAGATTGCTCATTCTCTATCTCGTACTAAGGTCTCAAATATTATTCGTATGGGAAAATGGGTTATTCCTTCTATTTTCTCTTCTACTTTTCCAGACCTAGCTAAAGAGATTTTAGAAATGCCTCTTCCAATTGATGAGGACAAGGACGTTTTAATTTGGGAAGCTTCTACATCTGGAGTCTTTTCGTTTTTCGATGGCTATGAAATTGTTCGTCATCGGTTTTCTGCTAAGAGTTGGGCTTCCACTATCTGGCGTCCTTTCATCCCACCTCACTACTTTATTCTAGTTTGGAAGATTATTTTCAATAAGCTTCCAACGGAGGACCATCTTCAACGACGGGGCATCTCGCTGGCTCCAATATGCCAACTATGTTACAAGAATTCTGAATCTATTGACCACTTATTTTCTAGTTGTGAATTTGCACAACGTGCTTGACGTTGGCTAGCTACCGAATTTGGCACTATTATTCCACCTACGGGCTCCTTCTCTGATTTATGGTTTGCTTTTGTGTCAAAGCGGTTTTCTCCACAACTTCGCAATGTCTGGCTAGCTTCAGGGTTTTTCTTACTAATGGCTATTTGGAAGATGTGTAATAAAGTGAAGTTTGAAAGCAAACCCCCTTCCTTCTCACGTCTTTGCCGTTCCACCTTAACCTGGATTAGGCAGGTTGGAGCTCTCACCTCTGGTTATGTACGAGGCATTTTAGATAGGCAACTTTCAGTCTCTCTTGGAATCTCAGCTAAGTCTTGTAAAGCTCCTTCTATTGTCCCTGTTCTTTGGCATCCCCCTCCTTTTTCTTGGGTCAAAGTGAATACTGATTGCCTTGCTAAAGGTAATCCGGGTTCTGCGGCTTGTGGCGGGGTTTTCCGTGATTCTGCGGGTTAGTTCCTTGGTGGTTTCTCCCTAAGCTTGGGCCATCGTACTTCTTTCTATGCGGAGCTCCATGCTGTCATCCTTGCTATCGAATTGGCTCATGCACGAGGTTGGCAAAATTTATGACTTGAAAGTGACTCTTCTAGTATAATATCTTATTTTGCTTCTAGATCTTTCTCTCCCCCTTGGCCGCTCTAGACATGCTAGAACAATTGTATTCTTCATTTGCAGAACATGGTTTTCCGTTGCTCTCATACATTTCGAGAAGGGAATGTTGTTGCTGACAAACTAGCCAATTTAGGGCTTCTTTCACCTTCACTTGTTTGGCATTCCGCTCCCCATATAGAGATCCTCACTCTTCTGCACTCAAATTTCTTGGGCATGCCTACCTATAGGTTTGTCTCCCCTTCTTGATGTGTGATTTCCTTTTTTACCTAACCTTTTTGGTTTTCCTTTTTCGTTTTGCAGCTTGTCTTGCAGGTTCTTACCTTTGAAGGTTTATCGAAGGGTTTGGGCTTATGTCCTCACAATCTTTGCCTTGTATTTTGTTTTTCAAGAGTGGTACAGTCTATGTCCCCCCCTCTTTTTCATGTTTTTCCTTTCTCCAAATGGGTATGGTGTATGTCCCCCCGTCTTTGTATTTTGTTTTTCTTGTTCTCTAAGGGGTAAGGTTTTTGTCCCCCTGTCTAGGTGTAACTTCTTTTTTCTTATCAATATATTTACCTCGTGCCGCCTAGGTTCCCCCTTCAAAAAAAAAAGTAAGCAAAGAAAATGATACTGGGACGACGAAATGCTCATCGAGTGGGTGTGGAATTACAGGAAGCAAACAAGAACAAAATAATAGCGGCTGTTGCTATATCTTCGTCCGTTTTGATTGTGGTGGATGCTGCGACGACTACGGTGTAGGATTGAGATTGGAGGTTTTAAAATGAGATACAATGTTTTAGTTTCCACATTGCAAGCCATAAGTATCCACGGTCTGATATTTGATCGGTACATCTTTTTTTTGAAGTTATCAAGATTTTCACACTTTTATTTATTACCCTGCTCCTTCATGTTATTTTTTAGCTTTCCGTTGAATAAGTTAGAAGGGAATCAAGATATAAGAGTCTGTTTCGAAGTGCTTTTGAAATATGTGAAAACGGTTAGTAAAAATGTTTTTAAAACTAATTCTTAGTAAATTGCAAGTAAAATCTGAAGAAAAAAAAACCTTGATATGTATAGGTGTGCAAGTATATATTATTTGTGATTATTATATGCAAGAGAAAGAGTGAAGGAGGACGAAACAAAAGTGTGAAAATTACTATTTAACGTCAAAATAGCATGTGTCTCACATTGCCACATCAATATTTAACATTTGACCAAACTATCATCCTATATAAAAGTTAAATAGATCAAATTTTGAAATGATAAATTGTAACGTGAGAAAATTAAAACCGTCCCAACTCATTTTTGAAAAGAGTGGTGATAAACATTAAACTCATCCCACTGTCTTATTTCCCCACCCATATTTTAATAAAAAAAATTTAATACCAAATTTACTCTCTTGTAAAATGACATCTAAGACCAAAGAAAAGAAAAACCCTGCACTCTAGGTTGACATGTTCATTCTTCCCTATCTTCTAGAACAAACCACCTCTCTAAATCTTCAAAAAACTAAGTCCCCAGTACCTTTGGCCATTTTAATTTGATGCGTTTGTTTTTGTTGTCAGTACCAGCAAACAGCCTTGAAAACTAGGATAAAGGCTTGTCTGTCCACAATCCACAATCCATATACCAATTGTTGTGGGAGGCACAAATGAAGTGGAACACGGTGTTCTCGAGGCGGGTGGCGTGCTGGATGATGGAGAAGACTTCGGGAATTGTGTAAATTGTATTGTATAGATGTGATCCTCGTTGTGCATCTTGATCAACTGAATCGTGTCTTTGTAGATTTTGTTTTATTCAATAAAAATAAAAGGGTAAATTGCATTTTACCACTTCAGATTTGATGTCTACTGCAATCTCACACAATATTTTCAAAACATTTCACTTTCATACTTCAAGTACTATTTTATTTCAATATAATACATCCATTACATTTTCCATCCATTGATCCGTTAAGAGCTAACGTGCATTTGTGTCACGTGGTAGCCAAATTTGTTCTCTTAACGGATCAATAGATGAAAAATGTAACGGATGTATTATATTGAAATAAAATAATACTTGACGTATGAAAGTGAAATGTTTTGAAGATGTTGTATGAAATTGCAATATATCTCAAACCGGAGGTGGTAAACCCAAAATAAAAATAAAAAGAATTTTAATATAAAGGTTATTTTAGAAATAATAGTTGGTGGGAAGATAACATTTCAAGTTTTGAACATTTTATAGTGGGTGAGATTATAATATGAGTAGGGAAATAAGACACTCTTTGAAAATGATGGAAATAGGAATAGCCGCAGAGGGGAAGGTACGAGATTATTACGGGGCAACTCACGGAAGCAACCAGATTGGAAGATGGAGAGTGTTGTGCGCCTGCATCGTATCCATTGCCTAATACCACCGACATGGAAGCTCAATCACATTACCAACAGCTTCCTCTTCCCCAAAACCCCAACCACAAAACCCTCCCCTAAACCCAGAACACCATTCCCTTCTTCTCTTTGCTATTCCGACCCATTTCCGCCACCAGATGTAGCCGCTCCACGCGGTGGTTCTACAAAGCACACCACCCTCCTTGTGGAGACTTTCCATGAGCACCAGAGGCTCAAAGACTTACTTGTGAAGGTCACCACCGGGGACTGTTGCCCTTTACAATTGCTTGCAGATGATGGTGATTGGACCAAAGACCAATTCTGGGCTGTCATCACAGTCCTCAACAATGCTTCCAGGTCCAAGGAAATTCTTCAGGTCTCTCTCTCTCTCTCTCTCTCTGTTGCTATATAATATTCTAATAACTACTGGATTTGGAATTTGAATATTGGGTTTTTAGGAATTATGATTTGGATAATGTTTTTTACCTTCCGTTCATTGGTTTTCTTATATTTTCTGACCATCCAAATTGAGCATCCTGACAAGTAGTTTTTTTGGATAATTTCCTATGTTTCTTATTGTAATGGCGACTTTGGACACTTTGAACAGTTGTTTGAGATGTGAAAGAAGATCGAGAAATCTCGGATTAATGAGTTCAACTACAGCAAGATAATAGGATTGTTAAGTGAAGAGGGCCTCATGGAAGAGGCAGCGCCATGCTTTCAAGAGATGAAGAGTCATGATCTTAGGCCGTCTTTGGAGGTTTACAATTCAATGATTCATGGTTTTGCCAGACAAGGAAACTTTGATGATGCTTTGTTTTACCTTAACGAGATGAGAGAAATGAATGTAGCGCCAGAAACTGATACTTATGATGGGCTTATTGAAGCGTATGGGAAGTATAAAATATATGATGAGATGGGTATGTGCGTGAAGAAAATGAAACTAAATGGCTGCCCACCTGACCACGTTACATATAATTTGCTTATTCGAGAGTTTTCAAGGGGCGGGTTACTCAAAAGAATGGAAAGTGTGTATCAATCCATGCTTTCTAAGAGAATGTTTTTGCAGTCTTCTACTTTGATTGCAATGCTTGAGGTTTATGCGAAATTTGGGAGTTGATATTTCGTCAAGATTTGGTCAGACTGATCTAGTTTGGTGTCTGCGTCTGCTATCTCATGCTGGACTTCTTGGTCGAAGAGGAATGGATTCCATTGTCCAAGAGATGAAAGAAGAAAATGCCCCGTGGAATGCAACAGTTGCAAACACTATCATGTTAGCTTATTTGAAGATGAAAGATTTCACACACTTGAGGATCTTGCTCTCTCAATTACTAACCCAGGGTGTGGAGCCAGATATCATCACAGTTGGAATTCTATTTGATGCAAATATGATTGGCTAGATGGGTCTGGGACTTTAGATGCATGGAAAAAGAAGGGCTTGCTCCAAAGATCTGTGTAAATGAATACCGATCCCCTGGTTCTCACCACATTTGGGAAGGGACATTTCCTTAGAAACTGTGAAGCATCATTCTCCTTGCTTGAACCTGAGGTTAGAGAAAACAAAACCTGTACTTACCGTCATCTCATTGATTTAGTCTTAAAACACACCGAATCTAGCCTCATTATGAAGGATGCTATGAAGTAAATATAAACTAGCTTAGCAAAGATACCCTTTTTTTTGGTCCGAAAATATCTTTGAAAAGATAATGTTATACTAACTGTTTTGTTCATGTACTGACCCAAGGGACACTTCTGTGCATAAATATGTGACAGAACCTCTTAGGATGATAAGGAACGTTTTGGGGTTGAGGATGCGTTGAAGCGAAGATTTCCGATGTAAGATTGCAAAACAGACGAGCAAGAAGCACTGTTAGGAGTGTAAATTGCTGCACTGATTGGATGATGAGCACTCAGTTTGTAAATGTTTCTGAGGCCTACGGGGATGTACATTTTCTAGCTTTCATGTGATGAGATTTTGTATGGACCATGCGCTTATATGAATGTGATTTCATCTTTCTGATATAATTGGCAGGTTGGTATCGGGTACCAGACTAGTGGTACTAAATCCGTACGCAGTATCCCAAGCTTAGGGCCGAACTGTTTTGCACTCTAAAAGAGTCATCCTGCAATCCTCGCTTACAAAAAAAATATGACGAAATTGCACCTCTGGGAGGTCGCTTTTTCGGAGAACCAATAACATCTCAAAGTCCTTCACAAATCATACTCAAGAGTCCTAAATCTTTGGTAGTTCTCTCGTCTTTCTCTTCGACTTCATCGTCCACATCTAACATGTCTTTCATCTCCGTCCTGCATTGCTCGTCCAAGCGTCGGCCTGTCTGCCCATATCTTGTCCACATCAGGCCTGCACATGCTCAACGCATGCTTCAATGGCGTTAAAGACATCCTCCGTTCCAGCACAAAAGGCGGCAGAGACTCCCAACAGACGGCAGCTTCTTATACATGTCGTCCAACACGAGGAAAGCCTCTTGAGTCAAAGCAGAAGCGTACAAGTGATCTCTATTGAAATGCCTTAAAATCATTTATCCACTGTACGCAGCGCACGTAAGGATTCAAGACGATCATAGGAAATGTAGAAGCTAGCGCTTCGGAGATGACAGGACCAGTAGTGCAGCAAGCAAGAACATAATCAAGCCGAACAATTCTTCAGCATAAAACCCGGTAGCAAACAGCATCCCTAATTTCAATGTTTGCACTAAAAATCTCAGCAGGGTCAAGGTTCATGACATACACACAATATTAGATTCATCTGTCTGGCTAACCAACCGACAAACGAAGGTTGTTCTCCCGTCATATATAACCATTGCCCTTGAATGCAAAAATACAGGGGTTAAATTAACCGAAAATATGTCGTCATCAACGTGGAACATCACCCAAACTACAGGGACTAAACTCATGATCTGTCAACACACCAATCTCCACATCCGCATAGTGGTGGCGCCGACACCATGGTGGACATCATCACCGCCACCATGAGGTCAAGTTTCTCTTTCATCTTGAATAATAGAAAACGAATAGAAAGAAGAAACCATATACAGTAGATAATACACATTTGTATCAAACTCCTCTTTTCTTTTTCTTTTCCCTGTTAAAAACTTACAGTAAAAAACATATACTCTATCTGTTCAGTTTTGGAATCCACCACGAAAACAAGGTCTGACCTCAGGAGGAATCAAGCCTAGCTAAAAGAGAAAAGGTTAATGGGAAAGCGTCTGAAGAGGTCAACTTAGAGAGGCACTTTTCATGATCTTCGACGAATGCATCAATAAGCAAATAGCACTGCACTTTCTTCTCCCGTTGCAGATTGTCCCAAGACTCCCAACAACAGAGGTCAGCTTCAACATATGAACCGCCTTAAAGCCACAGTCGCTTTTCCTGATCTTCAACGTATGCAGTAATCAACAAATGGCATTGAACTTTCTTCTCGTGGAGGTTTAGCAACCTCAGGAATCCCAAAAACATTCCACAACCGAAGAGTCTCATCCGCGGCTGCAGTGGCCACAGCGCATCCATCTGGGCTCTGAAAACATAAATAACATGGTTAGAAACTACAATATCAAGTTGTGACCTAGCCTTTTTCATTAACACAGTTCAACTTATCAAAAGTTAATTCTTCCGAAATTACCTGAGTCATAAAGAGAATTCTGGATGTATGG
Organism: Crataegus laevigata; assembly: GCA_963580275.1. Lineage (NCBI taxonomy): Eukaryota > Viridiplantae > Streptophyta > Magnoliopsida > Rosales > Rosaceae > Crataegus > Crataegus laevigata. Next base: position 2,563,915 of record OY756944.1, read on the forward strand.
CCACGGAGCTCTGCCATCCTCACCATTGAAGGGTATTTCCAAAGGACCAGGTGATTCTGGCTAAAACCATGAGAACTAAGCAATTCACGCTCATTCTTGCTCCACACCAGCCCACACACTTGTGAGCCAGTTTCAACCGAGTTCAAGCACGAGCCTGTGTGTGCATTCCAGAACTTAATGCACTGGTCACCTTCACCTCCACCAGAGGCCAGCAAATTCCCTTGGAATGGACACCAAGCAAGGGCCTTGACAGCTGCAGAATGGTTTTGAAGCCTGTGAAGCCACTGGCCCGATGAAGTTGAAGAGGCTGCCGACCTATCCCATATAAAGAGAAGATTGTCGTTCCCTCCACTAGCTAATTGTTGGCCAGACACTGACCATTTCAATCCACAAACTTCCTGATGGTGACCGATGTAGGTTTCAACTATATGGGATCTCACTCTAAGGTCATTGTCGATTATTCTACTATCCCCGCCGCCTGTAGTAAGCATGTGCTTGTTCCAGGCCAGTGAACCCACTCTTTGTTGGTGGCCATCTCTCAACACTCGCAACTGTATTAACAAAATGAGAAGTAAATTTAGAGAGTTTTTTTTTTTTAAACAGCAGAATAAGCAACAACAATGTTCTTACCTGTTTAACGGAGATGGAATCCCACAATTGGACATTGGAATTGTTCAAGCCAACAGCAACATGCTGCCCATCAGGAGCCCAACTGATGCTTGTAACGGGGCCAGCTTCGTCATCAACTGTGACAAGTTCTTCAACGGATGCATCGGAAGCACTCCATAGGTAAACTGTGTTTCCTAGAGCAAGTGCAAGAACATTATTGCTGCTCCAGTCGAGTACATTCAAGTAGAAATCATCTACAATCCCGGGAGCATCCAGTGTCTTCTCTGAACCCTGCAAAATCAATTTGGAACAATAAGAACAGCCATATAACAATGGTATAACACACACTACAACCAATGATTCGGACAAAATCCTAAGCAGAATTACATTCCCTTATATGATACTACTGCAACACAAACTGGATGTTATCATCATTACAGACACAGTACGAGCAGACTTACATTCCCTTATATCTAGCACTACCTATGTGAAACAATCACCTATGTGAAACAATCTTAGAATCCGAGATTTTTTTAGCAGAAGTGTACATAATCCAACTTCATATATGACAATACTAATGCAATTATACCTGAGGAATCTGTCGGCAAGGCTTGGCAGATTTGGCATTATAAGGAGGGGGTGAAAGTAGTCTCCTCGGAATGGCTTCAAATGGTGTTGGCGGCTTTTCCTTGAATGTCAGGATTCGCGGCCGGTTCATGTTAAACGTCTCATCCAGTAGCTTACGGTACGCCTCACTTGATGGTGAGCATAAAACCGAGTTCTCTTTGCCTTTTCTCCCTCCAGTGACCATGTAATTCGCGTAATCAAGGTCCAATGCCGCTCGATTCGGTATAAACCTGTCCAACTGTGAATACCAAAAGACAAAATCAGAAAACGAAAACCCAAGACACATTAAACCTCTGTTTGGTTTCCATTAAAATAAAGGTTAAAGAAGATTAGCTGGCCGCTTTTGAAAAACAAATCTCAGAATTCGGTTTTGTTTTCATTAAGCAATCAAAACAAAGATTTTCGCCCAGTTCTTGAAGAAGAAAAAAAACCCTAAAATTGCAACGGTGCAGATAATTAACAGCAAACCCAGGAGAAATTCAAACGGGAAAAAAAATATGTAAACCATAACAATTTGAAACAAATCAAAAGAACCCAAAAGGGAAAACCGCTTACATTTTCCCGATTACGCTTTCTCGGAGGGAACTGTTCTTGGAGAGGGCTTCGGTACTTGATCTTTCGTGATGAATCCATAGGCGGAAACAGAAATTAACAAGAAAAAAGAAGAATAAAACCTGCAAATAACAAGATCAAATTAAATTCAAATAAACCCAACAAGAAAATCACAGAAAATAATATATAATCTTATACAGAAACTAAAAAATCGTAAAAAATAGAGAGCCTTGATATTTTTGAGCGAGAATCGAAAGCAATGAGAAAGGTTATCAAATTATCGAACAGGTTTCCGTTGTGAAATTTTGAAGAGTTTCGAGTTCAACGGCTACGTTTTAAATAGGTTTCCGTTGACACTTTGCTTGACCAAAATACCCTTTACATGCTACTCGCTTCCGTGCGCAAACCCGAATATGACCCATGGACAACTCCATGAATTTTCAAGTTTTACCCTTGCATATTTTCGTATTTTTCTTTTCCTAAGATAATATTAAATTTGCTATTGTAGTTTAGGGTCTCTCTATGGTAGCTTAATTTAATTTGAACGTTAAACTGTAATGTTATAACCAAGGTCTAAAATATCGATAATATCGGAAATATCGGTAATCCAAAAACACGGAAATTTCGATGAAAATATCGGGATCTTATCGATATCGATAAAAATTGAATAAAAACCACGGCAATTGTAAGAAAAACTTGGAAATTTTTATTGAAACTTTGCAGGATGTTTATTTAGTCAATTATCTATTAGTTTATCACAAAAAAATGAAAAGAAATACATTGCATGATGGATTTAACTGATTTAAGTTGATTATATAGCGAGCTGGCAAACATTGTGAGTGTAGAAAATATGTAGTAATTAAAGAAAGAATTTTAAACACACCATAATCATTTATATATAATGAATTAGTACAATATTTTACACTTTATATATTGCATGGTAAGATACATGAGTGACTTAGTACCACATAGAGATCCTATGAGGTTCAAAATTTTCACTATCTTCATCATCTCTATGTGTAGAGTAAGTGTATTGTGAAGAGTAGTCATCAAATGATAAATCCCCAAAATAGTTTTGCATGTAATTGTTAACATGCCACCCATATGGATCCGAGATTGGTTGACGTTGTCCATAAGCAAAATCATTTGAAGATTGAGTCTCGAATTTTTTCCATGAGTCACTCGATTCCATCCCAACAGGAATGGGATATGAAGGGTAGGGAAATGGTTGGTTATGAGTATAACCATAGTTACTACTTCCCACTCCAACAGAGTCTGAAGTTATAAATAACAAGTCATCTTCTTGGCTTGACAAAGTCCCCTTGTGTTACACCCCACCCCTTTTTTTTATTTTAAAAATAATAATTTTGGTTCTTGTTTGGCGAGCTCAAGGGCCCACCCCTGGATTTTGTCCCTCATTCCCGTACTCCCTCTCTCTCTTTTCCGATTCCCTCCCTTCTTGATTTGACAAAGTTCCCTTGTGTTACACCCCACCCTTTTTTTTATTTTAAAAATAATAATTTTGGTTCTTGTTTGGTGAGCCCAAGGGCCCACCCCCTGATTTTGTCCCCTTTTCCCGTACTCCCTCTCTCTTTCCCGGTTCCCTCCCTCTCTTCTTTCTTTTTCTGTTTTTCTTTGTAACTCTTTGTGCTATCTCTTTCCCTCTTCCCCGAAAACACACACACACACCCTTTAACAGTCACCACCTCATCCACCCTCACCAAAACCTCCCTATGTGATCTAGGAAACTTGGAGCAATGATGGAGCACACCCAAAACCTCCCCGTTCTCGTGGTGCCGTGGCGTTGCCACTGTGCATCTCCTTCTCCAGCGAGATTTCTCGTCCCTCGACCTTGGTGAGCTCCAGAACTCTTTCTAATCTTTCTCTTAGATCGATCAAACTCTAGTTAGGACTCATTTTAGGTGTTTTGGTGAAGATTGTAGTGAGAAACAACTCGGAGGTTTATTTTCCCATATTTTCTGGCGAAGAACCGTCACTTTCGAGGTAATTTCCAGCCAAACCACGAAGAGTCAGCCAGCGTGCAAGGTATCAATCTCTTTGTCTCGTCGAGTACTACAACTTTCCTTTTTGTTTCACCTAATTTCGTTGAGTATTGAAGAAGTTATACTCATTTGAATCTTACCAAGTTTCCAGCGAGTCTGACGGCTTTCGAGGTATTTTCCGGCCAAACCACGGCAATATTATCGATATTATCGATAATATCCCGATATTATGACAATAATAAAGTGGATACGTGTGAAAATATCGCCTTCTAAAAAAACTGATATTATCGGCGAAATATCGCTGATATTATCGATATTTTAGACCTTGGTTATAACGTTCAACTATAATATACTATGTTAACAGTGTTATAATAATGGGAAAATTTGAAATAGGTCCAATTTTCTAGCCCACTTTTTGAAATAGGTTCAATTTTTAGTGACTTTTGACTTTTGAAATAGGTCCAATTTTTAGTCCAATTGGACCCATATCAGAATGCCCCATCACGTCATTTTTTTGTTATTAACTTGAATCTTATTATAATTATGTAACATTAGAGTTAATTTTGAACCATCATTGACACACCCCGATCCCGAATGTCCACTAAGACTCCGAATTGAGTTGTGTTGGCCGATACCTGAAAGATGACAAAGCCATAAAATGTAATGATGTAGAAAATGTGAATAAATTTAAACCTAAAGTGCCTAAATATAAGAGTGCGCTGGTGAGCTGGAGTGAACCCATTTCACACGTGACGTCAAAGTACAAGTAAAATACAATATAGTGGATTGAGAATTATACCCTTAGAGATAACCACTTATACTGAGATTTGCCAAGAGTCCTCGTCGATACGAAAGCTCGGCTATTAAAACCTAGAGGGGTAAAAAACAAGAGTGAGTGGGCTTGAAAATAAGTTTTAATAAAAACCTTTTGAAAAACGTTATAACCCATCGATGTAAAACAAGTATAATTTCGAAAATATACATACTACGTGTAGTAAGAAAATACTTACCGTAGCCTGCAAAATCACCAGATTGCCATACATCACAATATTGCATAAATTAACATATAACACCAATATCACATAATCTCGCATAAGCAAACATATCATATCGGGTGCTCATCGACACATGCTGACACACGAATTCATGCAGAGGTATTCTGACATGAACATGTTTGGGTGTAACAATAATATACGCTCTGGTACTACAATCACGTGAAGACTGGAGCTATGCGCAGCACATACAAGTCGAAGTTGTCTATTGCAACTTGCACGACAGGATTGACACCTACAATGGATCCAAAGTAAGTGTACGATGCGATATGCACATAACGTGAAAGACTGGCCTTAGCTCGGGCAAGTACCAACATCGGTGTAGCAAACGATGAGCAAATAACATAATTATAATCATGCCACAGCCATTCAACAATTCTAGTCAATATCATACTATTCATGGCCATAAATATAGGGGTATGATATCCACACACCCTATTTTACTTCTTGCACACCTATATACATATCAAAGAAAAGACCCACTCACAAATCATGTCATCGAGTCAAACCCACCTCATAGCATCGAGAGTCCTTGAGATGTGTTTTGCCTAGAAACGAAACTATTAACATAAATATATAACGTACTAACAAATAAATGCATTTTTCGTACAAAGTATAGCTAATAAAGGAACTATTTTAAAATGGTTGAATTTCAAAAAACGAAGGGCAGATTTGGGTCCGGCACATGCCTCCACAGGTGCGCCCATGCGCTTGCGAGTACGTATATACTCGCCTTCCTCGCAAGTTCCTGCAATTTTGCATGTTTTTGGTCCAACTTCCAGAGCTCCTATCAAGCGCAATTCTCCACCAAAATCAATGGTTCAAAAGGCATTTTGAAGTTAGAAATGTAGAGAACCAAACCATACCAAAGTAGGGCCGAGTTAAGGTCGGTGCTGGCAAAAAAAATGGCCTGAAAGTGGCCAAATGGCCACAGTCTAAGTTTTCCAGAATCAAAGATATTTCATCCTAACTTTGAATGCTAATTTCTAGTTCGATACTAAACTAAATTTGATGATTCAAAAAGCCAACTAGAAGTTAGAAATGTGGGGAAGAGGTTTGTACCAGTTCAAAGTCTAATAGTGGCTGGAGTTGGCTGATGGAACGACCTAAAAGTGGCCCGATGGTCATGGTCCAACATTCCATAATTATGAGAAAACATCCCCCTTGTTCTTTTCTGTATTAAGACCCCATCAATCAAACACCTAATGATCTAAAAGTCATTTCTAAATCAAGAAAGAAAGAAAATGAGTCGACCCAATGCGTACCCAACGTCGAAAATTAAAGGACCTCGCCGGAGTTCGCAAAGTATGGTGTGCTGCTGTTGAAGTATAGTGGTCTATGTCTCTGTGCATGTGTGCATCGATCATGGTAGGGAGAAAACATAAGAGGGGGAGAAATATTGAAACGTGGTGGTGTGGTGGCCTAAGGCTTCGCCGGAATAACAATGATCGTACATGGCTGGAGTGTTGGCTCGGTGGTGTTCATTAAGAGAAGAGATAGATAGTTTGAATGAGAGATGGAGTGAAGGAACAGAATGAGATATGGCAGCCAGCTGCGGTTTACGTGGAGTTCATCGGAGTTTGGCCGTGGCTTCCCGGCCTTTTATGCTTTACAGAGGAGACATAGTGGTGAGAATGAGAGAGCTAAAATGGAGGGAGGAGAGACAATGATGTGGCAGAAAAAGAGAGGTGCCCGAAATAATAGAGGGGACAAAAGAGAGAGGTGGAAGAATAGGCACGGGATTGGGGGAAAAACAAGTAGGGAGTTATCTTCCCTCCCTTGGTGCCATCCTATTCCGAGGGAACCGGTGCATGTTACACTGGGTACTCGGGTTTAAACCTTTCTGTGCCCAATCACCAGATCGTGGGACTTGAACTCTCCTATCCCCTTTCACTCCACGGAGGAGTTGGATGCTTTCATGGGGTCTGATGTGGGTGTTGGTTCAGGATTGGATCGTCTCATCTGGCCTGAGACGAAGAATGGCGCCTACATGGTGAAACCTGGGTACTTCTTGTTGCAAACTACTGCTAGCCTCCCCCCCACACTACCTTCTAGTCCATCCACGTCCCATACCACTTCTGATCGTGTGTGGAAAATTATTTGGAAGCTACAAACCCCGGCAAAAATCAGGATTTTTCTGTGGAAGACTTTCCACCGCGCTTTTGCCACGATGAAGAACCAGTTCATTCGTCGATCTGCCCCTAACTCGATGTGCCCGATCTGCCTTCTCTAGGAGGAATCAATTGTGCACCTTCTTTTACTTTGCCCATGGGTTGAGAAAATCTGGTTTGGAAGGGTGTCGAATTATACGATTGACAAAAATGAGGTCTCAAGTTGGGTGGATTGGTTTGATCAGGTGGCATTTAGTTAGTTGGGTGCTAGTGGGGATCGGTTGCACATGCTCTTTTATATTACCTTCACTTGTTGGCACATATGGAAGTCGCGCTGCAATTTCATGTTTAATCAGAGACCAATTAACCCTACCCATGTGGTTTGTGCTATTAATAACTCGATAGGAGCCTTTACTTCTGCTACCCGTCAACTGCATCTCTCCCGTCTCTTATCCCTCCTATGGATATTCGTCCATCTAGTGGTCCCCTCTTCCACGCTGTACAAAAAAATCAATGTTGATGCTAGTTGGTCGAAGCAGACACGATCCGGCTTTACGGGAATTATGGTAACGGATGATGGTGGCTCTTTTGTGGCAACGGTCAGGTATGCGTTTCGATCCCTTTGTGCTGGTGCGGTTGAGACAATGGCTATCCTCAAGGGGTGTGAATTTGGTCTGTCGCTGGGGCTCAATACGGTGGTTGTGGAATTTGACTCCAAGGAGTCTATCTTGTCCATGGTGGACTCGCTCGATAATGGTAGATGGGAAGCTTTCCTTTACTTAGTAAAAGCTAAAAGTCTAAGGAATTCTTTCCAGGACTATCACTGGTTTTGGATCCCAAGACTAGCCAACATGGCAGGAGATGCTTTGGTGTCGCAGAGTTGCTCGTAGATGTGCGATGTTTTTGGGTCGATAGACCCCTATCTTCGCTTGTTCACGTCCTTCATAACGACGGGTTACCTTGCTCTCCTTAGGGTGCTAGGGGGCTTTGGAGAGGGCGACGCAATAACTAGGTTATTGCGTCTCCATTGTAACTCTCTCCATTGCTCTGCATTTGTCTTTCTTTGCTTTTGTTTTGCTTGCTTGCCTCCTTGTAGGCTCTCTTGTTTCGTTTGGCATCTTTGCCCAATTTGAATCTACCGTTTTCAAAAAAAAAAAAAAAAAAGGAGTGGGGAGTCCCACGTGGGTGGATCCCACTGGACAGAAATTCAAGACAAAAAAAAATATAAAAACACAAATATCTTCCACAAAAGTGAACTTTCTAAAACGGCATTTACGATTGTAGTTCCGTAAAATTTTATCTGTAACTCCAAATTCGCTTTCACTTGCGTCTATGCATTCGTATCATTGGGTACTACACAAATACACTAAAAAAATATTTTCTACGTCTCACTATACGCTGGTCAACGAAGGTCAACGCCCTCGCCTCTAGCACATTTTTGTCCGATCACTGTTTTTAAAAATTTATAAAATCGTAAAAGTCGTCACAATTATTGTGTATCATAAATAATAGTGTTAGCAAAGAGTCCACTACGTCACAACCTTGTCATAATTTTGCATAATTATGACACGCCCCGACCCGAAAATGGGGCTTACTGGCCGTCACGTGAGCGTGACGTCACCATGTGCACAGTGCGGAAGTAAGATTGATTAGAAAGATACGAACCAACTAAAACCAAGCCTATAACAATCCAATAAAAGAGCAATATCAAATCATTAAAATAAATAGATACTTGCATGGCATCTCAAATCATTTCATCGTTTAAATTCATTTTCTGGGAAAATAGCAATATATATAGGTATGTACAAAAAACAAACTGCCCATTAACTAATAGGTCACTGGGTCGTAGCCCCATGTCTAGACGCGCCGACCACGCGCGGCACATGCCTGGCACGTGTGACGGGAGGGCTAACGGCGTCAGGAATATTCCTCGAAATATTTCGTTAACTTCTAACGGAAATCGTCCAAACTAACTAACGGCGTCAGAATATTCCGTCAAAATTGACGAAATATTTCGTCACCTTCAACCTCCAGCTCCGGTGACCGTCGTCGGCACCGGAAACTGGGTAATTTTTCAAAACTTGTTTTCTCACTCGATTTTCATCCATTTTTCACGAAATTGGTACCAAAATGAAGCTAATGACATGTAGAATCACGTTATATAAGTTTCAAGGCTTAAAATTCACTAGATTTTCTCTGAGAAAGTTCGATAGTTCTGCTTACCTAGAAGCACTTCGATCTCGGCCCTCCGACGTCCAAATTTGTCAAACGAATGTCCCCGAGCTTCGTGGAGACGTCAAGAAGCTTCCTATAAGCTTAGAATTCCCTAAAAATCACGTATATGAAAATGCATGAACAATAGTATTCTCGGAGGTAAGTGGTTCGACGTGAAAACGATATTATTCTTACCTGAAATTTGTATGGATGAACTCGTATCGACGAGATGAAGACAATGGTGCTATTGTTTTCCTCGATCTATTAAGTTTAAGGGTTCTTTGGGTGTGTCCGTACATGAGGAGAAAAGAGAGAGTGAAAGTTTGAGAGATAGAGAGAGATACGGGAGAGAGAGAAAGAATGTATGTTGTCCAACATCGACCACCAATCACAACCAAATATTCCTTAGTTCCCACTTGGTCCTAAAAGTGTAGAAATTAACACAATTGGACTAATAACTTAGCTTTAAAATACGAATACGTACTCCACGTTTGAGGGTAAATCTGTCAATTCACAACATCGATATGAAAAGTCTGGGACGGGCTGTCACAATCTACCCACCTTATAAAAATTTCGTCCCGAAATTTCATACGAAAGTACATCCACTGGTATCCATAAAACAACCTCAGATACATCTCTCTCATCCGGTATTCCGTCTCCCAAGTAGCCTCTTCTGCTAAGTGATTTCTCCATAAGACTTTCACTAAACACACTGTCTTGTTCCTGAGCACCTTATCTTTCCAATCAAGTATCGTTACCGGCTCCTCATCGTAAGTCCAATCTGAACTGATCTCTAAGGGTTGCAAAGGAATCACATGTGATGGATCTAAAACATAGTGATGAAATGTTGAAACATGAAACACGTCATGTACCTTAGACAACTCTGACAGCAACTCAAGCCTGTAAGTAACCTCACTGACTCGCTCGGTGATCAAATAAGGTCCGATGTACCTAAGACTCAACTTTCCTTTCTTTCCAAATCGTACAACACCTCGCCAAGGCGATAACTTCAAGAAATACCCAAACACCAACCTTGTACACCCGATCAGTGGCAAGTCTGTCAGCTGAACTCTTTTGGCGATCTTGGGCCGCTTTCATATTAGACTTAATAACCTGAATATTCGGAGTAGTCTCTTCTACTAACTCAAGGCCTACTAAAACTCTTTCGCCAACCTCTAACCAACACAATGGTGTACGACAGGGCCTGCCATAAAGGGCCTCGAAGGGTGATCTACCAATACTCGAATAAAAGATGTCGTTGTAGGCGAATTCCATCAAATCCAATCGCTTATGCCAAGCATCACCAACTGCAAAACCGAAAATCTTAGCATATCCTCTAATGTCTGAATAGTCATCTCTGATTGACCGTCTATCTGAGGATGATATGTCGTACTGTACAGTAGTCTCGTACCCAAAACTTCCTGGAATACTATTCAAAACTTAGAAGTGAATTGAGAATCGCGATCTGAAACAATACTAACTGGAACGCCATAGTACTTTACCATCTTCGCCATGAACAACTCAGCTAATCGGCTTAAAGAATACTTTTCCCTCACAGGAACAAAATGCGCTAACTTAATAAGCCGATCAACCATCACCCAATTTCCATCATAGCCATTCAGTGTACAAGGAAGCTTGTACACGAAATCTATGGTAATATTTTCCCATTTCCATTGTGGAACGGGAAGCGGCTGCAATAATCCAAACGGCTTCTTCCTTTCAGCTTTGACTTGCTGACATACTTAGCAATTTCTCTTTTCATACTCGGACAAAAGTAAAACGATCGAATGGTATGATACATTTTAGTGCCTCCGGGACGCATCGCATAAGCTGAAATATGTGCTTCATCTAAGATATCTTTCTTTAACTCTACATTATCAGGTACGTACATCCTACTTTCTTACATAAGTATACCATCTGATTCTCTAATTCGGAGGTCTTTCATTTTCCCGTCATTCTGTAAATGAATAAGTTCCTGAGTTTCTTCATCATTAATCTGGGCCTCTAGTATACGATCAATCAAAATTGGTCTAACTTGGAAACTAACAAGTAAAGCATTTTCTCGATCATCTACCACAGAATTTCTCAACTCTAGCTGAACTCCATCGATCTCAACTCTACAAAAAGAGAAACACGGCTCGCATGGAAAGTGTTAACTCTGCCCCGAGGCTTCCTACTAAGAGCATCAGTTATCACATTTGCACGACCAGGGTGATACTCAATCGTGCAATCATAGTCACTTAGCAATTCTATCCATCTCCGTTGATGAAGATTCAAATCTTTCTGCGTAAACAGATACTGGAGATTCTTATGATCTGAGAAGATCCTGCATTTCTCATCGTAAAGGTAATGTCTCCAAATCTTCAAAGCAAATATAATGGCTGCCAACTCTAAATCATGTGTAGGGTAATTCATCTCGTAAGGCTTTAACTGACGTGAAGCATAAGCAATCACCCTACCATGCTGCATCAAAACGTAACCCAAGCCATTCAACGAAGCATCACTGTAAATCTCGAAGTTACCATCGTCATCAAGAAGAGATAAAACAAAGCATGAGTGAGGTAATACTTCAACTGCTAGAACTTTGTTCATAATTATCATCCCATTCAAATTTAACTTCCTTCCTGTTCAACCTCGTTAGTGGTAAAACCATAACTGAGAAGTCCTTAACAAATCGCCGATGGTAACCTGCTAACCAAGAAACATCCGTACCTCGGTGACGGTTCGTGGCTGTTCCCAATTCTTTACAGCTGTCATCTTCTGAGGGTCAACCTGAATACCATGATCTGAAACAACATGCCTTAAGAAAGCAACTTGATCTAACCAGAACTGGCACTTATTGAACTTAGCATACAATCTGTGTTCCCTCAGCTTCTTCAACACCAAAGTAAGATGTCGAACATGATCTTCTTTTGACTTGGAATACACCAGAATGTCATCAATGAAGACAATGACGAATATGTCCAAATACTACTGAAATACCTTATTCATCAATCCCACGAAAGCCACTAGAGTATTCGTCAATCCGAACGGCATAACAAGAACTCATAGTGACCATAACAAGTCCTAAAAGCAGTTTTAGGAATGTCGTCACTCCTGATCTTCAACTGATAGTAATCCGACCTCAAATCGATCTTAGAAAACAAGCAGGTACCTCGAAGTTGGTCAAAAGATCGTCTATATGCGTCGCCCGATTCAATTGCCTGTAATCAATAGACAATCTCTAGGTACCGTCTTTCTTTCGAGCAAACAAGACTGGGGTTCCCCAAGATGAAGTATTGGGCTGAATGAAACCTTTATCAACTAATTCCTACACTGAGTCTTCAATTCTCTTAATTCAGCCGAGCCATACGATAAGGAGTTAAGGAAATATGATCAGTATCTAAAAGTAAGTCAATAGCGAACTTCATGTCACGATCTGGCGACAATCCAGGCAAATGATCAGGAAGGACGTCAGAAAAATGTCTAATCACCTAAACATTCTCCACACTAACGGAATCATCATCATAGTACCTATGTGAGTCAAGTACTCATAACAACCTTTCTTTAATAACTTTTTGGTTCTGACTGCTAAAATGATTCCATGCCTGACTCCACCACACTATCAATCGAAGTAACCTCTGGTAATCCAAGACAATGGAAAGTAACTGATTCCCGTAGCAATCGATATCGGTACGATCATACTGCGACCAATCTGTGTCTAGAATAACATCGAAGTCCACTATATCTAACGGGATAAGATTCGCTGACATAACTATATCTTCCACCATCACTGGGCATGTTACTTGCTTAACGAATCCAATGAATAAGTTATTAATATTACGGTCTGCAGCCCGCAATACCGATAACTCATTGTTGTATCGATAAGTGAGTAATAATTCCTGAGGGTGTAATATTACCATCTTGCAGCGATATGTGGTTAACACGTCCTTGGCTTGTTATTGTCCTCTATCTCTATAGGCGTGAACTCCTCGTCCTTGAGAATTACGCCCATGTCCTGACCATAGGTATAATACCTATTACTACCTTTTCGACACACTCCAAAATGTCGATCGTTGCACCTACGACACTAGGGTGCATTTCCACTATTAGAATAACCCTACCTCTGGGATCTGGAACCTCCTGAAAACTTACCAACTCTTCTCTGACCAGTGGGATTAAAACCTCCACTATAAGAACTGATAGGAACATATTTATGTGACTTTATTAGTTTGTTTCCTTGCATTTACTTAATTAGTTTCATCTTATTAGAATGTTTTAAGCTATTTTCGTGTGTTTGTAGGTTCTGAATAACAAAGTTAGCAAAAAAGTGCATTTTGGTGCAATTTGGAGCTATTTTGGGGTGAAATGGATTACATGCATAGGGAGCATAAAAATGGATGGTTGTGATTCATTCTCACCAACAAAATGGATGGTGGTGATTCATTCTCACCAAGAAAATGGATGGTAGTGATTCATTCTCAAAGCCTACAAATATGCTTCTCCATCAAGGCCAAAAACCAATTCACATCTACAACACATTCCATAAACAACACAATTTCTGCCGTAAGTTTCCTTCTTCCTCCATCCATTTCCATCCACCTCTTTTCCTATCCATCCCCTACCACCCTTCCATACTCTCTCAACCTATCCAATCTCTGCCACATCCCCTAGACCATCCAAACACCACACCCACCTTGGTGCCGCATGTTTGCAAGAAATGAGGAGGACTTGGAGCTGTGCTAACCATTCAAGACGTTGGATTGTTGGAGCATTCTAGGTGTCTTCTACTTTTGTTTATCATGTTTAAATTCAATTATAGTTGTTTAATTGCAAATATGTGGAACTAAATTCGTTTTGGCTTGAGGTTGATTCAAAGCCATGAACATATTTGTAATATGAATTGATTACCTTCAGTTGTGATTTCATGAGTTGTGAATTCAATTTGCTTAACTGCTTGATTTATAACTTATTCTTGTATGTCGATTAAGGATGCATACTTAGTTTGCATGCATGAATTTGATGCTAGAATATAAGGGAGTTTCACCTAATCGTTATGAACTTATATTCACAAGTAGTGGAGGTTGCTAGTCACAATCGCGTTAAGTGAATTCTTGGCAAGAGTATCATGCTGTTCATAGTTACGAATGCCTCGTCAATACTTATATTTTTCACAAAGCTTAATGATCTTTGATTGTATCTCTATTGTGCTGTTCACGTAGGGGACTTTTGAAGAATGTTTTGAATTGTTGTATGTGCTTTTCCGTCCAATTCAATAACTTAAGGAAAACTTGAAGGTTAAAAAAGTGATGTTCACGGTTAATCTGGGGTGTTGAGATTCATGGTTTATTGAAAGAACAACTGAAAATTGGTTTGTATGCAAGTGTGTCCTGTGTGGAGAAGAACCCTCTAGCTAGTCCATCTATCCATCAATTCACTTAGTTTTATGTCTTTGTTTAGAATCTGCAAGTTATTTACTTTGTCTTTTAATTTTTGTCAAAAACCAATGCCCCATCTTTAAGTTATATTAATTTAGCTAGAATCTGTTTAGATTTGTGTTTAGTTAGTCTTTTGAGTTTATTTTCGTCCAAATCAGTCCCTAGTGTCTAATTTGGGTCAATTTGATTGTTTTGAGTTGATTTGAGTCAATCTAGTTTGTTTTGAGTCATTAAAGTTTAGTTAAGTGTCTTTAGCTTAGTTTTGTGTGTTTTGAGTCTTGTTTAGTGTTTTTAAGTCAGTTTAGAGTAGATTAGCAATCCCTCCTAATCCCCGGCCTAGAACGATCCCTACTTACATCTATACTATAATTATCAAAAAGAGGGTTTAATTTGTGAGTTGTTTTACATCGCATCAAGAACTAGAACTGGCTCCGCATTTCTTAAAATTCTGAGTCTGGCGAGATCTCTGAGACGATTGCCCTATATTTTTATCCTTATCCTTATTCAGAATACTATCTTTTTCTTCGTCTTCGCTATCACTGGCATGTTCTCAGAGTTCGCAATTCTCAACAACATCTCATAAAACTCCTGATAAGTGTCACAGCGACAAATGGTCGCCATCGAACGCCATTTCTTCTTAGCACCCAGCTTAAAGCGTCTAAGCATCTCAACTGAAATAGTAGCAGTTTCTAAATCATAACGAGACAAATTAGTAAACTTTCTTTAATACTCGTTAGAAGACAACTTCCCCTGTTTCAAATCTGTGAACTCTTGCTTCTTACGATCTAGATATGTTGGGATATGAATCTCTTATAGAATGACCGTTAAAAATTCTATCAGTCTGCAACCTCCTCGGGCTTCCACCAGTAAGTTTTCTGTTTCCACTAGGATGCCGATTCTGCGTCCAAAAGCCAAACAGTGGTCTCTATCCACTTATCATTGGAAAGGCTCCCCTGATTCTACATCAGTCTAAAATTCTTCTCAGCCTGATTGAGCCAATGCTCAACCCCCCCATAGCCTTCATTACCTCTAAAGGTAAGCAACTTTAGATTATACTCTGACTCTAAAGGAGTGCGCTGAGGAGCGAATTACAGACTGAATAACACTAACAATAGCTTCCCCTAACTGAGCTACGTCAAGGAACTAGGTTCATCTGAACGTTGTGGCTCTCTACGAGGCGGCATAGTTCTGACGGAAACACTAAGATGATTCAAACATTCACAAGCTATGCAGGACTGCCAAACCTATGCTCTGATACCAAACTGACACACCCCGACCTGAAAGTGGGGCGTGCTGGCCATCACATGAGCGTGACGTAACCATGTGCACAGTGCGAAAGCAAGATTGATTAGAAAGATACGAACCAACCAAAACCAAGCCACTAACAATCCAATAAAAGAGAGTGTGCTAGTGTGAGAGTTAAGGTGTTTTTACAAACCAAAGCATAAATGGTCTACGTGCAGTCAAGCAAAAAGTACTAAATAGAAATAACATCCGCAGGTGATCCTACATAAGGGAATTCTGTCAGAACGTCTGGGAGATCCTCGTATGCCACCAACGGACACAATTTAATACCTGGAGGAATGAAAAAACAAAGTTGAGTGGGTCAGTAAAACAAATCTTTTTCAAAACCATTCTTTTCTCAAAAGCTGTAACTCCTCTCCGTAAAACCTGTATAATTTCCCAGAAATAAAATATACTCATATACATATATATCTCAAAATCATGCTGGAAATATCTGTATGTATACCATGCCAAAGTATCATAACTAATATCTCAACTGTATGCTTATATCGTAAATCTGTGATGTGAATAAATATCTGATAATCATCTCAGCACTCGGTTGTATATATGGCTCATAATCATCTCATCATATCAACTCAGCCCTCGGCTGTATATTTTTATATATCTATATATATATATATATATATATATATATATATCCTGCACATAAATCAATACCACCTCTAGTGGTCTGCAACTCATCTCTGTATATAACATAATATGCTCTAGTGCTACAATCACGTGAATACTGTGCGAATGATTCGCGGGTCACCTACGAGTCGAACCCACCTATAGTGGTCTATACGACAGGACCGTGCACCTACTTGGATTCAAGGCGAACATGCGGTGCGGGAGGTGAACATCACGTGAAAGATTGTGCCCCTAACTTTAGGCAGGAGCACTACTATAAATGTGCAGGTGTATGAGCTCAAATCACATCATTTCATTCATTCGTATCACATCACATCATTTCATTCTCATCATAACTAATATAGAATCTTACCTGATACTTACCTGTGCGTCCACAGCACCATCACAATTATATGCAAGTACTAAGGCATAATCAAAATAAATAGATACTTGCATGGCATCTCAAATCATTTCATCGTTTAAATTCATTTTCTGGGAAAATAGCAACATATATAGGTATGTACAGAAAACAAACTGCCCATTCACTAATAGGTCACCGGGTCGTAGCCCCATGTCTAGACGCGCCGGCCACGCGCGGCACATGCCTGGCACGTGTGACAGGAGGGCTAACGGCGTCAGGAATATTCCTCGAAATATTTCGTTAACTTCTAATGGAAATCGTCCAAACTAACTGACAGCGTCAGAATATTCCGTCAGAATTGACTGAATAAACATTATTTAATGCACATAAACGAAACTTTAGAAATAACTTCTCATACATTGATCAATTTTTGCATTTGAATATAACAACGTGACCTACTCGACGTCACGAACACCCAGGAATTTTTAGAAAATTTTTTGGACCTCGCACGCGCCGCCACGCGACGGCCATGCGCGGCACGTGCCTGGCACGTGTGACGGGAGAGCTAATGGCATCAAGAATATTCCTCGGAATATTCCGTTAACTTCTAACGGAAATCGTCCAAACTAACTGACGGCGTTAGAATATTCCGTCAGAATTGACGGAATATTTCGT
Source organism: Crataegus laevigata (assembly GCA_963580275.1). Lineage (NCBI taxonomy): Eukaryota > Viridiplantae > Streptophyta > Magnoliopsida > Rosales > Rosaceae > Crataegus > Crataegus laevigata. Next base: position 2,581,450 of record OY756944.1, read on the forward strand.
CACCTTCAACCTTCAGCTCTAGTGACCGTCGCCGACGCCGGAAACTACGTAATTTTTCAAAACTTGTTTTCTCACTCGATTTTCATCCATTTTTCACGAAATTGGTACCAAAATGAAGCTAATGACATGTAGAATCACGTTATATAAGTTTCAAGGCTTAAAATTCACTAGATTTTCTCTGAGGAAGTTCGATAGTTTGGCTTACCTAGAAACACTTAGATCTCGGCCCTCCGACGTCCAAATTTGTCAAACGAACGTCTCCGAGCTTCGTAGAGACGTCAAGAAGCTTCCTATAAGCTTAGAATTCCCTAAAAATCACGTATATGAAAATGCATGAATAGTAGTATTCTCGGAGGTAAGTTGTCACACCCCAAATTCGAAAATAAGGTTGATAATCGAATTAGGGCATGAATAAAAATCTTAGTAAAACAAAAACAACTTAATTTTTTTATTTATAATACAACAGAAATATGAGGGAACCAAAGCCATCTAAAAGTTCTTCTAGCTCTGTTTAGTTAATACATCAAGAGTTTAAAGAGTCCTGCTCTTACAACACACTCTTAAGATACTAAAACACCTTATACCAAGTACAACAAGGAGCCAACACACATATAATATGGCTAATCATTTAGAGACAAGTCATCATCTTGTTCCTCAATACTGGTACCTGCAATAGCTAATAGGGAGTGAGCATTTCATGCCCAGTAGGAACCATGTACCCTTCAAGTTCATTTATCACAGTTAATCAAAGTGCCATGCATCCAACAATACGGTAAAATACAAATGATATGACAAAGAATGACTTATGAACTCACTCCCTTCTAATCCCGTTAACCTATACTTATGGCATCCAAACCCGCACGTCCCATACCATGCTTATACCGCTTGGTTCCGAACACCATAAAATATAAGTTAACTTCCCATTCCTCCCTTAACCCCGAATTTTATTAGTAGTTTCAGTTTCATTAACATGGGCCCTTCCCCTGACACCCATCTATACGTTCAAGCCCTTCACCCAACACTTGAACATATATAAGTTTTCAATACTTTGTTTAACCAGCCTTACACACCCCAACACAAGACTCTGTAACATGTAATGCAACCTGAGCATTTTAATTTCATAGCCACAATTGTAAACTTCAACATGATCAATCCAACAACTTTACATAAGTCAACCATTCATTAAAACATAATGACAATTAATTTGATATTTATATATATACTATATATACACAATATACCGAAGAGAAAACTATCAAACCACAACACAGCTATAACCATCAAAATAATTCAATCTCATCCAAGCATTTCATTACTACTATATTAATTATAAATAATAATATCACAAAGATTAAACATGATATAGATCCATCAGGAAATAGAGTCCCTACCTCAAGTCCAGCTAACTAGAATACCTCTCTAAGCCTCCGAAAAGTCCGGAGTCACTCCCAGGCCTAAAATCACATAAATAATAATAAAAGTTAGCATACAACTCAAATGAAAATTCAATTCCAGCCTATCAAAAGTTTACCCAAAAATGCCAATGTCACAACCTTCTAAAGAACCAAGCTTAAGTCCCCATATTGTGACCTCATTTTCATCCCTCAAAACACCATGGAAAAGGATGAAATTACTTGGATTAATAAGCTTAACAACCTAGCTTCTAATCTAATAAGAGTTTTCTCAAAACGGATTGAAGAGAAGAAAAATAATCAAGCTCCAAAGTTGAGTTTACAACCAGTTTTTCTGCAGAAAATCTGCAGATTTCCAGATCTTTTCCACATTTTCAAATCATATTTTTCCATAAAAGATCTCAACCAAAATCGATGAAATAAACTGGGCTTTGTTGCTTAACATGTCTAATTTCAAATAGATTAGAAGATTTTTATTTTTATTTTTAAAAGGTGCAATGGATTGAGAGAAAACAAGAGACAAAGTGAGGCTCACGAACTGCAGTTTTCTAGAATTCAAGGTTGCAGTGGTAAGGAAATAGAAAATTAACTAACTTGATCTAACCTTTGGTACCAATTTCAGAACACACTAGGCACCTTCACAGCTCCCCTCTTCTTCTTCGGTGAGAGTTAGAAATACTCCCTTTAATCCCATCATTGCATCTGTATTTTAGGATGCTTACTCACTTCCCCTAGACTACCCACATCACCCCCAACCTCATCTAGACTACCCACATCACCCCCAAAAATTTATGAAGATCAGATTCTCTTGGCTTCCCACCGTGTGATGGTTGGGAAGAAGAGGAAAAGTTTAGGATGTCTACACGTTAGCTCATCCTTTGTCTGTTTTGTCATACTATTTTATTTATTTAAAAGCTAAAATAATTTTACTATTATCATACATATATATATATATATATATATATATATACATACATATATATATATATATATAAACTTTCTAAGTGTTACATAAGTGGTTCGACGTGAAAACGATATTATTCTTACCTGAAATTTGTATGGATGAACTCATATCGACGAGATGAAGACGATGGTGCTATTGTTTTCCTCGATCTGTTAAGTTTAAGGGTTCTTTGGGTGTGTCCGTACATGAGGAGAAGAGAAAGTAAGAGTTCGAGAGATAGAGAGAGATACGGGAGAGAGAGAAAGAGTGTATGTGGTCCAACATCAACCACCAATCACAACCAAATATTCCTTAGTTCCCACTTGGTCCCAAAAGTGTAGAAATTAACACAATTGGACCAATAACTTAGAATACGTACTCCATGTTTGAGGATAAATTTGTCAATTCACAACATCGATATGAAAAGTCCGGGACGGGCTGTCACAATTATCTCCAGTATCTTATTTATAATAAGGTATAATTATTATCTCCGATACCTTATTTTTAATAAGGTACCGTGGAATCTCCCTTTATTTTGAGAAAATGAATTAGCTAACTATCTTAATCTACTAAAATTAAATATTATTACGTCATTTTTATGTAACTTTGAACCGTGACTGCAATTGACAATATTCATATGTATTTATAAACTTTCTAAACTCCAAAATTTTGCAACTTTAAATTTATAAATTAGTGTCCAATATGAGAGCAAGTTAAGAAAAAAATGATAAGAACTCAGAAAGAACTATTTATCCATAATGGTCTTTTGCCACGCGCATGAGCGCGAGTGTGACAATTTATTCTTTTGTATGTTATATTATACTTGTAATTTTTATTATGTTTTTTTTTTTATACAAGCGATTGTTAACGTAATGTCAACAATAGTAGTTATAGGATTCTTAATTAAATCCTAATATTGAGGCATTCTTATAATATAACTGAGGTACGTGTTAGTGTTGGCTGATATTCTTGAATACTTGTCCAGTTGTCGTGTTTCTTTGAAATTAGCATTAGTTGCATTTCTCCCTTGAGTTCATTTTTGTATACCACTTCATTATTTGTTACAGGATGAGTTTTACTTAATTTACCCGCTTTACGAATCTCAAAAATCAGTTTCATTCAATGACATATAATGTTATTTCAATTATATATTCAATGATATATAATGTGATTCAATAGAATATAATTTGGTGACGATGATAAGTTCTTCAAAGTAATGATTATAATTTAATCTAATAGTCATATGATTTTTAAGAGAAAATCTCAAAAATAAAAAGTTAGATCGTTGAAATACATTATTAAGTGAGCGTTGAAATTTTAATTATTGGTCAACATTTATTTCACCAAAATTTTTTTGTCTACAATGTCCAAGGGATGGTGGATGGTTGTATAATAGTTCAAAGGGTGATTTGTTGAAGATGAGGGGTGAAGGTAAACGGTTGATGAGATAGACGGCAGTGAGTACGCAATCGCCCCAAAAGATGAGGGGTATGTTGGATTGAAAGCGTAAAGCACGAGCCACCGTAAGAATATGACGATGTTTGCGTTCAACGACCCCATTTTGTTGGAGAGTGTAAACACAAGTACGTTGAATTTCAATGCCGCTAAATTGAAAATAATCCCTCATAGAGAGGAATTCAGACCCATTGTCTACTCTAACAGTTTTAACTATAGCATGGAATTGAGTGTGAGCAAAAGTGATCAAAGACTTTAAGAGATTTTGTGTCTCAGATTTTTTAGACATTAAAAACACCCAAGTACAACAACTAAAATCATCCACAATTGTAAGGAAAAAAGGAGCCCCATAGTTAGTGGGAATTATGTAAGGACCTCATATGTCGCAATATAATAAAACAAATGGTGTATAAGTTGATATTAAACTTAAAGAAAATGGAAGTCTGGTCTGTTTGGCTAAAAGACAAACACTACAATTATTGTCAAGGGAAATAGCATTAGAAAGTAACAAAGAATAAGCTAATTTAAGACGAGAAGGGGATGGATGTCCGAGTCGTTGGTGTCATAAATTGGAAGGATGAGAGACTTGATGAAAGGCAGGTGTCCAGTGGATAGGCGACATGTAGTAAAGACCACCACACATCTTACTCGAACCAATTATCTTCCATGAAGCCAAGTTCTGCAAAACACAAAATGTGGGAAACAAAATGGCACAGCAATTGAGAAAGTCAGTGACTTTGCTAGTGAACATGAGATTGAGATTAAAAGATGGAACACACAAGACATCGGCTAAAGTTATATCAGAATTAAATGGTATTGTACTAGTGCAATTCATTGGGATTGAAGAACCACTGGGCAAATTAACAACGGGTATAGACGGAGGTTTGGTGTTAGTAAATAAAGTGGAATCTAAAACAATATGATTTGTAGCTCCGCTATCTAGGATCCATGGCTTAGTAAACACAGAATTAATATAAGTAACAGAAAAAGAATTTGGACCTGCGGCATTTGCATAAGTGCTCCCATTACCAGAAGAGAGCAAAGAGAGAGCATGAGTTAATTGTTGAATTTGATCTGCAGAGAGTGCACTCAACAGATTGGAAGCTGCAGAATGATGTGTTGGCTGTGGCATGGATGACCTTAAGGGCCTAAAGTTGTTTCCTCTGCATGGACATCATGACTGGAAGAAAAGATTCCTTGAAGTCGTTGCTTTCAACCAGTTTTGTTGCCATGACCTCCATTGGGATTAGGCACCCATATTCCATTCTTAATTTTGCACCTGTTCTCTGTATGTCTTCTTTTGTCACAAAAGTTGCAATGGTATTTTAGAGTACGGCAATTGTCAATGGTGTGTCCTTCGCGGTTACAATGATCGCACCACTGGTTAGAACGAGTTTGCGCCGCAGCAGCAAGAGAAAAATTGTCGGATGGAAATTGGTTGCATTGTTCCAACGACAACTGGCGTTGTTGTTCATGATTGCTGACCAATGAATAAGCTTTATGAATATTGGGCAATGGTGTCATCATGAGAATGCTGGTGCGAACGGTGTGAGGAACATCGTTGAGGCCCATAAGAAATTGCATAAGTCGGTATATTTCTCGCTACTTATGATGTTTATCCATCAGGTTGCAGATGATGGAGTCTTCATATGCATCGAGTTGAGTCCAGATATGCTTGAGTTTTGTAAAGTACGCGGAGACCGTCATAGAGCCTTGGGATAAATAAGCAATCTGTTTCTGGATTTGGTAAATTGTTGGTGTGTTTTGCTGTGATAATTGATGCTTGAAATCCTCCCAAATCTTGTATGCAAATTGGGCATGGACAACTCCTCTAGAGAGATGAGACTGTACCGAATTCAAAATCCATGATAGTATTATGTTGTTGCATTGTGCCCATAGGGCATAGTCACCTGGTTTTTCGTCTTCTGAAATGGGGTTTGATGGATCCATCAATGAACCCAATTTTATTTTTGGCTCGTAGGGCATGAAGCATAGATTTGCTCTGGGAGGAATAATTAGTGTCATTCAGTTTTTCAGAAACAAACACATGGCCAGGGTGATCTGAAGGATGAATATTGTCACAGTCCATCCCGAATTATTTTAGCGACAATGTGAAATGTTGAATTTGCCATTGGACGTTGAGATGTGTTGTGTGTGGCATGTTAGTGAAGTGGACCAATTAGTATTTTTCCTAAGTGTTTGGAACCATTTAGGACTTCAACTTTTGTTGGATTTTGGTTGGTGCCAACTAGGACCACACACACACACACCCAAACACCCTGTTGACTCATTTTCTCTCTTAATCCTCGGGTTTCATCCATTGTCCATACAACTAGTACGGTCAACTCCCAAACCCCTTCGAATCTTCACATATCGACCTTTTGGAAGTCATATTTGAGTTCCTTGCAAGCTCAGGAGTCGATTGGTGGTGGTGGTGGTTGGACGTGAAATCTTCGTTTTGTCGAGAACCTGAGATCCCAGATTTGAGGTACTGTTCATGCATTCATAAATGTGGAGGTTTTAGAAGATTCTAAATTTATAGAGAGCTTTAGAACACTCTCACAAAGCTCGGAGAAGAAAGTTGAGGCGTTTTGGACGTCAGAAAGCTCGAGTTTCAAGTTTGGCCAGTTTTCTGACGAGATCCCGTTGGTTTTAGGCTCCAAAATAGGTAAGATCGCGTTGGCCAGTTTTCTGAGGGCTTCAATTTGGTATAAAATGTGTGAATTTTGGTTGAAAAATGAGTGAGATGTGACGAGTTGATGTTTTCCCAGTTTCTGGTGAAGGCGACGGAGTCCGGCGACTCGCCAAAGAAGAAAGGAGAATATTCTGTTAATTTAAACAGAATATTCATAACGGCAGCTAACGGCGTCATGTAAAACTAACGGCATATTCTAGTTTTAACAGAATATTCCATAACTGCCGTTAACTATTACCATCAGTGTGCCAGGCACGTGGCTGCGCGTGGGGGTACGTCTGGCCGTGCCTTGGCCGAAGCGTGCCGGCCCGTGAGACCTCGAAAAATTATTTTAAAATTTTGGGGATATTTCTGAGGTTGTGTAGATCACATTGGTATATTCAAATATCAAAATTGAGCTATGAATGAGAAGTTAATTGTGAATCTCGTTTATGTGCTCTAAATAACGTTTATTTAGTTATTTCGCATATAGGTGAGACTTATCCCAAGGACGAGCGCCAACAATCGAGGCTCGGGGGCTACAATCCTTCAACTTATCAATGAGTGGGCCTTTAGTTTTCCGTATATACCTATATACTTGCTATTTTTTTCCAAAAATCATTTTTAAATGGAAGTATGTTTAAAATGCCAGGTGAGTTATAATTGGTTGATGTGAATTTATGATTATGATGTGATACATTGAGAGCTCATAAACCTACACCCCAGTGTTAGTGCTTCTGCCCAGAGTTAGGGCACAATCCTTCACGTGATGTTCACCTCCCGCACCATATGCTCACCTTGAATCCAAGTTAGGTGCACAAGCTTGTCGTACAGACCACGATATGTGGTTCCGACTCGTAGGTGACCTGCGATTATTCGCACAGTCTTTACGTGATCATAGAACTTGAGCATACTTATTTTACACCTAGTCTGGTCGTACAGACCATTATACGTGGTTCTGACCCGTGTGCTTGAATGTTTGATATGATTGAGGTTGATTATGAGTTATAGACTCAGCCGAGGGCTGATTTGATATCTGGTATTCATATTTGTTCATTGAGTTACTTTGGCATGGCATACATTTGATTATCCATTGCTGAGTATAGTTTTGAGATATATGAGTATATGCTTTATTTTCTGGGAAATTATACAGGTTTTACGGCGAGGGGTTAGAACTTTTAAGAAATGAAATGATTTTGAAAAACTTTGTTTTTGCCCACTCATACTTTCTGTTTTGCGGCCCTCCAGGTATTAGGTGAGAGTTTCATTGGTGGCTCACAAGGATATTCGGAGGTTCTGACATATTTCATAAATGTACGATCACCTTTGGGTGTTGTATAATTAGTACTTATCTTGTTGGACTGCACTTAGGCTACTTATGCTATGGTTGTGTATTTCACACTTAATCCTCGCACTAGCACGTTATCTTAGTTAGGACTGCTAGTTGCTTGGTTTTAATTTGTTCGTATTTCTCTTATTTAATCTTGCTTCCGCATTGTGCACATGGTTACGTCACGCTCACGTGACGGCCAACATGTCCTGACTTAGGTCGGGGTGTGTCAAACATAGTATGGATTTTATAATTCCATACTAGGGTTGCTAGAATTGTTTTTGTTGGGAATGGATGTTTGATTGTCTGTCATGGTGTTTGGATTTTGCTAGGGTTTGATGAAATGGATCGAAGAGCCTTTGATGATACCAAAATAAGAAAGAGCTAGGTAGTTACTGGGATTGATATATGGAAGAATATATGAAGGAATGATATGGCTGAATGCTTTTCTGTACATTGAACAGAGGCTAGGTAGCCCATATATATACAAATACAAGAGGTAAAGTCAAACCATGATCTAATCCTATAATGTCGTGGTCTGCACAATACAAGGAATAGCCTTTCCTAGTTTAGACAAATACAATATTATATATTAATTACAATATATTCTTAATAAATATACTGCCCAAATAAAACTCTCCCAACCCAAGCTTGCTTCCCAAGAAACTAGATAATCCAACTCTATTTAGGAAAACTTAAGCTATTTAATCATATTTTTTGTAAGATGATCATTGATATTTTGATATGGAGAACAACCGACTAATATTTTGATAAATTTGTCTCAGTTTGAATGAAGTACTAATTTTCATTCCACTACAATTAATCAAAAGATTTGTTGGATTATTTTCTTTTTCTTTAAATTTGTTTGAAACTGTAGGATATTTCTACTTTCCTTGAAAATTGTGGTTTCTTGATTTCTTATGTATACTTTTCTCATAATAACGAGGTTACAATAGGAATGCAAATTATGGATAGAATTGGAAATCACGTTAATCAAATAAGATTAAGAATATTACAAAAATGGCTCGGAGTGCCCTAAGCATTAATCATTTGTTTTTTGCGGATGATAGTTTTCTGTTTGCGATGGATACTTTGGGTGAGTGCATGAGTATTAAGCTTGCGTTGGATGCGTATGAAATTGCTTCGGGGCAGGCAATAAACTTGGAAAAGAGTTGCATCTCGTTTAGTGCTAATCTTACACAATATGATCAACAGCTGCTGGCTAATTGTCTTGATATGAGGCGTGTGGCTTTTCATGATAAATATCTTGGCTTACCTATGCTTGTTAGGAAATCAAGGAAAGCGACATTTTCTTATGTGAAAGATCAACTTTGGAAAAAACTGCAAAGTTGGCGTGGTGGACTATTGAGTGGGGCCGGTCAAGAGTTGTTGGTCAAAATTGTGGCCCAAGCTTTGCCAATGTATTCCATGCAGTGTTTCCTTCTTCCCAAGTTTTTCTATGAAGAATTAAATGTTATGATTGTCAAGTACTGGTGGAGTGGAGATCTGGGGAAGAGAAAGATTCATTGGCTTAATTGGCGTCAACTTTGCAAGCCTAAAAAATGAAGAAGGGCTGGGTTTTCGAGATCTTTATGCTTTCAATCTTGCCCTTTTGGCTAAACAAGCTTGGTGTTTTATGCAACACCTGGATTCTTTGGTGTTCAAGGTGTTTCAAGCTCGTTATTTCCCAATGACAACTTTCTTTATGCTCGTGTTAAGACTAATAGTTCGTATGTTTGGCGGAGTATCGTGGAGGCTAGAAGTGTGATTTTAAAAGGTGGTCGTTGGCAGGTGGGGGATGGGTCGTCTATTAAGATTTGGCGACATAACTGGCTCCCTAGGGATAATTTCTTTCGGGTCTTGAGTCCTATACCGCATGGCTGGGATAAGGAGGCTACGGTGAATAGCCTATTTCTTGCAAGTTCGCTACAATGGAATGTAGTTTTGGTACAAGCTTTATTTTCTCAAGAAGAAGCGAATGTTATTTTGAGTATCCTGTTGAGTTTTCGGTCAACCTAGGATCATAGAATCTGGCATTATGAAATGAATGGTAAGTTCACAATCCGTAGTACATATTATGTGGCTAAGGCTCTGGTTTCTGCCCCAAGAGTGGAGCCTAATGGATCTGATTTTCTACCTGATGATGGATGTAGCATAGTGTTGAGGAAGATTTGGCATGCATGTGTGCCAGGGAAGGTCAGAATCTGTGCTTCAAGAGCATGCATGAATGCCCTACCCACGCGGGATAATCTTGTTAGGCGACGGGTGGTGGTGGAGAATGTTTGCAGTAGCTGTGGGGTTAATGGTGAATCTATTGAGCATGTGTTAAGAGATTGTAGTTTGGTTAAAACCGTTTGGTTTGAAGGTCTGGGATTAGGGTTGAAGTTGCCCACCATACTCAACCTATTAGTTGGCTATGTTCTGTTGTGTTGTATTCCTCTTTGATAGTTTTCGATCTTTGTTTGATGCTCCTATGGCGATTATGGAAGAATCGTAATGATTTGATTTGGCAAAGAAAGCAAGTAAGGGCGCAGGACCTAGTGATTGAAGCTAAAGGTTGGTTGCATGATTATCACCAGTGGCATAAAAGAAGTACGTCCAAGCCTACTAATCATCCGCAACGGTGGCTCAAACCGGACGTTGGTTGGGTAAAGTGTAATTTCGATGGCGCTTGGATTAAGCGAGGGTCGAGAGGTGGTTTCGGTGTCATTTTGCGAGATCACCAGGGGAACTTTATAGCTGCAGCTGCGAGTTTGATTAGTCTAACTGGTTATGCTTTCCATGCAGAGCTATTTGCTGCTAAGCAAGCCTTGTTGTTGGCTCAATTATTTTGTTCAACGGATGCACAAATGGTGTTCAAAGGTGATGCTAGCACGGTTTTGGCTGCCATGCAGAAGCAGGAGGAGGACTGTTCAGTTCTCAGGCCTATTATTAATGATTTGAGGTTTCTACTTCAGTCTTTCCCTCAGGTGAGATTAAATTATGTGCCAAGGGGTGGTAATGCTGTTGCTCATAGGCTGGCTCGACTTAGTGTTGGTGGTACTCAGCAATTTCTGTGGTTTGAGGATCCCCCTGATTTCCTTAGGGATATTTTACTTGACGAAAGTTTGTAACTTAGTTTGTGGTTGTTTTGGCATGTGAGGATAGGTTTTCTAGTAGTGCGGGACGCTATTTTCCTTCGTCTGGGTTTAAAGTCCCGGCAAGGTTTTTATCGAGGCCCTTTATGCACACTATCCTTAGTATGTTCGTGTTTCCTGGTTGCAATAAAGATCGTTCTCTTTCAAAAAAAAGAATATTACAAAAATAATTAAGGAGTGCATATGGATTGTTTAGTTGGTCAAGAGCATTTGCCCTTGCGCCCGGCATCCCATGTTCAAATTACCCTCCTCTTAGTTTTATGTAAATTATCCTGGGCGTCCCTATGTTCATACTTCTGTCTTCTTTTTAGGCACACAAGTATATAGACAAGTCTGCAAGGGAACTCCCTAAACAACACAACAATTGTTTCATGTTATATTCATGTGTGTGTGTGTGTGTGTGTGTGTGTGTGTGTGTGTGTGATACCATATTAATATTTTTAGGAAGGTGACTGTTCTTGCGATTTTTCTGTTCAATAGTTATATTAGTTGGTCCGAACGATTGCAAAACAATTCATATCCTCCAAATTGAAAGACAACATTCATATGTAGTCTTCTTTGATAAACGTAAAATATAGCGATATAACTAGTCCAATCTAGTCCGAACTTATCCTCCATATCAAACACGGCCTTTAATTATGTAATATTTAATTTACGGCAAGCAACATGAGATTGAAAAATGTGAATATCCAATCAATATCTTATTCAATGAGGCCATAAAATGCGTGAACTTAATACATATACACATACTGCTTCGAAAATAATAGAGGAAGCTAAGCTAAAGAACTTCATTACGTGTTAATAAATCAATCTAACAAGTGTTATTGGAAATTATCATCTCAAACTCTCTCATGGTTTTGAAAGGATCGTCAATGTCGACATTCCTTTCCATCTCAATGAGGGCAAGCCGAGCGGCTTCTCTGTCTCTTTGGCGATTCTTCTTTATTAATTCATTGGCTCTGGCAAGTTCAGCGGCTCTATACTTCTCAATCACGACAGCGGGGGTTTCAGGGCGTTGAGCTTTAAGAATGGTGAACCGAGATTTCAACATGGCCACCCGAGCCACCTCGGATGTTGTGGTGCCATGCTCATGATGATCACAAAGAGGAAGAGGAGGCAGCGCTGTCACCGGTGACTCACAGCTCAAGTAGCCACCCGATTTATCCGATGAAATCTCACAAGTCACTGGGAGAGGAATGGACAGCCTCTTCTGCTTCTTTGCCCTATTCGTTTCCTGGCCCATAATCTCAACTCTCTCGCGAGCGTCCACGGGTATAGCGGAGCGTTTCTTTGAGTTATTCAAAGAAGCTACCCGCGGGGATTTGGGCTTGGAGACCAGTTTCATCGAACGGGAAGAGGAGGAATCATTAGCAGCCTTCTTGAAAGCATTCAGATTGCGAGTGGTTTCTACTGCAGGTTTGTGCTGATCAGATGAGAGGATTTCGTCAAGCCACTTTCTAGTTTTACAAGAGTATTTCATGGTTGGTGACAAAAAATTCAAGAGCGAACGAAGAAGGAAAGCGCAGTGCGGACGAGTAAAGGTAGAGGGAGTGAATGCCTAAATGGTGCGGAGTGAGAAATAGAAACCCTAGCTAACCGCTAATATATATAAGTTATAACATGTGGTCTCCTGCCCAAATAAAACTCTCCCAAGCCAACCTTGCTTCCCAAGAAACTAGATAATCCAACTCTGTTTGGGAAAACTAACGCTATTTAATCATATTTTTTGTAAGATGTTCATTGATATTTTGATATGGAGAACAACGGACTAATATTTTGATATATTTGTCTCAGTTTGAGTGAAGTACTAATTTTCATTCCATTACAATTAATCACAAGATTTGTTGGATTATTTTCTTTTTCTTTAAATTTGTTTGAAACTGTACGATATTTCTATTTTCCTTGAAAATTGTGGTTTCTTGATTTCTCATGTATACTTTTCTCATAAAACTCTCCCAAGCCAACTTTGCTTACCAAGAAACTAGGTAATCCAACTCTGTTTGGGAAAACTAATGCTGTTTAATCATATTTTAGTAAGATGTTCATTGATATGGAGAACAACCGATTAATATTTTATATATTTGTCTTATATAATATATTAAACTATGATTTTTTTTTTTTTGTTAGTTATGATGGAAATCACATTAATTAAATAAGATTAAGAATATTACAAAAATAATTCAGATGTGCAAGTTGAGTTATAATTCAGTTGATTAAGAATATTTGCACTTGCATCTTAAGTCAAGTGCTAGACTCCCCCTCCCCAGAGTTTAATGTAGATTAATCTATCGTTTGTCAAAAAAATAATCAAAAAGTGTTGAATGACTATTTGAGAGTGCCCATAACAACCCGACTTTTTCTAAAGGAATCAGCTGGTGGCTTTACTACGACAATCCACCATTCCGAAAGTCGGAAAAACTCATAAAGGCCTTTCAGCCTCCTCCTGGCCACCATCAATTTTCAATATACAAATATTTGGTTTGTGATTAATTAATGAAGAAGTTATTTTAATGCAAATTAATAAGGAGACTAGTTAATCCATTCAAAATATGTCATTTCATTATTTTATTCATATGAACTAAACTGATTTGTTTTGAAATCCTAATTAGGAAGAGGCAATTTGTCCGTATTTTGAGTGATCCACCAAATCATGCATGTATGTCCTTTATATATGGAAATTACAATCGAGTATGATATAACACAAACGTGCATAGAATATCATGTCGAAAAAACATGGGAAGAAAAAAAATTAAAAAGAGAACAGTTAAGATATGAGCTACCCTCTCATGCTTTTCTTATAAGTGAAGAAAAGTTCGCATCAAAATTTAAAATCTAAACATTCTTGGTATCAAACTAGTAGTAAAAAAATGTTCTATTAGAGAAGTAATATCACTTGTTTATGCGACACCACTAATCTTTATAATGAATCTTTTCTCTTTATTCTAATTGATAATCACCAATCTTTAAATTTGATATCACAATGGTGGATAAATGAACACGATTTAAATGATGTAATCTCGAACCGGAACATAAAATACAAAGTGACTGGCTAACTGCTAGTAGTATTCAAACATTCATTCATTTTTCTGTTTTTAATACAAGCGATTGTTAATGTAATGTCTGTTGTGGACTATTTTTATCTGACAGAGAGAGAGAGGCTGGCGGTAGAGAAGAGAGAAAAGAGAGATGTGTATTTCTAGAATTGTAGGGAAATTGTGTGTGTTTTCCTCCTACCTTGTACCCTTATTTATAATAATAATAAGATAAGGATATTCCTTGATCTCCAAGGAATATGAGATAAAATAGGTAAAGATAAACCATAATCAAATCTTATCTAGGATTTACACAATCACACTTAAACTAGGAATGTTTACAACACTCCCCCTTGAGTGTGTAAATACTCAAGGTAGATTTAGCATCATGCAGAAGTTGATGAAGTCGACTTGTCAGTGCTGATTCCAAGGAACAACGGTTATTCTCAATAAGGTTGGAATTTGCATAAGTAAGTAAGTCTCACAAAAAACCCTAAGGCCATGGAAAAAACTCGAGTAGGGACAAAATCCATAGTCTAAGGAAAAATGCGTGAGAAAAGCAAAGTCAAAGAAACGTCTACAGGACGTCATCAGGGATATGATCAGCCCAAGGTGGGTGCCTCATTAAAACCTAGTTAGGTAGCAAAAACCCAATGGAAAAAATGCTCCTAATCGTAGGGAAAAAGAGTACATTAAGATCAAGCAAGTATCTACAGGATACTCCCCCTGAGTTTGACATAATTCCAAAAGAAATAGCAAAATTACAATTCAGAAAGTTTACGCATACCAATTCCATGAAGAAGCTTCTGAAACATCGCCTTCGGCAGTGATTTGGTGAAGAGGTCGGCCAGATTGTCCTGTGAACGGATTTGTGTGACTTCAATCTTCTGATGCTCTTGTTATTGATGTGAAAAGAAAAACTTTGGCGCAATGTGCTTGGTGTTGTCTCCTTTGATGTAACCCTTCTTAAGCTGTTCAATGCATGTTGCGTTGTCTTCAAAGATTGTTGTCGGGACATCAACGCCGGGATGAAGATCGCAAGAGCTTCGAATATGGCCCACTACTGATCTTAACCAAAAACATTCTCGAGTTGCTTCATGTAAGGCGAGAATTTCAGCATGGTTAGACGAAGTGGCAACTAAGGTCTGTTTCGTTGACCTTCAAGATATTGCGGTGCCTCCAACAGTAAAGACATAACTCGTTTGAGAACGCTCCTTGTGCGGATCAGATAGGTATCCAGCGCCGGCATAACCAACAAGGCGAGAATCAACTCGAGAAGCATAAAGTGTAGCATCATTTGAGGATTCGTAGGGATAGAACAAGCCCAGATCTGTAGTACTCTTAAGGTAGCGGAAGATGTCTTTCATGCTAGTCCAGTGCCTGCGTGTAGGTGCATTATTGTATTTTGCCAAAAGATTAACAATGAAGGAGATGTCGGGTCTAGTGCATTGAGCTAAGTACAATAAAGCGCCTATTGCACTTAGATAAGGAACTTCAGGCTCCAAAATCTCTTCATCATCCTCCTTCGGATGGAAGGGATCTCGTTTTGCATCTAGCATACGAACGACCATAGGAGTACTCAAAGACTTCGCTTTATCCTCATTAAAACGGCGCAACACCTTCTGGGTATAGTTTGATTGATGTACTAGGATTCCATCTGAACAATGCTCTATCTCGAGACCGAGACAGTATCAAGTCTTACCTAGATCTTTCATCTCAAATTCTGACTTCAGGTGCGAAGCAGTCATCGCGAGCTCTTCAGAAGTTCCAATGAGATTCATGTCATCGACATATACTGCAACAATCACAAATCCAGAATGTGACTTCTTAATGAACACACAAGGGCATAATTCGTTGTTCACATATCCCTGACTAGTCAAATACTCACTCAGATGGTTATACCACATTCTTCCGGATTACTTCAAACCGTAGAGTGAATGCCTCAGCCGAATTGAGAGCATGTTCCGGGGTTTGGAAATATTTGAACCAGTCAATGTAAGTCCTTCGCGAACTTTCATATAAATTTTCGTATCAAGATCCCCATAGAGATACGCGGTTACTACGTCCATCAACTGCATATCCAATTTTTCGGAAACTACCAAACTGATAAGGTAGCGAAAAGTAATCACATCCATAACGGGTGAATAAGTTTCGTCATAGTCAATCCCGGGGTGTTGTGAGAAGCCTTGCGCAACAAGACGAGCTTTGTAAAGCACAATTTCGTTCTTCTCATTACGCTTTCGAACGAAAATCCCCTTGTAGCCAACGGGCTTCACATGTGGAGGAGTAGGGACTACAGGTCCAAACACCTTACGTTTCGCAAGTGAATCGAGTTCGACTTGGATTGCTTGTTTCCAGTTTGACCAATCAGTGCTACGTCGACATTCATCAACGGAACGCGGTTCAATGTCATCGCTCAACATAATCTTAGTAGCTACTGCAAATGTTAATGCATCGTCGACAATCATCTCATTTCTATGCCACACATCATCTAAGCTAGCATAATAGACCGAAATCTCACGATTCTCAAGAGGAGGATTCGTCTCTTCATGGATGCTTCCGTAATCTAGAATTTCCTCATGAGTTGGGTAGAATGAGTAAGCGATAGTCGGATTCACGGTAGGCTCTTCAGAACCTTGTGCTATGGTTTTCCTCTTCTGGGGGTGTGAATCCTTTGAACCAAGAGGTCTGCCAGGCTTTTGTGTAGGGTCAGATGATTGGCTAGCCGCTAATGTACGTGGATCACCATAATTAGCGTCCCAGGGTTCCAGAAGGGCAGTCTGTCGTACATTTGGTACATCTATCTTTACAGGCGTATTTGCAGCTGGAATGTGTGATCTTGTCACGCGCGCTAGATCGGTGAAAGCATCTGGCATGCTCTAAGTATGCTCTGAAGATCTAATATGCGCTGCACTTCAGTTTCAGACTGAGCAGTGCGGGGATCTAAGTGAGACAAAGTGGGAGTCGTCCACGATAATTCGCCTCGTTCTTCAAGAACGTTCTTATCTCCCCCTAACGACGGGAAGACTGTCTCATAGAAGTGACAATCTGCAAAACAAGTGGTAAACAGATCGCCTGTCAAAGGTTCTAAGTAACGAATAATCGAAGGAGAATCATATCCGACATAGATTCCCATCATTCGTTGAGGCCTCATTTTTGTACGTAAGGACGGCGAGATCGGCACATATACCGCACAACCAAAAACACGCAGATGCGATATGTCGGGTTCATAACCGATAACCAACTGAAGGGCACTAAATGGTTGTGTCACAACAGGCCTCAGGCAGACCAACTTTGTTGTGTGCAATATTGCATAGCCCCAAGCAGCGATCGGGAGCTTGGTACGTATGACCAACGATCAAGCAATCATTTGTAAGCGCTTAATAAAAGCCGCTGCCAGGCCGTTCTGGGTGTGAACATGGGGTACAGGATGTTCAACTTCAACCCCAACCGACATGCAATAGTCATCAAAAGTTTTAGATGTGAATTCTCCAGCATTCTTCAATCGAATAGATTTGATTGGATAATCAGGGTGGTGAGCCCTGAGCTTGATAAACTAAGCCAACAGTTTGGAGAATGCAGCATTCCTTGTGGATAACAAGAACACGTGTGACCAACATGTGGAAGCGTCAACCAAAACCATTAAATATCTAAATGGTCAAAAAGGTTGAATCGGTCCACAAATATCCCCCTGAATCCGTTGTAGAAAAATAGGAGGATTCGAACGAATCTTGTCATAAGAAGGCTTAGTAATAAGCTTTCCCATAGAACATGTTTGACATGCGATTCCTTGGATCGAACCTAAACTTCGGGTTAGTGGATGTCCGTGTGAAGATTTGAGGATACGGCGCACCGCTATTCGTCCAGGATGTCCCAAACGATCATGCCAAAGTGTAATTTCGTGCGCGGTCCCAGTAGTAGGGCCGGCCACATAGTGGCATTCTATGGGGCATATGGTTTTAGTATACAAACCACTCGGGATACGCTCCATCTTTTCTAGAATACGCTTTTGGCCATATTCGTAGGAAGTTATGCATAGAAATTCAACTCTGTTTTCTACGTGGGTTTCAGCATGGTAATTATTATCTCTAATATCCTTGAAACTTAGTAACGTTCTTCCAGAACGTGGAGAATAGAGTGCCTCAGTAATGGTCAAGATTGTACCATTGACAACATTATACGTGCCTTACCATATCCTTTGATCAGGTTGGATGGGCCTGAGAGGGTTGTCAGAGGTGCATTCTTAAGTATGAAGTTAGTGAAATAGATGCGTTCACGCAAAACAGTGTGCGTGGTTGCACTATCTGCCAAACAACTAACTTTCCCACTAGTCATACCTAGAATAAGAAATTAATTTGAATCGGTCACATGCATAAAAGTTTATAAAACAATTATCAATTCAAAATAATATCATTTATTCAAGGATTAAAACTTAATATCCAAAAACAAATCACCAACTAATAATCCAAAAAATAAAGGAAAATTGTTCAAAAATCAACCAAAAACAAGGGGGGTTCGGCCACTAGGTGGAATTCATCCCCATTTGTCTTATTTCAACTAAAAAATAAGTCTATGTCTAAGATTCTAATCTTCCATAGGGGTGGTATCCTCCTGAAAGTTAGAAACCTCCATCTTTCTAGTCTCTGGTTCGTCCACTTGCATGAAGTTTGATTCAAACTTCTTACGACGAGAATAATATTCATCTACAACCTTCTTGGGAGCGCGACAAACACGGGACCAATGGTCCTTTGAACCACAGTGATAGCATATATCGTCATCCATGGTTTTAGGTGCTTTGCCTTTATTCTTGAAGTTTTGGGCCTTGGGAGCGAGGTTTAGGCGCTTCTGGGCTTTGTTTCCTCCCTTGGGTGGGTCTTGGCTCCGTTGACCTTGGTTGGATGGCTTCTGGCCACCCCTACCACGCCTCTTTTGGAATTTTGGGTGCTGATTAGTGCTATAATGTGCTTCAGGCACAGCAGTAGCCCCAGTAGGTCTAGCTTGATGATTCTTCATCAACAGCTGGTTTTACTTTTCAACAAGAAGTAGAACAGAGATCAAATCCGAGAACTTGGTGAACTTCTGAGCTCTATATTGTTGCTGCAGGACAATATTAGAAGCAGAGAATGTCGAATAGGTCTTCTCCAAGAGATCCTCTTCGGTCAAAGTTTCATTGCAAAACTTGAGAAGTAATCGGATTCGACAAACTTCAGAATTATATTCATTCACAGACTTAAAGTTTTGGAAGCGCAAATGCTGCCAGTCGTGTCTTGCTTCAGGCAAGAATATGTCCTTTTGGTGATCAAAACGATCAGCCAAAGTGACCCATAATACACGTGGATCCTCCTCAGCAAGATACTCAGTTTGCAGAGCGTCATGGATGTGTCTTCAAATGAAGATCATAGCAGTGGCTTTTTCAGCTTCGCCAACAGGCTCATCTGCTGCTTCTTCAATGGCAGGACGCAAGTTCTTTGCAGTGAGGTGGAGCTTCACATCTTGAACCCACTTGAGGTAGTTCCTTCCAGAAACCTCTAAAGCGGTGAAGTCGAGTTTGTTCAAATTCGACATGTTCCTATCACAAAATAGATGGACAAGATGTGGTTAGTGTAATGGAGAAAAATAAATCCATTCACATAGGAGTAGAACATACAAGTTCTAATAGGCATGTATTGGTTTAATTTTGCATGAAAAACTTCGGGTTTTCATGGGCGATGTTTTTAAATGAAAACTTCAGGTTTTCAAACAAGGCATGTTTATAAGAAACTTCAGGTTTCAAAGTAATTATAAACTTCAGGTTCATATATTCCTGCATGAAAACACAAATATATATATATATATATATATATATATATATATATATATATATATATATATGCAACAAGTATATGCAAAAATATAACTTTAGGTTTACAATTATAATTGAATTAATTTATTTGGACTTTGGGTGAAATTAGATTGTGGGTGAAAAATATAAAACCCATTGGGCCTAAACTAATTAGGGGAATAAAATTCAGGACCCAAATAAAAAAACTAAGCCACGGGTGGCTTTAAAAAAAACATGGGGCCGTGTGACCTAGGCCCAAAGATTGGGCTAAGAGGGTCTCGGGTATAGGCTGCATGCCTACGGAGAGAGGGGTTGGGCTGCTGCTGGCAGACCCAAAAAAAACCTTTTTTTTTTTCACATGCACGGGCTGTTTCAAGCAGGCCCCAAAAAAAAACAAAAAATATTTTCTTTCGGGCTGGGCCACTACAGGCGAGCCCAGAAAACAAAAAAAATTGTTTTGTTGTTTTTTTTTTCCGCACGGGCCTAGGAGCTGGAGCCCAAGAGGGCTCGGGTTTGGACCAAAAGACATCTCAGCAACGCTGGGTGTATTCACCGAAGCGCCACCAGTGTTGGTGGCCGTGTTCTGGGTGGCTGTCGGTCAGGGGAAGCACGGGTTTGAACTGGAACCCAATATTTGAACGGAGAAATTTCTATTTCTCGACGTTTGGATGTGGAAACCATAAGGATTTCAAATCGAAATCGTGGAAAACCTAATGAAATTTAAACTGAAATTTCATGCAAATTAGATGAAATTCTTTAGGAAGTTCAGTGAGATTGGATTGAAGATCACGACACCATGTCAGATTGATGCAGAAAATCACACGGCAAAGCCGTGGTTTTGCTTCAGGCGATGTGTTCTGGGTTTGGGACGCCATGGGCGTCGGGTTTCCAACGGGGTCACGGGTTCAATGTTTTGGGTTGGGCCATCGCAGGCTGCTGGCCTTATGGCTTGCGGCTTGCATGGTGCAAGTGCATGGGTTCGAAGAACCCTAGCTGACCCAATCGCAAAAAATTTCAATTTAAATATAATTCAATGTTTATGGATATATAATTCAATGAATCACAAATTTACATTGATGCATATGCAAAATAATATTTTCAATGCATGTACATATGTAAGATTCAATTCATAAGCAATATCAAATTCACATAATTTCAACAATTATGGTTATGAGGCATACACAATTTATGTAGAATCTAAAATACGTTAAACGTAAAGTTGGGTCATGCATCATGGTGAATGTTCATGCTATCAGGGCTGCAAAATATCGAGTTAAAAGCCGTTGTTTTGAAAGAACCTGATTGCGTGATGATATGGATGAACTGGTTTGATGCAGAAAATTTCTCCAACGTCAAATTCCTAAGCGCAGCTGTAGGAGCGTGCTGATAACGCGTTGTGGACTATTTTTATCTGACAAAGAGAGAGAGGTCGATGGTAGAGAAGATAGAAAAGAGAGATGTGTGTTTGTAGAATTGTCGGGAATTGTGTGTGTTTTCCTCCTACCTTGTACCTTTGTTTATAATAATAATATGATAACGATATTCCTTGATCTCCAAGAAATATGAGATACAATAGGTAAAGATAAACCCTAATCAAATCTTATCTAGGATTTACACAATCACACTTAAACTAAGAATGTTTACAACAATGTCATCAATATAAATCCTAATATTGACGGATTGTTATAAGATAAATGAGGTGTGAGTAGGATTGGCTGATATTCTTGAATACTTGTCCACTTGTCTTGTTTCTCCCTTGAGTTCATTTTTGTCAAGGATAATGTTAGGGAGGTCATTAATTTAAACTACATTTTGTAAATCACATGGCGTAGTTGTTGATGATTAAATTATTACCTAAATGTTGATTAACGTGCTTATTACACATCACATGGTTTGAAAATGTCTTCTAAAAAATTGGTCTACCTAACGATATTGTCACGGATGAGTTTTATATAATTACCCGATTCACGTGTCAAAAACTAGTTTCATCCAATGATATATAATTTGATTCACTGGTATATAGGTGTGGTGGCGATGATATAGGATTCTTCGAAATAATGATTAATATTTAATCCAACAATTATATGATTTTAAATTTAGGTGATTTTTTTGTAGAGATGATATTTGAGGAAAGACCTAAAAAAATAAATAGTTAGATCGTTAAAATCATTTTGGAGTGAGCCGTACAAAGAAATCTCACTCCGCAATATACATTTTCTTGTAATGATTTAGGGGTGGCTTCATTTTGCTACTTTCCTTTTTGTGCCTTGAATTTTGGTCAACTGGATTTTGGTTTTTTAATCGTTCAACTTCTTTTTTTTTTTTTTTTTTTTTTTTTTCCATAAAAACTTCCATTTTCTTTCTTGGCACACAAGTCCGCAAAGGAACTTCCCTAAACAACACATTAATTGTTTCATATTATTATTAATCTATATGTCATACCATATTAATATTTTTAGGACGGTGACGGTTCTTGCTTAGTGAGATCAGTTGGTCTGAACGATTGCAAAACGATTCATATTAATCCTCTAAATTAAAAGACAACATTCATAATCTTCGTTGATTGAACGTAAAATATGGCGATATAGCTAGTCTAATTTAATCCTCCGTATCAAACACGGTCTTTAATTAGGTAATGTATAACTTTTCGGCAAGCAACAGAAGATAGAAAAGATGTGAATATCAAAACAATATGTTATTCACTGAGGCAATAAAATGTGTAAACTTCATACATATACTAAGCTAAAGGAACTTCGTTACGTGTTAAGCAATCAATCTAACAAGTGTTATTGGAAATTATAATCTCAAACTCTCTCATGGTTTTGAAAGAATCGTCAATCTCGACATTCTTTTCCATCTCAATGAGGGCAAGCCGAGCGGCTTCTCTGTCTCTTTGGCGATTCTTCTTTATCAATTCATTGGCTCTGGCAAGTTCAGCGGCTCTATACTTCTCAATCACGACAGCGGGGGTTTCAGGGCGTTGCGCTTTAAGAATGGTGACTGCGAACCGATATTTCAGCATGGCCAACCGAGCCGCCTCAGATGTTGTGGTGCCATGCTCATGATGATCACAAAGTGGAAGAGGAGGCAGCACTGTCACCGGTGACTCACAGCTCAAGTAGCCACCTGATCTATCCGATGAAATCTCACAAGTCACTGCAGGAAGAGAAGTGGAGAGCCTCTTCTGCTTCTTTGCCCTATTTGTTTCCTGGCCCATAATCTCAACTCTCTCGCGATCGTTGCAGCGTTTCTTTGAGTTATTCAAAGTAGCTACCGGTGGGGATTCGGGTTTGGAGACCAGTTTCGTCGACCAGAGAGAAGAGGGATCGTTAGCAGCCTTCTTGAAAGCATTCAGATTGCGTGTGGTTTCCGCTGCAGGTTTGTGCTGATCAGATAAGAGGATTTCGTCAAGCCACTTTCTAGTTTTACAAGAGTATTTCATTGTTGGTGACAAAAAATTCAAGAGAGAACGAAGAAGGAAAGCGCAGTGCGGACGAGTCAAGGTAGAGGGAGTGGATGGTGCAGTGTGAGAAATAGAAACCCTAGCTAACCGCTAATATATATAAGTTTAACATGTGGTCTCCTGCCCAAAAAAAAACTGTCCCAAGCCAACCTTGCTTCCCAAGAAACTAGATAATCCAATTTTGTTTGGGAAAACTAACGCTATTTAATCAGATTTTTTTTGTAAGATGTTCAATGATATTTTGATATGGAGAACAACCGACAAATATTTTGATATATTTGTCTCTGTTTGAGTGAATTACTAATTTTCATTCCATTACAATTAATCACGAGATTTGTTGGATTATCTTCTTTTTCTTTAAATTTGTTTGATCTGTAGGATTTCTGGTTTCCTTGAAAATTATGGTTTCTTGATTTCTCATGTATACTTTTCTCATAATAACGAGGTTACACTAGAAATGCAAATTATGGATAGAATTGGAAATCACATTAATCAAATAAAATTAAGAATATTACAAAAATAATTAAGGAGTGCAAGTGGCTTGTTTAGTGGTCAACAGCATTTGCCCTTGCACCCGGCGTCCCTTGTTCAATTCTCCCTCCTCATAGTTTAATGTAAATTATCCTAGGCGTTCGGTGTTCAAACTTCCATTTTCCTTTTAGTCACACAAGTATATAGTCAAGTCTGCAAAGGAACTCCCTAAACAACACAACAATTGTTTCATATTCTATTTTTATATATATACATGTGATACCATATTAATATTTTTAGGAAGGTGATAGTTCTTGTGATTTTTCTGTGCAATAGTAAGATCAGTTGGTCCGAACGATTGCAAAACAATTCATATCCTCCAAATTGAAAGACAACATTCATATATAGTCTTCTTTGATTAAATGTAAAATATAAGGATATAGCTAGTCCAATCTAGTATGATCTAATCCTCCATATCAAACACCGCCTTTAATTATAGGTAATATTTAAATTTTCGGCAAGCAACAGAAGATTGAAAATATGTGAATATCCAATCAATATCTTATTCACTGAGGCAACAAAATGTATAAACTTCATACATATACACATGCTTCGAAAACAAGAGAGGAAGCTAAGCTTAAGAAACTTCATCGCGTGTTAATAAGCAATCAATCTAACAAGTGTTATTGGAAATTATCATCTCAAACTCTCTCATGGTTTTGTAAGGATCGTCAATGTCGACATTCTTTTCCATCTCAATGAGGGCAAGCCGAGCGGCTTCTCTGCGTCTTTGGCGATTCTTCTTTATTAATTCATTGGCTCTGGCAAGTTCAGCGGCTCTATACTTCTCAATCACGACAGCGTGGGTTTCAGGGCGTTGCGCTTTAAGAATGGTGACTGCGAACCGAGATTTCAGCATGGCCACCCGAGCCGCGTCAGATGTTGTGGTGCCATGCTCATGATGATCACAAAGAGCAAGAGGAGGCAGCACTGTCACCGGTGACTCACAGCTCAAGTAGCCACCTGATCTATCCGATGAAATCTCACAATTCACAGGAAGAGGAGTGGACAGCATCTTCTGCTTCTTTGCCCTATTCGTTTCCTGGCCCATAATCTCAACTCTCTTGCAGCCGTCGGCCGATGTAGTGGAGCGTTTCTTTGAGTTATTCAAAGAATCTACCCGCGGGGATTCGAATTTAGAAACCAGTTTCGTCGAACGGGGAGAAGAGGAATCGTTAGCAGCCTTCTTTAAATCAGTTAGATTGCGAGTGGTTTCCGCTGCAGGTTTTTGCTGATCAGATGAGAGGATTTCGTCAAGCCACTTTCTAGTTTTACAAGAGTATTTCATGGTTGGTGACAAAAAATTCAAGAGAGAACGAAGAAGGAAAGCGCAGTGCGGACGAGTAAAGGTAGAGGGAGTGAATGCCTGAATGGTGCGGGGTGAGAAATAGAAACCCTAGCTAACCGCTAATATATATATAAGTTCTAAAATGTGGTCTCCTGCCCAAATAAAACTCTACCAAGCCAACCTTGCTTCCCAAGAAACTGGATAATCCAACTCTGTTCGGGAAAACTAACGCTATTTAATCATATTTTTGTAAGATATTCATCGATATTTTGATAAGGAGAACAACCGACTCATTTTTTGATATATTTGTCTCAGTTTGAGTGAAGTACTAATTTTCATTCCATTACAATTAATCAAAAATCTGCTGGATTATTTTTTTTTTTCTTCTTTAAATTTGTTTGAAACTATAGGATTTCTATTTTCCTTGAAAATCGTAGTTTCTTGATTAGATACTTTTCTCATAATAACGAGGTTACATTAGAAATGCAAATTATGGATAGAATTGGAAATCATATTAATCAAATAATTAGACTAATAATATTACAAAAATAATTAAGGAGTGCAAGTGACTTGTAGTTCAATTAGTTAAGAGCATTTACCTTTGCACCCACAGTCAGTGTTCAAATCCCGCTCATCGTAGTTTAATGTAAATTTTCTTATCGTTTGTAAACAAAAATAAAGCGTTGAATGACTGTTTGAGAGTGCTAGTAACAACTCGATTTTTAATATAAAAATATTTTGTTTGTGGTTCATTGATAAAAGTTGTGTAAAGAGAAATATTAGTTTGGCAAGAATAAGATATAAAAAAAATTAACTACAATCAACCAGAAGATTAGGATGGTCTCTCATTTATAACTTTTGGCTAATAAAATTAGAAAAATTGTAGCAACTTTGCACTAGTTTTTGAATTTTAATAAATGACAAGTGTTATGTTTTACACAAAAGTCATTAATTTTTTTTTATGGACAAAAGTTAAAGATATTTAAAGCCCTTGAAATCATATTTTTCAAATTTTTCTATTTAATTTATAGCCAAAGGAAAAGTGATATAGTCAAAGCTCTATGAAGTTTCTTCTCAAAAAATTTAATAAATAAATAAACCTCTATGAAGTTATATAGTTGGAACAAAACTAATTTTCTAATTTTAGGAAGGTTATTATTTGATAGAGGTATAGTTAAAAAATATTATTTATTGACTTTTTTTTTTGGAAAATTATTTATTGACTTATTTATCCTTAATGAATGTTGTATTTCTTAAATAGGATTTTTTGGGCGCCAAATATCTCATTTCTTGCATATTGTTGTATTTATTGACAATTATGAGTTCAAATTTTCTGCACTCATTTTATTTGCGGCATTTTTATGACATCTACCATTGGTTGACACATGTTAATAAATTTAACCCTCCTTAATTTTGTTATTATAAACTTAGCACTTGTCAATCAATGATAGGGGCCACAAAGAATCCATACACAAAATGATTGCAAAATATTTAATCTTGACAACTATAACTATGTGGAGACGTATTTCCTTAAGATGGGACCAAGAAATTTTTTAACTTATTACAATATAGTTTGTTCTAATACATAACTGGTCAAATTTTTATAACTTTAAAGAGGTTATTTCATATAGAGTATTAGTATAGACAAGTTTTCCTATACTTGGCATTTGAAAAATGAAAAGGTCCAAATACACTAGCACTTCCCACTCAAATTATAAACCTCTTTGAGGTCTTGTGTTCACTTTCACACACACACTCCACCAACGCACCCCCTTATTTCCACTAATTTCTTGCGCATGCTTAACTTTAAATGGTGGATGGTCAAACCTGTGATTTTAAGGTTTCTCTTTTACAATTTGGGTATCAAAAGCATCAATCAAATTCAAACTTGTTTTAAATTATATATATATATATATATAAACGAAAAATTAAAGGAGACAAGTTAAAACTAAACTTGAGATTTCTAATTCTGCTATTAAAAATTTCGATATGAATCTGAACACTTACTAATCTAAATATTTCAAAAAATAGAATGAAAATTAAAGTGCATCTTCTAGAGATTCTAAAAAGTTTCAAGATTTTTATCCAAACTTTACCAGTAAAAAAGATTTCCAAATAAAATAATTATATTGAGTTCTCTGCGAAGTGAGAGTTCTTTCTCTCCAAAGTGAGAGTGCTTCTGTGAGACCTTCAATTTCCAGCATCTCCGTTGGCACTGGCCCTAGTTTCGGCTAGGGTCGATTGTTGTGTCCTCTTCTCCCTTTTCTCCTTCTTTTCTCCCTGCATGTACTGTCGGTTCTCCCCAATTTTCAATTCACCTTATCCAATTCCTCCAACTTCGTGGGTATTCCTCTTCCTGGTTCTTCCTTGCTTCGATTTTCAGCCATGTCTTTTGTGGAGTTCGTGTGTAGAGTTCTGGCGCTTTCACCGGCTCGGGTATTTTCAACACCACCATGTTCTCCTTTGTGTCTGCCGTTTTCGGCAGTGTTGCTCGGGAGTTTTTTCTGAGCTTCAAACTGGTGATTGGCTTCTTTCGCTTGGATGCCGATTACCCCTTGCTTATGGCTATGTGCAGGAGGTGTCAGTAAAGGAGATGATCGGCGGTGGTCGGAAAATCGGCCCATTTGATCCTCCCATTTTTTTTTTTTTTTTTTTTTGCAAATGTGATCCTCCCATTTTTTTCTCTCACCAATCACATGGTGCCACGTAGGTTACCAGATAGGACTTTAAAATAAGAAATATTAAAACTTAAAAATTAAAAACAAAAAACTAAGAGGAAAACAAATAATAGGAGTCGTGTGTCCCGCAGAACTGATGTCTAGGAGAAAACATAGAGAACCAAATTGATTGAATTAAAACATAAAATATATGAATTCCGACTAATATTCTGCAGTTTCCGAGAAAGTTCCGAAATTTCCGAACAACTTTTGGAATGGAAGCCTGTCTGTTTTACTCTATCCAAGTAAGTCAGACATAGGTTCAAACCTCAGATTTAGTTTCATTTGGGTGTGGGATTGTATCAGAATCCGCTATATTCAAGTTCGACATTTCCTTTTTCAACATACCTTACCTTGATTATAACGGGTTATGCATTCCAATTCAATCTTAGACCGCGGCGTTTTAATATCTCTCTGCCAAAATGCATAAAACTATCAAAAGAAGAAAGTACCAAGCAAAAGACTCAGGGATGCTTTTCTACTGAAAGGTTATCCACCAACAGGAACACTGTAGCATCAACACCAACATCAAATCCACGCACAATTTTTTGTCTTCTTTTTTAATTTTATTCATTGAAATACTTTGCTCACCTAGGGGAAGAAGAAACAAACTGTCTGGGTAAACTAAAAAGATCCTCTCCTTCGAATGGCGAAGTCCACTCTCGGGAGGCTGCGGCTGCTGCTTCACCATTAGCAGCTCCATCCTGCAGTCCCACAAAGGAGATGCCGTTCATGTTGGAGGAAGCCGCTCTCATTCCAGGCTGTGCACCCATACCAGTAGGCTTTGTATCATAAAAGTTGGGATTGCTCTTCACGATAGAAGGCAGTCCTGTCCACAGCCCGTTGGGCCTTGGCGCAGACAGACCTCTATCCAAACTCCAATCAATATTGGTGTAATCCATCTGTCCAGATGAGCCGCCACCTGCGTTCCAGTCTGCCGGAGAAGCTGCCCCTGATGAGCCAACTGAACCCAACCCTGAGAAAAGTCCAAGGGAGGAAGCGGGAGCAAGTGTCGGAGATGCACCTGCCCTACTCCATAGATTATTCCCTCGGCTTGTTCCAGGGGATTCAGCTGGGCTGCTTCCAGGAACAAAATGCTGCTGCTGTTGCTGTTGATACTGAAACTGGTGGTACATCTGATTTGAACTCAAATTACTAGGGCTTGGGCTTCTATTGCTAGGGATGTGGGGCATATAACCACTGGCCCTCATAATCTCAACACTAGTAGAAGGATACCAATTGGCAGCGGATCCAGGAGGCGATGAGCTCATACTGGTGGCAGGGACCTGCTTTATATTGACAGATTGAGGGCGCTGCATCATAATAACCGGTTCCCTTACTGTTCCAGGCTGAAGGTTCTTCAACTCACTCCCTACAGCTACATAACGAGTTTCTGTCTTTACTGGTGGAGTTAAGACCTGCAAAGGTGATGCCAAAGAAAAGGAAACTGAAGGATTTGATCCCAAATTTGTCAACCTTCTCTCAGCCAGAACAGGTGTCGGTTGGGGTTTCGCCCACTCCAACTTTGGCTGTCCTCTCTTCAGAGGCTGCAGAGTTTTGCTTGCAGATTCTAAAGACCCTACAACTGCAGCTGCTTGTTTTGTGTAATTAAAGTCCTTGTCATCCCTTCTTTGTTGTATAGTTGGAGGAGGATTAGGTTTTGTTTGTGGCCTCAAGTTATGGCTAACAGCAACGGGAAGCTTGCCATTAGTACCAGTTGGAGGATCACCAGTTTCTTCAGGCTTAGGTGATACAGAAGATGATTCTTGCTTTGATGCTCTTAAGCTTTCAGCAGCCTTCTGAAGATCACCCTCACAGGCTACAATAGCTCTTTCAACCTCCTGCTTTGAGCACTTGAACCGTGTTTCCAAATCAGCAATCCGCTCAAGTTCTTCTGATATGTCAATTTTCAAATTACCCCCACCAAAGTTTTGATCCCTTGGCTTATCTGTATCTTCACCACCTTCAAAAAGCCATGCTACTGATTCCTCTACTCTGCCTTCATTCAGTATGAGAGCCATGGTTGCCCGTTCTTGTGAAAACCCCATTGCCACAAGCTGTTGAGCAAGTGCCTCAAGCTTTCTTGACATGAGATAACCACTGCATCGTTCATGCAACTCCTGAGCTCGTCGCTCTTTCTGTCGCTGATGCTTCCTCTCATTCTTCTGACGGATTTTCTCTCGCTTGTCATTGTCAGCTCCTGGCACTGCTTCCTGCTTGGTAGGAGGATTAGATGTCTTATCTTTATGGTCTTCCGACTCACCCGAACAGCTACCATTATTGGAAACAGAATCATACTCCACTCCAGTAGCAACCGAGCCCCCAGAATGGTCATCTGTTTCATCTATGTTGAGGAAACGACCGTTGCTGTGAAGAGGCGACACAGAAGATGTTGGTGATAATTCAAGGGCATGGAATGTTCCTAAAAGTGGATTGTATGCACTAGCTGGGATCCCACTACCTGCATTAGCAGGCCCCGTCGAAGGCTTTATAGGTGTCTGGGTTTCTTTCCCAGCCTTCTTGTCCTTAGACTTAGATCTGGATGATGCTGGAGACATCTCCTCGAAACTTGGAAGCAAGCAAGCACAACAATTCCTGCAGCGTTTCAGATATAGGATTCATGCGTTCAGTACAAACAAAATTGTATCTCGCCGCATGTTGTTTCTAACAAATTGTTCTGCGAAAGCAGCATTTCGATACGAAACCAAAATAACCCATCACATATATAATCAAAGAATTGCAAACTTCAGAGTTCCAGTTACACTTTCTCAAGCATTTAAGCAAAATTCCTCCCAAACCCACATTTTCTTGGCAAAATTCAAGAACATTAATAAATTGGGTGCGAGAACGGAATCAAACCAATCAAATCCGCGGTCAATTTGAATTGGCATAGGACAAATCACGAATTAAACGGTTCAAATCTTAAACAAAATCCGACCCAAAACACCCAACCAAGTCAAATTTCCATTTCTGGAACCAAACAATTGCAAAACCAAATCAGAGAATACCCCAGGCAATTCAATCACAACAACCATTGAAACAAAAACAAGAAATGGAAAGAGGAATGCAATACAAATGTAACAAAAAACAAGAACTACAATTGGTAAACAAGGAATTCAATCACAACAACAAAAGACGCCAATTGAAGAAGCAAAGGGAGAGAGCGGCGGGAATCGATTTGAGGAGCGTACCTCTCTGCGTTAGGTGATCGCCGTCGATCTCAAGAGGCGGTGGAAATCGGGTTTCTGGGTTGGATGCAAGAATCTGACGCAATTGTGTTCAACGATTAAGGCGAATCAGAGGCCCAGAGAAGAGAGAGAGAGAGAGAGAGAGAGGGCGCAGCGGTTTGGGCGATGAGTTGGGGGCTTAGGGTTCGGAATTTTAATTTTAAATTTTAAATGTTTTTCGATTTTCTGGTTTTTGGGTCAAGAGAAAATAGTTAGGGTTTGGTAGACTTTTAAACTTTGGGGGAATTATTTGGCGTTTGGGTGGCCACAGCCCACAGCCACCACACCCGTTTCGGAGATTTTTTTTTTTTATCTTTTTTTTTTTTTTAAATAACAAACTATTTGGTATTTTTATTTTTATTTTGTTACAACAAACTTTTAAGTATTTTTTACCCAAACAACTTTTTTTCTGGAGATATTATTTAGCTGGATCATCCCAAAAATAAACAAAACTAGAATCACATTTATATCTTAATTATATTGGATTAATTACTTAGGCCAATTGGACATGTTTTAATTAAATAGGTTTTGAACTTTTTTTTTAACAAACTAAATTATTTATATTAAGGGGGAGGGGGTAAGCTTAACTTCACAATTAGTTAGTAATAATATGATTCGAATTCGCCTTTGGCGAGAATCGAACATAAAATCTCTCACTTACAAATGAAAAAAAAAATACTATTAAACCACAATACTAAATGGTCATGTCACACAAGTTCAAAAGGGCAGATGAAGAAGGGAGTGGAGCATGGGATAAAGCCCATGGCGTCATAACCTTACTATGGTGCGGCGTAGGGGTTGTATAAATACACATGGGAGTTTTCTCTCATATGCAATGTGCAATCACTTTTGTCCCTTGGTAAACAAGAGAGAATTACCCTAAGCGAAAACACTTTGTGTACTATCGACCAACCATAGTGATCCAAACTATAAATATTGCTAGCACATTAAATCAATCACTCCATGGACCATTGCTAGTTTACCAATGTGGATAATCTTAGAGGCTTAACAGTTGGAGAGCTTTGCATGATCAATGATAAAGAGGAATAATGCAAGCACAAGGAT
Organism: Crataegus laevigata; assembly: GCA_963580275.1. NCBI lineage: Eukaryota > Viridiplantae > Streptophyta > Magnoliopsida > Rosales > Rosaceae > Crataegus > Crataegus laevigata. The sequence goes on from OY756944.1 coordinate 2,613,545, forward strand.
GATCCTACAAAATGATGCACATATGGCTAAGGATATATGTGACCGATCTTTTCGCCGTCTTTCTTTGTTGCTTTATTGTTTACAACCAACTGATATATAATTATGATAGCATGTTATATGTTATTTATTATTCTTCTGTTGCGTATTTAATTATTCGAATTAAATAACCAAATAATATGCCCGCAAAGCCGACATAGTGTGCACCCCACCGCTTTATGGGCTGGGTAGTTATTATATATTTCTTGGCATCAGGCAATGTTAGTATAGTGATAGTTTCCTTAACATTACCCATTTTTCAAAATTTGTAGTATAAAATTTTGTGACTAGTACTTAAGAGCGTCTCCAAAAAAATGTCAAAAGTACAATGGGGACTGTTTAGAGAAAAAAAAAGTGATTTTACCTAAAGAGATGTCAAAATCCTACGTAGATTGACATTCTCCATTTTGCTACCAATTTTAAATGCAACGTAAAAAGTACAATGGGGACCGTTTAGAAAGAAAAAAAAAAGTGGTTTTCTAGTACCTAAAGAGATGCCACGTAGATTGACATTCTCCATTTTGCTACCAATTTTAAATGCAATGTGAAAATACTTGTCCATTTTGCTACCAATTTTGAATGCAATGTCAAAATATTTGTCTCATTTTAATCTCACTCATAAATCTCTCATATTGGGGGTGGAGGTTAGTTTTTTCTATTGCTTGTTGGTTTATTTGGTATTGGTGAAATAAATAATTTTTTAGCAGGATTTTGCAATAACTAATGAGCCTTCAATTGCTATTTGTACTCATCTCATTTGAAGAAGGTTGAAGGCTAATACTCTCCAGATTGATAAAACCACATAGGTTTGAATCTTTTATCCATTGGGAAATTCCTCATTTAGATTGGTTTAAGCTTAATGTTGGTGGTTACAATAAGGAAAGTAATAATTCTATTGGATTAGATGGTATTTTTAGAGATTCTGAAGATTAATGGATTTATGAGTTTTGCGCCAATTTGAGCACCTGTGGAATTCTCACTATTGAGCATGAGGTCTTTACTTGGGCTTACAATTAACATGAAGATTACAGATTGATAAATTACTGGTGGAATCAGACTTTGTAGTCACTTCAATTGGTGTTGCAAGCTGTTGATAATAATCATCCTTTAGGTCTCGTTGGTTTGACATGTTGAGAATTGCTTTCAAGATCTTGACAATGCGAACTTTAGCACGTTTGCATAGAAATGAATTTTGTGGTATACAGTTTAGCGACCTATAGTTTTGATTTAGATTTAGATAATTTTTATTTTGATCTCCTTCTTATTCAGTTAGTTTTATTTGTAAAGATCGATTTGGGTTGTTTAGTTTAGATTTATTACTGAGTAGGTTTGTTTGGGCTCTTATTCCTTTTTTTCAAAAAAATAAATCCACATATTTCTTTATTTTTTTCACTTTAGTAATTATTTTTATCATTCAATTTTAGAGAAACTTATAGCAATGTCTCTTAACTTTAATCTAATTGGAGCAATGCTCCCTCAACTAAAAATCCATGACTATTGGTCTTTTAGCTCATCAAAACGTGCAGTTATGATCATTTCATCAACTTTGTAAAAACTTCCGTCAAAATTAGGGGTGGATTCGGTTCGGTTCAGTTCGATTTTTTTCCAAAATCGAAAACCAACCGAAGTTACTGTTCAATTCCGTTTTTTTTTTCCGGTTCGATTTTTTTCGATTTCAATTTTTTTCAGTTCGATTTCAGTCCGGTTTCGGTTTTTTCATGATTTTTTTAAATCTGGATATTGGGGGTTCTTGGAGATGGGATTAGAAAAAGGTTGCTTTGAGGTCATGATCCAAAAAAGATTCAGATCGCAGAGGCCTCTCCCAACAACATTCAGTCAACAATCATGAAATCCACAAAATACCTAGATGCCGAATCTGATCAAAGTCGCAAACTTTCACAAGAACAGCAACGAAATCTCGAAAACAAATGAACCCAGAAAAGAAGCAAGCGAATAATCCAGTAAAGTCAGCTAAACATGCAAGAATTGTACATACAAATTAATACAGAAAGTTGGGAGTGAAAGAGAAAGGGAGTTTTTGGGTTGAGCTTAGTGGGTTAGCATTTCAGAAGAATTTGAGGAATTGTAGACAACAATGGTGGTTGAAGGAAACGTGTGATGGATTGGAAATTAAGGATGCGGAAACGTAAAGGTCATGCAATGAAGGTGCGGGAAACGTGTGATGGACCGGAAATGGAGGATGAGGAAACATAAAGGTCATTCAATGAAGGTGCGGCTGGAGTACAGGAGAAAGAAATGAAAGAGAGAGAGAAGATGGAGAGATGGTGAGTGTGTCTAGGGTGAAAGAAAAGAAAGGGAAGAAATAATAGGTTAGGGTTTAGAGTAAAGCTTTATATATATATATTTGGAAAAAAAGGCTTATTCACATTTATTACAACTAAAAGAATCACAAAAGGAAACCCAAGGCCCAAACAACACATATAAACAAGCAAAACACGGGAAAAAAAAGACAAATTACAAATGGCCAATTAATAGTTGAAGCCTAAAACACACAAAAGATGTTACAGACACCAGACAGTTCTACAACTTTTGTCGCCGTTCTCGATCCAACCAAGTCCTCGCCCACAGCCAAGCATTGCCAAATCAATTGTGGCATCGAACAACAATTAACGTTCCGAGCACAGCCACAAAGAAACGATAGCCAACAAGTGATCAGAAGAAGCCAACTATTAGGATGAAGTTTGTGGCAAACCACGAACAACACTGTCGAAAAAGGCATAGACAACGAGAAGGTGGTGGTGTTGAACACCCGAACCGGTGGGAACACCGAAACTCTACACACCATATCGAAGTATCGCAACAAGTCGCGGTTTGGAAGCGACTATAGATCAGAACAGAGAGGAGCAAGAAGAAACGCCGCTGGGGGAAGAAATGACCATATCGGAAAAGTAAGGGAAAAAAGGAAGAAGCGTTGGGAGAAGCAAAAAGAGAAGAAGAAGAATATAATAAAGAGGACAAGTCAGAGAAGGGGAGAAGAGGAGAAAACAGGAGAAGGAAAAGAAGAGTGGCAATCGACTTCAGCCAAAGCTAGAGTCGGTGATTGAGAAGGTGGGCAAGATGAAGACCCTCACCAAAATGAAGTGAGGAAACTCTAATAGAAGAAGAGAAGAGCTCTCACGGAATGAGAGATTATAGGTGCCCTTTTTGTGCTTTGGCTTTTTTTTTTTATATATATTTTGGGCTTGAAGTTTAGCAACACGTTGGGCTTAGCATATTTGAACTTACAAATTGGGTTTATAAAATAATACTCAAAACAAATAATTATATAAAAAAATAAAAAATATATTAATTCGGTTCGATTTGGTTTTTTCAAATCGGTTCGATTTTTTCGTTTGATTCAGTTTTTTTCTGTCTCGGTTTGATTTTTTTCGATTTTCGGTTTTTTGAACCCACCCCTAGTCAAAATGAGTTGCATGTCATGCACTTGAGGTCAGAATCAAGAGGCAAATGTGGGAAAGTAAATGACAAAATTGTACAAATGGTCAACTTTAGCCCAATCGGAGAAATGATACATCAACTTTAACCAAATTGTAGCAATGATTATTCTAGCACATCTCGTTTTGACAGAAGTTATAAAGCAGTTGACGAAAAGGATCATAGCTGCACGTTTTGATGAGTTAAGAGATCAATAGTCATAAATTTTTAGTTAAAAGACCATTACTACAATTGAGTTAAAATTGAAAAATTATTACTCTAATTTCCTCCAAATTTTAACCCACTTGATTTTATAAATATACAAAAAAAAAAAAAAACATTTTAGTTTGACATCTGTTCGGAATAGAAAATGAATGACGGCAGCCACGCTCCTACACACATACAATTTCGTGTCATCCCTTGAATCAGATCATCCCTCTCTCTCTCTCTCTCTTCTCTCTCTCACCTGTCGATCGAACACCCCCCTAATACGCATCTCTTTAAACTCCATAACACACATCCAATTTCTCGACATCTCAGAGAGCCTCTCTCTCTCTCTCTCTCTGACCTCTGCGAATTGCGGTGACCCCTTTTCTCTCTCCTTTCTCGAGGGGTCGTCGCCTCCTCTCTCCACTCTCCTCCTCTTTCCCCAGAAAAAAAAAGATACAATTTTGAAAGAAATAGAACCCAGAATAAAAGGCTTCCAATTTCAATCCGATCAAACCCCAAAACCCCAATTCGCATTCAGGGAGCTGAGAATTTGAAAGATGTCGGAGATGGCGAACACAGACCCGGAAGGGATCGACGGAGTTCGGATGACGTGGAACGTCTGGCCGCGCACCAAGGTGGAGGCCAGCAAGTGCGTGATCCCACTAGCCGCCTGCATCTCCCCGATCCGCTCCCACCCAGATATCCCCACGCTCCCCTACGCGCCGCTCCGCTGCAAGACCTGCTCTGCCGCGCTCAACCCCTTTGCGCGCGTCGATTTCACCGCCAAGATCTGGATCTGTCCTTTCTGCTACCAGCGCAACCACTTCCCGCCTCACTACGCCGCGATCTCTGAGACCAACCTCCCCGGTGAGCTATACCCTCAGTACACCACCCTCCAATACGCTCTGCCGACGGATTCTGCTGCCCCTCAATCTCTGCCGTCCCCGGTCTTTCTCTTCGTGCTCGACACGTGTATGATCGAGGAGGAGATGGGATATGTCAAATCGGCGCTCAAAAGGGCAATTGGGTTGCTGCCCGATAATGCGCTTGTTGGGTTCGTTTCGTATGGGACCCAAGTTCAGGTCCATGAATTGGGGTTCTCTGATTTGTCGAAAGTGTATGTCTTTCGGGGGAGTAAGGAGATTTCAAAGGAACAGGTTTTGGAGCAATTGGGTCTCGGCCATTTGGGTCGGAGACCTGGTCCAATTGGTGGCGGAGGGTACCAGCTGAAGGGGGTACAAAATGGACTTCCCAACGCTGGTGTGACCCGGTTCTTGTTGCCCGCTTCGGATTGCGAATACACACTGAACACGGTGGGATTTTAAGTGTGATTGATTGGTTTCTGTATTTGTGTGTTTGATTCTAATAAATGGTGTTGTTGATTCTTCGGTTCTGCTAATTGGGTTTGAATTGTTGTGAATTTTCAGTTGTTGGATGAATTGCAAACGGACCAGTGGCCTGTGCCGCAAGGAAGCCGTGCTTCCAGGTGCACAGGAGTGGCTTTGAGTGTTGCTGCCGGGTTACTTGGAGCCTGTGTGCCTGGAACTGGGGCTCGCATTGTAGCTTTGGTTGGCGGTCCATGCACTGAAGGGCCTGGCGCGGTAAAGCTTTAGAATTCTATTTTGTTTTCAATTTGACGTTCAGGAATGCATGCAGATGTGAATCTAAACGTATATGATAACAAATGTTGACAGGTGTTTTTGGCTGCCTTCAGCTTCAGTTTAGCTTGCTTGCTTTTCTCTGATGATTTAAATTACAAATTTTGAGTCTTTCTGGTCTTAAATTACTTTGGAAATCTACAATCGTTGTGCATTACAGTGTATGTAGGCATAATCAAGGGGATGGTTCCGTTGGTGCTTATTATCACTTAGTTTTATATACTTCAGTGATGCAATTTATTCAAGTTTTAGACAATAAAGATACTGATTTACAAAAGTTATGCAGATTGTATCGAAAGATTTATCAGACCCAGTACGTTCCCATAAGGATCTGGATAAGGATGCAGCACCATACTTTAAGAAAGCAATCAAATTTTATGAAAATCTTGCAAAGCAGCTGGTTAGCCAGGGCCATGTCTTGGACCTGTTTGCATCTGCACTCGATCAGGTCTTTCTTTGTTTCAGCAATTATTCCTGTGGTTCTGGCTCTTTTTTTTTTCCCAAGCATAAACTTTATCATCAATTCAGTTATTAGGGCTTATGTTCTTGTTTGTGCATGGTTGAGCTGCATTAGCATCCTGACTGTTAACGTAGCATTGTTGACCATCAATCAAATTTCCATTACTGTTGTTCATGGATTGCTTTGCGTTTCTCAATCTGTATATCGCTTCTCTGAGGCATTTGGTGAACCATTTGTGCGTCGTTGATAGAATCAAATGAGCATTGTATTCAGCTTTGGACAATTCAACAATGCAACTTCACAATCATGTGATTGACTCCAGTGCAGTCCTTAAAGTTAATGCCCTTCCTTGGATATTGGTGACTAGATTAAGTTCTTCTTAAAAATTTATCGCCTAACAGAAAAATTTCTGGTCAGAATACTGCTTGTTAGACTCACATTTGCTAATTTAGTGTGTTGTAATTCTTTTACTACACAGGTAGGGTTTAATTGAAAATTGGAAATAGTAAGTTTGAAATGTAAAATGGTTGAATGCCAGGCCATGGCTTCTTCCTTATAGCTGTATGAAATCGCTAACTAAAGTAGAGCACCATTGGTACTGTGTATAGGTAGTCCATCAATTGAAACCTAAACAAGAACAAAAGAGTCGCAGATGTATACCTTTAGTTTGGGATCCTTTTTGAATTTGTCTATGATTATATCTCAGAATCTAATGTCTATTGATTTTTCTTTTCTTATGATAGTTCAGGGTTAAGATAGAAACACCACTTTTTGTGCCTCAATTTATGTTTCATTCTTTATTTGACCTCGGCAGATGATCGAGAAAAAAAAAACAGTATATAATGGTAACTTAAAACTTCAAAGTGTGGGAAGTAAATTTTGAATTATGTTTGTTGAATGGTGAAATAGCAATATTATAATTATTGGAATGATCACCATATTCTAGTTCCTTTTCTTTTATAGGTTTGGTTATGTAATGTCAGTTCTCAGTGTGTAATTCATGAAATTTGTCTTAGTTCATTGCAGTATATACACTTACATTTATATATATACATATTTAACGGTCATTATCGTCTGTTTTAACACTTCTGCTATAAGGTTTTCTTGAAAAATGTTGTTCTAATGCTGATTAGAATTGTTTTGTCGTTTAACTTATTCAATGCATGTTAAAAATAATTCATGTTCTGTGTACGAAATAACCTCTAGGTTTTTTAAACGTACAGTGAGAATGCTAGGACATTTTTTTGGTGAATCTGTTAATTTTTTTTTTCAAGGCAAATTTGTTTGCCGGAATAAGAACTGTGGATATGTACCTATGGTTCTGCAACGAATCTTAAGATATAATTAGTTTGTTAAACTATGTATTCTTCATTTGTTTTTAAGAAATTTATTCACCTGGATTGTATTTTAATTATGCATTGACTTGAGGCAATTCTTTTGTATAGGTTGGGGTTGCAGAAATGAAAGTTGCAATTGAAAGAACTGGTGGGCTTGTTGTTCTGGCAGAAAGTTTTGGTCATTCTGTATTCAAAGACTCTTTCAAGCGTGTTTTTGAAGAAGGGGAACAGTCGCTTGGCCTTTGTTTCAAGTAAGTGTAATAATCATTAAACATATCGATGGTCTTAGTTCACACTTCACACTTCACATTTTGAGTTCATTATAATTAGTTTGGCAATCAACTTTAAAGTTGTATCGCTGACCATGTAGCTGAATTTGACATGTTCTAGTTATTGTGATGCTCCATGTGATTCTTGTAACTTGTTATTTTTGATACACCTTGAGCATAGTTATAGGAATGCAGCTATGGCTTGAGAATCATATTCCTTGATTTTTGACCTTTAAGCTTGTAAAAGATGCATTCAAATGCTAGCAATGATACTAGCTGGGTCTTTTCAGTTTCTTTTTCAATTCACACGATTGTTTTTCTTGTCTTTTCCTTTTTCATTTTGGGTTGCTGCTTGGTATATGTACGAGTGGCCTATATGGGATTCCTATACGGTCATATCCCTTAGGTTAGGTATTTATACTCCCAATGCCTTTTTCATGTGCATGGACATGCTAAAAATTCTTTTCCTTTTTTTACTCCTCTATGCTTTGACTTTTATCATTAACAAATTTGTGTTCAAACTCTAATTACATGACATTATTTGTTTCAGTGGTACGCTTGAGATCAACTGTTCTAAGGACATAAAAATTCAAGGGATTATTGGACCTTGCACATCTTTGGAGAAGGTTGGACAATTTGATGATTTAGTGCTTGTATTTATTTGCTTTTGTGGCATAATGTTTAGAGCCATTGAAATGTATTTGGTTTACACGTGTTTGGGGAGTTTGATGTTAAATTTTCCAAGCCTAGCAGAAAGGACCTGCTGTTGCTGATACTGCTATAGGGGAGGGGAATACAACAGCTTGGAAAATGTGCGGCCTTGACAAGAGTACTTGCTTGACAGTTTTCTTTGATTTGTCATCTAGTGATCAGTCAAATACACCGGGAACTGTAAATCCACAATTGTATCTGCAGTTTCTTACAAGGTACGCTTGAAGATTGTATCACGACCTCCAACGATGAAACATCTTATGGCACCCTTTGGTTAAATTTTTCTTGTTATTTCTATGTGAAGACTGAATTTTGGGTGCTTTCTTTGTAATTGCAGCTTTCAAAACCCTGAAGGTCAAATGATGCTTCGAGTAACAACAATTACTAGACAATGGATAGATAGTTCAGTTAGCTCAGAGGTATCAGTTTCTCTCATTTTTTTTGTCAAAATATTTGATTAGGTTGTTAAATAGTTTAGCCTTTGCTATAGCTGGTGAAGCATGGTTCTTTTAAATTCACCTTTTTCCTTGGATATCATAAACACCTTTGTTCACGTTGCATGATTGTGCTGTGACACATTCACACACATGTACTTCCTTTTATTTAGATAACCGAGCAAGGAAAAACTATTCTGCTTTCTCTTTTCCTTTTTAATATTTTTCTGTTAATCCTTTTATTAAGTCCAAGTAAGAGTTGGATAATGAAGAAAGAATACAAATGTTTGTAAAAAGGTATAATGTGGTTTCATCATTGTGCGAAAAATTGGTTGGAGTGTGATATATGTACAAGTGTGAGTATGCATTTTGAATAAACAGTACTTTTTATTTTGTTCTTAGTTGCCAATGTTTGTTGTATATCGCCAAAAAGAAATGTATCATGTTCTAGCACATTGATTGGTTTCCTAGAGTTGATGAATTGTCATTTTTCTCTTTGCTTGTTAAAGCTGCTATCAAATAGTTGGCCATGCAATAGGAGCCTGAACCTTGTGTGGAATGATATGTTTTCTTCTTAGTTATATTTTCTTATGCTGCCAACTGATTACTAATTACCGAGCTTGATTGAAAGGATATCACTGACGCAGAGGGATCTTGACTTTACAGGAATTGGTTCAAGGATTTGACCAAGAGACTGCTGCTGTAGTAATGGCAAGAAAAACTTCCTTGAAAATGGAGTCAGAGGTAGTTCACAGCCATTCTCATCTTCCGTTATCTTGTATATCCCTATTGCATACCTTTTCCAATTTGTTATGTTCATATCTCACAACTTCGGGTTTGAAGGTATCTTAAAGTTAATGCTTAAATTTGATAGATATCAAATTCTTAACACAATTTATAGGTCTTGCTTTCTTAGTACGCCAATTTTTATCTCAGGACTGTTGATATATCAAACTTTTAGTCATTGTTTCTTTAATTTGATTGATGCAAATTCTTAACTCAATTTATAGGTTTTGCTTTCTTATGAATATCTTAAGCTTTCTCCCTTATATTGTAGATTACTTGTATTTTGTTGGTTCTCACTGATGATTTTTTTCTTCTTGAATTATTTTTCTTGTAATTTTCAAGTATATAATTCTCAAAAAAGGTTTGACGTTGTTTCATATAGGAATCTTTTGATGCTACACGATGGTTGGATCGAGGACTTATTCGCCTCTGTTCGAAATTTGGTGATTATCGAAAAGATGATCCATCATCCTTTACCTTAAATCCCTCTTTCTCATTATTCCCTCAATTTATGTTTAACCTCCGACGCTCACAATTTGTGCAGGTAACCATGATTACTCCTCTCCTTTTCATCTCTTTTGTTTTGATATTAATATTGCAAACTATTTCTAACATTTTATCTTTTTTCCCACTTTGGGATCTGAAATGGTTTGTTTGCAGGTTTTCAACAACAGCCCAGATGAAACAGCATATTTTCGCATGTTGTTAAATCGGGAAAATATCAGCAATGCTGCTGTCATGATACAACCATCATTAATATCGTATTCATTTAATTCGCTGCCTCAGCCAGCATTGTTGGATGTGGCATCCATTGCAGCTGACCGTATTCTCTTGTTGGATTCATATTTTAGTATAGTCATTTTCCATGGAATGACAATAGCACAGTGGCGTAACATGGGATACCAGAATCAGCCAGAACACCAGGTATGAATGCTAAGTTTTTGATTCCCAGACTGGTGTTGTGCAAATGTTGATGTTGTTTCAACTTACTGTGTGTGCATATTTTGTTTTCAGGCATTTGCACAACTACTGCAAGCTCCTCATGGTGATACACAATTGATTGTTCAGGACCGTTTCCCTGTCCCTAGATTGGTGGTGTGCGATCAGCATGGCTCCCAGGTTTTTAACTTTCTTAAATTCTTAGTTTCATTGTCTTGCTTCCCCAGTTGCACAGTTAATAGTTTTCATCTAGTCTTGATTTTAAGTTTGTTAGAACTTAGTAATGTATTAAAATCACGAGGCGTGGGCGAGGCGTCCGAGGGGAAGCCCGGCCTAGGCGTGAGGCGTGAGGCGAAGCCTCACGGGACTTAAATTTTTTAATATATACACTGAGCATACACATATATTATATTAAAAAGAAAAAGATTATTAATCAATAATCACCTGAGCACACACATATATTATAAATATATATACACAACACACACATATATATACATATATTATATTATATATGTATAAAATAGAAGATGAAAAGCACAATGAGCACACATATAACAATGCACGTAGACAGCACACACATCCATTAAATAAAAAATAAAAAATAGCAAAAAGGTATAGAGACAAAAGTGCAAGAAAGAGGTATGAGGCAGTTAAAATCCTACCCAAAATTTGGGTTTGGGAATAAAAAAAAAAAAAAAAAAAAAAAAAAAAAACCCCCACTGAGGCGGCGGCGCCTAGGAGGCTGAGGCGGTGAAGCCTTTCGCCCACTCCAGCAAAACTGAGGCGTTTCTCATGGCGCCCAGCCTCAAGGGCGCCCTAGGCGCGCCCCAAGGCAAGTTTTTTAAAACATTGGAACTTACTAATTAAAAATTATGGTAAACCGTTTGTGGGTATACAATTATTAATACATAAAACATGTTTTAACAGGCTATTTAAGTTGCTTGTCTCTGAATGTCTGAAAAGGTCAATCTCGTCAGAGATATTAGTTACATGTAAAAATAGCGCTGTATTCATGTATTAATCTTCACTAGTGACAGTTGTCAGCTCTACAGCACGTCATGAAGGTGGATGAATTTATTTGCACTGTATTCAGAACGCCTACTTATTTTCGACTGTCATGCTCTGCAGGCAAGATTCTTGTTAGCAAAGTTGAACCCTTCAGCAACATACAACAATGCTCATGAAATGGCTGCCGGTTCAGATGTTATCTTCACAGATGATGTAAGCCTTCAAGTTTTCTTTGAGCATCTTCAGAGGCTGGCAGTGCAATCTTGAGAGAGCCAGATAGAATTTCGAACTCTGCAGCTACACTCAATTTTGGTGCGGGGAAACTCGGTTTAGATTATCAACCCCCTTTCGTCCTCCTGTTCCATTCAGATGCTTTCCTTTATTTCCAATGTGTCTAAAAGCGAGAGGTCCGGCCCCCCACATTCTTTTAATAAGGAAAAAGGCTCGCAACATTCTTTGGGGTGCGGGGAACGTATTTAATGCTTCCTTTTGGTAGAGTAAGGGACACGAAAGGCGAAATGGGTTTGATATATTTGGAAAGAAAGGTGTGTGACAGGAATGTGACTTAAAAGAGCGAGCGTTCCTGCTTCAGTAGTGCAGCCAAAGTCAGGAGGATATTTTGTGAGATTTTTCTTTACATTTTCTGCATTCAACGAGGTCAGGAGGTACCTTTTTGTGTTATAATTTTTAATTTATATGCTCTTGTGGGTTCATGAAGCGTAGGCTGTATTTACTTTTATTTTTAACATATATTACGCCCAGAAAAGAAAGTGTTTGGATTCATTCAGGTTGAAAATTGAGGACATCAATGTTACCGGATATCTGCCGTTATATTGACTTCACAATAGAAATGTCGTAGTTACAACAACAAAGCCTCATTCCACTGAGTGAGGTTGGCTGAATGTTGTTCATTTGCCAAATTTATGTGCAAAGTGTTGAGCTCATTTCGTTTCCTCGATGTGAATTATATGTTGGTTGTTCTTCGTTTATGTTACCCTTTTTATGTTCTTCCAAGGTGGTTGAACTTGATTCCGTCATCCTTGAATTTAAATATAACGCTCTTCGAGCTTTCCAGGAACAAAAATTCTGTGGTGCTCTGGGTTGCGATTAGCTCTTGATTTTTATGTTATTAATCAAAGATCTGACAGCTAAAAATCTCGTAGTATCTCACTCTGGTTGACCATAGAAAATCCTTCTAGGAATGGCGGCACTACGATGAGCTACCTCAAGCGCTCAGGTTAAGCTGCGTTTTTTAACTTCCAACTTCGCCTTTTGACACAATGCTAGGCTTATCACATATTTGTACTGTATTTTAGTACCATAAATAACGCTAGGCTTGTTGCGTCAATTGACGTGAAGAAATTAGACAAATGAGGTGCTTCGAAGAATCACTAAGGTGACTACCATTCAATCTAACAGAAATATGATTTTAGATTTGAGTGATTATTGATCGACATGATCTATGAAAGAAGACCTAGAGACAGACGGTTAGATCGTTGAGAGCCCTATAAGAGTACCCATGGTTGCCAAGATGGATTCAGTACAGAAATAATTTTCTTAGCTTCCGTTCGTTTCTGTTTGAGTTTTAAAGAAAAGCTCTATTTCTTCCAACAATCTCTTATCCCCAACCTGTAATCCTCCTGGATCCCTATCCAGAGACGACTCGGACGTCATCAAGTCGATGAGAAACTCACAAACTTCTCCCATGTCGTCCAGGACGGTCACCGCCTTCGCCTTCTTTTTATACTCTTCTCCACCTTCGCCTTGGCTGCTGTTGCTGTACTTTCGTTTTCTGCACACCTGCAATGTCCCAAATAACTCCGTTAACTCTCTTTTCACAGCACTTCGGGCTGCTGTTCGAAGTTTCATCTTGTCTCGTGTTCATTCTAAACCAACTGGAAAGAAGTATAATGACTCGAAAAATGCATGAGAAGGAGAGAGAGAGGTATGGTCACCTGGAGCAACTGATTCACACCAGCAACTTGATCAGTCTTAAGGAACTCCGAGTTCAGTAAAGCTCGAAATAAAAGTACAATCTCTGCGCTCAGATTATGAGCTTCGAGGTTTTGAATTACTGCAGACACGCAAGAATCGTCAAATACAGACCTCATCCACTCAGGAACCTTCTTCCGTCTTAACAATGTGACTGCGACATAAATTGCAGGCTTGTGAAGATTAATGAACGATTTTGATGCTAAGCTCGGGACTGCTAACGACATTGCCAGCTCTTCCACTATCATCCTGCTCCAGTTATTCTTTGTACTCGCACTTGTCCCTTGCATTCCCGCTGATTCCCACCTCAAGAGCATTGATAGGCAGAGGCCACAGTTCATAGCCACTCTGAGGTCAGTGTAGAAAATAAGACCTTCGAGGACAGCCGTTATAGAAATTTGGTGCTTCGTGGTGCATATAATCTCCTTCCCTGTTCTGTTCCGCTGATTGGACAATCTGTTAAACAACTCCAACAGGCAGTATGAAGCAACGAGTTTGACCGAACGAGATCCAAAATGCAATAGTCTGCAGAGGTCGTGGCAGTAGATTCCGATAAAGGAAATCGGCCGCACCCTATCTGGGGGATCAAAGAAATGTTTCCAGTCCACAATGCCAGGTAAAACAGTGTGCAAACTGGAGGAAATCAAGAAAAAAGAAAAGTTAGTTTCGAAAGAAAAATGCAATTCTATGGTTGAATTTAGTACTAGGAACTGACCTTCTTAAAGAGAAGTAACTTAATAGAAGCACAAAGATTAAAACTTCTCCAGAGCTTGTCTCCTCATCATGGTCAGCCAATGCCGGTCCCTTTAGACACGCTGCATGAATTACGCTATTGATTGCAGAGACCAGTGAAGTACTGAGAACTATGGCTTTTGAAGGTGCCAGGAGCACTTCGTTGGAAGAATGGTGCAAAACTAAGGAAAGGATGCCTATTACTAAGAGACATTCATGATTCCACGCGTCTGGAGCTCTTGGAGTGATGATATTTATCAACTACAAAAGAAGATAAACTGTCGGATTAAATTCCTATTACGGTAACCAAACTGGTATCCGAAAAATTTAGTTAGTTACCTTCATAGTCACTGCAAGCCAAGATTCTTCATCAGAAAGAGTTCCATGGTGTGCAGAGCATAAAGTTTTAAATATTAAAACTAAGGCGGCTCTGGATATCTGTGGTGACTGCGTATGAGTTGATTTGCAATAGAGATTCTGGAGAGCATTTCCAATACCACGCAGGCATAACTGGTCTGAAACAGTTGGAAATATGTCGATGCTAGATGTCATAAGATTCAGTACAGAAATTATGTCATGCTCGTGTCCTTTCTCGAGAAGTTGTATCAATAAGGACACCAAAAGTATTGCTGCATGATTATCTCCTCCGGCAATTAACTCTGCAATAGAATTAACATTTACCATACGACTATTGTTTCCATGGACTATGATGTCAGAATCATTTGCTACATTCCTTCCACAAAATTTCAGAAGCTGATAAGACAATGGCCCGCTGATTTTCTCTTCTTGGAACAGCCATTTCAATGATATTGGATGAATTCTTGCAGAAGGCAAATCCCATTCGGTTTCACTTAACGTCTCAAACAGGATTCTTTCCGCTTCTGGACTGTAGGGGATTTGGTAGCTAACCTTGGCGAGACCCCTATAAAGACCATAAAGATACACAAGCCTCATTACTGTGATTGGATCTGTGGCCCGACCTTGGAGATCACTACTGTTGACCAGAATATATTGCTCCAGAGAAGCCAAAACCAACTTATCATCTGCAAGTCTGGGGAGCAAAGTATTAAAGATGTGAAGAAAAGTAGGTTGCAGTTGTTAAATTTACCGTCAAACGTATAAAAATATAAGAATAGAAATTGAAGGTTCAATTACCTTTCATCATATAAGGAACTGGTGTATAAAATCAATAAGATGGCAGATTGACAAGAATATAATTCCAAATTACGGGAGTTCTTTTGCCCAAGTAGAAAGAGTAAATCAATGGGATCAGATGGGAGACATGAAGCAGCGTCTCTAATGGGTTGCCCCGAATCATTTCCCAGAAGAACATCTACTAGTGAACTGAGCATAATATATACCCTCTGTTTCATCTTTTCTGTAGGAAATAAGCCAAGGCATCCAAATGACAAACAGAACCATGTTCTCGAAACCAGGCTGTTCGCTAGTTCCGCTGCTTGGTTATCGGAATCCTGAAGCAATATCGAATGAAATGTTTCCAGTACTCCAAGGACAGTATCTTCATCCATTTCATTGAAGTTGGTTACAAACCAAGGTAACAAATGTTTCGAACATACATTCACAACAAATTGTCGTAGTTCCACTTTAGTGGATTCGGTAGAATTTTCTTCGTGACTGTACATATAATAAGCCTCCTTAAGTAGGAACAAGGAATGCAAAAGTTGACATCTATGCTTCTCAGAGGTATTTAGACAAGCAAAAACAGCATGTTGCATTGCTTCTTCAATTGGCGTTTGTAGATTTGAATTCGCATGAGCAGATGGAGTTCTGATGATAGATACAAGCACTGAGCAGGTCAATATAAATGTTTCCTCAACCATCCCCATCTCCCCATCAGAATGCTTTCTAAGCATCTTTGTTAGAGTAGGTACTAGCTCTGCTATATGAGAGGAGGATACCATTCCGGGGCAATCAGAAATGCAGTTCAAAATGAGCTTTAATGTCTTACTTTGAACTGGATGGAAAGGAACATCAGCTACATAATTTAGTACCGGGACTAAAGTTGCAAACCCAACAAGAAGCCTCTGTTTGAAAGCCTGCTCAGCTTTTGATAAAATATCAAGCACCTGAACACAAGATTTGACCAGTGGATCCTTGCATTCTGTGCATCAACAACTTATAAGCTATTTTCTTTTTTTATTAAGGAAAAGAAATTTAACTAGGCTTATTAGTTGAAAACTAGTTTGTCGAAGAAGCACTCGATTTTTAAATATCTTTAAAACACACTTTGATGCTTTGGGTTCATGAAGCTGGACTTTCTAAGGGCTTGACCAAATAATATTCACAAATAAATAAGACCATATAAAAAGCTTGAGCTAGCTACACTGAAAAACTTCTAGAAATTCAGTAATTACTTTTGATTAATGCTGGTTGCCGACTCCTTCCTTAAAAGCATAGTTTCTGGTTTCCTGATGGTTAGCAATACTCAAATGGCTACTCTAACATCTCAAAAAATATAAAGCTAACAATCTCAGTATTTAAGGACAGCTGTTATGGTTTTATTTGGCACAAAGTTTACTAACCTGACAACCTCAGTATCTCAAATACATAATCTGCAATGTTTTCTTCGAGTAGGGCTTGGAGTTCTTTGCCTGAAGTACCTTCCCAGGACATGTAATGAAACAGTAAATCCAGTGTGCTGATCTGGACTTGGCTGTCTGTTGAAAGAAGTGGGCCTTTGATGGCCTCAGTGAATAAGACATTCATTGGATTCACATCTTTTCCATCTTCTGTTGCTTGCTCAAAGCTATCTCCTTCTGATGAATTCATGCTGTTTGAATCAAGTGCATATGAAGTCCCAAAAAGCCCTCTCTGCGTCAACACTGTCAAGAGTGCTGAACAAGTAATACTAGTTAGTTGAGAGAAAAAAGGATTGATATTTGATACCAATGAGGTAACGTGCCTGTGAAGAATAAGCATTCTATGCTGTATTAGTATGAATTCCCCAAAGAATCATACATAACCTGAAAGGTTTACCCCTGCAGGGTGTAAGTTTTAAAGTCAAGCACTGTTTCTGAGAGCTGTGGCGTGTCTCTCGTTTGTTTCAAATAAACTTCACATGCACAGAATCTTGTCATGATACAAACAAATTGATTGAACTCATTAACTAGAACTGTTCAACAGTTGTTTCAACCAACAGATCGAACTGTTGATGAGAAAAATTGTAAGGACCTTCACCTTCGCTGAGAAGATATGGAATGAGATCAATAAGAAACACCATAGAATAGCTTAGGAAGGACCTTTTCCAGGCTTGGTGTCTACATATACCTATGTGCCCAAAAAGAAAACCTAAATTGACACATAAAAAATAAACAAGCTGACGAAAATGCTACTCAAATCTTGCTGAACTATGGTTCTCTAAAGGCAAATGGACCGAACTTTCAAGGAACAGAAAATAAGTAGCAAAAGAGTGGAAAACGGACCTACACAATTCAATCGGACATCGTCGCTTTGGGTCTTCATGAGTGCCTCCAGAGACAAGCGCAATAGCTTGGGGCAAAAGGCAAATAAAAGATCAGTTCCATCACCATCCTCTGATGCGTATTGAAGAACAGACACCTTGTATAGAACAAACAGGATTTCTCCCCGGATCTCTTCACTGTGTTAAAAGAATAGAGTACAGAAATTGAGTTATAACGTGGTGAATGTATTAGAAAAGGGAACATGCTCCCTTTCCGAATTCTACATTTGTTACCTTGGCAATTGAAGACCTGCAATGAGATTGGTAATGAGGCCATATTTGTCCCGAACGTGAGCATAAGGATTAGTCTGCTGGCAGTTTAACATAACCCCTAAGCAGTGAAGCTGCAGTTAAAGAGTGAGTCATATGGTGTATGGATGCATATCATTATATTTACCAGGCACCTCATTGTGGACTCAACTATGACGAACGAGGGAAACCAAGTAGCCACAATACACGAGAGATAAATCCACTAATCATATTTCAAAGAAACACTAACTAATCCCCCCATTTGAATTAGAACATCAGGTCACCAATGTTGCGTTTGGATGAGCGACTTTAAAGTTTCATGGAGCTTACGCTAATTTGTTAGGATTAATGAAGTACACTTGGGTTAGATGTCTTTGTTTTGTGGTGCATTTGTAGTGATTTAGTGGTAGTTTATCGTGCTTAGTAGTTCACTTGTAGTGTCCGTGCAGTGCATTTGTAACGATTCAGTCTAAAGTTCCTTCGTACTTCAAAGTTCCCGTCGCAACTTAGAACAAAGGAAAAATAAGGCAAATTTCAGGAACCGAAAAGTTCTAGCATTACCGAAAATTTTATCCAAATCTCGAAAGTAATTTGTAAGTTCCCACTAAACAAACGAACAGAGAATAAATTTCGTATGCTATTGGATTGGACAGTTTTCCTTTACTTTCTCAGCAACCAAACAGTAAATAAAGCATTAAAAGAGGTTTATTTGAGTGAATAATAAAAAACTAAAAGAGATAATTGATCGATCGGACGATGGAAATACCGTATAAACCTGACGGCGACTCCAGGCGAGGGAACCGGAAGAGAGGCGATCGGAAACCCTAGCGACGAAGTCAGCCGAAAGCGAGGCGTCGGCGGAATCGCAGAGAGCGGAAACGAGACGGACGACTTGTCGTGCGATGGGGTCGTCGTCGTAGGAGGAGAGAGCGTGAACGAGAGGCGAGACGAGGAAGTGAGAGTGGAAGGTGAGGAGAGATCGGAGGAACGGGGGGTCGGAGATGGCCTGAGAGAGCTGAGAGAGGGCGTAGGACACGTGGACGGTGGGAGATTGGGGATTGGAGATGAGGTTGGAGAAGCAGAGCAAGCAGATTGAGCCACCTTGCTTGGTTTGGAGGATGAGCGTGGATCTGTGGCCCTGCGAGCATGCAGTCGGCGACGGCGTCGACACCGCTGAATTGGAAGCTTCATCTTCTTCTTCTTCTTCATCGTAGTAGTGTTGAATCTGCTGTGACTGTGAGTCGTCGAAGTACATTTTGGCGAACAGTGTTTGAATTTTGGCGCCAGAGAAAACCGAGGAATGAGGACTGGGTGGGAATATGGCAAAATGGCCGCTCTAATTTCATATTTTATTTTATTTTCTACAATTTCACATTTTATTTTTCTCAATTGGGTTTTTTATTCTTTCAAATTTACTATTATTAAGAGGAGAGGAAAAGTTCGCAGCTATTAAATTAATTTTCGGGATGGGTGAGTTTCAAACCTTTAATTGCACAGTGTCGGCTGCGTTTAGTGGATGCCCTTGTGGCAAGTCAATTTTAGCAAAAGAGTTCAGGATTTGTGGTTGGATCTAGATGTGGTTCTTTAACCTGCGACAAATCCCTTTTTCCATGCGGACAACGCTCTTTTCTTTGACTTGGTTTTTGTTGGCGTAGGTATGGATAGAAATTCAACACCATATCTACTAGGATATTAGATCACATCAAAAAATTGTTCATACTTTTCTCAATTAACAATCTTCTATAAGATTGAATAGTTCAAATGAATTGGATTGCAAATAAAAGAATCTAGAGATTTATTAGAAAATCCATTGACGATAGTAAAAGATCTAGACCTAGAAACGAGTTCCCACGACATGATTCAAGTTTGACGACCAAACCTAGAGTAGCGTTTCCCAAACCCTGCCCATTCCTTTCCCTAACCAATATAAATGTTGGATTTGATTTTTCATGACATTTTTATTTAATTATTGGATTAAAAAGTTTAATGTTTATAAGGCAAACTTCAATGGGTGAATCGAGCTTCAACCAAACTCAAGTTATCTCATAAAAAGATACAAGATGGTTGCGGACTTAGCGAGCGTTATGAGTACCTACCATAGCTCCAACTCGGTTTGTTTTGTTGCCCTTTTTTTTTTTATAAGTTGAAATGCCCATTATATCCCTGAAAAATGACATTTCATTATTTTCCTATTCATTACCAAACATGCAAAAAAAAAGTATTTTATTTCTCATTAATTTAATTTCCAAAAAAAAAGACGATTTAAAGACTTATTGATTCTAACAACTGATTGTAGAGTTAATCATTCAGACTTATAAATGTGAACCACAGACTTATTAATGGGGATATTCCCAAAACTCACAAAGAAGAAAGGAAGTGAGTTGGGCAAAAAGAGAAGAAACTTGGACAAAAAAAGATTATCAAAAGAGTTTTAACACACTTTATAAACGAGAAATGACATGTTTGAAATTGCTTTTTGAAATAATTATGTTTTGCCGACAAAAAGTCCATATAAGTTGTAGAAACACTTTCTTAAAAAATTAAAAAAAAACCGTGCTAAGTGCTTTCTGAAAAAACACTTGAATTTTTAATAAAATTTCAATATTTTGCAAGGCCTTTTGAATGGAAGCAATTTAAAAATTCCAATATTTTGCAAGGCCTTTGGAATGGAAGCAATTTCTACACAAGTGATATGTATAAAAGCACCTCCAAATGAGCGTCCGACAACAAAAAATATTTTATTAAACGAGCGTCCGTCAAGACGGATGCATAATGTAATTGTTTTAATTAATGATCGAATTAAAAAATATTCATTAAAAGTTTAACTCTATTTTTCTATTAAGACAGCTTTAAAAGCAACCTACATATTACTTTAAAAGTTGTTATTTAAAGGTCATTGATTTTAAAATAAGCCGAATATTTATTTTATTAAACATTTTTTTACTATTTAATTTTAAAATATATTAGTTTTTTTTTGTGAAAACAAGCAATGCGAAATTGGGACTTAATAGATTAAATTATCAAATGTCAGGGAAGGAGAATCGATGAAGATCAAACTCGTACTAAAATGCATATTTTCTTCCACTGTAGTAAGGGGTCGTTTATAGAATTATTGTATTTTTGCACCTTGTTATCTACAAAATTAAATTTCAATTTGAATTAGCAATTAAATTTTCTATCCAAGATTTTTTTTTAAAGAAAAAATTTACTACTGTTAGGCGATTGAGGAGAGTTCGGAATTATCACAATAATTTAAAAAATACAAGAGTTTTAAACTCGCATGAATAGAAACCTAATATTCTATCCGCTAAAAGACCACATACTTCTATCCAAGATAATACTTGAGAAAGGAGACGCTCCTGAATTACCACCAAGTTTAAACCGTAATCCGCACTTTGTCCTAGCCCAGTGCACGGGTGTCGTATCGATGTTGAATATATCAGGAACATGTTGCAACGTTTTGTCAGCGACAATGCAGCGACAATGACACATATAATATCAATACCATATCGACAATCCGTTCTTTAACCCACTGCAATTTATTTTGAACTACAGATTAAGAGTTAAGATAGGTCAAGGATTCAATCCCTTCTGTGTACCGAAAATAAATACATATGAAACAAACACACGTTCTTCAGTGAGAATTCGATGCAAGTTGAAGCAAACTCATAAACTTAAAGATGCAGCATACAAAATTGCAAGCATACTCGTAGATGAAGTTCGAAATAAGTTCAAGTTTTAACTCCGGCCGTCCTGCTGTCGCGGCTAATGCAACAGATTCCGATCAGTCATCATCGTCGTCATCTGTTCTGCCAAAACGATAAGGAAAACAAAATTCATGTCAGCAACAAAAACTTAAAGCACCCCACAGCACGCATGATTCAAATCCTCTTCAACAGACAGCTAAAACTCTCGTTAACATTATAGAAAGGCGTGTATTTTACTTCTCACACACCTTTTTAATTTTCGACCGTTAGATAGATCGGATGAATTGAAGAAGATCAATGGACATAAATTATCAAGGGGTGTGTGGATAGCACATCCCTATAGAAAAAGAATTCATTAAAGAGCCAAATAGGATTAATGGTCCTTATGGTGACACGGTATTTTTTTTTGGGAAGATACCCCTCATAGGTTTAAATCCTAAGTTTTTCACCAACGGGTCTATTGAATGTCCTATCACCACGAGGACCATTAATCCAATTTTGCCTAATTCAAATGATAACCCCAGATCCATCGAATATAGGTCAACAATTGCACACAATTAATGGATCCTGCATCATAACCCTAGTTTCCAAAAATTTCACAATGATAATGAAATAGCAAGGCAAATCAGGGTCATCAACCGAAATATATTACACTTTTTCGGCCCTGGTCAGATGATTGAAGCTCAGTAACATTTAAAAACTTATCCACGTATGATATTCATCAGATTCACATTTTATTTGTCCAACTTATTTTATATACATACAACAGCAACCAAGCCTTATCCCACTAAGTGGGGTTGGCTGTATGGAATCCTAAAACGCCATTGCACTCGGTTTTGCATGAGATGAAAAAAAGGACTAACTCATTATACCTCATAATTGTCGATTTCAATAATTAAACCATATAATATCGAGTCCAAAAAGCATAATAGAAAGACATGAAAATCTAAATGCCTATTTCCACAGCCACCAAGCATACTCTAAAGAAAAACACAACTCTCATGTAACTGGCAAAAAAATAAAATAGAGCAGAACTCCAAAGAACACTGAAATACTGACCGTTCTTGCACGTAAAGGAAGACTGTTTTCAAGAACACCACTCTCTAGCATTCTGGAACATTCGCAACCAGGGACTAGGGCCTTTCTTTTCCACATCCCATTGCTTGGGATACCAGGGGAATTGCCACATTAAGAAGCAACGCTCTGGATGAGGCATCATGGCTAGATGCCTCCCATCTGGAGAACAAATTGCTGCAACCCCCAAGGGAGAGCCATTGACGTTGAAAGGGTAAAGTTCTGTCTCATTACCATCATCATCGCAATACCTTACTGGTGCCAACTTTGAGTGAAGCAAACGATCAAAAACACCATCGTCGGGGAAATATGCTCTTCCTTCACCATGTGCAGCCCACACACCCAATGTACTGCCCTCCATTCCTTTAAACATTATAGCTGGCGAGTCCTTTATTGCCACACTGGTGAATCGGCATTCAAACCGTCCAGATTCGTTGTGAATGAACCTGGGCTGCGAAGGGTCCCCACCACCACCTAGCACACCACCAACTTGAGGACCCGGGACCCACCCCAAAAGGGCCATAAGCTGACACCCGTTGCAAACTCCAAGACTAAAAGTGTCTGGCCGCTTGTAAAACTCTTGAAATTGATTTAGAAGGGGCTGATTAAATCGAATCGATGCAGACCAACCTTTTGCAGAATCAAGCACATCAGCGTAGCTAAAACCTCCAACAAACGCAATTCCACGGAATTCATGCAATGAAATGGTTCCATTAAGAAGGTCTGACATTGTAACATCCCATGGTTCAAAACCAGAAGCATAAAATGCTGCCGACATTTCTCTGTCCCCATTGCTGCCTTCTTCTCGAATTATAGCCACTTTTGGTTTGCAAGCGATGGTCATATACTTCTCATCTGTGAAAGAAGGAGTGAAAGACAAATCCCATGAAGGCTCATGCCTATCTTTCAAACCTTCTTTTTCTAGATTTACACAAGAAGCCAACCTTTGTAGTTTTTCCAGCTGAAAACTAGTGTCCTCCCACCAGTCCCTTAGAAAAGAAGTACTCTCATTCAAATGTATAACCCCATCAACCTTTAACTCTACTGAGGATGTGGCACTAACTTGACCAATAATCTCAGCCAAAATACTGTTACTGCTCAGTTTTTCCAACACCAAATCTAAGTTATTCTGGCTTACCTCAATAACCAGACCAAGTTCTTCAGCAAAAAGCGTTTGGAATAGGCTCTTCCCATGTGAAGTCAAGTCCAAAGTAATGCCACAATTCCCAGAAAATGCCATTTCAAGGGCACAGACCAGTAGCCCACCATCACTAATATCATGACCAGCAGAGATCAATTCGTCAGAAAGAAGGTCCTGAACTCCCTCAAAAACTCGTTTTAGATAAGGAACATCCTCAATGTCAGGGCAATCATTGCCAATTTGGTCAAAAACCTGAGCAAGAGCAGACCCACCTAACCTCCGCTTTCCCTTTGCCAAATCAATGTGAAGCAGCACGCCATCATCCTTGAGCTTTAAATCTGGGGTTACTGTTTTTGTTATGTCAGGACAAGTGCAATAAACACTCATTACAAGATTGCCAGGTGCCTTAACAACCTCGCCTGCAACATGGGCTGCCATGGAAAGGCTGTCCTTCCCACCATCAATTGCAATACCAAGTTTGATCATTGCCTCTGAAAGAGCTGTAGCAGCATCATACATAGCTGCCCCTTCCCCATCAAGCTTGGCTGCATACATCCAATTCCCGCTGGCTTTAACATCAGATAGAGAAGTGACCTTTGCCCAAACAAGATTTGTGAGTGCTTCTCCAACAGCCAATCTCGCCATTGCTTTTGGATCCAACAAACCTTTGATTGGCTGCTCCCCAATGGCACATGCACCTCCAGTCACGTCAGTAAAAGTCTGCGCTATTACTGCAACATCAGAGAGAGGAATTTGCAAGGGCCCAACAGTTTGCTGCTGTGCTACAAGACCTGTAACACACCTGTCTACTTTGGATGTCAAGAAGCGCTTTGAACAAACAGATGGAAGTCTCAACACCCTCTTAAGTGAATCCATCACTGTTATTCCAGGAGCAATATCAAGTGGTTCTCGTGCATCAGTCGTCCTGTGGAATTCAAAACTTTTCTGTGGCATATCACCAAGTACTTTCTCAAGCTCCAAATCGACGGCAGGAGGAGGGGGAGGGATTCCACTAGATTCACATTTTTTAATAGCTAAGCTATCAATTAAAACAGCACGTCCCTCACCATTTATTGTTCCAATAACAGCCATAGAAACCCTTTCTCTTTCACATATTGATTGCAAGAGGTGGCGGCTTTCAGGCTTCACCAAGATTGCATCTTGCTCCTGGTATTCTGCACCCCATATCTCCAAGACAGACATTGTATGATCACCAACTACAATTGCCCGGATATCAATCTGGCCGCCCTTGGGGTATATAATTTCCTTAACAACATTGCAGTTTCCACCTGCCCCCTGATCATGAATGCTAATGATAGGGTTATTCTCCCCCATCTCAATACAGGCACGGACCACACGATAAAGTTTCTGTGCCATCTCTGCATCTCCACGCTGTACAGCATTAAAATCAAGCTCCGCATCATTCTGGCCACTAACCATGCTCGATGCTGCCCCACCCCCCATTCCAATACGATAAGCAGGGCCTCCAATTTTAACAACCAGCATACCAATGTCAGGCTCACCTTTTGTTATATGGGTGTGATCAATCTGCCCAATGCCTCCACTAAACATGATTGGCTTCAACCATTCTCGCCTGTCTCCACTTGGAAGTCTCATTCCAAATGTTCTAGTGTAGCCCTGAATCAAGGGCTCACCAAATTTGTTCCCGTAGTCTGATGCACCATTGCTAGCATCTATAAGGATCTGCAGAGGTGGAGCCAAATTTGATGGATAAGCAAAAGACGGATCTTCCCAAGGTGCATAAGAGCCCTCCATATTGAGATTCCCAACACAATAACCAGCTGTAGATGCTACAACAAAAGACCCTCTTCCAGTCGCATGGGTATCCCTGATTCGACCTCCTGCGCCTGTCTCTGCACCAGGGTAAGGCGCTACAGCACATGGGAAATTATGGGTCTCAGCAGTAAATAAAATATCAAGGTCCCGAGTAGCAATGCTCAATGGACATGTTGAACCTGGCTGAACCGGTCGCATTTGCTTCACAAGAAACCCCTTGATTGCACTTGAGTTATCCTTGAAGCCAATTACGGAATTGTTTGGGTTTGCCTGCAACGTGCTCTTCACAATTTGCATCAGAGTTCTATCCATAGGCTGTCCATCTATAATAATTTTTCCAGTAAAAAACCAGTGCCTACTATGCTCACTGTTGGATTGTGCAATATCAAACAGCTCAACTGTTGTTGGATTCCTCTGGATTTCGTCCTTGAATAGCCTAGTGTAGTACTGGAGATCCTGCTCATCAAATGCCAAACCCATTTCCTGATTTATCTCCTCCAATGCCTTCCGACCCCTCTCCATGACATGTATATGACGAACTTCATCCGGAACTACACTCGTTTCAAATGAAACTAGCTTCCGGGCATACACACACTCAGTCATTCGATCATGAACCAATGCAGCAAACTCATTAATCTGATGATCTGGAAGTGATCCCTTACTAAACAGCAAGTACCTCCTTGACCGTTCCAAACGAGTCACCTCTGTCAACCCGCATGCTCGACAAATCGAAACAGCATTGGAAGACCAGGCTGTTGTAAATGACAACCTAGGACCAACCTCAACAATAACTGTACTAAGCCCTTCCTGCTTTTTCTTTTCAAGAAAGCTCTCAGTCCCCAAATTCTCGGGCTCATAAGTCTCCTGAAGAAGCCACTTCAAAACCAAAACCTTGTCGCTAGAAAGTGGCGAGTCAAGGCCAATGTTGAAGCACTGCTCAGTTTTCAAACCAACAATCTGATCCGTAATCTTTGTCTGAACCGTCTTGAGAAGCTCAGCTGTTGCACTCTCCTGAATGAGCGGGATGCGAAAAAAATGAATAACTTCAGCTGCAGGCTTCTCAACCAAGCTTGACTGCTCATCATCTACCAAGCTGCTCACACCACCAGAAACCACAGCTCTGGGCTTTTCTTGAGCACGACACCTCAAAGAAACACCTCTCCTATTACCAAAACTGGGAGCTGAACTTCGCCCGTGAAGCGAACCCCAAAGCACCTGGCTTCTTCCTTTAACAGAGTTCCTCTGCAAAAAAAGGCTCTGCCTATTCGTGCCCTGCCAAATAAAACCAAACAACATACAGCTTTCGATTTCGACCGAAATTTTCTACCAAAATGCTACAGTTTCCACCAAAATGCTACAATTCCTACCAAAATGCTACAATTTTTCATAGCAATAATAAAAAAAAAATGGTAATGAAGAATACTTACTTGTAAGAACTCGGCCGCGGCGGCTGTTTCCCGAACACCGGCCATAACCTCGACCTTGAAGAAACT
This sequence comes from Crataegus laevigata, assembly GCA_963580275.1. Lineage (NCBI taxonomy): Eukaryota > Viridiplantae > Streptophyta > Magnoliopsida > Rosales > Rosaceae > Crataegus > Crataegus laevigata. The sequence continues at coordinate 2,640,497 of OY756944.1, forward strand.
AAAAACAAACAAAAAAATAAAAAATTAATTTCCAGAAATATTGATGCTTTACATTGAAACAAACACAGAAGCAGAGTAAAAAACCCACCTCACCTTCAATTCGATTACTAATCAGTCGGGTGTGGAAGTCGACAAATATCCGACGAGTGCGAGAGAGGGCTGGTAATTACTGGACAGCCATGGCGGCGGCGCGTGAAGAAGTAGGGTTTTGGCCGAGACAGAACGAAAAAAAGCAGAGGAAAGTTTTTGGGAGAGATGGAGGCGTGGGGCGCGATGGAGATGCTGCAGGAAGGTAAACGTTAGTAACTGTGTATCAATTCTTAGGGTTTAGAGTAATTGGGCATCAATTCTAGGGCATTTAGGTCTATTCATGTATTTTTATTGGCCATAATTGATAATTTTTATAAAAACTAATATTTATAAAATTGAAAGTTAAATTTTAATTATATATAATAATTTTTTGTTAAATAATTAGACGTATTTCAATTTTAGTAAAACTTTGTTGAGATGATCCTTTAATTCTAACCTAAAATATGTATGGTTCAAATTATGAACAGAAAATAATATGTTATTTTATTTATTTTTAATGGAATAAATTTTTCCGCCCTAAGCTACTGATTGGAGCCCAAACTAATATGTTATTTTATTTATTTTTAATGGAATAAATTTATTTTATTTTATTGCGAGACTGTATCTTATAACAAAGTTCGTCAAAATTGGAGATAATTCTGGAACCATCCTGACCGTGTCAGGTTTCAGAACTCTCTAGACTCTCACTCTCTCTCTGTCTCTCCTCTGCTTCTCTCTCTATAAATTCCATTGGCAAGCTCTCTGCTTCTCCGCAATTCGAAAAAGCTCTGCATTCTCTTCGCTGCTCTGTTTCGCGCTTGCTCATTCAATAACATCAAACGCCCATTGCAATCCGGTCAGGAAGTTGCCATGGAAGACGACTTTGATTTCTCACCTGCCACCAACAACCTCAACGACGCCGGTGACTTGGACCTTCCCGACGCTGAGGACGAGGCAACCAGCCCAATTCTTAAGGTTGGTGATGAGAAGGAGATCGGGAAGAACGGCCTCAAGAAGAAGCTCCTTAAAGAAGGTGAAGGCTGGGACACTCCTGGCTCCGGCGATGAAGTTGAAGGTATAAATATATACGTATATGTATACACACGCATACATATACATATTATATGTTTACATGTTTATGTGTGGTTTGATGGTGAGCGTTGGTACTAATTGGGTCCTGATAATTTTGCAGTGCATTACACTGGGACTCTGCTCGATGGAACGAAATTCGATTCGAGCCGTGATCGAGGGACTCCTTTCAAGTTCAATCTCGGACAAGGTGATTGATTCATTTCCACTTTCCCATTGCTTTCAATTGCTTTTATATATAAAAGGGCGGCTCTATGCCAACAAAGCTTTGCTTCTATGAAGCCGGCGATACGATTCGACACGAAACGGACACGGAAAATCTCTAAAAATTAACATACGATACGCTATGATACGGCAAATAAAAATGTAAATAACAACATGAATATACATTTTAAAACATAATTCATCATTCAAATTCAAGTACATTTGAGTTGTTAGAGAAGAAAAGTTCGAAATCTAATCCTCTTTATACAGTAGAAGAAGTGTGAGAGTCGTATTCATGGTTTTAATTAGAGGGAAACTCTTTGTATTCAACAACTTTCAATTATAGATGTCTCCTATTAATTTTCTCCTTCTCATTATCTTTTTTGAAAGTGTAAATTTATCCTAAAAGCACGATACGTGTATTCCAAATGTGGGATACGCGTATTCATCATGACAAATTCGTGTTCATCAACCAAGATACGTGTCGGATGAGTATCCGAGAGTATCGGGTAAGTATCGTATCTGATCATGTATCGGATAAGGGATACGAGACCAAACAGAAGTATTCGTGCATCATAGCTTTGCTTTGCTAGAGTCTGGCAACGTTTATTGTATACAGTCTTATGGCTATTCTAGGACTCGAATTCATGACCTTTGGGAGCAATCCTTGATACGAGAGGATAAAATATTGTTAATTTTTCGTCTTACTGAGCCGTTTTTCGGATTATGATTCAATTGTTGGTTTTTTGTTAATTGCAGGGCAAGTGATTAAGGGATGGGATGAAGGAATCAAAACCATGAAGAAGGGCGAAAATGCGGTTTTCACCATCCCGCCTGAGTTGGCCTACGGTGAGTCTGGATCCCCTCCAACAATTCCTCCGAATGCCACACTTCAGTTCGATGTGGAGTTGCTTTCCTGGACGAGTGTGAAGGATATTCTCAAGGACGGCGGAGTTATGAAGAAAATTATCACCGAAGGAGAGAAATGGGAGAATCCGAAAGACCTTGACGAAGTGTTTGGTACATTGTCTATCCCACACTGTTTTCCAATGGCTAAAAATTGATGAATGGCATTGAAACTCATTGGTTTCTTACACAGTTCTTTGTTGGCATCTCAGTTAAGTACGAGGCTCGGCTTGAAGATGGGACTCTTGTTTCGAAATCCGATGGGGTCGAGTTTACTGTCCAGGATGGTTAGTTTCATTGCCTTATCTCGTATGTATACTTGCGGCGCAAAGAAATGTTTTCTTCCGAATAATCTGAGTGTGAAACCTCTTTGATTGCAGGCTATTTCTGCCCCGCCTTGGCAAAAGCTGTGAAAACAATGAAGAAAGGCGAAAAGGTCCTTCTGACTGTAAAGCCACAATGTGAGTCCTGTGCCCATATGCTTACCTGTTGATGGTTATTCGATTTTTTCACAAGACGAAAACTTAGCGGCTATAATTTTGTAGATGGATTTGGCGAGGCGGGCAGGCCAGCTATAAGGGATGAAGGTGCAGTGCCGCCAAATGCGACCCTTGATATAGCGCTCGAGTTGGTATCGTGGAAGACGGTTTCTGATGTTACCAAAGATAAGAAGGTCCTGAAAAAGACATTGAAGGAGGGAGAGGGATATGAGCGCCCGAATGATGGGGCGGTAGTTAAAGGTAATACGAGCGATGCATAAAATTTCGTAGGTAATTACATTCTTAATGGTCGCGGATCTTAAACTCTGTATTTGTATTGGTCTGGCAGTGAAACTTGTTGGGAAGTTGCCTGACGGCACAATCTTCACAAAGAAGGGCCATGATGACGAGCCATTTGAGTTCAAGACGGATGAAGGTGATCATGTCTTTTTGACATCGTTACTCTGAAACTATTGAGTTAAATTCAAAACAGGAAACTTGAGATGAATTGATTGTTTTGCAGAGCAAGTAATTGAGGGACTCGATAGAGCTGTGAAGAACATGAAGAAGGGTGAAGTGGCTCTTGTGACCATTCAACAAGAATATGCATTCGGGTCAACCGAATCAGCACAAGATTTGGCTGTTGTTCCTGCAAATTCGACGGTCTATTATGAGGTGGAGCTGGTCTCCTTTGTCAAGGTAAGTATGATATGTCCCCCTCGATGCAGTCTCCGTTCCAAGTTTTGAATTAAGCTGTGGACTAACTTACCTTATGGTTGCAGGACAAGGAGTCTTGGGACATGAACACACAAGAAAAAATCGAAACCGCTGGGAAGAAGAAGGAAGAAGGAAATACACTCTTCAAGGCTGGTAAATACGAAAGAGCCTCGAAGAGATATGAAAAGGTATATCCAGAGTCTTGCATCTTGCTTCAGTGACACCGATTTTACTTGGACGTTTAGAGCAACTCGTAAAAACCTCTAATTTTCGGTGACAGGCTGTGAGATTTATCGAATATGATTCCACTTTCAGCGATGAGGAGAAGCAGCAGGCGAAGGTGCTGAAAATAACCTGCAATCTGAATGACGCTGCGTGCAAGCTGAAACTTAAAGACTACAAGCAGGCTGAGAAGCTCTGCACAAAGGTACCAGGCTCGCCGGTTTCCCATATCTCCACGCGATTGCGAGGGTAGTGTAGTTAGTTTCTCTTCTAATGTGTGAGAGCATTGATATGCAGGTTTTGGATTTAGACAGCCGGAATGTGAAGGCGTTGTACAGAAGGGCGCAAGCGTACATCCAACTTGTCGATTTGGACCTAGCAGAGCTGGATATCAAGAAGGCCCTTGAGATAGACCCCGACAACAGGTTCGTTGATGAGTTGTGTAGTTTTTGTTTGTTTTAGATGGTTTGTTGATGAGTTGTGTCGTTTTTGTGTTTCGTGTGTCGATTAACTTGTGAGGGATTGTTATGTGTTTCCAGGGATGTGAAGCTGGAGTACAAGGTATTGAAGCAGAAAGTGAGAGAGTACAACAAGAAGGACGCGCAGTTTTACGGCAACATATTTGCCAAAATGAACAAACAGGAGCCGGTGCCGATGACCATCGACAGTAAGGCTTGATTGAGGTTGTCATGTAAGTAATTGTAACAAAATTTGAGGTTGTGAGCATTTTTGAGCAAGATTAGTAATGTAAAACCTCGGATTTGTCAAAATGTTTGTGGCTAAATGTGCTTCTGACAGTTCAAAGTGCTTCTAAATAAAAGTGCCTTCGCACCATATATGCGTATTCGAAGAAGTGTTTGCTTCTATTGTTTTTCATGTACTGCTTCGATCTTTAAGAGATCTTCTAACGATAGACTTCTAGCAGAAGCACTTGTCAGCCTCACAAGTGCTTGCTACATGAGCAGTTCCGAACGACTTCTTACCAAGAGAAACACAGGTCAGCAATTAGTATGTACACAGGGAAAACGAAACACCCATTACCTGCTAGGGAGGAAAAGGTCATGGATAAATATTTTCTAAAATTTTAAGCCTGTTGTCATACTAATTTTTTGAAATTATTATTATGTTGAAATGTTCAAAATAGTTAGTTCTACATTTATTATGTGCAAGGTCGTTCATCACAGAATTGTGTTGTACAAAAAATTTACATTTACTTTGAAACATAGAGAAGTGACTGCAAGTCGTTTACAAATTTTCAAATCAATAATTTTTTGAGAGAATCAATTTTTTTTGTTGTTGGTGACAACTTATTAAAAGGGAGTTGAAATTGTTGAAATGATTGAAATAACTTTGATTACAAAACGAATGCAATTGATTTTGGATAAAAACATTACAGAGTTAAGATATTAAAAAAAAAAAATCAATGATTTGCTTGAAATTTTGATCCATGTGACAAATTGAAGATGGCGTTCAAGGTCAAATAACGTTTCAAATTTTTTTTGTTCTTCAGAAGTATGAAAAACGAACCAAACCAAAAATAAATTGGTTTATTTCAGTATTTAAATGTCTGACTTTCTTATTCAAAACCAAACGAAACCGATCAAATCGGTTCATATGGATGACAATAATTACCTGCTCGTGAAACGTTAAAGGTATTCTGTATCGTCAAGTATGTACCAATTTCTACATTTGTGTGTTTCAAAATAATCGGCGACAGAAATTTCCATACATTCCATGAGCTCTTGTTCTGAATTTCTCAATGTGAATGAGCAAATTGGACATTCTTTATGCTTGTGTTTACGACTAGCTCCCGAGTATATTGTGACATTCGTGTTCCGGACGGGTCTTACGAAATCATGAGTGACTGCTCTCCTTGGTCTTTCCATAACCCCTTGCTGCCTCCGGCTGAAAATCTTAATCGCGATCAGGGCTGGTGGACCTCTCACGGTGATGTGACTTGCGCCGCTTGCGAGCACGCTCATCCCCATCCCTCGAGCTCCTTTTGTGAGAATGCTCATCCATATCCCTGGAGCTCCTCCTGTGAGAGCGCTCATTCCTATCCCTAGAGCTCCTGTGAGAGCGTTCTGCTCTGCTAACCGAACTCCCCTTGTGATAGTGTTCTTCCGTCTCAATTGAGCTCCTTACAGAACGGTCCTCTGGGTCAATAAATGCTTTGTGAAACCTTTCATCTTTCTCCAGAGGACTGCTTTTGCGCTGGTTCGCTTCCCTGTCCATGGACCTTTTATGAGTACTTTCTTCCCTATCGACGGAGCTCCTTTTCCTTCTAGGTGGAGATGGGACCTACAAACACAATGAGGAGAGATCGGATAATGCTCGAAAGCGAGCAACTGCTACTAGCTATAGGCTGCAGAAATCCGGGAGGAAATACGTGGCTAATGGGACAAAAAATAAATAAAATACCTGATAGGGTGACATGTATCTTCCTTCTGGTGGAGGTGGGATCCCAAGTCTCTCCAGTTCGTCATATGGGATTGGACGCCTGGTTGCCAAGAAAAATTAAAGGTAAAGAGTTGGTAAACCTAAAAAAAAACAATGTAATCTTCCATTACAAGACTATAAGGGATTAACAAACAGGATCGAATCAAAACTGAGTATCTCAAACTGAGGAATTCAACCCCAAAGAGATTCCCCATTGATTTCAACTTCTACCATTTGTAATGGTGAGTGAAGATGCCTTAGCAAACAAAGTTTGACCGGCCACAGAAGCCTGTCTATGCAAACAAATTCTAACTCAACCATGTTGTCTGTGTGACTCACAAACGAAGTTTGACCCATCTTGTCTGTGCGACTCACAAACGAAGTTTGACCTTCCACAGAAGCCTGTCTATGCAAAAAGATTTTCGGGTTTAATTCTACTTGAAGCCTCAACCAAGATGGATCTAATCCAAGGGTATAGTTAGCCGAAAAAAAACTGGTGGATGGTTTCAACCCTGCAACCTCTTACGACTTTCATCGCAAAAGGATTTATGTGTCGCTAGCTAGAAACGACAACCATGCCAATAGGACTACTATAACAGACTTCAAATATGCAGGTTACCGAAAATTATGCACCTTACTGATGAGAAAATAAAATGAAAATGAGCATTGAAACGTAAAAACTTGTGGGTACGAATCCATTAGATAAACATTTTTTTTGAAAAGAAAGTAAAACTGAAAAAGTTGGGAAATACATTAATATACATAGGCAGATCTATCTAAATTAATCAATAAAAATAGAACCTTTTTCACTAAAGGAGCACTAAACAGGTAATAAAACACGAAGGGGTAGAGGAAGACCTAAGAAGACTTTGGAAGAGACTCAAAAAAGACTTAAAGTACTTGGATCTACCGGAAGACGAGGCACATAACCTAGCGGAATGGCGTTCTAGGATTCATACAGCCAACCCCATTTGGTGGGAAAAGGCTTTGTTGTTGTTGTATTGTCCTTTTAGTGCCTCTTATAGTCCGTTACCTTTTAGTGACTGAAAACAGTTCTACTTTTTATTGAAGATTTGCAATAGGTGCTATCTAATGTGTATTTTACAAAAAGATTCCATCCCCTACCCCTAAGCCCTCTTAATTTCAACTATCCCATCAGTCTTTTCTCCAGATCTTTTCACATCCCAAGAACTACTAGACCTTCCCAAGGTATTTCTTCCCCACAAAATGTTTAAATAGAACTTTTAAGGCAGTATGTCTACAATTCGAACAAAGAATAAATCATACACAAGGACAAAGTTCCAAAAACCATTTTAATTGGATTAGAAATGGTAAGTCTGGAACTTTTCTTTCTCCTCTTTGAAGTAAAAGAAACATGAAAACTTTGTATCAGGCAAAACATAACAGAACAGAACAATGACTGTAACAACTAATTCACTACAAGTTTACGAAATATATTGCATAAGTTAAGAAAGTTATGCATACAGGGGAGCTCGAAATGGTTTTTCTCGTCCTCCAAAACGAAGCTGTCCAGACTCTTTCTTACCACAGAAACCACCTCCTGGTAGAAACAATAAAATAAGATGAACTTGACCTATATACATATGCAAACTTGTAGGTAGAAGAATAAGAAAATTTAACCGACCTAATCTTCTTGGAATCCACCCTGGCATCAACTGCTGTCTGTTGTAATCAACAATAACTTTAGAATCATCAATCAAGGAATGGTGAGCTTCCTGCAAACAAGCAACTAATCTAAGCTCATCATAGACATGTTATGACATGTATATCAACATTTAGACAAATTAATCATTACCATTACGAAATATATTATCCAACCACATACAATTGATGTGCACGTGTCTTTTCACACAACACTAGCAAGCGCATCCAAATCAATCTAATTTTGTGACAGTAGGATGTATATATGAGAACAAACACCGATACCATTATGCTTGAAGCGAAATGCATCAACAGTACAAGAATGTCAAATTAGAATTCCCCACCACATAGATATGCATATGAAAATAAATGAAGAGATTCCCTATCGTATAGACTACAGAGAGTGGCTAAAAAGTTGCAGCACCTTATATGCTCGCTGCATCTCCCTTTCGGTTTCATATTCAACAAAAGCATAGCCACGCGAAGCACCAGTTACTGAAAAAATTGCACCAACCAAATTACAAAGATGGATTCGCATAGTATTACAGTGTAAAAGAAAGTAAATAAATACATAAAATTCTGCAAACCAATATGCATATTATTCAAGAGCATTGTAGTTGTAATGTTGTGAAAGTTTATACGGAGCTCGAATTCAAAGCAAAATTAAGAAGCTCACCAATGTGCCTGACCAAGCGCAAGTTTTTGACCCGACCATACTTGCTCATAGCCTGAAAACCCAAATCCAAAAATTCGTTTTTAGACCAAGAATTTCCACTGAATTGGGTTTCTGCCGATCACAGTTGAAAACCTTTCTCTTTATTTCTTTCTTTGCTCAATTTCCTGAGCAATCAAAGAGAAAGTGAGAGAAGAGAGAGAGATGAACCTTGCGAAGAGTGCGTTCGGTGGTGAGAGAGAGAGAGAGAGATGAACCTTGTGAAGAGTGCGTTCGGCGGTGAGATGAGAAAGGTGACCGACGAAGAGAGTGCAGTAAGGGTCGCCGAGGAGCTTGGGATCGCCCAGGGGGTCATCTGCAAAAGCAAAAGAGTTACAGGGACAAAGTATAAATAAGAAGAAGCAAAGGGTGGGAAGATAAGAGAAAAAGGAAAAATGAAGGAGAAGAGAGAGTGTGGTGGTGGTTACAGAGGCCGGCGGAGGAGCAGAGGAAGGCTCGGTAGACGGCGTTGTCGTGCGGAAGTATGTCAGTACCGTCTATGCTTCCCGCCTGAATCGGATGATACGCCTCCGCATAGAACACCACGTTTAATTTTCCGTTCACGTTTCGCCCGCCCGCACTCATCGTCGCATAATCTCTCTCTCGTTCTGTGTGTTCAGAAGACGAATACGAAGACGAAGCAATGCAAATTCATGGACAGACAGGTGGGCTTTATAGAGGTATTTTTTTGGGTCCATTTTGCTTCCGGCCCACATTTTTGTTTGCAACGCATTCACTCAACGGGCCAAGAAATCTGATGATCAGGCTTCTTAGTCCATGTTTCCCGGATTTGAACAGAGGATACATATCGACCTAAAAAGTACGTGGGTATCCAAATGGTTCCAACAACATAAACAATCAATTCATTACAACTGAAATCCTCAATCCAAGTTCGAACTTGCATCAATTTTTTTCGTGGATCAAAAGTACGATGTTGTGTCGTGCGGTCGTGGCGGGACTGTATGGTGGCTCTTATATCAGCGTCAACAAACTGTTCAGGAAGCAGCACCAACGCCCTTTCCCTTGTTCCTCTAGAGCTTCTTCATGTAAAACTCAAGTTCCTTGCCTTCCAAGATCTACCTGACAGATTAGTTTACGAAACAAAATAAGATGATGCAGAAAACAAATACAATCGAATGTGTTAAAACGAATTATTAGACTCACACATCAGCTCTGCCCTGCCACATTCGCATGGACAGGAAGATATGCAAGCCAGCAATCTCTCATCCCCAAACTGCTCTTCAATATGGGGGTTTAGTGTGCGACCTTGCTGACGCTTCTCAAGCTACTCTTCTTTGCTTCCCCCGTAGTTCCTTCTCCTTCCTGCTTGTACCTATAAAGATAGAACTAGTTAGTGTGATGATGAAATGAAATTGTCATTCATCTCATGATAAAAAAAAACTTAACACAATCCATTGATCACGATATTGAGCTTCAAAATTCTCATTTCCTCCATCTAAATTTTGTATATTAAGCACCGCGAAAGAAACTAGGCAATGGGAAATCCCGGAATATCAAATGCATTATGCAGCACATGATAACTTTGGAACAACCTTTGCAAAGCAAGGTTATGTACGATAGACGTTCTTCCCTCAACTCTCGTAAAGCGGGGAGCCTTGTTGACTTGGGGTTGCCCTTTTTTTAATAGGACAAATGAGACAATGATGATAGGAAGATTATGGTAAGTAGAGGAGGGTTAACTAACCACTGGAGGAAACATGAGTAATAAAACCCATTTAGATTCATTCGAGTAAAAATAACAAATAAAATACAATGCATGATTCATAGTGGCAGCCAGGGCACCTCACCTGTGCACTCTCCATCATTCCAAACGAACCCTCCAAACTCGGGAATTACTTGCCAAGACCTTGTAGTGAATGGGATTATATAAGGTGGCTATTGATTAGCTCTGATGAAAATCAGGGTGGGAACTTGAATGGTGAAACCATGGCATTGTACGTTGAAATTGAACGGCGAACATTAGTAACTGTTCTGTTAAGGATAAAAGGAAAAACATTTGTATTCCTCTGGGAACACATCCGAAATAAGCCAGGAAGTTCATGTCCCCAGGACTAGCTATAGAGAGTGCTGGCAACTCCTGTTTGAGTATTTGGTAAAAACTGGGAGGTTAGCATTTGGTGCAGAGGAATTCCAAATAATCCAGGCTTGAATATCATAAATCGAACCTGGGTAGGAGTTTGCATTGGATTTATGTTTTCACAGCCACGATCATATGGAGTTGAAACTTCAGCTGCTGACATCTTGTAGAGGCTTTCGTGTGTTATCAAGAATATAAGTTGTCATCAAGACAGATTATGGAGTTGAAACTTCAGCTGCTGACATCTTGTAGAGGCTTTCGTGTGTTATCAAGAATATAAGTTGTCATCAAGACAGATTATGGAGTTGAAACTTCAGCTGCTGACATCTTGTAGAGGCTTTCGTGTGTTATCAAGAAAATAAGTTGTCATCAAGACAGATTGTATCGCTGTTTTACAGTTCAAGGTGTGGTTAGCCTTGAGGAAAGCAGCAATGACACACATGAGGACATGATACTGAAGTACCAGACAATATATTGAACTTCACAATGGGGTTATCTGTTGGAAAACTTGATGCACATAACTCTCCAGTCCAAGGAAAAAAGTTCATCCCTGGTGCCCCCCACATCAGGCTTGAGAATTTCAGGGCTCAGAAATTGGGTCCTCTGAATGAAAATGCCACAATAGGAGATGGCCAAACCCAACCCTCCTCCCAAGAAATGCTAGAGTGGCAATTGCTCGAGTTTTTCAAAGCATAATGCTTTATTGCATTTGCTTCAGTCTCTCCCAGAGAAACAGCAGGAAAAGGGTCAGAAGCTCCTCTTCATCGGCAGCTGTGTAGCCAAAATCATACGAACTCCTGTGCATCTTTCACCTTGTGTCCCTTCATATCACAACCTTCCCAGTAACAACACACCGATCCAAAGTCCCTACCAAACAAAACGAGCTGAGGTCAGTGTTTGTAGAATTACTACCCATGTACACAACATAGTATTGCTTATTTGTTGACCGCATACTTCTGCCTCAACCCCAACGGTTCGGCCCGTGGGTATCCAACAGCAATTCATAAGCTACTAGAGCCATGTCTTCCATTCCTAACCAAGCAGGACTGCAAAAACCCATCTCCATAGCCCAATAAGCAGCTACAGCCAAACTTTCCCAGAAATAGACAATCCAGCGCCAAAGGTATAAACAACATATTAACTCCATCAGCCACAACTCCATCAACAGGTTGATAGAAAATCAGATCTGAAGCAACAACCAACCGACCAAACTTAGTTGCAGTCACATATTTGATGGAGCACTGATTGCTCTCCTTCATAACTTCTGAAACACTTGGAAACTTCCCAATATTTGAGCAGCAAATAAGGTCAAAGATTAAAAAGATTTCCTACCACTGATGCTTGGACAAATCAAAACTTCTTCGAAATTCAAGAAAACAAGGTTTATAAGAGCTGTAACAGATCCAGAAACAACTTTGTTAAATGTTCCACCTAAATCAAGCATTCTATAATCCTTGAATATACTCTAAAATACTTGGAAGCAAGTCAAGCTTTGGACAACCAGAAAGAGTGACATATTTGAGGGACTTGAGTTGACATATGCTGCTTGGAAGACTCTTAAGTTCTCTACAGTCCTTAAGGTTCAAAGAAACAAGACCCTTAAGATTTTCAATTGACGACGGCAGTTCTCTTATTGCAGTCCTATCTAAAGAAAGGTACGTAAGCACCTTTGTAGCTTCTGATATCTCTGGAAACTTCTCAAAATTTGAACAGCCAGAAAGAGTAACGTCTCTGAGGGACTTGAGTTGAAATATGCTGCTTGGAAGAACTTTAAGCCCTCGGCAACCTCTTAGATTCAAAGTATGCAGCCTGGTAAGATTTTCAATTGACGAGGGTAGTTCCTTAATTGCAGTCTCATCTAAATAAAGGCACCAGAGTTCTTCCATAACTTCTAAAATCTCTGGAAACTTCTCAAGATTTGAGCAGCCAGAAAGAGTAACATATCTAAGGGACTTCAGTTGACAGATACTGCTTGGAAGTCTTTTAAGCATCACGCAACCTTTTAAGTCCAAAGTAACAAGCTCCGTAAGATTTTTAATTGACGACGGCAATTCCTCAATTGCAGTCCCATTCAAACGAAGACTCGATAACCCCTTCACAACCATTGAAATCTCTGGAAACTTCTGAAAATTTGAGCAACGAGAAAGATTGACATCTCTAAGGCACTTGAGTTCCCAGATGCTGCATGGAAGACTTTTAAGGCCTCGGCAACCTTCTAGGTTCAAAGATTTGACCCCGGAAAGATTTATAATTGATGAGGGAAGCTCTTTAATTGCTGTCTCATCTAAACAAAGGTAAGTGAACCCTTCTGTAACTTCTGATATCTCAGGAAACTTTTCAAAATTTGAACAGCCAGAAAGAGTAACATCTCTGAGGGACTTGAGTTGAAATATGCTGCTTGGAAGAACTTTAAGCCCTCGGCAACCTCTTAGATTCAAAGTATGCAGCCTGGTAAGATTTTCAATTGACGAGGGTAGTTCCTTAATTGCAGTCTCATCTAAATAAAGGCACCAGAGTTCTTCCATAACTTCTAAAATCTCTGGAATCTTCTCAAGATTTGAGCAGCCAGAAAGAGTAACATATTTAAGGGACTTCAGTTGGCAGATACTGCTTGGAAGACTTTTAAGCATCACCCAACCTTTTAAGTCCAAAGTAACAAGCTCCGTAAGATTTTTAATTGACGACGGCAATTCCTCAATTGCAGTCCCATTCAAACGAAGACTCGATAACCCCTTCACAACCATTGAAATCTCTGGAAACTTCTGAAAACTTGAGCAACGAGAAAGATTGACATCTCTAAGGCACTTGAGTTCCCAGATGCTGCATGGAAGACTTTTAAGGCCTCGGCAACCTTCTAGGTTCAAAGATTTGACCCCGGAAAGATTTATAATTGATGAGGGAAGCTCTTTAATTGCTGTCTCATCTAAACAAAGGTAAGTGAACCCTTCTGTAACTTCTGATATCTCAGGAAACTTCTCAAAATTTGAACAGCCAGAAAGAGTAACATCTCTGAGGGACTTGAGTTGAAATATGCTGCTTGGAAGAACTTTAAGCCCTCGGCAACCTCTTAGATTCAAAGTATGCAGCCCGGTAAGATTTTCAATTGACGAGGGTAGTTCCTTAATTGCAGTCTCATCTAAATAAAGGCACCAGAGTTCTTCCATAACTTCTAAAATCTCTGGAAACTTCTCAAGATTTGAGCAGCCAGAAAGAGTAACATATCTAAGGGACTTCAGTTGGCAGATACTGCTTGGAAGACTTTTAAGCTTCACGCAACCTTTTAAGTCCAAAGTAACAAGCTCCGTAAGATTTTTAATTGACGACGGCAATTCCTCAATTGCAGTCCCATTCAAACGAAGACTCGATAACCCCTTCACAACCATTGAAATCTCTGGAAACTTCTGAAAATTTGAGCAACAAGAAAGATTGACATCTCTAAGGCACTTGAGTTCCCAGATGCTGCATGGAAGACTTTTAAGGCCTCGGCAACCTTCTAGGTTCAAAGATTTGACCCCGGAAAGATTTATAATTGATGAGGGAAGCTCTTTAATTGCTGTCTCATCTAAACAAAGGTAAGTGAACCCTTCTGTAACTTCTGATATCTCAGGAAACTTCTCAAAATTTGAACAGCCAGAAAGAGTAACATCTCTGAGGGACTTGAGTTGAAATATGCTGCTTGGAAGAACTTTAAGCCCTCGGCAACCTCTTAGATTCAAAGTATGCAGCCCGGTAAGATTTTCAATTGACGAGGGTAGTTCCTTAATTGCAGTCTCATCTAAATAAAGGCACCAGAGTTCTTCCATAACTTCTAAAATCTCTGGAAACTTCTCAAGATTTGAGCAGCCAGAAAGAGTAACATATCTAAGGGACTTCAGTTGGCAGATACTGCTTGGAAGACTTTTAAGCTTCACGCAACCTTTTAAGTCCAAAGTAACAAGCTCCGTAAGATTTTTAATTGACGACGGCAATTCCTCAATTGCAGTCCCATTCAAACGAAGACTCGATAACCCCTTCACAACCATTGAAATCTCTGGAAACTTCTGAAAATTTGAGCAACAAGAAAGATTGACATCTCTAAGGCACTTGAGTTCCCAGATGCTGCATGGAAGACTTTTAAGGCCTCGGCAACCTTCTAGGTTCAAAGATTTGACCCCAGAAAGATTTATAATTGATGAGGGAAGCTCTTTAATTGCTGTCTCATCTAAACAAAGGTAAGTGAACCCTTCTGTAACTTCTGATATCTCAGGAAACTTCTCAAAATTTGAACAGCCAGAAAGAGTAACATCTCTGAGGGACTTGAGTTGAAATATGCTGCTTGGAAGAACTTTAAGCCCTCGGCAACCTCTTAGATTCAAAGTATGCAGCCCGGTAAGATTTTCAATTGACGAGGGTAGTTCCTTAATTGCAGTCTCATCTAAATAAAGGCACCAGAGTTCTTCCATAACTTCTAAAATCTCTGGAAACTTCTCAAGATTTGAGCAGCCAGAAAGAGTAACATATCTAAGGGACTTCAGTTGGCAGATACTGCTTGGAAGACTTTTAAGCTTCACGCAACCTTTTAAGTCCAAAGTAACAAGCTCCGTAAGATTTTTAATTGACGACGGCAATTCCTCAATTGCAGTCCCATTCAAACGAAGACTCGATAACCCCTTCACAACCATTGAAATCTCTGGAAACTTCTGAAAATTTGAGCAACGAGAAAGATTGACATCTCTAAGGCACTTAAGTTCCCAGATGCTGCATGGAAGACTTTTAAGGCCTTGGCAACCTTCTAGGTTCAAAGATTCAACCCCGGAAAGATTTATAATTGATGAGGGAAGCTCTTTAATTGCTGTCTCATCTAAACAAAGGTAAGTGAACCCTTCTGTAACTTTTGAAATCTCAGGAAACTTCTCAAAATTTGAACAGCCAGAAAGAGTAACATCTCTGAGGGACTTGAGTTGAAATACGCTGCTTGGAAGAATTTTAAGCCCTCGGCAACCTCTTAGATTCAAAGTATGCAGCCCGGTAAGATTTTCAATTGATGAGGGTAGTTCCTTAATTGCAGTCTCATCTAAATAAAGGCACCAGAGTTCTTCCATAACTTCTAATATCTCTGGAAACTTCTCAAGATTTGAGCAGCCAGAAAGCGAAACGTCTCTAAGAGACTTGATTTGGCAGATGCTGCTTGGAAGATTTTGAAGCTCTAGGCAATCTTTTAAGTTCAAAGTAACAAGCCCCGTAAGATTTTTAACTGACGAGGGCAGTTCTTTAATTGCAGTCCCATCTAAGTGAAGCTCTGAGAGTTCCTTCATGATGTCTGAGATTTCTGGAAACTTCTCAAATTTTGAGCTGCCAGATAGAGTAACATATCTAAGGGACTTGAGTTGGCAGATGCTGCTGGGAAGACTTTTAAGCTCTAGGCAGCCAGTAAGGTGCAAAGTAACGAGCCCAGTAAGATTTTTAATTGATGAAGGCAGTTTTCTAATTGCAGTCTCATCTAAATAAAGCTCTGAAAGTTGCTTCATAACTTCTGAAATCTCTGGGAACTTCAGAAAATTTGAGCAGCCCGAAAGATTAAGATATTTGAGAGATCTCAAATAAATGCTGCTTGGAAGACCCTGAAGTTTTTTGCAACCTCTTAAGTCTAAAGAAACTAGCCCTGTAAGATATTTGATTGATGAGGGCAGTTCTTTAATTGCAGTCTCGTCTAAAAGAAGCACTGATAGATTCTCCATAACTTCTGAAATATCCGGAAACTTCTCAAAATTTGAGCAGCCGGAAAGAATAAGGCTTGTGAGAGATTTCATACGAATGCTGCTTGGAAATTTCCTCAGTTCTTTGCACCCTTTTAGACTCAAAACAACAAGGTTTTGAAGAGATGAAATGGATAGATGAACCTCAAATAAACTCTCACAACCTTCCAGGAATAAGGTCTCCAGATTTTTCGCCTCAGTGAAGTCAGGGGTTCTTTCAAGATATCGTGAGTGGCTTAAATTGATGAACTTCAACCTTTTCAATTGCTGCAAATATCCAGAAAAACATGGATTACATAACAAAGCATATGAGAAATTTGCCAATTTTAAAGAAAAATATGAAAAAGATGAAAAAGATGATTGTACCTTGGTTCCTTCCCAAAGTTGTTGGATGTTACTATATTGCATGTCAAGGTCAACTAGGTTGTTGGGGTGAAAATTGGATGGCAAAGAAATTAGGGGGCATGCATGCCAAAAGAGACACCTCAACTCATGAGAAAGATATTTTAAGTCCCCACTCAGGTGTTGTATGAAATCATGTCCTGGATGGCAAAGTTCCTCACAGGAAAGGTCTTCGTCATCATAGTCTATAGAGTGGTTATGATATTCGATACGTAGCAGTCTTAGCCTTGGCATTCCAACAAAAGCTTCAGCATTTAAGTATACTTCTTCTGATTTGTTTGACAAGTCCAGGACTATGCTCTCAATAGCTTTTGTAGCCTGGATAGAGAATGGGGGAATTTAAGTAAGTGCAAATACCCATAAGGCCATAACCCTAATTACGTATATAAATAAATACATGTTTCTATACTAACTGCATATGAAAAGGACAGTATGGATGGTTATATCTTACTGTATTTTGAGTTAACACAGGATGAACATCTTCATAACTCCACAGCCTACTGCGTCTCCCGGGCTCTTTAATAGATTCTAGGCGAACAATTTCCCAACCCATTTCTGCTAGTAAATCATGCATCTCGAGTGTACCATAATATGAGATTGTTATGAGAGCTCTATCAATTAGAACTCTTAACCCACTATGAGGATAGAAGCCACAACCGTCCAGGATTTTTGTTGCATAATCTTTTTCCATTCCTTTAAAGAAACAAGCAATGTCCAAAAAAATGTCCTTCTCTGAATCATCCAGCCCATCAAAACTTGTTCTAAGCACATCCTGAATTCCCATGTGTGGGATTTTCCTTATCTTCTCTAACACATCTTCCCACTCGCGTACACTTTTGTTATCAAGAAAAGCCCCCAAGACTTTGAGCGCTAAAGGCAAACCTTGAGCATATTCTATGGCGTGGCATGTGAGATGATTGTAGTCTCTTGTGGGTTGGTTTGTTCTGAAGGCATACTGCATAAAGAGGTCAACAGCTTCATCATCACTTAAAAATTGGGGCCTATATATTGCATCAACTCCGCTTAGTAATTGCACATCTCGTGTTGTTATAATAATTCTACTTCCGCAGCCAAATGAACGTTGCTTTCCTAGTAAGCCTTCAACTTGGTCTATATTGTCCACATCATCAAGAACAAGGAAAACTTTTTTCTTAGCTAGTCTTTTCCTTATCATCTTGGAACCTTTGTCCAAAGTTCCTATACTTCGCACCTTTTCCTTCAATATTCTGGATAAAAGCTCTTCCTGCATATGTACTGTGCCATGCCTGGAGAAACCTTCCTTGACATTTTCAAGAAAGCAGTACGCTTCAAATTGACAAGCGATTTCATCATAAACAGCTCTAGCAATGGTTGTTTTGCCTATTCCACCCATACCCCATATTCCAACAAAGCGAACATCCTCCGCGCCAAGACATAATCGCAAATCCATTTCATCTAGGTGGGAATCCATTCCAACCAAGCTATCACCTTCACTTGACGACATGTGGATCAATTTATCAAAGATATCTTGTACGATTTCTTCAATAAGCTTTGCATCGTCCCTGTGAAATTAAAAATAAATAAATAACAAAAACAACAATTCGTTTCTAAAGAATCAAAGCAAGTCTTACCATCATACTGCAATTGATTTGATAGTAAACAATAATACAGTAATACTAACACCAATTAAGAGTTTAAGACTGAACAAAGTAAAATTACTTATAATTTCACGAATCCAAAATAAAATTTGCATCCAAGAAATCCCAAATTAGGAAACCAAACTAATCAGAATATGAACAAAGTAGAATTAATTGTAATTTCGAGAATCGGAAGTCAAATTTGCAATAAGAAATCCGAAAGCAGGAGCCAAAACTATAATTAGCTATCAACAAAGAAGAATTACATCTAATTTCGCGAATCGAAAGTAAAATTTGCATAAAGAAATCCGAAAACAGGAACCAAAACTATAATTAGGTTATGAACAAAGAAGAATTACTTGTAATGTTGCGAATTGAAAGTAAAATTGGCATACAAGAAATTCGAAAACAAGAACCAAAACTATAATTAGATTATGAACAAGGTAGAATTACTTGTAATTTCGCGAATCCCAGCCGGATAAATTGCAGGCTCTAGTAAGAGCTGACTTCCAGCTCCGAACCTCCGCCATCTCAGCCGCGGAGTCGAGTTCGTGTCTCGCAAACGCCTCCGAAAAACTCCTCTTGCGCTTGCGTACGTGAGACGGATCGACGTCGTAGAAGACGGGCACCACAGTCTGGTCGCCCGAGTCCATACATTCCAGAATTTGGACGAGTTCTTTGAGGCACCAGGTGGAAGAAGCATAGTTTGGAGAGAAAACTACGATCGAGACCCTGGAGTTTCGAATGGCTGTGAGTAAGTCGGAGAGGTGGTTGCCTTTTCGGAGCTCTTCGGCGTCGATGAAAGTGTGGATGGCTTTCTGGTCCAGAGCTCTGTAGAGATGGCTGACGAAGGACCTGCGAGTGTCTTCGCCTCTGAAGTTGAGGAAAACGTCGTATTTCTGACGACGACGGCTGAAGGAAGACGCCATTGACGGAGAACGATCAGCGATGAACAGAGGAGTGGAGGTCAACGAGCTTAGCGGAAAATGATGAGACTTAGAGGGAAGAAAAAAAAATGTGGCAATTGTGGCGGTTAGTCGGAAGATGATGGCTGTACTTTTTTCTTTTTGTCTTGGAACATACATATTATTTAATTTATCACTATCTACACACCCTATTACTTTCTATCTGTTAAATTTTTTTCAATTTATTTGATTCGACAGTTGAAATTTAAAAAAGTATGAGAAAAATAAAAGAGGCGGCAAAATAAATAAATAAATAAAAGGCGTGCCTTTCTCATTTTCTACAATTCCCATTTTTTCCACGGCCTTTCTCGGAAACCAAGAGCTTTTCCACTGTCCATTTTTTCCACTGCCTTTCTCGGAAACTGAGAGCTTTTACACTTCCCATTTTTTCAAACCATCTTGTTTAGTGGCTCTAGGCCATTTGTATTTATCCTTTATTTTCCTACCCGTTTTCATTTATTCTTTCGACTATCTCTCTCTTCTTTCTCTTTCTTTCTCTCTCTCTCTTTCTCTCTCCGTCTCTCTCATCTTCAACAGATCTCATTCTCTCTCTGTAGGAAAACCCAACCTCTTCTCTTCAACAGATCCCTTTTTCTCTCTGCAGTAAACCCAATGGACGGATTATGTGTATTGTTCATCCATGTATATTCTTAATCTACTTGGGTTCATCGATTGATGTTGGGTGCAAGAGCGCATGTTTGAAAATTTGGTGGTGGATTGTGCGGATGCGAGGGGAGATTTGCAGAGAAAATTAGTTGCATCAACCGTCGCCTAGCACCGCCTAGGCCGCCTAGAGACACCTAGGCTGCCGCCTAAATCCTTCCCGCCTTACCTGAACAATTTAACCCAAATTGGATCGAGACTCCACAGCCGAGCGCCTAGGCCAATTTTTAGAACACTGTTAATATATATGCTATAATATATCCCTTCCTCCTCTGCTTGCACTTGCAAAAAGAACTGAAATTAAATGATTAAACACCTTCGAAAACAAGTGTGAAATTTGAGAGAGAGAGAGAGAGAGAGAGAGAGAGAGAGAGAGAGAGAGAGAGGACATGAACACAAATGAAATGATGGTGTTATAGATGGAGGAAGAAATAAGTGATAGAGAGGTAGAGAGAAGTCCAGGGAGAGAAAATAAAGGAATTGGATCCCTTCTTGAGCAAAGGTTCGGGATCCTCTGATCCATTAACACGAGTCATTAGATTTTGATCCAACATCTATAATTATTATAACTTTTAGAATGGTCCCATGTTTGTAGCCGTTAGATCAAAATATAACGGCCCGTGTTATTGAGTTAAGAGGATCCCAAGCCTTTACTCAAGAGAGGATCCAATTTCGAAAATAAAGGGGAAGGAAGAAAAGAACCACTAGCCTGATTAGGGATAGACCTGGCATTTGTGTCGTGTTTCTCGTGTTCGTGTCGTTTTCGTGTTTTACCCGATAGCTTAACGGGTCGTGTCGTGTAATACTCGTTAAAGTAAACAAGTAATATGACCCGATCCGAAATCAACCTGTTAATATTATCAAGTAATATGACCTGACTCGTTACCCGTTAAGAAAAATATATTTTAAATCAATAAAAAAAGAAAAAGAAAAACATAATTTGACTCAAAAAAATTGTAAAACATAATACTAAATTAGTATATACATACTAAATTTCGGAGTTGACCCCTTCATGAAAATTGTAAAGCTTTTCATTACGAGTGATTACATATTTCACACTTCCACAATAATTATTATTAATTTTATTAATTTTGCACTTAAAAAAACATTGTTCATGAGATTTGGAGGGTTTTAATATCTAAACGACCATGTAACCATCGTATAAGCACTGAAGATGCAATTATGAACGTTTATTATGCCTTCACATCTTTCAGACTTATACATTAATGATTATGAATTTGTTTATTTAGAACTCCCTTAAAAATACTATTCATGAGAGTTTGTATGGTTTTAAAAATTCAAACGATCATATACCCATCCTCAAAGTGTAGAGGATGCGACTAGAACGTTTGCATATTTTTTTCATATTTTTCGCACATGTAAATTAATTATTATAATTTTTTAATGTGTTTGATATTTTTATTTTTAATGTTTTATGATTTTTAATCTCAATCTTTGCCTATAATATACTATAAAAATAAATAAATAAAACTTAAATTTTAAAATTTATATAGAATAATAATTAATAAACAATATATACATATTCATTATATCTATTGTATTTTATAGTAAGTTTTTTTTAGTAGTTTAAAAAAATAAAATTATCAAAATAATTTTTTTCTTATCGTGTTGAAACAAGTTATTCACGTGTCACTCTCGTGTAAACCTATTAAAGACCCATTATTTTCATGTCGTTTACGTGTTGTGTTAATGGGTCGTGTAAGAAATTGGCAGTTCTAATTAGGACGAGCCAAAGCGGATTTTCTCACTCCTCTTGTCCTTTTGGTTTCATTTTTTCCAAGTTTGAAAATGGAGCATGAGCACGAAATTTTGAGAATATGCTCTATTAGGTCCTTTCCAATCAAAGTTGGTTCAATTATCAAATTCACATTCTCCACAATTGAGGGCGCATTTTTCAAGATAATTCGACCCAACATCTCTCAATTCAATTGAAGGGATGACGAACAGAGAGATTTTTTTTCTTTTTTGTGCTGGTCCTTGATGTCATTTTATAAAACCGTAAAATTGATACTAAAATTTTTTATTAAAAAATGGGGTGAATTAATAAGACTGTGAGGTGGGTTTATCATCACTCTTTCATTAAATGACCATTGAAAAAACACTTTTTTAGAAAGTAAGGTAGACCATGCTTTTGCTTTTTTATACTTTTATATTGTTACTGACAACAGTTTTTTTCTTTTTTAAAAAAAAACTTTTTTTTTGTTTTACCAAATTTACATTTAATGTTTCAATTTTTTTAATAAACTGCTTTTTTTTTTAAAACACAACAATCTCAAATCAGCCCCGATGAGCCCAAGAAAGAATAAGTCACCACCCGAATCCCGACGGTAATACCAATATTGGCGCGAGATTTGCCTCAAAATTGTCTCTTACTATTTGGCTCTAATGGTACTATCCTGTCTTTCTTTGTCCACAAGAAGTCTCAAGTTCGATTTCAAATTTGATGTTTGATTAATTTGCCCACTAAAATTATTTTTTCGTCTTAATTTATATTTTTAAACTGAATTTGTCTTACTTTGCCTCTAAAACAACAAAAATTGAGTCATTTCACCCCATTTTCATTATGAACGTCGAATGAAAGGGTAGTCGAGACATTTCATGTCTTGCTGATAGTAATGAGCCTTTGTTTGGTGAGGTAAGAAATTTTCAACCTGCCGTAAACCTCTAAAATTGTTAAATCTTTCTCGACATGGACACAAAAGTGAGGCAAATTCAGTTTTAAAAGATGAAGTGAGATTAAATCAGTTTTAGGTTGTCGAACCTTAAAACCGTTGCCTATTTAATTATAATTAACTCATTGTACGATTTAGTCATGAACCCTCCAATATCGTTTTATTGAAAGAAAAAAAAAATTTACTAGTTAAAAAATAATCACTCGACTGTGGTGAGAAAAATTGTGGCCTGAAAAAAAATTTACTAGTTAAAAAATAATCACTCGACTGTGGTGAGAAAAATTGTGGCCTGCTTGCTTGAACCATCATTGTAACGACGAATTAATTCATGTAAAACGTTCACATGGTAGGTCATTTACCAGAATGGCATCGTCTAAAGAAACCGGATGCATTGCAGAAACTGCTTTCTTAGTTCACATACTCTGCAAACAAGCATCGACGAAAGAAATAAAACTAGTATATCGAAGAAACACAATAAACTCAGCACACCGTCGTTGATCAACAAAATTTCAATGTTAAAGTAACCTAATTTCTACAATAGGGTTAGATCAAACAGCGCTCGAACACCAACATTCACTACGCCACCACAAAACTCCTCTTGCGCTTGCGGACGTGAGACGGATCGAAGTCGTAGAAGACGGGCACCACAAGCTGGTCGTCCGAGTCCATACATTCCAGAATTTGGACGAATTCTTTGAGGCACCAGGTGGAAGAAGCATGGTTTGGAGAGAAAACTATACGATCGAGACCCTGGAGTTTCGAGTGGCTGTGAGTAGGTCGGAGAGCTGGTTGCCTTTTCGGAGCTCTTCGGCGTCGATGAAAGTGTGGATGGCTTTCTGATCCAGAGCTCTGTAGAGATGGCTGACGAAGGACCTGTGAGTGTCTTCGCCTCTGAAGTTGAGGAAAACGTCGTATTTCCAACAACGACGGCCGGAGGAAGACGACGGATCGAAAAAAAAAATTAAAAGAAGAAGAAGCCATTGACGGGGAATGATCGGCGATGAACAGAGGAGTGGAGGTCAACGAGCTTAGTGGAAAATGATGAGACGTAGAGGGAAGAAAAAAAATGTGGCAATTGTGGCAGTGAGTCGGAAGATGATGGGCTGTACTTTCTTCTTTTTATTCTTGGAACATACCATATTATTATTTATATTGAGGGATAGAGAATAGACTTAACCTCACAATAAGTATGATTGGTTGGAACATACAATATTATTTACCTTAAGGGAGAGAGAATGGACTCTTAACCTCACAATAGATTAGTAATAATGTGATTCAAATTTGTTTTGGGTATTGTTGTACTTTTAAAAAAAAAACTGTTTATGCACTGTGAGAATAAACAACAGTAAAATAAAATTATTGAGTATTTAGTAAACTTTTTTTTGTTAAATAATGTCTAAGTGTTTGGTAAATTTTTATATAAAATTGCTGTGAATATGCTCTGCTGTCCACTGTGTAGCTTAGCCGAACTCCCGCTTCCCTTAGTATAAAAATATTGATGTATTAAAAAAAATGTTAAAGAGAATAATGTAAGGACAAAGATTGTAATTTTGTAAAATATACAAAGTTACATTTACCATTTGAAAATTTCATTAAATAACTATTGAAAAATATATATATATATATATATATATATATATATGTGTGTGTGTGTGTGTGTGTGTGTGTGTGTGTGTGTGTGTGTGTGTGAAGAAAGGGGAATACAACCCAAAGAGCACTAAAAACAACAGTGAAACGAGTCCGAGGGACTCTAACAACATCATCAATGATAGCTGATCTAATCCAAACGGGAGGCTCATAAAAAAAAAAAAAAAAACAAGGACACCAATATCCATATTATAACTCTAGTTGGCCAATTGATCCGCCACAATATTCTTCTTTTTGTAAATGTGATTCAATTCACACCTTCTCAATTGTCTCATCATTAATCTGCAGCTATGGATAATTGTCTCTAAAGGATGGAAATTATCATCTTGGGTTTGCTTCAACAACATAACAATAGCCTTGGAATCCATCTCAATATGAAGATTAGTAGCACCCTTATCAATAGCAAGTTGTAACCCAAAGTATAAACTCTATAATTCAGCATCACAAACTTGCCCTTGTCCCAAATTCGCAACAAAGCCACATTAGCTTATACCAACCTACCTCAGGATGATCCCAAGAGAGTGAAATTTACCTCTTGACAGGTTTAACGGAAGACTTCACACAAGCCTTCAACCATTTAGCCACATCTCTCACAATGATAGCTTTAGGATCCATAGGCATGCCAAAATTGACATAAAAAATCTGCTTGTTTCTCCATTTCCAAATATACTAGTAAATAAAAAGGAAAAGAGTACACCAAGCACCCTCATTAGTCCCTTTTGAACTTACTTTCAGATTTGCCAGCAGCCAAGCCTTAAACTTAAGATTCTGAGCATTCCTTAGTTGTCTTGGAACTCCCATACTTTCCCAAATACACATAGCCCTGGAACAATCTTGAAAGATATGAGCAATGGATTCAATTGGTCAATCACAAGTCATACAAGAAGTGTCAGACGTTATTTGTCTTCTAACTTGTTGCTCGTTAGAAAGCGATCTCCCTTTACTCATCAACCAAAGAAAAACTTTTAGCTTAGGTGGAACATTAATTTTCCAAATAAAATCCCAACAAGAATCAGGCAAGTCCTCTCCATCAAAGAACAGATTATAAGCTGACTTAACGGTAAAGACTCCATTAGAAACACATCTCCAAATAATTTTATCCATACATGCACCAATAGTACCAGCAGGCCGACATATAACTTTTTGAATCATATCCTTTGGCAACACATCTATAAGCTTATCAAGATCCCACCAACCATTACTTAAGAACTCAGAGATAGTACAATCAATATTGGAGATATTAGCAATATCAATAGTTTCAATTAAAGGGACATTTAAGACCCATGAGTCTTTCCAAAATTTCACTCTCACCATTGCCAATTCTCCAAGTCATGCTCATTTTAAGAAGATTAGCTCCATACATAATTACTTTCCAAGAATAAGAACACTCGGTTCTTTCATGAACTTTGGGGTCTAAAAAAGAATAGCCCTTCAAATACCTGGCCTGATAAATTTGAGACCAAAGACCAGGGCCCTTAGCATGAATCCTTCACCCTAATTTGGCCAAAAGAGCCTGATTCATAACATGAGCTCTCTCAATCCCCAAACCACTCTTGCTTTTAGGTCTGCAAACCATACTCCATTGGCACAGATGAACTTTTTTCTTTTGATCGGTATCCCCCCACAAAAAAAAAAAAAAATCCATGTTCAACTTGTCTAGCTCATCACACACACTAGCAGGCAGCTTGGTCGTTTGCATGGCATAAACTGATATAGACGAGGTAACAACTTGAAAGGTAACTCTTCCGGGCATGGACAAAACCTTGCTCTTCCACGTTGCCAACCTCTTCTGAACTTTATCAATAACGCTCGAACAAGTAGCCTTTGAAACTCTAGTCTGAATTAGAGGCATTCCTAAATAATTCCCAAGTCTCTCAGAGACAGGAGAACCACAAATTGTACTAATACTATTCACAACAACCCTGGACGTGTTTGGAGAACAATAAAGAACAAATTTTTCAAAGTTAACTGCTTGACCAGAAGCTTTGCAAAAATTTCTAGGCAGCTCTTCATTAATCTTGCTTGCTTTGGAGTAGCTTCGAAAAGCAAAATTAAATCATCAACGAAAAAGAGATGAGAGACCCCAGGTCCAAATTGAGAAGCCTTAACAGGTTTCCACCTTCCTCTGTTCACAGTTGCAGAAATTAAATGACAGAGTTTCTATACAAAGAACAAACAAATAAGGGGACAAAGGATTCCCTTGTCGAATACCGTTTTGAGGAGTAAAACCATTTGTTAACTCACCATTGAAACAAATTTGGTACCTAACGGTGGATACACATTCCATCATAAGTTGAACCAAATTCGATGGCAACCCAATCTCATTCAGCACATACTCAATAAACTTCCAATTAAGTCTGTCATATGCCTGAGAGAGACCAATTTTCCAGGCTAAAAATCCTTTTTGGCCTTTGGACATTCTGAACTTGTGAAGAATTTCTTGAGCAACAAGGATATTGTCAGAAATTTGTCTACCAGGAACAAAACTAGCCTGATTAGGACTAATTAGATGAGGCAAAAGAGGCGTGATTCTAGCAACAATGATTTTAGAGACAACTTTATAAAATAGTGCAACAAAGACTAATAGGCCTAAAATTCAACATCTTTTGAGGGTTACCAATTTTAGGGACCAATGTGATCAGTGTACTGTTTAACCCCGCGTGCAGTCTCCTTTAGTGAAAAACATTCCATACCATTTCAAAGATATCATTAGCACATATATTCCACTAACTTTGATAAAAGCAAGCAGGAAAACCATCAATACCTGGACCTTTAAGGCCTCCAATATTAAAGAGGCTTTCTTTGACTTCAACCATATCAATATCCTTGGTAAGATCTTCATGATCAACATCATGTATATCAGGAAAAAGATTAGGAAGAGATTTCATTTGCTTAGACTGTTGCCCATGCGAACAAATTGTTTGGAAGTACTCCATTGCCAACTTTCGGATCAGAAGACTCCGATATCCAAGCACCTTGGTTGTTAATGAAATTGAATATGCTTTCGGGTCAACCGAATCACCACAAGATTTGGCTGTTGTTCCTGCAAATTCGACGGTGCATTATGAGGTGGAGCTGGTCTCCTTTGTCAAGGTAAGTATGATATGTCCCCCGCGACTCAGTCCCCGTTCCCCGTTGTGAATTAAGCCGGACTAACTTACTTTACTGGTTGCAGGACAAGGAGTCTTGGGACATGAACACACAAGAAAAAATCGAAACCGCTGGGAAAAAGAAGGAAGAAGGGAATGCACTCTTCAAGGCTGGTAAATACGAAAGAGCCTCAAGAAGGGAATGCACTCTTCAAGATATTTTTATTGTCAAAGACAACTTATTGGAAAGGGAAGGGAGTGAGGTGTTGAAATGATTGAAATAACCTTGAACACAGGTCATGTACAATTTATTTTGGATGGAAAACTAAACGGATATAGGGTGAGAACAAATTAATGATTATAAAAAAGGGGTGTGCTATCCACACACCCCTTTTTACTTCTCACACACTATGTTAATTTATGTCCGTTAGATCTTCTTCAATTCATCCGATCCGACGGCCGAAATTCAAAAAGGTGTGGGAGAAGTAAAAAGGGGTGTGTGGATATCACACCCCATAAAAAATTGACATAAATCACTTAAATTTTAATTCATATGACATTGAAAAATGAAGTTCACATGACATTTTGAAAAATTAACCTTCATAAAAAAATATGAAAAATGAACCAAACAGAACATAAATTGGTTCATATCGGTATTTAAATTGTTTGACCTTCTTCAAACTAAACCAATCAAATCGATTCATATGGATGAAAACATTTACCCTGCTCGTGAAATGTTATAGGTAATTATGTATCGTTAAAAGTATATACCAATTTCCATACATTCCATGAGCTCTTGTTCTGAATTTGAATGCACACAGTTCAACATTGCATGAACCCTACATTTCTAAATGTGAATGAGCAAATCGTGACACATATTGACACCATCAATCGACGATGGTGGAAGAAGTTGAGAGAAGGAGAAAGTCAAGCAAATTGTGTTGACTTGTATATAGTTTTTTCCTAGTTAGGATTCCCTAGTTAGGGTGATTCCTTATAAATTGGGATTGTAATTATGTATTTATTCTTTCCCTTTATATTAGACCTAGGGTTGTATATTAATACCTCATATTGGGAATACAAGACATAGAATTCAACGCATTCTTCTTGGCACCAGAGCCAGGAAAACCCTAATTGGTATCACGTGATACCACCATTGATTCCCAGCTGTGCTGAGTCGTTCAGCACACCGTCCAGATCAAAACAACTTACTGCTCCCGTGCACGACGTCTGTGATCAGCGAGCGGCTGCTGTGGCGTTGCTGTTCCTCTGACATAAATCGCAGCGAGCAACCTTGCGTTGTTGCTGCCCCTCTGGAAGTAATCGCAGCAAGCAACCTTGCATTGTTGCTGTCCAGGAAAGTGTGAAGTCCGTTGTTATTGTCCAGGAAAGCGTGAAGTCAATTCCTTTGCTCACCAGTCGGCAGGTTCTGTCGGGTTGTTTGTTTGTTTGTTTTTCCTCATCCACATCACAGAAGCAATCTTTTCATCCATGGCAGAGAAAAGTGATGAGAAAACTGTTGTTCCTACTGCGGTGCACTCGGACAACTTGAACTTCAACATCGGTATGCTACTTGATGAGAAGAACTATGATTTATGGGCTCCTCTCATTCAAACTCATATCGCTGGAAGAAAAAGAATGGGGTATCTTCGTGGGTCTATTAAGGCTCCGAATGAAAACGATCCCTAGTATGATGATTGGTTCTCTGAAGATAAAAAAATAAAGAGTTGGCTACTGTCATCCATGAAACCGGAGATTATGAAACGTTATATTCGTTTACCCATTGCAAAAGAGATTTGGGATTCTCTCAAGACAGCCTATTTTGATGAGAATGATGAAGTCAAAATTTACACTCTAAGTCAGAAGGCACCATGCCTTCGCCAAAATGGTCGTTCCTTGGCTACATATTTTGGGGAATTGACTGAAATTTTTCAAGAATTGGATCACTGTAATAGAGTGGCTATGGTGTGTGCTAATGACATCAAGACTGACAAAAGTTCCATTGAGCGGCAACGAGTTTATCTCTTTCTTGGTGGACTAGATGATGATTTTGATCAAGTGCGTGGAGAAGTATTGCGCAAGGATCCCCTTATTGGGCTCCAAGCGTCTTATGCTTATATTCGTCGTGAAGTGGACCGAAAAACTGCTATGAAGACTGAAGTGGACAAGGCTGAACCCACGGCTATGGTAGCAAAGACACGTGGGCCATTAAACAGGTTAGACAGAACTGGGGGTGAGACTCGGTCAGGGTTTAACAGACCTAACCAAGCAAACCGCGACCGTCTTCTTGGAAAATGTCCACATTGTGGTTTGACGGGGCACTCCAAGAGCCGCTGTTTCGAGTTGATTGAATATCCTGAGCATTGGGATAAAACCCGTGATCCCCGCTACAACAAACCTCGTGCATCCATCGTTAAATCTAAGAGTGCATCGAATTGTCTGGCTGACAAGGCATCAGCTCTAATTGCTACGGTCGGTAACGATGGTAAGGCTCTAAATACTTATACTACTGTTACGAATGCTACATGGATAATTGATTCAGGAGCTACTGAACATATGACTTGTGATTCTAGACAGGTTTCATCCTTAAAATCCACCATTCAAACCAATGTCAATGTTGCTAATGGTAATACCACCCTAGTTATCAGGGAGGGTACTGTTGCTCTTACTGATACCATGAAACTTGATACTGTTCTTGTGGTTCTATCCATAAATTATAATTTGCTGTCTGTTGCACAAATAACCTTTGCCTTACATTGTTTGGCCTCATTTTTGTGTTTTCAAGGACATCCGAACGAGAAGACGACTGGTTATGGTATTAGACGAGGAAAGCTGTACTACTTAGAGTTGACAACAAACAGTACTGGATGGTTAACTCAAGCTCTCTCAGTTGATACATCTCAGATAGAGACTAATAAAGTGTCAGATGTTTGGATATGGCATCGTCGTCTTGGGCACGCTTCATTTAGTTACCTGCATAAGTTATTTCCTAGTTTGTTTGTTAAGAATGATGTTTCTCAGTTTAAATGTGATGTTTGTGAATTGGCCAATAGCCATAGAACGTCTTTTCCCCTAGTTTGAATAAAAGTTCTACTCCATTTATGATTGTGCATTCTGATGTGTGGGGTCCGTCTAAAATTGGTACTCTTGGTGGTGCTCACTAGTTTGTTACGTTTATTGATGACTGTACCCGGATGACTTGGGTTAGTTTGTTGAAATCTAAAAGTGAAGTTAATTCTGCCTTTCAAAAGTTTCATCACATGATTACTATGCAGTACAACATGAATATTCGGGTTCTTCGCAGTGACAATGGCGGTGAATACGTCAATACGGTGCTTCACACATTCCTTAACAACACATGGTATTATTCATCAAACTACGTGCCCTTACACTCCTCAGCAAAATAGAGTTGCTGAGTGAAAGAATCGACACTTGCTAGAGGTAGTTTGTGCCTCTCTCTCGTAGCGGCCCACCTTCCCCTGTATTATTGGGGAGAAGCCTTGACTTTAGCAGCCTATCTGATCAACTGTCTCCTCTCTTGCACCCTCGACTTCCAAACGCCTTTGTAGGCTTTCATGGCTAAAACTTGTTGCTCACCTGTTTCTAATCTATCTCCTCGTGTGTTAGGATATGTCGCATTTGTCCACCTCCACCCACCGCAAAGACAGAGTAAGCTTGACCTTTGTGCAGTTTGTTGTGTATTTTTTGGATATGCCACCACTTAAAAGGGTTATCGTTGTTATCACCATCCAACCAAATTTTTTTTATCGCGATGGATGTTGTTTTTCATGAACATGATATGTATTATGGTTCGTATGGGTCCTCGCTTTAGGGGGAGATGTGAGATGAAGAAGTTCGGACCCTTGATTATGCTAGCTCGATTACAGTTGACATACAGCAGCCCACAGTAGCTGACCAGCCCGACATGCAGCAGGTCATTGAAGTTGAGCAGCCCATGAAGATGGAAGTGGACACGGATCAATCCACAGTAGCTGAGCAGCCCATGGAATATGGGCCCTATGACCTGCCTGCATCTTCTGGGCTTCAGGAAAATCATATGGAATCTGGGCCTTATGATCTGCTCGTATCTCCTAGGCTTCAGAATTGTCAAAACCAGCCCGTGGTCTTTGAACGACTGGAATGGGGAATGGACCAACAGCAGTCGGATCAATATCACATGCACTCATCTCCAATTGATACCCATAACCAATCATGTTCCACTTCGGATGCTCCTCCTATTCGTCGTCTTCCAGAATGCGTTAACTGAGGTATACCTAAACCAACTTATGAGGCTAATCCTAAATGTAAACACAAATACCCTATGAGTGAACCCAAAATAGATTTAGAGGTCAAATATCCATTAAATAATTATGTGTCTACCCGTCACCTGTCAGAATCAAATAAGTCATTTGTCTATCAATTATCTACTGTATCTATTCCTAACAGTGTGCAGGAGGCTTTAGTAGATGTCCGCTGGAAAGAAGCAATGAACGAGGAATTGAAATCGTTGAAGAAGAATGTTACTTGGGAAATAACAGACTTGCCAGCTGGCAAGAAACCTGTGGGATGCAAATGGGTTTATACAGTGAAATACAAAGCAGACAGAACCGTGGACCGTTTTAAAGCTAGGTTAGTGGCAAAAGGGTACACACAAAGGTATGGGATTGACTACACTGATACGTTTGCACCAGTGGCTAAAATCAACACAATCAGAGTTTTATTATCCTTAGCAGCAAATTTAGATTGGCCATTGCAACAGTTTGACGTAAAGAATGCCTTCTTACATGGAGATTTGACCGAGGAGATCTATATGGAACTCCCGCCAGGGAGTAACGTTCCTGACAGGTAGAGACAAAAAGTGTGTAAGCTTAGGAAATCATTGTTTGGGTTGAAGTAGTCTCCGAGAGCATGGTAGATTCACCAAGTCTATGAGAGCATTTGGATATAAGTAGAGTAATTGTGACCATACGTTGTTCTTGAAACGTGGGAATGGGAAGCTCACAAGACTCATTGTATATGTGGATGATATGATAGTTACTGGTAATGACTCTAATAAGCGTGCAGCCTTGCAAAAGTATTTAGCCACATAATTTGAGATGAAGGATCTAGGGTCTCTAAAATATTTTCTCGGGATTGAGGTGTCGAGGTGTGGGTAAGGAAATTTTATATCACAGATAAAGTATATTATTGACTTATTGAAAGAAACCGGTATGTCTGCATGCAAACCTATGACTACCCCATTGGTAGAAAGGATGAAGCTGAGTATTGATCCTAATCAAGTACCAGTTGATAAGGGAAGATATCAAAGACTAGTGAGACGATTAATGTATTTGGCACACACTAGGCCAGATCTTGCATATGCCTTGAGTGTAGTTAGTCAATACATGCATGATCCAGGAGAACAACATATGAGTGCTGTTATGAGGATATTTAGTTATTTGAAAAGAAGTCCCAGAAAAGGTATTTTGTTCAAGAAGAATGGTCATTTCAGAATTGAGGGTTATACTGATGTTGACTGGGCTCGTTCGACAGATGATCGACGCTCTACATCTGGTTATTTTACCTTTGTTGGTGGAAATTTGGTCACTTGGAGAAGCAAGAAGCAAAGTGTAGTAGCAAGGTCAAGTGCATAAGCAGAATATAGAAGTATGGCGCTTGGTATTTATGAGATGTTATGGCTTAAGTTTCTATTACAAGATTTGAGGGTTAAACAGAGTCAGCCGATGAGATTGTTTTGTGATAATAAGGCTGCTCGTGATATTGCTCACAATCTGGTGCAACATGATAGAAAAGCATGTAGAGGTTGACATGTTCTTTATTAAAAAAAAGATAGACAGGAAAATAATTGAAGTCCCTCCAATCAGAACGAAAGATCAAGTAGCGGACATTCTCACCAAAGCAGTCTCAAGTGAAATTTTTTTTTAAAGTTTGTAGACAAGTTGGGCATGTGTAATATATATGCACCAACTTGAGGGGGAGTGTTGACTTATATGTAGTTTTTTTCCTAGTTAGGATTCCCTAGTTAGGGTGATTCCTTATAAATTGGGATTGTAATTATGTATTTATTCTTTCCCTTTATATTAGACCTAGGGTTGTATATTAATACCTCAGATTGGGAATACAAGACATAGAATTCAACGCATGACGTTCTTTTTGCTTGTGTTTACGACTAGCTCATGAGTATATTGTGACTTTCGAGTTCCATAACCCCTTGCTGCCTCCAGCTGAAAATCTTAATAGCGATCACTGCTGGTGGACCTCTCACGGTGATGGGGACTTGTGCCGCTTTTGAGCAAGCTCATCCCTATCCCTCGAGCTCCTTTTGTGAGAATGCTCGTCCTTATCCCTAGAGATCCTCCTGTGAGAGCGCTCATCCCTATCCCTAGAGCTCCTGTGAGAGCGTTCTGCTCTGTCAGCCAAGCTCCTGTTGTGATAGTGTTCTTCTGTCTCAGTTGAGCTCCTTACTTTCTTCTCAATCCATGGAGCTCCTTTTCCTTCTAGGTGGGGACGGGACCTACAAACACAAACGAGAAACAAAGACTCTGTGATAGAAGTTCCATGAGGAGAGATCTGATAATGCTCGAAAGCTAAACGATCTAAACTGCTTTGAGCAACTGCTACTAGCTATAGGCTGCAGAAATCAGGGAGGAAAATACATGGCCAATGGGACCAAAAGAAGAAAAATGCCTGATAGGGTGACATGTATCTTCCTTCTGGTGGAGGTGGGATCCCAAGTCTCTCCAGCTCGTCATACGGGATTGGACGCCTGGTTACCGAGATAAATAAAAGGTAAAGAGTCGGTACATCTAATTCACTGCAAGTTTACGAAATATATTACATAATTAAGAAAGTTATGCATACAGGGGAGCTCGAAATGGTTTTTCTCGTCCTCCAAAATGAAGCTGTCCAGATTCCTTCTTACCACAGAAACCACCTCCTGGTAAAACAATAAAATCACATCAACTTGACCTCTATAGGCATATGCAAACTGAAGGTAGAAGAATACGAAAACTTAGCTGACCTAATCTTCTTGGAGTCCACCCTGGCATCAACTGCTGTCTGTTGTAATCAACAATAACTTTAGAATAATCAATCAAGGAATGGTGAGCTTCCTAATTTCTTTTCCTTAAACTAATCTAAGCTCATCATAGACACGTTATGACATATGCAGATCATATTTTCACATTGTCCCCTGTTTTCTTTTCCTTAAAACTTCTGGCTTGCCTCGTCATACCATTACGAAATATGTTATCCAACCACATAAAATTGATATGCATATGTCTTTTCTCACAACACTAGCAAGCACAGCCAATAAATTTAATTTTGTGAGAGAAGGATGTGTATATGAGAACAATCACCAATACTATTATGCTTGAAGCAAAATCCATCAACAGTACCAGAGTGTCAAATTAGAATTCCCCGCCACATAAATATGCATATACATATATGAAAATATATGAAGAGAGTCCATATTGTATAGACTACAGAGAGTGCTTAAAAAGTTGCAGCACCTTATACGCACGCTGCATCTCCCTTTCGGTTTCATATTTAACAAAAGCATATCCACGCGAGGCACCAGTTACTGGAAAAACTGCACCAATCAAATTACAAAGATGGACTCTCATAGTATTGTGTCAAAAAAAAATATATATATATAATAAACACATAAAACTGTGCAAACCAATATGCATAATATTCAAGAGCATTGTAGTTGTAATGTTTTGACATTCTATACGGAGCTCGAATTCAAAGCAAAATTAAGAAGCTCACCAATGTGCCTGACCAAGCGCAAGTTTTTTACCCGACCATACTTGCTCATAGCCTAAAAACCCAAATTCAAAATTCGTTTTTAGACCAAGAATTTCCACTGAATTGGGTTTCTACCGATTACAGTCGAACAACTTTCTCTCTATTTCTTTCTTTGCTCAATTTTCTGAGCAACCAAACAGAATGTGTGTGAGAGAGAGAGAGAGAAAGAGATGAACCTTGCGAAGAGTGCGTTCGGTGGTGAGATGAGAAAGGTGACCGACGAAGAGAGTGCAAAAAGGGTCGCCGAGGAGCTTGGGATCGCCCAGGGGGTAATCTGCAAAAGCGAAAGAGTTACAGGGACACAAAATATAAGTCAAAAGAAGCAAAGGGCGGGGAGATTAGAGAAAAAGGAAAAAGAAGAAGAAGAAGAGAGAATGTGTGGTTACAGAGGCCGGCGAAGGAGCAGAGGAAGGCTCGGTAGACGGCGTTGTCGTGCGGAAGTGTGTCAGTACTGTCTATGCTTCCCGCCTGAATCGGATGATACGCCTCCGCATAAAACACCGCGTTTAAGTTTCCGTCCCGAAGAAGCAATGCAAATTCATGGACAAACAGATGGGCCCATTTTGTTTCCGGCCCGCATTTTTGTTTGCAACGCATTGACTCAAACGGGCCAAGAAAATCTGATGATCAGCCCATGTTTTCTCGGTTTTGAACCGAGGGAGCATATTGACTCAAAAAGTATGTGGGCTGTCAAATGGTTCCGACAACATAGAGAATCGAATTCATTACAATTCAAAACCCTCAATTCGGGTTCGAAATCCAATTAATATATTTCGTGCGTCCAGACTCTGTCCCAAGATTTGGGCAGTCTTCAAGGAAAAGATATTCGAGGGACTTAAGTTGATGATCGATACTGCATGGCAGACTTTTAAGCTTCAAGCAGCCTTCAAGACTCAAACTACGAAGCCCCGTAAGATTATTTATCGATGATGGCAGTTCTTCAATTGCAGTCTCATCCAAACAAAGCCAATTGAGTTTTTCCATAACTTCTAAAATCTCTGGAAATTTCTTAAGATTTGAGCAGCCAGAAAGAGTAAGCTCTTTCAGGGACTTGAGTTGACAGATAGTGCATGGCAGACTTTTAAGCTTCAAGCAGCCCTTAAGGCTCAAATCCCAAAGCCCCGTAAGATTGTTTATCGATGATGGCAGTTCTTCAATTGCTGTCTCATCCAAACGAAGCCTCCGGAGTTCTTCCATAACTTCTAAAATCTCTGGAAACTTCGCAAGATTTGAGCAGCCAGAAAGAGTAAATTTTTCCAGGGACTTGAGTTGACAAATACTGCATGGCAGACTTTTAAGCTTCAAGCAACCCTTAAGGCTCAAATCCCAAAGCCCCGTAAGATTGTTTATTGACGATGGCAGTTTTTCAATTGCAGTATCATCCAAACGTAGCCTCTGGAGTTCTTCCATAACTTCTAAAATCTCTGGAAACTTCGCAAGATTTGAGCAGCCAGAAAGAGTAAATTTTTCCAAGGACTTGAGTTGACAGATACTGCATGGTAGACTTTTAAGCTTCAAGCAGCCTTCAAGGCTCAAACCACGAAGCCCCGTAAGATTATTTATAGACGATGGCAGTTCTTCAATTGCAGTCTCATCCAAACAAAGCCACCGTAGTTCTTCCATAACTTCTAAAATCTCTGGAAACTTCTCAAGATTTGAGCAGCCAAAAAGAGTCAAATCTTTCAGGGACTTGAGTTGACAGATACTGTATGGCAGACTTTTAAGCTTCAAGAAACCTTTAAGGCTCAAACTACGAAGCCCCGTAAGATTATTTATCGACGATGGCAATTCTTCAATTGCAGTCTTATCTAAACGAAGTGAATTGAGTTCTCTCATAACTTCTAAAATCTCTGGAAACTTCTCAAGATTTTTGGAGCCAGAAAGAGAAAAGCATCTAAGGGACTTGAGTTGGCAGATGCTGCTTGGAAGACTTTTAAGTTGTAGGCAGCCTTTAAGGTTGAAAGTACGAAGTCCTGTAAGATTTTTAATTGAAAAGGGCAAATCTTTAATTGCAGTGCCATCCAAACAAAATTCTGAAAGCTCATTCATGACGTCTGAGATCTTTGGCAGCTTCTCAAATTTTGAGCAGCCAGAAAGATTAAGAGATTTGAGAGATCTCATATAAATGCTGCTTGGAAGACCCTGAAGATTTTTGCAACATCTTAAGTCTAAAGAAACTAGCCCTGTAAGATATTTGATTGATGAGGGCAATTCTTTAATTGCAGTCTTATCTAAACGAAGCATTGATAGCCCCTCCATAACTTCTGAAATAACCGGAAACTTCTCAAAACTAGAGCAGCCAGAAAGAATAAGGCTTTTGAGAGATTTCATACGAATGCTGCTTGGAAATTTCCTCAGTTCTTTGCACCCTCTTAGACTCAAAACAAGAAGATTTTGAAGAGATGAAATGGATGGATGAACCTCAGATAAACTCTTACAATCTTCAAGGAATAATGCCTCCAGATTTTTCGCCTCAGTTAAGTTGGGGGTTCTTTTAAGGTATTGAGAGTGGTTTAAATTGATGAACTTCAACCTTTTCAAATGCTGTTCAAATATCCAGGAAAACATGGATTACATAACAAAGCAAATGAGAAATTAGCGAGTTTTAAAGAAAATTATGAAAAAGATGATTGTACCTTGGTTCCTTCCCAAAGTTGTTGGATGTTACTATATTGCATGTCAAGGTCAACTAGGTTGTTGGGGTGAAAATTGGATGGCAAAGACTTTAGGGGGCAACCATGCCAAAAGAGACACCTCAACTCATGAGAAAGATACTTTAAGTCTCCACTCAGGTGTTGTACATGAGAAAGATACTTTAAGTCTCCACTCAGGTGTTGTACATGAGAAAGATACTCTAAGTCTCCACCCAGGTGTTGTATGAAATCGTAGTCTCTAAAGGGGTTACTGATACGGAGCAGTCTTAGCCTCGTCATTCCAACAAAAGCTTCTGCATTTAAGTATACTTCTTCTGATTTGTTTGACAAGTCCAGGACTATGCTCTCAATAGCTTTTGTAGCCTGGATAGAGAATGGGGGAATTTAAGTAAGTGCAAATACCCATAACCTTAATTACGTATATAAAATAAATACATGTTTATACACTAATTGCATATGAAAAGGACAGTATGGATGATTATATCTTACTGTATTTTGAGTTAACACGGGATGAACATCTTCATAACTCCACAGCCTACTGCGTCTCCTGGGCTCTTTAATAGATTCTTGACGAACAATTTCCCAACCCATTTCTTCTAGTAAATCATGCATCTCGATTGTGCCATAATATGAGATTGTTATGAGAGATCTATCAATTAGAACTCTTAATCCACTATTAGGATAGAAGCCACAACCGTCCAGGATATTTGTTGCATAATCTTTTTTCATTCCTTTAAAGAAACAAGCAATGTCCAAAAAAATGTCCTTCTCTGAATCGTCTAGCCCATCAAAACTCGTTCTAAGCACATCTTGAACTCCCATGTGTGGGATTTTCCTTATCTTCTCTAACACATCTTCCCACTCGCGTACACTTTTGTTATCAAGAAAAGATCCCAATACTTTGAGCGCTAAAGGCAAACCTTGAGCATATTTTATGGCACGGCGTGCGAGATGATTGTGGTCTCTTGTGGGTTGGTTTGCTCTGAAGGCATATTGCATAAAGAGGTCAAGAGCTTCATTGTCACTTAAAAACTTGGGCCTATATATTGCATCAACTCCGCTTAGTAATTGCACATCTCGTGTTGTTATCATAATTCTACTTCCGCAGCCAAATGAACGTTGCTTTCCTAGTAAGTGTTCAATTTGGTCAATATTGTCTACGTCATCGAGAACAAGGAAAACATTTTTCTTGGCTAGTCTTTCCCTTATCATCTTGGAACCTTTGTCCAAAGTTCCTATACTCCGCACCTTTTTCTTCAAGATTCTGGATAGAAGCTCTTCCTGCATATGTACTGCACCATGCTTGGAGAAACCTTCCTTAACATTTTCAAGAAAGCAATAAGCTTCAAATTGACAAGCGATTTCATCATAGACAGCTCTAGCGATGGTTGTTTTGCCTATTCCACCCATACCCCATATTCCAACAAAGCGAACATCCTCCGTGCCAAGACATAATTGCAAATTCATTTCATCTAGGAGGGAATCCATTCCAACCAAGCCATCGCCTTTACTTGACGACATGTGGATCATTTTATCAAAGATATCTTGTACGATTTCTTCAATAAACCTAGCGTCGTCACTGTGAAATTAAAAATAAATAAATAAAAGTTCAGCATTTCGTCTGTAAAGAATCAAAGCAAGTCTTACTGCATTTGATGGTAAACAATAATACTGTAATACCAACACCAATTAAGTGTTACTTCAAAGTAAAATTACTTATAATTTCACAAATCCAAAGAAAATTTGCATCCAAGAAATCCCAAATTAGGAAACCAAACTAATCAGAATATGAACAAAGTAGAATTACTTGTAATTTCACAAAACGAAAGTACAATTTGCACACAAGAAATCTTAAAGCAGGAAACAAAACTATATTAGAGTATGAACAAAGTAGAATTAACTGGAATTTCGGGAATCAGAAGTAAAATTTGCATACAAGAAATCTGAAAAGAGGAACCAAAACTATAATTAGACTATGAACATAGTAGAATTACTTGTCATTTTGCGAATCGAAAGTAAAAACAGGATCCAAAACTAAGATTATGAACAAAGTAGAATTAATTGTAATTTCGCGAATCGGAAGTAAAATTTGCAAATAAGAAATACGAGCCAAAACTATAATTAGCTATGAACAAAGTAGAATTATATCTAATTTCGCGAATCGAAAGTAAAATTGGCATACAAGAAAGTCGAAAACAAGAACCAAAACTATAATTAGATTATGAGCAAAGTAGAATTACTTGAAATGTCGCGAATCCCAGCCCGATAAAATACAGGCTCTTGTAAGAGCTGACTTCCAGCTCCGCACCTCCGCCATCTCAGCCGCGGAGTCGAGTTCGTGTCTCGCAAACGCCTCAGAAAATCTCCCCTTGTGCTTGCGGACGTGAGACGGATCGACGTCGTAGAAGACGGGCACCACAGTCTGGCCGTCCGAGTCCATACATTCCAGAATTTGGACGAGTTCTTTGAGGCACCAGGTGGAAGAAGCATAGTTTGGAGAGAAAACTACGATCGAGACCCTCGAGTTTCGAATGGCTGTGAGTAGGTCGGAGAGGTGGTTGCCTTTTCGGAGCTCTTCGGCGTCAATGAAAGTGTGGATGGCTTTCTGGTCCAGAGCTCTATAGAGATGGCTGACGAAGGACCTGCGAGTGTCTTCGCCTCTGAAGTTGAGGAAGACGTCGTATTTCCAACGAC
Source organism: Crataegus laevigata (assembly GCA_963580275.1). Taxonomy (NCBI): domain Eukaryota; kingdom Viridiplantae; phylum Streptophyta; class Magnoliopsida; order Rosales; family Rosaceae; genus Crataegus; species Crataegus laevigata. The sequence continues at coordinate 2,681,061 of OY756944.1, forward strand.
GACGGCCGGAGGAAGACGACGAGTCGGAAAAAGAAGAAGAAGAAGAAGCCATTGACTGAGAATGATCGGCGATGAACATAGGAGTGCAGGTCAACGAGCTTAGTGGAAAATGATGAGATGGTATTCCTTTGCTTTGAAAAAAAGACTGGTGCTTTGCTATGAGAATAAGATGTTTTTACTGTTTTATGTTTCAGCTTTTTGTTTATCCAAAATTATTAAAATAAGATATTTTTAAGTGTTTATCAAATATTTTTTTAGTTCAGCTTTTTTAATGCTCACTTTTTATTAAAGCATTTTAGTAGCAAACCAGTACGTAGAGGGAAGAAAATAATGCGGCAAGTGTGGCAGTGAGTTGGAAGATGATAGGCTTGTTGTAAACATTGATAGCTGACCACTAATAATGTGATGGATGACTGTACCAATTACTTAGCAAAGAGGACAAATGAGAATCTTACCAATGGGAGTGAGCTGTTATGCAACTTTCAGAGCTCTCACTTCAGATCAAAGAGGACAAATAGGAGTGAGCTGTACAGCAACTTTCATTGCTCTTACTTTCTAAATAAATAGAGAAATTTTTAGTTGTGACGGGAACACGGATGATACACCATATGTTTTTATGTAAATGGTGAGAATTTTTTTTTAAGTTATTAATTTTTTAACACACATCCCACCATTTATATAGCGACACGTGATGTACCATCCCGTATGACGGTCACACTAAAAAATCTCTCATATAAATACAAGACACCCTATGCACAAAATGTGACCATCACATAAACACAGAAGTCACAAGGTTCACAGTAGAGAGAGGAAGAAAAGATGAGAGAATAAAGAAAGTTATTTTTGTATTCTATTTATTCCAAATTATAAATGAAAATACTATTATTGTCCTAAGGACGTACTTCAGTCATATGAACTGTAAAGGAATCTCGTAAATTTTGTGTCTTGTTTCCTTTATTTCACTGCACACACCGTCGATTTTACAACACGTTATCAACACGAAAAGCTCTCACGTCAGTAAAAAGTACAATGCCATAAATTCGGTGATTGTTTTTGAATTTTGAACGCCATAAATTACAGATGTCAAAATATTCCGCTTTGGATCCTAGTCTAGTGTTAGCTTCGTTGATTGTTTTTGGATTTTGAACAATGTGAACAAGCATGTCGATGCCTAACTATTCTAAGTCATGCATTAAATTCGGGTTTAGGTTGACGATCGACTACTAGCTAACTTTATCGTGTTGTCTTCGGTTAATCTTACGAGACAGTTTCACAGTGTTTAAGAATTAAGGTTATTCTTAAGGATCTTATTATGGTCAGACTGTTTTGGTATGAACTCTCATGTACTTGGCTTATGTCCAGTGCTCTGTTCTAAAAATTTCTGTCTATTGCTGCCCAGGTCTAGGCGGCTGGTCACCCCCCCGATTAATCTCTAGGTTTTTTAAAATTAAGAAAGTGTGCTTAGACTTTATTAGGCATCCAACTAGCCCGCTTAAACCTGCCTAGGTCGTGAATCTCACTTAAAAAAAAAATCGATAATTTTCATTTTACATTTTAGTTCGTCAATAAAATGTAGAGAATTGTTAAATACTTAGATGAACACTCACTATATGCTTGTTACCCATGTTTTCCATATGTTCTAATACTTTATAATCTGTATGTCATTTTATTTTGCAATCATGTATCACAATATAATTATATTTTTTTAAAAGTATAAATAGACACTTATTTACACAATATATAATAAATTTACTTAAATTGCCTAGTCAACCTAAGGCCTTGCCTAACCGCCTAGGCCCTAGGCTCCAACCCGCCACTCGACTAGCGTCTAGTGTTTTTTCGAACCTTAGTCCAGTGTCAGTGCGAGATGTCAATCCTATGAACTTTCTTGTGTACTAACTAGAAAATTCCCCTTCTCTCCCCCAGAAATCGAAACAGAGCTACTTTTATCCATGGTCTCAAATGCCGATATTATCGGCGATATTTCGCCGATAATATCGGTTTTTTTACATACCGATATTTTAATCACTATCCAATGTGTTTTCGTCAAAATATCGCGATATTATCGATAATATCGCGATATTTTGAAAATATCGCGATATTGTGGAAATGTGCTCGTTGGAGAAGAAAGCCGGAGTTCCTGCGTTCGCCGAGTTGCAGAGAAAACACGGAAGCAGCCATGGACGTCATGGCCCTGTCATCTCAAGAGGCCATGGCCGCAGCTTGCAAACCAGAAAACCAATGAAATCGCACATCCAAAACAACCCCAAATCGCAGAGGCGGGAGAGAGAAGACTGATGATGTGTGATGATGGTGGTGTCCTCGAGCTGCTCGAGTCGAGCAGATGGTGGTGCTGCGTGTGTGTGTGGTCACGACAAGAGAGGGAGAGAGGTAAGAGGGTTTCGAGAGAGAGGTGGTGTCCTCGAGCTGCTCGAGTCGAGCAGATGGTGCTCTGGTTTTCACATGGGATGCTCTGACATGAAAAAAAAAGAAAAAAAAAGAAAATGCAGAGCAGTTCGATGAGAGGCAGAGAGTCATATGGAGCTCTGGTTTTCATATGGAGTTGTTGGTGCTCTGGTTTTCAGATGGTGCTCTGGTTTTCATATGGTGCTGTTGGCTCCGGGTTTCATGCACAAAAGTAACCAAAATCACAATAAAAAAATGACAAAGAGCCGTTGGCTGGCATTGGGCTCGAGGAGGGGGATGCAGAGCATCCCATGTGATTTCAGATTCCAACCCCATGTTCTATTCTTTTATTTGATTTATTTATTTATTTATTTTAGTCGTTTCTTTTGTTTTTATAGTACTTCATTCTGTTCGTTTTCTTTTGTTTATATATATATATATATATATATATATATATATATTTTAAATCTTTTTATTTTTTTATTTTTTATTTTATTCACGGTTTTAAATAGTTTAGTTTATCTTTAGTTTATTTGCCACACCTTGAGGACAATGTGTGATTTAAGTTTGGGAGCGGGAAATAAGAAATTTTAGAGTTTTAATTTTTGTGTCAAGTTAAATTTTTCGTTTTTAAGTTAATCTCCATAGTTTATTTTAAAAGTTAGAACAAATGGACATGGTGATGATTAATCCCACATTAGAGTCTTTTCTATTTATCGTCAATTAGACACTAATCCAGATATAGAGTTCAGATTTAATTAGGATAAAGGACTAATTTGATAGTTCCAAATACACTCACAATATTTGCCAGCTCGCTATATAATCAACTTAAATCAGTTAAATCCATCATGCAATACATTTCCTTCCAAATTTTTGTGATAAACTAATAGATAATTGACTAAATAAACATCCTGCAAAGTTTCAATAAAAAATTTCAACTTTTTCTTACAATTTCCGTGGTTTCCATATTATTTTTATCGATATCAATATTATCCCGATATTTCCGTCGATATTTTCGATATCATTGATATTTTATACCTTGCTTTTATCTCATCGTGACGCAAAAACAATTTCATTTTAATGGTGTCCATTTTGTACATCAATGTTTCTTACCGGTCCTTTGTACCATTTCCTTGCATCCAAAACCCACCAGAGCATTACCAGAGCCAACGCAGCACCAATAGCTATTGGTGCATAGTTGAATGTTCTCAATCTAAGAGGGTAAGAAGTTGGCAAAAGAAATATTGAGCATGTATAGCATATCCAAAGGACCGCCACAAAGCAAACTGGCCTTCTTGCTCTCCCCAAATAAAATGGTCCCGGTTTGAAGCTCTCTTCGGCCATCACCAGCCTTGCGAAAATTGGCACGGCGTAGCTGCCCACCCAACCAACTGTACTGACAGAAAGAATGGCGGTGAACACCACGTCAAGTTTCAGGATCGGTAATCCCAGCAGCAAAGTGATTGCTGCGCAAAGCCACACCGCGTTTATTGGAACCTTGCTCGTTGGATGCACTTTCCTCCAGATTGGCGAAAATGGGATGCATTTATCTCTTGATACAGCGTAAACCTTGGAGTGAAAAGACAAAGTTAAAGCTTCAGGATATAGAAATGTAGGATTAAGAGTTTCGGATTTTCTTACTGCTCTGGCGGCCGTTGTGGTTACAGATAGCCCACAGAAGAAGAAGGAACCCCATATGATAATCATGAAAAGAACAGCTCCACTTGAACTATGAAACCTCCCATAGAATGCATCATATATTATCTGTGCTGGTACAAGTGCACCACCAGTCTCATTGTCCTCCCTGTATAAATACTCCAAGTCCTGCATTAAAAATTTAACCTTAATAAGCATTCAATAGTTATAGGAAACGATTTTCACACACATTTTTTTAGCTTCTCACACTCCCTTCTTTATTTCTAGCTGTCAAATTAAATAAATCAAACGAAAGAACAAGATTAAACAGGATAGTGTAAGAAATTTAAAAAGTGTGCTTATCATTTCCTTTCAGTTATAACGCCTTTAGCTTGACCAAAACACAGCACTAGTGATTTTCAACAGCGAGTGGGTAAGAAATAGTAAAACATTCAGTTTAGAGTGCATATAATAATTAAAATAGGCGTGCGAAAACCGTTTACCTTGATGCTGAAAGTGAGAGCCAAGTAATAAGCCCAACCAAATACTGATATAAGGCCAATACTAGAGAGAATGGCAATAGGACCAGTCCTATCTGCACCTCTTGTCTCCTCAGTGAGATGAGCGGCTGCATCATAACCATATAAGCAGTAGTTGCTAAGAAGCACTGATAAAATCACCGCATAAGGTATGCTGGAGATTCCAGTTGTCTCTGGAGATGTTTCGAAATGTGTGAAGACGTAGGAAGCTGTCTGTGTTGGCTGTGCCACCAGAGGTAGCATTATGATTATTAACAATCCACCAACTAACTGTACAATTTCAGTTACGTTAATTAGTATTTGTTAAACCAGATTAATAGATATATGAATAATATATGAGACAAATGCAATAGGGTGTAACACTGTATAGAAAATGAGAGCACATCATAAATTGTTGGTCTAAAAAATACGAAACATGTCTCAAGTGACGATGAAAGCGCTGAGCCTGGTAGCATGGACTTGTAATTAAGTATATAGGAACATAAGTCAAGTGGGTAAGAGATTTATTATCACCTCTTATTGAGGTCAAATTAAGCACGTCCTAAAACCTCAGGTTAATAGAGCATGCCACACACGCAACATGTGAATAACAAATCACCTTGTGAAAGTACAAAAGTTGCAACCAAGGCCAAGGGTTTCAAGATCTATTATGTCTTTATTATTCGTTTAGGTTTGCCAAGTTAGTGCGTATGAGGAATGCGAGTAAATATATAAATGTGTTAAGGGCTGAATTTTTAATGTGATTGTGGTCACGTCTTGCTCTAAGGGTTGTATGTGTCTTGATACTAAATTATTTATGACAATTTTATTATTTGGCTTAATTTAAATGAGAGGTCTTAATACTACGTCTAGTGGTATTCCTCTTCACTTGTAAGTGAGAGGTCTTAGGTTCGATTCTTGTTCAAGGTGAATTTAAACCACAGTATTGCTAGTCCATTGTGAGGCTTAGGTCACTCTTCTATTTTCTTACTGTAGATAATATCGTTTGTTCATAAAAAAAAATAAAAAAATAAAAAAATCTCACCCGTCCGTTTGTGTAAATAAAAGAGTGACATTATGTATGATGGCTTTAACAGGCCCATCAGGCTTGGTCCAGCCCAGTTACGTTAATAGCACAGCATCGTTGGGAAAAATATTCGCGCTAAAAAGCATGGCACAGACCACAGAGCCTACAGACTTCTTTCAAATTAGTAGCGAGGCGGATGATGCAATAGTTTCAGGCGGCGTTTCTGCAGAGTACGAACTCGCCGTACGACCTCCAGCCAATGGCATTCATGGATTCGCCACCCCTTTTCTGCCACCCACTGCTGCGTTGGCCACCTCCTATGTACTGTCCCTTCCACCTATATATTCAACACTATTCTCCTCCTCCGCCGCAGCTCGTAAACCAAAAAAAACCCCAACTTTTCACCTCCCCTCTAAATTTCTCCTCTTTTCTTCACATTTCTCTATCTGCACTTGGCAGATTGGTCGAGATTCATGGCCAGGTCACCTCCTTTTCCCAGAAAGTTTTTCAAGCCCTTGATGCCTGGCTTCCAAAATGGAATGGTATGCTTCTCCCTCTCCCCTTTTCTCTCTATGTCTCTCTCTACGCACACACACTCGCTCGCATATTTCTGAGTTATTTTGAAAATGTATTTTTTGAGAGCACATACCACTTTATTTGGGGTACATAAACGTTGCGCAGGGGTCATGCTAATCTTCTATTTGTCTGTCCAATTTTATGGGATGTTCCCGAAAGCACATGGTTTTTCATTTTCTATCTGTTTGGAGATTTCTTTTCAAGAAAGCAAGATTTTTGAGAAATAAAAAACTAGTCCTTTAAAGGAAGATGGGCAATGTAGTACCTAATCTGTTCTGAATCTGAATGATTTTGCAGGGTTTGCAACACATTTTCGTTAATTCTTGATTAACTTCACATGCTCTGCTTTTGAAAAAGATACTTCAGTACCCGACAGTTTTCGAAAAGGATATTTGTTCAAAGAAAATACTTATAGCTTTTGGATGGTGCATACCATTTTCGACAGCTTACTTAACGATTTGATTCTTGCATTTGGACATCCAATAAAATCTAACTGTAGGTATATACATGGTAACATACATGTCAAATTTTCTGAGTTTTTCGGTCAAATTGAGTGATTAGGAAATGTGGGCTGATTTTTTGTTATGCATATGAACAGGCAATTCCAATAGCCTTTACTAGAAGCCTCGGCGAAAAGAAATTGGATAAAGCACTTATTAAGAGCTGTCAGGGATCCTGGGATGTTAAAGTTCGCAGGACTTGCGATGGAGTGTTTTGTTTTAAACAAGGTTGGAAGGAAGTTGTGAAGAATCATAGCCTGGAAGTTGGAGAGTTCCTAGTCTTTGAACACAAAGGCAACATGGTCTTTAATGTGAAAGTCTATGAGCCACTAGGTTGTGAGAAAAAGTTTCCTCCTCCCTCCTTCAGGTTAATCATGGCAAAAACTCATTGGAACGTCAAATGTCCTAGCGCGGTAAGTTTTCTATCTTCTCTTTCTCCATATCAAGTGTTCTTGACTCATGCTGTTATGTCTGCAATTTTTTGAAGTTGTTTTCACAGTATTCATGTTGGGCATCCTCTAGACACCGAAGTTTTAGTTTCAGTCCTAGTCGGGGTTGTCATATTAGACTGCTTGTTCAGATTGAGTTGCAATAATTACAACTAAACATTGGTTAGCAACTTAACATGTTGAAGATATTTTGTTTAGGGGAAAATCCATCTGACTTGTGATTGTTTATGACAGACAATCCCCCATGACTTCGCGAGATCAACTGGCATTCTTGACAAATCCCGCATGCATGTTAAAGATCCGTTTGGAAAATTATGGCCAATGGACATAGGAATTGTGAAAGATAAAGAGAAAATTGAAGCTGCTTGGAGTCGTCGTACGTATTTAAAAAGTAAAGGGTGGATTGAGTTTTACAAATCCAACAAACTGAAGGACGCAGATGTTTGCATCTTTGAGCTCATTCGGGTGCCAAAGTCAAGATCAAAACCCGTCATTATGAATGTCAAGATATTCCGCTTTGGTTCGTAGGCAGTTCCAAGCCAATTGTTAGCTTCATTGATTGTTTTTAGGTTTTGAACAATGTTAACTAACATTTAGATGCCCCTAGTACTGTAAGTTGTATTAGATTCGGGTTAAGGTATCAGATCGATAACTAGCTACTTTTATCTTGATGTTGCAGTTGAATCTTATATGCAAAAACAAAGGAGTTGGAAGGGCTCACCTGCCACCATATCGAAATTATGTTGAGAAATGCTATCACTTGTAATGCAAATGTATTGAGCACTGCCCATATGATGGTCAGACCGATATACATGCACAGGAATACACCCCTTGATGCAAAATAGCCTCCGCCCTTGTTCGTCCCCGTGGCTAAAAGAATGACCATCTGCAACGCTTGTGAAGCGGAATATGCCTAAAGGGGAAAGAAAATAAAAGGCATTCGTGAAAACATGTTATTCTCTTTGATTCAAAGCCACTTGATGCAGAGGAAGTGGCTATACCTGAGCACCTATTGCGGAAACCAGACCGATGGTTTCAAGCCAAGCGCAGCACCACGACGCGAATGGCCCCCACATGGGTCCGGCCAGATGAGCAGCCCAAAAATAAAGAGAACCTGTGGTCTGATCAATGTTTAAAGCAACCAAGATCATCTCAGATGTTGCTTACAAGTCCACAGGAAAAAGAAAGGGAAAAACAGCACCGCGTACCGGAAAAGAGGAGCATATCTCAGCCATGGCAATTCCGACAAACCATGTGAAGAATGTGACAACAATCCAACCCCATATTAGGGGTGCCGGACCAGCATAGCGCAGACTTTGGCCGTAGAGAGGCGTACCAGTGAACACCGACATGCACGAAAATGTTATTGCCATCGTCTTGAACAATGACTGTAGAAAACCAAGTGAAAAACATTAGATTTCAACCTCTCTCAACATGGTTGCAAGAAAGTTTATGAACATGAAAGAAGCTAACACCCAGCTACGGCTACGAAGAGAACAACAAATAGAGAGAGAGAGAGAGAGAGAGAGAGAGAGAGAGAGAGAGAGAAAGAGAGAGAACCATTTCCCTTCTGAGTTCTTGCTTGTATCCAAGCTCATTGAGCCGCTTTTCGCCGGAATCCATTTCCAAAGCTTGGTGATTCATTATGGTTTCCGGCGAAAAGTAAGTTTGAACAGAGAATTTCCAAAGCAACGGAAATCTGAGAAACAGGAACCTATATGATTCTCTAATGCCATTCTTTGCACGTCTTTATATTTTAACTCCAAATAACAGAGAAGAAGGAAAAGCAGATGGAAAGTTTGAAATTTCTGTGTTCCAAATAATGACAAAAAACTTCTAAGTTTGAATATTGATAAAAATAAAATATAAAGATATTGACATCTTTTTCTTCCCACTAGTACAATAATTAGTATTTCTTGACCAACTAAAATTCAAACAAATAAAAGACAAGAGCTAAGTGATCATAAGAGTTTTCAAGAGAGGGTCAAATCTAATAGGCCACAAATTCAACTATAACGATATATATATATATATTGCGAGAAAATCTTCTATATCACCGGCAAGTGTATTCTTTTGTGAAATTTTTTAACGTAATAAGTGTTTACACGATGAGTGTTGTAGTCATAAAATGTCGTATTTTATGTTTTAGGGCAAATTTGGTCGTACAGCAAGCAAGCCAGTTTTAGGGCATATTTTATAAGAAAACTAATTAAAATGATTTTTAAATATTTGTATTTTAATGAGTATCGAAGAAAATTAGAAGAAGAAAATGTGTTTGGAAGGTGAGAATGTGCCAAGAATATTCAAGAAGATGAGAGAGAAGAATGTAGTAGCGTTAAGTTTAATAAACAGTTTGTGTGAAGATTTGCATGGGCCCGCGAGTCAGAATTTTTTTAATTTTTTATAATATTAAAATTATGTCTTTTTCATTAAAATTTAAGTTCTTTTGTCATTTTTATTAAAATTTAAGGGTTTTTTAATTAAAATTTTAAGTCTTTTTAATTAAATAAAGTTATAGCATGGTTTTTTTTTATTAAAATAAACTTAGTCCAAGCTATCACATCTCGGCCCGGGGCCCCCACCACAACCCGTGCTCGACTCCACCATAGAACGACATTGTCCGCTTTGGGCCCAAACCACGCCCTCACGGTTTTGTTTCTGGGAACTCATGAGAACTTCCCAGTGGGTCACCCATCATGGGATTGCTCTCGCGCGAACTCGCTTAACTTCGGAGTTTCGACGAACTCTAAAGCCAATGAGCTCTCAAAAGGCCTCGTGCTAGGTAGGGATGGGAATATACATATAAGCCTTACAAGATCCTCTCCCCTGGGCGATGTCGGATGTTACAATCCACCCCCCTTAGGGGCCCGACGTCCTCGTCGGCACACCACAGTCAGAGTTTGGCTCTGATACCAAATTATCACATCCCAGTTCGGGCCCCCACCCCAACCCAAGCTCAACTCCACCGTAGCACGATATTGTCGGCTTTGGGCCCAAACAACGCCCTCACAGTTTTGTTTCTGGGAACTCACGAGGACTTCCCAGTGGGTCACCCATCATGAGATTGCTATCGCACGAGCTCGCTTAACTCTGGAGTTCCGATGAACTCTGAAGCCAGTGAGCTCCCAAAAGGCCTCGTGCTACGTAGAGATGAGAATATACATATAAGGCTTACAGGATCCTCTCCCCTGGGCGATGTGGGATGTTACACAAGTCATTTTCATGAAAGTTCCCTAAAATATTTGGAAATTGAGTGACTGCCGACTAGGGATGGGCAACGGTTATGGTGGGTGGGTAACTGCGGTTATTATCCATAACCGTTTATTTTCATTCTTGCATAACCATTTACCCATTGGTTAATTGCCTAAACAGTTATACTTATACCCATAACCGTTTATAAACGATTAACCATACCCATAATCGTGTACCCATTTAACCGTGATCGTTTAGTACCCGTTTACCCATTTATCCTTTTTAACCCGTTTATCCTTTATTTTTTATTTTTTACAATTACTCTTTTTTTACCCGTCTACGCTTGATGCAAAATTTGACATGATTTTACAAAGAATGGTTGTTCCTATGCAACAGGTTGCTGTTCAGCAGCCTATTGCAGCAACTTGTACCATTTGTGGCATTACAACGCATGATTTTATGGGCTACCCGCACAGGGACACATATCTGAAGCATATTACAGAACATATTAATGCATTCAATAATTATCAGAGGCCTAGAAATGATTCGTACTCAAATTTTTACAACCGCAGGTGGAAAGATCACCCAAATTTCAAGTGGGACAGAGATCAACATGCCAAACCACAGTTTCAACAATTGGTACAGCAACCTCCTGGACAAGCTAAAGCTTCTTGGGATGTCGCAATTGAAAAATTGGCAGAACATACTAAGGCAAGTTTTGATGCAACAAAACAAGACATTCAGAAAACCAACTAAGACATTCATAACATATATGCAACCATGAAAGACCTACAAGAACAAATGGGACATCTTTCACTCCAGTTTTTAGGCAGAGAACCAGGGAAATTTTCCAGACAAATGGTTCCAAATCTAACAGTTAGATAGGATTGTTGCGAAATACGGACTTTACGGTGTGGAAAAAGTTATGACAAAAGTGAAAATTGCACTGAAAACAATCAACCAGCTGTGCAAAAATCTACAATAATTGCAGAAAAAACTGCATAAACTGCAGAAAAATAAAAACGTGTTTATGTGCCCCTGATGCCATATCCCGAGAGGTTGAAGCAATTAAGAGATTTCATGCAAACCTTAGCCAATATTCAAATTAATCTACCGTTGTTGGATTCTATTAAGAAGATTCCATCTTATGCCAAATTTTTGAAAGATGTTTGCAGTAAGAAAAGAAAGCTTGTTGAGTCAGAATAAATTGTGCTAACAAAACAGTGCAACGCTGTCTTATTGCATAAATTGCCTCCAAAGAAGAAAAATCCAGGGAGTTTTACTATCTCTTACACCATTGCTAATTGTGATTTTAGTAGTGCTTTAATTGATTTAGGTGTTAGTGTAAACTTAATGCCTTACTCTGTTTTTAAACGTTTAGGTGAAGGTGAGCTGAAGCCAACCTCCAACATTATTCAATTGGCTGACCGATCAATTACCTATCCTAGAGGGATCGTTGAAGATGTTATTGTATAGGTGGACAACTTATTTTTGCCAGCGAATTTTATGATTCTAGACATGGATGAGGATTTGAAAACACCCATCATTTTAGGCCGCCTTTTCCTGGCAACAGCCCGTACTCTTATTGATGTTGAAGTCGTAACACTAACCTTTCGGGTTGAAGATCAAACGGTTATTTTTAGATTGTTTGAAGCCACCACACATCCGGGTGATAAGCAAGAATGCATGCGTGTTGATGCATTAGAAGGTTTGCCAGGTGCCAAAGTTATGACCAAATCATCAACTGACCATCTGTCCATAAAGCCTCTAAATTTAATTCATGCATGCATAAGTCCTAAAACGCAACAATAAAGTGTGCACCATGATTGATCGGATCATATTTATATATATTTTTACATCAAATTCACTCGTCTTTTCTTAATTAGTTCCTTATATTTTTGAGCTATTTACTTTGTTTTTGTGTTTTATAGGATTTACAGCTCCCAACTTATTTTTCCATGTCTTACTGTTTCTATGCAGATTTTCGAAGGATCTAAAAATGTAAATGTAAGCCACATCATTCATGACTTGTCGTTTGGCCCAAAATATCCAGGAATTCACAATCCACTTCTTGGGACAGACCGTATTTTGCTTGACACAGGTGGCACATTCAAATATTATATAAAGCTGTATACTTCTTGTGGCACCTTTGCTTTGACAACTTGGTGAGCTGCACAGCATGTGCAAAAGAATAAAGAAATCTGCCAATGATGGCAGCTGCGCAGAGGAGACTAAAAAAAGGGATTAAAGAAATAGAAAGAAATAAAGAAACAGCTGGAGAGATAGAAAGCACTTGCAAAAATCAGTCGGTGAGGGGAATTAAAAAAAGAGGAGGAAGCTGCCTTCCTTGGCAGCTAGAGAAAAAAATATAAAAAACCGAGTGAGGGGGCTGCCAGTCAACGCGGGGGGGAGCCAATTGAAAGGAGGCAGCGAGAGCTGCATTTGGCAGCCAGGAAATCAGGATAGGGAGTGAGGCGTGAGCCTCGGTGAGCTGGCAGAAGCACTCGGAAGGAACAAGAACAGACAGCTGCCTTTGGCAGCGTGAACGAAGAAGAGGAGAGTGCTGCCAGGTGAGAAGGCAGCGTTGAAGTCAAGGCGGGAGCTGCCATTTGGCAGCGAGGCTGCTTGGGTTTTGTGAGGGCAGCGTGCAAGGAGCTCGCAGGGAGGCGTGCTGCCTCGGAGCCAGAAGCCACAGGAAGAGCATTAGCCAGCGCACGAGAGAGTCAGCGTGAGCCTCGGGGCTGCCTCGAGAGGAATTGAAGACTAGCCAATTGGGCAGCGACCAACTGGAGCTCAGAGTGAGGGAAGGCCTCGGTGCAAGCTCTGAAAACAGGAGAGGAAAGCTGCGCAGGGAAAAAACATTTGGCAGGAGGCGCACAAAATTGCACAGTGCACAAGCACAGAGAAACCTCTACACTCTTTCGGTTTAATCCTCCAAAATTCATGTTTAATTTAATTTGCTTTTCAATTATGTTAAACATGTGGAATTAATTTCTGTTTAGTTAGAGGTGAATTTGAAACCATGGATATATGTTTATTATAATTTGATTTACTCCAGTTATGAATTTATGAATGTTGGATGTGGTTTACCTTTCTGTTTTGATTAAAAACTTGTTTATGTATGTGGGTTGAGGGTCGACACTTAATTTGCATGCTTAGACTTGATGCTAGAATATAAGGGAATTTCACCTAATCGTTATGAACTTATATTCATGAGTAGTAAAAATCGCTAGTCACGATTGTGTTTAGTAAACCCTAGGTTGGATTAACATGCGTATTCCATAGTTATGAATGCCTAGTCGATGTTTATGATTTTCATTAAACTTAATGATGTTTGATATGTCTCTCTATCATGCGTATTCCATAGTTAGGGAACTTGATAAGAATAATTTGGTTGTGATGCGTATTCCGTCCAATTCAATGAATCTAGGGAAATCTGAAAGTTAATTTAAGCGGACCTAATTAATTTGAAGCATTGTCATTCATTCGTTTGTTGAATTCATAACTGGGAATCAAATTGTATGCATATGTTCATGTGTGGATAAGGACCCCTCTAACTAGTGTCTCATCATTCTATTTCATAAAAATATATTTCTTTGAAGTTTGTTTTTAAGTTTCTGTTTTAAATTCAATTTCGTCAAAATCAAACCCCTATTATTTAGTTAGTTTTTATTGTTTTTAATCTTTTAATTTGATTTCCGTCTAAATTCTGTCCCTAGTGTCTAGATTGAGTTAATTTGATTGTTTTCATTATTTTGAGTCATTCTAAGTGTGTTTTGAGTTATTAGAGTTTTTAGCCTATTTTTGTGTCCTTGAGTCTTGTTTAATATTTTAAAATTAATTTAGAGTAGATTAGCAATCCCTCCTAATCCCCGGCCTAGAACGATACCCTACTTATATCTATACTACATCTGTCAAAAAGAGGGTTAAATTTGTGCGGTTTTACAATCCCACCAAATTTTTGTGATGTCCAGTAGATTGACAATAAGAAAAAACATAAAACGTTGCAAGGCAGCCCAAATTGTAAGAAAATACAGTCGGGTAAACATGTGTGGTTGTTGAAATCCAGTTTCAAGTTGATTCTAGGGAGACAAAAGTCTCGGTGGAAAGGCCCTTATATGGTTAAGCAGGTTTTTCAAAACGATAACGTGGACATTGAAATAGAGGGCGGGGGTTGAGTGCTCATGGTCAAGAAGTATCTACTAAAGCCATTCTTAAAGAAGTTTTGTGCAAGCAAGTCATCAACTCTAAAGGAACAAGTAACATGATTACCAGCCTTCTGCAATCTAGCTACAGACGTTAAATAAAACGCTTATTGGGAGGCAACCCAATTCTCTTACTTTCTTTCATTTTTATTTCTTTACTTTCAATTTCTAACTGCATTTAATTTCTTAGGTTGTCCATTCTTTACAAAAAAAATCTGTTTTTACTTGTCTTCTTTTTAGTTTACTGTAAGTATTTTCTATATTCTATATCTGATTTTCACAACTTGGGTTTTTGCAGAAAGCAAACAAAGCAAACAAAGCAAACAAAGCAAACAAGAATTTATGCACAAAGAGATTATTTTAGGCTAGAATCGGCACCCAGCACCAAGTCTACATTACCATAAACCACATTCCTATACTATGCTGGAACATAATGCAAAAATTACAAAGCTCTTGCAGAATCACAGTTCTAGCCACAAAAGTGTACATCTGACCATTTGTTTTTTGGGATTCGGTTCTGTGATATGTGGATGCAGTATATTGAGAACACACATATCCACATACCACATCACTGATCTCCATCATAGAGCAGATCTACACTTTTGCAACCAACTCTGTGACCCAATTTGCAGGGATAGAACATTATACCTCTCTGTTTTACTACGCGGCCATTGTTCAGTGTGAGCCTTAGACACCATTAAGCTGCCTTTGTGGATCTTCAGTGTTGCTGCAACAAAACAAATCAAGTTGATGAGTAACTGAGGTGCTATCATTATTTTTATGCAAATCTTCAATATGCAGGAATATCCCAGTCACATGAAAGTATGAATCGTTACCTTTGGTTTTTGATCCGTGATATTTGTGTCTAGCTTGGTTGTTTTTTGTCAAATCAGGGGCCTCTGTCCTTTCATTCGTTGTTATGCCATCATCCAAGCCTTCAGACTCAGCTCTGTGCATAAATCAAAACACGAATAGGTGTTATACTCTTTCGCCCTTTGGTCATTCACATCACAGAAAAATGGAACTTAGAAACTAAAATTAGAACCAAAGTGTAGGGGAGGTTGAGTTTTTACTTGCTGATGGTTGAGTTTTGGACTATTAGCCATGGATCTGTGAAGATTGGATGTTGGTGCATCTCTTTTGTTGTGGATTCAAGAGTCTTCGTAAAGGAAACAGTTGCATGTGTTAGTTTTTTAAGTTTTACCTTTGAGATTTCAGGTTTTGCTATCGAGATCCAGCGATTATGGTGAACTCTATGAATGGAACCGAGAACACATGCGGCATGGATTGCACTTTCAGTTTGGAAAACCTAGACAAAATGGCGAATAGGCTACAAGATGAGGGCGAAATTATGTGTCGGTTGAAAGAGTTATGGAGACCATTCTCTTATTTAGAGAGAAAACGACACCACATTGATGTTGAAATGAAGTTGGAGGAGCAGCTAGGGTTCTCCATTGTAGGGAAATGAGACATAGAGAAATGGTTGAGAGAATTGAGAAACCTGTTTGGAGGCGAAGATTTCTCTAGAGAAGGATCCTAGGCCCTCAACACAGCTCCCCAAGGGATTGGCACTTTGAATATGTGCATGTGGTAGTCGGGCTTGATAGGGATCTTTACCACCTGCAAAAGTAGGGATACAAACACTTAAAATACTTGCAAGAGAACAAGGTAATTATAGTATAAATGGTTCAAGCAAGGTCGTTTTCCACAGCGATTGAATGAATAATTTGTATTAAACTAATTCTTAATTAACTATTTTAAACAAGGTTCTGAAAAAATGTTAATTTTGAATAATAAAAACGAACTAGCAAAGTGTCCCCGCGCGATGCTGCGGGTTTTAAAACCGTATGAAATATATAAAAAGTTATAAATGTATATACGATAGACAATATTATTTACATATACGTGGAAATCTACTTACACCCCTATTTAAAAAAAAGAACAAAATAAGAAATAATTTTGGCAATACTATTTAAATGCGGCGACTTCATATTATGTAAAATCTGTGCAGACCCATTTTAAGAATAACATATGTGATTCTTCAAAACTATCAATCTCTTTTTGCACATACACACAACCTATGAACACAAACACACACAGCCAAACTTTACTTTAAATAATATAATTGACCAAACCTTCCTTAATGAGCAATAACAATCTGATCCTTTATTTTGTTTAGAAAAATTGAGTTACTGTTCAATATTTAAAAGAATACGGTGTGTAATGCGAGTAAATCACCCATTTGAAACACAATTTACTCTCCTGTAGTGAGTAAATCACCCATTTGATGGAACACAATTATGTGATTATCTATGAAATCCAAGTAATTCATAATGAACATGCTCTGCTCAGGATCAGTGTTGTTGGAGAATCCCAAATGGATAGAACCCCATCCCACTGCATATCCACAAACCCACAAAAATTGAAAAAAAAAAAAACTTAGAATGCAAGAAGGGCATGAAAAATCTAGAAACCCCACCCCCACCTACACCCATGAACCCAGAAAAGACCCAGAAAATTTTTCTAATCGTTAATTTCGATTCGACAAAATGAAGAAAAAAATTCTAAAGCCCAATTACATTAAATCACAATTTCAAAACAGATTTTGACATGCAATAGCCATAGAAGGTACCTGAGGTGATAAAGAATCCTTTGATCTTTGGCCCGAAAGCTACATCAGTTGGTGGTGGAGGATCTGATTCGAGTAGACGCAAAAATCGTCGAGAAGCTACTGGGCAGACTTCAAAAAAAAAAAGAAGTCGATCAGGAGGGAAGTAATCAGGGAAGAGGGGCATTTTTGTCAGTGTCATAAATGTAATAACCAAAACTTACCAGGGATAAAACAGGATGCACATTGTGCTTATAAACAGTAAAACAGTTTGTTTTGGGTTTTAGTATGTATTGAATTTAATAAAAACAACTAAATAAATTGACAAAGAAAAACTAAAGAAAATAGTTTTGAAAATAAAGTTAAAAGTCTAGGGTTCCACCGTCCCCTTAACAATCCTATGTAGTTTTACCAATTACTTAAGAATTACACATGAAACTTTGAATGTTAGATTTTTCTAATTTATATTCTACTTGGAACCTCCAACATAAAACGTATATCTAACATGCAATCCGTCCGGACGTTCGGATCAAATTTGAACATGAGAGACTCATTATGCTTTATGAAAACCCTTTGAAAAACCATGCAACCCTTAAGACGTGTTGTTCATCTTAAGTGAAATTACAATTATTAATCACAAGAAGCCAGCGTCAATTTGAGGGAAACTTCCTTCCAAAATTGCATCAAATTACTTATCTAAACATCGTAATGGTAGCTAAGCATTAAGACAATTAGAAAGTTTAAAACAGTGATTAATAATTCAAAGTATGCATGTAATCAATCATAAGCAATTAAATAAAAATTACATATTCATGCTAAGGCTCAAGGCTTCGCCCTAGCAAAATGAGTTAGTTACGAACAACCATAAACAAAATATTATTAAAAATAAGGATAGAAAACACCTAGAAAATAAAATTGAATCCAAAAGTTGTGCGTTCATCTCCTCCCCTTCTCTTCCTCCTTTACCCTAATGGCTAAAAAGCCTAATTTATACTATTAGAAAATAAAACCCTAAAAATGTCTTCTAAAAATTAGGAAACACAGTAGAATAGGATATGTTGTAAACTGAAATAAAAAAGAAACGAAGTTACCCGAAATATGTAGAAGCCTTGAGTGGTGAATCATTCTCGGGATGAGTCGTGGACTAAGTCACTCTCTTTAAGAAGTTTCGCGGCTCTGCCCAAAGTGTGCAAGCAGTTCACAAATACCACGCCATCCCTAGGATAAAACAGCCCAAAACCTTCTTTTGATAAAGTTCTTCCTTGCACAGTGGAAGAACCTTTGAACTCATACCCTCTCAATATGTTGGTTTCCAAAACTATATATATCAGATATATATATATATATCCATGTACAACCAATGATTCCAGGGACTACTATATCTACATTTAGAATAAAGAGACGTTGAAGTTTCGAGAGAATTGAAAGCAGGACAAAATCAAAACGTAAGTAAAATAAAACGGTTTGATTATGTACCATGATAGGATCTTCTTCTCTATTCAGAGAAGGAATGGCACTTTCAAACTTAAAAGGAGATAACCCCTTGAAAACTCAATGGCACGTTTCAAAAGAAGTAACTCCTTATCTCATGGAAAAGCCAAAATCAATTGGCTGTTATTGACACACCCCGATCCGGAAACCGAGGCGTGCCGGCCGTCACGTGTGAGTGACGTAGCCGAAAACGTCAGCGGAAGCAAATTTGGCATGAAGTGCAGTAGTGAAAGTTAAGTTGATAATATACATATGATACAGAGCCGATCCTAGGTGCAGTCAAGTTTAAACAAACAATACAACTACGAAAGAAAATCCTACATAAGTGGTGGTCTGTCAGAACTGCCTTGGTGCCTCGCTAACCGTCCACGCCGTTGCTACCTAGTACCTGGAGGGGCGCAAAACATCAAAGGTGAGTGGGCAAAAACAAAGTTTTCCAAAACCATTTCATAAATTCATAAATAACCCCTCGTTGTAAATCAGTATAATTTTCCCAGAAAATAATACGTATATAAACTTATATACGAAAACATCGTCTACATATCAAAACTCATCATCAAGCTCAAGATTAGGCCATGTCAATATATCAATTCCGAAAATCATTATCATCAGGCAAGTAATATAAAACTAGGATGTCCCTAGTGTCCTATCAGCCGGAGTCACCTCTAATGACCTGTACGGCTGAATCTATAGCTCATCAAACATACTCAATCCCTATCAATCATCATCATCCTGCACACGAGTCGGAACCACCTATTGTGGTCTGTACGACAGGCTAGGTGTATAATATTACGCCCTGTGCTACGATCACGTGAAGGCTGTGCGACGAATCGCGGGTCACCAACGAGTCGGAACCACCTATTGTGGTCTGTACGACAGGCTAGGCACCTGCCTTGGATCCAAGGTGAGCGTACGGTGCGTGAGGTGAACGATCACGTGAAGGCTAGGCCCTACTCTGGCGGAGCACAAACACCCGAGGTGCAGGTGATTAGCTAAATCACAATCTATCATCATTTCAAGCACTACCACAGTACTTACCTGACTTATCTGGTCGTCCTCGGCGTCAGTGCATAATGAATGCAATCATAATCATATTTATACACTATAGTAGGCATGCGACATGGCAATCTAATTATCAAATCCAATCAATTCGTAAATCAATCCATTCATGTTTCTGGGAAAAACGTCATTTATATATATATATACTAAAAACAAAAGCCCACTCACTGGTATGTCGACGGGTCGTATCCCCCGAGCCTAGAGTGACTGCGCTCGTCCGCTGGATACGTCTCACCTATACGTGAATTCATCGCAAAACCGTCATTAACAGCACATAAACGAACTACGTAAATAACTTTTCATACGAAGGTCAATTTTGGTATTTGAATATACCAACGCGACTTACACGACGTCACGAGCGTCGTGATATTTTTAGAATAATTTTAGGACACCGCACGCGCCCCTACGCGCCGGCCCAGGCACGGCCAGACGCGCCGGCCACGCGCGCCACGTGCTGCGCACGCCGAGGAATATTCCGTTGGAATATTCCGTTAACTTCTAACGGCGTCAGTTAACGGCGTCAGTTAACGGCGTCAGAATATTCCGTCAACTTTGACGGAATATTCCGTCACCCCCTACCTCAGGTCGCCGGCTGGACTGGTTTTTCCGGCGACCGTCGCCGGCGCCGGCGACCGATTCTGGCCAAAACTTCCAAACGTCCGTTCTAGCTCATTTTTGATCCAAAATTCATGAAATTTATACCAAAATGCCCCAAATTCAACGTAGAACACATTTGTACCTTCAAATCCTTCGAAAAACCACGAGAAAATCGTTGGGAAAATTCTCCAAAATCGGTGAAATTCGAAACCTCTAACTCCGACATCCAAATCTTGCCAACGAGGTACTCCGAGGTTCGTGGGACAATTTTAAGACTTGTGGTGATCTTGTTTTCACCTAAAACAAAGCCAAATGAAAGTTGATGAATAGTACCCAAAGTTTAGGTCACGGGTTCGAGTTGTTTTCGAGGGTTTCAAAGCTTAAAATATATATGTATGAGTTCACCAGAGTCCAACGAATTCAAAAAGCTTACCTTTGAGGTCGATTGATGTCGAAAGAGCTTGTGTGTGTGTGTGTTCCTATCAAACGAAGTCGAGAGGAAGTGAGAGAGTGATAGGGTTCGAGAAAGGGAGAGATAGGGAAGAACAGAAAAGATGGGATTAAAACGTGGGCGTGTGCATGTTCAACACACGTGTCAAAATCAGCCCAAACTTTTGGGCTTAGTATTCCAGACACCCAAAGCCCAATATCGTGTCCAAAATACACCCGTTCACGCGTAGTCAAGGGCAAAATCGTCCTTTCACATCGAGCGTATAGAAAATTCGGGACGGGATGTCACAACCTACCCTCCTTAATCAAATTTCGTCCCCGAAATTTACATAACACAAGCAAACACTAATAAACATAGAATAAGCGCGGATACATAACTCTCATCCGCTCCTCTAACTCCCAAGTAGCTTCCTCAACCGAATGGTTTCGCCACTACACCTTTACTAACCGAACCGTCTTGTTCCGTAGCACCTTATCCTTCCAGTCTAGGATAGTCACCGGCTCCTCCTCGTACGTCAAATCAGGACTAACTTCTAAATGCTGCGGAGGTAGAACGTGAGACGGATCAGCAACGTAATGACGTAGCATCGAAACGTGAAACACGTTATGAACTCTGGATAGCTCTGGAGGCAATTCGAGTCTATATGCCACTTCACCTATCCGCTCGGTGATTAGGTATGGTCCGATATACCTGGGACTCAACTTCCCCTTCTTACCGAACCGTACAACTCCTTTCCACAGCGACAACTTCAGAAACACCCAATCACCTACCTCGTAAACCTGATCTGTGGCATGTCTATCGGCTAAGCTCTTCTGGCGATCCTGGGCCACTTTCAGGTTAGACTTGATTACCTGGATATTCTGAGTCGTCTCGTCTACTATCTCTGGGCCTTCAAGTACCCTCTCGCCGACCTCCGACCAACATAGGGGCGTACGACAAGCTCGACCGTACAACGCTTCGAATGGTGACATTCCGATGCTCGAATGGTAACTGTTATTGTACGCGAACTCCATCAGATCCAAGCGTAGATGCCATGCATCACCAAACTGTAGTACGGAAGATCGTAACATATCCTCAAGCGTCTGAATGGTCCTCTCGGACTGTCCGTCCGTCTGTGGATGATAAGTCGTACTATACAGTAGCCTCGTGCCGAGGGCTTCCTGGAATGCCGTCCAGAACTTGGATGTGAATCTCGGATCTCGATCTGAGATAATGCTGACTGGCACGCCATGATACTTGACTATCTTCGATACGAAAAGCTCAGCTAATCGTTGTAGAGAAAACTTCTCTCGAACCGGGATGAAGTGTGCAGATTTCGTAAGCCGATCAACTATTACCCAAACACCATCATAACCATTCAGTGTACGGGGTAACTTATAGACGAAATCCATGGTGATGTTCTCCCATTTCCACTGAGGAACGGGAAGTGGTTGCAGTCGTCCGAACGGTTTCTTCCTCTCGGCTTTAACCTGCTGGCAAACAATACATCTGCTCACGTACTCGGCGATCTCCCTCTTCATACCAGGCCAATAGTAGAATGGTCGAATGGTATGATACATCTTGGTACTGCCCGGATGCATCGCATAAGCTGATACGTGTGCCTCATCGAGAATAGCCCTCTTTAACTCTGCGTTGTTTGGTACGTACATTCTGTTTCCTTGCATGAGCATACCGTCGGTTTCTCGAATCCGTAGATCGGTCTTTTTACCTTCACCCCTCAATCGAATCAACTCCTGACTCTCCGCGTCATTCAACTGAACCTCTAGAATGCGGTCAATCAGAATCGGTTTGACTTGGAAGTGAGCAAGTAGCGCTTTTCCTCGATTCTCTGCCTCCGAACAATTAATCTCCAATCCGACTCCGGTCGACCTCAACTCGGCTAACAACGGAGCACGGCTCGCGCATATAGCATCCACTCTACCCTGAGACTTCCGGCTAAGTGCGTCAGCTACTACGTTTGCACGACCCGGATGATACTCAATCGTGCAATCGTAATCACTCAGCAACTCCATCCACCTTCGCTGACGAAGGTTCAGATCTCTCTGGGTGAACAGGTACTGGAGGCTCTTGTGGTTTGTAAAGATCCTGCACCTCTCACTGTAGAGGTAATGTCTCCAGATCTTCAACGCAAATACAATCGCTGCCAACTCAAGATCATGAGTAGGATAGTTCATCTCGTGCGATTTCAAC
This sequence comes from Crataegus laevigata, assembly GCA_963580275.1. Taxonomy (NCBI): domain Eukaryota; kingdom Viridiplantae; phylum Streptophyta; class Magnoliopsida; order Rosales; family Rosaceae; genus Crataegus; species Crataegus laevigata. The sequence continues at coordinate 2,703,965 of OY756944.1, forward strand.
TGCCTCGATGCATAAGCGATCACCCTACCATGTTGCATCAACACGCAACCCAGGCCATTCAATGATGCGTCACTATAGACCTCGAAGTTACCACTATCGTCCGGAAGTGCTAGCACCGGAGCATGAGTAAGACAGTGTTTTAACTGCTGAAAGCTCCGTTCGCAGCTATCATCCCACTCAAATCGAACATCCTTCCTGGTTAACTTCGTGAAAGGTAACGCAATCACTGAGAAATCTTGCACGAACCGCCGATAGTAGCCTGCTAATCCGAGGAAACTCCGTACCTCAGAAACAGTTTGTGGCTGTTCCCAATTCTCCACCGCTGCTATTTTCTGGGAATCCACCTGAATACCCTGTGCTGAAATAACGTGCCCCAAAAATGCCACTTGGTCTAACCAGAATTGACATTTACTGAACTTAGCGTATAATCGATGCTCCCTCAGCTTCTTCAGCACTAATGAAAGATGTCGCATGTGATCTGACTTCGATTTAGAGTACACCAGAATGTCATCGATAAATACAATGACGAACCGATCCAAATACGGCTGAAATACCCGGTTCATCAAATCCATAAAAGCAGCTGGGGCGTTAGTCAAACCGAATGGCATGACTAAGAACTCGTAATGACCATATCTGGTTCGGAACGCCGTCTTCGGAACATCCTCGCTCTTAATCTTCAGCTGGTGGTAGCCAGATCGTAGGTCGATCTTCGAAAATACACAAGTTCCTCGCAGCTGATCGAACAAATCGTCAATACGAGGTAATGGGTAACGGTTTTTAATCGTTACCCGATTCAGCTGTCGATAGTCGATACACAGCCGTAGAGTACCATCCTTCTTACGTACGAATAACACTGGAGCTCCCCAGGGTGAAATACTCGGCTGTATAAAACCTTGATCCAACAGCTCTTGTAATTGAATCTTTAACTCTCGCAACTCAGCGGGAGCCATTCAATAGGGAGTCAGAGATATAGGGTCTGTACCTGGCAATAAGTCGATAGAGAACTCCACATCTCGATCTGGTGGCAAGCCTGGCAAATCGTCAGGAAATACGTCGGGAAATTGCCTGACCACCTTCACATCCTCTAAACTGACAGGAGCACTATCATTCAATACCACGTGAGCCAGATACCCTTGACAACCCTTCTGCAACAATTTCTTAGCTCGCACGGCTGAAATGATACCGTGCCTAACATTACTACGTTCGCCAGTGAATGTGACCACAGGTAACCCCGGCCGATGGAACGTAACTCTCTTCTCGTAACAATCTATGTTGGCTCGATTGTAATGTAGCCAATCCGTGCCCAAGATCACATCAAACTCGACAATATCCAACGGAATAAGATTAGCGGGCATAATCACATCCTCAATCAACACGGGGCACCCTGGATACATCCAACTGACCAGACATGTCTCTCCCCTAGGCATCGACACCTCTAACTCGAATACGAGGGGTGCAGACTCAGGTTGAGTCAATTGGGCAAATGAGTAAGAAATGACTGAATGAGTAGCGCCACAGTCTATCAATACCCTAGCGAAATGACCAAGTACATTTAACTTACCCGTTATCAGATCCGGGTTATTCTGGACGTCATGCGCTGTAAGGTTATGAATACGGCCCTGCGGCTGCTGTCGACCACCGCGACCTCTACTCGCTTGACCAGCTCGTCCAGGCACACCACGACTTGGTCCCGCAGGATTAGATTGTCTAGATGATCCTGCGCTGCTCGCTGCAGCCTCACTCTGCTGTGGCTGAACTCCCGAATACCACTGCGGTCCGCCGGCAGGATAAGGAGTATACGGGGTAGACCCTCCAGGATACGGAGAATAGCTACTCTGATAACCGCCTGAATGGTACGGATCCGGAGGATATGGATATGGTGCGGGAGTATAAGGGGTAACGTCACCCTGATAATGATAGGTACTACCACGACTCGGCTGACCATATGCACCAGGAGGTGGGATCTGCTGAATAGGAACTGGAGGTGGTAACGCAGGTAGTGGAGGTCTCGGCTGATTCTGCGGGCAATTTGCTGCGCGATGACCCTGCTGTCCACATGTAAAGCATCCACGAGCGCCCTGCCTGCACTCGCCATAATGCCGACTGTTGCACCTCCGACAGAATGGTGCATAAGGACCGCCAGCATCTCGTTGCCTCTGAAAACGCTGACCCCCAGCGAATCCACCCCATCTCCTCTGACCCGGGGAACTCACACCCCCACTCGAAGAAGAACTCGAGCTAACACCACTCCTCTTGAAACTTTGGGTCCTCCGAGGCCCTTGTGATGCCACCCTTTACCTTTGTCGTCTCTCATCGGTCCCTCTTTCCCTTCTTCACTGTCGCTATCACTAGGTATATTATCTGAATCTTCTATCTGCACCAAAACTGCGTAGAAGTCATGATAGGTCTCACAGTGCCTCGTAGTCGCCATCGTGCGCCATTTCTTTCGAGTGCCCAGCTTAAATCTCCGAAGCATCTCGGCCTGATTCCTAGCAATCTCAGGGTGGTAGCGAGAAAGATCAGTGAACTTCCTGTAGTACTCGTTCGCTGACATCTTTTTCTGCTTTAGACTCGTGAATTCTTGTTTCTTGCGATCCAGATAGGCGTCTGGGATAAATCGCTGGTAGAATAGCTGTCTGAACACCTCCCAGTCCTTGGCCTCTTCTGGTGGCATCCTCTCAGCCAACTGTTCCTACCAAGTCCCAGGTTCCTTTCCCATGAACCAAGTAGCAGTCTCAACCCAAGTCCCCGCAGCTAGATTACCCTGACTGTGTAATACTTTGAAAGTCCGCTCTATCTGCAGAAACCAGCGCTCGGCACCTTCGTGCCCCTCGTCACCCTCATATCTCGGTAACCTCAAATTATGCGCACTCTCAAGAGGGGTTCTATGGGAAGGACGAAGGGTAGACTGAATAGCATGAGCAATAACATCTCCCAACTGAGAAAGGTCGGGAAAGCTAGGATCAACAGATGGACGTGGCTCTCGTCGAGGCGGCATCGTTCTGACAGAAAGCACCAAAATATTTAGAATATTCACAACTGCACAGAACTACCAAAACCTAGGCTCTGATACCAAACTGACACACCCCGATCCGGAAACCGAGGCGTGCCGGCCGTCACGTGTGAGTGACGTAGCCGAAAACGTCAGCGGAAGCAAATTTGGCATGAAGTGCAGTAGTGAAAGTTAAGTTGATAATATACATATGATACAGAGCCGATCCTAGGTGCAGTCAAGTTTAAACAAACAATACAACTACGAAAGAAAATCCTACATAAGTGGTGGTCTGTCAGAACTGCCTTGGTGCCTCGCTAACCGTCCACGCCGTTGCTACCTAGTACCTGGAGGGGCGCAAAACATCAAAGGTGAGTGGGCAAAAACAAAGTTTTCCAAAACCATTTCATAAATTCATAAATAACCCCTCGTTGTAAATCAGTATAATTTTCCCAGAAAATAATACGTATATAAACTTATATACGAAAACATCGTCTACATATCAAAACTCATCATCAAGCTCAAGATTAGGCCATGTCAATATATCAATTCCGAAAATCATTATCATCAGGCAAGTAATATAAAACTAGGATGTCCCTAGTGTCCTATCAGCCGGAGTCACCTCTAATGACCTGTACGGCTGAATCTATAGCTCATCAAACATACTCAATCCCTATCAATCATCATCATCCTGCACACGAGTCGGAACCACCTATTGTGGTCTGTACGACAGGCTAGGTGTATAATATTACGCCCTGTGCTACGATCACGTGAAGGCTGTGCGACGAATCGCGGGTCACCAACGAGTCGGAACCACCTATTGTGGTCTGTACGACAGGCTAGGCACCTGCCTTGGATCCAAGGTGAGCGTACGGTGCGTGAGGTGAACGATCACGTGAAGGCTAGGCCCTACTCTGGCGGAGCACAAACACCCGAGGTGCAGGTGATTAGCTAAATCACAATCTATCATCATTTCAAGCACTACCACAGTACTTACCTGACTTATCTGGTCGTCCTCGGCGTCAGTGCATAATGAATGCAATCATAATCATATTTATACACTATAGTAGGCATGCGACATGGCAATCTAATTATCAAATCCAATCAATTCGTAAATCAATCCATTCATGTTTCTGGGAAAAATGTCATTTATATATATATATACTAAAAACAAAAGCCCACTCACTGGTATGTCGACGGGTCGTATCCCCCGAGCCTAGAGTGACTGCGCTCGTCCGCTGGATACGTCTCACCTATACGTGAATTCATCGCAAAACCGTCATTAACAGCACATAAATGAACTACGTAAATAACTTTTCATACGAAGGTCAACTTTGGTATTTGAATATACCAACGCGACTTACACGAGCGTCGTGATATTTTTAGAATAATTTTAGGACACCGCACGCGCCCCTACGCGCCGGCCCAGGCACGGCCAGACGCGCCACGTGCTGCGCACGCCGAGGAATATTCCGTTGGAATATTCCGTTAACTTCTAACGGCGTCAGTTAACGGCGTCAGTTAACGGCGTCAGAATATTCCGTCAACTTTGACGGAATATTCCGTCACCCTCTACCTCAGGTCGCCGGCCGGACTGGTTTTTCCGGCGACCGTCGCCGGCGCCGGCGACCGATTCTGGCCAAAACTTCCAAACGTCCGTTCTAGCTCATTTTTGATCCAAAATTCATGAAATTTATACCAAAATGCCCCAAATTCAACGTAGAACACATTTGTACCTTCAAATCCTTCGAAAAACCACGAGAAAATCGTTGGGAAAATTCTCCAAAATCGGTGAACTTCGAAACCTCTAACTCCGACGTCCAAATCTTGCCAACGAGGTACTCCGAGGTTCGTGGGACAATTTTAAGAATTGTGGTGATCTTGTTTTCACCTAAAACAAAGCCAAATGAAAGTTGATGAATAGTACCCAAAGTTTAGGTCACGGGTTCGAGTTGTTTTCGAGGGTTTCAAAGCTTAAAATATATATGTATGAGTTCACCAGAGTCCAACGAATTCGAAAAGCTTACCTTTGAGGTCGATTGATGTCGAAAGAGCTTGTGTGTGTGTGTGTTCCTGTCAAACGAAGTCGAGAGGAAGTGAGAGAGTGATAGGGTTCGAGAAAGGGAGAGATAGGGAAGAACAGAAAAGATGGGATTAAAACGTGGGCGTGTGCATGTGCAGCACACGTGTCAAAATCAGCCCAAACTTTTGGGTTTAGTATTCCAGACACCCAAAGCCCAATATCGTGTCCAAAATACACCCGTTCACGCGTAGTCAAGGGCAAAATCGTCCTTTCACATTGAGCGTATAGAAAATTCGGGACGGGATGTCACAGTTATGCAAAGAATAATGGTAATAAAACAAAACATTATACATATAATATTGGTAATAAAACAAAGCATAAATATATTTAAATAAAAACATATATTTACTTCAACAGGATAACTAGAAAATACATTCCTATTCTAACTTTGAGAAATCTGCCCAGCCACAAAGAATCCCACGTTTCTGGATCTTCAGAGCTCCAAAATAGGTCCAAAATGACTAGAATTAAAGTTTGAGATGTCTCGAACATAATTGCAGAAGGCCCTAAACCCAAAAGACATAATCTTGGACGCCAAAAAGCTCAAATAAACTCAAAACGTCAGTTGACAGAATTGCGCGCTGCTCCTTTATTTCATCGCCATAAATAAATTGCTAGGTAGAAAATTATGAAACTTTGACACAAATAATTTGAGAGACACATGAACATCCTTCAATTAGAATCACTCTAAAATTCATCCGTTTGACTACTTTTTACTCCAGAGGAAGTCGAATGTCCTACATTGAAAATATAATTCAAAGTATCAAAATCTCACCAAAATAATCACTAAATTAATACTAAGAATAGGATAAAATATATAGTATAACATCGACTCATCAAATACCCCCAAGCTTAGCTTCTTGCTTGTCCTCAAGCAAAACAAAACTAGAAAACAAAAATAAAAACTAACAAACTACGAACTTAAACAAAACTTAACTAAGATAAAATTTTCACCTCCAAGTTGCAATCCATAGAAAACTTTAAAAATTAGAACATCTTTCCAAAAGTTCCAACTAATCCTACTACAGAGTATAAGCCATTCCGAATCAATTAGAAAAGAATTCATGAACTTCTTTTGGTGTAAAATGAACCAACATAATTAAGGAGACTTGACTAAACCCATTACCACTCGTCTTCTTTATTCATACTCTACACATACTAACTTCACATATATATTTTCATTTTTTTTTCTTTTTTTCAATTTCATTTTTTTTCAATAACAGTAGTGGTCGTGCAATGTCGGTTCCATTAAGCTTTCGATCCAACCCATGGAACGAGCTTTAGGTCAATGACTCCCAAACCACTAAGGCTTTAGGGCACTAGGTGTAGAACACCCATAAGGACTTATTAACTCGAGCTGAAAAGGCTATGAAACCAATTAACCACCCTGCCCCATGCCACGACTCTATCATTTGATGCGAGAATCACTATTGATCAGGCAGGACTGGCCCGGTTATTAAGCAAAGCCTCGGGTGGAACAATTATTACTTTATAACACACTAAACTTTATTTTACTTAGAACAAAAATTAAAATACACTTAGACGAAAAGTAAGTCTTTCAATCTTACTTCCCACAAACCATGTTGGAATGAATGTGCAAATTTTCAAAGTATAACTCATGAATTAGTGTCTAAGAAACAATAAATAGAAAAGACTCTATTGTGGGATTAACCTTCACCATGTCCATTTGTTCTAACGTTTAAAATAATCTATGGATATTAACCTAAAAACAAAAAATTTTAACTTACTCAAACATAAAAATCTAAAAATTCTTATTTCCCACCCCCAAACTTGTTTCACACTTTGTCTTCAAGGTGTGGAAAATAAAATAAAAATAAACTGAAACAACAAAAGAGAAATCAACAAAAACCCTAATTGACTAGAAGGAAAGACAAAAAGTAAAACTATAAAATAAAACAGAACATAAAAAAAAAATAAACAAACAGAAAATAAACAAAGGGAGTGGAAATGGACAAACCTGGAATGGAATGGTTCGAACCCATGATCATGGGAAACAGAGGCGCTGGCAGAATTTAGAAATAAAGCACAAAAAATACAAGGCTTCGAGGGTCGAACCTGTGATATGATGTCTTTATGAAGATGAGCTGACCAATATGTAGAAGTCCACACATGCGCCAAACCTTAGCAACAGCTGCAACATAAAGTGCCTTGCCTCGAGCCCACACGACTCTCTTCTTTTCCTCGAGGCCAGAGGCCATTATTGCAAACCTTCCATTGCTGCCATATCTCTCCCCACTTTATGCTCTGCAACTTAAAACCAAACCTTAGCAGCATCTTATCTCTCCCCATTCATTTCTAAACACGAGCCTTGGCCTCCCAAATTCATTTCTCGCAGCTTTTCAAAATCATAACTGCAACCGATTTTACCACTGCCTCTCATCTGTTGAATATTTTAAAAATATAATATAATGTAATATATATATATATATATATATATATATATATATATATATATATATATGGTTGAGTGTCTCTTTGACAGGATGAGATTTGACCCAATCTTTTGTCAGTGTACCTTTTTGGTATTAGCGAAAAGACGTAATGCTTACCGTACAGATGCATTCCTGTCACCTCTTATATAAGATATATCCTTTAAAACATTACTGCAATGTTTAGTTATATCTCATGGTGAGAGGACACACCCAAAACCAAAAGATAAATCTAAAAAGTACAATTCTCTCTATATATATTAGTAACATAAGTAGAAGAAAAATCATTCAGAAATTTATTGTCCAAATAATTTCTTTGCTTTCTCTTCTCTCTCCATCACATTTATACATTTTCTTTCTAGTTATTTTTAAGGGAATATAATTCGGTTTTGCTAATAGAATATTCCATACTTTGTTGTATCTTGGAAGTGATTTGCCAAGAACCCTTTAGCAAACTCATTCGAGTGTGGGCAAATAACACTTTAAGAAAACGATTCAAGTCGTACCTCAAAGTCATTATTCGGATTATTCTCTATATTTCTATATTTTCTCTAACATCATCTCTCAAAATCAAACTGAAAGGTAAAAAAATTTCCTCCGATTTTTCCAGTGCATGATTAATGTACAAGAACTGTAAACACTCATGCATGTTTGCTATCTATGCAGGAATCCTGGATCTGTGAAACATTCGAGAGAGATGGTGAAATCACCAATTTATAGATATGTAAAAGTATTCTGCTCCTGTATATTAACTGTCATGCATCCCTAGATTTGAAATTTCATCAATGTTCATGTAATTTTCTTTGCTGCTTGCATGTGTTCATGAATATAATCTCTCCAGTCAAGCATGTGCATAACTGAATCTGAATCCGACCTTGATGAACTATGCCCTCTGTGCTACTTGGATCCATCAACTTTGTTTCCGCACTCCGCACTGCCTAATCTCATGAATGTAGAGGAATAGATGATGAATGTGTTGGGAGAATGAATGTTGATTGCACACCCTTAGTTGGGATTAGGTCAAACTAGTTCTGAATGCAACCTGCAATCAAAAACCTAATTAGATCAGTAAATTAAAATAACAAGAATTATAAATTGAATTTTTTTTTTCAATTTTTCTGTTTTTCTATTTATTTTTTTGGTTCTTTCATGTGATTTTTGCAAATAGGAATAAAAAGAGGAAAATAAAATAAACAAAAAGAAAAGAGTTTTAGAAAAATTGGGTTGCCTCCCAAATAAGCGCTTTAGTTAACGTCTATAGCTAGATGTAGAGGAACTGATCCTTTTAGAATTAACCACTCTTTTGCAGCATCATACAACAACAGTGAGTACGGAATGAGTTGATGTTTATCAGTGTCATGCCTTGGTGGTAATTACTCGAAACTTTCAAAATGCGTGTTGGAGAAGGTGAGTAAGCACTATCTGTTATGAAGTTTAGTAAGTGGTAGTTGGTGGGAGCAAATTAATGTTCTCGGACTCATTACCGCTGAAGAAATTCATGTGGATCTTTAGAACAATTCTCAGCGATTGTTCTATCGATAACCTTCTTGCTTACTCCAACTCAAGTCCCCTAACCTTTTATCGTCAGCTTCACACCAAATTCTTCGAGCGTTGACTTCGTTTAGTTTATATACTTTTCTTGGGAAACTCCTCGGTAACAAACGCTATTCTCATCAATTTTCAAAAGAAATTGTGATTCTTGCTATTGTTGTAGTTGAACTTAGATGATGAAGATCTAGTCTTGTTTGGATAAACAGATTCCTTGAACTTCACCTAAGACTCGTACTAGGTGGTAAACCATAGCTCCTTGTCCACGTACTTTTCGGTAAAAGTGAACTGAGCCTCTTGCTTGTAGCCAAACTGACTAGTACTCTTGTCCACTAACTGTTCAGCCTTGTAATTTTCACCGTAATGGCTTGAGACTCCACCATATTCATCATTGTGCGAAGATTGAGCTTTACTCTGAATTTATCTAGACTCCTTAAGCTTTGGTTTGCTTAAGGGCATCACTTTAAGGTAGCCAATCGTGTCACTGCATGCTTACGCAGGCTATTTTGTATCTTTTTGCTTCGTCATTCTATTGTTTCAGAGGTTCTATGTTTAATTTCTGAACTTTGAAACAACTCTCACAAGTATTGTGAATTACAAAATGTCTTTGGCCTCGCCAAGTCTTATTAACAGTTCTTAACTATTCTTGAGCTTAGGTCTATTTCCTTTTGGCTAAGAAACCAGTCAACCTTTCTGTGATGATTAACCAAATACTCAGAAACAGTGACTTCTATTTCTGTACCTTCACATTCCTTCGCTTGTTCGTCCCTCAAAGTAAAACTGGATCATACAGTCGTACTGATGTTTTCTACTACCTTTCACCCCAAATCTCATCTTAATCACCTGAATCTAATTGGACAATTATCCAGTGAGACCGTATTGGATTGGAAAAGCTAAAAAGCTAAATATACTGAAATCATATAAATGGTCAGGAGGTTCAAACATCAAATTATTCATGAGATGCCAGATGAAGTTATGTGATAAGTGATGTTATCAGTTGTGTGACAACAGATCTGGAACGGTCAATAATCTTTAACGGTCAAGCTAGATACCTGTATGAACTCAAGCAGTAGATTTGTATATCTAAATCATGATATCTTGTACTCTAGTTTTGGTGGACTTGTTTTGACCCTCAAATTCTTGAGTGTTCTTTCAACCTTCTCGACATGGTTTCTCGCTCAATCAGTGAGAAATTCATGATCAATCGATTCGGCGGATGTGTGAGCCCAATTCTTATCAATTCTAACACAAATGTTAGGAGCATAACCTTTTCACAAGCTTACTAGACTTACCAGAAATAATTCCACGTAGGTGTAAGGTTTAAGTCGTCTTTTGGTAAGAGGCTGGTGAAGGTTATAATGCAGATGGTCAGCAGATGACATCGCTATCTTCACGCTGAATTGAATGGTCACTATTCATTATCCTGCTACAATTCATCACCATCATATCGTACTCTAGTAGACCTTTTTGATGATGTGATGTGTTCGCCTCAACCCAGCTTTCCACTACCTCGCACCAGGATCCTTCAGTTCGCGAGCACGTGAGCATGAGGTTTGAGAAGTCTTTTAGTAAGAGTTGGATGAAGGTTTTAGTACAAAAGGCTAGCGGATTGTATCACTATCTTACTATAATTCATAGGCATCACATCGGTTATTTTCCAACGATATGTGTTCATCTCAACCTATCTTTCCATTGCTTCACTTCCGAACCTTATTGTTGTGAGTATGTGGATGTTGAAACGCTTCTAGAAGATCTATTTGGTGCACTCTGGAATGGCACCATAGCGCAATCGAAGCGAGAATTGGAAGATCTTTACACTTCTCTCGAATGGTGTGTGCTCTCATAGGGTGTTTAGGTTGATTACTTGCGAGTCCTTTTTTTCACCAACATCGACCTTGTTTGACTAGAAATCTGCAACTAAGAAAAAATGGAGAGGTGGATTGAGCACTACAACAATTCCCAAGAAATACTGCTTGCTGGGAAAGATAACTTCTTGTTTTCTGCTTGCTTGGCTCGAGCTTTTGAGTTTGCTATTACCATGGTAGCCACTTATCTTGAATCCTAAGGTACAGTTTTCAAATGGGTTCGTTGTTGGAAAAACACTAGAGTAGTTGGTCACAGTTGGAAGAATTTAGGAGAATGAAGTTGTTACGACGATAGTTTTTACTTTTTTCGGTTTGAGTATGGCACTTTTTGCGACATGGTACGAGAGTTTTCTACAAGTAACACTGGCTGATAGAGGTGTATTGTGAACTAGTATTCGAAGGATCAAATTTATGACGTGTGAAATTGTGCACCCTCAGGAAATTTTTGTTTGCTTATCGAGACAACAAAAACATGATCGATATCGCGAGCTGCCGACTGTTGTATCGATAACTTATTCGTTGGGTTTGTTAAGTGAATGGACAAGAAGACCCGTCTACGACAGTTGTTATGGAGTTGATATTGTTGACGCTCGAACCAAAGACACATCTGTTCTCGAAGCACGTGACGTTCGTATGCTTGGGCGAGACCTACTCTCATTTTTCAGTTTTGGTTTTTAGTATAAGTATTTTAACTTCCTTTATCTTATTTATTTGTTTTTGTCGTTACAAATGTTTTGGGGGAAGTATTTCTGTTTTTAGTTTTAAGTTTTAAGTTCAGCATCAATTTTCGACCTACATGTATAGTATATATGTATTTTGACATTATCGTATTTTACGTATTTACTTTTGACCCTAAATCAATATATTTTTTTCAACTTTATATATTTATACTTTTACACTGATGGGGAAGAAAGTAAGAGCTTGGAGGCATGATAAAGGATTTTGCAATCCGCTCGCGATGGTGTGGCATATTCTCTTTGATGCACCCACTCTGACTTGACTTATTCTTTATACATAAGTTCTTCTTCCTATTTTCGAGTATTTCATCTTAGTAAGTGATTTTAAATTTCGGGATCGAAATTTTTTCTATAAGGAGGGTAGGTTGTTACCCCACCCCCGTTTTGTTTAAAAAATAGTTTTTGGGTCTTAATTGGTGAGCCTAAAGGGCCACCTCCTGATATCTGTCCTCAGTCTCCCACCTCTCTCTTCTCTCTCTCAGTTCTCTCTTCTCCCCCACTTTCCCTTATCTCTCCCTTTCGATAACTCTCTTAACCCTTTCTCCCCCAAGAAACAACACACACACATAGACAATCACCACTCCCCATCTTCACCCTTTGGACTCGTGAACTCCACGGATCCTGGAGCAAGGAAGAGCACTTAACTCTCCTCGTATGGTGTACATCGGGACTACACCACTGTGTGGTTTCCTCTTCGACGAATACTATGCCTAGGTGAGTCCATGAACCTTTTGGGTTATGTTTCAGGGTTAAAATGAAGTAGTTGTTGAATGGTTTCACTCATTAATTGTAGAGAACAATCGGGACAAGAGGAATCCGGTTTTTCGGCTAGGTGAAGTGACTTGCATACATTTTTCGATCATGTTCCGGCCACGACTGGCCACGAGGAAGGTATATTCTGATTCCTTGCTTCATGGGCTTCATTTTGGTATTTTGGTTTGCTTGTAATGGTGATGTTTCGAGCTCCATCGAAACTAAGGAAGTTCTCGCCCAAATTCCAGCCTTCCCTTCCGTTGGGCTCCGACAACATACAAAGGAACCGAGCTACCAAGCCCAACCTTTTTGCCAATCCAAGGCCTCGGCCCGTTAAGCATTAAGCCCACCCCTTTTTTTATTTATTTAAATCCAAAACTTTTGGATCAAAACCCTTTTGGGCCCAACCCGTTAAACCCTTTTAAAACCCAGCACCAAAACCTTATTCTACCCCAGGCCTTTGGGACCACTACCCTTAATTCTAGTCCAGTTTCAAACCCAAACCCTTAGCCCTTAGCCTAAACCCATTAACCCATTATTCTAAGACCTAACCCACTAACCTAATCCTAACTCAAGTCCTAAACCCTAAACCCTAACCGACCCAAACCCTTTATGTGGAATATTCCATTATAGAATATTCCATCAGGGAATATTCTATTGATGTTTATGAAATTTACCAGGACTCTTCTTAGGGTAATTCGACTTCCTGGACCCGTTTTTGACATCCATTTTCCCAAATTAAATCGTTTGGATAGAGATTTATTAATTGTACCATTTATGTGCTTAGGGGCAATTATTTGTGACTTTTCCGTATTCGCTAGTTTGCATGGCTCTTCGGCGGCTAAGTATCTGTGAGTAGACCCCTTCTAAATTGCATGTTTTAATAGTAGAAATGCATACATGAAAAACATGATTTGATGATTACGTTTTATGAGATAACATGTTTACTGAGGCTAGTTTGAATTATTACTATTTTTCTTATAACCCGTGTTCTTTATATAATATCTGATGGATGACAATATAATATTTAGAACATGTTTCGAACACCTCTTTATAGTATAGATGATGGATGACTTTATACTATGGAGTTGCTTTTTAAATATATGTATGTTCAAGGATTTTTTAATTACCTAGTGGTCCTTATTCCGCTACGGGGTGAAGGAGAGATTCCGCCCTGGGCAACGGTTACGGTGTTGGCATAGGTCCTTAAGGGTTTTTCCTTTGGCAAGTAGTTCAGGGACGGGGAGCTGGCACGAGGCCTAAAGGGTTTTTCCTCTAGCAATTGGCACAAGGACGGGGAGCTGGCATGGCACCTGGAGGGATATTGGATATTCACTAGCGACTATGTATATACAAGTTATGATTTGAGACATTACACGACATGGTAGGTTTCGGAAAACTTATTTTATTTATCATGCTATATGTGTTTTCATAAAACCTGAGGATTAATACCTTGATAACTTTTTCAGTATTTCATATATATATATCAACTTAATCCACTTATATTTGTTTTACGCCCCCTTCAAGACTTAGAATTGAGGCATACAATTCCAGCGTCAAGGCACTTCTGCATCGGCATCTTTAAGTCCTCTCAGTGTAGGATCTATCCTTTGTTTCATTCAATTTTATATTATTTCTTTTAATATTCTAGTTAGCTGTTTGTTCTGAACACGTTCTTTAAGGGTGCGTTTGGTATGCAGATGGGACGGGACGGAACGGGACGGGACGGGACGGGACGGGACGGAACAGGACGGGACGGATGTTGTAAATTTTGAAAAAGACAAGGGGCATTGTTGTCCTAAAATGTTAAAAATTTCTGTCCCACAGACGTGGAACAACCCCGTTCCATGGGGGGAGGTGGAACCAAAAATCATCCAAAACTTGTCCCGTGGAACGCCTCGTTCCACTCGTTTTAGGCGTACCAAACGCGGGACGGAACGCCTCGTCCCGTCCCGTCCCGTCCCGTCCCGTCCCGTCCCGCGTACCAAACGCACCCTAAATGCATATTCATTCTTTTATATTTTTAAGTCTTATCCATCCCTTGTTTTCAGCTTTTGCATTCAATAAATGACTTTCGTCACCTTCGGGTGTCGGCCAACACGTGCCTATCCTGGTATTCCTGGAATATCGAGATCGGGACATGTCAATTTGAATGTACACAGTTCTACATAGCATGATCCCTACATTTCTCAATGTGAATGAGCAAACTGGACATTCTTTATGCTTGTGTTTACGACTAGCTCCCGAGTATATTGACTTTCGTGCCCCGGACGGGTCTTACGAAATCATGAGTGACTGCTCTCCTTGGTCTTTCCATAACCCCTTGCTGCCTTCGGCTGAAAATCTTAATCGCGATCATGGCTGGTGGACCTCTCACGGTGATGTGACTTGCGCCGCTTGTGAGCACGCTCATCCCTATCCCTCAAGCTCCTTTTGTGAGAATGCTCATCCCTATCCCTAGACATCCTCCTGTGAGAGCGCTCATCCCTATCCCTAAAGCTCCTGTGAGAGCGTTCTGCTCTGTCAACCGAGCTCCTCTTGTGATAGTGTTCTTCCGTCTCAATTGAGCTCCTTACAGAACGGTCCTCTGGGTCAATAAATCCTTTGTAAAACCGTTCATCTTTCTCCACAGGACTGCTTTTGCGCATGTTCGCTTCCCTGTCCATGGACCTTTTATGAGTACTTTCTTCCCTATCCACGGAGCTCCTTTTCCTTCTAGGTGGGGATGGGACCTACAAACACAATGAGAAACAGAGACTCTGTGATAGAAGTTCCATGAGGAGAGATCGGATAATGCTTGAAAGCGAGCAACTGCTACTAGCTATAGGCTGCAGAAATCAGGGAGGAAATACGTGGCTAATGGGACCAAAAAATAAAATAAAAATACCTGATAGGGTGACATGTATCTTCCTTCTGGTGGAGGTGGGATCCCAAGTCTCTCCAGCTCGTCATATGGGATTGGACGCCTGGTTGCCAAGAAAAATTAAAGGTAAAGATTTGGCAAACCTAAAAAATAATGTAATCTTCCATTACAAAATTATAAGGGATTAACAAACAGGATCGAATCAAAACTGAGTATCTCAAACTGAGGAATTCAACCCCAAAGAGATTCCCCATTGATTTCAACTTCTACCATTTGTAATGGTGAGTGAAGATGCCTTAGCAAACAAAGTTTGACCGGCCACAGAAGCCTGTCTATGCAAACAAATTCTAACTCAACCATCTTGTCTGTGTGACTCACAAACGAAGTTTGACCCATCTTGTCTGTACGACTCACAAACGAAGTTTGACCTTCCACAGAAGCCTGTCTATGCAAAAAGATTATCGGGTTTAATTCTACTTGAAGCCTCAACCAAGATGGATCTAATCCAAGGGTATAGTTAGCCGAAAAAAAACTGGTGGATGGTTTCAACCCTGCAACCTCTTACGACTTTCATTGCAAAAGGATTTATGTGTCGCTAGCTAGAAACGACAACCATGCCAATAGGACTACTATAACAGACTTCAAATATGCAGGTTACGGAAAATTATGCACCTTACTGATGAGAAAATAAAATGAAAATGAGCATTAAAAAGTAAAAACTTGTGGGTACGAATCCATTAGATAAACATTTTTTTGAAAAGAAAGTAAAACTGAAAAAGATTGGGAAATACATTAATATACATTGGCAGATCCTTCTAAATTATTCAATAAAAATAGAACCTTTTTCACTAAAGGGGCACTAAACAAGTAATAAAACACGTTTTATTGTCCTTTTAGTGCCTCTTTATAGTTCTTTACCTTTTAGTGACTGAAAACAGTTCTACTTTTTATTGACGATTTGCATAAGGTTCTATCTAATGTGTATTTTCCAAAAAGATTCCATCCCCTATCCCTAAGCCCTCTTAATTTCAACTATCCCATCAGTCTTTTCTCCAGATCTTTTCACGTCCCAAGAACTACTAGACCTTCCCAAGGTATTTCTTCCCCACAAAATGTTTAAATAGAACCTTTAAGGCAGTATGTCTACAATTCGAACAAAGCATAAATCATACACAAGGACTAAGTTCCAAAAACCATTTTAATTGGATTAGAAATGGTAAGTCTGGAACTTTTCTTTCTCCTCTTTAAAGTAAAAGAAACATGAAAACTTTGTATCAGGCAAAACATAACAGAACAATGACTGTAACAACTAATTCACTACAAGTTTACGAAATATATTGCATAAGTTAAGAAAGTTATGCATACAGGGGAGCTCGAAATGGTTTTTCTCGTCCTCCAAAACGAAGCTGTCCAGACTCTTTCTTACCACAGAAACCACCTCCTGGTAGAAACAATAAAATAAGATGAACTTGACCTATATAGGCACATGCAAACTTGTAGGTAGAAGAATAAGAAAATTTGACCGACCTAATCTTCTTGGAATCCACCCTGGCATCAACTGCTGTCTGTTGTAATCAACATTAACTTTAGAATCATCAATCAAGGAATGGTGAGCTTCCTGCAAACAAGCAACTAATCTAAGCTCGTCATAGACATGTTATGACATGTATATCAACATTTAGACAAATTAATCATTACCATTACGAAATATATTATCCAACCACATACAATTGATGTGCACGTGTCTTTTCACACAACACTAGCAAGCGCATCCAAATCAATCTAATTTTGTGAGAGAAGGATGTATATATGAGAACAAACACCGATACCATTATGCTTGAAGCGAAATGCATCAACAGTACAAGAATGTCAAATTAGAATTCCCCACCACATAGATATGCATATGAAAATAAATGAAGAGATTCCCTATCGTATAGACTACAGAGAGTGGCTAAAAAGTTGCAGCACCTTATATGCTCGCTGCATCTCCCTTTCGGTTTCATATTCAACAAAAGCATAGCCACGCGAAGCACCAGTTACTGAAAAAATTGCACCAACCAAATTACAAAGATGGATTCGCATAGTATTACAGTGTAAAAAAAAGTAAATAAATACATAAAATTCTGCAAACCAATATGCATATTATTCAAGAGCATTGTAGTTGTAATGTTGTTAAAGTTTATACGGAGCTCGAATTTAAAGCAAAATTAAGAAGCTCACCAATGTGCCTGACCAAGCGCAAGTTTTTGACCCGACCATACTTGCTCATAGCCTGAAAACCCAAATCCAAAAATTCGTTTTTAGACCAAGAATTTCCACTGAATTGGGTTTCTGCCGATCACAGTTGAAAACCTTTCTCTTTATTTCTTTCTTTGCTCAATTTCCTGAGCAATCAAAGAGAAAGTAAGAGAAGAGAGAGAGATGAACCTTGCGAAGAGTGCGTTCGGTGGTGAGATGAGAAAGGTGACCGACGAAGAGAGTGCAGTAAGGGTCGCCGAGAAGCTTGGGATCGCCAAGGGGGTCATCTGCAAAAGCAAGAGTTACAGGGATAAAGTATAAATAAGAGGAATTAAAGGGTGGGAAGATATATTAAGAGAAAAAGGAAAAAAGAAGGAGAAGAGAGAGTGTGGTGGTTACAGAGGCCGGCGGAGGAGCAGAGGAAGGCTCGGTAGACGGCGTTGTCGTGCGGAAGTATGTCAGTACCGTCTATGCTTCCCGCCTGAATCGGATGATACGCCTCCGCATAGAACACCGCGTTTAAGTTTCCGTTCACGTTTCGCCCGCCCCCACTCATCGTCGCATAATCTCTCTTTCCCTCTGTCGCGCTCTCTCTCTCTCTCTCTCTCTGTCTCTCTCTCTCTTTCTCGCTCTCTCTGTGTTCAGAAGACGAAGACGAAGAAGAAGAAGCATTGCAGATTCATGGACAGACAGGTGGGCTTTTTAGAGGTATTTCTGGGCCCATTTTGTATCCGGCCCACATTTTTGGTTGCAAAGCATTCACTCAAACGGGCCAAGAAATCCGATAATCAGGCTTCTTAGCCCATGTTTTCTCGAGTTTGAACCGAGGAACATATTGACTTAAAAAGTATGTTGGTATCCAAATGGTACCAACAACATAAAGAATCAATTCTTTGCAACTGAAACCCTCAATCCGAGTTCGAACTTGCATCAATTTTTTTCGTGGATCAAAAGTACGATGTTGTGTCATGCGGTCGTGCCGGGACTGTATAACAAGCGGGATTAGTCTGTCATAAATATGCGAAGGTGGCTCTTATATCAGCATCAACAAACTGTTCATGAAGCAGCGCCAACGCCCTTTCCCGTGTTCCTCTAGAGCTTCTTCATGTAAAACTCAAGTTCCTTACCTTCCAAGATCTACCTGACAGATTAGTTTAAGAAACAAAATAAGATGATGCAGAAAACAAATAAAGTCGAATGTGTTAAAACGAATTATTAGACTCACTCATCAGCTCTGCCCTGCCACATTCGCATGGACAGGAAGATATGGGGGTTTAGTGTGCGGCCTTGCTGACGCTTCTCAAGCTTCTCGGCGACATTACTCTTCTTTGCCTCCACCGTAGTTCCTTCTCCTTCCTGCTTGTACCTATAAAGTAGAACTAGTTAGTGTGATAACGAAATGAAATTGTCATTCATCTCATGATAAAAAAAACGTAACACATGAGACCTTGGAAATTCTCATTTCCTCCATCTAATTTTTTGTATATTAAGCACCGTGAAAGAAACTAGGCAATGGGAAATCTCGGAATATCAAATGCATTATGCAGCACATGAGACCTTGGAACAACTGCTGTGCAAAGCAAGGCTACGTACAATAGACGTTCTTCCCTCAACTCTCGTAAAGCGAGGAGCCTTGTTGACTTGGGGTTGTCCTTTTTTTAATAGGACACACAAGTAAAACAAAATACCGTGCATGATTCATAGTGGCAGCCAGGGCACCTAACCTGTGCACTCTCCATCATTCCAAACGAAGCCTCCAAACTCGGGAATTGCTTGCCAAGACCTTGTAGTGAATGGGATTTTATAAGGTGGCTATTGATTAGTTCTGATGAAAATCAGGGTTCGATGCTCATCTTTAACATGAACTTGATTGGTGAAACCATGGCATTGTACGTTGAAATTCGACGGCGAAAATTAGTAACTGTTCTGCGAAGGATAAAAGGAAAAACATTTGTATTCCTCTGGGAACACATCCGAAATAAGCCAGGAAGTTCATGTGCCCAGGACTAGCTATAGAGAGTGCCGGCAACTCCTGTTTGAGTATTTGGTAAAAACTGGGAGGTTAACATTTGGTGCAGAGGAATTCCAGATAATCCGGGCTTGAATATCATAAATCGAACCTGGGTAGGAGTTTGCATTGGATTTATGTTTTCACAGCCACGATCATATGGAGTTGAAACTTCAGCTGCTGACATCTTGTAGGGGCTTTCGTGTGTTATCAAGAAAATAAGTTGTCATCGAGACAGATTGTATCACTGTTTTACGGTTCAAGGTGTGGCTAGCCTTGAGGAAAGCAGCAATTGTAAGAATAAAATCGCAGCAACTTATCCAATAAACAAGAATTCATCCAATTGAATCACAACTAGTCTAAATTTTGTATTTAACAGACTTTAGAACCAAAACCTTTTAGAATATACCAGCATTGTTCGATACCGATGAAGAAGCCATTGCAGCCTCTGTGTTCGAAACCTTCTCCTCTTTTACTATCACAATAGCTTCTCTAATCAATAAGACTTAGAACAACATAAGCGAATCTCGCAAGAGTAGTGGTTTGAACCATAAATATATAGTGCTCCTCCGTCCATTCCCTATCAGAATTGGACTAGGATTCAAAGACATACAAACCATAAAGATTCATGAGACTTTATAAAAGTTCCAACACAAAGTTCTTTTCCAAAACCAATTGGAACTTCTCTCAAGACTGCATTCCTCATTGTTGGAAATTATATATTATAATATGAAATATTGTAATATATAATTTTAATAATTGAATGAAAAATAGTGTTAACCAATTTCTATAAAAGTTATGTTGTTTAGGTGTGTTCCCTTATCAAATGATGTATACTTACAGAAGATAAGTTACATCTCTTTAACAAGAAGTACTTGGGTTCTATATAAACTCATAAAACTATTATCATTAGAAATAGAGAAAATTAGAGTCAATATTTACTCTTGAGATATAAGGTTCCTCACTTTGTTTCTCTCATTCTTCGTGTGTCAAATTCTGAGTCGTGTCTTGAGAGTACGGAATATATGAAGTTCGCCAGAGTCCGAAGATTGAAGTGCTTGAATTTGTTTGTATTTCAAGTTTCGAGTATGTGATGCATCCAAATTTCTGCCCAGTTCGATTGGAGTTTGCGTGATGATGTGCATTGATGACGGTCTATTTATATGGGAACAATGGTTTGCATATATAGCATGTGAATCAATGGTTGATAATTTAATTATGAGAGTAATTTGCATATATCAAGTGCGTGATATATGAATGGGTCAATGAATTATAGACATTGGCGTGAGAATTTGAGAAAAAAAAAGGAAATTAAGTAAAATAAAATGGTTTCTCATTCACATCTTGCACTTCCTAGAAGGGAAGTAATGTCAACCACATTGAGTTTTGCCCAAACCCACACGTCAGTCGCCTGAGAATGAAGATAGATTAGGAAATATGTTCTCCTAATCTAAGTATGATGTATGATGGAAAAGTATGTAATAGCATTACAACAAACACAATGTGAGTGAATTGTGAAGGAATGACATAGTTATCTTTGGATTATATGTCAACTTAAGAAGAATGGAAAAGTAATTTGCTAATTGATGAGACAATAAAAATGTCATCTCTTAAATACGAAGTTTTTAAGGTATTAAGAGGTTAGAGACATTCTTTCAAATGCCTTAAATGTGGGGGAAGTCTACTTCCTAGTGTTAGCAAATTATTGTGCAAGTCCTAACATATGTTTCAAGGACTTAACATTTGCAAACAACTACTCTTGTATGAAATATATAATTTCATAAGATGGATTGTGCACACTATTTATGGTAGTCAACCTAGTAGTGGATCCAATTATTAAAGGTTAGACTAGTGAGTAAGTTGATCATCGAGGTGAATGAGGCTAAAGCCAACATAACTAATGAATCAGCCGGGCGGAAACCTAACTTAGTTGATTGGAGATCCCATGGTCTAAGTTCAATAGGCAAACTAGTTGGGCATGATTCAAATAAGTTAACACACTATATACCTCATTCTTATGGTGGAAGAAGTGTGTTGTCTGCAGAAGTTTTAGGTTGTATATTTATACTTAATGACAATGATATCTTATAAATAAGAGGAATAGAGCAGACTATTCTTAATCAGTGGTCACCTATGTGAGAGTAGAATTGGGTCGCTTCTATGAGAATGAGATGACTAAATTCTCTAAAGCGCTCATGAATCCGGGAATTGTTCAGGACCAAAATGAACACAACCGTATGAACCTGAATATATTAGGATTAGTGATGTGTGTTGCTTATTGTCTCGATTTACTGCTGCGGTGAACAGTTCAAGATCTTCTACATCCACTGCATCACCAAGTAAACCCGATAAGTATTCACTAGGGTAGGTTCAAGTCTAAAAGACACCTCTCCCGATGCATCTCTTGTCCGTTTGTACTCTCAAATTCTTCCTGATTTTTCATTCATGTGGGGGATTGTTGGAAATTATATATTATAATATGAAATATTGTAATATATAATTTTAATAATTGAATGAAAAATAGTGTTAACCAATTTCTAGAAAGGCTATGTTGTTTAGGTGTGTTCCCTTGTCAAATGATGTATACTTATAGATGATAAGTTACATCTCTTTAACAAGAAGTACTTGGGTTCTATATAAACTCATGAAACTATTATCATTAGAAATAGAGAAAATTAGAGTTAATATTTACTCTTGAGAAATAAGGTTTCCCCACTTTGTTTCTCTCATTCTTCGTGTGTCAAATTCTGAGTCGTGTCTTGAGAGTACGAAATATATAAAGTTCGCCAGAGTCCGAAGATTGAAGTGTTTTGACTTCGGATTATAGATTGTTGAATCCTGGGAGACGGACGCCAACCGAACTACAAGCACAAGAGTAGGGGCGAAATTCTATTTTTAGGACATTGCATTTATGCAAGCCTCAATCTCCAAGTTTGTCAGTTTTTCTAACTTTCTCTCTAGTTGTTTATATTAATTTTGTACACATGTGATGTTGTAAATTTCCTAATGATTATTAACATTGGAATTATACTGTTATTTTTCATATTTTCTAATATTGCTCCAACACTTATCAGATTTGGACTTCTTATAATATCAATTATCCCAAGACTTGTAAGAATCATACTCATACTCTTACAGCAATGACACACACGAGGGCACGGTACTGAAGTACCAGACAATATATTGAACTTCACTATGGGGTAATCTGTTGGAAAACTTGATGCACATAACTCTCTAGTCCAATGGAAAAAGTTTATCCCTGGTGCCAGCCACATCAGGCTTGAGAATTTCAGAGCTCAGAAATTGGGTCCTCTGAATGAAAATGCCACAACAGGAGATGGCCAAACCCAACCCTCATCCTAAGAAATGCTAGAGTTGCAATTGCTCGAGTTTTTCAAAGCATAATGCTTTATTGCAATTGCTTCAGTCTCTCCCAGAGAAACAGCAGGAAAAGGGTCACAAGCTCCTCTCTATCGGCAGCTGTGTAGTCAAAATCATATGAACTCCTGTGCATCTTTCACCTTGTGTCCCTTCATATCATAACCTTCCCAGCAACAACACACAGATCCAAAGTCCCTACCTATTGAATTTCAAAGATTGTATTGTATTTCCATCATATCTTCATTACAATTGTACAACAATATATAAGGGGATTAGCTCTCCTTGATTTACGCCACAACAGGCAGCCTAGGAAAGATAAATAGTATCTCCTTGAATTAAGGAGTTGACAACTTAGATTAGACTCTTGCACAAAGTGTTACTAATCACAAGAAAAGAGAACCGACAATTAACCACTTAGAGAACAACAACACCTAGAAGAAATATACTTGAGTAGTTGCCCTAACCTTTATTGTCCAGTTTTACAGTAACCCATCTTAATATTTAGGAAACCCTAATAAACCACTGGACTACTTCTAATACTCTCCCTCAAGCTGGATCCAGAAGGTTTATGGATCCAAGCTTAGACAAAAGTCGTTGAAACTGATGAGAAACCAAGGGTTTGGTGAATATGTCGGCCAGTTGATCGAAGCTTCTTGTATAATGGGTCTGAATCACTTGCGACTGTACTTGTTCCCGAACATAATGATAGTCAACTTCAATGTGTTTCATCCTCTCGTGAAACACTAGGTTTGATGCTATATGCATTGTTGCCTGATTGTCACAAAATAAGGACATAAGGAGAGTGAGAAACACACATCAGTCACATAGAAGACCCTTTAGCCATATCAGCTCACACACAGTTGACGCCATTGCACGATACTCAGCTTCGGCACTTGATCTTGCGATGGCAGTTTGCTTTTCACCCTTCTATGTGACCAAGATTCCACCGACAAAGGTACAGTAACCAGTTGTGGACTTACGATCGATTGCGTTTCCTGCCCAATCAACATTGTAATACCCCATGATTTGTGTGTTCTCATTCTTCTTCATGATGATGCCACGACCCACAGACCCTTTTTAAGTAGCGTAAGATCCTTTTAAAAAGGTTCAAATGTTCGATTGTTAGAGAGTGCATGAATTGACTTACGATACTCACTGATATATCATTATGCCAAGAAACGGTGGAGGCCAAGGTGGAAGAAAAAGAACAAGTAATTTTCCTTGGTGAAAATCTTGTTGATGAAGATCTCCCGAAACATGACAACTTAGAAATGGAGAGTCAAGAAATTCAAGGTATGAGTGAATCAAAATCTGTCATGACTTTGGAGAATCATGAGTCTAGTAAATTGGATTTAAAGTCTATTGTTGATCAAACAAGAGAATTGGGTAAGGAAGAATATTTTGGATTCCCAATTGCCATATCTCGATCTTATTTATGGAATTAATTTCATGATTATTCCACCTAAGTATGGAGAAAGTTGGGCTTCTCAAGTTGAATAATTTATTTTCTAAACAAGAGAGTTATCTACTAGCTATCAAGAGCGTTTCAAGGTGAACTCAAGGTCGAGTTCCTTTTAAGTGGAGGAGTCTGATGTAGGACAGAAATCCGATTATTTCACATGCAATAAAACTAAAAGAAGGAAGCGGCAAGCAATAAAGAAAAGTGATTGGAGAATTAGTAATTCACGTGTTAATAGATTATTTGCTACAGTCATATTTCGAGTTCTTCTGAAGTGGAGGGGACTGATGTGGAACAAATGGCAGAATGGATCGAGAAGGAGATGGACCGTTGGAAGACAAAGAGACGCAACCATAAAAGAGGTGTTATTTTTCCATAAAGGTGGCTTGAGCCATCTTTTACAGAAAGTCATCAAAATAGTACTCTACTAATAAATGGAGTCTTTTGAGGTTATAAGTGCTTTATTATATGTAAGTTATTTTCATTTTAATTCCCTAAGTCTTTTAAGTTTTCCAAGAGGTTGTAAAAGGCTTATTTAAGCCATGACTTTGTAATCACCTTATCATCTTTCAATCAATTAATCAAATTATCCTTTGAGATTTCTATCAAACTGGTGGACTCCAGTAACTTTGTTCTATAAGGGATTACACTGGTAACCCTTTCATTGCTTCGTGCTACGTCAATTGGTATCAGCCACTTTTGTGGGTCAATTTGTATCAGCCACTTTCGTCTTGAAACACTCTTGATAGCTAGTAGATAACTCCCTTGTTAAGAAAATAAATTCTTCAACTTGAGAAGCCTAACTTTCCATATACTTGGGTGGAATAATTATGAAATTAATTCCATAAATAAGATCAAAATATGGCTATTGGGAATCAAAATATTTTTCTTTGCCCAATTCTCTTTTTGATCAACAATAGAATTTAAAGCCAATTTACTAGACTCGTGATTCTCCAAAATCATGACAGATTTTGATTCACTCATACCTTGAATTTCTTGAGTCTCCACTTCTGAGTTGTCATGTTTCAAGAGATCTTCATCAACAAGATTTTCACCATGAAAAATTACTTGTTCTTTTTCTTCCGCCTTGGCCTCCACTGTTTCTTGGCATAATGATATATCATTCTCCATCACTTTAGCTTCTGTTCTAATGATTGATTGACCCATCTTTTCCAAATATAATTCATATAAATTGGGAAAGAATTGCTTAACAATTAGTCGCTTCAACCAACACTAAGTTTGGATAGGACAATTACCTTGTTGTCGCCTAGATTCTTGCATATGATCATACCATAAACCCATGTCACCATCTAAACAAGAAGAAACCATCTTCACCATCTCTCGTTCTGGAATTGGTTGTGTCTTGAAAAGTTTCTCTATATCCTCAACCCACAAGAGAAAACCTTCAATGCA
This sequence comes from Crataegus laevigata, assembly GCA_963580275.1. Taxonomy (NCBI): domain Eukaryota; kingdom Viridiplantae; phylum Streptophyta; class Magnoliopsida; order Rosales; family Rosaceae; genus Crataegus; species Crataegus laevigata. The sequence continues at coordinate 2,729,755 of OY756944.1, forward strand.
ATCACTTCCGAAGAAAATAGGAATATCTTCAACACCAACTATATGAGATTGGCTCGGGGCAATTCCCTCTCTGCACACCACATCTATTGTAACAGCCTCGCAATCAACGACGCTTAATGTATATGTTCTCCCATGATCGATTGCCATTAGAACAGGGCAAATCCCTGGAATGATACCAATTGACGCAGCACGAAGACATGAAAGGGTTACTAGCGTAATCCCTTGTAGAACAAAGTTACTAGAGTTCACCACCAGTTTGACAAAAATCCCAAAGGATAATTTGATTAATTGATTGAAATATGAAAAGATGATTACAAAGACGTGGCTTAAATAAGCCTTTTACAACCTTTTGGAAAACTCAAAAGACTAAGGGAATTAAAATGAAAATAACTGACATATAATAAAGCCCTTGAAACCCCCAAAAGACTCTATTTATTAGTAGACTGTTATTTTAATGACTTTCTGCAAAAGATGGCTTAAGCCACTTTTGTGGGAAAATAACAACTCTTTTATGATTGCATCCCTTTGTCTTTCGACGGTGCATCTCCTCCTCGATCCATTCTGCCATTTGTTCTACATCAGTCCCCACCACTTCAGAAGAACTCAAAATATGATTATAGCAAATAATTTATTAACACGTGGCAACAGATGCCTCTGCAGTAACGCCACAAACCTTTGATGATCACTCTGAATCCGCAATTCGGACTCCTGCAGCTGGTCAAGCTTTCTCTTCATACTTGTTGAGTAACTAGTTGCGAGCATGTGCAACTCCTTATTCTCGTGCCTGAGTTCTCTGACCTCTTGCCGAAGACTAGCCACCTCAGCCATCAAAAACTCAACCTGACGAGATCGTGCAAGAAGGCGTTGGCCTATGTTTGATACTGAGCCTGCACACTGGACGCTGAGCGCCAGAGAGTCCTGAACAGCGAACTCGTTGGACCGCTTGGAAAGCAACCTATTGTCTCTTGGAGTGAGAAAGTTTCTAACAACCACCGTAGTAGTTGTATCGTTCTTCATCATAGAGTCCCCAACTGTAAGAGGACCATTGAGGGATATGAAGGACGGATGCCAAATGTTGTTTGGAGAAGACAAGTTATCATCTTCCCCGACATTCAAGTTAAGGCGACGGTCAGAGGGGCAAGACATTTTCTGAAGGTATTGAAAAATAAGAGATCAGACAGATTAAAATTCCAGAAGTGCAAGAAGGGAGTTTTTACAGGAGGCAATTCAAGTGTGCTGTGGAACAAAATTCGTGCCTCTATAAAAGAAGAAATCGAAGAGGCACTACTCAGAAATCAAAGAGGCACATGCTCGCAAATCAAAGAGGCGCCTGCTCGCAAATCGAAGAGACGCTCCTCTCTCAAAAGCCGGGTCTGCTCAGAAACCACGAGCCGACCCAGATTTCAAAATATCAACTTTTCCAGACTTGTCGTCACCTGTCACATGCACCTTCAGCTTTGCGGGAATTACGGGTAACTTTGTCAGAAAGCGCGTAAACCTTACTGTTCAATCATCCACCGGCTGCCGACAAGAGTAAAAGAATAGTACTGGTTGTGAAGAAATTCCTATAAGTGTCTACCTTCGCCCTCCATAGCAAAGGCATACTTACTCAACATTTCTTCATCTCCGAAAATGTATTCCCAAAGAAACCTCTCGAGTTATTCAGTGTTCCTCATCCCCTGGAGTACCTCTGCAAACAAGTCATCAAGAGCAAAAGTATTTCATATCATGAAGGTTAAAAGCAAAAGTATCTCATATCATGCTTTCTCCTCACCTTCATCTGAAGAACAGGGAGAAAGAAAGATCCTGATTGCTTACCTAGTCTTGCTCTCGAGTACTCATCTTCAAGCCCCTCCAGCCCAGTTCAAGAATAAACCTGTGGGAAAATACTTCTTCAAAAGCAAAAGTATCTCACAGACGATGCAGGAGGAGTCTGAGTTGCATCGAAGAGTAGAAGGAGTCTGAGTTGATCCAAGAACTCGAGAAGATGCCACACCTGCATGGAGACCTGATTACTTGAAGCATGTGGAGACAACGTGCTGATTCATCCTCAACTAAGCTGAGGATTACTTGCAAGTAAAAAGCTCCCCAACCCAGTTCAAGAATCAACTTGTGGAAAGATACTTCTTCAAAAGCAAAAGTACCTCATATCATCAGAATTGAAGAAGCCCCATCCAATTCAAGATGAAAGTTGTGGAAAGTCCCATCCAGTTCAAGATCAAAGCTGTGGAAAATCAACTAGCACTACCAAAGATCATCTACCATATGAAGCTAAGTTGTTTCTCACTATTGCTAAGTGTTTTTAAGCTGTTTTGGTGTGTTTTATTGTGTTTTGAGGGAATCATACGAAAATGACATAAAAATTTGAAAAAGTTTTGAAAAATACCAAAAAGAGTTGTTCATAGTAATTTTGGTGTATTTGTGTCTTAGGTACCTTCCAACACAATGATGAGGATTCGGTTTTTAATTACATAACTGTTAAAGAAAGTTACAAGCATGGATTGAGGTTTGATATGCTCTTGTCCTATACTTAGTTGTAGTTGTTGTTTATGAACTCACATTTGATTACAAAGTGGATAAAATAAGTTTTCATAACATGCTTGAAGGAAGGAACTCATATAATGCTACATCATTGTGAGACTCGAGTCTTTACTTTCTTTGGAGAGTTATAATCTGTGAGTCCTTGTTTCCTAAAGTTGTTGCATGATCTCATTATTCTTTGCTTGGTTGCTATTTAGAATGCATTTTGATAGAACTAAATGTTAGAACTTGTATCCATTTCATTCAAAGCATGACATTGAATTGCATGACACATATCAAGATGAAGTGGTGTATTCTCCACCATAGCCAAATAGCCGTGCCCTCCATTATTATTTGTTTTGAAGATTAAACCCCGTTTGAGCCTTGTTTAGCCTATATTCTTTGTTAACCCACAATAACCTTACCTAGCCTAGTTTAGGACTTTCCATACCCTTGTTCTTAAAGGCTAGTAAGCATAACATAAAATGAATTCCTTTTGATCTACATTATGCAAGAAAACAAGTATGGGAGAGGGAATGGTAGTTTTTGAGCTCATTTGTACGTTTTAGGTTACAAAAAAAAAAGTGAAAAACATATGAAAAGAAAAACAGAAAAGAAAAGAAGAAAGAACGAGTTTGAAAGTATTGATTGTTGAAGGAAGGGTCCAAATCATCAAATCTGGCCCTAAAATGTGTGACTTCTCCCCTTTTTGTTCAAAATTTGAGTTTGCATTCAAAAGTGAATTCTAAGTTGATTTCATTGCTTTGCTCACTATGTCTTTAAGAACCTTTGTTTTCCATATCCGTTCTTTGTTAACCAAACACCTTTAGCCTCGTTACAACCCTTACACTTCTATCTTGAGTGTTATGTGTTCAATATGTGGAGTTTGGGATTGGTATGAGCATATGGTGTCACTAGTTCTTGCATCTAAGTAGTAGCATTCCTTTCATCATATATTCACTGATAACTCCAGAAAAGTGCTTTCTTTGTTAAACATATGTGAGTTTTAGTTTTCATGTGTACATCAATCTTCTCACATATACCTAGTGTAAGGAGTGTAGTTTAAAAATCTAAGTGAAAAATGAGTGCATATCTAGTAAGGAATTGAGGGAATTCTCTAAGGCATGTTATTACATTCAAAATGATGTTTTAATCGATTAAAAGAGAACTAGTAAATGGTGACTGTGGTTAAGTGTATGCTTAAGGATATTGATGACCAAAATCTGTGCAAGTAATGATTTTTAACATGTGCATTGGAAATCCCTGAGTTAACGTTGGAAGGTTTAGATTGTGTTTTGTTTCATTGTTTTGCTAGAGGACTAGCAAAAGCTAAGTGTGGGGGAGTTTGATAGGAACATATTTATGTGACTTTATTAGTTTGTTTTCTTGCATTTACTTAATTAGTTTCATCTTATTAGAATGTTTTAAGCTATTTTCGTGTGTTTGTAGGTTCTAAATAACAAAGTTAGCAAAGAAGTGCATTTTGGTGCAATTTGGAGCTATTTTGGGGTGAAATGGATTGCATGCATGGGGAGTATAAAAAATGGATGGTAGTGATTCATTCTTACCAATAAAAATGGATGGTGGTGATTCATTCTCACCAAGAAAATAGATGGTAGTGATTCATTCTCAAAGCCTATAAATAGGCTTCTCCATCAAGGCCAAAGACACCAATTCACACAACACTTCCATTCTACACTCCCTAAACTATCCTAGCCGCAACTCCCTTTTCTTTCTTCCAAAAATCTGGTTCTAACCTATCCTAGCCTTACCCCTCCCTAATCCTAAACACCACCATACATCCCCCTATCCATTCCTCCATACAATCAACCCTTCAACCCACAACCACTCCTTGTGCCGTAGCAAAGGAAGGGAAGTGCTTGGACGTGCTTGCCACTTAACGAGGATCGTTAGAGCGTTTAGGTGTTTTCTTTCTTTTATTTTCAATGTATAAATCTATTTACCTTTGTTTAATGATTATAAGGAACTAAACCCCCCTTTTTGCTAGGGGGATTCAAAGCTATGATTACATTTGCATTATGAATTAATTACTTTTGGTTGTGATTTAATAATTTGTGATTTCAATTCGCTTAACTATTTGATTGATAGCTTATTTATGTATGTTGATTAAGAGTGCACGCTTAGTTCTCATGCATAAGTTTGATGCTAGAATATAAGGGAATTTCACCTAATAGTTATGAACTTATATTCATGAGTAGTAAAGGTTGCTATCCACAATTGTGTTAAGTGAATTCTTGGCAAGAGTATCATGCTTTTCATAGTTACGAATACCTCGTCAATACTTATAGTTCTCATGAATCTTAATGATCTTTGATTGTATCTCTATTGTGCTTTTCACGTATGGAACTTTTGAAGAGTGTTTTGAATTGTTATATGCGCTATCCCATTCAATTCATTAACTTAAGGAGAACTTGAAGGTTAAAAAAGTGCTATCACGGTTAACCCGGAGTATTGAGTTTCATAAGTTATCGAAAGAACAACTAAAAATTGGTTTATATACAGTGTATCATGTGTGGAGGAGACCCCTCTAGCTAATCCATCATCCATTCAAACAACCATATTTTGTGCCTAAATCTGTCTAGTTTACAATTTGTTTATTTTCCAATCCCTCTTTTACAATTTGTGTCCTTTGATTTGAATCTACCTTATTTGATTTCTTTTGAGTTCTTTGAGTTAATTTAGTTTAGAGTTGGTTAATTTTCATAATTTGAATCTTTTAAATTCAATTCACGTCCTAAAACAACCCTAGAATCTGTTTTAGTTTATTTGTTAGTTTTGGGCTATTTTGAGTTATTCTAGTTTATTTTGAATCATTTGAATCTAGTTAAGTGTTTTGATTTTAGATTTGTGTTTTTGAAGTTTTATTTAGTGTTTCTAAGTTCATTTTATAGATTAGAAATCCCTCCTAATCCCCAGTTTAGAACGATCCCTACTTGCATATATACTACAATTGTCAACAAGATGGTTTAATTTGTGTGTTTGCATAATCATCGCATTAGATGGACCGTTGGAAGACAAAGGGATGCAATCATAAAAGAGGTGTTCAATTCTCCCACAAAAGTGGCTTGAGCCATCTTTTGCATAAAGTCATCAAAATAGCAGTCTACTAATAAATGGAGTCATTTGGGGTTTTAAGGGCTTTATTATATGTCAGTTATTTTCAATCAATTAATCAAATTATCATTTGGGATTTTTATCAAACTGGTGGACTCCAATAACTTTGTTTTACAAATGATTATGTTGGTAACCCTTTCATTGCTTTGTGTTGCATCAATTGGTATTGGAGCAGGGATTTGCCCTATTCTAATGGCAATCGATCGTGGGAGAAGATACACCTTAAGCGACATTGATCACGAGGTTGTTACAATGGATGTGGTGTGCACAGAGAGAATTGCCCCGAGCCAATCTCATAAAGTTGATGTTAAAGATATTTCTATTTTCTTCGGAAGTGTTTGCATTGAAGGTTTTCTCTTATGGGTTGAGGATGTAGAGAAACTTTTCAAGACACAACCAATTCCAGAAAGAGAGATAATGAATATGATTGCTTCTTGTTTAGATGGTGACGTGGGTTTATGGTATGATCATATGCAAGAATCTAGGCGACAGCAAGGTAAATGTCCTATCCAAACTTGGTGTTGGTTGAAGCGACTAATTATTAAGCAATTCTTTTCCGATTTGTACGAATTATATTTGGAAAAGATAGGTCAACCAATCATCAGAAAAGAAGCTAAAGTGATGAAGAATGATATATCATTATGCCAAGAAATGGTGGAGGCCAAGGTGGAAGAAAAAGAATAAGTAATTTTCCTTGGTGAAAATCTTGTTGATGAAGATCTCCCGAAACATGACAACTTAGAAATGGAGAGTCAAGAAATTCAAGGTATGAGTGAATCAAAATCTGTCATGACTTTGGAGAATCATGAGTCTAGTAAATTGGATTTAAAGTCTATTGTTGATCAAACAAGAGAATTGGGTAATGAAGAATATTTTGATTCCCAATTGCCATATCTCGATCTTATTTATGGAATTAATTTCATGATTATTCCACCTAAGTATACGGAAAGTTGGGCTTCTCAAGTTGAATAATTTATTTTCTAAACAAGAGAGTTATCTACTAGCTATCAAGAGCGTTTCAAGACGAGGAGTCTGGTGAAGGACAAAAATTTGATTATTTCATGTGCAATAAAACTAAAAGAAGGAAGTGGCGAGCAATAAAGAAAAGTGATTGGAGAATTGGTAATTCACGTGCTAATAGATTATTTGCTACGGTCATATTTCGAGTTCTTCTGAAGTGGAGGGGACTGATGTTGAACAAATGGCAAAATGGATTGAGGGGGAGATGGACCGTTGGAAGACAAAGGGACGCAATCATAAAAGAGGTGTTCAATTCTCCCACAAAAGTGGCTTGAGCCATCTTTTGCAGAAAGTCACCAACACAGCAATCTACAAATAAATGGAGTCTTTTGGAGTTTCAAGGGCTTTATTATATGTAAGTTATTTTCATTTTAATTCCCTAAGTCTTTTGAGTTTCCAAGAGGTTGTAAAAGGCTTATTTAAGCCATGGCTTTGTAATTATCTTTTCAATCAATTAATCAAATTATCCTTTGGGATTTTTATCAAACGGGTAGACTCCAGTAACTTTGTTCTACAAGGGATTACGCTGGTAACCTTTTCATTGCTTCATGTTGTGTCAATTGGTATCACATCAGGTTTCTCCTGTCTTGGCATCGTTGATTATCCCATCTATCTAATGGCAATCGATCGTGGGAAAAGATATACCTTAAGCAATGTTGATCATGAGGTTGTTGCAATAAATGTGGTGTGTACAGAGGGAATTGCCCCTAGCCAATCTCATATAGTTGATGTTGAAGATATTCCTATTTTCTTCGAAAGTGATTGCATTGAAGGTTTCCTCTTGTGGGTTGAGGATGTAGAGAAACTTTCCAAGACACAACCAATTTTGGAAAGAGAAATGGTGAAGATGGTTACGTCTTGTTTAGATGGTGACGTGGGTTTATGGTATGATCATATGCAAGAATCTAGGCGACAACAAGGTAAATGTCCTATACAAACTTGGTGTCGGTTGAAGTGACTAATTGTTAAGCAGTTCTTTTCTGATTTATACGAATTGTATTTGGAAAAGGCGGGTCAACCAATCATCGGAAAAGAAGCTAAAGTGATGGAGAATGATATATCATTATGCCAAGAAACAGTGGAGGCCAAGGTGGAAGAAAAAGAACAAGTAATTTTCCTGGGTGAAAATCTTGTTGATGAAGATCTCCTGAAATATGACAACTCAGAAGTGGAGACTCAAGAAATTCAAGGTATGAGTGAATCAAAATCTGTCATGACTTTGGAGAATCATGAGTCTAGTAAATTGGATTTAAATTCTATTCTTTACCAAACAAGAGAATTGGGTAAGGAAAAATATTTTGATTCCCAATTGCCATATTTCGATCTTATTTATGGAATTAATTTCATGATCATTCCACCCAAGTATACGGAAAGTTGGGCTTCTCAAGTTGAAGAATTTATTTTCATAACAAGGGAGTTATCTGCTAGCTATCAAGAGCGTTTCAAGACGAACTCGAGGTCGAGTTCCTTTCAAGTGGAGAAGTCTGATGTAGGGCAGAAATCCGATTATTTCACGTGCAATAAAACTAAAAGAAGGAAGCGGTGAGCAATAAGGAAAAGTGATTGGAGAATTGGTAATTCACGTTTTAATAGATTATTTGCTATGGTCATATCTCGAAAGTTGGTGTTTTGAACTTTTCTTGTTGAATGAACGCTACTTTCATTTCTAGTGCGGTCGTAGAAGAGGCGTTCAAGTCTCCAATCACTTTTCTTTATTGCTCGCCGCTTCCTTCTTTTAGTTTTATTGCACGTTAAATAATCGGATTTCTGTCTTACATCACATTCCATGAGCTCTTGTTCTGAATTTGAATCACAGAGTTCTTTATAGCATGATCCCTACATTTCTAAATGTGAATGAGCAAATCGTGATACATATTGACACCTTCAACCGAGGATGGCGGAAGAAGTTGAGAGGGAATTTGTGAAGGAGAAAGTCAAGCAAATTGGACATTCTTTTTGCTTGTGTTTACGACTAGCTCGTTAGTATATTGTGAAACAAAGACTCTGTGATAGAAGTTCCATGAGAAGAGATCTGATAATGCTCAAAAGCTAAACGATCTAAACTGCTTTGAGCAACTGCTACTAGCTATAGGCTGCAGCAATCAGGGAGGAAAATACATGGCTAATGGGACCAAAAGAAGAAAAATACCTGATAGGGTGACATGTATCTTCCTTCTGGTGGAGGTGGGATCCCAAGTCTCTCCAGCTTGTCATACGGGATTGGACGCCTGGTTACCAAGATAAATGAAAGGTAAAGAGTCGGTACATCTAATTCACTGCAAGTTTACGAAATATATTACATAATTAAGAAAGTTATGCATACAGGGGAGCTCGAAATGGTTTTTCTCGTCCTCCAAAACGAAGCTGTCCAGATTCCTTCTTACCACAGAAACCACCTCCTGGTAAAACAATAAAATCACATGAACGTGACCTCTATAGGCATATGCAAACTGAAGGTAGAAGAATACGAAAACTTAACTGACCTAATCTTCTTGGAATCCACCCTGGCATCAACTGCTGTCTGTTGTAATCAACAATAACTTTAGAATCATCAATCAAGGAATGGTGAGCTTCCTGCAAACAAGGAACTAATCTAAGCTCGTTATAGACATGTTATGACTTATGCAGATCATATTTTCACGTTGTCCCCTATTTTCTTTTCCTTGGCTTGCCTCGTCTATCCACATTTAAGACATTAAGCATACCATTACGAAATATATTTTCCAACCACCTACAATTGATATGCACATGTTTTTTCCTCACAAAACTAGCAAGCACAGCCAAATCAATTTAATTTTGTGAGAGAAGGACGTGTCTATGAGAACAAACACCAATACCATTATGCTTGAAGCGAAATACATAAACAGTACAAGAATGTAAAATTAGAATCCATAAACCTACAATTGATATCCACATAGACTTGCATATACATATATGAAAATAAATGAAGAGATTCCATATCTTATAGACTAGAGAGAGCGGTTAAAAAGTTGGAGCACCTTATATGCACGCTGCATCTCCCTTTCGGTTTCATATTCAACAAAAGCATATCCGCGCGAAGCACCAGTTACTGGAAAAATTGCACCAATCAAATTACAAAGATGGACTCTCATAGCATTAGTGTGTCAAAAAGGTAAATAGAAACATAAAATTCTGCAAGCCAGTATGCATACTATATTACTATTCAAGAGCATTGTAGTTGTAATGTTGTGAAATTTTGTACGGAGCTCGAATTCAAAGCAAAATTAAGAAGCTCACCAATGTGCCAGACCAAGCGCAAGTTTTTGACCCGACCATACTTGCTCATAGCCTGAAAACCCAAATTCAAAATTCATTTTTAGACCAAGAACTTCACTTAATTGGGTTTCTACCGATCACAGTTGAACAACTTTCTTCCTGTTTCTTTCTTTTCTCAATTTTCTGGGCAACCAAACAGAAAGTGAGAGAGAGCGAGAGAGATGAACCTTGCGAAGTGTGCGTTCGGTAGTGAGATGAGAAAGGTGACCAACGAAGAGAGTGCAATAATAGCAGTTCCAGCGTGGGAGCCCTCCCCCACGATATTCACTATTTAATCCACTCAGTCAACAGTAACTGTCCTTAATGAACAATAATTGCCTTTTGCATCTCCACCCCTGCACTAAATAGCCCTGACAATTGACAATAAAATATTAGTATTTTTTTATTTATAAAATAATACATAATAATTTTATTTGTAATTTCGGATAAGATTTTTAATCGTTTTCGTTGCGCCACGTGTCATTATCCAAAAAGACAATTATTGGTAATAGATTTCCGATAAGATTTTTAACCAATCACGTCGTGCCACGCGTCACAATCCGATTACAATCTTTGAGGATAGATTTCCACCAGATTTTTAACTAATGACGGCATGCCACGTGGCATTATCTACAACCTAATCCTTTCTGAATCCTTCATATAATTCACCATCCATCCTCAGAAATCTCACACCAATTTTCTCAAGATCTCTATCATTATTCATAGTTTCTGCTTCCTTCTTCACCAAAATCCCTATCATTATTCATAGTTTCTGCTTCCTTCTTCACCAAATCTCTATCATTATTCATAGTTTCTGCTTCCTTCTTACAATGTCTTCTTCTTCTTCTTCTTCTTCAAAGATGATGTGGAAAATCGATCAAGAAGAGGAAAAATTGTTTAACCAATCAGAATGAATGTTCAATGTCGAGGATTGAGCCCAAAATGAAATGGAAGAGGATGACGAGCGTAGACGGAGAGATGACGAATCAAGAATGGCAGGAATCTCACATTCTAATATGAGTCATCCAAGCCGTGCTGTAAACATTGATAGAAGCAAGCAACGACGAGGTCAGGAGCTCTTAGACGATTATTTTGTCTGTAACAGTGCATTCTCTGATACATACTTCAAACGTAATTTTAGAATGGAATGACGTTTGTTCAACAAAATCATGGGCGCTGTTTGCAACCATGATTCTTACTTTGTGCAAAAGCCGAATGCTTTTGGTGCTATGGGTCTCTTGCCTGAGCAAAAAATTACTGCTACCTTACGGATACTTGCATATGGAGTAGCTGCAAACCAAGTGGACGAGATAACGAGGATGGGAAAATTAACCATTCTTGAGTCCCTGATGAGGTTTTGCTCAACAACCGAATCTATCTACACTGCAGAATACCTCTGGAGACCTACTCATATGTACTTACAAAGGCTTCTGAAGAAGGGCGAGATGTGAAGTTTTCTAGAGATGATTGGAAGCATTGATTGTATGCACTGGACTTGGAAAAATTGTCCAAGTGCATGGCAAGGCGCTTATGAGGACAGAAACGGATCAAAAAGTATCATTTTGGAGGCGGTGGCATCTTTTGATACATGGATTTGGCATGCCTTTTTCGGGGTTCCGGGAGCTCAAAATGATCTCAATGTCCTTACCCAATCCCCAATGTTCAACGAAGTTCTGCAAGGAAATGCACCAAAAGTCAAATACTGGGTCAACAGACATAAGTACGACGGGCCATACTACCTAGCATATGGCATTTACCCAAGATGGGAATCGTTTGTCAAAACAATGACACGTCCATGAAGTGCAAAGGAAAAAAATACTTTGCAAGCTGTGAAGAAGGATGTGAAGCGTTGTTTTGGTATACTCTAAGCTCGCTGGACTATTGTAGGGGTGCTGCCAGAATGTTTGATGTAGAGTCGCTTCGATCCATCATGATGACGTGCATCATTCTTCACAACATGATTGTGGAAGATGAGTACGATTATGATGCCATTGATGAATATGAGCCAGACACGATAAACAATTTCAGTACACAAATATATTGTGCTCATGACGCCACCGAAGAACTTGCGCAACACGAGCCATTACAAAGGGATGGATGTTACAATGATAGGGTCATTCAACGATATACTGCACATCTTCTGCATCATCTTCATCATGATCATGGGAGGCATGATCGGGTGTAGAGTGTAGAGGGGTGTTGTTAATGAAAAATTCTGGACTGACAGACACAACTCTGAATTTAGGACAATCTTTGACAATATTCCAACATTCCCATTGGGTGAATGTTTTGTTTTTGCTTTTGGTTTTGGCACCATACCAAGCTTGTGCTTGAAGTTCATACACAGTGCGAGAGAACAAATAATTATAATGAAAGTAGGTAACAAATAAATAATACAAACAAATAATTATAATGAAAGTAGCTAACAAATAAACAAATAATTATAATGAAAGTAGCTAACAAATAAATAATACAAACAAGTAATTATAAGGAAAATAGGTAACAAATAATTATAATGAAAGTAGCTAACAATTAAATAATACAAAAAATAAATAATATATTGTTACCTGATCTACTAAATTTTCTCCATTTCGAAGATTACCACTAGCTTGTGCCAATGCGTCTCTCCATGTACTCAACGATTGGCTAAGTAATTGCCAACGACTGGACATCAATTCTTTGGTTCTTTGCCCACCCATTTTCTCAAGATAATTGGTATGAATAAGACTCTACATTTCTCGCAACTGCATCTCATTACCCGTAAGCAAATCATGAGTAACTTCAACCCAGCTAGTACACAACGCAACATCTTCAAGAAGTGTCCAATTCGTACCTGTAGCCGTAGTCATTTTGTTTGAAAAAAATTGGAATGAAACTTTGAGATAACGATTGGAATGTGGTTGAAAGTAATTGAGAAAATATGAAATTGTAGTGCAAGGTAGATGACAATGACAAGGTATTTATAGAAAAGTAAAAACAATTTTTTTATTCATTTTTTATAATTTTTAATTTTTTTTTATTCAATTAAGTAATCTCTGCCGTTAGATTAACAAAAAATGAATTCCAACACTTCAGATTGTGCCACGTGGCACAACGGTAACATTTCTGAATTTTAAAACCTTTTTTTCTTTTTTTTAATTTATAAAAGAGAATAATATCAACCGTTGATCTCAGATCCAACGGTTGATATTAAATAAGATATTTTTATTTTTTTTACCGTTGCAAATCGGACGGTCCACATTATGTAGCCATTGAGATCCAATGCACCATGGGAAGCCACGTGGCTTCCTAACAGTTACTTTTTGAAACTACGTCGCGAGCCCCAAGCGCTGAAACAGTGTCGGGTGACACGCCCCCACGCGGGTGTGAGGTTTACACACCTGACAGAATAAAAATAAAAATTAGGCTGACGTCAGCCCTGCGTCAGATCGACTTCGGGCTCGCGAGCTAGCAATTCCTCACAGGCTTGTCCATCGAGCCTCCACTGTCCCTCGGGCTCCCCACGCTGGAGCTTGTAGGCCGGGCTCTCGGGCCCTTTTTCCTTGCAGGTCCCCCAAGCAAACTCCCCCGCTGGAGTTATTCTAAGGGTCGCCGAGGAGCTTGGGGTCGCCTAGGGGGTCATCTGCAAAAGCAAAAGAGTTACTAAGCCAAAATATAAGAGAGAGAATGTGTGGTTACATAGGCCAACGGAGGAGCAGAGGAAGGCTCGGTAGACGACGTTGTCGTGAGGGAAAGTGTTGGTGCCGTCTATGCTTCCCGCCTGAATCCGATAATATGCCTCCGCATAGAAAACCGCGTTTAAGTTTCTGTTCACATTTCGTCCGCCCCTACTCATCGTCGCATAATCTCTCTCTGTCTTCAGAAGACGAAGACGAAGAAGCAATGCAAATTCTTGGACAAACAGGTGGGCTTTATAGAGGTATTTTTTGGGCCTATTTTCTTTTCGACCCACATTTTTGTTAGCGACGCATTGACTCAAACGGGCCAAGAAAATCTGATTATCAGCCCATGTTTTCTCGGTTTTGGGCAGTCATCAAGAAAAATAAATTTTAGGGACTTAAGTTGATTGATAACTTCTAAAATCTCTAGAAACTTCTAAAGATTTGAGCAGCCAGAAAGAGTAAACTTTTTCAGGGACTTGAAATAAATACTGCATGGCAAATTTTTAAGCTTCAAGCAGCCTTTAAGGCTCAAACCACGAAGCCCCGTAAGATTATTTATTCACAATGGTAGTTCTTCAATTGCAGTCTCATCTAAATAAAGCCATTTGAGTTGTCCCATCACTTCTAAAATCTCTTGAAACTTCTTAAGATTTGAGCAGCCAGAAAGAGTAAAATTTTCCAGGGACTTGAGTTGACAAATGCTGCATAGCAGACTTTTAAGCTTCAAGCAGCCCTTAAGGCTCAAACTACAAGGCCCCATAAAATTATTTATCAACGATGGCAGTTCTTCAATTGCAGTCTCATCTAAACAAAGCCAATTGAGTTCTTCCATAACTTCTAAAATCTATGTAAACTTCTCAAGATTTTTGGAGCCAGCAAGATTAAAATCTTCCAGGGACTTGAGTTGACAGATGCTACTTAGAAGACTTTTAAGCTTCAAGCAGCCTTCAAGGCTCAAATCACGAAGCCCCGTAAGATTATTTATTGACGATGGCAATTCTTTAATTGCAGTCTCATCTAAATGAAGCACTGATAGCTCCTCCATGACTTCTGAAATATCCAGGAACCTCTCAAAACTAAAGTAGCCGAAAAGAATAAAGCTTTTGAGAGATTTCATACGAATGCTGCTTGGAAATTTCCTCAGTTCTTTACACCCTCTTAGACTCAAAACAATAAGATTTTGAAGAGATGAAATGGATGGATGAACCTCAAATAAACTCTTATAATCTTCAAGGAATAATGCTTCCAGATTTTTTGCCTCAGTTAAGTTGGGGGTTCTTTCAAGGTATTGAGAGTGGTTTAAATTGATGAAATCAACCTTTTCAAATGCTGTTCAAATATCCTAGAAAACATGGATTACATAACAAAGCAAATGAGAAATTAGACAATTTTAAAGAAAAATATGAAAAAGATGATTGTACCTTGGTTCCTTTCCAAACTTGTCGGGTGTTACTATATTGCATGTCAAGGTCAACTAGGTTGTTGGGGTGAAAATTGGATGGCAAAGACTTTATGGGGCAGCCATGCCAAAAGAGACACCTTAACTCATGAGAAAGAAACTTTTAAGTCCCCACTCAGGTGTTGTATGAAATCATAGTCTCTAAAGTGTTATGTTATTCAATACGGAGCAGTCTTAGCCTCGTCATTCCAAGAAAAGCTTCAGCATTTAAGTAAGCTTCTTCTGATTTGTTTGACAAGTCCAGGACTATGCTCTCAATAGCTTTTGTAGCCTGGATAGAGAGAATGGGGGAATTTAAGTAAGTGCAAATACCCATAAGTCTATAACCATAATTACGTATATAAAATAAATACATGTTTCTATACTAATTGCATATGAAAAGGACAGTATGGATGATTATTTCTTACTGTATTTTGAGTTAACACGAGATGAACATCTTCATAACTCCACAGCCTATTGCTTCTTTCGAGCTCTTTAATAGATTCTTGGCTTAATAGATTCTTGGCAGACAATTTCCCAACCCATTTCTGCTAGTAAATCATGCATCTCGAGTCTACCATAATATGAGATTGTTATGAGAGCTCTCTCAATTAGAACTCTTAACCCACTATGAGGATAGAAGCCACAACCGTCCAGGATTTTTGTTGCATAATCTTTTTCCATTCCTTTAAAGAAACAAGCAATGTCCAAAAAAAAAGTTCTTCACTGAAATATCCAACCCATCAAAACTTGTTCTAAGATCATCCTGAATTCCCATGTGTGGGATTTTCCTTATCTTCTCTAACACATCTTCCCACTCGTGTACACTTTTGTTGTCAAGAAAAGATCCCAAGACTTCCAGCGCTAAAGGCAAACCTTGAGCATATTCTATGGCGTGGAATGTGAGATTATTGTAGTCTCTTGTGGGTTGGTTTGTTCTGAAGGCATACTGCATAAAGAGGTCAACAGCTTCATCGTCACTTAAAACCTGGGGCCTATATATTGCATCAACTCCACTTAGTAATTGCACATCTTGTGTTGTTATAATAATTCTACTTCCGCAGCCAAATGAACGTTGCTTTCCTAGTAAGCCTTCAACTTGGTCTACATTGCCCACATTATCAAGAACAAGGAAAACATTTTTCTTAGCTAGTCTTTTCCTTATCATCTTGGAACCTTTGTCCAAAGTGCCTATACTTCGCACCTTTTCCTTCAAGATTCTGGATAAAAGCTCTTCCTGCATTTGTACTGCACCATGCCTGGAGAAACCTTCCTTGAAATTTTCAAGAAAGCAGTAAGCTTCAAATTGACAAGCGATTTCCTCATAAACAGCTCTGGCAATGGTTGTTTTGCCTATTCCACCCATACCCCATATTCCAACAAAGCGAACATCCTCCGTGCCAAGGCATAATCGCAAACTCGTTTCATCTAGGTGGGTATCCATTCCAACCAAGCCATTGCCTTTACTTGACGACATATGGATCAATCTATCAAAGATATCTTGTACAATTTCTTCAATAAGCCTTGCATCATCCCTATGAAATTAAGAATAAATAAATAAAAGTTCAGCATTTTGTCTGTAAAGAATCAAAGCAAGTCTTACTGCATTTGATAGTAAACAATAAACTGTAATACCAACACCAATTAAGAGTTTAAGACTGAACAAAGTAAAATTTGCATCCAAGAAATCCCAAATTAGGAAACCAAACTAATCAGAATATGAAAAAAGTAGACTTACTTGTAATTTCACAAATCGAAAGTACAATTTGCACACAAGAAATCTAAAAGCAGGAAACAAAACTATAATTAGACAATGAACAAAGTAGAATTAACTGGAGTTTCGGGAATCGGAAGTAAAATTTGCGTACAAGAAATCCGAAAAGAGGAACCCACTCTATAACTAGACTATGAACAAGGTAGAATTACTTGTAATTTTGCGAACCGAAAGTAAAATTTGCATATAAGAAATACGAAAATAGGAACCAAGACTATAATTAGACTATGAACAAAGTAGAATTACTTGTAATTTTGCGAATTGAAAGTAAAATTTGCATATACGAAATACGAAAACAGGAACCAAGACTATAATTAAACTATGAACAAAGTAGAATTACTTGTAATTTTGCGAATCGAAAGTAAAATTTGCATACAAGAAATTCGAAAACAAGAACCAAAACTATAATTAGACTATGAACAAAGTAGAATTAGAATTACTTGTAATTTCGCGAATCCCAGCCCGATAAATTGCAGGCTCTTGTAAGAGCTGACTTCCAGCTCCGCACCTCCGCCATCTCAGCCGCGGAGTCGAGTTCGTGTCTCGCAAACGCCTCCGCAAAACTCCTCTTGCGCTTGCGGACGTGAGACGGATCGACGTCGTAGAAGACGGGCACCACAGTCTGGCCGTCCGAGTCCATACATTCCAGAATTTGGACGAGTTCTTTGAGGCACCAGGTGGAAGAAGCGTAGTTTGGAGAGAAAACTACGATCGAGACCTTGGAGTTTGGAATGGCTGTGAGTAGGTCGGAGAGGTGGTTGCCTTTTCGGAGCTCTTCGGCGTCGATGAAAATGTGGATGGCTTTCTGGTCCAGAGCTTCGCCTCTGAAGTTGAGGAAGACGTTGTATTTCCGACGACAACGGCCGGAGGAAGACGATGAGTCGGAAAAAGAAGAAGAAGAAGAAGAAGAAGCCATTCACGGAGAATGATCGGCGATGAACAGAGAAATGGAGGTCAACGAGCATAGGGGAAATTGAGGAGACAGACAGGGAAGTTTAAAAAATGTGGCAATTGTGGCAGTGAGTCGGAAGATGATGAGACCAAGAAAACACGTCACCGCCAATATTGGCGAGAGATTTGCCTCGAAATTGCCTCCTACCACCTTGTTCACTACCACTACCAAGTAGTATTTTATTTTGTTTTCTAAGGCTTGACTGAGGTTGTCATGGAATAGAAACAAAATTTGAGATTGTGTGCATTTTTGAACAACATTAGTAATGTAAAACCTCGGATTTGTCAAAATGTGCTTCTGACAGTTAAAAGTGCTTCTAAATAAAAGTGCTTTTCCACCATACCAAGCGTATTTGGAGAAGTGTGTGCTTCTATTGTTTTTTTATTTATTATATTGTATTTCATGAAAAGCTTCAACTTTTAAGAGATCTTTTAACACTAGACTTCTAGCAAAAGCATTCGTCAGCCTTACAAGTGCTTGCTACATAAGTAATTTCGAACGAGTTCTTACCAAGTAGTATAAAATACAAACATAGAAGAGTTTTGTGACCGGAATGTATTGTGCCACGAGAAACACAGGTACAGCAATTAGCATGTACACAGGAAAAACGAAACACCTGTTACCTACTAGGGAGGAAAAGGCCATGGATAATATATGACAGGAGAAAAATTTTAAAACGTCATTTGAACTTACATATATATTTTTAATTCCTCGTACAAATTAAAAATTTTAAGCATGTGGTCATGCTAACTTTTTGAAATTATTATTATGTTGAAATGTTCAAAATAGTTCTACATAAGTTACGTGCAAGGTCATTCATCACATAATTGTGTTGTACTAAAATTTTATGTTTACTTCGAAAAATAGAGAAGTGAGTGCAGGTCGTTTGCAAATTCTCAAATCAATCATTTTTTGCATTTTTTGAGAGAATTAGATTTTTTTTTGTTGGTGACAACTTATTAGAAGGGGAGTTAAAAAGTGTTGAAATGATCGAAATAACTTTGAACACAAAGCGTATGTAATTAATTTTGGATAAAAACTTAACGGAGTTGAGTTGAGATAAAAAAATCAAAGATTTGAAAAATTAATTTAACAAGTTGCTTAAAATTTTGGTTCATGTGACAAATTCATGAAGGCGTTCGAGTTCATATAACGTTTCAAAAAGATTTTATTCTACATAAGTATGAAAAATGAACCAAACCAAAAAGTAAATTGGTTTATTCCAGTATTTAAATGTTTGACTTTCTTATTCAAAACCAAACCAAACCAAAACTATCAAATCGGTTCATATGGATGACAATAATTACTTGTTCGTAAAATGTTAAAGGTATTTGTATCGTCAAGTATGTACCAATTTCTACATTTGTGTGTGTTTCAAAATAATTGGCAACATGAAACAAATACTGTATGGCAGACTTTTAAGCTTTAAGCAGCCTTCAAGGCTCAAATAACAAAGCCCCGTAAGATTATTTATCGACGATGGCAGTTCTTCAATTGCAGTCTTATCCAAACAAAGCGAATTGAGTTCTCCCATAACTTCTAAAATCTCTGGAAACTTCTCAAGATTTAAGCAGCCAGAAAGAGTAAAATCTGTCAGGAACTTGAGTTGACAAATACTGCATGGCAGACTTTTAAGCTTCAAGCAACCCTTAAGGCTCAAAACCCAAAGCCATGTAAGATTATTTATCGACGATGGCAATTCTTCAATTGCAGTCTCATCCAAAAAAAGCCACCGGAGTTCTTCCATAACTTCTAAAATCTCTGGAAACTTCTCAAGATTTTTGGAGCCAGAAAGAGAAAACCATCTAAGGGACTTAAGTTGGCAAATGCTGGTTGGAAGGCTTTTAAGTTGTAGGCAGCCTTCTAGGTTGAAAGTACGAAGTCCTGTAAGATTTTTAATTGAAAAGGGCAAATCTCTAATTGCAGTGCCATCCAAACAAAGTTCTGAAAGTTCCTTCATGACGTCTGAGATCTCTGGCAACTTCTCAAATTTTGAGCAGCCAGAAAGATTAAGAGATTTGAGAGATCTCATAAAAATGCTGCTTGGAAGACCCCGAAGATTTTTGCAACATCTTAAGTCTAAAGAAACTAGCCCTGTAAGATTTTTAATTGATGAGGGGAGTTCTTTAATTGCAGTACCATCTAAATGAAGTTTTGAAAGTTCCTTCATGACGTCTGAGATCTCTGGGAACCTCTCAAATTTTGAGCAGCCAGAAAGATTAAGAGATTTGAGAGATCTCATATAAATGCTGCTTGGAAATTTCCTCATTTTTTTGCACCCTCTTAGACTCAAAACAATAAGATTTTGAAGAGATGAAATGGATGGATGAACCTCAAATAAACTCTTACAATCTTCAAGGTATAATGCCTCCAGATTTTTCACCTCAGTGAAGTCAGGGGTTCTTTCAAGGTATTGAGAGTGGTTTAAATTGATGAACTTCAACCTTTCCAAATGCTGTTCAAATATTCAAGAAAGCATGGATTACATAACAAAGCAAATGAGAAATTAGCCAATTTTAAAGAAAAATATGAAAAAAATGATTGTACCTTGGTTCCTTTCCAAAGTTGTCGGATGTTACTATATTGCATGTCAAGGTCAACTAGGTTGTTGGGGTGAAAATTAGATGGCAAAGACTTTAGGGGGCAGCCATGCCAAAAGAAACACCTCAACTCATGAGAAAGATACTTCAAGTCTCCACTCAGGTGTTGTATATGAGAAAGATATTTCAAGTCTCCACTCGAGTGTTGTATGAAATCATAATCTCCAAAGTGGTTGAAATCATAGTCTCCAAAGTGGTTATGATCTTTGATACGGAGCAGTCTTAGCCTCGTCATTCCAACAAAAGCTTTAGCATTTAAGTATACTTCTTCTGATTTGTTTGACAAGTCCAGGACTATGCTCTCAATGGCTTTTGTAGCCTGGATAGAGAATGAGGGAATTTAAGTAAGTGCAAATACCCATAACCTTAATTACGTATATAAAATAAATACATATTTCTACACTAATTGCATATGAAAAGGACAGTATGGATGATTATATCTTACAGTATTTTGAGTTAACACGGGATGAACATCTTCATAACTCCACAGCCTACTGCGTCTCCCGGGCTCTTTAATAGATTCTTGGTGGACAATTTCCCAACCCATTTCTTCTAGTAAATCATGCATCTCGATTGTGTCATAATATGAGATTGTTATGAGAGATCTATCAATTAGAACTCTTAATCCAGTATTAGGATGGAAGCCACAACCGTCCAGGATATTTGTTGCGTAATCTTTTTTCATTCCTTTAAAGAAACAAGCAATGTCCAAAAAAATGTCCTTCTCTGAATCGTCCAGCCCATCAAAACTCGTTCTAAGCACATCCTGAATTCCCATGTGTGGGATTTTCCTTATCTTCTCTAACACATCTTCCCACTCGCGTACACTTTTGTTATCAAGAAAAGCTCCCAAGACTTTGAGCGCTAAAGGCAAACCTTGAGCATATTCTATGGCATGGCGTGCGAGATGATTGTGGTCTCTTGTGGGTTGGTTTGTTCTAAAGGCATATTGCATAAAGAGGTCAAGAGCTTCATTGTCACTTAAAAACTTAGGCCTATATATTGCATCAACTCCGCTTAGTGATTGCACATCTCGTGTTGTTATAATAATTCTACTTCCGCAGCCAAATGAACGTTGCTTTCCTAGTAAGCATTCAATTTGGTCTATATTGTCCACGCCATCGAGAACAAGGAAAACATTTTTCTTAGCTAGTCTTTTCCTTATCATCTTGGAACCTTTGTCCAAAGCGCCTATACTTCGCACCTTTTCCTTCAAGATTCTGGATAGAAGCTCTTCCTGCATATGTACTGCACCATGCTTGAAGAAACCTTCCTTAACATTTTCAAGAAAGCAGTAAGCTTCAAATTGACAAGCGATTTCATCATAGACAGCTCTAGCAATGGTTGTTTTGCCTATTCCACCCATACCCCATATTCCAACAAAGCGAACATCCTCCGTGCCAAGACATAATCGCAAATTCATTTCATGTAGGTGGGAATCCATTCCAACCAAGCCATCGCCTTTACTTGATGAGATGTGGATCAATTTATCAAAGATATCTTGTACGATTTCTTCAATAAGCCTTGGGTCGTCCCTGTGAAATTAAAAATGAATAAATAAAACAACAATTCTTTTGTAAAGAATCAAAGCAAGTCTTACTGACTACTACATTTGATTTGATAGTAAACAATAATACTGTAATACTCTAACACCGATTAAAAATAAATAAACAAAACAACAATTCTTTTGTAAAATTACTTATAATTTTTCAAATCCAAAGTAAAATTTGCATTCAAGAAATCCATAATTAGGAAACCAGACTAATCAGAATATGAACAAAGTAGAATTACCTGCAATTTCGCGAATCAAAAGTAAAATTTGCATACAAGAAATCCAACAACAGGAACCAAAACTATAGTTGGACTATGAATAAAGTAGAATTACTTGTAATTTCGGGAATCCCAGCCAGATAAATCGGAAGCTCTAGTAAGAGCTGACTTCCAGCTCCGCAACTCCGCCATCTCAGCCACGGAGTCGTGTTCGTGTCGAGCAAAAGCCTCCGCAAAACTCATTGTCTGCTTACGGACATGAGACGGATCGACGTCATAGAAGACGGGCACCAGAGTCTGGTCGTCCGAGTCCATATATTCCAGAATTTGGACGAGTTCTTTGAGGCACCAGGTGGAAGAAGCATAGTTTGGAGAGAAAACTACGATCGAGATCCTCGAGTTTCGAATGGCTGTGAGTAGGTCGGAGAGGTGGTTTCCTTTCCGGAGCTCTTCGGCGTCGATGAAAGTGTGGATTGCTTTCTGGTCCAGAGCTTTGTAGAGATGGCTGACGAAGGACCTGCGAGTGTCTTCGCCTCTGAAGTTGAGGAAGACGTCGTATTTCCAACGACGATGGCCGGAGGAAGACGACGAGTCATCATCAGAAGAAGAAGAAGCCATTGACGGAGAATGATCGGCGATGAACATAGGAGTGCAGGTCAACGAGCTTAGTGGAAAATGATGAGACGGACAGGGAATAAAAGAAATGTGGCACTTGTGGCAGAGAGTCAGCATATGATGAGTCCAATAAAGAACAAGTCAGCACCCCAACATTGGATGAGATTTGCCTCGAAATTGTCTCTTACTATTTGGCTCTAATGGTACTTTTCTTTTTGGTAAAGAATAAAAAATTATCTTAATTATTGGTGTCACGACACTTTCATACCTCATCTTTTAAAATTGATAATGTCATACCTCATCTTACGAATTTGTGCCAATGTCAGACATCCGTCAGTTTTTCTGTTACTTTTTTTGTTAAATACTAACGTGGCTAGAAACGGGACTCATTTTTATTTAAAAATTAATTAAAAACTTTTAAAAATTAATTAAAAATTTTTAAAAAATCCAAAAACCAAAAAAAACCCATCAACTCGTGTCCCCCCTCCCCAAAAACCCAAATCCCCTTCTCTGAGTTCTCCCCCACCCAACCCTCTCTCTCCCCTCTCTCTTCTCTCCCCCTGCAACCTGCATCCCTAAAATCCCAAAACCCAAAAATTCTTCCCACCCATCCCCCCAACCTTCCTCTCCGATCCCACCGACGACAACCCTACCTCTGTCGTTGACTCCAGCAATGACAGCCACGAACCCTAACTCCAGCCACAACCTCCACAACAACATTCCCTTCTCCTCCTCACCCCCGGAATGTGCCCCTCCGGTGATTTGCGAGAGAAAAACAAAACAATAAAAACAACAACAACAATCCCAATAGAAAAACTCTCTGTTTTCCTAGAAAATTTTGAGATTTTCGAGAAAATCAGATAAGGCACGAGAAACAAAGAGAGAGATGTGATCTGAGAGTGGCTCTCTTTGGTATGAGTTTCCAATAAATGGTGTATATAGGTGGGTCGGATGAGGATGAGATAGTGGAGGTGAAGTCTATGGCGAAGGATTTTGAGAGGGCGAAGTCTCTGGACAATTTCAACTTGTCGTGGTATTTGAAGTGGGGGAACCAGAAGCACCTACGGTGCCAGAAGGAGAGCTCTGACGCCAGTGGGAGTGGCAGGGAAATGTCTGGGGTTAATCGGCGATGGTCGGCTCAGAAGATTAAGAGCTCGCCGGCAATGATGACTCCGGTGGGAAGGGTTTCTGGGTTTTGAGATTTTAGGGATGCAAGTTGTAGGGAGAGAGAAGAAAGAGAGGCGAGCGAGAGAGAGAGAGAGAGAGAGAGAGAGAGAGAGAGAGAGAGAGAAGGTTGGGTGGGGGAGAACTCAAATAAGGGGATCAGGTTTTTGGAAAGGGGGGACACGAGTTGATGGGTTTTTTTTTAAATTTAAATTTTTTAATATTTAATTATTTTTAAAAAATATTTAATTATTTTTTTAATAAAAATGGGTCCCGTTTCTTGCCACTTCAGCATTTAACAGAAAAAGTAATAGAAAAAATGATGGAGGTCTAACATTGGCACAAATTCATAAGATGAGGTATGACATTGTCAATTTTAAAAAATGAGGTATGAAAGTGCTGTGACACCAATAGTTGAGGTATTTTTTGTACTTTACCCTTTCCTTTTTTATTTGGAAAAAGGCCCTATGGTACTATTCTTTGTCAAATTTGATATTTGATTAATATGCCCTCTAAAGTTTTTTTTTAGTCTCAATTTATATTTTTGAATTGAATTTGTCTTACTTTGCCTCCAAAATAACCAAAATTGAGTCATTTCACTCCATTTTTGTTATGGGGCACTCGAGACATTTCATGTCATGTTGACAGTAATGAGCCTTTTAACGGCAAATTAATTCATGTAAAACATCATTGTAAAGGCAAATTATTCCATGTAAAACATCCACATGGTAGGTCTTTACCATAATGGCATCGTCAATCTGGAGACTCTCGTACTGAGTTGACGATGGTGGAGTCGACAAGTTAGCCGTGGTCAGAGCTGCTGTGGTTGTGGATGACAAATGATGGAGTGGGCGAAGAAGATTCTTGTTTGGTAACATGCTTTAAGTGAGAATTTCTATTCGGTTACAAAAATTGCAAGTATTGGGAGTTTATAGGTGTTTTAAAATGATTGGTCCACATAGTTTGGTGAGTAAATTGGGTCCTCCCTGGTGAGACCCAAGTATTGTCCCTTTTGAACTGTCATTGAATTTATGAACATTTTTTCAATTCGTCTTATAAACTAAATTACAAGCGTTTTGTCATACTATTTTTTTTTTTTTGAAATTATTGTTTGTCATCTCATTCATATTTTATTAAGTTTTTCATTTAAAACAAATCATGTGCTTTGCACATAATTTGCGTACAGAGGTATTTCGAACATTTTTATATAAAAAATAGGGTAAATTACAAAACAAACTACCTCAACTATTGGTGTCACGACACTTTCATACCTCATCTTTTAAAATTGACAATGTCATACCTCATCTTACGAATTTGTGCCAATGTTATATCTTCCGGTACTTGGCCGTGAATTTTTCAATTAAATGCTAACGTGACTTGATCCGGGACCCATTTTCTATTAAAAACTTACTAAAAAATCATTTAATATTTATATAAAAAAAACGAACACACGTCCCCTTCCTCCCTCTTTCTCTTCTCCTCATCTTCATTTTTCTTTTCCCTTCCTGCAACTGCAACCCAGAAAAAAGAAGAGGAAAAAAAAACACCAATTTGTCTTCCCCCTTCCCACCCCCTCTTCTCCCCGCACCCAACCTCCCCATTTTCGCACTCAACCTCACACGGTCGCACCCACTACCTGCAACCCAAAAAAAAAACCCAGATCCTGTAAAGGTGGAATCGGGGTGAAAATGGGAGGAATGGGTGTGAAGGGAAGAGGGTTGGGGGTGGGGGACGAACGAATTGGGTTTCCTTCTTCTTCTTCTTCTTCTTCTTCTTCTTCTCATGCAGATTTTTTTCTTCTCTCTCTCTCTTCTTCTTCTTCTTCTTCTTCTTCTTCTTCTTCTTTTGCAGGTTGGGTGGGTAGGGGGGTCTCCTTTTTTTTTCCTTCCTCTTCTTTTTCCTCCTTCCTGTTGCTTCTTCTTTCTGCAACAAAGATGGGGAGAGAGAGGGGGAGGCTGCAACAAAGATGGGGAGAGAGGGGGAAGGACGAATTGACCTGAGGTTTTTTTAATTACTTTTCTTTATTATTTTAATATTTAAAAAATATTAAATAAATTTTTAAAATTTTTTAATTAAAAATGGCTCCAAATCAAGTCACGTCAGCTTTTAACTGAAAAATTCACTGTCAAGTAATGGAAGGTATAACATTGGCACAATTTCGTAAGATGAGGTATGACATTGTCAATTTTAAAAGATGAAGTATGAAAGTGTCGTGACACCAATAGTTGATGTAGTTTTTTGTCATTTACTCTAAAAAATATTATTTTACTATATCATAAATTAGTGGGTTTTTGGTGACCATATTTTGAATCTGCACTTCAGAATAGAGAGAAGTGAGTGCAAGTTTTGTTTTTTATGAATGGCAACTCTCAGATCATCATATGCCAAATCAATTATTATTATTATTATTATTTTGTATTTTTTGAGAAAACCTAGAATTTTTATTGTCGAAGACAACTTATTGGAAAGGGAAGAAGTGAGGTGTTGAAATGATCGAAATAACCTTGAACACACGTTATGTGCAATTTATTTTGGATGGAAAACTAAATGAAGGTAAGGTGTGATAGCCCATCCTGAAATCTTTTTATCGATAGCGTGAAAATGACATTTTTGCCCTTAGGCGTTTAGTGACGGTGTGTGTGATTGTTCTAATTATTTGGCCAATTGGGTTTGGTCCTATTTATTTGGACCCAATTGGAACTAGACCTTATATTTGATTTTGGTTGGTTGTGATTGGGTGAGAACTAAAACACACACACTTGCACTATCCATTCCTTTTCTGTTTTTGGTCTCTCTCTCTTCTTCTCGAGTATTCTCCCATTTTCCATACAAACGTACGGACGAACATACATCCCATATGTCTGTGACACGCCCCGACCCCGATATTTCTCGAACATCAAGATAGGCATGTGCTGGTCGACACCTGAGGGTGACGCAGGCCATTTATTGAATACAAAAGTAATGATTAAGAGAAAATATGCATAGATAATCGTCAGAAATTCTAATGGAAATAAACAACGTTAAGAAAGTGGCTAGAGTGCACAAAGCATGTTCTAATTAGAGATTACAAAAGGAAAGACTATTACAAGATATCACACAAGTGAAAGATAAACTGCTACTGGTAGGGGAATGCCTTGTACACTGTGTCGTAGTCCTCGTTTCTAAGACCTGAATGGGAGCACAAAACAAGGATGAGTGAACCAAGTTTATATACATACATAGTACGAAAACAGTTATGAACATACTAACCCCCACAGTTATATAATGAAAACTACCAGCATAATGAGTGATAGCTTTACTAAAAACCTTAGCATGCCATAAACATCTCAAAAGATATATCGCGGAAAGACATCGCATAAAACCAAAGCATGAATCGTCTCACAAGTCGTCTCATAAGCGCGGTGTGCTGCCAGTAAGATCACCGAATAATAATAGTACTCCCGGCCCAATGCCTGCACCTAAGTCTCTGTGCCCGTAGCCATACATAACTCCATCCCGACCCAATGCCTGTCTCCGTGTCCCTCAGCCTTTCGCTAGGGATTATTTCTCCCGGCCTAACTGCCAACACCAGATCCTCGCCCCACGCAGCATAGTGTCCACTAGGTATGCACAAATAGTTACGCCTCTCAATAATAACCACTCCATAATATAGAGTCATCAATCGTCTATACAATAAAGAGGGGTTTCTAAAATATGTTCTAGCATCCTATCGTCATCCATCAAATAGTCTACCAGTTCATGGTTTTTATAGAAAATACGATATATTAAAATATAACTCAATATAGGCCAACAATTAATTCCTCACAAAATAATGAGACGATATTCAATATTTCAATAAACATGCTTAACATAAAATCAGTTCATAAACTCGTAAGGCATGCATTTCAATTGTGCAATTAAATCATAAAATCATGATAACTTTAGAAGGAGTCCACTCATAAGTATTCGACTACCGGAGGGCCACTAGAATTAGGATGGACTAGGTCACCTCCCACAGTTGCACCTAAACACCAATTAAAATTAGATTTAATTAATTGGGCTTAAGAGTGCTTAAGTATTAAATTTATACCATTGGGCTTAGGCCTAATCTCGGATATGGGCTATTAGGCCTGTATCTTGGGTCTGAGTCTTGGATTTAGAGTTTAACTATTGGGCTGGGGTCTTTAGTTAATAGGACCCAATGGTTTGAGCCTAGTCCATAAGGGTTTAGGGCCTAAAATTAAAACAGATAAATTGGGTCTAAGACTATGGACTCAGGTCCTATTACGGTTTGGGTCGAATCACAAAAATTGTTGGTCTTAAGTCTATATATTTAGTTGGGTTAAAGACTTGGGGCAGAATTACATACGGGTCGAGTCGACCCAACTTAAAACATGGGTCATTGGATCCCCTTCGAAGAAGAACACTGGCTTTTTAGCCGGAATTTCCTCCCGGCTCCAATTTGAACTCTAAACTAAATAACTAAATAAAATCACCAAGTTGGACATAATTTAAGGCCTCGGAAGTTACCTAAACCCAAATCTGAACTACATGTCTTGAACCAGTCTCGGATTCGAAGGATGTTGGCCGGAGTCCCCTGCCAGAATTCTAGAAATAAGAAACAGAAGGCATTGCATGTTAAATATTAGTGATCTTCCACAAAAATCCACATGCGACAAGGTATTTAGTTACCTAGCGTAAGGTTCGAAGGAGTTCAAATGCCAACACCGTCAAACTCGTCGAAAAATGCACGGGTTCACTGTCGAAACTCAGACCAACAGAATAGATGCATGCAGAGAGTTAACGACCCATATTTCAAATCCATATTTAATCTAAGATGCTAGAAGACATTACCTAAGATGAGAAATTTCATAATTTAGGACGGGTTTGATTTTGAACTCGTCAGAGTTCCGTCGGAATTCATCACGAAACTTGTCGGGTTTCCTCGTCGAATTCTGGAAACATGCACCGAGAGCATGCATGAGTTCTCAACAAAATTTTAAGTTCAATTTAATCTAGGAATCACTCCCAGACCAAATCGATCCCAAAACCAACAAGAACAGCCCCCCGTTAGCTTCAAACTCCACGGTTTTCACTGGAGTTCGTCACTAGACTGGTAAGGTATGCCCATAAATTAACAGAGCTCAAACCTTGATTTAAACCACAAGAATTACCACACCACATGATTTAAAGCTTAAGAACATAAGAGTAGTGACAGGAACATTACCTGGGTTCAAACTTGAGAACTCAAGCTCTCGGATTTAATGGCAGGTCGCTACTCAGTGCTCCGATGGCACATGCAATGGTAGGGCTAAGTTCCTCTCATCCTAGAGATTCCAAATATATGGTTTTCAAGTTCGATGGAGGAGAGAGTGAAGGTGAGAGCAAGGATAAAGCTCTCGGCTTAGAGAAAAAGAGAATGTATTCGAGACTTTTCAGGAAAATGGGAATAAAGATCGTGGGGAAAAAGAGAAAAGAGGAAGGAGTGAGGTATGGATCCCATGAACCACCAAAAATCTCACATAAAATAATATTAAATAACATCAAATAAATAATAAGTAATAAAATCATATGTTAAAAATTATAAAATCATAATTTTAGGACGGGTCGTTACAGTCTCGACACGGATCGAAGCCATAAACCCTCCCATCATCTTCCTTATGACTTAACAAACCCAACTATACCTTATGTTGGACGTGAAGCCTTTGAAAACCTTAGGAATCGTGAAGCTCCGATTATAGCACTGTTCATGTGCTCGTGATCGTGGGCATTTCAGCAGATTTTAAGATCATAGGAGGCCTTAAAAAATCTTCACGAAGCTCAGGGAATATCATTGGAGTGTTTTAGACGTCGGAAACCCTAAGCTCCCATAACCTCCGACAAAGTGCACAGTGACTTCGACGTGATCGCGTGGGTTTCAGGTAGATTTGAGATTTTTAAAGGTCCTAATTATGTTTTTCTAGCATGATGGGTTAATTTTTGAAGGTTTTGGACGTAGGGAAGCTTGGTTTTAGGAAGTTGCAGAGGTGGCCGGAGTATTGGGCTTTTTCTGACAAAGTTCCGTCGAGTTTTAGGTTCTAAAAGTGGTATGATTGTGTTCCTCTTCTCATAAGCTTCATTTTGATGCTAATTTTGTGGCATATGTAGATCATAGGTAATTGGTAGAAATTCATAGGATTGCTAGGTGATGGTGGAACCCTAGTGCTTTTATAAATTGGTATTTTAAACTCTTTTCTTTTGTCATATTAGTTTTTAATTAAAATTCGTTTTTAGTATTACCCACTTTCAAAATCATCTTTCTCAACCTTTAATTTCAAGTAGTTGATTGGGAATTGTTTTTGCAAAAATTATTAAAATAGTCCTTGAGGAGAACGACCTTGCATGAGCATCTATACTACATCTACCTTATATTATTGCAAGTATTTCATGTGATTTTGCCACTATTTGTATAGACGGTAAAATTGCTATCAAGCTTCCTGCAAACAAGCAACTAATCTAAGCTCTTCATAGACATGTTATGACATATGCAGATCATATTTTCACATTGTCCCCTATTTTCTTTTCCTTAAACTTCTGGCTTGCCCCGTCATACCATTATGAAATATGTTATCCAACCACATAAAATTGATATGCATATGTCTTTTCTCACAACACTAGCAAGCACAGCCAATAAATTTAATTTCGTGAGAGAAGGATGTGTATATGAGAACAATCACCAATACTATTATGCTTGAAGCGAAATCCATCAACAGTACCGGAGTGTCAAATTAGAATTCCCCGCCACATAAACATGCGTATACATATATGAAAATATATGAAGAGATTCCATATTGTATAGACTACAGAGAGTGCTTAAAAAGTTGCAGCACCTTATACGCACGCTGCATCTCCCTTTCGGTTTCATATTCAACAAATGCATATCCAAGCGAGGCACCAGTTACTGAAAAAATTGCACCAATCAAATTACAAAGATGGACTCTCATAGTATTGTTTCGAAAAAAAAAAACACATAAAACTCTGCAAACCAATATGGATAATATTCAAGAGCATTGTAGCTGTAATGTTTTGACATTCTATACGGAGCTCGAATTCAAAGAAAAATTAAGAAGCTCACCAATGTGCCTGACCAAGCGCAAGTTTTTGACCCGATCATACTTGCTCATAGCCTGAAAACCCAAATTCAAAATTCGTTTTTAGACCAAGAATTTCCACTGAATTGGGTTTCTACCGATCACAGTCGAACAAATTTCTCTCTATTTCTTTCTTTGCTCAATTTTCTGAGCAACCAAAACAGAATGTGAGAGAGAGAGAGAGAGAGAGAGAGAGAGAGAGAAGAGATGAACCTTGCGAAGAGTGCGTTCGGTGGTGAGATGAGAAAGGTGACCGACGAAGAGAGTGCAAAAAGGTTCGCCGAGGAGCTTGGGATCGCCCAGGGGGTCATCTGCAAATGCAAGAGTTACAGGGACAAAGTATAAGTAAAAAGAAGCAAAGGGTGGGGAGATTAGAGAAAAAGGAAAAAAGAAGAAGAGAGAGAGAATGTGTGGTTGCAGAGGCCGGCGGAGTAGCAGAGGAAGGCTCCGTAGACCGCGTTTAAGTTTCCGTTCACGTTTCGTCCGCCGCCGCTCATCGTCGCATAATCTCCCTCCGTCTTCAGAAGCAATGCAAATTCATGGACAAACAGGTGGGCTTTATAGAGGTCTGGGCCTATTTTGTTTCCGACCCACATTTTTGTTTGCAACACGTTGACTCAAACGGGCCAAGAAAATCTGATGATCAGCCCATGTTTTCTCGGTTTTGAACCGAGGGAGCATCTTGACTCAAAAAGTATGTGGGTTTTCAAATGGTTCCAACAACATAGAGAATCGAATTCACTACAACTGAAACCCTCAATTCGGGTTCGAACTCGACTTGATTTGCCAAATACTGCATGGTAGACTTTTAAGCTTCAAGCAGCCTTCAAGGCTAAAACTACAAAGCCCTGTAAGATTATTTATCAACGATGGCAGTTCTTCAATTGCAGTCTCATCCAAACAAAGTGAATTGAGTTATCCCATAACTTCTAAAATCTCTGGAAACTTCTCAAGAAAGAATCAAATATTTCAGTGACTTGAGTTGACAAATACTGCATGGTAGACTTTTAAGCTTCAAGCAGCCTTCAAGGCTCAAACTACAAAGCCACGTAAGATTATTTATCGACGATGGTAGTTCTTCAAATGCAGTCTCATCCAAACAAAGCGAATGAGTTCTCCCATAACTTCTAAAATCTCTAGAAACTTCTCAAGATTTGAGCAGCCATAAAGAATCAAATATTTCAGTGACTTGAGTTGACAGATACTCCATGGTAGACTTTTAAGCTTCAAGCAGCCTTCAAGGCTCAAACTACAAAGCCCCATAAGGTTATTTATTGACGATGGCAGTTCTTCAATTGCAGTCTCATCCAAACAAAGCCAATTGAGTTCCTCCATAACTTCTAAAATCTCTGGAAACTTTTCAAGATTTGAGCGGCTAGAAAGAATCAAATATTTCAGTGACTTGAGTTGACAGATGCTGCTTGGAAGACTTTTAAGCTTCAAGCAGCTTTCAAGGCTCAAACTACAAAGCCTTGTAAGATTAATTATTGACGATGGCAATTCTTTAATTGCAGTCTCATATAAACGAAGCACTAATAGCTCCTCCATAACTTCTGAAATATCCGGAAACTTCTCAAAACTAGAGCAGCCAGAAAGAATAAGGCTTTTAAGAGATTTCATACGAATGCTGCTTGGAAATTTCCTCAGTTCTTGGCACCCTCTTAGACTCAAAACAAGAAGATTTTGAAGAGATGAAATGGATGGATGAACCTCAAATAAACTCTTACAATCTTCAAGGACTAATGCCTCCAGATTTTTCGCCTCAATTAGGTTGGGGGTTCTTTCAAGGTATTGAGAGGGGTTTAAATTGATGAACTTCAACCTTTTCAAATGATGTTCAAATATCCAGGAAAACATGGATTACATAACAAAGCAAATGAGAAATTAGCCAATTTTAAAGAAAAATATGAAAAAGATGATTGTACCTTGGTTCCTTCCCAAAGTTGTTGGATGTTACTATATTGCATGTCAAGGTCAACTAGGTTGTTGGGGTGAAAATTGGATGGCAAAGACTTTAGGGGGCAACCATGCCAAAAGAGACACCTCAACTCATGAGAAAGATACTTTAAGTCTCTACTCGGGTGTTGTATGTCTCTAAAGGGGTTATGATATTTCATACGGAGCAGTCTTAGCCTCGTCATTCCAACAAAAGCTTCAGCATTTAAGTATACTTCTCCTTATTTGTTTGACGAGTCCAGGACTATGCTCTCAATAGCTTTTGTAGCCTGGATAGAGAATGAGGGAATCTAAGTGCAAATACCCATAACCTTAATTACGTATATAAAATAAATACATGTTTCTACACTAATTGCATATGAAAAGGATAGTATGGATGATTATATCTTATTGTATTTTGAGTTAACACGGGATGAACATCATCATAACTCCACAGCCTACTGTGTCTCCCGGGCACTTTAACAGATTCTTGGCGGACAATTTCCCAACCCATTCCTTCTAGTAAATCATGCATCTCGATTGTGCCATAATATGAGATTGTTACGAGAGATCTATCAATTAGAACTCTTAATCCACCATTAGGATAGAAGCCACAACCGCCCAGGATATTTGTTGCATAATCTTTTTTTTATTCCTTTAAAGAAACAAGCAATGTCCAAAAAAATGTCCTTCTCTGAATCGTCCAACCCATCAAAACTCGTTCTAAGCACATCTTGAACTCCCATGTGTGGGATTTTCCTTATCTTCTCTAACACGTCTTCCCACCCGCGTACACTTTTGTTATCAAGAAAAGCTCCCAATACTTTGAGCATATTCTATGGCATGGCGTGTGAGATGATTGTGGTCTCTTGTGGGTTGGTTTGCTCTGAAGGCATATTGCATAAAGAGGTCAAGAGCTTCATTGTCACTTAAAAACTTGGGCCTATATATTGCATCAACTCCACTTAGTAATTGCACATCTCATGTTGTTATAATAATTCTACTTCCGCAGCCAATTGAACGTTGCTTTCCTAGTAAACCTTCAATTTGGTCTATATTGTCCACGTCATCAAGAACAAGGAAAACTATTTTCTTAGCTAGTCTTTTCCTTATCATCTTGGAACCCTTGTCCAAAGTTCCTATACTCAGCCCCTTTTCCTACAAGATTCTGGATAGAAGCTCTTCCTGCATATGTACCGCACCATGCTCGGAGAAACCTTCCTTAGCATTTTTAAAAGCAGTAAGCTTCAAATTGACAAGCGATTTCATTATAGACAGCTCTAGTGATGGTTGTTTTGCCTATTCCACCCATACCCCATATTCCAACAAAGCGAACATCCTCCGTGCCAAGACATAATCGCAAATTCATTTCATCTAGGTGGGAATCCATTCCAACCAAGGCATCGCCTTTACTTGACGACATGTGGATCAATTTATCAAAGATATCTTGTACGATTTTTTCAATAAGCTTTGCGTCGTCACTGTGAAATTAAAAATTAATAAATAAAACAACAATTCTTTTGTAAAGAATCAAAGCAAGTCGTACTGACTACTACATTTGATTTGATAGTAAACAATAATTCTTTTGTAAAATTACTTACAATTTTTCAAATCCAAAGTAAAATTTGCATACAAGAAATTCCTAACTAGGAAACCAGACTCATCAGAATATGAACAAAGTAGAATTACTTGTAATTTCGCGAATCAAACGTAAAATTTGCATACAAGAAATCCAAAAACAGGAACGCAAACTATAGTTAGACTATGAACAAAGTAGAATTACTTGTAATTTCGGGAATCCCGGCCGGATAAATTGGAGGCTCTAGTAAGAGCTGACTTCCAGCTCCGCGCCTCCGCCATCTCAGCCACGGAGTCGTGTTCGTGTCGAGCAAAGGCCTCCGCAAAACTCATCGTGTGCTTACGGACGTGAGACGGATCGACGTCTTAGAAGACGGGCACCAGAGTCTGGTCGTCCGAGTCCATACATTCCAGAATTTGGACGAGCTCTTTGAGGCACCAGGTGGAAGAAGCATAGTTTGGAGAGAAAACTACGATCGAGACCCTGGAGTTTCGAATGGCTGTGAGTAGGTCGGAGAGGCGATTGCCTTTTCGGAGCTCTTCGGCGTCGATGAAAGTGTGGATGGCTTTCTGGTCCAGAGCTTTGTAGAGATGGCTGACGAAGGACCTGCGAGTGCCTTCGCCTCTGAAGTTGAGGAAGACGTCGTATTTCCAATGACGACGGTCGGGGGAAGACGACGAATCATCATCATCAGAAGAAGAAGCCATTGACGGAGAATGATCGGCGATGAACAGAGAAATCCAGGTCAACGAGCTTAGGGGAAAATGAGGAGACAGACAGGGAAGTAAAGAAATGTGGCAATTGTGGCAGTGAGTCGGAAGATGATGAGACCAAGAAAACACAAGTCACCAGTCACCACCCCAGCATTGGCGAGAGATTTGCCTCGAAATTGTCTCTTACTATTTGGCTCTAACGGTACTATTCTTTGTCAAATTTGATATTTGATTAATTTTCCCTCCAAAATTATTTTTTAGTCTCAATTTATATTGTTAAACTGAATTTGTCTCCATTTCAAGAAAACAAGAAAAGAAAATGATAGTGTTCAATTCCACACAGCACCAGAGACAGTACTTCATCCACCAAATTTTCAATCGGTGGATCTCTGCGAGAAGATGAATCTGGAGCATTGGGTTGATTATCTTAACTTTTGGACTCTGGGCAATTTTGGAAAAGTGGCAAAGACGACCTGGAAGGTGAAATTCGAGTTGCACAGTTGGGGGAGAACGGAAAAGGAAAGCAGAGGAGTGTTATTCCCATATTTTGTTGCTCCTAATTTGTTTGATTTTCTTGCGGTGTGTTCTCTTATATTATGGGTTTTGGCGTGAAGGCATTAAAGAGAGATTTGGCTGTTGATGTTTTAAATGGATTTACCGAGTTATCGAAATCAAGGGGTAACCAACAGCAAGGAGATCAAAGGCACAAGTTTGATGCTAACAGATTCAGAATTCATTTGGGTGCTTTAATGTACCAAAGAGTGGCCAGCACATAATTGAAGACTTCTCCATTTTCCTCTCTTTTACTGTCAGCAATCAATTGGAATGAATCTTTTCGTCGGTTACGAAAACGTAAAAGGGAAAAGAAGGGAAGGAATGAGAGGGAGTGAAGAAGCAGATACGAAAGACAGCAGTAGCAGAGAACAAGGATTTTTCAGCGTTTTTTTCTAAACTCAATTTTCTTATTATTTTTATTATGAATACAATGATAATTTCATCTATGTTTCCGAACTAATTTTTCTTAGCTAGAGCTACGATGTAGCCACATGACCAATGGCATAGTCAAGAATTATTTGGTGGGTGGGTTAAACTAAAATTATTATACGAATCAATTTTTTAATCTTTTGTTGCCTACGTATAGTTATATAATAGTAAACCTGAAAGTAATAATTTGAAGTAAGAAATTTATACTGTGTTTCTAGACTTCTAGCCTTCAAAACTTTCAAATAAATAAAATAAGGAACCAATTGTAGTATGGAAGTTTTAATTTAATACTACCATATTAAAGTGATGAGTTTATTTAACATTTATTAGCTTTTATTTTCCTTAAAAGCAGTTTTAATATCCAAATTTTCATTTGCTAAGTAGAATATGACAATTAAAATTCATAAAATAGCCCCAAAGATTAATATTTTTAAGCTTAAAGATCTTAAACTCTCCCCATGCTATAGCACAGGGGAGCCTTGTACTTGGCTTCGCCAGTGGCCATGACTATGAATGCTTATATTCTCAAGTGAATTATTTCAAGTTTTCAATTTCATTGAGTATCATTTGATGTGTTTGTATGCTTGGTTTTAGTCTTGGTGATTAGCTACCATCTTGACTTTTACTTGGTAAATTTGATGCAAGTTGTGTAGATGCCATGTTTTCAACTTGAGTGATAGCTTCTTGCAAATAGATACCATGAATTACCTAGTAGTAGATGTCATACTCTAGGATTTGTGTAGTCTTTACATAAATTTTCACTTATCGTAATGAGTTTCATTATGTTAAACTATTTCAGATGCCATGGATGGTTGCATATTGGGATATACGTAATAGTCTAGATGCCATAGATATTACATGTGGTAGGGAAATTTGACTATCAATGAGATTGAGTACTTGTTAATAATTCATTGCAGGAAATAAGTAGGATTGGTTATGGTGAGTCGGATGCTGTAGCGTTTTACTCGATTGAATTACAACTTGTTTTCTTGGCTGCAATTTTTTGCATTGTGATCAAACTTTCTTGTTTTCATTTGATTTTACTGTTAGTTTCAATTCTCAAATCCAACTTTCATCAATCTTTGCTAATTTTACTTTGTTGCAATTGAATTTAAGATAGTTGATAAGAATTAAATCATTTTCTGAGGGACGATATTAAGTGCTTACTTTCTATCCTATCGAATGATTCGTACACTTGCGAGCATAAAATTTGGAACTAAGTTAGACTAATTTCGGTTAGTTAAAATTACGCAACAGTGAGGTAAGAAATTTTGCAGACTACCCTGAACCTCTAAAATTGTCAAATCTCTGCAAACATGGACAAAAAGTGAGGCAAATCCAATTTGAGATGATAAAGTGAGATTAAATAAATATCAGGGTGCCGAACCTTAAAACCGCTGCCTATTTAATTATAATTAACTCATTGTATGATATTGTCATGAACCCTCCAATATCATTTTATTGAAAGAAAAAAAAATGCACCTTGTAACTCAATTAGTTAAAAAGTAATCACTCCACCGTGGTGAGAAAATTGTGGCCTGCTTGTTTGAACCATCATTGTAACGACAAATTAATTCATGTAAAACATTCACATGGTAGGTCTTTACCATAATGGCATCGTCAAAGGAAGCGGATGCATTGCAGAAAACTAGGGGTGGGCAAGGGTTGGGTTGGGTTAGGTCAGTTTTGGGCCAAAATTGAAACCAAACCGACCTAGTTGGTTGAGCTAAAATTGCAAACCGAAACAAATCAAGCCGGGTCTAAAATCGATCATGTTAGTTAACCAACAATGATGGTTTGGTTTGTGCCAGATTTTGATTTGTGGATGACACTAGAGTGTGAGAGAGAGAGTGCTGTCATATGGAGAGATTCACAATGAGGGTGGAGGAAGGAAGAATGGAGGATGCTGTTGG
This sequence comes from Crataegus laevigata, assembly GCA_963580275.1. NCBI lineage: Eukaryota > Viridiplantae > Streptophyta > Magnoliopsida > Rosales > Rosaceae > Crataegus > Crataegus laevigata. The sequence continues at coordinate 2,767,914 of OY756944.1, forward strand.
GAGGTTATTGTGCTAAGTTTGAGAACTAAGTCTGAAAGTGAGAAAAATGAGAGGGGGAGAAGAGGGGTAAGCGAGAGAAAAAGAGAGATTTTATTTCGTTCAAAAGCAAAGTGATTTAATAAAAAACGAGGAGAAACCACTCCAACCCTCTAGAACCCACGGGTTCTTTTCTTTTGTCTATTAGATTCCTTCTTTTATTATCAAACAATTCATGAATTATAGGAACACACGGGTTGGTTCGATTAACAGATGACCAAGAATTATAAGAAATGCTCGTCAAATCAACTTTAGTCAGTGTTCAGTTTACCAAACGAAAAAAAAAAAAAACAAAAAACAAAACAAAACCAAACCAAACCGTTTGGTCGGTTTAGTCGGGTTTTTTTTTTTAATTGCCCAGCCCTAGAAGAAACTGCTTTGTCGGTTCACAAACTCAGCAAAGAAGCTTCCACGAAAGAAATAAAACTAGTATATCGAAGAAACACAATAAACTCAGCACACGTCGTTGATCAACAAAATTTCAATTCTATAGTAACCTAATTTTCTGCAATAGGGTTATAGATCAAACATTGCTCGAACACCAAGATTTATAGAGTTCATAAAACTCCGGATTAAATTTTATCCAGATCCACCAAACTCAACATTCACTACATCAGTTTGCTTCAACTCGTGCCATAAAAATATTAAATGACTAGTAATAGGTAAAAAAAAATAGTCAAAATCTTCTAAAATCGTGAAATATCGAATATGCCAAGCAAAATTCGAAAGATTTGTGTTAGCTATGGCCTAGACAAATGATAAAGGTCCCAGCTAAAACGGATCTTATAGGATGCCAAAAAAAGGGATCTTATAGAATGCCAAAAAAGAAAGAGCCTCGTCAACAAACTGTTTATGCAGCAGCGCCAGCACCCTTTCCCTTCTTCCTCTGGAGCTTCTTCATGTAAAACTCAAGTTCCTCACCCTCCAAGATGTACCTGACGAAAAGTATGCAAAACAAAATAAGATGATGCAAACAAAGGAATACAACTCAAGAGAATAGTAACAATGAAGAGAGGTGAAAAGATCCTTTTGACTGTAAAGCCACAATGTGAGTCTTGTGCCCATATGCTTACTTGTTGATTGCTTATTTTGTTGAGAGTATTCAAATTTATTCACAAGATGAAAACTTAACGGCTATAATTTTGTAGATGGATTTGGAGAGGCGGGCAGTGCCGCCAAATGCGTCCCTTGAAATAGCGCTCGAGTTGGTATCGTGGAAGACGGTTTCTGATGTTACCAAAGATAAGAAGGTCCTCAAAAAGACATTGAAGGAGGGGGAGGGATATGAGCGCCCGAATGATGGGGCCATAGTTCAAGGTAATGCGAGCGATGCATAAAATTTGGTAGGTAATTACATTCTTAATGTTCCCGGATCTTAAGTTCTGTATTTGTTTTGGTGTGACAGTGAAACTTGTTGGGAAGTTGCCTGATGGCACGATCTTCACGAAGAAGGGCCATGATGACGAGCCATTCGAGTTCAAGACGGATGAAGGTAATCATGTCTTTTCGACATCATTTCTGTGAAACTATTGAGTTAAAATTCCAAAACAGGAAAACTTGAGAGGTATTGATTGTTTGTGGAAGTTTTAATTTGGTTTGAATATATTTTTCATAGATTGAATGAAATGTACAAGAGGGTAAATATAAAAAGAGGGATAACGTTACAAGCAACTTTCCCTGGACAAACTCTACTAATCGGGTAAACCCTAAAGCTGTCACTCCTTAAATTAAGGGAGTGCAGCAAACAACTATCAACAAATCAACAAGTCACTAGCTGTCAATCTTCCTCAAATTAAGGGATTAGGATAATCCCATGTGAAGAGGAAAGCTAAAAAACTAGCAGCATGTCACCCCATATCTCAGCCCATATCCCATATCGTCCAATACTCCCCCTCAAGCTGGATCGAGCCAAGCTTGTCAAGGAGACACTGAAAAGGAGATGAAGGTAGTGCTTTTGTGAACACATCCGCCAGTTGGTCATGACTTCGAGTATAGATGGTTTGAATAACTTGGGATTGAACTTGTGCCCTAATGTAGTGACAGTTCACCTCAATGTGTTTGGTCCTTTCATGGAACACTGGGTTAGCAGTGATATGCATGGCTACTTGATTGTCACACATGAGTGACATTGGAGTTGAACTAGGGAATCCCAAGTCTGAAAGTAACCCTTTGAGCTAAATTAACTCACATGATGTCGATGCCATTACACGATATTCAGCCTCCACATTAGAACGTGCAATAACTTGCTGTTTTTTGCTTTTCCACGTGACGAGGTTTCCTCTAACAAATGTACAATAGCCAGTGGTAGACTTCCTATCAATTGCATTCCTAGCCCAATCGGTATATGCGTAGCCATTGATCTGAGTGAAGTGGTTGTTCTTCATAAGAATACCTCTACCAATAGAGCCTTTTAGGTAGCGTAGAATTCTTTTGACAATGAGAAGATGTTTCACAGATGGTGCATGCATGAATTGACTAACTAAACTCACAGCATAGGTGATATCAGGTCTGGTTATGGTAAGGTATATAAGCTTTCCAACTAACCTTTGGTAGTAACTCACATCGGTGAGAGGTTCTCCATCCATATCAAGCTTTAGCTTGCTATCAAGGGGAGTGATAGCAGGCTTGCAATCGAGTAAGTCAGCCTCTATGAGAAGATCCACAACATACTTGCGCTGATTTAAAAACAAACCTTTTTGAGATGCTGCCATTTTAATGCCAAGGAAATATTTTAGTCTCCCCAGGTCCTTAATGGCAAAGGTGTGATTGAGAGATTTCTTGAGAGCTTCAATTTTAACTTCATTTTCACCTGTGATGATGAGATCGTCCACATAAATGAGAACCACTAATATACCAGCTGATCTTTTACGAGTGAACAAGGATGAGTCCGTATTACTTCGAACAAAACCAGCAGCTTCCAACACTGAACTCAACTTGGCATACCATGCACGTGGAGATTGTTTCAACCCATAGATTGCTTTGTGCAATCGACACACCATACCATTTTTTCCGCGAGAAGAACCTGGTGGAAGTTGCATATATACTTCCTCTTGTAAATCCCCATGAAGGAATGCATTTTTTACATCCATTTGATACAATGGCCAGCCACAATTCACAGCCACTGAAAGAAGAACCCTAACAGAGTTCATTTTAGCTACTGGAGCAAAGGTCTCTTTGTAGTCTACTCTAAATGTTTGAGTGAAACCACATGCAACCAATCTAATCTTGTGCCGTTCAATTGATCCATCAGCCTTGAACTTTATCTTATAGATCGATTTACTCCTAACAGCCTTCTTCCCCAGTGGTAACTTCACAATGCTCCATGTTTGATTATTCTCCAAGGCATGGAGTTCATCCTTCATCCCATTTTTCCACTCAGAAATTAGTTGAGCCTCTTGAAAGGTTCGAGGTTCAATGTGATAGGAGATTTCATCCAGGAATGTGGCATGGTTAGGGTGGACACGACTATAATTCAGGACATCGGTGATAAGGTGTTTGGAAGCAAAGGTGACATAGTCTCGGTGATAAGGTGTTTTGAACACATTTTTTTGGAAATATGAGAATGAGAGAAAAGTGTGTATGAACACATTGTTTTAGAAAAGAGAGAACGTGACATGGTGAGAGGCAGGGGGGTTTCTTTTCTTGTCCACTAGCAATGAGCACACACTTTGTGTGTGAACAATTTCAATTTTTTTCATTTTTGATTAAGGAGTGTGATTAGTTTTTAAATTTTTTTAAAAGAGTATGGAACAATGATGATGGGACTGTTTCTCTTAATAAGAACATATTTTTCTTAATATTACATAATTATTGTTTTGTCCTCCTTATGTTGATATTCTGTATAAAAATAAGGGTAAAATAGGAAAATTTGGGGATATGATTGTCATTTTGAGAAAAAGTTGAGGGTAAAATAGGAAAATGGGGATATGAATGTCATTCAAAAGATACAAAATTACTGTTTGCCCTCATCATTCAATATGGTGGGTTTTAATTGTGAGGGCAAAATTGGAAAGAAAGTGGCAAAAACTTGACAAGGAAGGTTCTCTTAATAATAGTATAGATTAGATTCCTTCTTTTATTATTAAACAATTAACATTTTCATACACACAAATTTTTTTGAAAAATAGAGAGGAGGGAGAGAACGTGACGTGAGGGGGAGGGGGTTCTTTTCTTTTGTTTGCCTACGCTTTGTGTATGAACACATTTTTTTTAGAAAAATGAGAAGGGGGGAGAGGTGAGAGGTTTTTTTTTTATTTTTAAATTTAAAATATTAGAGATATTTTAACATTATTTGTACACAAGGCTTTACATTATTACTTTTTTTTTTTTTTTTTGTAATAGAAGATTAAATAGTCTTTTCATTTTCATTAATTAATAGAAATTCATGAATTATAGGAACACACGGTCAGTTCAATTAACAGATGACCAAGAATCATAAGAACTGCTCGTCAAACCAACTTTATTTGGTGTTCAATTTACCCAACGAAAACAACAAAAACCAAACCAAACCGTCCGGTCGGTTTAGTCGGTTTTTTTTTTTTTTTTTTTTTTTTTTTCAATTGCCCAGCCCTAGCATAAACTGCTTTGTCGGTAACAAGCTTCCACGAAAGAAATAAAACTAGCATGTCGAAGAAACACAATAAACTCAGTACACGTCGTTGATCAACAAAATTTCAATGCTATAGTAACTTAATTTTCTGCAAACATCGGTCGAACACCAAGATTTATAGAGTTCATAAAACTCCGGATTGAATTTTATCCAGATCCACCAAACTCAACATTCACTACATCAGTTTGCTTCAACTCGTGCCATAAAAATATTAAATGACTAGTAATAGGTCAAAAAAATAGTCAAAATCTTCTAAAATCTTGAAATACCGGATATACCAAGCAAAATTCGAAAGATTTGTGTTAGCTATGGCCTAGACAAATGATAAAGGTCCCAGCTAAAACGGATCTTATAGAAAGCCAAAAAAGAAAGAGCCTCGTTGACACACTGTTTATGCAGCAGCGCCAGCGCCCTTTCCCTTCTTCCTCTGGAGCTTCTTCATGTAAAACTCAAGTTCCTTACCCTCCAAGATGTACCTGACGAAAAGTATGCAAAACAAAATAAGATGATGCAAACAAAGGAATACAACTCAAGAGAATAGTAACACGAGTTATTAGACTCACCCATCACATCTGCCACATTGGCCTGGACGGGAAGATATGCAAGCCAGCAATCTCCCACCTCCAAACTGCTCTTCAATATGTGCATCTAGAGCGCGACCTTGCTGACGTTTCTCGAGTTTCCTGGCAACATGATTACTCTTCTTTGCTTCCTCTGTAGTTCCTTCTCCTTCCTGCTTGTACATATAAAGATGGAACTAGTTAGTTTGATAATGAAATGAAATGAAATTACAATCCACTAACAAATACAAAGAACTGCCAAGGAAGGGTGATAACATGAACACCCATAAGAAACCATTTATCCTTATTTCACAAACCATGCACATCGACACCTACGCCTATAAGTTACTAAAAAACATTGATGAGCCCTAACAATAAACACCTACATCGTTCCTGTTTTACTATCACCAAATAGGATAGTGAGATTTGACATCACTTCTCAATACTTCTCTCAACACTAATCCCACTACCCTCGGAATGCAATTCGAGAACTATATGCAGATACAAGTCATAGTGCAACCATTCGAAGTGAATACTAATTTTCAAGCCAAGTTGTTCTGCATTGACAATGATGATACTTGGGTAAGTAGAGGGTCAATAAATTATCCCGCCCAATGAAACAAATAAAAGGCATCTGAATTCACAAAAATCTTACCTCTGGAGTATCCTTCTTAGCAACAGCAGACTTCTTCTTTCTGCCAATTTCAACTCCATAATGTTGAAGGTACCATTGCTTAAATGGAGCTGCATCCACCTGAACAATGGCGCTTTTCACCAGAGTTTGTGTTCGAACAAGCTCATTATTTGAGGCATTGTATACAACATCCAGGAGACGAGTTTTACGAGTAACGGCTTCGCTGCCCCACGAGAAGTTCCCAGTATCCAACCTGAGAGCTCTCCACTTCACATTGCCTCCTCGCACACGGATTCTCCTTACAGTCTTGTTGCTGGAGAGCTTAGTATTTGCAGGCTGACGGCCGAGCTCATACCTTGTTAAGTCCAAAGAATGAAAAACAATTAGAAATTCAGAACCTAACAATAGTCTATCCATCAAGCAAAATCAACAATCTTATTCCTCAAAATTACTAGACAGCTAAATATCTGAGTATATAAGAAAGCAGAAACTCCCTCTAAATTCCCCATTCTAGGCAATGCCACATGCACAGTACCAATGGGATTTTAAAAAAAAGGAGTGAAAACTTCAGTTGCATTTGCTATCTGGAAGTTAAAAGATACAAATCGCAGTCTCTAAGACAAGCACTAACCATAGTTACCACAAAATAACCCGGTATTTAGCCTAGCAATCCAACAAAAGCAGGCACCAACAACAAAGAAATCGGAGAACATAACGAGAAACCCAGAAATAATTTACGATTATTAACAGATCTGTCGCCTAATTACAACATAACAAATCAATAAAAAAAAATATTACAAAGGGCAAATAATAGAAAATGAAGGAAAATTAACAAGCAATCAAAGAGTAAAGCAGAGAGAGAAATGGGGTTGAAGGTAGAAAGCAATTACTTTCTCTTCTTCCTCCATGCCTTCTTCTTGCCTCCAGTAGCACGGCGCTTGTGCATCGAATCACGTGAGATACCTGCATATTATCACAAAAACAAAACCATCAGCCATTGCAGGACATACATACAGAGGAAGTGAGAGGAAGAGAGAGAGGAGAGAGGAGAGAGGAGAGAGAGAGAGAGGGTCTGAATGGTACCCATGGTTCCGGAGTGACAGAGAGCTTCGGCGAGACCTCCTCCGCGCTTCGGCTAAAGTAAAACCCTGAAACCCTTCTTGTTTTAAAAGGGAGAGGGTGGCTGTCAAAACCCTAGGGTTATTTTACGACCCCGAATAATATTTTCGTCCTTTTACGGTGGGTTTTTTTTTTTTTTTGACCGTTTTCCTTCTTGTGTTTTTCTTGAAAAATTGCACAAATACACCCGACACCAAAACAACATCAACAAGTAACAATCAAGTATTATTCGTCCAGTTTGAGATTGTTGTAAATGAAAGCAGATGAACGTTTGATTATCTGTATTTTAAGGGTGTTGTGAGTAAGAAAAGTAGTGTTTGATTAATTTTAGTGTATAAGTAATATAATTATATACAATGACAAAACATAGTAATAGGAGTTGGGAAGACGACAATAGTGGATGGACAATAGAGGTAATGGTGATGGTGGTGGTAGTTGCAATGGTGGAGATATGGTGTGGTGTTAATAGTGGGATGTGGGGGTTGGGGTGTAGAGGTAACAATAGTGCTAGAGGTGATGGTAGCACCAGTGATGGCGGTTATGGTTGTAGTGGCAGTGGTGGCGGTTGTGGTTATGATGGATGTATGGTGGTCGCACTAGTAGCAAGTTGTGGTGGCAATGGTGGTGGTTGTGGTGGCATTGGTGGTGGTTACAGTTATGGTGGTGGTGGCAATGGCAGCAATGGTGGTGGTAATGGCAGCAATGATGGTGGCAACGATGATTGTATGGTGGTAGTGACGGTGGTTGTGGTTATGGTTATGGTGGTGGCAACAATGGTAGTTGTAATTGTGGATGCAAATTTCTTCCTCCTTGATCTTAGACAAAATTGCACCTACAAAACAAATCACACATAAGATCACACCTAAGGTCAAGGCCAAGAACCTCACGTGCCCACGATGAATGGAGGGCTTTGGCCGAAGAATCTCTGATGCCAAAGTTAGAATTTTGAGATAAAAGTGTTTGGAGAATTTTGTAGAATTTTGCCAGAGAATTGGAAGTGTGTTTTGAAGAGAATGATGGGGTTTATATAGGGGAGTGGCCAGCCTCTTTGGGAGAGGGAAGACCAGCCACTTGGCTCCTTTCGTGGGATAGGTTCATGATTTGTATTCAATTGGAAATAATTGAATAATTAACTAATTAATTAGCCAATTAATAGGATAATTGCCTAATTGATTAGCTAATCAATATAATAAAAAATGGAAGATTTGGGAGTTACCTTGTGGAGAAGATTTGATAAGGATGGATGAAATAGGTTTTGAATTGTTACCTATTTTGAGCACCTTTGACTTGGTTGAGGGATGATTGTCCACTGCTCGCGCGTAGGAATTCTGGTGTGCCTTAACGGTATTTTTGTACTTTTTAATCCAAAAATTCACGTGTCGCCTTGTGATTATTTTTGGCTCCACAAATGCCCTCACACCTGCTGGGCTGCTCGAAGGAAAGAGCAGCATATGTAGAGATCTTCTTACTCTAGGAAACTTAGGACTGCTTCCTATTTTGATGTAGATTCCTTCTTTAATATGAAATTAAATCTTTCTAGGAAAAGCAAATAAATTTCTCTCAAAGCCTATTTAAGTCCACCTTAAGTGGGTTGTTAAATCAACTTTGAAGAGTGATTTATTCTACCCTACAAGAGAGAGAAAGCTTAGAGGATATTAGTTCCCCCTCCTCTAGTAATCTTCTACATCTTGCACATGCAAAGGATTGTCTTTCATTGCTTGATTCATCTTCTGCGTGCCGCACCAATGTAAGAAAAATTTAATTTTCTTTGTCTTCTTCTTGGATAGTGTTGTCGCAGGGCAGCCGTCGGGGTGGTGCTGCACTTCGGCTGGCAGGGGCCAGAAGTTAGCTTGACATGAGCCAAATAGGTGATGTGTCAAGGGCCATTACTTGTGGTACTCGGCTTAATTAAAGACAAGGATTAGCTCAGCATGGGCCGAGGAAGCGACGTGGTATGAGCAACAGTTTGGGCTGCCACATCTGGGCTATCTGCCAAAAATAAGGAAACTACTTGAGTTTGATTTATCAGCTGTCGTAGATGGAGCAGTCAAGGATAGAGCTGCCAAGATCGAAGCTGCTGAAGATGAAATGTCGGATGAGCGAACTGTTGAGTGCAAAAGTGGCTACTGCCCTGACCATTTGCTTCCTAGTTGATCTTCAAGCATTCGATCTTTTGACCTATGTGGCATTCTCGCACTAGAAAGCTTACCCATATGAGGGTCGGGAAATTAGCTCACCCTCTCGTATTAGAGAGCAATTAGTTTATCATCTCGCACTAGAGAGTAGACTCATATGGGTGTCGAGAAATTAGTTTACCCTCTCGCACTAGAGTGCAATTAGTTTATCCTCTTGCACTGGAAAGCAGACCCAAATGGGTGTTGGGGAATTAGTTTACCCTCTTGCACTTGAGAGCAATTAGTTTATCCTCTCACACTGAAGAGCTTACCTATATAGGTGTCGGAGAATTGGTTTACCCTCTCACATTGAAGAGTAATTAGTTTATCCTCTTGCAATGGAGAGTTTACCCATATGGGTGTCGGGGAATTGGTTTACCCTCTCACACTAGAGAGCAATTAGTTTATCCTCTCGCACTGAAGAGCAGACCTAAATGGGTGTCGGGGAATTAGTTTACCTTCTCGCATTGGAGAGCAATTAGTTTATTCTCTCGCACTGGAAATCAATTGGTTTACCCTTTTGCACTGGAGGGCATGGAAGTCGTTGTTGTGAGTGCAGTTAAAGAAAGCTGGGCTGCTGGACAACTGAAATAATCTTCAACCTGCGAGGTCTTGTTTGGTGATTTGCTTAAGACTTCGAACTGCTTGTGGAACCCGCATAAGGGTGTAAGTGCAGTGAGATGCTCCCATAATTATTGCGCCATCATTAGGTGTTTCATCATATGCCCTTTTGAGGCTTGGTTGGCACAAGCCACAGGGCAAGATTGACACGGTTACAAGCCATGGTGCAAGATTGGCACAGTTATGAGCCATGGTGATAGATCAATGGCTATCGGGAGCCGTGAAACAGGTAGGCACGGCTGTGAAAGCAAGGTTTGGGCTAGGTTGTGCGCAGCAGGAAGAATTGGACCACTAGGTATGTGATGCTCGGCTACTGATACTGTCCTGCTTCAGTATTGAATCGTCTGGAGTGTTAAGAACAAGACCTGCCCCCGGTTCTTGGTAATTGTGCTGGTGTGTCTTTCTGGTACTCATCTACCCTCAGTGTGCCATTAGGCTAAGCTGCTCCGTTTTTTGGAACATAAGTAGTCTTTGTATCCGGTAATCAATATGGGATAGTTCTGTCTGCTCGATCTTGTCATTGAAAGATGACATGCTTATGTTGATCATGTTTCATCGGAGCGCCTTGTCAATAGCTTCGTTGTGCGGGAAATCGTGCAATTGCTCGGTCATGAGCCTTTCTACTTCTTCCTGAATTTGTCTTTGGTGAAGCAGTGAAACTTTTTGCTGCCCCCAGTCGCGACCTATTGGTTTAGGCCACTCTTCCTTATGCTCGACTCGTTTGTACCGTGGCTGCAGTGCATGTGGGATGTTTCTAACAAACGAGCAGGCTGTTTGCAGGCTGTCGGTTGAACTTGAGTCGGATTAAGTGACTGCTTCTCTCCAGCTGCCATGCTGCCTACTCTGATGTGAGGTGGAGAATGCTCATTGTGAGCTTAATTGTGAATGAACACTTTGCCTGGAAGATTGTCCATGTTGATAATCACAGTGTGGCCTTAACCGTGAACGTATGTTGGGCTTGATCGAGAATACACGCTCTTCCGCGTGCTAGGACGAGAGTATACGCTATCTTGAGGATCTAGGCGGGAGCATAAGTGATAGGTATTTTACCACCTGTGTAAAAGGGATAAAAACACTCAAAATACTTGCAAGAGAAACAAGGTTGTTGTAGTATAAACGGCTCAAGCAAGGTCGTTTCCTCAGGGATTAATTTGAATAAATTTATGTAAACCAAAACCCAACTAATTATTAAGAACAAAATATTAGAAAAATAGTGATTTAATGCCCTAATTTAAATCAAACGAATTTAATTAAAAAAAAAACTAAAATCTGCAATTTTTAAAGGAAGAGAAAAGAAAACAATTTTGTTTTAGAAATCAAGTGAGAAAGCACTAGGGTTCCGCCGTCACCTTAACAATCATATGTAGTTCTTCTATTTACTTATGAATTACACATGCCTATTTCGAAGGTTAGGTTTTCTTAAAGTATGCCTTACTTGGAACCTCCAACATAGAACGTATATCTAACATCCAACCCGTCTGTGGTGTCTAGATCGAATGTGAACATGCAAGACTCATTAAATTTTGTGAAATCCTTTTGAAAAACCATATAACCCTTAAAACGTGTCGTCCATCCTAAGAGGTTACACATATTAACCACAAGAAGCCTTAGTCAATTTTAGGGACAACCCTCCGCCAAAATTGTATCAAATTACTTTTCTAAATATCCTAATGGTCGCGAATCACTAAGACAACTAGATAGTTTAAACCAGTGATTAATAATTCAAACCTAACATGCATAAATTCATAAGCAAATTAAAAGAAACTACATATTCTTGCTAAGGATCATGGCCTCACCCTAGCAAAGAGAAAATTAGTTACGCATACTCATAATAAAAATTAAAAAGAATATCATTAATTAGAAAAAGATTGAAAACACATTGTAGGTAAAAAGTCTTGAACTCTCCAAAGCCTTGCTAAGTTCTCTAATGTTGTTCCCCCTTAACCTAATGGCTAAAAAACCTTATTTATACTACTCACAATTAAAACTCTCATAGGAAAAGGCTTTCTAAAAACTAGGAAACAAAATAATAAAAGGATAATTAAAAATTACATTCCTATCGTGACTAGGAAATCTGTCCATCAAAGGAGAACCCACGTTTCTGGACCTTCAGAGCTCCAAAATAGGCCCAAAACGAATCAAATTAAAGATCAGGACCTCCTCGTCAAGTTCCAAGAACAATCGAAGTCCAAAATCCATCATCTTCCAGCCCAAAAGTCGCTCACAAGCTCTGTAGTCCAATCTGCCAGCACTGCGCGCTGACCATAAATTAATTCGCCACGATCAGATGCTTCGGGATAAAATTATGAAATTTTGACACCACCTCCTGGACTGACGCACGAACCAGCTCCAATTGGAATTGCTCAAAAATTCCACCGTTTGATTACTTTATGCTCCAACCAAGTCCGCACGTCCTATATTAAAAACATATAACAAAGCATCAAAATCACACCAAAATAATAACCAAAATATACCAAGAATAGGGAATAATATATAATATGAAATTGACTCATTAATAAGCTGCTAGAACGTTCAGATCATGGCTGGTTAAGGGGTTGCTTGTCGGGACGCTGCTAGAGAGGTTCTTCGTCTGCCCTTGTCCTACTTCGGAACACCTCGTGAAGGGCACGTTGCATCTCGGTGCGCTGCAAAAGCTGATTCACCAAGGTCGTCTGTTGTACGAGGGTGTTCATCAACTCTATAACTTGTTGAGACAAGTGTTGTTCTCCATTTGGGTTGGAAGAGCTTGGAAGGAATGCGTCTCTTTGAGTAGTAGAGGTGTGGTAGACTCCGGGCGCGAGATTTGAGTTGGGAAATGTCAAATCCACGAAAAAATGTGGTGAAAATGCCCCAAGTTCAATCGTAGGTCCTGAAACTTGGAGCCGAAACGGTTGTGCTACTCTTGAGCTGCTTGGGGAACCACGAAAACAGGTTGGGCTGTGGGAGCAGGCTGGGCCACGTGAGCAGACTGGGCCGCGGGAATCGTCTGGGAACAGGTGTAGGCTGCTCAGCGCGTGAATGCATGTGAATGTGAGGCTTGGGCTTGACTTGGCAACGCGTTGGGCTTGAAGTGACATGGCTTGGGTCATGACTTTGGTGTTGTGGGCCTTGGATGACACGGCTTGGGCTTGGGCTTGGGCTTGGGCTCGTGCAAGCTTGGATAGCACGGCTTGGGCCGTGGTAGTGTCACATCCCGGCCCGGGTGGTGTTGGAAATGTGCCCTAAAACCAATCATATGATGATACTTTACGGACATTTCACATGTTAAACTAATCTAGTTTAATATCAAGGGCAAACATTATTGTTTGAGCGGTCTCATATAAATGTTATATGCTTAAACGATAAGTCCAAGGAATATGTGATTGGGAGAATGCGATCTAAAGAAGTTAGATTCATGAGATCATTCTTTCATAGACACATCCTAAACGTTCCTGATCATAGGATTGCCAATTGGGCATTGACAGTCCGTTAAGATCAGTACGTGCTGTGTCTTCTCTCAGGGAGAGTGACTAGTCTCGAGTCATTGGTGTGAGTGACACCAGGACAAGCATGTAGGTGCTCAATAGAGAATGAGTTCACTGAACACGATCAACGAAGAGTTCTCATATTCATGTCACATGAGAACTCATGGTTGGGATAATGCAAAGTAGTCCTTTGACCTGAGGCATCACAGCTGTCTTGTGGTTAGGTACTTGATCTTTGATTATGTCAAACGTCACTCTATCAGGGTGTCCACGGCATCGTCGGGGTTAAGCCACTTAACCATGGAGGCAAGTGAATGCGCAACAAGGGATCTCTAACCTTCAAACTGTTTGAGGGAGAATACTCTATGATATGATTTAAAATCTCTGGCCAGAGTATGAATGAGATGTAGGAAGGCGTTCCAAATCACATTCAAGGTAATCATATAAGTACACGTATCACATTGGATAGTAGACATGAATAAACTATCAAACCAAACAATGTGGTCAAGAGTATTGTATTAGAGAAAGACCGTATTGCATTTGTAATCCTAACTGAATAGGTTCTCCACCTCTTCTGATTAGCTTGGGTAACCATGATATGCTGCTAGGTGTCACTCATGGTTAGTGGAAGCCGTAAACGTGTATAAACACTAAAGGGAGAATTGAAAGTAAGTTTCAATTCACAATCGATTTGAAAGAGTTTGAATCGCCCACTGCCTCGCTAAAAGGAACCTAATGGATCGTACACCGTGTAAGGTAGAGATTGAAGATTCAACGGAGATGAGTAAGAATAATTAAATGGTTTAATTATTTATGGCAAGGATTAATTAATATGTTAATTAATCAAACGAATAAGTTCGTTAAAGACCTCGGGATAGTTTTGGACCTTAAGGCCCAATGGGCTTCGAACGTCAAGTCCATTGACTTAAGTTGTATGACAACTTAATGAATAATGATTCACAAAGGCCCAAATAGCCCAATAATACCCTAAGGCCGGCCATATTAGAGAGGGTAGTGAACTTGGACTTATTTACAAGTTTGCCACTCAAATGAATTAAGGTGTAAATATGACTTTATAGCCAAAATTCATTAAGGGTTAATTTTTGGAGGAAATTGGAGAGATCACAAGCTCTCATTTCTCTCTAAAGAGGTCGGCCACCTAGAGGGAAAATCTAGCAATTTAACTTCCTCTAGGTCACTCATTTCTTCTTCAATATGCTTTGGTGTGGAGACTTAGAGGTTCCGCCTTTAATTGTTAATTGCATGCTATTGATGTTGCTTAAATGAACATGTTTTCACAAAATAATCCTTCAGGTGGGACCACTTCCCGGGCCCGCTCCACTACCGTAGCACGATATTGTCCGCTTTGGGCCCCGACCACGCCTCACGGTTTTGTTTCTGGGAACTCACGAGCAACTTCCCAGTGGCTCACCCATCATGGGAGTGCTCTAGCCCCCTTCTCGCTTAACTTCGGAGTTCCTACGGAACCCGAAGCCAGTGAGCTCCCAAAAGGCCTCGTGCTAAGTAGGGATGAGAATATACATTTAAGGATCACTCCCCTGGGCGATATGGGATGTCACAATCCACCCCCTTAGGGTCCCGACGTCCTCGTCGGCACACACGCGGCCAGGGTTAAGCTCTGATACCAATTGTCACATCCCGGCCCGGGCGGGACCACTTCCCGGGCCCGCTCCACTACCGTAGCACGGTATTGTCCGCTTTGGGCCCCGACCACGCCCTCACGGTTTTGTTTCTGGGAATTCACGAGCAACTTCCCAGTAGGTCACCCATCCTGGGATTGCTCTAGCCCCCTTCTCGCTTAACTTCGAAGTTCCTAAGGAACTCGAAGCCAGTGAGCTCCCAACAGGCCTCGTGCTAGGTAAGGATGGGAATATACATTTAAGGATCACTCCCCTGGGCGATGTGGGATGTCACAGTAGTGTTGCCATGGACTTCGCCGCAGGTAATGGCCATGGTGGCCATCACGGTGGTTGCCATAATGGAGCCCCGTAGTGATGGTGCCACTCCACTTATGATCACATTTAGCCTCGTGGATTGCCGCAGTCCCATTTTGTTGAATATTGGAATTTTCACTTGTGGAGTTTTCTAAATTTTTAGCCATTATATTTCTCTTTTACGTTTTATCAAAGAATCTTTGCAAATAAAAAATTCTAATTACAAGAACGTACGAAAAATATACAAATGGACAAGTAAATAAAAAAACCTTTTTATGTGAGAGTCTTCTACGAGTGTGTGGCTCTTCTCTCAATGAAAGCACCAATTTGTGGATGCAAATTTCTTCCTCCTTGATCTTAGACAAAATTGTACCTATAAAAAAAATCACACCTAAGGTCAAGGCCAAGAGTCTCACATGCCCACGGTGAATATGGGGTTTTGGCCAAAGAACCTATGATGCCAAAGTTAGAATTTTGAGAGAAAAGTGTTTGGAGAATTTTGCAAGAAAATTGAAAGTGTGTTTTGAAGAGAATGATGGGGTTTATATAGGGGAGTGGTCAGCCTCTTTGAGGGAGGGCAGACCGGCCACTTGGCTCCTTTTGTGGGCTAGGTTCATGATTTGTATTCAATTGGGAATAATTGAATAATGAACCAATTAATAGGATAATTGCCTAATTGATTAGCTAATCAATATAATTAAAAGGGAAGATTTGGGAGTTACATTGTGGAGAAGATTTGATGAGGATGGATGAAATAGGTTTTGAATTGTTACCTATTTTGGGCACCTTTGACTTGGTTGAGGGATGATTGACTGCTGCTCGCGCGTAGGATTCGCGGTATGCCTCAAAGGTATTTTTGTTCTTTTTAATTCAAAAATCTACGTGTCGCCTCGTGATTATTTTTTGCTCCACAGTAATCTCTTTGATGGTGTAAGGTTAGTGTTTGTAATGGTATGTCGTAGCGGTTACTTTATTCTATCAATGTGTGTGGGAGGCAAAATAATGTCATTTAAAAAAAATAATGAAGGTGTAACAACAATTAAAAATATTTATTAAAGGCTCAAGTCCCTTTTTTTTCTTTTTTTTTTATCAAATCAACTTTTTAAAGTAAAAGCAACTCACAAGTTACTTTTAAAAGCTGCTGTCTGGAAGCCATTAATTTTTAAATAAGTAGAATCTTTTACTTTTATCACACACTTTTTTACTGCTTAACTTTAAAATGAAGCAGTTTATAGTTAAACAAAATACCAGTAAGGTCGTTTGTATGAAATTTTAGAATGTCTTTTTGTGAATTTTAAATAATATTTTCTGAGTAGAGATTTGCATTTTTATAATTTGAAAATGTGTGCGATGGTTTAATTTGAGAATGATTTTAAGAGGGAAAAAAAACATTAAAACGTTTTGATAGGACAATACTAATTCATGTTTGGTTATAATATAAATTTTAAGACGTGAGGATAAATACATGAGAACGGTGAAGCATAAGTTGAATATTTGCGCAATGAACAAGACTACAAAATAATAGGAATTTTAATAAACCAACGAAAATGTCAAAACGGCTACAAACCCTAAGAGATTACATTGTGAATAACTTGTTTTTCAAACTAAATTACAAGTAATATTTATAGAAAATTAAACCTAAGAAACCCTAACTCAGATGGGCTATGCCCAAGTCCTAAACTAACAGGCAAAACCCAAGTACTAAAATAAACCTAAATACAAATTTTTTTCTAAGACCCCTCATCAAACTCATGGCGGTACATGACATAAGTTTACCAACAGACAATGTGGATGCAAGCTTGTTATGCTAATTTTCGATGCCAATTCCAATACGAAATTTCATCGGTGTAAGTGCAAAATTTCAAATTCCAATACTAGTGCCAATGCCAATACCAATGCCAATGTCAATGTCAATACCAATGCCAGCTCCAATGGCAATGCAAATTGCAACTTTCGAACAAACAAATAAAAAATCCAACCAATGCCAATACCAATGCCAATGTCAATGTCAATACCAATGCCAGCTCCAATGGCAATGCAAATTGCAACTTCCGAACAAACAAATAAAAAATCCAACCCCAATTTTCCCGATCCAACCTCAAACTTCACAACCTGAAAAAGACGCATTGAAACCCACAAAAAATAAAGATGCAGAAAACAACATAGAGAGAAAAGAAACAAAACGACCTAATTGATCCGATTTACCCATTCAGACGGGGAGGTAGAATGGGACAGATTGCCATGTGGTGGTGGCGACAAGAACAGTTTTGATTATGGATGAGTGGAAGACGACGAACAAAACTGATACCCAGTAAACTGACAAACAAAAATGATACAAACAAATTGACACCAATAAAAAACAGATTAAATCCTGAAGGATCAAACCTGCTCTGATACCAAGTTGAATATTAGAGTGTGAAATGAACAAGGCTACAAAATAATAGGAATTTTATTAAACAAACAAAAATGCCAAAATGGCTACAAAACCCTAAAAGACTACATTGTGAATAACTTGTTTTTCAAACTAAATTACAAGTAATATTTATAGAGAACTAAACCTAAGAAACCCTAACTTGGATGGGTTAGGCCCAAGTCCTAAACTAACAAACAAAACCTAAATACTAATATTTTCCAACAGCATAAACTTTCTTGATACGGTAGATGCTTTTAATCTAAAAAAATCAGATATATCTATGAGAAGGGGTGAAGTATAAACTTCACCTCACATCGGAGACTCTTAAGTAGAGACTAATTGATAGATATCGTAGATATATCTGTTGAACATAAAAAAATTCTTATATTTCGTCAAAACCAATTTCTGACAATCCCTAAATTTCATTTTAAATTTTCATCATTCCCATTGAAAGTAGCCAATAAAAATATCCATATTCAATATATATGTAGATTTTTCTACAAATTTACATATCGATATTTTCACCGATACCAATATTTTAAACTTACAAAAGTGATTGGTGGGTTCTCCTCGCTTTTGCCTTTTGCATTTTTAGTCAAGTAGTTGAATTTAGGAAGGTCAATCCATGGTCTTCGGACAAAACTTGGGTTAGAAGAATCTATTGTAAGAAATGATCTACCTTTCGTAAATTTTCTACAGCAAATAATTTAAGGATGCATGCACACTTTCTTTCTAAGACCACCTCCAATAGTGGGCTAAAAGCCAAATTCGCCCCCCTTCCAAAAAAAATTCCCCCAAACTCACTCCAACCAAGGAAAAAATGTGGGCTAAATGCTAAATGGGAAATGAAGGACAGATTCCCCCCAAAATGTAGCCCAATATTGGAATGGGCTCCAGCGAAGAGAGTGGTAGAAGGTGTTTGGGCTCCATACCCAGCCCAGATACTCGCTCAACGCGCCTGACTGGCACCCATTCCGACCGGCGGGGACCCACCCATGTGGGCCTGTCGGCCTCGTTCCCCAGAGCTCCAACGGCTCTAATCATCAGGTTGTTGAATTCAAAATTTTTTATTTATATTTATATATTATTGAATCCAATGGCTGAGATCGAATATAATCAAATCTAACAATAAAAAAAAAAGATTTAACGGCTAAAATAATTTTAAAAAATTATTTAACTTAAAATTCACCAAAAAACTCTAAACCTATGCTGAAAGCTTGCTTTATGTCTAATTTAGTAATTTTTCAATATTTATCGGAATTAAAAAAAATTTAGATTAAAATGTTCATAAAATTAATTTACGATAGTCTACATATTTATTTAAAAAAAATTAATTTAAAAAAAAAATAGCCTAAGTTCATTCTTTAATAATTCCAAGCTAAAATTTAGACCACAACCATAAACTAAATTTTCCGGACTAAAAAATTTGGTTTTTAGCCCAAACATTGGAGATGATCTAAAGGACCAACTTTCAGATTTTTTTTTTTTTAAAAAATTAGGTTTTAAATTAATAAGAAGAACCCAAGTCAAACGAACCTAACCAATAAAATCAAACCGAAGTCAAACCAAAATCAAGCCAAACAGTAATTTTAATTTGATTTTTTTGGAATTAAATCCCCTCCGAAACAAAGTTTCAAGATCCTGTTGAGCAAACAACACAATCTGTTAAACTTTAAACTTTAGATCTAACAATTAAAATTATTATAATTTTTAGAAAAATTCTCTATTTGTAGCTATTGAATTAAAATTCAACGACCTATTGAATTAAAATTCAACGACCGTATCCGAGACTTTACCTAGGAGGAAATCCAATGCCTTTTTATTTATACGTTTCGTTTCTTACACGTTTAAGTTTAGATAAAAACTTGCCAAGAAAGGGATTCACAGTTACGTTGCGTTTCGAAAAACACGTAAACTTGCAAAGAAAGCGGTTCACGGATTCACAGCAGACCCCATTTATTGATACAACTGCATGAACACATTCCATATTTTACACAACCCAGATCCCCAACACAAATTACAATACAAAACCCAGAAACAAAAAGGAAAAATCAGATGGTTCGAGATTAGTAATTTGGTCCAAACTAACACAGATTCGAGATCAAACATTTTGAATCCAAATTCGAATCAATCATTTGGGACCGTGAGGGGCAAAGTTGAGCAATTGCTTGGAACGAAGCCACGGCTTCACCACCACCTCCGAATCGTACAACATGTGGACCCCATTCCTCACCGCCGACACCTTAAGGTAGTACTTGATCCCGGAAACCACCTGGCTCTGCGCCTCCACCACCTCCAAGAACTGAAGCTCTCCGCCGCCGTCCATCTTCTGGGTACCCCTCTGCCTGTTATACTCCTCTACCGAAAACCTCCCCAACTCTTGAACCTCCTTGTTCGTCTTCACGTTCTCGATCTCCTTCCTTCCCCCGACCATGCCGCCGTACCCATTCGACGCGACGAACAGGAGGCAGATCAGAAGGGCAAAAATCGGAACTTTCATCATGATTCTGTATTGTTTGTTGGAAATCAGGAAATTGATTCGACTTTGTTAGTGGGTTTTTCTGGTTTTTCGAAATTTGCTGCGGATGAGGATTGAAATTGATGGTTTCTGGCTGAATTTGGTGGGTCTTGTAGTTATAGGACTTATCTACGTTTGGACACGCAAACTAGAAGGTGGGGATTGTATTGTAACACAAACGGCGTGCCGCGTCTTAGTTTGCTGGGAAAACGACACGTCGCAAACCACCTACGTGTACTCACACCGCTGGCACTGATCCGACGAGGGATTAGAGGTTTTGATTAGGGCTGGAAAAAAATCCCAAAAATTCCAAACCAAACCAAAAAATTCCCGAAACCAAACCAAAAAAATCCCAAACCGAAATTCCCGAAAATTTCGATATCCAATACCGAACCGATCCCGAAAATTTGGTACGGGAATCGGTCTCAAGTTTTTGGGATTTCGGTATTCCCAAACCAAACCGAAAAAAAAAATTATATATATATAGGAGCACATTTTTAAGGGGAACATCATCTACCTACAATAGTGAAAATTGAAATACTGAAGGAGCATTGGAAATCGATGATGGGACATATACAGGAAGGAGCCCTAAGATAGATAGTGGAACATATGCAGAATTTTTAAATCACATGAGATTGATAAATGGATACATAGATGCAGAATAAACACGGGAGATTGATAGACGGATACATTGATAGATTATAAGTTACAATTTGCTTGAGAAAACTTTATATCTATCTATAATATTTATATTATATATGTACAAAAGTTTACTCAAGTATATATTGACGTTTTAGACGTAATTTTGGGGACTGACATGATTATAGATAGATATATTAGTTTACTCAAGCACATATTAGCGTTTCAGATTGGCATATTGCTTTTGAATAGGTAGAAACAAATAGGCAAATACTAACTGGGGCTTGCCATTTGATTGGCAGATTTGTGTGCACAGATTAGTAGAAACAAAATAGTAGATTGGGCTTGCCTATATGTCAAATTTTAAATATAAATGGTTGAATTATAGCCCAAAAGCATAATATGTCAAATTTTAGTCCAAAAGCTCAAAATAATTTCGGGATTCCCAATTTGTCCCGAAATCCCGAAACTATTTTGGGATTCCCGAAAATTTGGTTTGGGATCGGTATTGAAATTGGGATTCCCGAAAATTTCGGTTTGGGAATCGGGACAAGTGGTTCGGTATGGGATATTTCGGGATTCCCGAAAATTGGGAATCCCGAAAATTTGGTTTGGGATCGGTATTGAAATTGGGATTCCCGAAAATTTCGGTTTGGGAATCGGGACAAGAGTTTTGGTATGGGATCCCATACCGAACCACCCCTAGTTTTGATGGGGGTTCATTTTTCTCCCTTCAATTTCTGCTTTTTGGAGAAGCCAAAATTCATGTCGTTTACGACTGGTTCGGTACAGTCTTGTTAGAATAAGTAACTGTGAAATAAAGCAGTAAAATGTTTGGTAAACTTTTTTTTAAAAATACTTTTGAAAAAAACAGTATTACAGTGTTTGGTAAACTTTTATGTAAAACCGATGTGAAAAAAAATCGATTTTTCAAAGCTGAGTTTTGCAGTTTCTTGTTTTTAATTTTTTTTTTCACCCAAAACTGTGAAAAAAAGCTAAAGCTAAATGTTTACCAAACACAAAAAAGCTGCCAACTTTTTTATACTAGTTTTTTTCAGAATCACTTAATACCAAACCAGGACTTAGTTTTTTGTTTTGTAGCTGCTTTACCGGATGATCATCTTGGCCTAATTGAATTTCTGAAATTTTGCTGAGAATTACATTAAAAAAATGTAGAATTATGCTAAAGTCAGTCATCTTGTGCGAGCGATTTTAATCTTAAGGGTGTCGGTCGCACAAATTCAATGAGCAAAAATCTCACACGGTGAACAGACAATTTTTTGTTTTATGCGTGTCAACCTTGTGAAGCAGCCATGCTAATCTCTACTGAATCATTCAATTTTATCGAATGTCCTTCATAGAGGATAGACACTTACTCTTTCACATTTGAATTATTTTACGATTTTTTTTTGTAATTGCGAGAGAGAAACTCGAACTTGAACATAGAGTGAGCAAACAAACTATTTTATGAGTCATTAATTCTATATATATATATTGAAGTGGAAATTTCTATATGAAGATAATAACTTCAAACAATTGGTTATTACATGTGGAAGTCACAACATCTGCCTATTATTATTAGAGAAGAACCTACTCAAGATGAATTCAGGGTGGTCGTGATGTCATGATCTGATAATATTGGATGCATAAATTTACACATAGAAGCATAATATATATTGTAAAATCGAATCACATGAAGATAAACTCGTTTTTTTATTTAAATTAATTATAAATTTTATTAAATTAGATGCTAAACTCGCCTCTGATTAGATTTAAACGCACACTGCTATAAAAAAATTAACATCCTTACGTGATAAAGGACGATTTGCATAAACTCGTTTCATATAATTCAATTCTCTGTCCTAGTGTTGTGATGCTTATCGCCTCGGGTCTCTGCAGTTGACGGAGCATGGAGCATGGAGAATGGGGGAAGAGTACAGTGGCAGAGGCTGGTTTTGGTTTTATGTGAATGACACAGAGAGTATGAGAGAGCGACACGTGTGGATCTAGTTGGGAGAGTGCAGCCACGTTGGCGATTGCATGTTTGCAACTTGCTAAGCTGCTGTGGACTGGAGAGGTGGAAAGAGTTCTTTATCAAGGAGAACCCAAAAACACAAATGACAACATTCACATGGTATATATGTACATGTACTAAATAAGTTTGAAGCAGTGACAGGAATCGGGGTTTGAACTTTGGAGGTATTAGTGTTAAATATAATTTTTTAGATATAAACAGAATACGAAGCAAACTGATGAATAATATAGAGGAATTTGTTATACATATACATGTTAACAAATATCGACATATACTAAAGCAAACTGATGAATAATATAGAGGAATTTGTTAAGTGATATCGGCGCAATATGTTGAGATATACCTAGCATGCATTACGTTAAATATTTAGTAAGCACAAAAGAGATCGTACCAAACAATTGAAAGGTCATCGGATGATCTTCACATGTATGTAGTCCAAACTCGGGTGATCTTGGGACCACTTTGATCTCTATTTCTATCCGCCCCTAATTTGGAGTAAACCAAAAAAAAAATGAAAACAGAAACTACTTTCTTGAGTTTTTATTTTTTAATTTTAAAGCATTTTTTATTTTTGTCAAAAGGTAAATTTTAAATTAGGATGTTACATTAGTCATCGACAGAGTTCGAATGCACTGATGCAGTACATGAATGATAAATTAATACAACCACATAAAGTTATGATAGCTAGGGTGACTTTTCATTTTTCAAAGAATATGATTAAGGCTCTCTTAATTAGGTTGCATTGTAACTACAAGATGTTTTCTTTAGTCTTAATTATCTCTTGTATCAATGAGTATTTATCTCCCTATTTAAAGGGCTCCTAATGTATCTTTAAAGTAGTCAATTAGTAAATTAAAAGTAATCTGACAAGAGAGTTTTTTTCGTCCTTAAAATCAAGTGTGAGGTTTGGTCGTGTCGAGCGAATCCGCGATTAGCGATGTCGAGTGATTTCGATGCTCCTATTCGAGTGATTCCCAAATTATCTCCCTCAGTTTCCTTGGTTCTGTCCTACGTTACGCACTCATGCAAGAACTCAACTCCTTTTTACTACTGTGATAAAAGACTAGACCTGGTAGTTTCTTACACGAGACGTAAACGACACAAAAATAACGGGTTTCGAGTCAACACGATAACTAATCGAGTCGTTATCGGGTCACACGATAAGAACCCGTTAATAACGGGTCCTTAACAGGTTTACACGAGAGTGACACGCGGGTAACCTGTTTCGACACGAAAAGAAAAAAGTTATTTTGATGATTTAATTTTTTTAATTACTAAAAAAAACTTACTATAAAATACAATAAATATAGTGGATATATATATATATATTGTTCATTAATTATTATTGTATTATTATTCTAAATAAATTTTAAAAATTTAAGTTTTATTTATTTATTTTATAAAATATTATGAGCAAAGAGTGAGATTAAAAAATTATAAAACACATTAAAAATAAAAATATCAAGTAATTTAAAAATACCAAATACATTTAAATATTTAAAATAATTAGTTGATATCCACATCCACTAGTGTAAATATTTTAAATTGAAGATCAAATTCATTCATTGTATTCATATAGGGTCAAGGAGTGTATCTGTAAAAAATCATTATAATCGGAGTTAAAATAACCGTTAAATCGTGATTTTTTGTTTATAACCGTCGAAAAGCTTTGTCCCGTTACTTGATCTCTGAATGTTTGTTTTTTGTGATTTTTTGCTGATGTGATCTCGAAACATATACAAACAAGTTTGACGGTTGTGATCGTTGAAATTAGTTTCGAATAATTCATATCCCATCAAAACGATAGATTGACTAACACTTAAGAGTTTATTTATATTTTCATTAAGTATAACATAAGATTTTGTGGTATCCACTTGTGTATATATTTTAAATTGAAGATCAAATTCATTCATTGTATTCATATAGGGTCAAGGAGTGTATCTGTAAAAAATCATCAAAATTGGAGTTAAAATAACCATTAAATCGTGATTTTATGTTTATAACCGTCGAAAAGCTTTGTCCTGTTACTTGATCTCTGAATGTTTGTTTTTTGTGATTTTTTGCTGATGGGATCTCAAAACATATACAAACAAGTTTGACGGTTGTGATCGTTGAAATTAGTTTCAGAGAATTCGTATCCCATCAAAACGATAGATTGACTAACACTTAAGAGTTTATTTATACTTTCATTAAGTATAACATAAGATTTTGTAGTATCCACTTGTGAAAATATTTTAAATTGAAGATTGAATTCATTCATTGTATTCATATAGAGTCAAGGAGTGTATCTGTAAAAAATCATCAAAATCGGAGTTAAAATAACCGTTAAATCGTGATTTTTTGTTTATAACTGTCGAAAAGTTTTGTCCCGTTACTTGATCTCTGAATGTTTGTTTTTTGTGATTTTTTGCTGATGTGATCTCAAAATATATACAAACAAGTTTGACGGTTGTGATCGTTGAAATTAGTTTCGGAGAATTCGTATCCCATCAAAACGATAGATTGACTAACACTTAAGAGTTTATTTATACTTTCATTAAGTATAACATAAGATTTTGTGGTATCCACTTGTGAAAATATTTTAAATTGAAGATCGAATTCATTCATTTTATTCATATAGGGTCAAAGAGTGTAGCTGTAAAAAATCATCAAAATCGGAGTTAAAATAACCATTAAATTGTGATTTTTCGTTTATAATCGTGGAAAAGTTTTGTCCCGTTACTTGATATCTGAATGTTTGTTTTTAAATTGAAGATGAATTCATTCATTGTATTCATATAGGGTCAAGGAGTGTAGCTGTAAAAAATCATCAAAATCGGAGTTAAAATAATCGTTAAATTGTGATTCATATAGACTTTGAGCTATATTTTGACTAATGGTAAAACTCTCATCGTAATATAAACGATCTAAACCATTCATCTTCTTGCATCCTCTAAGAGATCATGTTTTCAAAAAAGAAAATCCAAAAAAAAAAAAAAAATTGGTGAGAAGAATAAAACGTCAATGTAAACGACAATCAACGGTTAAATTTAAATCTATAGTTTATGGATAATGGAAAACCTCAGTGAAAACATCGTCAATAAGTTCCAATACCATTTCCCTCCGTGATTGATGAAACTTGAAGAGTTTTATTGTAAAAAATGTACAAAGGTTCCTCAATCTTGAAACATAACTCTCTTCATTTTGCATATCTTTGAACATTTGTATTTTGTAGTATGCACTAATGTTTTTTCATTAGACTCTTATTTTGGAATATGTAAACTTGAAAGAAAAATGTTTTATTTATTTATTTATTAATGTTTTGAATTAGTATTTATGTGACAATATGGTATGTATATACTAATTTAGTATTATTTTTTACATTTTTAGGGTCAAATTATGTTTTTCATTTTCATTATTTATTGATTTAAAAAATATTTTTCTTAACGGGTAACGGGTCGGGTCATATTACCTGATAATATTAACGGGTCGATTTCGGGTTGGGTCATATTACCCGTTTATTTTAACAGGTGTTACATGACACGACCCGTTAAGCTATCGGGTATGACACGAACACGAGAAACACGACACGAATGTCAAGTCTATAAAAGACCACTTACGTTATTTCTTAAAGAAACTAAAATGGTAGGGTAAATTACACCATAGCCCCTCAGGTTTGAGGTCTATTACAACCTCATACAACATCTTTAAAACATTTCACTTTCATACCTTAAGTACTATTTTATTTCAATTTCATACAGCCGTTACATTTTCCATCCATTGAACCGTTAAGTACTGACGTGGTCGCCACATATATGTCACGTGGCTGCCAAATGTCTGCCACGTGGCAAATAAAAATAATTTTTTATTTAAAAAACCTAAATTTTCTCAACCAAAAAAAAAATTGGGTAAATTACACCATACTCCCTCAGGTTTGAGGTCTATTACAACTTCATACAACATCTTTAAAATATTTCACTTTCATACATCCAGTACCATTTTATTTCAAAATAACATCTCTGTTAGATTTTCCATCCATTGGTCTATTAAATGTTGACGTGGCTGCCACATTTGTGCTGATGTGACTGCCACGTGACAATTTTTTTTAATATTTTTAAAAACCTGAATCTTCTAAAAAAAATATTAAAAAAAAAAAAACCTGAAATCGTCTTCCCCGACTCACCCCTTCTTCTATCCATCATCACCCCCCAAAATCCCACCCGAGCCACCCCTTTCTCCCATCCCCCATCACCCACCCCCAAAAATTCCACCTGAGATTAGATGGATCTACTACAAAATGGTACTGGATGTATGAAAGTGAAATATTTTAAAGATGTTGTATGGAGTTGTAATAGACCTCAAACTTGAGGGGGTATGGTGTAATTTACCCAATTTTTTTTTTGGTTGAGAAAATTTGGGATTTTTAAATTAAAAAAAATAAAAAATTATTTTATTTGCCACGTGGCAAACATTTGGCAGCCACGTGGCATATATGTGGCGGCCACGTCAGCACTTAACGGTTCAATGGATGGAAAATGTAACGGCTGTATGAAATTGAAATAAAATAGTACTTGAGGTATGAAAGTGAAATGTTTTAAAGATGTTGTATGGGGTTGTAATAGACCTCAAACCTGAGGGGCTATGGTGTAATTTACCCAAAATGGTAATAGCAAAACTCACAACCCAGTTCAACCTACCTCCATCTGCGAACCCGCCTCTTTTCTTTGGTCGGCACAGGTGTCCCCAGCGCCCCCAATTCTCCATTATTCCTCCCCCGTCTCCCATCTCCCCATCTCTCATGATTGCTTATAATTGATTCAATTTCACATCAATACTCCGTTAGCTGCAAACACTGGTGAAGGAAGGTGGCTTTAATTATTGGGTTCTTCTCCAGAATATAGTTCAAATTTTATTGCCAAAAATGAAAAAATTCAGAACTTTTAATACCGAGAAATGTTAGTAATCTTCTAATTTGAACATTTCGTTCTACATTTTTGGTTCCCTTTGTCTCCTTATAGCATTGCACAGTGACTTTATCGATCCACTGCATTCCGAAAAATCGGATGGATAATATCTCTATTTACCATGTATAAAAACATAGACGCAAGTTGCAAAGGAATCTTATTTTCTTGTTCGTTTGATAACTGCAAGAGATCTTGGACGTCCACGTAAGGTAAGTAAATCAAGGGTCGATATGCGCATCGGTTGCCCAAAGTCTCCATCACAACGCTCCAGATCCAACACAAATTCAAATTGCTTTTTTTTTTTTTTTTTTTTTGACTTCAATAAAAAAAGACCCTACCCTCACGTGCTTTTTCAATTTCCCTCAAATCTCCCCAAAATTCAAATTTCCCTTTCTCTCTCCTCTCCAACGGCTACCCCTCGTTTCTCTCTCTTCCCTGTCTCTCTTCCCCCTTCTCTCTCGCTCTTCTGTCCATCCAAACCCTACTCTCTCAGTCCCACCCTCTCTCTCCCTCTCTCTCTCTCTCTGAAACCCTCGCTTTCTCTCTCTCTCTCTCTACATTTCTCGATGAAGCACTTCATGCAGCCGAGAAACACGATATTGAGGGAGACGACAGAGCCTCCCTCGTCGCCAAACCCTAGCTCCGTCAAGCCCAGGCCACCTCGGAGGCCCAAGGCCTCCAAGGAGAACACTCCGCCGTCCGATCTGAGCTCCATGATCTCCGATTCAAAGCCTTCGCCGGCCGCGAAGTTGAAGAGCCCATTGCCGCCTCGGCCACCGTCGTCGAACCCTCTCAAGCGGAAGCTCGGCGTTGACTCTCAGACTGAAAACTCCGCCACTGGAACCTCCGATTCTGGTGTCCAGGTACTCTCTTATTTATTTCTTTAAATTTTAAATTGATAAATTGCGAAAATCTGTTTGGTTTCCTAGAAATCTTGTGGGATTTGTTGAAATATCTTTCACCCTTTGAGTTGATATCGTTTGGATTTCTCCATTTTCGTATCGCCTACACTTCGATTGCTGTCTGTGGCACATTGTTCTTGAATCACTTCTGCTTGGGCTCTGTAAAATCTTGCAATTTTTGTTGAAATCTATCTTAATTTGACTTGATATCATCCTTCCCTCGTATTTTAAAGTGTTTACTCCTCAACTACTACCTTTGTCTGTAGGTTTTGAAATTATTTTTTGGCTGCTGTAAATATAAAAGGTTAAATAAACAATCAGGCATTAAGACTCCGAAGAATGAAAGATAATTGCGTTTTCACCTCAACTAGGGAGCGGTTCTTATATACTGACATTAAATTCTTATTGTTAAGCTTCACCACTTTTTCGACATTTGTTGTTCTTTTTCCTGTATATTTAAATTCATAAAATTGACGAAATCTGTTTTGTTGAAATTTATTTTGAGTGGATATCATTCTTTCTCTAATTTCAGTATCGTTACAGTTTGATTGCTGACTGCAGTTCATGATTATTGACCCACTTTTGTTTTCTTTGGCTGCCGAGAAAAATTAAAATATAATGAGTTAAGAATGAGAGTGAATTAAAGAAAATGTCAGTTTTCCACTAAGGAGTGCTTCTTGTATGCTAACCTTAGTCTCTAATTATTCTTTGGTTCACCATATGGCTGTTATTTTGCTTATTCTATTTTAAAAAGGGCTCACTGCAAGAAAACAAAACGAAAAAGGAAAAGATATCTGCTAAAGGATTCAAAATAATCTTCTTTATTACTCTTCTTTTCTTAATATGTATAGGTAGTAGTGAGAATGCGACCACCACGAAAGGACAAGGATGAAGGAGAGATGATGGTGCAGAAATTATCTAGTGACTCTTTGTCGATAAATGGACAGACCTTCACGTTTGACTCAGTTTGCGACACAGACGCATCACAGGCATGAACTCTTACAAAATGGTACTCTTCAATAACTGATTTAGAGTAAATTCTTACCTTTTGTTGTGCTTGTCATTGCAGCTAGATATTTTCCAGCTTGTAGGAGCACCTCTAGTTGAGAATTGTATGGCAGGTTTTAACAGTTCTGTATTTGCATACGGACAGGTCTGTTTCCATTCGGTCTTTTGCTTCATTTTGTGTCTGTGCTATGTTAGGATGCTGATGCTATTTCTGTTCCTATATGTTTGGTTATTGAATTTATCAGACAGGAAGCGGAAAGACATATACCATGTGGGGTCCAGCCAATGCATTGCTGGATGAGAATCTATCAAGTGATCAACAAGGGTTAACCCCCCGTGTTTTTGAGCGTCTTTTTGCTCGCTTAAATGAGGTCAGCTTTAATTTTGTTCATTATTAAATTTAAGGTTACACCCTTTAAAGTTATACTGTATTAAAAGACTTCCCCACAAATTTTGGGAATTCGTCTTTACAGGAGCAAATCAAGCATGCTGACAAAGAACTCAAGTATCAGTGCCACTGTTCTTTTCTTGAGGTAGAAGCATTACGTAATTATTCATTTTGGGTTGACTGATTATTGGCCCTGTTGCCTCTTAACTTATTTCACTTGATTTATCGATTCGCTTGCAGATTTACAATGAACAAATCACAGATCTTTTGGATCCAAATCAAAAAAGCCTTCAGGTAAATGGAATATTTGTCTTTTTTTAATCATCAATCTTTTGTACACTATGTGGGCTGGTGTTCATAGGTCTTCTACATTATTTTTCCAGATAAGAGAAGATGTTAAATCAGGTGTTTATGTCGAAAATCTCACCGAGGAGTGTGTACGCACAATCAAAGATGTGACTCAGCTTTTGATAAAGGTTTGCTTTATTATTTCACCTGTACAATATTCATTGTCTAAGTGCATTTAATAATACTAAGGAGAAACATTTTCATATTACTTTTTGAGCAAATCTTAACCGTTTCTGGAATACATATAGTTCTCTCTTAGGAACCATTGTCTTTCAAAATGTGGAAATTTAGATTTGTTTGTATTTTCAATCATACACCCTGATTATTTTTGCGATCTAGTAGCTTCCATTTTAGGGTGGATTCTTAAGCAAGTCCAAAATACAGAGTAGATTAAAATAAGGGAACATGGAAGTGGTTGTGTCATGAAAGAAAATTCTCAGGATACAGATTACAACAAGGGAGAAGAGATATGAATTAGAAGAGTCTCATGATTATTGATTTCGTTTCCGACACTTCAGATATTTATTCCCAGTGCCAATGCTTTATACATAATCAGATAATCTTATAGAAAATGGCGTTGTTGATGAATGATTGGAGCTTGGATAATTTTTTTTTTTCTTTCAGGAATTCGATCATTAACATGTGCTTTATACAGGGCTTGTCAAACAGGAGAACAGGTTCAACTAGTATCAATGCTGAGAGTTCCCGCTCACATACTGTATTTACATGTGTTGTTGAATCTCAATGCAAGGTAATAACTGATTTTAGGGCCTACATACAGTACCTATGTACAGAATAATTTCCCAATGAACTTGTTCATCATAATTTACTTATGAGCAAAATTGAAATTTTTATCTGTTCTCATTTTGTTTCTCACTTATATCGTGGAGTGAATAAAATGAACTTTCATTTTTGTAGAACGTGACAAATGGTATAAGCTTTAAAACCAGTAGAATAAATCTTGTTGATCTAGCTGGATCAGAACGTCAGAAGTTAACAGGGGCGGCAGGAGAGCGCTTGAAGGAAGCAGGGAATATCAATCGATCACTCTCACAGCTTGGGTATGGTTTATCTATCTGCTTTCATAGTTCCATTAGAGGTGCATTTCAAGCTTTCTAAAAGTCCTATTTAGTATTGCTGTTATTTACAGTTTCATTGAAGCACAGAAGTTAATTACAGATTACAGTGATTTGTAATACTGTGGTATCAGTTTACTATAACTAAATGGGTCAAGAATTCTAGCAAGTTTGAATTCTGTATCCAACGCTTAATCCAAAGTTTGAGCTTACACACTTGAAAGAAAGCTGTGCTGAGCCGAGCTTTACCTGGCTAGAATGCTGCTTCATAAAGTTACACGAGCTTGGTAGAGTGATTTGTAATACAATGGTATCAGATTAACTAAATGGCTTCAAGAATAATAGCATGTTTGAATTCTTTATCCAAAGCTTAATACTGAACTTAGTGTGTTATTGAAATTATAATTACAACATAAAGCTGACAAGAATATAAATATAAAGAAAACATAATTTTTCACGGGTGTTGACGTTGTTAGTAAGCTTCTTTCTCCTCATATTCAGAGTTTTGTTATTTTCGAGATTTTGTTCTTTTCTTTTATATTTTTGTGCTGATTGCAGCTTATTATTTGATGCAGGAACCTGATAAACATTCTTGCTGAAATTTCTCAAACGGGAAAGCAAAGGCACATTCCCTATAGAGATTCCAGGCTTACATTCTTATTACAGGAATCTCTGGGGGGAAATGCAAAATTAGCAATGGTCTGTGCTATTTCTCCAACACAAAGGTAGTAGTGCAACCCCTTTCTTCCTTGAAGGTAGCATTTAGCATTTTTTTAATCTGGTTTTGTGAATTGGAAGTTCACTTACCTAATCTTGCAGCTGTAAGAGTGAGACTTTCAGTACATTGAGATTTGCACAGCGTGCTAAGGCTATCAAGAACAAGGCAGTTGTTAATGAAGTAATGCAGGAAGACGTGAATCAGTTGCGCGAGGTGATACGACAGTTAAGGGTATGTTCTCTCACTGTAGTTTGGAATATTGTGATTTCATCCATTTAGAAATTAAACATGAGAATCATCCCTATGAGCTTGTGAATTTGACAGGATGAACTACGGAGGATTAAGGCAAACGGAAACAACCCGGCTGCTTCAAATGTAGGTCACAGTGCAGCATGGTTTCGTCAAAGTTTGAATATGCTAAAGGCCAGCCTTAAACCTACCATGACATTACCCCATGTCGATGATGACAGTGATGAGGAGATGGAAATTGATGAGGAAGCTGTTGAGAGGCTTTGTGCTGAAGTAAGTAACCAGACAGTTGTCAGTGAAGCTAACAACAGAGCTGGTGTGAACAGTGTAGAAACGATGAAATCACATTCTCAACTTGTGGCTGTTGAAATTCGAAGCTTCGAAGGTCCTCAAAACCATGCATCTGGAAGTGGTTGTATCGAAGAACAAGGTGTTGATACAGATGTTAATATGGAAGAAGGAATCTCTGAACAAGAAGGGGACATGATTGTTGAATGTGGTACTACTACCAGCACCCCAGTTCTTCCCAGTGCTAGTGCATCGGATATTCACAATCTTATAGAAGATACCTCCATGCAGCCTGCTCGGGAGGAAAATGTTCTAAGGTCCTCCATTAATGATTTTCTAATTGAAGAATCAGCCTGCAAAAGTGTGGAGAAAGGTTCATCATGTGCGGCCTCTGATCCTCCTGGAGGCATGCCTGGCTGCCTTTCAGTTGCAGATGAATGCATTGGTTCTTCAAATGGCTTAGTTAACTGTGTTTCTCCATGCCTGAGCATAGTTCCATGCGATGCACCCCAAGTTCTAAAGTCTCCTACCCCCAGTGTTTCACCCAGGGTCAACGCCAGCAGGAAAAGTTTGAGGACCTCCTCAATGTTGACTGCTTCTCAGAAGGATCTTACTGGTGGGAGTATGTTAAGCCCAGATGGCATGCACATATCTTTGGCAAAACCTGCAATAAAGAGCTTGAATGACGTATCTGCTCAAACATGTAATAATTTTTCGGCACCAGCTGAAGAGTTGGCAGCAAGCATTCGGCATGGCCTTGAAATTATTGGTAGTCACCGCCAAAGTTCAGCTAGGAAGTCATCATTCAGGTTTTCGTTGAAACCTTCAGAGTCTAGGGTGATTTATTCAGTTTCTAAAGCTGATGTGGGAGTGCAAACTAGTCAAGAAATAGTAAAAGAAGATTCAGTGGAGTTTATGTGTAGTAATTGCAAGAACAGGATGCAGCTAGAAAACGAGGCCAATGAAATTTCAGATATGCAGTTGGTACCTGTTGATGCTTCAGAGTCTTCTGGCAAATCCAAGATACAAGTTCCCAAAGTAAGCTCAAAAGAGAAAAGCTGGATTTTCGATTATTTGTTTCTGAATTTTTCTTATTCATTAGCAACAGCTACTTGACTTTTTCCTCCATTACTGAACAGGCTGTGGAGAAGGTTTTGGCGGGAGCTATTAGGAGAGAAATGGCATTAGAAGACATATGTGCCAAGAAAACTTCTGAAATTATACAGCTAAACCGATTGGTAGGTTTCTCCAAAATTCTCCGACAGCCATCCATCACAATTATTTTCCTCTATTGTTTGCTTGACGTTTTTTAGCTGTACTTTACAGGTTCAGCAGTACAAGCATGAGAGAGAATGCAATGGCATTATAGCCCAGACAAGGGAGGATAAGATTCTACGCCTTGAGAGCCTCATGGATGGTGTTTTACCGACTGAGGAGTTCATGGAGGAAGAGCTAGTGTCTCTCACACACGAGTATAAGGTATAAACTGTCTATGAACGCTCCATTTATGTGTTTTTCTCTTTTTTTGCCAGATCTTGTTGTTGTCTTTATGCTTATAGATTATCCATCACATACAGCTTTTGAAGGAGAAATACGAGAATCACCCAGAACTTTTAAGGACAAATATTGAATTGAAAAGAGTTCAAGATGAGCTGGAAAATTTACGAAACTTTTGTGATATGGGCGAAAGGGAAGTGTTGTTGGAAGAGATTCAAGATTTAAGAAGCCAGCTACAGTATTATGTAGACTGTTCATCCACATCAGCCCGGACACGAAACTCTATGATGAAGTTGACCCATTCATGTGACCCTAATGTGGTCCCTCTCAGTACAATTTCTGAGTCAAATGAGGAAATCTCTGAACAGAAACTTGAACAAGAGAGACAAGAGTGGAATGAGGTAGAAAGTAAGTGGATATCTCTTGCTGAGGAATTAAGAATGGAACTTGAGACTAGCAGATCACTGGCCAAAAAGACAATGCAAGAATTAGAAACTGAAAAGAAATGTGCAGACGAGCTCAAGGAAGCAATGCAACTGGCTATGGAGGGGCAATCACGGATGTTGGAACAGTATGCGGATTTGGAAGAGAAACATATGCAACTGCTTGCGAGGCATAGAATGATACGAGATGGAGTGGAGGATGTGAAGAAAGCAGCTGCTAAGGCAGGAATCAGGGGTGCCGAGTCCAAATTCATAAATGCTATTGCTGCAGAAATTTCAGCATTGAGAGTAGAAAGAGAAAGAGAGAGGCGATATCTGAGGGATGAAAATAAGGGGCTTCAGGCACAATTGCGGGATACTGCTGAAGCTGTGCAGGCTGCAGGCGAATTACTCGTGCGACTCAAGGAAGCAGATGAGGCTGTTGCAACTGCTCAGGTGTGTTAAAAGTTGTTTGTGTTTTGATGCTTTTCCGTTTTCCTCGGTTGAGATCCTTGCTTTCATGATTCTAATGACTTTCCTTTTCCATCCTAATTGGATAAATTGTTTCTATTTTTGTCCTTATTTTTTCCTTGCAATTAAGTACTGAATTTGATCTCAACCCATTTTCCTTGTAAGATTCATTACACAAAATGATGCAAAGGAACACAAATGCTGTTCTTTTTTGGTCTCCTTTTGTAACTACCTGCCTAACAACTCCCCCTTCCTCATTCAGAACGAGTTGCAAAGACCTGTAGAAAACCATCATTTATGAGCTTAACTAATATTATGGCTTTGTGATCAGCAAACGGCAACCAACCTGTTCCCCTCCCTCCTTCAGAACGAGTTGCAAAGACCTGTAGGTTAATCGTAGTAACTTCCGGTCCAATTAGCCAGAACCCCAAATATGACACTTAAATTTACTGACAATGAGAGACTAATTGAAATTGTATTGAATTTTTTCTCTGAGATCAATACATGCAACCATGTTGAGCTGAGATACTGCATCTTGCTGGAGAGTTTTATGTTTTGAATCATTTCAGATACGCTCTGTATCTTTTCGTTTTCATAGAATTCATTCGTCTTATCTAGTAAACTCTTCACACTATAAGCTTGCTCTCTCCTTCCTCCATTTATACGGCATTTTTCTTGTATTTGATATCTTATTAAACTTCCAATGACCTGCAGAAGCAAGCAATGGAGGCCAAGCAAGAAGCAGACAAGGCTCACATGCAGATTGAAAAACTGAAGAAAAGACATGAGAAGGAGATCAGCAGTCTTAATGAGCTCATTGCCGAGTCTCGTTTACCCAAAGAAGCAACCCAACCTGCTTATGACGGTTCCAATATTGCAAAATACGATGCAGGTGAGCCCCATAGTTTAAGTGATCAAAGATGGAGAGAGGAATTTGAACCATTCTACAATGGGGAAGAGGGCGAGTTGCGAAAACTCGCCCAACCCTCATCATGGTTCTCTGGTTACGACCGATGCAACATATAGAAATCGAATTTAGTGGTGATACATACAGTGTATAAACTTTAAACCAGTAACATTTTGTGTCAAATAGCTCCATTGTATGCAGGTCATCTGGTTGTGTACCGGTTCGACCATTTCCATGAATTTTTTTCACTGCACTTTGTGTTCTGTATCAGATTCTTTCGTAAGAGATGAATGAATGAATGGTTGTATTCTTTTATCCAGTTATGTATGATCTCTTCATACCCAATCTTCCTAGTAACACAAAATATGTCCACTCCTTTTGGTTCACAGTATATACTAGAATGTGGATGTGCATAATAACTGCAAATGCTGCAAGGAAATGGCCAATGTGACCATGAAATGCAATCGCTCACCCTTGGATTTGATATCGAGGAAGCGGAGTAAACGGGTGTGCTTTTAGTGTTTTAATCTCAATCTTTGGGGTCGATTATAATGTTACATAACATTCGATGCTATATGTATTTAATCTCATTCACTCATTTTTCGCATCACTCAATATTATGTATCATTAAAGAAAATTAAAACCTTTAATGTTAAATCTAAAAATGGATGACCATGAATTCCGGATAATTAGGTGACTAAGAGAACAAAACTCAACGAATAAATGGGAGGCTTTGGAAGTTTGGATATGGTGGGTCCCAATTGAGGAGGCAGTCTACTTGTTACATACATTGATAGCTACACGTATATGTGTATTGTGTGTACGCATATAAAACTCTTTTAAAAGCAGTTTTTTTTTTCTTTTCTTTTTCTAAAGTTTGAGGCTAAAATTATGTTTTTCTTTTCAAAATCATGAGCGTAAAACAACAGAAAGTAGAAGCAGCTATATCCATGCTTTTAAAAAAGTATTTTTTTTAATAGGAGGCAGATGAACAATACTAATTAATAAAACTTTCATATTGACAATCTTACTCCATCTCTTTTTTTTTTTGCTAAAAGCATTTTTAGCATTATTGTTTACCAAACACTAATTTGTTTTTTTTCATAACTGTTTATTCTCACAGCAAAGCAGAAACAGTCTTAAAAAAGCATTACAATTCTAAATTAGCCCTAACAGAACAAAACTCAACCAATAAATGCTAGGCTTTGAAAGTTTGGATATGGTGGGTCCCAATTGAGGAGGCAACATACTTATTACGTATATGAATAGCTCACAACTATTTATTCTCACAACAAAGCAGAAACAACATTAAAAAAACACAACAATTCCAAATTAGCTCTAATAGAACGAAACTCAACCAAGAAATGCTAGGCTTTGAAAGTTTGGATATAGTGGGTCCCAATTGAGGAGGCAACATACTTATTACATACATGGAAATCTACATGTACATGTGTATATGTGGATTGTGTGTATGCATATAAAATTGGTGGCTTTTGGTGGAAGATTTTGGGCTGCTCATTCAATTTGTTTGGTGATTGGTGTGGGTGTCAAAAGGACAAGGAGGCAATGTTCAAGTGGGTGAAAGAAGCATGTCCATGCCTGTGGGAAATGGGAGGGCACAAGCATTTACTAATCTTAGCTTGTTGTGGAGACCATAAAACAAGAGGTTTTTCAGAGGTTTGTTGTTGCCTTGTCTCTCTCTGACACCTCTCTATCCCGACCACTGGACCATTGCACATTTCAGACCTTGAGCCTGGGGATATAAGGCAAACAGGTAGGCCTCAAAACCTAGCCATTGGTTTAAACCCAACTGGAAAAGTACTTATCTTCTTTCACCTCTTTTTAATTAATTATTTTGGTATGTAGGTTTCTTGGTTTTTAAGGGGTTTTATAAGCGATAGTCTACGATAAACTACAGTAAGGGGAAGGGAGAGAGTTTGAATTCTGGGCACAATAGATTGAAGAGGAGGACCCTAACCACCAGAGTAATTTACCGCTTGCTGTAGTTTAGGGTTTAAAAGGTATTCAGATTGAGAAAATTGAAGCCATTGAGAGTTAACAAGCCAAATGTGTTCGCAGGTTTATTTGTAACTTGTTGGCTTTGTGGTACAACTAAACGTCTGCATATTTTGCATTCATTTGACACTCAGATGAATTAGCCTATCATAATTACCAGAACAAAGTCTAATAGATTTGAAACTCCAAGACGAGAAATACTTGGCTCTGCGATATTGTGGAGGAACTCCTTCTCAAAATTGTTTGTGGTTGATTCACAAATTTTCATGCTTATAATTGGAACTACTTGTTTTAAAAAACATTATGTAAAAATTATCGCTTTAAAAAATTAATTAAAACTAAAGCCGATTAGTCAACAAACTGTAGCAAATAAAAAGAAGGATACGTAATACTTTTAATTATTCTTTTGTGAAGATATTCTTTACATAGTGATCATAACATGAACATTTTTTTTTATCATTGACAGAAAATTCCTTAAAATTCCTTAAATCACCTCAAAAGGTTGGCTTAATGTTTTAAAAAAAAAACTGAGTTTAGAAAGAAAAAAAAAGATATGCTAAAGAGACTCTCTCAAAGTGGGATTCTCTACGGACTCACTATTACCTCACAATTTAACGTCAATTTTCATGCCAAAATTATAAAACATTGTGCTAAAAATATGAGGTAGCAGAAAGTCCATAGAGTGCTTTTTTTTTTCCTTTGGAATTTTAATCCACTTAATTGTAATTGATTCTTATTCAATTAGCAGGAACAAAATTAGGGACGAATAAGTAAAATAAGATGTATAAACAAAACTTATTTTTATACACTTTATTTTGCTTATTATACACCTCATTTTGCTAATTTGGACGGACCAACTAGACCAGTTATGATATCACATTAATAGCCTCTACTCCTGTCCTAACTTCCACTTTCGAGAGAGTCTCCTTAGCTTTTATCAAAAAGTAATCAGTAGCATGTTTGGGCTAGAGTAATGCTATTTGATATTCTTTCATTAAATTGAGATGACCATAAAACAAATATAAAATAAATAAATAAAAACACAAACACATGAATCATTCCCAACCATTTTTCATAAAATGGAAACAATCAATTAGAGGGAGAGAACTCAGAGAAGAGGCCTGTCTGGAAATAAAAGTTGTGCACTGCCCTACAGGTGGGTAGACAAGGTGTGGGTTTGGTCTAAAATCTCAGTCTAATCCACAACATTGTTCTTGTGAAATTTTAGTTTCACAGTCTCTTCAATCACTTCTTTTTAATGAAAAAAATACAGATGATACTGACAACAAGGAATCGAACTTGAAACTCAGTTTCAACGTTTTCAATCAACTGAATTACCAGTTCCTCTCAACCCTTCAGCTACTCTCAATCTTGTAAAATGAATAAACTAATCTTGATTAATTTGTCTTTATAAAATATCTTAAGTTGGAATTTTATGAATACCAAATATAATAATATCGTCGTATAAAAAAAACATCAATCAATTCCTTTCCTTCTAAGCAATAATCTGTCCTATCTATCTCATTGCAATTATAAGCCCAACAAGCGGTCATCAGAATCATCACCTTCATTGTTGAGTCACTCAACCAACCCTGATAAGGTTTTGGTACGAATATAATTGAAATTGGCATGCATGGAAAGGAGAAATATTTTTTAAAAGACGGCTCACTATATTAAATGTCATAATACAAGTGATTGAATTTTATTTTTTAAATATCAAACTATTGAGAAACTGAAAGGACTTTTCTCATTAACCTTTTAGGATAACATTACAGAGTATATATATGCAACCAACCATGGTTAAAACTAAAGTTACCAAACTAAAGAAATTATTACAGCAGTAACTTTAAGTAACTCTAACTAACAGTTTACTCTTTTACATTTTTATATACTCTATTATTCTCTTCACACCCCCTCAAGCTAAACGGAGAAGGTTGGAGTGAAAGCTTGGATCGGAGATCAAGAAACCGCTGACGAGGAAGGGATTTAATATGAATATCAGCAAGCTGATCTTGGCTGCAGACAAACTGAACAGTGAGAAATTTAGCAAGAACAAGCTCCCGAATATAGTGGTAGTCGATTTCAACATGCTTTGTTCGAGCATGGAAGACTGGATTGGAAGCTAAAGCAATCGCTGATATGTTATCACACCAAATCTGAGGCAAAACAGGCAACTGAAAACCAATATTAGCAAACAATTTACAAATCCAAGTAATTTCAGTTGCGGTGTGGGCTAAGGATCTATATTCAGCTTATGTGGAGGACCGAGCAACAGTATGTTGCTTCTTGGCACTCCAGCTAGCTAATGAGGGAAGGACCAAGAAATATACAGAACCCTCCAGTAGACCGTCTGCCCCAAGAATAGCCAGCCCAATCCGCATCCGAATAGGCTTTAAGTGTGAGAGAAGAGGAAACCTTGGGGAACCACAAACCAATACCAAAAGAACCTTTGAGATACCGTAAGATACGTTTGACAGCTTGAAGATGAGGAACCCGTGGAGAATGCATAAACTGACAAACAAGGTTCACAACAAATGAAAGATCTGGCCTAGTCCATGTAAGATACTGAAGAGCTTCAACAATGTTTCGATATTCAGTAGGGTCTTCAAGTAAAGTGCTAGTATGATCAAGCTTGGC
This sequence comes from Crataegus laevigata, assembly GCA_963580275.1. Classification (NCBI taxonomy): domain Eukaryota; kingdom Viridiplantae; phylum Streptophyta; class Magnoliopsida; order Rosales; family Rosaceae; genus Crataegus; species Crataegus laevigata. The sequence goes on from OY756944.1 coordinate 2,808,561, forward strand.
AGAGCATAGAGGAGTAAGACAAGACTTTGCACCATCCATGTGAGTGCGTTTGAGCAAGTCTAAAACATATTTAGACTGATGAATGAATACCCTTGCAGAAGAATGCTGGACTTCTAATCCGAGAAAATAATGAAGATCTCCGAGATCTTTGACAGGAAACTAAGCAGTTAACTGAGAGATAACAGTGTTACAAGCAATAGAAGATCGGCCGGCCATAATAATATCATCCACATAGACAAGAACAAGGACTAAATCTGGTTGGTGAAGTACAAATAGACGATGATCAGATTGAGAAGCATGAAAACCAATGGAGAATAAAGCAGATTGAAGCTTTTCAAACCAAGCCCGTGGAGCTTGTCATAAACCATACAGAGACTTCTTTAAATGAAAAACATGGTGAAGGTGATCTGGATCAATAAAGCCTAATGGTTGAGCCATGAAGACATCCTCTTTCAGAGTTCCATGTAAGAACGCATTGCTCACATTCAATTGATGCAAAAACCAATTAGATTGAACTGCCAAAGTGAGTAAGATCCGGATAGTAACTGGTTTGGCCACAGGACAGAAGGTGTCACTGAAATCGATACCTTCTTGTTGATTATACCCCTTGGCCACTAATCGGGCCTTGTAACGATCCACAGAACCATTGGGTTTTCTTTTAATCCGGAAAACCCACTTACAGCCAACCAAGTTGTGAGAAGGAGAAGAAGGAACAAGATGCCAAATGCCTGTGCATTAAATTCATCTTGCATTGCTGCTCTCTAATAAGGATACTTAAATGCTTGAATATAGGTGGAAGAGACATATTCACTATCTAAGTGGGAAGGTAAGGGATGTTTAGTGGCTGTGTAGGCTTTAGGTTTAAAAATACCGGATTTAGATCTAGTTTGCATAGGATGAATAGAAGTATGGGCAAGGGATGGTGGTGCAGGTAAAGGAGATGCAGGTTGGGTAGATGGGATAGCAGGGTGAGGAAATGATGTGGCAGGTTGAGTAGCAGGACAGGTGAAGAGACAAGATGTGAAGTGGATGGGGTGGCAGGTTGAGTAAATGTTGTGGGAGGTTGAGTGAGAGGACATGGTGATGAAACAGTAGATTAGGAAAGTCAAGGGAAAAAGAGATGAAGTGCTAGGAGAAGTAGGGGAAGAAGATGGAAGTGTGTGAAAATGAAAAGAGGTCTCATCAAAGTACACATGTTAAGAGATGTAGACCCGATTTGTGGTGGGATCTAAGCATCTATACCCTTTATGAACCAAACTATATCCCAGGAAAACACATGGTTTACTTTTGGCATCTAATTTGGATTTAATATAGGGTTTTAACCAAGGATAACAACTACAACCAAACACCCTTAGCTAATTGTAATCTGGAGGCTTTTGAAAGAACTATTCCCGTGGTGATGGTTTGTAAGGAAGGGGCAACCGATTAATAAGATAAGTGGCTATGAGAAAAGCTTCAACCCAAAATCGATGAGGCACTTTAGAAGCTATTAATAATGTGCGGGCACTTTCAACCACATGCCGATGCTTCCTTTCAGCACAACCGTTTTGTTGTGGAGTGTGTGGACAACTGAGATTCTGTTGAATACCACAAGAAGTAAGATGCTTTTGAAAAGAATAACTAAGAAACTCACCCCATGAGTCTGTGTGTAAAGTACCAATTTTGAAGCCAGAGACATTCTCAGCCAAAGCTTGAAATTGGACAAAAGTAACAAACACATCCGATTTACATTTGAGAGGATACAACCAAGTGTACTTGGTGAAGTCATCAACAAAAAGAACATATAATTTGTATCCACTAACATACAGCAATGGTGCAGGTCCCCAAACATCAGCATAAACAAGTTCCAATGGTCTAGATGCTATACTAACCGAAGCATGAAATGGCAACCTTGCACACTTGCCCAAGATACAATGGGAACAAAATAGCTGATCAACAGAAGTAGTAATAGGCAAAGAAGACTTAGAAATAACAGATTGAAATGTCATGAACGTTGGATGACCCAAGCGTTGATGCCAAATGTGAGGGGATGTCCTTATTGCAGTGGCGGCAAGAGACCGTCTAGATAGATGAGGAATTGCATAAAATGGATAGAGACCATGACGAATAGGGCCTTTAAAAAGCATCTTCCCCGTAGTAAGATCCTTGACATTAAAGTCAAAAGAATTCAGAGTCACAGAACACCAATTATCCACAAAAAACGTATTCACAGAAAGTAGATCATGTTTTAATTGAGGAACATGTAAAACATTCTTTAATTGAAACGTAGCAGAAAGAGTTCGAATTAAAGAAGAACCAGAGTGATGGATTTGCAAACCTTGGCCATCACCAATATAAACCTTGTCATAGCCATAATAGGGTTGTAGATTCTACAAATTCTGAATGTTATTGGTCATGTGTGAACTGGCTCCAGAGTCAAGTAGCCATGGAGTAGAGGAAGGACCAGGAGGAGTAGCGTACATAGCAAGCTTAGTAGGAGGAACACGACCTTGAAAGTTAGGGTTCATACGATGATTGCAATCAATTGCTTGGTGGCCTGGTTCATCACAAATCTGACAAGGAGAAGGCTTGAAATGGTAAAAAAAGCGATTTCCTCCACGAGTCTGAGAATTATAGTTGGAACGATTGAAGCGATTTCGATTGTTGTGGTTATAATTTCGCTGATTATGATTGGTGTTGGTGTAAGTGCGCTGATCACGATTCTGAGGATAAACAGCGTAAGCTTGAGGTTGAGGAGGAATTGGCGGTGTAGGGAGCAAAGGAGGAGCAGTGTTGGAGGATGCTTGAAATGCCTAAAAAGGTTCAGTATAAGAGCCTTTTGCATGCTGCTTTCTTGCAAGCGCCATTTCTTTGCTAAGCAAGAAACCATGAAGATCATCAACAGTGGTATCAGCGAGACGGAATTGGACAGAATCAACAAAGGAATCATAATCATCAGGAAGTCCGTTGAGAATTATCAGAAGCATATCAGGATGAGCAACAGGTACGCCAGCCGCCGCAAGAGCATCGGCGACTTCCTTGATTCGCTGGAGGTACTCAGAGATAGAAGAATTGCCTTTAGTCATCGATTGAAGAGTTGACCTAAGTTGATGAATGTGAGAGTGTGAGACACCACCAAATCGCCGTTCAAGATTCTGCCATAATTCCCGAGCAGATTGAACATCGACGGTGAAAGGAATCAAATCCTCAGAAAGTGTAAAGTTGATCCAGATGATGATATTCTGATCTGTCTCATACCATGACTCGAAGACAGGATTAGGAATCAAATTTCCTGAAGAATCACTGAGAAATCGAGGCGATGCATGTTCAGATCCATCAACAAATCCAGCAAGCTTGTATCGGCGAAAGATCGGATCAAAGAGAGATTTCCAGACGAGATAATTGTGGTGTTTCAGCTTCGTCTGGACCATGCTTCCGATGTTCTGGATTGTGATGTTGTTAATCGAGACCTGAGGAGAAGAGAAAGGTGGAATAGCATCCTGAGAAGAAGAATTAGGTTGCACACGCACCAGAGAAGAAGAATTAGAAGAAGTAGCCGTCATGGATACTCAAGATCAGAGAAGAAAATAGCGGAAGAAAGCTGTTTGGGTGGTGAGAAAATAGCTGAAGAGATCTGTTTGGGTGGTGAGAAAATAGCTAGAGGATCGAAGTCGGTAGACAACTAGCGGAGGATACCATATTGAGAAACTGAAAGGACTTTTCTCATTAACCTTATAGGATAACATTACAGAGTATATATATGCAACCAACCATGGTTAAAACTAAAGTTACCAAACTAAAAAAATTATTACAGCAGTAACTTTAAGTAACTCTAACTAACAGTTTACTCTTTTACATTTTTATATACTCTATTATTCTCTTCACAAACTACTTGTATTATGACACTTAGTGTACTGGACTGTGTTACCGGCACACTGAAAATCTCTCGATGTAAAGGTGTAAACTAGTGCTTAAAGAAAGGCTTAATGGCCATGGTTGGTGGTGTAAAATGATAGTTTCCAACTGGCCACCGCCACTGTTGATCCCCAACCCTAACCCCACATCAAAGGTCATATACCATCCAAAATTAAAGCTTAATGCTTCCTGAGGTGAAGGAAAGAGACATAAAGGGTGCTCATGCTCTAAACAAAAGAAAAACAAGGAATGGATAGAGACCTAAATAGTAGGAAGACTTATAATTTTCGGGTGAGACGGTAACATTATATCTGCTATTTTACTAAAAAGTAACACACTATTATTATATAAAGATGGACAATATATAGAGATCGACAGTGTACTTATCAATTAAATTCTCTTGACGAGAAAGAAAGAGACATAAAGGCTACTCATGGTCTAAACAAAGGAAAAACAAAGGATAGAGACCTAAAGAGTAGAAGGAATTATAATTTTCGTGTGTGACCATAATACTTATATCTACTATTTACTGAAAAGTAATACGCTCTTATAGTATAGAGATTAATAATGTACTTATCAATCAAATTCTTGGTATGATTTGAGTGAATTGAAAGACTAAGATGATGAACCACAACAAGTGGCCCAATAAAAAAGTGCGAACAACAGCTCTTTAAAGAGAAAAAAAGGGGGGGGGGGGGAGGTCCTGGGTCGATAAGCTATGAATTTGCTTGGTCATGGCCACAAATAGGGTGGAATTCCTAACTAGCCTTTTCCAGACACAAAAGGAGTGAATAACTGTGATTCGGCACCAGTTGTCCCCCGTTGAATCATGTATAAGATAAAATTGAGTGTATTAAGTTATAACCCCACAAAACAAACACATTACATCTGTCTTTCCAAATCAAACTTCCCTACCAAAGTAGTGAGGACCCATTACTCTCATTATCACTAGGGTCAGTTAGTTGGGAGTTCTTCCTAATTTAGTTGATTATTTGGACCACTGAGAACTAAAATTTGTTCTCCATGACTGATCACCACTTACATCTTACCACGTGTTAAAATCATAACTAAAATGAATGGGTGTGTAAAATCTAAATCAATACAAGTAAGTGATTTGAACACAAAGCAAAACATGGAGTGTTTGATAGGAATTGCAATTATCTCAGATGGGTTGGCTTGGCTGGGGCCCAATCAAGGAGGCAGGTCTCAATATTCATTTTTCTTTTTTTTAGGTTTTTTTTTGGGTATAATCCTTGAAAATTTTGTCGAACATGCTTTCGTATAGTCTGGTATGAACTTGAAGATGGTTCATTAGGGCACGTGTGGTGCTACATAAGTGATGGGTTTGAACCCCACATTATGTCTCCCATTTAGCTAACGTTTGGCTATGTGAGACATGATAATGGAAACCAATCAAGATTTACGTTTAGGGATGACTTTTAAGCATCAACGATCATAGCCTATGTTAGAGCCATATGATTATAAGGATCATTATCTCTTGGAAGTCTTGTCTTATTAGGGTCTTCTAGGTTGATTTCGTCGGTAAAATGTTAACCCACACGAGAATTAAGTGCTAACCAAATCCTAAGAGCAACTCCTAATCTAATGTCATTCCTTCTAATGTCTTTTAAAGTCTGCTTTGGTACACAATTAATGTCATCCCTTCTACGACCAGTAAATATTTAGTTACCATAAAACAATCATTAAACAATAAATTAGTTTCCAAGTCATTTGATAACATTAGTTAATCATTTTTGCAACTTTTGCTAAATAGTTTGAGAAATAATTGACTAGTATTCAACACCAACTTAATTAATAGGATTCAAAGACTTCAAGCAGCACAATATCCAACTGGCTCGCCACCTGTCCAAATTATTGCAAGGACTTCGCCATCGTTTGTACCATAAAGAAGTCTTTGCCTTACTTCTTTGACGAAAAATAATGTTCGCACATTCTTTTTATTTTTTTGCATACTCTTATTTATTTTTGTTTATTGATTTTTATTTTATTGATTTATTTAAGGTTATATATAAATAAGAATATGTAGGAAGAGAAAATAGATGTGAGAAATTTACTTTTTTTTTTCTTCTATGAATCGTTATCACCACATGTCGTCTTCGCATTCATTTGAATCAAACTTAAGATTTTCTACAACTAAATATAGACAACTACCACTAAACTAAATGCTAGTTGGTTGAAAGAAAAATCAGTTATAATCTAGTAGGTTAAATCATTTTAAGCATTTTTTTTTGTTTCTTTCATAAAGCATTGGGAATTCCTACTCAAAGCTGTTAGTTGCCGATTTATAGAATTTCGTATTTATAATCAGAATCGTTCATACTATAAATTACTCAATAAAGATTGTCTCAACGAAAATCAATTTAACTAAATTTGTTTAGTCATCGAACTGTATAAAAAAAGATAAATAAAATTGATAAAAACATTACAAACCTTCTATGTATTTGCTACAATGAATTGACTAAATGACCTTAGTTTCAAAATTCATTTTCTACAGAGATGATCTTTACTGTGTGATTCATAATATGAACGGTTCTGATTATAAACACAAAACTCTGTAATTAGAACAGAGAGTTTTGAGTAGTCAAACATTGTCCTATTTTGCTGAAAAATGTGAAGGTTACTCCAACCCTTACCTGGACAGCAATGACCAAGACTGGTTAATTGAATCATTTGTTTGGATGTCACCGTCGATTGTTCGTGTCAGTCAATGTGAGATCGATCAATGTGAATGAAAATCCTGTCTATGTATACTACTTTGAAAACATTTCAGCAAAAGTAATACCCTTAATTAACGAGGTGCATTGATAGATCCATACCAAACTTTTAGGTACAAAATCCTCCGCCTCCACCTCCACCTCCAACTACTCTTCACCGTCACTTATCATAAGATCGAGTGAGGTCATGATAAGATTGAATTCGTTAATCCATGATCTTGAACTTCATTAGTATTTAAGTAATTATCGAAAAAAGTAAGATGTATATATGTATAAAGGGGTCGATAACCGAGCCACGGTGTAGGCAAAAGTAAACTTACGCTACAAGATATTACGTCATTGCTCGCTCTGTTAGCTTAATCTTCATGTTCACCCCTGTGTTTTGGCGGAGCACTTTTTTGTTTTTTTATATTTTAAAACGGATCAATTAATGGCTCGCCACTAAAGTTCATCTTTTGAGAAACGTGGTGTAAGAAAGATTCACATAGGCATTTCAGCCTTTCTCTGTCCACCATCACTAAAATTCGAACACAAGCTAACACTTGATAGACTTAATTTTCTGCATATATGAACTGTAAATCAATGAATGCTGCATGGATTAACGGATTCCATAAGAAGACAAGTAAGAATTTTTAATTTAAAAGAAAATATGACATTTTACTTTTAAAAGATAAATACAAAAATGACCTACATGACAACAATTTGGCGTCTATACAAATAAAATCGAGTCCCTTTGGTATCGTATAAAAAATTGACACAGAGTAAACGATGTAATAATTTGTAACTTCAAAACGGAACGTATGTAATCGAGCATGTTACTACTACTATTGTTTTTCTTTAAAAAAAAAAAAACAGTTTGTGGTCTCGTCATTCATCTTTTCGGGAGCCAAAAAATTCACAAATGTATTTTAGTCTTTTTGTGGCCACCATCTAGGGATCACAACAGTTCAGTTTGGGAATCGAAATGATATATCCATTCCTATAACCAGGAAAATTAACTATATTCATAACCGCAAATTAACCAACGGATATTATCCATAACCATACCTACTAGATAACAGATTCATCATCGGTTAATAGATATATCCATCTTCGTCAATACAAAAATATATTCGTTTAGTTAAGACACTATAAGTTAGTAGATATTAATTTTGTCATTAAACATTTTATGTATAAAATGATTCAATGAATGAATCTTATTGAGTATAAAAATTAAAACACTGATGATGTCGGCTTGTCTTTGATATCTCCCATAAGCACCATTGAGTTTGCATTGATTTTGATTCAAAACTTTACTTTCCTACAAAATGCAACTTTTGTTTCTCAAGGTAATGGTTTGGTGAATAATATATATACAAATATATATATATATATATATATATATATATATATATATATTAGGGGTGTGCTATCCACACACCCCTTTTTACTTCTCACACACCCCTGTTAATTTCTGTCTGTTAGATTTTCTTTAATTCATTCGATCCGACATCCGAAATTCAAAAAGGTGTGGTAGAAGTAAAAGGGTTGTATGGATATCACATCCCTATATATTATACTATTATATTATATTATTTACTAATCGGGTCGGATTCGATTATGGATACGATTTGTGGACTTCTATAATCATATTTAAAATCATAACCGAATAATATAAATTGGTTTTCCCTATATCCAGAATATACCCAAACTTGCTTACCCAAATTTGTTCCATTCAGACAGTTATCCACGGTTATCGGGTTTAACAGTTAGATTTGTCATCCCTAGCACCATCGTGTGATTCACCACGTCATGGATCAAACTTAATATGTATCGTGTGAAATACGAGCCCGAAATTTGTCTTCCTACTACTATTGTTAAGGTTACTTATTAGGTAAATAATGGCTGGATTTTCCTTGACCAGGATGACAAAAACTCAAAATCACGATAATTCATTATAAAAATAAAAATAAACTTAGGTATTTCAATTTCGAGAGACAGCCTTTGATGGAAAGTTGCTTTTATCTTTGGGAGGGTATCAATCGACCTCTCAAGTTCCTCTTCTTTATTCCTTTTTTCTTTCCACTAGTTTATCTATTTAGATTTTCATTCCATAATTTTCTAAAGTTGTTGGGATTGTAAAGTTCTCTGTGATTCCTCAGCCAAGTCAGAACTTCACTGCTGCCAACCTGGGCCACTGGTGCTCCTTAATTTCATTACTAATTAAAAATAATCAAACTTTGAATAAAAATAAAATAAATAAACATGTAGGAATTAAAAAAATAACAATCTACTTGTTTGATTTGATTTTCTGGGCAGTGAATTCCAAAGCTCTAAAGGACTTTATGCTGCAGCTAAGAAATACATTAATTTAATTATTTTATGTTGGATTAAGTACATTTTCTGCCCTCAAACTTTTAGGGTCCAGTTTTAATTTTCTCACTTTACACTCTAATCTTTTAATATTTAACCAGTTTTAGTTTATACCTTATCTTAGGTTAATTGTCCAGTTAACCGTTACTATTATTAAGAGAAAAGAAAGAGTTCAAAATTATTATAATAATTTAAGGAAGCGAGTGGGAGAATCATTACGGGATGTCCCAGTGGTTGGAGACAAATTTCAGACTCATATTCCACATGAGACGTTTTGGGTTCAATTCTTAGCTCTGGTGAATCGCACGATGGTGGCTAGGGTATGTTGAAATGTTTTTGTGAGTCTTCAAAGTCCCGAAAAGGTGGACTGCTTAGCAAAACCACCAACTAATCATCTTTTTAAAAGAAAGAAAGAAGATTGAGAATGAGAGTTTCTAATCTGGGGCGCATAGTTAAAAATTCATCATATTTACTAAAATATTAGACTACATGCAGCTGTTAACTGCTAATGTGATAGTGAGGGAACCGCCCGCAAAGTCATTTACAATAGAATGAGTCTTTTGTAACTTGTTGTCACGTCAAGATTTAACGATTAATCAGACAATATACCTTTAAAACAAAAAATAATTCTTCATCATGAGTTGGACTTAAGACACCATCTGTCCCTACTTAACAGCTATTAGGCCACAAGTTACGCAATTTAAGTAATTTTAACAATCAGAATAAGATTATTATATAAAAATTCCGTTAAGATTGTGGGGCCCGTCATCAAATAATCTCCTTTCCAGTTTCCAGCACACAAATGAAAGCAACCCTGAGGGAGAAGATGGGTAGGGGCAAAAGCAAGACAGAGGGATCAGGCATTCTCCAATCCTATTGGTTGTTGAAATGGTGGTTCCAAGCTCTTGCTTTCTCACTTTTCATTTTTCAACCCATTTTCCCATCAACCAAACAGGGCATAAGATTCGTTTGCCAAAAAAAAAAAAAAAAAACGGGGCATAAGATTCTCCCAACAAAAAGAAAATTACAACAACAAAGAATTTACACACAAAATAACATGAACTATGAGACGTAACGATAAATGAATTCCGCACAATATGTTTTTTTCTTATGCGCACTTCTTCTGCTCGTTTTTTTTGTGTTATTTAATTTAACAGCTAAAAATAAACAGAAATATGCAGGAAGATAAATAATGCGTCTCGGAAATCACTTCCCAAACATTATAACGAATATCATTAATAATATTTATCAAATGGTAAGTTTTTACCCCTCCAACACTCATGCTACCATGCTACATAATCTGAAAAATTGGTCTTATAGAATTGTTGCAATTAGTACTAGAATTTACATTAAAGTGGAATTCTCCAAAAGAATGAGTTGCTGAATCAATTTGCCAATCATGCTGAAAAGAAGAAACTGTTATTTTCCTCCAGGGGCTAAAGATCCACTCAGACTGGAACGGCTCTGTATATACAGTTAATTCTGTTGATTAAAGCTCTACTTTCATCTGAGCTGAAGCCACTGAGCCTGGAGATAACACAAAATGATGGATTAAACGTTGAAACATTCGATCCCGACGATTTGACGATTGCAGGTTATCTTATAAAAGTTTACTTAATTACCATGAAAACTCTCCGGCTGAATCTGGCCAAAACCCATCTGCACCACGCTTTGGAGGTCATCCTCGAACAATGTTGGCATCTGGAATATGAATTTTTGTTTAGTAAGCCTTGAGAAAACGAAAGCGAAGTAAAACTATTTCATAGAGGTTTACTGAGCCAAGTTTTTCGGTTAATTACTTGAGATGCTGCTTCACCAAATCTGTCAAAAGCAGGCAATTGCATGCCGTGACTTTGACGCAGTGCGGCGTTTAGAGGGTTTGCTGGAAATTGTGTGTCTGTCGCACTAGAGATGCTGCTGCTATGTAAAGGCGGCAGTTGCTGGGGCTGGTATCCGAAAGGGAATGAAGGCACAGAAGAATCTAACTGGTAAAGCGCATTTTGTAAAGATCCACGAGACTGAACGATCTGAAATTTGCGTTGGAATATATTAAGTTAAAGTTCGTAACTACTGGCAAATGCATCAGGATTCGGGATCAATGCCATGTAACAAAGTAGTTGAAAAATCGGTAACTTACATCCTTTGACAGAAGAGCCTCCATGTTCAAATCCATCCTGGGATTCACAGTTGACAACTTCATGGAAAGAAACTGAGCCAACAAAAATTCAACCAACACAATTTAGCAACAAAACTATGTGTTGCGATCGCAAAGTGGGAAAGATTGAACACTGAGACGATCTGAATTTACCTCAACCTGGCACTGCAACGACTGCACGTAGTTTATAATTTCATCTAGCATCACTGCTTTCCCGGTCACCTGACATTTTTTTTTAAATTCATTGTCCAATTTAGTACTAATTCTCATTGTTTTCGACATCAGTTTCAGAACGAGTAATTGAATCACTTAATTAAACTCAAATATGCATAATTTAGGTACCTTGTTGCAACCAGGAACAAGATCTTGAAGAAACTTCATCCTTTCGCTAATTTTCTCTCTTCGAACCTGACCAGGTATCGATGATAAACAAGATTTAGCAACAAAAACTTTAATCCAAAACCAAATTCCAAAAAAAAAAAAAAACAAAAAAAACACACACACACAAATCCACAGTACAGAGCATTGAATTTAAACATACCCTTTCTGCAAGACTATGGCTATCAGTAGCTTGACCCCTTCTGGCTCTGACATGGATGTAGTCCTTTGGAGCCTCAGGAGTCTCTGAATTGGCCTTTGTCTTTGCCTTTGAAGTTTCCTTTTCTTTCCCAGAAGCTTCATCATTTTTGCTTTTCTTGGCATTTGGTTCTTCTTTTTCTGCCGCAACCTGCAGAAAAGTAGATTCACTCATTATTTTTACAGTTTTACAAACAATTCTCTACAGAAATTGACAAAAAAATAAAAAATTGGACAATTGGTGACAGAAATTAAAGTAATTACCTTGGCATCTTTAACAGAGGGAGATGAAGAGGAATCTTTGGCTTTTCCTCTTGCAGCAGATTTTCTTTTCCTTGAATTGGTAACAATTTCAGCTTTCACACTCAGATCCCCCCCTGGGATCTGCTGAGAAACTGATGATCCCTCCCTGGAATCACCCAACTCACCATTTTCCGGCGTGGAGGCCCTCGAAAACCGGCTGATGAACTTCTTATCAGGAGCTGAATTCCCATCAAGGGGAGAGCTTTTGTTGGTTTCTTGTGCAGCAAGTTGAGATCCAGCAGTCACTTTCAGTGATTGGTTGCTGGAAACTCTTGAAAGCTTGCCCGAGTCAATCCTTGCCATTGATCTGTAGGCCAATTCAGCTTCATTCAAGTTGAATTGGCCACCAAAATTGCCGCCACCACGACCACCACCAAAGCAGGAAAATCTTGCAGCCCTCTCAACAAATCCAGGGTCTGCCTGAAATTGTGCCAAATTTTCAATTGGCAGACTGCCTCTCTGTGAAGAGTTCAATGGGGTGCTATAACATGAAGTGTTAGTACTACTATTGTTGTAGTTGCTAGAAATGTAAGAGTGTGGAGATATTTCTCCTGAATTGGAAATGCTTCCTAATCTTCCAATTAGTTCTCTAATCATATCTCCTCCCTCGCCGCCGTTCCCCGCGGCCGCGATGGGGGAAGAGACAATGGAGCTCAAGGCAGACTCAAAAGGATCAGTCTGATCCAAGGAATTGTCCCAATTGGCATTAAAAAGGGAATTGGGAAGCTGCTGGGAAGCAAAATTGAGCTCATTGGACTGCATTTCCATGGAAAACCCTGAAGGGTTCCAAGTGGGTTTGGCTAGGCTGTCCTTTTCCATTGAAATAAGGAGGGTTATGGAGCTGAATCCAAGAAAAAGTGAAGATCCAGGTGAGAAAGTAAGGAGTGGGAAAGAAAACCCAGAAATTTCTTGGGAAAATCTTCAAGTGGGTGGTTTTGTTTGAGTACAAATAAGGAAGGAGAGAGGTTGGAACTGTGGTTGCTGCTATCAGAAGGACATGCAATGATGAAGGTGATGTGGTGTCCTTGTTTGTCACTCAAAATGTGGAGGAAAAAGGAAAAAGGAAGCTTAAAAGAAGGTGCGGGGTGAGTGAAAAGAGAGCAAACAGCGGAAGAGAGAGGGAGGGAGAGGGAGAGGGAGAGGGAGATGAGGAAAGTGGAGATGAAGCAAGACACATAAAAGAAGGGAAATTTCTGTTTGACCTTTCAAACATTTAGTAGAATAATGAGATATATATAATCATTTTATTTATCATTTTTCTAGTCCATACATACGAGAATGAGATGAAATTATGCAAATGTCGCGATGGAAATTGACAGCTTTCTACAAGTTTGCGAGACGGAGAGTGAGCGTGAGGGTTAGGGGTGGGCACTTAGAACCGAAAACCGAAACCAAAACACGAACCAAATCGAACCGCACCGAACGGTTTGGTTTTGCGGTTTTGAAACAGTTTCGGTTTTGAAACCGAACCGCAACATAGAAAACGGTTTGGTTTCGGTTTTGGTTTTTGAAAACCGCACCGAAACCGAACCGCACCGCAAATATTAATAAACATTTAATTAAATGTCTTTATTAGATTTCATGTTTTAATTGGTCGTTTGTTAGAATCCATACACTTAGTATGGACTCAACCACACTAAAATATCATCATTCATCACTTTCTTTCGTTCATTAACTTGAAGGACTTTTGTTATTTTATACCATCACACACACATATATATACAAGGGTGGACTAATCTTGTTATCAAGAGTCGAACAATGATCTAATGAAGTTCACTCATTTGAAGCATGATATCACATATTCTAGTATGAAAGTTTCGTTCAAGTTTAATGAATTCAAATTTATTCAACTTGTTTTATGAAAAACATTGTAAGGGACACCCTTTTGTTGCACAATCATGTTTTAACATCACACCAACATGCAACATGCTAATTGTTTACATAACAAATGTCTTTTTCCTATTACTATTGGGAAATGCTTTTTAATATGTTAAATTTGTACATTTTTTCTTAAAAACCAAAACCGAAACCGTTTAAAACCGCACCGAACCGAACCAAACGGTTTGATTTCATTTTGGTTTTGGCTTCAAAACCGCACCGAACCAAACCGTAAAAACTTGCGGTTTTGGTTTTGGTTTCACTCAAAACCGCACCAAACCGAACCGCGCCCACCCCTAGTGAGGGTAAGGAATCGGCCAATTACCATGTATTTGTAATTTATACGATGTATTTATACTCACTACAGCGGATCAGTCGGTGGACCTTTCAAAAAGTGGGAATGCGATGCCATCAAGACCCTCAAGTCTCAACGAAAGGGAAGGGTCTCAATCTTTTCATTTTTTATTTTTCATTTATCTAAACAGTTTGATAATATATTTTCAAAGTTGTGATCGATAAGTCAAGACCCTTCGAAATCATACTTTTACAGTCCAAAATATAACTTGTTAAAATGTCAATAAAGTTTTGCAACCGACAAACATCATTAAGAATTTAAAGAAACCTCATTTATCATGTGGAAAACTTGAAGTCTCTGGTAGAATAACATCGTAAAAATGTATTTTGATAGGCGATATTGTTAGACGGTTAATTTAACTATTGATCATATTAGTAATTTTTTTCTTTCAAAAGATGTAGAGTCTTAATTAGTGGCGGAGCCACTAAGGAAACATAATGGTTCTTAGCCTATCCAGCCTTTTTTTTTTTTTTGCTAGTATAAGAGATGTTGTTACATATCAGTCTAACACCTTAAAATTTAAGTGTATTCTCAATCCAAACATTGTTCCGTTCCAAGCCAAACCTCTTTTCTCTCCGCCTCTTTTATTGTGGTGTAGTCTTCACTTCTCCTCTTTATTCTGTCAACTTTGCTTTGGCTTTAAGTTATATTTAAAAAAAATGTTTGTTTCTTTTTACCTCATGTTTGAGTTTATGGGTTTATACAATGTTTTTATTTCCATCTATTGAGTTTAGGTATTTCAATGTTTTTAGTTTCAAGCCAGACTTTTTTTCGCTCCGTCCCTCTTATTGCGGTGCAGTCTTCACTTCCCCTCCTTATTCTGTCAACTTTTCTTTGGCTTTAAGTTATATTTAAAAAAAAAAAAAAAATCTTGCTTCTTTTTACCTCATGTTTGAGTTTATGGGTTTATACAATGTTTTTAGTTCCATCTATTGAGTTTAGGTATTTCAATTTTTATGTAAATCACTCCAATCTCTCATACTTTGAGTTCAAATTACTCATATATGTGAGAAATCCCCCACATATAAAATTATGGCTCTGTCTCTAATCTTAATAGAAGTTGTAATTCGAATATGTCATCGTTTTACACAATATTTAATGTTATAATATAAACACATATTTACTAAACAAATCACTGTCACTATGTCACTGTTTGTTGATGTTAATCATCAATGATTAATGCACCTAGGATTTGTTTAATCTTTCTCATGGATTCATAGTTAAAGACGAAAGGTATGTAATTAGTGGAATATTAACCCATTATAATTTAACTTATCTTTCACTTTTTAACCTTCATTTGCTAAAGTGGTGGGACCTCTCTGGGTTTGTGCTGTGCATGTGGACTCGTAGTGGGTGACATGGACAAAGCCTTTGTCCATAAGTTATGTACCAAACAATCGAACCACTTAAATTGAATTTAATGATCTCTATTGATTTATTTTGCTGGTCTATCTCATATAAACTATGGATTCGGATCTCTCACAAATCAAGAACTCAAATTTCCTAATTCTTAGGCTTTTGACATTAAAGTCTAGAAAGAATCTAAATTCGGGTGATATGTGGAGATGAAGAAAAATATAAATAATCTGTTTAACTTTATTTTTTTCTGGGTGGAATATTTTTTCAAATCTAGTTTTAACGACTTGTATGTGGTCCACATTTAAGGAATTTATTCTCCCCCAACCCCTTTTCCTTCTGTTTAGAATTCTTTCTATCCAACTTGAGTTAAAATCAGGGGTGCTTGATGGAGTGGGCAAGACTAGATACAGCCCAGCAACTGCTTATACGGCCCAACAAACCAACAGACCAAAGTACTGTACAAATGATCAGATTTCTTCCTTTTTTTTCTTTGTTTTTTCATAAATAAATAAATTAAGAGGATGATGACCACTCGCACTACGACGAGGTTCGACTTGTATGGAAAGAGAGCTTAATATTAATAGCACGTTTACTAATCCGTAATCGGAATGAGAATAAGGAATCCGATTCCGATTACGGGTTATACTTGTGTTTACTAAAAGTGGGAGGAATAAAAAACGCATGGGGCCCACACAAAAAATGGAATCCAATTCTTGAAATTGGAGGATTTGGATTCCCAACATATACAAGGTATTTGGATTCCGGATTGCTTGGGCAATCCGAATGATAATTTTTTCCCTTTATCCCCTCACATACTTTCATTATTTCCAATATTATCCTTTTAACCCTAGACTTATTTTTCTTTTCACCCAACTTCTAACAATTTCTTTCCATGTCCTTCTAGCTCATTAAGCATAATTTTATACTCATTCACATTATGCACAATTCCATACATATGTCGAAGAGAAAAAACTACAACTTGAGCGAGAAAATTTAGATATTAAAGTCAATACTTAAATTTATAAAAAAAAAATAAGCAAAATCATTTTAGTATGTCTATGAAATAAAAAAGCAATTTAATTTTTTCTTACTATTATATACTATATCAAATTTTATTAAAAAGTAAATAAAATATTTGATTTGAGACAAGGGTATTTTAGTAATCATTCTGGTTTATATTCCGATTCTGTTGAATTAGTAAACAGCTTTATAGAATTGTATTCTGATTCCGGATAGTTTTAGTAAACAACTTCAACAGAAATCTGATTATAATTCCACCTCATTTCAATTCCTCCTCAATCCAATTCTTCTTCAATTCAATTCCTCTCAATTTGATTACGGATTAGTAAACGCGCCATAAATTATTATTAGCCCACCCTATAACTTGGTGAAATGCCCAGATCCATCAACGTTGTATCTCTTCACTAATAAACTTTTAAAACCCTGTATGGCCCACTACCAGCATTACAGATATTGTCTCAATTTACCGCTTATTACTTATCACAAAAGGCAACCGTGATATTAGAGGTGAGATATCCCATATATAGGTTGTATATTATTTTGTTATTTGTCTGATGTGTATAATTTATGTAACACCACTATATTGTACTTGTAAGCCCCACATATGTGCCACATCTAACAAAATAATTTACGAAACATAAAAAGAAGGATTGATATGCAGATGTGAATTTTAGGAACAATATTGATTGATTTTGAAAGTGAAATATTGTACCATTTGCGATAAAAATTTGTATGAAAAAAAATACAGTGATCTAATTGACAAACGTAAAATCATAAAAAAATAAAAAATTGAATGACAAACAAAGCATTTTTGCCAATTTTTAAGATTATATTTGGGTGAGAGACTCTTGCAAGTCCCAAGTGATTGAGGCCAAATTAGTATGAAATGGATCATAAAAGGTTAGGTGGAAGAGATTAGAAATGTATCATATAAAAATGAAAGATTATAAGGGGATTTACAAAAACACTACTCGAAAGAATTAAGGTATTATAGTTCAAAATTAATTAAAATGGTTAAATTTATCTTAAAAAAAACATCATAAGTTTTATGTTATAGTGCTCATTGTTCACAAGATTTAATTTAAAGTCTTCTCTAACAAAGTAAAATTATGGTGCTATTAGATAACCATTTCGTTTTCATTTTTTTGAAAGTTGAAAATTAAAAACTCATTTAATATTTACTTTTAGTTTTTTAGCTGTCTTCGCTCAAATGTAGTTGTCTCTATTGTGCCCGAGAAGATCTCAAATTTAACTCATATCAATGCGAGAGGACAATATAATTTGTAATGAGTTCATTACTTAATTATGACTTACCAATTATTGCAATGTATGACACGCCTCGACCCGAAAGTGGGGCGTGCTGTCCGTCACGTGAGCATGACGTAACCATGTGCGCAGTGCGGAAGCGAGATTGACTAGAAAGATACGAACCAACTAAAACCAAGCCACTAGCAATCCAATAAAAGAGAGTGTGCTAGTGCGAGAGTTAAGGTGCTTTTACAAACCAGAGCATAATTGGTCTACGTGCAGTCAAGCATAAAGTACTAAATAGAAATAACACCGCAGGTGATCCTACATAAGAGAATTCTGTCAGAACGTTCGAGAGATCCTCGTATGCCACCAACGAACACTACTTAATACCTGGAGGGGCGAAAAACAAGTTGAGTGGGTCAGTAAAACAAATCCTTTTTCAAAACCATTCTTTTATCAAAACTGTAACCCTTCTTCGTAAAACCTATATAATTTCCCAGAAATAAAATATACTCATATACATATATATCTAAAAAATCATGCTGGAAATATCTGTATGTATGCCATGCAAAAGTATCATAACTAATATCTCAACTGTATGCTCATATCGTAAATCTGTGATGTGAATAAATATCTGATAATCATCTTAGCCCTCGGCTGTATATATAGCTCATAACATCTCAATCTCATCATATATATACTCTGCACATACACCAATATCCTCATGAGGTCACTATCACATCACTGTATCAATATAAGAATGCTCTAGTGCTACAATCACGTGAAGACTGTGGGAATGATTCGCGGGTCACCTACGAGTCGAACCCACCTATAATGGTCTATACGACAGGACTGTGCACCTACTTGGATCCAGGGCGAGCATGCGGTGCGGGAGGTGAACGACACGTGAAAGACTGTGCCCCTAACTCTGGGTGGGAGCACTAATATAAATGTGCAAGTGTATGAGCTCAAATCACATCATTTCATTCATTCGTATCACATCACATCATTTCATTCTCATCATAACTAATATAGAATCTTACCTGATACTTACATGTGCGTCCGCAGCACCGTCACAATTATATGCAAGTACTAATGCATAATTAAAATAAATAGATACTTGCATGGCATCTCAAATCATTTCATTGCTTAAATTAATTTTCTGGGAAAGATAGCGATATATATAGGTATGTACGGAAAACAAACTGCCCACTCACTGATAAATAGCCGGATCGTAGCCCCCACGCCTAGCCTGGCTACGCTCGTCCTCAAGATAGGCCTCGCCTATATGAGAAGTAACTGAATAAACGTTAATTAACGTACATAAACAGAACTTTAGAAATAACTTCTCATACGTTGATCAATTTTGGCATACGAGTATACCAACGCGACCTACTCGACGTCACGGACGTCAACATATTTTTAAAACAATTTTTGGGTGGCCCACGCGCCCCCACGCGCCTGCCAGGGCACGGTGCAATGCGCCCCCAGGCGCGGCACGTGCTTGGTACATGTCATCCCCTACCTCCAGCTCGCCGGACTGGTTTTGTCGGCGCCGAAAAATCCCGCCAGTTTTTGGGTTATTTTCAAATTGCAATAACTTCTTCAATTCTTCACCATTTTCAACGTACTTTATATCAAAACGAAGGTCTCGACAAGATGAATAAAACCATACTTGTCTCGACCCCTAACTCGCCGGAGATTCGCCGGAAAATGGCTCGATAATTCCGGCCAAACTTTCAAAACTCCGTTCTCGATGCTCCGACGTCCAAATCTTTCAAAGGAAGCACTCCGAGCTTCCTTAGGACCTCCTTAAGCTCCATATGAGCTTAGATTCTCCTAAAATTCACCCAATAATTATTGCATGAACAGTGTCAAATCAGTGTTCGAGGTTTCGACATGAAAACGACATAGTTCTTAGCTGAAATGTGTGTCACTAGACTCGTAAGGACCTCAAGAGTCGAATGGTGGTCTTGGTTGCTTCGATCTATGAAGTTTTGATGGGTTTTGGTGGTCGTCCGTACATACAAGGTAGAGAGAGGTATCGAGAAAGAGAGAGAGAGATATATATATATATATATATATATATATATCGAGAGAGAAGAGAGAGATGGAGAGACTGAGAGTGACTAAGAGGTACGGGAGAAAGAGGGAATGGGTTTGTGTGGACCAAAGTCATCCATTCATGTAAAGGATACCATATTGTGCTACGGTGGTGGAGCGGCCCCATGAGGTGGCTGCGCTTGGCGAGATGTGACAATTGGTATTAGAGCCTAACCTTGGCTGTGGTGTGCCGACGAGGACGTCGGGCCCCTAAGGAGGGTGGATTGTGACATCCCACATCGCCCAGGGGAGTGATCCTTAAATGTATATTCCCATCCCTACTTAGCACGAGGCCTTTTGGGAGCTCACTGGCTTCGGGTTCCGTAGGAACTCCGAAGTTAAGCGAGAAGGGGGCTAAAGCACTCCCATGATGGGTGATCCACTGGGAAGTTGCTCGTGAGTTCCCAGAAACAAAACCGTGAGAGCGTGGTCAGGGCCCAAAGCAGACAATATCGTGCTACGGTGGTGGAGCAGGCCCGGGAGGTGGCTGCGCCCGGGCCGAGATGTGACAATGTAGCTTTGTTGTGAAACATCAAGATTAAACATTACACCACGTCCAAAGCGGACAATATCGTGCTACGGTGGTGGAGCGGGCCCGAGAGGTGGCTGCGCCCGGGCCGGGATGTGACAAGGTAGCTTTGTTGTGAAACATCAAGATTAAACATTACACTATCATATCTAAGGGACATGACTAAAAAAACAAACAAACTAAGACATATCGTATCATACATGAGGCAACATAATTAAACCGTTTAGATCCTCATTTTATGAATTTATATATGGATCTCAACTAATGTTTCAAAAGTAAAAACTATGAAAAGAAAATCTGTATAATCCGCGCAAATTTTTAATATTGAATAATAGTTAATCATTGATAAGGGTGTTTTAAAAACTCAAGTTGCTTCATATATATATAAAAAAAATTTATCAACAAGTTGCCTCATATTTAAAGTTTCACTCAGTTCACAAATCATTGAAAAAAAATAAATAAAGTTTGATTAAACCACACATAACCATATGTATAATTAAAGATGCTAAAATTAGTCAACCAACGGATCTTTGCACCCAATCCCAAAACGATACTCTTATTATTCTTTTGTCAAAAAAAAAAAAAAAAAAAAACCCTACTCTTTGTTCAACTGGTCTGGTAAAAAAAGCACTAAAGTATAAACTGTAAATCTTTATATATAAAGCAAACAATTTTTTGTCTAAAAAAAAAAGCTAACAATTTTTTTTTCGGGTCACAAACTTCATCAAAATAAGTGGACAGAAATGCTCATCACACAAAAAACTTCAAAAGCAACTCAAAAGAATGCATCAAATGTGGCAGGAGTATTTTTGTCATTTTAATAGTGTTTTTATAATAATTAAATTTTTTGTACAATTAATTTTTTATTTATTTATAATTAGTACCTCACAATAGGCAAACAATAATGTGATTCAATTAGTTGTTCATTAAATATTATTTTTTCTATTTTTAAACATGTTCAAAAGATTTTAAGAGGCGTGTAATGTTAGTTATAAAAAAAGTCTTTCTCACGCGCATAATAACATGATTAAATTAGTTGTCAAATGATTGTTTTTATTTTTATTTTAACAAACGATATTATCTACACTCAAGGAGCGGGATTGGGCTTAGCCTCACAATGGGCTAGCAAAAATGTGATTCAATTATTTGTTTATTAAATATTATTTTCTCTTTTCTTAATGTAAATTCAATAGAGACCGATTTTATTATGTGAATTCAACTGTTTTGATTGGTTTATGAGGGGTTTCTTCTAGCATGATCTAAGATCATTCAATTACTTCAAATATTCGACTTTTTTTGTCAATTTACGCATATAAATACATTTAAAACGTGTAAGTCGAGCGTAACACACCATGATTTAAAAATGTCTTCTGCAAGCACGTGAGCGCTTGCATGAAGGCTAGTGAATTAATAAAGTCATTATTTAATAGCCAACCACGGTTGATTGAATTGATAATATCGTTTTCTTTCTTAAATTAAGGCTTAAGTTTGAGCCCCGCTATCGGCAAATCCTTTTAGTTAGCGATTTGTAAAAACCAAAAGAGAGATTAAGACCCCTCTATAAGTCCTCAAATAGACTTATTGTATGTCACTGCTCTAGAATGGATAGTCTCCATTCCCCTAAAAATTTATTTCCCAATAAAAGAAAGTCAAGATTTAATCAACTTACTACCTAAATTAATATTACAACTGTTATATCTCATATATATATATGGGCTTAGTAGGCACCTGCCAATTCTTCTGTACATATGTCAAAAGTTTATAATAGCATAAGTCGGCAACTACTATTATTTGTAAAGGCTTATCGAGGGTGGATGTAGGATACTATGGAGTAATGTTGAAGGTGGCCAAGACTTTCAATTAAAGTATTTCATCGAGCACATGATGCGCACAATAGAATCGCACACAAGACGCAAAAAGGAAAGACAAATATGATAGAAGAAATAGAAGAAGCATGAGGAAGATGTTGTAATTTAGATTGCTTTAGCTGTTTATAGGAGTCAAATACTATACGAACAAATAGATATGAAATTTTTTAAATTGTTAGAGTCAAAGACAACCAATAACATTACGCTGGCTCCACCTTTGTATATATGCCGCCCACCATATAGGATATATATCTGCTGTATCGGACCTTGAAGCTACATCCCGGCCGCCCACCGTTCCACCAGTCGACCATCCTCTCTCTCTCTCTCTCTCTAAGTCTCTCTGTGGGTGTAAAAACTAAACCGTGTGTTGTGTCAAAATTTTCAAAGCTTGATATGAAAAAATAAGAAAGATGCCTCTGCAGTGTGTCGGCAAGTATAAATTCATGCAATGCAGAGCCTTGTCTTTGATCTAACGTGACCTTCAAAGGCCTCAATCATTGATGCACACATTCATATGCACCCCCCTCCTCCTAATATACAGTTTTTTATTCTCAGAGAAACGTGTGTCGCTTTCTGGTTGGCTCCTGGGGCACGATGGTGCGAGTTCATTAGACTTCATACTTTGTTTAATTATTTTATCCCTTAATTAATTAACAAGCAATATATAAGTTAACAGTTAGCTAGCAGTTGTTTTAGCTTTTGTGCTTTATTTGCGTCGTTTTACGAAGATACAAGTAACTGAGTCTTCCAATCCAATCAAGCTTTGAAGGAATCAACACACACACACACACACTGCAGGAGCGGAGGGGTGATTAGGGTTAAGGTTAGGGCTAAAGTTAGGGTTAGGGTTGATCAATAATTAAGCTTAGCTCTTTGATTATAATATCCTTTGCCTCGTAAACTTTTTATTTATTTATTTATTAATTTGAAGCAGTTTGTGTCAGAATTTTTTTACATTTTTTTATGACAATTTGGTTTGTTTTTTCAATTCATTGGAAGGTTTGCTTTTCTTGGAGGAGGGGTCCTCCCCATATTCGTTTTCAAGGAAGCTACTCAAGCTAGCTGGGATTATCTATTGTCGGCAGAAAACGCTTAAAAAAAAAGAAAAATGCAAAGAAAAACATTTTACAGATTCTCTAATGCCTAACAGTTTAACGTCAATTCTCATACTAATATTATAAAATATTATATAAAAAAACATGAGGTAACAAAGTGTTAATGGAGGATCTCACTTTTAGTAAAGTCCCCTTAGAATTTCTCTAACAAAATTAAGTACTAAGTGTTGAGATTAAATCTCACATTGATAAGAGAAGGGACTTTGCATGAGTTTATAAGTAAGTTGGGGCTACTCTTCATATTGTCAATTGGTTTCATGATGGAACCCCCAACTTTCTTCATGGTAATATAGCAGGTTATCTCACGTGTGAAGCCAAATCGCCACATATAATCTACGTCACTCTATTATGTTGACCACGCTACATTGATGAGAAAATGAACTTTATATGGGCTTATAAGTAAGACTAAACTTCATCCAAAAAAAAAAAGAAGATAAAAGCATTGCAGGTTATTTTGAGAGTCAACTAGGTTATTGAACTTTCAAGTTCTCTCGTGTTGGGTGGGACAACTTTTGGGTCAAGGAAGGACGGAAGCTTACAATACGGGTTTAACAAAGAGCCTAGCCCAAAGCAAAACTAGAGACAGAATTGGGCCTTGCCCAGTTGACCAAAAGAGTGGCTATTCAGTTTCTGATGGCCCAAAAATTATTTTTCGTTGATAGGAATTCTATTTTCTTTTTGGTCGAAAATTAATAAAACGTAGTAGAAGAGTATAATTTTTTTTTGAACAAATAATATTATCTATACTAAAAAAATGGGGAGTGGAGTAGTTAAATTTTAGAAGACTGTTAAAATTTTAGGGTCTGTTTGGTATCTTATTTGAATTTTTTTTATCATTTCTCAAAACATTTCTCAAGAACATTTATTGAAAGCAATTTTCTTTAAGACTCAAAAACTTGCTTGATTTGCCTTTTTAAATCTTACGATTTAAACTAGACAAAGAAATCTAAAAAAAAGGGGGTCACATGAGAGGGAGAAAGATGAGAGAGGAGGAAAGAAAGTAAGAAATGATTGAAGGAAAGGGAAAGAAGAGAGAGGATCAGAGGAGATAGAGAGAAAGAAGAGTGTGAGAAAGAACCGAGAGAATGAAGACAGCGTATTGGATGAGAGACGGAAAAGGTAAAAAGAAGAGGAGAGAAAAAAGAAAAGAGAGAGATTTGGAGTGAGAGGGGAGGAGGGAGAGAAAAAAAGAAAAGAGTGAGTTTAAGTTTAAAAACTCTAAAAACTCACTTTTTATGTTTTTGGATAATAGACTATATTTTTAAGTTAGTCTTGAGTTCAGTTTTTTAAAATAATCCTACCAAACAAGTTTTTAAGGCTTAAAACTTGAAAATTGCTTTTGAGTTAAAAAAGTTGGATTCAAGTAGAGTATCAAACAAACCCTAACTTTTTTTTTTTGGGGTCTGAAATAAATTAGTTATTTGTTTTACTGAGTGTTGACTTCAGAATAAACTGCCTACAAATTTGTTACATGTCTTTTTAATTTGCTTTGCAGCGCTATGTATATACTATATAGCTGAACTAACTTCACTATTTCAATGGTGCAACATACTGTGTAGTTGCAGATGAAGATTTGGGGTAGGGTGGGTATTTTAATGGGTTTATCGACCAACCAAACCGAATTTAGTTGGGCTGGGTTGGGTTGTAAGTTTTAACCATCTATTTTTGGATTAAAATTTAACGATTCGTTTACTCGGTGAGTTGAAGTATTATTAACCAAATTGAAATCGATATACTTGCATATACATGAATAGAATTTTTCAAACATTTTCTTAATCTCGGGATTGAAATATGATTTTTTTGACAAGCACATACCATGCACGCATATACATGAACTTTTGAGTCTTCAACTAAAGGTTGTACAAGATTGTTATGCTGAAGATTGTGAGCACATAATTGTTCTCCTAGACTCGGTTATAAAAAAAAATGTTGGTCACCCACTATTAGATTTCAACGATTGGAGATTGTTTAACATTTTTGTTATACTTTTTTCTGCATCATTAGTTTAAAATTTAAGGTGAGTGACCACCATTTCCTTGGTCACAAAGGTCTAGGAGAACATGACTCTTATTCAATATTCGTTGTTTTTGACATTAACATATTAAACAAACAATAGTATGCACATGATGTCACATTCCGGCCCGGGCGCAGCCACCTCCCGGGCCCGCTCCACCACCGTAGCACGATATTGTCCGCTTTGGGCCCCGACCACGCCCTCACGGTTTTGTTTCTGGGAACTCACGATCAACTTCCTAGTGGGTCACCCATCATGGGAGTGCTCTAGCCCCCTTCTCGCTTAACTTCGTGCTAGGTAAGTATGAGAATATACATTTAAGGATCACTCCCCTGGGTGATGTGGGATGTCACACATGAACACTATCAAAATTCTCATGTGATAAACTATCTACCAACTGGTTAGACTCGTTGTCAAAATTCATCAAACAATTTAGGCCCCGTTTCGCATCTTATTAAAAAAAATTGAGTAAAAAAAAACTTAGTAAAAGCCGCGAATCAGGCATTAATGAGTTCTAATATGCAACGTCAAGATTTCCTCGTCGAAAACGCACGAGGTAAACCAGTACCAAAAAGAAAAGAACGAAACCAACAAAAGAAGCAGTGAAATTATTACTTCAAATGTTCACTCAATACACACAGCACACTTTCACAGAAAAATTAATTAGCCATTACTCTTCGACGTACGATACGCGTGTACTTCTATGTACAGATTGCTCTCTCAAAGACTAGACAGAGAGAGCTGATCAAAAAGAGAAAAAAAGACCAGACAGAGAGAAGGAGAGACTTACCGGTGATTGATTAAGTAACAAAGATAACGGAGCACACGGTTCCTATGGTAGTGCGTAGGAGGAGAAAAACAGCTGCACTGACAGAAATAGCCGCCCAAGGTATGTTGAAGTAATTCTGTCTCAAATTTGCCTTGGATAGGTTCAGGACGATTTGCAGTGCATGTTCAGGTCTTTACAAAGAGTCGAATAATAGAATAAATGGAAGGTTGCTATCTAAGAGGCAACTCCACATCTTCTGCACGTTAACTTTTTTCTTGTGCACGAGAAATAATCAGGGGGGCAAACAGGGCGAAACCACAGGGGGAAATCACTTCCCTTACTTTTTGGTAGGCAAGAAGGAGAGTGTTTGTTAATAGGTTGAGACTCACATCTGGTCTTATACATCCATGTCCCTATATCTTATTCATCAATCAAAACATATATACCACGAAACATAATAGACTATAAACTTCAAGCAAATGGATATGTGGAAACATAAAACAAAACAAGCAAGATTAGGATTTCAAAATAAATAAATACATAAATAAAGAGAAGAAAAAAATCGAGGAGATGGATTCGCACCTGCTATGACTAGAATTTTCGTTCCTGGAAAGCTTGAAGAGCGTTATAGTTAAATTCAAGGATGACGGAATCAAGTTCTACCACCTTGAAAGAACATAAAAAGGGCAACATAAACGAACAACCACCAAAATATAATTCACATCGAGGAAACGAAATGAGCTCAACACTCCGCACATAAATTTGGCAAATGAACGACAACATTTCAGTGGACCGCACTTAGTGGAATAAGACTTTGTTGTTGTAACTACGACATTTCTATTGTGAAGTCAATACAACGGCAGATATCTGGTAACATTGGTGTCCTCAATTTCAACCTGAATGAATCCAAACACTTTCTTTTCTAGGCGTGATATATGTTAAAACTAAAAGTAAATACAGCCTTGTTAGAATTCCTTTGTCCCACATCGGCTAGAAGGCTTGAGAACAAGCTATTTAAATAGAATTACCTCACTCTAACTATCAACGAGGCCTTTTGTATTAAAACCCCACACCTGACGGATTGAGCAGGTGGCCAAGTAGAAACAGTATCGGTGCTGTTGGAGTGGGCTCATGGTCCGTCTACTTGAAATTTCAGATGGTATAGCTTCATGAACCCACAAGAGCATCTGAACTGGCAGCCATTTCATGAGCATTGTTGTAGCTTTTAGACACATTGGAAATAAAGGAAGGCTCTCTTAAGATTGCACTGCCAGCCTCGAAATTCTATCTGGCTCTCTCAAGATTGCACTGCCAGCCTCTGAAAATGCTCAAAGAAAACTTGAAGGCTTACATCATCTGTGAAGATAACATCTGAACCGGCAGCCATTTCATGAGCATTGTTGTATGTTGCTGAAGGGTTCAACTTTGCTAACAAGAATCTTGCCTGCAGAGCATGACAGTAGAAAATAAGTAGGGTTCAACTTTGAAGTTTGTTCTTCGTTCTTCGTTCTTCGTTCATCGTTCTTCGAGATCAAGCCCCAACGACCCCTTGAAGAAACGTTCATCCATCTTCGAGATCAAGCCTAACGGCCCTTGAAGAAACTTCGCCAAAACCTTTGAAGAATCAACAAGCACTTTGGTCATGTGCCGATTCTTCATCCAAGATCAAGTCCCGACAGCCCTTAGATCAACACAACTGTTCTTTAAAAATCAAGCCCAAAAGCCCCTTGAAGTTCATTCATCGTTCATCGTTCTTCGTTCGTCGTTCATCCATCTTCAAGAACAAGCCCAAAAGCCCCTTGAAGATCCGTTCGTCATTCAACGTTCATCCAACTTCAGGATCAAGCCCCAACGGCTCCTAAAGATCCGTTCATCCAACTTCAAGATCAAGCCCAAAAGGCCCCTGAAGAAACGTTCATCCGCCAAACTTCAAGATCAAGCCCAACGGCCTTTGAAGAAACTTCCCCTTGTTCATCCAAGATCAAAGCCTCGACGGTCCTTGGATCAAACCCACAAATCAAAGTCTTACAGAGATCGAATAAGAGGATCAAAACAAATAGAGATTGTAACCCAAAATCATCAAATACAAATATTATTTTGTACACGTTGTTCTTGTTGTTTTCAGGAAATTTCCATGTTCACAGGTGGCATGCAGCATAATTGAGAAGAGAGAATTTTATTTATTTTCTTCAAAAAAAAAAATTAATTATAGATAAAGCAATTACAGAAGCCACAATACTACCATTCATATTGCTGAGATGCATATCACCATCCAATACCTACAAGGTATATGAATAGCAATACAACAAGTGATATATATAGATATATAGGCCTTTTAGGCAAATTGATCCATATTTAACAATTCGAACCGTTTATTTTGTTAGTTTCGATTCATAGATCATCATGTAAAAATTCAATTCAATCCAAACTCATTTGCCTATTTAATTATCAAGATAAATTTTTATTGTTTCTTACATAACAAAGTATTCGTTAATTTCTTTAAACTCAATTAAATGTCTTAAACATTTCTGATTTGGCTAATATTTTGTAAGAATGATTTATGAGGTGCAACTTGAAAAATTGATGATTCGGATCGTTAAAGTTCGATGTGGTGTGAATTCTAAAATTAATTCCCGTTTTTATAAAAAAAATAGAAATGACTTCCCTTAAAAATTTTCTAGATTATATATATATATATGTGTGTGTGTGTGTATTTTTCAATTAAACAAAGGAACTAATAACCCGACAAAAGAGAGACTACCAAATAATGTTGTGATTTCGAGAGACCAAAAAATATCAGACGGTAAATAGAATTCTATAATCAACTATGACTAAATCACGACCGCACATGGCGATTTGAGAAGGGTGGTACTGACAACGGTCATCATATTGAAGGCTCAACTGTCAATCTATCACTTGACTTTCGATTTGTCTCATGAACTTTTTTAATTGGAAAATTAAGGACTTAAATTTTTTTTTGGCCGATTTTCCCCCTACTGTTAGTTTTTTCATAGATTTCATTCAAAATAACGTTTTATCACGTGTGTACCACGTGACTCTCTTTTGTGGACAAAAAACGTCATTTCGCTAGACATTCAGACACAAAAACTATAGAATCACACATATTTACATAGGTTTATATTTTGAAAATCTAAGGTTTTAAATTATTTTAAAAAAATGAAGCGACTGAATTATTTTTATATGTTGTGCACATACTTCTATTTAACAGAAATTTGAATGAAATAAATAAAAAATTAACAATAGGGGGCAAATCGGTTAGAAAAAATAGTTTAAGTTCTTAATTTTTCAATTAAAAAAATTCAGAGAACCAATCAAAAGTTAGGTGATAATTTAAGAGACAAATCGGTAATTTACTCTCATATTGAATGGGATGTAAGCAAATTCGCACTCCAAAATGCCATGACCCACATTTAACAAAAGAAAAAAAGAAAAAAAAAGCAATGACCCCACATATGAGGCATGTGAACACGTTTCAGTCGTTGGATCTAAAACAACTCAATCGTACGGCCGAGATATAATTGAGACGGAGACCTCACTGGCGCTTGAAAAATAGGCGGTCGGGTCGAGTGAGCAGCTCCTCCCTGAAAGTTGAAGCAAAACCACCCACCCACCGCCCCTTATATTGGGTCAGACTCAAGCTGTGTAAAGCTCAAGATTCAAAATTTTCAATCAAAATCATGGCTTCCAACAGAGTTTTCATGGTGCGAACGAAAACTATACATGTATATATATATATATATATATATATATATATATATATATATATATACACATATCTCTCTCAATATATAGACATACAAGATGTATGATGATTCTGTGCGGAGCCTGCAATTTTGTCTTTGATTCTCCTTGCTGTTTGTGCTTTTACATTTTTGCAGGTCGCCGAGAAGCCGAGCATAGCTCTTTCTATAGCCTCCGTTCTCTCCCATGGCCAGGTATGCCCTCTCTCTCTCTCTCTCTCTCTCTCTCTCTCTCTCTCACAAGCTCACGTTTTGAAACCCTAGCTCCAGAGCTCAAAGTTCCAAGTTAAGCACTTTTTGAATGCTAATAAAATATAGGAGGCAGCAAAGAAACTGGAACTTCAATTTTGTTTTTTTTTTGTTGGATGAGCATTTAGATGGAGTGAACTCAGCTAGAAATGAGAACTGGGCCACCCCAATTTATTTTTCAGTTGAAGAACATGGTGATTAATTTCCGTACTTTTGTTCGGGCATGAAATTGGAGGGTGAATTATTAGGATGATTTGGTTTTTAGTAGCATAGAGGTGCTTAATTCTTCCATAAAGTAGAGAACTTTTACTTCTAACTTCTAAGGAGGGTTATTAGATGCTTAGCTTCGATGTCAGTTGTAGGATCCGTTTACAGAAATAGAGGGTAAGTGAGTGTCTATTCTATTTGTTTTGGATGGCAATTTAGCTTAAGAGATAAACAGTTGGGGGAGGGCGAGATGGTTGCTCCTTATTTTGACTCCTTTACCTGCATTTATACTGTTGGGCTAACTTTTTGATTCTTAAATGGATAACTTACACGTTAAAGTGAAACTTATAAGAAGATAACAAAGTCAGGCCTCATTACATAACAGAAAGTTAAAAACTGAGTTAAGGACCCATAACCCTCAACTACATCCGGTTTTAGCATGCCTGCAGAATATAAAGAAAGTGGGCCTTCAAAAACTTGAGAAAACACGTATAACCTAACCAGGAGCTTACTAGCATCAAGAGAAAACAACTGAATAATTTCTGTAATGTGGAGGATGCCAATAAGGTTCTCATTGAAATTATGGGAGGAAAATTAGTTCTTTGGTTTATGGATGTGCTTTTTTCTTGAACTTATACCCTGTATCACTTTGACACTTTTTTTTTTCTTTCCATTTTCATGCTTTATTCTAAGTTCTGCTTGTAAGAATCATAAATCCATGTTTTTCACATATGATTTATATTGACATTCAGCTCATATTTTCATAATACAGATGTCTACAAGAAAGGGTAGTACAGATGTCCATGAATTTGAAGGACAGTTTCTTGGAGTGCATGTGCATTTTAAAGTGACATCAGTTATTGGTCATGTGTTCAGGTCCTTTTCTCTCTCATCTTTGACAAGAAAAATCATCCTTGGATGCTCCCTGGTTATATTATGCGATGACTTATTGAACTTTGTTTTAAGCAATGTCATTATGTCAAATACTGTACGGGGTTTAGATTAGATTTTTCTTTATTCAAATCCATTAGTTAACATTTTTACCTTGTTCCTTCTGCTCTCATTCTCTGTAAAGAAATCCTTATTCATATACTTATTAACCTTTTCTTATTTGATATGTGCTCAAATGTGCTATGTCCTTAGATGTTTTCTTATTGGTCTTTGCCCATTCCTAAGTGGATGGAACTCCTTGGCAGGTTATGGATAGGTTCAGGTATTAGGTTCTATGGTTGTCATGATATACACGCACCCCAATTAAGTACTTTTGAAGTAGCTTCAACTTGGTTTTGGACGGATTTCTCCTTTTGTTGTATAGGGTTTCTGCTTTTGTTCGTCTTATTGATTTAACCAGTATATGTAATTACATTGCAAATCTAGCAATCGTCTCTCAATGTTATCTGGCATAATTGTCTAGCTTTATGCACAAGTTGAGTTAGTTTATTTGTTGTGTTTCTAACTCGGTGCCTTTTCTTCTTTCAAACTGTAGTGTAGATTTTCCAGAAAAATATCAAAATTGGACACTGACTGATCCTCTGGATCTTTTTCAAGCTCCAGTTCTCAAGACAGAAGCAAATCCAAAGGTACAACTTTTTTTACCCTGCGTCCTCTTGTGGATTCATAAAACTTTTTCCTCTGATTCTTATGTCATTTGTTGGGATGACCTTGGTGTAAAGGCTCACATTCGCAGGCATTTAAGCCAAGAAGCTCGCGGTTATGGTAACTTGGTTTTGTGGTTAGACTGTGATCGTGAAGGGGAAAACATTTGCTTTGAAGGTATCTCTCTCATTCCCTCTCCCTATCAGTCTCCTCTCTCTGCTTCTCTATCTAATATTTGTTAATAAGTTTGTTTTCTCATGATATGGTGTGTATTTAGTGAATTCAAATCTATCATTATTGTTATGACATCTGGGAAAAGAAAACAGTTGGAATATGTTAGGGTAAACCTTTTTTAATGACAGAAAGTGAATCTCGAATGCATTTTGTAATTGATATGAAATAGGGAAGACTAGAAAATTGATGGCTAATTTCCATTGGCTTTGATTAACAAGAGAATGGAAAAGTTCATAAAAATTTTAGACTGACTGACAACACATAGCAAGTAAAATATATATATTTCCTGCTCAAAACTTGTGTTTTGTTCGTAACTGGGAATCTGGTTGTTAAAGTGGAACATTTGTACAATTGCAGTCTTGTATGCTAATCTGTTACTTATTATATTCAACTACTCTGAGATACTTGTACATTTAATTTTTTTTTTTTTTTTTTTTTTTTGAGAAGAAACGATAACACTTTATAAAAATAAAACAAGAATTACAAAATAGTGGATAAGAAATCCACCATGTAGCAAAGCTAGCTAAGACCTCTCAAACAGATCTGATTACAAGTAACATAAGCTCAACCATAATCATTTTACGACTGCCAACATATCCCACACTTGTACATGTAATTAGAAAGGTGGAGTTTAGAAACTCATTTCTTATGTTCCCCTTACCTACACAATAAATATAATGTTGGTATGCCTAAAAGGCACTAATTTTTTTTATTGTAGTTATCGATTGTATTGGCCATTCAAATGAGACTAGAAGAAAGATCTATCGTGCTCGGTTTTCCTCTGTTACTGAGAAAGACATTTTGAAGGCCATGGACAACCTTGTTGAACCTAATAAAGACGAGTCATTGTCAGTAGATGCTCGGCAAGAGATAGATTTGAAAGTTGGAGTTGCATTTACGCGATTTCAAACACACTTTTTCCAGGGGAAATACGGAAATCTTGATGCCAGAGTTATCTCGTTGGTTTTCTCTCTCATTTATGTTAATGAATTATTATTAATATACTGTTTGGCTTCCAGTCCGTTATGCATTTATCTAATTGAAGCATAGAACTTGTATCTTGTGAATATATTGCATTTCCTTGACCGATCTTAAGATATTTTGCTCTAATTCAGCTTCTTGTTTGTGCAATTGCGTATCCGTATATGTATGTTGGTCTTCTAGGTTAGTTACCTTCTTAAGGCCATCAAACTTTTTCCTGTGTAGAGATCTATGTGGTTGTGTTATAATTGGGATCATTTATATCCTAGAAATTTTATGCTGTAAACAAAGGCCACTATAATTGAGCACTGGAAAACTTGTAATGTGGACATCTGTTTATATTTTTATGTTCTTCTTTATAATAGGAATTTTCCAGAAAAGAAAGAATAGCCATACAAACACAGCAAACCAGAAGGCCACCTGGTTTTCCCTCAAACTTTACTAGAATGGAGAAACAACAAAGTAACCCTTGATCATAGCAACTACAACAAACATGTATACTTACCAAAAATGAACACACTTAAAACCTAAAAGCCAGCTACCTCCAGTCCTCTGCCTCCCCACTTTAATCCTAAAAGCAACTGCTATTCGTCTCCCTCACCGCTGCGTTCAACCCCCTCTTTCTCTGCCTCTCTGCCATTCTCTTTCTCCATTCCTCTCCTTCATCCTTGGCACAGAGCCATGGCCTTTTTTTGTTTGAAAAAGGAAAGAACCTTAAAAGAAATAAAAAAGTTCAAAGTAGATGTGGGTAAAAGGGTAAAAAAGAACCTGGATTGACACCAAGTTGGGCAGAGTTTAAGAAATTTTTTTTTCATCTTAATGTTCTAATAGTGCATGGGGGTTCTTTATAATTCTGTTCTATCATTTTGCTTTTATTTGTGATTGTTTTTCCCATGTTCCATTTTCATCTCAACAATGAACCATGGACTAATCAAAGCTTAATGTTCATTTTTCAGCTATGGGCCTTGCCAAACTCCGACCCTTGGATTTTGCGTACAGCGGTATTTGCAGATAAATACATTTAAACCAGAAAAGTTCTGGGTCGTACGCCCATACATAATACAGAAGGGCTACGAACTTCAGCTAGAATGGGAACGTAACAAGTTGTTTGACTTCGATGTGAGGCCTTCTTTGCTATAAACTTTCTCCTGTCTTGACGTCCCCTTCATTGATAATATATTTTAGGCTTTTAATGTTGCAGGTTGCTGTAATGTTTCAAAAATTAGTAATGGAAGATGGAATGCTAGTAGTGACTGAAATAGTTGAAAAGCAGGAAAGCAAAAGTCGTCCATCTGGGCTTAATACGGTCAATCTTCTGAAGGTCAGATAAGTGCAAGGAAATAAAAAAGACTAAAGATTGATGATTGATGATACCTTTTGTTTACTAATGTCACGTGACTATAAGTTTAGTGATCAATTTATATTATACTGGACATTGCATGTTGGTCGCTTTCACACTTAAAAAAGACTGCCTAATAAAGGAAAATATGAAGAAGTAGATGACTGCAGGTTACAAAGTTTATCTTCGTCGTGTGTTAGATAGTTGCATGGAAAGTTCAGCATAATTTTCATACTGACCTCAGCTTAAAAAAGAATGTACAAATTAGATTCTCCCCAGCCCTGTTTTGTGCTGGAAATAAAGAGCTACGAGGTCGTAATTGGCTACTTCACAATTTTGGGACAAAATATAGTCATTGGACCCAGATCCCAATTTCCCGAATAATTATTTTAGAAGCTAAATATTAAGAAATTCATGCCGATAGGCAGTGATGTAAGGTGGATTAAAGTAAAATGGTAGTAATGATTGTGTAAGTCAATGTCAGTATTGGTTGTTTGAAAGTTTATATAAACCTGAAAAAAAAAAAAAAATGCTCTTGAAGACAACCAGTCGTATTACAACTCCTAAGTCAGTTGATTTCTTCTTTCAAATTTTCAAAATAAAAGAAAATATTGTAATCATTTTCACCTAGAAGAGAAATGCGATTTTTCTGGATATCTTAGTTCATTGGGTTGGCTTGTTTGCTAGTTTTGTAATTTGTGAGTACAGTATTAGCTTGAAATATTATAATGAAGCAATCTCTTAAATCATTATCTAAGTTCACTTTCAGTGACCCCATTAGAAATTTGAAATTAAGTTTAAAAAGTCATTCTTAAAAGTTCTCTAGTTTCTATTATAAACTATAAAACATAAAAAGGATTAATCAGTTTATTCAAGTTCTTTGTATATGCAATGAGATAATTTCATTTGGCTATTCGAGTACATTGACGAGTTTTACTTTTTTAACTTTTTAATTCAGGTTGCTTCAAGTGCACTAGGCTTTGGACCACAAATGGCTATGCAAGTTGCTGAACGCTTGTATACTCAAGGTTTCATCAGGTAATTGTTGGAATTCTCCATCTGATATAATAAATTTCAAGAAAATTCTACATCCAGGACAGTGGAATATTCAAGTTAGCTATTGAAGAAACATGAACTAGCAAAGTAAAAAGTAAATTTCACCATATGAATTTTTGAGAAAAATAGAATTGGAGGCTTTGCTTCCATCTCGTAACTTTACATGAGAAGAGGTCTGGGAAACAATTTATTCTAAAGTTCTCCCATAAATGTTCAGTACCACACCCATAATTTGTTAAATTTGATACTACTTTATTTGCAATGCAAAGTATTTCAACGATAGAACAGTATTTATTAATAGACAAATTTTCAAGTGAATGAATTTAAGGGGATATTCTAACATTGTTATGGTTCTAGACTTTCTATGTGAATTGGTGTTCTAAGATCGTATTATCAAGTGCTATTCAATAGCTAGTTCCACATATAGTTTTATTAGGGAATGTTCTGTTTGCAATGAAAAATATTTGTTCCAAGTAGTGTGTCGTCCAGGTTTTTATTTTGTAGAATTTCATCTCATGGCGTTGCTGGTTGAAGTGGTAAACTGTAAACCTGACACCCTTCATGCATATCACTTACACTTAGCTTCAACCATTAGTCTTGAAGTGTGCTGATTTCAACAAATTTTATTTTTTCTTTTCTAATGCCAAGTTTCTTTTGGTTCGAGAATTGTCATAGTTGTCTGACTATTTTCATATGCTGATTCTCTAGCTATCCGCGTACCGAGAGCACAGCTTATCCATCTTCTTTTGACTTTAGAGGCACACTTGGTGCACAAGTAAATAACCCAACATGGGGTGATTATGTACAGAGGCTGCTTGCTGATGGTTATCAGAAGCCACGATCAGGGACAGATGTAGGTGACCATCCTCCTGTCACTCCGTTGAGGTCTGCAACTGAGGACATGCTTGGAAATGATGCTTGGAGACTATATGAGTACATTTGTAAACACTTCATTGGGACTGTATCTCCTGACTGCAAATATGTAAGGTAAAGTTTCAGTGTTCACCATTTTCTGTTAGATGACCTGACCAACTACATAATCAGAGTTAATTGACACTTGATTGGTTGTCTGTTTGTTGTTGCATCTTGTTAATTTATGTAACTCAAAAAGCTGAGCCCATTAATTACACTGTATCAACTTAAGACGTGTAATGATTTCCACCTTGTATGCCCAGAGTATGTGTTCACCTCATTTTCTTTATAATGCGATAGTAGTATTGACTATTGAGTGAAAAAAAAATCAGATTAATGTTATGACCAGAGTGACCCTTTTTAGTCAGCTAGATGGAATTCTCCAGTAATGAATAAGATCGATATATGAGAATTGGGGGAAGCTGTTTTTCACCCTATATGCAGTGTGAGATGGCTTATTTCTGGTCGATACTTACCTAGCCTGCTTTTAAATGGATTTTGTAGCTGGTGGGTGAAACCATTGATTCGAAGACGTCAAACAGAAATGAGAAATCATTTTGAAGTTAAATTCTTGTTACCTGTTTAGTGAAGTTATACATCATGTGTTACTATATCTGGTTCAAACTTCGGTTTGTGGTAGGAAATTTACGTAAACAATGCTATAAGGATTTCTAGTCAAGATGATACTTTATTTGAAGTTGCTTAAAGTTGACCTTATTAGTTTTACATTTATTACTTTACTAACATCGTTTATGAGACAGATATTATATGCTGAATATATAATGTGTTTATTATTTTGGTTTTTAAATGTCCACTCCAGAACAAAGGTAGATTTTTCAATTGGCGGAGAATCCTTCCATTGTGTCGGGCAACGTGTTTTGGTGAAAGGATTTACTTCTATCATGCCATGGTTGGCAATAAATGAGAAAAATCTTCCTCAGTTTACAAATGGGGAGAGATTAGAAGTTTCAAAAGTGGACCTTCATGAGGTAGACGAGCATATCCTTCAAATCTCACTTCTATTCAGTTTTTTTATTTTTTATTTTTTTATTTTTTCCCCTAAGTCTCCTCAATTGATCCAATACCTTCTCAGAATCTGCATTCTATTGGATTTTGTTTGAATAGTTTCTTCATTTGGTCGGGTCTTCCAATCTTTTGCTGCTCCTTGAAGGAAAGGGAAATGCTCTTGTTTGAGATGTTTGGGAATAAGGGGAAAGCAAGAGAAAGGGTGTAAATAGGATAGTTTAGTAGCATGGTGTGATTTGGTATGTAATTTGGAGTTTTGAATCCATAAGTTACGGTGCAGGGGTTGACTTCACCTCCAGATTATCTAAGCGAGAGTGAGCTAATTTCCCTTATGGAGAAAAATGGAATTGGCACGGATGCTTCAATATCTGTTCATATTAACAACATATGCGAGCGCAATTATGTGCAGGTTTCTATTCTCTTTCTTTTTCTATAGGGATTTTGTTTGTTGTCTGGGAGTTGATACAAATATTTTTTAAACTGCATTTCCATGAGGTGGTTCTGCCGTACAATCAATTGGCAGGTACAAGCTGGCAGGAAGTTGGTTCCGACTGCCTTGGGTATTACTCTAATAAGAGGCTATCAGTGCATCGATCCAGATCTCTGTTTGCCAGATATTCGCAGTTTCATTGAGCAACAGATTACTCTTGTTGCTAAGGGCCAAGCAGACCATTTTCGTGTTGTGCAGCATGTCCTGCAACAATTCATGCAAAAATACAGTTATTTTGTGAAGCAGGTTAGAATACTGTATCGTTTGAAATATGCCTACTTTACAGCTTGCTTGATGATTTAGCTATGTTTTTACGGCCAATTATTTGTGAAGGGCTTGTTTATGTTGACCTTGCTAACTTGAGTTGGGTAATGATGAAGCCTTGTAATCCCAATACTTTGGGCCACCTTGAATATGTTGCTATTCAGCATCCTTATTAAGCTCTATGGTTTATTGGATTACATCGCGAGCTTCTAAGTTTGTATGATCCATTTTCTGCTACATGGTGCAGATTGAAAACATGGATGCATTATTTGAAGCACAATTCTCTCCCCTTGCTGACTCAGGACGAGTTCTCAGTAAATGTGGAAAATGTCTACGGTACATGAAGCATATTTCCAGCCAACCTTCGCGGTTGTATTGCAATACATGCGAGGAGGTTTATTATCTTCCTCAGAAGGGTAGCATAAAGGTATACTCTGTTAATTGATGTTCTTTAGTTATGATTAACCAAATTTTTAATATGATATGCATAACAAATTAAAATCGAGGTCGGTAAATACTCATTTTTGTATTATAATCTTTTTTTTATGAAATATAACATACAGTTTCCAGGTTATACTGGCATGCCATTCCTTTTTTGACGATATAGAAGTAATAGATTTACATAAATGTAAAGGTTTTAGAAAATAGACATTGAAGTTATAAAGCTGAGTGTAAACTAGTGGGACTCTAAATACAATTTTTGCATAAAAATTGAAAAATAAATTATATGAAGTAAATTACTAAGCAAAATAATATACATTTTATTCGAATATTTAAACCCTTGCACCAATTACATACTTTTGGGCTGAGTATTCTCACTTTAACAAAAGCAAATGTGTACGAAGGCGATACAGATAGCATCTTATCCTCTAGAAGCCTAGGCCTTGTGTCCGACCAACAGATGCACACACTCCTGTGAGGCACCTCCATTGTTTGTTCTGGCTGTTCAGGATGGAGAATCGACATGTGCCCTTATGGATATGTTGGGTTGATGACCCGTATACCCCAGTTGCAGTATAATATATATAATACAGGATCGGAAGACTAACTCTATATATTCCCGCATCTTGAAGCTGGAAAAATGTACAAACATGACCTCGCTTCATCTTTTAGTTTTCAACATTAGTTCGAATATATGGCTCAAAATTATGAACTTTATCGTTCATCATCCAGAATGCCTTTTATGACCCAGTATCTTGTTCCAAAAGCTTATTGTCAAACTTCTCATGTGTAATCAAGCAATTGCTTTTTTGCAGCTCTACAAGGAAATTACTTGTCCTCTGGACAACTTTGAGCTATTAATCTGCTCCATGCCCGGCCCAGATGGCAAGTCATTCTCTCTCTGCCCGTACTGCTACAATAGTCCTCCATTTGAAGGTATCGACACGCTCTTTGGTGCAGTAAAATCTGGCCCGTCTGGCAAGCTGGGAAAGGGAGCCGGTATGCCATGCTTCCTCTGCCCACACCCCACATGTCGGCATTCTTTGATAGCCCAAGGAGTCTGTGCTTGCCCGGAATGTAGTGGAACACTTGTTCTAGACCCCGTGAGTGCTCCCAAGTGGCGACTCTGCTGCAACATGTGCAATTTCCTTGTCTTGCTTCCCCAAGGTGCTCACCAAATTTCCACTACTCGAGAGCAGTGTCCAGAGTGCGACTCCACAATCTTAGAAGTGGATTTCAATAAAAAGACGACACCCTTGGAGAACGGAGAGACCTTGTATACCGGTTGCATTCTTTGTGATGAATTGCTCCATTCACTAGTGGAGATGAAATATGGCAAATCGTTTTTCGGATCAAGAGGAAGGGGCAGAGGAAGGAGAGGTGGACATAGGGGAAGGGGGCGAGGTACGGGTAAGAAGATGGATCCCAGAATGAGCTTTCGGGATTTCTGAATTGTACCAATCTTGTCTTCCTTTTTTGTGGTTTGTAACTGCCATCGTCGTTTACATTGTTCAGATGATGCTTTTAGATTTTGATGGCAGTCTCGAAATGGAATTCGATTGCATAAACGAATTTTCTTAATCTACGGTTGGCCTATATAATAGCGGATTTAAGCTCGTTAATGCAGCTGGTGTTCGTCTCGATAGGGATGATAGTATTATAAATGACACTAATGATTTGAAGAGTAGGTTCAATCTTTCTTACTAACGATGGCAGCGACGTGAAGGCAACATTGTAGCTCATGAATTAGCGAAATATGGACTTGGAAACGTGGGTTTTACTATATGGATGGAGGAGGAACCACTTTGGAGAATGATAATTAATTGTAAGAGCAAAATGGTTAGGCTTCCTTCGTTCTTAGAGGTTTTTTTTTTTTATTTTTTTTTTTAATTTTTTTTTTTTAATTTTTTTTTTTAAAGAGTTCCCTTTTGCTCCCACAAACTTTCTGTACTCTATTTTATGCAAAATCTCAATTTCTATATTTAAAAAAAAAAAAAACTAACGAAAAGTTCAAAGAGGGATAAATCAGATGATTGACGCCCAATGTATTGCAATTTTCTGGTTAATTTTCGCCTACAAAGTAAAACAAGGAAGAAAAACAAAGAGGGGATGGTTTTGGGTGATTTTTTTTTAAAGGGAATTGTTTTGGTATTAAGAGGGAATTGGTGGGGGCGTTGATTGGGAGAACTTTTTTATTGTGATCGAAATACAAGTGGTATGCCACGTGTTTTTGTATAAGTGGTGTTTAAGTTATTAATTTTTTAACACACATATCCCACCATTTGCATAGTGACACATAATGTACCATCCCATATTTTGGTCACACTGAAAAATCTATCGTTGATTGGAAAGAAAAAAGGGGAAGAATTCTCTCAGGAATGCATGAAAATATAAAAGAAAGTTAAAAGGAATGCACAAAAATGTAAAAGAAAGTTAAAAGGAATGCATTAATGTTCCCTCATATGTAAAGAAAGGAAAGTGAACTATGGGCTCGTTTGGTGGACCGGACAAGATTGGTTATTGTATTACGAATTGCTTAGGAGAAAATTGAAAAGGATGGGTTGAGATGAGATACTTGTCTAATGTTTGGTGTAAGATACTAGTCAAATTTTCTTTAAAATGTTTGTCATATCCCAACCTATCCAATTGATTCTGTTTACTCTATACACTAGACAAGTATCTCAACCTATCCTTTCCAATCATGTCCAGTCCATCAAATGAGCCCTAAAGCCATCTCCGAAGACTTGCCAAATGGCTCGTTTTAGCCTTTTGGCCCTCCAAGAAATTAATATTTTAATAAATAGTGCAAGGCTATATTTCTTACCATCTCCAACCGAAGGACTAAAGAGTCATAGGCCAAACATAGCCCTGTAAAAAAAAATACCATCTCCAACCAAGAGCCAAGGGGCCAAACATAATTTATTATTTTAATTGAACTACTATGGTTACTTAAATTAAATTACTTCAATAATTTTATGTTATGAATTGTCAATAATTTTCATGTTGTTAAATGTTTTTTAAAATGTTGCTTAAGTTTCATGTTGTTAATTTTTTTTGTATGTTGTTTAATAACTTTAGAAGTTATAGGAAAAAAATTGAATATTTCAATTTTGTTAAAAAAAAAAAAAAAAAAAAACTGTAAAACAAAAAAGAAAAGAAAAATCAAATATGACGTCAACATGTGACCTAGCCCAAGGCTGGCTGGGGCTCTTTTTTGTCCAGTGGAGCCCACAAGCCCTTTAGCCTAACTCTCGGCTGGAGACAATTTTCGAACCTCTGACCTTCTGTCCCTTTGAACCCTTCGGTTGGAAATGGCCTAAAGCAATGCATAACCAGGTGATATCTATCCTGTATTGATTGCACAAGGGGTTTGAGTAGTCACAGCTGTCAGACCAGGGAATGTTGCGTTTCATAAATGGGAGCATTTTTGCTCACCATCATAAACTATGGTGTATGCTCACCATTCACCTAATCAATTGACACATGTCTTTTCATCTAACTCTAGTTAACTTTCACATTAAATGTTTGTTTTTCAAATTTGAAAAAAAATTAACCAAGATTAAGTGAAATGATACGTGTCAATAAATAGCATAATTTATGGTGGTGAGCAAAAATACTCCCTTCATAAATAGCATGAAAAACGAGTTAATTGTGCAAGCAGCGCATTCGGCATTTTTCTGCAGTCACTTACTGAGTCGTACTCATTTAATCAAATCCTCGAGAACCCTACCGATACGAAAATTCGATTCTCAATGGCTCAACAAATAATGTAATGGTTTCTAAGCATTCCGAAACAAACAGTAATGTTGAAATAATACATACAATTGAATTTTATGAAGGAATATCCGAAAGAAAAAT